>CM028334.1:24324401-26921901 GCA_016647705.1 Eucommia ulmoides
TTTCTATAGGTAAGTATTCTTGGCTCTTTAATTTCTATGTTGTAATCATATGAGTTATGATCCCAATATCTTCTATTATTTATATTGTTGATGGTTCTCATATGTGTGTTATTCACACCCGTTAGAATTCGACTTTGCATTTTTATATTCTGGACACGTATTTAATTCCAAACTCACTTTAAATCTCTATGAATTTGGACTTAAGTGATATTTTTTAATAGTAATTCTCCTGTGTTGGATCGTGAACAGGAAGCACCTTTGAGACTTGTCGTAAAGTTTAATCTTTATTTGAGCTCAATAGTTTGCATATTCCTCAAAGCTCACCACCACCACCACCACTTGTCCCTTTATCAACTTGTGCAACCTCACCACCACCACTATCCTCACCATCATGATCCTCATCACTATCACCATTATCATTCTCATCATCATTACCACCTGATTCTTCTCATCTCAGCCTTTGGCACTCTTAATTAGGTTATGCATTCATCAGACTTATCCCCACTTTATCCTCTAGTGGGAAATTAGGCTATGTCTTCACCGAACATCTCTATTGTCATTCATATGAACAAGTTAAACAACATACCTTACCTTTATGCACCAATGACTCGATCGCTCAAGCACCTTTTGATCTAGTCCACTATGATGTTTGAGGACCCTTCTACAACAATGGGGGGATCCAAATATTTTGTCATATTTTTCGATGACTACTCTCGGTATACTTGATTGTACCTTATGCATAAGTGTTTCAAATTACTTTAAATCTATTCCGAATTTGTTATCATGATTCAAACTCAATTTTCTTGTAATATCAAATTTACATATCTAACAATGCCATGGAATTCAAGGACTAGACTTTCATTGCCACCCTTCGAAAACATGATGAACTTCCCCATATATATCTTGCCCTTTAAGCTCTACCCAAAATGGTTGAGATGAACGTAAGTATTGACATATCCTAGATATTGTTTGTGCAGTTTTCAATTCATCCTCTTGTTCGGAGCGCTTCTGCGGAGAAGTTGCTCTTGCTATTGTCTATACCATCAATTGGGTCCCTTCACCTACCATCGATAATCGTTACCCTTATGAGAAGCTGCACGAAATTTCCCCTTTGAAAAATTCCTCAATTGAGACTCGCGAATGCTCTAATTAAAAATCACATGGAAATAGATTGTTCGAAAATAGGAGCAAATCAATTTCACCAGACAAAGAAAATAAAGGCAAAGAGAATTTTATTAAACGACGAAAATAAAAGCCCAAAGTCCACACACTCAAATTTCAAAAAACAACTCGAAAAAAACATTTTCTACCAGTTTTAAACCAATAAAACAACTAGAAAAAACATTTTCTATCAATTTTAAACCAAATATTTATACCACGAAAACCGCCCATTATAGGTTAAAATAACCCTAGATAGAAGATTCAAATCACATCAATCAAAGATCCGTACCTATTTTGGTGGTATATTAAAAAAAAAAAAGAAGCTAATGAACTCTTGAAAGTGAATGTACAATTCACCAAAAAAATGATAGTGAATGTACATGTCTGTGAAATAAAGGGTCTCACTAATACAATTGGAGGACAATAAACACGTGTCCTGTACAAAACTTGTCAATCAAAAATTAATAGTAATTTGAAGTTTGGAGTATTCTATCACATCTATCATAATAATTACACAATTATACCAAATCATGTAAATATTAGCAGAGCTTGAAATGCTAGAAGCTATCAATTAACCAAGTTAAAGAAATCAAGCATCAATAACTATCAATTCATCTTCAAAACTTATAATGTGCAACCACAAGTTTCATATTACAAAACAATATAAAGTCGTGGACGGATTTGCAGAAAAAAGATAAAGCGAGCGGGGAATGGGAGAGAGATAATCACACTCGGTTCATTGTTGTTGCTTCTGATTTTGAAGAAAGAAAAAGCCCATTACAATGGAGAGATGCCTTCAATTACAGTTGTTAGAGCCTCTAGCAAGTCCAAGAAGAGGATTTAAAAAAAAAAAAACTATTTCTTTCTAAATAAAAAAAATTCTGTTTTTTTTTAGGGTGATAAGTTAAAATGATTTTTAGTTCTCTTTTGTTTTTATACACATGTTATAAGTTTCATGGAACTTAACAAAACAACAAAAATACTCATATGTTGTGTAAAAAAAAAAAAAGGATGAGTGACAGGTCATATAGATTGAAGCATCATATTTTCTTAGTCCCAATAATTATCCAAATTTTATTTTAAGATGTCCATATTAATTGTCACATTTCCTTTATTAACGAATATATTAGTTGAACTAAGAGAATCGTTGCATGTTCCAGTTGACTCAATAATAATGGAAATGGCTAAAAAAAAAAAAAAAAAAAAAAAAAAAAAAAGCACTTAATGAGCTAATTGAAGAGATTTGGGTTGAGTTTACAATGGTGAAGCCCAAACTAGATCCAAAAGACGATCAAAGTCTAATCTATCTTATCCAGACAAGCGAATGAGCTTAGATATGATCCTGAATAGGCCTAGGCATGAGACCCACGAAATTTTAGATTATTTATTTTATTAATTAGTCTTTTAATTTTAATTTAGGTTATTTATTTGATTTGTAAGGCATGATTGCCAATTAGTCTTTTCTTTTTTAGATTATGAGTGTAAGATAAGATAAGAAGTTTCCTTATTCTTTTGTTTTTGTCTTATGGTAGGCATGTAAGGCAACTTAGGGTTTCTTGTACACCTTGGCCGCACTATTAACAGCTAGGGTTTACTGTACATCTTGGCCACACTATTAACAACTAGGGTTTACTTGTTCTCTGGGCAATCTATTTAAGACGTAATGTAAGCTTGAGAAAATAGAACTTTGATATTGATTAATATAATTGAGAGGATTTTTCTCTTGAGCTCTTTAGAGAACTTTTCTTAATTTATCAAGATTTCTTATGGCGTTTAATCTTTATACCTTAGGTTCATAATTCACTTATAATCATTGGGTCAAAATTTGTTACTTTATATCTTTGGTTTGCGTTTCATTCATATATGATTCGGTCAATAGTAATCTATCCAACTTTTTTAATTTTCGTGTTCCATCAATATTATGTATTTTTTTTATTTTTTTGTTTCTAAATCTGAATTTAGTTCAATTCTAGCGAAGAAACCTTAAATTGGTTTCAGATCTCAGTAATTCTTAGTGAAGTTCACATCATTTGATAATCAGAGTAAGGTTCTAAATGTGGTTTTATCTATCCTTTTTCATTTTCGTTCATTGATATCTATTGTTCCTACTTTATTTTTTATGTCGAATTATATCTTCAAATCTGATCTGACTTTTGCATTTTTCTTTTTAATCAAATCTTGTTGAAGTTACTGATTGTTTTTCAAAAAAAAAAAAAAAAAAAATAGAATAAAAAAAATCAACAGTCCCGAAATTTGTGATTTATTTCTTTTTGTTCTATTCCATAAACTTATTCTTATATTCTTCTTGTTCGCTTTGCTTTCTTTCTTAAAATCTCATTCTTAGTGAATCAATTTGTTGAGTTTGTATAGTCACAAAATATTCTCACTGAGGTTAGTTAAGTTCAATAAAAAATTAAAAGAGTGAACTAAAGAGCTAAAAAAGGCAAGGATGTGAGAGCTCATAAGAGGGTAAAAGTCAAATTTGAGTGAAACACGAGTGTAAGTGCGATCAATCTTGAAGGAAACATATGGGGGAGTGTTTGTGAGGTTTACTAATTTTGTTTTGCAGGTGATTTAACATGTCTCAAGAAACAAACAAAGGCTCATTCGGTGAAGCACCGAAAGCAATAGACTTCAAACTTTTCTACAAGTCCTTGGAGCAAACATTTGATCGGCTGGAATTGCAGTTTGGGGAAGTGCATAAGAGAATAGATAAAGTTGAGGCTAGTTCACAAAGGGGACAACCACCTAGAGCTTCTATTGTGAAATTAAGAGAGATGAATCCACCTAGGTTTGAAAATGAAGATGATTATGGGGATGACCTAGATGAAGAGGATCGTATCTCTAATGCGAGTTTGGATAGATTTAGGTATGGAGTTGGATATGGTAATAGAGGATATCCGTATGGGGAGAGGATTGATAATAACATGGGAAGCATCAAGGTGAAAATTCTATATTTCCAAGGAAAAAATGATTTTAAAACTTATTTGGAGTGGGAGAAGAGAATGGAGTTGGTGTTTAATTGTCACAACTACACCAAGTTAAAAAAGATGAAGTTGGCTTCTATAGAATTCATCGATTATGCTATTGTATGGTAGGATCAACTTACATTGAGTAGGAAAAGGAATGGTGAAAGAGCTATCATGACATGGGAGTAGATGAAAGCTACCATGAGGAGTTGATTAATTCCAAGTCATTACTAGAGAGATTTGTTCTAGAAGTTGCAAAGTCTTACACAAGGGTTTAGAATTATGGAATACTACTATAAAGTGATAGAGATAGCCATGATGCAAGCCAGTGTGGGAGAGGATCGAGAAGCTACAATGGTTAGGTTTCTAATCAGGCTAAATCGTGTCATTGCAAATGTAGTGGAGTTGCAGCATTATGTTGAGTTGAATAACGGTAGCGGAATTATTCGTCGTTACTTTTTCCACAAGTATACGGGTCAGGTTTTAATAGAATAGTGATGAGTAGGGTTGTCGTATCCACATGGATCGGATTAAATTATCATTAAGTACCGCGATTATCGTAACTGAACTTTATCTAGGAGATAAAACTTTTAGGGTTTTTGTTATAAGATAAACTAAACTAAAATTATAACTAATTAAACTACAATACTAATAATGATGTTTATGGGAATAAATTATCTAGGGATTAACTTCGTTCACTTAAATGTGTTTGAATTAGTCATAGTTTACATTAACGATATTCAAACTATCCAACAATCTAGGTATCGAAAACTCACTCACTACCTTTCCCGAGTGTAAAGTAAATGAATATGAGACTCGTGTCAACACTGATATCCATATCTAGTGTTTAAACGATCATATGAGTCTCACACCAACCTCACGAATTGCACACTTTCTAATAATCTCCCAATTCATTAGATCGTCGCGTTGTGTTTAAACCCTAGTCCGAATCCGGGGTTACCTCTCTCGAGTGTCAAACCCCATATTCTCAAACCAACCACAATATAATAAAAAGCATATAATGGATGTAATAAAATGGCAAACATAAGTGAATGCAAATAAACAACCGTTAACGAAACAACGATTCAAACAAACATAGTTTTCATGAACTAATTCAATCCCTAGATAACAGATACTTAGCTACTCATGTTCAAAACCATATATTCAACATTTCATGAGAATAATATCATCATACAATCTACAAAGTTGAAGAAGAAAGAGAAAAACAAAGAATAGCAAGCAAATATGTGAAGTGAATAGTTCCATTTCCGCGAAATCGGCTTCAAGAATGTTTCCTCTTCTCCTCTTGATGATATTTCCTCTTGGTTCTTGATCTTGAGCTCCCAAATATCTCCAAAACAATGTTCCCAAAAGCGTGCATATGGTGTTAGGGAAAGAGGGGATATAATAGAGATTAAGAAAATATCTCAAAGTATCCCAAAATATGTTTGTCAGGTGGTGTCGGGTTGTTGCAGCGGTGGTTGGCATGGCTGCAGCGGTGGGAAGTCAATAGGTCCGTCGACCTTTCATTGCTGTAGTGGTGGTTGGCAAAAGGTTGACTGACCCTTCACCGCTGCAGCGGTGAAGGCCACCGCTGCAACAGTGGTTGGGTAGAAGGTCCACTAACCTATCATCGCTGTAGCGGTGAAGGCTATCACTGCAGCGATGGAGGGCTAGTGACCCTGGGTTGTCGGCACTGTAGCGATCACATTTATCGCTGCAGCGATGAGGCTTCTAGTTGGCCTTTTTGCCACTTTGCTCACTTTTCAACCATTTTTCTACCGACGTCCTATTGATTTGCTTGATTTTCAACCGTTTTTGTCCCTTTTCATCCCTAACACCTGATTTACATAAAAACAAATAAAAATGAATTAAGCATATTAAAACATTACAAGAACACTCGAAAACTACCAAAATCGACTTTGAAATAGATAGGTAATTTCAACCTATCAAATACCCCCAAACTTGAAATTTTGTTAGTTCTCGAGCAAAACACTCACATGAAAATAAATAAACACAACTAATTAACGAAGTTAAATACTAAACAATGAATAAAAACGTGAACAAACTAAACATAACGACGTGTGTGTTTTGAATTCATCTAATCGACCAAAACGTTTTCCCTCAATGGCCCCTAATCATATCGAGTTCAGGAATAAAATGCACCATGTGGTATTCTATAATTTCAACATTCAATAATGGTAAACTCCATTCTAGATCTTGTTCAAGTATATGTGCGAAAACTCCATTATACAACCATCCAAAGACCGACTTGGATTATTTACTGACAAAACTCATGACTTAAACCATAAAGGTATAAGATATCCATATGCCAGACTGGGTTCCACTCTCCACTAATATAGGCTTGAAAATTCAAAAAGATCAATAAGACTTGGCACTCAATCACTATCGAACCCCCAATGATGAATTCGAAACAACCCTGAACTAGCATTTTAAAACATCGTACTCACTTGTCAAAAGAAACTAAAATAGAACTATATTTACATATAGTGCCTTTTTTCTTCAAACACCACACCCCAAAACTTATTTGATTTGTATAATTTTACAGGTATGGAACAACGATACAAAAATAACAAGTGAGTACTCGAATACTGAACCAATCAAATATTCGCCCAAAACCCAACGGCTCACTTCAAGTAGCATAAACAAATGTTAACTTGATTTCAACTCAATTCGTGCCTTAGGTTTAGCAACAGTTGTTTGGAAAAAGTTTAATTGGCCAGGGCATTTGTTACATGTTTATAATTGAAACGGCTAAAAGGCTTTAACAGGTTAACGAGGGATAAAACATATAACATGGTAGGTTTCAACGACTCAAGCAATCAAAATGAATGCCTAAATCATATCTCCTGAACTACCTCGTCTAGGATTTCACCTCAAGTTTCCCCCAATCAAGTTCTAAAATCCCTAAAATTGTTATGAACTTGCTACTGAATAATTGGTAGAGCGTGAATACGTTGCTACTTTTACCGCAAGTGTACGAGTCAAGTTTTAGTAGAGTGGGAAGAGTTAGGGTTGTCGTATCTACAGGGATAAATATGTGACTTCGCGTCAATGGAAAAATCCCTCTCAAGCGTCTATACGACACTTGGTCAGATGAGTCTTACCCCAATGTCATTGATTGTACACTTTCTAACTCCCTCCCACGTTATTAGATCATCGCGTTGTGTTTAAACCCTAGTCCGAATCCGAGGTTACCTTTCCTGAGTGTCAAATCCCGTATTCTCGGTATATCTAAACAAGCATATAAACGTGGAATAATGGCAAACACAATTTGATAAACATAAATAATCATTAACAAAACATCAATTTATTCAAACATCGTTTTTGTGAAGTACATCGATCCTTAGACAATATATGTTTAGCTACACATGGCCATAGCTGATTGTACCGCATTTGTGCGATTTAATACCGCTAAATTAAATTTTATTAATATCTTAAGTAAATTAAATAATAGTAATTGATTAATTTTTGTTTTCGCAGATTTTTCGAAATAGATTAAAAACGCGTTAATTCGGAACAAAATGGACAAGAAACAGACGTAAATAAGAGAAGTCTGGACAAATCACGACCAACCGAGGTAGGGGGTATCTATACTGGTCACACGTACGACCAACATTGGTCGCACATGCGACCAGTCTGGTCGTTGTGCGACTAGAATTGCTGGCCGCATATGCAGTTAGCTTTATAGCTGGCCGCATATGTGGCCAGGGGTAGAGAGCCATGTTCTCTGGCCAAAGTGCACAGGGTGTACCGAAATTCAGTGCACTCGAAAAATGGGTGCACTGAGTTTTGGTGCAGCCACCCCCCATGTGCCCAACTTTGTATGGCCATTTTTGTCACAACAAGCTTCCTATAAATAGAGAGGGCTATTGGTTATTTAGAGGACACTACATTTTGGTTATTAGGCGGATTGGTTGTTTACAGAGAAGAGGGCTACTGGTTATTTCACTGAAATTTCACATTTTAGTGGAAGATGTTAATTTTCAATAAGGTTTTGGTTTTTTCTATTATGTATTTCTCAATTTCTTTGTACTAAGATTGAAGATGAAACCATGTGTAATTAATTAAGTTTTATGTTGTGTTGATTCTAAACAAATTGCAATTCAACTTTTACGGTTTTTCAATTAAATAAATGATTTCATCTTTTATATCATATATCATTGATTGTTATGAATTATTTAATGCTTGGATCTTTATTAATCAAGTAACATATTTTGATTTTGTGTTTTTCATTAAATTGTATACACATAATACTTAAGAATTACTGTTTTCTAAAGTTCCAAAAAAATCAACTTGAGATCTACATTGGGCTTAATTTCTAAATTCTTAAGAGGATAGTAGGATTGATTACCCTACTATTACTAAAAAATTTGGAGTCAACACAATAATAGAACTAATTAATTATAAGTTGGTGGATTATGAAATCTTAGTATTTTTTTTCCATCTTAAATCTAGTTAAAGTAAGTATTTCATAGTTTATTTAGTGTTTCATTTTTTTAAAATACAAAATCATTTTCAACTATATTATAATTGAATTAAATTGGACGGATTAAATTTTCCTATAAAAAATCCTCGTGGGATCGACCTCCCTTTCGTTAATCTGTATTACAATCGATTCGTACGCTTGCGAGAAACATTAAAACAGGACAAAACACAGTTTTTGTCGCCGTTGTCGGGGTTTGCGATGAAAAAGGTTTGAAATCCAAGTTAGTTTAATTACTCTACTAGTTATTTTTTTCTCTTTATTTTTATGCTGGATAGGACAGTTTAAGCCTCCTCCGTTTTTTTTTTGTTGGATAGGAAGGCTAAGTCTCTTCCACTTTAATTTATTTTTCTATTGGATAGGAAGGCTAAGCCTCCTCTGCTTTATTTTATTTCTCTGTTGGATAGGAAGGCTAAGCCTCATCCGCTTTATTTTATTTCTCTGTTCGATAGGAAGGCTAAGCGTTCTCCGCTTTATTTTATTTTTTTCTGTTGGACAGGAAGGCTAAGCCTTCTCCGCTTTATTTTATTTTTCTATTGGATAAGAAGGTTGCGCCTCCTCCACTGTTTGCAATTGCAACTGTTATTATTTGCTATATAAAAAAAAAATTAATAAATAGAAATTGTGTATGCTTGCTTGGGAACGAGATTTAAAGAAACGTTTGGTTAAGAGACGATTATCTTTAAGTAGAGTTGTAGGTGAAATCTCAATAGAAATGGAAGAGCGAGTTGAGAATCCAGAAATACATGCGAATCTACTAGCACTAGAGAAAACTCTTCTCAAATACTTTTCTCCTATCTCAGCCAACTCTCCGTCTTGCATAGTCTTACCACAAACAACTGTTTCCCACTTTGAGCTCAAACCATCCATAATCCAACTTTTTCCATCTTTTTATGGTTAGAGAAAGAAGATCCATACATGCATGTTAAGGAATTTCTTGAGATATGCTCTACATTTCAATTCCAAAAAATTTCTGATGAGTCTGTTCGACTTAGACTTTTTCCATTCTCTTTGAAAGATGAAGCAAAAGCCTGGTTGAATACTATTCCTCCAAGAACAATTACCAATTGGGACCAAATTGTTAACAAATTCCTGTCTAATTTTTTTTCCAATGTCAAAAACTAACCACTTTAGAAGAGAAATCTTTGAATTTTACCAAAACGATGGTGAAGAATTTTATGAATGTTGGGAAAGATTAAATGATTTAATTTTTGAAGTGTCCCCACCATGGTTTTGAAATTTGGAGGATTGTGAAGTATTTTTATGACGGTTTAAACCTATCAAATCGTCAAATGATATAATCTATGCATGGTGGAAAATTTTTGCAGTTACGTGGGCAGGAAGCTTGGGAATCTCTTGAAACACTGTCTGTCAATTCTCAACAGTAGAACTATCTAGATTCTAGAGTCAAACCCAATGCACCAAAGAGAGGAGGAATTTATGAGGTGAGAGATGATATTGATGTAAAAACGTGTCTAGCCAATTTGACTAGGAAGTGCATTAGTCTTGAGCCAAATCATGAATTCTAAAACTGAAGTATGTGCCTTATGTCAAAATTCGTCCCACACGCTCAGTTATGTCCATCATTGTTAACTTTCCAAGAAGCCTATTTTGAACAGGCCAATGCAATCCATTCGTATAGGAAATCATCTGATAGCCCATTTGCTCCAATATATAATCCAAATTGGAGAAACCATCCAAATTTTTCATAGAGGTAGAATCAACCAGCAATGAACCAACCAGGGCCTCAAGTTAACACCCATAACCAAAACTTCTACCATCCCACTCTATCATACCCTTCAAGAAAACCATCCTTAGAGGAAACATTACATCAGTTCATGCAATCAACCCAACAATCCATTTCTAAAATTGAAATGCAATTGGGTCAACTATCAAATGATGTAGGAGAGAGAGAAAAATAAAAGTTTCCAAGTCAACCCGTCCCAAATCCAAAAAGCCAATTAGAGGTAGGATCATCGAACCCTAATGAGGATGTTAAATCCATTACTACTCTTAGGTCGGGAAAAATTATCATCAAACCTGATCACTTGCCTGAACTTGAGAAAGTGAGTCCTAAGAGCCAATCTGAAAATTCTGAACCCAAAGACTTGATTGAAAATCAATCATTGCCTTACCTTCCAAAAGCTCTATTTCCACAAAGACTTCTTCCAAAAGAGAAAGGTACACAATATAGTAACATTTTAGAGGTGTTTAAGCAAGTTCTCATTAACATCCCCTTCCTTGATGCTATAAAGCAAGTACCTGCCTATTCAAAATTCTTGAAAGATCTTTGTGCTGTGAAAAGAAAAACCAATGTTCCAAAAAAGATATTATTGACTGAACAAGTAAGCTCCATAATCCAGCACAAAACTCTTGCCAAATACAAATATCTTGGTTGTCCAACCATATCTTGTGTAATTGGTGATCAAAAGATTAGTCGAGCGTTACTTGAGTTGGGTGCGAGTGTGAATTTGTTGCCATATTCGATTTATGAGCAACTTGGTCTAGGTGAGTTGAAACCCACATCTATGACACTCCAATTAGCTGATAGGTCTGTGAAAATTCCAAGAGGTGTTATAGAAGATGTTTTAATCAAGGTTGAAAATTTTTATTTTCCTATGGATTTCGTTGTTCTTGATACCCAACCAGTTGAAGACTTGCATGGTCAATTACTTATCATCTTGGGTAGACCATTTTTAACAACTTCTAATGCAATCATCAATTGTCATAATGGTGTGTTGAAGTTATCATTTGGAAATATGACTGTTGAACTGAATGTATTTAATGTTGCTAATAAATGTGTGGAACTGGATGATGTGTGTGAAGTAAATATGTTTGAGTCAGTTACTAATGATTTTCTCCTGCAAATGAATGAAAAAGACTGTTTTGAAAAATATTCAACACAATTTGGCATGAGCATAAATGTTGAAAATTCTATTAGTGATGTAAATTCTTTGTTAGAATCTACACCATTAATGGATATTGATGAATAGAATGCCAAAATTGACCATGTTACACCCATTGAGTCTATCCATTCAAAATTTGAGTCAACACCTTTGGACCTTAAGCGCTTACCCAATACCCTGAAATAAGCATTCTTAGGACCATCAGAAACCTTGCCTGTTATCATCGCATCTGATCTCGAGAACGAACAGGAAGACAAATTAATCAACGTCCTCAAAGATCATAAGGAAGCCATAGGATAGATAATTGGAGACATTAAGGGTATTAGTTCATCAGTGTGCATGCATAGAATTCATTTAGAAAATAATTCCAAAACTAGTCGTGAGTTCCAAAGATGTTTAATCCAAACCTGAAAAATGTTGTTAGAACTGAAGTGATTAAACTTTTAGATATGGGTATCATTTACCCTATTTCTGATAGTGAGTGGGTTAGCTCTGTTCAGGTGGTTCCCAAGAAATCTGGGATTATAGTGGTAAAAAATGATAAAAAAGAATTAATTCTTACCCGAGTGCAAACTGGGTGGCGTGTTTGCATTGACTACAGAAAACTGAATGTTGTTACTAGAAAAGACCACTTTCTACTTCCCTTCATTGATAAAATGCTTGAGAGATTGGCAGGTCATTCCTATTACTATTTTCTTGATGGTTACTCCGGTTATAACCAAATTTCCATTGCCCCTGAAGATCAAGAAAAAACCACTTTCACTTGTCCAGTTGGAACCTTCGCCTACCGACATATGCCCTTTGGCTTATGTAATGATCCCGGTACATTTCAACGTTGCATGATGAGTATTTTCTATGATATGGTAGAGCATTTTCTTGAAATTTTCATTGATGATTATTCTGTGTTTAGGTCAAGTTTTGATGAGTGTTTGTACCATTTGAAATTAGTGTTGGTTAGATGCAAAGAGAAAAATCTTGTGTTAAATTAGGAAAAATGTCATTTCATGGTTCAGAAAAGGGATTGTTCTAGGTTATGTTATTTCAAAAAATGGAATTGAGGTTGATAAGGTAAAACTTAACTTAATTTCTAATCTTCCACCTGCACGAACAGTGAAAGAAATTCGGTCATTCTTAGGTCATGCTGGATTTTATCGCAGGTTCATCAAAGATTTTAGTAAGGTTTCTTGACCTTTGTGTGGTTTTCTTGCAAAAGAAACCCACTTTGTCTTTGATGATTCATGTTTTCAAGCATTTGAGAAACTGAAACACTTGCTAACCTCTGCTCCGATCATTCAACCTCCTGACTTGAATCTCTCTTTTGAAATCATGTGTGATGCATCTGATTATACTATAGGTACTGTTCTGAGTCAACGTGTTAATAGGTTACCACATGTGATCTATTATGCCAGTAAAACTCTCATTGATGCACAACTGAATTACTCCACCACTGAAAAAGAATTGCTTGTTGTTGTGTTTGCTCTAGACAAGTTTCGATCCTACTTAATTGGTTCTAAAATCATTGTTTATTCTGATCATGCTGCATTAAAATACCTTATTTCTAAAAAGGATTCTAAAGCTCGTTTGATTAGGTGGATTTTGTTGTTACAAGAATTTGATTTAGAAATTCGTAATAAGAAAGGATCTGAAAATGTTGTTGCTAACCACTTGTCTAGGTTGATAGTGGAGTCTGATAGTGAAACTTTGCCCATTAAAGAAACTTTTCCTGATGAACAACTCATGTCCGTATCCCAATTACCTTGGTTTGCTGATATAGTTAATTATCTTGTCACTGGTGATATGCCTAGTCATTGAAGTCGTTAAGATAAAACTAAATTTTTAACTGAAGTAAAGAATTTTTTTTGGGATGATCCTTATCTGTTCAAATATTACCTTGATCAAATCATTAGGAGATGTATTCCTGAGATCGAACAACAAAGTATTATTTCGTTTTGCCATGATCATGCATGTGGGGTCATTTTTCCTCAAAGAAAACCACTGCAAAAATCCTGCAGTGTGGATTTTATTGGCCCACTCTTTTCAAAGACACTCATGTGTACTGTCGCTCTTGTGATCGATATCAAAGATTAGGAAGTATTTTCCGTAGGAATATGATGCCCTTGAACCCAATTCTTATTGTTGAGTTATTTGATGTTTGGGGTATCGATTTCATGGGTCTATTTCCTAACTCTTTTGGTAATCTGTACATTCTTGTTACTGTTGATTATGTGTCAAAATGGGTAGAAGCCATTGCTTATAAGGTGAATGATCATAAGGCTGTGGTGAAATTTTTAAAAGAAAATATTTTTTACAGATTTGGTACACCACGTGCTATCATCAGTGATGGGGGAAAACATTTTTGTAATAGGTATTTTGAAAATTTGGTGAAGAAATATGGCATTACTCATAAGTGTCTAATCCTTATTACTCTCAAACAAGTGGTCAAGTGGAAATTTCAAATAGGGAAATTAAGAACATTCTTGAAAAAATGGTTAACTTAACAAGAAAAGATTGGTCTTTAAAATTATCTGATGCATTGTGGGCTTACCAAACAGCTTTTAAAACCCCTATTGGAATGTATGCTTACCGACTTGTTTACGGTAAAGCATGTCACTTACCTGTTGAGTTAAAGCACAGAGCATATTGGGCTATCAAACACCTGAATTTTTCTCTAAACCAATAAGGTATTCAGAGAAAACTCCAATTAAAAGAGTTCGAGGAAATTAGGAATGATGCATACAATTGGGGAAAACGATATAAGGATCAAACGAAAAAATTTCATGACAAAAATATTTTGAGAAAATCTTTCTCTCCAGGTCAAAAGGTCTTTCTATACAATTCTCGTCTGCATTTTTTGCCAGGGAAGTTGCGTTCTCGATGGTCAGGTCCGTATGTCATTCGAACTGTTTTTCCCCATGGAGTTGTTGAAATTGAAAATCCAAAAGATGGTGGTGTTTTCAAAGTGAATGGCCAAAGGTTAAAACCATTTTTGGAATTAAAAACTCCCGAAGTGGAAGAAACAGTTCTTGAAGATCCCGTTTATCAATATTAGTGATTCTCTTGATAGAAACGTCTAGCTGAAGACGTTAAACTTAGCGCTAAGTGGGAGGCAACCCACTATTGTGGCAGACAAGAACAAACTTTTAGACCATACAAATCAATTGCTTCCGGTAGTATCTTTCCTTGCCAATTAATTTCGTAATTTTCTCATTGAGGACAATGCGAGATTTAGGTTTTGGGGGGGGGGGGGGGTAAATGTTTGTACGTGCTTGTGTCCCCTAATTGTTTTTTACACTTAATTTTATCAAACCATCTTATGATAGTATATATATTGAATAAAAACTTGAGTTTTCTAATAATTGTTGAAACATAGCATAAAAAAAAATAAAAAATAAAAATAAATAAATAAATAAAAATTCGACACTTGCATAAATCTTAACTTTCTTTTATTTCAAATTCAGTACATTAGCTAATTTTCTAAATTTTAACTTGACAATAACCTATCCCTGGAGTTAAAAAAAAAATGTCTTAAATGATGAACTTCCGCTAAGTAACCAGGACTCTTGCCTCAGTAAGCTTTGAGTATTCGCATCAAAAGGGGAGAGCAAACTGTTAAGACAATAAATGGCTTGTTAATTTCGAAGCTTAAGTTGTTCGAATTTTTAAGTTTGAAGGGTATTTTAACACCTAATGCCCTGACCCAACTGGTTTGGGATCATTGGGCCAACGCTCACTACATGGACATTTTAAAAAGCCCAATGGGGTTAGTATTGCACACGCCATTTATTTAAGGAAAATTGTTTATATGTAAAAAAAAAAAAAAAAAAAAAAAAAAAAAAAAAAAAAAAAAAAACATTTTTCATTTCAGGGAAAACGTTATTTGATTGTTTAAAATTTGTTGACTAGTTACTTGTATTAAATTCATTATAAAAGAGAGTTGGGCATATGTTGTGGGTACAAAAAGTAGATATTGTTAACAATCATGTGTTATGAAATCAATAATTATTTTAGTAACTTTTGTATGATTTCAACTTAATATGTTAGCATTAGACATAAATGATAAACTTTTTGTAAAAAAAAAAAAATAAAATTGTTTGTGGGTAGCTTCACTGCAAACCCTCACGAGACTATACTCGTCCACTAGGAGCAACCTAGAGGTTTAAAGGCTTATTGCATACGCTAAATGCAATCGTGTCCCCTACGAAAGTGGCTTTCCAGTTAAATATCATATTTAGTTTTGCTCGAGGACAAGCAAAATTTATGTTTGGGAGTGTGATTGCACCGCATTTGTGCGTTTTAATACCCTAAATTAAGTTTTATTAATATCTTAAGTAAATTAAATAATAGTAATTGATTTATTTTCTTTGTTTTTATAGATTTTTCGAAATGGAATAAAAACGCGTTAATTCAGAACAAAATGGACAAGAAACAGACGAAAACGAAGAAGTTTCGACAAATCACGACCAACCGAGGCGAGGAGTGTGTACACTGGTCGCACGTATGACCAATACTGGTTTCACGTGCGACTAGAATTGCTAGCCATATATGCGGTTAGATTTATAGCTGGCCGCATATGCGGCCAGGGGTAGAGAGCATGAAGCTAACCACATATGCGGCCAGGGGCAAAGAGCCATGCTCTCTGATAGGTGCACCGAATTTTGATGCACCCACCCCTATGTGCCCAACTTTGTACGGCCATTTTTGTCACAACAAGCTTCCTATAAATAGATAGGGCTATTGGTTGTTCAGAGGATAGTACATTTTGGTTATTGGGCGAATTGGTTGTTTACAGATAAAAGGGCTACTGGTTATTTCACTGAAATTTCACATTTAAGTGGAAGATGTTAATTTTCAATAAGGTTTTGTTTTCTTCTATTATGTATTTCTAAATTTCTTTGTACTAAGATTGAAGATGAAACCAAGTGTAAATAATTAAGTTTTATGTTGTGTTGATTCTAAACAAATTGCAATTCAACTTTTACGGTTTTTCAATTAAATAAATGATTTCATCTTTTATATCATGTATCATTGATTGTTATGGATTATTTAATGCTTGGATCTTTATTAATCAAGTAACATATTTTGATTTTGTGTTTTCCATTAAATTGTATACACATAATACTTAAGAATTACTGTTTTCTAAAGATCTAGAAAAATAAACTTGAGATCTACATTGGGCTTAATTTCTAAATTCTTAAGCGGATAGTAGGATTGATTACCTTACTATTACTCAAAAATTTGGAGTCAAAACAATAATAGAACTAATTAATTATATGTCGGTGGATTCTGAAATCTTAGTATTTTTTTTCCGTCTTAAATCTAGTTAAAGTAAGTATTTCATAGTTTATTTAGTTTTTCATTTTTTTAAAATACAAAATCATTTTCAACTAGATTATAATTGAAAGAAATTGGACAGATTAAATTTTCCTATAAACAATCCTCGTGGGATCGACCTTGCTTCCGTTAATTTGTACTACAATTGATTCGTACGCTTACGAGTAATATTAAAATAGGACAGAACCCAGTTTTTGTCACGACAGTAGCCCTAAATACAACTAAATACAAGCTAAAAATATACATTCAACCAAATTAAGAGAGAAAAAGAGAAACGAGGAGACTAGTCGTTATCCGAAGATTCACTGCTAAAACCGTTCCGAGAACGCTTTCTCTTTCTTTGCGTGGTGATATTTTATTGGTCGAATGGCCTTGGAGATCTCAAGACTCCCGAAAACATCAACCTTTTGTTTAGGAAGAATAGGGACAATATTTATAGGATTCAAAATATCTCAAAATATTGTAAAATATCTAAAAATATCAGGCGCTGACAGCTACAGTGGTGGGACCACCGCTGCAACGGTGGATAGGTCGATGGAATTTTTGGAAGTTGACCACTTCAGTGGTGAAGCTCTCTATATTTTGACAGCTACAACAGTGTCCTGACCGCTGCAGCGATGGAGCTTCAACAAACTCTCTGTATTTTCACCGCTGCAACGGTGGATGTAGGCTTTGAATTTGTTCATTTTGCTCTTTTTCTCTATCATTCTTCCATCATTTTAATTGTTTAAAGACCATTTTAGTCCCTTTTCACCCCCAAATACCTTATTTTAGACAAAATAAATAAAAACATATTAAAACATAATAAAACATTATAAAAATACTCGAAAACTACCAAAACCGGCTTGAGAATAAATAGATAAATTATACCTATCAAATATCCCAAAACTTAGAAATTTGTTTGTCTTTGAGCAAAATACTCACAGTAAAATGAATAACACAACTAAATTAACTAACATGAACAACCTAAACACAAACAATCTAAACATAACGATATGCGAGTTTTGAATTCAGCTAACGACCAAAACATTTTTCCCTCAATAACCCCCAAATATTATCGAGTTCAGAAGTAAAACTCACCATGTGGTGTTTTAGAATTTCAACATTCTATAATGATAAACGCCATTTTAGATCCTTTCAACGTGTATGTGCGAAACTCAATAATAGACTGTTCAATCACTCAGATTGGATTATCTACCAATGAAACTCATGAATTATATCGTAAAGGATTAGGATATCCCTACGCCTGACTGGGTTCTACTCTCTACTAATGTAGGCTAAGTAGTTCAAAAATATCAGAAGGACTTGGTTTGGTTTTGGGAAAATGGCCAAGGGTATATCGGGAATATAAAATAGGTTAACTTCGTTAACTCAACGATATCCAAGGCACAATGCTTAGCACACTCACACTCGAACCCCCATCGATAAATTGGAATCAACCCTGAAAAATCATTTAGGACCGATGTACTTACTTGTAAAAAAAAAAAAAAAAATAGAAATTTAACTATATTTACATATGGTTTTTTTTTTTTTTTTTTTTTTTTTTTTTTTTTTTTTTTTTTTTTAAAAAAAAAACATGATCCACACCCCCAAACTTATTTGATTTACAATTTCACGGGTATGGTTAAAACGAAAGAAAAATGACAAGTGAGTACTCGAATACCGAACTAATTAAAAGTTCGCCCGAAACCCAACCGCTCACTTCAAGTAGCATACACAAATGCTAACTTGATTCACTCAAATTGTGCTTTTGGTTCAGTGATATAGGTTTGGAAAGAAGTTTAATTGGCCAGGGTATTTGTTATGTGTTCAGAATTGAAACGGCATTTAGGCTTTGACAGGGTAACGAGGGATACAAATATATAAAGGTAAGTTTCAAAGGCTCAAGCGACAAAATGAATGCCTAAATCATGTCTCTTGAACTACCTGGCCTAGTATTTCGCCTCAAGTTTCCCCTCAATCAGTTTCTAGAATCCTTAAATTGTCATGAGTTTGGCTAATGGATAATTGGTCTCAAATCAACTAAATAGCTATACATTGAGTCTACGTGCTCGTGCAAATTAGAATCCACAATAATTTTCACTAAAATGCATTGTCAAGCACACAGAACACACATGAATGGGCATCACCCTTGACCTCGAAAAACAACTAGGGGATAATTTCATCATCAGGTAATGGCCTAGATAAACGCAAAACTCAGCATGCAACAACACCACAAACATAAACACATCCTACACTAAACAAGCATACATACATAAAAAATAATAAAACGTACTAACATACTACACATCACTCCCGAACTTAAAACGGACAGTGTTCACAGTGACCCAATCATCAATCTTAACATATGAAATAGAGCATGCTGATGAAGGGGGTTTAGAACCCGTACCTGGGTCGGTGGTAATTGATTTAACTTATTTTTGACTTGGGTTACCTCCCAATAAGCGCGTGGTTTATTGTCCTCTGCCCGATATGGAGAAGTGCTAATCAAATAGTGGCTTTCGCCCAAAGTAAGTGTCGTACAACACTACGTATGAGTCTTGGTTCAGTACTCTCTCAAGACTGGAGAGATTTGGCTCTATATGGCCCGACCTTTCAATAAGACTCCTCTTCGGCTCATGTGCTTGGTGGGCATGAAAGAGCATTACTAATGGCGGCGAATGATAAGTAAGCCACATCGGATCCTTATAAATATGATCGTCTTGGATCGATGGTGGAATCACAATGTGGATCTCCAATGGTGAAGAATCACAATTCTCGATCCATACTTGGGTTCCCATTCCATTTGATTTATCTCTATTGAATTTACCCAAACTCCTTTCGCTTGTTTTCGGTTCCTCGTAGTGGCTTTCGATGAATATGGCTAATGTATCTCCTAGTGCCACCACGTCTAACTCGGCCTCAATCAAGCAGATAAGTTGATCGATTTGCATCTGAAAAGATGTTACGGTCACATTGATTTTGGCGCAGACCATCTCAATATTATCAAGACGTTCCTCTTGCTCATTGATCATGTCATTCGTCTCTCTCCAAAATGCCAGAGTCTCCCCATAAATTCCGCTAACATTTTCTCCACGGGGAAGACTTTACATCATAAACCGAAGTGTCAATCCATGGCACCGTAGTATTGAAATAATCTCCCAAGCTTTGGTGACTTGATGAATAATTCCAACTTTGATAATCAAATGCCGCCAATTCCTCCAACAACTAAATGGCTTCATTCGCAGTTAGGTCGTAGAAAAAGGAGGTACTGTTTCTTCCTTCCACCCATGTTCTAGTTGTGGCTTATAACCCGTCGAGAAAATTCAGAAGTTGACACTCTCTTGGGAAATCGTGATTTGGGAACCAGAATAGTAGATCGTTGTAATGATCCCAAGCACAATAAAATGGCTCGGAGTCTTGTTGAAAGAATTACAACAATACTTGTTGATCTAGCATCTTCAAGTATCGTGCAAGAAAAACTAAAACAAAACTACAAAGAAAAAAGTTATAAACAAAAGAAATGCCTAAATTAAAATCAAGTTATTTACTCACAATATCAACAACAATCTAAAAACCAATCCCTGGCCACGGCGCCAAAAACTTGGTAGCACGTGAATACGTCGCTACTTTCACCGCAAGTGTAAGGGTCAAGTTTTAGTGGAGTGGGAAAAATTAGGGTTGTTGTATCTACAGGGATTGGTTGAGATTATAGTTGAGTATTAGTGGCTGCAAATTTAAGCGCTACTACTTTCACCGTAAGTGTACGAATCAAGTTTTAGTATAATGGACCTTTCGGTCGGGTATCGTATCCACTGGGATTGGTGTCGTTACTATCAAGTACCGCGATTGTCATAATCTGACTTTATCTAGGCGACAAAAATAGAATATAATTAATTAATACTAATACTAATATAGCCTAATTTAATCTATACTAATACTAATATTAATATGAGATAGTTTTGAGATAATAGGTTGTCTAGGGATTAGTTTCGTTTACGAATACGTGTTCAGTCTCGTTTTAATTTATATTAATGGCGTTCGACTTATCCGATAATCTCGGTATCAAAAACTCTTCCGCCACCTCTTCCGAATGTAAGACAGGGGATATAACGCAACTTCGTGTTAACGAAGAAGTCCCCCTCAATGTCTTAACGACCTTAAGTTGCCTGAGTCTTGCCCCAACCTCATTGATTGAACACAAAATCTCAGTTCATAAACTCCCTTGCCACTTCCACCGAGTGTAAGATGAGGGATATAACACGAATTCATGTCGACGAAGCAGTTCCCTTCAACGTCTTAACAACTCTAGGTCACGCGAGTCTTTCCCCAACGTCATTTATTTCATGCGTTGTGTTTACTCTATCGACAATCTCCGTTTTAAAACTCCCTCGCCACCTCTCCCAAGTATAAGACGAGGGAATACGTGATTTCGTGTCAATGTCGAAGTCCCTCTCAACGTCTTAACGACTCTAGGTCACGTAAGTCTTGCCCCAACGTCATCGATTGTCCACAATCCAAACCTCGACCGGGTTATAGGATTGTGGCGTTTGTTTATTCTAGTCCGATTCTGGGATTTGTCAAACCTCGTATTCTTGATATGTAAATCTAAGCAATATAAACAAACAATACGGCACACACAATCAACATAACGAAGAACAATCGCAAATAAAACATAAACTCAACTAAACAAGGTTTTCATAAATTATATTAATAATCCCTATACAACCTATGTTTAGCCATTGACCATAACCACGTATACAATATAACATTGTGTAAACATGCTTAACAACTACCAAAATGAAGAAAATAAAGAGAATAAATGAGAGACTTAGCCAATATATGAAAAATAGCCGCTAGAACCGTTGAATGATTGCTTTCCTCTTCATCTTCCACCTTGGGTTGAGAGCTCTCCCTCAAAAATCTCTTATCCTAACCCTAAAATATGGCCTAAGGCCTTAGGGGCCGAAGAAGTCTGAAGAGAGGAGGAGAGAATGGTTTAAATAGACAAAAAAATATCTAAACTGTGCAGAGGCTCTCCGCCTAGGCGAAGGTATATCGGTTAAGGGTTCGCCTAGGCGGTGGAGTAGGCGGTGGTTGTGGAAATTTTCTGCTGGATTTTTGCCTAGGCGGTGGGTTGTCTGTAGTTAAATGTGTTTTCTCTACTTCTTTACCACCTAGGCGGTGGTCTGGACGCCTAGGCGGTGGGCCTCTTTTCAGAATCTTGTCATCTTGCTCATTTTTCCACCGTTCTCCGATCGTTCTCAATACGAATTGATCGTTTATGCTCCGATTTCACACATTTTCACCCCACGCACCTGTTTTAATACAGAAAGAATGAAAACATATTAGAATGTATAAAAATAACTATAAACGTACTTGAAAACTAACAAATTCAGGTTGAAAATATATAGGTAATTTACACCTATCAAGTACCGTAATTGTCATAACCTAACTTTATTTAGGTGATAAAAATGTAGTTTTTATATTAAATATACAAAATTAATTATCTAATTAAACTAATTAATCAAATATACTAATATATTGGTATGACATTTATAGGAAATTATTGCCTAGGGATTAACTTTGTCCACTTAAAAGTATTCGTTTCAATCTAATTTACATTAACGGTGTTCATCCTACCCGATAATCTCAGTATTGAAATCTCATTCACTACCTCTCCCGAGAGTAAAGTGAATGAATATGTGACTTCAATTCAACGACAAAATCCCCCTTGAGCGTCTATACGACACTTGGTCACATGAGTCTTGCCCTAACGTCATTGATTGCACACTTTCTAACTCATTCCCGGATTATTAGATCATCGCGTTGCGTTTAAACCCTAGTCCGAATCCAGGGTTACCTCTTCTGAGTGTCAAACTCCGTATTCTCAATATATGTAAACAAGCATATAAATGTGGAATAATGGCAAACACAATCGGATAAACATAAACAACCATTAACAAAACATCAATTTATTCAAACATCATTTTTGTGAAGTACATCGACCCTTAGACAATATATGTTTAGCTACACATAGCCGTAGCTCTAAATACAACTAAATAAAAGCTAAACATATACAAACATTCAACCAAATTAAGATTGAAAGAGAGAAACGAGGAGACTAGCCCTTATCCGAAGAAAGAAAGAGAGAAACGAGGAGACTAGCCCTTATCCGAAGATTCGCCGCTAAAATCACTCCGAGAACGCTTCCTCCTCCTTCGCGTGGTGATATTCTATTGGTCGAATGGCCTTGGAGCTCTTAAGACTCCCGAAAACATCAACCTTCTATTTGGGGAGAATAGAGACGATATATAAAGGATTCAAAATATCTCAAAATATCCTAAAATATATTAAAATATCAGGCACTGACCGTTGCAGCGGTGAAAATCACCTGCAGTGGTGGCTAGGTCGGTGGGATTTTTAGCGGTTGATCGCTATATTAGTGGTTTTACCACTACAGCGGTGGAGCTCTATGTATTTTGATCGCTGCAGCAGTGGAACTTCAGCAAACTCTCTGTATTTTCACCACTGCAGCGGTGGATAAAGTCTTTGAATTTGTTTGTTTTGCTCTTTTTCTCCACCGTTCTTCCACTACTTTGATCGTTTAAGGACCCTTTTAGTCTCTTTTCACCCCCAAATACCTAATTTAATACAAAATAAATAAAAACGTATTAAAACATTATAAAAATACTCGAAAACTACCAAAACCAGTTTGGGAATAAATAGATAAATTACACCTATCAATAATCGTCTTCAAATCAATAGGATAGCTAGTACATTGAGTTTACGTGCTCGTGCAAATTAGGATCCATAATAACTTTTACTAAAACAAGATGTCAAGCACACAGAACACACATGAATGGGTACTACCCTTGACATCGAAAAATAACTAGGGGATAATATCATCATCAGGTAATGGCCCAGAAGAACTACAAAACTTAGCACACAATAACTACAACTATCAACACATTTATAGTAATACTAAACACAAACATGCATACATTACACTAAATATCTACAACACAATAACGTACTACTAAATATGCATGAACCACAACTACATTTTAACTTAAACTACATAACTAACAAAAATATATCTTACTATAAAGCATACAAAACATCCCCCCAAACTCAGAACGAGCAGTATCCACAGTGACCCAACATCCAACTCGACAAATAACATGCATTATACTGACAAATGGGGTTATGAACATGTACCTGGGAGGCGAGACAATCTCACCTCCGAGTGTAGTCGTCAGTGATGAATTGATTTATTTGAAAACTTGGGTTACCTTCCAAGAAGCGCTTGATTTAATGTCCTCAGCTTGACATGGAGAATGGCTTTTCAAAGAGTGGCTTCCGCCCATAGTATGTGTCATACAACACAACATACGGGTCTTGGTTCAGAACGCCCTCAAGCTTGGCGAGATTTGGCATTGAATGGCACGGACTCCCAACTTGATTCTTCTCCGGCTCATGTACTTGGGAAAGATGAATGAATGGAGTTAAAGGTGGACAAGGATATGTGAGCCACATCGGATCCTCGTAGATATGATCGTCTTGGATCGGTGATGGCATTAAGTTTCTCCCACTCGTATCCGGTTCCTTCTAGAGGCTTTCACATATAGATGTGACTTATGTGTCTCTCAGTGCCACCACTCCTAACTCGGCCTCAATAAAGCAAATAAGCTAACTGATTTGAGTCTCAAGAGACTTTACGGTCACATCAATTTCAGCGCAGGTCATCTCAAATTGTCAAGATGATCCTTATGTTCATTGAGACGGTCATTCATTTTTCTCTAGAAAGTCTGAGTCTCCCCCATAAATTCAGTGAACATCTCTTCCAGGGTGGGGGAAGACTCCACATGTTGGTCTGGGGTGTCAATCCATGGCGCCGAAATGTTAAAACTATACCCCAAGCTTTGTTAGCTTGTTGAAATTCCAAATTTGAAAATCAAACTCTACCATGTCTTCCAACAACTAATAGACTTCATCCGCGGTTAGTTGGTCAAAAGAGGTGGTATCGTTTCCTCCTTCCACCAAAGTTCTTGTTGCGGCTAGTAACCCGTCGAGGAAGTTCAGTAGTTGACACTCCATCGGGAAACGATGATTTGGGAACCAAACGAGGAACTCTTTGTATTTATCCCAAGCACAATAAAACATATCGGAATCTCATTGAAAAAATACAATAGCACATGTTGATGTGAAATATTTACGTACCTCGCAAGATAAACAAAACGAAAAGAAAAAATTAAAAATCAAATAAATGCCTAAATTAAAATCAAGTTACTTTTTCAAAATATCAACAGTAATCTAAAAATCAATCCTCAGTAACAGAGCCAAAAACTTGGTAGCGGAATTATTCATCGCTACTTTTATCGCAAGTGTACGAGTCAAGTTTTAATAAAATAGTAATGAGTAGGGTTGTCGTATCCACAAATATTGGATTAAATTGTCGTTAGGTACCGCAATTATCGTAACCGAACTTTATCTAGGTGATAGAATTTTTAGGGTTTTTGTTATAAGATAAACTAAACTAAAATTATAACTAATTAAACTACAATACTAATATTGACATTTATGAGAATAGATTATCTAGGGATTAACTTCATTCACTTAAACATATTTGAATTAATCTAGTTTACATTAACGATATTCAAACTATTCGACAATTTAGGTATAAAAAATTCACTCACTACCTCTCCCGAGTGTAAAGTGAATGAATATGAGACCCGTGTCAACATTGATATCCCTATCTAGTGTCTAAACAATCACATGAGTCTCGCACCAACCTCATGGATTACACACTTTCTAATAATCTCCCGATTCATTAGATCGTCGCGTTGTGTTTAAACCCTAGTCCGAATTCGGAGTTACCTCTCCCGAGTGTCAAACCTCGTATTCTCAAACAACCACAATATCATAACAAGTATATAATGGATGTAATAAAATGGAAAACACAATCGAATGAAAATAAACAACCGTTAGTGACACAACGATTCAAACAAACATAGTTTTCAAGAACTTATGCAATCCCTAGACAATAGATACTTAGCTACTTATGATCATAACTACATATTCAACATTCCATGAGAATAATATGATCATACAATCTACAAAGTTGAAGAACAAAGAGAGAAACAAAGAATGGAAAGCAAATATGTGAAGTGAATGGTTCCACTTCCGTGAAATCAACTTCAAGAATGTTTCCTCTTCTCCTCTTGATAATCTCTCCTCTTGGTTCTTGATCTTGAGCTCCCAAAAATCTCCAAAAAATATTCCCAAAAATTTGCATATGCTGTTAGGTAAAGAGGGTATATAATAGAGATCAAGAACATATCTCAAAATATCCCAAAATATGTTTGCCAGGTGGTGTCGGGTCGTTGCAGCGGAGGTTGGCATCGCTGCAGCGATGGGAAGCCAGTGGCCCTGGGTTGCCGGGGTTGCAATGATCACATTTATCGCTGCAACAATGAGGCTGCTGGTTGTTCTTTTTGCCACTTTGCTTATTTTTCAACTGTTTCTCCACTGACGTCCTACCGATTTGCTCGATTTTCAACTGTTTTCGTCCCTAACACTTGATTTTGCATAAAAATGAATTAAATATATTAAAACATTACAAGAACACTCGAAAACTACCAAAATCAGCTTGGAAATAGATAAGTAATTTCAACCTATCAAATGACATGGTGCACATGACCATTAAAGTAGAGAAATAATTGAAGCGAAAGGGTTTTACATGAGTTGGGCAGTAATCAGGTTAATTTTCTTCTTGAAAACGGATTTGGAGCAAGAGGGATGAGAAGCCTAACTTTTAGCCCAAGGCCGAACCCTCCAAAATTCACGAAGTTGGAGGCATATTGAACCAAGGTCATATTGTATCCCATTATCGAAATAAGTGAGTAATGATTATGAGGGATTATGGAGGTATTGAGATCGAAGATGAGACAGATGATGATTCGATGCCATATTTGAAGGATGCACATGATGTTGAATACCTGGTTGATGGAGAGCTTCTGGTTGCAAGAAAATCTCTTAGCAAGTTAAAGAAGATGAGACAATACCATACGAGAACATTATTTATAAGAGATGCCATGTCAATGATAAGGTATGTAGCATGATTATGGATTGGGAGGAAGTTGTACTAATGTGGTTAGCACTAGTTTGATGGAGAAGTTGAATTTGTCAACTTTACAACATCTTAGGCCATATAAGTTTCAATGGTTCAATGATTGTAGAGAAATTAAATTGAATAAAAAGGTGCTTGTATCGTTCTCGATTGGAAGGTATAAAGACAAGGTCTTGTGTCATGTAGTGACAATGCATGCGGAACATATTCGTTTGAGAAGACCATAGCAATTTGATCGACATGTAACTCATGATTATTATACCAATACACACTCTTTTGTACTCAATAAAAAGTTAATTACTTTTGTACCATTAATGCCGTGAAAAGTGTATGATGATCAAGTAGGGTTAGAAAGAAAGAGTGGTACGAAAAATGGGAGTGAGAGATTAAAAAACAAAAGAGTGAGAGAGATAAAAATTCAAAAAGTGGGGGAAAAGAAGAGAGGAAACAAGTGAGTTTTTATACGAGAAAGAGTGAAAATAAAAATAAAAAAACTTTGTTCTCAAACTAACCTTTGATGCTACTCTTGTATAAGGAGGTTTTTTTTTTGCCACTAATGATCTTAACTCCTCTTTACCTAGTGTTGTTGCTTATCTTCTATAGGATTTTGATGATGTGTTTCCACAAGAAGTGCCTAATGGTTTGCCACCAATAAAGGGAATTAAGCATCAAATTGATTTCGTGCCCAAAGCATCCATTCCAAACAGACCCGAATATAGAAGCAATCCTGAGAAAATAAAAGATTTTCAGATACAGGTTACTGAGCTTATGGATCTAAACAGACCCGAATATAGAAGCAATCCCGAGAAAATAAAAGAACATCGGAGGTAGGTTAGTAAGCTTATGGATAAAAGGTATGTACGTAAAAGCATTACTCCTTGTGTCGTTCTCGTATTGCTTATGTCTAAGAAAGATGGTACACTGAGAATGTGTGTGGATTGTCACGCCATCAACAATGTCATTGTAAAGTATCGACTCCCCATTCCTATATTAGATAATATGCTTGATGAATTGTATGATTCTTGTGTGTTTACTAAAATTGATCTTAAAAGTGAATATTATAAGATTATGATGAGGGAAGGTAACGAGAGGAGAATCGCATTCAAAACAAAATATAGTTTATATGAGTGTTTGGTTATGCTTTTTGGGTTAAACAATGCACCTAGTATGTTCATGAGATAAATGAATCATGTTTTGCGTATTTTTATTGGGAAATTTGTTGTTGTAAACTTTGATTACATTCTTAATTATAGAAAAAACTTAGATGAGCATGTTGAACATTTAAAACTTGATTGAGATGTTTTAAGAAAAGAAACGTTGTTTGTTAACCTCAAAAAATATACATTTTGCATGGATAAGCTTGTGTTTTTTGTTTTATTGTTAGTGCCAAAGGAATTGAGATAGATGAAGGTTTGTGAAAGATTTTAGTAGTGTATCCGCACATTTAACTGAAGCTATCAAAAAGAATGTGGGTTTTAAGTGCGGTGATGAGCAAAAAAATATATTTAATTTGATTAAGGAAAGATTAACTAATGCACCTTTGTTTGCTTTACCTAACTTCACAAAAACATTTGAGATTGAATGTGATACATCAGGAATAGGTATTGGAGTTGTTCTAATGTAGGAAGGGTGCCTCTTGCTTACTTTAGTGAAAACTAAGTAGGCCAACCTTGAATTACCCTACATATAATAAAGAGATGTATGTGTCGATTAGGGGATTGGAGGTTTGGCAACACTATCTTTGGCGCAAAGAATTTGTGATTCACGTGGATCATGAATCTTTGAAACATTTGAAGGGTCAACATAAGTTGAACAAGCGACATGCCAAGTGGCTGGAGTTCAATAAAACATTTTCTTATGTGATCAAGTACAAGCAAGGTAAGAAAAACGTTGTGGCTTATGCATTATCTCAATAGTATGCATTACATTCTACTGTAGATGAAAAAATCTTGGTTTTGAATACATTAAGGTTTTATATGTTGGTGATTTTGATTTTGGTAATGTATTCAATGCATGCGAGAAAGTTGCATTTGGCAAGTTCTTTAGGTATAATGGGTTTTTGTTTAAAGAATATAAATTATGTGAGAAGTGTATTGTTTGTAAGCAAGCCAAGTATAAGGTTAAGTCTTATAGTTTGTGTACTCCTTTGCCTACACCTAGTGAAGCTTGGATTGATATTTCTACGGATTTTGTGTTAGGTTTACCTAGGTAAAAAAGAGGTCGAGATTCAATATATGTGGTTGTAGATAAGTTTTTTAGGATGACTTATTTCATTCCATGTTGTAAAACCGATGATGCATCACATGTTGCTGATTTGTTTTCCACAAAAATAGTTAGGTTGCAAGGTATGCCTAAGACTAGTTTGGATAGAAATGCTAAGTTCTTTAGCTATTTTTGGAAGACTTTGTGGGGGGTAAACTCGGAACTAAACTTTTATTTTCTACTACTTGTCACCCACAAACTGATTGTCAAACTGAAGTAGCTAATAGTACTTTATCTACTTTATTGCACGCTATAATACAAAGGAATTTGAAAACATGGGATGATTGTTTGTCCTATGTAGAGTTTGCATATAATAGGAATGCGCATTCTACATCTAAGTTTTTACCGTTTGAAATTGTGTTTGCATTTAATCTATTAACCCCTTTGGATTTGACTTCTTTACCTATAAATGGGTATGTTAACTTCAAAGGGAAGAAGAAGGCGGATTTTGTTAAGCAGATCCATTAAAAGACCCAATAAAACAGTAAGAGGAAAACTGAACAATATGCCAACCAAGCTAATAAGGGGGCAAGAAGGTTGTGTTTGAGCTTGGTGAATGGGTTTGGTTGTATATGAAGGACGAACATTTTCCATAACAAAGGCATTCTAAGTTACTTCCAAGGGGAGATGGCCCTTTTCAAGTGATGGAACAAATAAATGGCACCGCCTACAAATTAGACCTTCCAGGCAAGTTTAATGTAAACGGTACTTTTAAAGTAACTGGTATGTCTTTGTTTGGTGTAGGTGAATATTTGAGGACAATTCCATTTCAAGGGGAAGAGAATGATGAAAATATATCGTTGCACCAAGAGATCCGTTACATGTTCCAGTTGGCTCAATAACAAGGGTTTTGCTATATGTTTTTTGATGATGTCACGATATGTGTTTTGATGATGTCAATATTAGTGATATGATGATAATGTTACACTGATATTATTAGACACAAATTATATGTTCCAATGTAAATTTGTTTGAATCATACCTTGAGTGTACTAACCAATGTGACATATTAAGTGTAGGTATTAAGATGCAATTATACATTGTGTGTGCTAACCGTTCTCAAATCTTGAATGTAAAGTGCAGGTATAATCTTCATATCAAGAGCACAAGACTTAGGTAAGATTAAGTCTATAAGGTTTTACTCTTGAAGAGATTATATATTTTGACACATTAGGATGCACGTACACACCGAGAGTGCATACATTGATGATATTATGATTTGAATATATTTATTATTTCATTATGTCATGATACATGTGATTAGGTTGTTTAACACATGATTAATTGGAAAATTCACATATCGATACAATATGCTTAAAGTAAGAAAACATGTTTTCAATATGATCAATATGCTTATCATGATAATATGATCAATATATACATATATTTGTGATATCTTAATCATAACATGTTCAATATGGTTATATATCACAATACGTGTCTTCAGTTTGGTCAATACATGCATATATGAGAAAATCAAATTTTGAAGAAATTATGCCTAAAGTGAGAAAATATATTTTCAATATGCTCAATATGCTTATCATGATAATATGATCAATGTATGCATATATTTTTGATATATTGATCCTAACATGTTCAATATGCCTATATATCATAATGCGTATTATGCATTTGCTCATATCATGCAAAATTGAAAAAATCACTATTTGATCACTAATGCTGTCAAAAACTTCTCAGCATGTGTGATAGCACCTTACGTGCCAGAAACCTCCACAGCCTGCAATTTGAACCTACGAAACCAGTTAGCTCCAAGGGACACCGGTGTGGTGTTTGCTAAAGAACCTCTGGCGCGAGAATAATTTAGTTTGTTTATCGTAAAAAAAATTAAAATAAATAAATAAATAAAAAAAAAACAAAAAAAAAAACTTTCTATATGTAAAAAGCAGTATATCGATTACCTGATATCGGTTTTCCTTATATAGACCATTATCCTCATAGCCCATTATTTGCCACCACTTCTTCCACAATCCTATCTTTCTCTTCACGGAGACTGTCCATGATCCCACTATGGGACATTGGACAGTTACACCCCTCTGTATGCATGGCATTGTTGGGGTTCTCAGATAACTACGCAACGGTCCCTACCCATTAGTCTTACCTACTAGTGATCGGGCCCCTATTTGGAGGCATTTTTCTATTCATATCAACCCAAACATGGTTGGGCTTCTTACGAATCATCTTGTTTTACCATGTGCTGGCCTTACTTAGTGGACCAATTCTACACCATTTCGGTCACTAGCACAGTCGGTCCATATGCAACTTTCAGGTCATTTCCTTCGGGTTGGATTTTACTATCCGACCTAACCCATCATCAACCTACCGGCCTCTAAATATAGTGGGCATGAAGTTTTCCCACATCATTTTCCCTCTTCACTTTCGTGGCGATTCAAAGAGGCAAGATGAAATATCATTCTCATCGCGTAAGTTCTCCCTCATAAAATTCAATTGTTTGATTTTCTTATCGTATTGTTCTTTTTCATCTTTCCCTGATTATTCTGATTTGATAATGGCTTCCACTCCTCCACTTAGTCCAGTTGAGGCTTGTTCATCATCAACCCCTCTTTATGAGAAAGCGACAACAACTAGGGCTCGTTCATCCACCGATTCCCCAGTAAATTGGAGAGATCATTGTGCGAGTGACTTTAATAAGGAATGGCTCAAATATTTCCAGAACACATTCAACATCTATTTCTCAATTGAAATTAGGGTTCCTTCAAAAAATGAGTGTCCTTGTTGCTTCAAAGATGATGAAATACGCTTCTTTGTATGGATGTTCGAATACGGTCTTAGACTCTCTTTCACTCCATTCCTTCGTAATTTATTACATTAATTAGAAATCACACTAGCCCAATTAGTTTATAATGGGTTTCGCCAAATCATGGGTGCCCTTGTACTCTTTTGGTTAAATAATGTTCCCTTAACCATAGAAATGGTAAGGAGTGTGTACTTTCTTAAATTCTACCAAGACACCAGAAGATTCTACTATTTCTCGATCAAATAATACTCCTTCCTCACTGACCTCCCTCCTGCCATAAAAGATTGGAAGAATTGTAATCTATTCTTTAAGGGAAAATGGGAATTTTTCTTCGAGGAGATCACGCAGCCCCCAGTTGTACAACTACATTTCAATTTCTCGAGTAATTTTCTTTTTCTATTTTTATAGTTTCTAACATTAATTTACTGTTCTTGCTTCCGTGGTGTCCTCACCTCTTTACAAATTGCATTGCACAGGTAAAAATGCTTGCCAAATATTTCGTTTGGCAACAAAGGTTATTGATCAATTGGAGAAACTCTTGACACCAAAAGATCGACCCTACCAAGAGCTCGCTTACAAACCCATTGTGCCTCTAAAAATGAATGTGTCTCAGGTTAACCAATCACATGATTTGGCCTCGGGTAAAAGGAAAAGAGTGCCCAAGAAAACTTCACAATCATCCAGGCCTACCATTGCATCTCAGTTGGCGATTGTTCCTCCCAAACCTTCTCAGCCTCAAGTACCTAAGTTCGACTTTCCCACATCTGACAATTCAGAGCCTCTAAGTAGAAGGTGATATGGAGTAGTGTCTGTTCCTATCTCTAATATTAGTATTCCAGTCCCCAATGAAATTTATGGGTTGGAATTGGTTACTCGAGCTGTTGGGACCCCTATTGTTCGAGTCTCCGAGGCTACTACGGTCTGCGTTCAACCTCCTCTATCCTCGTCGGTGTCTAACCTTGGCATATCTGCATCTTTGAGCTTGCTAGTGATTTTTCAAGAGCAGATGTGTCATCTACCAAAAGAGGCAAGTCCATCAGTCCTGACCCGTCAAGATATCTTCAATAATGCTATTCCAACCCTCTTTAAGCTATCTTGGGACAAGAGCTATCTTTGTTTTTTCGTTTACCTCTCCTAGTTTTTCTTTTAATAAACATTTGTATATATTCTCTAATATGCTACACAAGATTAAGAGAAAAGTGTATCCATATCGAGCATCTACCTATCCTCTGCCTTGGCCGGCAGTTCGGATGATACAATTGAACTGGACACCCAGTTCATGCACTAGCTGACGGAGTTGAGCCAGCTAGAAGAAGATCTTTGAGCTCTTCAGGAGATGAGGGTTTCCCTTGAAACTGAATTAGCACTGGAGAGCTCTTTTAAATAAAAATTTGAGTACGACCTGCAAGTCGCCCGTGCTAAGTGTGAGTCCCTCCAAAACAACAATTTGGTCATGATTAATGAGAACACCAAGCTTCTAACTCAGAGTGGCAGACTACCAATTGAGAACTCTTCATTGACGGAGAAACTCAATAAACAACAATCCAAACTTGATCTGATGAAGACCGAGCTGGACGCAAAGGTTGATGCCCTCTAACATCTGGGAAGAGAAAAATAGCTGATCACTAACAAGTTGATTTTGAGAAGCTGAGGATTGCAACTCTCGAAATAAAGTTAGTTAACCAATTTAAGACAATAGCAGAGTTGTCCGTGGTAGTAGAGCAGAAGAAAGTCGAGCATTAAGACGGGACCATGAAATTTTTTGAGTACTTTGACTCAATTAAGGGAAACATTTAACTGGTTGGCTTCAAATACTATCAGGCGCAAGTACAACAAAAACATCCTAAGCTAGACCTTGGCTTCCAAAACCAATTGGTGCCCAAAGATGAAGAAAAACCATGCTCCACTTCTACAGAGCTACCAAGGGTAGAGCTTTTAGGTCTTATTGCTATAGATCCACCTATTTCTCCAACAGTTCTAGTTCTCAATGAGTCAGCTACAACACAACCCTCAGATTATCCTTCCTTGGACCGAGCTTAGTCCACCTCTAACCAAGCTCAAACCATGCCTAACGAATCAACCTCAGTATCTGCTGAACTCTATGTTACACCTCTACTAGATAATACAAATTAGTTAAGCATTGTTTGATTAGTTGGTTGTCTTTTTAATTTCTTATCTTTATCAATTTTGTAATCATAACACTTTGTAATTATAACTTTCTTTTAACATTTGTCGTATTTGGTTTTGGAAACTGTTGCTTTTAACTCGATATTCGCTGCTGTCATTTTATTTAATTTGTCATAAATATTTTGATGATTTGGTTTTGTCTTTTTTGTTATTTTACGAACACAAGTTTGGCGATTTAAAACCAAACCTTCATCAGATTTCTTCATACTTTTTCCTCTTTTGTTTTCCTCATATTTCCTTTTATCCTTTTTATTTCCTTCTGTCTTATATCAATTATGGCCTCATCATCATCAGCCTCTGATATCTTTGACACTGTTCAGGCAGAGAGAAAAAGGAAGTGAAACTAAGGTATCACCTTCGAGAGCTCATGATGATGGCCAAGATTCTCGACGAAGAGCACCCTCGGCTTCGTGCTATTGAAGACGCTTGTGCACTCTTCGCTTCCTTAGATGCCGCCCATTTTTGTTTAATATTCCAACTCTATGAGCTTCGAGGCCATATGAAAATGGTTGAGAAAGAGATAAACGAGCTATAGGACCAAGTTCATCTCTATAGAACCTACAGTGGCTTGCTGAAGACGAGAAGGGACAAGTTTTGAGAGAAAAATGATGAGAGAAAAAGAGAATATACGATCCCTGCTTAGAGCGTTGAACTTATATGAAGAACATGACTTCTACCACTCGAACTCAAACTCTGAGGACTTAGGTTTGGTGCCTTTTCCTAGGTCTAAGTAGCTCCAGCCCTTTCAACCCCGGTTTAACAAAGAATAAGCTTTAGACTTCTTTTAATATATTTTTTGTTGTTGTTGTAGTCTTATTTTTTTCCTGAATAGTTTCCCTATTCTTTCTTATATATATATAAATGAAAAAGCCTCAAGAGCATTTTTTGTAGAGTACGGGCTTATTAGTCACCAAATAAGCTCCTACAATGACTCCATCAAATATGGGATGCTAGTCTTCAGGACATTATTCATTCAACCAGGATTGAAGTCCAGACATACGTTCAGGTCTACACAAACTCCATGGTAAGAAGTGATAAGTTCAAGACTGAAAAAGAACAATATCTTGAGAATGATATTATAGAACATGATAAAAGAGAAATTCTCATTGGAAGGATTACTGTGATGGTAAAATATGTTGTTTGTATATAATATAATATATAAAATTGTTGGGTTTTATATGTTGTGAACGAGGATGAACGTGTCAAATGAAATTTCATGAATAATATCTTGAGAAGAACAATATCTTGAGAATGATGTTATAGAATAAGACGAAAGAGAAATTCTCATTGGAAGAATTCTTGTGATGGTAAAATATGATTTTTGTAGGATTAAAGATGTAATGTACCTTTCTTCTTTTTTGGATTGTAATGTACCCGTTGTTTTTATATAATATAATATATATATAAAAATTGTTGGGTTTCAAATGTTGTGAACGAGGACGAACGTGCCGAATGAAATTTCAAGAATAACGCTCACATTGGAATGAACTAAAAATATGGAACATTAATTGTTCACATATGGAGTATTAAATGAATTTTCAAAAATAACGTTTAAGAATAGATATGGAGTATAGTTATCTATATACCTCCTACGTTCCTCCAAAAAACATTTAAGTAATAAACAAGTTATGGATTGTATTGGTTCACAGGATCCATTTACCCCCAACAGTTATGTTTTCCATTGAAAAATTCAGCATTTATTTATTTTGAGAAATAGGGAACCGTTATTAGAACAGCCTTATCAATCTGATTGGAATAGTTTGCTTACTAATTTGAAACTTAATGACTTGTCACCAATCATTTTTTGGACGAGTTGGTCTGAATAGCTTGGTTCTCTTAACGAACTGATCTGAGAAACTCGGTGTAAGTTTTGAAATTTGGTGATTTAGCACCAATTGTTTATTAGAAGAGTTGATCTGAGTAGGTCGGATTATTTGACAAACTGATCTGGGAAACTTAGTTATTTTAAAGATATGATCTAAGAAGCTCGGTTTATTTAACGAACTAATCTGCGCAACTCAGTTTATTTAATGAAATGATATGAGAAGCTCAATTTATTTGGAGAACTGATCTGAGTAGCTTAGTTTATTTAACGAACTAATCTGACCAGCTTGGTTTTAGACCTTTTATCATCTTAGGCAGGACTAATCATTTATTGAAACTTCTTTATAGAAATAAATGGATTTGACAAAATATTTTCCCAAATGCGCAATGTTCCATGGACCTTGTAAGGTCCTTTCTAGTTGGGAGCCAGTTTCCCTAACCAAGCCTCTAGATGATGTGGCAGTACTCTTCGAAGTACCATCTTTCCAACTGCAGAGTGCCTTGGGCGTACTGCATGGTTGAACGTCCATTCCATCCTTGATTTATAAGCTGCCACTCTCAATGATGCTTGGTCTCGTTTCTCCTCTAGGTGGTCTAGCTCTTGGCGTATAGTGTTGGACGCGTCTATTTTTTCACGACTTAATATACTCGCAAGTGCACGAGGTTAAGTTTTAATACAGTGGACCTTTTGATTAGATATCGTCCTCTGGGTAATGTGTTTAATTAATTGAATACCGCGATTTACATAGTCTTATATTATCTTGATGGTTCAAGAAATGTTTGAGTTTGAATATTTAAAAGCTAAGTTAAACTAACAACCATTGGGTTAATTATAATTAAATGGATTACTGTTAGACCCTAACAATGCTGGAAGACCAAACAGCACCGACTTGGTGCGATTTGCTACAAGACATGGTGCATGCAGCATGGATGGGTTCGTTGGCAAAAAGGGCACCAGCTTGGTGTCTATAGGTGGGCAGCAGCGTTGTGGGACAACACCGGCGGGTGTTGGGCAGTGTGGAAGACCTCGGTGCAACACTGAGGTAAAATGGTGCAACGCTACGTTGTAAACAGTGCCTTGGACGTGGAAACATGCGTTGGAGAAGCGGGGAGGCGTTGGACCAAGCTGTTGGGCAGGCGTTGGCAAAATGGTGCGCTGTTGGGCAATGTGGACGCACATTGGCAACGTTGGCAGAGGTTGCTGATAATGGGGTTGTCCTGGGGAGTCACGGGACCAAAGGAAGACGTCAGTGTGGTACCGAGGCAAAATGGTGCAACGGAGGCGCAATGATACGTTGTAAACAGTGTCATGTGTGTGGCATGGTGGACTGTTCGGAACGCCGGTGCATTTTAGTACAAAAAATACATACGGTGCTGGGACGTCGTTGGGCAGAACGATGCAAAAAAACAGAACGTAGGCGCAACGCTACGTTTTGGGGCTGAGTCATGTAGAGGCATGATACACCATTGGGCGACGGTGCATTCTGGTGCGAAAATAGCACATGGAACGTTGGTAGTCGTTGGGCGCAACGAAGCGTTCCAGCCATGCAGCGGCGCGGAAAAACGTTGGGGAATGTTGGCAGATTATGGGACGAGATGGAAATGGGCAGACGTTGGGATGGTACAAAAACGCTAGAAGAATACTGAGCTGGTGAGTTGATGGACTGGTGGTTTCCAAACATGTGCAGGGCATGTGTGAGCAGTTCTGGGCAGTTCTTAGGCAGTTTTGGTTGGTTTTCAGACAGGAAAATCAACTCTTGTGGTGCTAACATGTGTCGGGACAAGTGTCGGTAGTCTGCCTATGCAGTTGGGGCTATCAACTGCTGTCTTCTCCTATAAATACTGTTGTTTTGGTCTGTTTTTGGAGGCTGAATGTATTCCTGTGGATTTTACAGACTAAGTGTTGTAATTGGTTCTTTGTAACTGGAGTTTATTAATATAAGGTTGGGTTTTCCCGTAATACGTGTGCGTACTGTTGCGTGGGTGCGTTTTCGGTAGTGTTTCGGTATATTCCCGTTGTATTTCATTACAGGAACATGTGTGTTTACAATCTGTCGGTTTAATTTCGTTGTGAGGTAGTACATTCACACGGGCTACTAGTTGTCGGTGCAACTAGGCCATCACTTGGTTGCAAATTTTTGCGGTGAAAATTTCAACCCTGTGACAATTACCTAGGGATTGATTTCATTCACTTAATATATGTTTGACTTCGTTTAGTTAACAATAATAGTGTTTATCCTATTCGATAATTTAGGTATCTCAAACTCGCTCATTACCTCTCCCGAGTGTAAAATGAGTGATTATATTACTTCGTATTAACGCCGAAGTCCCTCTTTAGCATTTTGTATAACACATAGTCACATGAGTCTTGACCCAACCTCATGGATTGCACACTTTCTAATGCCCTCCTGGGTCATTAGATTGTCGTGATGTGTTTAACCCTAGTCCGAATCCGGGGTTACCTCTCCCGATTGTCAAACCTCGTATTCTTAAAATCAACCCTAATACCTTAACAAGCATATTAAAATTGTAATAAAATGGTAAACACAATTGGATGTAGAAAAACAACCATTAAAGTAATATATATTCAATCAAACATGTATTTACATGAGTTGCATCAATCCCTAGATCATATTTATCTAGCCTACCATGATCTTAACCATACAAATATTAAAATAAGAAGGATTCATCATCATTTGAAATGAAAAGTTAAGTTACAAAGACAGAAACAAATGAAGAATGATGAAATCTTAAAGTGGAGTGGTCCACTGTCGCCAAAGATTGGTCCTGAAATGATTCTTCTTCTCAAAATGTTGAATATCCTGTTTGAGCTCTCAAGAAATTCTGAAGATCATATATATCAAGTGTGGAACCTTCTTGACAAATGGGGGAAACAAGGGTTTAAAAATAAGGTTTCAAAATATCTAGAGAAAATAAATATTTTCTGCACAGAGAGACTACCGCAGCGGTGGTTCACCCCTGCAGCGGTGAGTTAAGTCGGTTAATTTCACCCCTGCGGCAGTAACTGACCGTTGTGGCAGTGAACCAAAACCTAAACTCTTTGTACTTTTACCGCGGCGGCGGAAATACTAGCATAACTTATTGGACTTTCACCGCCGCGGTGGTGAATGACCGCTGCGGCAGTGACTTCTGCACAATACTCCTTCCATCTCCACCGCCGCGACGGTGGGTTTGCTGTCCTGAAACCTTATTTCTTTCACCGTTTTTCCACCGCTTCGCTTGTTTATCACTCGATCACGTCCCTACACCTAATTTGCATAAAAACAAATAGAAAAGTAATAAAATATTACTAAAACATACGAAAAATATCAAATTTGTCTTAGAAGTAGATAAGTATTTTCAACCTATCAAGTGTCCTCGTTTTTTACAATATTAAATGTGTTGTCACGTCTCGAAGGTAAACTAATCTTCACTGGAACCACTGCTTCCGTTTCTTTTGACAAGTGAGTACGTTGGTCTTAAATGCATGTTCGGGATTGTTTTCAATCTTTCTATGGGGATTCGAGCGTGAATGTGCCAAGCGTTGAGCCTTGGGTAATGTTAAGTTAACAACGTTAACCTGTTTTCTATTCTAAATTACCCTTGGCCAAATTAACCTTAACCAAACCAAGCCCTAATGATCTTTATGAACTACTAAACCTACAATAGTGGAGAGTGGACCCCAATCCAGCTTATGGTAATCCTTAACTCATGAATTTCGTTGGTAGATAATCCAATCTGATCGTTGTATAATTATATTATTGAGTCTCGTACTAAACACGTTTAAAGGATCTAGAATAGCGTTCACCATTATTGCATGTCGAAATTCTAGAACATTACATGATGTGTGTTACCGCCTGAACTCGATATAACTAGCAGTTGTTGAGGGAAAAATAAATAGGCCGTTAGAAGAATTTAAAACTCACATTTTGTTATGTTTAGATTGTTTTTAGGGTTTTTGTTATTTAATTCACATGATGTGTGTGTTTGGCTCGAGGACTAGCCAAATTTTGAGTTTGGGGGTATTGATAGGTGTGAAAAATCTATCTATTTCCAATCCGAATTAGTTTTTTAATATGTTTATATAGTATTTTATTATGTTTTAATTAGTTTTCATATTTTTTGAATAAATCAGGTGTGGGGGACAAAAAGATAGGAAACTGGAGTTAAAACTGAAGCTACTGACAGCCTCTCGCCTAGGCGAAAATTATACTGCCTAAGCGAAAATCCAACAGAATGTTCTCCCAGTCCACCGCCTACTTCACCGCCTAGGCGTTCAGACCGAACCGACCTAACTCCGCCTAGGCGAAGATTCCACCGCCTAGGTGGATTTGCCCTGCACAATCTTGAGATATTTTCAGATATTTTTGAGATATTTTGGCTATAAATACCCCCTCTCATCCCCCTTGGCCGGTAACTCTCTTCCCTCTCTTGCATTTTTGAGCCCTTTAGGCTATACTTAAGCCTAGGGTTAGGAATTTTAGTGGTGGAGCTCACATCCCGAAGTGGAGAAGGCGGCAAATCGATCGTTGAGCGTTCTTAGCGGTTTATCTTCGGACGAGGCTAAGTTCTTCGATCTTTTTTTCTTATTTCTTTATCTTAGGAGCATGTGAGAATATTTAGCTCGTTATTTTCTTGTATATGTGGCTATGGCCCCGAGTTAAATATGGATTGTAGTAGGGATTGACATATAATTTATAAATACATTGTTTGGATGATTTCGGTGTTTCGTTTGTGATTGTTCTTCGTAGTTTGATTGTATTTATTGTATTGTTTGTTTATCATGCTTGATTTGATAAATGGGGAATACGAGGTTTTGACAAATCCCCGGATTCAAATTAGGGTAAACAAACGCCATGATTCTATAACATAGTCGGAGTTTGAATCGTGGACAATCAATAACGTTGGGCTAGAAACACGCTACCTAGCGTCGTTACGACGTTGAGGGGGACCTCTTCGTTGGCTCGAAGTTACATTATATCCCTCGTCTTACGCTCGGAAGAGATGGCGAGGGAGATTTAGAACAGAGATTGTCGATAGGGTAAATACAACGCGACGATCCAATAACCCGGGAGGGAGTTGGATTGTGTGCAATCAATGATGTTTGGCGAGACTCACGTGACCTAGTGTCGTTAAGACGTTTATAGGGACTTCTCCATTGACTCGAAGTCATGTATTCCCCCGTCTTACACTCGGGAGAGGTAGTGGTGGAGTTTACGTACCGAGGTTGTCAAATAGGTCGAACAACGTAAACGCCAGTAAATAGGAATCGAACACATATTTGTAAACACGTTAATCCCTATACAATTTTTCACCCTAAAACATATTAGCATAATAGTATAGTTAATTTAGGATATATTAGTATTAGTTTAATTAACTAAATACATTTGTTTTTCGCCTAAATAGAGTTAGGTCACGACAAACGCGGTATTCGATAGTAACGACAACAATCCCTGTGGATACGATAACCCGATCTTAACGATCACACTATACTAAAACTTAGACCTCGTATACTTGCGAGTGTAAGTAGCGGTGCGTATTATACGCCCCTACCACCGAGTCAGACACGGTGGCACCTGGAGATTCACAAGCCATATTCAGTGAAAGCCACCGTGAGGAGCCGGAGACAAGAGGAAGGAGCTTGGGAACGTTCAACTATACCTATCCGAATGAGATGGGAACCTAAACCTGGATCGATGATTGTGATTTATTACCATTTGAGATTCAATTATTGATGCCGCCATCGATCTCAGATGATCATATTTACAAGGATTCGATGTGGCTCACTTGTCCCTCGCCGCCATTAGCAACGTTCTTCCATGCCCACCAAGTACATGAGCCGGTGGAGCACTCTGTTGAAAGAGATCAAGCCGAATAGAGCCTTATCTCGCCAAGCTTGAGGGCGTTGATAACCAAAACCCGTTTGTAGTGTTATTTAAAACGTACTATGGGCAAAAACCACTATTTGACGAGCACTTCGGTGTGTCAGGCTGACGACCATAAACCAAGCGCTTCTTGGGAGGCAACCCAAGGAAAAGAATAATTTATATCCGTCATAACCGATTTGATTCGGAGGCGAGAGTCTCTCGCCTCCCAGGTACGTGTTCTAAACCCTAGTCTTTATTATAATGCTTTATCATGTCATTGGGATTGCTAACTATGTTATTATGGGCATTTCCTGTTTGAGTCGGGTGTGATATGTGGTATGTTTTTAGTATATGTTTTAGTTAGTATGTTTTATTGTTTCTTCGTGTGCATGTCTGTTTAGGATAGTTGTTGTGTTATGTGCTGAGTTTTGACGTTATCAGAGCCATTACCCGATGATGATTCTGTCCCCTGGTTGTTTATTGAGGTCGAGCGTAAAACTCATGCATGTATGTTCTGTGTGCTCAACATTATGTTTTAGTAATAGTTATTATAGATCTTACTTGCACGAGCACGAAAACTCATTATGTAACCGTTTAATTGATTTGAAAACGATTATTTGTCACCTAAATTCATGACATTAGGGTTTCTAGAACTTGATTCAGGGGAAATTCGAAGTGAAATCCTAGGTGAGGTAGTTTGGAAGATATGATTTAGGCATTCATTTTCTCACTTGAGCCTTTTAAGCTTACCCTGATATATTATTATCCCTCGTTACCCTGTCGAAACCTAAACATTGTTTCAATTCTGAACACTTGACAAATACCATTTGACCGAAAAAACTTCTTTCCAAACCTACATCGCTAAACTGAAGACACAATCAGAGAGAATCAAGGTAGTAGATTGCAAATACTAGTTGATGTGAGCGGTTGGGTTTTGTGCGAACTATTAATTGGTTCGATATTCGAGTACTCACTTGTCATTTTTCGTTTGTATTTCACACACCCCTTCAATTGTAAAAATCAAATAAGTTTGGGGGTGTGTTAGTTGAAAAAAAAAATAGAAAAGAAAAAAAAAATCAAATGTAAATACGGTTTTTATTTTTGTATCTTTTTTACAAGTGAGTACGTCGTTCTTAATATATGTTTAGGGTTGTTTCAAATTTATGTATGGGGTTTTGAGTGTGAGAGTGTCAAGCGATGTGCCTTGGGTAACGTCAAGTTAACGACGTTAACCCGTTTTCTCTTTCAAAATTACCCTTGGCCACTTGACCTAAACTGAACCAAGACCTATTGATCTTTTTGAACTTCCAAGCCTACGTTAGTGGAGAAGAGATCCTGGGTCAAGCCTATGGATTTCCTATACCTTCGAGTTTTTTCTATCATGCGCTTATATGGTGGATAATCCAATCCGATTAACGGACAGTTATATATTTGAGTTTTAAACACACACACACACTTTAGTAGGATCTATAACGGCATTTACTATTATAAATGTTAAAATTCTAGAACATTACATGGTGTGTTTTATGCCTGAACTCTATAGGATTGGAGGCCAATAAGGGATATTTCGTTTGACTGATAGATGATACTCAAAACTTGCACATATTTTTCAGGTTTTTTGTGTTTAGTTTTTATTTGTTATATTTTCTTTTATTGCACTGGTGTTCTGCTCGAAGACTAGCAAAATTCCGAGTTTGGAGGTATTTAATAGGTGTAAATTACCTATCTATTTCCAATCTGAACGTTATTAGTTTTTGAGTATGTTTAGTACGTTTTAATATATTTTTGTGTGTTTTTTTCTAAATTAGGTGTTTGAGGTGAAAAGGTATGTAAACAGATAAAAAACGATCAAATCGGATCAAGAACGGTAGAAAAATTATGAAAATGTGCAAAGTCGGTACAAGTGCTATAACTTCAAGGCTATTTTTGACTATGATGAAATTCTATTTTGGAAACACTCAAAACGTGTAAGTTGTATATATTTCTCTTATATTTCCATTGGTTTTTGAATCAACTAAATCGGAGCTCGGACGAAGAAGTTATAGCCAAAACAAGAAAGTGTGTCACCGCCTAGGCGTTGGTACCATCGCCTAAGCGATAAAAGTGTAGAATCAAGCATAAACTCCCTGCTGTTCCACCGCCTCGACGGATATTCCACCACTTAGGCGGTCACCTCTGCGCCAGTTTAGATATTATTTTAGATATTTTAGGATATTTTCTCCTCCTCTCCTGTCCATTCGGCCAAGAGACCTCCATAGACTTTAGGAGGATAGTAGAGAGGTTTTGGGGAGTGCTCAAGCAAATCCTAAGGAGAAGATCACGTTGCAACGAAGGAGGATCAATCTCTACGCGTTTTTAGCGATAAATCTTCGGACTAGACTAAGTTTTTCTCGTACTTTCCTTTATTTCTTAACTTAGGATTAGTATTTGAGCATGTTCAGATTAGTTTTCATTGTATAATCGGCTATGGCCATGAGCTAAACAGGTTTTTGTCTAGGGTTTAATATATTTATGAAAATGTTGTTTTGTTGAGTTTGTGTTTGGTTAGCGGTTGTTCTTCATTATTTTTATTGTGTTTGCCATATTGTTTGTTTATTATGCTTAGAATGATATATAGAGAAGACAGGGTTTGACAAACCCCGGATTCAGATTAGGGTAAACAAACACCACGATCCAATAACCCGGTTGGGAGTTAGATTGTGGACAATCAATGACGTTGGGGCAAGACTCACGTGATCTAGGGTCGTTAAGACGTTAAGGGAGAATTCTTTGTTGACTCTAAGTCATGTATTCCCCCATCTTACACTCGAGAGAGGTGGCGGTGGAGTTTTAGAACTGAGATTATTGATAGGGTAAATACAACGCACGACCTAACAACCCGGTCAGGAGTTGGATTGTGTGCAATCAATGACATTGGGGAGAGATTCACGTGACTTAGGATCGGTAAGACATTGAGGGGGACTTCTTCATTGACACAAAGTCGCGATATATCCCTTGTCTTACACTCGGGAGAGGTGGCAAAGGAGTTTACGAACTGAGATTGTTGGATAAGTCAAACGCCGTTAATGTAAACTAAAACGAGACCAAATACATTTTTGTGAACAAAAGTTAATCCCTAGGCAATACTTTCCCTAAACATCTCATAGTAATATTAGTATAATTAATTTAATTAGATTAATTAACTTAGTATTAGTATAATTAATTTTATTCAATTTATCTTCGCCTAGATAAAATTAGGTCATGATAAACGCGGTACTCAATAATAGTCAAAACCAATCCCTGTGGACACGATAACCCTAAGTCTCTCAATCTATACTAAAACTTGACCTCGTATACTTGCGAGTAAAAGTAGCAGCGTATTCACGCCCTACCAGGGTGAGTTACACCTTTACAGTCCTTGTCATTAAATATGATTACTGGTCTAGTCTTGTTGGTCAAAGACATTACTTCCCCGTAGAATCGTTCCTCCACTACCTCACGGACCTTCCTCTTCTAACTCCACAAGTACTTCTTGAGCCATCATTTTTTCTTTCTTTGTTTCGGTTCTCTAAACGAGTCTCACTCATCAACCTCTTCATTTCCCTTATCCAATCTTTCAAATATCCACGTAACCATCCCATATCGATCAACTGTTTGATCTCCCATTGAAGTTCCCAACAATCGTTAGTGTCATATCCCTGATTTTTATGGACCTAACAGTACTTAGCCCTATTATTCTTGTTAGATTTCATTGGGATTTTAGGAGGCCAATGCACAACCTCAGATGATCTGATCTCATGAAGGATTTTAGAGATTAGTATTCGTAAGCTAGGAAGGTTTGACCCCTGTCGTACCCTCGCTTTTGTCACTGAGCTTCTGGGACGTTCTTTCCCCCTGTCCGAGGTACTGCCCTTTGTTCTTTGGTTTTATTTCTCATTGGATCTAGAGTTATCTTTCGTTGATTCTCTGCCATTCCTCACATACCTCACATCTTCCAGTTTCATATTAGGCTTTGCCTTCTCCATCAGCTTAGTCATGGTCTTTAGGGTATGCTTTGTAAAAGAATCTTGGAATCGACTTTGACACAATCCTGAGGTAAACGCATTTATCATGAGGTGGGAGTTACAACCCTCAATGCATGTTAACTCCTCATTAAAGTGATTCATATACTGGCGCAAGGATTTTTCCTTCTCCTGTCATAGGCTAATAAGTATCAACGCATTTTATCAACCTTTAGCACATGATAAATCAGCTAATGAACTGCTTCCTGAAGTTTGTAAAAAATGAAATTGAGTTGGGTGGTAGCGTGTGTAAACACACCAGAGTTGGTCTTTTTAGGGTAGTAGCAACAGTTCGGCAAAGCGTAGAATTACCGATACCATAGAGTGCCATTTGATGCCTGAATTGGCTAATGTGGTCAATCAAGTCCTTCTTCCCATCATATTTCTCAAACTTAGTTGGGTCAAATTTGTATGACAACGGTGCTTCTAGGATGTTCGAGGTTAATGACATTTTGGTTCCCTACAACAATGTCTCTAGCTCATCAATCGGCAGGTCTTTCTCCCCCAAAACACCATATTGTTGGTGAGAATATACCGTCTCAGTTCGGTCGAGCAGCCATCTCACTCCTGGGTGGTTACTCATATCCCTCTTAACAACTTGTTTTCTTTATAAAGGATTCAGAGACTCTAGTGACTCTGCCTGTTCCCCCAAGTCATTATTGACAAAAAGAGGTTGGTGAACATTCTCGGCGATCTGCTTAACATACCTTCCATTGTAGTAATCTTCTCTATTAACACATCAATTCTTGGGTCTGTGGTCTGCACCTCTGGGAGAGGAATGATGTGAACTCCATCTGAAGCTTCTATACATGCTTCGGAGTTTGCATACGTTGGAATTTCACTCCCTTGAATCAGACCTATTGCTCTTGATCATAACTGTCTCATCTCGATGGTGAACTTGTTTTTGTTCTTTTCCCATAGACGGTGCCAAATGATACAACTAAAAAATTCCTAACACGTGTAACCGCACCTTACGTGCCAGAAACATCCACAGCCTGCAATCTGAACTTGCAAAACCAGTTAGCTCCACGGGATACCAGTGTGGTGTTACCCAAAGAACCTTTGATGTAAATAAGTTAGTCTATTTATGGTGAAAAAATATTCTATATGTAAAAATAAGTATATCGATTACCTGGTACCTGTCTTCCTTATATACACCATTTATTCTCATAGCCCGTTCATTGCCACCACTCTCTCCACAATCCTTTCTTTCTCCTCATGGAGACTATCCATGATCCCACTATAGGATGTTGGACAGTTACACCATTCTTCTTGTATGGGATCATGGGGGTTCTCGGATAACTACTCAACAGTCCTCACCCATTGGTTTTACCTGTTGGTGATCGGGCCCCTATTAGAAGGTCTTTTTCTATTCAGATCATCCCAAACATGGTTGGGCTTCTAACAAACCATCTTGTTTTATTATGTGTTGGGCTTCCTTAGTAGACCAATTCTACACCATTTGGGCCACTGGCACGTTCGGCCCACGGGAAACTTGTAGGTCATTTCCTTCGGGTAGGATTTTATTACCCAACTCGACCCATCATCACCCTACTGGCCTCTAAATATCATGGGCGAGAATTTTCCCACGTCAATCACAATTATGAGAAATCGAAAAACTTTTCTCTTAATATGATCGTAAGGTGCATTGTATATTTGGATCATTAAAACACTTCAAATATCATTGTTACATATTTTAAAAGAGTTTAGTACGATAAATGAATACGAACCGAGGTCAAAAATCACGAACAAATGAAATTGCAAATTGCACTAAAATTACAGCACAACTAGTCCAATACAAGTTGTCCAAAAAAATTCAGATTTTGACATTCTCTAGTAGATTGGCAATATTTCTCTCAATATATTGTCCAAATCTTATGAATCTTGTATGGTTAAAAATATAATTCAAATATATTTAAACTCTATTAATTTCATTACGTTCCAAGTTGTTTGGTTGTTCAAAATTCAACGTTTTAGCAGAAGTCATCTGGTTGTTGTTGAAAAATCTATTTGAACCTTTGCTCACTCATTTGATCACATCTCACTCATTTTGAGTCCGAATGAGGTAATTCTTGATGATATGGAACCCTAACGCAATAAAATTTAGTTTTGTACATTGTAGGAATTATTTAGATTTGTCCTTGTCGTTCAAAAATAGACATCTGTCTGAAAATCCTATAACTTTTTCTCTCCTACCCTGTTTTCGCTCTGTTTTTTGGATTTATCGTAGTTTATTATTGATACGTTTTGAACGTGTTTATACCTTATTTAAGGTGTCTAATATCATAAAATATTTAATTTGATTAAATCGTCATTGGATTAGATCAATTTGATCAAAACCATTTCAGAGGTTTAAGAACAATTTTGACAGCTTTTTGTGCATGAAATCAAATTTGGTTTTACGAGTTAAATCTTGGTTCCATTACTTTATTCATGTTATTACAATCTTATATGATGTGTGTGTGTGTGTGTGTGTGTGTATTATGTGTTAGAATCAAATTTACAACATTCAATCATAGATTAATTGGCATTTCGTCACTAATCCATAACAAATTCTATTTTTGTATGCTTAAATACGTTCTAAGTGTTTATAACTTGTAAATGACTTAAAGGCTAGTATATAGATTTAAATGATGATATACTTGTGTATTAATCATATATACATGTTTTTCCTTATTCCCTATACATATACATTGTATACACATGACATTCTTGAGACTGGATTTTATGAAATTCTGAAAGCATGGGCATCGATCTTATATATGTATTGATAGGTACGGGCACAAAGCTTATGGGCTGATTTTAAACCTGCTAACACATAATATATCTTGTTGTTTATTAATTTAAACCATCATGCAATGTCTAGGAGATGGAATATATGCTTCTTATGATATATTTTATGAAGATGCTCAGAATTTTGTTCTCTAGACATTTGTGCACTAAATATGACATATCTCACTCCATACATTTTCAATTGGGCTGATTCATGATTCCATGGAAAGATAATTTTATATGATTTGAAACCATACCTATTGAGCATGGGTAAGGCCTGTCCTTGCAGCCCAAATAAAGCTATTTTATTAGAGTTTAGTGGATGGTCAGAAAAATCTGATATTCTTGTGGAAATGAGCCTCATATGACATCCTATCCTCAAGGAGACAAGGTGTAACAGTTACAACCTCATTTAGATGCCTTCCTTCATCATTAATGAGCTAAATGTGATATAAATATAAAGGCCAAACAAATTGAAGAAGAAGAATCACACATAAAAGCTTACATGGTTAATATACCAAAGATCATCAAGGTTCAAGCTATGATCTTGATTTCCATTCTTACACTTCTTGTGTGATAACTCTTGTACATAAAGTTTACTTATATTTATGAGGTATATTTGTGAGAAATATTAAAAACTATTTAGTCAAAGTATTGTATTCTTTGTAGAGAATGTTTAGAGCTCTAAGATCGATTTTTGTAAGTTAGATTACAAAACCATTAGAGTGTTGTTTTGAGAGATTGTTCACCATTGATATATCAAATAAAGGAAGATCCTCAACATCACTACATCCCAACATCAACTTGTGAAGAAGTTGAAGAATCCAAATGAGAAGCCTTTGGTGTGATAAAAAGTGACAGACCAATCTCGCCATAAAGAACTTGTAAGAAGATTAGAAGATTGTGAAAGGTTGATATTTACTTGTAAGAAGATAGAAAGGTTGTAAAAGGTTTGATATTCACACGTAAGAAGATTGCATAAGGTAATCTTTACCCACAAGAAGATTGGATAAGTGGATTAGAACTCTCTGTCAGGAGCGCGGAGGAGTAGAGTAGGTAAAGGATTTTGCCGAACTGCTACAAATCTCTTGTGTCTTGTGGTTTGATTGTCTCTACCCATTACTCTTTACTTCGATTATATTGATTTGATTGATAATTCTCCTGCACACACAATCACAACAACTAACAAGTTTGATTTGAGATTTTAGTAAAAATATTTTACAAAAAGTTTTTAAATACTCAATTCACCCCCTCTCTTGGGTTAATCTCAGGGCCAACAAAAGGTAAGGGCTAAAATATTCAAATAAGCAATTAATGAGATAATTTAAGAGATTTGGGCTGCGTCTACAATGGTGATACCCAAATTAGGCCCAAAGGACAATCAAGACCTAATTCATCTTATCAAGGCAAGCGAATGGGACGTGAACCTGAATGGGCCTAGGTATGAGACACACGAAATTTTAGATTATTTATCATGTTAATTAGTCTTTTAATTTTAATTTAGGTTATTTATTTGATGATTTGTAAGTTATGATCGTCAATTAGTCTTTTTTTAGACAAGGAGTGTGAGGAATGATAGGAAGCTTTCTTATTCTTTTGTTTTTGTCTCGTAGTAAGCATATAAGGCAACCTAGGGTTTCTTACACACCCTGGCCACACTGTTCACAGCTAGGGTTCATTGTACACCTTGGTTGCACTATTCACGACTAGGGTTTACTTGTTATCTTAGTTGCCTATTTAAGAGGCTATGTAGATTTTAGAAAATAAAACTTAATATTGATTAATATAATTGAGAGGATTTTTCTCTTAAGTTCTTTAGAGAATTTTTTTGAAGTTATCAAGATTTCATCTGGTGTTCAATCTCTATACCTTAGGTTCATGATTCACTTATAATCATTGGGTCAAGGTTTATTATACGTTTGATTCACGTTTCATTCACATACGATTGGGTTAAGGTACTCTATCCAACTTTTTGAGTTTTCATGTTCCATCAATATTCTGTATTTTTTTTTTACTTTTTCATTTATAAATCTAAATTTAGTTCGATCCCGGTGAAGAAAGCCTAAATTAGTTTCGGGTCTCACTAATTCTTGGTGAGGTTGGCATCACTTTACCACTCTTATAAAATAACACTCATCTTCATCACACATTCAAATTTCAAAAAGTTTTTATCACTGTAACACCATTCCCAATTAAGAAAATATAGTAAAATAGAATATTCAGATGCTACCTAAAATTTTATGCGAAGTCATCTACGAAAATAGATTTATGACAGAACTTATATAAGAACACTCTAACGAGTGAGGAAACCTTGGATTACAAGTTACTTCCTATACCAATTTTTTTTTGCTATCTTATATTGTTAATATGTTGTGATACAAAAAGAATAAAAGTTTGTCACAACCATATTTACATATTATATCTTCTTATTTGCTTCTTCGTTTTCCAGTGAGAAAGACTTATTAAAAAAAAAAAAAGGATACAATACATCCTTGGTATTCGCTGTATGCAATACAGCCAATACCAGGACCATTGGATGGGTTGAGATTCAATCTCAGCCATCTATTTCCCCCAAAGTCAAAATTGCCTTTTAATTCCCAAAACCACCTTTGAAAAACAGAAACTGGTTGCTTATCTCCTGTATCTGGTTGCCGAAGTGAGTTCTCGCTTTATCTTCTCAGCTTCTGAACTTCCCTCTGCACTCTTTCCCTTGCAGCGTCGTTGTGGGTTCTGTCTCTCTCTCGCGGCTTGGTTGTGGCTTCTAGTCCCTATCTCTCGCGGCGAATTTCAAGAACATCTTCCTCCCTCATGAAGAACATCAGGTTTGTTTTTCTATTTCCCTTTCTCTTCGGCTTCGTGTATGGTTTGAAAATAGATGTTGTACCCTACATCATTCCGGTGTTCCAACTCGGCTTGAAAATACTACATTTGTCAAGTTTCGGTTTGAAAACCCTATATTTGTCAAGTTTCTTGAAAACTCTCTCTTTTTTCTTTTTTTCTTTTTTCTTTTTTTTTTTGGGTAATTTAAGGAATGGGAATCACTGCATGGGGTTGTTTTCATCATTTGGATGCCATACTATTGTTTGGTTTGGTATCATGTGATACCATATGCATAGCAAAAAGAGATTTGTGTTTTGGAGTTGTTGAAAGCCAAAGGCAAAATGAACATAAGGTAATAGCCATGGGTTTAAATAGATGTGTTATGTTTTTCAATTTTTATACTGAATTTGGTTTAAATAGATGTGTTATGTTTTTCTATTTTTATACTGAATTTTGTTTAATTGTTACTTTGTTTTTTATTTCAAAATTGATTTCTAAATCGGGTTGGGACACTGGTGGTTGTTTCTTTCTTTCTCCCCTTTTATTTCATAGACATTTATTGTTTAAATAATGTAATACAATTTGTTTGTTCACGGTATGTGGTTTTGAATATTTGCCTATGTAGGTTTCTTGTTTTATTTTTTATTTTATGATATTTGTGAAGTGAAGTAGATTTAAGTTGTTGATAAATTTTTATTTTTGATTAAAGTAAAGGAGATGGACAATAAGAAAACAAGGAAAAAAGGTTTGAAGCGTAAACCTAATGCAACAAATTTATCTGTGTAAGTGTTTCTCTAGAAATTAATTGTTGCCTTTGTATTTAGTTTGTTTAGACATGTGTCTACTATTTGTTGAGGTCTTATTAATATTGTAGTGCTGAGGTTGATTCCAATGTTGAGAAACGTGTATCAGAAGAGAAATTAAAAGTGTTAAAGGGTACAAGGTAAGTAATTATCTTAAAACTATTCAATGTGTTTGTCTACTATTTTGATATGTGTCTACTTAGACTTGTTAAAATCTTTTTAATGTTGTAGCCTGGAGGATAATTGCAATGTCTCCAACCATGGTGACAAAAAAGAGGAAGGGAATGTATCTTGTAATTCACCATTGGAAAAAAAAAAAAAAAAAAAAAAAAAAAGGTAAAGGTTATAAAGTATGTTATTTATAGTTGGGTTAATTTATCTATGTTCATGTCTTGTAATTGCATTGGAAGCATGTTAAAAGTTCTTTTGTGAATGTTACAGTTTCAATCTGTAGCTTTAGAAGCTTTCCATTTAAGTTTACAAGTTACAATTTATTTGACTAATGTTTCAATTTGTCGCAATTATTATGTCAATACAAGTTTTATTTCTCCTAGATTGAATTGGTTTGAATAATTGGACAATGTTTTTGTTTAATTTTATAAGGTTGGGATGAAAAGTTTATGGTTAATAGTTACAAGTTCTAAAGAATTTACCTGTGATGATTAACAAATATATGATGTTTCTAAAATTTGAATTGTTTGTCTTTGAAGGCCCCTATTGGTATGAGGATAGTTATGCATTCGATATTGGATGTAATTGAGTCTCTTAATGAGCTGTAGAGAGTAGTTGTTGTTGAAGTGGGGTTTGGAAAGGTCCTTAGGACAAATTTTAAGTAACTGCCTTTGATGTTTTTGAGGTGGCTAGTGGGAAGATTTGATCCAATTTCTTGATCTCTAACAACACATGGCAGGAAATTGGAGATTACTTTGAAGGGTATGCTCGACATCCTTGGATTAAATTATGAGGGACTCCCAGTCAATAAATATGGATAGGTTGACGAGATTAAGGAATTGAAGAGCCTGTTAGGTTTGAGGGGTCAATCTGTACGACTAAAGGACCTTAGGGATTTTCCTTTGTCCCACTAGCAACACAAGAGTGCCACTATTGTATTTTCAAGCCTTGAACCCGTTGGATAAAATCTCTAATAGGAATTGGGCGACGTTCACCCTTCGCTTTCTATGTGATGGTTTGAAGAAGAGGGAAAAAAGTATGACGTCAGAGGCATATGGATGCCTTTCACTCTTGATGGTAAGCCATATTGTTCTAGTATTGTTATATTATTTGAAGCTTATTCATGTTGCCTACAATTAACTTGTTCTCTTGAATAAGTTTTTTACTTTGAAAATTCCATGCCTGCTAGGGATGTTGTTCTTCATTCCCAAGATAATATGACCTTACCCCAGATAACTACTTGGGGTAAGGACGAGATAAAGTAACGTATTGATCATCTAAAAGAATTAAGGGCATTTGATAAGGAGGAGGTATATTTTTGTAGCTTGTAAACAATTTTTCTACTTATTTGTTTGCTTTTTCATGTTTTTGTTTATTATTGTTTCTATTGACATTTTTTTTATTTGCTTTAGATTTTGCTTGTGTCGATTGTCGGACGACAAAAGATAGAGAAAATTGTAGACAATCTAGAAAGGAAGGATGAGAGTAAAGAGGAGAAGGGAGAAGAGGTTGGGAAAGATGGTGTTGATGACAACCGAAATATTTTGGACATTAAGGAAGTGGGGGTTGAGTTAGGTGTAATCCGAAAAGATGTGACCAACCTTAAAATATTGTTCATTGTATTTAGTTCACGAATCTCGTGTGTGCTCCATACTTCGTTGTTGCATGGGGAGCCGTCGGTTGTGCGAGATCCATCCATGCAACCACAAATGTTGGACATCTCACCGTCTACAACTGTTCTGGTTGGTAAAGATGACAAGAAGGCTGACCTTCTTGAAAGTGTTGGGGATGTAAGTCGCCCAAAGGCTGTGATTTTAGTGGAGACCACGAGGGATAATGTTGAATCAGTGACGGGGGGGCCCTCCGTGGAGGTTGAAATTAACTTGAACCACGTGTTGGACGTGCTACTAGGAAATCTTCAGAATGGTCAAGAACAGGTCGATGATCAGGATGCGGCTGCAGTGGAGCCGTTGATATCCCTGGATGCCCTAGTCAGTGAGTAAGTGCGGGCAGTATTGGAGAATAAAAAATAAGATATGGTGTCGTTGAATGTCGAAGACATACCGAATAGGGTACTGTCTTTAGAAAATCTGGAAGCCGCACGTTCATTGGAGTCAGGTATTGCATGGAGGAAGCAAAAGAAGCCTACATTTAGGTTGGAAAAAAGTAATGATGTTGTGCCGAAAACGGTTCCTGCTGTGCGAATGTCGACGAGGTCTTTGGTGAGTAATGAACTTTTATTGTATTTTGTATTGTGTGTTTTTTTGTTCCATTATATCCATTCTCGCCCTCGTCTTCCAATTTAACATAAGTAAATTATTATGTTTTGCGTTATTTATGTAGGCTGCTATTAGCAGCAAAGTACATTTATTAATGCGACTCAGTCCTGGGAAAAAAAGTGTGTGAAAGTTCATTTTTGACCCCAAACTGAATCAATGGTATGCGACTCTATTCATATTTGAATGGGTTGTTAAATCATCATAGATGTCGATTTTTTGTAACTTTCATTGGTGTTCCGTCGTATATTACAGTGAAACATTAGTTGATATTGTAACCATTGTTGCTACTCGGTCTGATCTTGCAACGCTTGCACTAAGAGCATGGATCGGTGGAGAGGTAAGTCTTTCATCATGGACTGTTGTCCTTAAAATTATGGCACCAATGTTGTTAGTATTGATTTGATTGATGATGTCGATGTAGGTGATCAATTGTGTTGCTGCAAAGCTCACCTATGAGCAAAAGGTTAGATACCATCCCGGTCTCAATTGGCCATCTTGGTATTTCCCTACATATGTCAGGGTAAGTTTTATGAACATCATTCTTAGTTTGAGATTTTGTCAAATGAGTCCCTTAGAAAGTAAATGAATTTTTATACATAATAATTTTTTATTTTTTATTTTTGTAATGTTTGCGTTGCAAACGAAGCTGCTATCAGTGGGTAACCACAATGTAAAGTGTCTAGTTACTTCTTGGATGGGAGAACATCATTACACTAGTGATTTTCATGCTTATCGCATAGTATGACACAATAAACCCCAGACTATTTTTTTGTTGACCTATTTCGTGACTTTAATTTAATGATATCAATACCCACTTCTTGTTAGATATATTTGCCTATCAATGTGGATCAAGCACATTAGTTTCTCGTGGTTGTGGATTTTTTTGAAATGAAGGTCTTTGTTCTTGATTCTTTGATGTGCCAAAGAACATCCAATGCCCACGAAAATAGGGACAGACACTTGGTAAGAAACTAACATGGTTTAAATCTGTGCTTTTAGTTTCCAAGCAGTATGTTGATGACTTTGTTGATGCTTTTCTCGTCGTACATGTATGTAGGTGAAATACCTCCATGAGATGTGTGTACAAAATTTCGGTACGAAGATGAAAAACGTCCACATGCGGAGTTTCTCAATTGAAGTCGCAAATTGGGCACCACGGTAGCCAAACACGTAATCATTCAACAATTTATTGGAATGGACTAGTATTAATAAGTTTCGTGTATATATATATATATTATAATATGTTATTGTTTTTATTTCATACATGTTTTAGATTTGATTGTGGAATGTATGTAATCAAATTGATGCAAGCCGATCTACTGCATCCTAGAATGGATTTGAAGGTAGGTGGCAGTATGGTCATTTTCGTTCTAACCTAGCTTGTCCTGGAATGAAAATGTCAATAAACATGTTCTCAATTTACTTCATGTTTTAGTTCGACTATAATGTATCTAAGTTTTGACTTGCATTGGATTTGGTCATATTCGATGGGAATTTCGTTCGAGATCAAGTGGTGTGTAAAGCAGAGGAATCGGCCAAACAAAGTGATAAAAGGCAATCTAGGATCAAGCGTTGCGAACCGTCGGCACTTTGAAAGGTTGTGGGACCCTGCTGTGTCTCCACAATAAGTGAAGTTCGGTTGGGATTGTCGGGGCATTCTCGGGCCTAGCGGCCTTGATTTTTACATCAGAAACATGTGTCTTTTGCTCACTCAATTGGAGAGCAAAACATTTCAATGCCCGACCGTCGATCGGTTCTGATCCCGAGAGTGTGGGATCCATTTCACCCTAAAAATAGAGCCAACAAACTCAAGATCAAAACCGATTGGCAGTCAATCATGGAAATTTTTTGCTTTCCAATCGAGTGAGCAAAGAATCGTGTTTTTGGTGTCAAAAGCAAGACCGTTCGGCCCAAGTGGCATATTTCCTGTATTGAAAGCAATGCCACTAAGTGGTGGTGTTCATGAAAGTAAAAGATGAATATTTTTTCTAATCATTTCATATTCAGTAAATCTTTGTTTTTTGATTGTTTTGTTACATTGTATTAGTGGGTTTATGTATTTATTTATTCTTAATTTTTTGTCGTTTTGTTTGGTTTGGTTTGTTATTGTTAACTTGTGTAACTTTTTTTTTATCCAATTTTATGTTGTTTTTCCATGCTATTGTTCAGGTGTTTGCCGGGGCTGCTTATTCCTTCTACTTTTTACCCAAGCTTCTACTGCTGTTATGGTTGTTGGGGGTGGTTGATTTTTTCCTCAGATCATTGCAACAGTTGTTTCTTCATGCTACTGTTGAGGTATTTTTGAGATGACATTTTGTTGTTTGCTGTTTGCAAAAATGGATTAATTACACTTTCCATGATGTTAGGTGTTGTTTGATTAATGTTGCCATTTCTATTCCCAAAATGTTAGAACAAAAAGTGAAACATTGAAACAAAAACATATTGTTTCTGTTCTGATTTGAGATTTTTTGAACAAATTTGTGGGATGTGAAACATATTCTTTTGTTTTTGTTCATGAAAAAATAAAGCCGTTTTTGTTTAGTGTTTCTGTTCCCTAATAATTAGGAAACAAAAGAAAATATATCGTAATTATAAAAAATATGCTTCGATTCTGCTCCCTAAACTTTTACAACAAATTTCAGAGGGCAAAACAATTTTTTTCCCATATCAATGTTTATGTTCCAAAATTTTCTAAGAATAGAAACAGAAAACTTAAAAGAGCATTTTATTATTGTTCCTTGTATCTTTTTTCCTCTTTCCAAGAAACTCAGAAGTCAGAATAGAAAAATGTTTCAATTCCAATTTTTCTTTATTTTCTTCTCTTTTTTCTTTTTAAAGAGATTTTGGGGATTAATCCTTTTCATATATAGACGATTTTGGGATTCTAACACGCACCCTCACATGCAACAATCGAATGTTGGTGATACATGGGTGATGAGTTTGACATATGGTTGCCCTAATCTAATTGCCCTAGACTTATGCGGATGTGTTCTAATAACGAGTATGCTCTTTAACTTATTGTTGGAAAAGTTGAATGACCTTCCAAACATTTAAGCCCTATTTGAATTATCTTATTTTTGATGAATTGATTTGTATGTTTTTTCATTTACCTGTGATTTAATTAGATTTAGAAATTATTTGTTTGAACAAAGAAGCATGCAATTATTTTAGTTTAGCTATATTTTTCTCTAATTATACGAGAAAGATAACATTAGAATTAGCTAGTGTTCTCATATAACCAAACGCTAAACTCTTAACAATTCATAAATTGACTAATTAAGAAATAGTACAATTCGCAAATGAAAAGACTACCAAAAATTTGGAAGCGAGAACGGAAAGTGTAATCAAATGGAGCCTAAAGTGTTGAGGTATTAGAAAATTATTTATTATTTTCATTGTCCATTTCATTTGGGCTATTCGTAGCTTTTAGTTCTTGATCTATAGGAAGTAGGAACATTTTATTGAAATCTTTCTAGCTACTACTGTTGAGGTATTTTCGAGCTCGTTTTTTGCTACTTGTTGTTTTGTCTATGCTGCTGTTTCTGGGGTTGAATGCTATTTTCTTTACTGTTGTTGTTTGCTATTTGTCCCTACTGATGGGGTTGTTGCTGGGCTTGGTACAGATGGTTGGTCCTCTCCGATGTTGTTCACCGGAAAAACGATCAATTTTCAACTCTAAAGAACACTTGTTTGTTGTTGACATTTTTTAGTTTTCCTCATATTGTTAGTGATAATTTATCTTTGATTGGATTGGCTATACTTGTACTTATTACTTGTATATCTCTAGGGGTCTTTAATTCCCCTTGTAATACAATACACATTTAACCAAAAATAAAAAATCATTAACTTGTATTGGGTTGGTTGTTAACGTGTATAAACTGTGTTAACAACTTATTAACTTGTAATAACCAATTCCTTCGACTGTTGTTGTTAGGATCTAGGTTTGGTATTCTCGTGCAGGCACATGTTTACTCTGCTGTTTGGTTTCCTCATTTGAGGTTTTTGTGTTTTGCTTGTTTGGGTGTAGGCAGTGTTTTGGTTTGGTCTGGTTTGGTTTGCTTTTGGATTTTACCGTGTTCTTCTCTTTCAGGTTTTCAATTTTAGATTAGGCCTGGAAGTTCTAATTGTTAACTTCACTGTTAGCTTTGTTTCATTATTCCATGACCAGTGAATACATGCTGGTTAGGTTGTTGTGTAGGCAGTCCCCCATTTGTTTGAGGATGTTTTGTTTTGTATGGTTGCTTTAGGCCTTCCTAGGGTATCTTTTCTTGTGTATTTCTTGGGGTTTTTAATTCCCTTATTGATGAAATTCTCCCTTTATTTAAAAAAAAAAAGGTTATTAACTTGTAATTGGTAGGTCACGGGTTAACAGGTAACGTCTTATTGGGTCTTGTCAACCCGTCTCGTTTCTTGTTATTGTGTAACATGATAGATTTATCGTGTTATATCGGCATGATAATTTTCGTGTCTTGTTCGTTTTCAAGTTTTATGACACTAACTTATCGTGTCTTGCTCCTGTCATGGAAAGATTCATCCCTCATCCCAACAACGTAAATAGATCAATTACAATTTCCACCCAAACTTTTAAACAAATTGAAGTTATTAATTACACTTTTCACCCACACTCATAAATAAATTAAAGCAAAATAGTCACCAATTTATTATACTTTTCACAAAAGATGCAAGAATGGATTAATTATACTTTCAGCCTACACTCTTAAACAAATTAAAACAAAATATGCACTAATTGATTACACTTTCTAAACAAGATACAAGAATGGATTAATTACATTTTTCACCCACACTCTTAAACAAATTAAAACAAAATAGACAACAATTAATTACAATTTCTAACCAAAAGGTCATAAAGGTCTTAATTATACTTTCCACCCATACTCACAAACAAATTAAAACAAAATAGTCACAAATTTATTACACTTTTCGTAAAAGATGTAAGAATGGATTAATTACACTTTCAACCCATAGTCTTAAACAAACTAAAACCAAATAGGCACTAATTGATTACACTTTCCAAACAAGATGCAAGAATGGATTAATTACACTTTCCAACCGTACTAAAAAAGAAATTAAAACAAAATAGGCACCAATTAATTACACTTTTCGACCAAAAGGTCATAAAGGTCTTAATTACACTTTCCACCCACACTCATAAACAAATTAAAACAAAATACTCACCAATTTATTACACTTTTCGTAAAAGATACAAGAATGGATTAATTACACTTTCAACTTACACTCTTAAATAAATTAAAACAAAATAGGCCTCAATTGATTACACTTTCCAAACAGGATGCAAGAATGGATTAATTACACTTTCCACCCACACTCAAAAAGAAATTAAAAATAAAAATAAAAATAGGCACCAATTAATTACACTTTCCAACCAAAGGTCATAAAGGTCTTAATTACACTTTCCACCTACACTCATAAACAAATTAAAATAAAATAGTCACCAATTTATTGTACTTTTTATAAAAGATGCAAGAATGGATTAATTACACTTTCAACCCTCACTTTTAAATAAATTAAAACAAGATAGGCACCAATTGATTACACTTTTCATAAACCGCACACATGTCATTTTGCTTTGTATGTTTTGTTGGATGAATAAAGAAGGAATGAAAATAATATGTCCTAAGGAAAGAAAAATAAAACAAAAAGACAAAATATACTCATGTAATTTACTAGTTTACCCCTATATATTACCCAAAAAAAAAATCTAATGGGGGTATCATAGTAATTTCAATATATTTCAATTTAATGGTAGCCAAAGTTTTCAAGTCCTATAATGATCGATCAAAATAGATAATAATTTACGATTTTTTTTTTTTTTTACTTCATCGGTATTAGAAATTTTGAACTCGTTTAGTTTTTAAGACTTCCTAAGACATCATCAATCCATCAAGTGAAAACTCATTTCCACGCTTTGTATTCGTAGAATCCCGTTGGTATAATATGGATACAAGACGACCATACTCATGTCGAAGGGTTTACAGCAATACAAGAGCCTGATAAAAAAGAAAGAAAAGAAGAAAATGAACAAATATCACAACTTATTTACAAAAAATAGAAGGAAAATATAACAAAATAAAATATAACATTCGGACATGGAATAGTTGGATTTATTTGGACATATTAGGCTTGATCCTCTAATTGTCCCTAATGGAGTCGTCAGCTGACGCGCCCCAATTTTTCAAAAAGGAAAAGAATAATAAATAAGAAATGAGCTTAAGGAGAGGGTGTTTTTAAAGCACCAATTTTCTCAAAAAATACTTAGGCCATTTTTAAAAAAAATGAGTCGTCACCTAGCATTGGATTTAAATGGTGTGCTAGGTCACCGAATTTTAGTGGTGCATGTGTCGTGACTAGATATGAAAAAGTAATATGGATTTATGAAATTAAAAAAAAAAAAAAAAAAAAAAAAAAAACTATGTCGAAAAAAGGTGTGAGTGGTGAAAGTGTACTAAACATGTCGTCTAAATAATGCAAGAAGTAAATATACTAGATGGATGCAAAATTGTTTATTTTAAGTTTGCCCAATTAATTTAAAGAAATCCCGATTTGAAATTTCCTTAAATTCTATGGATATGAGAATCGATAGAGGTTTGCCGAAACAATTTAGTTGAAATTAATATTTCTGAAACTTAAACAAAATCTCACAAAAAATTTATTGAGGAACGAGATTTCCTAAAACCATTCGTTTCTAAATTTCACTCGGGTCAAGGAATGGAAACGAGGCCACGGAAAACTCTCCCATGATTTATCGAATCGTCGGATTCAACTTAAGGTTCGTAAGGATTAATTCCTACCAATAAAAGATTTTATTATTTTTTGATTTTTTTTTATTTTTTTTAGGTTTTTAATAATAAGAATAAATCAAAAATAAAAACATAAAAGCAGAAAAATACAAAATAAAAATGCATCAAAATAAATAATAAAACATCATTCACCAAACGCTCGGGGTTAGGTTTAAGTATGAGAAATCCACCTTGGCATTTTCATCGGATCATCGGACGACTTGTTTTTTTAGTTTTTCCTCTTTATTATTATAAAATAAAACAAATGCAGAAAAAAATAAAAAATAAAAAAAAAAAAAAAAAAAAAAAAAAAAAAAAAAAACAGCGAGATACAGGTGTCCTCGTCTAAACACTCAAAAGTTCAGATTGAAAATGGGAACCTCATCCTAGCGTTTTTCATCGAGTCATTGGATAATAAAAAAATATAAAGCTTGCAAGAATTTAAATTGAGAAGACAATAAAATAAACTAAAAGAATTAAAAAAAAAAAAAAAAAAACATACATGTTCTAAGCCAAGAATCCGATGCTCGAGCTTTTCCTCTCTCGCAGACAACTTCCCGAAAGGGTTTTGAAAATCCCTCCTCTAAAGGGGGTGGCTTCTCTCAATTTTTGAATGAATAAATTAGGAGGAGAAGGATCCTATTTATAGAAGAAGATTAGGCGTGAAAAACACTTAGGAAACCCTAAAAATTAAGTCTGGCTGCTAAAACCCAATCCAAGTTGGATTAGGAAAGGGTAAAATAGGAAGAAAAGGGCAAAAACTTAGTTCTAGGGTTGCGGGCGTATGAACACACGCGCCCCTTCACCTTAGCCGAAAATGCCACATGGCAAAAGGCCATTGGCTAATTCCTCTCTTCTCTCTTTCACATGCACACACACATATGAACAGGGGCCCCACCTTTTGACTTCACTCTCTCTTTCTCACACACACACACACATGTTGACATGGCATGGAGGAGTCCACACACACACATTAATCTCTCTCTCTCTTTCTTTATCGATGCCCTCCCTCTATATTCTCTCACTCTCTATTTCTCTTTCTCTCTCATGGTTTGGACCCAAAAAGGGGCCCACTCCTTTTTATCTCTTTCATTTTACTCCTCATTTTTTTTTTCTCAACTTTTACCTCCTTTCTCTTTTCTTCCAATTTCACCCATTTTCTTTATTTCATTTTTCTTTAACTATTTTTTTTTTTTGGAGCAAAATTAAATAAAACAAATTTAGCTATAAAATAAAACATAATTGTTTTTGCGGGGCGGTCAAAATACCGTGTCTAGGTCTAGGAACTTGTAACTTTTATGGAAATGACTCGTAACTAGGAAAGACAAATGGTGAGCAAGGTGGTTTTGCAAAATTACAAGTCTATTCCATAAAAGTTACAAGTTTGTGTGAGAACTTATAACTTTTATGGTAAGGACTCGTAACTAAGAGAGAACAATGGTGAGTAAGGTGGTTTTCCAAAATTACAAGTCCATTCTATAAACGTTAAAAGTTTATGTGGGAACTTGTAGCAATTATGGTAGGGACTCATAACTAGGAGAGAAAAATAGTAAGCAAGGTGATTTGGTAATGTTACAAGTTTTGTTCGTAAAAGTTACAAGTTTGTATATAGTAACTTGTAATGGTTATGGAAGTAACTCGTAACCACGTGATTTTGCAAGTTACAAGTTCGTTCCATTAACGTTACAAGTATTTAGACAGACTTGTAACTTTTGAGGCAAAACTCGTAACTTACCTACTACCGGTTGGTGACCGGGTAGGACAAGAGATCGATGAGAACTTGAGAATGAGGGGGCTAAACATTTGCATTAGAAGCATAGGGGTGAAAATAAATTAATCTTGGCCATTCATTTTGCTTTAAAGAATAGATATTCTATAAATTAAGACTTATTTTACCTTTAAGACAATTTTTACTATTAGACCTAAAATCCAAGGGTCAAGATTTAGTAATTGTAAGGGACATTTTTAGTCATTGAAACGAATCCTAGGGTAAACTAATTGTTACCTTGGAGAACTAGGCTTCCTACCCCCCATATCCACCTACTCTCTGTCGCCCACCATTGTTATCGCTCATTTCTTGTTCCCTCTCTGTCGAACTAGCACTCTGCAACTCAACCTTCTCCACCTGCCAATTCTTTCACACTGTCTAATCGTACCCTTATTTAAAATCTAACAAAATTTCATTGAATTACAATCAAACTCAACCTCTCGTCTCCCTCTCTATCTCTATCCCTATCTATCTATCTCTCCCCCCACTTTGGATAAATTCCAAATCAAGATTTGTAGGTCTTGTTTGGTATATGTATCTATTTGTTTAGTTCTTCAAAGTTAAATATATATAAAACATTTAAAAAACTTCATTCAGTATTGATAATTTTCTACCTTAGAATATACCTTGTTAATTTCCATGTTAAGATTAATGTATAAGCACATAAATGAGTAAGTCCAAAATTTTCTATTCTACTTTTAGAATTTTTGTTGAAACTTTTATTAACACAATGTTAATCTTTTTCTTTTTTTTCGCTCTTGTTGTTCTAAAAATTACAAATAATTTTGATTGTTCATAATTTCCATGATTGTTATATATATATATATATATATATATATATATATATATATATATATATATATATATATATATATATATATATATATATATATATATATTGATTGTATCTCTATAATAAATTAGGACATTTGAGATATATTTTACCATTTGATAGTTTGACACATTTTCTGTTGTATTAAATGGTTTATGAATATTTTGTGCCCCAATTATTTGTGAGACCCAATGATAATTTGGGATATATAAATATATGAATGTGTTTTTCTTGGTGAGCAGATGAATATAGTATATTTATTTGTGTAAAATTATTTAAGAGGTGAATTAAAAATTTTCATTAAAGTACTCACTTGAAGACACTGATTAAAATGTAATGTGGGTTATCCCACATCGGTTGCCGAAGAAGATGAAAAGTTATTCAATAAGGCTCGAGATACCTCTTGTAGGTAAGCCCTCTAAGGCGTTGAAAAATATAGACAGAAAAAAGGCTAAGCACTATAAAATAAATAAAGCATACATGCGCACCATCGCTGCCGACTGACCACCCCGCCCGGCCCGGCCTAGGTTTGAGTTTGGGCTAGGGCCCTGCGTCTTCGGCCTTGGCCTTGTAGATCTTGGGGCTTCTGGTTTTATAACTTGATAAACGTTATAACCTAAAGGTTGTCTATTCATGTGTATAATTGCTGAGAGTTACAAAAACTTGAAGACTCTTCAGGTGTGTAACTACATAAAAGTTAGAGTTATCTATTGTGTTGAACCCAAGGTTTTGATAAAAAAAATTAAGTATTGATGCTTTTGGTGGAACTAATGGTTTTATCGAATGTTTCAAGTTTAAAGTTCCATGCATTTGATTTAGAATAAAATTTGATAAAAAAAAAAAAAAAGAGTGCAAAATGGACATAATGAAGATATCAAAAGTTTTGAAAACGTTGAAGAAAAATAGGTGAAAATAACTATTTAGTTATATACTCTTAATGAAACCCAAATTAGGATCACATACATCACTTAAAATGAGTTAATTCTTTGTGTGTCATGATAAGAAGTGATAAGTTTAAGATCCTAAAATGAGATATTGTATGTGCTCCTTATGTGAAATGATTTTGATAATTTACCTAATTGAAATATATGTTTTAAAGTATAAAAATTTGTGTTTTTGGATAAATTCGGTCAATCAATAAAAGAAATCAGTCTACTGAATAAAATAGTGAGTTTCAAAGTTAAAACGAAGTGCTACTAATCTAGTTGATCAACCGTTTGAAACAGTAGTTGTAACGGGTAAGGAAGTGATCACACTAATCCAACCAGTCAATAGAATGAAGAGGGTCAGTCAACCGTTTGAGTCAGTAGATAAAATAGAGAAAATTGGGAATGTACTGGATCAGTGGGTCAACCAACTGTAAGCAATGACAATGGATATTTTAGCCTTGGCACAGGTCGATCAACCGAATGGTATGGCTCGGTCAACAAACTGCTTCAGTTGGGAATTCGGCTAATTTGATCTCTTAGTAAAAAGCTATCCCTTTTTTAAGATTCCAAGGGATAGATTTGGGATATTTGAATATGTTTCAACTACAAACAACCAATTATGTGATCCCTATTGATATGGTCCATATATTTTGAGATTCTCTTAATTTAAATGTTTTAGTACTTCCTATTTCTATGGTTTTAAATTGAGAATAGTTTTATGAACTTAAATGAGAGATTTGAAGTTTTTTTTTTTTTAAAAGTGGAATATACCTGAAATGAAAGGTAGTGATATATGAGATCTTAAAGTGTCATTTTATGACATATCTTCGAAAAACTAGCCGTTGGAGGGCCAGTTATTGGTCTATTAATAGAAAACTACGGGAATTGAGTTAGATACATCAATAACATCAATTTGAGATTTTATAAGAGTGAGATTTACGCAAATATTTTTATGAGAGATTTTTCATAACTACTTGATCTAGAGCGCTGGTTGTTCGACGTCACCGATTTGAGTTTAACTTGCTACATTGTCATTGCCTTTGGTGTTTTCCCGGTGAGATCTATCCAAGCTTAATTAATTTGCTTTGAAGTTTTATTTATCTTGGATTTCTTGGTATAGTATTTTTAGAAAAAATCATTTTGAACTTAAAAAGCCTAAAAATTGTTTTAAACAATTTTTGTCAGTTTATCTGATTACATTTTAAATTTGTACTACCCACTTCATTTATTAATCAGATTTGAATTGCATCACATTGTATCTATCACGTAGTAATTATTCGAGGTATCAATTGAGTATATTCGTATTGAGGTGGTACAAGCTTCTTGTGGGAAGAAACTCATATTTTTTGTATTTTTGAGTTTGAGAGGATTAGACACGTTAGGGAAGGTATCAAGTCAAGGTGGCTAGGTTTCGATCTTTTTTTTATGAAAATGAGTAGGATTTTATCTTTGTCATGTTAAAAGGTTAGGTTATTCTTTTTCCTTTAAAAAAATTAGGTTATGATTCATCCAGTAGTTGAATTTGTTGTTATATATGTTTTGATGATGTCAATATGTGTGTTTTGATGATGTCACAATATGTGTTTTGATGATATCAATGTTAGTAATATAATGACAATGTCACATTGATATTATTAGACACAAATTATATGTTCCTATGTATTTTGATTGAATCATACCTTGAGTGTACTAATCAAAGTAATATCTTAAGTGCAGGTACTAAGATTCATTTATACATTGCGTGTGCTAACCACTATGTAATTTAAAGTATGAAATGCAGGAATAATCTCAATATCAAAAGCACAAGACTTAAGTAAGATTAAGTCTATAAGGTTAAGTCTATAAGATATTACTCTTGAAGAAATTATAAATTTCGATTCATTAGGATGGACGTACACACTAAGAGTGCCTACATTCATGATATTATACATTGAACATATTCATCATTTGATTATATCATGATATATGTGATTGGATTATCCAACACATAATTATATGGAAAATTCATATCTTGATCACATTATACCTAAATTAAGAAAACATGTTTTCAACACAATCCAATGATACATCGTATGTATTGCTTGATATAACATGATAAACGTACTCATTATATAATAACATCATGATATACTTGATTTAATATGATAAATTATGCATTTATATCATCACATAATGTGTTAAACACATACATTGTAGGCATTACATGTTCAATATGCTTAATGTGCTTATCATGATCAATATATGTAAACAATTATGATATCTCGATCCTAACATATCCAATATACTTATATATCATAACAAGTGTCATCGGTTTGATCATATCGTACTTATGTGGATAATTCATGTCTTGAATACAAATGTGCTTAATATTCTTAAACTTGAATTTAATGTGATCGTATAGTATATTACATGATCTTAATGTGAAAACATTTCAAATATCATTGAAACAATGTTCTAAATGTGTTTTGAATAGTAAACAATCATGGAATGAGGTCAACAACCAAGAACAGACGAAAACGACATAGGCGCTGAAGTTACAACACAAGTAGTCAACTACATTTTGGCAATTTGGTCGACTTCCTTCGGTCAGAAGCTTCCAGCAAAAAAATCTGCATAGATCTTTGTTCACTCAAATGGCCATCTCTCATTCATTTTGAGTCCAAATAAGGTGATTCGTTTTGCGATAGAAAGATAACTCGATTACCTTTAATTCTATACCTATTAGGAATTATTTGGATCTATCCTTGATTTCCAAAGTAGTAGTTTGAACAACAAGTTAGTAGGTTTTCTCTCTTCTACTATGTTTTCGGTCTAATCTTTGATTAATCTTAACTTATTCTTGATTAGCCTTGAATGTTTGTATATATTATTTAAGATGAATAGTATTATGAAAAACATTTAGTTTGATGAAATCATCATTGGATTAAATCAATTGGATCAAAACCATTTCAAAGGTTTGAAAACACATTTTACAAATATTTGTCATGAACTCAAAATCGGTTTTACATATCAAATCTTGTTCGGAATGTTCAAATCCTTCTATGATATGTTAGTTTAATATGTCTACATGCTATATACATGATCAATTGCTATGTTTATCATTATATATAAGATTAATTGACAAATTGGCTCAATGACTCAGAAAATTGTGCTTTCTACATGAGAAATGTGTTCTAATTGTTGAACCTATTGAAATACTTGTATATGGATTATCCACCAAATAAGCTCATGACTAAAATCAAAAAGGTATAGGGAATCCATAAGTCTAATTTGGTTCTATTCTCTATTAATGTAGGCTAAGCAATTCAAAAAGATCAGTAGGACTTCATTCGATTTTGGAAAATGGCCAAGCGTATATCGAAAATAAAAAACAGGTTAACGTCATTAACTTGACGATACCCAAGGCACATGCTTGGCACTCTCACACTAGAACCCCCATAGATAAATTTGAGACAACCCTGAACATATATTTACGAACTTCGTACTCACTTGTCAAAAGAAATAGAAAATAAAACCGTATAAACATGTTTTTTTTTTCAAATAAACTACACCCTCAAACTTATTTTATTATTAAAATTTCATGGGTGTGGTTAAAACGAAAGAAAAATACAAATGGGTACTCAAATACCGAACCAATTTAAAAGTTCGCCCTAAATCTAACTACTCATATCAAGTAGTATACACGAATGCTAACTTGATTCACTCAAGTTTGTGCCTTTGGTTAACCGATATAGGTTTGGAAAAAATTCAATTGGCCATGGTATTAGTTAAGTGTTCAAAATTGAAACCACGTTCTGGCTTCAACAGGGTAACGAGAGATAAACATATAACAAGGTAAGCTTCAAATGATCAAGCAATCAAATGAATACCTAAATCATATCTCTCGAACTACCTCACCTAGGATTTCGCCTCGAATTTCCCCCAAATCAAGTTCTAAAATCGCTATTGTCATGAACTTGGCTAATGGATAATCATTATCAAATCAATTGGATAGTTATACATTGAGTTTACGTTCTCGTGCATTTAAGATCTACAATAATTTTTACTAAAACAATACGTCAAGCACACAGAACACACATGAATGAGCTTTACGCCCAACTGCAATAAATAATCAGGAGACAGACTCATCATCGTGTAATCACCTAGATAAAGTCAAAACTCAGCACATAACAACAACTAAACTAAACAAACTAATCCTAAACAAACATACACACATAGAAAACAATAACACATACTAGCATACTACACGTCACTTCCAAACTTAAAATGGATAGTGATCTCAGCAACCCAATCATCAATCTCAATATATAAAAACTAAAGCATGCTGATGAAGGGGGTTTAGAACACGTACCTGGGAGGCGAGAGAATCTCGCCTCCGAATCAAGTCGGTTTTAACGGATTTAACTTCTTTTTTTTTTTTTTACTTGGATTGTCTCCCAAGAAGTGCTTGATTTAAGGTCTTCAACCTGCCATAGAGAACTGCTCGTCAAAGATCGGCTTCTGCCCATAGTAAGTGTCAAACAACACCATGTACGGGTCTTGATTTAATAGGCCCTTAAGACTGGTGAGATATGGTATTGTATGGCCCGGGCTTTCAACAAGATTCTCCACCGGCTCATGTGCTTGGTGGGTATGAAAGAGCATTGCTTTTGGCGGCGAAGGACAAGTGAACCATATCGGATCCTCGTAAATGTGATCGTCTGGGATCGATGGTGGCATCATAATTTGGATCTCCAATGGTGACGAATCACAATTGGCGATCCATGCTTGGGTTCATGTCTCATTCAGATAAGCATAGTTGAACTCTCCCAAGCTTCTTCAGCTCATTTCCGGCTCCTCACGGTGGCTTTCACTGAATGTGACTTATGTATCTCCCGGTGCCACCGCTTCTGACTCAACTTCAATGAAACAGATTAGCTAACCGATTTGAGTTTCTAGGGACTTTACGGTCTCATTAATTTCAGTGCAAATAGTCTCAATGTTGTCAAGATGATCTTCATGCTCATTGATCCGGTCATTCGTCTCCCTCTGGAACGCCTGAGTCTTCCCAATAAAATCAACGAATATTTCTTCCAAGGTGGGAGAAGACTCCTCATTTTGGTCCGGGATGTTAATTCATGGCTCCATAGCAGTGAAACTATCCCCCAAGCTTTGATAACTTGGTGAATGATTCCAATACTGAAAATCGAACTCGGCCATGTCTTCCAATAACTGATAGGCTTCGTTCACAGTTAATTAGTTGAAAGAGGTAGTACCATTTCCTCTTTCAACCAAATTTCTGGTTGCAGCTAATAACCCATCAAGGAAGTTTAGTAGTTGACACTCCCTCAGGAAACGATAATTTAGAAACCGGAATAGCAATTTCTTATATCGATCCCAAGTACTATAAAACGGCATGGAATTCCATTGAAAGAATTACAAAAACACTTGTTGATCTAACATCGTCAAGTACCCTACAGTGAAAGCAAAAACAAAACTACAAAGAAAAAATTATAAACAAAAGAAATACCTAAATTAAAATCAAGTCATTTACTTACAATATCAACAATAATATAAAAACCAATCCCCGGCAATGAGCCCAAAAACTTGGTGGCAGATTATTACGTCGCCACTTTCACCACAAGTGTATGGGTCAAGTTTTAATAAAGATTATGAGAGTTAGGGTTATCGTTTCCATAGAGATTAGTTGGGATTATTATCGAGTACCACGATTATCATAACCGGATTTTATCTAGGCAATTGAATTTTGAGTTTTTGTTTTAAGAATATAAACTAAACTAATAACTAATTAAATTATAATACTAATGATGACGTTTAGGGGAATAAATTATTTAGGGATTAACTCCGTTCACTTAAACTTGTTCATTTTAGTCTAGTTTACATTAACGGCATTCAAACTATTCGACAATCTAGATATCGTAAACTCGTTCACTACGTCTCCCGAGTGTAAAGTGAGTGAATATGTGACTTCGCGTCAATGTCGAAATCTCCCTCAACGTCTATACAGCCCTTAGCCACATGAGTCTTAACCCAACCTCGTGGATTATACACTTTCTAACGCCCTTCTGGGTCGTTAGATCGCCATGATGTGTTTAACCCTAGTCCGAATCCAGGGTTACCTCTCCCAAGTGTCAAATCCCGTATTCTCAAAACCAACCCTAATACCATAACAAACATATCAAGATTGTAATAAAATAGTAAACACAGTCAGATAAAGACGAACAACTGATAATGAAACACGGATTCAAACAAACAACATTTTCATTAACTAATCAACCCCTAAATAACATATGTTTAGCTATATATGATCATTACCAAATATTCAATATTTGAAGAGAAAAACAATATTACACAACATGCAAAGTTAAGAACAAAGAGGGAAATAAAGAAAGGAAAGAAAATCTTAAGAGTGGGGTATTCCACTTTCGCCAAAACCGCTTCGATCTTGTTTCTACTTCATCAAAATGTGTTCTCCTCTTTGGTCTTTGATCAAGAAGTTCCAAAAATGTCCAAAATTATATCCCAAAACGTTTTAGGGTGTTTGGAAGAAGAGGGGATGACATAGGGATCAAAAAATATCACAAAATATCCCAAAATATCAATTCTGTCAGCTGTCGGACCACCGCGGCAGAGGAAATGCAAAGAGTTTAGCAACTCTCTGCTGTTTGACCGCCAAGGCGGTGGTGTCACCGCTGCGGAAGTAACACCCTTTGGTGTTTTGGCTGTAACTTTCTCGTTCGAACTCCAATTGAGGTGATTCAAAAACCAATGAAATGCTAAGGGCCCGTTTGGCAACCATTTCTGTTCCCATCCCATGTAGTGGGATAGGAATGGGATGGGATGGAATGAGAATTTTGTTTCCTTCTCGGGAGTAAAATCGTGTTTGGTAACGATTGTGTTTTTTTTTTTTTTTTGGAAATAGAATCGCATTTGGTAACGATTTTATCCTAAAATCAAGAATTTTTTTTTTTTTGTTTTGGGAACATATATATATATATTTTTTTGGCCGGCGGCGGCGGCGACCGGACGGTGGCCGGCTGGTGGTGCTAGAAGTGGCCGAACGGCTGCAGGAGGTGGTCGGACGGTGTCCAGCAGGCAGACGGCAATGCCGGAGTTAATCGAAGACGGCGGCCAGCCGGTGGCCGGCCGGCGGCTAACGACAGCGGTGGCCCTCTTTAATTATTGGGAATGGGATGGGAATTTTTAGAAACAATTTTTTTTTGTTTCTCAAACCTTAAGAAAAAATGGGCACAATTACCATTTTAGAATCGGATAGGAATGGAAACAAAAAAAATGAGAGTGGTTGCCAAATGCTATGCGCAATAAAAATCTGGGAATGGGATGAGAATTTTTAGAAACAACTTTTTTTTGTTTCTCAAACCTTAAGAAAAAATTGGCACAATTCCAAATTTAAAATGGGATGGGAATGGAAACAAAGAAAATGGGAGTGGTTACCAAACGCTATGCCTAATAAAAATCTGGGAATGGGAGGAGAATTTTTTGGATGGGAGTGGTTACCAAACGGGGGCTACGCAAACGATATACAATTTCCATGTATTGAGTTTTTCCAAAATCAAATGAAAGCATGTTCAAAATTGGCCTTAAAGTTACTATACCTGTACCGACTTTGTCTCTTTTCACCCATTTATTCAAAAACCTATAAAATAGTACAAAAACACATTAAATTAACAAAAGTACATGAAAATATACAAATATTTGAATCTAAAAGTACTTGATTTATTGGTAAATCAACCACACATCATATGTATACATGTATTTGTCAAGACATGCAAGTGGGAACACAACAAATATGATTATCTTGACTTTGTGGTAGGGTTGCTCATTAAATGCAAACCCATATTTTGTCTCCCTTCATGTGTATGCAAACTTATCTTCATTATCATGATGAGATTCAAAGTAATGGAGCCTCCCTTATGCATTTACGGTAGAAATACTTTTGCAATTGTCCCCGTTATCTTGTTTTCGACTTTGGTCATAAAGTCATTATTATACAACTCATCTCTTGATCAAATCTAATGTGAAAATATGGATGAAAGAATAAAATATTATATTGTCCATATTCATTAATGATGTATGGATCCTATACCATTAATAGGATGTGTCTAGCAATTAATTACGTTGGAAAAAGGTTGTTGGATATTTGAAATTTTGCATAGAATTTGATTGGGAAAGAGCCTCATTTGTCTTGTTACTTGAGAGATCTTTACCCAACGGTTATATGATCTCTAAACCTCAATTTTGATTCCTCCCAACATATTTCTAGCTATATAAAAAGAAGAAAGTTGTTGGAAGCAAGGATAACCAAGAAGTGCCAATCTTACACAAGTAATTATAAAGAGTTATACTGCAAAGTGATATTCTTTAAACATTATCTCATTGATTCTTATTCTTATGCTTCTTGTGTGATTACTCTTGTACTTAAATCTCATCTATTATTTTCTTGAGTGATATTTGTGAGAAGCACTAAATAGTAGTGAGTCAAAATTTTGTAATCTTCATAGAGAGTATTTAGAGTTCCAAGGTCAGTTTTTGTAAGTTAGATTACAAAATCATTTTGATTGTTGTTTTGAGAGATTATAATTCATTGGTACAACAAATCAAGAATATCCTCAAGGAACACCAAATCAAAGATCAACTTGTGAAGAAGTTGAAGAAGACTAAAGGAGGCGCCTTTAGTTGTGACGAACCGATCTCGCTGAAAAGAAGATTGTGAACGGTTTGATCTTCACCCGTAAGAAAAGATTGAGAGATTGTGAAAGGTGTCATCTTCACCCAGAAGAATATTAGTGATTGTACAAGGTTTAATCATCACTCGTAAGAAGATGATTAAGGATTAGTTGATTAGAATTCTTCGTCGGGAGCACGGAGTAGTAGACGTAGGCAAAGGGTTTTCTGAACTGCTATAAATCTCTTGTGTTTTGTGGTTTGCTTATCTCTATCCCTTACTTTTTATTTTGATTATTTTTATTTGATTGATTATTCTGTTGTACACACAATCACAAGAACTAACAAGTTTAATTTGAGATTTCAGTATAAATATTTAATGAAAAGTTTTTAAAGACCCGATTCACCCCCCTTTTGGGTCAATCTTTGGGCCAATAATTAGTATCAGATCTCAATCTTCGAGATCGATCTTAATCGCTTCGTAGAAAAGATCAAAAACTTTTCTTAGCCCATAGGGTAAGAAAAATGGATATGATGTGCAACTATAACCGAAATCTATCAAAGGTGGAAAATGAACCAAACAACTTTGGTTCGGAGGTACAATCCTTTACATCTTCTATACTCATTGGGAATTCTAATTTTTAAAGACCTATAGTCAATGATATAGAAAATGATATATGTTGTAGTACAAGTGGTAGAGATGATGATGATGAAACAACACATGTTGCAATTGATAAATTATTATGTCTTATTCAATATTTTGCTAAAGAGAATTTTAAATTGAAATGAAAAATATATTCATTTGAAAATAAATAAAATGATTTCAAAAATTCAAGATCACATATTTTGGAAAGTTATTTGGAAACAAAAGAGTTTTGTAATGTTGCCTTGGAAATAAACAGCTTGATTGATAAAGTTAAATATTTTGATAATGAAAATGATTTTTTGAAAAATGATATAAATAGCCTAAAGGATAATATTGCAAGTTTTAGAAATCTTGAAAATTGATTAAATGCAGATATTTATGTGAGTATAAATCTTTCATAAAAAATACGATTTCTCAAAAGTGAGTATAAATCTTTGAAAAATGATTTTAAAAATGTTACTTCAAAAAAATCTTGTTTGGAAATAAATTTTGAACATTTAAAGAAAGATCTCGAAAAATCAAAATCAGAACTTAAATCGATTGTTGAAAAACATAAAGATTTTGATTCTAAGAATATTGAAAATTGCAATAAATGTTATACCTCAACTTCTAATCTTTCTCATCATATTGTCAATAATATATTAGCGTTGTCAAAAAATCATAAATTATCTATATTCCATGCTAATTATCATATAGGAAGAAATAATGATCATTCGAAATATAAGTGTTATTATTGTAACAAAATTAGTCATTATAAGGTCTCATGTCCTTATTGGAAATATAATTTTGGGACTAACAAAAATGGATCCAAGATGATATGGATTCCAAAAGGGGATACAAAGTGTAATATTTCATAAAATTACACTATTATTAGTAAAAATCACAATGAAGCCAAGGATAAGAGATCTAAACCGAAGAGGCAGTCCAAAGTGGAATCTATGTTTCTACATGTTGTCAAGAATGAGCGTAATGGTAAAAGGAAATTCAATAATGGACATCAAAGATTCACATCAATTAAGAACTTCAACTATATGAGGTTTGGAGGATACAAGAATATTGAATCAAAAAATATATCCAAACCAAGAACCAATATCAATGCCTATGTTCATAAAGGTAAATCAATTGCAACGGCAAATGAAGGTACATTTAACTCTCGTACTCCTAAATTTATAATTTTTTTGAAATCCTTAGATGCTCGGCTTGTTAATTAAACAAGTCATTATGTGCTTCTTAGACATGCTCTTTAATAGTTATATTTATTGTCTTAAGAAACATAATATGGTGATTCTTTAAGAATCACAAATTGGTTTATTACTATTATATGTTATATGTTTTATATTGTAATAACATTATATGTTTAGATATATTTGAATTAATCATTTGAAGTTATATTGGTTGCATAGATAAAATTCTTAACTTGTATAAGTTGGACTTGGATGTTATTATTTACTATTATGTGATTCAATTGATCTTATGGTTATGTGCTTCAAGTTTGCATGACATCGAATCATATGAAAGTGTTTTAAATATTCTATATGATCATACATACTTAAACACCTTAAAATGGATGAGTTTATGGTAAAATTGATCAACCGTTTTTGAGAAGTAAAACAAGATTCTGAACAGAATTTTTTGATAGAAAGTTCAATAGCCTTGCACCGTTTTTCCTATAACTTTCATTCTACTTATCGGATTGACCTGAATTTTTTTTATGTGATTTTGAACAATATTAAGAGTGTCTAAAATAGTTTTTATATTTTATTTGGTCAAAATATATATTGGTTTAGTTATAATGCATTTGGAACATTTTTTGTTCAATAATTTGTTTGACAACATTATTGCAATTGTCTTTAAACTTGATTGTATTGTTCCAAATGGTCAACCAATGACTCAATGAAATATTTGGTCTGTATAAATATGTTAAAAATATTCTGTAACTATTTGGATTTATTTAACATGCATTTAATTAACAAAATCCAATTATGACTAATCTAGCTCATATTGAGTTGTAGTGTATTTTTTTGACTTGTACACCATGATAAATGCTACTACCTATAATCAAATGAGTTAGTTTAATATGTCAAAACTTTAATAGCTCATTAATTATATTTTGAATACATATATCATTTCATGATGAATTTTGAATCTCAATTTGACAATTTGAATTGGTATTATTCAAAATTCAACTTATAACTCATGTTTATTGACTTTGGCTTTGATTTTTAAGATTTATCTTTTACACCATTATCACAACTTGAAAATTCTGAATTAATGCATATGATACTTCATTCATTGTTTATTAATTGCATGAAACATATGTGATGCTCATTGAATACAAGATGTTATTCAATTTAAAGGAATGTACATTATCATTGATGCTTATTGTTGATTTCATACTTGAATATGCTATTATTGATAATCGTTTTGGGAAGTATGTTTCAAGAGTTCATGTTTTTAAGGATTCATTCAACTTTATCAACAACTATGAATATTCATAGATTGTTGGAACTCTCAAGAACTTCAATAGATGATGAGGTTAAATTTTCATTCAATCTAATGGTAACGAAGTTCACCCTAATAGATCAACCATTATAGTCTTATCAATGATATTATTTATGATTGTCTATTTACTAACAATAGTGTTATCATGTTAGCAACATCTTTACATGATTAAATGATTATATTTGTGTGACGTGAAATCTTTGTTTAATATGCTTAAAATCATTTTACCACATTTAGATATTAAAAAATATATTTTGAATTCATCAACATAACTTTTAATATAATATGACTATCTTACAGTAATTAATATTTGATGATATTCTTGAGAAAATCCATCGTAGTGAAATATTTACACATCACATGTAAAATTATTTTGCTAATCACATTTAGATCATGTTGCCATTGGTATCACTAAATATATTTATTCTCAAGGATATGGCATGATAAGATGATATGTTTGAAACTTATGTGACAAACTCATGTTTTGATGATTATAATTTATTGGTATCATATGAGTTGGAATATTTATTGAAATTCATGTTTAATTACTCATACGATGATAGTTGCATGAACATAGTTCTTAATGATAATATAAACTTGTTCATAAACTCATTTGAACCTCACTCTAGTATTGCGCTATATGTTCATATAGAATGAGTTGATCAAATTATGCATATCTAACTAATAATGTTCTCATACGCTTAAAGTCTTTATGATATTTTGAGAACACATGTTTATGTGATTTAGTCTGCCGTGCTTAAATGATATAATTATTATATACATGGACTATGATATATCATTAATTGATTATTGTTTGACACACATGATATGTTTGAGAATAATATGCAACAATAAGTGTCCAATTGGTACTATTCATTATTATTGATGAAATATTTTATTTTAGTATAAAATTGGTTTCTTGAGTTGCTTGGTGTTTGATCTTAAATTGATAAATTCTTTATTAGCATTTATACCTCTGTTGTTCTTAAAAGCTTATGAATTCATATCGAAAAGATTTGATTAGCTTTGATATATTTGAAAAATTGGTATATTGATAAAAGGAGTTTAATATAACATGAATGCATGGTTTATATCATCTATATTACTCATTCATGTATTTTTGTTGAAAGTGGCATCGATATTAAAAACGTGAATTATTTTTCTAAACGCCATCAATTTCAACAAATTGATATTTAAAAATTGGGTATTACCCCGTTTACTCTATTTTCACACTTCAATGATTATTTATTCAAGGAGTAAATGCTTTAGCACAAAATCCCATTGGTATTGTTAGCGCGTTGATACGTCGCTATTTTCACTGCAAGTGTACAAGTCAAGTTTAGTATAGATTGGAAGAGTTAGGGTTGTCATATTCATAGGGATTGGATTATACGATCGTTGAGTACCGCGATTATCATAACCTAACTTTATTTAGGCGATAAAAATATAGTTTTTATATTAAAATATACTAAACTAATTAACTAAACTAGTTAATCTAATATACTAATATAATGGTATGGCATTTATGGGAAATTATTGCCTAGGGATTAACTTCGTTCACTTAAACGTATTCGTTTCAATCTAATTTACATTAACGGCATTCATCCTATCCGACAATCTCGGTATCAAAATCTCATTCACTACCTCTTTCGAGTGTAAAGTGAATGAATATGTGACTTCGTGTCAATGCCGATGTCCCCATTGAGCATCTATACGACACTTGGTCATATGAGTCTTGCCCCAACGTCACGAATTGCACACTTTCTAACTCCCTCTTGGGTTATTAGATAGTAACGTTATGTTTAAACCCTAGTGCGAATATGGGGTTACCTTTCCCGAGTGTCAAACCCCGTATTCTTAATATATCTAAACAAGCATATAAACATGGAATAGTCAATCGGATAAACATGAACAACCATTAACAAAACATCGATTTATTCAAACAATATTTTTATGAAGTACATTGATCCCTAGACAATATATGTTTAGCTACACATGGATATAGCCCTAAATACAAAATAAATACAAGCTAAACATATACAAATATTCAACCAAATTAAGAGAGAAAGAGAGAAATGAGGAGACTAGCCATTATCCAAAGATTCGACGCTAAAATTGCTCTAAGAACGCTTCCTCCTTTTTCGTGTTGTGATCTTCTATTGGTCGAATGGCCTTGGAGCTCTCAAGACTCCCAAAAACGTCCACCTTTCGTTTGGGGAGAATAGGGATGATATTTATAGGATTCAAAATATCTCAAAATATCCTAAAAATATCTAAAATATTTGGCATTGACCGTTGTAACGGTGGGGAGGTCTGTAGGTTGACCACTGCAATGGTGGAGCTCTTTGCATTTTGACCGCTGTAGCAGTGGCCTAACCATTGCTGCGGTGGAGTTTCAACAAACTATCTGTATTTTCACCGTTGTAGCGGTGGATGCAGGTTTTGAATTTGTTGTTTTTGCCCTTTTCCTTTACCGTTCTTCCGCCGCTTTGATTGTCTATGGACCTTTTGAGTCATTTTTCACCCCAAATACGTAACTTAAGACAAAATAAATAAAAACATATTAAAACATAATAAAACGTGATAAAAATACTCGAAAACTACCAAAATCGGCTTGAGAATAAATAGATAAATTATACTTATCAGGTATCAAAATGTCAATTATTATTTGAGATTTTCTACATGATTAAATTATAGTGTGCTAAATTCAGGGGGAGCATATTCCAAATTGGATAAGTCTTACATGTGAAAAATCTCTGATTTTTTTTAGCTTAATTGATTTTATCTTTTTATTGAATATCAGAGTGCCATCAATTGATATGCATAATTGATATATTTTTATCAAGTAATTGGTATATTCTTACCAACAATTGATGTTTTTGTTTTTCTCTCAATCCTATCTCCAAAGTCTATCATACTTACATATTTATAATCTTTTTGATGATGTCAAAGAGGGAGAGATATATGGATTGAATATGCATATATTCTTAAATAGATATTTTATACATAATTCATATATTTAGGGGAAGCCTGTTTATATAATTTGTGTCACAATCCATCGAAGGGTTGTCATCATCAAAAAACGATGAGATTATTGCTATATGAGTTTTGATGATGTCAATATGTGTGTTTTGATGATATCACTATGTGTGTTTTGATGATATCAATATTAGTAATATAATGATAATATCACATTGATATTATTATATACAAATTATATGTTCCAATGTATTTTGATTGAATAATACCTAGATTGCACTAACCAAAGTAATATCTTAAGTGCAGGTATTAAGATTCGTTTATACATTGTGTGTGCTAACCACTATAGAATTTAAAGTATAAAATGCAGGAATAATCTCAATATCAAGAGCGCAAGACTTAGGTAAGATTAAGTCTATAAGGTTAAGTCTATAGGATGTTATTCTTTAAGAGATTATATACTTTGACTCATTAGGATGCATGCATACACCAAGAGTGCATACATTCATGATTTTATGATTTAAGAATATTTATTATTTGAGTATATCATGATACATGTGATTGAATTGTCCAATACATGATTATATAGAAAATTCATATCTTGATCACATTATGCCTAAATTGAGAAAACTTGTTTTCAAAAAGATCAAAAGATACATTGTATGCATTGATTGATTTAACATACTAAATGTACTCATTATATAATAACATCATGATATACTTGATTTAATATGATCAACTATTTGTTTATAACATGATAGAATGTGTTAAACACATACCTTGCATGCATTATATGTTCAATATGCTCAATGTGCTTATCATGACCAATATATATATATACAATTGTGATATCTCAATCCTAACATGTCCAATATACTTATAAATCTCAATAAGTGTTCTCGGTTTGATCATATCGTGCTTATGTAGAGAATTTGTGTCTTGTTCACAAATGTGCTTAATATGCTTAAACTTGAATTTAATATGATCATATGGTACATTGAATGATCTCAATGTGAAAACACTTCAAATATGATTGAAACAATATTCTAAATGTGTTTTGAATAGTAAACAATCATGGAATGAGGTAAAAAACCAAGAACAGACGAAAATGACATATGCGTTGAAGTTACAGTACAAGTAGTCGACTACATTTTGGCAATGTGGTTGACTACCTTCGGTCAAAAGCTTCCAGCAGAAATATCTGCATAGACCTTTGTTCACTCAAATGGACATATCTCGCTCATTTGGAGTCTAAATGAGGTGATTCTTTTTGCTATGGAAAGGTAACTCAATTGCCTTTAATTATTTGCTAGGAATTATTTATATCTATCCTTGATTTCCAAAGTAGCAGTTTGAACAACAAGTCAACAGGCTTTCTCGCTCATATTCTATTTTTGGTCTGATCTTTGATCAATCTTAACTTGTCCTTGATGAGCCTTGGATGTTTGTATACCTTATTTAAGATGTCTAGTATCATGGAAAATATTCAATTTGATCAAATCATCATAGGATTGAATCAATTGGATCAAAACCATTTCAAAGGTTTAAGAACACATTTTACAAATTTTTGTCATTAACTCAAAATCAGTTTTACATATCAAATCTTGTTAAAAATGTTTAAATCATGCTATTATATATTAGTTTAATATGTCTACATGATATATGCATGATCAATTGATATGTTTATTATTATATACAAAATTAATTGACAAATTCGCTGAATAACTCAGAAAATTCAGTTTTCTGCATGAGAAATGTGTTCAAAGTGTTGAACCTATTGAAATACTTGTATATGCTCAAATGTATTGTATTTGTATATAAAATGAATTATAGATCTTGTATTTATATGCTAAATTTTGTGCACATGTATGTATACATGTAATTGTTAAGACATGTAAGTAGGAATACAAAAAATATGATTATCTTGACTTTGTGGTAGGGTTGCTCATTAAATACAAGCCCATACTTCATCTCCCACCTTGTGTATGCCAACTTATCTTCATTATCATGATGAGACTCAAAGTAATGGAGCCTCTCTTATGCATTTATGGTAGAAATACCTTTACAATTACCTATATTATCTTATCTCCAACTTTTGTCATAAAGTTATTAATATAAAACTTATCTCTTGACCAAATGTAATGTGAAGAAATGGATGAAAGACTGAAACATAGTATTGTCCATTTTCATTAATGATATATGGGTCCTATACCATTAACATGATATGTCTAGCAATTAATTATGTTGGAAAAAAGTTGTTGGATATTTGAAATTCTACAGAGAATTTGAGTGGGAATGAGCCTCATTTGTCTTGATACTTGAGAGAGCTTCACCCATTGGTCATATGATTTCTACACCTCAATTGTGATTCCTCCCAACATATTTATAGCTATATAAAAGGGGGAAAGTTGTTGGAAGCAAGGATAACCAAGAAGTACCAATCTTACACAAATAATTATGAAGAGTTATACTACAAAGTGATATTCTTTAAACATCATCTCTTAGATTCTTATTCTTACAATTCATGTGTGATAACTCTTGCACTTAAAGTTCATCTATTATTTTCTTGAGTAATATTTGTGAGAAGCTCTAAACACTAGTGAGTCAAAGTGTTGTCATCTTTATAGAGAGTGTTTAGAGCTCCAAGGTCGGTTTTTTGTAAGTTAGATTACAAAATCATTTTGAGTGTTGTTTTGATAGATTTTACTTCATTTATACAACAAAGTAAGAATATTCTCAAGGAACACCACGTCAAAGATCAATTTGTGAAGAAGTTGAAGAAGACCAAAGGAGGCGCCTTTGGTTGTGATGGACTGATCTCGTCAGAAAGAAGATTGTGATAGGTGTAATCTTCACCCATAAGAAGATTGTGAAAGGTTTGATCTTCACCCACAAGAAAATTGAGAGATTGTGAAAGGTGTGATCTTCACCCATAAGAAGATTATTGATTGTACAAGCTTTAATCTTCATCCGTAAGAAGATTAAGGATTAGTGGATTAGAATTCTCCGTTGGGAGCATGGAGGAGTAGACGTAGGCAAAGGGTTTGCCTAACTACTATAAATCTCTTGTGTCTTGTGGTTTTCTTGTCTCTATCCCTTACTTTTTACTTTGATTAATATTCCGCCACACACACACTCACAAGAACTAACAAGTTTAATTTGAGATTTTAGTATAAAGATTTTACGAAAAGCTTTTAAAGACCCAATTCATCCCCACCCCCCACTTAGGTCAATCTCTGGGCCAAGAGAATTATTTTTTAACTGATTTGTAAAGGTTCATTATTTCCTGTGAAAAAGATAAGTAATAGAATATTAGGTTTATCATTAGCCTGGTAAACGATAAGGTTCATCCTTGACCTGTAAAAAGGATAAATTGTAAAGGTTGATTCTGAACCTATGAAAAGAATCGATATTGTAAGGGTTCGGTTCCTACCTACTAAAGGAATTAAGAGGTTAGTAGATTGTGAATCTCCTTGGAGCTTAGGGGATTAGACGTAGGCAAGATTAGCTTGACCGAACTAGGATAATTTCTTGTGTGCTGCATTGATTTATTTTATATCCTGTGTTTCGGTGTGCACTTAGTATTAAACACATATCAACTACGTATGAACATAATAATTTATTTTGGAAAATTAATTATTTGCATTTAAGTGTTTGATTGTTAAATTTTTTAAACTACCAAATTCACCCTCATCCTCTTGGATAGCTCTTTGGATCAACAATTGGTACTACAGCTAGTTTAATTCTTTTGGCTTAATATCCTAGCTAAGAAAGACCACATAGCGCAACCCATAGGCACTCTAGGTAAGAGGCAGTCTATGCACCATCTACCTTTGTTTGCAGGTGAAAATTATGCATTCTGGTAGGACAGAATGATTGCTTTTCTTCAAACCCCAAATTATAATGTGTGGCTGACCATTGAGGATGGTTCATTTTCATAAGGAGAATGGAGTGATTAAGAAGAATGAATAACTGACTCCTTCGGATAAACAAAAATTATCTATCAAATCCTAAGCTACTAACATTCTATTTTGTTCTTTAGATCCAAATGAATATACCAGTGTTTCAGGTTTTGGATTGGCCAAAGAAATGTTGGACACATTGCAAATCACACACGAAGGGACAAATCAGGTAAAAAATTCCAAGATCAATGCCTTAGTTCGTCAATTTGAATTATTCAGAATGGGTGATGCAGAATCAATTCCAAAAATATACGCGAGATTCAATAATATTTGCCACAACCTTGGTCAATTTGGAAAGTCTTATTCCATGGAGGACAAAGTATGAAAATTTTGAGATCGTTTACGAACGTTTGGCAGCCAAACGTGACTGCAATTGAGGAAGCTAAGGATCTCACAATGTATATCATTGATAAACTTACTGGCAACCTAATGACCAACGAGACTACAATTCGAGGATATAAGAATGAAACAGGGAATAACAGAAAAAAGCCTTTGTCATTGAAGGTTCAAAAGACCAAGGAACAAGACGATAGTGATGACATTAGTCTTAACAGTGAGCAAGAAAAAGATATGGCGCTTTTCACTAAAAATTTCAAAAAGATAACCCGACGAACATTCTGTGAAAAGAAAAACTTCAAGATGAATAATGTTGAATGCTTCAATTGTCACAAAATCGGTTATTTTCAATCCAATTGTCTCGAGCCAGAGAATTATTAAAAAAAAATGAATAAGAGTAAGAAGAAGTTAATGAAACCCTCCTTGGATGATTCGGAGTGGAATAACTCGAAAACATTGAGCAATGAAGATTATAAAAATCATTGTTCTCAAATTAATGCCTTACAAAATACAATTAACACAATTAACAAGCAAATGATGAAATTCGAATCTAAAAACATTGAATTAAAATCTAAAATTTTGGATTTATATTCAATAGTTCTGAAATTCACGGGTGGTGAAAATAATTTAAAAATACTTTTGGAGAGTTCAAAAGGTATTTTCGATAAGGCTGGAATTGGGTTTCAGAAAAATCTTAAATAAAAGTGATTTCATAAATTCTTTTCAAAAATTAGGAATCTTGTTAGATGTTTTAAATGTAACATTGTGGGACATACTATTAGTAAATGCTTTTCTAAAGTATCTAAATTCAGACAAGTTTGGGTTCCTAAAGAAATGAAAATTGTCCCAGCTAACAAAATCGAACCCACTTAGATTAGATACTATCTAGAAACTTTTTTAGGTGCTCCTAGCAGGTTAATCTAATAAACATCTATGCGTAAGGACAAATTATTCCTAGGAAGTGGCTGTTCTCAGTACGTGACAGGGGATGAAGTAAAATTTACATCTTTTACACCTAAAGACGAAAGTCATATGATTTCTAGAGACTATACTATGAGTAAGAAAATCAGTTTAAATAAGCTAGTAAAAATTTCTAAGACTTGTGTTATTTTATATATTCTTTTATTATCTTAGAATTATTGCATGATAATCAAATAAGTTTATATATTTGTATGTGATTTTATTATGTTATGTTATATGAGATCTACTAAAAGATATGTTTAAAAATATTTGGAACATGTTATATCAATTCATAACTTGTTTATTATTGAATTAAGTTAATTTGTTAAAATGCGTAATATCTTGATCTATTTAAAATATTACGGTTATTTAAATGATAAAGGAATGATACATTTATATGATTTGAATTCTAAGTATTGATCATAACCGTGATAAAGCTTGCATGGTAGATATTGGTTTATTAAATTATGTCAATTCTTTTTTATACCATGTGCATGATCTCTGAATATATATGACATTTCAATCTATTGACACTATAGCACATAGATATCCTTATAGGAATGAAGTGTCTGACATACATCTAATGTCTCCTATGTTTTAAACGATTATTATTCTACAAGGGAGCTATAATTTTATGTGATAAATAGGCATTTATCCATGTTTAAGGCATACATTAGGTTTACATTTATGGTTTCATAAATTATCATTAAGATATGCTTCTTATCCTAGTGCGTTAAAGATTACATATTTTTTTTATTAAAAAGAAGATATTAATTGATAAAGCATGTTGACTTAATTGAAATTATATGATTTCATGCTATATTGTTGAAATGTTTTGATAATCCCTTGAATTTTCTTGAAGATAGTTCATATAGAGACTAATCTTAAAAATTGTTCTCATCATGATCCACATGTTTTTTAATCTGATGTTTTTATACTAATATTTTTGGGGAGAAAATATGATGTTATGAATTTTTGTTCTCCATAGCATGAATTGATGTTTACAATTATATAGGGGGAACAATAATATGTTACGCTTAAATTGAAAAAGGGGATGTAACTATTGAATATGTCGATACCTCTAATCAGTTTGCTAATATTTTTACCAAACCTCTAGCTGAAGATCAATTCATGAAAATTACTCAAGGTTTAGGTATGGCTAGGTAGAAAGATGTATGCCTAGAGTAATGCTTTTGGTTTTTCGCTCCCACTTTTTGAGATGCCAAAAGGGAAGAAGTTGATATTTAATGAGTAGTTGATGATTAGGACTTTTTCGCTTACGCATTGCATTGATTAAATGGAGAAGTTATTAAGTTTTTGAACTTATGTTGGGCTTATATTGAATATCTTTATTATTTTTGAATTATATTTTCATGATTATGCTTAAATGAGTTTAAATACCCATCCTTGGATTTAGAAGGAGCGTAATTACATTATATTTTGAAGAAAACATCAAAGTTAATTGTCATCATCAAAAGGGAGAGATTGTTGAATCCAAGGTTTTGACGAACAATTACGTATTGATGTTTTTTGTGGAACTAATGATTTTATTAAATGTTTCAAATTTATAGTTCCATGTTTTTTATTAAGAAGAAGATTTGATGAAGAAAGCATAAAGGGTACAAAATGGATATAATGAAGATATGAAGAGCTTTGAAGACGTTGAAGAAAAATAGGTGAAAATAACTCTTTAGTTATATACACTTAATACAACCCGAATTAGGATAACACACGACACTTAAAATGAGTCAATTCTATGCGTGTTATGATAAGAAGTGATATGTTTAAGATCCTAAAATGAGATATTGTATGTGCTTCTTGTGTAAAATGATTTTATAATTGACCTAATTGAAAAATGTGCTTTAAAGTATCAAAAGTCATGTTTTTAGATCAATTCGGTCAACCGAGAAACGAAATCGGTCAACTGCATAAAACATTGAATTTTGGAGTTAAAATAAAGTGCTCTTGATCCAATCGGTCAACCAAATGAAGAGGATCGGTCAATCGTTTAAAACAATAGCTAAAATGGATAAGGAAATACGCATAATGATCCAATTAGTTAGCCAAATGAAGAGAGTCGGTCAACCGTTTGAATCAGTAGACGAAATGGAGAAAATTAGTAGTTTATTAGACGAGTTGATCAACCGACTATAGAAGGTTGGTCAACCAGCTATGAGTGGTGCCAATGGATATTTTAGCCTTGGTACAGGTCAATCAACCAAATGGTATGTCTCGATCAACCGACTACTTCAGTTGGGAATTCGACTGATTTGGTCTCTTGGTAAAAAATTATCCATTTTTTATGATTCTAAGAGAAAGATTTGAGGGATTTGAATATGTTTCAAATATGAACTACTTATTATGTGATCTCTATTGTCATGGTCCATATATGTTGAAATTCTCTTAATTTAAATGTTTTAATACTTTATATTTCTATCGTTTTAAATTGAGAATAGTTTTATGGATTTGAATGACAGATTTGAAAGTTTTTGTTAAATAAAATATACCTGGAACGAAAGGTAATGATATATGAGATCTTAGAGTGTCATTTTATGGCATATCTTTGAAAACTAGTCATTAGAGGGTTAGTTATTAGTCTATTAATAGAGAACTGCGGGAATTGAGTTAGATACATCAAGAACATCAGTTTGAACTTTTATAAGAATGAGATTTACGCTGGCATTTTTATGGGAGATTTGTTATAAGTTCTTGATCTAAAGCACTTGTTGTTTGGAATCACCGATTTGAGTTCTACTTACTACATTTTCACTGCCTTTGGTGTTTTCCCAATGAGAACTATCCGAGCTTTATTAATTTGCTTTAAAGTTTTATTTATCTTGAGTTGCTTGATATTTGGGATTGTTAGAAAAATCGTTTTGAACTTAAAAAGCCTAAAAATATTTTTAAACAATTTCTGTATTTTTATCTGATTACATGCTAAATTTGTGCTACCCATTATATTAATTAATCAGATTTAAATTGCCTTACATTGTATCTATCATTTAGTAATTATTCGGGATATTAATTGAGTATATTCGTATTGAAGTAGTAGAAACTCCTTATGGGAAAAAAAACTCATATTTTTTGTATTTGTGAATTTGAGAGGATTAGACACGTTTGGGATGGCGTCAAGTTAGGGTACCTAGGTTTCGATCTTTTTCCTGAGAAAAAAAAAATTAGAAATTGATCTTTGTCCTGGTAAAAATGTTAGGTTATTTTTTCCCTTGAAAAGAATTAGATTTTGATTCGTCATGCAATTAAATTGTTTTTTGAGTGATTTGTAAAGGCCTATTCTTCCCTGTGAAAAGAATAAGTGAGAGAATGTTAAGTTGATTTTTAGCCTGGTAAAAAAATATGGTTCATCCTTGACCTGTGAAAAGGGTAAATTGTAAAGGGTCATTCTGAGCCTGAGAAAAAAATCGAGATTGTAAGGGTTTGGTTCCTACCTATTAAAAGAATTAAGGGGTTAGTGGATTTCGAATCTCCGTGGAGCTCAGGGGACTAGATGTGGGCAAAATTAGCTTGATTAAACTAGGATAAATTCTTGTGTGTTGTATTGATTTATTTTATATCTTGTGTTTGAGTGTGCACTTAGTATTAAATACATATCCGTTGCGTATAAAGATAATAATTGATTTAGAGAAATTAATTATTTGTGTTTCACTGTTTAATTGTTAAATTTTGGTAATTACCCAATTCACTCCCCCTTTTAGATAGTTCTTTGGGCCAACACATTGAATGCCTTAAATCTCAGACCTATTCAGGTTGACTTTTGCTGTCTATAAAAGACATGTATTCTCAGTATTAGGAATCCATAAGCTACATTGCATTCTTGTTTTCAGCATAAAGTTTCTTCTATCTTCGTTGTTCTTGATGGAGAGAGTTGTTGAAAGAGTTATGCACTTCTCTTATTTGTCCATCTTCTGGTTTCTAGTGCTAGTACCAGCAGCTGTATGATCGTTGTATCTTGAGAGGCAGACGCTCATTCAACTGTAAACACCTAACGGGGGCAAAATCTACTTTAAGGACAAATCGTCAAACAATTGCCTCGATCTTCTATTTTGCTATTTTTGTTTATGTTTTTCTTGTTATAACACAGTAAGTATTATGTTTCTGTATGTTTTATTATTTTGCAACAATTATTCTTCTTTTTGTTTTTGTTTCTTTCTGGATTGTAATATCTTTTCTTGTAATGTCATCTGGATTGTTTCTGTGACAAAGAAATTAGAATTGTTTCTTCTTTATTTTTATTCTCCAATTAATAATTGATTAAATAATTAATTATTTAATTATTTAATTAATTTTCGACCATAATTTACCAACATTTTCAACCGTTGATTTTGATTTTGTTGAAAAACTAAATGACAAACATAATTAATATATTTGAACTAACTATAAAATATCAAAGATTAATATATATATATATATATATATATATATAATAATAAATCAGCTCATTTACATTCACAGCCGTTAGATGTCTCAGGATATTCGTAGCCGTTATATTACTTTTATATACAACATCTACATACATATATATACAAATATCATATATATATATACAAATATCACGTGAGACTTCTGATCAACAGTATCAACAGTGGCTGCATTTACTTATTAGCTTACTTTTGAGAGTTTCAAGATCATAGCTTCCCCTGCTGCTCAGCGGCGTGTTGCTTCTTCTCCGCCGAATACGTCGCCTCCAATCCATGCGTTCATCTTCTTCTCCGCCGAATTTGTGTCGCCTCCATAATCGTAGACTTACTCTCTCTATCTCTGTCGAATTTGTGTTACCTCACCCTCTCACCTGTCTCACTCTCTCTGTCTCTGTCTTACCCTCACTCTCACCCGATCTTCCTCCATCATCGATCTTCCGCTATTGCCATCCCAGTCGCTTGCCGTTGCCAACTCTGTCGCCATCACCTTCACATCCCCAGGCGTTGCCGAAATCGAATCCGCAGCTCACCGTCGCCATCGGCGAATCCCACCATTGCCTTCGTCAGTGAATCTGGCTGTCGATCTCGCCGCTCACCATCGTTTCACTCACTTCTCCCAATCTCACTACCGATATCACTCCCGATCTGGTTCGAAATGGCTAAATCGGGACGGCGGTGGTCGAATTTGAAGGCGGTGAAATTCGGCGACGGTCTAGCTGGTGATGTCCGGCAGTGATCGTAGTGAGGTCGGATCTGGATGGTGATGAGTCGCGGTGGTCAGATTTGGGGGCGATGACGTTCGGGGTGGTCGAATCTGGATGGTGATGGTCGGCGGTGGGCGGATCTGGATGGTGATGGTCGGGGTGGTCTGATCTGGATGGCGATGCGTCGCGGTGGTCAGATTTGGGGCCGATAAAGAATGGTCCAGATTCCCAATTTCAAAATCTCTCTCAAATCTCACACTCTCTTTGTCGTCTCTCTCTCTCTCTCTATCTCGCTCTCACTCTCCGCTTTGGAGGCCGTCGCCACTACCACCACGATCTCGGCGACATCCTCATTTCACCGTCGTCGTCGCCATCATCTGCCTATCGCCTCACCATTGTCATCAATTATCGTTGATGCCCCCAACCGATGTCGCCGCTACAGGTTCGTCTCTCTCTCTCTCTCTCCCCTCCGGTTTACAAATCAGAGCTCGATCGGAAGTCGTTGAGCTGTGGGTTTTGTTGGAGCAGAAGGGTCGCAAAAATGGTGAGCATAGATGGCGTTTATGAGACGACGAGAGAGAAGTTTTATGATGTTGATTAATTGATTTGAGAAGACGATGGAATTGGATCTCGATTTGGCCAAAGGTAATTTTCCCAATCCATCTACTCGGATCTCATTTTTCCACCATTACTCTCTGTATCTAATTTTTTTTCTCAACTGTTGATTTTGTTGCTTCCAATCCATCTATTCTCATTTGAGGTTTAGGACATGTTGTCAAGAGCCCTTGGGTTCTAGCTGCACGTAGACGCGAGAGGCAGCAACAAATAGCAATTGTTCAACAAAATCAAAATCAGAAGCCGCAGCAACAGAGACAGAATCAACAGTTGAGCCTTGGAGTGGAGAATCCCAAAAGGCATAGAGAGAATCTTGGGGGCAATTCCTCTCTCTACCACACTTACAGGTATTTTCATGGATTTCATGTGTTCAATTTTGAAAGGAGGTGAAATTTGTAGAGCCCAACGGCCATAAAGCTAGAAAAATCTCCTATACTTCTATATATAGATCTAAGGGCATATATTTATTTTTGTGCATGTGTGTATATATGTATAGACATACGTATAGCTAGGTCTCTAAGTTGCTGTCAATTTTATGTGGTTATTTTTTTTGTTACCACATAGCATATAAGGTTGATATTGATTGTGTTGTTATCTGTAGATTTTTTATTTCATCGACAAACTCGCCCAGGCAGGAATTAAATTATGGAAATTTCAATCACTACTGTGTGATTTTGTTTTTCTTCAAAATTGTTTTTTTTTTTTTTTTTTCCATTTTTTACCACTCTGACATAAAATTCAAATGTTGCAGTTTAGCATGTAGTTTGCTTGGACAAGGAATAAAATATAGCAAAAATAAAAGCATTGGAGGTGGGAGAAAAGAATGAATCATCATGGTATATACATCCTTCATTCCTCTTAATTATCCTTAATAGGATTGGTTTTATCCCAATATGGACTATGGAGTGGTATAAACATCTATTTCTTCGCAACACCAGCATGTGTTTTTTTTATTCTTATTGTGTAATCATTTTACATAATTTTTCAAGTGAGCATTTTCTTTGCTTTTGATTCTTCCAGATGAAGTATATCTTCTGTTTTGCTGATTTCTGTTTATGTTCTCAGTTTTCCAAGAAAAAGCACAAAGTAATTTTCTTTTGAGTAGATTTGATCTGTTCTGTTCTCATTTCTATGCGCGTGTGTATTCCCATTATATGTTTTGAGAATTATGTGTGTATTTCTTTTGCAGGTTAGCAGGTTTGTTCTTCTTCTATTGTAAGTTTCCCTTTTTTTGAGTGGTGTTAAGAAAGTGTGTTGTGATTTAAATTATAGATGGGTTTTTCCTGCTCATATTGTCAATTGGCTAGATAGGAACAACCGCCTTCGTCGTCATCCCTGCTCCATCGTCAGGCATTGCCGCTCCATCAGAACCCTCAAACCTAGCCACCAATAGTCTCCAAGCCTAAATCTATTCATCGCCACGCAAAGCTAAATGACAGCAAAACCACCGTCGACGTCAAGCCTGGATCTTTGACTAATTACTCTTGATTTTTCTGATTTCAGGTTTTGAATACAAACACAATTCAGGCAACACTCAGAATCAGATTTCGCCAAAGCCAGGTTTGAGGATTTTTTTTTGTTTGGGGAGGGGAGGGGGGGATGAGGGGGGTTAGAGATGAGAGAGAATCAAATTACAGAGTTTAGATTTTTTTAACGTTTATTTATATTTATTTATCTACTTTTTAATTTCTTTTGTTTTCTATTACTTGCCTACATTTAGAAGTTTAGATCCATAGAACAAGAAAATGGATACATTCATTTGTTTCTGTATATCTAGAGTCGCTTGTTTAGTGTTTCTGTTACAAGATTTATGTTTCTATTCCCAGAAAATGTAGAACAAGAAACAGAAAATGTGGGTTTCATAAAGCCTATGTGATGTTGTTTAGTGTTTTTATTCCAATTTTGAAAAAAAAAAAAAATTGGGAACAAAAAAAAATGGTTTAGTGTTTTTGTTTCCAGAAAATCTAAAACAGGAAACAGAAAATGTGATTTTCAAAAATCCTATTTGATGTTGTATATTGTTTTTGTTCCAATTTTGGAAAAAGAAAATTGGTAACATAACAAAATGGTTTCTCTTGGTGTTGTTTGTTTAGTGTTTCTGTTACAAGATTTATGTTTATGTTCCTGGAAAATTTAGAATAGGAAACAGAAAATGCGGGAACAAATCGATCAGTTTCTGTTATGTTTTCCAGATTTTTAGAGCAAATTTCACTTTATTTTCATTTATCAATATCTATTTTTTATTTGGTTAAAGATCATATTTGAAAATTTGTAATAGGATATTTTTGTGTAAATCCTTGCTCTGATTAGTTTTTGTTCCCATATTTCTATTCGTCGATTAACATTTTTGTTTCCATATTTCTGTTTATTTAGTGTTTTTTCTCATATTTATATTCGTTTAGCATTTTTGTTCCTGAATGTGGGCATACATTTTCCTATTTTGTTTTATTTCGGTTATAGTTGTAATATTTTTTTGTTAATAAATTAGATGGACAAAGTGTGAAATATTGTTTTTTATTTATTCGACACTAAAATGTCATGAATTGAATTGCAAACACAAATTTTTCGTTCAATTAATTCAAGTCCCATTAATGGTTTTCCAAATGATTCTTCTGCAAAGGTGAGTGAATTATTATTATTATTATTATTATTATTATTATTATTATTATTATTATTATTATTATTATTATTATGTATAAATAGAAAAGAGGAAAATAAATTATTTTTTACTTCATTTTTAAATCATATTAGTTTATTTTAGTTTAGTGGTGTAAATAGGTTTGAGGGGTTTTATTAATTGTAAGCATTCTACAATCGCACAAGCTGCAAAATTTTGGACCATAACAAAGAGAGAACTTTCAAAAAGTATGGCTCTAATTCTTGAAGTTTATACTATAGTTATCAAGCATGGTTGTTGTTTTGTAGTTGTTACATATTTTGACTATATGTATGCAACTACTCTATGTTCAATTTTAGTGGTATTGTGATACCATAGAGGATGTATCACAATCAAAATTAGCTATAGTTGATTTGTTCAATACATATATTACTATGTTTACTTTAAATTGTTGAGTGGTGTAGTGTTTGTTATTCTTTTTTATAAATAAAGAGAACGGTCAATTTTATTTTATTTTTAATTTTAAAACAAATTTCTTAAGCGGAAGTTAATACCCTTCAATGTATTAGTTTTTGTTCGTAATGTATTATAAATTGTTAGCTATGGTTGGTGTTTAATTTAAAAGAAGATTTGATAATTGTAGGGGATATTTTGTCCAAAAAATATATTGTATAAACAGAGATCATGTCAAAACATTCTCTCTGAGGCAGAGTAGGGTTAATTGTTTGCTCACAACGTTGGAGAAGAATAACTCTTCATTTTGAGGAAGATAGGTTGAAGGGAACCCCATAAGGTACTACCACCCCATCTACACCAAGAACTGCTAAACCATAAGCTGTACAGGTGACTGCTAAACAAGGAAAAGTCTAAAGAAGAGTATGGAGGTAAGAAACTTAATTATTTTCTAATGTTAAATTACAATAAAAGAAACTCATTTTTTTCTCATATATGCACAATTTTCTTCCCAGGTTAAAAGGATGAAGTCAAATGCTGCAACAACTACTGAAGGATCATATTAACCAGAAGCTCACCATTCATCTCAATCCCAAGCAGGCCCTTCATCCCATGCTGACCTCAACCCATGTACACTAGCTGCTAAACCAGAGGTTGCACCTGATGCAACTAGAAAAGGAAAATGATGTTTGTAAGAAATTTGCTAATCTGAAATTACAATCAACAAACAATTTTTTTTTTTCTCATATATGTATTATTTTCTTCCCCAGTAAAAACTTAAAAGGATGAAGTCAAATACTACAACAACTGTTAGAGGATCATCTCAACTAGAAGCTGGCCCTTCATCTCAATCCCAAGTTGACGCTTCTCCATATACGCCAACTGTTGTAGTTGAAACAACTGCAACTAGAAAAAGCCCAAGGAAGAGGAAGGAGAAGAACCGATTGACCTTTTATTTTGATGTGGAATTTTTTATTTTTTTTTCGCTTCAACAATGACAAACTAATTGGCCTTTTATTTTTTTTTACTGATGTATCGATGTATTGCTATAATGATGTGGATGTTAAAGCACATATGGATGTTAGGTTTAGTGAAGAATGTGTAGTTTTTTTATAGTTTACTTTTACATAATAGTTGCATTTGCTCCTATAGGGTTTTTTAGCTACAAAATCATACTTCAGTTGTTTTTTTTATATACTTCTACTTTTATATAGTTGCATTTGCTCCTATAAGGTTTTTTAGCTACAAAATCATTTGACTTTTTTAGTGGTAGCATCATTCTAAATTTTTTTAACAATTAATTATTCAAAAATCTAGATTTGGAAACATTCTTAAACAAATCTCAGTAAAATTTACAATCATTCCTAAATGATTTCAGTTATTAATATTACTAAGTTAATAAATTTTTTTATTGTTTATAAGAAATTCCCTTAAAAATTAGATCTTTAATAGGATAATTATTTTTTTACCATTTTATGTTTAAATCGAAACACTTTGCTATAAGTTTTGTTGGTAAAAGTATTGTGAATTTATGATGGATTTTGCAGAAATATGGGAACAAACTTTTGATACTGGCTATGTGCAGGTACAAGCTCAATATTATGTTTTGAATGTTGAAATGTGGAAACAAACATGTCGACGGTATTCCCGTTCGATATCAAATGGTTAATGTTCCTGTTTATGCTCTGTTCCCTGTTTCTGTTTCTGTTTTTTTTGTTTCTAATCCTGTTTCCATTTTTGTTCTCTGTTTTTGTTTTTGATCCTAAATGTGTTTGTTTTTTAAAATACAAAACTCTTTGTCGTTTGTTGTAAACTCAGATTTCTGTTTAGTTAATTTATGTTGTGTTCCCTGTTTTTGTTTTTGTTTCTGTTTCTGTTTCCTGTTTCTGTTTCTGTTTTTTGTGTGTGTCATTTGCCATGTTGTTGAAAACATATTACTTCAATGTTCTTTTTTTATTTTTTATTTTATTTTATGTTCTATTGTAGAATTAGAGGGAAGAGAGACAAGCTAGCGACGAAGGAGGGAAGTGACTGTAGAATCAGGTTAACTAGCAAAACAAATTGTTAGCTTGAATAGAAAAATAAATTGATATAATTGTCCCAAATAATTATGTATGTTTTACGCTCGTACCTTCAGGCACGGGTTATACACTAGTTGAATTAAAATCTATAAAACAAAAGAGCTTAGTTTTTTATCAATGAGTCATTTGACACCGTTAAATCAAATTTTAGGTTCAATCATTGAGATCAAACTAGACTATAATATATGGTTAACTACCACCTCATCTCTCTTAAATTTCTCATATGAGTCTCTATCTCTATCTCTCTATCTATCTCCTCACACATACACACATGCGCAAACTAACGTTATCACTACCCATGTTCGCTCCCGCATCTCGCTCTACTCATACATGCCTCTTTAAGCCTCCATCCCCTTACCCTCTCTCTCCATCTCCTTACTAAAGAGCCAGTGCTTTCATAACCACAATTGATGTTTATCCTTTTTTTTTTTTGTTTGTTTTTCAATTTAAGTATTCAAATTAAATCTCATTCCTTCAAGCACGAGTTATACACTAGTGTGCCTGTGTCTCTATGTGCGTGTTTTTGTATGTGACAATATCTGGACATATCTCAACTTTACCTATATACTAATTTTTAAAAATTTAACGTATTCCCATGTTAAAAATTTAACGTATTCCCAACAAGGCGACGACAAACGTCCTTTCTCGTGCAACCTTAGACAACGACCGACTACAATGGCAGAAGACAGATGGAGAACTGGAGTGGACCGCTGCCGAAGCGACTTGTCCCCATTACCTTCTAGTAGTAGGTCTGAGTAGATTCGGCGTCGCCTTCTAGTAGCAGGTCTGTGAATCTGTGATGGAGAATTAGGGTGAATGAAGATTGCTCTCAACCATCAGGGTATATACTTCATATTGAAATGTAAATTACAAATAAGGACATGGATTGTTGTAGTAAATGACGCATGAGGACGGAGGTTGAATTGAATTACAAATTTGCCATCAGAGGTGTAAAATGGCCAAAAACCCTCATGTTGGTCAAAAATTACAAAAATACCAAATAAAAAAAAGGATGAAATCAGCTTCATTATAATCACCTTGCATATGTTATGTGTGTGTGTTAATGACGTAATTATGATGTCAAGATTCAACCACGGTTTGCCTAGTGGTTGAACTGGTGACCCGTGACCTAGTGATTTTTCAGGTTCGATGTCCTATCCAGGTTTTAAAACATTGCAACGAATATGATTTGACTCAAATAATAATTAAAAAAAAAAAAAAAAAGTTAATTACATTTTGCCCATGTCATTTGATCGCATTTCATTTTATATTCTTATAACATTTTTGTCAGCACTTATCCAACCCCATGTGGTTTAGACTTAGTAATTATTAAATATTTAACAGAATTAAAGGTATTTTTTTTTACTTCAAATTAAAGATAATTTTATCATTTTCGTTCAACTAATGAATAGGATTATCTAAATAATTATAAAAACACAAGGGTCAAAAGTGTATTTTTTTTTACCCTTCTTCAACTTCCTTCTTCGTTGCGCTCCTTCCTCTATCGTCATTTGATTTTCTTAATTATGTATCTTTCCAATGATTATATTTTGGATCATAAACAATTTGTTTTTCAAAATTTTGTTCCCATGAGCAGAAAATTGCTCTTTCAGCAAGAGATGAAATAACTATGTCTCAATATCAAAATATAAAAGAAATTTACATTCAACAAGTAATGTTTAAGGTCTCCCAAACTGGGGAAACCATAACAAAAATCAAATAATAGAAAATTCACTACCAAATTCAATTATATTCGAATGGGAACTAAAGCTCAATGCGCTACCAACTAAATTAGAAGCAAAAGTCGATATCAAACCAGTTAAAAAACATGACTATATATCGATCTCTTTACTTGTTCTCAATTTATTTCATTATCTAGACTGAGATCCTCACATGATACCAAATCTCTTTGTCCATTTGGGGAGCTCAACCTCTCCAGAGAAACCGATTTTTATTTTCCCAGTACTTATTTTTGCTACCAGAGATCTAGACCAAGACAAACTCTGGGAGCCTTTGTTCAAGGAATTATGACACAAAAACGCAAAAAACTAGCAAAAAATAATCGTTGAAATAATCTCCGAGATCTTGTTTCAGCAGATCTGAAAGAATGGGAGAAAAAGAATAGGGAAATTTAAAATTAAATTGAAGAAGAAGAAGAATCGAAGCTGGTCACATTTTTCTAGATTGAAAGAATTGAAAAAATCGAAGAAAACAATTTGCTATAGATAAAAAATAATCGATGAATAATTAAAGAAGAAAAAGAATCAAAGGTCCTATTTGCTAGATTAGAAAATTTTGAAGGATTAAAGACGAAGAAAAATTAGAGCAACTAGCTCAATGGCGGAAGAACTAGACCGGAAAGATTTTAGCGGTTGTCTTAGACCAAGGAGATGTCGGTGACAATCCTTGGCGCCTTCATTTTGTAACCTCTAAATTACCATATTTATGGAGTTGAGCATACCTGAATTCCCTCATTCTCGTCGTATCTTAACTGACCAACATTCTTTAGATATACTCAATCTTCAAGGTCTAGATCAATTATTTCAATATGGGATAATGACACTTTTGACTCCTCACAAATGCAGCCGGTGCTCAACTGGACCCCCGTATTTAGAAATACACACATTAGTCCCTTGACATTTCAATTTTGTTTCAATTTTGCTCCAATTACTATTATGTTAAAGTCAATGGTAACAGTTAAATGGTATTTTGGACATTTCGCGTTCAAATCCAATTTCTACTCTTCAGCCTATATTGATTAATTACTGCACCCCTTATTTTTAAAATTATATTTTTTACCCTTAACTTTTTAAATAATTATATTTATCCCTACCCTACCCCACCCTCTCACTGTCACTGCCAACCACCACCACCACTCGCCACCGCCAATTGCCACCACCACCAACACCAACCGCCACCGCCCACCACCACCAAATGACCGGTTTATACCATTTACACCCCCCATCTTTTTACACTAACATCCTCATTTAAAAAAATAAGTAAATAATAAAAATTAACCATTTTACTAAACAAAAAACAAAAATAAAATATAATGATACTCTCTCTCTCTCTCTCTCTCTCTCTCTCTCTCTCTCCAGCAGTGGCGGTGGCGGTGGATGGTGACAGAGGCAGTGGCAGTGGCGTTGAGAGTGTGGGGTTGGGAAAGATAAATATAATTATTTAAAAAGTTAAGGGTAAAAAACATAATTTTAAAAATAAAGGGGGTGCAAAGTGTAATTAATCTATATAGGTTGAATAGTAGAAATTAGATTTGAACGTGAAATGACCAAAATACCCTTTAATTGACCTTAACAGAATACTAATTCGAGCAAAATTGAAATAAAATTGAAATGTCAAGGGGTTAATGTGTCTATTTTCAAATACAAGAGTCTAATTGAGCACTTGTTGCATTTCTGAGGGGTCAAAAGTTTCATTATCCCTTTCAATATTTAGGTCATATTAGATCATTTCAGATCTTCGATGATTTGTTTCAACACATGCCCGCATACAATTCTTCTTATTAGTGAAGATGGGCTCATTCCTTTAAATCCATCATATTTTATCTTCTTGGATGACTATGGGCCTACTTTAGTTAAGCCCATTACTATTCGTCTATTAAATGTTCAACGTGGGGCGTGATAAATGACCCACATCATTTGGCCTCCTATCTCTTTAGCTTGCTTGAGAAAGACGAGGAATTACTTCTTGTTATCACTGTAAGTATCCCTAGATCTTCCCCTCATATTATTTCTCTGTGCATTTTTTAATTTACTGTATCTCCTCTTCCTTAATAGGTCCTTGTTTAGTTTATTGGATTTCTTCTTCATTTATTCTTTCTTCTTTTGACTCAATGGCTGAAATGCAAAATCGAGTAGCTCTCGTTCCCGCCGGTCTTGCTATTACAGAAGACAATTCTTCCCATGACCTTTCCCTAAACTAGGTTGAGTATGGTTCTTCTTTCTTTCCTCCTAGATCCTTAGCTTCTTTCCATAAATAATTTAATGTCCCTTATTCAGTTACCACTGGGGTTCCTAATGAATACGATCGTCCCTACACTCTTTACTAAAACTAAATATGTCTGCATACCTAGATGTTCGATTACAACCTTCGCATCCCTTTCCCTAATCTCATCATAGGTTTCTTTATTTCTTATAACATCTAACCTACCTGCTCTCACCTACCAATTGGTGTCAGCTTCTCGGAGGTTTTTTCCTATCCCAAATCAACTAGATCCCTCTTAGAGAATCCTGGAAACGCCTAGGTGTAGCCTAGTCCCAAAGGAATTTACAATCAAGTTAGATTCGCATCCTTCAATGCAGGTCAGCTTTTCATTGAATCTTGTCACGTACTACTTGATTATTTCTTCTTTCTCCTGCCTCAGTGTCAACAAGTACTTTGTTTCCTTCTTCATCCTCTAATACATGATGAACCGATTGATGAATTGCTTTCCTAGTTCAGTATATGAACTACTTGATCAAGGAAGCAGCCCATGATACCACTCTAAACCCGACCATTTCAGACTGGTAGCAAAATATCGACATAGAATGGAATCACCTGCTCAGTACAGAGACACCATATGCCTGAAGTGTCTAATGTGATCCACCAAGTCTATGTTTCCTTCATATTTTTCTAGCTGGCAGGGTCAAACTAGGGTTATTTCATTATTTCTTCAATGAATGGAGGTTTCATTGCTCCAAGTAGCTTATCCATGTAGCCGGCTTCGTCTCGTCTCTTGTCGACCCCTCTCCAATCAAAGTTTATGGACTCCTCCACACGATTAGCTTCGCTAATATGGATTTTCCTCTTATTCTGGAGGGAGACCCGATCTTCTTCAATCTTTGACATACGAAGCAGATCATATTGATATGCCCCTAGTTCCTTTAACTGTTTCTTTTGTGTCTGTGCTTCCGTCAATTGTACTACTAGAGCTCGCAACTCCTTAATCTGAAGGTTAAGGATAGCGAGCTTTGCAGCGTGACCGACTCCTGCTACTGCATCATTATTTGGTATTTCATTGATGGCTTCACATCTTGATCTTTGTTGCAGCATTACTATAAACTTTTCGCTCTCTTTCCACATACAGCGCCAAATGATAACGTTAGAATTTTGTTAGCGGTACGTTAGAATTTTGTTAGCGGTCCCAACTCCCAAACTCCTTTTTAGCACCTGCAAAATTTCGGATAAATACTTAAGATTCCAATGTGGTATCGGACAAATACTCTCCGTTGTGAGAATAAATTAATTAGGAATTTAGTGATATTAGAAATTGTAAATGTAACTTGTAAATTACTATATTTATAGAGCTGAGTATACTCGAATTCTCTTTTTCTTATTGTATCTTAACTGACCAACATTCTTTAAGTATACTCAATCTTCAATGGCTAAACAATTTATTTCAATATTTGGGTGGTATTTGATCATTTCAGATCTCTCATGGGTTGCTTCAATACAGTCCAGTCCACGTGTAGTTTTTCTTATTGAGGATTGGGCTCATTTATTTAAGCCCATCATATTGTATATTGTTGGCTGACTATGACCCTCTTTAGTTAAGCCCATCACCATTCATGTATTAAATGTTTGGCGTTCGGCATGGAAAACCACCCACATCATCTCTTATTTTCTCGCGTCTTCTCTCGAAGCTTGGACTTTCTATTCCCATCTTCTTGCTCATTTCCTAGGAAAGAGAGAATGAAAATGGGAGAGGAGATCGAACGAACAAGAGAGGAAGAAAAAAGAAAAGGAAAAAAATCACTTTTGACCCCGGAATTTGGATGAGTCTTAAAAGAAAAAATATACTTTTAACCCCTGAATTTTGGATGAAAGTTAAAGTAATCCCTATTAAATTAACAAAAGATATAAATTTAATATTAAATAACTTATCAACATTTGAACATTAAAATTAACAACAAATAGTAAAATATAACTGTTATACTTAAATCTTAACCGCATGGCAGGTAAAATTTGACGAAAATACTATACGGATATGAAGTCAAATTCGGTCAACCATAGGGGAAGCATAAAATTTGACGAAAATACTCCACCCCATTTTTCAATAGTTTTCTTAAGAAAGGAAACAATAAAAATTAATTCCTAGCATGCCTCGCGTGCCACCTCATGGTTTTGGGAAATACCATTTTAAACAATTTTCCTTTTTTATTATTTTATAATTTTGTCTTCCGAAAGCGTCAGGTTGAGTAGTCGGAGACAAAAATAAGAAAGTTGAAAATGAAGAAAGTGATAATAACCTTATAGAATTGCTTCCGAGTTATCCACAATTATTTTATTTGCTTAAACTATGTTTAATTTAAATTTTAAGTGTTAAAAGTTGTAAATGTTATATGGCTGAATATATTAATTACTTAAATTTTATAATAATTTTCACTTAAAAAGTTATGTTTGTACAAATATTTGTTTTTGAGATAATTTTGACATTTTTTTTTATAAATATTCTCTCTCAAATTTATGTTTTTTTTCATTTTATTTAATACTTTCTCTATTTATAAATTTTGTATATATTTTTTTTCATGAATTTATAATATTGATGAAAAATAATAGTTGTTGAGAGAAAATATTTGATGATACTAAATGAAAAATGTTAAAAAAAAGTGAATCACACATCATGCAAAATGTTGAACAAATTTGTGACATTTATATTTTAAATAGTTGTTTGATTTTGTTATCAAACATATTTAATTTGATAATTATTTAATGCATTTAATTTTAAGTATTGAATTGTATCATGGAACCAAGTATTTTTATTGATTCAGGTACAAAGCGTACTCCATCAATATGTTTCTCTTTCATGACGTTGAAGGGAGACCAACTTATTCTTGTACACTTAGGGCTCGTTGGATAATCAAATTCAACCCTTAAAATTTTAAAATTATTTGATAAATGCAATTAGAATCACTTAATTAATTAAGTTAACTTAAAAATTAAATTAATTAAAAAAATCGGCACAACACCTTTCGCTTAATTTTATGGGCGTATTTCATTGAAGTTCTAGGCTTTATCATCATCCGTCATTTAGATAGTTTGGAGATGTCTTTTTATTTATTAACAGTGATGTCAAAATTGTTTTGAATTTTTTTAGTCAATTGATATGATGCTATTATTTTTTTATGAATTTATTCTTATTAAGATCAATATTATAAAATATTATTTTCTTAGTATTTTTTTTTTTTTGTCTTTTAGTTTCTTTAGTTTTTATTTTTTCTAATGTTAAATTTTAAAATTTTCATTTTAAAATTGATTTTTTTCAAAAAATTTTACTTTGTTTATTTTTCATTATTTTTAAATATTTTATTTTTCTACTTTGATTCAAAAGAAACAAAAATAGAAAAATAGAGTAATAAAAATTATAAAATAGAAAATAAATCCAAAAAAAAAAAACAATTAGAATGTAAAAAGTAAGAACGAAGAAAAAGAAAAAAAAAATGAAAAAATAAAATAAAAATTGAACCCAAAAATAAAATAAAAAATAAATAAATTATAAAGTAAAAGAAAAACATTGGAAACATAAAATAATAAGGGAAAAAAGAAAAAAGAAAATCGCAAGCAATAAAATAATAAACAAAAAACAAAATAGTAAACTGAAATCAAAACAATAAACACTCCAAAAATAGATAATAAAAAAATTGAAAACAAAACACAAAATAAAATTATCTTGATTCAAAGGTAGTTATGTAAATTAAACAATTTTCAGTATTCAAATTTTGTATTTATCAAACAAACAAAAAAATTCCATACTTAAATTTTTTGCACTTAAAATTTTAATTTTATCCAATAATTTTCTGATATTTTCAGCGCTTAAATTTTTAACACTTAACAATTAAGTAGTTATCAAACATGCCCTTAGTCGAGACCAGTGGAATTTTATGTTTTTGGACAGCCGTAGGGACAAAACTATTTGAAGACTGAATATGGAGATCTTGCCCCTTGCAAAATTTACTAAAATAAAAGGGTTAAGGTGTAATATTTTTGTACTGAAAAATTACTATACATATGACCCCACAAAAGTAAACTAGATATAAAGGTCCCCTATACAACATATCTGGGTCCACCCGTCTTTTTTTTTTTTTTTTTCCTTTTTTGGTGCAAACAGGGGAAATGAAATTATGGACACCTATCAAAGGCTTTCGGTCTCATTTTGCAATCCATTTATCCATGTTGGGCAATCAGGTCTATTCGTTATATGTAACACTATATTTCATATACTTGTATGTGCATAATTTGTTTTATACAACAATGTGACCTTAATTTTAACAATTTAATCAAGGAAAAATTAATTATATTTCTTCTGATAATTTTAAATAAAAGATATTTTCTAATAAAAATTATATTTTTATTGTTTTATTTTCTATAGATAGATATGATAGTAAATTACCTACCATGATAATTTATTTATTTTTATTGGTCTTTGGTAACTAGTATTTAATTTTTAGTCATCTTTTAATTAATATCCATCAACATTTAACCGTAAGGCCATTGCGTGATTAGAAGTTATTAATTAATGGCCCTACATGATTTCAAGGTCATTAAGTTTTTCTCTCTCTCTCTCTCTTTATATGTATATACTAGGTGGAGAGCACGTGCGAGACACGTACCTATTATCTCTTTTATTTGACATATTTGTAACTTTTTATATTATTTGTTCATTAAAAATCACATTGAAAATATGTATATTAATATATTTTTTTAAATTAATGAAGAAATATGGTATATAAATCTTTTTTTTTATTTCTTGTAATATTAAATGATGAACATTGTTTAAAACAATTAATAGAAATTACTTCATGTAAAGAAATGCTAAGGTTATAGTTAGCAAAAAAAATAAAATTAAGTTGAATACAGAACATAATAGATTAAATGATGATAAGGAAAAAACACATAAATATAGTGCAAGTGGAATTTATCATGTCTACTAATCAGGGATGTAAATATCACTTGAAAACTTGGCTCGCCCGACTCAATGGCAGGTCGGTCAGTTATGATCAATAGTTTTTTTTCTTCCACCCGAATTCGATCCGTCTGAACCCAAAACACTTTGTCTTGGGTGACCATCTACCCATACCCGATGCATCTAAACCCTAAACACTAATAATATATATTTACTAAATACTAGGTAAAATATGTCATATTACAAAAAGACCCCATATTTAAGTATAACCCAAATTGAATTCAAATGATTCCATTTCCAAATTCTAACCCTAGTGTCGCTCTCTTCCTCATCTCTTTCTCTCTCTCTCTCAATCCTAGAGCCGTCGTCGTTGTCTATCAAACCCTAATAGATTATTCCTCAATCATTCCTTTGTCGATGATTTCTACGATGATGATTCATGCATCATCTAATAATCTCACAATCTAATATTCTTGCGTCTATCAAACCCTAATAACCTTGTCGTCCATGATTCCTGCGACATTGTTGTTCATCGCCATCAATGGCGCCATCTCATTCTCCACTTTCTGCTTCGATCTAACAATCTGTAAGTTTTTTTAAATTCTTTAATATGTTTCTTGATTATTTTTCCACTTATGTTTCAAATCTAAAAAACAAATTCAGATCTACAAATTTTAGTATTTCATTTTTATTTTTTGTTCTCGATACCTAATAATCAACCTACCCGACCAACCTTGAATTAGATCGAGGTAATGAGGCCACAAAGTTAGCTTTGGTCAGGGGAATTATCAGAATTTTTCTTCGGGTAGGTTGACTGAAATCCATTAACCCCGATTCGACCGACCGTTTTGCACCCATACTACTAATAAAAAGTATGTGCACATGACATGATTAAAAGATGAAGGATACTTCCACAGACAAGAACGACAAAGCTGTTTATGAAGCATGTCCTTGGTGTTTTTTTTTTTTGTTTTTTTTTTTGTTTTTTTGTGTGTGTGTTGTGAAAAAAAAAAATTAAATAGTTGATGAAATAACTTTAACTACAAAGTGTTGAGATTGCAATTTTCAGTAAATGACACATTTGAAAATGTCACAGTCAAGATGACCAAATAAGCCATATAAATTTCAATCGCAATTAGGTAACGCCGTTGATTTATTTCATATGTTATAATTAAAAAAATAAATGATTTATGATAATAGTCCCACCAAATGCATGAAAGTACAAAAAATAAAATCTATAACTATTATGAAAGTAGAAAAAAATAAATGTATAACTATTATGAAAGAACAAAAATAAAATCTATAATTATCAAAAGTATTAAATTAATATAAAGTTTGTTCCAAATTGAGAAAAAAATATCATATATTATTTTCAACATATGTTTTAAAACTACTTAAAATATTCTTAAATTAAATATTGGCTTTAATATATGTGGTTACATATTTTTTTAAAATTATTTGTATACTTTATATTTCTATTAAATAATTTGAGTTTGTTTTATACCAAAATATGAATACTTTTAAGTATGCAATACAAAAATGGGTAGACTAATTTTTTCAAATTTTAAGTGCAATTTGTAAATTTACTTTGTGTATAAAATTATTGTACAAAAAAATTATCTATATATATGTATGTGTGTGTGTGTGTGTGTGTGTGTGTGTGTATTTATGTACATATATTATTGTCTGGTAACCGCCTCTTAAAAATATCACATCCAAGATGATAAAATAAGTTATAAGTATAATAATAGTAGAGCGATATAAATTTCAATGACAATTAGGTAGCGCTATTGTTTTTTTTTTTTTTTTTGTGTGTGTGTATGTGTGTGTGTTATGCTTAAAAGATATTAAAGTTAATTATATTAATTTTCACCAAATTTATAAAAGTACAAATAAAATCTATAACTATCAAAAGTATAAAATTAACTTAAATTTTATTCTAAATCGACTGAAAATTATCCTCTAATTTTTCAACATGTACTTTTATAGTTAATAAATTAAAGTAGTAAAGTCCCGTAGAGTTTAGTTGAGTCACCTAAATTCATCAAACTCCTAATTTCTCCTTCATATTTCTTGTATATTGTTTGAATTTGAAATAATCGATATTAGTGATTTAACTAATTATAATCAATAAAATACCCATACAGACACACACACACACACACATATTACGATTAAATGTGTGACATTAATTATGTTTTAAGTGTTGTATTAAATGATTTTTTTGATATTTTACGACCCAATTATTTGTGGGGCCCGATAATAATTTCGGACATATAAATATACTAATATGTTCTCCTTGGTGAGGTGATGAATGTGGTATATTATTTGTGTAAAATCATTTAAGAGGTACATTAAAATTGTTCATTAAAGTACCCACTTGAAGATATTGATTGACGTGTGGTGTGGGTTATCCTACATCAGTAATTTAAGAAGATGAAAAGTCATTTATTAAAACTCGAGATACCTCTTGTAGGTAAGTCCTCTAGGACGTTGAAAGATATGGACAAAACGTAGGTTAAAGGCTATAAAATAAATAAATCCACACGTACGCGCACGCAGCCACTATCGATCGACCGATCGCCCGCTCAGCCTAGTTGGGTCAGTCTGGGCTCGAGGTCAAGTCCGGGTCCGGGTCCGGGTCCTAGGTCTTGGGTCCTGGGTCCTGAGCCTTGGGTTATCCCATATTGGTAACCAAAGAAGATGAAATTTTATTTATTAACACTCAGGTTACCTCTTATAGGTAAACTTTCTAAGGCATTGAAATGATATGGACCAAAAGTAAGCTAAAGGCTATAAAATAAATACAGCTACATGCACATGTGCATGCCATCGCTGATAGCGCCCGCTTAGCCCTGCCGGGCCGAGTCGGGCTCGGGCTAGGGCTCAGGTCCAAGTTCCGGTCCTAGGCCTTGGGTCTTAAGGAATACTTAACTTGGACTTGATGTGTTTTATACAGAATCCAAAAAAAAATAAAACCAAACATAGCCTAAAATACAAATTAAAAGGTTTTATAACTTGAGAGAATTTATAAACCTGAAGTTTGGTTATTCAGGTGTGTAACTGTTGAGAGTCACAAACCTAAAGACTCTTCAAGTATGTAACTGCCTGAAAGTTATTGCTATTTATTGAAGTTCTTCTTAAATTTCAGACTTCTTCAGGTTGATTTTTGCTCCCTATAAAAAGACATGCATTTTGAGCATTAGTCATCCCATAAGCTTGCATAGCATTACTATTCCAACGAAGAGTATCTTCTATTTTCGTTGTTTTATTCTTGAGAGTTCTTAAGAGAGTTTAACACTTCTCTAACTTGTTTGGCTTCTAGTTTCTAGTGTTGGTACCAGTAGTAGTGTAACGACACGGTTTTTCAGGACCACCACTAGGTTTCTCCCCTTGGAGAATTAACGCTAAAAACGAACGACCAATATTTCATTTCATAAATCCGAGAATATTTATGATTTCACAAATGTGAGAAATTAATAATAATTATTAATAATGTAATAATTAATGATAAATATTACGTATATCATTAACAAGTTAATTAAGAATTAATTAATTGTCAAGTTTATGATTTCACCAAAATATATTAACAAAAATAGCACCAAAATAGAACAAAACTGTATTTATATAGTGTAACCCTTTTATTTTATATTCATTAATTGTCAAGTTTATATCAACAGTGGAGATTTTACTAATGCCAAATTTATACCACTAGTGGCGATTTTTATTAATATCAAATTTATATCAAGAGTGGCGCGATATTTATAATTATCGAATTATCGCGTCGATTTTACATTGGTAAATAATAAATATAATTTTCACAAATTAACAATTCTAGTATGATTTATGGCGTAGTTTCATTCTCACCGACTCTACAATTAAAACTATGAGATTATGAGTCAGAGCTCAGTAGAACCTCAACGCCTCTAATACATGCATTTAATTAATATAACAGATAAAACATATTGGCACAATTTTCACATAATCATAATTATTTCATGAAATTTAAACAGTTAAAATTCAACAACACTAATAACATAAATCACACAATAAAAACAGTTAAATACATATATTAAAAGAGTTAAAAATTCTACTTGAAATCTGAAGCCGAAATCAGAACCGGAACATTTTACTCACCCCAAAAATTATTTAACGTATATATTTTCAAACGAACGGAAGCTAATTCCCCATATACATGTTTTTGCTTAATATGTATATATGTATATTAGAACATGAACCCAAACCACCACTTATAGTGTTAAAAGCCTTAAAATATATATGAAAATAAAACCAAACAGCCACTTAGTGTTAAAACATTATATTATTATTATTATTATTATTATTATTATTATTATTATTATTATACACATGTAATACACTCAACACACACATATGTTAATATATATACATATATAGATAGGAATCAATAAGTGTGGCCAGAATTTTTTTTTTTTTTATTTTTTATCTTTTTTTTTTGGGTTAATTTTTATGGTCACAAACCATTTCCTTAGGTATTAAAATTTGAACAATTATATTTAATACCCCATAATTATAAAGTAATTTAGGTTAGACCCAATAATTATACTTATCTCCCCAAAATTATCAAATATTTATAAATTTTCTTAATATACAAAATAATCAGAAAATAATATTTTCAAAAATATGAATTTAACATTAAATTCTAAAAATTATCAAGTATATATTCATACCACAAATTTGCAAAACCGTCCTTAAAATATTGAACTTATATAAAATATTATTGTTTTCAAAATATAAATTTCCGTAGTATTACAAGCAGCTTGATTGTTATATATCGGGAGGCAGACGCTCATTCAATTATAAGCACCTAGCAGGGGCAAAATCTACTTTAAGAACAAATCGTAAAATAATTGCCATGTTCTTTTTATCTAGTATTTTTTTTTTTATTTGTTATATACTAAGTTTTTTTTATTTTGTTTTGTACTCAAACTTAGTAAGTTTCTTTTTTCTGCTTTTCATTCTGTATTGTAGTATAATTTTGAACTAGAATGTTTCTATAAACAAAGAATTTCGAACTATTTCATCTTATTTTTTATATTTTAATTAATTATTAATTAAATAATTAAATTAAGAGATTTTTATTTAATAGCCGGTATTCAAAAGTTCATCTAAAAAAAATATTTTTAAATAGTTATGTTGTAATGTATCCCTTTTGTGAAACATTATTAGTGTTTAGTCTTTTAACCTTTGACCAATTTAATGAATAGACGATTATACACTTTATATATAAAATAGAGTAAATGGGAAAAAGCCTATTGCATACCCACTCATTCAGCCATCTAGCCCTCTCTCTTTAGCCCTCTCTTTTTTCTTTTTTTTTTTCTCTCATAACTGCAAGAACGTGTGAACGAAGAACCAGAATCCATACCATTGCTCTTCATTCAGCCCTTATCAAGAATAAGATATGAAAACCAAATCACCATTCTTTTACGCATCCAGTGTTCATTGTTTTTCTTCCCATCTCTTTCTAGTTTTCAGCCCTTGTTCATGAAGATTGCAAGTTCGTGTTCAGCCCTGGTTATCTATTTCTCTATTCTTCTCTCTCTCTCTCTCTCTTAGTTCTTCGCGGTTTTTTGCCTTATTGTCGGGTTGTCTGCCTTGTCGCATCTGCTCCGCCATCGTCTAGTGCCTTTGCCATCGTCCAGATCACCGTCGTCTCCCTTGAGCTCTCTCACTCGTCTTCATTGCTGCAAATCTAGATGGTAACATCTACCCCACTCCCCTCCTCTCTCTCTCTCTCTTTACGGTTGGCTAAAGGAAGGCCAAAAACCCACCATTTGGGTTCAATTTGGACGAGACGATAAAGACAGTAATCTGTTCTTTCAGGTTTGGTTTGATTTTTGCCGATTTGACTTTTGATTTTTCGTTTTCCAGATATGCTTTTCATTTTTGTTTTCCAGATCTGTTTGTTAATTTGATTTATGCTAATTTGATTTTTTATTTTACTATATCTGCTTTTTAGATTTGTTCGGCGATTTGATCTTGACGATGGATATCTTCTTTGTGTTGTTATTGTTTCGATTTCAGCAACTTGTTCTTAGAATTTGTTTTGTGTTGAGATCTAGGAAACACGAGAATGTTCATGTGAAATTTTGTTGATTTTGGGGGATTTTTATTAATGTTCATAATATAACGTGCTTTGGTGAATGTTCACACTGATATGTCTTTATTGATTTTAGATTATTTTAATATTTTTTATTGTTCTAAAATATTTTCACACACAACGTATGAGCTATTGTCGAGTGAAGTATTAAGTGAACCAAATATTTTATTCTAAAATATTGAGTAAATATTCACACAGAACGTGTGAACTATTGTTGAGTGAAATTTGAGTAAATAAAAATATGATGTGTTGGCCTAAAGAGTTACCCAAGAGAGGGATTGAAGTGGGTAGTTATAAAAATTTAACAACTAAGCACTCCAACACAAATAACTAATTTTCATGAATCAATTATTATCTTGATAGGCAGTGGATATGTGTTTAATACTAATTACACACTCAAATACAAGAATTTATCCTGATTTGATCAAGTTAATCTTGTCTACATCTAATCCTCCTAGCTCCATGGTGATTCGCAATCCACTAACCCCTTGATTCTTTTACCAAGTAGGAACCAAACCCTTACAACTCATGATTCTTTTATGGGCACAGAATCAACTTTTACAATTTACTCTTTTCACAAGCCAATGATGAACCCTATCTTTTTACCAGACTAAAGATAAACCTAACACTCTCTCATTTATCATTTTCAAATCACTCAAAAAATAATTCAATTGCAGGATGAATCAAAACTTATTTTTTTCAGAAGAAAATAATAACCTAACCTTTTTACTAGGACAAAGATCAAATTCTAACATTTTTGACAAGAAAAATATTGAAACCTAACTACACTAAGTAGACACCATCTCAAATGTGTCTAATCCACTCAAACTCACTAATACAAAATATATGATTTTCTTCCCATAAGGACCTTCTACTACCACAATACTGATATAATCGATGAATATCCCGAATTATTACTATGTGATAGATAATATGTGAGACAATTCAAATCTAATTAATAAATAAAGTGGGTAGCATAAATTTAACACCTAATCAGATAAACAGGCAGAAATCGTTTAAAATAGATTTTTAAGTTTAAAACAATTTTCTAGCAATCCTAAACCAAGTAATCAATATAAATTTAACTTTAACGCAAATAATAATGCTTGGATGGATCTCACAGGGAAAACACCGTAGAAAATAGCAATATAGCAAGTAGAACTCAAATCGATGACGCCAAACAATATGCGCTTTAGATCAAGAACTTATAACGAATCACTCGTAGACGTCTCAACAAAAATTCACTCTTATAAAAGTTCAAACTAATATTTTTGATGTTTTGTAATTCAATTGCCGCATGTCTCTATAAATAGACAATAACTAGCCCTCCAATGACTAATTTTTCAAATATATGCCATAAAATGACATTTTAAGACCTTATATATCATAACCTTTTATTATAAGTATGTTCCACTTAAAAATATCATTCAAATCTTAATTTTAAGTCCATAAAACTATTCTCAATTTAAAACCACAGAAATAGAAAGTATTAAATCATTTAAATTAAGAGAATCTCAAAATATATGGACCATATCAATGAGGATTGATAAATAGGTTGTTTATATTCGTAATACATTCATATCCCCCAAATTCCTCTCTTGGAATCATAAAAAAGCAAATAGTTTTTTACCAAGAGACCAAATCAGCCAAAACCTTAACTAAAGCAGTCGGCTAATCAACTTGCTCCAATCGGATGACCAACTGTGCCAAGCTGCAATTTAGTCTTTGGCACAACACACATTTGGTTGACCCAAAAAGCCTTGTCAATTGACCGAATTGATCAATGTGTTTCTAATTTCCACCATTTTATCTACTAACTCATTCGGTTAACCAACCCTCATTATTCGATTAACCGACCGATTCAGTGTCCTCATTTTCGTACCTATTTCAGCTACTATTTTAAACGGTTGATCGATTATTTTTATCGGTTGACCGATTAGATCAGTAAGACTTTATTTCAACTTTCAAAACTCACTATTTTAATTAGGCAACTGATAGCTTTTCTCAAGTGACTGAATTCACATGAAAACACAACTTTTTATAATTTAAAACATATTTTTCAATTAGGTCAATTATCAAAATCATTTCACATAAGGATCACATATAATATTTTATTTTAGGATCTTAAACTTATCAGTTCTTATCATGACATATAGAATTAACTCATTTTAAGTGTCATGAGTGATCGTAATTCGGGTTGCATTAAGAGTATATAAGTAAAGAGTTGTTTTCAACTATTTTTCTTTAGTGTCTTCAAAACTCTTCACATCTTCGTCATGTCCATCTTTCACCTTTTAAATTTTCTTCATCACACCTTCTTCTTAATTAAATGCATAGAGCTATAAATCTAAAACACTTGATAAAAAAATTTGGTTCCACCAAAAACATCAGTTCTTAATTTTTTATCACAATTTTGGATTCAACAATCTCCTCCTTTTTTTTATGATGATAATTAACTTGGATGTTTTCTTCAAAACATAATGTAACCACACTCTCCCTAAATTCGAGGACCGGTATTTAAACTCATTTAAGCACAATCATGAAACACAATTAAACAATAATAAATATATTCAATATAAGCTCAAAAGTTTATCCCAAGAAAACAACAACTAAGCCTTTGTCCCACTTATGTAGGATCGGCAACATGAATCTATTTATGCCATAGAGATCAATCAAGAGTCATCCCCTCCGTTAGGTTTAATGTCGCCAAATCATTTCTAATAGTCTCGTCTCATGTCTTCTTAGGTATACTTCTCCCTCTAGTAGTCCCCTACACTTGAACTAAATCACAAATTCTCACTAGTACTTCTATGGGTCTTCTATGCACATGCCCAAACCATCGTAAATCATTTTCTCTAATTTTCACTTAGATGGGTGTTATTCCTAAATTCTCTCTAATAATTTTATTTTTAATTTTATCTATTATCGTCTTCTCACTCATCCACCACAGTATCCTCATTTCTGTAACTCCAATTTTCAAGATATAATTCATTTTTACTGCCCAACATTCTGAACCATAAAGAAGCGTTGGTCTTATAGAAGTTTTGTAGAATTTTCCTTTAAGTATCAACGAAATCGTACGATCACAAATCACCCCAACTGTACTTCTCCACTTTAACCAACCTACTTTGATTCTATGCGTAATATCCTCATTGATTTCTCCATTTCTCTGAATCATTGAACATAAATATCTAAAATGATCAACTTTCGGTACCTCCTCCTCTCCAATTTTGACCGCACCACCGTCTCTCTGGGTAATACTAAAATTGCAATGCATGTATTCCGTCTTGCTTTTTCTAACCTTCAAACCTTTATAGTGTAATGCTTTTCTCCATCTTTCTAACTTAGTATTAAAACCTATTCTACTTTCGTCCACTAATATGATGTCATCCGCAAAAAAAAAAAAAAAAATACTCCAATGTACTCCATCTTGAATATATTTTGTGAGCTCATCTATCACTAGAACGAAGAGGTAAGGACTTAAAAATGATCCTTGATGTAAGCCATTATTAATAGGAAATGCATAAGTATCGTTTCTTCCTGTTCAAACACTAGTGACTATACATTCATACATATCCTTAATTACCTCGATGTACACATTAGATACCTGTTTCTTTTCTAGAACCCACCAAAAAACTTCTCTGGGTACCCTATTACAAGCCTTTTCTAGGTCCACAAATACCATATGTAAATCTTTATTCTTTTCTCTATATTTTTCCATTAATCTCCTTAGTAAATAGATAGCTTCAGTGGTTAATCGGATGGGCAAAAATCCAAATTAGTTCTCTTCTATGCTTGTTTCATATCTTATTCTATATTCTATCACTCTCTCCAAAAGTTTCATAGTATAACTCATGAGTTTTATGCCCCGATAGTTTAAGCAACTTTGAATATCCCCTTTATTTTTATAGATGGGCACTGATATACTCCTTCTCCAGCCGTCAGGCATTCTCTTAATCGTCAAAATGTCATTGAAAAGTCTAGTCAACCACTCTATCCCAATATCTCCCAAACTTTTTCACACCTCCATAGGGATTTCATCTAGCCCTACTACTTTTCCAATTCGCATTTTCCTTAGTGATATTCTAACTTCCGAAACCCTAATTCTTCTATAAAACCTATAAATCTTATCTGAAGATAAACTAGGCAACTTTAGTCTAGATTCCTTGATATCATTCTTATTAAATAAATTATAAATATAACTCCTCCATCGTTCCATAATCTCCTCATCTTTCACCAATACCTTTTCATCAATGTCTTTGATGCATCTGACACTTTCAATATCTCTAGTCTTTTGTTCACATTGCCTAGCAAGTTTAAATATATCCCTCTCTCCCTCTTTTGTATCTAACTTTTCATATAAATTATCATACGCCCTAAATTTTGATTACTTTTCTCGTCTCCGTTTTTGCATGTTTATACTTTTCCAAACTCTCCCAACTTTGATATTTTTGTCATTCTTTAGAAGCTATTTTCTTGTATCGAACGACATTTTGGACCTCATCATTCCACCACCAACTTTCTTTATATCGTGGTTCTCCTCCTCTACAAACTCCTAAAACGTCTCTTCCTATCTCTCTAATACGACTCGCCATATCAATCCATATTTTGTTCACATCCTCATGTCTCTTCCATAACTCATCTTTACTAATTTTATCTTTAAACAACTCCATCTTCTCACATCTTAGATCTCTCCAACGTATCCTTGCATGCCTACTTATCTTAGACTCCCATTTCCACCCTTGAAACTTGAGATCAGTTACTATTAGTTTATGTTGGGTAGCAATACTATCTCTGAGTATGATTTTATAATCCTTACATATTAAAGGATCCCTCACCCTAGTAAGGACAAAATCTATTTAGCTATTCCTCTGACCGCTCTTAAATGTAATAAGGTGCTCATTCCTTTTCTTAAAGCATGTATTTAGAAGAACTAAATCATACGCCATAGCAAAATAAACTAAATCATACACCATAGAAAAATCTAAAATCATCTCACTCATTGAATTCTTCTCCCCACTTTCACAACCACCATGTACTTTCTCGAAAGTCACCATTTCCTTCCCTACATGTCCATTCAAGTCTCCTCCAATAAATATTTTTTCTTGGTTAGGTATACTTTGAACGACTTCGTCCATCTTCTCCCAAAACTCTCGTCTAATATTTTCTTGCAGTCCAGCTTGGGGAGCGTACACACTAATAACGTTAATCATCTCCCCTCCAATCACCAGTTTCATAACCATCATCCTATCACCAATTCTCCTAATACGAACAATGTTATCCTTTAAATCTCTATATATCATAATATCCACCTCATTCCTATGGTTGTCCTTCCTCGTATACCATAATTTATATCTTGTACTCTCAATTTCTCTAAACCTCTCTTCAACCTACTTAGTTTCCTATAAGCATAGAATATTAATCCTCCTCCTACACATATCATCCACCAATTCTCGAGTCGTACCCGTTAGCGTTCATATATTCCAAGTTTCCAACCTAAGCCTATTGTCATGGACTAACTTCTTTATCCGCACCCGTCCACCATAATGCAGAAACTTTAATACATTTAACACTGTATCTAGGCAAAAACATAGCACGTTGTTTCCAGGCGATGCCCTAGCCCATCCTAACCCATTATTCACAACATCCAGGCAGTTGAAACGTAGCGCGTCGCTAGTAGTAAACGCCCCAATGTTTAATATCTTTGAATTCATGTCATAAAAGTTCTGACAAAATTTTTCGTTGGCTGTCAGCTACCAAATGCAACCCTCCTCATTTACTCAGGCTTGGGACTAACTGTGTGTAAGGAATAAAGCATCGAACCTCACAGGTGGAATTTATTCCAAAAACAAAAATACTTCTCCCGCTAGTTAATGCAAAGCTGAGGCGAATAAATCCTAAACATCAACTACTCTTTAAACATTAACTTCTCCCCCTTTGTCATCTCAAAATGTGGGGACGGGGAACCAAGAACATCACGCTAGGCATACATCGTTATGTCTAGCCATACCTAAACCTCGAATAATTTTCACAAATTGATCTTTAGCTAGAGGTTTAGTAAAAATATCAGAAAACTAATCGGAGGTATCAACATATTCAATAGTTACATCATTTTTCAGAATGTGATCATAAATAAAATGATGTCTAATCTCTATGTGTTTAGTTCGTGAATGCTGTGTCAGATTCGTACTTAAGCATCTAGCATTTTTATTATCACAAATAGGGACCTCTTCCATTCGTATTCCAAAATCATAAAATTGTTGCTTAATATATAGAATTTGAGTGCAACAATTGCCAGCTTCCGTATACTCTGCCTCAGTCGTAGATAAGACAATCGATTTATGTTTCTTGCTAAACTAAGAGACCAAAGCATGTCCTAAAAAGTAACATGATCCGCTTATGCTTTATGCTCAACTTTGCATCCGGCAAAATCAGCGTCGGAGTAACTAATAAACTTAAAGTCACTCCCCCTAGGATACCATAATCCTAGATTACTTGCCCCTTTCAAGTATCAAAAGATTCACTTGATCGAGGTTAGATGCAATTCTTTAGGATAAGGCTAAAATCTAGCACACAAACATATATGAAACATTATGTCAGGTCTACTAGCTGTAAGATACAACAACCTACCAATCTTACGTCGATACATTTTCTCATTGTTGTTTTTGCCCGTATGATCTTTTTCTATTTTTTTAACTGTTGCCATGAGAGTTCTGTACTCTTTAGCACCATCCAAGCCATATTGTTTTAGTAACTCTTTTGTGTAATTGACTTGATTAATGAAAATCCCTTCTTTGGTTTGCTTAATTTCTAACCCAAGAAAGAAAGCTAATTCTCCCATCATACTCATTTCAAACTCAACCAGCATAATCTTGGCAAACTCTTTATAAAAATCCTCATTAGTAGATCCGAATATAGTATTATCAACATATATCTATATTAATAGGATATCAGTCTTATTCTGCCTGATAAATAATGTAATGTCCCTAAGACCCCATCGAAAACTATTATCTATCAAATATTGGCTAAATCTCTCATACCAAGCTCGCGGAGCTTGTTTTAGTCCATACAAAACCTTCCAAAATTTAAACACATAATTGAGAAGTTTATCACTCTAAAACCCTAGTAGCTGTTCGACATAAACTTGTTTTGATACAAAGTCATTCAAGAATGCACTCTTTACATCTATTTGATATAGTTTAAAATTACGCGAACATACAAATGCGAGTAACATTCTAAAAGCTTCTAGTCTTGCCACAGGGGCATACGTTTCATCATAACCAATTCCCTCTTCTTGATTATAGTTGTGTGCTACCAATATTGCTTTATTTCTAATCACCATATATGTTTCATCATTTTTTGTTACAATAAACCTATTTAGTACCAATTACAAGATGGAAATCAGATCTAGGAACTAGAAATCACACCTTATTACGCTCAAATTGAACTAACTCTTCTTGCATTGCGTAGATCCAAGACTCATCAGTTAATGCCTCATTAATATTCTTAGGCTCAATTTGAGAGAAAAACAAGATTAATTATACCCCTAAGAAAGGATCTTGTACTTACACATTTTTCAAAATTACCAAATATTTTTTTAACTGAATGTCTCGACATTGTCTTTATAGCACGTGGTAATGTCGTCTCTTCACCTTTTGACTCCTTATTCTTTGAATTTTGTGGTTCATTTCTCATTTCAAGTCCTTGGTTTTGTTTATTTTGTGTACCTACTTTATCATCATCCAAAATCTTTCTGGACACAAGTGGATCAGATTCCTCAAAGACAACATTTATAGATTCTTCCACTACTAAGATACGTTTATTATATATTCTATTAGCTTTACTATTAGAAACGTACCCAAGAAAAATACTGTAATAAGATTTAGTATCAAATTTACCCAAATTATCCTTATTTTTTAAGATAAAATATTTGCAACCAAAAACTTTAATATATGATATATTTGGAGTCTTACCATTCCAAATTTCATAAGGAGTTTTATTAAAAGCTCTTCGGATAGAAACCTTTTTTTTACAACATAGTAAGCAGTACTTACAGCTTCGTCCTAGAAGTATTTAGGAAGATGATTCACATTCATTATCGTTCTGGTAATTTCCAGAAGTGTTTTATTTTTCCTCTCCACATGACCATTTTGTTGTGGCGTTCTTGGTGCAAAATATTTATGAGAATAGTTGTGCTCATCACAATAGCTTAATATCTTAACATTCTTAGATGTTAATAACACAACATTGCCTCTTATTTTGAACACGTTTACAAAAGTTAAAGAATATAGAACCAACTTCACTCTTCTTAGTTAGGAAAAACACTCATATAAATCTAGAATAATCATCCACAAGTCACGAATGTATAAAATTTACCTCCTAAATTGATAATGACATTCAGACCAAACAAATCAAGATGTAACAATTCAAGACATTTAAATGTGGATGTATACAATTTCTTCTGAAATGATGATCTAGATTGCTTACCTAGTTGACATGCATCACATAGTTTATCTTTCACATACTTTAATGCAGGTTAGCTATGTACAAGACTCTTCTTAGACAGATTTGAAATTAACTCCATACTAGCATGCCCAAGTCATCTATGCCATAGCCTCCTATTCTCAAATAATGCAGTTAAACATGATAAATTTTGAAAAGAGAAGTCATCAAATGAACATGTATAAATATTTTTAAAATGTGATGCAACAAGTAATATGCTACTTTCATGCCCATTCTTAATAATTCACCTATTATGATCAAAACTCACGTTATAACCTTTATCGCATAATTGGTTAATGTTAAACAGGTTATGCTTAAGACCGTCTACTAAGAGAACATCTTTAATAGTAGTAGACCAATTACCAATATTACCTATACCAATAATTTTACCCTTTGTGTTGTCTCCAAACGTCATATGACCTCCATCTTTAGGTATCAAATATGTGAATTTAGATTTGACACCCATCATGTGCTGAGAGTAACCACTATCCAGTAACTATTTGTCCTTACCAATTGATACTTTCAAAATAGCCTGCAAGGAACAACTCAAATAGTTCCTAAGTAGTGCCCAATCTAAGTGAGTCCGATCTTGTTAGTCGGAACAATTTTAGTTCCTTTAGGAACCCAAATTTATATGCATTTAGATACTTTAGAAAAGTATTTACCGATGGTATGGCCCCACAATGTTACATTTAAAACATCTAATAAGATTCCTAGTTTTAGAAAAGAATTTATGAAATCTTTTTTGTTTAAGGTTTTTCTGAAACCCAATTCCAACCTTATCGAAAATACCTCGTTAACTCCCCAAAAGCATTTTTAAATTGTTTTCACCACCCTCGAATTTGAGAACTATCGAATGTAAATCCGAAATTTTGGATTTCAATTTAATATTTTCATATTCGAAATTCATCACTTGCTTATTAAGTGTGTTAATTGTACTTTGTAGGGCACTAACTTGAGAACACTAGTTTTCGTAATCATGCGTTAGTTATTAATAACATCAAATAAATCATCGAAATCTAAAGGACAAGAACTATAACATTTCATTACCTCATCTCTAGTGGCCATCAAAGCAAGTATAGATGAATCATCACTACCCAATTCTTCCGAGCTACTCGACTCCGAGTCATCCCAGGTGGCTTTCATTGATTTCTTATTACTCTTCTTTACATTTTTCTTTTCCTTTCTCTTTTTTCTTTTTTTTTTTCTTTATTGGTTCAGGACAGTCATATTAGAAGTGTCCATTCTTGTGATAGTTAAAGCATTCCACATTACTCATATTGATATTTTTCTTTCCACGAAATTTTTGTCGAGTCATCTTTATTAAATTTTTCGTGATAAGTACCACATCCTTATCTTTCTCGCCGTCAAGACTGATGTCATCACTATTATCTTTTTTATTATTTTTCAAAAATTTCAATGCAAAGGACTTCTTTTTAATATTTTCTGTTTCATCCTCATGTCAACGTATAGCCGTCTCATGGTTCATTAGGTTGCCAATGAGATCATCAATGGTGTAAACTATGAGATCTTTAACTTCCTCTATTGTAGTTACTTTTGGCTCCCTGACTTTCGTCAATGATCTCAGACTTTTTGGTACTTTGTCCTCCATAAAATAAGGTTTTCCAAGTTGACCAAGGCTGTTGCAGATATTATTGAATCTCGTGTACATTTCTAGAATTAATTCCGCTTCACCCATTCTAAATAACTGGAATTGACGAACTAAGTTATTGATCTTGGACTGTTTTACCTGATTTGTCCCTTCATGTGTGATTTTTAATGTGTCCCACATTTTTTTTGTCGATCCACAACTTGAAACCCTGGTATATTCATTTCTATCCAAAGAGCAAAACAGAATATTAATAGCTTGAGAGTTAGTAAATAATTTCTTTTTATCTGAGGAAGTCAGTTGTTTCTTCTCATCTATTACTCCATTCGCCTTAGGAATGAATGAACCATCCCCAATGGCCAACCACACATCTTAATTAGTGGCTTGAAGAAGAGCGATCATTCTGTCCTTCCAAAATGAATAATTATTACCTGCAAACAAAGGTGAACGGTGCATAGACTGCCCCTCACTTAGACTTCCTATAGGGTACACCATGTGATCTTTCTTAACTAGGATATTAAGCCAAATGAACTAAATCAACTCTAGTACCAACTGTTGGACAAAAGAGATACCCAAGAGGGGGTGAATTGGTTAGTTTCAAAATTTAAAAAATTAAACACTAAAACACAAATAAATAATTTTTTAACTTCATACGCAGCGGATATATGTTTAATACTAAATGCACATCCAAGCACAATATAGATAATAAATCAATGCAACAAACAAGAATTTATCCTAGTTCGGTCAAGCTAATCTTGCCTACATCCAGTCCCCCATCCTCCACGGAGATATGGAATCCACTAACCCCTTGATTCCTTTACCATTTTGGAACCAAACCCTTATAACTCATGATTCTTTTACAGGTACAGAATCAACCTTTATAATTTACCATTTTTCATAGGATAATGATGAACCCTATGTTTTTACTAGGCTAAAGATTAACTTAATACTCTCTCACTTATCATTTTCACAGGGATTGATGAACTTTTACAAATCACTCAAAACAATTCAATTGCATGATGAATAAAAACTTAATTCTTTTCAAGAGAAAATAATAATCTAACTTTTTTAGCAGGACAAAGATCAAAACCTAATCTTTTTTCACATGAAAAAAATCAAAACCTAACTACCCTGACTAGATACCATCCAAAACGTGTTTAATCCACTCAAACTCACAAATACAAAATATATGAGTTTCTTCCCACAAGGAACTTCTACCACCTCAATACAGATATACTCGATTAATGTTCCGAATAATTACTATGTGATAGATACAATGTGAGGCAATTAAAATATGATTAATAAATAAAATGTGTAGCACAAATTCAGTACCTAATCAGATAAACAAATAGAAATCGTTTAAAATAGATTTTTTGGCTTTTATGTTTCAAACGATTATCTAGAAATCCTAAACCAAGTAATCAATATAAATTTTGATGAAAGTATTTTTTAGCACCACTGAGTCAGCACTTAGGACTCTGCCACGTGTCTGTCCTCACAGTGACATAGATTCCTTCTGGAATTCCCAACGCCATGCTGGAACATACGCCGACCACGGCTCTTCCCTAGAATCTCTTTTGCACCAAGGAAGAAGCAAGGTGCCTCGTAGGGACGTACTGCCCTAGACGGCTAATTTTAGGGACTCAGCTATTCACCTTGACCGTCTGCCTATTCTAGCTCGCTTCCCATCCAGGATTCCATGGATCTCTACTCTCCTCTACTAGCTCACTACCACAGGCCTGACAAAGGATCGCCATATTCGCCAAATGAGCCCAAAATCCCAAGCCTAATGATTATCTCCTCAATACCCCAGATTGTCGGCTAAACACATGGTTCACCTAATTTACTGTGTTTAGACCCGATTAATCATCTATAATACCTATATATATCAGGGGCTATGCAAGCCCGAGGTATGATGTATTGCGCGTATGCTTTGAGTTCACTTACTTGACATATTTCTGTACCTTTTTCTCGCTGGGCTCTTATTCTCACGCCGAAAGGGCTTAACTGGGATAAATCTCGGTCTAAGCCATCAGCAGGTACCACTCCCTGAGGAGTAGTATTACAAACACAACATGTTAGTCCTCCCAGGACCCAATACAACTCACTTGAAAAATTTTCAACCGTCAACTACACCTCAGCAAAATGACAACCATCACCCGACTGGACCATACTCGAGGTGTGTACTAATTTTATACACCAATAATTTGGTACCATCTATGGGAACCGTGCAAAAAGCCTTATCTTAATCACTGCTCTCGGCTCTATTGAGCCTGGATGATCATAAAGTCAGGTTGGAAAGACAGACACAGGACAAAAAAATCTAAAATGTCGAACACTCCAAGGCCATACACCCAACTCCCACCAACGAGGATAACTACCCCCCAAGACCAGGCAAGGTCATCTACCATGCCACCTGGGGCTACGGGACATACCTCGGGAACTGCAGAGGCATCTTAGATTGATCTCCTCGAGCGCCAGATGGTCGAGTTCAAGTCATGTGTGCAGTTCCTCATCACGTGTTTACCACTGCCTCCCACCTAGGGGGGACTAGCTCTCCAGACTGTAGGGCTCGAGGAGCGACCCCTAGACTGTGATGTTCGTATAGAATCTATAAATGGGCGCACGCCTATGGACCACCTTCTACCTCATGACCACGAGTCAGTAGGATTGGGTAGGGGCCACCTGGCAACACCAAGATCCCTACCTACTCCACTGCGAGAACATGTAGCTAGGGACCTGTCAGTGTCCCCCAATGGTCGAGCTCCCCATTCGACAACCAGGTTTGAACCTAGGGGATAGCGCAAACATGAAATTAGCTCCTACTTACCTTTATCCTGCCACTCTTTGGCCCGAGCTGTGGGCATTCATATACGGGGAGAGCTCCAAGCAAAAGATGCCATAGAACGTCTCCTGGCTGACTTGGAAGAATGCCCCCAAGAGGTGAATGGAGGCCAGACAGAACAAGGCATTTTTACAGAGGTGAGGTCTCTATTGGTAGAGGAAGTTCTGGAAAAAATAGCACCGAGGAGCTTTACTCACCCCTAGATGAGTTTGTATGATGGGACATCGATCCTATTGACCACCTACCCATGTTTAAATCTCGTATGGATATGCAAGTGGCCTCCATAGCTCTATGGTACAGAGCCTTTCCCATCACCCTCATAGGTACTGCGGGGTCTTGGTTCTATGGTCTATGGATGGCATCTATCTTCACCTTCAGAGAGCTCGACTTGTTATTCTTGGCTCATTTTAGCCACTCCTGACGGAAGTCGAAAACCATAGCTCATATCCTTGCTCTTCAATAGGATCCCACTAAATCTATGGGAGACTACATTGAATACTTCAACCGAGAAGCAAATGCATGCGACGATTTTCCTGAAAGTGTAGCACTGAATGTCGTTATGGATGGGCTCCAGCATCAGAGGTTGTCCTATGACCTCTACTCCAACCCTGTTCCCACTCTCGATCAAGCTCTATACAAATGAACTAGGTTCCATGATATTGATCTCCGTGTTGCAACCAGGAGAGAGAGATGAAATGAGTGAACAAGTCGAGGGAGCCAAGAGATAGATGTCCAAATCAAGCTCAAGCCTTGAGAAGATTATAAGACCAAGGAAGATCATGACCTATGCCGAGGGATAAAAGGTCACTTACTTTCCTAGGGTGTTATCAACCCGAGTTCACTCCGCTCATGACCTCGGTGGCTGTCATCTTTGCAGAAAACTTTGGGCAAGACTTTTTCCCTCATTTGCTTCCCCTGAGAGGAAAGCCAATCAGGAGGTCGATAACCAAGTATTGTGAGTTCCACCAAGATCGAAGCCACTCCACAGAGAACTGCTTCTAGCTCTTACAGGAGATTGAAGCTCTCATCTGAAGAAGTTATCTCAGGAACTACGTTCGAAGAAAAAATTAGGAGCAGCCTGATGGGGATGAGCCTAAGGGAGAGCCTCAGTCCTAGAGAAGAAGGGGAAAGTGCAACTGTCGCTGAGGTTGGAGATGATCATCAACGTGTGGATGGTGAAATAAACATCATCCATGGTGGATTCAACTCTGGGGGTATACAAAATCACTAGGGTCATATGTTCGGGTACATACAGTCTTGAAACAGAAGACGTTGTATCGCTCAAGCACTTGCATAATGCTGACCATCGCCACGTTGGAACATACGCTGACCACGGCTCTTTCTTGATTTTTCCTTTGCACCTAGAGAGGAGCAAGGTACCCCGCAGGGACATACCGCCCTAAGATCTCCACCGTACCCTAGACGGGCAACTTCAGGGACTCAGTTGTTCACCTCGATCGGCTCTCCATTCCAACTCGTTTTTCTTCCAAGACTCCATAGATCTCCACTCTCCTCTGCCAGCTCATCACCACAGGCCTAACAGAGGCCCGCGGGCTTCGCCAAATGGGCCCAAAACCCCAAGCCCAACGATTATCTCCTAAATGCCCTGGATTATCAGCTAAACATATGATTCATCGCATTAACTATGTTTAAACCCGACTAATCATCTCCAACACCTATATATACTAGGGGCTATGCAAGCCCCAAGTACGCTTTATTACGTGTATGCTTTGAGTTCACTTACTTACTTGACATATTTCTGTACCTTTTTTTATGAACTCTTATTTTCATACCGGATGGGCTTTACCGAGACAAATTCCGGTTTAAGACTTCTGCAAGTATCACTACCTGAGGAGTAGGACTCCAGACACAGCATGTCAATCCTACCAGGACCTATTATAGCTCATTAGAAGAATTTTCAACAGTCAACTTCACCTCAGTAAAAAGACACTTATCACCAATCAGACAATACTCAAGGCGTGTACCAATTTTATACACCAACAGATTTAAACATAAAGCAAATAATAAAGTTTTGATGGATCTTACCGGGAAAACACCGAAAATAATAGCAATATAGAAAGTAGAACTTAATAAAAATCTCATTCTTATGAATGATAAAACCAATATTTTTAATGATGTGTAATTCAATTCCCGCAAGTCTCTATTAATAGACCAATAACTAATCCTCCAACGGCTAGTTTTTCAAAGATATGCCATAAAATGACATTCTATGACCCCTTATATCATAACCTTTCATTATAGGTATGTTCCATTTAAAACTATCTTTCAAATCTTACTTTTAAGTCTATAAAACTATTCTCAATTTGAAACCATAGAAATAAGAAGTATTAAATCATTTAAAGTAAGAGAATCTCAAAATATATGGACCATATCAATGGGATTACCAAATAAGTTGTTTATATTCGTAATACATTTAAATCCCCCAAATCCCTTTGTTGGAATTATCAAAAATAGATAATGTTTTACCAAGAGACCAAATCAGCCAAAACCTTAACTGATGTAGTTAGTTGACCGACCTGTCCAATCAGTTGACCGACTGTGCCAGACTGCAATTTAGTAGTTGGCACAACACACATTTGGTTCTCCGACTATGCCCTGTTGGTTAACCTGATTGATTAGTGTGTTTTTAATTTAAACCATTTCAGCTACTGAATCATTTGGTTGACCGATTGGATTAGTGTGTTCACTTCCTTACCCATTTCAGCAACTGTTTTAAATGGTTGCTCAGTTATTTTTCTTGGTTGACCGATTGGATCAGTATGACTTCGTTTTAACCCTCAAAACTTATTATTTTAATTAGTCAACCAATTATTTTTCTCAGTTAACAAAACTGACCTGACAGTACATAGAATTAACTCATTTTAAGTGTCATGTGTGATTCTAATTCGGATTGCATTATGAGTATATAAGTAAAGACTTATTTGCACATATTTTTCTCCAGCGTCTTCAAAACTCTTCACATCTTCATCATGTCTGTCTTGCACCCTTTATATTTTCTTCATCACAACTTCTTCTTAATTAAATGCATAGAACTATAAATCTGAAACACTCGATAAAACCCTTAGTTTCACCAAAAATATCAATACTTAATTGTCCATCAAAATCCTGAATTCAACAATCTCTTCTTTTTATGATAAGAATTAACTTTAATATTTACTTCAAAATATAATGTAACCACGCTCCCCCTAAATCCGAGATGGGTATTTAAACTCATTTAAGCACAATAATGAAAACATAATTAAATAGTATTAAAGATATTCTTTAAAAAAAAAAAAAAAAAAACTTTAATCAATGCAATACTTATGCGAACAAATCATAATCAATGTAATGCTTAGGCGAACAAGTCCTAAACATCAACGACTCTTTAAATATTAACATCTCCCTCTTTGTCATCTCAAAAAGTAGCAATGGAGAACCAAAAACATCACTCTAGGCATACATGGTTATGCCTAGCCATACCTAAATCTCAAATAATTTTCACGGATTAATCTTCAGCTAGAGCTTTGGTAAAAATATTAGAGAGTTAATCAGAGGTATCGACAAATTCAATAGTTACATCCATTTTTCTAAATGTGAACATGAATAAAATGATGTCGTCTCTTTACCTTTTAACTCCTCATTCTTTGAAATTTGTGGTTCATTTGTTATCTCAACTCCTTGGTTTTGCTTATTTTGTGTACCTACATCATCATCATCCAAAACCTTTATTGACACAAGTGGATTAGATTTCTCAAAAATGACATGCATAGATTCTTCCACTACTAAGGTATGTTTATTATATATTCTATAAGCTTAACTATTAGAAACGTACCTAAGAAAATATTGTAATCAGATCTAGCATCAAATTTACCCAAATTATCCTTATCATTTAAAATAAAACATTTCCAACCAAAATATTTAAATTAGGATATATTTAGAGTCTTACCGTTCTAGTGTCTTACCATTCCAATTTTCATAAGGGGTTTTAGTAAAACCACTTTGAATAGAAACTCTATTTACAACATGGAAAACCGTATTAATGGCTTCGGTCTAGAAGTATTTAGGAAGATGATTCTCATTCAGCATTGTTCTTGCCATTTTCGAAAGCATTTGATATTTCCTCTCCACAACATCATTTTGTTGTGGTATTCTTGGTGCAGAAAAGTTATGAGAATGCTCATGTTCATCACAATAGCTTATTATCTCATCATTCTTAAACTCTCTGTCTCTATCACTACGGATGCTAATAATGCAACATTACTTCTCATTTTGAACACGTTTACAAAACTTAGAAAATATAGAAAAAGCTTCACTCTTTTTAGCTAAGAAAAATACCCATGTAAATATTGGATAATCATCCACAATCACGAATGAATAAAATTTACCTCCTAAACTAGCAATAGCATTTGAACCAAATAAATCAAGATGTAACAATACAAGACATTTAGATGTGGATATACACAACTTCTTTTTAAACGATGATCTAGATTGCTTGCCTAGTTGACATGCATCACATACTTTATCTTTCACATACTTTAATATAGGTAAGCAACATACAAGATTCTTCTTAGATAGATTTGAAATTAACTTCATACTAGCATGCCCAAGCATCTACTCCATAACCAGCTATTCTCAAATAATGCATTTAAACTTGATAAATTTTGAGAAGATAAGTCATTAAATTAACATGTATAGACATTTTCAAAAGGTGATGCAAAAAGTATTATGCTACTATCATGCCCATTCTTAATAATACATCTATCAGGATCAAAAATCACGTTATAATCTTTATCACATAATTATTTAATGCTAAGCAGGTTATGTTTAAGACCGTCTACTAAGAGAACATCTTTAATAGTAGTGGACCAACAACAATAACAACAACTATGCCTTTGTCACACTTAAGCAGGGTCGGTTACATGAATTCGTTACGCCATAACGAACGATCAAGGGCCATCCCCTCAGTCAAGTTCAATGTCATCAAATCAATTCTAATGGTATCATCCCAAGTCTTCTTACATCTATCTCTCCCTCTAGTAACTCCCCGCACTTGAACTAAATCGTATTTTCTTACTGGTGCTTCTATGGGTCTTCTATGCACATATTCAAACCACCATAAATGATTTTCTCTCATCTTCTCTTTGATGGGCATAATCCATAAATTATTGATCCTAAGATTTTGATGGATAATTAAGTGTTGATATTTTTAGTAGAGCTAACGAATTTATTGAGTGTTTCAGTTTAAAAGTTCAATTGATGATGTTATCATGAAGTAATTGTTAAGGATGCAAAGAGACAGACAAAAAATGGACATTAAGAGATTGACGATTCTAAAGAATCTAGATGAAAACAACTCAAATTTATTTTTATTCTTAATGTATCCCGATTAGGATCACACATGACACAAATTAAATGATTTATATTTTAGTGTGTTTTTTATTAGGATACTAATTAGTTCACATATTTGCTCCAATGTGAAATTTAAAAAGATAAATTGACCAAAGAAAGATTAGTGTTTAAAACTTATTTATAGTGTCAATTAAGTTAACCGAGAAAATAAATCAGTTAAAGGGTCTAAAACGTCGAAGATTGGAGTTGAATTGAATTAAGGAAAAAAATATTCCAGCATTGATCAGTCAACTGACCAAGAAGGATCGGTTAATCGATGGGAATAGGCTGGGAATTAGGAAAGTCTCTAAATTGATCGGTCAACCGAATAAGGGAGATCGGTTAACTAATGGCCAATAAGTGAAATCTCTAAATCGATCAGTCAACCGACCATCAATGATCGGTCAACCGACCAGGGCCAAAATTTGGCCTAGAGAAGCATCTTGGATCGATAGTCAACCTACCCATGGGGATCGGTCAACCGACCATTGTTTGAGAATGGCTTGGCTAGCAACCTGAAACGATCGATCGACTGATGGCCTATGATAAGTCAACCGACTGAGCTATTTCAGATTTTGAGAATTTGATCCAAACTAGCCAATTTCAGTTGATGTTTTGGAGATATTCTAGGGATTTGAACATATTATAGATATATTACTTTTATTTAAATATCCCTAAAGATATGGTACACTTGTTTTAAGTGTTTCTTAATTTAGTTTATTTAATATTTCCTATTCTTTCGATTTGAGAATGTGAAATAGTTTAGGGACTAAATTGAATGTTTTAAAAGTCATATTTAAGTCAAATTGACCAAGATTAAATGGTATTGATATATGGGGTCTATATGTGCATTTGCTTATCATATCTTGTGGGAACTTGTCGTTAAATGGCCTATTTCAAATCAGTTTAAATAGACTTGCATTTTTCACATATCAATACATCATTCTATCAAGAACTTTCAGTTTGTGAGTTTTCTAAAATTTATCATTTTGATATTATATCAAGAGATTATTGTGAGGTCATTCTTGAGAAAAGTTATTAAGAAAAAGTCCTAAGTATTTTGGCGTAATTGATCTAAGCTTTCTTGCGATTAAACTAAACATGCTCAAACAACAATCCTAAGTTAAGAAATAAAAGAAGGAACAAGAGAAACTTAGCCTATTCCGAAGATTTATCACTACAAACGTTTCGAGATCGCTCCTCCTTCGTTGCAACGTGATCTTCTCCTTAGGATTTGAATGAGCTCTCCCAAAACCTCTCAATCACTCCTCCTAAAGTCTATGGAGGTCCCTTAGCCTAATGGAGAGGAGAGGAGGAGAAAACTAGGCTCAAAATATCCTAAAATATCTAAAATAATATCTAAACTGGCACAAAGGTTTTCTCCTAGGCGAAGTTACAGCAGGAAGGTTGGTTAACTTTCTGCCGGATTTCCGCCTAGGCGGTAGAATTTTCCGCCTAGGCCAAAAAACTGCAGGTTTGCATTTTGTTTTGACTGTAACTTCTTCATCCGAACTCCGATTGAGGTGATTCAAAAACCTATAGAAAGCTAAGAAACATATCTACAATTTCCATGTTTTGAGTGTTTCCAAAATATGATTGAATCATAGTCCAAAATAGCCTTGAAGTTACAGCACCTGTACCGGCTTTACACATTTTCGCCCTTTTTCCACCGTTCTTGATCCGATTTGATCGTGTTTGATCCGTTTACATACCTTTTCACCTCAAACACCTGATTTAGATAAAAACACATAAAAACATATTAAAACGTACTAAACATACTCAAAACCTAACAACGTTCGGATTGAAAATAGATAAGTAATTTACACTTATCAAATACCCTCAAACTCGAAATTTTGCTAGTTCTCGAGCAAAACACCCATGCAATAAAAGAAAATATAACAACTAAAAATGAAAAATGAAAAACACGATAAACAAATATGTGCAAGTTTTGAGTATCATCTACTGGCCAAACGAAATATCTCTCATCGGCCCCCAATCCTATCAAGTTCAGGTATACAACACGTCATGTAATGTTCTAGAATTTTATCATTTATAATAGTAAATGTCATTATAGATCCTGCTAAAGTGTGTATTAGTGTTTAAAAACTCAAATATATAACTGTACGTTAATCGGATTGGATTATCCCCCATATAAGTGCATGACAGAAAAAACCCGAAGGTATAGGGAATCCATAGGCTTGACCCGGGATCTATTCTCCACTAATGTAGGCTCAGAAGTTCAAAAAGATCAATAGGTCTTGGTTCGATTTAGGACAAATGGCCAAGGGTAAATTTGAAAAAAGAAAATGGGTTAACGTCGTTAACTTGACATTACCCAAGGCACATCGCTTGGCACTCTCTCACTCTCGAAACCCCATAGATATAACTTAAACAACCCTGAACATAATTTTAAGAACTTTGTACTCACTTATCAAAAAGAAATAGAAAATAAAAACCGTATGTACACTTGATTTTTTTATTTTTTTTTATTTTTAACAAATACACCCCCAAACTTATTTGATTTATACAATTTAAGGGGTGTGTGAAATATGAACAAAAAAATGACAAGTGAGTACTCGAATACCGAACCAATTAATAGTTCGCCCAAAACTCAACCGCTCACTTCAAGTAGCATAATGAATGCTAACTTGATTCCCTCAAATTGTGCCTTTGGTTTAGCGATTTAGGTTTAGAAAGAAGTTTAATCGGTCACGTGGTATTGGTTGAGTGTTCAGAATTGAAATGGTTATTAGGCTTCGACAGGGTAACGAGGGGTAATGATTTGACAAGGTTGGCTTAAAAAGGCTCAAGCGAGAAAATAAATGCCTAAATCATGTCTTTCGAACTACCTCACCTAGGATTTCGCCTCGAATTTCCCCCAAATCAAGTTCTAGAAACCCTAATATCATGAATTTAGGTGACAAATAATCATTTTCAAATCAATTATACAGTTATATAATAAGTTTTCATGCTCGTGCAAGTAGGATCTATAATAACTATTACTAAAACATAACGTTGAGCACACAGAACATACATGCATGAGTTTTACGCTCGACCTCAATAAACAACCAGGGGACAGACTCATCATTGGGTAATGGCCTAGATGACGTCAAAACTCAGTACATAACACAACAACTATCCTAAATAGGCATGCACACGTAGAAACAATAAAACATACTAACTAAAACATATACTCAAAACATACTACACATCACATCCGACTCAAACAGGAAATGCCCATAATAACCTAGTCAGCGATCCCAATGACATGATAAAGCATTATAATGTAGACTAGGGTTTAGAACACGTACCTGGGAGGCGAGAGACTCTCGCCTCCGAATCAAATTGTTATGATGGATCTAACTTATTCTTTTCCTTGGGTTGCCTCCCAAGAAGCGCTTGGTTTATGGTCATCAGCCTGACACGCCGAAGTGCTCGTCAAAGAGCAGCTTCTGCCCGTAGTAAGTGTCGTACAACACCACATACGGGTCTTGGTTCAGTACGCCCTCAAGACTGGAGAGATGTGGCAATGTATAGCTCGAGCTTTCAACGACATGCCTCACCGGCTCATGTACTTGGTGAGCATGAAAGAATGTTGCTAGTGGCGGCGAAGGATCATTAAGCCACATCGGATCCTCATAAATGCGATCGTCTTGGATCGAGTGCGACGTCACCAACTGGAATTCGAAGGGTGAAAATTCACAACACTTAATATATGAATCTCCGTCGATCTCATCCCAGTACCTCCCGCTTGTCTCCGGTTCCTCGTGGTGGCTTTCGCAGTAGGATTCGGCTTGTAAATCTCCGGGTGCCACCACATCTGACTTGGCCTCAATCAAGCAAATAAGCTGACCGATGTGTGTCTGTAAAGACGTTACGGTCGCATCGATTTTAGTGCAAATCATCTCAATGTTGTTGAGACGATCCTCGTGCTCATTTAGCCGGTCATTTGTCTCCCTCCAAAATGTCTGAGTCTCCCCAACAAAATCAACGAGTATTTCTTCCTGGCCAGGAGAAGACTCAACATATTGGTCCGGAGTGTCAATCCATAGCGCTATAGAATTGCAACTCTGATAATCAAAGGCCGCCATGTTTTCCAACATCCAATGGGCTTCGTTCGCGGTTAGTTGGTCGAAAGAGGTGGTACCGTTTCCTCTTTCAACCCACATTCTGGTACCGTCGAGGAAGTTCAGTAGTTGATACTCCCTCGGGAATCTGTATTCGGAAACTGGAGTAGCAAATTCTTGTATCGATCCCAAGCACAGTAAAATGGCTCGGAATCCCGTTGAAAGAACTGCAAGAGTACCTGTTGATCTACCATCTTCAAGCACCCTACGAGAAAAGAAAAACAAAAACTACAAAGAAAAAAATTATACACAAAAGAAATGCCTAGAGTAAAATCTGGTCATTTACTCACAATATCAATAATAACCAAAAACACAATCTCCGGCAACGGCACCAAAAATTTGGTAGTGTGTAAAATACGCCGCTACTTTCACTCGCAAGTATATGAGGTCAAGTTTTAGTATAGATCAGGAGAGTTAGGGTTATCGTGTCCACAGGGATTGGTTTTGACTATAATTGAATACCGCATTTATCATGACCTAAATTTATCTAGGCGAAGATAAATTGAATAAAATTAATTATACTAATACTAAGTTAATTAATCTAATTAAATTAACTATACTAATATTACTATGAGATGTTTAGGGAAAGTATTGCGTAGGGATTAACTTTTGTTTACAAAAAATGTGTTCGGTCTCGTTTTAGTTTACATTAACGGCGTTCTACTTATCCGACAATCTCAGTTCGTAAACTCTCTCGCCACCTCTCTCGAGTGTAAAACGAGAGATATAATGCAATTTCGTATCAACGAAGAAGTCCCCCTCAACGTCTTAACGACCCTAGGTCGCGTGAGTCTCACCCTAACGTCATTGATTGCACACAATCCAACTCTCGACCTGGTCATTGAATCGTCGTGTTGTGTTTACCCTATTGACAATCTCAGTTCTAAAACTCCACCGCCACCTCTCTCGAGTGTAAGACGGGGGAATACATGACTTCGAGTCAACGAAGAAGTCCCCCTCAACGTCTTAACGACCGTAGGTCACGTGAGTCTTGCCCCAACGTCATCGATTGTCCACAATCCAATTTCCTCCCGGGTTATTGGATCGTGGCGTTTGTCTATTCTAGTCCGAATTCGGAATTTGTCAAACCCCATATTCTCGATATGTAAATCTAAGCATAATAAACAAACAATACGGCAAACACAATCAACATAACGAAGAACAACTGCTAACCAAACACAAACTCAACAAAACAACACTTTTATAAATTACATTAATCCCTAGACAAAAACTCGTTTAGCTCATGGCCATAGCCGATTATACAATGAAAATTAAACTAAACATGCTCAAACAACAATCCTAAGTTAAGAAATAAAATAAGGAACAAGAAAAACTTAGCCTATTCCGAAGATTTATCACTACAAACGTTCTGAGATCGCTCCTCCTTCGTTGCAACGTGATCTTCTCCTTAGGATTTGAATGAGCACTCCCAAAACCTCTCAATCTCTCCTCCTAAAGTCTATGGAGGTCCCTTAGCCTAATGGAGAGGAGAGGAGGAGAAAACTAGGCTCAAAATATCCTAAAATATCTAAACTGGCGCAGAGGTTTTCGCCTAGGCGAAGTTACAGTAGGAAGGTTGGTTAACTTTCTGCCGGATTTGCGCTTAGGCAGTAGAATTTTCCGCCTAGGCCAAAAAACTGCAGGTTTGCATTTTGTTTTGACTGTAACTTCTTCATCCGAACTCCGATTGAGGTGATTCAAAAACCTATAGAAATCTAAGAAAAATATCTAAAATTTCCATGTTTTGATTGTTTCCAAAATCGGATTGAATCATAGTCCAAAATAGCCTTGAAGTTACAGCACCTGTACCGGCTTTGCACATTTTCGCCCTTTTACCACCATTTTTTATCCGATTTGATCGTGTTTGATCCGTTTACATACCTTTTCACCTCAAACACTTGATTTAGATAAAAAAAACATAAAAATATATTAAAACGTACTAAACATACTCAAAAACTAACAACGTTCGGATTGGAAATAGATAAGTAATTTACACTTATCAGAACATCCCCACCCACATTGGCATCCTTTTATTCCTTTGGGAGACAAAATCGGTCCATCCCAAACTTCCAAAATACCCTTCAATATCAATATTCTTCTCTCTCAAACTAACAAAATCTATAAGTTAACAACCTAGAACCTTGTGATTAACAAACTTTTCATTATACTTTATCTCGTCCTCCTCCTTTTGAAAATATTCATTGTCATATGTGACTCTTTGAGCACGCTTCTTAATTTTAGGCATTTTTCTCACAAACTTGAAACAAATCCACCACAAAAACACAATAGGCTTAGTCTAAACAAAGTAACAGTCAAAACCCTAGAAAATAGAGAGAGAACCAACCTTTTTTGCAAAGCAAGAAGTCACCAAATCTCAAATCCAAGCCCTAGACCTTTAGATCCGTCCCAAAGATCTTCAAATCCAAGCCAATCAAACTAATTTCATGAAGTTTACGATTAAACGGACTTGGGAGAGGAAGGGTTTTAGAGAGAAAAGGGTTTTAGAATCAGATGAAATGAAATGAACGAGCACAGGGTATTTAAATCCCGTAATGATCGGTCGACCACTCACTTATAGTCGATCGACAGATGAATGCAGAGCCTCCTTCTCTTTTCTAGTCTGCTACTGTTGGTCGACTGATAATCCACTATCTATCGACTGACCATTCTGAACTGTTTGACCTTTTGTGAATTTAAGCCTTAATTTGATCAACTCAGCTCAATTTTTACATCTTATTTTGATCCACATATTTTTTTTAAACAAAAATAATTACTCTCTCTCTCACACACACACATATCACATACGTCTAAGTTTCAAAATAAACAAGCTCAGTCTCCCTAACGAAATTAATAAACTTAAACTTTAAAAAGTTTGACATACCTGGATCATCCTTAGGAGCAATTGGTGTGTGTACCTTTGGTGGATTACTAATTTCTGACTTGGTATCCTTTGATTCCACCAATACTTGATTAGTCCCCTTAATTTCTTCCTTCTTAGCAGTGGCAATTTTCTAAATTGATTCGTCAAGAATTTCTTTGCCTTTGTTTGGTGCTTCAAGCTACTTTTCCTCATTCTGCTTTGGCACAACTTGTAAACAAATTTTTTCTTGTACTGGTATCTTGCCGTTTGTTGTGGATAAGCTTTGTCAGCTCTCACATATTAAGCTTGTTGCTTCTGTACTCTTTTATTTGGCACGTGTTTATTCTTCTTATTAGGTAATTAAACCTCGATTCCCTCGTCGGCATGGAATATTCATTGTACATTTGTGTCTATTCAAGTCTCATTGTTGGCACATAATATTCATTGTATCTTTGTCTAAATCTCCGATTGGTACCTACACCAAAATTTTCTCTTTTTGGTATCCACTTATTTCTAGATCCGACAAGGTAATCATGTAATAAATAACAAGATTTTTCATAATGACCAAATTTACCACAATAAAAACACTTAATACTGTTAGCACGCATCTTCACACAAGCTCTATCAAGCTTACACCTTGTATTATCCAATTCAATGGTCAAGGCCTCATTCAAGGTTTCAAGATTTTTCCTATTAAATTCTTTATGTTGAAGATCATAAAAATCATCTTACAAAACCTTAGTCTCATCCTCAAGAGACTCAATTTTCTCACACAACTTACTAATTTTAGATAAATCATTTTTAAACTCAACAATTTCAAAATATTTGTCCAAATTCTTTTCTTGAGAGATTTGACAGTACTAAACTTTTTATTTTCAAGAGTTGAAATTTTTTACCCTAATTTAAAATTCTTTTTTCCAAAAACGTACGTAAGAGTAATAAGCATCTCAATAGCCTTATCTGCATTCTCATCATTGGAAATTATATCAGTCTTAAGAGCAGAACAATGACTATTAGAAGAAGTAAAATCAACAGTACTACACATAACTTCATAATCAAGACACTCTATGTGATCGTGTTTAGCTATATTGTAAAGTATATCAAGCTAAAATCAGCTCTGATGCCAATTGTTAGCCCATTGAGCTACCCAAGGAGGGGTGAATTGGGTAGTATTAAAAATTATCAGAATATAACACTTCAAAAATCAAACAATTAATTTTATCCTAAAATTAATCATTATCTTTATAGCAATGGATATGTGTTATCAACTAGGTGCACACCCAAACAACAAAATATAAAAAAAAAATATTAACTGATTCACCAAGTTACTCTTGTCTAATCTAGTCCCCCGAACTTCGCGAAGAGTCGCACCCACTAAACTCAAGATTCCCTTAAAGATAGGAACCAAACCCTCAAAAAAATTCTTTTCGCAGGCTCAGAATCAACATTTATAATTCATTTTCATAGGCTAAGGAATAACCTTTATCTTTTTACCACGCGAAAGATTAACCTAATTCTATTACAGGGAGAATCACGACCTAATTCTTTTTATACCTTAGACTCAAGAATTAAACCACACACAAACACGCTCCAAATATTATTTTACCTGGTAAGGATTGAACCGTTACAATTCACTCACAATTCTATAAAAGAATAATTAAAACCTAATCTTTTCATACTCTAGACAAATATCAAAACCTCAATCTCTTTACCAGAAGAGATTGAAACCAGCTACCCTTAATTAGATACTCCCAGTAGTATCTAATCTGACGCTCAACTCACCAATTACAAAGAATTGATAAGTGATTTTTCCACTCGAAACTTCTCCCACCCCAGATAAATTCAAACTCAATTAATGTCCCGATACTAGTGATAGAAAAGTGAGAATTTCAAAATCTGAATTTAAATAAAGATGGGTAGCAAGCAGTTAAGCACGTAATCAGATTTTCTTAAGAAATTATTTCAAAAATAATTTTTCAATAAAAAATTCATCAAACAATTTCAAAGATCAAACTCCATATAATAAATAATAGAATCAAGCAACAATTAATAGTAAGTAATTTGGAATGATCTCATCAGAATTCCACTGAAAGAATAATTATTAGAATAGTAATGACACTTCAGATCAATAGTAGCAATAATCCACAACAAATATTTCTCAAGAACAAATCTCAAGAAAAATCTCACAATGCACTCAGTATGATTACTATTAGAAAGCACGAGAGTTGAATAACTCAGAATGATTTGGATTATCTTGATTAATTAAAACCCCAAAAACGCAGGTTTACTTATAAGGGAATAAAACAAACCCTCCAACGGTTAGTTCCCATAAATTATGACATTTAATTACACCAATAGACTCTCTATATCATAATGATTCATTCTTGGTATAATTCACTTAAAATATCTCTTAAAATATTCAATTAAGTCTCTCAAATTTTTACTCAAACTCAATTAGGTAAGATAGAAAAAATTACATGTGCCAAATAGAGAAATATCAAAACCACTTGAACCATATCTATAGGGATATTTAAATATTCATTAAATAGCTCAAAATATATCACATCCCTGAGATATTTCACATATCTTAACCATAAACGGCTAGTAACGACTACTGTTTGAATAAAATCCGAAATTCCATAAATCCTGAAACTGATCCATCTGTCGACTGGCCAAGACCCATCAGTCGATCACCCAATTCAGGATGTACCCAAGCCAAAAATCCTTCGCCCATCAATCGACCGCCCAGATTTTTTCTGTTGACTGAACGATTCAGGATGTTTCTTAACTCGACTCACCTGTTGACCGGAAGATTCAGAGACTCTCTTTTGGCCATAGGTCGACCTACCTGTCGACCAATTGATTCAGAGAGTTCACCATTTAAGCTCAAGTCGACCTATCAGTCGACCGAGAGATTCAGCAACTTCACTTATCTTTCATAAGTCAACTGATCAATGCTGGAATCATCTCCTTAATCTGATTTTAATTTATTTTCTTGTTACATTTTTACCCCTTTAACTGATTTCTTTTCTCGATTAGCTCCACTAAAATCTTCAATTCAATTTTAATCAATTATCTTTATTTATTTTTCAATTACACATAGGAGTAAATAATTTAACTAATTAGGATCCTATAAAAATACACATAATCTTGAAAAATATTTTGTGTCATGTGTGATCCTAACCGAGATACATTAAAAGTTAAAATTTAACCTGAGTTGTTTTCCCTAGATTTTTCAATTTCTTCAAACTCTTAATATTCCATCATCTTCGTCATCATCTTTAGCATTGTCACAATATCTTCATGATCATTTTCATCACTAGAACTAATAAACTGAAACACTCAATAAAATCCTTAGTTCCACCAAAAATATCAATATTTAATTATCCATCAAAATCTTAGGATCAACAGACACTATGGCCATTCTGGTCATCAATCCCTTCTATATGGTTGGATTTTCGTTTGAACCTCGCTAAGTAGGAATCAAAACCCTCATACTTTCTTTGTCTAATTAAAAGTAGGTGGGATTGTTTCTAACGAAGCAATGGACAAAGGATATGCTAAGGGATTAAAATGAATCAAAATCCCCAATCTTCTAGGTCTTATACAACTTTCTAATAGTCTGAACAGGTGTTCCCTAACATGCTTAGAACTTAAAAGAGTCAGATACGACGTGAAGGACTATGTGGGCATGGTAATAGTCAAGGTGCCCCCCAGGATTAGTCGTTGAGCAGTAGATACTGATCCAAGTTGGTGATTTGAAGTTGGTTAGAACCTTCTCCTTCAACACCCAAGCATTAAAAGGCGGCACACTCATTTTCACAATTTATTGTACATTAGGCTCGTGCTTCTCGATCTATCTCAGCTTCTCGTTTATAGAATCAACTTGGTTATGGAGATAATTATTTCCTTGTTGATCTCTCTCCTATATTTGAGATTTTAATCGATAACTAGACAAAGCCTCGATCTAATGTGTGTACTCATCGGTCGCTTGGCTACCTAGTCGAGTATTCATTGGAGTAGTAATATTGCTCGGCATGTGATTTTCTTTCTCTTAAGATTGAGCTTGTTGTCAACATAGGTTGAGCCTGAATAAACAGTGGGTGTTTGCTTGGTTTGTGGGGATCTTCAATTGTCTCGGGATGTTGGATCCACATGTCGAAGCTCTTCTCGCTCTCTCCGAAGTAATTTTACCTTACACATCAACATTTTTTGTCCCCTTCCAAACCCTTTCTCTCAACATCATTCTTGTCGAGCTCTTCAGTCTTCGTCTTCTATGTCTTATTCCTCGTTATAAGAAGCATATAGCCCTGTGGTAATGATAGTGGTCGTTGTAGTTGAGTCTTCCAAATAAGTTGTTGCATGCTCTACAATTTCATTCTAAATATGTCTTATATCTCCCTCATATCTTCATCAATATTGCATAAGATTCACCTAGATTGGTTCCATAGAGTGAATCTGTTGCCTTTTAGTTTCTTTGTCATTGGTCATGATTTCAAAGAAACAAATGACCATGACCATGGAATTTTCTCAAAGGTGAGAAATTATATGTCTTGCCCACAAACAATGACAATATGATGATACGTAAAACTAGATTGTCAGATATGGTGCACCTTTGATATAGAACACAACCTCCGTCAACTCATGTTCCTGCCAAAAAATGTACATGCGGGTAGGCCCACCGATATTGCACCTCCTATGTCAAAATTAGTAGAATTCAAGTTTGAGTGAATTTTGGCATAATTTTTCCAGTGAAATTGAACGCAACGTAACTAGGCAGACTCATTCCTATAGATTTATAGGCGTGGGATGACTTGTTTTGGAAAGTCTTCCCCAAAATCTTGGCTAATACCCCGTGATCCATACACGATTTATGGGATTGAGAGCTTTAATTCCGTTGAATAAGTCATTCAATCTTATTTCCTTATATATTGGAATTCGGTGACAAATCCCTAGCAACAGATCAAAATTGAAGTAAAAGGTATATCGGCTTAATTTATGGTTGTTCTAAGCCTGAGCAATCTTATGTGAGCACAGGCATAATCCTCAAGTCATTCGCGTTATGGTAGGGGATTGAGGTCTCGGGGTTGTTCATAAACTCAATCATTTGCCTTATGTACTTGAGTACCAGAGTTGTATCCTCAAGTCCCTCTGAGTTTCTTCTTGAACCACGGTCTTCTTACGTTGCTCGTGCTTTTGTCTATTGCACATAGTTCTAATTGAGACTTCTTGAAATATCCCTCATTGGTAATATTTAGAACAAGTAAGGATTCTCTAATCTTAAAGAGGCTGTATCAATTTTATAAGTGTAAAAATATATTAAAATTTTGGTCAATTAAACTCAAATGTGAAACTTAAAGAGTAAATAGTATAACTTAACTCAATAGCTTGGAAAGTGTCGATGTTAAAACATTTGGATGAGAATTTCTCTCTAAAATTTTTAAAAAACAATCTTATCTATTTATTTTATCAAAATCGATCTAAACCATTAATTAAAAGATTTTTTCAAATATTGTCTTGATTCAAAATATAATTTTTGTAGACTTGCACTATGAACAATTTTTCCCTTTTTTAAGTTTTGAAGAATGCAGAAAATAGTTTTTACAACTTAGTTCCCGCGTCATTTGCAAAATAGTGGTCAATTCTTTATTATTTTGGTCAAATACTATTTAGTTCCCCTCTAGGTACAAAAATTACAGAAATCAAAATTCTAATGAAAATTTTATCCTTAACAATCAATAATAAAATCTAAAATACACAAATATCCCTGTAACATTTTTTTCATGTTTTTCGCCCTCCTCTCCTTCTCTTTCTTCTTCGGTGACCTTCTCTCGCATTGGGCATTGGCTATGGCGCCAAATTTTATTTCTCTCTGTCTCTCTCTCTCATCTCCTCTCTCTCTACACACACATATATAATATATATGCCGAAAAAGAAGAAGAATAGGGGGGGATATCAATTACAAACCTTATCTTTCTATCTTTCTATCTACAAAAACAACACCATTTGAAACTCTTGCCCTCCTCAAAATTGTTGCCGCTACCAACTCGAACGCCCCCATGATAAACACCAGTGATCTCCTTTATTCGCGATTCCACCAACTCTCTCAAAGCAACCACCACCACTGTAGCCCAACCTGGATCCACTTTCCAGGTCTACTATGCAAGTATCACATTTGCTTTGCTCACCACCATCATCCCCTAGTAACCATGAATCTACCACCACCCAAGAAGAAGAAGAAGGGGGTGTCACGGGGAAATGAGGGGGCGGGTGGAAGTTTAACAGGTGAAAATGATTTTGAGAAGTAAACGTCATGAAAAGTATTATTTTATTTTATTTTTTAAAAAAAAAAAAAAAATAGGATTGTTAGTGAATTTTTTGAAAAATAAAAGGTTTAAAAATAATTTTTTTAGAAAAAAAATTAAAAAAATAAAAGGCTATTTATCTCTTTAACCATGAAATATTCATTGCACGGAGCTAATAGTAATTGACCAACGATAGGTGATGTTTGTAATTATGGACTAAATGCTGGAGAGATAAGTGACAAATAACCTAAAAAAATCCATTAGTCGGCACAAAATTTGTAGTTGCGGAATTTTGCAATGAATTCGGTTGTTAAAAAATATTAAAATATAATGTACTGCAATTGATAACTTATAATATAAAATGAGATTTAAAGTATAAAATAGAGTTTAAAAAATGTAATTTAGAGAAGTAAAAAAACAAAGCTCTTTGGTTTCCACCTCAACGGTAAGCAGTATTTAAGATGATCCATAAACAAATTCAGAGTACAAATATATTTGCATCCAGGTTAAGACTACCAATTGCGCCTCTCTCTCTCTCTCACCATATTTGTAGCACATTTCTTCCCCTCCAAAACACATTCCGAAAATGAGCTGGTGGTGGGCCGGAGCTGTCGGCGCCGCAAGGGCACGTAAAATATTCATAATTTTTTATTTAATTGCAGAAGAATAAGATGATTAAATGCAAATGAACTCTACTAAAAATGTTTTTTTTTTAATTAATAATTCGATTTTGATTTGATTTCCAGAAAAAGTTCGATGAAGATGAAGCGCCCAAGAGCTTCCCGAGCGTCGGCCTAGTAATCGGCGTCACCGGAATCGTCGGCAACAGCTTGGCCGAAATCCTCCCTCTATCTGACACTCCCGGCGGCCCATGGAAGGTCTACGGCGTCGCCCGCCGCCCCCGGCCGGCCTGGAACGCCGACCACCCCGTGGAGTACATCCAGTGCGATGTCTCCAACGCCTACGAGACCGCCGCCAAACTCTCCCCCCTCACTGACGTTACCCACATCTTCTGGGTGACATGGGCCAACCGCCCCACCGAGGCGGAATGTTGCGAGGTCAACGGCGCCATGCTCCGCAACGTTCTGGACGCCATGGTCCCGAACGCCACCAATCTCCTGCACGTCTGTCTCCAAACAGGGCACAAACACTACATCGGACCCTTCGAGACCTTCGGCAAAATCAAACCCCACGAGACGCCGTTCGTCGAAGACGTCCCTAGATTGACCGCACGCAATTTCTATTACACCCTCGAAGACATTCTGCTTGACGTCTCCGACAAGAAAGAAGGACTGAAATTAACTTGGTCGGTTCACAGGGCCGCCGTGATTTTTGGATTTTCCCCGAACAGCATGATGAATCTGGTGGGCACTCTCTGCGTCTACGCTGCGATCTGCAAACACGAGAACTCGCCGCTCAAATTCCCCGGCACAAAGGCGGCGTGGAACTGCCACTCCGTCGCCTCTGACGCCGATCTGATCGCGGAGCAGCAAATCTGGGCGGCGGTCGATCCGTACGAGAAGAACGAAGCTTTCAATTGCAGCAATGGCGATGTGTTCAAGTGGAAGCACCTGTGGAAGGTACTGGCGGAGCAATTTGGGGTCGAATATGTGGAATTCGACGAGAACGAGAAGGCGGTGAGCTTGTCGGAGATGATGAAGGACAAGGGTCCGGTGTGGTATGAGATCGTGAGGAAGAACGGGCTGCCGGCGACGAAATTGGAAGAGGTCGCGACGTTCTGGTTCGCCGACGTTATATTCGGCGGCGAGTGCATGTTGGATAGTATGAACAAGAGCAAAGAGCATGGGTTCTTGGGGTTTAGGAACACCAAGAATTCATTTATCAGTGTGATAGATAAAATGAAATCCTATAAGGTGGTGCCGTAGATTGAGTTTGAATATGATGAAATTGTGGTGGTGTTTTTTTTTTTTTTCTTAATAATGAGGAGAGAATAAATTGATATGTTGAATTATCACTTTAATAAATTTAAGTTTGTGAGATAGAATTTGTGTCAATTAAAAAAAAAAAACCTTTTCAAAGAGTTATGTTGTAATATATTCATCTTTGTGAAACATTTTTAATGTGTAATCCTTTAACCGTTAGTCAATTTAATGGACATACATTTATACCTTTGTGCATAAATTGGAGTAAATGAGAAAAACCCTAATCATCATCCTTGTTCAGCGGTCTACCTCTCTCTTTCTAGCATCCTCTCTTTCTTCACACTCTCTCTCTCTCACAGCCACAAGTCGTCCCTTGCTCACCGTCTGCCATAAGCCGTCGCATGTTCACCTCGTCCAGTGAAGGCCACCGCCGTGTTCGTGAAGACCATTGTCGTGGTCGTCGTGTTCATGCTTGTGCTCGTGTTAGTCGATCATCAACCATCGTGCTTGCCATCACCATTCGTCATGCTCGTTGTCGTTGTTCGCGTCTCTGTTCATCGGGTTCGTCGTGCTCTCTCTCTCTCTCGCTTAGATTTGGGAATTCAAATCTGAAAATTTCAAATCTATAACTCGTCGTTCATTGCCGTGCTTGTCGTGCTCCGTGCTCACCTTTCACCGCTCTCTCTCTCTCTCTCTCTCTCTCTCTCTCTCGCTCGCTCGCTCGCTCTCTCAGATCTAGAACTTGTCGTTCGTCGCTGTGCTCCGTGCTCGTAATTCGCCGCCCTTTCTCTCTCTCTCTCTCTCAGATCTGAAATTTCAAGATCTTGAATTTCCAAATATCTGAATATTCTTGTTAATTTTTGTGAATTTTTTTGTGAAATGTTCATATCAAAATGTGATTTGGTGAATATTTAGTCGATTGTTTTCGCTTATCTTAGGATTTTTTAATGTTTTTTATTGTTCTTGAGTGAACCTTCACACAAAAGTGTATATTGATGACATGATTTTTTCAATGTATTTTGATTCGTTCTAAAATATTGAGTGAACATTCACACAGAAAATGTGAATTATTGTTGAGTGAAATATTAAGTGAACATTAAGTGAAATATTGTTCTAAAATTTTTTACTGAACATTGATTGAACTAAAATATTATTCTGAAATATTGAGTGAACATTCTCACAAAATAATTGAATAAAAATTGAACGAACATGGAATTAAGTGAACTAGAACATTATTCTGACATATTGAGTGAACATTCACATAGTTGTCAGAATAGTAAATTGTGTAAATAAGAGTAAACAGATAAGACATTTGTTGTGGACTTTTTCTATAATTTCTTGAGGATTATAAACTTAATTTTTGAGCCAAATGTCTGTTTTACAATTCTACCATTTTAGGAGGACTAAACAATAAAATTTCTTGGATCAAAATTAAAAATAAATACAAATACAAATTAAAAAATAAAATTATTATGAATTTATTTTCAAAGTTCGTAGCAATAAACTTTAGGTTGCGTTTGGGTAAGAGATTTGATAAATTCAAGGAATTTGTGAAATGAAGAAATTTCTTGCCATCTCCATCGCCAAGAACAAATCTGGCCGTCGCTAGTGATTTCTGGCCATCGCCATCGCAAAAACCAAACAAGAGTACACTCGCAATCATCGTCGTCATCGAAATCGTCGCAATCGTCGTCGTCGTCAAATCGAAATCGTCGAACGATTGACAACGACGAGCGAACGATTGACGACGAAAAGCGACGATCGATGAAGACCAAAGCAGACGACGAAGCAGAAGAAGAGACAAAAGCAGACGACGAGGTAGTAGAACACCGAAGTAGACGACGAAGAATGAAAAACGAAATTGAACCTAAAACGAATTCGAACCCTGAATAGGATTCGATTTCGAAATCAAAATCGATTTCGAACTAGCAGTAGAAGCAGAAGAAGAAGAAGATGCAGAAGAACGAAGAAGAGCAAAAGAACGAAAAAAGAGACGAAGAAGAGGCAGAAGAACGAAGAACGGTGATGGAGGGATTTCACAAATTATACCTCTCCCAAATTAATTTCTAAATCCCTCGATTCACCCAAAAAAGAATTTCATAAATCATTTCTCCTATTACCCAAACAAAGGATTTGCCAAAAATTGATTTCAAAATTCTTTAACCAATTGTAATCCCTCCTACAAATTCTTTATCCAAACACAACCTTAGAAGTTTTTCTATATAAGACAATTTTTAAAATGAAATAACTTTTTAAGAATGACATTTTTAATAAGGGTATATACCAATGACTTCTCTTGTCATTTTATATTATACCAGATACCCCCCATGTCATTTTGTAAATACCAGAGACCTCCTCTGTCTTTTTTCTTAAGCACCACTTACTTCCATTTGGACAAAATTGCCCTTAGATTATTTTAAAAAAAAAAATTATTAACACCCCTATATTTTTAAAATTATATTTTTTTTACCATTAACTCTTTAAATAATTATATTTCCCTCTCATCACCACCCAACTCCCACCCTACCGCCCAACTCCCACCACCCACCACTCTCCCCCACCTCCCACCGTCGCCACCCACCGCCACCTCCCACCACCAACCGCCACCTTCCATCACCCACCGCCCAACTCCCACGCCACCACCCATACTGAAGAAAGAGAAAAATGGGGAGTTAAATATGAATAAGAGAGAAAAAGGGTAGGTCCATCATTTTACTCAAACCGAAAGAGGAGAGAGATGAAGAAAGAGAGAGAATAAGAGAGACGCGGGGGGGGGGGGGGGGGGGGGGGGGGGGGCGCGGAGAGAGAGAGAAAGAACCTAAAGGAGGACCATTTAGACTACTTCTTTGCCTCAGCCTGACACCCAAACGGCCATATCCTAGCCACCGGCAACCAAGACACCACCTGCCGACTATGGGACATACGAAACCCCTCACAATCTCTCTGCATCCTCCAAGGAAATGGGCCCTTTAGGTTGCTCACCACCTGCAATATATAGAGGGGATATTAGATATGGGTTTTAGTTTCTGTTACTGTGCCCAGAATTTTCAGAGCAGAAAGGGGAAGAAACTGAAGGAAAAAAATATATATTCGAGACAGAAAAAAATTTAATATATGTTCCTACTTTTCTGGAAATAGAAACCAGAAACCAACACAAAAACACTAATCAAAACTTGATCTTCAGTGGAATTTGTTTAGTTATTCCTATTTCAAGAAAACTTGGAACAAATATTGACACTTGGGAAGTTGGGCGCTGGGTGGTGGGAGGTGGCGGTGGCGGTGGGAGGTGGCGTTGGGTAGCTGGCGGCGGTGGGAGGGTGGTGGGTGGTGGCAGCAGTAGGAGGTGGCGAAGGGTGGTAGGTCGTGGCGGTGGCTGTGGGTGGTGGGAGTTGGACGGTGGCTGTGGCCGTGGGAGTTGGGTGGTGGTGAGAGGTAAATATAATTATTTGAAAATTTAAGGGTAAAAAATATAATTTTAAAAATATAGGGGTGTTAATGAATTTTTTTTTTTTTTTTTAAATAACCTAAAGACAATTTTGTCCAAAGGAAGGTAAGTGGTGTCTGAGCAAAAAAAAATAGAAGGTCTCTAGTATTTACAAAATGATAGAGGAAATATCTAGTATAATGCAAAATGATAGAGGAGGTCATTGACATATACTCTTTTTTATAAAGGGCAATTTATTATTTGGTCCCTAAGATACTGAATCTATAAAATAAACCTCCAATTCAAATAATAAAGTTTTTAATCCATATAGAATCTTTAGAAAAAAAAAAATGTCCCTAATATTACCCTAACTGTTCACTCATATTTACAAATTCTGTCATTTTGTCCTATGCAACAAGATAAAAGTAATGAAACTTCCTATATTTGCAACAAAAACATCACAATTGCAAAATCCATTCCCACAAGCATAAAACAAATAGAAAATTCAGGAAAAAAAAAATCAAAATAACCTGCAAAAAAAATATCTACATGATGATGTAACTAGATTTTTTTTTTTTTGTCCACTTTAATTTGATGTGTAAACGTTAACGTAAATATTAATTATTGGAGGGGCAGGATATTAACATTAATGTAAATGTTCAAACAATACACCTTACCTATATTATAAAACTACGATTTATATTTCACATTTGAATCTCATATCCATAATGTACTTTAGCGTTAACGTATATTGTTTTTTTAGAGTTGTGCGCGTTAAAGATAACGCAACTTTATTTTTTTAGCCCCTCCATGTATTTGCATTAACATTAACTCACTGTATGTGATATTTTGTCTTTTAGGCTTGGTGTGCATTAACATTAATGCAATTTTTTTGGCCTTCAGTGTTAATGTTAATGCCTTTTATCATGTTCTTTTTTGTACATTGTTAATGTTAATGCATTTTTCCCATCTGCTCGTGAATATTTACTCAATATTTCAAAAAACTGTTTAAGTTAACTCAAATTCATGTTTACTTAATATTACTAAAAAATTCAAAACAATTATTCACTCAACATTTACTCAATTTTTACTGGACATAAATAGTTGCTACATATGCGTCAATATTTACGCTTAATAATTTAGACATAAGAAACGGAATATAACACATTAATGTTCAACCATGTCATCTAAATATTTTGCGTAAATGTTCACTCAATTTTCAGGACGTTATTTTAGTTCATTCAAATATATACGTGAATGTTTACTCAATATTTCAAAACACTATTTTAGTTTATTCAATCCAATGTTCACTAAAAAAATTCAAAACAAATGTCCACTGAATGTTCACTCGACATTTCATTCAACGAAAATAGTTTACACTTTTACGTCAATGTTCACTTATGATATTCAAACTTAGAAAGGGACATACACGTTAATATTCACGCAAATCGTGAGTTAACATATACGTAAATATTCTTTACAAAATCAAATCCGAACATATATGTGCATCCTTAAAAAAATATTCAGTTTTCTATTTCTCAACAATATGTAAAAGAAGACTTCCAAAAGAAACAAGTAGTATATCATACTTCACAGAGTTCATGGAATCAGCGGCAGTAGAACTAGTTTTTGAAACAACATACATTATTGACCATTATGGAACAGCGCTCATGTAGGACAGCATGTATAAACTCTGAACTTTTTGACAAAAAAATATTTTTTACCCTAATTCCAGTAAGAAAAAAGGATGATTTTGAAAATCGGAAGGAGAGAAATTGATCGAAGAAACCCTAGATTCCAAAAATCACAGTTCCATAACAAATCTGAAAATCTAGATCTGAACAATCAGGTCTAGAAATTCCAAATCTGAATATTCAGATCTGGATTTCCAGATCTCAGAGAGAGAAAGAGAGAGAGAGAGGGGTAGCTGACGAATGACGAAGGCAAACGGCTTGGTCTAATCTAGGCTTGTGGATGAATGGCAACAAATAGTTGACAAAGACGGCGATGAACAACTGACAAAGACGGCGACTTAGACAACAATCACAAATAGACGGTGGGAACAATGGCGATGGTGACGAGAAGGGGCTGTTGCTCCTCCGTTTTGGCTAAGAGAGAAGAGAGAGAGGGGGGCTAGGGAGAGAGAAGGAGTGTGTAACGATCCGGTTTCCCAGGAACGCCATTTGGTTTCTCCTATAGAGAATTCTACTCCAAATATTTTACATAATTATAAATAAATTAGTATTATTGTTAATACCGCTCCGATATCACCTGTAATAGTTCGTTTTTCCGGGGCTACTACGCAGTTTCTCCCTAAAGGAAATTGAAACCAAAACCAAATTTTACAATACAACGGTGACAATTATAACTTATCGATTTATATTTTTACAACTGTAAATGTTAACTATAATTATTACAAAAAAAAATTAATAAACATAATTATTCCAAGTTAAATAGAATTTCAAATAAAACATCTCAAAATTTTCAACTAATTATATTTAATTGTTGATTTCATGGTCACCATATGATGCTTCAACTCAATTTGGGAAAATTCATGTTAAAGATAATCAGTTGATCTCCCATCTAGCGCGTCTGCTTGCCAATGAAATTGGAGTGTCTCTTTGCATGTAAGTATCTTTAGTTGACATCATTCATTATTAATTATAACCTATAAGATCCAAGTTAATATCAATCTTGTGAAAATAATTTTTTTGCACCGTATATCACCGCAAGAAATAAACTAACTTAGGTTTTATTACATAAATTTGAGAAATTTTAATATTTACAAAAATCCGAACGATCGATTTTACATTTCATAATTTGAAAATTTTTACAACGCAGTGGCGACAAGTAATCAATAATTCATTTTATAAAAATATTTTAATTTACCACGCGGCAGTGACAATTATAATTATCGAATTCATAATTCATCGATTGATCGACTTGACTTTACATCAGTGAATAATAAACACAACTATTATAAATTAAATAAAAATTCAAATGAAATTCTTGTCACTGTTTCACTCTCATTGGTCCTGCAATAAAAACTGTGGGATTGTGAGTTAACGCTCAATAGAATTTCAACCCCTCTAATACGTGTATTTAATTAATACAACAAATAAAACACATTCGCATGATCCCCACATAATTTTCACATAATCATAATTATTTCATGAAATTTAATAGTTAAAATTCAACAATAATAATAGCATGAATCACATAATAGGAAAATTAAATACATATATCAAAAGAGTTAGAAATTCCACCTAAAATCTTAGCCGAAATCTAAACCGGAATATATTTCTTCACATAAAAACATTCCAAATAACTTCTATATATATGTGTATAGAATTCGAATATGTATAACCCTATATATATAGAATTCATATGATCTGCAACTCTTAATAATAATAATAATAATAATATTTGGTTCATGTTGTTTCCTTCTATATGAAGAAACAATATGAATCACTAATTAATTAATTTATTTATTTATTTACACAATATCCTCCTTTAAAATAAAAAAAATTAAATATATGAATTATATCTCAAAACTCTTAAAAATATATTTTAAATAACACAATAGTCCCAAAATAATTAATAATCAAATTAAAATTAACATTCATCCTAAAATATTATCAAATATTATTTATACCATAAATTCGCAAAATAATCCAAAAAATATTAAACTTTTATATAAAGTAATATTTTCCAAAATATAAATTTTCGGGGTATTAAAATCTACCCCCCTTAAATAAATTTCGTTCTTGAAATTTTGTTCAAAGAGTAATAATTCAAAATCACATCGAACGATTATATTAATCACACTCGATTCTAAAACTATTGTTTTTTATGTAGGGTGTCATAACCGAAAGTCACCCACAATTCATAACCAACAAAATTTATTCCAACATCGCTATATCCACATTCGCAGTGGCCCATATTATATCTGACAAACTACGGATAAGGTGCACTTTGATCGATAACACCTAACATAGGTAACCAATTGCCAAAGAATCTTATACTTCTAAATGCTTCCACTACGCTACTTTGATAAAAATAACAATTGTTGATTCTAAGATTTTGATGAACAATTAAGTATTGATATTTTAGTAGAACTAATGTTTAATTGAAACGTTTCAGTTATTTAAAGTTCTAATAATGAACATGTCAAATTAAATGGATGCTAAATGAAGATGTCAAGATAATGAAGAAAAATTAAGAATTTGAAGAAATTAGGAAAAACAACTCAGGTGAATCTTAACTTTTAATATCTCATTTAGGAACACACACATGGCACAAAAATGTATTTTTATCTTTTATGTGTGTTTTGATTAAGTAAATTATTTGCCCCTATGTGAAATAAGAATAAATAATTTTGAATGACTAAAATGGAATATAAGAATATTAGTGGAGTTAATCAAGAGAAGAAAATGGTTAAAGGGGCGAAATTATAAAAGAAAATGAGTTAAAAACGTATTCAGAGAAGAGATCTAGTGATAACAGTCGACTGGTGAGTCGACCGGTGAAAGAAGGTTGAACTCTCTGAATCAAGGGGTTGACTGATAGGTCAACCGGTGAAATAAAGAAGAACTCTTTGAATCTACAAGTCGACCGGGCAATCGACCTATGCACACCGCAGCGATAGCTTGGCTAAAACCTAAATTGGGCAGTTGATCGAACTCACTATTTCAGGATACTGTTTGATCCGAGATTATATCCAAAAGTAGCCATTTTTTGTTGGAATTTGAGAGAGATTTAGGGGATATTATCTATATTTAAGATATGGTTCATATACTAATTAAATCTTATTAATATGGTTCATTAAATATTAATGTTTCTTATTTTAGTACTTGAAATAGATTCTATTCTTATTAATTGAAATTGAGAAATACTTTGAGGGTTTAATTGGGAGATTTGAAAGATATTTTTAAGTGGAATTGAACCTAAATGAATTCCTTATGATATAAAGGATTTATAAGAACTTTTATTTGTCATGACACATGTAAACTAATTGTTAAAAGGTTGATTACATATTCCTTTAAATAGACCTGTGAATTTTATTTAGGACTAATCATTCTAAGAGAGAGAATTCATCTATTATCAAGAGAGATCATAATTTATCAATTGAGTGAGCTTTTCTAAGATATATCTTATTGAAAATTGAATGAGCTTTTCTAAGAGAATCATTTGCTGATCATTGCTGCTACCGATTTGAAGTTACATTGCACTAATATTTTCTTTTTGTGGATTCCGGGTGAGATCTTTCCATATTGCTTATTGTTTGTTTATTATTCTATATTTAGAAATCAATCTTAGAAATTGTTTCTAATTTTTTAAGAAACTATTTTTTTTTACAAATAATTTATTGAATTTGATTACGTGCTCCAATTTGCTACCCATATCTTGTTGAAATCAGATTTTTGTATTTCACATATTTCTATCACTTGTTGGGATATTAATTGAATTATTATTTATTTTGGATGGTAGAAGCTCCTAATGAGATTTACTTCTTATCAATTTTTGTATTGGTGAGTTGTGACAAATACCATTGGGGGTATTTAATTAAGGGTAGTCGGGTTTCAGTATCTTCCTGTAAAGAGATTGAGGTAGTGATTCTTCCAGGATAAGAATTACGTTGTGAGTGATTTGTAAAGGTTCTATCCTTACTTGTGAAAAGGATAGTTGGAGTGTTTTGAGAGGTTTTGATTCTTGTGCCTTATTGTTAAAAAGAATTAGGTTATTCTTTAACCTGTAAAAGTAAATGTTCTTCCTTAATTTGAGAAAATGATATTATAAAGGTTGATTCTAAGCCTGTAAAAGAATTGATGTGCGGGTTTGATTTCTACCTTTAAAGAAATTTTGGTTTTAGTGGGTGCGACCTTCGTAGAGCTCGGGAGACTAGATTAGCCAAGAGTAACTTGGTGAACCAGTATAAATCTTTTGGGTGCTACGTTACTACTTTGTTATTTTTACTGTTTGGGTGTGCACATAGATTGATCATATTATTCCGCTATGTTATAAAGATAATAATTAATTTAGGTTTAAAATTAATTATTTAATTTATTCAAGTTTTATTCTGATAAGTTTTTAATTACCCAATTCACCCCCTCTCTTGGGTATTCTACTAGGCCAACAATAATAAATAACAATATATGTCACACCCCACCCCGAACACCCGTCACTGTTGGGCCGACGAGACGTTGACATAACATCACCTGACCGCCTAACCAACCATAAAACGATAATCTACAAAATTTCATCTATACAACATATATGTAATTTCATACTACAGGGATACACTCGTCCCAAAATAATAACCACGAAACAAAACTCATGAACCTCTCTAGGTTCATCTCGGACAGCTCATCTCAAAATTTTTCCTCATATGATTCCATCGCCTAACCCGCATAACTCTATCTAGCGTCAGTAGAGGACCGACCGACTCCTAACTATTTCACCTACGAGTGTACTGCCTTCTTAGTAAAAATATTTTTAAAATAATAATAAATTTTGAGTAATACCATATTTAAATGGATCAAGCATAAGTATACAAACATCATATGTCTAATAAAAATCATCATAATATAAACAGTAAAAGTAAATCAATATATATAAGTTCTATTCAAACTCATCCAATATAAAATAATACCAATCACCATATATAGTAAATCACCAAATATAAGTAAAACACCACATCTCAAAACACCACACCATATCACCACACCACTCACTAGCTAGCCATAGTGATCGTTTAATCTCACGATTGGGAATTACAATGGTACTGTAACATCCGTAGGAATGCCTTCCTACGAAATATTTACACCCCTTTTGGAGAGAAATATAATCAACACCCCTTACGGGGAGAACTATCCACATCCCATGGGAAGAAATCCACACCAATTCCGGGGAGAAATAATCTACACCCCTTACGGAGAGAACCAAATCAACAATTTCGTCTAAAAATCCACACCCTTTATGCGGAGAATGTAAACCACACCCCTTTCGGGAAGAATTTCCAAAATCACATTTATTCAAATCACACCCCTAACTAGGAGAATTTTCAAACCACGTTTTTCTCTCTTTTTAAAAATACCACCCATTTAGTAAAAACCATTTTTTCCAATTTTCTTTCTTATAAACAAAACTAACACCATTTACCAAAAATCTATTTTTCCCAACACCCCCAAAACCGGCTTGATCCACGTAGTTTTAAAATCATCCAAGTCAAGTAAAATCCATTTTACACACACACACACACACACATATATATATATATATGTATATATATATATATATATAAGAAGACAGTACACTTACCTGATAATCCGCTTTCAAAAGCTCCACCAACTCTCCGCTACCGATATACTGGAAATTGTGAACCTATTTGTGACAGGCCCTAAATTAATATTTTATGTAAAAATAACCTAATTATGTCATGCAAAACCTAATTTCCGTAATTTCCTACTCCCCGCACTTTATTATGAAAATATAACTTTGTCGACTAGTTATTGCTTCGTTACGATTTACTATATAATCTCTATTTATCTGCATGATCCCATTATTTTTATCATCATTTCAATATTTTAAAGCTAGAGAACTAAGTTATCAATCATAAAAATTAACGAGAAACCTTACCCGCTCGAGACGGTTATCGATCCCCTAAAACAATTTTTCCTTCATTTCCTTGTATGCACACTGCTCTCCCACCGCCTAGGCAAAGAAGTCACCGCCTAGGCGAACACGCAACAGAACCTCCCTGAATTCCCACCACCTAGGCGAACACGTTGCAGATTGGTTTCCTGATGTTCCACCGCCTAGGCGAAGCGGTCACCGCCTAGGCAGACGATCGTCTTTCTCTTTGCTCTGTTTTGGATTTTTCAATCATCACTCTCTCTCTCTCTCTCCTCACCTTGCCAACTCTGACAACAACATACCCAGCAACAACGGCGGATCAAAAACCCACACACGAAACACTCGCCCCATGCAAACGACCCTCACTAATCACACACATACACCCACATGACAGCATCAAGGGAAACAAAAAAAACACACATATACATGCACAGTATTGCCGGCACACACACACACACTCGGTCCATAATCACCCACACACGCACTAATCACACACAATACACACCCACAGCAACACCACCGTCGGAACCCATGCACACATAGCATTACCAAAACAGAAACAGAAAACAGGGGAACACACACCCACTGGTCTCTCTCTCTCCTTATAACTTCCTCTCACTGCCGGCCAACCAACCGACGGCGACCCACACACAGTCCGGCTACATAGGTGACGATCAAACAATGCACCACAACCACCTTCGTTAGACCAAATTACACAAACTCACCACCGGCGACCCTACACGAACGAAAATAGAGCAACCCATTCCGTCGGACCCCTCTCTCTCTTCTTTCTCTCTCTTCGGTTCTGGACTCTTCTTCGTTATCTATATTTATATGTGTGTATATGTGTGTGTGTGTATGTGTGTGTGTGCGCTTATCAGCCAGACATGTGGCCGTCTCCCTTCCACAATTGTCCACCAACTCTCTCTCTCTATATATATAATATTATAATTTGCTCTTAACCCCCTTCATTTTAGTTAGGTTTATAAATTAAACCAAATTCTATTTTTTTTAATGTTTTGAAAATTTACGAATTAACCCCTCAAATTTTCGATTAAAAGAAATAAATAAAATCATCAACCCCGTTATTCTCGAATATTTTAAAATATGACTTAAACTATTCATATATCAAGGATCGGGGTCTTACAATATATCTTTAAAATATCCCGGTAGTCTCACTGGATTGGGTCTATCTCAATTCCTACAGGTCTACGACCATAATAATGTTTTCCACTTGGCATGACTTTTAAATCTATTGCCATATCTCATAACCAACATTTATCAATTCCATTCGATATTTCAAGCCAACATATCACAGCCAACATCTTATCTAACAGATAGCTCAATTCCTTGTGGACTATCCCGTGGGACTAAAACTAATCAATCTCAATATCCACCTTAAAATTTCAATAATCTTGTAAATTTTTTCATAAATATCAACACAATCCAAACTTCTAATAAATTTTTCACAATACATCTAAAACATATAAACACTTCTCAAGCACATAATACGTCTTAAAATACCTAAATACATTAAAATCATATAAATATATATCAAAATACATAAATACTACCTAAATACTACTCTCAAAATACATAAATATAAATACGTATTGGAATACATTAATACATATGAATCACATAAATATGTGTTAATCTCATAAATACACCTCGAAATACATAAATATATCTCAAATCATATATCTAGAAATACCCAAACATGTCACAAACACATAGATAAGTCGCACCCACACGAATACGCTTCAAACACCTAAATATGTGTTAGAGTCAAATATATCTCAAATCACATAATTACGTCCCCCAAAGTCATGTAATATGTTTTACATAAAATCCACCAAAAGTCTCAACACTTTCCCCATACTCCGACGCTATTGATTGTTAGTTGTGGACCAATATCTGTCTGAGTTATTTTTATCAGTGTACTGTCTTCGTAATATAAAAATATTTTATGGATCAAGTATTTTTTTTTTATTAAAATTCACTTTCCAATAAAATATAACCACATTGGACAGTATCCAAACCTCAACAAAAATATCACCGTAACAGAACAACTAAATTTAAATCTACTGGTCAGCTCACTTGTATATAATAAAATAACATATTTCTTTGTCAGTCATAGAATCGTTTACCTCACGATCGAGAGTTACGACGGTACTGTAAACTGTACGATTATTCTATCTAAGGTGGCTATTAATGCCAAGGTCATTTAATATCCCCAATGGTAGGGGCAGCCACCTGTAGGATTTGCACTCCTAACAGGTCTCAACATATATCCACCCTACAAGATTTACCTAACATGTAACAACATATATCTACCCTGCAGGTCTTGCCTAACAAGTAACAACATATATCCACTTAGCAGGTCTTACCTGACAGGTAATCTATATCTCGCAAGACATGCCCTCTTAACGAGAAGACAATTATAGCATAGTCGGATAATAGAAACCACTTTTCATATTTAAAAATCCACTTGATCCACGTAACGTTATAAAATAATCCATTTTAATAAACCCAAATTTTTTTTTTTTCACATTTTAGTACAAAAATATAATTTGACAATTTACATAGAAGACAATGCACATGTTGTCTTCATAATATAAAAAGAATTTATGGATCAAGTATATTTATCAAACACTACCTTTCAAAATATAATATAATTACAACCGCACACTGATCCAAAATAAAATTCCACTGCTACTATCGCAATAAAATAATACATTGAAATCCAGCAACTAAATCATTTTCATATATAATAAAATATCACACACATATTTCCTTACTAACCATAAGATCATTTCACCTCATGATCGGGAGTTACGACAGTACCATGATCTGTACAACTATGTCATCTAAAGTAGCCAACAGTGTCAAGGTCATTCGATAGCCCCAATGGTAGGGGTAGCCACCTATAGGATTTGCACTCCTGATAGACCTCAACATATCAACAACATAATCAATCACTTGTAGGACACTCCTGACAGGTCTCAACATATAAACAACATAATCAATTACCTGTAGGACTTGCCCTCCTGACAGGTCACAACAAAAACGTCCTACAGGACATGTCCTCCTATAAGGACCAACCACATCTCGCAGGACATACCCTTCTGACGAAAAGACAATTATGACATAGTAGGATAATAAAAATAATTTTTTTTTTCTTCATATTTCCAATTTTACTTGATCCATTTAATATCATAAAACTATTTATTTCCATCAATATTTTTTTTTTCTAATTTAATATGCAAATAAAATTTGATAATTTATATAGAAGACAATAAACACATTTAAATTAATATTATCAATTCAATGACAAATTCTATGATCCACGACTAACACAACACTCACCAATGCTTATTTAACTTACTATTGGTAAGTTGCATTAATCAAAACGCCACCTAAGGCAACCCTACTCCTTTACCCGGGTTTGGACAACTGTGTAAGTTGCAATATGTCAACTATATTTCAAAACAATCAGGTAAATATAAAATATTTGAGTGGGAAAAGAAACCAAATAACATACGCGAAAATACCGAGCGGAAAAATTACAATCAAATCAACCTAACACAATTTCATCAAAGCGCCAAATCACATGCAACAAAATAACAAATAGGCGAATGTTACTAACTTAGTAATTTTTGGACCAAGTCTATGTGGCCTAAAACGCTTAAGGCAAGTTACAAGTAATAGTCCCCATGTACTTGATAAATGAGATAGTGTTTTCTATTACTTCCGATGTAACCTTTGGCACTGTTACTGTAACTATTTGTTGCTTATAGAAAGCAGTAGGATGATCTCAAAAATGCAAGACTGATAAAGAGAATGTTGAAGAGATGTAAGAAAAAAGAAACCGAATGTAGCTCGATGTCAAAGAGAGGGGATGAAGTGAACATAGACATATCTACAAGCTAGAAGGCACGGGTGCTGATGTTGATTCCTAATTCAACAATTTAAAAAAAAAAAAAAAAAATTATAGGGTACAGATGCAGTGGGAATTCTTCTATGAACTCAAAAGGTTAAGTCCAAACCCACCAAAACTAATAAAAGCAAAAACAAGTGTGTTTTTTTTTTTGTTTGTTTCTGTCCCATGTTTGTCGGAAAACTTGGAGCAAAAAAAAAATGTTGTGTTACGTTCCCATAATTTTAGAACGAACTTCAAATGTTTCTCATGTTTCCAATCTTTGTTTTTGTTCCGAAATTTGAAAACAAAAACAAAAATATTAAACAAATGCCACGTAAGGAAAGGCTCGATGTAGATTCGTTAGAGGAGAATAAGGCTAGTGGTCGATGATTAGTTGTCAACCATCGAGGCTGGGGAAAATCAACCGTCAGCACTCTGTTGTTGGATGTGAACAGTCAACAACAGAAAGGTAGAACCGTAGGAGTCAGCGGTTTCTTACGGGCAAAGATACATTCTATATGGTAAGACCGACTATTTATGTTGTGGCCCATACATTTTCTGATTCAGCCAACTTGAACCTAAAACAATTTTATGATTATAAACCCAGCTGCAACCCTTCCATAGTTCCATGTTTTCCAAGCACCCATGCTTTCATAGTTTACGAGTCTCGAAACCCCAAAGAGTATCAATATGAAATAAGTAGCTAACAAAAGCTGCTGAAAGTATCACTGGTTTGAAGATCAAAATGTCGTGTGCAGGTAAAATGTGTATTGATATATAACTTTGAATAATGACAGAACTGCTTCCCTCTTCTTCTTCTTTTTTTACATTAAATTCTAATTAAATACTTACAGCTTAAGTTTTGCCTCGCCAAGAGTACGAAATTCCATACCAATATATGCATGATATTTCTTCCAATTAAGAAATTCCTTTCAAGGCCTAAAATTCGACAGTTGCAAACTTCCGATATATATATATATATTTTAAAATTAATGAAGTATACGATTTTTTTAATTTAATTTATCACGAGTAATGGGTACCATAATCTAAGCCTAGAGTGGTTGCAAACCTGCTCTGATATCAACTGTAATGATTTGGTTTCTTAGGGCCACCACTTGGTTTCTCCTATAGAGAATTTTATCTCAAATATTTCACATAATTATAAATAAATTTGTATTATTGTTAATACCGCTCCGCTATCACCTGTAACGACTCGATTTTCTAAGGCCGCTACGCAGTTTCTCCCTAAAGGAAATTGAAACCAAAACCAAATTTTACAATACAATGGCGACAATTATAACTTATCGATTTATATTTTTACAACTGTAAATGTTAACTTTAATTATTACAAAAAAAATAAAAATTAATAAACATAATTATTCCAAGTTAAATAGAATTTCAAATAAAACGTCTCAAAATTTTCAACTAATTATATTTAATTGTTGATTTCATGGTCACCATATGATGCTTCAACTCAATTTGGGAAAATTCATGTTAAAGATAATCAGTTGATCTCCCATCTAGCGCGTCTGGTTGCCAATGAAATTGGAGTGTCTCTTTGCATGTAAGTATCTTTAGTTGACATCATTCATTATTAATTATAACCTATAAGATCCAAGTTAATATCAATCTTGTGAAAATAATTTTTTTTGCAGCATATATCACCGCATGAAATAAACTAACTTAGGTTTTATTACATAAATTTGAGAAATTTAATATTTACAAAAATCCGAACGTTCGATTTTACATTTCATAAATCTAAGAATTTTTACAAGGCAGCGGTGACAGGTAATCAATAATTCATTTTATAAAAATATTTTCATTTACCATGCGGCGGCGATAATTATAATTATCAAATTTATTATTTATCGATTGATCGACTCGACTTTACATCGGTGAATAATAAATACAACTATTACAAATTAAATAAAAATTCAAATTAAATTCTTGTTGGCGTTTCACTCTCACCGGCTCTACAATCAAAACTGTGGGGTTGTGAGCTAACGCTCAGTAGAATTTCAATCTCTCTAATACGTGTATTTAATTAATACAACAAATAAAACACGTTGGCATGATCCCCACATAATTTTAACATAATCATAATTATTTCATGAAATTTAACAGTTAAAATTCAACAATAATAATAGCATGAATCACACAATAGGAAAATTAAATACATATATTAAAACAGTTAAAAATTATACCAAAAATCTGAGCCGAAATCTAAACCGAAATATATTTCTTCGCATAAAAACATTCAAAATATATAAATTATAATTTCTATATATATGTATGTATGTGTATAGAATTCATATATATATATAACCATATATATATAGAATTCATATGATCTGCAACTCTTAATAATAATAATAATAATAATAATATTATTATTATTATAAGAATAACACGTATATATTATAAACTTTTGAAACAATATGAATGACTAATTAATTAATTAATTTATTTATTTACACAATGTCCCCTTAAAATAAAAAAAAATATTAATTATATTTAAAAACTCTTAAAAGTACATTTTAAATAATACAATAATCCCAAAACAATTAATAATCAAATTAAAATTAACATTCACCTAAAAAATTATCAAACATTATTTATACCATAAATTCGCATAACAATCCCAAAAATATTAAACTTTTATATAAAGTAATATTTTCCAAAATATAAAATTTTGAGATATTACAGGGTGATTAATGTATTATTTATGCTCTCAAATTTTGAAATTAATGTATAAAAATGTGTTTAGTAAACACGTTTTTGTTTATTCACTCTCACAAAACCATTTCCGTTAGCATCCCGCCAAGCACCACCACCCCACCGACCACCACCATCCAACTGGCCACCACTACCCAGCTAGCCACCATACATTTAAAGAAAAAAAAAAAAACAAATGTTACAACAAAACGGGTTTTTTGTTCTATTATTCCTCATAAATTAAAATAAACAATTTTAAGATAATGGTCGTTACCAAACATGTTTTTATTTTCAGAATACTCTAAAATGAAAACAGAATTCATATATCATCCCATCTCAATTCATTGAAATTAAAAAAAAAAAAAAAAACCTAAATAAGCAAAACAAATAACCACAATATTTGCTTTGGCCTTTGGCTTTGAGTTATAGCCTTCATTGAATGGCATTGGTGTTGGCCTTTGAATTGCTTTGGTCTTTGAGAGTTTGAGGAGTATTTTTTGGTGTAAATAATTGGATTTTATTTGTAAAGTAGTAAAACTATTTTTAAACTTATTTTGTTACCTTTGTAAACTTTGTCTTCATTTAGTTTTTTTTTTTTTTTAGTTAAATTAATATTAAATTATTCTATATTACTGTTATTTAAATAAATTATGTATTGTGTAAAGGAGAACATTATTTGAATAAATGTCTTTAAACACCTAAATACCTAAGATCAACCCTGATTGAATTTGATGATGTTGTAGTAGTTGTAGAGAGGGATTTACACTACGTTTGATACGCTGGAATGGAATGAAAAAGAATGGAATGACAATAGAATTAGAATTAATATGGTAATGGAATGGAATGGTCATTGTCATTCCTATATTTGGTAACGAAAGGGATTACATGTGGTATTGGAATAACAATAAAGGGTAAAATAGTAATTTAATTGAATTTTCAATGGTATAATAGTTAATTTATTTAAATTTCATTCGAATTAAAATATTTGTTTTGTATTTGGTCTAATTTTTTTGCCAATTATTAATTAAAACTTAATCTCATGTAATTGAGATTAACCAATACCAAGTTTAACTTGGTATTGGTTAATCCCATGTTTTGTGGGATTAAGGATTCCTTGGTAACGAAAATGGGATTAAATCCCATGTACCAAACATAGTAATGGAATGACCATTCCAATGGTCATTCCAATCTCATTTTGAATCCCGCGTACCAAACGCCACCTTAGGGTGCGGAAAGGGGGGGGCAAGGAAGTTGGTTGCCAAGTTGGGGGAGGGGTGCTTGGCAAAGAGTCTGGTGGTCGTGGCTAGAGTTGCGGTGGGCTCGAACTTTGGTGGATAAAGTGGCGAGCGGTGGTTAGAGCGAGCGGCAGTGCTTGGAGCTTCGAGACTCGATAGAGATCTTTTAGAGAAGATGACTGCCAATATATATATATATATACACACTACATTTATTATAAATAAAAATTATTAAAAGGTCAAATTAATCTTAATGTAGGTCATATGATTGGATGACTTAATTATGTCAAATTTAAGTTAAAAAAAAAAAAAAAAACCGGAATGACATTTTAAACATATAATCATTTTTATAGGATATAAATTGAAAGACATTAAATTTGATGGACAATATAAAAATATTTTAAAATCTAAAAGATTAGAAATATAATTTATCTAGGATTAATTACATTTTGTCTCATGTGATCAAGTTACATTTTACACTCCTATAATATTTTCGTCAACACTTATTTCAGTGATTTAGATTTAAGTAGAACGGTTAAATAATTAACATAAAAATAAATAATTTACCCTTACCCGATTTGACTGGTCCTACTCCTACCCAATCCAACTAAAGAGGATAATGGAAAGGATAAAAAAATAAGACGAACAGATATTATCTAGTTGCACTTGACCTGAGAGTATAATTTTCAATTAATATTAAATAATTTATTGAATTTGATTTTTAAGATTTGACTATTAATTTTAATAAAAAATTTAATTGTTACACATTAATCTAATCTGAATAATGGTGATAAGTGTTTATAAAAATATAATATTGGAATAAAATATAATTTGATTAAACTATCTAGAATAAAGTACAATTATCCCATTTATCTATTACTTGATTCGAATGCTCATTGTCCAAAAAAAAATATGCATGCGATCCACGCGGACTTTGTTTATAATTTGCACCAACATAATCTCTTTAATAGTAGAAAATATATAATAACATTTATAAATAATAATTTTGCAGTTTCTAAAAAATATTAATTTTACAGTTTTGGAAAAATGTCAAACTCCAATCAAATTTAGAGTTCACTTCTTATCCTATTCGAGACTACATTTTGAAAATCATCAATTTTCACACTTAATTTTAATGTAAATATCATCAATTTTCACAATTAATTTGAATTTTTATAATTGGCCAATCGTTGATTGTCGTCAGAATTCACCAGAATCTGCCGTCCGCCTGTGATAGCCGCTGCCACCAACTATTTTGTAACTAAAACCATTCATTTTGTAACCATGTACAGCCAGATAACATTTTTTAAAATATTAAAATAATAATAATAAATAAATAAATTTACCACGTGATCCTAATTTAAGAATAAAATTAACAATTGATTTCAACTGTTTGAAAATAAACCAAACAATCCCAGTATACAAGTTTTTCGAACCACCTAGTCTCAAATTTAAAAAACGCAGAAATTACATGACAAATTTACCTTGCAAGATTCACAAGATTGAGATTTTCCATATTTAACGGTTTTACAACAAAAACATTTTATTAAAATCTATATAACTATTGTTATACACATTTTTTTTTCTTCACAATCTGAACATATATTCAAATTTTTCTAAATAAAATCTTCAAAATGATATCACATTCACTATTTTTTTCATTAATTTCAGATTTGTACATTCATATTACATTCAACATGGTACTTCTAGAATTTTTAATTTTTGCATTCATGTTACAATTAACGCAGTCTTATACATTATCAAAACACAGTTGAGTATTATATTCAACATCCAAATCATATTTATCTGTAAGTTATGTTGCATTCAAAAAGTTAATATAATTTGTGTTATTAGCAACATTAATTGTTCCAATGTTACATTCGAGATCCAAATCACATTTATCAGTAAGTCATGTTACATTCAATAAGTTAATATAATTTGTGTTATTATCAATATTAATTAATGTTATTTCTATTGCATTAAATATTATATTGAACGCTCAAGGGGCACACAAATTGTAGTGATACTGTATATAACATTAACATTACAGTTACTGTTATATATAACATTCACATGCATCCTAATATAGAACTCAAAAAAAAAAAAAAATTAATATCTCATTTTGAACATCATGATTTATAAATCATTGTGGCTATGGTGTAAAAAAAATCATTAAACAAATTGTAAATTTTGTTTTCAATTTCATATTGTTAGTTTATTACCATATTTTGTTTTTTGTTTTTAGGAGTGACAACATATATGAAAAGTAATAATTCATTCATTAGGACAAACTAGTCCAAAAAATGCTAGTAGGAGTAATATGTGGAAAAATAAAATAAAATAAGAATAAGAATAAAAATAAAAATAAGAATAATTTGGTTCATTGGGTAGTTTCCACACTAATTTAAGAGTTGGTGGTAAGCGTCCTAAAAATATGTTTGCTTAACAATATTAGTATGTATAATGTGTTTTTTTTTTAAATCGGCTTTTCTATTTTTATACATTTTAAAAAAATACAAATAAAAAAGGATTAGCAAAGGTAAAATTGATGATTGGAACAAGGCATGTAGTGACAAGCCAATACTACAACCATGATTCACTATTAAGCGAATTAAAAATTAACTTGAAAATTATGTGATGCTTAGTAATTCAAATTAAAAAAATGTAAAACTTCGATATCAAATCCACCCATGCGATCCATGCTCTCTCTTTGATTAATCACAATAATCACTAAAGTTATCCTAGTAAAGAAGATGCCAAATTAGGTCAAATGTCAAATACTTTAGATACATTTTTTTTTTTTATCTCTATGCTGCCAAGTCTGTCCCTTTTTTCATGTTCATGGATGTCTGTAATTCAATTTATACAACGACATGGAATTTAAACACGAGTACTTAAATAATTTAAAATTAAATATTTTATTACATATAAATTATATTATTTTATTTGATAAAATTATTATTAATAATATATTTATAATGGTTATAATTATGTGTTCTAATTACATGTTTATTACTCATTATTATTGTGATTAAATTATAAAATTTATTAAAATAATTTTATGAATTCCTTTATATATATATATGTGTTACAATAATATTTATCTATATAATTAGTGATTTTATTAATTATAATATTATGAGCATCTAATATTATAATAAGAGTTACATAAAAATCCATAGAAATCTCATACTTACATCTTGACTCCCTGGATTATTATATTTTGGGAAGAACTCGTCATTGAACCTTATGCATAGAGAGGGCGTATCTCTTCTTAAGACAATGTTTACATGCCTCGATCTGTCATATATGTATTTTCTCTTTATTCTATTCTTTATTTTATTTATTTAATTATTGATGTTCTTAATTATTCAGAGAGATTGAAATTGCATGTGATATTTATTTATATATTTAATTTGCATTTATATAATTATGTGAAATTTCTCCAACAGCTTCCACTGACAAAGTATACTAACGATAAATTAAAAGTTTTGGGTTAAAATAAATTAAAATTTGTTGAACCCTAGGTTTTTATGAACAATTAACTACTGATTTTTTTTTTTATGGAACTAATGATTTTATTGAGTGTTTCATAAAAGAATTCCATACAGTTGGTTAAGAAGAAGACCTCATGAAGAAAAAAATAAAAGGTGCAAGATGGATGCAATAAAGATATGAAGAGTTTTGAAGAGCTTGAAGAAAAGTAGGTGAAAACAACTCTCTATTTATATACTCTTAATGTAACTCGAATTAGAATCACTCATGACACTTTAAATCAGTTATTTTTATGTGTATCTTGATATGAAATGATAGAGTTTAAGATCTTAATTTAAGATTTGGTATGTGTTCTTTATGTGAAATGAAATTGATAGTTGACCTAAATAGAAAACATGTTTTAAAGTATAAATGGTAAAGTAATCTAGTTAAATTCGTCAACTGAGAAAATCAATCGGTCAACTGAATTAAATAATGAGTTTTAAAGCTAAAATGAGGTGTTGCTGATCCAGTCGGTCAACTGTTTGAAGAAGTCGGTCAACCGTTTGAAACAGTGACTAAATTGGCGAAGAGAGTGAACAACCTGAACCAACCGGTCAACCGATTGGAGGAAATTGGTCAACCATTTGAGTTAGTAGGTAAATCGAAGAGAATTGAAACAACCTGAACCAATTGTTTCAATCGATTGGAGGCAGTCGGTCAACTGAGTGGTTTGTAAGTTCAAGTTGTGCTTCAGCTCTGGATCGGTCGGTCAACTAATCATCAGGGCTCAGTCAATTGACTGAGTTGATTAAGGTTTGGTGTGACTTGGTCTCTTGGTAAAAAACTATCCGTTTTTTAGGATTAGAAGGGAGAGATTTAGGGGATTTGAACATAATTAAGATATGGTGCATCTATTCTATTATCCTTATTGATGTAGTCCACATACTTATGGATTCTCTTAATTTAAATTGATTAATACTTTCTATTTTGATGGAAAATTGGGATATATCGTTGTGTGCTGCATCGATTATTTCATATATTGTGTTTGGGTATGCATTTAGAAGTAAACACATTTCCGTTGCATGTAAAGATAGTAATCTGTTTAGGAAAATTGATTATTCGCGTTTAATTGATTTAATTGTTTAAATTTTAGTAACTACCTAATTCACCCCATCTTGGCTAGCTCTTTGGGCCAACAATTGGCATTCGAGTTAGTTTTAGCTCGATAGACTTAACATCCTAGCTAAACCGATCACGTGGCATACACCATGGATATATATATTTTTTGTGTATCCTCTTTTGATAGTGATAGATCTGTATATGATAATATTATTTATGATTCTTTTGGCATTAGTGGTAGTGATGGAGATGATGACAATGTCCATATTGTCATGAAAAAATTACTTGCTCTTACACTTCTTTTTACTAAAGAAAACTTGAGTTTAAAAAGAAAAATTGGATCTTTTGAAAATAGAAGAAAAAGTGTTTGGAAATATAAAATACGTCTGAATGACTATTGTGAAACAAAAGAGTTTTCAAATGTTGTTTTTAAAATAAATAATTTTCTCTCTAAAGTGGATTTTTTTAAAAATGAAAACAGAGTTTTGAAAAATGATTTTGACGTGATATCTAGGCAAATATCAGATCTTGAATTAAATATTGATTTACTAACGAAAAATTTGAAAAAAATCAAAATTCGACCTCAAGTCTATTTTAAGATATTTTGAAAATATTTCTTCATCTTTTAAAACAATCTACAGAAGTAGATATTGTTGGCCCAGTAGAATACCTAAGAGGGGGGGGTGAATTGGGTAATTAAAAATTATCAGAATAAAATTCAATAAATCAAATAATTAATTTTAATCCTAAATTAATTATTATCTTTATATCACAGTGAAATAATATAATCAACCAAGTGCACACCCAAACAGCAAAATAACAAAGTAAATATAGCAATACACCAAAGATTTATACTGATTCACCAAGCTACTCTTGGCTAATCCAGTCTTCCAAGCTCCACGGAGGTCGGACCCACTAAAACCAAGATCCCTTTAAAGGCAGGAACCAAACCCTCATTCTTTTACAGGTTCAGAATCAACCTTTATAATATCCTTTTTCACAGGTTAAGGAAGAACCTCTACAAATCACTCAAATCGCAATTCTATCCAGGAAGAATTACTACCTCAATCTCTTTACAGGAAAAGACTGAAATTCAGTTACCCTTGATTAAATACCATCAATAGTATTTAACCCATCATACTACTCACCAATACAAAATGATAAGCAAAAAATCTCACTCGGAGCTTCTACCACCCCAGATAAATAATAACTCAATTAACATTCTAACTAGTGATAGAAAAACGTGAGATAGAAAAATCTGATTTTAGCAAGATATGGGCAGCAAATTTGAGCACGTAATCAGATTCAAGAAATTGTTTGTAAAAATATTTTCTTCAAAAAAAAAATCAGAAACAATTTCTAAGATCAATTTCCAAACAATAATCAGATAATGCAATGAAAAAATATAATTGGAAAGATCTCACCTGGAATCCACAGAAAGAATGATTAGAACAATGTAACTTCAAATCTGGTAGCAGCAAAGATTAATAGCAATTGATCTTCAAGATCGTCTCTCAGAAAAGCTTACAATATCTTAATATGATAACTCTTATAAAAGCTCACAAATGATCTTTACTTCTTTGCTCTCTCAATATTAATTTTTTTATATAAGAAATTCGCAAGTCAATATATAAGAGTATGAAATCAGTCTTCTAACAGCTAATTTACATGTGTCATGACAATTAATAGCACTTATAGACCCTTTATATCATAATGACTTCATTTAGGTTCAATTTACTTAAAAACAGGTTTCAAATCTTTCAATTAAACCCTCCAAATATTTCCCAATCTCAATTAATAAGAATAGAATCAATTTTAAGTATCAAATTGAGAAACATTAATATTCAATGATCCATATTAATAGGATTTAATTAATATGTGAACCATATCTTAAATATAGAAAATATCCCTGAAATCTCTCTCAAATCCCAACAAAAAACAGTTACTCTTGGATATAATCTCAGATAAAACAGTATCCTGAAATAACGCATCCGGTCGACCGACCAGTCGACTGGTAGATTCAGGTTGTAGCCCAAGGTGTTCATTGGTCGACTTGTAGATGCAGAGAGTTCGTCTTTCCTTTATCGGTCGACCTATCGGTCGACTTGTAGATTCAGAGAGTTCAGTTCCTCTTGGCCGATCGACCTGTCGGTCAACTTAGAAATACATGATCTTTCAGCAGCTTCGTCCGGTCGACTCATCAGCCGACTGATGTCTTTTGGATCTCTCTTCTGAACACGTTTTTAACTTATTTTCTTTTACGTTTTCGTCCCTTTAACCATTTTCTCTTATGAATAAGCTCCACTAATATTCTTATATTCCATTTTAGTCAATCAAAAATATTTATTTTCAAATCACATAGGAGCAAATAATTTCATTTAATCAAAACACACATAAATAATAAAATATATTTTGTACCATATGTGTGTTCCTAATTAGGATATTAAGAGTTAAGATTCACCTGAGTTGTTTTTCCTAATTTCTTCAAACTCTTAATTCTTAAATATCTTCAACACCATCATTTAGCATCCATTTAATTTGTCATTTTCATCACTGGAACTTTAAAACTGAAACACTCAATCAAAACATTAGTTCCATCAAAGCATCAATACTTAATTGTTCATCAAAATCTTAGGATCAACAGATATGTTTCATCATCTCATTCTTCATCATAATCCAATGATTGTAATTTTGATATTGTTATAAATGATTCATGCTTTACTTCTCGTGCTATCTACGATAATCAATCGAAGTTGAGATATAATTATTGTAAGAAGGTTGGACATTTTAAAGTATCATGTCCGTTCAGAAACCTTAAGTTTATCTTTAACACGAATGGATCCAAAATGAAATGGATACCAAAGAGTATTGTGCAAATGTCTTGTGCAGAGTTACATAATGTCGGGACTGAAATGAAAGGAACATCGAAAATGATATATCAAATCCAAGAAGGGAAACCACCAAGAATCTACAAGCAAATCAAAAAGATGTACGAAAACCAAAATGGGAGATGAAAGTCACAAGCAACACATGCAAATAGAAAAAAAGTACCAAATCCAAGATGGGATATCACCAGGAAGCTACAAGCGACAAGTGCAAATTGAAAATATTTACTAAAGCCAAGATATGATATCACTCAGAGTCCTCAAGTAACACGTGCAAATAGAAATATCATTGAATCAAATGGCAACAATCGAAGGCTTCGAGAATACGGACAGGTCAAGAGAAATTATGCATCCAAATCAATCATTGGTAAAAATGAGGTAAAAAACAAAGTCGTCCCTAAGGATATAAGAGGTATTTTTAACCCTTCACAGATTAAGTTTATTAAATTTGTTAAAGAGAGATGTGTCCGGCATGCCGATTAGGTAAGTCGGTAATTGTTTCTAAGACCTATATTAAATGATGTGTTTACTTATTATCTTAGAAATATTGCATGGTGATTCTTAGAATTACATTTAGTTAAAGTATATTAACATGTTTTTATGATATGCTTATATCGAGTATTGTTCATTTATTTGATTATATGAAACATGTTATGTGATCTAAATTGTTAGATAATACTGATTTATTGATTAAGATTGAGTCATGTGATGGTTATTAAGCTTATCATATATCTCGTATCACATGTTACACGCATGATCTACTTTGCCTGCATGATCATATGAATTTAAGCTTGCATGGTTGATATTGATTTATGAAATTGTGTTAATCTATTTTCAATACCATTTGAATGATCATCTGAATATATATGGAATATCAATATATGATTAGTGTTTTACACGTGGATATCTTTATAAGTATCAAGTGCCTAGCTGAATGCATGATAATATAAACTTAGCATATGTTTTATTTCTCTTGGTTTTAAATGATTATTATTATAAGGGATTTAGAATTTTAAGAGATAACATCTTTAGTATGTAATTATCCATGCATTAGATTTATGTCAATGGTTTCATAAATAGTTTATATTATTATTGAGATATGCTTCATGTCCTAGTACGTTAAAGATTGCATGTTTTTTTATTCTATCTAAAAGGAAGATATTAATTGGTATTATGAAATCAAACATGTTAACTTAATTGAAATTATATGATTTCATGATATATTGTTGAAATATTTTGATAATCTCTTGAATTTGCCTAAAGATAGTTCATATAGAAACTAATCTTAAACATTGTTCTCGTCATGATCTCCACCTTTTGATGTAACAAAGAGGAAGATAATATGATATTAAGGGAAAAAAGTTATTTGATATTGTTTTGTTCTCCTAAGAATGAATTAATGTTTACAATTATATAGGAGGAGAAGTTTTTATAAGTGAGACAATAATATGTTATGCTTAAATTGAAAAAAAGGATATTGAATATTTTAATACCTCCGATTAGCTTGTTAATATTTTCACTAAACCTCTAGCGGAAGATCAATTCATGAAAATTATTCAAGGTTTATGTATGGATAGACATAACGATATATGCCTAGAGTGATGTTTTTGGTTTTCTGTCCCCACTTTTTGAGATAACAAATGGGGAGAAATTGATATTTAAGGAGAAGTTGATGTTTAGGGATTTGCCTAAATGTTGTATTGATTAAAGGGAAAAGTTAATTATTGGGTTTAATGTTGAACATCATTCTTGATTTAATTTGGCTTACATTGCATATCTTTATCATTGTTTGCTTATGTTTTCATAATTATGCTTAAATGAATTTAAATACCCGTCTCCGGATTTAGGGGAAGCGTGGTTACATTCTTTATAGAAGAAAATGTCAAAGTTAATTGTCATAAAAAAGGGAGAGATTGTTGAAACTTAAGTTTTCATGAACAATTAAGTACTAATATGTTTTTGTGGAACTAATGATTTTATTGAGTATTTTAGAAAAAAAAATCCATACAATTGGTTAAGAAGAAGACCTCACGAAGAAAACATAAAGGGTGTAAGATGGACGCAATGAAGATATGAAGAGTTTTGAAGAGCTTGAAGAAAAATAGGTGAAAACAACTATCTGCTTATATACTATTAATACAACTCGAATTAGGATCACACACGACACTTTAAATGAGTTATTTTTATGTGTGTCTTGATATGAAATGATAAAGTTTAAGATCTTAATTTAAAAAATTTATGTACTCCTTATATAAAATGAATTTGATAATTGACCTAAATAGAAAATATGTTTTAAAGTATAAATGGTGAAGTAATCTGGTCAAATTGGTTAATCGAGAAAAGCAATTGGTCAAACGAATTAAACAATGAGTTTTGAAGCTGAAATGAGGTGCTACTAATCCAGTCAAATAACCGTTTAAAGAGGTTGGTCAACCGTCTAAAACAGTGACTAAATTGGCGAAGGGAGTGAATAGCTTGAACCAATCGGTCAACCGATTAGAGGTAATCGGTTAACTGTTTGAGTCAGTAGGTAAATCGAAGAGAAATTGGAACAATTGAACCAATCGATCAACCAACTGGCCTGTAAGTTCAAGTTGTACTTCAACTTTAGATCAATCGGTTAACCGATTGTCAAGGCTCGATCAACCGACTAAGTCTGTTGAGGTTTGATGTGACTTTGTCTCTTGGTAAAAAACTATCTGTTTTTTAGGATTCCAATGGAGAGATTTGAGGGATTTGACCTAATTAAGATATGATTTATCTATTCTATCATCCCTACTGATTTGGGTCACATACTTATGGATTCTTTTAATTTAAATGGATTAATACTTTTTACTTTGATGGATTTCGATTTTAAAATATTTTAAGGATTAAAATGATATTTTTCAAGAATATTTTTAAATGAAAAAAATCTATTTTGAACATATATGATATATAGGGTATTGGGGTGTCATTTAACGACATTATTTGAAAAGTAATCTTTATAAGATATCTTTGAAATACCTATTATTAAAACTGCGAATTTTGAATATTGCTATCTTTTTTAAAAATATTTAGGGTCAAAGATATAGGAGAGATTTATGAAATTTTATTTGACCTTACGATTTAGTTAATATATTTAAATATAATTCTTTCTATATTTTCATTGACTAAGATCAAATTATTTTTGGGACTAAATTGAGAGCTTTAAAAGTTATATTATTGGTCAAATATAGCCATTATAAATCTATATGATATATGGGGTTCATAGATGTCATTTATTGATATAACATTTGAAAACTAGACATTGGAGGTCTAGTTTTATGTCAATTTAATTAGACTTGCAGGATTGAATTTAAATACATCCAGAATATCAGTTTGAGTTTTTATAAAAATGAGATTTTTGTTGAGATTTCAAATGGTGATTTTATATAAGTTCTTGATTTAAAATGCTTGTTGTTTGGCATCACCGATTTGAGTTTCAATTGCGATACCATCATTGTCTTCGGTGTTTTCTCGGTGAGATCTAACTAAGCTTTATTATTCACTTTAAAGTTATATTTTTATTGATTGATTGATATAAGATTGTTTAGAAAATTGTTTTAAATTTAAAAGCCTGAAAATATTTTTAAACGCTTTTATTGGATTATCTGATTACGTGTTTAAATTGTGCTACCCACTTTATTAATTAATCAGATTTTATTTGCCTCACATAGTATTTATCACGTAGTAATTATTTGGAAAATTAATAGAGTATATTTGTATTAAGATGATAGAAGCTCATTGTGAGAAAAAAACTCATATATTTTTATATTTGTAAGTTTGAGTGAATTAGACACGTTTGGGACGGTGTCTAATCAGAATAGTTAGGTTTTGATATTTTTCGGGTGAAAAATATTAGGGTTTGATATTTGTCCTGCAAAAAGGTTAGGTTATTCTTTTCCCTTAAAAAGAATTAGGTTTTGATTCTCCCTGTAATAGAATTAAGTGATTGTAAAAGTTCTTCCTAAACCTGAGAAAATGATAAGTGTAAAAGTGTGAGGGAGCGGTAAGTTTGATCTTTAACCTGTTAAAAGGATTAGTTTTTTATTCTTCTTGTAATGGAATTAGGTTAGTCTTGAGCCTAGTAAAAAGATAATGTTCTTCCTGAGTTTAGGAAAAGGATAATTCTAAATGTTGATTCTGAGCATATGAAAAGGATCAAGATTGTAAAGGTTTGATTTCTACTTAGAAAAGAAATCAGGGGTTTAGTGGATTGCGAATCTCCTTGGAGCTCGGGGGACTGGTTGTAGATAAGAGTAGCTTACCGAACTAGGATATATCGGTATGTGTTGCATTGATTATTTTATATATTGTGTTTGGGTAAGCATTTAGAAGTAAATACATTTTTATTGCGTATAAAGATAATAATCAATTTGAAAATATTGAAAATAGCTCTTTTGACTTGTAGGAGAGTACTCCAACTACTAATGGGAAGATGTTCGGTAAAAATACATGCAATTAAATTCGATCTTAATGCAACTCTAACGGATTAGGCATTCCTCTAGCTAAATTTATTAACTGTCAATTTGTTTACCCAAATTCAAAAAATTAACTCCAATGTAAGAGACATTTGTAGAGACAATTTGCCTATACGCTCAAAGAAGAGATAAATTTGAAGAGTGTTGATGTTTTAGGTAATAAATAAATAAATAAATAAGATGAAGTCTAGATTCTTGATAGTTGGTGGTCAAGGGTAAGATATTTGAAAGTTTGGAGAAGTTGTCTAAATAAATGTTTGTTTGGGTTGGAGTAAAAACATATTTTTAAATAGACAAAATACTATTCGTAGAGGCATTTGATCAATTTTCCTAATTTAAATGTCTATTACAGTTAGAGTTGCGCTTAGAGGCACCGAATTTGAAAACCTAACATAATAACAATGTTTGTAATGTGCAAATATATTTAAGGGCATTTGTCAATTTTACTTTCGATGGTTGGTAAATAATATTAGTGTTTAATTCATAATTTATTTTATTTAAAATTTAAATTGAATATAAATTCTTTAATTATATTTTGTCTTGTATCTTATTCTTATGATCAATGCTTCCTTATATTTCAAATCAAATGCTTCCAATTAAAATTTGTATTGTTGGCCACTAGTACCACCCGCGGTCACCTTAGGCATTTGATCGCATGCTCAACCATCGGTCAACTTTTATTTTTTCTTCTTTTTTTTTTTTTTTTTTTTTTTAACTATTTTTTTAGTGTATTTTTTGTTACATCTAATTATTTTTTAATATATTTTTAGTTACATTTTAGTATATTTTTTTATTATATTTTACATGTAATTTTCCATCAACCGAAAACAAAAAAATTAGTTGAATATAATTAAAAAAAAAAAAACAAATAACTGAAAAGCATATAAAAAAAAAATGCTAGAAAGTATATTAAAAAGATACTACTAAAAAATAGATAAATGTAACTAAAAAAAGTTTGGCGATCGGTAACCTGAATTTAGCCGATCGGCGGTGGTTGATCAAACAACATTTAATTGGAATATTAATATTTCCATGAACTCTAATAAATGAGATTAAAACTAAAGTATTTATTTAGTTTAAAAGTTTGTATTACTTTGATATCATTATTAGGACCTCTCACCAACTATCCATTATTTTTATAATTATATTTTATTTTTATTTTTTAATTATTTTATAAACTTTTAAAGTTATAATTGATTTTAATTACAAAATTAGTTAAATTCTAACTCAAATTGTGAAACAATAATTTACTTTAAATCATTTTAGTTGCAAAGACCGTGCTGGCAGACGGTAGTGGCAAACAGCGGTGATGATCAACCGTAGACAGTGGCACCCAGCAGTGACCGAAAGTAACAAACAACAACGATGGTAGTCCGACAATGGTGTGTCAGTGACCATTTCATAACAATAATTAGTATTGTTTTTTAGTTATGATCGACCAAAACATTAAAAAAAATACTATAAATTAAGTTTAAAAATTCATGAAATATAAAAATTAAAAGCCTAGTGTAAAATTTGAAATGAAATTAATTTACTATAATTCATTTTTCATTAATACATGAAATTAATTGAGAGCCACTCAGCGCCTTGTGAAAATTTATTAAATAACAATTCATTGTTCATTAGACTACGCGCATTTGGTCAGTGTTTCTGATGTCTGTTCTCCAAAAATTTGAAATAAAAAAAATCCACCTATGTTTATTTTTATTTTAAATTTTCAGAACAAATTTTATAAGAATAGAACAAAATTTTAAATGATTTATTTTATATATTTATTAATTTTCTCTAATAACACAATGTCATAAAATTAAAAATAAAAACATAATTAATATAAAATATAAATTACAAACGAAATTAGAAATACACCATAAAAATATTAATTGTAATAACAAATATTTCAAACATAATAAAGATACATCACAAAAGAATTGATTTGTAATTAAAAACAAACAAATAAAAATAAAATAAAAAAATTGAGATAAAAGAGTAAATAAATACACACACAAATATATATATATGCACACACTAATGGTAAAAGTGTAAATAAATAAAAAAATAATTGAAGTTACCTGAAATTCCCAGCACGTGTAACAGCTCCGTACATGCCAAAAACCTTTTCGCTTTCCATCTTTAACCTGCAAAACCGTGAGTTTTCAAAGGGGACACCGGTGTGGTGTCGGTCAAAGAATCTCCGGCGTGAGAATAAGTTAATCTAGTAATGGAAGGAGTTAATACATAGATTAAACTGTAAGTAAGTACCAGTGATATTTGCCCCTTATATAGGCTTGGAGATATTCTATCGTTTCTTTGGAGAAGTCGCTCATTATGTGATACGCTCCTAATGGCTTGGAAGATAACCAATATCTCATTTATTTCAGGAGAGATCTCTGTAACGTTCCCCATTAAACATGGGCCGTTACAATCAATTTGGGTTATAATGCTCTTCAAGTGTAGGAGAGGCAGTCACAATGGGCTGACCATTATTCCTTGGACCTCAACATCGTGGGCATTGATCTTCCCATTAATGGGCCTCTTCAAATGGCCGTTTGTCTTGCATAAAAGACTGCCAAAGACACTGCCCCATTGGGCTCATTATTCTTCGGCCCAGATAACCCATTGGGTCTATCTGTTTCGGATCAGATTTCTGACCCAATCTGGCCCATTTAAGACTCCACGCCTATGCCAGTTACGAGCGAGAGTTTTCCCATATCATTTACCCTCCTAACTTTCGTGACGATTTAAGAGAAAAGAGACGAAAGATCCCTCCCATTTCGCGTAAGTTCTCGTCTTCCCCTGATCCTTCGATTGCATAAATTTTCTTCATATTTTCTGTTTTCGATTGCTACTTGTTTTGCCATAAGATGTCATTGAGTCAATCGAATAGTCTTGCAGAGGCTGGTTCGTCGTCTAGCTCTATTATGGAACGGATGATGACGGCTCAGACTACTCGGCCTTCCGATCCCTTAGAAAATATGGGGGATCATGGTGCGAGCAAGTTTCCACAGGAATGGCTTACACCATGTAGGGAACAATACGGCATTTCTTCATCGGTGTCAATTATGGTTCCATCCAAAAATGGGCGTCCCTTTGATGGTAGAGATGATGAAATTTGCCTCTTTTTGTGGATGTTTGAGTATGGACTCACTCTCCCCTTTTCTCCACTTCTCTGTAATCTCTTTCGTCAATTAGAAATCACCCCTACCCAGTTAACGCCAAATGGTTTTCACCAAATCATGGGAGCCATTACCCTAGCTCGAGCAAATGAAACGTCTTTATCTGTAGACACAATTAGGAGTTTAGGATACCTCAAATTCCTTACCAATCTTGGGAGATATTACTATTCTTTCCCCAAGAGACTTTATTTTCTTATCGACCTTCCAGTTAAAGAAATGGACTGGCAACAGTGGTACCTTTTCTTCTACAGTGATTAGGAGTTCTCTCCTGAAGAAGTAGGACAACCCTCAGTTGTATCGAGACGCTTTAATACCCTAAGTAATTTTCCCCTGTTATTTAAACATCTTGTTTGGGGTTTTTGATGTAGGTGATAAAGCTTGCAGAAGCCTTGGCTTCACAGCTAGAGCTAAAGGAGAGCTAAGGGAATTGCTAGTTCTAGCTAAACGCTCGTACAAAGTCTTGACCTATCATCCATTCATCAGACCGGAAATGGATTCGTCTCGATTTAATGTATTGGCTGAGTTGCAACTTGGAACCAAAAAGATAAAGAGGCTTGCGAAGAAGCCTGCTAGAACAACTAGGCAATCGTCATCCCAGCCCACTTGATGCTGCTACTGTAGGATCGACAACTCGCCATTCTATTGAGCCCTCTACTCAGTTAGAGACCAGCCAAATAGCTCAACCAGGCATTCGGCCTTCTATTGATCCACCTCCTCAGCCTACTGCTCGATAAGTTACCGAATCTGAAGACGACTCAAAGCCTTTGAGTATCCATAGACGTAGAGTGATTTCAGTAACAGTCCCATCAATTCCAGCTCCTAACCTACTGGAAGTTAGAGAGCCAGAGCCTGTTGCAAAAGCAGCTGGTAGCGCGTGAAATATGCCGCTACTTACACTCGCAAGTATACGAGGTCTAAGTTTTAGTATAGTGTGATCGTTAAGATCAGGTTATCGTATCCACAGGGATTGTTGTCATTACTATCGAATACCGCGTTTGTCGTGACCTAAGTTTATCTAGGCGAAAAACAAATGTATTTAATTAATTAAACTAATACTAATATATCCTAAATTAACTACACTAATATGTTAATATATTTTAGGGTGAAGAATTGTATAGGGATTAACGTGTTTACAAATACGTGTTCGATTCCGATTTACTCCCGTTTACGTTGTTCGACCTATTTGACAACCTCGGTACGTAAACTCCGCCGCCACCTCTTCCGAGTGTAAGACGGGAGAATACATGACTTCGAGTCAACGAAGAAGTCCCCATCAACGTCTTAACGACCCTAGGTCACGTGAGTCTCGCCCAGCGTCATTGATAGCACACAATCCAACTCCCTCCCGGGTTATTGGATCGTCGCGTTGTATTTACCCTATCGACAATCTCCGTTCTAAAACTCCCTCGCCACCTCTTCCAAGTGTAAGACGAGGGATATAACGCGATTTCGAGTCAACAAAGAGGTCCCCCTCAACGTCTTAACGACCCTAGGTAGCTTGTGTCTTGCCCTACGTCATCGATTGTCCACGATTCAAACCCCGACCGGGTTATAGAATCGTGGCATTTGTTTACCCTATTCTGAATTCGGGGTTTGTCAAAATCCCGTATTCTCCATTTGTCAATCCAAGCATAATAAACAAACAATACGATAAATACAATCAAACTACGAAGAACAATCACAAACGAAACACCGAAATCATCCAAACAACGTATTTATAAATTATAGGTTAATCCATACTACAATACATATTTAACTCGGGGCCATAGCCGCATATACAATGAAATAACAAGCTAAATATGCTCACATGCTCCTAAGATAAAGAAATAAGGAAAAACGATCGAAGAACTTAGCCTCGTCCGAAGATAAACCGCTAAGAACGCTCCACGATCGATTCGCCATCTTCTCCACTTCGGGATGTGAGCTCTACCACTAAAATCCCTAACCCTAGGCTTAACTATAGCCTAAAGGGCTCAAAAATGCAAGAGAGGGAAGAGAGATGCCGGCCAAGGGGGAGGAGAGGGGATATTTGTAGCAAAAATATCCTAAAAATATCTACAAATATCTCAAGACAATGCAGGGCAAATCCGCCTAGGTGGTGGAAATTGCGCCTAGGCGGAGTTAGGTCGGTTAAGTCTGATCGCCTGGGCGGTGAAGTACGCGGTGGACTGGAGAACATTCTGTTGGATTTTCGCCTAGGCGGTAGAAATTCCGCCTAGGCGAGTGGCTGTCAGTAGCCCTTCTTCGTCCTCTGCTGGATTTTCGCCTAAGCGGTAGAATTTTCGCTCCGGCGGTCGTCCGTTAGTAACATTTTGCTTTTCTCTGCATTTTCACCGCTTAAGCGGTGGTCTGGATGCTTAAGCGGTGGGCCTGTTTCAGCTTTTAGCCTTCGAGCTTGTTTATCCACCGTAACTTCGAACCGCTTTGGTTCGATCTCATCATTTTAACTCCAGTTTCCTATCTTTTTGACCCACACACCTGAGTTATACAAAAAGTATGAAAACTAATTAAAACATAATAAAAATAACTATAAACATATTCGAAAACTAACAAATTCGAATTGGAAATAGATAGGTTTTTCACACCTATCAGCAGCAGACGTTCCAGTTGACCTTCCTACATATATGTCTCATTCAGTTAACCGTCAACCTTCCCCAGCTCTTGCTACCAGCCAGGGAACTTCAAGTGGTCGTGGAATGTCCAAGCGACAAATGTGTCAATAGATTGATGAAGTGAGACCCTCTATTCCAAGTCGTTGTGTAATTTTCGACAATGCTATCAAATTTCTATATGAGAGGTCCTGGGACAAGGGAAAAGAGAGAACTGAAGGTCAAAATAAGGCTAAACTATTCCGGATGATAAGCTGTGCACTTCTACAGATAATTTTTATTTCTCCAAGCTGCTAGTTAATTCATTATTTCTTGCTGGTTAACTGTGATGAAGACACAAATGAGTCAGATACCCAACTTATGCATCAACTGACAGAATTCAACAAGCCGGAGGAAATTAATTATGCCTTAAAAGATAAAAAACTTAGCCTGGCGATGAACCTTGCATTGGCGAGATCTTCTCAGGAGAGATTTGAGATGGAGTTGCGCTTTTCCAATGAGCAAAAGGAGGCCTTGCAGAAAAGCAATGAACTTTATTGCTCAGAGAACAGCGGACTCAGAACGGAGATTACTGTCGTGAGAGGAGATTGCTCATATTTGAAGGACGATGTCCGTGCTTCAGCTGAGGAGATCAACTCAGCTCGCTTGCTAACTGACCAAAATGAAACTGATCTCAAGGTTAATGATGTTGCCCTTCAAGCCAAAGAATACGCACTTCAAGATAAAAAGACTGCCCTTCAGCAATTGCAAATTGAATGAGACCGTCTATCGCTTGAGCTAGGTCAGGAGAAGTCGAGGTCTGCAATTCAATTACAAGAGGTGGAAAGGCTAGTGGCTGAGTTGGAAACAAAGACCAAAGTGTCTGAGTAGGATATTGAAAACCTCTGGGGCTGTGTTCAAGAGTGAATGAAAGAAGCTCCAGAACGTTGGTTTTTCCTATTGTCAGCGGAGAGTATCTGCTGAGTATTCTGATTTGGATCTGTCATTTTTAGCGAACAAACTAGAAGATGAGCCAGATGGAGAAAATGTTGATGAGGGCGAAGATGAGATCGTCAAGGTTGATGAGCCCTTGCCCATATCAGTTGTCGAGGTGCCGGTGGAAAGCTTAGCTCTAATCTTGGATCAAGCTCTACCAACCGACGTTGCAACCATGCTAATATCTAACCAACCAAATGTCACCGATTAAAGCGTGATAAGTGTGATTTATCTACATATTTCCAAACCGAATTAAGTTAGTTTTCAAGCGTTTATATAGTATTTTTATTATGTTTTAATTAGTTTTATTACTTTTTGTATAAATCAGGTGTGGGGCAAAAAGATAGGAAACTGGAGCAAAAATGATGAGATCAAACCAAAAACGATTGAAGAATAGTGGAAAAACAAGCATGGAGGCAAAATTTTGAAAGAAGCCCACTGCCGCAACGTCCAGACCTCCGCCGCGGTGGTGAAGAAACTGAGAAATACAAAAGGCTACTGACAGCCCACCACCTAGGCGGTGAATCCCACCGCCTAGACAGAAAACCAGCAAAAAGATTTCCAAATCCACCGCTATCCTCACCGCTGTGGCGATCAACTAACTGACCTACCTTCTGCCGCGGTGCTGAATCCCACCGCCGCCGCGGTGACCCTCTACATAGCCTAGATATTTTATTTAGATATTTTGAGATCTTTTGCTTATATATATAATTCCCTCTCCCTTCCTTGTGAATCCCCCAACCATTTGAGAACCTTAGGCCATACTTAGGTTTAGGTTTAGGAGTTTTAGAGGTGGAGCTCAAATCCCGAAGTGGAGAAGATAATGAAGCGATCGTTGAGCGTTCTTAGCGGCGGACAAGGCTAAGTTCATCGATTCTTTTCCTTATTTCTTTAACTTAGGATCATGTGAGCATGTTTAGCACGTTTTTTCATTGTAAATGCGGTTATGGCCGTAGTTAAACATGGATTGTATAGGGATTAACAATATATTTATGAATATGTGTTTGGATGATTTCGGTGTTGCGTTTATGTTTGTTCTTCGTAGTTTGATTGTATTTATCGTATTGTTTGTTTATCATGCTTAGTTAGATACATGAAGAATATGGGGTTTGACAAATCCCGGATTCAGATTAGGGTAAACAAACGCCACAATTCTATAACCCGGTCGGGGTTTGGATTGTAGACAATCGATGACGTTGGAGCAAGACTCACGTGACCTAGGGTCGTTTAGACGTTGAGAGGGACTTCTTCGTTGACACAAAGTTGTGTTATATCCCTCGTCTTACACTCTGGGGAGGTGGCGAGAGAGTTTTAGAATGGAGATTGTTGATAGGGTAAATACAACGCACGATTCAATGACCCGATCGGGAGTTAGATTGTGTGCAATCAATGACGCTGGGCGAGACTCACGTGACCTAGGGTCGTTAAGACGTTGAGAGGGACTTCTTCATTGACTCGAAGTCATGTATTCCCCCGTCTTACACTCGGGAGAGGTGGCGGTGGAGTTTACGTACCGAGATTGTCAAATAGGTCGAACACCTTAAACGTGAGTAAATCGAGACCGAACACGTATTTGTAAACACATTAATCCCTAGGCGATTCTTTCCCCTAAAACATATTAGTATATTAGTATAGTTAATTTAGGTTATATTAGTATTAGTTTAATTAATTAATTACATTTGTTTTTAGCCTAGATAAAGTTAGGTCATGACAAACGTGATACTCGATTGTAACGACACCAATCCCTATGGATACAATAACTCGATCTTTCACGATTACACTATACTAAAACTTTGAACTCGTTTACTTGCGAGTAGTCAGATACACTAAGGGTGTGAATCCTCCGCGCGTACCAAGTTTTTGGCGCCGTTGCCGGAGATTCTTTTGATGTTTTTGCCGGAAAAATGCGTTAACGGCTCAGGGCTTAAGTTTTAGATAGGAGAAGCAAGTGTATTGTATTGCCAGGGATTGTGTTTTGTCGTTTATTGTCGATATTGTGTGTAAATGACTTAATTTTACTTTAGACATTTGTTTTGTATATAATTTTTGTTTGTAGTTTTGTTTTTGTTTCTTATGCAGGGTACTTGACGATATTAGATCGACTGGTATTGATGCATCCCTTTTAACGGGATTCCAAATCGTTTTAAGGTGCGGGGCCACGTACATAATCCGGTAAGGCGTTTCGTTGAAAGATTGAGCCATCCAAAGCAAAACCTCGCCAAGCTTGAGGGCAATCTGAAAATGTCGGGCTGAGGACATTAAACCACGCGCTTCTTGGGAGGCAACCCAAGGTAAAATAAATTAAATCCGTTACATCCGACTTAATTCGAAGGCGAGATCCTCTCGCCTCCCAGGTAAGTGTTCTAAACACCCTTCGTCAGCATGCTTTAAATTTCATATGTTGAGAATGATGATTAGGATCACTGATAACACTATCCGTTTTAAGTTCGGAAGTGATGTGTAGTATGTAGCATGTTAGTTATGTGTTATTGTTTTCCCGTATTGCATGTGTGTTTAGGTTAGAATGTGTTTATGTTTTTGTATTGTTATTTGTATGTTGAGTTTTGCGTTCATCTGGGCCATTATCTGATGATGAGATTACCCCTGGTTATTTTCAAGATCAAGGGTAATACCCATGCATGTGTGATTCTGTGTGCTTGACTATGCTTTTTGGTAAAAATTATTGTAGATCCTAATTTACACGAGCACATAGACTCAATGTATTTCTATTCAATTGATTTGAGGACGATTATCGATTAGCCAAATTCATGACACATTAAGAATTCTAGAACTTGATTGAGGGGAAGCTTGAGGCGAAATCCTAGGCAAGGTAGTTCAGGAGATGTGATTTAGGCATTCTCTTTGTCGCTTGAGCCTTTTTAAGCCTACCTTGATACATGTTTATCCTTCGTCACCTTGTCGAAGCCTAAATACAAATTCAATTCAGAACACATAAACTAATATCATGGCCAATAGATCTTTTTCCAAACCTAAATCACTGAATTTAAAGGCACATTTGAGTGAATCAAGTTAGCTATTGTAAATGCTACTCGATGTGAGCGGTTGGGTTTAGGGCAAACTTCTAATTGGTTCAGTATTTGAGTACTCACTTGTCGTTTTTCATTTGTATTTCACACACCCCTTCAATTATAACAATCAAATAAGTTTGGGGGGGTGTTCGTTGAAAAGAAAAGAAAAAAGAAAAAAGAATCAAATGTAAATACGATTTTTTTTCCGTTTCTTTTGACAAGTGAGTACATCGGTCTTAAATGCATGTTCGAGATTGTTTCCAATCTAAGTATGGGGGTTCGAAAGTGAATGTGCCAAGCATTGAGCCTTGGGTAACGTTAAGTTAACAACGTTAACCCGTTTTCGATTCCAAGTTACCCTTGGCCAAATAAACTAAAACCAAATCAAGTCTTTTTGATCTTTTTGAACTACTCAACCTACATTAGTGGAGAGTGGACCCCAATCCAGCCTATTGAAATCCTAGTCATTTACGGTCGAAGTCATGAGTTTCGTTGGGGGATAATCCAATCCGGTCGTTGTATAGTTATATTATTGAGTCACGCACTAACACGTTTACAGGATCTAGAATGGCGTTCACCGGTATTGTATGTCGAAATTCTAGAACATTACATAATGTGTGTTACAACCTGAACTCGATATGACTGGCGGTTGTTGAAGGACAACAATAATTAGGCCGTTAGAAGAATATAAAACTCGGATGTCATTATATTTAGATTGTTTTAGGTTGTTTATTATTTAATTCAGTTGTATTTTTCATTTTCGTGTGTGTATTTGGCTCGAGGACTAGCCAAAATCCAAGTTTGGGGGTATTTGATAGGTGTAATTTACCTACATATTTCCAAACCGAATTAAGTTAGTTTTCGAGCGTTTATATAGTATTTTTATTACATTTTAATTAGTTTTATTACTTTTTGTATAAATCAGGTGTGTGGAGCAAAAAGATAGGAAACTGGAGCGAAAATGATGAGATCGAACCAAAAACGGTCAAAGAACGGTGAAAAAGCAAGCACGGAGGCAAAATTGTGAAAGAAGTCCACCGCCGCGGCATCCAGAACACCGCTGCGGCAGTGAAGAAGCTGAAAAATACAAAAGGCTACTGACAGCCCACTGCCTAGGCGAAAAATCAGCAGAAAGATTTCCAAAGCCACCGTTGTGGCGATCAACTAACTGACCTACCTACCACCGCGACGCTGAATCCCACCGCCACAGCGGTAACCCTCTGCACAGCCTAGATATTTTATTTAGATATTCTAAGATCTTTTACTTATATATATCATTCCCTCTCTCCTCCTTGTGAACCCCCTGTCCATTTGGGCACCTTAGGCCATACTTAGGCTTAGGTTTAGGAGTTTTAGAAGTAAAGCTCACATCTCGAAGTGGAGAAGACGGCGAAGCGATCGTTGAGCGTTCTTAGCGACTAATCTTCGGACGAGGCTAAATTCTTCAATTATTTTCCTTATTTCTTTAACTTAGGATCATGTGAGCATATTTAACTCGTTCTTTCATTGTAAATGTGGTTATAGCCGTAGTTAAACATGGATTGTATAGGGATTAACAATAAATTTATGAATATGTGTTTGGATGATTTCGGTATTGTGTTTATGTTTGTTCTCTGTAGTTTGATCGTGTTTATCATATTGTTTGTTTATCATACTTAGTTAGATACATGGAGAATACGGGGTTTGACAAATCCCATATTCGGATTAGGATAAACAAACGTCACGATTCTATAACCTGGTCGGGGTTTGGATTGTGGACAATCGATGACATTGGGGTAAAACTCACGCGACCTAGGGTCGTTAAGACATTGAGGGGGACTTTTTTGCTGACACGAAGTTGCATTATATCTATCGTTTTATACTCGGGAGAGGTGGCGAGGGAGTTTTAGAACAGAGATTGTTGATAAGGTAAATACAACGCACGATCCAATGACCCGGTCGGGAGTTGGATTGTGTGCAATCAATGACGCTAGGCGAGACTCATGTGACCTAAGGTCGTTAAGACTTTGAGGGGGACTTCTTCGTTGACTCAAAGTCATGTATTCCCCCGTCTTACACTCGGAAGAGGTGGCGGTAGAGTTTACGTACCGAGATTGTCAAATAGGTCAAACACCGTAAACGTGAGTAAATCAAGACCGAACACGTATTTGTAAACACGTTAATCCCTAGGCGATTCTTTCCCCTAAAACATATTAGTATATTAATATAGTTACTTTAGGTTATATTAGTATTAGTTTAATTAATTACATTTATTTTTAATCTAGATAAAGTTAGGTCATGACAAACGCGATACTCTATAGTAACGGCACCAATCCCTGTGGATATGATAACTCGATCTTTCATAATCACACTATACTAAAACTTTGACCCCTACACTTGCGAGTAGTCAGATACGCTGAGGGTGCAAATCCTCCGCGCGTACAAAGCGCCACTCTCTAACTTGCCCTCCTGTCTTTTCGATTTCCTTTTTGCATGTCTGTAATTAATTTTTGGTAATGATAACACTTTATCATCATGATCTATATTAAAACAGTAATCATTGTTTTAAATCTCGAAATTGTACTTGTGATCATTGCAGTACGTCTTTTGTCAACACTTGTCACTTGCATATTTAATGCATATTTTTTTACGATTTAGTCCATATCTCTATTCTTTTGTCTGGCTATTTAAAGCCAAATCAAGCGTCGATACTTCTTCACAAGTTCAGATGTTTTCTTTTGCTTCAATCTTGGTTTCTTGAGTATTCTTTTCTTCTCCCTTCTATAATTATGGCTTTACCAACCATTTTTAATTCATGGCCAGATTGTAGCAACTTTGAGCTTATTTAGTTTAAAAGACAGAAGGAGATAAAACTGGGTTAAACATTTCGCACTCTAATGACACAGGCAAAAACTTCTACAGAAGAGCACCTACGTCTTCGAGCCCTAAAAGATGCCACTGTTGTATTTGCTACTATGGAAGCAATGCATTTTTGGGCAACCTCTCACTTCATGAACTCAGGGAAGAGCTGAAGAAGTCTGAAAGAAACAAACGCAATTTGGCCGCTGATTTCTACTATCACAAGATTTTTACCGACACCGTCAATGCGAAAACAGACAAGCTCCTGGAGAAGAATGTGGCAAAGAAGGACAAGATTCGAGATCTTATCAGCAAGCTCAGTAAGTATGAGGAGCATGCCTTCTACTTCTCCAATTCAGATTCGAAGGATCTGAGTTCGCCTACTACCCCTGTGTTAGAATGAAGCCCCTCTCATCCCAGGTTTATGATGAAGAAATTTTATTTTATTTTTAAAAGAATAGTCTTTTATGTTCTTGATTTTCTTGATGTTCTTGATCTTGTGTTTGTGTTACGTTTGTTTACTATTCGTGTTGCCCTCTCCTGTCTATCCTCCTTCATAACTTGACTAGAAAATTAGGCTGATTATAAACTAATATTTAGGCTTTCGACAGTAAGTTGAACATTTAAGTTACAAACTTAGACAACATTAACACATGTAGGGTAATCAAATTTACCATCATAAAATTAGCATTCTCCTATATGTTAACTAGTCTTAAACTCATCACTTAGATACGTTTTCTAGATTTTTCATATTGAAGGAGTTAACGATGTTTGATGACAAGAAAATTATGAAGATTAGCAGGAGACCATTAAATAAACACTTATTTCGTTTAATTGGTAAGACTAGAAGTTAAAGAGTGAAGTGATTCGAACAGTGTCATCTGGGTTGATCTGTTCTGTTAAGATATGATGTTTCGCTCATTGAAGAATGAGTAAATAGATCAGCTTTGCTCATTTGCTGAGCTGAACTACTCAATTGAATGATGAGCTAAATTGCTCAATTAGTGCTGAGTTTAAGTACTCAATTTGGTTGAGTAAACGGATCTGCTCTACTAATTTGAGAATGAGTAAACGGATTAGTTCTGCTAAATTCTGAGTTGAGGTACTCAGTTAATGGTGCGTTTAGTGCTTAGTTTAGGTGAGTAAACTAACCTGCTATGCTCATTAGAGAATGAGTAAACAGATCAGCACTGCTCGATACTGAGCTAATGTGCTCAATTAAGTGCTGAGCTAAATTGCTCAGTTTAGATGAGTAAACTAACTTATCTACTTATTAGAGAATGAGTAAACAGATCAGCTCTGCTCGATACTGAGTTGATGTGCTTAGTTAAGTGCTGAGCTAAATTGCTCAGTTTTTCTGAGCTTAAATGCTCAGTTTAGATGAGTAAACTGAGTTTCTCTTCTCATTAGAGAATGAGTAAACATATCAACTCTGCTCGATGCTGAGCTAAAGTGCTCATTAAGTGTTGAGCTAAATTGCTCAGTTTTTTTGAGCTTAAATGCTCAAACGTTTATTTCAAGCTTAGTCTTAATCTACTAAGTGTTATAAATAATGTAAAAGCAAATTAGTGCAATAACAACCGTTGCAAAATCGATGGAGAGAAATATGATTTCGCTTTATTGAAAGTGTGTATCTCAAAACGAAAGAGAATAACTTCAAAACATTCAATGAAAGACAATAATCAGAAAATGATTAGAAACTCATACGAAATACTTGCATAGGTGAGAGATATTCTAGGGTCTGGGGATTTCCATGCCATCTAGATCATCTAGCCAATAGGTTCCTAGTCTGTTGACTTTGGTGACTTAGAAAGAGCCTTCTCAGTTTGGTGCTAACTTTCCCAAGCGAGCTTTTGGGCGATGAGGCATTGCTCTTTGAAGTACCAAGTCTCCTACAACGAAGTGTCGTGGATGGACTGCATGGTTAAACATTCGATACATTCTTAACTTGTAAGTTTCCATCCTCATCAATGCCCTATCACGTCTTTCTTCCAACAAGTTCATTTCCTCTCGTATGAGTTCTTCATTCTTCACCAAGTAGATTGCATTATTTTATTTGGACAACATTCCTGTATCTACTGGAACAACAGCTTCGGTGTCGTAAGTCATGGAGAAAGGTATTTCCCCATTGGCAAACGTTGGAGTGGTCCGGTGAGCCCACAGTACTCCTGGGAGTTCTTTCACCAACTTTTCTTTGGTGTCACCCAATTGTTTTTTGAGTGTCTTCTTGATAGAACAGTTCGTTACCTCTACTTGCCCATTGTCTTGTGGGTACGTTGGGATAGATGTTCGATGTTGAATCTTCAGTTCATTATACATCCATGCAACATTACTGCCAATGAAAGGTGTTCCGTTATTAGAGATGAGTACTGTAGGAATGCCAAAATGGAAGATGATATTTTTCTGAAGAAAGTTCTTCATTTCGTTCTCTCCCATAGTAGTGAAGGCTTCAGCTTCAACCCACTTGGTGAAATAATCAATTATCACCAGTAAGTACTTCTTATTTCCTGGCGCTGGAGTAAATGGACCTAGTACATCCATCCCCCATTGAGAGAATGGCCAATGACTGATTATTGGAGTCTGCTGTTGAGCATGGACCTTGATATCATTGTAGGACCGTTGGTATTTGTCACATTTCTTAACGTATTCTTGTGCATCAATGCGCCTAGTTGGCCAATAGAATCCTACTCTTAGCGCCTTGTGAACCAAGGTTTTTTTCCTCCTTGGTGATTTTTGCAAACCCTTTCATGTATTTCTTGTAAGACATAGGTAGCTTCCTTTGATCCTAGACAAAGTAATAAAGGTTGGGAAAAAAAACGTCTATATAGTTTGTCGTTGGCTAACACATACCTCGAAACTTTGTATAGAACTTTCCTGGCAGAGTCCTTGTCTTCTGGTAAGATTCTCTCATTTAAGTAATAAATTAAAGGAATTCTCCAGTCTTCTTCCTGGTCCAATTGACCTCTGCATGCACATTGGCTAACTGGGGCTGCTATAGATGGTTGATCAAGGAATTCCACCAGTTTAGACCGCTGATCTGGACCAAAATTAGAAGCTAGCACTGACAAGGCATCTGCCTTTATGTTTTGAATCCTTGGGATGGCTTCAAACTTGCAACTTTGGAATGAGGAGATCAGTTCTTTTACTTTCTCAACGTAAAGGTGTAATTGTTCCTCATTAATGATGAACACTCCATTAATCTGATTGACCACTAATTGAGAGTCTGACTTCACCTCTAGAAGTTGGGTGCCTAAATCTTTGGCAAGAGTCAACCCAATGATCACTGCATCATATTTTACTTCGTTGTTGGAGGTTCGAAAACCGAGTTGCACTGCTTTTTCAAGATAATCTCTTTCAAGTGTTTGCAAGACTATACCCACACCACACCCTTTCCTGTTTGAAGCACTATCAACCCAGAGCTTCCATGGTATAGCTGGTTGATCCCTGCACTCTCTATTTTACGCAGTAGCTTCAGCTGGAGGAGTCAGTTCAGCAATAAAGTCCACCAAGGCCTACCCCTTGATTGCGGTCCTAGGTTTGTACTTAATGAAAAACTCACAAAGTTCCATAGTCCACTTCATGAGATGTCTAAATGCATCTGGCCTGTGCATTACCGCTAGGAGCGGGTATGAGGTCAGCACGTTAATCACGTGTGCTCGGGAATACAGTCTAATCTTTTATGTTGCGGTTACTAGGGCCAGGGCGAGTTTCTCCAACTCAGTATAGTGAGTTTCTACTTGGACTAATGACTTGTTGACGTAGTAGATCGGCATCTACCCTCCTGTATGATCTTTTATCAATGCAGCACTGACCGCTACAAGTGTCACAACTAGATAAAGATAGAGCTCTTCCCTTGGATCTACTTTGGCTAGCGTCTCAACTGAGCTCAAATAATCTTTGATGGATTGGAGCGCTTTTTCACAGTCATCATCCCACTGAAAGGTATTACTTTCACTCAAAATCTTGAAGAATAGAGCGCACCTATCAGTAAATTCAGAGATGAATCTGTTCAGTGCAGCTAACCTTCTTGTAAGCACTTGAACTTCTCTAATAGTTGCAGGGGATTTCATGTTCTTAACAGCTTCTATTTGATCAGAGTCCACCATGATGCCAGTTTGGTTTACCATAAAGCCCAAAAAGTTTCCAGATGCAACACCAAAAGTGCATTTTTCTTGATTTAGTTTCATGTTGTACTTCCTCAGAATGGCAAAAGCTTCTGCTAAATGGCCGAGTTGGTCCTCTTTTCTGGAGATTTTGACCAGCATATCATCAATGTAGACCTCCATAGTTTCTCTGATCTAATCTTGGAAAATATGGTTCACTAACCATTAATATGTAGCTCATGCATTTCTTAAACTAAATGGTATTACTTTGTAATAGTAAGTACCTCTTGGTGTGATGAACGTCATTTCTTCCTCGTCTTGTTGATCCATACAGATTTGATTATAGCTTGCATAAGCATCCATCATGGTCAGTCGTTGATGCCCTGCTGCTGCATCTACCATTTGGTCTATCCTCGACATTGAATAACTGTCTTTTGGGCATGCTTAATTAAGGTCGGTGAAGTCCACACATATCCTCCACTTTTTGTTTTTCTTCTTGACGAGGACTGGGTTAGCTAGTCACTTTAGGTAAATCACTTCCCTTATGTGGCCAATGGAGAGTAGTCTCTTCACCTCAGTTTCGATTACTTGTTCCTTCTTAGGGTTGAAAGTTCACATTTTCCTGCCTGACTGGAGGATAAGATTTGGAGATATCAAGGCACTAGACTGCAATGTTAGGGCTAATACCATTCATATCTTCTGGAGTCTAGACAAAGACATCCAGATTCTCTTAGAGTAACCTACTAATTTTCTCAGTCTCAGTCTGGCTTAATGATCCCCTTATCATCAACTTCTAAGCACCATTGTCGAAGGCGATCTCCCATACTTGCTCTATAGGTTGAATCACACTAAAGTGTTCCCTGAAATCATCAATTTCATGGGCCGAGCTTTTAGACAGAGCTGTCTCCTGCTCCTACTTTAATTGCTATAAGGACTTATTCCTTCTGTTTATAGCTACGGCAAAACATTTTCTCAAAGCTACCTGATCACCTTGTATCACCGCCACAGAACTATTCTTTGCATACTTAACGCACTGGTGGTACGTTGATGCTACCACTTTCATTGCATGCAACCATGGACGTCCTAGTATCGCATTGTAAGGAGATAAAGAGTCCATCACCATGAACTTTGTAGTCTTTGTATATCCTCGTTCTTCCTTGTTTGCGGTGACTGACAAAGTGATCTTCCCTCGTAGAGAGTTGAGGTCGCCTTTAAAACCCACCATGACTGTCTCGGTGGAGCTAACATCTGAACTGGGCACTCCCATCTGCTTCAGAGTATCCACAAATATGATATTAGCGGAACTGCCATTATCAACCAAAATCCATCTTACTTGGAAGCTGGAAATCAAGATAGTAATGACCAGGGCATCCTCATGGGGATGAACGATCCATTTCCAATCCTCATAAGAGAAAGTGGATGACTAGTCCCAGATTTGTGGTTACTGCCATTGCTTCTCCATAGCAACGTTCCAGTACTACTTCGCCGACCTTATTTTTTCGTTCATGGTTGAATTCTCTTGTTACTGGCCCAGTAGAGCTTATCATGAAAATCATTTCACGATTCTCGTTGAGACGACCCTCTCTGTGCTCTTTATCACTATTTTCTTCGCGATAGCATTCGTTTTTAGGCCTCTTTTTATCCCTTGAGCGCTCTTGCAGGTAGTCACGTAGCTGACCCATATCAGCCAGGCGTTTGATCTCCTTTTTGAGCTCCCAACAATCATCCGTGTTGTGACCATGGTCCCTATGGAAATCACAGTACTTTGACCTGTTCTTTCTGTTAGACTTAGTAGCTTGCTTGAGAGGCCATTGAATTACCTCAGACGCACGTATCTCATGCAGAACTCTTGAGATCGGCATTTGTAGACCAGACATGTTTGGCTCTTGTCGAGCTTCTGGTCTGGAACCTGAGCTCCGTGTTTGATCTTTCTGCTTGTCCGAACTGCTTGTTTGGCCTTGTTGTGGTCCTTCTCGCTTTGTCTAGGGTGTTCTTTGGAAGATCCCCTACTTTTTCTTGTGAGCTTAACGTCTTCCAGCTTCATATAAGGCTTAGTCTTTTCCATCAGCTTCGCCATGCTCTGAGGATTTTTCTTCGTGAGAGAATCTTAAAATCGGTCATGATGTAATCCTGACGTAAATGCATTAATAATGAGGTTCGTGTCACAACCCTCAATACACGTCAATTCCTCGTTAAAGCGACTCATATACTATCGTAGAGTCTCTCATTTTTCTTGACACAGGGCCAGCAAATAATCAGGAACCTTCATCAACCTTTGACAAGTTATGAAGTAGTTGATAAACATCTTTTCAAATTCCTTAAATGATGTGATGGAGTTGCTAGGGAGCGTATGTAGCCACTCAAGGGCAGAACCCTTTAAGGTCGTGGTGATAGCTCTACAAAGCGTCGAGTCACTTAACCTATATAGGTTCATGACGTGCTTGAACTGGCGGATGTAGTCCACTGGATCTGTTTTTCCATTGTACTTCTCGAACTTCGTGGGATCAAACTTCTCAGATAGCGGTACAACTAGGATATCTGAGCAGAAAGACATTTCAATACCTTTCAATAGCGTATCCAGCTCGTCTAAAGGCTGACCTTTCTCCACCTTCTAATTTGTTGACGAGAGTCAACAGTCTCAGTTCGACTATGCATCCTCCTTTTGCGCTGCCGATTGTTTTATCTCCCTGGGCAGCTCGTTCCCCTTGGCATTATGAATCAGCATATCCTAGAGACTGTTTCTTCTCCTACGTCATTGTTGGAAGTTGGGGAGTGTAACCTGCTATTGGCGATTATCTCCACTATGTACTTGATCGTATCTACCATTTCAACCATTAGTGAGAACATCAATCTTCGCATTAGTGCTCAGCACTTCCGGCGGAGGATCAGCCCAAACTTCCTCATGCTTTTCCACTGGTATTTAATTATCAGATGGTGGCGACAAGTTATTACTTTGACTTGGCACTACTCCTCTTGCTCTTAGTTGCCTCATAGTTGCGACCGAAAGCTTTTTACGTTAGATTTTCCTATAGACGGCGCTTAATGAAGTTACCCAAATTCCCAGCATGTGTAACAGCCATGCAAATGCCAAAAACCCCTTCACCTTCTTCCTTTAACCTGCAAAACCGTGAGTTCTCAAAGGGTATACCGGTGTGGTATCGGCCAAAGAACCTTCGGCGTGAGAATAAGTTATTCTGGTAATAAAATGAGTTAATACACCGATTGAACCGTAAGTAAATACCAGTGATAACTGCCCCTTATATAGGCTTAGAGATATTTCGTTGTTTCATTGGAGAGGCCGCACGTTATGTGATACGCTCCTAACAGCTTGAAAGATAACCAATATCTTCTTTATTTCAGGAGAGATCTCTGTTACGTTCCCCATTAAACATGGGTTGTTATAGTTAATCCGGTTTAGAATGTTCTTCAAGTGTAAGGGAGGCAATCAAGACGGGTTGATTGTCATTCCTTGAACCTCAACACCGTGGGCTTTGATCTGCCCATTAGGTCGTTTGTCTTGCACAAAAGACTGCTGAAGACACTACCCCATTGGGCTCATTATTCTTCAACCCATATAACCCATTAGGTCTGTCTGTTTCGAATTGGATTTCTGACTCGATCTGACTCATTTAAGGCTCCACGCCTATGCCAGTTATGAGCGAGAGTTTTTCCATATCAATAACGGCCCATTCCATTTTCCCTTGATTTCATTTCATCCAACCAAACGAATCGTAAAGGTATATATATAAAAATATAGATAAATTAGCGGTTATGCTGTTCTATTCATGATTATCATCTCAAAACTAAAATTAAAATCAAAAGTTTTGTAGTTTTCAATACCAAAATAAAAATTGTAATTGAAATCAATTGATCGTTTCAAAATTAAATTATTTAGTTCAATTATCGATCGATTCAGTTTTAAAATTAAATTATTTAGTTCAATTAGATTCAATTACCATCCCTACTGACTGCATTGCTGGGCGGGAACATAAAGTGGGCCCGGGGGGGGGGGGGGGGGGGGGGGGGGGGGGAATCGTTTTTGTACTGCGTACAAGCGTAACCCATTTGTCTTTAGCTCCTCAACTTGTTTATAATTCAGCAATCCTCGAGAAGTCAGTTCATGCTTAACACTATGAGCTGGTGGTGGAACAGATCCATTGGCAATGCACAGGCATCTCTCTCTCTCTCTCTCTCTCTTACTTTTCACCTTAAATTTCTTAGTTTGAGTCTTTGGATGATTGAAACATGGAAACGCATTAAAAATAAATACATATTACTTTTAAATACTTATAATTGTAAGATTTTTCAATATCCTCAGTTATATTACTGACAATACTATTTTTCTAATCAAGTCACTAAAAAAAAAAAAACAGTACTTGCTAATAAAAAATAAATTTTATAAATTGAATATTACTCTATATACCTACACTAAAAGATCTTTGCTCTCAAATTAAATTAGGTACACTAAAAGATCTTTGTTCTCAAATTAAATTAAATTATTTTGAGATTTTGATGAACAATCTACGAAATTAAAATTTTAACCGATGTAATTCACACGGTATAATAGTTTTTTTGGAAATATAAAATTATTATTTTTTTTTCATGTAAACATTGCAGTAACTTTTATGGTGATATTTAGACTTTTAACATTAAATTTGGATTTCTAGAAAAAAAAATTAGTTTGTGAATTGTATGAACTAAATTTTTTATTTTGTAGATTGTTTACTAATAAATTTTTATAAATTAATTAGTTATATTATATTTTAAAAAAAAAGGGGAAAAAGAAAAACACCAGTATATTTCACATCATAACATTTCACTTTGATCATGTCACCTCCTAATCCCATCTTAACATTTCACTTTGGTCATTTCGCCTCCTAAACTTTTACATGTTTAATTCATTTGAATCAATCAATTTGGTGTCGGATTTTAAAGATGTTAGACTCTTCTCCAATAAATTTAAGGTTGTTTTTGGGTGAGATATTTGAAGAAATAATTTCATTTTGGGAAGAGATTTGTAAGTTTTCTTAGCAAAATTCCTTTAAAAAATTTACAAATTTCATCCCGAAATGAAATTCTTTCAACAAATGCTTTACCCAAATGCAACTTAAGGGATTTTAATTACAAGATATTGCATATAATTTTTTTATTTTTTGGTACAAATGTTAAGGGGAAGGGCTTTGAATATTAAACATTCTATTAGAGAGACATAGATAACCGCTAAATTACAAGGAGTAATTTAGGGATGAAATTTAAATACCAGGGTAACAATTGAAATTATGGCCATATTTTTAGGGTGCATAGTGAATTTTAGTTGTATTAATTTCTTCGAGCTCTAACCTTTATCTACAGAATAAAATTCAGCAGAATGGAGCCAGGGAAGGTTACCGAAACGTCGGCCTAATAGTCGGCATCACCGGCATAGCCGGAAGCAGCCTAGCCAGCATCCTCCCTTTAGCTGAAACCCCCGGCGGCCCATGGAAAGTCTACGGCGTAGCCCGCCGCCCACGACCCGCCTGGCTCGCCAGCCACCCTGTCGAATACATCCAATGCGACGTCTCCGACGCCGCCGCCGCAGCCTCTAAGCTCTCCCCTCTCACCGACATCACCCACATCTTCTACGTCTCCTGGATAGGTTCCGAAGACTGCACGACCAACGCCACCATGTTCCGGAACATCCTCGACTCGGTGATCCCCAATTGCCCAAATCTCCGGCACATTTGCCTCCAAACCGGAATCAAACACTATTTCGGATTGTTCGAAACCGACAGTAAATCCGAACCCCACGATTCGCCGTTCACCGAAGATCTACCCAGATTGAACGAACCCAATTTCTATCACAATCTCGAAGACATTCTGTACGAGGAATCGGAGAAAAATTCCTTGACGTGGTCCGTCCACCGACCCGCTCTGATTTTCGGGTTCTCCCCCTGTAGTCTGATGAACATTGTCAGCACTCTCTGCGTCTACGCCGCCATTCGCAGACACGAGAACAAACCGCTGGTGTACACAGGGACGAAGACCTCATGGGATTGTTACGCCGACGCGGTGGATGCCGATCTGCTGGCGGAGCACCACATCTGGGCGGCAGTGTCTCCGGCGGCGAAGAATCAGGTGCTGAATTGCAACAACGGCGACGTGTTCAAGTGGAAGCACGTGTGGAAGGTGTTGGCGGACGAATTCGGGTTGGAAATGGTGGGGTACGAGGAGGGGAAAGAGCAGGGGAGCATGGCGGAGGTGATGGTGGGGAAGGAGAAGGTGTGGGAGGATATCGTAAGAGTGAATGGATTGGTGCCGACGAAACTGACGGAGATCGCGGCGTGGTGGTTCGCCGACATCGCATTTGCGTCGGTGAATCTGTTGAGCAGTATGAACAAGAACAGAGAGAATGGGTTCGTCGGGTTCCGGAATTCGATCAAGTCCTTCGTTTCTTGCATTCACAAAATGAGGGATTACAAGTTTATTCCTTAGACGACTTGCTCTGGCTGCCATTGTATTGCTCTACTTTGTTGTTTTTTCCCCTCGAAATAAGAGTGCAATGAAGCATATGGATTTCTCGACATGGATCAATGGAGTTTTTTTTTTTCTTTTTTTTTTTTTATATATATATCAAAGTTGTACTACCAAATTCGAACGTGCCAAAAACACTTCCTCAAATAAAGAAGGTCTAGAATTCCGAAAAAATATTCGAGCATACCACAATATTTTTCTTTCACGTATTTTGGTGTGAAGTTGGATAAAGACCTAGACACTTCTCATGGAAGTGTTTACACATTCCGCGCACAAGGACAAATATTCCATGACCTCCCGTCCTTAGTTCCATCAGAGAGTGGTCCAAGCTACTTTCAAATGTATTTCTACGACACTGACAATGAATTAAACAATTGGCTGCACGTGTTGGAAAATGCACATCTAAATAAGGATATTGTTGCAAAGCTAATGCACATACTTCATCAAAATCCGTATGCTCAAGTATTGTACCGCCTTCAAAATTGCCCACTTGAATCGTATAGAATTAATATATGCACTAATGTTGGACTAAATCAAAGAGTTTATAATTTCCTATCAGCTGACCCAATAACAAGAATTTAGATAGAATGAAATAATGAGAACATATCATATGAAAGAGATATTATTGTCTGCGTGCATTCTAGTAAGAGACACAGGGTCAAATACTATTATGAATGCTATGACCCACTGCAATATCATTTATTATTTCCAAGAGGAGAATGTAGATGGCATCAAAATATTATGTAAAAAAAAATGTTGCGACTAATTTCAACCATTCCATTCACGTAGTTGAAGATAGTTGTATTCAAATGTAGAAATTTGATGAAGAAATTTTCGCCCAAGAACAAAAAGGTCTAAAAATTAAATTTTATTTTATTTTATTTCATATTATATTACAATACTAAATGAACTACCCAAAAAAGACATATTTAATTGTTACCTTAATACATTTTAATTAGTATATTATCCCATGCTAAAAATTAATTTCATATTTTTCTTGCAAATGTCACATTTTCTAAAAGGAAGAAGGTATCATGTAGGAAATATTATTCTTAAAAATTGCAAATTAGAGTGGAAGATTCATCTATACTGCTACTGTCTTGTAGATTGTTACAACAATTTGTTGTTGATATGTACATAAGGCTTGAGACAACAAGGCTCGACTATTATTGTAAGCAACAAAAACAAATACGAGCTGATTTGTACCAAGGAATTGTTGATAGTGTATTAGCCAGAGAAAACAGAGCAAACATGATTGGAAAACGAATTGTATTACCTCCATCTTTTGTTGGCGGACCCAGAGATATATGTCGAAGATACCTTGATGCTACGTCATTGGTACAAAATTTCAGAAAGTCGGATATGTTTATTACTGTTACTTGTAATCCAGCATGGAAAGAGATACAGGATGAGCTAAATGCTGGCCAGATACCACAGGACCGACCCGATTTAACTGCTACAATCTTTAGATTAAAATTACAGGATTTGAAAGACCAACTCTTTAAAAAAGACTTATTTGGAAAAGTTGTTGCTTGCGTATATGTAATTGAGTTCCTAAAAAGAGGACTTCCGCATGCACATATACTTATCTTCATAAGAAAATAAGACAAAATTTGGAATCCGACACAGTATGATAGGTTCATTTGTACTGAAATACCTGATGAGAGTGAGGATCCTCACTTGTTTTGAAAGTGATAAAGCCTATGATGCATGATCTATGTGGAGTTTCAAATAAAACCAACCCATGTATGTGCTCTGGTAGGTGCAAACATTATTATCCTCTTGCGTTCTGTGAAAAAAAAACTACTTAAGGAAAAGATTCTTACCTGATATATCGGGGAAGAAATAATAATAAACAGGTTCTAGTTTGCGATGTGAAATTGGATAATCGTTGGGTTGTGCCTTTCAATCCATACCTTCTAAAAAGACATAATTGTCATATCAATGTTGACGTATGCTCCAGAATCACAACTATTAAATTTCTTTACAAGTACATATATAAAGGCCATGACAAAATTGTTGTTCATATTGCTCGCAATGATGGGAACAAAATTGTTGATGAGGTACAAAATTTTAAAGATGCAAGGTGGGTATTTGCACAAGAAGTTATCTGGGGAATATTTGAGTTCAATTTGAGCGAAATTTTCCCTCCTGTAATGAATCTTCCGGTCTATCTACCAAATAAGCACTGCGTAACCTATTTAGAAAATCAAAACCATGACCATTTGGTTTGATTAGTCATGATGTATAGGACAATGCTTATTGAATTCTTCAATGTGTACTGCTTTGATAAAAACGAACAAACCTATCTTTACAGGGAATTCCCAAAGCATTATGTATGGGATAAACAAGAGAAATATTGGAGTAAAAAAAAGGTAAACAAGTTATTGTCTGTGTGAACAGTGCTACTACCTAAGACATCTTCTTAATCATGTTCGAGGGCCAACGTCTTTTGATCAATTTTTATTCTACAATAGTGTCCAATCTCAGTCGTTTAAAGAATCTGCTCATGGTGGCCTCAAATAATGCGCTGCCACTTTCACCGCAAGTATACGGATCAAGTTTTAGTATAGTGGACCTTTCGGTCGGGTATCGTATCCACAGGGATTGATGTTGTTACTATCGAGTATCGCGATTATCATAACCTGACTTTATCTAGGCGACAATAAATGGATTTTAATTAATTACTAATACTAAACTAAAATACTAATTAAGTTAACTATACAATAAATACTAATTTGAGATTGTTTAGGGGAGTAGATTGCCTAGGGATTAACTTTATTTACTTAAATGCGTTTGATTTCGTTTTAGTTAACAATAATGGCGTTCGGCGTATCCGACAATCTCGGTTCGTAAACTCCCTCGCCACCTCTTCCGAGTGTAAGACTGGGGAATACGTGACTTCGTGTCAACGCCGAAGTCTCCATCAACGTCTTAACGACTCTAGGTCACGTGAGTCTCGCCCCAACATCATCGATTGCACACTTTCTAACGCCCTCCCGGGTCGTTAGATTGTCGTGTTGTGTTAATCCTAGTCCGAATCCGGGGTTACCTCTCTTGAGTATCAAACCCCATATTCTCAATATATCTAAACTAGCATATAATCATAGAAAACACGACAACACAATCGAAATTATAAGGAACAACCATAAACGAAACACAAATTCAACTAAAACTACATTTTCATAAATAATACATTAATCCCTATTACAATCCATGTTTAACTCATGGCCCTAACCGTTTATACAATATAAAACGAGCTAAACATGCTCAACAACTACCAAAATGAAGAAAAGAAAGAGAGGAAACGAGCGACTTAGCCGATATCCAAAGATTTGCCGCTAGAAACGTAGATCGATCGCTTCCTCATTGATCCTCCATCTCGGGTTGAGAGCTCTCCCTTAAAAATCCCTAATCCTACTCTTAAAATATGGCCTAAGGCCTTAAGGGCTGAAGAGAGGGAAGATAGGAAGAGAGAAGGGAAAAACTTATCCCAAAATATCTCAAAATATCTAATAAATATCAAGACTGTGCTGAAGGATTTTCACCTAGGCGAAGTTAAGTTGGTTAACTTTCTGCCGGAAATTCGCCTGGGCGAAGTTACTGCAGGTTTGCAATTTTGTTTGGCTGTAACGTCTTCATACGAACTCCGATTGAGGTTATTCAAAAACCTATGGAAAGCTAAGAAAAATATATACAACTTCTATGTTTTGAGTATTTCCAAAATCGGATTGCATCATAGTCCAAAATAGCTTTTAAGTTACAGCACCTATACCGGCTTCGCAGGTTTGGTGACCGCCTAGGCTAAGAAGTAGGCGGTGGATTTAGAAATGTTTCTACTGGGGTTTCTACCTAGGTGGAGGAATTTGCTGCCTAGGCGGTGGGCTGTCAGTAGCCTTTTGTCATTCTCAGCATCTTCACTGCCTAGGCAGAGGTCTAGACGCCTAGGTGGTGGGCTTCCTTCATATTTTTGCCTCCTTGCTTATTTATCCACCGTAACTTCGACTCGCCTTCGATTCGATCTCATCGTTTTCGCTTCAGTTTCCTATCTTTTTGCCACACACCTGATTTATACAAAAAGTATAAACACATATTAAAACATATAAAAATAACTATAAACGTACTTGAAAACTAACAAATTCGGATTGGAAATACGTAAGTAATTTACACCTATCAAATACCCCCAAACTCAAAATTTTGCTAGTCCTTGAGCAAAACACCCACACAATACGAGAAAGTATATAAACTAATTACGAAATTAAAAACTACAAACGAAAAATATTAAAAACAAAAATGTGTAAGTTTTGATTATCATCTACCGGCCGAAAGATTTTTCCCTCATCGACCCCCAATCCTATCAAGTTCAAGCATAAATCACACCATGTGATGTTCTATAATTTTAACGTTCAAAAATAGTAAGCGCCATTCTAGATCCTGTTTAAGCGTGTGTGTGTGATTAAACTCAAATATACTACTATCTTTTGATTAGATGGGATTATCCCTAAATAAAGATCATAACTAAAACCTTTAAGGTATAGGGAATCCATACGCCTAACGTGAGATCTATTCTCCACTAATGTAGGCTCGGAGGTTCAAAAAGATCAATAGGACTTGGTTTGGTTTTGGAATAATGGCCAAGGGTATTTTGGAATAGAAAATAGGTTAACGTCGTTAACTTAACGTTACCCGAGGCACATCGCTTGGCACTCTCACACTCGAAACCCCATAGTTTAATTAGAAACAACCATGAACAAACATTTAAGAATGTCGTACTCACTTGTCATGTCAAAAAAAAACTATTTTTTATTTTTATTTTTATTTTATTTTTTTAACACACCCCTAAACTCATTCGAATTTCTACAATTTTAAGAGTGTGCAAAAATGATTAAGTAACACACCCCAAAATGTATTCAAATTCTTATAACCTTAGGAATGTGCAAACAATAAGAACGACAAAACGATAAGTGAGTACTCGAATATCGAACCAAATTAGAATTTCGGCCTAAACCCAACCGCTCACATCAAGTAGTGAAATGCTAACTTGATTCACTCAACTTGTGCCTTCAGTTTAGCGATATAGGTTTGAAAAAAGTTCAATCGGCTAGGGTATTTGTTAAGTGTTCAAAATTGAAACGGCTGTTAGGCTTCAACAGGGTAACAAGGGATAATGATATTGCATGGTAAGCTTAAAAAGGCTCAAGTGATCAAATGATTGCCTAAATCATATCTCCTAAACAACCTCGCCTAGGATTTCGCCTCGAATTTCTCCCAAATCAGGTTCTAGAAACCCTATTGTCATGAAATTGATTGACGGATAATCAGTTTCAAATCAATAAGATAGTGCTATATTGAGTTTACGTGCTTGTACATTTAGGGTCTACAATAACTTTTACTAAGACGATACGTCAAGCACACAGAACACATATGAATGAGTGTTAAACTAAACAAACTAATCCTAAACAAGCATGCAAACGTATAAAAACAGTAAAACATGATAAAAAAACATCTACACATACTAAAACATATTACACATCATCACCAACTCAACACAGGTGGTGTCTAAACAAGCCGTCAGCGATCCAAATGACAGTATATAGCATGATATTGAAGACAGGGGTTTAGAACACGTACCTGGGAGGAGAGAGGATCTCGCCTCCGACTCAAATTAACGGAGATGTATCTAACTTATTTGTGACCCTGGGTTGCCTCCCAAGAAGCGCTTGGTTTAATGTCCTCGGCCCGACACATGCCCTCAAGACTGGCGAGATTTTCAATGATCGAACCGCAGGAGTACCTGTCGATCTAACATCTTCAAGCATCCTGTAGGAAAACAAAAACAAAACTACAAACGAAAATTATATACCAAAGAAATGCCTAGATTAAAATCGAGTTATTTACTCCTAATATCGATAGCAATCAACAAGACAATCCCCGGCAACGGCGCCAAAAACTTAGTGGCCGCAAATAATGCGCTGCTACTTTCACCGCAAACGTACGGATCAAGTTTTAGTATAGTGGACCTTTCAGTCGGGTATCGTATCCACAGGGATTGGTGTTGTTACTATCGAGTATCGCGATTATCATAACCTGACTTTATCTAGGCGACAATAAATGGATTTTAATTAATTACTAATACTAAACTAAAATACTAATTAAGTTAACTATACTATAAATACTAATTTGAGATTGTTTAGGGGAGTAGATTGCCTAGGGATTAACTTTATTTACTTAAATGCGTTTGATTTCGTTTTAGTTAACATTAATGGTGTTTGGTGTATCCGACAATCTCGATTCGTAAACTCCCTCGCCACCTCTTCCGAGTGTAAGACTGGGGAATACATGACTTCGTGTCAATGCCAAAGTTTCCCTCAACATCTTAACGACTCTAGGTCACGTGAGTCTCGCCCCAACGTCATCGATTGCACACTTTCTAACGTCCTCCCGGGTCGTTAAATTGTTATGATGTGTTATCCCTAGTCTGAATCCGGGGTTACCTCTCCCGAGTGTCAAACCCCATATTCTCAATATATTTAAACTAGTATATAATCATAGAAAACACGGCAACACAATCGAAATTATAAGGAACAACCATAAACGCAACACAAATTCAACTAAAATTACATTTTCATAAATAATACGTTAATCCCTATTACAATCCATGTTTAACTCATGGCCCTAACTGTTTATACAATGTAAAACGAGCTAAACATGCTCAACAACTACCAAAATAAAGAAAACAAAGAGAGGAAACAAGCGACTTAGCCGATATCCAAAGATTTGCCGCTAGAAACGTCGATCGATCGCTTCCTCGTTGATCCTCCACCTTGGGTTGAGAGCTCTCCCTCAAAAATCCCTAATTCTACTCCTAAAATATGGCTTAAGGTCTTAAGGGATGAAGAAAGGGAAGAGAGGAGGAGAGAAGGGAAAAAATTATCCCAAAAGATCTCAAAAGATCTAATAAATATCAAGGTTGTGCTGCAGGATTTTCGCCTAGGCGAAGTTAAGTCGGTTAACTTTCTGCCAGAAATTCACCTAGACGAAGTTACTGCAAGTTTGCAATTTTGTTTTGGCTATAACTTCTTCATCTGAACTCCGATTGAGGTTATTCAAAAACCTATGGAAAGCTAATAAAAATACATACAACTTCTATGTTTTGAGTATTTCCAAAATTGGATTGAATCATAGTCCAAAATAGCCTTTAAGTTACAGTATCTGTACCGGCTTTACAGGTTTGGTGACCGCCTAGGCGAAGAAGTAGGCGGTAGACTTGGAAATGTTTCTACTGGGGTTTCCACCTAGGCGGAGGAATTTGCTGCCTAGGCGGTGGGCTGTCAGTAGCCTTTTTTCATTCTCAGCATCTTCACTGCCTAGGCGGAGGTCTGGACGCCTAGGCGGTGGGCTTCCTTCATATTTTTGCCTCCTTGCTTATTTATCCACCGTAACTTCGACTCGCCTTCGGTTCGATCTCATCGTTTTTGCTCTAGTTTCCTATCTTTTTGCTTCACACACCTGATTTATACAAAAAGTATAAACACATATTAAAACATATAAAAATAACTATAAACGTACTCGAAAACTAACAAATTCGGATTGGAAATACGTAGGTAATTTACACCTATCAGCTCAACAATGGGGACTTCAAATCGGATGATTATGTGTCGAAGTGCTTATATAAGGCTGTAATTTTCCATATGCCACTGCCTCTTCTCCACCTATATGCAATTACATTAGTCCATTGTCAACCTCGTAATGTTAGGACATTGCGGAATACACACTTCAAATCAATGTCAAAAGACTTCTCATACCAAATGAACTCGACTTCGATACTAGAGTTTCAAAAACTTTATAAAGTATCCAATTATTTTTAGAGAGCATGGGAAAGAACATAGAAGACTACAATCTCCCCCCAATTGTACAAGCCTGTATGCATGAAAACGTGGATATTAGCAGAAAAATTATTGATGAATTGGCTGTTGAAGTACCCACTAAAGATTTTCTAGAAAAAGCGCAATTGAATAAAGAACGAAATATTACTTTTAATGCAATAATAGAATGTGTTGATTGTAATGAAGGGAAAATCGTTTCCATTGACAAACCGGGCGGTACTGGTAAGATATTCTTGTACAAAGCTATTCTTGTTTCTATTATATCAAAAAGAAATTTTTCTATTGGTACTGCCACTTCCGGTGTTGCTGCCTCAATTTTACCAGGTGAAAGAACAGTGCATTCGAGATTCAAAATACCCATTGATGGAAACAAATCAAGTGTTTGCAATATACCTAGACAAAGTGGCTTTGCGGAACTATTGCAAGAAGCAAAGCTTATAATATGGGAAGAGACACCAATGGCAAAATGGTGGGCATTTGAATCATTGGATAAAGTTTGCGTGATATTATGACAAGTGATGCAACATTTAATGGAAAAAAATTGTTTTCGGATAAGACTTTCGTCAAGTACTTCGAGTTGTACCGTGAGGCACACAAAATGAAACTATAAATGGTTATATCATAGTTATGGCCACAGATGGAGAAATTGAAGCTAACGATCAATATAAGGGCTTTATTTGACAAAATATTCAGAGATTATCTTTTACGCGTTGGTGACGGTGACGACAAAATTATGGACGATGACATGGTTGAAATTATGCACGAAATGCTCATTAGTAAAAGAAACTTTCTATCAGCAGAGAACATATTTGTCAACGCCATATTCCCAACAATTCAGGAGAAATCAAACTCAACAGAATATATTAGAAATCGCACAATCCTCGCCACTAAGAATGAATATGTGACATGCTAAATGACAAGTTCATAGACATTTTTCCCGAAACATCATGGACATACAATAGTTACGACGAGGCTGTTGACGACACTCATAACTACTACCCAGAAGAATTCTTAAACACCTTAACTGTAAGACCCTGATTTTTCTAATACGTTCAATTTGAGTCGCATGAGAGCACATTAGAAAATAACGGGGTGGATGACGTCATTTATTATTTGATTTAAAAATTTAGGGGTCAAATTGTAATTTTCATAAGCATTAAAATTGAGAATTGGGTTCAATCAGTAATTTAACTAAAATGGAGGGGAGGTTAGTGCGAAGTGTCCAATATTTTATATATATATATAGACGGGGGGAGAATGAAGGGTGGAGCAACGGCCATTTGGCCAGTTTCTTTTTGACTTATACACACACACACACACACACACACATATATATACTAGGGTATAACTCGTGCCTGAAGGCACGGGCGAAAAAAAAAATGAACCTAAAAGAAACCAATATAAACTCCTCTATTTATACAACATTCTACACATGTTTTATTAAAAATCAACAATAATTAACATTTAAATATCACTACCTAATAACCTAGATATTTGTCTATTAAAATAATATCTCAATTTGTAGTCCTCTTGATTAATCGTACAATCCAGTAGATTCCAATTCTGTATAGTAAAATTCATATCAACGTTTTGTTCACATAAATAGAAAATGAAGAAAACTTATTTGTTATTGACTGAGATCCCTAGTCATGGAGTAGGACATTTAACTGATCAAAATACGTACGTAAAGTTTGATTAGTGTTTTTGCGAACAAAAATAAAAAACACAGGTGGCGTTTGCTTAGTGTTTCTGGGAACAGAAATAAAAGATACATGTGGCATTTGTTTAGTGCTTTTGTTTCCATATTTATGTTTTTTCTTTTTGTTCTGCTCCTTGAAATTGGGAACAAATTTCTGCGAACAAAATAGTGTTGTTCCAAGATTTTTTTTTAAGTTTGTTTCCATATTTTTTTGTTCTCAATTTTCTAAAAAAGGAAATAGAAATCAGGGAACAAAAACGGCAAACAAATAGGACCACTGGAACCCAAAAAAAAACATTTTTTTGTTCCATGCTTTGGAAAAAAAAAAATTTGGAATGGTACACAATTGTTCTCTACCATTGTCTTTTTGCTCCGAATAATCTAGGATGAGAGAGAAAATTTTGAGAAAAGAAACACCAACTGTAGCATAAAAAAATACAGAAAAATGGTGAATATAAATTACATTATTATCATTCTTAATATAACACGCATAAAAATTCAATTATTGGAATTCTTAATTTTTTCAACATATCAAACAAAGTAACACACTATAACACGCATAAAAATTAAATTTGACAGAAGTCAAATATGCAATTATGATGTCTAAAAAAAAAATGGTCAAAATTTTAAGAGGAAAAGAGAGACCCCAAGTAATTGAATTTACGAATCATTTTCAGTTGATAGTCACTATACTTGAAATTGGAATAAAAGACAAAACAGATCTGCAAAATTTTCTCAATTTCATGAATAAAAATTTCACTAACTCAAACTTGAAAGGGAAAAATAACTCCCCTTATACCAAATATTGATGAGTTAAACTTAAACTCTAATGAGAGTATGAACTACCTTTATGGCAAATGGAGTAGAGGTAGATTCAGACCTAGCAACATGTCTGTCATGATTCCCAGAGCGAGAACGAAGTTAGTTACAATCAAATGAAGACACCCAAGTTACTTACATTCATACTATGTTGTCTCTCCATTGTACACAAACACATGCAAATATAGAGAAATTGAGGTAATTCATAACTAAACAAACTCATTAGCCAAATCAAGCACATATTAGAAGTTTGCTTTGTGTTTCTGTTCCCATATTTAAGTTTCTGCTCCTCGTTCTGCTCCTTGGAAGTTGGAACAAATTTATGCAAACAAAGTTGTGTTGTTCCTAGATTTTTCTTTTGTTTGTTTCCATAATTTTTTGTTCTCAATTGTCTAAATACGGATTTAGAAATTAAAAAATATATATATAAACAAACAAATCAACCATAGATCCCAAATTGTTTATAGTCAAGTTCATCATTAAACATAAGTATGATTGAAACTTCATAAAAAAAAAAATACAATTTTTAGTCGAACAAACCTATAATAAAAATAACTATTCATTTTAGATCTGAATAAATCGAAGACAAATTTAGCCAAATCAATAATCAACTCAGCGAAATCAAAAACTTCTTATGTATAACCCGTGCTTGAGAACGGGTTTTAACCCAATCCCTTTTATTTTTATAACGATACCAAACTATTAACTCGACCAATAAGAAATTTTAAATTTGGGCATAATACCCTTTTGTTATGCCACACTCCAATATGATTTAAATTTTGAACCTAATCCCCTTTATTTATTTGACATTCCAAATTTCCAACTCATATGTTTAAACAACACAATATTATCAAACACGACCAATAACAATCAGGCATAACAATAACTAACACAATGAACTTTAACAATACGAAAATAATAAAACCAATTAATTATATACACTACAAACTTAGTAATGTAAGTCCACCACCTAGAACTACTGGAACTTACCTTAATCACCGAGAGCATATTTCTGCAATATACTTCCAATAATTGCTAGCATCAGATAAAGCATAACACCTAACAAAATGATAAAAGTAAAAATTAATTATGGATAAAAACTTTAAACAATTTTCAATCAATATTAGAGAGAGGAATGGGATAAAAATAGTGAGATTTAACCCCCTAATGTTGGTGAAGAGAAAAAAAAAATCACAACTTTTAACACTACCACAATGACTTTCAATATCCAAGATGCATTGTTGATGTTTATATATGCAAGCATTGTGAAGCACTAAAGAGTAATTGGAGCCCTTGAAGGTATCCAAGAATTTAGAATACAATTCAGTATTACAATTAGACACTTACCATCAATAGATCATCAACTCTATTAGGGAAGCACACTTACCGGGAGCAACTCAGAGATCATAGTAATGAAAATTGCAGCTCCAAATGATGCTTCTATTCTATACATCAGTATGAAATGCTCAGGAATGAAAATATAAATCAATAGAAAAATATGGTGGAAGTATATCTATCCGGAAAATGTATATATCTTATAATTCAGAGGGAAACGAAAAAATTAAAATAAACTGAAGTCAAATATGCAAGCTTGAATATAGACTTTGGTTTTGAGGCAGGTTAACTCAGTCGCAGAGAGTGGGGACTCATTATACTCCTTGGAAAATGAACTCTTAGAAAACATTAGTACATGGTTTCAGAGAAACCAATGCAAGGGCTAAACCCTATGCTTGCTGATGTTGTCTCATTGTATTGAATTTTTTACGTGTCCCCCATTTGTTTAGTTATGTTCACAAAATTTTGCTTTGGAATATCGAACTTATACACAGATTTTTGTTTCTTTTCCTTAAAAAAAATCTAGAAGGAAAAAAAAAAAACTAATACCAAACAAATTTGGCACTTGATTCTGAATATGTGACAACTGAAAGATTGCAAAAATCATAAAGATCGCAAAATAAAAATATGTCTTTCCACCGAAGCTAAATTTAACAACAGTTGAATAAATACAACTATATTAACACAACTAATGAACTCACAACACACACACACACAAACAAAAAAAAAACAGGGGGACAAAAAATCAAAATTAAACACATATAATTAATAGACCGGGTTAAATTTATTCCTACCTTTTCTATTTAGTGCTTCTCATCATCTCCACTCGAGCTTAAACCTATGAAGAACACAAACAATGTCAATTAGATATAGAATCAAAATAATGAAACAAATTAAGGGAATTAGAAACGGATGCCCTGTTCTCAGAGAAATGAAGCCGTGGATATATATTTTTCGATCTTGCTTTCCAATTTTTCAGCTTAATTTTCTAGAAACACAATAAAATTATTCTCACGTTTGTACTTTTGTTTCAAGTTTTCAGAGTACATAAAAATAAATATGGGAATAGAAGCACTAAACAAACTCCATCTAAAGAACTGACGAACTAAAAATAGTACCAGAAGCTGAATAAGTACAACAAATGAACTGAAAAACAGGAAACGGGGATTAAAGATTATCAAATTTATTCCATACCTTATATATTTTGTGTTTCTCGTCATCTCTACTCGAACTCAAATTTGTAAATAAATTTTCTAGAAACACAACAAATGTATTTTCACATTTCTAATTATATTCTCATATTTCTGTTACAATTCCATATTTTAATTGAATTTTTTTAAGGGGAAAAAACACAGAAAAATCACAAACAAAAAAAGGCAGGTCCCTCATATGTTTAGTTTATGTTCAACCTTGTTCCCAGACAACAGTTTCTTTTCCTAAAAGAAAGATTCTGGAATGAAACGAAGAAAAAAAAAAAAGACTCATGCTAATCAAATTTTGCACTTGATTTTGAATATGTGGCAACTTAAATATCTCAAAAATCATATAAATCGCAAAACAAAAATATATGTATTCCCACCGAAGTTACATTTAACAAATACAACTAATGAAGTAATGCAAACATATAAACACAACTAACGAAATAACAGCACACCAAAAAAAATGAAAAAGGGAAAAAGAAAAACAAAAAATAGGGGGACAAAAAATCAAAATTAAACATAGAATTCTCAAAACCCAAATTACAATAAAAAAAATAAAAAAAATAAAAAAATAAAAAACCTAAAAAAGAGTATTTTGACAACTTTCTGTGATTACATTGTGTGGGGACAATCTTCATGACCGCCCAACAATCCGTTTTTAAAACCCAGTATCCAAAATAAATTACTGCTATTAAAAAAAAGTTGAAACAAAAATACAAAAATAAAAATAAAAATTATGAAAAATTAGTTATTAAGGAGGCTTAGACCTGGTGTTTGATTAAGCATCAGGAGGGGACACCGCCAGGGCTGCAAAACCAATTGCACGTAAGAGAATGACGACACGATCAACGCATCTGACGTACCTTCCGGATTGCCCAGCCAAGATACAGGTCAAATGTCTCCATGCGCGATTCATATTACTTATAGATATAAGATCGTCACCGCCTACAAATCCTACCTCGATGTGATTATATTCATGAGCGATTTAAGTTTATGTTCCAAAAAAAAAGGATAAAAAAACCATTCAAACTGTACCTAGATTATCACTACTATGATAATCTAAAACCCATAAAGTAACTTGAATCAATACATAAAAATAAAAACTAAGACAATGCTAAGAAATGTATAACGTACCTTGTTTTTCTTGAAACTAAATGAATATAGAAATGAAATCAGGTCCATTACCTAATATTCTCCTGTAAAAGCTCCATTTTGGCCTTCATATTAGTACATTCCATGGTCAAGCCTCCCCGAATTAATGAAAAATTACAGGATTCAAGAAATTAAAATAGTTAAAATAAAATAAAATAAAATAAATCTACAGATTATTTTGCAGAGTTCAGAACATACCGATGATTCAGTTTCGTTAACGACATGCTCTCTACCAGCAAAGGAATCTCTCTCATATCAAACGGGATTTTTTTCCATGCTGTCAAAATTATGAATATAATTAACATCAAACTTTATATAATTAACATAAAAACAGACTACAAATTCATCCTATATATTATTTTTGTCATCAGAACACCCATGTAACGTGATACATTTTAATTCCCACTTAGCACAACCAACAGTGAAGATAACCATTTTTGCCACCTCAAACTAATAGAGAATTAGAAACAATTAATAGAGAACACAAAAATTAACCATTTGATATGAAAATGGGACATCAAATTAGATTTCAGTACCCATTTTGGATTGGATTTTAGCAGTTTGCTGCTAAAAAAAAATGAAACAAATAATGAGATCTAAAACCCAAGAACTAAATGGTGTTTTTTTTAAGGGTTTGAAGATTAAGCATTATTATAAGAAGCGTTCATGATTTTTTGAACATCGTGATTAGTTGGTAATTAGTTGAAGAACTTACCATCTTCGAATCTAAGTAGAGAAACAGCAAATTATAGTGAATTTATACTGAAGCCTGAAACAGAGTGCATATAAGAAGAACACAGGAAGACATAATCCAACGATTAAAGCTTAAATTCTTGATCTCTAGATCTCAATTGTATAAAATTTTGAAATTGAAGGAAACTCACAACGAAATTCGTGAAGAAAAACAAAATTACACAGAGCAAACACACAAAAATGAAGAACATGCTAGAGAATGAGTGTGTGACCTGCACATCCACAAACCAAAAAAACGGTGGAGATTAAGAAGAAATTGAAGAACAACAGCAAATACATCTCCATCTGGAGTTATTCTCAGGCATTTTGTTCAAATAACGGGCCTGGAACAAAAAAAACAAACAGAAATTAGGGAACAGAAACCCGAGAATAAAAATAAACATAGCAATAGCGCTAGATCAGTGGCTATTATTATTGTGACGAGAAGGATTGAGCCCCAATTGTTCATTCCATGGATAGAATCCTTCAATCACCAGAAGCCGAAGCTACCTGCTCATCATCATCATTGAATTTGAACAAATCAGAAATTAAATCGAGACTCACCTTTTGGTCACGAATGGTGGAAACGATGAAACTCGAATTGAAGCTCTCATGTGTCGAGAAATTTTGTCCGACGACGATAGGTGGCCAGATCTAGACGACGATGTCCACGGCGAAGTGAGGCGATGCATGACGGAGAGCGATGACGGTTTGGATGTTGGTGTTGGCATCGTTGTCTTCGTTCTCGACGATAGACAGAGTTTGAAGCGAGTGAGTAGTGACGGCATGAAATCGATCGTGAATGGAGTAGAAAAGGATCATTCGAGACCTACTTGAGGTGTGGTGGCGTGACGGCTATCGATGGTAGACCAAGAACGGCGATATGGTGGCGATGGATTGAGAGACTCCAAAAGCGAGATGGGGTGGAATGGAGAGAGAGAAGGGGGGCCTATAGGAGTAAGGCGAGAGAAAGGTTGAAGACGTCTGAGTGAGAGAGCATAGAGAGTGGTGAGAAGGGTTTTCGAACCCAATTTAATCTAAGCCCTTGGATTAAAAAATGTCTCTTACATGCTGCAATATAGACCCTTGGATATGAGATCCAAAGGCCTAAAATGTTTTCCTCCAAAAAATAACTTTAGATACGGCTATGAATATGGAGAATGATTAGGTCAGGAGATAATATAGAGATTTGTTAGGGATATTGAGAAATTTGGGGATAATTTTTAGGTATTTGGGGATAATTTTTAGGTATTTTCGAAATGAATTTGATCTTGACCGTCCAATGAAAACTATCAAACGGTCAACAATATCTCTTAATATTATTCAATCTCGGCTATTGGATATTCAATCCAACGGTCTAAAATGTCTCAAATATATAATTTGTCCATATTCAATCTCAATCGTCAGATATTTGATCTGACAGCTCAAAATGTCTCAAAATATAAATATGTTATGATATATATATATATATATATATATATATATATAGAGAGAGAGAGAGAGAGAGAGAGGAGAGAGATAGACAAAGGAGAAGGAAAATCAGAAGAAAAAAAACAGAGAAAAAGAGAGCCGGCTGTCGCCGGTGGTGTTGCCTGGTTGTTCCAGCGGTGTCGGTCAGCATGAGGGTGTGTTCGATCGGCCATTCAACGTGTGTTTTAGTGTGTATTTGATCAGTAGGTTGCCGACGGTGTGTGGTCGTCGTTGTGGGTGTCGCCGGAGTGGAGTGTAGATAGAGAAAGAAGTGGGTATGTGTGTGTATGTGTTCCTCCGGTCTGTATATGTGTGTGTGTTTGTTGTTTGGTCCGATGGTGGTAGTAGTGGTGTCAGTTGGGCGTGGATGTTGGGGGTGTGTGTGTTTCGGTGCTGAGGGAGTATGTGTGTTGTTGATCTCATGTGGGTGTATGTGCAGACGACTGTGTGCGTGTGTGCATGTGTTCGTTGTGTGTGTGTTATGTTTTGAGGGTGTTTTGTGCCATCCAGTCGCCGACGAGAGCATGTCTGGGGGTGAGCGTGGCTAATCAGTTCGGCGACGGCGTTGTGGCGATGTGAGTTTCATCCGGCGATAGTGGCAGTGATCGTGAGTGTGTGCGTGTGTGTCATTGTATGTAGTTGTGTGTGCATGTGTGGTCGGCATGTTGAGGCCAAGACGGTAGCAGAGAGAGAGAGCAGCGGCTAAATTGGGAGCGCAAACAAGAAAACAGAAATGGGAAGAGAAAGTAGAAGCAGCGGGAAAAGAAGAGAAAGAAAAAGAAATAGGAAAAAAGGAGAAATTACACGAACCACCCCAAATAAAACCTAAAACTCTTCTCGCGGACCGGTGGAAAATCTGGGAAAGGTAGAGTTCCTGTCACTCTTAATATATGCATTTAATTCTATTTAACTGTCTCATGAGTGATTATGAAACTAATTACTATCATCGAAAATGTTGAACTGGCGATAATAAATATTGAGACCGTTCACATGAATAAATTCGATATCGTAAACTGTAACAAAACGATTGTTAATTAAATGATAATATTCCAAAAGAAAACGCGGGGAATAGAAAATTATGAAAATTAGGATTTCATGGCATGATTAGGTTATTTCTACATAAAATATTAATTTAGGCCATGTCACTATTAGGTTCGCAGGCACCGGAGTACCAGTAGAGAATAGGCGGTCAAAGTCTTCGAAAACGGATAAACAGGTAAGTGTACTGTCTTCTTGCAAATCTATTTTTATATATATGATGAAAAATGTGTTTACTTAAAACTGTATGATTTTTTTTACTGAAATCAATGGCTATGTTTAAAAGAGAGTGAAAACATGATTGTGGATATTTTTTCCCATAAGGGATGTGGATTTTTGAAGATATTGTTGATTTGGACGATGCCATAGTTTTCTTCCTGAAAGGGATGTGGATTCTCCCCGTAAGGGGTGTGGATTTCTTCTCATATGGGATATGGATTATATTCTCCCCGTAAGGAGTGTGGATTTCTTCCCGTATTGGATGTGGATATTATCTCCGAAAGGGGTGTGGATTATACTGCGCAGTTTGTTCCGCTAGGAAAGCATATCCTAACAATGGTACGGTACCGTTGCAACTCCCGATCGTGAGATTAAAACGATTACTATGGTTAGCTAGTGAGTGGTATAGTGGTGTGGTCTTTGAGATGTGGTGTTTTATCGTATTTGGTGTTTTATTATATATGCCGATTGTTATTATTTTATACTGATGGTTTGGATGAATTTCATATATTTGATATATATATATATGATGATTCTGAATAGTAGGAAGAATGAGTTTTTTTTTTGTATATGTACGCCGAAGGATTCTACTATCCTTCGCGTATATGACTACTCACAAGTGTACGAGGTATAAGTTTTAGTATAGTGTGATCGTTAAGATCGGGTTATCGTATCCATAGGGATTGGTGTCGTTACTATCGAATACCGTGTTTGTCGTGACCTAACTTTATCTAGGCTAAAAACAAATGTATTTAATTAATTAAACTAATACTAATATATCCTAAATTAACTACACTAATATCCTAATATGTTTTAGGGTGGAGAATTATCTAGGGATTAACGTGTTTACAAATACATGTTGGATTCCGATTTACTCACGTTTACGTTGTTCGACCTATTTGACAACCTCGGTACGTAAACTCCACCACCACCTCTCCCGAGTGTAAGAAGGGGGAATACATGACTTTGAGTCAACGAAGAAGTCCCCCTCAACGTCTTAACGATCCTAGGTCACGTGAATCTCGCCCAGCGTCATTGATTGCACACAATCCAACTCCCTCCCGGGTTATTGGATCGTCACGTTGTATTTACCCTATCGACAATCTCCATTCTAAAATTCCCTCGCCACCTCTCCCGAATGTAAGACGAGGGATATAACGCAACTTCGAGTCAACGAAGAAGTCCCCCTCAACGTCTTAACGACCCTAGGCGTGTGAGTCTTGCCTCAACGTCATCGATTGTCCACGATTGAAACCCCGACCAGGTTATAGAATCGTAGCGTTTGTTTACCCTAATCTGAATCCGGGGTTTGTTAATACCCCGTATTTTCCATTTACCATTCTAAGCATGATAAACAAACAATACAATAAACACAATCAAACTATGAAGAACAATCGTTCTCAGTATCTTCACTACCTAGGCAGTGGTCTAGACACCTAGGCGATGGGCCTGTTTCACAATTTTGCCTCTGAGCTTGTTTATCCACTGTAACTTCATCTTGCCTTTGGTTCAATCTCATCGTTTTCGCTCCAATTTTCTATCATTTTGCCCCACACACTTGATTTAATACAAAAAGATAAAAACTAATTAAAACATAATAAAATACTATATAAACGCACGAAAACTAACTTAATTCGGTTTGGAAATACGTAGGTAGATCACACCTATCAGTATATGATTTTAATACTACTGTTCAAAATGTGTTTGTTTATACGTGTTATGCTTGATCCATTTAAATGTTATATTATTTAGAATGTATTATTATTTTAAAATATTTTATTAAGAAGGCAATACACTCGCAGGTGAAACAGCTAGGAGTTGATCCCCTACTGGCACTAGGTAGAGTCCGGTGTTGCTGTAGTGAGGGAGTAGTTTGGAGCAGCTGTTGGAAGCGAACCTATGAGAGGTTCTTAGTTGTTTTATCTTTATTGATATTAGAAGTTTGTAGGGGCGGGTGTGTCCCCAAATCAAAGTGTGTATGTATATAACATGTCGGCTTTAGTGGTTGCGTATTTCAAATGTATTTATTCTCGTATTCTAGATTGATTTGGCGTTCAAGTGCTATCGTGTCAGTGTCACGCGGGCCCCAAGATTATGGGTGTCCGGGGTAGGGTATGACATTAACACTTACTGGTCTCCCACAGTATAAATTGGTGCTAAAAAATAATTGCCCTATTATGTTGCTTAGAAACTTAGATCCATAAGCCTTTATAACGGAACAAGAATGGTTTGTAGAGGATTTGATAAAAATGCTATACATGCAAAAATAACCTTGGGACAATATGCTGGGAAATTTGTTTTGCTTCCAGGAATCCCTCTTCTACCAGCTGAAAATTGTTCATACCCTTTCCATTTCAAGCGTCTGCAATTTCCAATCTGCTTATGTTTTGCAATGATCATAAACAAGGCATAGGGAACAAACAATACCACATGTTGGTATATGTCGGCATATATTTACCTCAACATGTTTTCTCCCACGGAAAAATTGTTTGTAGCCTTGTTGAGATGAACGCTATAACTACTACAAAAGTGTTTTTCGGTGGACCAATATCATAAGAGACGACAACAACACACATTGAAAATGTGGTCTTCAAGGAAGTCTTGAACAATTAGTCTACATAAAATGAATCCATGCCTTACTCCAGGTACAAAATTCTTAAACATCAATATTGCAAACTATACGTAAAATCAATTTGACTGTAATGTTTGAGTATTATATTTTATAACATTATTTCTTCCAAATATGGAAGTACTAGAGTGAATACCATTACTTTTTAGCTATATTTAACTTAAACTACATGGGAAAATGTGATCTTAATTAGAACTAAAATCGTGACCTAAATAAATTGGGAAAAAATTTGTGGGGTCCCATTTTCTCAAAAATCAACTTTCCAAGGACCATTTGTTTTTTACTCATCCCAAAAGTACCATCATATATATTCTTCCTAAAATACCTTTCAATAGTTACAAAATTTACATAAATGCCATTTTGGCCATTTGTTTTTTCAAAATTTCTAAAATTAATATATATATATATATATATATATATATATATATATATATATATATATTTAAAATTTCACTTGTGTTTCAAATTTTCCTCAAAATTTATTTTTTAATAAAAATTTCAATTAATTTTGTTTTTCTTAAAAAATAATTTTTTTTGTAAAATATCATAAATACCCTAATTAAGTTTCACTTAATTTTATTTCAATTTTAGTTTATTTTTTTAAATATTCTATGAACATTTTAAAATATAAAAAAAAAATATTAAATTCTATTTAAATTAAAAATTCCTTTAAAATAATTTTAAAAATTAGTTAAGTGGATATCTACTTAGATATCCATTAAGTGGACATCCACTTAATTAAGTAAAAATTTACCAAAAATAATGTAAGTGGATATTTACTAAATATAATTAAATGGATATCCACATAATGGAAGCAATCAGAAACCCAAACCATCAATAAACAAGTCTTTACATTGTATATAATTAAGTGGATATCCACTTACTAAAATATAATCAAGTGGATATCCAAATCAGAAATCGAACCATCAACACATTCTCATGAAAATTGGAGAACTCGAATACAAACAATCCACAAAATAAAAATAAAATAAAAAACAGAGTGACACAACATAGAGCAGCATAAAGCAAAACCTAAAACAAACCAAATTGGAAACGACGGTGCTGGTGAAAGAGAGCGGTGGTGGTGGTGAAAACTCTAGATCTACCTAGATTTGGCCATCTCTACTCAGATTTGAGTAGATCTAAGCAATGAAACAACGAACAGCGTAGCAGTGATGAACAACGACGACGTAGCGATGATGAATGACGAACGGCATTGTGGTGGCAACAACCACAAGCAGAAAAACAGAGGCGACGAACGACGAACAACGGCGAAGACGAACGACGAGAATCAGCGGCGAGCAGTAATGGCGGCAACCGACAACGAGCATCAGTGGTGGTGGCGAGCTATGGTGAGGGCAGTTGAGATTCACGAGGGCGACGGAGAGAGAGCGGGGAAGGATGAGAGAGGGCAATGAGTGAGGTGAGAGAAATTAGGGTTAGGTTTAAATGAAGGGCGGGGGGGGATTTTTGCATACAAATTTTTTAGTAGGAGTTTGTGCCAAAAACTTTTTAAAAATAGGACCTAAAAGGTTGTTCTTAATTGTATAAAACCTAAAAAGTTGTTTCCTTTTATTTTAGGAGTTTTGGAGAAATCTCTCTAAATTAAATGCCTTTTATTCTCACAACAAAATACAAGCGTACAAGTATCCCTTATGTAGTATTAATAATATATAGATAACTTTTCTGTAGATTTTATAATTTCATTCCATTTTTGTAATAAAAACCTTTGCCCCAGTGTATCTATTCAAAGCAATTTTTCCCTTCACAAGTCGTGTACCAAGAAATCCACCACCATATCTTCCTTTCCAAATTCACAAGACATGGAAAACATCTAAGAATAAGGGCAACAAAACTCGTGCTTATAGAAAGCTTCCAGGGTGTTCAAATCTAGGTAAGAAGAAGTCATCTTAAATGAAAAGGCCGTTAATTTTTTTTATTTTTTTTATTTTTTTTTTTATTTGTTATTTTTTCCATGTATGGTGAGCTTTCATATCCAAGAACTTCATAATAATTGAAAATTTTGGGAATTGGACTAACTTCTATCATAACTTCATAACAATGGACAGTGGAAAAAATTAGAATAAGAGCATTCTGTTGGAAAATCCAAAAACAAAATCATTTTCATTTTTGGCCTTCTAAAACAATGCTTGCGATCTTAGAATGATGCACCAAACGGGTAATAATAATTTTTTGGACAAAATATCTTTTAAATCTTCTAACAATTGGCACATTTCTATGTAATCCTCTTAAATTTATTTGTTTCAATTTAAATCCTCCAAATATGAAGGTGGTTTTAAAAGCTCCCTCTATTAGATTTTTCATCCAAACTAACAGAATTTTGGAGTAAAAATTATAATATTTTATTTTTCATTAATTTTTTATTCAATTTTTCTTTTTCTTTTCAAAATTGTGAACCACCCTCTGTTATAGAGGGTGAACAGCAGCGACGAAGTAGGAGGTGGCGACAGAAGAAGGTGATGGAGAGAGAGAGAGAGAGAGACAAAGACTGGGTGAAGGGAGGAGAGAGCAAAAAGAGAGAGCTTTTTCAGTGAAGATGAATGAAGTGGAAGAAAAAAGAAAACGAAAAAATAAAAGAAAAATAAATGAAAGAGAGAAATTGAAAAAAAATAGAAGATTATAATTTTGTCCCCTAATCTGTTAGTTTAGATAAAAAAAATCTAACAGAAGAACCTTTTAAAACCATTTTCATATTTGAAGGATTTACATTGAAACAAATAAACTTAAGAGAACTACATAGAAACGTGTCAATAGCTAGAGGGTTTAAAAAATATTTTGTCTAAATTTTTTTCGGGTGGAGAAACAAGAAGAACATGAATGATCACTCCGGTACCGCCGCAAGTTCAAAGGATGAGCTTACACTATCATACTTTGCCGGAACTCCTTGGACTTCTTCCCTATGGAATTCGCCCCACTGGAACTCTCCCAGAACCCCAACATCTTTCTGCCCTCCCAATTTTCGCGGGACTTTCTATGCTCCAGCAGCGCCTTATTGGAATAGTTCTTCAAATATTCTTTCGATTTCCCCCGTTTCTGGTCCCAATTCCCCAAACTTGGGAAAACACTCAAGGGAAGTGCAAGAACAAGAAGTGTATATGGATTCCTAAAACTTTAACAATACATGATCCTGAAGAAGCGGGAAAGAGATCCATATTGGTGGCGTTGGGTGTAAAGAGTGATAAATCTCATTCGATGGTCGATGAGAATGATCATATTTCGGGAGCATGTACAGCTTTGAAAGAACATCCTGCTGCGTTTTCCAGATCATTAAATTTCAGAAAGAAATTATAAATGGTTTCAATGGCGATAGGAAGTGCAACATTATAGGGACCCGTTTGGGGCACCGAATTGGAGAGACTGAATTTTGTACTTATTTGTATTTCCAAACCATGGTTGGCCAAGGAGTTGCTTAAAAAATTACCTTTTTATGTAGAATAAGTTTGAGATACATAGACAAAGCTTGAAGTAACCTCTTGTCTCACATGTAAAAGTTGAACATAGCTCATGCACATAATAAATATATGGACAAGAGTACTTTGTTTTTTCACTAAAATCACATCTCAGTTGTCGTTTAGAACTAACGGCTCGTTTGGTTGGACGGAATGAAATGAGGTGGAATGGAATGGAATTACTATTTCACTCACTTGTTTGGTTGGTATAGATGAGGGAAAGAATGGAATAGTAAAATATAATAAAATTTTATTATATTTTACTATTTCATTTCTTCTCTCATTTTATTATATTTCACTATTACATTCAATTTTCAGTTTCTGTTCTTTAATTTTTGTTTATGTTTTCAATTTTCACTTTATGTTCTCTACTTTCTATTTTTGTTCTCTAATTTCTGTTTCTGTTAATTTTCAGTTTATGTTCTCTAATTTCTGTTTTTGTTTTCAATTTTCAATTTAATTTATGTTTCTATTCTCAATTTTCAATTTTTGTTCTCTAATTTCTGAATTGGGCTAGATAATACTATGAGCTTTTTTGTAATTTTAATTTTGATTTCATTAGATTGGACTTAATTTCAGCCCATGTACTATGGAATCTCATTCCCTTAATTTTCATCCCGATGGAATCACAAACCAAATATCGGAATGGGAATCGAGAGCGGAATGGTGATTCCATTTCACCCTGATTCCATCTAACCAAACATGTCGTAAGATCAAACCTGGGGTATAAAAATGGGAGATTTTTGTTTGTACTACCATATGTAACATTTTTTTAAGATTCCATTGGTAATAATATTTGTTGATGATGTTTTCTTTAGGTTTATTTTTCTGATAAATACTAATAGTGTGATGATTAAAGAATCGCGTTTTTTGTCCATTACATGTGAAGATGATTTTCTATTACCTCTAATCCACGGAAGACGCAGTATCCTCAATTTTGTTTCTTATTTTGTCAATTTTTAATAATTACTATTTTTTTTTTATATCAATGACTTCTTGCTGGTGTTTGTTTCTTTTGAATGGCGGTGCCATTAGATGGAATCTCTATATATGGCAAAGCTCAATAATGGGTCGTTAGATATTGGAGAATAATAAAAAAAGAACATTTTCTGCACATGTATGTGCCTTCTTTCTTGCCAGTTATGATGGCATTCCTGTTGGAATATTCGAAAAGGTTTCCAACCTAATATTAAATTGTCCACTCTGATTTCCTTATTCACCAGTTCCTTGGAACATGCATTGATAAAGAAAATGCGGGGGGGGGGGGGGAATCATACTGCTTTGAGTTTATTTAATTATCTCCACAACCATTATTCAATTTTGCGATTTTATCTTCGTATTGCTCAACTTGTGGTGATTGCAAGAATTATGTGAAACCAACCGATATCTTGTGCGTAAGTTGTTTAATCTAAGACTTCATCTTTTGCAAGTAATTATCCACCAAGTCATATATCCAATTATGTTTCTAAAGTGGCTGCTTTCATGATATACACCCAATGATTGTTATAAGAAAGTAGGCTCAGTTTTATTTTATTGTATTCAATGGATGGACTGCTATAGTGCTCGCGAATAGTCAAGATGAATGCATTCATGGTCGAAAGGTGAATATTAATAAATACTTCCTACGAAATACAAAGAAATGGAATTATGAAACTTAATATATTTAATTTCTGTTATATTACATTTGCTCCTCCAAGTTTCGAAAAAGTATTTTTGCAAGATGTAGGACTTCCAAGACAAGTTCACAGGTCTACGAAGGTCAACTTCAAAATGTCCATTTTTTCATCAACCAATTCATTGGAAAGATTAAAACTTAATTGCACCACAGGTAAGAGATGGAATGTGTGTAAGAATAAGTGCAACAGATTTTGTGGTTATAGAAAGCCTCCATAGGTGTTGAAATCCAAGTAAGAAGAAGTCATCTTAATTCTGTTCATTTCAATCTTCCCATAAATGGAATGGCAGATAAAGTTCTCTCTCTCTTTTTTTTTTTTTTTTTTACTCTTTCAATGTATGTATGTGCATGGTTCATATCCCTGTACCTAATGCATGTTGTAAAAGAAAAAGACTCTTGAGCTTTCATATCTTACGACTTCATAATAGTTGAAGCTTTGGGTATTCCTTCATACTTCATACTCTGCTTGACAAACTACTATTGTAAGTTCATCACAATGGATGGTGGAAAAAACATTAGAATAACAACATTTTGTTCGAACAAAATTTAATTTTTCTTCTTTCTTGCCAGTTAAGATGACAGTATTGTTGCAACCTTTGACCGCGTTTCTATTCTAATATTAAATTGCTCACACTAATTTCCTTATTGACCAGTTTCTTCGAATATGCATTTCTCAATAGAGAAAAAGACTGCCAAAAACAAAAAAGATAGCACCTTAGGCAACCGATCTAAACGGAAGCGCAAGTATGAAGTACTACTGAATTCAAAAAAAGTGAATGATTTGTCTTTTGCTGCATAAAACGTGGGACAGAATAATTTAACTTCTTTTCATATTATTTCTATTTTCAATTCTGGTTTGGGCCGGTCAATTGTAATATTTTCATTGATTGTTCTCACAAGTTGGCAGGCAATACTCATTATATGGTCCAAGAGAGCTGGGAAGTACGAGTATAGTGTTACAATTGCTAATCTTTTGGTAAGGGAACTAATTATCCACATGATAGAAATTCATAGCAGCTGCAGCATATCATGCTTAATAGGAACTAAAATGGTTACTTATATAAATTGTCTTGTATTACCACAATCAAATATAAGAGCAGAAGCAACTTTTATATAGTAATAATGATATATAAATACTTTTTCTGTTGATTTTATATTTTCATTTTAATAATAATATTTTTGGTCACTTGTCTTAATAGGATGCAAACGGTAGGGTAGGTCGGCACTCCAATATGGGCACCCTCACCGTCTTGCTACTAGACAAGATTGTCGGGTTATATGCAAACACAGACAAGGGAAAGTGGATAGAGATTCTAGTGATTGATTCCCGGTGCTTTGGTCGTCAATGTTGGCAACACATTACAGGTGAGTAATTTTAAGAAAACATTTTGTATAATTTGCATTAGGTTTGGAAAACCCCATATATAATTGATCGATAATGGTGATTGTTGATTAGATTTTAAGTAACGGGAGGTTCAAAAAAGTGCGGAGCACAGGGTATGGATGATGAGCAGAGAAAGCAAAGTGTCAGTGCCTATATTCTTGATACCGCAACTAAATTAGATGATCGGACAGTTGGCTATAGTGGTAGAGAGCGACAGCGTGATGGCTCACTATGGGGAAAAGAGTAAAGAAATGCAGGATTGAAGGAAAAGACACACGGAAACTTGGCATTCATCCTAAATAAATGCCTCTCGTTTTAGTTATACTTTATTCTCTTGCATTATAGTCACATCCATGGGGAATTTACGTAATAAGATTGAGAAGAAGTCTTTAACGGCATGGTTAATCATTTCAGTTTTCATAGCACGAGTTTGGCTTTATTGATAAACATGCCATTATTTGTGCCTATAGTCACTCAAATTTCACCTAACCTTGGCCCCACCCATTCAATCCTAACCTAAAAGAAAAAACCAGTTATTCATTGGGCACCCCTGTCCTTGTCATCATCGTCAAGAGTTCTTTTATAGGAAAGCCTTAACCTTCTATCTATGATATATGATGTTGATCCCGAGATTTTGATGGACAATTAAGTGTTGATGTTTTTTGTGGAACTAATAAATTTGTTGAATGTTTCAGTTTAAGAGTTCCAGATAATATCATGAAATAATTATGAAGGAAGCAGCGATGAAAATATCATGAAGTACTTATGGAGGATGCAGAGATGATAATATCATGAAACAATTATGAAGGATGCAGAGACGAACATTATAGAGATGAAAAGATTGAAGATTCTAAAGATATTAGGTGAAAACAACTCAAATCTATTTTACTCTTAATGTATCCCGAATAAGACCACACACGACACAAATTAAATGAATTATATTTAAGTATGTTTTATTTAATGAAATTAAGGTCCTAATAATTATTCAAATATTTGCTCCAATGTGAAATTGAAAAAAGAAAATTGACTTAAGAAAAATTAGTGTTTAAAATTGATTAATAGTGTCAATTTAGTTAACCAAGAAAATAAATCAGTTTAAGGGTTGAAAACGTTAAAGTTTTGGAGTTGAAATAAATTAAGGAGTAAAAATTCCAGCATTGATCGGTCAACCGACCACAAGGGATCGGTCAACCGATGGGTGGGGGCTGGAGAATTGGAGAAGTCTCTAAATCAATCAGTCAACTGACCAAGGGAGATCGGTTAACGGATGATCAAATACCAAACTCCCTGAATTGATCGGTCGATCGACCATCGATGATCAGTTAATCGACTGGGGCCGAAAAATAGCTTGAGGATCATCTTGAATCGATCGGTCAACCAACCCATGGGGGATCGATCAACCGACCATCATTTGAGAATGGCTTGGCTAGTATCCTGTATCGATCGATCGACCGATGGGCAGAGGCTGGTCAACCAACAGTGCTATTTCAGATTCTGAGGGTTTTCGGTATCAAATCTAAAACTAGTCGTTTTTTGGCTAATATCTTGGATATATTCTGGGGATTTAAATATATTATAGATATATCATTCTTATTTAGATATCCCTATAGATATGGTATATTTATTTTAAAGGTTTCTCAAATTGGTATATTTAATACTTCCTAGCTAGTTTAATTTGAGATTGAGAAATAATTTGGGAACTTAATTGAAGGTTTTAAAAGTCATATTTACGTGAAATATACCAAGAATTAAAGTTAATGATATATGGAGTCTATAGGTGCATTTAAATGTCACATCTTGAGGAAACTAACCGTTATAAAACTTGTTTCAAATTGTTTTATATAGACCTACGAATTTTGAGTTTGATATATAATAATATCAAGAACTATTCAGTTCCTAAGTTTTTCTAAGAGTCATCATTCTGATATTATTTTGAGAGATCAATTGTTGAGAAGTTATTGAGTTAAAAGCGTTGATTGTTTTAGCGTCACCGATTTGAGCTGTCTAGCGATTTAATTTTCAATCTTCGGTGTTTTCTTGGTGAGATCTTTCCAAACTATCAATCTTTATTGTGAATTTATATTTCTATACTTGTTTGGTTGATAAGATCTTAGTAAAAACGTTTTTTAACTTTAAAAAACATAAAAATTATTTTAAAATGACTGTTTGTGATAATCTAATTACGTGCTTATTTTTGTGCTACCCACATCTATTATAATTAGATTTTGAATTCCTCGCGTAAATTTTATCACTAGTAAATTCAGGACATTAATTGAGTTTAATTGATCTAAGGTGGTAGAAGTTCTGAGTGGGAAGAAACTTATCGATTGTTTGTAATTGGTGAGTTTGTGTGGATTAGATATTGTTAGGAGTATTTAGTTAGGGGTAACAAGGGTTTCAATCTCTTCCGGTAAAGAGATTGAGGTTTAATCTTTACCTAGTGCATAAAAAAGTTAAGTTACTCTTTTATCTTGAAAAGAGCTTAAGCGTGATTCTTCCTGATTAGAATTAATTGTGAGTGGTTTGTAAAGGTTCCATCCGTATGTGGAAAAATAATACTTGGAGTGTTTTTGGTAAGATTTGATTCTTAGCCTAAGGTATAAAAGAATTAGGTTTGATCCTTAGCCTAAGGTATAAAAGAATTAGATTTGATCCTTAACTTGTAAAATGATTAGGTTAGTCTTGAGTCTGGAAAAAAGATAAGGTTATTCCTGCGCCTGGGAAAAGGATTAGGTGGTGATTCCTCCTGAATAGAATTATGTTAGTCTTGAGTCTAGGAAAAAGAAACTGTAAAGGTTGATTCTGAGCCTGTGAATAGAATCATTGCTTAAAGGTTTGGTTCCTACATGTTTAAATAAATCTAGTAGTTTAGTAGATGCGAATCTCTGTGGGGCTCGAAGGACTGAATTAGCCAAGAATAACTTTGTCAACCAAGATATATCCTTATGTGCTGTAATGATTTACATTATTTATATTTTTGTTGTTTGGGTATGCACCTAGCATTTATAACACTTATCCACTGCATTATAAAGATAATAATTAATTTAGGATTAAATTAATTATTTGAATTTTTAAGTGTTTAAAGAAAAAAAAATTTGCTTAAATTTATACAACTACCTAATTCACCCCCCCCCCCCCCCCCTTTGGATAAATCACTAGGCCAACATATGTGCTATACATAAATTTGGAAATCTTAGTGACAAACAAATAGATGTAATTGTTTAGGCCGTTGGTGCATTTATTGGCAAAACACCTCAAGATTTATCAAACTAGCCTATTAATCTAAAGTCTAACTACTACTATACCTATAGTTATACGACTTCTAATAAAATCTACTTAGATGGTATAAGAACTTGATTTTAGGAAGCCTGCCATGCTTATCATCTGAATTGTCTGGCCGAACATATCTCTGTTCCAGCCATCACTTGAAGGAGTTTATGGAGATATTTTAAACTAAAAGAGTTCGATTAACATAATCACAAAAATAAGTGAATTCAATAGCAATTTGGATATTATTTTATTTCCTTCCTTAAGATTATTAAACTACGAAAGTCTGCCATAGTTTTTCATCTCCAGAGTCCTTCGTAGTTTCATTCCATCAACCATGGAAATAGAGTCCGACAAATAACGGTTCTTGAAAGAGTTTGGCAATGATTACAACTACCCAAACGCTCCCAACAACATCGGCCAAGTCAGAGCTACCAAATTCATGAGATTAAATGGTCAAACTAATTTCATTCCCCAACATGAACCACTTTTCAATCATAGACATTTCATCCCACCACAAAAAATGAAAGAGACCAAAAGAAATCTAATAAGCATAACCATGATTCTGTCCAAGCTATATTAGCATTGCAACTTATTTTTCTAATTATGATACTTGCAGCTCCTAATTTGATTTCTTACTGCTCAAATAACCCTATAGAAAATTGTTAGTTGACTATTTCATTTATCACTGTCTACATCTTCTGTTATGTTCATAACATTTGTGGAAGCTAAGATTTGATTTATTTAATTTCTTCTTATCCCTAAAATTTTCAATAACAAGACTGTGTAGCATTTTCATCCCCATAACAAGAAACACAAAAAGGTTTCAATACCGTATCAAAGAACATTTGGTTGAAAGATTATCAACCGCATTATATGAGTGTGTGAATGCAAAGGAGAGTAAAGGCAAATTTCTATGCATTCATTCTTCAGCATGAATTTCGACATACAAAACAAAAATCAAACAAACAACAATTCCAATTTTCATTATTGGAATAAAACCAATTTCGAAACATCATTTACCAACTTATTTCTATAGTAATTAAAAAAAAAAAAAAATAGCACTCAATCAATTCGAAATTCTTAATTTACATTAATAAAATCTAATAAAATAAAAACACAAATTTTATTTAACAATGACAAAAAGAAACAGAAAAAATACTTTTTTGAAATATGTGAAGAATCCTAATTTAATATTTCCCTTTAATCAACAAAATACATAAAAACAACTCAATCCACGACGTAAGACATTTCAAAACATAACAAGAAATCGAATAAATAAATAAAATCATAAAACTAACCTCTGTATGATAAGAAAATTCGTATACTTGACACACCTTATCTTATTTTTAAAAAAAATTAATTGTTTCTTGAAAGAAAAAATAAATGCCTACTTTTTTCTTTTTTTCAAATAAATAATGCCTCTATTATGCAGACAAAAAAAATATATTAAAAAATGGATTAAAATGAGTAAGAGAAAAATGGGTGCAATGTAACAAGAAACTATAAACTAGGTGACCCAATTTATAATTTAATAATTGTATGTACAATTCTTATGGCATGTTTGGTTGGACGGAATGGGGGGTGGAATCGAATCACATTCTGCCCTCTATTCCTATTCCGTTATTTGGTTATCCAATGGAATCACATAACCTGCTCGACCTATTGCATCTACAAATTATAATTATATTATATAATTATAATTACATATTATATAATCACAAGTTTGAAAGGTCGCATATAATTACAAAGTGTCTACATTAAGCACATAACTTATCATAATACAAAAACAACTATATGACACTTTAAAGTAAAAATTAAAAGCAAATCAACAAGTTAATTATCTTATGAACTACACCACCAAGTTTATTTCTTTAATTGGTTTTCATGATCTTATATCTATCTATATAGGTGTGTCCAATTATTCTTTTGCAAGATGTTAATTAATAATAATCAAATTTTACACACTTACGGCATGTTTGGTTAGATGGAATCGGGGGCGAAATGGAATCGCATTCCGCTCTCAATTCCTATTCCGTTGTTTGGTTATCCAATGGAATTACTTTTATGATTCCATTAGAATGAAATAAGATGGAATATGATTCCATTTGAGATTGGATGGAATGAGATTCCAACTCAATAAAATGAACATCCTAAATTACATAATAGCTCTTGTATTTAAGCCCTTGAAAATTGAGAGCAAAAATTAAAAATTAAGAACAGAAACAAAAATTAAAGAACATAAATAGAAATTAGAAAACAAAAAATTAGGAATAGAAACAAAAAATTGAGAAAAAAAATTAAGAACAAAAATAGAAAATTGAGAATATAAACATAAAATTGAGAACGGAAACTGAAAATTGAGAACAAAAAATGAAAATTAAGAACAAAAATAAAAAATTTATAACAAAAAATTGAGAACATAAACTAAAAATTGGGAACAAAAACAGAAATTTAGAGAACAGAAAATTGAGAACAGAAACTGAAAATTAAGAACAAAAACTGAAAATTAAGAGCAGAAACAAAAAATTGAGAACAGAAACAAAAAATTGAAAACATAAATTTAAAATTAAGAATAAAAACATAAAATTAGAGAACGAAAAATTGAGAACGGAAACTGAAAATTGCGAACAGAAACAAAAATTAGAAAATAGAAACTGAAATTGAGAACAGAAACAAAAATGAGGGAATAGGAACTTAAAATTGAATGGAATAGTGAAATATAATAAAATGAGGGAAGAAATGTAATAGTAAAATATAATAAAATTTTGTAATAAAGGTATAATGAGAATTTTATTATATTTCATTCATTCACTCTTTCCATACTGACCAAATAAGATAATGGAATAATAATTTCATAAGGGGATAATAAGAATTTTACTATATTTCACTATTTCATTCATTCCCTCATTCCATACTAACCAAACAAGATAATAGAATAGCGATTTCATTGACAATTTCATTTCATTCCTTATCTAATTTCATTACTTATTCCATTCAATTCCACCCTCATTCCATTCCGTCCAACCAAACGAGCCGTTACAGTTTGCAATTCTTATGACAAACCATAATATATGGTCACCTTAAAAATTGATGGGCTAAAGAGGTGTTTTCAAACATGTGTTTCCTTTATCCTTGACGTTCATTAATTTAAAAAGTTCTTCTCTCTTTTTTCTTTTATATTATATTTTGTTAGTGAGCATTGAATTACATCATCATATAAAGGCGCCTAAATTGGGTATTGTTTTTCCCTATTCTTATTCTTCTCTATTGTTTTAAATTTTCTCAATGACAATCTTCATGTTCTTATTCACATTGAAAGAAAGATACAAATTAACATACATATACAATGGAGGACAAAAACATCACAACATTAACCAACAAAATATATGAAATCAGGAGTGACGAGGAACATAAACTTCTATTTGTTTCGGTGATTGATATTTCTACCCAAGACAGTACATATGCTAAGAATAGTGAAGTTGCTACTACTCAATTGACAACCCCTTTTTTAATACATCAGCTCCCATCCCTTAAAATAATAATTGACAAAAGCAACATTCATAATACAAATTCATGCTTGTCGATTCACTAAAGAAGGCATACATAGAGCACACATGTTGTTCACGTTGAAAGAAAAAAAAATCAAAATACTTGCAACCAGCTTGAAGATCAACCGGTAAGTTTCTATTAACACAATGACCAAATCAATCAACTTATCTCCATAACTTACTTACTTACTTTGTATACTACAATTGCAAGTCTATACTTAACAAGGCACTCTTATTGTTCCATGCAACCAACATGGCATAAAGCTTATTGTAGATTTCCTATATAACATTAAGATCTATGGAAACACAACACAATAAATGTTTATACTCATTGTGTAGTTATTGCACACCGTAAAATTATTAATTTAATTTTCAATTACTAATTACCGATTAACCCTAATAAATAAAAACCATAATAATTAACTTATTTATTTTTTCTTTGTGTGTAACAAGACTTCATCGCATAGACAAGTGTTATCTAAACATTGAAGCCGCGTCACATACCTCAACAATACATTTCGAATTTGTGTAGCTTACATGATTAAATTTATTTCATGAACTTTTTCAGTTGATACATTTTAATTCCAATCGTAGAATTCATATATTCAAAATATAAAATATGACATCCAAATTTAATACATCTCCTTATCTCATAGAAAATTATATTATACTATATTATGCACACAAGTGGGTAATATGATGCATATAGACCCATAAACTATTTCTTGACTTCCTATTCTTCCATTGTAATTTTTCTACCAACATAAAATTGTTTGATTTTATTATATTGTTTGAAAAACATTCTCAGAGAATAATGTGCATCAATACGTGCATTGTAGCATAAATTCCGAACAGGCCAACATTCTTGTGGCCCCTCCTACTTATGAAGAGAGTAAAAAGGTAGTTATTAATTTTGGAAATAGTAATTCTCCATATGTGGATGGTTTTGGTGATATGTTTAATAAGAGGATCTGGTTTATTGTGTAGGGTGGAAACCATATCTATAATACTTTACATTTTCATCGGGTGGCTCGCTTGAATGCTGAGTCTTTCTCTGCCGAAAAAATGGAAAGATTTTAAGAAACAAAAGAAAACTTATTTTTCCCTGGTTACTAAAACTAATAAACCTTTAACTATACTGAATCTAGGCCTATCGCATAACGATGAACAAAAATATCGGTAACAATGATTTTCGATTCAAACACCAATGTTTCAATTCCGATGGCTTCCTCCAATGCCAAAGACCTCATGAAGAAAAAGAGGGTAAAATTCTAAATCTTTCTCTTCATATGTATTTATGTCTATGTATATTGTCATGTGTGAGTTGTTTTGTTTTGATCGATTTTGTGTTTGCTGGATTTATTTTTCTGTTTGATGATTTTTATTTCGTTTCTATTGGCTAAATTGTCTTCAATTGATTTCGGATTTCAATTTTCTAAGCAAACAGGTCTGCCAAATTAAAGCAATGCAAGCTCCATGCTCGTCGCGAGCAGTGGCCCTCTCAAGCTAAGTATAAAGATCTCTCATTTTTTCTTCTTCTACCAGGGAATTGTACGCAGCTTCAATTTATAGTTTTTTTTTTTGTTTTGTTTTGCTTTTTTTTTTTTTTTTTTTTTTTTATCTATTTATATAAAAAAAAATTATTTTATTATTCAAAACTTTCTGTTTGATTAGGGCTTTATGCGATTCCACATGAAGTTTTTGTAATGTCCTACAGCTTTTGGCCTTGGTTTATATTTTTTTTAAGATCTCTTTGATATGATAATTGCCTTGTGTGTGTTCTTCAACTATCTCCATTTGTACAAGCTATTTTACGTTTCCACATGAATTTTTTCGTCCATTCATTGAAAATCTCTCTCTCTCTCTCTTTTTCTCTCTCTCTCTCTCTCTCTATATATATATATATATGCCCAATTTTATATCTAATTATCAATTATGCATGTTATCCGTTAGTGAAGAACAAGGGATGCAAGGAGGAATTGAACGGTGGAGGTGGTATATTTGCACCACCAGTGCATGCAGACAGTGAAAGAAACCAACCAATGAAGGATTTGGAGATTGACTCGAGAGGTGATGAGAATGAAGGACCGATGCACAATTACAATGATGCATAGTCTCCCTAAAATAGTCTCAGCAGCCACGCCAGTAGCATATTGAGTGGTAATGATTTCGGTACCAATTTCAGTGGCAGCAGAAGCACTCATAACAGTAGTAACAACAGTATTGGATGTTGCTCTAGGAACATAACTAACAAGGATAAAGAATAGGATGATTGGAAATCTTTTTCCGATGCATTGACTGCCACCGAGAACAAGAAGGAGCAACATGATTCCAATGTGGAATTACCTTCAGAAAAAAGTAGTCTTGTGCATCCAGATTTTCCTCAAATTAATCTCGGGTTCTGGTTTTGATATCTCAAAGCCAAAGCCAGATTGTAAGTTGTTCAATTATATCTTTCACTGATATTCTTAAGAATGTTGTACTCAAAAAAATCATACGACTTACCTTATCTATCTATCTATATATTTACTCAAAGTGTAACCCATTCTCTTAAATTCTTGTACCATTTTTTGCTCCAAATTAGTTGTTTTACGGAGTCATAATATACCTAAATTTTGAGTACTCAACTTCTATTGTAACAGAAATAACAGATTTTCATTCCAGTGTCTAGATCAGGCCGATCACAAGGATGTTTCTTCTAAGTTTTACTTTGACTTCTTCAGCTTAGGTAATCTTCTGGAATGAAAAAAATATAATTTGTTTATTTTATGCAAAATTTTAGCAGTAGTAGTATAATTATTCATTACGGTCAAGCCGACCTCATCAGAAATTATTCCGTGGCTAGAAAAAATTGTAGGATGCAGAAAAAGAATTCAAGAAACCAGCTACCTACAGAATAAGGGTGCCAACGGTAAGCTGGCCATGGATAGCACTGGCGTTGTTCTTTTACATAAAAAAAACTTCAAGATCTTTGCACCAAAAAAAAAATCAAGACCTGAACCCCAAATATGGATGGTAACTATGAGCATATCACAAACATAAGTAAAAATTTGTTACTATTACCATTAACACAATTGATAATACTAATAATTATTTTTATCATTAATCATTCTACAAATTATTATTAATATAGTAAATAATAAAAAACCATTACTGACTAGATACAAATGTAAAACTTAAAGATACAAAAATATAATTTGACTTAAATGTCTTAGAAATCGACGTGTGAATTTTTCCGCTTTAGATTTCTTGAGATAAATTGTTAATTTGTCAAAAGATATTATATGTGTTGAATGCAAGGTTCATTATATGTATTGTCAAATATATTATATGTGTTGAATCCAAGATTTCTTGAGAAAAAATATATTTTAAAGTATAAAAAGTTAAGTTTTCAAGTCAATTCGATCAACCGCGAAAAACAATTGGTCAATTAACTAAGTCAATTGAGATTTCGGGTGATTTGGTCTCTTGGTCAAAAACTATCTATTTTTTATTATTCCAATAGAGGGATTTGGGGAATTTGAACTTAATTGAAAAATTAACAACTTATTATGTTCTCCCTATTAATACGGTCCATAAATTTTGAGATTCTCCTAATTTAAATAGTTTAATACTTCATATTTCTATGGTTTCAAATTGATAATAGTTTTACGGACTGAAATAAGAGAATTGAAAGTTATTTTTAAGTAAAATACACTTGAAATGAAAAATAATCATATATGGGGTCTTAGAGTGTGGTAACACGAATATGACGTCGTTACTTTCACCGCAAGTATACAGGTCAAGTTTTAGTATACATTGAAAGAGTAAGGGTTGTCGTATCCATAGGGATTGGATTAGAATTGTCGTTAGTACCGCGATTATCATAACCTAACTTTATTTAGGCGATAAAAAATTAGTTTTTTATATTAATAATATACTAAACTAATAAACTAATTATACTAATATACTAGTATGACGTTTAAGGGAAATTTATTGCCTAGGGATTAACTCCGTTCACTTAAACGTGTTCATTTTAATCTAGTTTACATTAACCACGTTCATCCTATCCGAAAATATCGATATCAAAATCTCATTCACTACCTCTCCCGAGTGTAAAGTGAATGAATATATGACTTCGCATCAATGCCGAAGTCCCCCTCGAACGTCTATACAACACTTGGTTACATGAGTCTCGCCCCAACGTCATGGATTACACACTTTCTAACTCTCTCCCAGGTTATTAGATCGTCGCGTTGTGTTTAAACCCTAGTTCGAATCCGGGGTTACTTCTCCCGAATGTCAAACACCATATTCTCAATATATCTAAATAATCAGATAAACATAGAATAATGGTAAACACAATCGAATAAACATGAACAACCATTAACGAAACATAGATTTTATATAAATAACATTTTCGTGAAGTACATCAATCCCTAGAAAATATATGTTTAGCTACATATGGTCATAGCCCTAAATACAACTAGAAAAGAGCTAAACATATAGAAACATTCAACCAAATCTAAGAGAGAAAGAGAGAAACGATGAGACTAGCCGTTATCCAAAGATCCGTTGCTAAAACCGCTCCAAGAATGCTTCATTTTTCTTCGCGTTGTGATCTTCTATTGGTCTAATGGCTTTGGAGCTCTCAAGACTCCCGAAAATGTCTACCTTTCATTTGGGGAGAATAAGGACGATATTTATAGGATTCAAAATATCTCAAAATATCCTAAAATATCTTAAAAATCTACAGAGTGACCGCTGCAGCGGTGGGAATGTCAGTAGGATGACCGCTGCAGCGGTGGTTTTGACCGCTATAGCAGTGGAGCTCTCTGCATTTTGACCGCTGCAGCGGTGGAGCTTCAGCAAACTCTCTGTATTTTTACCACGGTGGTGGATGTAGGCTTCTAATTTGGCCGTTTTACTCTTTTTCTCCACCGTTCTTCCACCGCTTTAATCGTTTATAGATCATTTTAGTCCATTTTCAGCCCAAATCCCTAATTTAAGATAAAAGAAATAAAAACATATTAAAAGATAGTAAAACGTTATAAAAATACTCGAAAACTAACAAAACCGACTTGAAAATAAATCGATAAATTACACATATCAGAGTGTCATTTTATGGCATATCTTTGAAAAACTAGTCGTTGAAGGGTTAGTTATTGGTCTATTAATGTGGACCTGTGGGAATGGAATTTAGTACATCAAGAACAATCAGTTTGAGTTTTTCTAAGAGTGATATTTATGTTGAGACTTTTATGTGAGATTTTATTCCAGTTCTTGATCTAAAACGCGAATTGTTTGGTGTCACCGATTTGGATTCTAATTGCGATTCAATCATTGTCTTTGGTGTTTTTCCAGTAAGATCCTTTCGAGCTTTATTATTTACTTTAAAGTTGTATTTGTCTCGATTACTTGGTTTAGGATTGTCAGAAAAATCAATTTTGAACGTAAAAGCCTAAACATCTTTTTAAGCGATTTTTGTCTGTTTATCTAATTACGTGCTAAATTTGTATTACCTACACTATTCATTAATCATATTTTAATTGATTCACATTATATCTATCATGTAGTAATTATTCGGGACATTAATTGAGTATATTTGTATTGAGATAATAGAATCTCCTTGTGGGAAGAAACTTGCATTTTTTGTATTTGTAAGTTTAAGTGGATTAGACACGGTTGGGATAATGTCTAGTTAAGGTAACTAGGTTTCGATCTTTTTCCTGTGAAAAATATTAGTGTTTGATCTTTGTCCTGGTAAAAAAGTTAGCTTATTATTTTCCCTTGAAAAGAATTAGGATTTGATTCATCTTGGAATTGAATTATTTTTTAGTGATTTATAAATGTTGATCTTAAGATTTTGATGGACAATTAAATATTAAAATTTTTGGTGGAACTAAAGAGTTTATTGAGTGTTTCAATGTAAAAGTTTCGTTGACAATTTAATCATAAAGAAATTGCTGAAGATGGTTAAGGATGCAAGAGACTGATAAAGAGACAAGCATTAAGAGACCGAATATTTTGAAGAATCTAGGTGAAAATAACTCAGGTTAATTTTTACTCTTAATGTATCCTGGTAGCGCGTAGATACATCGCCACTTTTACCGCAAGTGTACGGGTCAAGTTTTAGTATAGATTCGGAAGCGTAAGGGTTGTCGTATCCATTGGGATTGGTTGAGATTATCGTTGAGTACCGTAATTATCATAACCTAACTTTATTTAGGCGATAAAAAATAGTTTTTATAATTAATAATACTAATACTAAGTTAATTAAACTAATTATACCAATATAGTGGTATGACGTTTATGGGAAATTATTACCTAAGGATTAACTTCGTCCACTTAAACGTGTTCGTTTCAATCTAGTTTACATTAACGACGTTCATTCTATCCGACATTCTCTGTATCGAAATCTCATTCACTACCTCTCTCGAGTGTAAAGTGAATGAATATGTGACTTCGCGTCAACGAATAAGTCCCCATCAACGTCTATACGACACTTGGTCACATGAGTCTTGCCCCAACGTCATGAATTATACACTTTCTAACTCTCTCTTGGGTTGTTAGATCGTCGCGTTGTGTTTAAATCCTAGTCCGAATCCGAGGATACCTCTCCTGAGTGTCAAACCTCGTATTCTCAATATATCTAAACAAGCATACAAACATAGAGAAACATCAAACACAATCAAATTAACACAAACAACCATTAACAAAACATAGATTTTATATAAACGACGTTTTCGTGAAGTACATCGATCCCTAGACAATATATGTTTAGCTACACATGGTCGTAGCCCTAAATACAAGCTAAACATATACAAACATTCAACCAACTAAGAATTGAAGAGAGAAACGAGGAGACTTAGTCGTTATCCAAAGTTCTGCTGCTAAAATCGCTCCAAGAACGCTTCCTCCTTCTTCGTGTGGTGATCTTCTATTGGTCAAATGGCCTTGGAGCTCTCAAGACTCCCGAAAACGTCAACCTATTGTTTGGGGAGAATAGGGGCGATATTTATAAGAATTAAAATATCTTCAGAGTCACCGCCGTGGCGATGGGCATGTCGACAGGGTCACTGCTGCGACGGTAGCTGATCGCTACAGCGGTGGAATAGTAGGCAAACTTCTTTGTATTTTACTGCGGCGGTGGTTCATTCAAGAAACTCTCTAGACTTTCACCGTTGCGACGGTGCATTTTCTGCACTCTCAGCACTTTCACTGTCGTGGCGGTGGCCTGACCACTGCGATGGTGGGTCTACGACTTTGAAATCTTGCCTCTTTGCTCGTTTCCCACCGAGCTCGCTCCAATATGATCGTTTAGGACCGTTTTAGTCTATTTTCACCCCAAATACCTAATTTAAGACAAAATAAATTAAAACATATAAAAACGCTATAAAAATACTCGAAAACTAACAAAATTGGTTTGGGAATAAATAGATAAATAATACCTATCAAATACCCCTAAACTTGGAATTTTGCTAGTCCTCGAGCAAAACACTCATACTAAAATGAAAAACACAACTAAATTAAATAACATGAACAACCTAAACACAAACAATCTACATAACAATATGCGAGTTTTGAATTGAGCTAATGACCAAAACATTTGCCCTCAACTACCCCCAATCATATCGAGTTCAGGTGGTAAAACGCACCATGTGATGTTCTAGAATTTTAACATTCAATAATGGTAAACGTCATTCTAGATCCTTTCAACGTGTGTGTGCGAGACTCAATAATATAACTATCCAACAATCAGATTGGATTATCCACCAACGAAACTCACAACTTAAGCCGTAAAGGGTTAGGATATCCGTATGTCTGATTGGGTTCCACTCTCCACTAATGTAGGATCGGAGGTTTAAAAAAATCAATAGGTCTTGGTTCGGTTTAGGAACATGGATAAGGGTATATCAGGAATGTAAAACAGGTTAACTTTGTTAATACAACGATACGCAAGGCACACTCACACTCGAACCCCCGTAGATAAATTGGAAATAACTCTAAACATACATTTAAGACCGATGTACTTACTTGTCCAAAGAAATAGAAATTTAACTATATTTACATATCTTTCTTTCTTTTTTTTAACGTACCACACCCCCAAACTTATTCGATTATTTCAATTTCACGGGTATAGTTAAAACGAAAGAAAAATGACAAGTGAGTACTCAAACACCGAACCAATTAAAAGTTCGTCCTAAACTCGACCGCTCACTTCAAGTAGCATACACAAATATTAACTTGATTCACTTAAATTGTGCCTTTAGTTTAGCGATGTAGGTTTGGAAAAAATTCAATTGGCCAAGGTATTTGTTATGTGTTCAAAATTGAAATGACATTATAGGCTTCGACAGAATAATGAGGGATAAACATTTAACATGGTAAGCTTCAAAGGCTTAAGCGATCAAAATGAATGCCTAAATCATATCTCTTGAACTACCTCACCTAGGATTTTGCCTCACGCTTCCCCTCAATCAGGTTCTAGAATCCTTAAATTGTCATGAGTTTGGCTAATCGATAATCGGCCTCAAATGAATCGAATAACTACACATTGAGTCAACGTGTTCGTGCAAATTAGGATTCACAATAACTTTTACCAAAACGACATTGTCAAACACATAGAACACTCATGAATGGGCATTACCCTTGACCATGAAAAACAACCAGGGGGTAATATCATCATCAGGTTATGGCCTAGATGAACGCAAAATTCAGCATGCAACAACAATAACATAAACACATTCTATACTAAACAAACATGCACACAATAAACTAAACAACACAATTAAACATGCTAACATACTACACATCACCGCCAAACTTAAAACAGTCAGGGTCCTCAACGGCCCATCAGTTATCCCAATGAAAGCATAAAGCATTATAATGAAGATGGGAGTTTAGAACACGTACCTGGGAGGCGAGATTCTCTCGCCTCCGAATCAAGTCGGCGGTAATGGATTTAACTTATTTTTTACTTAGGTTGCCTCCCAAGAAGCGCGTGGTTTATTGTCCTCAGCCCGATATGGAGAAGTGCTCGTCAAAGAGCGGTTTCCACTTATAGTAAGTGTCATACAACACCACATATGGGTCTTGGTTCAGTACGCCCTCGAGACTGGCAAGATTTGGCTCTAAACGGCTCAAACTTTCAACAACACTCCTCACCGGCTGTACGGCGAGCATTTGTTACGCGCTCGCGTATTGACTACTCTCAAGTGTACAAGGTCAAAGTTTTAGTATAATGTGATATTTAAAAATTGGGTATTGTATCCACAGGGATTGGTTGTCGTTATTATCAAGTACCGTGTTTATCATGACCTAACTTTATCTAGGCTAAAAAGAATTATTTAATTAATTAATACTAATACTAATATAACCTAAATTAACTATACTAATATAATGAGATGTTTTAGGGGAAAGAATTGTCTAGGGATTAACTTGGCTTACAAATACGTGTTCAATCTCGATTGACTTACATTTACGATGTTCGACCTATTTGACAATTTCAGTTCGTAAACTCCCCCGCCACCTCTCCCGAGTGTAAGACTGGAGAATACATGACTTCGTGTCAACGAAGAAGTCCCCCTCAACGTATTAATGACCCTAGGTTATGTGAGTCTCACCCCAACATCATTGATTGCACACAATCTAACTCCCGACCGGGTTAATGGATCATCGTGTTGTGTTTGCCCTATCGACAATCTCAGTTTGTAAACTCCCCCACCACCTCTCTCGAGTATAAGACGAGGGAATACATAACTTCGAGTCAATGAAGAAGTCTCCCTCAACGTCTTAATGACCCTAGGTCACATGAGTCTTGCCCCAACGTCGTCAATTGTCCACAATCCGACTCCCTCACGGATTATTGGATTGTGGTGTTAGTTTACCCTAGTTCGAATCCGGAGTTACCTCTTCCGAGTGTCAAAGCCCATATTCTCTAAATATCATTCTAAGCATAATAAACAAACAATATGGCAAACACAATCAAACTACGAAGAACAAATATAAACGCAACACCGAAATCATACAAATCACATATTTATAAATATATTGTTAATCCGTATACAATCCACGTTTAACTAACGGCCATAACCGTATTTATAAGAAAGCACGAGTTACATATACTCACAAAATCCTAAGTTAAAAAAGTAAGGGAATAAATTGAAGAACTTAGACTCATTCGAAGTTTAGCCGCTAAGAACGTTCAACGATCGCTCCACCGTCTTCCTCCACCTCGGGATGTGAGCTCCCCCTCTAAAACTTCTCTACCTATTCTTAGATATATTCTAAGGGGCTCAAATGGCCGGAAAAAGCAAGAAAATGAAGGAGGATGAGAGCTTAAATAGGGAAAATATCTCAAAAAATATCTAAAAATATCTTAAGTCTGTATAGAGGCCACCATCGTGGCGGTAAGTAGGTCGGTTGGCTAATCGCCTCAGCGGTAAAGAATGCGATGGATTAGGTTGACATCCTGCATCTCCAGCACCGTGACGATGGATGTTCAGCAAGGATAAGTTATTCTCTGCATTTTCACTGCTGCGGCAGAGGTCTGGACGTCGCGGCGGTGGGCTTCTTTCAGAATATTGCCACTTTGCTCATTTTTCCACCGTTCTTCGATCATTTTTGGTTCAATTTGATCATTTTCACTCCAGTTTCCTATCTTTTTGCCCCCACACACCTAATTTATACAAAAAGTATAAAAACTAATTAAAACATAATAAAATAACTATAAAAATACTCTAAAACTAACAAAACTAGTTTAGAAATATGTAGGTAGATCACACCTATCACCGGCTCATGTACTTGGTGGGCATGAAAGGATATTGTTAATGGCGGCGAAGGAGAAGTGAACCACATCGAATCCTCGTAGATTGGATCGTCTAGGATCGATGGTGACATCACAATGTGGATCTTCAATGGTGAAGAATCACAATCGTTGAACCATGCTTGGGTTCCTGTCTCGTTCGAATAATCATAGTTGAACTCTCCCAAGCTCTTTCTGCTCATTTCAGGTTCCTCGTGGTGGCTTTCAATGGATGTGGCATTTGCATCTCCCAGTGTCACCACGTCTGACTCAGCATCAATCAAGTAGATAAACTGACCGATTTGCATCTGAAGAAACGTTACGGTAGCATCAATTTTGGCACAGACCGTCTCAATATTGTTGATACGATCCTCATGCTCATTGATCCTTTTATTTATCTCCCTCCAAAATGCTTGAGTCTCCCCATAAATTCAGCTAACATTTTCTCCAGGGAAAAAGACTTCACATCTTGAACCGGAGTGTCAATTTATGACGTCATAGTGGTGAAACTATACCCCAAGCTTTGGTAACTTGTTGAAAATTCCAATAGTGAAAATCATACTCGTCCATGTCTTCCAACAACCGATAGGCTTTATTCGCGGTTAATTAGTCGAAAGAGGTGGTACCGTTTCCTCCTTCAACCCAATTTCTTTTTGCGGCTAGTAACTCGTCTAGGAAATTCAGTAATTAACACTCTCTCTAGAACTGATGATTCAGAAACCAGAACAACAAGTCTTTGTATTGATCCCAAGCACAATAAAATGGCTCGGAATCCCGTTGAAAGAAATGCATCAATAATTGTTTATCTAGGATCTTTAAGTACCTTGTATGAGAAATAGAAAATAAAACTACAAACAAAAGTTATAAACAAAAGAAATACCTAAATTAAAATCAAGAAATTTACTCACAATATCAACAATAATCTAAAACACAATCCCCGGCAACAACGCCAAAAACTTGGTAGTGTGTAGATACGTCGCTACTTTCACCACAAGTGTACGGGTCAAGTTTTAGTATAGATTCAGAAGAGTAAGAGTTGTCGTATCCACAGGGATTGGTTGAGATTATCGTTGAGTATCGTAATTGTCATAACCTAACTTTATTTAGGCGATAAAAAATGGTTTTTATAATTAATAATACTAATATTAAGTTAATTAAACTAATTATATTAAACGTGTTCGTTTCAATCTAGTTTACATTAACGGCATTCATCCTATCCGATAATCTCTGTATCGAAATCTCATTTACTACCTCTCCCAAGTGTAAATTGAATGAATATGTGACTTTGCGTCAACAAATAAGTCTCTCTCAATGTCTATACGATATTTGGTCACATGAGTCTTGCCCCAACGTCATGAATTGCACACTTTCTAACTCCCTCTCGGGTTATTAGATCGTCGCGTTGTGTTTAAACCCTAGTCCGAATCCAGGGTTACCTCTCCCGAGTGTCAAACCTGTATTCTCAATATATCTAAACAAGCATATAAACATGGAAAAACGGCAAACACAATCGGATTAACACGAACAACCATTAATGAAACATAGATTTTATATAACGACATTTTCGTGAAGTACATCGATTCCTAAACAATATATGTTTAGCTACACATGGCTATAGCCCTAAATACAACTAAATACAAGCTAAACATATATAAACATTCAACCAACTAAGAATTGAAGAGAGAAACGAGGAGACTTAGTCGTTATCCAAAGTTCTGACACTAAAACTGCTCTGAGAATGCTTCCTCCTTTTTCACGTGGTGATCTTCTATTGGTCGAATGGCCTTGGAGCTCTCAAGACTCCCGAAAACATCAACCTATTGTTTGGGGAGAATAGGGATGATATTTATAGGAATCAAAATATCTAAAAATATCCTAAAATATCTCAAAATATCTGCAGAGTCACCACCACAGCGGTGGGCATGTCGATAGGGTCACTACTGTGGTGGTGGCTAATCGCTGCAGCGGTGGAATAGTAAGCAAACTTCTCTGTATTTTGACTGCTGCAACGGTGGTTCATTCAGCAGACTCTCTGGACTTTCACTGTTGCGACGGTGAGTTTTCTACACTCCCAGCACTTTAACCACCACGACGGTGGGTCTACTACATTGAAATCTTTTCTTTTTGCTCGTTTTCCCACCAGGCTCGCTCCGATATGATCGTTTAGGATCGTTTTAGTCCCTTTTTACCCCAAATTCCTAATTTAAGACAAAATAAATAAAAGCGTATTAAAAACTATAAAAATGTTATAAAAATACTCGAAAACTAACAAAACTGACTTGGGAATAAATAGATAAATAACACCTATCATATCCCGATTAAGATCACACACGGCACAAAAATGATTTTATGTTTATGTGTGTTTTTATTAGGATCCTAATTAATTGACATATTTGCTCCAATGCGAAATTGAAGTAGAAATATTGACTTAAGAAAGACTAGTGCTTAAAATGATTAATAATATCAAATAAGTTAACTAATAAAAATCAGTTAAAAGGGCAAAAACGTCGAAGATTGGAGTTAAAATAAACTAAGAAAGAAGTAATTCCAGCATTGATCTATCGACTAGCCTAGGAGGATTGGTCAAATGATGGGTGAAGACTAGAAAATGGTGAAATCTCTGGATTGATCGGTCAACCGACCAAGAGGGATCAATTGACATGTGTAACTCTCTGAATCAATTAGTCGATAGGTTAGAGAGAATCGATCGATAGGCCTTGGCCGAGAAATGGCCTGGGGAGCATCCTGAATCGATTGGTCAACCGATCTATGGAGTATCGGTCAACTTAGGGACTTTGGTCGGTCAACCGATGGCTCTGTTTCAGCATTTGAGGATTTCATAGATTTAATCAAAAAGTAACCGTTACTAGCCATTTTTTTGGTTAAAATCTAAGAGATATCTTAGGGATTTGATGATATTATAGATAGATGGTTGTTATTTTGATGTCCCTAAATATATGGTACATATATTTTAAGTATTTCTCAAATTGGTACATTTAATTCTTTCTATCCTATTGATTTGAGTTTGAGAAATATTTGAGGGACTAAATTGAATGATTTAAAAGCTATAATTAAGTAAATTGAACCAAGATTAAGTCATATCGATGTAAAGGGTCTATAAGAGCAATTAAGTGTCATGATATGTGGAAACTAGCCGTTGGAGGGCTTGTTTCAAATCCTTATATATAGACCTATGTTTTTTAGATCTAAAAAAATTCTAATTAATCAATTTTCAAGAGTTATTCAGTTCCTGAGTTTTCTAAGAGTGATTATTCTGAAATTATACTAAGAGTATTGTGAGCTTATTCTTGAGAATTGTTCTTGAGAAAATTTTTGTGAATTGTTACTGTCACCAATGTAAAGTTTCATTGTGATCCAAATTTCATTCATTCGGTGATATCCTGGTGAGATCGTTCCAAGCTTAAACTTTTTATTAATATTTGAGATTACTATTTATTTCTTGGAATTTAGATCTTTGAAATCATTTTTTCTGAACTTAAATTGCTTGAAAATATTTTTGAAATGAATTCTTGTGAAAATCTGATTACGTGCTAAATTGTGTGCTACCCGTTATTTATTTAGAATCAGATTTTGAAATTCTCACTTTATTTCTAAACCTTTGGAATCCTAAAAATTGGATAGTTTTTTACCAAGAGACCAAATCTCTCAATTTCCTAACTAACTCAATCGGTTAACCGAGCCCCACAGGTCGGTTGACTGACCTGTCCAGAACCGAATCCTTTCGTTGCCTTTAGCCCAGTCAGTTAACTGACTGTTTTCAATTAGTTCACTAATTGGTTCAAACTAGTCTAATTTCCTTTAATTTACTTATTGTCTCAAACAGTTGACCCACCACTTCTATTCAGTTGACTGATTAGATCAGGGTGCTCACTTCCTTCACCAATTAAGCTACTGCTTCAAATGGTTGACCAACCAAATCAATTTGGTTGATCGACTAGATTAGTAGCATATCATTTCAACTCCAAAACTCACTGTTTGATTCGGTTGAGCGATTGTTTTTCTTGGTTGACCGAATTGACCCAAAAATACAACTTTTTTTACTTTAAAATATATTTTTCAATTAGGTCAATTATCTATTTCATTTCACATCATCAAAGACACTGATAGAAAGGTTCTGGTGACGGATGAGGGGATTATAGAACGATTGAGAAGTTATTTATATAATTTATTTTATGAGAACAATGCTAGGAAATCTAAACTAGAGTTACCTAGCTTATCTTTAGATAGGATTTATTAGTTTCATAAAAGAATTAGGGCTTTTGAGGTTAGAATAGCATTATGAAAGATAAGGATTGGAAAAGCAATAAAACCAGATGAAATCACTATAAAGGTGTGAAAAAATATGGGAGATATTGAGATATAGTGGTTAACTAGACTTTTCAATAACATTTTGAGGACTAAAAGAATGTCTGACAACTGGAAGAAGAGTATCTTAGTGCTCATCTATAAAAATAAAAGGAATGTTCAAAGTTGCACGAACTATCAGGGTATAAAACTCATGAGTCATACTATGAAACTTTGGGAGAGGGTGATAGAATATAGAATAAAACAAAAAATGAGCATAGAAGAGAACCAATTTAGATTTATGCCCAATCGATCAACCATTTAAGCTATCTATTTACTTAGGAGATTAATGGAAAAATATAGAGAAAATAAGATAAGACTTATATATGGTATTTGTGGACCTGGAAAAGGCTTATGATTAGGTACCGATTTTTGTGGTGGGTGATAGAAAAAAAATAAGTGTCCAATGTATACATCGAGATAATTAAGGATATGTATGAAAGTATAGTCACTAATGTTCGAACAGGAGGAGGAGATACTTGTGCATTTCCTATTAATATAGGCTTACATCAAGGATCATCTTTAAGTCCTTACCTCTTTGTTCTAGTGATGGATGAGCTCACAAAACATATTCAAGATGGAGTACCTTGAAGTAGGTTGTTTGCGGATGACATAGTATTAGTTAACGAAAATAGAATAGGTCTTAATTCTAAGTTAGAAAGATAGAAAAAAGCTTTAAAGTCTAAAGGCTTGAAGGTTAGTCGAAGTAAGACGGAATACATGCATTGTAATTTTAGTAATATCCAGATAAATATTGGTGCGGTCAAAATTGGAGATAAGGAGGTGCCAAAGATTGATCATTTTTTATATTTAGGTTCAATGATTTAGAGTAATAGAGAAATCAAGGATGATATTATGTATAGAGTCAAGGCAGGTTGGTTAAAGTGGATGAGTGCAGTTGGGGTGATTTGTGATCATAGGATTCCGTTGAAATTTAAAGGAAAATTATACAAAACTGCTATAAGACCAGTGCTTCTGTATGGTTCAGAATGTTGGATAGTAAAAATGACACATGTCTAGAAAATTAGGGTGACAAAAATGAGAAAGTTGCGGTAGATGAGTGAGAAGACAAGAATGGATAAAATTAAGAATGAAACTATTAGAGAGAATTTAGGAATAGCACCCATTGACTAGAAAATTAGAGAAAATCATTTACGATGGTTTGGGCATATGTATAGAAGACCCATTGAAGCACTAGTGAAAAAATGTGATTTAATTCAAGCGTAAGGGACTATTGAAGGGAGAGGTAAACCTAAGAAGATGTTGGATGAGACTATTAGAATTGATTTAATGACATTAAACCTGACTAAGGGGATGTCCCTTGATCGATCACTATGGCGTAAACGAATTCATGTAGCCGACCCTACATAAGTGAGACAAAGGCTAAGTGTTGTTGTTGTTATCTATTTCATTTCACATAAGTAGCACATACAATATTTCATTTTTAAGATCTTGAACTTATCATTTTTTACCATAACACACATATAATTAACTCATTTAAAATGTCATGTGTGATCCTAATTCGGGTTGCATTAAGAGTATATAAGTAGAGAGTTGTTTTCGCCTATTTTTCTTCAACGTCTTCAAAACTTTTCATATTTTCATTGTGTCCATCTTGCACCCTTTATGTTTTCTTCATGATGTCATCTACTTAATCACATGCATGGAACTTATAAATCTAAAACACTTGATAAAATCATTAGTTCCACCAAAAATATCAATGCTTAGTTGTTCATCAAAACCTTAAATTCAACAATGGGGTTAAATGTTGTGCTAGGTCACTGAGAGTTTTAGAAATTTATTTTACATTAAAATGGTCCGTGTTTTAACTTCATAAAGGTCTATGTACCAGAGATATTCTTAAATTTTGGGGGTCAGTTATGCTCGAGGAAGGTTATACGCACCCTAAGACACCCGTTCGTAAATGATACCTTAGTCTAAATGAATCTTTACTATTAAACAACACCCGAGTAATTTTCTTTGATTTCATTTAACAAAAACAATCCCCCTTTTAAAAGTTTTTTCTCTTTTTTATGTATTTTTGACATAATTAAAGCTAGTAAATGGTTTGATTATCTATATGTAACTATGACTAAAGCATATTGAAATAAAGATATTTATGTATTTTTTTCCATAATAAAAGCAATAAACTACACTTCAATATTATAGGTAGTGACAACCCAATAGCAGTTTATAAGAAATAGAAACATAACCGATCGAACCTTATATAGGCTTCTTACATATCCATGTTTGCATCGAGAATCAGATCGATATGTGGTTCCAACATGCAAGTTATATTAAATGAAAATGTTTTTGTATTTTTTAGAGACCGAACTCGCACGTGGGTTGCCTACGTTTCTCGGATTAATGAGGATCAGGTCTTTACGTAGTTCGTATATGTTTAAGGTTAAAACTACATGGTTTATTTTATTAAAGGTGATCAAACCCTTATGTGGGTTGCCGACGTACTTTGGGGGGTAACCAAAGATTAGGTCATCATGTAGTTCATTTATGTTAGGTAAAACTGGGTTGGTTGGGTTTTATTTGATTTTAGTTATTAAACAAAACATGAATCACAGCATGATATGGACATGACCTCTTTGATTTTTTCAAGAACACCTTAACCAAACTCTTTTGTTTTGGTTAGTTAGTGTTAGTATGTGAGTTGTTAGTTGAAAATGAGAATAAATACCATATATTTATGCTAGTCCTACTCGTAACTATGAAAAACGGGAGGGTTTCTAAAGAAGAATCACACATATGACCGAAGGAATTGAGCCCCTCCCTTTATCTCGGATTTTTAGCCACAAGTCGATGAAGCATATATATATATATATATATATATATATATATATATATATATATATATATATATATATATATATATATATAGGTTCCAGTCCACTAGCCTACCAGGCTATGATCTTGATGTTTAGTGGAAAGTAAATCAGGTTATTAACAGTATATAGTTAGTATTAACGGATAATAAAGAGTCGGTTTAAAGTGTTCTTGAGAGAATCGTAGAAACTATGCACAAATCATGGTGTGATAGTTGTTTTGTTTGAATCCTCACATGTTATTAACATGTTCTCAGATGATTTTGGTCCTCACATGTTCTTAACATGTTGCTCGACGTTTTTTATATTCTTGAGATAGTTTTGTATTTTGGATATAGTTTGACAATTATAACAAAAATTAGATGTTATTTGGTTGATTATGGTTTGTATGTGTTAGATACATGAAATTAATACATGATTAAAGGATGCTAAATACACATACCTAGTTTAGGGGAATAGTCTTTGCCTAAACATATACCTTCTTATCCTTCTTTGATCTTCTATGTTAGAACTCGATCAATCACTATCATCTTCTTGAGTTCTTGCTCCAAGAACCTTAAGAACACCCTCCAAGACTAAATTTCAGTAGAACAACAGTGTGTTATTGAAGATAAATTCTTGAGAGGCCCAGGACCCGAGAGAGTTGCTTGAGTTTAGAGAGAGAAGCTAAGACTTCAAGAGTTGAAATTATGAGAACATGGCCATCCTATTTATCAGCCCAGGACCCTGCGCATTCACCCATGTACAGGGTACTCCATCCCCTTCCTTATGGTCTGTTTGGACTAGGGGACATTCTCCTTTGATTTGGTTTTGATCAGCATTGGACGAATTTTGAGTGCAATGAAAGATTCTTAAAGATTTGGTAATGATTACCAAATCTTTTCCTAGATTTGGTAATGATTGGAAATCATTAGTAATGATTGGCAATCATTACCGATCATTACATTCCCTTGCATCCTATTGGTTGTACATGGGTGCATTTATGACATGATGTAAAACTTTCGGTTTGGTTAGGGGCTAAGTACCGGTTAGATTTACTATTTCAGTTTGGTTGTCATAAATGCTTCAAAGGTGCAATGAATTTAGTCTCAATGTGTCACTTGGAATTTAATGCTCTATGATGATTCATTACTTGGTGAGCACACATTTGGTTGGTTTTGGATCGAATTGGGTTGGTTTTCCTTGTAATCGATAGTTGGATTTCAAGGTTTCTAATTAACTCTAAGATATTTTGGTGAAAATATCTTGATACCTTGAACCTACCCCTTACATGTCATCCCAAGCAATAAATTCTTGATGGAATGTTCATTTAATGCATTGGCTAGGTGGTAAACCAATTTAGTTTGGTTTCAGTAACAGATAGTCACATTTCAGAGATTTCAGTTAAACCTAAGATATTTTGCTAAAAACATCTACATCCATTGAATTTTTCTTATCCATGTATTTCCAAGAATTCAATTCTTGATTGTATGGGCATTTAATGCACATTAAATTCCTAACCTAGGTGGTGAACCGAATCGGCGATAATGGTTGGTTACCTCCTAAGTGTCTTGGTTTCTCCCTTAGATATTTTGTGTAGATAATATCTAGGGTTTTCTTGGTCATTTAAATGATCCTTTGTGGGACTTTTAATGATGGTTATTCCCTTGATTCATTTGGCCTAGGGTGGTTTATCAAGACAACTTAGATTGGTGTAAACCCAAACCAAGCCCAAATCCTTAATCACCTCGGTGATTTAGGGCTTGTCATGACCTATCCAAGCCTTTATTAAGGTCTCTTTGATTGTTTATATATGGAATTTGATGTAATACGCTAAATTGAAATAAATATTTCTGGTGTTAAATCGATAAAATTCAGTGATAATAAATGTTTCAGGGTTAGAGTAGGTAATCGAGGTAATTGTTGAAATATCCTATAATTAATGGACAGTGGCTAATTTTTATTTAAACTAAATATGATTTAATTAAAATCAACTTTTAATAAAGTCATTTTCGACCCCCCCCCCCCCTTAAATTACAGGATTTTCGAGGTTGACCCGAAATTTTTACTTAGCTGAGTTTAGTCAAATTTAACATTTTTGTGTTTTCTCATTTCTTTGGTATTTTTCAATATTTTACAATTTGATCTCATGTATAAAATCATTCCCTTTAAACCTAAGTTTAAAGTTTATTTGAACTTGTACTTGATTTGACACTGACTTAGTGGGACAAAACGTAGTGTCTACAATGTAGCTTTCCCAAATCCTTCATTTCAAATTTATTAGTTAGTATTTGTTTGGTAGATTTTATGATGTTATTATTACTACCAATAATAATTATTTCATCTACATATAAGCATACAATAACGCAAAAAGACTTTGTTATCTTAATACAAACATACTTGTCACATTCATTGATCTTAAAATTATTTGGCAACATTGTCAAATTTTGCATACCATTGTTTTAGTGCTTGCTTTAATCTATACAAGGATTTTATAAGTCGACACACTTTATTCTCTTTTCTAGAAACCACAAACCTCTCTAATTGTTCCATATTGATTTCTTCATCTAATTCACTATTCAATAATGCAGTCTTAATATCCATTTGATATATCTCAAGGTTATGTATAGATACAATTGTTATTAACATACATATAGATGTAATTCTTATTAATGGTAAATAAGTATCAAAATAATCTATACCCTATTTTTCCTAATAACTTTTAGCCACTAGTCTTGCTTTATATTTGTCAATTGATCTATCTATTTTTATCTTTTTCTTAAAGATCGATTTACATTCTAGTGGTTCATTCCATGTAGAAGATCTAATAATTTTCAAGTATTATCTTCTTGAGAATTACTAGATATAGTATCACTAGTTCTCTTTAAAGAAATCGACTCAATCGAAGTCTTACAAGGAAAAACATTCTCAAAGAATATCGTGTTCTCATACACATTTTCAATTTCTAATTTATGAAACAAAAATCAACATGCGCTACTATTTTGTGCATATCCAATTAATACAAAATCAATAATTTTTGTCTTATTTTAACTAGTTTAGGATCAGACACAATAACTTTTGAAACACACCCCCATAGTTTTAGTGTGAATATATAGGTTTTTTACCTTTCCATAATTCATAAGGTTTTTTTGTTTTTTTTTTTAAATTTATTATGAGGTAATTGGCTTAAAACAAACTTCGATGTTAAAACAATCTCTCCCTACAAGTTCTAAGGTAGACTAGAACTTATTAACAAATAATTTATCATTTCTTCAAAGTTTTGTTCTTTCTCTCAACAACTCCATTTCCATGAGCTGAATAAGGTGTTGTAGTTTAGTAGATTATTTCATGTTGTGCACACAACTTACCAAAAGGTGAAACATATTGTCCACCTCTATCACCACGCAACACTTTAATTTTTTATTTTTTTTACCTAATCAAAAAAAAACACTTTAATTTTTTTTTATTAAGTTGATTTTCAACTTTAGTCTTATATGCACAAATATGTATAATAATTCATCTTTACTTCTTAAAAGATAACATACTAGTGTCTCGTACAATCATCAATAAAAGTAACAAAATACTTTTTTCCACCTATAATTTGTACAAATTTGAAATCACAAACATTTGCATGCAATAACTCTAGAGGTTATGTTTTTTGTTTAATTGAATAAAAACAAATTTGAGTCCATTTTAACTAGACACAAGTCTCACATTTGTGACTTGTATTATTGTGATGTTTAGAAATTAAATTCATATTTATTAATTTACGTATAGTAACATCATTCACATGTCCGAAGCCTACACATCCAAAAACTCAATCATATAAGTAGAAAAAGTATTAGCTTTATTATTGTTCCTATATAGGATTACAATTATTACATTAATCTTGAAAAGGCATTCATCCATTTAGCCTTTTCAAACATACATATCATTCTTAATAACCACAAATTTGCCAGGCTCAAACACTAGCCTAAATCTCTTCTTACTCAGCAACGATCCAAAAACTAAATTCTTACGGATATCTAGTAATGCAGTACATCGTTCAAAGTAAGTTCGTTACTAGAGGTCATCTTCAACTTGACTTTTCCATGTCTTTCAACCTTAGATATTGAATAGTTCCCCATATAGAGTTGTTGGTGCGTAAAACTGGTACACACTTCGAGTATGATCCAGTCGGATGACAGGTGGGTCCTTTTGCTGAGGTGGAGTCGTCGGTTGATAAGTCCTCGCGTGAACTGTGCTGGGTCTTGGGAGGACTATCCTGCTGTGTCCAGAGTCCTGCTCCTCAGGGAGTGTACCTACAAAAGGCTCAGATCGAGGTTTATCCTGGTGAAGCCTCTCCAGCGTAGTAATCAGTGCTCAGAGAGAAAATGTACAGAATATAGCAAGTAAACAAATGAACTCGCGTGTAATGTAAGTGTATTCCAGCGTACCTCGGGCTTACATAACCCCCAATATATATAGGCATTGGAGATGATTAATCAGGCCTAAACACGATTGATTAGTCGAAACCCTGTGTTTAGCTGATAATCCAGGGCGTTTAGGAGATAATCATTGGGCTTGGGATTTTGGGCCTATTTGGCAAAACCCGCGGGCCTTTGTCAAGCCTGTGGTGGTGAGCTGGTGGAGGATAGTAGAGATCCATGGAGTCTTGGAGAAGAAACAAGGTAAAAAAAGAAATCGGTCGAGATGAACAGCTGAGTCCCTGAAACTGATCGGCGAGGGAACAGTGCAGAGCTCAGAGCAACATATCCCTGCGAGGCTCTCCGCTCCTCTCTGGGTACAAATGAGATTCCAGGGAGGAGCCGTAGTTGGCGTATGCTCCAGCGTGACATTGTGGATTTTGAAATGCGTCCCTGTCATTGCGAGGGTTGACACGTGATTGGGTCCCAATTACTGACTCAAAGGTGCCCAAAAATACCCACATAAGTTGCCCTCCTAGCCTTGTGCGGCGAGGGAAGCGAGGCGGTCAGGGATATCAATTCCCTGCTAAAATGGGCATCCTAGAGACTTCGAAGCATGAGAAACACCTCTGATCGATATTCTTTTAAGAGTTAGTTTTTTCTTGAGGAGCTTATTCGAAATAGGTCTCTATACGGTCGGGTCCAGGGTTAGGTAGCACGGCAAGGCGGTCCCGAATTTCTTCGATTTTTAGGACGAAATTTTTTTAAGAGTTGAAGTTTTTTAGAAGAGCTAATTTGAAATAAGCTCCCATACCGCCAAGGTCCAGGGTCAGGTAGCACGGCAGGGAGATCTCGAATTTTTTTGATTTTTAGGGTGACACACGTTCACCGTGAATAAGTCCTGAGCGCAGATTGACCTGCATCATGGAGAGAATTGAGACGAGCTCTAGGAGAAGCACATGACGAATGCACAAAGTATCGAGCTGTGCCCAACCACGTGGTCGGATGGGCTGGCCTCAAATTGGAACTAGCGTCGTACGCTAGCCTTTGGGACCAACGTATGACGCTAGCCCCCAGGACCAACATGTCCCCCTCCCTCCTTAAATAATTTTTTTTTTTTTTATGGGGGGAATTTGGGATAGACCCCCATCTGCGCCCAGCTGGCCTGAGGCAACACGGCAGGACAGGGAGAGCCGAATTAGACGACGTCGACCCGAAGAGATCTGGTGCAATTTCTGGACGACACTCCTGGACGTCGTTCTTGGAGAATGTTGTCACTAACAAAGTTGATATGGGTAACTGAATATCACCAAAAATCATATCCAAATCACTAAGATTCTCATTAAGCTTTAATCCATCCGGTAAATGAACCCTTTCTTGAACACTCACTCAAATTGGTCCAACTTTCTCAGAAAAAGCATCCCAAATCAGTTTGATTATTTCAAAAGCTTTTGATTGCTCCTTCTCGAATTCTTGATGTACCCATTATAGAGAGAATAGTAGAAATGACATATTTCTTTCATTGAGTAATTGAGAGAATATATACATTATGTTGAAAAAGAAAGCTACCAATAATCAATACCAAAATTAACAAAATTAAATGCTACTTAAATCCTACCAAATATAGATATTTGACTTTTATTCTACGATATGCCCCTGCAAGATGGAGCTCTGTGAGGAGAGTCCAATCTTAGATATAAGCATGTGAAAGTATGTGCATGGCAGAGGTTTGGTGAGTGCATTCACTAGTTGGTCTTCAGAGGAGACGTATGAGACGTGAAGAATACCACCTTGAGCTTGTTCCCGAATGAAGTGATAGTCGAGGGCAACATGCTTCATCCAGGAGTGGAATACCGGGTTGGAGCATACGTTGGTTGCTCTCACATTGTCTCAGTAGATAACTGGCAAGCACGGCAATGATAGACCAAGTTCCTTAAGTAGCAAGCAAATCCAACAAATCGCAGTTGCAATTGAAGCAAATGAGCGGTACTTAGCTTTAGTGGACAATCTTCCCACTGTTCTTTGCTTTTTCGAACTCCATGAGATCGGGTTACTACCAAGGTAGACAATAAAGGCACTGGTGGAGGTGAAGTAGTCCTTGTCTCCTGCCCAATCTGTATCAAAAAAGGCATGGAGGAAGAGGGGTGTGTCATGCCAAATAATTATACCAGGATCAAGTGTCTCGACAAAGTATCAAAGTAGTAGTTTGGCGGACCGCCAGTGATCATCAGTGGGGCGATACAAGAATTGATACAGTTTGTTGACCCCATAGGCAACATCCAGTCGCATAAGAGATAAATATTGCAGACTTCCAATCACGGTTTGATACTCTGTAGGGTCTGGTAGTTGCGACCCTGAGTGGAGGATTAGGGTCGGTGAGGTAGCGAAAGGTGTAGCTACTAGTTTTGCCCCCCGTCATGTGTGTCCGAACAAGTAAGTCAGAGATGTACTTTCGTTGTGATAGATTTCATCTGGATGAGGTGTAATTTTGACAACAAAAGAATAGGTAAGCGGACCTAGATCTGTAAGAAATAATCCGATAGCTAGTTGCAGGAAAAAGTTGGTAATCAAATCATCATGAGACTCTGTGAGAATTATATCATCCACATATACTAGGAGAAACAAGGTAAAGTCACCTGAGCCCCAAACAAACAGATAAGGGTCTGCATGAGAGTTGCGGAAGCCCGCGCCATCGAAAAACTGGCATAGTTCATGATACCAGGCATGTGGAGCTTGTTTCAGGTTGTAGATGGCCTTGAGGAGTTTGTACACATGATCCGGACAATCACGATCAATAAATCCTGATGTCTAGTTGCAGTAGAGACCAGCCACGTCGAATGGCGATGCTGGGGATACTAAGAGGTGCGTTGAAGCAAGCCTAGGTATACTGGAGCGTGGATTAGACAGTGGTGTTGGGCTAGGAGGAGCACTGGGCCGCAGATTAGTTAGTGCATCTAGTCTAGAAGTCGCGCTGGAATACGCCCTGGGTGTGCTGGAGCGCGGATCAGACAGTGGCTCTGGTCTGGAAGGCTCGTTGGAGTGCACCCTGGGTGTGCTGGAGCACAGATCAGACAGTGGCTCTGGTCTAGGAGGCATGCTGAAGGGCGCCCTAGATGTGCTAGGGCACAGATCAGTTAGTGCCATTAGTTCGAGTGAGTTAGACACCTGCACGGGGTGCGAGAGAGTCGGGAGCAGTGATGAAGCATGAGTAAGGGGTAAGAGGGCAATTTTAGAACACCAGGAGTCTGTGGTATCACTGGAAGGACGAGTGAGGTGTGGTTGGAGGGAGGAGAATGGGAAGACTGATTCGACAAAATGAACATGACGCAAAGTGAAGACACAAGAGGTACTGGGATCAAGATAGAGATATGCACTTTAAGTTTGGGAGTAACCAAGGAATACGCATGGAGCGAGCGAGGAAAAAAGTTTGTGAGGAGAGTACAGTCGAAGCCACGGGTAGTAGAGGCAGCCAAAGCTACGAAGCTTGGAATAATTGGGGGGGTGGCCAAAGAGCTTCCGAAAGAGAGTTGTAACAGCCCGATTTTCCAAAGCCACCACGCGATTTCTCCCTTTGGAGAATTAACACTAAAACCAAATGACCCATATTTTATATAAATCTAACAAATTTTTACAATCATACGACGATAATTATAATTATCGAATTATTGCGTCGATTTTACAACTGCAAATAATATATACAATTATTACTAATTAAATAGAAATTAAAATAAAGTTCATAGGGCAATTTCATTCTCACCAACCCTGTAATCAAAATTGTGGGGTTGTGAGCTAACGCTCAGTAGCATTTCAACCCCTCTAATACATGTATGCAATTAAATCCCAAATAAATACATAAACGTGTATTTCATATAATATGTACTGATAAATATTTCATAAAAAATAAAAATTATAACAGTAATAGCATAAACTACACAATACATAGAGAGATTAAATACGTATATTAAAAGAGTTAAAAATTCTACCTGAAATTTAAAGCCAAAATCTGAATTGAAATATTTTTCTAATTCAAAAAGCCATCCGAAATCCATACTATAACCTTAATTAAATAAGCATGTCTCATATATATATATAAGGCTCCTAGGAAAATCAATCGTTTATCATCATTATTATTATTATTATTATTATTATTATTATAAAAAATTATTAAACATATTACACGTGTAACATTTATAAACATATATATATTATACATATAAATTCTTGGTCAGTTTTGTTTCCTTCTATATGAGGGAAACAATTTTGATCGTTAATTTATTTATTTTTTATTTATTTACACAATACCCCCTTAAAATAAAATAAAAAAATATTAATTATATCTCAAAACTCTTAAAAATATATTTTAAACATCACAATAGTCTCAAAATTTTTAAAAGTCAATTTAAAATTATCATTTAACCCCAAAATTATCAAATATATATATACTACAAATTTACAAAATAATCTCAAAAAATATTAAATTTATATAAAATAATATTTTTAACAATATAATTTTTTGGGGTATTAGAATCTACCCTCCTTAAATAAATTTTGTTCTTGAAATTTCGTTCAAAAGAATAATAATTCAGAATTGCACCACACGGTCAAATTTGTCACACTTGATTCTAGCACAATTGTTTTCTATGTAGGGTCCCATAACTGAAAGTTATCACCATCAATCCACATTCCACCAAAATTCCTACTGCATATCACCACTTCCGCATTTGCGGTAGCCCATACTTTATCCAACGCAACACAACATGGTGTACTTTGGTCGGTAACACCTCACACAGATAGCTAATTGTCATAGAAATTTATATTTCTAAACACTTCCGCTGCACACTCTGATAAATATATCTCTATATTTATAACCAATAAATATCTTTTTAAAATATAACAGTAGTCTCACTGAATTGGATCTATCTCAATTCTAACAGGTCTACGACCTCAATAATCTCACTTGGCATGACTTTTCGACTGTGTTTGGGTAAGGGATTTGTGAAATTATGAGATTTTGAAACCTTATCATTTCACAAATCCCTTGTTTGGATAACTACTTGAACTGAAATATTTGATCATGTAATTTACAATTTCTTGTTTGGATAGTTAAAGTATTTGTAAACAGAATTGTCCCAAAAAAACTTTTTCCCTCATCCTCTTCACTATAAAATTGATTCTTGAGCTCAATGCATCTCTCAATTTTCCATCTAGAAAACCTAATTTGCCCCCAACGAAATCAATCGAACCCAAATCTGCAACGAAAAATAAAGCAAACAAACCCTAAATCGAAATCGAACCCAAATCTAAAGCGAAGAGTAAAGCAAACGAACCCCAAATCTGGATAAATTTCCTGACGATAATGATAATGATGGTGATGAATTTCACGACGATTGTGATTGCGATGAAGAACAGCAACGAATCAGAATCAAACGAACCCTAAATCGCAAATGGACGACGAACCCTTAATCGCGGATGGATGACGAACCCTAAATCGAAATTAACCAAACCCTAAATCAGAATCAATCGCAGATGGACGATGAAGAATAACGATTGCAATTCCGATTGCGATGAAGAAGAAGATGGACAACGAAGAAAAAGCAGACAATGAACAAAAACGAATAAGCGAAGAGGACAACGGCGACACAGATGAGAGAAAAGGGCCTTAGATCGGCGGAAAAAAAGAGGATGATGGCGGCAACGCAGATCGGCGGCTAAGCAAAGGACCTTAGGAGCGAAGGGTTGTGTCGCGAAAATGAGAAAATAGGGCCTCTGATTTCACAAATCCTTCCTTGGAAGGATTTTACAAATGAAACTTAAAAAAATGGGGTTTCAAAATATCTCATATTACCCTTTTTTCAGATAAAAGAATTTTACAATTCCATCCCTCCTAAAACCCAAAGAAGGGATTTATCAAAAAAGAATTTTAAAATCCTCTAAACAAATTAAATCCTCCCCACAAATCCCTTACCCAAACACAACCTTCAAGTCCACTACCATATCTCATAACCAGCGTTTATCAATTTTATCCAACATTTCAAGCTAACATATCACAATAACCAACATGTGCGCAATCAGCATCATAAGCTGTAGATAGCCTAATTCTTTGTGGACCGTCCCAATGAGACTAATATCAATTTCAATATTACATTAAAATTCTAATAATCTCGTAAACTTTTTTTTTTAATTATAAATATCAACACAAACCAAACATCAAATAATTGATTTTCCGAAATACGTCTGAAAATATATAAATACCTCTGAAGTACATAAATACGTCTCAAAACACATAAATACATCTTAACCACATAAATACGTCTCAAAACACATAAGTACGTCTTAGCACATAAATACATCTCGAAACACATAAGTACGTCTTGGCCACATAAATACATCTCGAAACAAATAAATACGTTTTAAATATATAAATACATCTTAATTACATAAATGCATGTCAATCACATAAATACGTATGGAAACACATAAATACATCTCAACCACATAAATACGTCTCAAAACACCCAAATACATCTCAATCATATAAATATATCTTAAAGCACATAAATACATCTCAATCACATAAATACATCTTGAACCACATACAAACGTATCAATCATATAAATACGTTTCAAAACACATAAATGTGTGTTAAACTATAAAAATTAAATACATCTCAAATATTTAAATACGTCTTAATCACCTAATTATGTCTCAAACATAGAAATATATTTCAAACACATAAAGGATTTTCGCCTCAAAGTTCAATACTCAAGCAAAACATGTATATAAAAATATTACATAAAGTCCTCCAAAATTTTCAACAATTACCCTCACTTCTATTCTACCTATTGCTAGTGGTGGACCAATATCTATCTGAATATTTTATCGATGTACTGTCTTCATATTACAAAAATAATTTATGGATCAAGTATTTTTATCAAAATCTACTTTCCAACAAAATATAGTCACTTGGCAATATCAAAATCCTAACAAAATATCATCAAAATTGAACAATCGAATTTAAATCAACTGGTCAACTCACTTGTATATAATAAAATATCATACTTCCTTACTACACATAGGATTGTTTTATCTCACGTTCGGGAGTTATTATATCAACTACCTATAGGACTTGCCCTCTTGTCAGGTTTCAATACAACACATCAACAACAACAACATATTTTAATCACCTGAAGGACTTGCCCTTCTACCAGATCACCACATAACGTCTTTTAGGACATGCTCTCCTGTAAAGACCAATAATATCTCGCAGGACATGCCCTCCTGACAAAATAACTATGGCATAGTAGGATAATAAAAATCAATCTCCACACTTAAAAATTTACTTGATCCATTAATCATCATAAAACTGTCTATTTTCATCAACACCTTTTTTTTCCACAATTTAATACAAAAATATAATTTGACGATTTATATAGAAGTCAGTAAATATCTTTAAATTGATCCTTTCAATTCAAAGACAAATCTTATGGTCCATGATTAATACGATACTCACCCAATCTTATTTAACTTACTTTTGACTCCATTTTTTTTTAACAAGTATCCCAAGAATATAACAAAAATAGTGCTTATGTCCCAAAAGTTATTAAAGCTTTATAAATATAATTAATATTAAATAGATTAACAAACTATACTTAAATTTTGAGCATATAACTAAATTCAGTTTTTTTTTAAGTAAAATGTTTGCCCTTCAAATCCAATTCCAAGTTCTAATTCCAAATCCAATTTTGTATATATATAAGCTCACGTATATATATATAACTAAAAATAATACAAAAACAATTTATATAAAATCTAAATTCATTTATAATTATCGATTCATCGAGTCGATTTTACAATAGTGAATAATAATAATATTAGATTTATGAATAATTGAATATAATTATCATCGTTGTATTGTAAAATTTCTCGAATTTTTATAAAATGAAATAATGGTCATTCAGTTTTAGTGTTAATTCTCCAAGGGAAGAAACCGTGTAGTGGCCCTGAGAAACCGAGCCGTTACAAGAGTGGAGATTTAAGGTTTTTGTGAGGAGGTAGTTGATGAGGTACACTACAACAAAGAAGACATGTGACCAGTAGGAGAGCGGCATCGAGGCATGGAAGAGTATGGACAGACCCGTCTCTACAATATGATGACGGCGTTTCTCGGAATACCCATTGTGTTTCGAGATGTGAGGCGGAGTAGTAAGATGGGAGATATCATGACTGGCAAGGTGAGAGAAGAGTGCTAACTACTCTCCTCCATTATCGATGTAGAGACTAATGATTTTATGATTGAAATGTCGTTCTACTAGGGAGTGAACCTTACAAACACCAGTAGGACATCAAATTTGCATTTTAGTGGGTATAACCACGTGTATTTTGTGTAATGATCAACAAATAAAATATAGTATTTGTATGTGTCAATGGAGAGCATGGAGGAAGTCCACACATCTGAAAATATTATTTCAAGAGGGAACGAGGTAATAATAGACGAAGTTGGGAATGGAAGCTAGTGACTTTTATAGCTTAAACAAGAATTACAATGAGAAGACAATTTTGAAGAGTTCGACAGATTTAGAGAATAACTAGAAACAATATGACTAAGAATAGATGTCAAAGGGTGATCGAGTCGATGATGCCATTTGTTAGAATCGGTCTTGACACTAGAGAGAGCAAATAAGGGTGGGGCAGATGCTGGAGATGCAGGCCACTCATAGACATCGTCTTTACTCCGAACCTTCAAAAGGATTACCCTCGTGCAGATATCCTTCACAAGAAAACCAAGGGGTAAGAATTCAACATAAACGTTATTAGTCCGACAAAATTGGAAGATTGAAATGAGATTCTTTTTCATGGACGGCACACACAAAACATTATTAAGCCGAAAAAATGTGAAAAGGTGTAGAAAGAACGAGAACCGGTATGTGTGATAGACAAACATGCACCGTCACCAATTACAATGTCATCGGACCCTTCATACAGAGTGTGAAGGGATATATTATTGAGATCGACAGTGACATGATAAGAGGCACTATTGTCAAGGAGCCACCTTGGTGTGGTGGGGTTGTGTGTGGTTGCTACATGTGCTCGAGGTTTCTATGCGGCTACTAGACACGACGAGGGTTGTAGTAGTTGGGATATCGGGTGCACTTGACAAAATAGAAGACAGTAAAGAACGAAGTGTCCTTTTCCACAGAACCATTGACATCGCCCCTAGTAGGGTCATGGTGAGGGGCGATTTTCTCGCGCAACGAAGGGGTTTATGTCGAACAACTGACCGAGAGATGGACCCCACATAGGACGATTGTGGATTGGTCGGGGTGTGTGAAGGTTGAGCGTTTAGCAATCGAGTTGGTGATCATCGGGAGGGAGGTCGGGATCATGGTGAGTAAGACACCTAGGGAGAGTTCTCGATTGATGAGTTTCTCGTAAAGCTCATCAAACGAGATAAGGGTGTTATGAGCATTGACCACATCAATGACGAGCTGATATTTGTCACTAAGGCCATCAAGGATCTTCTCGGTGATATCCTCCTGATCCATGGTTTTTCCAAGGGCGGCTAGTTCATTGGTACGGGCCTTGATGCACTGCATATACTCTGAGATAGAAAGGGACCCTTTGGCGATGCTTTTGATGTCTTCTTTGATTTGTTTGATGCACCCACGTGTCGAGCGAACATAGGTGTTGGCGAGAGTGACCCAAGCATCACAAGACGTCAGAGAGACAGTAATGAGAGAGGTGAGATCGGGTGTAAGGGAGCCCACAAGCGCACTGAAAATAAGTCGATCTTGACGATGCCATGGGTAATAGCCCGCATCAGTGGTGGGTGGTTCGAGTTTGGTACCATCAACGAAGTGGAGGAGATCATAGCCGTTAAGGATGGATTCAAATTAAGCTTCTATGCAATGTAATTGGTGGATGTCAATTTGATTGGGTTGTGAATTTGCATGATAATCAGTGGCATAGCGAGTTCTTGTGGGTTGGGGAGGGTCGCCGAAAGGTTGGCATTAGCCATGGCTTGCGGTGTGGAGAGGGAAGAAGACGGGCAACGGTTTGCGGTGGAAAGAGGGAAAAAGATAGGCAGGTAGGGTTTGGGAAAAAAAGGTTTGGATATGAGCTTTTGATACCATATAGAGAGAATAGTAGAAATGGCATATTTATTTCATTGAGTAATTGAGAGAACATATACACTATGTTGAAAAAGGAAGCCACCAATAATCAATACCAAAAGTAACAAAATTAAATGCTACTTAAATCCTACCAAATATAGACATTTTACTTTTTATTCCCTGACACCGATTCAAAGAAACCGAGAACATTTTGTACCCTTCAATCATCTGTATTCTCTCACTCCATATTGTATCCTATTAGCTCGTCGTCTTGTAACCTGAAGCGCCTCGTGAATCGATTCAGATTCAGTGTTCATGCTGCTGCTGCTCTTGAATACGGCAATGACACACTCGTCGTGGCGACTGATGAGAAGAAGGAAAACACAAGATATGGCGGGAGGAGGTGGTGGTGGTGGTGGTAGTGGTGGTGGTGGTGGTCAACGTGAAAAAAAAATTAAAAAAAAAAAAGTAAAAACAATATTATACCCCTTAAAATGTCATGTGCACTACACATGATGTCATTTTTTGTCAATTTGGGTGAAAAATTTAATAGAATAATATATTAAAATTAAATTTATATTTAGAGAGTTTAAACTGAAACGAAAAAATTATTAGACTACGTACAAATGTGTCTATTTTGCCCTAATAATTGTATAGGGTTATTGTGGGGATGCCCTAACCCCTCAATTTTGGACTTGAGCTAGCCCATGTGGATTGTGTTCGGGTTGTATTGCTGAGGCCTCAATTCTGGCCCAACCTTTTCTTAATTGTTCAAATTGCATTCATGCTTGGACCTAACAGGAACGGTTTCCTCGATTCTCCGGCGCTCTGAAGCTTCTCTTCACTACCGTCGGGATATCTAAAGGTTTCCGAATTCCGATCACTTTCCTCTCTTCGTAATTTCTGTAAATCTGTATCTTTTGTTACCATATGTTTATTTCGGCTATGAATTTTACACTTATCTCGTGTTTTCACCCACTAATACTGCAAACAGAAACACGTTTTTGCTCGTGTTTGCCCAGAAAATAGAAATCCATTTTGATTACAAGTCGTTCGGCTGGACAAAGAGCAATGGTTCTTTCAAATTTCAACGGAACAGGTGTTGGATTCGGTATGTTTGTCTTCGATTTATTTCGTGGCTGTGCGAGTGTGTTTCTGTGTGCTTTTGGGTCTAGTGTGACAGTTCGAATTGCCTGTGGATTATATTTAGGTTTTGGCTTTGGTTGCGGTTTCGGCGTCGGGTGGGGATTTGGAGGTCAGTTCTAATTACTCTATCTGTGCGTTTGATCGTTCTTGTTTTCTATTGCTTGAAATTTTTATTTTTTATTTTTAATTTGTAGTTCTTTTTGGGTTAGATTAGCATCAAAATGGGGGAATTGGATCCTCACTGCATTGATTTTTGCACTGGTTTTTCTTATTTTGTTCGAGGGTTTCTGTTGCTCCAAAATTCACTTTGTAATAATATCGAAAAAGGAAATGTATGGGAGGAATTCATTTCCTTGTCAACCAGGATTCGATTCTCCCACTTCAAGAGTAAAATTCTGAATTCACCGGGCCGATATGGGGAAATTTGTTCTTAAGATGGCTCTAGGGAGGTGATTAGTTGAGGTGCGTAAGTTGGCCACAATACACCACCTTACCATAACCCAAAAAGAAAAAGAAAAAACGAAATGTGTGAGTGCTGAAACCTTAGAAAAATCATTTTAGGTAGTGTTTGGTTTTATGGAACTGGAATTACAAATGAAGGCATGTAAGGACTCTGATTTCATAAAAGCGAACGCGACCTTATACAAGTTGCATCGGGCCTTCTATTTTTGGTACTCTAATGCTTTAAAGACTCATATTAGAAGAATAGTTGATAGTGTCATTAGAGAATTGATTTATCTATTTGACAAAGACTGCTTACCTTTAATTGGCTTGCATATTTAGTTTTCTCATCTTTGTGTTTATTTGTTTTATCCGACTTGCTTGTATCCTGTTTTGGTCCCCGTTTCTGTGAAATGAAACATTTGCTTACCAACAACAACAACTAATCCTTTATCCCACTCAATTAGGGAAAACCTTTGCTAACTGAGAAAGAAAAATAATTAGTGAACAGCTATTAGGCTTTATATATCATGGATATTTGTGTTTGTGTTTTTTTTTTTTTTTTAATCTCTGCAATAGTTTTCGTGGCTTTAGTCCTCGGTTTCCTCTACTTGCGCATCAGCTGTAGTAGAGATTCCTAGAATCCCAACTACCAAACTCATGATTCTACGTAAGCTTGATGAATCTTTCTCCCTAGTGATGCTTACCATTTGTGTTTGGATTTAGTTACTCAACTTGATAGCTTCACAACACCTTTGTAAATTAGAGATCAATATATCACCATTTTATAGTTCACTAGCGAAGAAGGGTTTTGGTTGAGATATTTCGATACTACATACCTTTTTTTTTTTTTTTTTTAAAATATATCATACCATATTTTCCTAAGTAAACGTAGACATTATTTGGTAACCTTTTTAATTACTTTTTATTTAATTGGACCCAAAAAAAAGAATACTTAACATAAAAGAAATATTCAAAAATCAAAATTGTGTTTTACACTGTGGAGAGGATATAGTATAGGCCTTTCGGATCGGTGGAAAGAAGGGGGGATGAGGAGAGGGGAAGTGTTTGGATGGGGGAGGAGAGGTAAGAGGGAAGAAGGAAGATTCAGAAGAAAGTGAATCCTTTCAAATTCTTTCCAATCTTTCCTTCTAATTTTACTATTTTACCCTCATCTAATTTATTTTATTAGAAACATACCTTTTATTAATCTCCTATATATGCACATATATATATATATAAAGGGTATAACAGTCATATTACACAATGGAAACCGAGTCCCTCCTTATACATCCAAACACAATGACTGAAAGACAATCCTCTCTCCCCTCCCCTTCATTTTCCATCTCTACATCCAAACGAACTGTTAGTGTGCCCCTATAAATGATCTCTTCATTCAAAAAACAAATTCATTGATGGTTGAGATAGAATAGATGAAAGACCTAATCCATCGATCGTAAAATATAAAAATTGAAGGCACAAAAAGAAAAGGAATATACCAAAAAGTGATACAAGAAAAATGATAATTTTTGTGTATATATGAAATAGGATCTATGTACCTCTTTATATAGTTTAAAGAGAAGACTATATTAGGAAAATAAATCAAAACAAGAATCCTAAAAAATAGGAAAAGAATCTGTCAACATGACCTATATAAAATAGATATTCTAACTTAATAATAAGCAATGTATTTATGGAAATATTAAATATTCCAACAATCCCCCTCAAGCTGGGGCGAAGAAGTTTTGAATCCCAGCTTGAAAAGAGTGAAAAACGAAAGAACGGTTGTTGCTCGGAACACTGGCAGGTATAAGACGAAAGAACTGGAACGTTGGGCAACATACGGAGACAACGTGAATGTCGGGCAACCAACAACGGTAATTGGAACATCGGGCGACAAACGTTAACAAGTGGAATACCGGGAGACATACAGCGACAACTGGAACTTTGGGCGATCAATGACGACAATTGGAACGTTGGGCAACAAACGATGACAACTGAAATGCTAGGCTACCAATGGTGACAACTAGAACATCGTGTGACATATGGCGACAATTGGAATGTTGGGCCACAAGGAGGCAACAACAGGACAACAATGGGATAGTGGCAGGACAGCTACAAGAGCGAGACAGCCGTGGGACAGCTACTGGAGCAGGACAGCCGTGGGACATCAACGAGACAACCGCGGCCCGCGGGTAACTGCTGGACAGGAGGCGCAACAGCGAGACAGGAGCGAGATTGCGGCAGGACAACTATGAGAGTGGGATAACAGCAAGGTAGTGGCAGGGGCTGATGTGGGAGCATGACAACCGTGGGATAGCCACAAGTGGCCGTAGGATGGGAGGTTTGATGTCGCGGGAAGGCGGTGGCCGTAAGTTGGTGAGGCGCAGGGGGCTAGGGTTTTGTCCTCTCCCACACATCCCAATATTTTACTCTTTTCAAGCTCTAATACCAAGAAGAAATATACCAAAGAGGTATAAGGAAAGATGATATATAGCATAAAGAGGAACTAAATTAGGAAAATAAATCAAAATAAGAATCCTAAAAATATGAAGAAAAAAAAAAATCGATTAACATTACCCATATAAAATAGATATTCTAACTAAATAATAATAATAATAATGTATTGATAGATATCAAACAAAAAGTACTTAAAAATCATGGTTATAATTTTTTAGTCGTAAAATTTGTTTTGTAAATGGGAAACAAAGTCAGTTGTGAAATTAAGTACTTTTTTGGCTTAGAGTGCTTTATTTTTTTATGGATAACAATGTTTGAGCGAGAGAAGAGCTTCAATATATTTATTAGCAATGTTGAGATATGGTTAGGATTGAGGCTATTGGAGGCTTTAAATAAGAGACAACATCTTCAAGTCGGGAAGTGATGAAAAACAACCCAATTACATGACTTCTCGACCCAAATATCAAGGCCTTTTTTAAACAGATGAAATTTTCTTTATCCTAATTTATGTCTTGCCTTTTCCATCATTTCTTAGTAGTAAATGGCATGAAGACAACTCGTTTTCTCACTGATCTTTGTCTTATCCAGGCATGCCTTTGAATTTCTTGGGCCTCGGTTTCGGTAAACAGCTTGAAGCATTTTCTTTTCTTTTTTTTTTTTTAAGAAATTTTCTTTTTTCTTGCTTACGCTTTGGCTGGATAAATTTGCAGGTGGAGGTTGTGGAGTTGGATTAGGTCTTGGATGGGGATTCGGCACAGCCTTTGGTAGTCAGTATCGGTCCTCAAGGGTTATATTCCAAGGCATAGATTTCGACAGGAAGGAAGGATCAGATCAGACATAATACAGATTTGAATTGAATGTAAAGCACGCCCAAATGTCAGTAATTTTCTCTTTAATTCAAGAAAATATTACAGCCTTTTTGTAATGAAGACACTTGGTAAGATATCCTCCCAACCTTTACAATTTTTGTGAAAGGGCATCTAGGTTCTTAATGCAAAATCTTCGCGTGAAGCCTGAAAGGATTTCAATTAGGTACCACTGTCAAACCCTATATTAATATGGGTACGTTGCTTCTTATCCCAATCTACTTTGTCTAATTGTTACTTTACCCTCCTCTACTTCAAAAAACTTCATTACTTTGACTTTTGAACAAAGTGAGAAATTAACGTTTTCCTATTTAAATTAACGAAATATGCTTAAAAATGTATGAAGTTAATTTTTTCATCTAATTTTTGGATGAAATAGACGAAATTACCTCTTTATTATAATTTTGATTTAATTTTTTTGTTATAAATATTAAAAAAAATTAAAACAAATGGACAATTTTATCTATTTCATTAAAAAATTAGATGAAAAATTTAATTTCATCCATTTTTAAGCATATTTCGTTAATCTAAACAGGAGAAAAAAAAAAGTTTAGTTTCTCATTTTATTCAAAAGTAAAAGTAAATAAAGTGTAGTCTTTTGAAGTAAAGGCAGTAAAGTGATAATTAGGTAAAATAGAGAGGAGATAAAAGACAGTTCACCCTATTAATATTGATGACAAATGGCGTTTCCAATGAGAGGTGGTGGTTGAAATTGTTTGGGAGAAGAGGAGAGGAGAAGACGAGGAGAACGTTATTTTATTTCTATTTCGAACTTGGCAAATTTTCTCAAAAATTAATCTCACTATAATCTAAATCTCTTTGTCTACACTTGAACTATTTACTATTTGAGGGAGAGATCAACCATCTATTAATGTTAACATGTAATGTCACATGCGGTCCATTTGCCCAGTTTTTTTTGGACTTAGTTCACGTAGTCCAAAATACATAAGTCAAGATATTAGAAATAATTCACGCGATACTTTATATATATATATATATATATCAGACAATATGTTTTAACGTGGGATCTTAAGTTATTAGGGCTGAACATTAAGGAACAATCAGGAAAAGAACTGCCAAGATTCCTGATATAAAGTAATGCATTTCTTTCACTTCCGTTTCTATCTGTGTAGCCAGTTACTAAGAGGTTATAAACTAATTTATGAGTCTATTTGTCCAAGAGAATCAACAAAAAGTGTAGTTTGTATCAATTTTCTATCACCTACATATATATGTGTGTGTCCAATGTAAGAAAAGGTGTATTTTTTAAAAAAGAAAAGAAAAGAAAAAAAAAATAATCAACATTTAAAAGTAGAAGTTCATAAAAAAAAATCCATGTATTTAAAAATCTAATGAATGACTAATAATTATATATTCGTGATCATCTCATCGAGACAATCAATTTGAAATCAATATTTTTATTTTTTATGTTGAATTTACTATATTACATTGTGAAAGTTGATTTCAAAGTTGAAATCAAATGTAGGTTAAATCTCAGTTGTGTAATTCAAATCAATTGTCAATATGTTTTGTAATTGAAATCAATTTGGTGTAGTTGAAATCAATTTTGAATATATAGTGTAGTTGAAATGGGGGGTGAGGGGGAAGGGCAACGGGTGGGTTGGGCCAAACTAATAGTATGTGAGTTGGCTAATTTAAATCGTGGACTACCCAAATATATTTGGTTAGAGCTGTTTTTGGGTTGAGCTAATTAAAACCGTTGGTTGTCAAATTATTTTTGAGGTGGATCTTGAAATATAATAAATATTGTTAAAAAGAAAAACCATTACTTTGGTAGAAATTGTAGAAAATTTGTCACAAAATTACATTAACACAAAAACAATGAAAAACATAATGGAATTTGTAAATCATCACAAAAATAGGGAGGGGAAAGTTACAAACATAAATAATAAAATTTAAATCTGTAAACTTTCTATTACAATCAAAATAATAATTGACTAAACAATGAAACATGCACTTAAACGAAAAATAAAATAAAAAAATACAAAGACAAAACATAAATAATGAAAGACAAACTAAAATAGAGTTTTGAAGAATTCTTGCAGTTGTAGGCTTCTAGTAATGTAAAACTTTATCATGTCATGAAGAAATCGTAAGAGTGGTTGATTGTCCACTTGTTGAACTTGAAGTCTATTGATATAGAATTTCTCATAAATTAAATGGAACAATTAGTAAATCTCATGTTAGGATTATAAACAATAAAAATTAAATTATATAAAATAAAAAACTTAAAGAATACAAATCTAATTCGATATCTTTTTCGAATTCTTTAATTTCATTCATTATGTTACGAAGAGATATTGTAACTGGAGATAGTAACCAATTTTGTGCACAAATAAGACGCTCAACCATTTGACGGGATATGAACTATGAAATTGATCAAGTATGTGTCCCCTCATACTAAATGCCAATTTTGACGCCACCATTAACACATGATAAATCAATAAATCACGAGCAACCAAAGACAACACTTTATATATACTACTATTGACCTTCCACTAATAAAAAATATCAAAATTCTTATCCTTATTTCTTTTAGGTGATTCATTTAAATATTTTTCTAGCTCACACTTGCTCTCTCATATTTGTTTTTCCTTCCATAAAACTCTCAAATTGGGAAGGAATAACTTGTGTGGATTTTTAACCATAAAATCTACTTCCATAATTGATGTAAGTGTCACATCCTCACTCCCACTCCAACTCAACTCACTCCTACTCCTAGTTTCAACATGCGTATTGACTCCATAGAATAATAAGATTCATACAATCAATTCATAGCAATCTTTACATTTTCAATCAATGAATTTGTAATCTCATTAGTGTACATGTTGGAAAAATAGAATTGAAGATGTGAAATCTTCTTTTTTGGATCCAACAAATTAGCTACATACAAAATTAAATTGACCTTGTCTTCATTTCTCTAGTACTTGTCAAATTTTGATTTCATATTCAACGTTATTTTAGCCACCGCATTATCTTGATTAATGATTAAGCATTCAATTGTGTTTTGGATTGCAAAAATCTTATAGAAAATGAGTTCGAAGTAATATACAAAGTATCTAAGAAACGTTATGTTGCCAAATAAAAAAAGTCGAAAAAAATTAACAAATGCACGACACTCTATCCAATCTTCCTCATTCGGAAGAGATTCAATTATATCACTGATATCTTTTTCGAGAAAATAATCATGAAGGATCCTTATTGTCTAAAATTTCAAATGCCTTTTCAAATTTCTCAACAATTTCTAACATTTGTAGGTGAAATTCCACCGTGTTGGCACATCAAGAGATAGAAGACTCTTAGGCTCAATTTTCAACATATTGACGTATTTCAAGTAAGATTGGAGTCGACAAGACCAAGATTTTACATTTTTACTGCTCCACAAACCCTTAAAATAAAATCATCTAGTTCTTTTATCCCTTCCACCACTATCAAATTTAAGATGTGAGCAGAATATCTCACATGTAAAAGATTGTGACCTAAAATTGTACCTTTCTAATTTTTTGTCACCTTTTGTAAAAATTTAATGGTTAGATTAATTGACCTAGAATTATCCATCGTTAAATTAAAAAATCTCTCAATTTTTCATTCAAGCAAACATGTTTTAATCTATTTACCAATAGTCTCTCTCTTATGATCATCAACAATACAAAAATTTAGTATTCTATTTTGGAGTTTCCAATCATCATCTAGGAAATGAAACGTCAAAAACATATAATTTAAATTCTTAATAGAAGACCACGTGCCTATAGTCAAACATACCCTACAACCTTATAAAATTTTCCTCAAGTTTTCTCGTTCAACATCAAATATCTTCATTATATCGTGAACAATTGTGTATCGAGAAGAACTACTTAACCATTTTGGTTGCAAAACATTACAAAATCTCCCAAACCCATAATTTTTTTTCACAAATCTAAAAAATAATTAATCAATTATAATCATCTCCTCGAGCTTTTTAGCGGTCTCTTGATGCCACAAGTTGAATACTCTCTTCCCCATCTTTTAGGATTAAAACCTATTGTTGTTTGCCCCTTAAGTTGTTCTCTATATGGATATTTAGGACAACTTAGCAAGTCATTTTAAGCATCTTGTACTATGAATCTTTGGTTTAGCACTATAATTTTTTAACAATATTTGCATGTGGCTTTTGGTTCACTCTCTATTTCAATCCTATCAAATGATCCCATATTTCAGATACTTTTCTTTTGCGTACCTTACTTTTAGGGGGGAAGGGCGATTTTGAATCTATATCCTCATTCTAATCATCCAATTTCACTTCGTCCATTATCGTAGGGTTCATTACTAAAAAGAATATAGACAAAGATAACATATTACAATAGAACATATTACAAAAAAATATAGATAAAGATAACATATTACAAAAATATATGGACAGGGATAGACATATTACAAAAGAAAAAAAAATCAGAAATAGAAAAACCAATGCTTCAGAATAATTAGTGTACACTAAAAAAAATCTGAAAAAGAAACATAGATATTCTGATTGTTCAATGTACACTAATTTTTCAGAAGAAAAAAAAAACCGATTGTTCTAAAATAGTAAAAAATGTAAATTTTTTTCGTTTTTTTCGATTTTTTCGATAGTTTAGTGTACACAGAAAAATTTAGAAGTTTGATTATTATTTTTTTTACTGTTCTGCTCCCAAAAAATCAATTTTTCATAAAATATGTAAGTTATTGTTTCCCAATTTCTATTTTTCTGAGAATGGAAATAGAAACTTGGAAACACGCACTAAAAAAACAAGGCCGCCTAATTGTTTAGAAGATTGGATGGGAAACACTATACGAAACTTAAGTTCTTGTTCACCAAATTTTATTTTTATGGAACATAAATAGAAACTTGGGAACATGAACACTGAAAAACAAGGCCTAATTATTTAGAGGATTGTATCCGGAACATAGATCGGATTAGGAAACTAGATTAGGGTTCGTAATTGTACCTATTGCCTTTCAAATAGGTTGGTTGGACATAGGGTTGGAACTATATGAACAATATTTCTATATTGGACTTTGGGGATTGAAGAGGAAGAAAATGAAGAAGAACAATATTTCCATTTTGGACTTTGGAGATTGAAAAGGAAGATCGTTGCCCACCCTTCACCGGCACCATTTGGAATTTGAGAATTGAAGAAACCCTAGAAGGATCTCTCTCTCTCTCTCTCTCTCTCTCTCTATATATATATATATATATATATATAGCCTAAACGACATCGTTTAAGCTATTAATTGGGTGGGTTAGGCCAACTCGTGATGAAAGGGGATTGACCCACTCCTAATACCAGATAGCTATTTTTTCGAATTGCAAAATATAATACCACCGCCTCATTTTGTGTCGAGCTAGCTACTTATATGTAATATATTTTGTGTACAGTAATAATAAGAGGTAAAACTCGAGGCACCACGGGTCATATCGACAAACACCAAGACGCCATTGTTATTTTAATAATATATGAAACACTACTTATAATATTTTGGTAACAAATATACCCTTACAACAAAATATTTTCTATTTTCTATGTTTTTGTTTTGTTTTTGTTTTTGTTTTTTCTAGTTTCTACCTCTCTCTATTTTATTCCTATTTTTAATTTTTTTAAATTTTATACGGTATTATTAATTTAATTTGCTTTTTTAGTTTTTGTACGTGGTGTTTAAAAAAAAATAAAAGAAGCCAATAGTAACAAACTAAAAACAAAGAACTAAACATAAAAACGAAACACCAAGCACAAGAAAAATCACTTTAAATTTAGAAACAAAAATATATATTTATTTTTTTCAATTCTTGTTTTATTTAATTTTTTTTTCAAATTATTTTTTTTATTGATCCTAAGAATTTGATGGACAATTAAATGTTGATATTTTTTGTGGAACTAACGGTTTTATTAATTGTTTTAATTTATTAGTTCCAGTGATGTGATTATCATGAAGATATCGTGACAAGGGCTAAATGGATGCTAAAAACGATGAAAAAGATGATGGACGTTAAAAGATTGAAGAATTTGAAAAACTTAGGAAAAAAATAACTCAGGTTAAATTTTGACTCTTAATGTATCTCGATTAGGATCACATACGACACAAAATATTTTTCAAAATTATGTATGCTTTTATAGAATCCTAATTAGTTAAATTATTTGCTCTTATGTGTAATTGAAAAAGAAACATTAATAATTAATTAAAATTGGATTTAAGAATTTAGTGTAGCTAACCGAGAAAAGAAATCGGTTAAAGGGGCAAAAATGTCGAAGAAAATGGATTAAAATTGAATTAAGGAAAGATGTTCCAGCATGGTTGGTCGACAAGTAGATCGACTTGAGTTTAAATGGTGAACTCTCTAAATTGGGCGGTCGATAGTTAAGTCGACATATGACCAAAAGAAGAACTCTTTGAATCTTTAGGTCAACAAGTAAGTCGACCTATAAAACTCTCTGAATAGACCTGTTGACAGAAGAAGGATCAGCAGTCGACCGATGGGCAAGGAGATTTTGGCTTGGGCTACATCCTGAATTAGGCGGTCGACCAATGAGTGTTGGTCGGTCAACCGATGGTCAGTTTCAAGATTTGAGATTTTGATAGTTTTGATCCAAAAAGTAGTCGTTTTATGGTTAAGATATGTGAGATATTTTAAAGATTTGATATATTTTGAGTTATTTAATTGATATTTTAATATTCCTATATATATGGTTCAAGTATTTTTGATTTTTCTTAATTTGTACATGAAATTTTTTCTATCTTATCCAATTGAGTTTGAGTAAAAGTTTGAGGGACTAAATTGAATGTTTTAAAAGATACAATTAAATGAATCATACCAGAAGTGAGTCATTATTATATATAGGGTCTATTGGAGTAATTACTTGTTATGATTTATGGAAACTAGCCGTTGGAGAGCTTATTTTATTTCCCTATAAATAGACCTACGTTTTTCATTGTTGAAAAATCCCAAGCATTCAAATCAATTAGTTTTAAAGAGTTTTCTAAGAGTATTTATTCATATAAGTTTTGTGAGATTTTCTTAAGAATTATTCTTGGGAAATTGTTATTGCGCTCATCGACTTGAAGTTGCATTGCTAATCGTTATTCATTTGGAGGATTCCTAGTGAGATCATTCCAAGTTATTTCCTATTAATTGTTGCTTAATCTTATTATCTATTACTTGGAAATTTGATCCTTGAAACTGTGTTCTTGATTTTTAAATTGAAAAATTATTTTTTGAAAGGATTTCTTGAAAAAATCTGATAAAGTGCTTAATTGCTTGCTCCTATTTTTATTTGAAATCAGATTTTGAAATTCTCATTTTATTTCTATCACTAATATCGAGACATTAATCGAGTTTAAATTTATTTGGGATAGTAGAAGTTCCGAGTGGGAAAATTACTTATCAATTTTGTAATTGGTGAGTTGAGTGTCGGATTAGATATTATTGGGAGTGTCTAATCAAGGGTAGCTGGTTTCAATCTCTTCTGGTAAAGATATTGAGGTTTTGATATTTGCCTAGAGTATAAAAAGATTAGATTTTAATTTTGCCTTTATAGAATTAATTGTGAGTGATTTGTAAAGATTTCATCCTTACCTGAGAAAATGATAGTTGGAGTGTTTCTGTGAGGTTTTGATTCTTGAACCTAAGGTATAAAAAAAATTAGGTCGTGATTTTCCTTGTAATAGAATTAGGTTAATCTTTAACCTGTAAAAAGATAAGGTTATTCTTGAGTCTGGGAAAAAGAAAACGTTATTTCTGAGCTTGGGAAAAAAAAATTGTGAAGGTTGATTCTGAGTCTGTGAAAAAAATTATTTTTGTAAAGATTTGGTTCCTATCTATTGAAAGGAATCTTAGTGATTAGTGGGTGCGAATCTCCGTGGGGTTTGGATGACTGAATTAGCCAAAATTAGCTTGGTGTATACTGAATTGGTGTATAATAGAATTAGGTTAATCTTTAACCTGTAAAAAGATAAGGTTATTCTTGAGCCTGGGAAAAAGAAAACTTTATTTCTGAGCTTGGGAAAAAAAATTTGTGAAGGTTGATTCTGAGTCTGTGAAAAAAATTATTTTTGTAAAGATTTGGTTTCTATCTATTGAAAGGAATCTTAGTGATTAGTGGGTGCGAATCTCCGTGGGACTTGGAGGACTGAATTAGCCAAAATTAGCTTGGTGTATACTGAATTGTTTATTTCTTTTACTTTATTTTGTGTTGTTTGAGTGTGCACCTAGAGCTTATAATATTTATCCGCTGTTATAAAGAAATAATAATTGATTTAAGAGAAATTGATTAGTTGATTAAATTAATTGTTTGAAAATTCAAGTGTTATAAAGATAAATAATTAATTTAGAGTTAAATTAATTATTTGAAGTATTATAATTTGGATTAAATTTTATATCTACCTAATTCACCCTCTTTTTGGGTAGCTCACTAGACCAATATTTTTCATTTCTATTTTTTGTTTTTATGTTTGATTTTTTTCCACTTTTTATTTTATAGGTTTTTACTTTTAAATTTCTTTTCCTTTTTTTTTAATAAATATCATATAAAAAAGTAAAAAAATATAAAGAAGAGAGAGAGAAAGAGTAGAAAAAAATAAATAAAATTACATTACAAGAATATTGATAAAAGTGTCTCAGGGAACTAGACTGAACATATAAGAGGTCTAAGGTTTTATTAAAATGAAAAGAAATGTCCTTAATATTTGTCAAAATAACATAAAATGTCTAAAGTTTAAGCTTTTAATAATAATGTTCAAATATCTTTTGTGTACTAATATGTTTCCCTTCAACGTGCCTTCTTTAGAAATAAATTTAGGGATAGTTCATTAACAATTCGAGTATCTATTCTCAATTTTTAAAAACTCAAAATACAATTATTTTTTTTCAACGATACAATTCGGAAACACTTTTACAAAATAATTTTGATAATACTCAATTAATCACATTATCTACTTTCAGTGTTATATTTTTATAAATTTAAATTTATTTTTTCTTTATATATTTATTTTGCAATGTTTTTATCATATATTTACTCAATAAACATAATTATCATCATCTCTATTTTCATATTTTAATCAATTAAATTATTTTTATTTTTTTTGCACATTGTTAATAAATATTATTTTTTTAAAATTTTTAAAGATTAGTTTGAAAATTTTCGAAGTAAAAATAAGAACAAATAAATAAATAAATACATTTGCGACTTCTACTTTCGCTCCAAAAACGACGTTGGGGCCTAGGGTTTTGGGTTTTGCACAGACAACGGAGTACAGACATGGAGGACGGGGAGCTCCTATGCGAGGCAGCGAAGAATGGCGACGCAGAAAAAGTGAGAGCTTTGATTATCTCCGGAGCTGACGTTTCATACTTTGACACTGAAGGCTTTACCCCACTGATGCACGCGGCCAAGCACGGGCACGCCGATGTGGTGAAGATCCTCCTCGAAGCTGGCGCGCCATGGAATGCCCTGTCCCGTTCCAACGTCTCCGCTGGTGACTTGGCCATGGCTGCCGGTCACCAAGAGGCCTTCGACTACCTTCTTAATGCTGGTTAGTAGTTCCGCCTCCACCTCTTCGGAGTTTCCTTCTCTACTTCACCTTGTTATGGCTATGTTATTATTGACTACGCCTGAGAGCAAATCCAATCCAATACCAATCTCATTGACCAAATGGTGTAACTGAGATTTTGGTTATCCATACTTAAAAATTTAAGTTCTCGTTACTATTGCCATTTTACCTAATAGGTATCTCAAGAGCATTTCTACCACCTCCCACCTAGGGTTGAGAGGTTAGTTAAAAATAGATGAAAACTTTTAACCACCAATTTACCTATTTAATGTTAATATTATCCACTCTAATTCACTAGGTAAATAATTGCTTAGTGTAATTCCGATCTATCGCCGTAATTAGCTCCCATCAATAGTTGAACATGCTTAAAATGAGACTGACAAAAAATAAAAAAAAATGAATACTTCAATGGTTGTTCCAAGTGTCTTGTTGTTCAATTAGCGTCCTCACCCAATTTCATTTGCTTTATGAAGTAAATATATGCTTCAATATCTGTCTGAGCTTCGAATTATTATCTATGATCGACAAATTATCTGTCTGAACTTTGAATTAGTACCTATAATCGACATTGCTAGAAATTGGATAGAAGCTTTGATTTTTGCTGCTATTCTCCTTGTCATTTTTTTATTGTTTTATGCTTTCATTTTTATCTGCTTATTTTCTTTTTGAACTACTAAACTCTTATATAGGGATGCAAGCTGAGTTGGTCCTCGGAACTATTGCGAGAAGGGCAAATAAGGATACTGATTTGGGCGAGGTCTATTTAAAGGATAGAATAACTTTCAGTGAGGATAAGCTAATGGACTCCAATAGCAAGGCTATCATGATGGCCTGGGAGAAACCATTAATGGAGGCTCATGCAAAAGCTGTTTGCTCACAAGGTGGTGATGTATTGAACATTGGATTTGGAATGGGTCTTGTGGATACAGCAATACAACAATATGAACATGTGACACACACTATTATAGAAGCTCACCCAGAGGTCTACAATCGTATGCTTCTTTCTGGGTGGGGCGACAAGAAGAATGTGAAAATAATATTTGGCCGGTGGCAAGATGTCATTTCAGAACTCAAATCATATGATGGTAAGACATGCCCTGGTTGCTTTCAATTGTATGCAATATTGATGCCCTTGCCTTTCTATAATTAATTTTGTGATGCACCTCATCATATCTTTAATAATAACCAGTTTTACCTTTATTTTCTGATTTGTTTTTGGAAAAGTTATAAACAATACTAGATGCAGATCTTTGCACGTTTGATTTCTTTAGTGACATCAGTGGTCATTAAGAGTTCCCCTCAAGGTTTTAAATCATGGTATCGGGTTACATAACTCTAACGGCCGTAGTGTAACGCATCTAGAGTAGTGGCCTGTCTGTAACGAGAATCGGTTGTAACGGTCGTGAATTTTTTAAAATCACCAAAAAATTAAAAAAAAAACTCAATAATTATAATTGTTCTACTTATTTAACTCTTAAGAAACACATTCTAATATATATGTATAATATACTATTATGTATAGTATAATAATATACGCAAAATAATGAAAGATCTATGTAAAAAACATACAGATTTGGCTCAAAATGGAGAAATCCCGTTATTTTGATGAAGAAATCACGCTAGAAACGCTTGGATCTGGCCAAATTTGGAGTGGAGGACTTGGATTTGGCCGTAAAAGGAGTGGAGAAGGGCTTGGATTGGGCTGTAAATGAAATGGAAGAGGGCTGGATAGCCTGGAGTTGACCAAAACTTGATTGTGGCTAGGTTGGAGGAAGGGATAGACAAGGGCTGGGTGTGAGGAGAAAAGTGAGCTATAAGGATTGGTTGGGTTAGATGATGCAAAATCAATGTAACATCCTGTAACTGCCGTTACACTAACACGTAAAGATCGTTATTCCCGTTACGGGACAATACTGTATTGTTATCGGCCGATTTGCACATGGATTTGCCCGCAACTGATTTATCGGCCCGTAACGGTAACGGGGGGCTGAAAATCCGTTAATTATCGATTGTTATGCTACCTAACGGCTGATACTTAGATCCCTGATTGAAATATGATTGTTTACAAGAATTGAGATAGAGACTTGTATATAAAAACCGATGAAGAATAGAATTTCGTGTTGTGTAACAATTACACATAGATCTACAAAATTATGGGCAAGCTACACTTTTCAGTTTTGACCTTTTAGGTTTGAGATGGAGACTTCTATATAAAAACCAATGAACAATATGATTTTGTGTCGTGTAACAATTACACAGATCTAGAAAAATTATGGGTAGATCACACATTTTGACCTTCTGGGTTTTAGCCATATTCTTATGTTGTCTACTAAATATGGTACTTTGAACCCTGTTAGTGTGATTATAGTTTTAAAGTATCCTTATATTAAGTTTTCTGTTAAAATTAATGGCTGCACATGACCTACATTAAGGACAATTTAGTCTTTTAACTATTTTTGTTAATAATTCATTTTATTTTTTATTTTTTTCCTTTCTAAGGAAAACCCATCTTCCATTTTCCCCCAAAGTTTATGTTTCTCATCTCTAGATTTCCACACCGTCATTGGCCTCATTTCATTTTTCTGGACCCTCCCTCTCTCTCAATTTTAGGGCTTCACAAAGGTAAAGATTTATGCTCTTAATTGGAACTCGAAGAAGACCACATGAATTTCGTTTCGATTTACGATTTGTATGGTAGAACACACACTTTTGATTCTTAAACTAAACATTTGATCATAAATGAATTTTGCCTTTATCCCCAATTGATTTGTAATCCTTTGTTTGTGGTTGCAATGGTGGATTGGATAACGGAATGGTGACTGTGGAGATATCCGTAGGTAGTGGCTGTGGCAAAAGGGGCGGAATTGGGAAGGGCAAAAGGAGGGCTGCAAAGGGGTTGCATTGGATAAATTCAACAATTTTCTTGAAACACAGGGTCAGTGTCGAGTTCAAGGGAGCGAAAATAAGTAAACATTCTTTTTTGGGTTTTCTTCAATTGGACCATTCGATTTGGTATTTAACTTTTGTTTTGATTTTGATTTTGGTTATCATTTTGGCTTGAGCTTTTATCTCTCTATTTCGATTGAAGTTATTTGTCAATGTACCTCCCTTTAATGGACAATTAAGTCAATAAGAAAGGAAAAAAGCTTATAATTATAAAGGCTAAGATGCTATCTCACTTGGCGAGCTAGGTATGTTGCAAAGCTTTTATTGATTGACTAATTACTACTTAGTTCGAGTATGACAATGTGGTGAGTGAGTGTTGTTGAGGGTCAAAAAAGAATTGAGGGGTATTTTAGTAATTGGAGGGCATTACACAGAATAGACCTGGAGAGTTTAAGAAAGGGAGAGGAAACATCGGTCAACTGTCTAAGGGAGAGAGAGCTAAGTTACATAGTTGTTCGACTGACTGAATGACCCAAAGGGCCCAAACTAGTTTAGGCTACGTTTTATTTATTTATTGTAAAAGTATATTACTTATTTCTTTTTCTGCTTTTCAAGCTTTTTGTCTCAAATGAAATTTTAGCTACATATTTATAATATAATTTTGTAACGTTAAATTAATTATGTCATTAAAACATAATTAGAGAGGTTTCCAAAAATAGTCTATGTCCAATGTCCATTCTAACAAAACTGATAGGCAACTCTCCCTTATGCGAGAGTAGACGGGGGCACGTGGTCGGCACGTCCCGTGGACATTGTGTTCCATTCTCCATTCCTCAATCTCCCTATAATACCAATGTCGATGGATCTTTACCATGGCTCTGCTCTCTATAGGGCTCTCCGGTGCTACCAATTTGCTTATGGTTGGACTTCGTATGGCTTAGGGGATCACGTGTTGTGATTTGTGTGACATGGCTTATTAATTTTAATTTAATGAAAATGAATTGATGTGGCGATAATCATTCTGATGGAGGTGTCTGAGGCCCTGAGAAGTCCCAGCACGGTGTCAACGGGTGTCTTGATACCCGCGCCAATGAAGACGCCGGTATAGCTAGGGAGTGTCAGTGCCGGTGGAGGTGGCGCGACATTCCGGTGCTGGTGAGTGTGGCAGGAAGCTCTGGTGCCGTCATTGGTGAGATTGCTGGTGAAGTTGTCTGTGCCACACGCCGACCTTAGCGCCGGCGCGCGAGGCTATTGGACCAGAGCCAGTGAAGACGCTAGTATAGCCAGCGAGCGGCAGCAGCAGTGGAGGCGCTGTGAAACTCTGGTGCTGGCGGGTGTGGTAGGAAGCTCCGGTGCCGTCATTGGTGAGATTGCCAGTGAAGTTGTCGGCGACGCGCGACGCTGCTGGACAGAGTCGCCGGCATCAGTCGCCGACGATGCTCGCTGGCCTCATTGTCGTTGTACGGCACTTTTGGGCAGGATCGCCGTCGCTGGCGCCGTGTGTGTCCAACACTTCTGGGCAGGATCGCAAGCGCGGTCGTTGGCTGTCGTCGTGGGCAACGTGCGCTGGCCTCAGCTCTGTCGCACGGCCCTTCCGGCAGAATTGCCAGCACCGGCCATCAGGGTCATCTCTGGCGAGGTTCTTGGCGACAAGCACTGGCATTAGCGTCGGCATGTGGCGCTTCTGGGCAGAATCATCGGCGCCGAAGCTCGTGATGTTCGCTGGCGCATGGTGTTGCTTGGTACAATAATGATGTCATCGCCGGCGATTGTGTTGTGGTACAAGTGGGTGTTTGGGGTGACGCACCGCCCGTAATTATTTGTTTTCCCTTAATTAAGGCATCGAATAGGAAATTATCTTTTTGGTCACTTCCCTTTTTGATACCTTCTACAAGTGCCTTTGAGAATCTCTCTCTCTCTCTCTCCCTTCCCCCCCGCCCTCTTTTTTTTTTTGAAACGTAACTTCCTTTGATTGTTTTACCTCAAGCTTCGGTTGAAAAAGGTTCTGTGGTTTGCATTGGTTTCTGATTTGTTTTGCTTCTGCTGGCTTCCATAAATTATTGTTTATGCGTTATCCTGGAGTTCTGGTGCTAAAAGTGGCTGGTGGGATGGGGGAAAGAGGGAAATAGGGGTGTCGGCGGCTGGGTGGCCATAAGCGGAGGGGAGAAGATTGAGCTGGTGTGGTGGAGGAGAAGATGATAGGTAAGGTTTGGTGGAGTGGTGGTGACCATTGTGGCAGAGAGAGAGAGAGAGAGAGAGAGAGAGAGGTGGTAATGGAGTCTTCGGTTAAGAAAGGGAGAGGAAAAATATAGAAAAAGAGAAAACAAAGAAATTGGAAGATAATTGACAAAGCTTATCCCTAATTATGGTCATGTGCAGTGTAAATGGCCATTTTACGTCCAAGTTAACATAATAATAAACTAACGACGGACAATTTAAAAATGAAAGATATTGGGTTCAAGGTGAAATTAGGCAAACTAGCTGTGACAATAATAATGTGAACTACCTATTCTTTTAAGTGATGTTGCTCGTCACTTGGGAAAGAATGTATCTTCTAAAAGAATCTTTTTACTCAACAGTGTTTCTCTATCGGAACAGGAAATCTTATTGATGTTAATTTTGTTATTATATAGATCCCCATAGGGTCTGTCATGTTTCCTTGTTAAGAGAGTTATTTAACTTTAATCTTGCATCAACAACAACAACTACTACTAAGCCTTTGTCCCACTTATGTAACTTTAATCTTGCATAATTAATAAATTTAATTTCTGTCTTCTAAATCTTATAAGGTCATTCTTAAATCTTCTAATTTAGAAGGTACAAAAGTTTATTAGCTTGACCATAGTTGCTTTTAGAATTTACGAGTGTCAATCTTCTAATTTGGAAGTTACAAATAGTTTCAAAGTTGCTCTTCTTTTGATCTTGCAATGCTTCGCTAGTGTTTAAAAATGTATGTTTTTTTTTTCTTCGTTATTTGTTCCTATTCCGCCCCGACCTGTCCCTAAAGTGGAGGGTGAAAAGAATACTATGATAACACTTGATTTGATCGTTTTAGGTATTTTCTTTGACACCTATGGGGAGTATTATGAAGACATGAGAGAGTTCCACCAACACCTTCCTGTATTATTGAAGTCTGGGGGGATTTACTCATTCTTCAATGGCCTTTGTGGAGGCAATGCCTTTTTCCACGTTGTTTACTGTCAGTTGGTTTCCCTAGAACTTCAGAGTTTAGGCTATTCCACACAGTTGATACCTTTACCTGTGAAGGATTGTTTAGCAGAAGTCGTCTGGGAGGGTGTGAAACACAAGTATTGGCAGTTAGATACATATTACCTCCCAGTGTGTCAGTCTATGCAGGATATGGAATAATACTCTAAATTTACATCACTTGGTCTTCGGTTGATTGAAACTGAGAGAAAGGAATCAATGTCTTTGAGATTGTATTATTTTCTTATTTATGTGTAAATCTCTGGGGAATGATTAAAATCTTTTGCTGCCTTATATTTTTTTTTGGCTCCTCTGTTTATGATGTTTTATGATTTTATCAAAGTGCATGATGCTACTGGATCTCAATCGTATCATGGCAAATGTCCGTTGTGACATGCAAAGAACAAGTTAAAAGCTAATTGATGCAACCTGTTTTGCCCCACAAGTATGATAAGCTGAATTTTCTGTAGTTTATAATCTCACCACAAGGACACCTTTGTGGATGTCTCGTTGCTCTATGGTAGAACATCTATGGTGCACGGCTACGGATGCAGGGATGCGGGATTTGGAGATGTGGATACTTGAGTTTGAAAACTTCTAAAATTTTAGGATGCAGGTGCAACGGTGAAACATACACACACACACATACATATGTATTCAGATTCTAATTTGAGAATCTTTACGTCAGAGTTCTGGTAGTGCACAAGATTCTAGCTAGGACAGAAATAAAGTCAGACACATGGAAATGTGGAGTTTATTGACATTCCTGTCTCACAACATTTTACATACAACCATATCCCTCCATTTTTTTCCATCCTACGATTGTTGCCAGTGCTGCATTCACTTTTCCATAATGCAGCTGAAGAAAATATAACATAGGATATAATATTAACGAGGAATCAAGTTCTGCTACGGGCATCTCGCTTAGATCTGTACCCTGTTTACAAATTAATTGTATCATATCCAGCTGAAAGCAATTGGACTGGCAACAATGTGTTTTTCATCTGACCATTCCAGATGATCAAAGCTGCTTGTACCCGATGGCATAGAACTGGCAGTGAATGTTACTGTATAGCTTTTCTTTTCATTTGGTTCACTGAAAGTCAATGCTTCTGGTTCAACCAGTATCTTCACTGCAGGTGTCTCTGTAGACACTGAAACCTTGTACGTTGCAGGAGTGCCCACGTTTGTCACTGTCCTTGTATACTTGACTAAAGTCGGTGATGTGCTACCACCGCCTTTCCCTGAGGCTGTTTGTAGGGGCACTGCAAAAGAAGGATAATTGAGATCCCCCACACTGTATTTCTTACTGATGTCACAGGTGAAACCTCGTTTTGCAATGGTATTGATCTGTGATGAGCTATAGTTCAAGGCGCAAAGGAAGCCCAGGTAGTCCTCAACCGTGGCATCATATACAAGTCCTGGATCAAGGGCTGATACTGGGTCCACATGTCCTGCTCCGTGATCAAACGGTGTTGATCGCATTCCTGTTGCAACGTCTTGTATCGCTTGTCCGTTCTTGTATGCAGTATAAGCTGTTGTCATCAGTGCCGATCTTATAGCCGCAGGACTCCATTCTGGATGGGCTGCCTTGACCAATGCAGCTAAACCGCTTATATGGGGACAGGACATGGATGTGCCCGAAACAATGTTAAAGCTCACTCGCCTTTTGTCTTCTTCCAACTCGGTAGGTCCTGCTTTACCAGTCCAACCTGCTAGAATATTAACTCCTGGTGCTATTAAGTCAGGCTTAAGTATCTCTGGGGTAACAGGGTTTGGACCTCTAGAACTAAATGCTGCTACAACTGGAGACGGTTCGACACCCAATTCGGTGCCTCCAAAAGCAAGTGTCACAGTTGGATTTGAATCGGTAAATATGTATTTCTTTATCGCATCACCTGTTCTCTGACCCACTGCAGCAGCTGGGATCAGATGAGCATCCGCCAGCAGCTCTTCTCCGTAAGAATCTGTGTTTGTCAAAATCATCCCTGCTCCACCGGCATCTTTTACGATCAAGCCCTTCTGCACTCTTGATCCCATCCCTCGATCGCACAACACGACTTTTCCAGCGACTTTCTCGCTAGCTAAACTACCAGGTAAACACAGATTGCCATTAGTTGTGTTGGTTAAGTTACCGGCATAGACCAACGGTATCAATGATTCAGACAGCGGTTTTCCGCTGTAGAGTGATACGCCAGATAATTTCTTCCCATTCCCAAGACTGATATAAGTGGGAAAATCACGGTCCAAAGTTCCAGCACCTACGGTAGTTATCCACGGCGCAACGTTAGACAAGCTTTCGGGGCTTGGCCCACTGTTCCCTGCAGAGCAAGAAACAAAAATTCCTTGGGATATTGCTGAGAATGCTCCAACAGCTACTATATCTCTGTAGTAATCAGACAACGTTCCGCCTATGGACATAGACAGTACGTTCACACCATCTTCAACGGCCTTCTCCATGGCAGCCATTATGTCGCTTCCAAAGCATCCACCGAGCCAACATGCTTTGTATGCCGCAACTCTGGCGTGGGTAGCCATCCCCCGAGCTGTGCCGCCTGCAAACCCTAAAAAGCTTGCTCCTTCCACAACCGACCCAGCCGCTGTGGTTGCTGTGTGCGTTCCGTGGCCATCGTCATCCCTTGGTGACTTTGATTCAAATTTCTCATCAATTGGCCCTAAAGCCGCTTCATACCCTTTTGAAAAGAACCTTGCGCCTATCAGTTTTCTGTTGCAGCTCGATGAGTTGAAGCCTTTTCCTACTTCACACTCCCCTTTCCAGCCACTGGGGACCGGACCAAGACCCGTATCGTCAAAACCCTTCATTTCAGGCCATACACCAGTATCTAGCACTCCAACAATCACTTCACTCACCAGTTTATTCTCTGGTAAGATTGCTTCGTTCTTGTCGAGACCTAGAAATTCGGGTGACCGGGTTGTGTGCGTCTTGTATATGACTTCTTCTTGGACTTGCAGGACACCTGGTGTCGACTTGAGGGACACGGCTTCCTCAGCTGTCAGCCTTGCTGAGTAGCCGTGGAGGACATTGTTGTAGGCGTAAAGCATGTCGGCAGAGTCTGATACTGACTTCAAAGACGAGTCGTACCACTGCAAGTGATCGTCGAAGCTCAATGGCATGGTGGATTTGTCCATATGAACCATGTAAGTCTTCTTCTGCTGCTGCATTGCATATGCATTGCAGAAAATCATTAGAGTTACAATTGAACCAAGCCTTAGCCTCAGCAGTGTTCTCATATTTAGAATTTTTGTGCAACTTCAGTAGTGTTCTCGTTGTGATGCTCTTATTTGAAGTTTGGCTAAAAGGATGAGAGAGAGAGAGACGCAGAGAGGGAGAATCGTTTAGGGGCTTTTAACGTGATTTTCATTTGGAGTGCCGATAATACAAGAGCATAGTACACGCAAGTGGGCAATGAGTCATACTGAGTTTTCCTTCAGAAAGTACCTATTACCAGAAGTCAAGTTTTAGAAATGTACTGGACCCACTAAATTGACAAATTTGAACCAAATTATTGTTCCCTTCCCATCCAATAGCTTATGGCCACAGCGTTTCTTGGTTTTTATTGGAAATATAAATGGAATCTTGAGTAGGAAGGTTGGTTTGTTTAGTGGAGGACGTAATCATTCAAATCATGATAGAGCGAGTCTTGCAGTTAAATTTCCCTTTGGTTCAATAATTCTGGCGATGAACTAGTTGATTGTTTTGGGAATCAGATGAGTTGAGTTGCAATGATATGCAATAAACTTGGATTTTTATTTAGTATTTCCAGAATAGAAACATATTTGTTAACAAATTGTTTCTTTTAATTTATGAGAACAGAAACAAGAAACACATTTGGTTGTAGTATTTATTTTTTTCCTCTTTAAATGTATGGTGGCTAGGGTGCAGCGGTTGGTGGTGGCTTGTGGGGTGATAGTGGGAATAGTTTTATGAGAGTGAATAAGAATCGACATTTTTTTGTTTCTTAAATTCTTATAGAATTCAAGAGTTACTCCCAAAATTTTGGGAACAGAAATGTGAAATGTGTTTGTCAAATGCGTTTCTGTATATTAATCCCAAAATTTTAGGAGCGAGAATAGAAATTAGGGACAGGACCAAATGGGTGCCTTGGTCCAATTGGAGTCCACGTTATGTGAGAGATAGATTGAGCCCCGATTGCTTCATGGTTGAAGTAAGGAAAGTTGATGGGTGAAAGCAAATGCCTTCTTCAAACCTGGGGATGCGAATTTACTCAAAATGCAATATTGGTGTCTAATAGTGACTTTCTACCTTCCAGTGCTAGAATAGGAAGGATATTGACCCCCCTAAGTTTCACTGCTAAAAAATATAGCCGGACTTGTGCATGGAAACTTCATGTTTTGACTAGATTAGGAAAGGAGCACTAGTTTCTTTTCATGCTTTCCATATAAGGGAAGCTTCTTTGTTACACATATTACCATACACTTTTCCGACCATATTGAATACCGGTTTGGTTTGATATAGGGTGGTCTTGGACTTCTTTCAACCTTAAAAGTTAGCTCATAAGGTAATATTTTTTCTTACACTTATAACTTGACCATGAGTTTCTGGGATGAAACTCAACAATCTCTCCCTCACACATCGGGCCTTTGGTTAGCTAATCTTTGACCAAACTCTCTTTTTGTTATAACCTGGGTTCTAAAATTAGTGTAAGGTGGTCTTAAACTTCTCTTAATCCCAAAATTAGCTCATGAGGTGAGCTTTTTTATTTTACTTATAACTTGACCGTTAGTTCTGGGATAAATCCAACAGTTACTTAGTTTGAAAATTTTAAATTTGGGTTTAAATATGTAAAGATTAAGGGTAAATGAATAGGGTGGGTGAATGAATGATGGTGGTTGATTCACTAAGATAATCACGTTACCCATATGGTATGATTTATATTGATTGATATGAATCTCATGCTTTTGTTTTTATATGATTTTTTTAATGGGGATGTTGATTGAGTATGTCAATCAGAGTGTGAAAATAAAGGCCACCCAATTTTCGTGGTGCTTCTTGGGGAATTGATAGGATGTGTCTGATTGAATCGACGTAATAAAGAAATTGAACAGAATCGAAATGCCCTAGTGCGCCACTTTGTATATTCCTCAGTTTTCTTTCTTTTCTTTTCTTTTTTTCCCCATTTTTTCTTACCCTTTGAGCATTCTTAAAGGCAATCATTTTTTTGGTTCCGTGTTGATGATGGGTTTCTGTTCTATGTTTTGTTTTTGTTCCGGAGCAGAAATGACTGAAAGTACTGAGAATTTTTTTCTCGTATTTCGTGTCTTAATAGGTTAGCTAACTTCATTTTTTTTTTTTTTTAAATTTCGATTTCGGAAAGTGTGAAGAGCAATTGTGTAAAAGATGTCAAACAGACTTTTAGAAAGTATTAAAATTACACTTTGGTAGACAATACGTTGCAATTTGAAGATTCATTTCTGCGCTGTATTCCACCATACTTGTTAATTTTTAAGGTTTCTGACACGTCAACCCTTATAATTTTATAGCTGTCCTTGTGGTTTTAATTTGAGCACTCAAAACCCTAAACTTTTAAAAATAATTTTCTTCCAAAATCCAATAGTAGTTTCATTTTTAAAGCTGCATGCCTTCCACTTTATTGTTTGGGTAAATTAGTTTTTTCCCCTCGCTTTCTTGCTATATTTATATACTCATTTTATTTAAATCGCAAATCTTACCTATTATTTGAAAATATCAATTATTTTTCTCATCATTTTTGGTCAAACACCATTTGATTTCCTTATAGGTAAAAACTTACTAATGTTTTTTTTTTTTTTTTTTTTTTTAAATTGTCCTATTATTTGAAAATATCAATTATTTTTCTCATCATTTTTGGTCAAACACCATTTGATTTCCTTATAGGTAAAAACTTACTAATGTTTTTTTTTTTTTTTTTTTTTTTAAATTGTAATGATAATTTTGCCTTTAACGATTTAAAATTTAAATACATAAATATCTCTTTAAGTTTTTTTTTCTTTGGTTATATTTTTCTCTTTTTCTCTTTTTATACTTTTTTTTTTTTTTTTATTTTAAAAAATATATTTTCACCCCTTTAATAAATAGATATAAAAAAAACACTTAACCTCCCCCTTCTCCACCGTAAAAACTTCCCACCTCACCGGAATAACCCCCCCCCCCCCCCCCCTTGCCGGATTCCTTCTTCTATTTGTTCTTCTCTCTCTCTGGATTTATGTCGGATCTATACCGACGCACAGATCCGACGATGAATTTGGTGATAGTTTAGATAGAGAGATTTGTAAAATTGAAGTGATTTATGGAGACGATGAAGATGAGAAAACATGGATTTTTCTTGAGAAAACATGGATTTTTCTTGTGAAAATGTTAGGTGCTGTTTGGTTTGCGATTGGAAAATAGGTTTTTTGAAATCGCATTTTTGTGGAAATTAACAATAAACCATTTGTTGAAAACAGAGAATGAGAACGAAAAAGGGAGAAAAAAAAACTGCCAAACACAACTTCACCTTAATCCAAACGTAAAAAAATGCATATATAGAATATGTTGGGTAATATCTATATTTACCCCTTATTTGGAATTTTATTTAATTTATATTAGAATATTCTCTATTTAATAAACATATTCAGTTGGAAACTTTATTTTATATATGTATTTCATTCTTGATTTATTCGCAACATTAACAAAACATTGGAATGTGAATTGATTATTCTAATATCATACTGGAATGTGAATGATCATTCTAATATCACATCTAGTACTTTTTGTTACCAAATAAATGATAATGACCAATTTATTACAGTACCATATCAATTCAAATTTTATTGTCATTCTATTCCATTCTAGCATACTAACACAACGTTAGTTCTTTCTAGTTCTTTAAAAGTTTCCTTTATCACTCCATCACTCCATCACTAAGTATGAAAATCTCCTATATTAAACTCATGTTCCCTAGCTATCTAAATCCCTAGCCAATGACCCTCTCGCAAACTCGACCACATTGCAGTACACACCATCATTAACACTATCATGAGCCATCACAGAGTATTCTTCTTTCGACCTACTATTTGATTTATTAAAATTTAATTTTTTTTTTTCAAATTTGTTGATTTTACATTCTATGTTTAAATATTAATTTTGTCAATTTTTTAAATTTGATTTTGATATGATATTCTTTTATTTTCTATATGATTTTTTGGGTTTGTTGAATGTTTGTATCAGGATTATTAAGAAACGACTGATAAAATTTTAAATAATATTAGAAGTAATTTCAAAGATTTTTTAAGTTCACTTTTTTACATCTTGCCTCAAGACAAGTGGTATACCCTAGTTTAAAATAAAATATGGACTAAATTGAGGCAACATACATTTCACTCTTAGTGGTACATAAACAATGATAATAGTGTAAATATTAATTTTAATTAATATAATTAAATATTAATTTCAATAAAAAAATCCTAAACCTGTCTCTCACACACACACACACACACACACATACATACATACATACATACATACATACATATATATATATATATATATATACACACACACACAATGCAATAATACTCATTAACAATAAAATAAAAAATAAAAAATTAACTTTTATTGAAATTTGTTGTTAATGTAATTTATACCAAATATTACAGAATATATAATAGTTCACGACAAAGCAAATATTTCTGAAACTCAATACATCTGATAGTATATATTCCAGAAGGGTTAGCACTTTCCTCTATTGTGATTTAAACTTTGTCACTTACCCCCTTGTAGTCTTGGAGCCAAGTGCAAATCTAACACTTTCTGTCAAATTTGACAGATGTGTTGCTCACGCGACATTTATGAAGATTGGCATGTTTTTTTGTGTTTTTCCCCTCCAAATTACCTATTAAATGTTCTCATTTTACCCTCACTATTTATCTATATAATACTTAATTTTCTCACACATTTTCTACATTATACCAGACCTTCTCATTTATTTTTTCTTCTACATCTCTTATTTTTTATTTTTCATGTCTTTTTCAAGTGTTTATGGTGGTGATTTCGGGAAAAAAAATGCAAATGTGATCAAATAATCGACTTGAAAGTTGTTCAAAGTGAGAGACCTTAAAAAAAAAAAATGGTACTACAGATGTAACAACAAAAGATACAATTTATTTTTGGGTTGGTATAAAAATGAAGCTCCATTCAAAAGAAAAGAGGAAAATAACGAAATTAGTGATGGAGATTATTTTCTTTTCAAAAAACAATTGAAAAAATTAGAAGTGAAGATTCAAATCGTTTGTTAACCCATCATCCATGAAATTCAAAATATACAATTTTCTAATACATCTCAAATTGCACAATTTCACTACAATACACCAATTTAACATATCAAATACATTAATAAATACATTTACACCATAATATACCATGGTAATACATAATTTTTCATCAAAATACTTCAATAACTATCCACTATTCATTGATCAAAAAGCTAGAAAATGTCATTCAAACATTGTCCAAAATGGACCAAATCGGTCTTCCGCATTGTTTTCTGGCCCAGTACTTGCAGCAGCCACCATTCCATCTTCCTTGATATTTAAAAATAGACCCTAGTCGATTGAAGACGACTCCACAGGGCTGGTCAATGAGGAAATTTGCATATGCACATCAAGATATGCATAATTTGAATATGAACATACAAATTAATTCTTTATTTTTTACCTTTTTTTTTTTTTTTCCAGCAGAAGTAATTAAGAAGAAAAAAATTTGGGTTTGATTTATTTGCCAACTAGAGTTTGATTAATGTTAAAATACCTGAGTTTTCTTATGGATTAAAGAGCTCGAGTGTAGGACGCTGGCAAACTCTTCAACGGCTCTTACCCACCTGCAAGTGACCGAGAAAACGAGTCATAATACATGAATCCTCTTAGGTCAATGAGCTCATATTAAGACACTCCTCTTTTAGATTGAAAATTTAGCATGTTCTTTTTATTTTCATGTTTTCTCAAACATCAGTGACTTAGTGGCCTATGTTTAGTGTTTTTGTTCCAATATACTCTTTATATTCCCTAAAAACATGGAACAAAAAAAATAAATAAATATATTTCTGTTTTCATTCTAGATTTTCAGAAACAATTTTTTCCTCATATTTCTGTTTCTGAGATAAGTTTTCTAATAACAAAACTAGAAATTGGAAAACATGAACATTAAATAATTGGCACCAGACAAACGCCATCTAGATGCGAATCTTCTAAAAAACATAGAGCAGGCAAAGAAAATCTATTCAATATGGAATGAGAACAAATATTCTAAGGCGGATAATAACTTACCACAGGCTACTTGCAACGATTCCTTCAAAATATGCGAGATGTCCTCCATGTCGAGTGGTAGCCAATACAATTTTTTTTACCTTCTAGAATGAAACCCTACCTGCAAATCTTAGATTTCTTCCAACACTCTTCAATAATCGTACATATATTGCACGATTCTTCCAAAACCATTTTATCGTTCTCAGATCTGGCGTAAGAAATCGTAAACTGCAACAGAAATCAAAGAATATGAGATTGAAATGAACAAAATGAACGCTATATATGGGAAATGAACGGGAAAAATGAACAAAATCGAACAATCGGAGAACGATCTAGGGTTATTGTTCTCCGATTTGGAAGGATTGTAAGGTGAGTTCTCAGATTTGCATGAATGATGAGCGAGAGTGAGAGTGAGTTCTCATATCTGGTGGAAGGATAAGAGGAACGAGGGTGAGAATTTGAATGATGGTGAGGAAGGGTGAGGATCGACGATTCGACGGTGAGAGAAAGGGTGATAATCGACAGTGAGAGCGCAAAGGTTTTTTTGGTCAAGAGCGTAGAGGGTGAAGTGCAGAGAGAGGGTGAGCGTAGTGCATAAAGGGATTTTAGGTCAGGGATTATTCAAATACCAAGCTTAGCCAAGCTCAGGTTCTGGTTGATCTGAGAATGGCCAGATCTGACCAACCGAGCGATGGTGAGGGCCGATGGAGGGCCAAATTTGGCCTTGTTCGTCATCGGAGATGGTCATAGTCGACGTTGTGAGATGGGGGCCATGTTGATTGGGCGATTTCAGCGACGACGTTAGAGATAGGAAAGAGAGGAAGAGAGACTGGTTAGATCTGGCCGACTGAGCGCCGGCGACAATAGTGTCGTGTTCAAAATCAACACTATTGGGGCGTGATAGGTCTAGGCAGAGAAATGCTCTTGTGTTGGTATGCGAAGAAGGGGCCTCAGGCATTTGAGTTAATTGTACTTTACACCCCAAAAAGTATTAATAATTACATAAGGGTAAAATTGACATTTACCCTTTCTGTCAATGGAGTTAGCGTTGTACTTAGGTCTACAAACCACAGGGGATAAGTGACGAAGTTCAAACCATAGGGGGGGTAAAGTGAAAATGGGCCAAACCACAAGGAGGTAAAGTGCTATTAACCCTATTCGAGAATGTACAATACAAGACAACAAATATTTTAAAACACTTTCTAGCATAGCAACAAACATTATAAATTTATATTGTTCATTAATAAAACTTAAGACAAGAAATTTAGAAATAATTAATATTATACTTATAGTTCTTCACTGATAACAATACCATAAATTTACGTGGATTAAGATTACTGTTTAACAATATTTTCTTAAAACAAGGTTGTTTCTCAAGATACAACGATCACGATCTTCCGATACTAGCACTCGAATCAAAGTATATGTCTAGTGCAAAATGTTCTAAGTTTTATGCCTAAATGATGATGCAAAACTTATCTATTTATACACAAAAAAAAAAGAGTAACTTTAACACACTAAAAGTCTCACTTAAATTCACTAAATATTAATCGCATGTAACTTAATATTAAAATTAAGTTACATAAATGAAAAAATAAGTCTTATTTTATTAGGAAAATTACTAGAATCAATTTAAAGAAGTTTTTTGAAAGAATTCTTTCTATTTGGATCAACCCAAATCGAAACTCAAATCCACAACCCGACCTTGGTTTGCAATCCAAACATCAATTATAAATGTGACTTAAGTATTTTTTATTAACCAATGTTCGATCATCCCTTTTACATACTTTAATCAATTTCACGGGACTATGTTAAAAGATAATTTTTTTATTCACATTTTAATAATTTTTATCGTTCACCTTCACACTAAGAAGAATGTATTAATATATTAAAATATCTTGACCAATGATTAAATCACAATAATAATTAGAATTAAAATACTCCAAAAATCATACATACGTACATATATATATATATTTGTCACAAAAGAGAATAGCTTGGATTGAACTTTTTTCTTTTTTCTTTTTTTTAAACAATGTTTTGTTGTGTTAAATCTCAGTTTTTACTTTGAAAGAGTTTATTTATGTGGCATTTGGTTTACTTCCTAGAAACTTGGAATAGAAATAAAATTTGAGAACAATTTTGTCGGTTTTTTTTTTTTTTTTTAAATTTGTTCTAAATATATGGGAAGAAAAGAAAAAACAAATTTTCCCATGTGTTCGCTTCTAATCCCATTTTTTAGAGAACAAAAACGTAAATTTGATAACAAAAACAATAAACAGAATGGATTGTAATCGTGCACTTCTATAAAAGTTGCTAGGAGATTCCAATTTAAACATATAATATCAAATGAAATAACTATTTTAATTTATATAGTGATTTAAAAATTCTGAAGAGATGAATGTGAGACAAAAATTTAACATGAACTCATATATTTGTGTGTATAAATGAAGTGTTTAGGATCTAATGTTATAGTGATTCCAATAGCTTTATAATGAACTTTTTGTGCGGTGGAGGTTGTAGATAAGGCACGTTCTATTGTAGAAAGTGAGAGGCATGTGGAGTTGCATCTTTTTGATTTTGACATTATCAAGTGAAAAGGTAATAGACTAGTTGATGGACAATTCATGTAAGTGAATTATGTGATGGGAAATTAATCTAATGCATGGGTCTGTGTTCCCTATTTGGTGAGAAACAAAGAGTCATTGTTGTGTGATTTAATGTCACTCGTCAACTTATTTCGAGTTTGATTTATTGTGCACAATTTTCCTATTTTTACAAAATCGGATTTTTTGTTGATATCATATTCCCTATTTGGTGAGAAACAAAGAGTCACTGTTGTGTGATTTAATGTCACTAGTCAACTTATTTTGAGTTTGATTTATTGTGCACCATTTGCCTATTTTTACAAAATCGATTTTTTATTAAATTATGTTGATATCATATATATATACATATATGAGAAGACAAGGAGGATTTGTTGTCAAGTAGCACAAAAATTGTCTCTCTATATAAGTTGTTCATCGCTCAAATATATAATACTTTTATTTGGTCCTACAAGACTAATATAATACAGTGCGAATGTATTGTCAAATCTCAAGTATTAATTTGAAACTGTTAATTTCATATTATTTTTCTTTTCTGTTGTAAAAATTAATTGCATTTATGATTTATGCACTAAATTGTAAAAAATTTAAAATACAAAATTAAATGGACGTTGATGAAAATCGGATTAGGAATTAAGAATCATGTACTTCAGGAATTATGTGCATTTATATTTTTCATTTTAATTCAAATATGTGCGATACGAACGGTCTTAATCTTGCCAAAAACTGGATCATTTGAAATGGTCCCTTGGGATTCGGAATATGATTTCCTCAAGATTCTTGCAAAATAATGTATTGTAGGTGAATTTGATGGCATTGCACATCCAGCGTGAGATTCAGTAGAATGCCTTGATAGTACTTTTGCATAGTAACGGCTAGGAAAAAATGAATATACATTAATTAGATCCCCCTTCCTACTATTTACAAGAGATAGGAGACTTGTTTGCCAAGTCTTCCATAAATCGTTATCAAGCCCCATTAATGTTCTAGATTTAATGAATATAGGAATAATGGACTATTATATTTGAATTGCAACTGCCCATTCCATGTATAGTAGGCAATTGTAACAACTCTGAGCTTGAGATGCATCCTGAGCTTGAAGTCATCAGAGCCATCATCTGTAATCCCGAGGATGGATTCATAGTGTAGCTGAGTCTCTAGTCTCTGTTAGAGCTTACATTCTACTTGGTATCATCTTGTCTTTAATAGTCTCCTCAGGTATCGGGCAATATCCTTAGTTACCGGTATGTGAGTTTGGGATCTAGTGCTTGGAAGATGGGAATTACCCAAAGGTGTTCGGGAGCACGGGTTCAACAATTGAATTTTATCCTTAAATGTGGCAACTTTTGAGTTGGTCGGAAAAATCCCTCATCAGATGCCCTTTATTCTCGAGTATTGACCCTAGAACATTATTTGATGTTTTGATAAAACAATTAAGTTAGACATTTCAAGGTACTAATGGTTTTATTGAGAAATGCTTTCAAAGTTTAGTTCCTACATTAGAATGAAAAGAAATGATAAAATATGATTGAAGATCAAGCTAGTTGTAATGGAAGCTATTGAAGATATTTGGAAATAATATTTTTTTGTATCACTAGGTAAAAATAACTTAATTCTTTCTAAACTCTTACTACAAACCGATTAGTATCATGATCGACACAAGAGAATATTTATATGAATTAATGAAAATAGCCAGAAGTCATAAATTTATATAATAAAGAGTTTTATTAAGTAATCAATCAAGAAAGGTTTGAAAAATCAAGAATATCGGTCGATTGCTAGATTCAGGATACTAGAAATTTGGATTTTAACCATTTCGATCGACTGATAAACTAGATGAAAAATACAGGGGGTAAACCGATCAACTGCCCGAGGATTCCGATCGATCGAATCTATTTGAAAACGGCTAGAAATTCGAATGTTAAGCTTAAACAGTTGACTGACCATAATTTTGGCTGACCGATGTAGTCTGAAATTTTTATTTGACCAACATATTTTTCAAAGATCTTCCAGCCATAAAAATCGTGATAAAAATTGTCCTTGCTAAAAATAAGTAAAAATTATTTAAAAACGATTTTTTTTCTTGAAAATCTGGTTCAAAAAGTTTTTTGTGCTTAAATTGATAAATTCTAGATTTAGTTTCTTACATTTTTTAATGCATACTTCTATCGCTAGTATCGGGACATTAATTGAGCTTATTCTCAATTAAGTTGGTAGAAGCTCTTGTGAGAATAAACTATATATTTTTTGTATCTTGTGAGTTGTAACATAGACCTAAAGGTAACTGGTTTAAGTGAGAATATTTGATTGGGCATAAAGGGACATTGCCTAATTAGGGTGTAATGGTTTAATTCTTACCGCGAAAAAAGATTATTTAAGGGTTCGATTCTTATTTAGAAAAAAGATCAGGTGTGTTTAATAGATTGAGAATTCTCTGTGAGAGCTCAAGAGAGTGGATGTAGGCAATAATAGCTTGCCGAACCATAATAAATTTATGTGTCAATTCCTCGGGACAAAGACACCCATCCCCTTCATTTGACTTGCGTGCCTGCTCGTCTAAGGTCCACACTAGATCCCATTATTGAGGCTAATAAACAACGGTTTAAATTGATCCAAAAAATTAATCCCATTATTGAGGCTAATAAACAACGGTTTAAATTTATCCAAACAATTAACATAAATATATAATGTGTATTTGTATTTAACTTTATATATCTTATACCTAATTAAGTAAAGAGAATATATTTGTTTTTGTATAATTGAGAAGAGAGAATATGTTTTTTTTAGGAATTTTTATTATTTAGACAAAATTTCATATTCTCTTTCCTCAGCAAACTATTATGGAATAGAGGTTATTATTTGAACATTTTATAAAACATTCTAATAATACGATCCCCGACAGTTGAAAATACCCAATGCATGGATGTCGATACCCCTCTGTTAGCTGAGTAGACGATTACGGTAAGTTCCCATTCACAGCTTTATTAGGTAGGTTCATTAATTCATCTTATTTATGACATTTTTTCTCATTTCAATCAACCCCATATTTTTGGTAAATGAAGAGACGACCCAAACAAACTTCGAATCCATTAAAAAGAATAGGTGGAACATTGGATTACAGTCATGATTTTTTTGATCTATTGAGCTCGGGTTTATGTATTGAAACGGAGCAAGATATCGTGTGGTGTGGTGAGTATATTGTGTTTTTTTTTTTTTACTATAAAAGTTTTACCAGTTTATGTTTTTTTTTTTTTTTTTTTGCAAAAATCAATGTTCAATTTGGAAAATCAGTTTGGTTTTATTTTGCCATATCCATAGTTTTGAGATCTGAATAAGTTACATAAATGCACAGCGTATGGGAATATCTGGGGAGTTTTAGAACATTCAGTAAATGTTATGAAAAACGTCATATTTTGCTTACATTCGAGAATATTCACAGGACGGTTTTGTTTTTCCATATCCGTAGTTTTGAGATCTGAACAAAGTCACATAAATACACAGCGTATGAGAATATCCAGGGGGGAGTTTTAGAGAACATTCTCTAAATGTTACGAAAAATGTTATATTTTGCTTACATTCGAGAACATTCACAGGATGAACATATGAATACGAAATGTTCAGGGCAGAGTGAATGTTCAAACATATGAAGGGTGTGCATGAAACGAACAAAGAAACATCTCTTTGTCAATGAATTTTTAACATGTTCAATATGGTGTGAATGTTTTCACAATCACCTTGTCAATTGTTGTGTTTGAAACAGACAGAGAAAATCTAAATTGCATTTTAAATGGTAGCATAGAACGAATTTTTTGCGCATACTACTATGTTATTTTTTGTGAGCTTTAGTTTGTAAATTGGCAGATAACAAACGAGATGGATATTGCATACGAACTAGTGTTGATGTGCAAGCTTGATAGGTATTTATACGGAATTAAAGGCATGGATAATTTCACGTTTGACACGTTGGTTCAAAAAATAATAGCGAGGCAGGAGATACTGCAGCGTGACACCTTTGAGCTATACTACTCTATCCCCGGACACAACAAGTGTATACTGTCATCCTAAGCCAACTTTGAAGTTGTCTGTAGCATTTCTCGAATTTTGAAGTTCGAATACATCTGTGTCGACATCAAAGTGTGTGACAGGGGGAATGGATTAGATGACAGCGGGCCCCTAATGATAATCAAGCCCTCAACATGTCGGGGCAACGGAGGAGACGAATCGAGAGATCATGATTTGTTGCCAATTTTTTGTCCGTTGTCACAAAAAGCATTGTTATCTGATCAAAGAGATGGGACAAATTTTTATAGGCGGGGTACCAGAATTTAGGGAAATTCTTAAAAAGTTTGCTGTTCATGGAGGTTTTTCCTTCAAATTGAAGAAAAATGATAAAAAGAGTGTCATGACATAATGTTCACAGAATGAAGAAATAGGTTGCGAATGGAAAGTACTCGGGATGGTGGATGAGAGCAATGAGTTTTTCTACATTTGGAAGTTCAACAATGTACACTCATGCAGGGCTACGTATATGTCGACCCAGAACTCAAACATGAATTTAAATGTGGTGAAGTCTTGCTTGGTTGATTTGGTGAGAAACACGCCTGATATTCGCCCCATTGATGTTGTTCACACATTCAAGAATTATTATGGGATTGACATCCCATACCACATTGCGTGGAACGGCCCTGAGAAAGCCTGGAATGAGTTATATGGGGATTCCAAATATTCATACGACCAACTCCGATCATACATCGATGCTTGTATGCGTACGAACCCAGGGAGTCATTTTGGTTTAGATTGTGACAAAGAAACGGGTCATTTGAAGAGAATTTTTATTGCATTAAAGGTTTCAACTATTGTCGCCCCATGATTTTTCTAAATGGGACCTTTCTATGTGGTTGTTACAAGGGATGTCTGTTGGTAGCGAATGCAAAATACGGAGCGAATGGTAATTAAAATGATAAATCAATGTAAAAAATATATAGTTTTGTTTTCTGCATTTTTTTTGCGACAGTCTAAGACATAATTTTGACGATTTGTTGTTATTTATAGGAATGTTTCCAATTGCATTTGCGGTCGTGGATGCAGAGAACGACGACAATTGGTGGTGGTTCTTAACCAATTTATCCATAATTGTTTCGTATGAACGTGTGTTAACATTTAAATCAGACAAACACAACGGGATCATCGACGGTGTGTGGAGAATGTTCCCAAACTGTTTCCACGCATTCTGCCTCGATCACCTGAAGAATAACCTGAAGGACAAGTTAACCGAAGTGAAGCAATGATTCAAAGAGAGCTTGGTCTTCAAATTTACAAAAATGGCATAAGCGACGACATTTGACAAATACAACGAAATACTTGATGCCCTAAAGGCCGAGGGTAGAGGTTAAGTTGGAAATTTATTACACGACATCCCACCGGATAGATTCTGTAACATGTTCTTTCAAGGCAAACGGTACGGCGAAATGTTATTAAACCTTGCGAAATCATTCAATGCATGGATTCGTGATCTGCAACACCTGACAGTTATAATGATGGTTGACAAAATCAAATGTAAGTTAACGGCACAATTGTCTGCCAGATGCGCTGAGTCATTGACGATGATGGGAGTTATTTTACCGCATCGCCACGGAATGATTGCACAAAATATTAGCTTTGGACGAACTTGGACGGTCATTGAATGTGGGAATAACGTTTGCGAAGTTCCATCACACCCGTCTATGTTGGTTGACTTGAAGAATATGTCTACACATGTTTGAACTGGCAAGTTAACGACTTCCCATGTGCACATGCATGCTTGGCTATTTTGAAGAGTGACCAGATCATGCATACATTCATTAAGGTTTACTTCTTAGTGGATTATTACAGACGAACATACGCGAAAGGAATTTTCGGCGTCCCGACACTTGAAAGGCCAGTGTGGAAAGAACACGAAGTTGTGATCATCCCACCGATTTCCAAAAAACAACCTGGACGTCCCAGGAAGAAGCGTATACCGTTCAAGAGCGAGATCGCCGAAATTCGTCGCAGCCGTTGCAAAAAGATTGGGCGTCACAATCGGAAGACGTGCACAAACCCAATTTAGCATCTCAATTTATTTTATTTCATTTATTCATTTACAGACGTTTGGAGCATTTTTCCGAGACAATGCATTTTTTTTTGATTCGTTTTATTGCTATTTAGATACTTTATATAAATTTTCAAACTACTAATTTTACCTTTATTTTTCGTTACACAAAATCACTTTTATACAGTGCACGACAAATTTTCTCCAGCAGTTTCTTATGTATTCTGTGGTGTGGGATGTTTTGGCCACACAATAACATCAGTTATCTTGAAGGGGTTCCATTCCCACAGAACCAAGCAGAATAGGTACAGTTGACATTAGCCAAAAAAAAAAAAAAAAAAAGTCATCATGAATATGCACCCATTTTTTTCGTACAGATTTATGCTTTTGGTGAAAGTCATCATGAACACCACATTTTTGCACTTACACCTCTTCACAATTACTTTGCATCAAATAAGTACAGTTATTAGATTTCATTATTTTTTTCAACCCAAATTTTCACTGGATGTCACTCAAATATGAACGTTCAAAAAAACTAACTTATGTGTTTCTCACCCTTCTCATTATTGCATCTTAAAAAAATTAACATTTATCCACTTCCCAATTTTTTTGTATAAATTTTAGGCTTGGTAACATGAGTTAATCGTCGTTTCGTGGATCGATAAGAAAAGAGTCAAAATGAACATTCATGACTCTGTGTGAAGCGTCACCCCATGCCGCCGATTTCGTGCTTTGGACAATGGAACGCCACACCCCAGACGTCCAGCCAAGTACGGAGGCCAAAGGGAATGGGTCTATATATACGATGATCTACATTCCAATCCATGCGCACAGGGAGATCGATTTTGAGTTACCTGACATTCCTCATAAAGTAACGTTCGAAGTCCCACTGGCAAGAACACAGCGAGATAGTGGTAAGTCTATTTACAGTTCTTAATCTAGAATTCGTATGTGTTAGCACACATATGGGTTTTGGATTTTTGCGACCAGACTGTCGTAACACATCCATAAGATGTTGTTTTTGTTGGTTTTATATATCTTTTAACCCAAATTAAGATCCAATTTACCCCTCAAAAAACTTTCGATATGTGTTTGAATAAGTATGTTTGAATACGGGCAAACTGAATGTACATTTTATAGTGTGCTATTGATAATTATACACATTTTTTGCGTGATGTTTTTCGGGTTGACAAACTCATCCCTATTCTGACTGTGCGGTGGACAATGGCTAAGATGTTGCTTGGTGGTTCTAAGTGTTTTTTAGCCCTATTTAAGATCCATATTTGCCTCGTCTGCACATTTTTAGTATGTAGTATACTGTTTTTTCCAAACAGATACGTGTTTCGTTTATGGAAACACATGGTCAGTACGTGTTTTTTTTTGTATCTAGGGTTTCAACGATTTTGAATATGTGTGTTTGAATATGCGCAAACCCGGGGGGGGGGGGGTTGGGGACATTTTTTTCCCCGTTTTATGAATGTTCATCCCTTCCCCTTATAAATTCCAGTTTATGAATATTTTTCAGATTTTTTTAGTGTGCGGTTGAATCTCACACACTATTTTCATGATGTTTTGGCCTGACAAACCTATATGGGTTGACTTTGTGTGTTAGGCAATGGATAACGAGGGGAACAACCAGACTGTCAACCAACAAAACAACGTGAACAATGTGTTTGATGCATAGGTCAACCTGTGGGACGAGGATGCCAAGAGACTATTGGAGTTAGCAAGATCAATGCAATAGAGGATGGGCGGGGCATGTTGGAGGTACCACGGCAAATGCGATGAGATTTACAAAATGAGGGTGGAAGTGGAGTACCTTCGCAAACGTATTACTGACCTAAAGGAAGAGGTCGAGCGTCTGAGGAGCTACCTTGGCCCTGGTTTTGCTCCGCCGGCGCCGAGCGAATCGTCGGTCGACATGGAGGAGTGATTATCTGACCTGGGTCTAGTTTTTGATACATCAATCTACAAAAGCCTATGTTTTAAGTTCGAACAATCTTTTTTTGTTTTTTTTTTGTTTTGTGGGTATGGATGCCTATTTTTATTTTTGTTAAGATGGGTATATATCTAATCTCCAATTTCTTTTTGCAAAATTCTTTTGTGATCATGTGTTTTTTTTATGTTTTTTTGCATTACAAAATTTTTCACACCCACAAGCATAAACTTATACAACACAACCATACATGAACATTTCAGATATTCAAACATCTGTTTGTTCTATATATATTTTCTTGAATATTCATTTTTTAATTACAAATTTTTTCACGCCACAAGCATGAACTTACGCAACATAACCATATATGAACATTCAGATACGCAAACATCTATTTTGTTCTATGTTCATTCTAAATGTTTAGTTTTGCACATGAACATTCACTAACTCAGATATGATCTTGGTGATGAAGACGTGTTCTGTGGTGGTGTTCTTGTGAATGTGCACACAGAACCCAAATCCAAATCCGTGTTAAGTACAAATAACCAAATCCAAAAACAAGCTACCATACTAAATGTCTACAACAAAAAAAGAACCCAAAAAACACAAGTCCCTTGGTTGTTTAATCACTTATATAGACCTGTCATGTTTCTTTCTCAGTCTGGTAGCTGAAAGGGATCAAGTTCACTTCCGATCGTTCAGAAAGTAATGGAGGACTGTCTTACGGAAGTTTTTAACCTCTTCCACTCTTAATTTTTTTGCAACAGGTTTATTCTCGGCATATTGGAGCATCATATACATCACGTACACACCACAATCGGTCCTGTGAATGGCAAGAGAAATTTTGATTTATACATTTACATAAAAATGGTTGGTACATAAAAATAGTTGTACACACTTATGATCATTTCTGCTGCCGCATTCTAAGACATTGTTCAATGGAAGCATCCCCCATTCGTGGTCAATTTGTTTGTTGAGAAACAACTCAACGACAGTTTTCTATAGAACATTTACAATACGATTTTTTCCAACACATTTTTGTGTTTTTTAGTAAACAAATGTGTACAAAAATTAAGCACCGTATATTACATACCATCCATCGGGCATCCTTGAAGTAGTGGTCATACATCGGGTCTCTAGACAAAAGAGAGTTATAGAATGTCCACTTTTTTTTTTCTTTATATCAAGCACTAATAACATCCAATGATTTGCGTACGCATGATGTCCATTTGAATTTACGGGGAACAGTAGATACCGACAGTTGTTGATAAACGCAGTTTGGATCGTTGCGTGTAAATAATCCAAGAGTTTCTGTTGTTTTTTCTTTAGAACAGTCTGTGTGGCATAAATCATATATTAGCCTCGATGTTATTAGTAGTAGACAATTTAAGACAATTGATGCTTACCCACACACTCGCGATCACGAACTTCGACTGGTCCAGTATCCCCACCCCATTTGTATTTCGTATGGCGTTGATTGTCCACATTCGTATTTCCAAGAATTCGCCAAACGAATCAATAACTTGTTGTTGAAAAAAGTGAAAAAATCGAAGACATTAACATTCACATATAATATCGTACAAACACAATTACGAGGATCATAATTTTAATCAACATTCTACAAACAACAACGTTGGATAAGCTGCATACATTATCAACAAGTTGTTTGCCCTGAATTAAACATATTGCATCACCGCATGTGAATGTTGACATCGGACCCTCACCACCCCACACAAATGCACTACCAAAAACGAGAATCAAGCAATCAGCTCAAAAACGTCATAAGAAAAAATAAGGTAACAAGTATAAAAGTTTTTAGCACATACTCGACCTCTTCCTTAGTATGTATCAACTGCAATAACTCTCAATCCCTATCGTTAAGCATCGTTGCTACTTTTAATAATTTCCGGATGGGCATTTTTATGGTGTCTTCATAATCCTTCTCGGGTAGTTGATCGACATCGATAGAGTCATTTTCTTCCACGATCTTCCCTTTGCCCTTTTCTTTAGGATACACATAATTGCTACCCATTTTATGTTCATTCCTCACCCTACCCTTCACACGTTTTATCATTGAACCGACTTTAGGCGTGTTATCAGTTGGTTATGAGGGGCAGGTCAAACGTGGCTTTAAAGTCACATCTACCACGTCGTCGTCGGGTATAATCATTGTTATCGGGTCTGTATCTATAAAGTCCATATTTTCACAACGTGGGGAACGTGACGATTTTTCAGTTACAGTAGAAGATGATTCGCGTTTGGAAGTCACTAACGATGGTACAGAACGTTCACCGACTAGAGATCCCCCATGGGTAGCGGAAGCAAAATCAACACGTCTTTTCCCAGCACACACTCATCTGCCAATTTGATCCTCTAACTCCCTATTTTTGTTTGCAAGTTCCTTGATTTTCAAGATGTAGCTTTTATGACCAGCCTTCTGTAACTCATTCGCCTCCTTCATGATCTAATCTGCCACATTTACTTCCATCTCGATATCTGTGCATCTATTTTTTAGCTCCTCAAGTTTGGGATTCACCGGTAGATCCCTATGTTTTTGCATGATTTCGTGAACGACCATCTTGATAAGTATTATCTCCGTCTCCTTTTCGAGAGCTATGATCCTTGCATTGAGAGCACCCACATTACTATCATATTTGACTTTTTGGCTTGCAAGTGACGCGGCTAACCCTTCAATCTCAGTTTGTTGGTTTATGTTCTTCATCATTACATTTTCCAACACTTTCAGCAGGGCTTTATTATGTTCTTCAGCCTCCAACTTTCTCATGTAGTAATCTTCTTGCATTTCATCCAGTGCACGGTAGACGTCATCAACCGCGATATCCTATGTTTGTTGGGTCGGCACAGTACTTTTGGCCTGGGTAAAATCGACACCCAAATCGAACATTGACTGCGCAGCGCTTTTCCTTGGTTGGGTGAGGATGGGATTAATATATGTGCTCACATGATTATCAATCATTGCACCAACATCAACGTCATCTTCAATCATTAGCGCCTTCCCCTTGTCTATTTTTGGCATCACGTCCACTGGTGTTTCTTCAACAATGGGGTCTTCGTCACTTTCATTGGGCCCAGCGATCCCTAATCGAATTTTAGTCAACGTTTCCTCCGTTATGCACCCTTTTACCTGAACGTAATTGGACATTGATTGGATTCAGGTTAACATTCACATTTCAAACCATCAACATAAATATGCAAACACGTTTTATCAAAGCAAAAACATCACCTGATGATTCGAAAAGTGAGTCAACGATGTCAATCTAATTGTGTTTGAATATGTGGTCAAGCATCATCTCAACATCCATGGCACGCAAACATCTTTCCTATCAATTGGTTTTATCAAATTGGTGTGTTCTCACAGCCAGTACTGTAAAATTGAAAACAAATCCAATGTAAAAAATATATTAATTTTTTTTTTGGTACACTGTAGTAAAAAAGATAATATGCATATGGAATGCTAGTCAGAACTACAAAAGTAAACATTCAATATGACTGACACGGAATGTTAAAAACAAATAAGTACCTGCAGCGCAATGACACACCCCTTAACCGAGGTTGGTTCTGTGTATGACTTCTTCAAACTAGTTTCCAAATCCGTGAAAATCGCTTGTGGCCAATTGTAGGTACACATATCATCAATGTTCTCAATATAGTGCACCAACTACTTAAGGACTTGTTGACTAGTGGTTGTAAAGAAATATGTCGTCAGCAGGTGCAAATAGAGGAGTTTCATAGTATCTTGTACATTATCTTCACTTGTTCTCGACACCCGTTTTTCAATCAATGCTTCGAGGAACACGACACTGAACTCGCGGGGTTGATACGTTAGTTTGTTGAGAAATGCAGAGTTGGCCTGTGTGTATCGATTTTGAACGACGGGCTCAACCCCCAAAAGCAGCCCAAATATCACCTGGATATCGAGCGGTGTCATCCTAACACTCTTATCACCCAGCCTGAATGTACTCCTGGATGGATTGTAACTCAAAACCACTTGCTCTATCAGGCTGTCATTCTTTTGAATGTTCTCCAAGGACAATTTATTGTCATATAATGCCTCAAAAATGTTCGCAAAAGGGCATTTTTGACAACAATTCCTTGTGCTTCGTGGTGAGTTTGGAATCTTTAAGAAGGTCAACTGCTTGTTTGAGATTACATCGGTACGAAAACTGTCTACTCTGATATTGAGACTTATTTTCAGTCTTCGGCTTCACAATCCGTAATGCTATAAACCATTTTTTGAAGGAGGGAATGTCAGCGTATGTGCATGCAATAAAGTAAACATTCATAAACAATGCACAAGACGTAGACAAATAGAAAACATGGACATTCACGAGATTAGGAACATTCACAATCGATTGGACATTTACACCAACAAACTACATCAGCATGCTAAATTTGTGTAAGAACATTTACAAATTTGGAACAATGATGGACATTTACAACCCAATTTGTACATATTCACAATCTTATGGTATTGTCAAAAACTAGCACACAATCACATTAGATCATTCACAAAAAGTAACAAAAACCGAAAGTAAACATTCGTAAAAATAACTCACGGAAACATGGACCCCAAAAATTCAATCGGCCCTTCAACATAGCATAAAGAAAAAATATAGGGGTTCAATGGGAACACATGCATGTTAACATTTTGACATTCACACAGACGCACAAACATTCACAATCAATTGAACATACACAAGATAGTACATCAACAAACAGGTAAGTTTCATGTAAGAACAATCACAAAAATTGGAGCACGATTTGTAAAATGTAAGAACATTCACACACACTAGCCACAAACAAAAAGTGTACACTTATTATAACATTATCAAAAAATAAAAATGGTGACCCACAAGAACATTCTACATAAAAAAAAAACAACCACCCAAAAGCATAAAACACGTGATGCGTTGTAGTATACTGAATAGAACATAATTATCGAAGTATGTATAAAGTTACAACGTTAGCCAAATCATGGACATTCACATTATTTACGAACATTTACATTCCAAATCGACATACTCGTCGGAGCAAACCGCACTGACCTTGAGAATGTTCGGGATTCTCTCGCTTTCGCGATGGAGAGGATTGCGTTTCAAGCTTTTTAGTCATTTTTTCAGATGGTGAAGCGTTGTTTACAAACCTGAATTTAGGGTTTTAGTCGAATGCTTTGGGTTTGAGAGGCGAGTGTGTCTTGGCAATGAGCAATTATCTAGAAATACGAAAGCCCTATATGGTAGGGGGCGATTGATTAGCGGTAAGCGTGTGCAATATTTTAGAAAAACGCCGTCGATCACCAAACAGACGACAAAAAACTTCTATGATGAATGTTCGCAAACACTGAAATCAGACCCAAGAAATTTAAAAAATACATCATTAGAAAGAGATTTTTTTTTGAATAATTTGAGTTCTTTGTTATCGATTTTGGATGAATGAATCACGGTGTGTCACGACCTACCCTGGACACCCGTCATCACGGGACCTGCGTGACAATAACATGACATCACCTGAACAACCGACCAACTATAATATGACAAATAAAATGCATAAATATACAACCACATAATCCAAGGCCATATACAACTTTTCAAATTGGGGAACACACCCGTTCCCAAATATAATAATAACAATAAACTAATAACCATGAACCTCTCACAAATTCGCCTCTGACAGCTTTTCCCAAAAACACCGCCGGACTCTACCTAGTGCTAGTAGGGGACCAACTACTAATTGCTCCACCTACGATTGTACTGCTTTCTTAATAAAAATATTTTAAATAATAATACAATCTACATAATACAACATTTAAATGGATCAAGCTTAACGCGTATAAACAAACACATTTTGAACAGTAGTATAAAAATCATATACCACGAGAAAACTCATTCTTCATACCATTCAGAATCATCATCAATATATATGTATCAAATCTATGAAATTCATCCAAACCATCAGCATAAAATAATATGATAAAACACCAAAACGATATAATAAAACACCACATCACCATATATAACAAAACACCAAATATGACAAAACACCACACCTCAAACACCACACCACTCTCTCTGGCTAGCCATAGTGATCGTTTTAACCTCACGATCGGCAATTGCAACGATACCGTACTACCCGTAAGATATGTCTTCCTAGCGGGACAAATAACCACCTGCCCGGACACCCATCAGAACAGGTCATAATATCAATAAACGTCTGCCGAACGCCCACCGACAAGACATAACAACGCTCTGCCGTAGTAGATAATCAACGCTCTACCAAAGCAGATAAATACTATGGCATCGTCAAATCAACAACATCATCAACAAACTATAACTCAATAAATAATCAACGTTCTGCCGAAATAGATAAACAACGCTCTGCCGAAACAAATAAAATCAATTGTATCGTCAAATCAATAACAACATTGTCAAACTACAAATCAATAACATCGACCTCTATCTCCAAAATCGATTTAATCCAAGTATCATTTTTTTTCCACCCTCTTTTAAAACCACGAAATCCACATTTTCAAAACACCCAAATTCGCTTGATCCATATAAGTTATGAATTCGTCCAGTTTTTTAAGTAAACACATTTTTCCATCATATATTTGAAAAAATAGATTTGGAAAGAAGACAGTATACTCACTGATTATCCGCTCCGAAAACTTTCACCGACTATGCTCTACTGATATTCCGATGCTTGCGAACCTAATTGTGACAGAACCTTTAATATTTTATGTAAAAACATGCAACCCTAATTTCTGTAATTTCCTATTCTTCGTGTTTTATTATGAAATATAACTATTCGACTAGTATCGCTCCGTTACGATTTACTATATAAACTTTATTTACATGGGCGGTCTCATCTTTTATTATCGCTATTTCGATATTTTAAAGCTAGAAAACTAATTTAACAATCAAAAAAATTAATGAGAAATATTACCTGGCCTGAAATGGTTGTCGATCCCTTAAAAAAATTCCTTAATCTGCCCATGCTCCCACCGCCGCGGCAAACACGTTTCCTTTCTACTCTATGATACACACTGACGGCCCACCGCCTAGGCGAACTCTCTCCTGCTCCACTTTCTGATGCTCCACCGCCTAGGCGGATGCTCCTTCTCTCTTTTGTTCTGTTTTGCTAATTCCAGCCGATCACTCTCTCTCTTCTCACTAACTCTGGCAATCACCACCACCTGAGCGTCCCTATACACACAACACACACCCATATGCACACCGCAACGCACACACAACACACATACCCACTTACACCACCGATTTCACCCAACTCCACCACCATCTGCCGTCGGACCATACCACTACCACCCAAAACCAACGACATACACACACATCATTTAGACACCCACACTGATCACGGTACACACACAACACCCATACGACCGATGACAAAGACACACACACACATACAGAGACAACACACCCACAGCAGCACCAAACCAAAACAGAAAACAGGGAACACACACTTACCGGCGATGGATCACACACACACGCCGGAACTTTTCTCTCTCTCTTCGTTATTGTCGCTGGTGATCAAAACCCACACAAACCAGACCGAATGACACACCCACGACGGAACCAGAAAACACACACATACAGACCCATAGCAGCCCACACATGCACGACGAACACGCAAACCACCATCGACGGTCGAATCCAAACCTCCGACAACCTCCTTCCTCCGATTCTCTCTCTCTCTCTCTTCTTCTTTTTCTCTCTCTTCGGTTTCTTAACCTTTCTCCCGATTTCTATATATATATGTGTGTGTGTGTGTGTGTGTGTGTATAAATGTGTGTATGTGTGTGATCATATGGTCGGACAGGGGGCCTCTCTCTCCTCCATTTGTTTTTACCGCCATACATACATACATACATACATACATACATACATACATATATATATATATATATAAACCATAATTGCACAAAACCCCTCTCATTTTTAATCAAGTTTATAAATTAAACCCAACTTCAATCTTTAATGTTTTGAAAATTTACGAATTAACCCCTCAAATTTAAAATTAAATCATAATTAAAACTATCAACCCCGTTATTTTTGAAATATTTTAAAACGCGAATTAAATTATACGTATGTCAAAGGTCGGTGTCTTACATGGTGAATCGACTTTTTCTTGAGTGATAGAGTAATATTGGGAACCGTTACTTCTCATATATTCTTCTCTGTGAATTGCAGAGAATCCGGTGGCAAGCAGACGTAAATAGAACCAAAATGAAAAGGGCATAAGTCAGGGACCATTTGCTAAGTTTTTGTGTGGTCTCGAAAATTTATTTAAGTTGTTAAAGGTTCATTTTATAAGATGCAAATCTCTTAGAGACTATAAAATTAAAATCCCTTTTCTCTCTATATATAAACTTATAGATATAATATATGGATATTAAATTTACTAATAATACTAAAATATTAAATTTATAAAAATTAGATTAAAGAAATAATATAAAAGAAAAAATATAATATTAAAAAACTGTAGACATTAAATTTATGGATATTATAGAAATAATATATGCACATTAAATTTAGTAATAATACTGAAAAATTAAATTTATACAAATTATATTAAAAAATAATATAAAGATAAAATATAATATATGAAAATTATAAACATTAAATTTACAAAAATTATAGAAATAATATATGGATATTAAAAGTTAGTAATAATACAGAAACATTAATTTTTAAAAAATAAATTAAAGAAATAAAATAAAAGAGAAAATATAATATACGAAAATTATGGACATGAAATTTACAAGAAATTATAGAAATAATATATACACATTAAATTTAATAATTTTACTGAAACATTCATTTATGAAAATTAAATTATAGAAATAATATTAAAGAAGAAATATAATACATGGAAATTTTGGATATTAAATTTACGAAAATCTCATAAAATATATGGACATTAAACTTAATAATATATGAAAATTATGGACATTAAATTTACAAGAAATTCTAGAAATAATATATGGACATTAAATTTAGTAACAATACTGAAATATTATAGTACGAAAATTAAATTATAGAAATAATATAAAAGATGAAATATAATATGCAAAAATTATGGATATTAATGAAAATTATAGAATTAATATATGCAAATTAAATTTAGTTATAATAATAAAACATTAAATTTGCAAAAAGTAAATTAAATAAATAATATAAAAGAGAAATAAAATATGCGAAAATCATGACATTAAATTTACAAAAACTATAAAAATAATATACATTAAATTTATAAATATTAAATTCAAAAAATAATAAAAAACAAAAATATAATAGACAAAAATTATGGATATTAAATTTACAAAAATTATAGAAATAATATATGGATATTAAATTTAATAATAATAATAATAAAAACATTAAATTTATAAAAATTAAATTGGACAAAATAATATTAAATTAGGTTGTTTGTTTTACACGCAAAAATTGTATAAATCTACATAAGTTTTTTTTAGAAAAAAAATCAATTTTTTTTTTTTTTATCTTTCTTTCAATTGAAATTTAAAAAAAAAAAAAAAAATCTAAAATTTTTCAGATATGAAAGATAGAGAGGTGTCAAGCAAAATTAAAATAATATTAAATTTATAAAATTTCATCAGTTCTTTACATAATATTTCAATTACATAACGATGATTACAAAAGATAAAATTATGTATTTATAAAGTTCGGACATAAAGCTAGTGATTGAATAATTGAAGGGGAAAAAATCTTTAACATTGCGTGATTCAGCATTGTTTGTCGGCTATTCTAATTCCAAAAGCTAAGAAAGGGACAAATATTTTGGAGCCCTTGTTCAAGTAATTTGATGTCCATTTTCATGAGGGAGAGTATACAATATTAATATATTAATAGTTTAATCTAAATATTTTAGTAATTGATATTTTTATCCTCATCTTATGAATTATTAAATCAATTATTTAATTAATACATAGCTCTCAACCACATCCCATCATTGCCTGTCCACTGCCACCAATTAGTAGGCCTCCTCCGTTGGTCTAGAATTCTTGTTGTTAATTGTCGAACCTCTGCCACTGGTTCATCGGACCTTTTTCGCGATCCTTGGGCTTTGGCCACCGTTACTCGATCTTCATTTTCAAAAAAATCAGTTTGTCTCCGACAATCACCGCCATCAGACCACCAACAACGACCACGTTGTCAGACCATCACAACTAATCATGTCACTTGATCACTACATATTAAAGTTGACGAAGGTAACAAATGGTATTTTAAATATTGAGTTATGATTGTAACTAAATTAATTACTTTAGCTATAAAGTAACATAATGTAACGAAGAATAATTTTAGGTCTTTTAAAATTATAATTGTAAATGAATTTAAATTTGATTATGTGATGCATGATATGCTAAGGAGTATAAGTATTTTAAAAATTAATATTGAATAAGTTGTGGTAGAACATGAGGGTAAAATTGTAAGAAGAAATAAATAAAAGAACTAGACCTCAAATTGTAAAACAAAAAAGTTGGGACAAATAAGGTTGACTTTGGGTAAGGGGTTTGGAGGAGGAATTTGATTTGCTCAAAGTATTTTTTTTTTTTACAGATCTCTTGTTTAAGTATTTATTAGGAGAAATTTGTAAAATCCTTTAGATCTGAAAAATAGGGTAAATAGAGAATTTCTAAATCTTATTGTTTTAGGTGTCATTTACAAATTCATCTAATGAGAGATTTCAGATCTAACTACCACCGCTGACCACTGTCGGCTACCCGCCGTCGCCGCCAACCACCACTTCTGGTTGCCACCACCGCACCGCCATCGACTCCTACAGTGGTGATGGTGGTTATCCAAATAAAGAAATTATAAAATTATACGATTAAATCATTTACTTAAAATAATTATCCAAATAAGGAATTTGTAAATCATAAGATTTCAAAATTCAGAATTTTGAAATCTCATCATTTACAAATTACTTGAATTTGTTAAATCTCTTACTCAAGCCCAACCTAACCTAAAGGTATTAAAAAATTACAAGAGAGTCGCAACTAAAAATTTATTTATTTAATTTAAGATTAACAGTTTAATTTGAGTTGAATTTTAATTTGTTTAAATACAAGCCTAAATGAACTTATAAATAAAAAATTATGTAAATCTTAAAATTTTAATTTTATTTTGGATAAAATGATTATGTAAATCTTAAAATTTTAATTTTATTTTGAATCAAAAAATGATGTCGACTCAGCGGTCATGTACCAATTTTCTTTTGTGAGTGATCGAGAGTTAGGATACCTTATTGTTATTATGATAGAAAGTGAATTGTTATAGTATAAATTGATGGGTGTTTTTTGTTAGCCCTACATTTTATAAAAATAAATAAAAAATATTTAATATAATTATTATTTTATCCTTAAAATTACTTACACATATTTCTCTTATTTTTTGTCCACATTTTTGTTCTCCTTCTCCAGCGAAAAACCAACATCGGTGGCGACTTTCTCTCTCTCTCACCATTTGCAACCGTCGGTCACCCCTCCCCCTTGCCCCGTCGTCTCCTTCCTCATTGTTTCTTGCTCTTCTTCTCATGTTCTTTGTCAAAGAAAGAAAAGATGAGTGTGAGAATAAGAAGAATGGGGGAGGCAGAGCAAAGGGTGGCCATCAATTGCCGAGAGGGTTAAGGGTGAGAGGTGGTTAGTGTAATTTTTTTTAAATAAAAGGATGAAAGAAATAAATTTTTAATTTTTTTAATTAAGATATTATTTATTTATTTTAATAAAAATATTCATTTAAAAAAGAAATATACATATAAAATTACCCTAAATTGGTCTCACAAGTCATTTTTGGTTTTTAGTAGCTTTCATTTTCTTTCTTATCTCGTAAGCTGGACAGACTAGATTATCGCCTTTTAAATAAAATACTAATAAATATTTTAGAAAAAGTTACTTATTTGATTCATTGTGATGTCGAGTGATCACACCAACCACTCTTGATAGAACCAATAATTAGCCGTATTTCAAATTTTGAAGTTCACACTTCGCTCCTTATAATTTTTTCAATCAATATCCTAAAATGATTAAAATAATTCTAATTTGATCCTCGAAACTAATCGCCATACGGTGGCAAGATCACTCAGCTAATCCCCAATTCACGACATTGACAATAAGGTGCCGTTTGGTTATTGTTTTTGTTTTATAGTTTATATTTTCAATAAACTAGGATATAATGGGATGAAAATTTTGTTTTTGTTCTAGAATGTTCTGAAAATAGAAACATATTTGGGTAACGACCATCATCCTGAAATTGTTTATTTTACTTTATGAGAATAGAAACATGAAACACGTTTAATTGCAACATTTTTTTTTTCCTTTAAATGTATGTTGGCCGGTGGGATGGTGGTGGCCGGCGAGTTGTGGTGGCTGACGAGATGGTAATGGAAACAATTTTGTGAAAGTGAATATGGATCAACATTTTTTTGTTTACATATTCTTATACAATTCAAAAAATAGTCCCAAATTACTCCAAAAAAATTGGGAACTTTACCAAATGTATTTCTGTAGATTAATCTCAAAATTTTAGAAGCGAAAACATGAATCAGGTATAACCAAATGGAACTACGTTATTTTAAGCACATCCACTGTGGAATTTTCTCATTTATTTAATCAAAATTATCTTCTTTTGTCATGAGCATTTCTTAGCTTTAATTTTTGATGATAGTTCATAATTTTATATAATTAATGTTAAAGATGATTATGTGGATGGGGGGTCATTTTCACAACCGAAATTCAATAATTGTACTCCTCACAACTGTGATTGATGGCAAACAATGTGGTCCTAAACCTCCACTATTAATATGAAAATGATTCAAAATTGTGACAGGTTAATTGAAAGAAAAACATCACTTTGAATTGAATTGAATTAATTGTGGCCATCCCTTTATGTCTGGTTGGAAGATTACATTAATGTTAGTGCTTTGCTGGGTGAAAGGGAATTTGGAAATAAACAATAGTCTTAGTGTCATAAAGACTCTTTGATCACCGAAGAAGGGGTTAGTCTGACAAATAACGAGAGTTATCTCTTTTCTTGTCAATCAAATCCTCACGCAAAATTAACGAACCAAATTGATAGCTGTAAACGAACCAAGTTGTTCGTGAACTACTCGAGCTCAACTCGATAATTGCTTGTTCGAAGCTTGTTTATTTAATAAATACTTAATTTTTAAATAAACTCATTTATTAAATAAACAATCATATATTCGAACTCTCATAATTAATTTTCGTGAACAACTCAAATAATATAAAATTAAAATATTTTGTTGTATTTTTCGTGTAAAAAAATAGTAAATTAGACTCTTGAATTTCTTTTATAGTATAATCTTACATTCAAATCGTTCTAGATTTTAATTCATTTACATTTAATTTTATAAATACTCATTTAACCTATTTAATTACTATAATAGACTAATTATTTGTAAATTTAAATTGATTCTCACTAGTAAATTAAATATTTAAATTTTGTATATAAATTTTCAAGAAGAAATTATAAATAATTAATTTTATTAAAAAAGATATATTATTTATACAGTTCTTAAAATTTAATTAATAAATAACTAAAAAAAAATCGATTAAGCTTGCGAACAGTTCGATTATTAAACGAATTAAGCTTGAATATAAGGTTTCAGGCTTGACTTGAACTAGAATAATAAAGAACGTAAATGAACAAAACTTTAACACTTAATACTCGACTATGCTCAGCTCGTTTAGAACCCTATGAGGAATATTTCAAGAATAAAATCTTGAGCACATCAGACTCATGTTGAAGAGTGTGCTCTTAGGGTGTGTTTGTTTGAGCGGAAAAGAGGATGAATAAGAAAATGAAAAAGAAAATAGGATGAAAAATGAGAAAAAAAAATGTTTGGTATAATTGAAAAATGCAAGGAAAAAGAAAATGAGAAGGAAAATGCACAACTTCCTAAGTAAAATTTTTCCTCACTAATTTGGGAGTAAAATGAAGAAAAATGAAGGAGAATTTTTCAAGAGAGAAAAATTATAATTATACTCTTGATAGTAGAACATTTAATTTATTTTTACAGTATACGAGGGTAAAATAGTAAATTATATTAAAATGATGTATATTCTTTCCTAACCAAATAACAAAAAATAAAATTTCTCATTCAACGAATAAAAATATTATCCTTTTATTTTTTTTATTTTTTATTTTTTATTTTCGGTTCTTTTTTTTTTTAACCAAATATACTTTTAAAATTGTTTGATTAACCGAGGCGGTGTGTATAAAACTAACCTGAATATATCTTACGGTATGAAAAAAAAGAATAAAATTAAATTTTGAATGAAAGCACATTCAATTTATTTTCGCGATATTCGATTTCCCAATTCCTTTGTACTTTGATAGAGTTAATATTATTCCCATTCACAACCAAATCAAGACGAACCGTGGATAGTGGGTAAGAATTGGATTCGCCCAATAGGCTGACCCAAAGGTAATTAAGCCCAATTCCCGAAGGAACCCACCGAAGGGTTATCTAAATCGATTGGCCCAGTTCCTCATGGATCACCCAAGTCAGCCCATGTTAATATATGTGCATGAGTTTTGGTTATTAGGGTAAACCCTAATTCCTTTGTATATATAGACACTTCTCTAGAGATATAGACACTTCTTTAGATTCCTATAGATTGTATCTTTCATATAAATCAATACAACTATCTCATGTTTACTCTCAATATTTTGTCTCTCAATTATTCTTACATAGTATCAGAACAAAGATTATGGAAACTCAACTATCTTCCATTGTAATCAAATTTTTTGTGCAAGTTAGGGTTGAACATTTCTCATAATTCCCTTTTAGTCAAATCATTCGTACAAACCGAAAATTGCATTTAAGGACAGATATTAAATTCATATCCCACATCAATCGTTTGAGAGTGCCCAAACAACTATATAAGTCAAATGAGCTACTCCACTTAGTATTATGTGATTTTAAGTTGGAATCTCCAAACATGGTTTCAAGAGCCAATTTATTTTGCCTTGTTTCTAGTAAAATTTCGAAATCCCAAAATCAACCTTTTTTTGCCGTTGCCATTACCGTTCACATCTCTATCACCTTTCACAATCCAAAATGAAAATTAAAAAAATCTATAACCACGTCGAAATGGAGAGTCCTAATCCACAAAATCATCCCAAACGGACAATTTATGTGCTTGCACGTGCTACCTTTGTCCATTGCATATGCCAAGCTAATCCACGCACCTATTTGTCCACGTCAGTCCTAGACATCTTATCATTCACATGTTTGTCCACATCCGCAACAAGACAATATGTCAACCAAGTCATCCATCACGTGTCTCCACATCAGTTACCACGTGTAGACATGTCATCTAACACGTCATTGTTTTTTTCCTCGTTAACTGTCACGTCATTGTTTTTTTCCTCGTTAACTGTCACGTTATTGTTACCCTTGTTTTAGGTTGCCATGCCATCATCTACCTCAGTGCCACGTGTTTTCTTTTGCCTTGTTAGTTGCCACATCATCTTTTTTCCTAATCATTTGCCACATCACCGGTTCAAGGATTTTTTTTTCTATTCTCTTGACTGTTTTAGCCTATTTTTGACCAATTTTGACCTAGTTGGATTGGTTCCTTGGATTTTTGGACATTCTGATTATGTTTCCAAGGTTTATTTTATCATTTGTGACTCACAGAATATAGTTTCGCTTATATTCATGTAGTTTTCACCTTGATTCACCCTTAGACATTGTTTTGTTCACCCATGGAGAAATCAAACTCACCACATGTCATTACCACTACTCTCGATGAGTTGAACGATATCTTAGGGGATTAGCATTGTCTAGATTCTTGCATGGCCAAAAACCGTGGGGTATTGTGACTGGGAATATTAAATTTCCTGCACAATGAGATATAAAAGATACTGAAAAAGTTGTCAAACGTCTTGAAAACTAAGATAACAAAAGTCATCAGATCCTTATATAGTTTTATTCCACTATAATCCCATCTATAAAAATTCAGTTTGGTAGATTAGAGACAACCAAAGAAGTTTGGGATATCCTCGCCCACCGCTACTCCAATGCCGATCTTTCACATTATTATCAGTTTCTTTCCACCCTCCACAACATGCGGCAAGAACCTGGGCAGTCCATAAATTTTTTTCATGTGTCATATGAATGTTGTGTAGGATTACTTGTCGTATTCTACGTCAACATGGAAACATCTCAAGGATGCCAATCCCCACACAAGCTACCGCAGATGTAAGATGCGTTTGATGCAGTTCCTAATGGCTCTAAGGTTAGAATTTGACTATGTCCATGCCTTAATACTACAGTGGAGCAAGATATTTTCCTTGACAATGTCATTTTTGATCTACTGAGAGAGAAAACACGTCTTACAACACTCTAAGGACCAAATACAAATATCGATCTTGCCATACCACTTGGAAAGTCAAACTCATCACCACAACCCTTGTATTGCAAGTACTGTCATTTATAAGGACACAAACTAGTCCAATCCCTATCTCGCCTCTGCAAGGTATGTAAAGAACCATGTCACTACCTTGTAGACTACGCTAAACTTTCACATCAATTGTCTGGGAGACAATCAAATGAAAATTAGTCACACTCTTGGGGTTATTTTAATTGGTCGTACTACAAATCAAAGAATGCTGGCATTGCAACAACTGAAGTTGCCCCGTCTTGATCTCAACCTTCAATCAATTTAAGTGACTATAAGGTTAATGCTCAAATAGGTTCTATATAATACTTGTACTTATACAACCCGTGATGAGCATGCACCCCTTATTTACACTGCCAATGGATCAAACATGTTAGTTATCTAAACTGGACATGTTGACATTTCTCATTTATCTCTCCCTGATACATATTTGGTCTCTAATCGTACTCTTCATATCATTTATGTTGGTCAATTATGTGATCTTGAATTTGACTTACATTTATATTCTACAAGTAGTTGTGTGCCGAACCCTTAGACAAGAAAGTTTCTTGGGGCTAATCGCAAAGTCGAATGTCTCTTTGAGCTCATCAACATCCATGTCCCATCAAAACTAACATCACATCGCCAGTCTGCCACTTCCATTTCATCACCCTCACCCTTGGCACTGTGGTATTCTCGGTTAGGTTACACTTTAGCCAGTCATGTTAAATCTTTTATTTTTAGTGACCAATTAGGTTCAGTTCAACACAAGTCATTTGATTGTATTCATTGTTAACTTACAAAATAACTAACTTTACCTTTTAATAATAGTCAGACTGTTTCTCTTGAACCATTTAATTTAGTGCATTCTAATGTCTGGGGTCTTTCCCCTCATGCAACAATGGATGGATCTTGATATTTTCTTATATTTATAGATGACTAGATATACATGGTTGTTTCTTATGAAAAATAGATTTGAATTATTCAAAATCTATTCTGATTTATCGTCCATAACCAAAACTCATTTTTCTCAAAATATTAAGTTTTTGATTTAGATAATACAATGGAGTACCAGGATCGTGTCTCCTTGAACTCGCTTCATAAAAATAGTACACTCTCATCACTTATGTCTTGGCACATCCCAACAAAATAGACGAGACGAACACAAACATTGAGTGAGGCCCTCTAACCGCAGTATATAATATCAATCGTGTCTCTTCCGTTACAATTAAGCATCAATCACTATATGACCGCCTTTTCGATAACCCTCCCACTTACTATTCTCTCAATGTATTTGGTTGTGTTTATTTTGTTCTTCTCAAACTACATGAGCATAAGAAGTTAGAACCAAGGGATTGCCAATATTTTTTTTCCTATGGTATTAAACATAAATGGTATCTAACATAAATGGTATCGGTGTTAGGTCTCTAAAACCCGTTGTATCTCTCATCATATTTTCTTTTAGGAATATCAAATGTTTTATTTTTTGCATTAATTAGATACATACTCTATTACCAACTCTAGATTCTTTACTGACCCATCTCTTGAGTTATTCCTTGAGGACATTGTTCTAGGTACCTCTAAATCTACTTCATAATCGCCAACTAATCAGGACCCTTTAGCTCTATTGACCGTCCTTTAATCTTTCCCTATGTCTGATGATCTTGCCCAACTCATTCTAAGACCTAACATCACATAGAATCACGTGACTCTCGTCGCTCTATTAGGGTAACTCATCATCCCTCTTATCTCATTGATTGTCATTGCTTTTATACTATTCTTAATCTCCATAATCATCAATCCCATAAAGAGGCTAGTACTAACCCTCTTCAGCAGAAAGTAATGGATGAGGAACTTCATGTCCTAGCCAAAACTAACACTTGGGATCTCAATAACCTCCTTGGGGTAACTCCTATTGGATTTAAGTGAATTTTCAAATTCAAAACACATTTAGAAGGCTCTATTGAAAGCTATAAATCATGTCCCGTCACTAAAGGATTCACTCAAAATTATGGCATTGACTAGGAAAATGCATTTGCTCTAGTGACTAGGTTCACATCTGTTCATACTCTCCTTGTTGTTGCTACTATTCATAAATGGATTCTTTTTCAAATTGATGTCAAGATTGTCTTTGTCAACGACGGCATTCTTAAGGAAGTTCATATGCATACCTCTCTTGCCCTAGTTTCTCATCCACACATAGTCTGTCACATTTTCCATGGCCTATATTATCTCAAACATTGTTGGCCTAAAGATCTACCTAAGAGAGGGGGTTGAATTGGGTAGATACAAAAAATTAAACAATTAATTGTTTAACACACAAGTTATCAATTTTTCTAATTGATTACTTCTTGTTTACGCAACAAAAATGTGTTTAACTGAGTGCACACCCAAACAACAGAAATAAAACAAAGCATCACACAATGATTTATCTTGATTTGGCAAACTACTCTTACTTACGTCTAGTCTCCCAAGCTCCACAACGCTTTTACAATTCACTAATCCCTTGATTTCTTTCACAGGTAGGAACCAAACTCTTACAATCCTCTTCACAGGTTCAGGACTAACCAAATTCCTTTTGCAGGCTCAGAATCAAACATTTTCACTCCTAAACTATTACACTTTTTTCCTTTTCACAGACTTAGCATGAACCTTATATTTTTTCAGGATAAAGCCTAACTTAATTCTATTATTGGAAGAATAAAAAATCTAATCATTTTAATAGGTTGAAGATCAAACCAAATTCTTTTCACAATCTAAATATCAAACACTAACTTATCCTGATTAGACACCATCCCAATAAGTCTAATCCATTATTCCTCACAAATACAAAAAATTACGTTTCTTCTCACTAGAGATTCTACCAGCTCAAAATAATTATGCTCAATTAATATCTCGAAAACTATGCGATAGAATTTACATGAGAAAACAAATATGATTTAACTCAATTTAAAACACATATAATATGTAATCATCAGATTTAGCAGGAAAAAATTGTTTCATAAGATATTCAAGTAATTCAATTTGAAAACAATTTTTCTAAAATAATTATTCTAAGTAATCAAATAGATAATCTAACAAAAACACTTAATATAACTTGGTAAGATACCACTGGGATTTCTTGAAAACAATTACGACAACTTATAAAAACTGGTAACCATTTTTTTTTTTGCACGCTCCGATCAAGAAGTCATTTAGAATAATTTCTCTTAGAAAACATCTTAGCAAAAATCGCTATCTTGTTAAGCAAATGCTGATTGTTATTGATTACCAATTATGAATTTCGTAGGTCAATATAAATAGACTTCAAATGAGATCTATAACGGATAATTTTCAGAAGGTAAGGCCTAAAATATCACTCTAAGACCCCCTATATCATCTAAAAATACTCTTAGAAAAGCTTGATTTGGTCCACAAAATTTTTTAGATTCAAAACACTTAAAGGTAAGAAGTAATTTTACTAATTCAATTCAAAGAATTAATTAAAGTAGACCAAACATATATGATCTTAGTGATATATTATATATAATAGTAGAATACTCAATCCCCAAAACAGCTCATTTTCATACATTCAAAATCATAGAATTTGGTAAAAGATCTCTCAAAATTGAAACAACCAACTTTGATTGTTCTACCACCGTCGGTCTATCGGCCCTCATTCGGTCGATCGACCCTTGCAACGGTCAGAAAGTTGACCATTGCACCGCCTTTTGTCGGTCAACTAGCCACTCAATCAGTTGAGGGATTCAACAAGTGGGTTTTTTCATTTTCTTTGTTTAAGCCACTGGTTGCTTAAGTCGACATACCTCCCTTGTTGGTTGACCGAATTGGTTAGTGGGTTTTCTTATTTTTAACTCCTTTAAGCTGCTATTTTTGTTAGTCGATTGACCCATTTCGTCGGTTAACCGAATTGACTGGGAACTCATCATTTTATGTGTTAAAAACATTTTCTCAATTCATATCTTTATCAAAAGCATTTTTTTATGATTTTAACATTTTATAAAAATCATTTAGGATCTTGAATTTATCACTTCTAATTATGACGCACATAAGATTACTCATTTTAAAGTATCGTGTATGATCCTAATTCGAGTTGTATTAAGAGCATAAGAGTAATGAGGAATTTTTACCTAAGAATCTTAAATATCTTTAATGCTCCAAAAATCTTCAATGTCTTCAATTTGAACCTAACTTGAATTGCTTCATAAAATCTTTGTCTTTTTAAATCTTTAATGGTTAATCCTTTTTTTATTCATTAAGACATGGAACTTCTAATTTGAAATCATTCAATAAACCATTAGTTCCATAAATCATCAATGTTCAATTGTCCATTAAAAGTTTAAAACATTAGGTTCAACATTCTCCTCATTTTTTTATGAGGACATTAACTTTTATGTTTTTCAATAAAAAATATAACCCCACTCCCCCTAAACATGAGGATGGGGTTTTAACTCATTTAAGAACCGTTTATGAGTAAAAAAAAACTTTTATCAAATTTTCAAGATAAGTATAATGCATTTATTGCTCCCTTTATACAACTTGTCCCCCAATATAATTGTAATCATTAATTTATGCTTAGGAGAACTAATACTCTTTAAAAAATATTATACAACTTCTCTTCCTTTGTTATCTCAAAAAGTGGGGATGATGGATCAAAACATTTACTCTAAGCACACATCTTTATGCCTAGCCATACCTAAACCTCGAATAATTTTCATAAATTCATCTTCAACTAAAAGTTTAGTAAAAATATCTGCAAGTTTGTCGAAAGTATCAACATATTCAATAGTAACATCTCATTTCTAAATGTGATCACGAATAAAATGACGATTTATCTCTATATGCTTAGTTCGTGAGTACTGTGTTGGATTCTTACTTAAGCACATAACACTTTTATTATCACAATAGATAAGAACTTCCTCCATGTAAACACCAAAATCGTGTAATTGTTGTTTAATGTATAGAATTTGTGCATAACAATTATCAGTTGCCATATATTCTGCCCCAGTCATGGATAAGGCAATATAATTATGTTTCTTGCTAGACCAAGAAACTAAAACATGTCCCAAGAAATGACATGAACGACTTGTGCTTTTACACTCAATTTTTCATCCAACAAAATTAGTGTCGGGGTAACTAGTCACTATAAAACCACTCCCCCTAGGATACCATAATCCTAAATCACAAGTTCCTTTTAAATACCGAAAGATCTGCTTGACAACAGTTAAATACGATTCTTTCGGGTAAGATTGAAATCTCTCACACAAACATACACTAAACATAATAGCAGGTCTACTAGCAGTAAGATACACCAGTTACCAATCATACCTTGATACATCTTTTCATTGACATTTTGCCCATATCTCTTTTTTTCGATTTTTGTAGCCCTTGCCATGGGAGTTTTGTATTCTTTAGCATCATCAAAGCCATATGTTTTTTAATAACTCCTTAGTATACTTGACTTGATTGATAAAGATTCTTTCTTTAGTTTATTTGATTTGTAGCCCAAAAAAGAATGTTAATTTTCACATCATACTTGTTGGCCCAGTAGAATACCCAAGAGATGAGTGAATTGGGTAATAAAAAATAATCAGAATAAAAATCAATAAATTAAATAATTAATTTTATGTCTAAATTAATTATTATATTTATAACACAGCGGAATTAAACAATCAACTAGGTGCACACACAAACAATAAAAATAGACAAATTAAGAAAGCAACACACACAAGATTTATACTGGTTCAACAAGCTACTCTTGACTAATCCAGTCCCCCGAGCTCCACGGAGGTCGCACCCACTAAAACCAAGATTCCTTTAAAGGTAGGAACCAAACCAGCACACCGATTCTTTTACAGGCTCATAATCAACCTTTACAATTTCCTTTTCAAAGGCTAAAGAATAACCTCTACTTTTTTTACAGGCTAAAGAATAGTCTAATTCTTTTTAACACTTAGGCTCAAGAATCAAAACCTCACCAAAACACTCCAAATTTCCTTTTACCCGGTAAGGATTGAACCGTTACAAAATAACTCACAAAATACTCAATTCTTATCCAGGAAGAATCACTACCTCAATTTCTTTTCAGGAAGAGACTGAAACCCTGCTACCCTTGATTAAATATCCCCAATGATATTTAACCCGTCACAACTCACCAATACAAAAATTGATAAGTAAATCTCACTTGGAGCTTCTACCACCTCAGATATATATATAAACTCAATTAATATCCCAACTAGTGATAGAATTTGTGAGATGCAGAAATCTAATTTTAATAATATATGGGTAGCAAATTGGAGCACGTAATCAGATTCAGGAAATTGTTTGAAAGAATATTTTCTTTAAAAATAAAAAATAATTTCTAAGATCAATTTCGAAAATACAATAATAAACAAGTAATAATCAATATGGAAAGATGTCACCCGAAATCCACAGAATTAATGATGAAAATAATGTAGCTTCAACTCCGGTATCAGCACAAATTGATCGCGATTGATTATCAGAATCACTCTCTTAGAACAGCTCACAGTATCGAAGAATGATAACTCTTATAAACACTCTCTAAAAAAGATATAGACTAATTTTATCTCTTAGAATGATTAGAACGATTAGCTCACTTAGAAAATTCGCAGGTCTATATAAGGGCACATGTAATCAGCCTCCTAATAGCTAGTTTAAAGTGTCATGACAATAAAATACTTTTATAGACCCTTCATAACATGAGAATTTCATTTAGATTCAATTTCACTTAATAACAACATTTAAAACTCTTATATAAATCCCCAAAGTATTTCTCAATCAAAACAAATAAGTATAGAATCCATTTTAAGTACCAAATTGAGAAACTTTAATAATTAATGAACCATATTGAAAGGATTTGATTAGTATATGAACCATATCTCAAATGTTAAGAATATCCCCGAAATCTCTCTCAAATCTTAATAAAAAACGGCTACTTTTAGATTTAAAATCGGATCAACCAATATCCTGAAACTGCGCGTTCAATCGACTGCCCAGTCGACTGAAGGATACTGAAAGTAGCCCATGCACTTGATCGGTCAACTCCTCAGTCGACTCTCAGATTCAGAGAGTTTGACAAGCTTCCACAGGTCGACCGCTCTATCGACTCGTAGATTCAGACAATTTGCCAAACTTATATCGGTTAATCGCTCTGTCGACTTGCAGATTCAGAGAGTTTATCTTCTTTCTCTGGTCGACTCCTCAGTCGACTGCCCCCTCCTGAATCTCTTTTCTGATCTCATTTTTAACTTACTTTCTTTTACAATTTTGCCCCTTTATCCATATTTATATTCAAATGAACTCCACTAATACTCTTATATTTTATTTTAGTCATTCAAAAATATTTCTTTTTATTCACATAAGAACAAATAAATATACTCAACCAAAACACATATAAAATTCATTTCGTGTCGTGTGTGTTCCTAAATGGGATATTAAGGCCCTGTTTGGTAACCCATCACATCCCAGAAATTCTCATTCCATTCCTAGATTTTTGGGAATTCTGTTTGGGAATAGCGTTTGGTAATTTTTGTTTCTGTTTCCATTTCATTCCCATTTGAGAATTGTGCCTACTTTTTTCTTAAGAAATGAGAAACAAAAAAAAATTGTTTCTCATTATTCCCATTTCATTCCCAAAACCCATGGTCACTATTCACCTACCGGCCAACCACCGCCCGCCGCCGCCGACCACCGTCCGTCGCCGCCGTTGCTAATCATCTCCGGCGACCGTCGCCGGTCACCGTCCGGCCAGAAATTTTCCGGCGACTTCCAGCAGTCGCCGACGACGGCGCCACTGCCGTCCGGTCATCGCCGGCGCCACCACCGTCCAGTTATCGCCGGCGGGGGCACCGTCGTCTTCGACGCCGGAGAACCGCCGGCGGCCGTTGCCGGAGCATCGCCGGCCGGCCGGTGACAGCGCCACCGCCGTCAGGCCAAAATCGAACAAAAAAAAAAAAAAAAAAAGATTTTAGGATAAAATCGTTACCAAACACAATTCCCTTCCTAAAACAAAAAAAAAAATTATCGTTACCAAACGCAATTCTATTCCCAAAAAGAAAACAAAATTCCCATCTCATCCCATCCCATTCCCATCCCACTGCTGGAATGGAAATAGAAACGGTTACCAAACGCCACCTAAGAGTTTATATTTACCTGAGTTATTTTTCCTAATGTCTTTAAACTCTTAATACTTCTTCATCATCTTGATATCTTCATTTAGCATCCATTCACTTTGATATCTTCATTATTGAAACTTTAAATCACTGAAACACTTGATCAAACATTAGTTCCACCAAAACATCAATACTTAATTGTTCATCAAAATCTTGGAATCAACAATACTCATTTCAAATTCTACCTACATAATCTTGGCAAATTCTTGGCAAAAATCTTCATTAGTAAAATTGAAGATAATTTTTTCCACATATATTTGTACTATGCCAGATTTATTTTGTTTAATAAAAAGAGTTATATCACTTAAACCACGTCAAAAATCATTCTCAATTAAGTATCGGCTAAGTCTCTGATACCAATCTCGAGAAGCTTGTTCTAGTCTATACAAAGATTTACATAATTTAAAAACATGATCAAGTAATTTATCATTCTCAAAACTTGGTGGTTGTTCCACATAAGCTTCCTCAATTAAAAATACATTGAAGAAAGCACTTTTAACATTCATTTGATATAAATTAAAATTTTGTGAACATGCAAAATCCAATAACATTCTAATGACTTCTAACCTAGAAACAAGAATTTATGTTTCATCATAATCTATACATTTTTCTTGATTATATCCATGTGCTAATAATCTTGATTTGTTTCTAATTACCATACATGTTTTATCATTTTTATTACGATAAACCCATTTAGTGTCAATAGCAAGATGAAAGTCAGGTTTAAGAACTAGAGACCAAACTGTATTTCTTTCAAAGTAAAGTAATTCTTCTTGCATAACCGAGATCCAATATTCATCAATTAAAACGTCGTTAACAATTTTAGGTTCAATTTGATATAGAAATGTAAGATTAATAATATTTCTAAGAGAGAACCTAGTACTTACACTTTTTTTTTTAAATTACTAATAATTTATTATACCGAGTGTCCCGGAATGGTCCTTATAGCTTGTGGTAAGGTCGTCCCTTCATTTTGTAGTTTATTTTCCTGAGAATTTTATGATTCATTTATTGATACAACTTCTTGATTCTTTTACCTTGTCATTATACCTGCATCATCATCATCCAAATCATTTCTTGACACAAATGGATTAGATTCCTCAAATACCATATGCATAGATTCTTCTACAACTAATGAATGTTTTTAAACACTCTATACGCCTTACTATTAGAAGCATATCCAAGAAAAATACCATAATTAGATTTAGCATCAAATTTCTCTAAATTATCCTTATTATTTAAAATAAAATATTTACATCCAAAAACTTTGAAATACGATATATTTGGGGCTTTACCCTTTCGAATTTCGTTATGATTTTATTAAAATCTTTTTGAATAGATACTCGATTAATAACTTGACATGGAGTACTTATTGCTTCGGTCCAGAAGTATTTAGAAAGATTGTTCTTATTTAGCATAGTCCTGACTATTTCCTGAAGCGTCGTGTTCTTTCTTTCCACAACATCATTTTGTTATGGTAATCTTGGTGTAGAGAAATTGTGGGAATATCCATATTCATCATAATAGATAATAGTTTCCTCATTTTAAAATTCTTTGTCTCGATCGCTACAAATGTTTACCATGCATGATTGTTTCTCATTTTGCACACGCTTACAGAATATAGAAAATGTAGATGTCACATCACTTTTCATAGATAAGAAAAATACCCATGTAAGTCTAGAATAGTCATAAAAAATTAGAAATACATAAAACTTTCCACCTAAGCTGACAATAGCATTAGGACCAAATAAGTCTAGATGCAATAATTCAAGACATTTTGATATAGACTTACACAACTTTGTCTTGAATGATGATCTAGACTAAGCACTTAATTGGCATGCATCACATCCTTTAACTTTAACATATTTAAGAGCAGGTAATCCATGTACAAAACTTTTCATAGACAAATTAGAAATCAACTCCGTACTAGCATGCCCAAAACATCTATGTCATAACCATTTGTTTTCAGATAAAACATTTAAACATAATAAATTTTGTGTTGAAAAATTCTCAAATGAGCAAGTGTAAACATTATTAACACGCGATGACACAAGTAAGATACTACTAGCATGTTCATTCTTAATAATCCATCGATTATTATCAAATATAACATTATAACCCTTGTCATATAATTGACTTTTGCTAAGAAAATTATGTCTAAGACCATCTTCTAATAATACATCCTCAATAATAATATAACCATTACCGATATTACCTATACCGATAATCTTACCCTTAGTATTGTCTCCAAAAGTTACATGACGTCCGTCTTTCGGTGTTAAAGATGTAAATTTAGATTTGTCGCCCATCATGTGTTGATAACAGCCACTATCCAGGAATGATTTTTTCTTACTTAACGATGCTTTTAGAATAATATTCAAAGAACATCTCAAATAGTTTCTAAGTGGTAACCAATCTAAGTGGGTCAATGTTTGTTCCTTTAGGAACCCATATCTTTTTATCCTTAGATAATCTTTGAAAACACTTTCTTATAGTAGGCCTTACAACATTACAGTAAAAATATCTAACAAGATTCTTAGTTTCAGAAAAGAATTTATGAAATCTCTTTTACTTAATATTTTTCTTAAATCCAATTCCAACTTTATCAGATATTCCTCTTAAACTTCCTGATAGCATTTTTAGATTATTTTCAATACTAGTGAATTTGAGAACAATAGAACTTAGATCCATAATTTTGGATTTCAATTCATTGTTTTCATATTCAAAGTTAATTACTTGTCTATTTAGTGTGTTAACTATACTTTGTAGAACATTTATCAGAGACCATTGGTTTTTATAATCATGCAATAGTTTTTGATAAATATCAAATAATTCATCAAAGTTTAAAAGACAAGAACTATAATATTTAGTTACCTCATCTCCAGTGGCCATTAGAGAAAGCATAGATGAATCATTGCTACTAGACTTTTCAGAACTATTTGATTCTGAGTCATTGTAAGTGGCTTTCATGGACATTTTCTTACCATTTTTCACCTTTTTATTTTCTTTTTGTTTCTTCTCTTTATCCTTCTTTTGGCTCACGACAATCAGTTTGAAAGTGACCAATTTTATGACAATTATAGTATTCATTGTTATTCATGTTGAATTTTTCTTTCCACGGAATGTTGGTCGGGTCATCATTATAAAAATGTTGAAAATAAACACCACATCCTTTTATTTCTCACTGTCAAGGTTTATATCATCATTGTTATCATTCTCCCCTTTCCTTTTGAGCTTTGTGCCAAAGATTTTCTTTTGTTGTTTCCAAATCGATCCTCATATCCATGAATGGCTGACTTATGAGTCATTAAGTTACCAATGAGTTCATCGAGTGTATACTTAGTAAGATCCTTAACTTCCTCGATCTCTGTTACTTTGGGTTCCCATGCTTTGGTCAATGATCTCAAAAATTTTCACAATTTATCATGCATAGTATATGGCTTTCTAAATGCTCCAAGACTGTTGCAGATATTAGTGAATAGAGTGTATATCTCCTGAATTGATTCCGCATCACCCATCTTGAACATTTCAAACTGATGAACCAAGGCATTGATTTTGGATTCTTTCCCTTGGTTTGTTCTCTCATGTGTGATTTGCAATGTATCCTGTATCTCTCTTGTAGATGGACAACCTGAAACCTTGTTATACTTTGTATCTAAAGAACAAAACAAGAGATTAATAGCTTGAGTATTAATAAATAATTTTTGTTTATGCGTCTAATCAAGCTGTTTTTTTTTTAGCCACTCCATTCTCTTTGGGAATATAGGGACCATCCTCAATAACTAACCAAGACTCATACTTAGTGGCTTTTAAGAAAGTAGTCATTCTAGCTTTTCAGAATACATAATTATCACTTGTAAATAATAGAGGACAATGTATAGATTTTCCTTCAGTTGGTGAATTCATGTGGTATGCCATGTGATCTTTTTAGCTAGGATTTTAAGCCTATCGAGCTAAACCAACTCTATTACCAATTGTTGGCCCAAAGATCTACCTAAGAGGGAGTGAATTGGGTAGATAAAAAATTTGAACAATTAAATGTTTAACACACAAGTTATCAAATTTTCCTAATTGATTATTATCATATTAAGCATCGAAAATGTGTTTAACTAAGTGTACACCCAAACAACAAAAATATAATAAAGTAGCACACAACGATTTATCCTGATTTGGTAAGCTACTCCTACCTACGTCCATTCCTTGAGCTCCACAAGGCTTTTGCAATCCACTAATCCCCTGATTCCTTTCCTAGGTAGGAACCAAACCCCTACAATATTTTTCACAGATTCTAGATTAACCTAATTCTTTTCACAGGCTCAAAATCAAACCTTTACACTCTTACACTATTACATTTTTCTCTTTTCATAGGCTTAGGAAGAATCTCATCACTTTTCAGGCTAAAAACTAACTTAATTCTATTTCAAGAAAAATCAAAATCTAATCCATTTAATAGGCTAAAGATCAAACCTAATCCTTTTCAAAGGCTAAAGATCAAATCGTAACTACATTGATTAGACATCGTCCCAACATGTCTAATCCACTCTTCCTCACAAATACAAAAAATCACATTTCTTCTCACATGAGCTTTTACCACCTCAAAACAATTATGATCAATTAATATCCTAAAAATGTGATAGAATTTACATGAGTAAATAAATCTAATTTAACTCAATTTAAAGCACATGCAATATGTAATCAGATTTAGTTGACAAAAATTGTTTCTTAAGATATTTAAGTAATTTAATTTGAAAACGATTTTTCTAAAACAATTATTCCCAGTAATCAAATAGATAATCTAATAAAAACACTTAATTTAATTTAGAAATATCTCACCAAGATTTCCTAAAAGCAATTATGATAGCTCAGTGTAGAACAAGACTGGTGACGAAAACTTTTTGCGTGCTCCTATCAAGAACTTTTTTAGAATGACTTATCTTAGAAAATTCTCAGCAAAAATCTCTTTTTAAGTAAATGATGATTGTTCTTGATTACCAATTATGAAAATCGTCATCAATATAAATAGACTTCAAACAAGACCTATAACGATTAGTTTTCAAAAGTTAAGACCTAAAATGTCACTCTAAGACCCCATATGTTTTCAAAAGCTAAGACCTAAAATGTCACTCTAAAACCCCATATATGATATACTATCAAAATATATATGTCTCATTTTCAAACGTTCAAAACTATAGCATTTGGTAAAAGATCTCTCAAAATCAAAACAGTCAACTTTGTCTGTTTTGCCACCATTGGTCGACTAACCCTCATTTGGTCGACCAACCCTTGCAACGGTTAGAAAGTTTCACATTTCACCACCTTTCGTCGGTCGACTAGCCACTCGGTTGGTTGACCGATTCGATTAGTAGGTTTCTTTTTTTGTCTTCATTTAAGCCACTGGTTGCTTAAGTCAATCGACCTCCCTTGTCGGTTGACCAAATTGGTTAGTGGGTTTCTCATTTTAACTCCTTTAAGCTACTATTTTCGTTAGTCGACCGACCCGTTTCGTCGGATAATCGAATTAACCAGAAACTCATCATTTTATATCTTAAAAACATTTTCTCAATTATTCTCTTTATCAAAAATATTTTTATGATTTTAACACTTTATAAAAATTATTTAGGATCATGAATTTATCACTTCTAATCATGAAAAACATAAGATTACTTATTTTTAAGTGTCATGTGTGATCATAATTTGAGTTGTGTTAAGAGTATAAGAGTAATGAGTTATTGTTACCAAATAGTCTTTAATATATTCAATGCTCCAAAAAATTTAATGTCTTCAATTTGAACCCGACTTGAATTGCTTCATAAAATCTTTGTCTTTATAAATCTCCAACAATTGATCATTTTTTATTCATTAAAACACATGGAACTTATAATCTGAAATTACTCAATAAAACCATTAGTTCCATAAAATGTCAACGTTCAATTGTCCATCAAGATATTAGGTTCAACAAATATCATTGTGCTTGCTTTGCAAAATTCAACACCACCATTTACTAGTTCAGGGTTCACATCTAGTGTTCCTGATTCTGCCTTATTTATTTTCCAAACTGACTACAACATTATCCTCCTTTAGTTTATGGGGACGACATGATTATTATAGGAGATAATCTATGTGAAATATTTTAACTCAAATTTTTTCTTAGTGGTCAATTTGAGATGAAGATCTTGGCACGTTCACCTATTTTTCTGTTCTTGAAGTCTCATCTGGTTCTAATGGATACTTTCTTTCTTAGGAAAAATATACTTCTGATCTCCTTTCCAAGTTTAACATCATTAACTCTACTACTGTCAACACTCATCTAGAACCGAATATCAGACTTACTTTACTAGATGGCTCTCCTATCCTAGACGTCACTGTGTGTTGCCAACTTTTTTTAAGTTTAGTATATCTAGCAGTTACTCTCCCAAACATTGCCTATGTCATCTATCAAGTCAACCAGTTATTATCCGCTTCTTGAACCACTCATTACTCGGTTGTCCTTCGCATTCTTCAATATGTCAAAGGTACCTTATTTCACGAACTTCATTTCTTCGCCCAGTCTGCTACTACCTTATATGCTTATTTTAATGATAGATGGTTAGGGGGTCCCACCAATAGACACTCTACCAATGGTTATAGTTTTTTTTTTGGGTCACTCACTCATTTTCTGGCATAGTAAGAAACAAACCATAGTTGCCATTCCAGTACTGAAGCTGAGTAATGTGCTATCACTAACACAATAAAAGAACTAATTTGGCTTCACTGGCTTCTTTCTAACATGGGAGTATCCTTTCTAATAGCTATTGTTATAAATTTTGACAGTTAGAGTTCTATCTGGATCGCTTACAATGATGTTTTCTATGAGCGTACCAAACATATTAAAACCGATTACCACTTCATAAGTCAACATATTTTCCAATACCATTCGCCTTCGCTCTATTGTTTTTTTAGGTAAAATCCCTATAGCAATCTTATAATTTTACATTTATAGCTTTTATCTATAAAATATTTCAATCTCAAGTATTAATAATTTTTTTTTTTTAATATTATTGTTTAATTGTATCAACATTCTTGTAGAACTTGGATATTGAGTTGAAATATCTTAGCTCTTTAATATGATTAAAAGTTAGAGACCAAAGACATTTGATAACTTAATAATCTTAATTGTTCAAAATCCGTATTGGATTGAGTCGACACGCATTTTTGTCCACCCCAAAGTTTTTATTGTATTTTGCTACTTTTTTATTTTTATTTTATTTTATTTTTTAATTATTTCATTTTATTTTGAAAAATGAAAAACAAAGAAAAAATATAGAAAAGAAGAAAAAAAAAAAAAAAAAAGAGAGAGAAAGTCAAGAGACGTGCATTGCGGGCCCCACGCCAGCCAAAACTTTACAAATTTTTGCCCCTTTTCCCTTTTCTTGTTTGAAACGGACTAGGTAAGGTGACTAATTAAGGGTTTTTAGGGTTTTTAAGTGTTTTTTCATTCCCCACATTTTTCTATAAATACAACTTTCATTATCATAGTTCAAGCAATGAACTTTTAGAGGCAAAGTCATCTATGAGTTAATTCGAAGAGGAAAACCCATCTGGGAGACTACATTCGAGAGAGAAAAATCAATTTGCAAGGGATTTCTTCTGGAACAGGTATGTTATTTCCTTTCAGTATTAGTTCTCTATTATTTTTGTATTTTCTCTCCATTTTCTTGGCCATTCTTCTTTTTTTATCGCATTTAAAATTACATAATTTAAATTCCTAGAAGTTGATTCTTGTTAAACTCATCCTATGATTCGATGAAATGTTGGGATCAAGGTATTCTTTCAATCTTAGCCTCTAAACGTTAGATGAAGATTTTTAATTTTTTCGCATTTCAATTATCTTGTCATTTAATTTACGTCATTAGGTTATTTGTTTAAAATAAAAAAATATGTCATTATTATTTAAAAAGAAACTATATTTTTTCCACACCTAAATTCATATTTTGGAAAAACAAAATGCATATAAGTTTGTTTTGTAACAATTAACTCCTATAGGTCTTGTGGCAAGTTTAACGATTTGACAATTTGAGGGAGAGATTTCTATACCGTTGATTTGATTCCATAAATGGACTGAAATTTAGCAACAGTCGGTCTGGGGAAGCAAGTCCCTCAATAAATCGTTTTGTGAATCCACATAAATTTTGGAAGGTTAATTTCGAAAAAAACTTATTTTTGTGACGTCACCTTGATTCTCATCTTCATAGGACTTGAGGAGATGTCAAAAAGAGACTCCCTGGATTAATTGGACAAATTAAGAAAGTACCAAAACATCGTATTTATATAAAACTCATGTAGTAAATAATGTAATATTCTATGTCATTTTGCATATAACTATTTTGCACTACTTAGAAGACATTTTTAGGATATTTTTCACCACCTACACTTCTCATGTTTTATAACATTATATATGCTATTTTAGACTCCATAATTCATTCCATCGAACCACTTTTTTACCATTTAGTATATGCATGTTTAGGGCACGTACACCACTTACACTTTTCATATTCATTCTCGTATAGACCATTTAGGTATGTTATATTAGCTATTTTAGGCATTAGATACCTTCTCCATATAGATTATAAATCATAAGTATATACTTGAGAATGTTATTATACCTAGGTTATAAACCATGTTTTCCATCATCTTAGTACCCACTTTACACGTAGTCTAAAATGTCATTTATGATAATTGCTTTCATGAAAATAATAATTTGTTAACTCACTTAGGTTCATAGTTCATTCCATACTCATTTCCCTTGCACTAGATTGCTTAAGTTAAAATATTTTACATAAAGTTAAGTCATGAAAAACTACAAACATGTTGTTTTGCTTAAGTTAAAATATTTTGCATAAAGTTAAGTCATGAAAAACTACAAACATGTTGTTTCGTTTTTTCATATACACCAACTTAGGTCATTTCACACAAATTGAGCATGTTCTTGCATAAAAAAAAAACAACAAACAAAAAAAAAAGTAGTACTTCATACCCCATGATTTTAGGTAACTTATATACAAATTATGATTCATTTCATGCATATTTGATAATTTTAACACGCCATTTACTCACTTTATTTCTAAGTATGCCTTAAGCATGATATAGTGTAGTTTCACTATATTTAGTTGATTCTCTTACACTCTCTTCACCGATGCACACTACCATTACTAAAAAATATCACAAGTCATTATTTTATTTATTTTTAATTGTAAAATCAAGGTCACCTAAGCTCATTTTAGGCATTAAAAATTGAAATTAAATATAGGTGTATATCAATGCTAGTTTAATACCATTATTCTAATGTTTTGTATTTTGCATTCAAACCTTTGTAAAAACTACCATAATTCACTTAGATTAATTTGCCCATTTAAATTAAATGAGTTCATCGATAACATATATAAAACATTTTCCTAGGGATAATCCTTGTCAAATCTCTTAATATTTAATAAGAGCTCATATCGGAGGGAACATTCCAAAATACATAAAAATTATCTCACCTTGATTTGAAAAATGCCAAAAAGAATTCATAATAGGATGTAAAATAATTTTTAAATAAAATTAAACATTAGGGCTTAAGTTAATTGGACATAAAGTACCTGTTTTGAACAGGTGTCTTGGGGTGCGTAACACCTTTCGAGTGTAAAGACCCCCGAACTCTTTTAAATATTTTTTTTTGGTTTGACTATATTTTTGAAGTCACAGATTTATGGTATTTTTTAGTTGAATTCTAAAATTTTAGTGACCTAACACACCAATGAAGCTCATTGCTAGGTGGTGACTCATTTATTTAAAAATGTGCTTTTATAAAAAAAGTGATGCTTTTAAAAAACCTTCTCTTTACACTTTACTATCTCATAAGCCTTTGAAGCTCTTGATAAAGTGGGGTGCGTCAGCTGGTGACTCCGTTGGAGATTCATTTTAGAGGGCTAAGCCTATAATATCCAAATAGGTCCAAGTAATTTAAATCCGAATGTTTTATTTTATTTTGTTATCTTTTCCCTCCTTGTTACTAAACAATTGTGAGTCTGTCTGGTTTTGATGATGCCTGAAATAGATTACCAAACACATCATTTCTGAGGTTTGAGGGGACGGGATGTCCTCTGGGTTTTCTTAGTTTTCCTCAGCTAAGGTTCCTACAAAACAATCCACCGCAAGTGGATCTGCTGACGTTGCACCTCCGGTGTGAGAATCAGTCGAGAGTTTTGAACATGAATTTAGCTGTGTGGGTTTCAGTAAAATATAATGTCTATCAAAGCGTACCTTAAACATCATTTGTTATGATATTTATAGGTGGGAAAGACTTGTTCGGCAAGTCGTCCCCGATTCTCGGTGTACTATTATGGTAATTACGCTGATCTTGGTCCCGTTACCATAGAGATGGAGGTGATTGCTAGTAGAGATCATGGAGCAGTTACCTATAAAGACTAATGATACTTTCCTTACCAAGAAGAGCCAGCTCAGATTGTTTTTTAGCAGGAGCATCGTGGCACTCCGGTGGCGAATTATTACGTTTTCACTTTCACCGTAAGTGTACTGGTCAAGTTTTATAGAATAGTGAATGAGTAGGGTTGTCTTATCCATAGGGATTGGATTAGATCATCGCTAAGTATCACGATTATCATAACTGGATTTTATCTAGGCGATTGAATTTTTGGTTTTTTGTTTTAAGAATAAAAATTAAACTAATAACTAATTAAATTATAATACTAATGATGATGTTTAGGGGAATAAATTATTTAGGGATTGATTTCATTCACTTAAACGTGCTCGTTTTAGTCTAGTTTATATTAACAACATTCAAACTATCTGACAATCTAGGTATCGTAAACTCGCTCACTACCCCTCCCGAGTGTAAAGTGAGCGAATATGTGACTTCGCGTCAAAGCCGAAGTTCCCCTCAACATATATACGACCCTTAGTCACATGAGTCTTGACCTAATCTCATGGATTGCACACTTTCTAACGCCCTCCCGAGTCGTTAGATCATCATAATGTGTTTAACCCTAGTCCGAATTCGGGGTTACCTCTCCCGAGTGTCAAACCCCATATTCTCAAAACCAACCCTAATACCATAACAAGCATATCAAGATTATAATAAAATGGTAAACACAATTGGATAATGACGAACAACTGATAACGAAACATGGATTCAAACAAATAACATTTTCATTAACTAATCAACCCCTAAATAACATATGTTTCGCTATACATGATCATTACCAAATATTCAAGATTTAAAGAGAAAAACAACATTATACAACATGTAAAGATAATAGTAAAGAGAGAAATGAAGAAAGGAAAGCAAATCTTAAGAGTGGGGGTGTTCCACTTCCGCCGAAACCGCTCTGATCCTATTTTTACTTCATCAAAATGTGTTCTCCTCTTTGGTCTTTGATCAAGAAGCTCCAAAAATGTCCAAATTATCTCCCAAAACGTTCTAGGGTGTTTGGAAGAAGTAGAAATGATATAGGGATAAAAAAATATCACAAAATATCCCAAAATGTCAATTTTGTTAACTGTCGGACTGCTGCGGCGGTAGAATCACTACTGCAACAGTGGAAATGCAGAGAGTTTAGCAACTCTTTGCTATTTTACCACCGCGGCGATGGTGTCACCGTTGATGCGGTGACACCCTTTGGTATGTTGGTTGTAACTTTCGCGTACAAACTCCGATTGAGATGATTAAAAAACCTATGAAAAGCTAAGAAAACAATCTACAACTTTAATGTTTTGAGTTTTTTCCAATATTGAATGGAATCATGTTTGAAATTAACCTTGAAGTTACTGCACCTGTACTGACTTTACCTCTTTAACCTATAAAACAATACAAAAACACATTAAACTAACAAATGTGCTTGAAAACACACAAATATTTGAATCTAAAAGTATTTGATTTGTTGGTAAATAAATCACTCATCAAATACCCCCAAACTCAAATGTTTGTTTGTCCTCAAGCAAAAATACTTACACTAAAATAAAAAACACAACGAAATAACTAACACCAAAACTAAAAAGACATAAACAACCTAAACACAAACAATCTAAACATAATGACATGCGAGTTTTAAATTCAACTATCGACTAAAATATTTTTTCCTCAACAACCCCCAATCATATTGAGTTAATGAGTAAAACGCACCATGTGATGTTCTAAAATTTCGACATTCAAATAATGGTAAATGCCATTCTAGATCCTTTTAACGTGTATGTGCGAAACTCAATAATACAACTATCCAACGACCGGATTGGATTATTCACCAGTGAAGCTCACGACTTAAACCATAAATGATTAGGATTATCCATATGCCTGACTGGGTTTCACTCTCCACTAATGTAGGCTAAGCAGTTCAAAATGATCAATAGGACTTGGTTCAGTTTGAAACATGGCCAAAGGTATATCTGGAATGTAAAACGGGTTAACTTAATTAACTTAATGATACCTAATGCACAACGCTTGGCACACTCACACTCGAACCCCCGTAGATAAAATTGAAACAACCCTGAACAATCATTTAAGAATGTCGTACTCACTTGTAAAAAAGAAACGGAAAATAAAACCGTATATACATGTTTTTCTCTCTTTTTTTTTTTACATGAACCACACCTCCAAATTTATTCGATTAGATCAATTTCACGAGTGTGGTTAAAACGAAAGAAAAAATACAAGTGAGTACTCGAATACCGAGCCAATTTAAAAGTTCTTCCTAAACCCAACCGCTCATATCAAGTAGTATACACGAATGCTTACTTGATTCACTCAAATTTGTGCCTTCGGTTCAGCGATATAGGTTTGGAAAGAATTCAATTGGCCATGGTATTAGTTAAGTGTTTAGAAATGAAACGGCTTTCCTGTTTCGACAGGGTAACGAGGGATAAATGATATTACATGGTAGGCTTAAAAGGCTCAAGCGATCAAATGAATGCCTAAATCATATCTCTCGAACTACCGCGCCTAGGATTTTGCCTTGAATTTCCCCCAAACCAGGTTCTAAAATCCCTATTGTCATAAACTTGAGTGACGGATAATCATTTTCAAATCAATTGGATAGTTATACATTGAGTTTACGTGCTCGTGCATTTAGGATCTATAATAACTTTTACTAAAACGATACGTCAAGCACACAGAACACACATGAATGAGCTTTACGCTTGACCTCAATAAACAATTAGGGGACAGACTTATCATTAGGTAGTGGCCCAGATGAAGTTAAAACACAACACATAACTATAACTAACTTACACATACATGCACACAATAAAAACAAAACAATTAAATTAAAATACTAATGATGATGTTTAGGGTAATAAATTATATAGGGATTGACTTCGTTCACTTAAACGTGTTCATTTTAGTCTAGTTTATATTAATAACATTCAAACTATCCAACAATCTACGTATCGTAAACTCGCTCACTATCTCTCCTGAGTGTAAAGTGAGCGAATATGTGACTTCGCGTCAAAGCTGAAGTTCCCCTCAACATATATACGACCCTTAGTCACATGAGTCTTGACCCCATCTCATGTATTGCACACTTTCTAACGCCCTCCCGGGTTGTTAGATCATCATGATGTGTTTAACCCTAGTCTGAATCCGGGGTTAATTCTTCCGAGTGTCAAACCCCGTATTCTCAAAAGCAACCCTAATACCATAACAAGCATATCAAGATTATAATAAAATGGTAAACACAATTGGATAATGATGAACAACCGATAATGAAACACAGATTCAAACAAACAATAGTTTCATTAACTAATCAACCCCTAAATAACATATGTTTAGATATACATGATCATTACCAAATATTCAAGATTTGAAGAGAAAAATAACATTATACAACATGAAAAGTTAAGAACAAAGAGAGAAATGAAGAAAGGAAAGCAAATCTTAAGAGTGGGGTGTTCCACTTCCACCGAAACTACTCCGATCTTGTTTCTACTTCATCAAAATGTGTTGTCCTCTTTGGTATTTGATAAAGAAGCTCCAAAAATGTCTAAAATTATCTCCCAAAACGTTCTAGGGTATTTGGAAGAAGAGTAGATGATATAGGGATAAAAAAAATCCCAAAATATCAATTCTGTCAGCTGTCGGACTGTCGCGGCGGTGGGATCACCGCTGCGATGGTAGAAATGTAGAGAGTTTAGAAACTCTCTACTATTTTACAGCCGCGACGGTGGTGTCACCGCTGGGACGGTGACACCCTTTGGTATTTTGGCTATAACGTTCGCGTCCGAACTGCGATTGAGGTGATTCAAAAACTTATGGAAAAATACAAAAAAACTATACAACTTACATGTTTTTCATTTTTTTCAAAATCGAATGGAATCATATTCAAAATTGGCCTTGAAGTTACGGCACCTGTACCAACTTTGCCTCTTTTCACCCATTTATTCAAAAACCTATAAAACAATACAAAAACACATTAAAATAACAAAAGTGCTTGAAAACACACAACTATTTGAATCTAAAAGTAATTGATTTGTTGGTAAATAAATCACTCATCATACTCATTCCCGGGGAGGCATGACCCTGGCCAGGTGTGGAGAGAAGGCATAGTCGAGCTAGACGATTTGGAGTTCTCGTGCCATTCGCAGGTTTGTGACATGTGGTGTCTTTTCAGGTCCAATTGAATTTTCCCTCATCAGATGACTTCTATTCCTTAGTGTGTAATAATTCACACCCTGAGAATACTAGGATTTGATCTTTGTCTTTTTTTCGTGGCTAGCGCCCAACCAACGTGTTGGCTTTGGTTAAGTGCTTTGACCTTGTCCTTTAAATGTGTCGAGCATTAACTACCACATGAATGATTAGGTAGCTGGATGATTCAATTTCCCAAGTGATAGTTTAAGGGGATTTGTGATTGTATCCCTTATAATGGAGAGAATTTTCAAACTCTCTCATTATACCTTTTGAACAACTGTTCTTACTTCTTTTATCTAGTGAAGTTTTCCCAATCATGCCCAGTTCATATATCTACTATGTCGAGAGATTTGAATTCGTGGTTCCACTTTTCTAGGAGCAATGACAACGGTGAAACTACGTTGTCATCTAAGGTGCCCCCTATAGAGGATCGAGGCACTGCTTGCAAGGATTCGTAGTAGGGTCCTCAAGTTAGGCCTCTTACCATTGGCGATGGTGAAGCAGCTAGCCCATCAACCATGTATAATCTTGGAGAAATGGTAGAGGTGACTAGAGAACCGTACCTTTCTATCCCTACCACAACAGTTGTTCTAATGGTGGCTTACGTACCCGAGTTGGAGGTGGTTAAACTCGCGACAAGTTGCTTTACGGATGCCTAGGTCCACGAAATTTATAGGAACTACTCCATCCATCCTCGAGTGTTTTTTATCAACCCTGAGTGATCATGGAATGTGCTTCGTTGCTCGCCTAGTCTCATTGTATTTTATACCAACGTTTTCATAGGCGAGATGGTTTTTTTTTTTTTTTTCCATCCTCACGTCCATAAAATTCTTCATCACATTAACTTGGCGTCTGGCCAGTTAGCTCCCAATGCATGGAGGCTGGTGATCGGGTTCATTATCCATTGCATGAGGAACAGTGTACCTCCCACGTCCCCCATGTTCTTCTATTCCTACCAGGTTGCGAGGAACGCGAATCCATCTGATAATTGGTTTCAGTTCCTAACTCAAAGTGTATGCCTTATAGTGGGGATCCCAAAGAATAATACGAGGTGAAAAGACTGGTGGGTCCTAGTGTAAGGGCCTTGGGAATAGCTAGTTAGAGAGACGGGACCCTACCCAGTCTCAAGGCACTAGTAGGTGCCAGATAAGTCTGTTACCCCTTATTTCTTTGCATGGTTCGTTGTTCCATCTGATCTTTTTTTTTTTTTTTTATTATTATTATTATTATTTCGCAGTGGATCCTTCTTATCCGCAACTTAGTATAGTAGATGTGGATACCGTGGCTTCCTTGGCAAGGCTTCTTGAGGCGGGGAAGAATTTTACCTTCGATCTATTATTCACTGTCCCCGTTAGGGTACTTTAGGCTCTAGATTCTAGGTCTAGAGGATCCAATATATTGTTTTTGGCTGTAGGAGACAAGAAATGAAGTAATCTTTAATTCTCACCTTTTCAAGTTACGCTTGCCTTCTTTTTCTTATGGTATGAGACAATTCCATCGGTGTAGAAATGCCAAGGAAAAAGCCTGAACTTGAATAGCCATGTGCTAATAACGAGCTACTTAGGCAGCAATAACTTTATCTTCTCCTGTGGTTACCCCAAAGGGCTTGCCTATTGTTGTTTTGGAAAAAACGATGGTTGTTGTCCCACCAGCAGATTCGTCTAAAGTGGCATATTGCTCTAGCCCAAACCTCTTAAGGAAGAGGTACCCGTAGACTGCTGCCATCGTGATTCAAGATGATCCGATGGGAAGAGGATGAAGGAGGCCCTTCTGGCAGTCTCTTGAAAAGTAAAGAAGAAGGTGGAGTAGCCCTCCGACGATCGCTCCTCTTCGTCATACCTCTTGGAATGGGCCCCGAGAATTGAAGGGTTATTTTTGAAAAGCAATAAAAAAAAAAAAAAAAAAAATCTATTCAATAGGTTCGAGAATCTATCTAGGTCCCTGAAGGAAGTCATCTGTTGTGCCCCTTGCTCCTACTTAAGGGGCAAAGAGAAGCGCTTTCGCTACTGAGAAAGGCAACTCAGCAATAAGCAACATTATTCCATAACATAAGGGGGCGAGATGTATTTGGGTCACAAAAAGTTTTTTTTACAGTCTGTAATAAGAAAACGTTCTCAGTTCTAGCACGACCATTTGATGAAATGTAGAGAAAGCGGGGGTGCCACATTCTAGGAGCCCAAACTATGTGATTGTATAATCCTCTGCGCTAAAAATGGTTTACCATGGGTGATCGAGTTCTTCTTAAGCTGAAGAACATGACCCTATAAGCCCATGCCACATTATTTTCGAGGGACTTGAGAAGGTTGTTGTGGAGTTGGGTAACGACCTTACTTTGAACTTGTTGCAAGCGAGTGTGGTGGTAAGAAATCTATTTCCATTGCCTTAGTAATTGCTATTGTTGTCTTTAGCCTTTTCTCAATTTTCTTCTACCCTCATAAAAGATTACTTCTCGCTCATTTGCCTTGCTTGAGAGGTGGATAAGAATTGTGTCTCGACTTAGAGCCATCGAGAAAGAAAGAGATGAGGCGAAGTCCCAACTCAGAGAGAGGGATAGCTGCGCCACAAAAGTTGAACGAGCATTGATCGAAGTCAGGAAAGAGGTCGAGAGATCGATACAAGAGGCTGTAGATGCTCAGTAGGGAGCTGTCGAGGTGACGAATATGATCCTGGTACTGCAACAACGACTCTAGCAATCGTTTGAGTTTAAGGGTACAATTAGAGCCAAGCCCAATGAAGAAATGGTTGTTTGATGGTAGGTTGAGGCCATACTGGAAAATGAGAAGGCCAAAGCAGATGAGGCTATTGGTCGAGCCATTCCAAAAGTGGATGCCATTTGAGGATTTCAAGAAATGGAGGAGGAGCCTTAAGCTAAAGTATATGAGAAAGGGCTTTGAGGACACTAGGTCCAAGGTATTGGAAAAGTACCCGAAGGCTGATTTTTCCGATATCCATTTACTGGGGTACTCTCCTCTTGAAGTTGTTCCAGCAGAGCCCTACCTTGTAAAGCCTCCCGCCAACACTCCAGTTTCCCCTTTGACTATCCATCAAGTCTCCCGCCTGCTTGAAGTTAAGAATGAAAAAGTTCCAGTGCCTACAGTGGGTCCATCCAGGGAGAGATCATCTGACCTAGATGAGGCCCAAATATAAATTGTTATAGCTGTAGCTCTTATTTTTCGGTTGAACCTGAAAGTTATTCCCCATTTTCCTTGTATATAGTTTTTTTAAATCTACATTCCATTCCAATTTTCCATGCTTCGGTGTAGTTAGTTGTTTAGGCATTCTTGATAATCATTTTGTTGCAACTTTGATGTTTCCTTAGGTAGGGGAGCTTGGACGAGCTTCGCTAGTGCTGAGCTACCTGGATAGCATCCTCATTATTTTACATAGGGATTAGTTTCCCAGATAGGGTGGGTCTAGTGGCCCAGTTGATTCAGATCAGGACCCATTTATACTTGAGTCCAATTTTTTTGCTTTCGTTTATGCGCCAAATTTTCCATGTTTTCGAGATCAGTCCAGTGTGTACATATCCATGTGTATTCTTTATGGTGTATATCTGTATACATCCTTTGAGGCGCATATCCATGTGAAGCCTTTTGGGATTCTATGTTGATTCAACCGTCGATCATTGATGATGTATGTTGCTTGCGTTTCTTTCTTGGAGCACCTATTTAAAGGGTACTTCGACGCTTCTTTCCCTACCCCTAACTCATTCTTTCATAATTTTCCTTCCTCATTTTCTCTTTCAATGGGCCTTTATGAGGACATCGAAGGTTTTCATCACAAGGCAATACGTTATACACAAAAAGCAGATACTCTTATTCAATAGCTGATAAAGGAAGAACGACCACTCCAACGCCATCATCATCTAAAGGAACTTAGAGTTCTTTTTGTAAACCATGGATAGTCTCTATTATAAGACAGTGGCTAATACGTTTGACCCCTTGAAGTGTATAGATGCAGAAAAGGAAAGGGCGAAGTTTACCGAGATGCGGTTGAAAGAACTCTAATAGTCGAGGGCAACAGCAACGACATAGGCTTAGATTGTCACCCGAAAGATAAAGATTTATCCACGTCTACATCTTCTCCCAATATATGTTCACAATTGGGCTTGAATCCTCTTTAGACGAGGAGGCCTGACCGAGTGACGAGGATCTCCCTGTCACTCTAGGATGAAGGGAGATGGGAGGTATATGTTTCTTTCTTCAAATAAGTAGGAGAAACCTTCTCTTTGTGGTGTCTACCGGTGGTACGAGATGGGAGGAAAAATGTTTTTTCCTCTCTCAGCTTTGGGAGTTGAGGGCTACAGAGTTTGCGAGATTCCTATGGGAAGGAAGATAAACTATCCTTAGGAACCATACTGACTCCACCTATGTGGGAACCAAATAAAGAGAGATTTTTTTATTATTTCCTTCTTCCAATGCTTGGTCTCATTTTTTCATTTCCATAGTTTAGGGCTTATATATTTTTTTTTAATCCTAACTAGAGTAAAGGGTTGGTAACCTAGACTGGAACACCATCGAGACCACCTCTACCTGGGTTGACCAACGAACTTACTCAATTACCAACACCTAGGAGTTGTACTCACTTTACTTTTCGTGATTCAAGAGAAATAATAAAAACTTGCAACTATGAAATAATTATTTCAAGAAAACTGCACCTTTAGAACTGGCAAGAGCACTAGTCTCCCACCCACTCCCGGATCAGGGCTCACCGGCTTTGATACAAGAGTCGGGACCAGGACGGGGGCGACGACGGAAGGGTTGAGTAAAGACTTTATATTTTATTGAAAATCATACAAGTTTATCATGGAATATTGAAATTTCATGAAAGAAATATTGAAAATACATGAAAGACAAATACATTAAAAACTTACAGAAGAAATCTTGGAAAAACCTTTTACAAGTGGTGGAAATATCTTGACGAGTAAGAGAGAAACACTCAAGAAAATATTTGAACACCCGTGATTTTGATGGTGTAGGAATTTTTCTTGTATACTTTCTTTTTTTTAATCCTCCATCATATTATATTTACATAATACAAATAATATATACATATTTATAAATTATAAATTATATCTATATGTATATTATATATTATAACTTTAGATTTACTTTTTTATTTTTCTTTCATTTTTTTTTCACGTAGTTTGACGTAGGATATCTTCAATGGTGATCCATGCATGTGGACTCCATGTGAAGTATTGAGTAATCTAATGTTCATTAATCTTGAACTAAGTGCATGCTCAGGTGGGGTCACAAGTGAACACTTGGAGAAAGTAACACATATAGACTTGAAGTTAGACAATATTGTCGTTAATTATAGTCTTGGCATTTATCTTGAGAAAAGTAAAATGGTAACATTGGTGAAGATAATATGAAGAGAGATGATTAATGTTTGATAGAGGTAATTGAGGAGATTTTCTAAGGCATTGAAATGCCTAAATATGTACATGAATTATGCATATTACTTGACCACTCGTACGATTTTAAACTCAAATAATATTATGTATATACGCACACACGTACACCCCCTATATATATATACATATGTATATATATATATATATATGTACATATGTATATATATATATATATATACATATAAATATATACATATTTATAAATTATACATTATATGTATACATATACAGAGTTTAAGAAATTTGAATAATGCCATTTGTTTAAATTTTATTTTTATTTTTCATTTATTTTGTTCTCTTAGTTTAACACAACATATCATTTACGGTCACCCATGCCTGTGGACTCCATATAAAGCATTGAGCAATCTAATGTTCATTAAACTTGAGCTAAGTGCACATTCAAATGGGGTCACAAATGTACCTTTGAAGAAATTAACGCATTTAAACTTGAAATTAGACAATATTGTTGTTAATGATCGTCTTCATATTTATCCTATGAAAAGTAAAATGGCGATATTATTGAATATAATATGATGAGAAATTATTGTTGCTTGAAGAAGGTAATGAAGGAGATTTTCAAATGCACTGACATGCTTAAATATGTACTTGACTTACGCAAATTGCTTGACCTTTCGTACGACTGTAAACTCATATGAAATATATATGTGCGTGTGTGTGTGTGTGTGTGTGTGTGTATATATATATATATACTATAGAGTATTGTTTTGTATTAGTTATTGTTGTGTTTGTGAACATGAGATTAGGAAATGTCGAAAAAATAAAGAGAACTTTGTTGATGTCTATATTTTTTGGTTTCATATTTTTTTTTGGTATAAACCATCTGGTATCCGATAATCACATTAGATTTTAACTAATTCGAATCGAGCCGGGTCAGACCACTAAGGCGGCAAAATTCTCCCTACTGAGTTTTAATGCAACTGCATTCCCAAATCTTGAAACTAAGGACTTTAGTTAAGTTAGAATAGCCAATCACCAGCTGATCTACGCACTCAATGGTTTGGATTTCATATCTAATATTATTTTTTATGTTAAATTAATTATATATTTAACAATAAAAAAATTAAAAACCCATGCCTTTAGGCACATGCTATAGGCTAGTATTGTATATATATATATACACACACATATTACACATATTTATATATTATATAAAATATATACATATTTATAAATTACAAATCCTATAAATATATGTATATTGTACATTATAAGTTTAAATTTTATTTTATTTTTATTTCATTTTTTTCTCCTAATTTAACATAGGATATCATTTATGGTCACTCATGTATTTGGATTCCATGTGATGTATTGAACAAATTAAAGCTCATCATACTTGAGTTTAGTGCATGTTTAGATGGGGTCACATGACCGCTTTTAAAAAATACGCATTTAGACTTGAAATTAGACAATATTATCGTGATGATCGTCTTAACATTTATCTTGAAAAACGTAAAATGACGAAATTACTAAAGATAATAAGAAAGATTATTATTGTTTGAAAGAGATAATTAATTAGATTTTCAAAGGTATTGAGATGCCTAAAGATTTACATGAATTATGCAGATTGTTTGACCTTTCGTACAATTGTAAATTCATATGAAATACATCCACCAACCCAAACACCCACCCATACCCACAAAGTTTAAGAAATTTGAATAATGTCATTTGTTTAAATTTCATTTTTTATTTATTTATTTTTTCCTAGTTTGACACAAGGTATCATTTACCTATGTATAGAGACTCCATGTGAAATATTCAACAATCTAATTTTCATTAAGTTTAAGCTAAGTGCATGTTCATATGGGCTCACAAATGAACACTTGAGAAATGTAATGCATTTAGACTTGAAGTAAGACAATATTGACGTTAATGATCATCTAAATATTTATCTTGCAAAAACTAAAATTGGAACCATTAGTGAAGCTAATACGAAGCGAGATAATTATTATTTTGTTATTTTAGTAAAGATAATATGAAGAGAGATAATTATGATTTGAAAGAGGTAATTAAGGAGATTATTTAAGGCATTGACGTGCCCAAACATGTACATGAGTTATGCAGATTGTTTGACATTTCGTACATGTAAACTCATGAAATATATATGCATGTGTGTATGTGTGTGTGTATATATTATACATTATAAGTTTCAATTTAATTTTTTTTTTTTCCCAAGTTTGACATAGGATATCATTTATGGTTACCCATGCATGTGGAATCCATGTGAAGTATTGAGTATAATGTTCATTAAGCTTGAGTTAAGTACATGTTTAGATGGGATCACAAACGAGCACTAGAAGAAAGTAACACATTTAGACTTGAAGTTATATAATATTGTCATTAATGATCGTCTTGACATTTATCTTGTTATAATTATTAGTAAAGCGAATATGGAGAGATATAATTATTATTTTAAAGATGTATTTAAGGAGATTTTCGAAGGCATTGACATGCCTAAAGATGTACATGAATTATGAAAATTGTTTAACCCTTCGTACAATAGTAAACTCATATGAAATATATATATATGTATGTGTGTGTGCATTGAACACATTTTAAGTTTAATTTTTTTTTTCTCCTAGTTGGGCATAGGATATCATTTATGGTAACCCATGCATGTGCACTCCATGTGAAGTAGTGAGAAACCTAATGATCATTAAGCTTGAGCTAAGTTCATGTTAAGATGGGGTCACAAATGAACACATGAAGCAAGTAACACATTCAGACTTGAATCTAGACAATATTGTCGTTAATGATAGTCTTGACATTTATCTTGAGAAAAATAAAATGGCAACTGGTAGTCGCTAATTAAAGCGCTGCCACTTTCACCGCAAGCATACGGATCAAGTTTTAGTATAATGGACCTTTCGGTCGGGTATCGTATCCACAGAGATTGATATCGTTACTATCGAGTACCATAATTGTCATAACCTGACTTTATCTAGGCGACAAAAATAGAATTTAATTATTAATTACTAATACTAATATAGCCTAATTTAATCTATACTAATACTAATAAATATGAGATAGTTTTGAGAGAATAGGTTGTCTAGGGATTAGTTTCATTTACAAATATGCGTTCAGTCTAGTTTTAGTTTATGTTAACGGCTTTCGACTTATCCGATAATCTCGGTATCTAAAACTCCTCCGTCACCTCTCCCGAGTGTAAGACGGGAGATATAATGCAACTTTGTGTCAACGAATAAGTCCTCCTCAACGTCTTAACGACCCTAGGTTGCGTGAGTCTTACCCCAATGTCATTGATTGCACACAATCCTACTCCCGACCGGGTTATTGGATCGTGCGTTGTGTTTACCCTATCGACAATCTCCGTTCTAAAACTCCCTCGCCACCTCTCTCGAGTGTAAGACGAGGGAATACGTGACTTCACGTCAACACCGAAGTCTCCCTCAATGTCTTAACGACTCTAGGTCATGTGAGTCTTGTCCCAACGTCATTGATTGTCCACAATCCAAACCCCAATTGGGTTATAGGATTGTAACGTTTGTTTATTCTAGTCCGAATCCGGGATTTGTCAAACCCCGTATTTTCATAACACATTCTCATAACATGATAAATAAACAAAATGGCACACACAATCACAATAATGAAGAACAATCGCAAACAAAACACAAACTCAACTAAATAACGTTTTCATAAATTATATTAATAATCCCTATACAACCTATGTTTAGCCAATGGCCATAACCACGTATACAATATAAAATGGCGTAAACATTCTCAACAACTACCAAAATGTAGAAAACAAAGAAAATAAATGAGCGACTTAGCCAATATCCGAAGAATAGCTGCTAGAACCGTCGAACGATCGCTTCCCTCTTCATCCTCCACCTCGGGTTGAGAGATCTCTAAATATGGTATAAGGCTTTAGGGGCCGAAGAAGTCTGAAGAGAGAAGGAGAGAAGACTTTAAATAGGCCAAAAAATATCTAACAAATATCTACATTGTGCAGAGGCCACCGCCTAGGCGATGGAATTTCTGCCTAGGTAGTAGAGTATGTCGGTTAAAGTCTCACCAAGGCGATGAAGAATGCGATGGACGAGGAAAACTTTATGCTGGATTTCAGCTTAGGCGGTGGAATTTTCGCTTAGGTCGAGGGACTGCTCCAAATATTTTGCCTCTTCACCGCTTAGGCTATGGAATTTCCACCTAGGCGATGAGCTGTCAGTAGCCAAATATGTTTTCTCTGTATCTTCACCGCCTAGGCGGTGGTCTGGATGCCTAAGCAGTGAGCTTCATTTAGATATTTACCTCCTTACTCATTTTTTCACCGTTCTCCAATCGTTCTTGATACGAATTGATCGTTTATACTCTGATTTCATACCTTTTCACTCCACACACCTGTTTTAATACAAAAAAAATAAAAACATGTTAAAACATATAAAAATAACTATAAAACTACTCTAAAACTAACAAAACCGGTTTGAAAATATATAGGTAATTTACTCCTATCAGCAACATTAGTGAAGATAATATTAAATTTAATAATTGTTGTTTGAAGGAGATAATTAAGGAGATTTTCGAAGACATTGACATGAATAATTATGTGCATGAATTATGCAGATTGTTTGACACTCCACACAACAGTAAACATATATATATATATATATATATATATATATAGTATAATTTTAAATTTTATTTGTTATATTTCTTTCATTTTTTTCTTAAATGCTGACATTAGTAAAGATTATATGAAAAAAGATAAGTATGATTGAATGAGCTAATTAAAAAGATTTTCAAATACATTGACATGCCTAAAGATGTTCATTAATTATGTTAATTGCTTGACATTCCGTACGATTATAAATTCATATATATGTGTGTGTGTGTGTGTGTGTTTTGACACATGATATCATTTATGTTCACTCATGCATATGGACTCCGTGTGAAGTAGTGAATAATTTAATATTTATTAAGATTAGGCTAAGAGCCTGTTCAAGTAGGGACACAAATAAACACTTGAAGAAAATAATGCATTTTCACTTCAAATTAGACAATATTGTCGTTAATGATCGTCTTAACACTTACATAGTGAGAAGTAAAAATGAAAATATAAATGAAGATAATATGGAGAGACATAATAATTATTTAAAAGAGGTAATGCAGATTGTTTAACCTTTCGTACAACTATAAACTCAAATGAAATTTGTGTGTATATATATATATATGACAATATTTTCATTAACGATAGTCTTGACATTTATCTTGAAAAACATAAAATGACGACATTAGTGAAAATTATATGAAAAGAGATAAGTATTGTATGAATGAGATAATTAAGAAGATTTTCAAAGGCATTGACAAGTCTAAAGATGTGCATAATTTATGCAGATTGCTTGACATTCTGTACGATTGTAAATTGATATGAAATATATATATATATATATATATATATATATATATGGTCACCCATTCATGTGCACTCCATGTGAAGTATTGAGTAATGTAATATTCATTAAGATTGAACTAATAGCTTATTTAACTAAGGACACAAATAAAAACATGAAGAAAATAATGTATTTTGACTTGAAGTTAGACAATATTGTCGTTAATGATCGTTTTGGCATTTACATTGTGATAAGTAAAAATGAAAATATTAGTGAAGATAATATGAAAAGAGGTAATACAGATTGTTTGACCTTTCGAACGTTTGTAAATTCAAATGAAATTTATATGTGTGTGTGTGTCTGTGTGTGTGTGTGTGTATATGTGTATGTGTGTGCGTGTGTATGTGTGTGTGTGTGTGTATATATATATTACATGTATTTTTTTGCATTATAATTTTATTTTTTATTTTTTTATTTTTCTTTCACTTTTTTCTTATAATTTGACATAGGATATCACTTATGGTCATGCATGTATGTGGACTCCATGTGAAGTAGTGAATAACGTCTTTCATTTTTTTTTTCCCACTTAGTTTGAAATAAGACATCATTTATGATCTCCCATGCAGATGGACTCAATGTGAAGTAAAGATTAACATAATATTCATTAAACTTGAACTAAGTGCATATTCAGATGAGGTCACACATGAACACTTTAAGAAAATAACGCATTTAGACTTAAAGTTAGACAATATTATCGTCAACGATAACCTTAACATTTATCTTACGAAAAGTAAAATGGTGACATTAGTGAAGATTATATGAAAAGATATTAGTATTGTATGAATGGGGTAATTAAAAAGATTTTCAAAGACATTGATATTCCTAAAGATGTGCATGAATTATGCAAATTGCTTTACATTCAGTACGATTGTAAATTCATATGAAATACACACACACACACACACACACACATATATTATATAATATATACATATTCATAAATTATATATTATATTTATATATAAATTATATGTGTATATATATAGTTATACATGTGCACTCCATGTAAAGTAGTAAGTAATGTAATATTCATGAAGATTGAGCTAAGAGCATGCATGTTTAAGTGAGGTCACAAATGAATACTTGAAGAAAGTAACGCATTTTAACTTGAAATTAGATAATATTATCGTTAATGATCGTCTTGACATTTACATTGTGAGAAGTGAAAATGATAATATTAATAAAGATAATATGGACATAGATAATAATTATTTAAAAGAGGTAATGCAGATTGTTTACACACGTTTATATTTATATATGAGCGTATATGTGTATATGTATGTGTGTGTGTGTATATATATATATATATATATATTATACATTGTAATTTAAAATTTTATTTTTTATGTTTCTTTCATTTTTTTTTCCTCATAATTTGACATAGCATATCATTCTTGGTCATCCATGCATGTGGACTCAATGTGAAGTAGTGTATAACGTCTTTCATTTTTTTTCCTCCTAGTTTGACATAAGATATCATTTATGGTCACCTATGTATGTGAACTCCATGTGAAATAGTGAGTCACGTAATGTTCATTAAGTTTTAGGTAAGTGCAGATTCAGATGGAATCACAAATGAACACTTTAAGAAAATAACGCATTTGGACTTAAAGTTAGACAATATTGTTATTAATGAGAATCTTGACATTTATCTTGAGAAAAGTAAAATAGAAACATTAGTAAAAATTATCTAAAAAGAGATAAGTATTATATGAATGAGTTAATTAAGAAGATTGTGTGTGTTTTGATATAATATTATATATATATATATAAATAAAATAATTATAAATGCATATATATACTCATAATATATGTATACGGAGTTCAAGAAATATAAATAATGGTAATGTCTTAATTTTTTATTTTTATTTTATTTTTTCTCCTTGTTTGATTTAAGAAATCATTTATGGTCACCTATGGACGTGGACTCCATGTGAAGTAGTGAGTGATGTAATATCATTAAGATTGAGCAAAGAGCATATTCAAGTAAGGTCACAAATGAACACTTGAAGAAAGTTACACATTTTAACTTGAAGTTAGACAATATTGTCGTTAGTGATCGTCTTGACATTTACATTGTGAGAAATCAAAATGGAAATATTAGTGAAGATAATATAGGTAAAGATAGTAATTATTTGAAAGAGCCAATACTGACTGTTTGACCTTTCAAACGACTGTAACTAAAATAAAATTTATACGAACACACACACACACACACATTATAATTTTAAATTTTATTTTTCATGTTTCTTTCATTTTTTTCCACGTAGTTTGACATTAGGTATCATTTATAGTTATCCATGCATATGGACTCTATGTGAAGTAGTGTGTATAACGTCTTTCATTTTTTTTTTCCTAATTTGACATAGGATATCATTTATGGTCATCCATGCATGTGGATTTCATGTGAAGTAGTGAGTAAAGTAATGTTCATTAAGGTTGAGCTAAGTGTATATTCAGATGGGGTCACAAATGAACACTTTAAGAAAGTAATGTATTCAGACTTAAAGTTAGACAATATAGTCATTAATGATAATCTTAACATTTATCTGTAGAAGAGTAATATATATATATATATATATGGGGGGGAGGGGTTAAGATAATTAAGAAGTGGAAAACATGAACAATGTATTGATATTATGAGAAAGAGATATATATAATACAATGATATATACAACTATTTATAGAGGAAGTAAGGATTAGGATTTTGTCCTAATGGGCCAAGTGGGCCAAGCCCATATAATACATTAACACTCCCCCTCAAACTCAAGGCGGTAAGTGGGAGGTGAACTTGAGTTTTGAAACTAGAGAGTAAAAGCGTCCAGGTGGATAAGCCTTATAGAAAATGTCTGTTGTCTGATCTGCTGAACTGATAAGTTGTAGACGAACCGTATTCTGGAGAATGTGATGGCGGATAAAGTGGTAATTAGTCTCGATGTGTTTTGTACACTTGTGGAAGACATTATTATGAGCGATCTGAATAACACTCCTCTTGTCACAGTGTAGGGTAGTGGCAGTAGGAGAAGAGATACCCATGTTAGTGAGCAGCCATCGAAGCCAGATAAATTCTTGAGTTGTATTTGCCATGACACGATTTTCAGCTTCAGTTCTAGAGCGAGCAACCACATTTTGTTTCTTACTACGCCAAGAAATGAGAGAATTACCCAAAAAAAATAGTAACCACTGGTTGAATGTCTATTGGTAGGGTCTCCAGCTCAATCGTCATCAGAATAAACTTGTAAGATGGGAGCAGACTAAGCTAAGAAATGAAGTCCATGAAATAAAGTACTCTTGACATACCGAAGAATGCAAAGAACAACCGAGTAATGGGTGGTTCGAGGAGCAGATAAGAACTGGCTAATCTGATGAACGATATAGGTAATGTCAGGGCGAGTGACAGTGAGATATACAAGATTTTCAACTAGTTGGCGATATAGAGTGGCCTCATGAAAAGGTGAACCATTGAGTGGAGTAAGTCTGACGTTCGGCTCGAGAGGAGTAGTGACAATGGTTGAGTCAATGATCCAAGCCTTGGAAAGGAGATCCAAGGTATATTTGGCCTTAGAGAGAAAATATCTATTTGAACCAGATAAGACTTCGAGGTCAAGAAAATAGGTGAGCACGCCAAGATCTTTCATCTTGAATTATCCACTGAGAGGCATTTTGAGTTCAGAAATACCACGTAGATCATCTCCATTAATAGCTATATCATCCATGTACAATAAAAGAAGGATAATACCATAAGTAGTGTGGAGAATAAACATATCCAAATCATGAGCACTAGGTGTGAACCCAAACTCATGAATAGTAGTGCTGAATTTGGCGAACTAGGCACGTGGAGCTTGTTTTAAACCATATAGGGCATGACGAAGGCGACAAACTTTATTTTGAGAGGCATCCAGGTCGAGAGGGGTATGCATATAGACTTTCTCAAGAAGATTGCCAATGAGAAATGCATTTTTAACATCCATTTGAAAGAGAGTCTATTTTTGAATGGTGGGGACGACAAGAAGTGTATGGACAGATGTGAGCCTGGCCACTGGAACAAATGTCTCTTCATAGTAAATACCATATTCTTGAGCAAATTCCTTGGAAACAAGTTCGGCTTTATATCGTTCAACAGAGCTATCAGAAATCGTCTTGATCTTAAAAACTCATTTGTACCCAATAAGAGTTTTTCCAAGCCAGATCAACAATATCCCAAGTATGAGTTTTGGCTAGGGCCTGAAGTTCTTCATCCATTGTTTTCTGTTAAAGAGGATTAGTACTAGCCTTCTTATAAGATTGAAACTTGTACAGGCTCAATTTCTCTTTTAAGCCCATCAGGAATTGTATAATACATGTCTCAATTCAGTACTTTCCATGAATATCAGCGTCTTTTGTGCATTCCCAGGTTGGCTCAGTGATAGCCAGCTGATTCCATACGGCAGTCATCTGAGATAGAAAATTATTGACAGTTTGCCCAAGTTCTTGGCGAATGCTATGAAGGGTGGAAAGAAGACGATACCGATTTGAGATGTTTGCCTTGGTGTAGCAGTGTTGGAGAAGATCCCAAGCTTATTTAGTTAACTGGAGTATACCAAATTGAAGTTTGATCTCTGGGAAGATAGTGGCATGGAACCATGTGAGAATCTGGTGATTTTTGTTATCCCAATCCTCTAGATGGTCAATGTATTTAACAATATCTTCGTCGTCCTTATTCTTGGATTCAATAATGTCTCCAGTCATGAAATGCCACAATTTTCATCCACGTGGAAACTAGACATTTCTTAAGCACACATAACATAATTAGATTCATCCAGAACAGTAGTGATAACCCAGGGTAAGTCCGATTCAGCCATAGGCACAAAGAAGGAAGAGAACCGATATAGAAACCACTCAAATATAAAAGGAAGTATATTCTGTGAACCTTAAATCACAAAACGGAGGCCGAAAAAAAAATTAGAATGCCGAAAAACCCCAAGAACGGGTCCAATTTTACAGAAAACCCGTCTAAAAAGGCCTGAACCAGTAAAAAAAAAGTTACCTTAGGGAAAACCGGTGACGTGGCAAAGCAATGGTTGATTGATGCAGACGTGGCGGTCAACAAACTAAAGTAGCGCTGAGTTTAGAGCACGTGAGAGGTTGAACGGCCTTGATTTTTTTGTAGTTTGAATTATCTCGGCTAGATGGTTTTGATGGTATATTATGGGATGGATTTAGAGCTCTGGTTGAGGCGGTAGAGCCCAAAATCCGAGACGGTGAAGTGTGGTGGTACTGCAGGCTGTTTAAAGTGCGTGAGGGGCGTATCTAGGCTCTGGTGGCAGTGAGTTTTGTGGCATTGTGTTTGTCTCTGCAAGACGAAGATGGTGGTATAGAGGTTGTTGATATCGGCGTGATGATGAGGCCTATAGCATCAACGAAAATCACAGGAGAAAAGAAATGGCGATGACGGAAGCTTTAGGGTTGCATAATTTTTTTAGGGAGAACATGTTCAGGAAAAACTTGCTATTGATACCATGTTAAGATAATTAAGAAGTGGAAAACATGAACAGTGTATTGATATTATGGGAAAAAGATACATAGAATACAACAATATATACAACTATTTACAAGGGAAGTGGGGGTTAGGGTTTTACTCTAATGGGCTAAGCCCATATAATACATTAACACACACACACACACACACACACATATATATACATACATATACGGAGTTTACGAAATTTAAAATAATGTAATTATTTAAAATTTTATTTTTTATTTTTCTTTTATTTTTTCTCCTAATTTGACATAGGATATTATTTATAATCACTCATTCATGATCACTCTATGTGAAGCAGTGAGTAATGTAATATTCATTAAGATTGAACAAAGAACATATTCAACTAGTGACACAAATGAACACTTAAAGAAAATAATACATTTTAACTTGTAGTTAGACAACATTGTTGTTAATGATCGTCTTGACATTTACATTGTGATAAGTAAAAATGACAATATTAGTGAAGATAATATGGAGAGAGGAAATAATTATTTGAAATAGGTAATACAGATTGTTTGACCTTTTGAGCGACTGTAAATTCAAATGAAATTTATATTTATGTATGTGTGTGTGTGTGTGTGTATATTACATATATATTTTTTACATTATAATTTAAATTTTATTTTTTATTCTTCATTCATTTTTTTCCTCCTGTTTGACATAAGGTATCATTTATGATCATGCATATATGTGGACTCCATATGAAATAGTGAGTAACGTCTTTCATTTTTTTTCCACTTAGTTTGATATAGGACATTATTTATGAAATATATATACATATATATCTTTGTATGTGTTTTGATACAATATTATATATTATATATACGTATAAATATATATCAAATAATTATATATATATACATACACACACATATATTACATAATATATATATATATATATATATATATATATATATATATATATATATTTGTATTTATATACACACGAAATTTAAGAAATTTAAATAATGTCATTCTTTAAAAAAAAAAAATTGGTTTTATTTTATTTTTCTTCTAGTTAGACATAGGACATCATTTATGATCACCATGCATCTGGACTCCATGTGAAGTAGTGAGTAATCTAATATTCATTAAGTTTGAGCTTAGAGCATGTTCAAATATGGTAAAAAATGAGCACTTGAAGAAAGTAACGCATTTAAACTTAAAGTTAGACAATATTGTCGTTAATTATCGTATTGACATTTATATTGTGAGAAGTAAAAATTGCAACATTAGTAATCATAATATGGAGAGAGATAATAATTATTTGAAAGAGGTAATCAATGAGATTTTCGAAGGCAGTGACGTGCCTAAAAATGTACATGAGTTATACAGAGTATGTATGTATATATATATATATATATATATATATATATATATATATATATATATAACATATTATATATGAATATATATATGTATAAGATATTATAAATATATATGTGTGTGTGTGTGTGTGTGTATTATAAATTATAATTATAATTATAATTATATATATATATATGTATTATAAATTATAATTATAAATTTTATTTTTTATTTTTCTTTAATTGTTTTTTCCTAGTTTGGTATAAGATATCATTTCCATGCATGTAGACTCCATGTGAAGTAGCGAGTAACGTCTTTTAAATTTTTTTTCTCCTATTTTGACATAGGATATCATTTATGGTCACCCAAACATGTGAACTCCATGTGATGTAATGAGTAACATGATGTTCATTATGCCTGAGCTAAGTGCATGTTCATATGGGGTCAGAAATGAACACTTTAAGAAAGTAACGCATTTATACTTGAACTTAGACAATATTATCGTTAATGATAGTCTTGATATTTACGTTGAGAAAAGTAAAATGGCAACATTAGTGTAGATAATATGAAAATAGATAAGTATTCTTTGAAAGAAGTAATAAAGGAGATTTTCGAAGATATTGACATGCCTAAAGATGTGCTTGAACTATGCAGATTGCTTGACATTCCGTACGATTGTAAATTCATATGAAATATATATACATATATGTATATATGTGTGTACACTTGTGTAGAATAATGCAGAACATAAAAATGGAAGCGTACCTTTCGGATTTGGAAAATTCGTTTACAACCCGTTCCTCGTTTCTTTTCTCGTTGACAAGAAAAATAATACTAGAGTATTTTTCGATAATATTCACACACTCACTAACCAAGGTCACTCAAATTATCTGTAATATGATGGGATATAGACCTTAGATGTATCAACACATATTTATAGAGAAAATCCCAAAGGATGTGTCCGTTCCAATGGGTACATACCGAAAGGGTATGTACGTTCTAATAGATGTCTATCAAAAAGACATGATATTTAAGATCAAGAGGTATACCTATTCACATGGTGACTCTCCATGAAACATGGGGCCCATGTGGACGCTCCACGGATCGACCCGACCCACTTCATAATCCAACATCTCCTACTCGGACACAATAGGCACCAAATGTGTTTTTCTCTTTAAACTCATGCATTATATCATTTTCATATAGGTTAGTGGTGTGTGTGACCGATGAATGTTTTCAAACAATGTGGGAGCACCATATTAAGTTTCTATCAAACAAACATGGCAACATCCCGCTGCAAAAAAATACTCGTCTAAGCCCCAGAGCAATTCGGTCACATTAAATTAAGTATTTCTAACCCCTCTGGAATTTAAAACTCAGAACATGCTTAATCTCCTTTGCAGTAGCGTGCTTATTTTCAAAAAAATATGATATATATAATATAATTTTGAAAAATAACTTTATATGTAGTAGCCACCATTAAGCACCGTACACTGCAATTTTAACAAGATGTGTTACTAAAATGTCTTCCTTTGATCCTCATGTTACTCAACTTCTATTTGACTACTTTCCTAGACATGTCCCTTTAGACAGCATCATTCATGGCCATAGGATAACAAGCTAAAGTAGCAACATCAAATTTTTTGAATCATAACATAGTTCAAAGTCATAAGGGCATAATTAGATCATTATTAATGATCTACATGTATAGGGCTCACACAGTAAGAAAGCAGTAATCCATTTCTCACTCCCTATGTAGTCGTCTTAAAGCACATGTAGTATGATTTACATGCTACGGTATTATACTTATAAAAAAAATAAGGATGTCATTCTAAATTACCATATGATGGTAGAATATTATGTCACTACTTTCACCGCAAGTGTACGTGTCAAATTTTAGTATAGATGGGAAGGAGTAGGGGTTGTCGTATCCACAAGGATTGGTTGAGATTATTGTCGAGTACCGTAATTATCATAACCTAATTTTATCTAGGCGATAAAAAATGATTTATAATTAATTAATACTAATACAAAGTTAATTAATCTAATTAAACTATACTACTATATTGAGATGTTTAGGAGAAAAGATTATCTAGGGATTAACTTCGTTTATAAAAATGTATTTGGTCTCATTTAGTTTACAATAACAGTGTTCAACCTATCCGACAATCTCTGTATCGTAAACTCACTCACCACCTTTTCCGAGTGTAAGATGAGTGAATATGTGACTTCACGTCAATTAAGAAGTCCCCTTCGACGTCTTAACGATACTAGGTCACATGAGTCTTGCCCCAACGTCATTGATTACACACTTTCTAACTCCTTCCCAGGTTATTACATCGTCGCGTTGTGTTTACCCTAGTCTGAATTCAGGGTTACCTCTTCCGAGTATCAAACCCCGTATTCTTTATATATCTAAAGAAACATATGATCAAAGAATAATGGTAAACACAATCAAATAATGAAGAACAATCATTAACGAAACACAACTCAAACAAACAATATTTTCATAAATATTATTAATCCCTAGACAAAATCCGTTTAGCTTATGGTCATAATCATTTATACAATGAAAACTGAGCTAAACATACTCAACAAACTACCAAAGTTAAGAAATTAAAGAGAAAAATAAAATAAACTTAGTCATAGTCCGAAGATTTGGCGCTAAAACCGTTCAACGATCGCTTCTCATTCTTCGCAACGTGTTCTTCTCCTTTGGATTTGGTGGAGCACTTCCTAAAATACTCTCAAAATATTATGAACCCTACAAGGTCTCTATTTTTTGCCAAATGGAGAGGAGGGATGAAGAAATAAGAAGCAAAATATCTAAATAAATATCTAAAATCAGTGTAGAGTGATCGCCGTGGCGGTGGGCATGTCGGCAGTGTCTTCGCCACAGCGATGGATACGGTGGTGAAAGCAGAGACCTTCTAATGTTTCACCACCGCGGCAGTGGATCTCACCGCTACAGCGGTGGATTTTTAGAGAGTTAGGCCCTTCTTTGCATCTTGACCGCCGCGGCGGTGGGTTGCAGGTTCTGAATTTTGCCATTTTGCTTGTTTTGCCACCATTCTTGACCCGATTTGATCTTTTATGATCCGTTTTCATCCCATTTCACCCCTCCACACCTGATTTATAACAAAAAGAATAAAAACGTATTAAAACACTATAAAAATACTCAAAAACTAACAAGTTCAGTTTAGAAATAGATATGTAAATTACACCTATCACCATACGAATCTAAGTCCAATTACTACATAAGTGATTGACTTGAGAACTTCAAGCTGGTTGATAGGTGAAATTTATCTATCTATTTTTAAACCAAATTTGGTTCTTGTTAGGTTTTAATTTGTTTTTATTTATTTTTGTTCAAAGTAGGGGTTAGGAGCGAAAACGATCGAAAAGTGAGGAAATCGGTGGAAAAATGATTAAGAGGATCAAAGCTTCAGTGCAACAATTCTACCGCTGTAGCGGTAAAACAACAGAAAAGCAGAAACTTTCTGATCACTCACTGCTGCAACGGTGAGATCCATCGCTGCAGCGGTGAAAGAGTAGAATGCCACTGACTGTCCATTGCTATAGTGATCAAGCCCACCGCTGCAGTGGTGACCCTGCCGACATACCCACCGTTGCAGCGGTGAAGCCCTTAGCTGTAAAGTGTTTTAAGATATTTTTCTAGATACTTTGTTTTGTCCATTTTGTTCCAAGGCCGATCCCACTTTTGTTAGAACATATTGGGAGTGTTTTTGAGAGCTCTCAACCAACCAAAGATAAGGAACACAATTAGAAAAGAGGAAACAAGATCAAAGTGGTTTTTACGGACGCCACTTTCAGATGACGGCTATTTTTTTCTTATTTCTCTCTTTATTCTTAACTCGTTTTTTTTTGTTGTTTAAACATGTATATATGGATTATCAATATATGGTTAAGGCCAAGAGCTAAACACTAATTATCTATGGGATTAATGTAGTTTACTAATATACGTTGTTTGAGTAAATCATGTTTCGTTAACGGTTGTTTATCTTTATTCGATTATGTTTACCGTATGTTTGTTATGATATTGTGGTTGATTTGAGAATATAGGGTTTGATACTCGGGAGAGGTAACCCCGAATTCGGGCTAGGGTTTAAACACAATGTGACGATCTAATGACCCAAGAGGGTATTAGAAAGTGTGCAATCTGTGAGGTTGGGGTGAGACTTATGTGACTAAGTGTCGTATAGACGCTTGAGGGGGACTTTGGCATTGACACGAAGTCACATATTCATTCACTTTACACTTGAGATAGGTAGTGAGTGAGTTTTCGATATCTAGATTGTTAAATAGATTTGAATACCATTAATATAAACTAGATTGGATCAAACACGTATTAGTAAACGAAGTTAATTTCTAGATAATCTATTCTCATATAATATATTTAGTATTATAGTTTAATTAATTGTTAATTTAGTATAGTATATGTTTAAAACAAAAACCCAATTTTTATCTTCTAAATAAAGTTCGGTTATGATAATCGCGGTACTTAGCAACAATTTAATCCAATCTCTATGGATACGACAACCCTTCTCATTCACTATTTTATAAAACTTGACATGTACACTTACGGTGAAAGTAACGACGTAATATTCCGCTATCAAGTTTTTGGCGTTGTTGCTAGGGATTGGCTTTTAGATTGTTGTTGATATTGTGAGTAAATAACTTGATTTTAATTTAGGCATTTATTTTATTTTTAATTTTTATTTCCTACAGGGTACTTGAAGATGTTTGATCAACAAGTACTGTTGTATTTCTTTCAATGAGATTCTAAACCATTTTATTGTGCTTGAGATCGATACAAGGAGTTGTTGTTCTGATTCCCAAACCATTATTTCCTGAGGGAGTATCAACTACTAAACTTCCTCGATGGGTTACTAGCTGCAACAAGAAATTGGGTTGAAAGAGAAAACGGTACCACCTCTTTTGACCAACTAACCGCGGACGAAGTCTATCAGTTATTGGAAGACATGACGGAGTTTGATTATCAGAATTGGAATTATTCAATAAGCTACCAAAGCTTAGGGGGTAATTCCACCATTTCGGCACCATGGATTGACATCTCGGACCTACAGGAGGAGTCTTCTCCCACCCTAGAGGAAATGTTTGCTGAATTTATGGGGGAGACTCAGTCTTTTTGGAGGGAGACAAATGATCGTCTTAATGAGCATAAGGTTTGTCTTGAAAATATTGAGATGACTTGTGCTGAAATTGATGTGACCGTAATGTCTATTCAGACGCAAATCAGTCAGCTTATCTACTTTATTGAGGCTGAGTCATAAGTGGTGGCATTAAGACACACACAAGCCACATTCATCGAAAGCCACCAGGAAAAACCGGATACGAGCGGGAAGAGCTTGGGAGCATTCAAAGATGATTATTCAAATGAGATGGAAACCTAAGCATGGATCAACGATTGTGATTCTTCACCATTTGAGATCCACCATGTGATGCCACCACCGATCGAAAACGATCACATCTACGAGGATCCGATGTGGCTCACTTGTTTTCCATTGCTTCTAGCACCATTTGTTCAAGCTTCCCAAGCACACGAGACAACAATTAATCGAGTTGAAAGTATGAGCCAAATAATGCCAAATCTTACCAGTCTTGAGGGCGTTCTGAACCAAGACCCATACGTTGTGTTGTATGACACATACTATGGGCGGAAGCCTTTCTTTGACGAGCCTTTCTCTGTGTCAGGCTGATGACGTTAAACCAGATGCTTCTTGGGAGACAACCCAAGTTTCAGAATAAATTAATCCATCACTGCAGACTTCATTCGGAGGTGAGATTGTCTTACCTCCTAAGTACGTGTTCTAAACCCCCTTCGTCGTTATGCTATATTTCAATTGTTGAGAACGATGATTGGGCCACTGTGGACACTGTCCGTTTTAAGTTTGGGGGTGATGTGTAGTATGCTATTATGTTTTATTGTTATTAGTTATGTAGTTTAAATATTTTATTGTTTAACTGTATGCATGCTTGTTTAGTTTAGTGTTAGTATATTTATGTTTCTAGTATGTTTGTTGTTGTGTGCTGAGTTTTGTAGTTCATTTGGGCCATTACCCAATGATGATATTATCCCCTAATTGTTTTTCGAGGTCAGGGGCAATGCCCATTCTTGTGTGTTCTGTGTGATTGGCGTTTCGTTGTGGTAAAAGTTATTGTGGATCCTAACATGCATGAGCACTTAAACTCAATGTACTAGCTATCTAATTGATTTGACGTTGATTATCCGTTAGCTGAGTTCATGATAATAGGGATTCTAGAACCTGATTTGGGAGAAATTAGAGGCGAAATCCTAGGCGAGGTAACCATTTTTTTTTTTATCTTTATTCGATTATGTTTACTATTCTTTTACCTCCATAATATGTTTGTTATGATATTGTGGTTGATTTGAGAATACGGGATTTGACACTCGGGAGAGGTAACCCCAAATTTGGACTAGGGTTTAAACACAACGGGATGATCTAATGACCTGGGAGAGTATTACAAAATGTGCAATTCATGAGGTTGGGGCGAGACTCATGTGACCAAGTGTCGCATATTCATTCACTTTACACTCGGGAGAGGTAGTGAGTGAGTTTTCGATACCGAGATTGTCAGATAGATTTGAATACCGTTAATGTAAACTAGATTGGATCAAACACGTATAAGTAAATGAAGTTAATCCCTAGATAATCTATTCCCATATAATAAATTTAGTATTATAGTTTAATTAATTGTTAATTTAGTATAGTATATGTTTAAAACAAAAACCCAATTTTTATCGCCTAAATAAAGTTTGGTTATGATAATCGCGTTACTTAGCAATAATTTAATTCAATCCCTGTGGATACGACAACCCTTCTCATTCACTATTCTATAAAACTTGATCCGTACACTTGCGGTGAAAGTAGCGACGTAATATTCCGCTACCACCAGTATCTTCTCGAGTATCCACTTGAAATCTCACATTCGGCTATTCTCAAGCTACATAAAGTGTGGGAAACTTTCATGTTCGTTTTTTTATAAACCTTATCTTGGGTCATCCAAGATGAGATTTGTAAAGAATTCTCTAACTCAATCTTCAGAATTTTAAAGTCTCATCTTGCATGCTATCTCAGCGTTGAGGCTGGTTGTTGTGTGAGTAGCTAACCATTTAACCCAGTGACATCTACCATCATGATAAAATGTGTGCTATAACAAATATCCTAAATCATTTATCATATTTTTAATAAATACAAATAAAGTATGAAATAGAAAATGTGCGTCGTGATATATAGAATCTTTGTCATATGCGAGGGCAACCATACTATCACAATGTATGGTTATAGGATCTATAGAATGTGGTACTATCTCAAGACTTTCTAAAAATTCTTTTTAACCAAACAGCCTCTTGAATTGCTGAAGCACAAGCAACATATTCTGCTTCCATAGTAGATAGTGCTATGCAGGATTGCTTTTTTTGCTAGACCACGAAATAGCACCGTTGCTGAGTATGAAAGCATATCTTGATGTCGCCTTACGTTCGTCCAATTCACCATTCGAATCTGTATCACTATATCCTTGCAAATGTATATTTTCACCACGATAGCAAAACATATAGTCTGTGGTTCCATGAAGGTACCGCAAGATCCTTTTAACTACTTTGCAATGAACAATTCTTGGATTACTCTGGAAACGACTAACCAACCCCACAGCATAACATATGTTTGGTTGTACATATCATGGCATACATTAGGCTTCCAATTGTACTTGCATATGGTATACGTGACATCTCTTATTTTTCAGCATTAGTTATAGGACAAAGATCAAGACTCAATGTACTACCTTTCTCAACAGGAGTGTCTATAGGCTTAGCATTATGCATTCGAAATCGTTCAAGTACCTTCTTGATATAAGTATTTTGAGACAAAGCAAGAAGTTTCTTAGAATGGTCTCGAATAATTTTAACACCAAGTACATAATTTGCTTCACCCATGTCCTTCATATCAAAAGTAAAGGATAACCTTTCTTTAGTGGAGACAATTATCCCTATGTCATTTCCTGCCAATAAAATATCGTCTACATATAGAGTAAGGATAATGAAACCCTTCTTCGACCACTTTATATAAACACAATAATATTCCTCAATCATGATAAAGTCAAAAGTAATTATGGTTTGATGAGATTTGAGGTACCATTGTCTAGATGGTTGTTTTAGGCCATAAATGGAATGTTTTAGCTTACACACTTTGCGCTCTTGTCCCTTGGCCATAAAACTAATAGTTTGATCCATGTAGATCTCCTTATCTAGTTCTAGTCTTAACATCCATTTAAAGAAGTTCTAGATGCAAATGGGCGACGATGACTAGGATTAGGCAAATGGAGGTAAACCTAACAACAGGTAAAAAAGTTTCCTCGTAGTCTACACCCTCTTTTTTAGTATAACCTTTTTCCATGAGACGAGCTTTGTACCTATCAATAGATCCATCTACCTGACGTTTAATCTTTAAAATTCATTTGTTTCCAATATATTTTCGTCTAGGCGGAAGATCAACTAGTTCCCATACTTGATTCTCTTGTATAGAATTAATCTTATCTTTCATTGCAGTTATCCATTTTTTAGCAGCACGCGATAATAAGGCCTCTTGATAAGAAGAAGACTCGTCTTCCTCTAGTGAAGAACATATAAAAAATTCCTCATTAATCCCAAATAGACGTCGAGGAATATTTCCACGTTGACTTCTACGCACCTGAAGAGTTTTAGAATTATTTTGTGGTATACTCCTACTATTCTCTAAACCTCTCCCACTATCCTCGGCGATCATTGGCGTACTTGTAGAAGAACGAGGATTAATTTTCCCACCCTCGCCAAGTGATGGTGTAGAGTTATCATTTAACTTATTCAGCTCATAAAGTTCTTTACTACCTCTTAGTTCACCACTACTTGGATATTTATTTTCCATAAATTCGACATCGCATGACTCAATCTCAGTCAGTACGCCATCAGAATATTCATGTAACATCACATATCTTTTAGAGTGATCAGGATATCTAATGAATATGTACTTTTGAGCTCTAGGGCCCTATTTTCCATGTGCATGGGATATGACACGAACATAACCTGCAAATCCCCATAGTCGCAAGTGTTCTAATTCTGGTTTGAAACTAGTCCATAACTCGTATGGTGTAGATGATACTAACTTGGAGGGCACTCTATTAAGGATATAGGTTGTTGTCAATAAAGTATCTCCCCAGAAATTGATTGGTAGATTAGCATGTGCCATCATTAACCTAACCATATCTAATAAAGTTCGATTCCTACGCTCAACTACTCCATTTTGTTCTGGAGTACCGCGAATCGTCAATTATCTAATTATGCCTCTATTATCACATAAGTCCCTAAATTGTTCAGACAAATACTCACGTCCTTGGTTAGTACGTAAAATCTTAAGATTTTTACCTCTTTGATTCTCAGTTAAATGAACAAATCTTTGAAAGCAATCAAATGCCTGTGATTTATGAGAAATAAGATAAACATAACCACAATGTGAGTAATCATCAATGAATGTGATAAAATAATTAGCACCATGTTGTGCCCTAACATTCATAGGTTCGCAAATGTCAGAATGGACTAACTCTAAGGGAGATGTAGCCCTTCTAGCCTTACCGAAAGGCTTTCTTGTAGCCTTTCCAACCAAACAAGATTCACAGACAAGTAAGTTAACTCTAGAGAGTGGACCTAAAAGTCCTTCTCGAGCTAACCTTGTCATTCTTTCTTACCCAATATGACCAAGTCTTGCATGTCATGTAATAGATGTAGATGTAATAGACGTGTTATTACTAGAAGTTAAATATGTATCAAAATATAAAGAATTATCAACATCTAGTAAATAAAATCCATCTACTATGTGTCCACTACCATAAAACACGGAGTCTAAATAAAACTGAATAGAGTCTATAGTGAAACTGAAAGAAAAGCCTAGTTTGTCCATGGCTGCAACAGACATCAAGTTTCATCGAACTCCAGCAGGCATAGAGAACATCATAGAGAAGCACGGTGCGTCCATAACATATCTTTAATTGATAGGTTCCAATTCCTATCACATCTTCCCTAATGTTATTCTCTATGTAAATACATTGACTCCCAATTAGAATTCTACGATACTCAATAAACCCTACTCGATCTTTTGCGACGTGTCTTGTTGCTCTAGTATCTACAATCCAATAAGGAAATTAATGAGAAACCAAGATATAACTGTACACATAGGCATCATTTTGAAAGATAGAGTTGGTTTGTACCTTATTCGGCTCAGTATATTCACGAGCAAAGTGACTAAGTTTATCATAGTTGTAACACTTCAGCTTAGACTTATCCTTCTTTCCTTTATGCTTGCCTTTTTGATACTTTCTGCCCTTTCTCTTTTTATAAGCAGATCATCCTATTCCTCATTGTCGTGCTCTGTCCTGGTTAGCGATGGCTAGACTCAGTGACAAACATAGAAGTATTACTTCATACCTCCAACCTCTCTGCCTCCAATTCTAAATGACGCTATAATTGAGTAAAAATTTTGATATTTTTATTGTGCGTCATTGTGAACTTCATTTGCTCCTAAGAATCACGCAAAGAGCAAAGCATAGCTAGGATCTTTTGCTCATCCGATAAGTTATGACCAGCTACCTTTAAGTCACATATCATAGTCGATATTTTTCGAATATGCTCAACCATCTTTGTTTTGGGAGACATCTTATAAGTTTCAAACTTAAGTATCAAGGCTCGCAACCTAGTTGCTAATGTACCAGCAAATGCCAACTTCAAGGCATTCCACATCTCTAGTGCGGTGGCATAACCTTCATAATCATCAATTAGATCATCGTGCATAGCTTAATATAGTGAATCTTACACTACGATCTTTCTTGACCCAATTTTGATAGGTTTCCATCTCACGCCGGTGTTGGGCAGAATTACCTTCGGGAGGTGATTCCATACTATGTATTAGTGTTTCTAGAACATCTTGCTTATTTAGGATATTCTAGATCTTACGATGCCAAATATCGTATCCCATCCAGTTTATCAATTTTAGTAAGATCCGATACTATATTCGTTAAAGTTATTTCACTACATTTTATGCACATTTAGGATATTAGCACATACACTAATTATTTTGCCGCAATAATCGAATCTAAAAAAAAAAAAAAATACATATCTCTATAGTACAAGATCGAAAATTTCGCTATACTCATAATCATCTCTAGTATTTATAGATTTAAATATCATTTCTAGACATGTCTTTTGGATTGTCCTAGTGGTTAGTACATTCTTTTAGTGTCTACGAGTGCAGGGGTTTGAATTCGATTGGGCACTTTTTCGTTACTTTTTTAGGAAAATATTTTTCGGCCATGAACGAGAAAAAACGATTTTTCTTCCATGGACTACATGATTTGGCGAAATGAGTTTATAAGGCTTCGATACCAATGTAGAATAATGCGGAAGCATAAAAACGGAAGTGTACCTTTCAGATTCGGAAAGCTCGTTTACAACCCATTCCTCGTTTCTTTTCTCGTCGGTAAGAAAAATATTACTAGAGTATTTTTCGATAATATTCACACACTCACTAACCAAGGCCACTCAAATTATCTGTAATCTGATAGGATAGAGACCTTAGAGGTATCAACGCATATTTATAGAGAAAATCCCAAAGGATGTGTCTGTTCCAATTGGTACGTATCGAACGGGTATGTTCGTTCCAATAGGTGTCTATTGAAAAGACATGATCTTTAAGACTAATAGATACACCTATTCACATGGTGACTCTCCATGAAACATGGGGCCCATGTGGACGCTCCACGGGTTGACTCGCTCCGCTCCATAATCCAACAACTTTTGTGTGTGGGTGGGTGGGTGTTTATATATAATATTATGTATTATATATACGTATGTATATGTGTGTGTATATATATGTATACAGTGTTTAAGAAATTTGAATAAACTCATTTGTTTAAATTTTATTTTTTATTTTTCTTTTATCTTTTCTCCTAGTTTCACACAAGATATCATTTATGATCACCCATGAATATGGATATCATGCGAAGTATTGAGCAATCTAATGTAGATTAAGCTTGAGTTAAGTGCATATTCAGATTGGGTCACAAATGAACACATGAAAAATGTAACACTTTTAGACTTGAAGTTAGACAATATTGTCGTTAATGATCGTTATGACATTTTTTTTTTTTTGTGAAAAGTAAAAAAGGCATCGTTAGTGAAGATCATATGAAATGGGATAATTATTACCTGAAAGAAGTAATTAAGGCAATTTTGGAAGGCATTGATATGTCGAAAGTTGTACATGAGTTATGCAAAATCATATGAAATATATATGTTTATGTTCATGTGTATGTGTGTGTGTGTGTGTGTTTATATATATATATATATATATATATATATATATATATATATATATATACTCTAAGGGTGTTTGTATGTGATTGTGTATATATATTGTTGATCCTAAGATTTTGATGAACAATTAAATGTTGATATTTTTGATAAAACTAACGATTTTATTGAGTGTTTTAGTTTATTAGTTCTAATGTGAGATTATCATGAAGATATTGAGAAAAATGTTAAATGGATGTTAAAGACAATGACAAAAATGATGGACGTTAAGAGATTGAAGAATTTGAAGAACCTAGGAAAAACAACTCAGGTTAAATTTTTACTCTTAATGTATCTCGATTAGGATCACACACAATACAAAATGTTTTTACAATTATGTGTGTTTTTGATAGAATCCTAATTAATTAACAAATTTGCTCCTATGTGTAATTGAAGAAAGATAATTGATTAAAATTTAATTTAAGGATTTAGTGGAGCTAACCAAGAAAAGAAATTGGTTAAAGGGGCGAAAACGTCAAAGAAATTGAATGAAAATGAATTAAAGAGAGATGTTCCAGCAATGGTCGATCGACAAGTAAGTCGACTTGTGGTTCTTAAGCGAACTCTCTGGATCATTCGGTCGACAGGTAAGTCAACTTATGGAACTCTCTAAATCGTTCGGTCGACAGGTAAGTCGATTGATAGAGAAGCAATTTTGGCTGGGGCAATGTCCTGAATTGGGCGGTCGACCAATAGGTGTTGGCCGGTCTACCGATGGTCAGTTTCAAGATTTGTGGAATTTTGAGATTTATTAAAATACTAGCCGTTTTATGGTTAGGATATGAGAGATATCTTAGGGATCTAAACTTAATTGAGATATGATCTATCTATTCTATTACCCCTATTAATTTGACATATTTAATTAAATGTTATTTTAATTAAAGTGCTTTAATACTTTCTATTTTGATGAATTTCGATTTAAAAATATTTAAGGACCAAAATGAGATTTTCCAAGAATATTTTTAAATAAAAAATATATATTTTGAACATATATGATGTATGGGATCTTGGGGTGTCATTTAATGACATAGTTTTTGAAAAGTAGCCGTTATAAGATATCTTTGAAATCTGTATATTTAAACCTGCGAATTTTGAGTTTAAATATTGCTATTTTGTTGGAGAATATTTTGGGCCTAAAATATAGGAGAAATTTATCGAATTTTATTTTGATGTTACGATTTAGTCAATATATTTAAATATAATTCTTTCTATACTTTCATTGATTAAGATCAAATTATTTTGGGGACTAAATTGAGAGTTTTAGAAGTTATATTATTAAGTTAAATATACCAAGATTGAAAGGAATCAATATATGAGGTCTATCGGTGATTTTAAATGACATATTTTGTAAAAACTAACCATTATAGAACTTGTTTCAAGTGACTTTAAATAGACCTGCGGATTTCACATGTTAATACACATAATATCAAGAACTATTCAGTTCTTAAGCTTTTGTAAGAGTCATCATTCTGATATTATTTTGAGAGATAAATTGTGAGATCGATTATTGAGAAGTTTTTAAGTTAAAGCGCTATTTTGAGTTAAGGTCACCGATCTAAGCAGTCTTGTGATATTACATGCAATCTGTTCGGTATTTTCCCAGTGAGATCGTTCCAAGTTTATTTTTTAATTGAGTATATTATTATTATTTACTTGGTGAATTGATCTTTTTGAGAAATCGTTTCTGAACTTTAAAAGTATAAAAAACTTTTAAAAACGATTTTTGCATTAATGTGATTACGTGCTTAATTGTGCTACCCGCATTCTTTATTTGAAATCAGATTTTGAAATTCTCACTTTTCTATCACTATTATCGGGACATTAATTAAATTTGAATTTATCTGGGGTGGTAGAAGTTCCGAGTGAGAAAATCACTTATCAATTATTTGTAATTGGTGAGTTGAGTGTCGGATTAGATACTACTGGGAATGTCTAATTAAGGGTAGATGGTTTCAATTTCTTCTGGTAAAGAGATTGGAGTTTTGATATTTGCCTAAGGTATAAAAAGATTAAGTATTAATTCTTTATTGATTGAATTTGTGAGTAAATTGTAAAGGTTCCATCCTTACTTGGGAAAATGATACTTGGAGTGATTGTGAGGTTTAATTCTTGAGCCTAAGCTATAAAAAGAATTAGGTTGTGATTCTCTCTGTAATAGAATAAAGTTAATCTTTAGCTTGTAAAAAGATAGGTTATTCTTAAGCCTGAGAAAAAAAAGAGGTTATTCCTGAGTTTGAGAAAATGAATTGTAAAGGTTGAGTTTAAGCCTGCGAAAAAAATCATAGTAAGGGTTTGGTTCCTACCTTTAAAGAGATCTTGAGTTTAGTGGGTGCGAATCTCCTTAGGGCTCGGAGGACTGGATTAACCAAAAGTAGCTTGGTGAACCATGATATCTTGTAGTGTTCTGCTTTGTTTGTTTATATTATTTATATTCTGTTGTTTGGGTGTGTACCTAGTTGATAACACATATCCACTGCTATAAAGATCATAATTAATTTTAGGATAAAATTAATCGTTTGATTTTTTGAAGTGTTATATTCTGATAATTTTTAATACTATCCAATTTAACCCCCTATTGGGTAGTTCACTGGGCCAACATATATATATATATATATATATATATATATATATATATATATATATATATATATATATGTGTGTGTGTGTGTGTGTGTGTGTGTGTGTGTGTGTATTACGCATATAATATATATACATATTCATATATTATACATATAGAAAAATTTGATTATTTGATAATTAAGTATTAAAAGATTTAATTGTTTAAATTTTTATCCTCCTTCTTGGGTAGTTTATTAGGCCAACAAATTTAAAAAAAAAATAATAATCACTAAAAATAACAAGTAAAAATTATAAAATATATTCATTTCAAGATTAAATTCTTCTAAATATAGATTTAGTTGAGAATTAGATGAAAGTGAAAATTAGGGTTAATTTCTTATATATATATATATATATATATGGTCAGGCCCAGTTGTGCTAGCCCTAATCAAATATGGCAAATGCTCAAGCTCGACCTTAAAAACAAGCGGGCCTAAATCTTGGGGCCTTAGTTTTGTCCGTGGATTTAAATATCAAGTCCAAGTCCTTAAAAGTTATTAATGGGCTGGGCGTACTCTGGAGTCATGACCACCCCCTAGTTGCTGGACTTCTACCAAAAATCTAGAGCTTCCCCAATGGATCATGGTATGTCCAGCTCAAAAATTAAAACTGGGCTTGTAGTCATTTGCCCAAGAAAAATTGAATTTGGGCCCAAGACCATCCCCTGTACCCGGGTCTCGAACCCGTCGTCCACGAACTCAAGATTCGCGAGTCCCCCAGACAGGACTGAGTAATGACTTGTCCTCTTCCCCTAAATTCGCTCATACAGCTATCCGAAGCTGGTCGATTATGGCGGATGTCGTCTAAATCAGCCGAATTTTCATCCAATTAGGGGTCGCTACTTGAACCTCGTTAGCTCTAGCCAGACATGTCTCAAGCTCGAGTCTACACTGACGTGAATGTTCATCGCCCCAGAGAATACTGGGATTACGAGTCTCTTACCGTTCAATGGGGGTAAAAACTCCTCCCTAAGCCCTATTTTCATCTCCTTAATTGTTACATGTTGATCATTAGTAGCTCTTCTTTCTTTATATGCATAAATTTTTAGGCTTTGTCGGCCTTTAATAGGGTTGGCCTATTGGTTGATTAACACTTCGGTTATTGGTTATTCTGAATAATTAGGTCCACTAACTCTAACTTTGAAATAATTAAAGAGAGATATTTGCTGATCTAAACTTTTTCTAGTTGTTGGGGCTGCACTTTGAGCTTGGTGTTCATACAAAACATAGATTACACATGCATGCTGTAGCGATTTGAAGTTGAAACCAACTTTCTCGGCAAGTGTTTGAGTGTTTACTTCGAAATGATTCTGATATTGAGATTTTCTCTTTGGTAGCTAGAGCATCTCCAACAACCATCCCTACATAAAACTAATCCAATAGAGAATTATAAAGTAATTTGCTCCAACTGTATTCTCTATTTTAGCAAAAAAAATATTTTTATAGTATTATATTTAATGTATCGAAAATATAGGATATGGAAGGAGATCCGTAGAGACGAATAAAAGAGAGACAAAATAGAGAAGCAAATATGGTTCTCTACATTTGGAGAACCAAATATACTCTCTATAAGAGAATGATTTAGATAATCTTTTGAATTTTTCTTTTTTATAATTACTATCTCCCAAATTTAACTAAAAATAGTGCCTCAATTTTTTTTGTTGTAAAAACCCAATGGGCCAACTCATTCTCAAAAGACGCCTTGAGAGATGAGGATTGCCTTAGGCTTTGTATATAGCTCAGGATCAAGTGACACAAGTGATGTGGGATATAACATGCCCCCTTACGCGCAAGATGGACTTTGTCAAACTACTGCCAATGGATATCGGGGGGCCCAACATCAATGTTGTATTCAACACGCTCCCTTACACGCAGGGTTTGTGCATGGATTTTTCCAAACCACTGCGAATGTATTGGGGGCTCAACATTGATGTGGGATTCAACACTCCAACATCAGACAAAAGGTCTCGTTCTGATACCGTGTAGAAACCCAATAGGCCTAACTCATTCTCAAATGACGCCTTGAGAGAGGATGATTTCCCTAGGCTTTATATATAACTCAGGATTAGATGTGAGATTCAACACGCCCCCTTTCATACAAGGTGGACTTTGCCAAACTACTTCCTTAGCATGAGGCGAGATAGATTGGGTATTTGTGCTTTGAGGGTCCATGGTGATTGGGATGACATGCTCTATGTTACTGAAACCTTTAAACTTTGAAATTCTACCAAATTAATGTTTATAGCTTGGTATAAGAATCAATATACGACTTCAAAAAGGAGTTTACTGTGAAATTTTAATTGTATACCAACTGAAGTCCAAACTCTTGCTTTGTGTGAAGGAGATATTCACAGCAGGGATAAAAAGATGTAATGCATATTTTACTTTGGTTATGACCTAGTGTTGAGGCATGTATTGATTTTGCAATGTTTGGCCCCAATGATTAAATATAAGTGGATAATTTTTTGTCCATTCTATTAAAATTTATTAATGCCCAGCTGACTGTTTAGTCAAAATTATTTCCTTGTTTAATTATTGCAGCCAAACATTGCAATCAACCAAATATTTTCTACAGATCGGTATGAGAACCAATATATGACTTCAAAAAAGATTTATTTTGATTTTTAAGCTTATATCAGCTGAAGTGCAAACTTGTATTATGGGTGTAATAAATGAAGCTATTATGACAGCACGGATTAAAATTAAACAATATGTAATGCATAATTTATGTTGGTTATGGCCTAGTTTTGAGGCATGTAATGATTTTGCAATGTCTAGCTGCAATGATTAAACACATGCATGTGGATAAAAAAAATTTCTCCAAAATTTGTTGTCGGTAAGTTGTTTGGGATAAGATTATTTCCTTATTTGCAGGTTTGTGCAAAGAGCACGTCGCTTGTTCTAATCTTTGCTTAAGGGGGGTTTAGAGCATTTAGAGTTATCAAGAGATTGGAGACTACCACTTTAATAATTTTTTTAAAGGAAATTCACCTAGTGCCATTATCAGATGAACTACTTTACTTTCTATTTTTTTAAGTGATAAATTCATGATTTAACTGCTTTAAAAATATTTTGGTTTTTGTCTTGTTGTTTAATCAGCACAGGGAAGGCATCATATTTTCCTTAGTAACTTTGCTGCTGCCTCTCTTTGACTGTGATGTTGGGACTTGAGAGTATTGATCCCCATCTCCTAATATCTTGAGTAGATATCTTAACCAAGGAGGGCACAGTTATTTAAGATTGTTTGCTTTGGAATTGTCCCCACGGTTGATTGTTATTGCGTTTTTTCCTTCTTATTCTCTTATTCTCCTCCCAATAGCATTTTCTTTAGCATGCTGCATTTGTTTAGCCAGTGAATATTTGAGTAACAGGTGCTATGGTCCCCTCCAGCCCAAGTCCGAAGCCCCTAGTAATTAAGATTAAGAATGACATATTGCATTTACATGGATCTCATAGACCAACACATGGGCTTAGGAGTTAGGAATTAGGACTACCAATGACAACATGGAACTCATTAGAAATTTTTATCGGCCAATAAAAACACTTGCAAATTTAAAGCATTTATCCAATTAAATGATTAAGCAAAGGAATTTATAACTAAACAAATGAATCAAGCATCTGAAATTCAAATGAATAATGCTAATGCTAAATCATAAATGCCCATTTCATGAATGCCTTAATGAAGCAGTTTATCTTGAATAGTTAGCAAGGCACTTAACCACTAAGCTAACAACGCCTTTAGTAACAGCTACAATGATTTGGCCAGAATATACCTGTTACTCTCTACCAGAGACACATTCTTTTTCTTTTTTGCATATTCCAAGAAAATCATGTTGATGTACAGTCGGGGCTATTTGTCCTTGGGCTCATATTAGGTGCTGTGACATGTATAGTTGACTAGAAATAGTAGAATAATAACATCATTTGCATGTAACAAGGAAAGGTACCATCCATTTGAAAGTCAGGCCATACATTAATGTAATTACTCAACAGAATTGAGGAATTTGTTTCCCAAAACCTTAATGTGACATAGTTGCAAATTTATGAGTTATTCACGACTCTGATTAATATTTCACAGCAAGAGGGAACATTTTTTTTATTAGGAGATATTTCTGTTAGGTGCAATACTTCTGACTTCTGTATCCTCTCTTCTGGTCAGTGATCAAGATGACTATGAGGTTGTTCGAAAAGTTGGAAGGGGAAAATACAGTGAGGTTTTTGAAGGCATAAATGTCACCAACAATGAAAGATGCATCATCAAGATCCTTAAACCTGTCAAGAAGAAGAAGGTGATATAAACTGTTTCAGTTTCATCTACCTGTTAAATGCATTTTATTTTTTTGTTATGCGCAGAGCATGGTTGTTAAATTCCTGATTTGGATCTTACGATTCTACGATTTTACGTCATGTAATTACTAAATCGATCTAAAGCTTAGTAGGATCTTTATTTTGGTAGATTCTTAATATTTTCCATAATTTCCCGATGGAATCTTAAAATCCTGATTCGGTTTGCGTTTTTTATTATCTTAGATTATCATGTTTTTTAAACTACTAGTATATACCCGTGCCTAAATGCACTAATTTTAATTTGATACATTAATCTTGAATATTTTATAGTCAATTCAAATTAGCGTTGTAAAAGGCGCAAGTACGAGGTGGGGCTTTTTAACCTGTCTTGGGCGTGGCGTAAGCCCTGAGGCATGGGGCGTAAGCCCCATAAAATACATTTTTTAAATATTTTAAAAATATATACAATTAAAAAAATATAAGATGGGGAAAAACAGTGGGCAACATGTATATAAAATTTATGCCAAGTTACTAATAAAATAATGGAAACTTCTATAGGATAATGGAATGTAAGTAATTAAAGATGCAAGTTCAATCGTCGCTTGTAATATCTATTTAATCACTTAACCGGAAGATGAGGGAAGATCAAGGCGTTTGACCATATTTTAGGGTCGTTTTCTAATATTAATTATTTATTCTAAATGCTAACCTTAGTTAAAAACTTAAAATAACATAACAAATTTTAATTGTGATTTAATTCACTGAAATTAAAAAAATAAAATAAAAAAAGAAAAAGAAAAATCCCATTAGGATCATGCTACAAGTCTAGGGCTTACGCCCAATGAACATTTCTACCGACACATAGACCAGGGGCATTTCTACTATGCCCCTTCTTTGGCCTTGCAGCGCTGGTTCGAATACATTAATCATAAAAATACATTTTTGTTGAGAGTTGGTTATTTTTTTTCTTAACAAATTCTAAATTAATGGTTGGAAATGTTTCAAACCATCCAATGATAAAAAATGTCTTAAATGTAAAATATGTCCTGATTTATAAAATAGATATTATACATGTCTTTATAAGATATTGTTTGTTTTAGGTCTTCATAATTTTTTTTACACGTACTTAGTTAATTTTTAGTGTTAAAATTCCAGAAACTCACAAACGAACTTATATTCTCAATATATTTTCTATGTATACAAATGTATAGTATTGCTTATTCAATTTTTGACTATTAATTTTCATTAAATTAGTAAATTATACCATCAAAATTTCCATTAACATGTTTGGAAATTGTGTGTTCTTTTCCGTTGTTTATTGTGGTGTCAGATTAAAATTGAATAGACATACATACTGTACTCAGATAGGACAAAGACTTGTTTGATGTTGTATATAATATGATGTCTTAAGAAATTAAGGTAATTTGTAATTTTATTTATTTGGAATTACAGTTATGCTTTTATCTCTGCATATTCCTAATATGTTTTATTTTAAAACAATAATTCCTTAGAATGATGTTTTTCTACAATTCTATATCTTGCTGCAAACATTTCGATATTTCAGTTGAATCAATGAATCTGTCTTATTTATATGTTTTCATATGTATTACTTATATTTCATGGGATTCTTAATATTTTTTCCATACTTCTTAAATTTTCACAAATATTTTTTATATTTTTTATTTACTTAGTAAGATCCTTGATCCGATCCTACGATTTGATTTTTTAACTCCCAAAATCGACCTGAGACTAAGGATCCCAAAACATTGTCGCTGAGTAATTTCACATAGTCATGCTTGCTCTTGAATCTTATTTGTGATGAACCCTAACCCCACATGGTTCTGGACTTGAACTATGTGGAAATTTATCATAAAGGCCCCCTGAGTTTTGTTCATGCCTCAATTTTCATAAATGTTTTACATGTTGGCTTGTGGGTGCATCTGTTAATTTCTCTTCCCCTTATCTGCAGATAAAGAGGGAGATAAAAATACTTCAGAATCTTTGCGGAGGCCCGAATATCGTGAAATTGCTTGACATTGTGAGAGATCAGCACTCAAAGACTCCTAGCTTGATTTTTGAATACGTCAACAGTACTGATTTCAAAGTCTTGTATCCCACACTGACGGATTATGACATACGCTACTACATATATGAGCTTCTTAAGGTTTCTTCTTTATTTGATCTTGTGCAAATACTACACTTTGTTCTCAATCCTTTTTTCAAAAGTAGAATTTATTTTTTCCCCTTTCCTTTCCAGTTAGATATGTGAACTTCTTAAGGTTTCCTCTTATCTGATCTTCTGTAAATTTTTAATGTTCTTCCTCATTTTTTTTCCTTATTCTCAAAGAAGCAAAAAATATTTTTTCCCCTTTCCATTTCCAGTTCTCTGTCAATCTAGCTTGAGGTTTATCTCTCTTTCGGAATTCACTATAATTTTGGGTGTGATAGACAAATGTTGCCTATATTTGGTTAATAGTATTTGTTGTTTTGCTAATGATGTGCGAACCTGTACTTGACATTTTTTTTATTTGATATGCTTCCTCATTTACTACGCAGTTGGAACTTCTAGTATACTCATTGAAATCCATCTTTTCTGGATCAGTAACTCTTTTTATGAGAGAGAAACTTTACCTGAAAATTTAGGTCTTAATAGTGTCCAAGTTCCATGGTCATTCCCACAATTCTAGTTTTTTTAGAATTCAAATAATTCTATAGCTGATTATTTGAGTTATTTAAGACTAAAAAGACCTTCAAGGTTCTTTTTCTTTTTCTTTAAGGAGTCCGAATGTTTTTATTTTTATTTTTTAAAATACAAGCTGTCAAGTGGTATTCTACTTATCTCCTATTGTTGGAGATCAACTAATCAACCCCTGCTGAAGGATAGTTGGTGAAGTGGGTACTGAAATTGGGGATGTCTCGAGTACATAGGGCAAGGCCCACATGAGAAAATGATAAAAGGTGAACTGCTTGTTTAATGGCTCAATGGAAATTCAACATCCCTGGGAGAGTTCACAATTGTAACTTAAAAGAATATTAGTGATCAACCCCTGTTCAAGGTTGGTTGAGAAGGGGATATTGCTTGAGCCTATGGTCCGCATGATTTCTTGAACCCCCAAAGAAAATTAAACATATATCGGACATGGGCACTTGTAAAGTGAGGTCTTGCAGTTCAAATATTAATTTTTCCAGGTCACATCAAAATTTATAAATTTCAATCACACGTGGCTTTATGAATGATATTTTTTTTAATTATTTCTCAGAGGTAAAGATAATGAAAGGTCTCCAAGGGGGCGAACCCCTGTGCAGAGAGAAGCTAACTGCAGGGAAAAAAAAAAAAAAAGTCCTCCTGGAACATTGTAAAGATAAACTCCCACGGCGTACTGTCCTTTGGCAAAATAAATGTTCCATGTACAGAAAAGTACTTCTTGATCTTTGTATAGAATCTATAGATTTAGCAGTATCCTAAATAGTTCTTATGTTTCTTTTCTTCCTAATGCTCTAGAGTCCAGAAGACATCAAGAGAAATCATTCTTTTATTGGCTTCTATTCTTCTATTGGCTTATAAAATAATAGTGATTATTGAGGAGTATTGCATGTTTAGTTAATTGTGCGTTGCTCAATTGCAGGCATTAGATTATTGTCATTCACAGGGCATAATGCATAGAGACGTTAAGCCACATAATGTCATGATTGATCATGAGCTGCGTAAACTTCGGTTAATTGATTGGGGTCTTGCCGAGTTCTACCATCCCGGGAAAGAGTACAATGTCCGGGTTGCTTCAAGGTAAGGCTTCCTCAAACTTTAGGTTTTTATCTCTTTGTCCAGTTTCCATATGGTATGGATGCCATTTTTCACAATTTAGGAAGATGAATGGGACAAACTAGTAGCAACCACTTTTGAAACATTCCAAAATGCTGCTCATAGCACCGTGAATTTGTTCTTTTTTTTATCAATCTGGTGATTGTATCTCTCCTTGCTTAATGTTTTTGTGATTAAATTCCGTTGTACCCCCACTGACATTGCCAAAAACTAATATCAAGAGGGCAATTTATTTTTGTGGGGGTTGTTGGGTGGTGGTGGTGAAGAGATATCTACATCTTTAAGGGTTTGGCTTCAATCTTGAGTTTTTTATATGATTACTTCTACATTCTACATTAGATTTGCAAATACTTACAGCTTTTCTATACTTCTATTTCAGATACTTTAAGGGACCTGAACTGCTTGTGGATTTACAAGACTATGATTATTCTCTTGACATGTGGAGTCTTGGCTGTATGTTTGCCGGAATGGTGAGTTTTTGCTGGAATGTTTCCTAATTTCATTTTTTAGTAATATGCTAAGTAGAATTTCGTTATTGCGTCGTCTTATGTCCAGATTTTTCGGAAGGAACCTTTCTTTTATGGCCACGATAATCACGATCAGCTTGTCAAAATTGCCAAGGTATAATCAGTGCTGCTTTCAGGGTTGCTTGACTGACACTTTGTTCTACTTGCATCGACTTTTCGCGTGTAATATTGTTTCTGTCAACTTATCGATGCATATCCTTGCATTACTGTTATTTTTTATTTATTTATTGGTTTCCTTGTTTTAGTTAGAAATTTCAAATTTCATATGATTTGAGTTCTGACTCATGTGGATCGCTTGGAAGTGGGAATTACTTCTCTCTCTAAAAAAAAGTGTGGGGAAGTCGGTGTTGTGAAGACTTTTTAAAGCTTGCTTGTTTGGAACAAAAAATAAAATAAAATGCTTAGACACCTTTTGATAACGCTTACTAAGTGTATTTGTTTTTTTTTTTTTTTTTGCGTAAATGTGAAAGAGTATTTAAAAGTTGTGTTTATTTTGTACTTCGAAGCTATTTTTTTTAAAAAAACATGAATTTAAGTACTTTTTCCAAAAGCAAAAAAATTTGCTTTTTGTTTCTTTGATTTTTATATTATAAGAGATCAATGGACTAAACCTCCCGCGTCCCTTTTTTAAATCACCTATGAACTTTCCTGGCTGAATAATAGATTATTTATAGGGATAATACTAAAATATTATCTCTACACACTCAAAAGCAACGTTTAATTATTCACTTTTGTTTTTAAGTGAAAGTATTTTTTTTTGTAAAATTAACTTTGATGATTTTAAAAAGTACTAAAAAAAACCTTACTTAACGGTGCCTTATTTTTTTAATCTAGCACTACTGATTTTTAGGGGGTGCAACTATGCGTCTATGCCTAGTAGTTGGCACTTTTTGTTAGCCACGATGCAGACACTTATATTTAGAAGTTTGTAGCAGCTTTATAGTAGTTGTTAGAATGTGTAAATATTACAATAACTAGGAAACACGGATGCTTCCCCTAGGCCTGACTATTTGTGTTATGGACACAATACAATGTGTGTATATGGTGGCTGTCGAACACTTCCATATTAGAAAAATGTCTAAATTGTTTTGAAATTGGGAGCATTGAGACATGATTTGAGGCAAAAGTTCACCTTTTGAAAAAGAAGAATGAAACAATCAATTGTTCATCGTTAGAATTTACTGATTTTTTAATCGCTTTATTGTGTTGATATTTATATATCTATATAGTAATGTGGGATTAAGCTAAGCTTATAGTTTTAAATGATTGAACTGTTGTTTTTTGTTTTAATTATTCTTTTTTTCTAGGTTTTGATTCCTACTTTCTGTTGGATGATGTCTAATTTTATTCGTGTAAATAGATAGATAGCTATATCTATAAGACTGTATGCATCAAAACACAAAAGAGTACACAACTGTTGTTATGTAATCTCGCACGCACCCATGCACACACAAGGTAAAAGATATGTACGTATTATTTTATTGACTTATATGCAGCATCAATAATTGCTTCTCTTCCTAAACCTCCAGCACTTATCAAAGAGGGAATTTATGATGATTTAACAAAGTCTGTGACTTCAAGGCTGGCCTAGGCCCTCTTACCATTGCAGCTAAACATCATGGTTCTCACTTTGGGTTTTGTTGGTTTTCTTTGATACTTTACCCTCCATGTTTTTTACATACAAGTGCTAAGGTGGTGTAGTGATGGCTTTAGAGTTTTTCTTTTGGGTGGTGGTTTTGGGTCTTAGTACATATTCCTCTACTTTTGATTATCTATGTATATTTTTATCGCATTCATATGGAAACTTACGTTTTAGTTCTTAACAATTTATTTTCAATTTATTTTTTTATCTGTACTCAACATTAGCGATGACATCAAATGCAAACTCCATATCTAATTAACATTAATTGGATAGATTCGATCAAGTTAATATTGACTAAAGGACTAAAAACTTGTCCAAAGGACTGAAAAAATAAAGAGGGAAAAACTGAGAATAAAAAAATTAAAATTGACTAGTTTCAATGAAAATCTACTAATTTCTTCCCCTCTCTCTCTTAAGTGTTTGTGCTTCATTTATCCTTTTGAAGGAAGTACCTATTTTGTAGTTTTGCTGAATAATTATTGCAAATTTAAGGCTGCTAGTTCTTTTGTTTTTCGGTTGGGGAATCAGAACTATGTGAACACCATGTTTTGTGTATTGGTCGACTGCATTAGCTGGGCATGCACAGCTCATGTGCTGCTCCCGTCAGCAAATGGAATGTTAACCATTTTTGCAGGATTCTCAACCGCCTTCTCTCTTGCCCTGCACATTCTGTCTCATGTCTGCATATTTCCTGGTTTTGACTTGACCCAACTAACAATTAGGTCATATAATTAATCATTTGATGTAAAGAAGCTGCATGATACGGATGACATCAACTAGAAGTTTGTACATTTTATGTATAAAAACCCGACAATAGCAATATAAAATTAGTTGAATGTCATGAAGTCCTTGAATGCTAATTTATTTACTAATTTCTGTTCATGTTGAAAGGATGGAAGTATTTCCAATTGAATTTCTGCACTTTGCTTGACGCTATGCTAGGTTTCATTTTCTTTTCCTTCTTGGAGAACTTTGCTTCTCTTTTTCATCACTTGTCACATAGTACATACTCAACTTTCAACTATGACAGGTTCTTGGGACGGATGAGTTGAATGCGTATTTGAACAAGTATCATTTGGAGTTGGATCCTCAACTTGATGCTCTTGTTGGAAGGTATTTTAAGAATTATTAATTGTCTGCTACATACATTTAGGAGGCGTTTTGTTGGTTCTGCTTTTCTGTTTCTACTTTCAATAAACTGAGATGAAAATTTTGATTCCGTTCTGAAGTATTCCGAGAATAGAAACATGTTTGGAAACGACTATTGTCCTGAAATTGTTTCTTTTAATTTATGAAAACAAAAATAATAAACACGTTTGGTTGCAACATTTGTTCTTTTTGTTTTTTACATGTTGGCCAGCGAGGTGGTAGTGGCCGGTGGGGTGGCAATGGAAATAGTTTTGTGGGAGTGAATATGAATCAACATTCTTTTGTTTCTCAAATTCTTAAGGAATTTAGGATTTATTCCCAAATTTTTGGTAACAGAAACGTGTTTACCAAACACATTTCTAAGCATTAATCCCAAAATTTTGGGTGTGGGAACAACAATCAAGGAACAGAACTAATCCCAAAATTTTGGGTGTGGGAACAACAATCAAGGAACGGAACAGTAACCAAACGGGCCCTACTTTTCTTTGTTTTTTTTTCCCTTGTTAAATAGTAAAAATAGATTTGTTAGAAGGGAAAAAAGAAAAGAAAGATAAATATGATCCTTTAGGATAAGTGTTAGCTAGCCTTTTATCTATTACATTAATTCTCCCGCAGGCATAGCAGAAAACCCTGGTCGAGATTTATTAATCCAGATAATCAGCATCTTGTTTCTCCCGAGGTATTTCTATTTTTTTTTGTGTTGTTTTTTTTAAAGCTTCCTATTTGTTATTAGTTATACTTATTTCCTACCATTTGGTTTTATTTTGGACTTACACATATGTAATGCGCAGGCCATTGATTTTCTTGATAAACTTCTTCGTTATGATCACCAAGATAGGCTTACAGCAAAAGAAGCAATGGTAACTCCTCATAACACCCTTTGTTTATTCTGGCGTTTGTTTAATTTTAATGTTTCTGTTCCCAGATTTCTGATTCTGTAAATCTTGGAACAGAAGGAGAAATATGGAAACAATTCTGTTTAGTTTCCAAAAATTTATTCTAGAAATCCGGAAATAAAACAGCCTTTCCCTTTGATTTTTCTTTTTCTTTTTTGGCATATGTCTGTTCCTGTTCCCTGTCTGGGAACAGAAACAAAAACATTAACATACACCTCAAGTATTGTTTTTCTTTTACCTCCTAGACCGTCTCTATTCTCGGGTTCATGTAATTCTCTTAAACAATGTTTATATTTCAGGGCCATCCATACTTCTTCCAAGTGAAGGCGGCTGAGAATAGCAGGATGCGCACACAATAAACTTTGTGCGTGTTTTGGCTTCCTCATCAAATATTATATTGCTTCACATCTTATTAGAAAAAGCGACTAACATTTGTGAAATTTGCTCTCCCTGAATGTTGTAATCCTTGTTAATTTGCTTGAATTGAAATTTTAAATTTCGTAATATTATTTCGCAATACCCTGTGTTTTAAGAGAGAGCAAATTCTGCTTGAGTAAGAAAATTGGTTGAGGGGTTTTTTGTTTTTTTTTAAAACTCGTCTATGGAAGTGTTTCTAAAACTATTAATAAATCAGTATATGCGTTTGCGTTTAAACTTTTACATAGTTGCGTTTAATAATATTTTATACCTTCAATTTTTTTTTTATGTATACTTTACATTTTTTATCTATTGACTATTAAAATTATTGAAAAATGTAACTGTTGCTATTAAGTTTTAAGAATAAGGTGATGTAAGTATTGACAAAAATAATACAAAGGTACAAAATTCAATTCGGTTTAAATACAGGAGCCAAAAAGTATAATTGGTACTACACTTTATTAATTATTTTGCTATTATTATTTACTGTATTTTAACACTCATAAATTTAAAAATTAATATAATGTCTCTAGTCACGAGAAATTCTTTGTAACTAAAATTCTATAAGGTAGTGTTTGGATGAAAGATTTGTAAAATAATGGGATTTTGAAATTCAAAATTTTGAAACCCTGTTATTTATAAATATCTTGTTTGAATAACTATTTTAATCAAAGAATTTGATTGTGTGACTTTATAATTTTCTTGTTTGGATAAATTAGACACTATTGTAAATTTTTTCTTAGACTGAGAACAAAAACAAAATAATAATAACCAAACATTACCCATCGGACAAAAAAACATGATGAACTCGAAATCAAAAACAGGAAGAAGCCCAGCGACGAAGAACTTCTTCAACGGACGACTACAAAGCCCTGCGACGAACCCTAATTGGAATCAAACGATCCCTAATCGCAATTGAATCAAACAAGAATCGGAATCAAATGAACCCTAATCGCAATTGCATCGGAATCAAATGAACCCTAAAACGAAATCAAAATCAGGAAACATTGACGAATAAACCTTAGTCGACGAGGAACGATGTTCTTCGATTGCGATTCAGATCGCCCAAGAACGATGGACGATGAAGAACGGCGACGAAGAAAATCGATTGACAGCGGCGATGAAGAACTATGGACGACATAAAAGAAGAAGATGATGGACGATGCGATTGATGAAGACAGAGGTTGATTTTGTGAAATCCTCTCTTGGAGTGAAGATGCGATCAAAGAAGACGTAACGAAGAAGACCCAAGAGCGAAGATGCGATCGAATGGATGATTTTGTGAAATCATCTCTTGGATGGATTTGGGAAATGACACTTATTTCAAAGGTATTTCTAAATATTTATTTCACCCTTTTTTTAAGATATAAGGATTTGACAAATTCTTTTTCATAAATATCCAAACAAGTTATTTGTTAAAAAATAATTTTAAAATTTCTTACCCAAATGAAATCTCTCCCCCAAATCTCTTATCCAAACATAACCTAATATTTGATGAATAAGTTTCTATTAAATTGGACTTGGAGATGAATATTTCATTTTTCACAGGCCAGAAAAAATCAAGTATCAATTAAGGCTATATATTTAAGTTTTAGGGTGGGATGTTTTACTTTACCTACAAAAGAAAAGTTTTTGATTACCTTAGGGCTTATTTGATAACATTCAAAATTAAGTGTTGAAATATTAAGTGCTGAATTTATTAAGTGTTGAATATATTAAGTATTTATCATTTTAATACTTTTAACTTAAAAAAAAATATTTTTATAGAAATGTTATCCCTAAAATAATTTTTACTATTTTATTTTCCTAAAATATTTTTTCTCTACAACTTTATATATATATATTATCAATTTAATACTTTTTCTATCTATTATTGTTTGTATACAATTTTTTTGTAAACTTTTATGATATTGATGTTGAATGATGATTATGGTAGATAGATGCTTGATTATTTTAAGTGGAAAATGCTAAAAACATAAGTGAGCCACATGATACTTGATTTTTTTTTATCAAATTTTAAGTAATACTTATATTTTAAGTAATTATTTCATTTTCACACTTAATTTGATAAGTATTTAATATTAGATTTGATAGAAGGAAATGAATATGACTTGCTCCTTCTCATTGATGTAAAATAGTATTTATAATGTACAATCTATATATTGAGGGAAACTACCTAATATAATTACACTTAATTATAATTGATTTAATTTAATACACAAATGGAAATATGAAAATAGGAAAGTCAACTACATGACTTGAGGGATACTCTATCATGCCCCTGCAAGATGGAGTTCCGTGAGGAGAGTCCAATCTTGTCCTTGAGTAGAAGAAAATGAGCACGAGTTAGTGACTTGGTGATGGCATCGGCAAGCTGGTTATTGGATGAGACATGAGTGACATGTAATAACCCACTCTGAACCTGCTCCCGTATGTAATGGTAGTCAAGTGCCACGTGTTTTATGTGTGAGTAGAAGATTGGATTAGAGCAAAGACTCGTGGAACTAACATTGTCGCAGTTAATAACCGGTTGGAAAAGTAGGGTCACACCGAGTTTTGAGAGTACAGAACATATCCATCGTATCTCAACTGCTGTAGATACAATAGAGCGATATTCTTCTTCAGTGGATGAGCGGGCCACCATCCTTTACTTCTTGGAACACTAGGAGACCGAATTGTGACCAAGATAGATGATATATGCTCCAGTGGAGGTAAAGTTGTCCCTATTTCCTGCCCAGTCTGCATCGAAGAAGGCATGAAGTGAGAGAGATGAGCTTTTGTGAAAGATGATCCCATGGTCTTGTGTGCCACAAAGGTAGCGAAGAAGGTGCTTCACTGCACTCTAGTGTTCCTCAGTTGGACGGTGCATAAATTGAGAGAGTTTGTTGACTGTATAGGCAACATCAGGTTGTGTCAACGAGAAGTATTGAAGACTCTTGACAATACTCTTGTACTCCGTTGGATCAGACAGTATTGAGCCGGAATTGAGTGTTAGCACTGGAGAAGTGGCAAGTGGTGTAGTGACTAGTTTAGCGGCCTCCATTTTGGTGCGAATGAGAAGATCGGAAATGTACTGCTTCTGCGAGAGTAGTATACCATTGGTGTGTTGAATAACTTCTGTCGATCTTAAGATTTTGATGAACAATTAAGTATTGATATTTTTGTGGGACTAATGTTTGATCAAGTGTTTTAGTGATTTAAAGTTCTAGTGATGAAGATGTCAAATTAAATGGATGCTAAATGATGAAGTTGAAGATATTGAAGATTAAATTAAATGGATTCTAAATGATGAAGTTGAAGATACTGAAGATCAAATTAAATGGATGCTAAATGATGAAGTTGAAGATTTAATAGTTTGAAGAAATTAGGGAAAACAACCCAAGTAAATTTCAACTCTTAATATCCCATTTAGGAACACACACAGCACAAAACGTTTTTATTATTTATGTGTTTTGATAAGATGAATTTATTTGCTCCTATGTGTATTTGAAAAGAAATATTTATAAATGGTTAAAATGTAATTTGAGAAAGTTAATGGAGCTAATTGAGAAAAGAAATTAGTTAAAAGGGCGAAAATGTAAAAGAGAGAGTATAAAACGAGATCAGAGAAAAGATTTAGAAGGGAAAAGTCGACCGAGGAGTCGACCGACATATGGTGGCTGAACTCTCTGAATCTAGGAGTCGATCGAGCGATCGACCGATGGAAGCTTGACAAACTCTTTGAATCTGTAAGTCGACCGCGTGGTCGATCGATGAACGCAGCAGGTTACTTCCAGAATCTTTCAGTCGACTAGGCAGTGGACTGAGTGCTTTGTTTAAGGATAATGTTTGATCCGAAATCATATATAAAAGTAGCCATTTTTTGTTAAGATTTGAGAGAGATTTAAGGGATTTGGTGATATTTAAGATATGGTTCATATATTAATTAAATCCTATTGATAGAGTATCGTTTTTTTGGATCGTTTTGTGTTGTAGCATAATGATAAGTTTTTTGAATACTACTTGTGGATTTTTTCAAGATTCTAATGGCGTGGATTAAGATTTTTTGAATTGATTTTACAACAGTGTGATGTTGAATATAACATGATATTTATTTTTTCAATGTGAATGTGTTAATTTTTGAAAAGAGATTTGTAGATTTTGTTTTTGTTTTTTATGCTAATTTGTGATGTTGAATATGACATCATATTATTTTCAAGATACGTTTTAGTAAAATATTTATTGATTTTTCAAGATTCTAATGGCGTAGATCAAGTTTTTTGAATTTCGATTTTGCAAACAATGCGATGTTGAATATAACATGATGTTATTTTTTCAATGTGATGCTTTAATTTTGGAAGAGTTTGTAGATGCTGTTTTTTGTGTGTGTATATGATAATATGTGATGTTGAATATAATATCATGTTATTTTCAACATACGTTTTTATTAGAATTCTTGTGGATTTTTCAAGATTCTAATGGCGTAGATCAAGATTTTTTGAATTTGATTTTGGAATAATGTGATGTTGAATATAACGTGATATTATTTTTTCAATGTGATGCGCTAAATTTGGAAAGAGTTTGTAGTTGCTGTGTTTTTTGTGTTTTATGATAATATGTGATGTTGAATATAACATCATGCTATTTTCAACAATAATATTGAGAATGTCAGAAACAGTCGCTGCAATATGCAAGTATGATGGTGTTACAACAGTTCTACGTCTTGATAGGAAAAGTTCAATAGGAACTGTTGTTGAAAGAATAGTAGAAAGATGGCCACAAATGTCTGACAACAAGTTTTCCATGACATATGCTCTCCCAGGGCACCCAAAATGCATGTTATCAGGTCAGAATGATTACTTAGAAATGTTTTTTCTTGTTGGCCATATGAATGTTAGTATTTTGGAAATTAATGTGGCGAGGACGGACAGTGATGATGTGGGATCTAACCATGCATAATCATCTGCGATTGTACCTTCTAGAACTATTTCAAGTGGAGATACAGATGATGAATTGGATTATATAGGAAGTTATGGTACAATGTTGGGAAATAATGATAATAAACTAGTATTATCAGCTGAATGGGCAAAGGGGATACAAGAAGAAGGTCAGAAATTTAGAGGTGGAACAAATGAGTTTAGGATGGTCCTTAGAAAATATGCAATCGAGGTGGGATTTAATTTTCATTTCTTGAAAAATGATAAGACGCGTATAACAGCAGCGTGTCCGTTACGAGAGTCAAAGGGTTATCCGTGGTTTGTCCATGGAAGGGTGAATCCTGAAAATGGATTCTTTTACATATATGATTTGGTAAATGATCATACATGTGGTGCTGCATTCCGGACATTGAAGAACAAAAAGATGAGGTCGGATGTTATATCCAGTTGTTTGATTGATGAGATTCGTGAAAATACCGAAATGAGACGTATTGAAGTTGTCCAAAGCTTTTAAAAAGCAATATGGTCTCGAGATAAAATATCGTCATGCGTGGCTTGCTGTGGAGAAGGCTAGAAATAGTGTATTTAGAGACTATTCATCTGCATATGATCAATTGCGATGGTACGTTACAACATGTATGACGACAAATCGTGGCAGTCATCTTTTGTTGGATTATGACACATCCACTAGGCATTTCAAACGTATCTTTATGACATTTTATGCATGCATATTTGGGTTCAATTACTGTAGGCCTTTGATATTTTTAGATGGAACTTTTCTAACGGGGCGATATAAGGGAACTTTATTGGCTGCATGCACAAAGGATGGCAATCAAGGTAAAATAATGAGCTGTTTTATATCATGTTATATTCAATACAGACTCATGTTATATTCAACATACAGTATGTTATATTCAACACAATTTTTCTACTCGACAGGAATGTTCCCAATTGCATTTGCTATTGTTGATGCGGAGAATGACGACAATTGGGAGTGATTTTTTTTGGAGTTGAAAAAAATTATAGATCCAAGTCGGGTAATTACCTTTATATCGGACCGCCGTAATGGAATTATAGAAGGTATACGTAAGGTGTTTCCGGATTATCACCATGGCTTTTGCTTGGTTCATTTGAAAATGAATTTAAGGGCAACAATGTCTGGAAAGAATACAGGGTGGGGGGAGTCAATGATCCACAAGTTAAATGACATAGGATATGCACACAACATGGATGTGTACATGATGCTACATGATCAAATAATGGTAGAGGGTGGTGAAAAAGTACAGAGGTTCATGAATGAGTTATCTCCCTTGAATTTTAGTAATGCATTTTTTAGGGGAAACCGTTAAGGGGAGATGTCGTCAAATTTGGCGGAGTGCTTTAATTCTTGGATAATGGATTATCGGCATTTGCCTACGATTTTATTGATTGATAAGATTAGAGTTCGATGGATGGAAGTGATGACGGAGAGGAGAATTTGCTGAACAAATGAAGGGCGAGATAATATCATATTGGGAATTTTTTTTGGATGAATTGATAAGTGAAAGAAGGAAGTGGAATGTAAGTCTTTCAGGGAATGGTATGTTTGAAGTAAGTTCATCTTCATCAGTGTTGGTGAACACGACAGTGAGGACATGTTCTTGCTGCCAATGGGAGTTAAAGGGATTTCCGTGTGTGTGTAAGCATCTCATTGCAACGTAGTGGGTTTCCTATATATTCATACATTGAGGATTATTTCCACAATCATTCTATTGAGAGACATATTCAAAATGTATATATCCAGTACCAACAATGGAACGGCCATTATATTCCGATACTGAAACAATAATAATCCCTCCGTCAATGGGGGAGATAAAAGTAAGAAAATGTGGGAGGTGTGGAAAATATAGACGCCACAATAAGAAAACTTGCAAGGCTGTGTTGACTTTAAAGATTTGTGTTTTTTTACACAAATTTTTGTGTTTTTACAGTTTTTGTATATTACATTTTTCTAATTTCATTTGGTTCATTTTTTGTAAAAGTAACACATTGATTCATTAAATTTGATAATTCTGTTTGATTTCCAAGATATTCACATACCCATGTTACATTCAACACAATATTGTTATATTCAACACTATGTCTAACAAATTAATTAATCAATTGAAATATGGTGGTGTTATACTAAACATCATTTTTGTATATATCAGAATAAAGAACCATTCAACAGATGTGAATATCCACAAAAAAAAAAAAAAAAACAAGTGGTACTTGTATTGTAGGCCCAAAAAAAAAAAAAGAGCAAACACTGTAAGAATTTTTGGTCTTCATTGTTCGGGTTTTTTATTACGTGCCAAATATAAGTCATAGATCCAAATCCGGGTGCCACCATTCAAAAAACCGCGAATAATTCTTGCTCTTTCGGATCTAAATTCTGAAATGTCCATGTCTGTATTGATTTGTAACCCATTGCATATTTATGTCATGATATGGATCAATGTTATTCCGCAATCCACCCTGCCAATATTTTTTTAGAATATCATTAGGATTGATCTGTATAATAGTAATAACTTTGATAGGATGAAGACAATATTCCTTACTCAGATATTCCTTGATCAGGGACATCTTTCATGTTGACGATATTTGGTTGTTTTGATGTTGACGCAACGATTTTTAGTTTTTTTTTTTCAAGAACATATGAACATATTTCGCCTATATTTTTTATGGATTAGGGGGCGCAGACTGACAGATGAATGATTTTAAAAAAAATGATAATAAACATAAACATATCACTGTGGTGATTACAAATATGATAACATGTTGAATATAACATGATGTCATATTAAAGATAAGATTTTATCTTTTATAGACTAAAAGTTAATCATGTTGAATATAACACGATTTTGGTGTTATATTCAACATGATATGTTTCTTAATGACTGAAGTAGAGATTGCTATAAAAAAGAATAGAGAATATGAATGAAAAATTAAATAACAAAGAATTTTATGAGTAAGGGTTACCATTCGTTTTTCATTTTCATAGAATCGATCCACCATACCAGGGCCCCTCAAGTTTATCGAGTTGTAATGTTTCCAAATATCCTCATCTCGATCATAGATCAACAATGTCCAGTGACAGTTGGAAGTAGTTGACCCTTGTGTGTTAATGGGGAAGTGGATAAACTTTGCTCCACTAGAAAATGCTGAAATGATGTTTGGTTCGAGTACTTGTCTCAAGAAGTCAGTGTCATTTGTTGCCACCCATGTCTTTCAATATATATATATATATATATATATTTCAGGGGATTAAAAAGTGTGTAAGTTAGATGAGTAGCAATTTTTAAAATAATAAAAAATTATAAGTTATGACTTACCCAACAAGCACTATTTACAAACGCAGACCGTGCTTGATGATTAGTGCCCAATGATTTCATTTGCTGAGTTAGGCTTTCTTGATCATTACACAACATTTCAGCGCAGACATTTATAACTTGAGGAAAAATCATATTTAGGGGGTTATATATATGTGTTGAATATAACACATGATCTATTTTTGTGATCAAATGAATATAACAAATTTGTTTTATGAAAAAAAAAAATTGGTAAAATGCTTACGAAATTTGTTATTTGTCTTTCGGGAAGTACTTCAATAAAATCAACCATTGAAACTTGTGTAATTATCCACTCTCCGCCCCAAACATATGCGCTATTATTTTTTCAAGAAAGTGTAAGATTAACAAATTTTGGTGTAATAAGTAACATATATTTTCTATGCGATAAATAGGTCCTGTACCATGAACCTTCTGTTTCCAATATGAAAATAATTTTATTCCAATGATCTTCGCCAATGTATATCTCAACGGGACAGTCTCTTAAGGGTAATATTTCATTATTATCTTTTTTAGTGACAGAAACGGGCATAGGGACAAGGGTGGCATAGTTTTAGCAGCGTGAGTTAATGTAACATCAGCAGGACAAGGTCACTGAATTAGCAAAGGTTGACGTGCAACACGGGTGTGCATTCGCTTAATTAGACGCTCATATTCATGTACCGAGTTGCCCTTACCTTTCACCAATCTTCGTTTGGCTTTCACTCATTTAGTATTTGAACTAGGTGGTACCGGGTCATACATAGAGCGCGTAACCCTTTTTTTTTTTTTGGGGAGGGGGGGGGAAGGGGGGTATAGATGGCTGTGGTGAAGTTGTGTCTTCCGAAAGCCGTGTTATTTTCTTTTGTTGTTGCTCAATAACCTTATCTCTATCAAGCATCTCCATCTGATAAAATTCACTGATGTATTCAACTGTTTCGTTGTGTTTTGATTTGAGTTCTTTAGTTTGAGTAACTGAATACACACAAGTTTCTATCAAGTGCTCTTGGAGCTTCTTTTTCTCTCTAGCAAGTCTTTCTTCTTGAGTCACAACATGGGCTCCAATCTCCAATAGAATGTCATCAAGATGCCTTTTTTCAGCATTTAATTCATGAATAACTCTTTGTAATCTTTTAATTTTCTTCTTCATCTTCTCTCATAACTCCATTTTTTTCTCCTTTGCACGTGTTAATTTTTATTTTAGCCTTTCGTTTTCTGCCATCAACACCTCCATATTTGTTTGTGGAGGAACATCCTCCTCAAAATCTTCACCAATCCATAGGTCAAAAGATGGGAAGTCATCTATTTTCCCTTTACCCTTATCGACTGGCTCAACATCCCTTTTCCTTTTGCCCTTACCGACGGGCTTTTCATCATTATCAACTTCCTCTATAATAATCTTCTTCTTCGTTTGTCCAAGTTTTTCTTCCAATTCACCAACATAAATCTAAGAAACAAGAGACAATGAGTTTTTACACAACACAACTTAATGTTGAACATAACATAGTTTGTTGTTGAATATAACACAACAGTTATTGACATGGTTTATATAGCAGTAGCATATCAAAGTTTTACTAGTTGATGTTGAATATAACACAACAATTTGATGATGAACATAACACAATTTGATGTTGAATATAACATACCACATATTGACATGTTTTAAATAGCACTAGTATAACAATTGTTTTTTGCTAGTTTGATGTTGAATATAACACAATAATTTGATGTTGAATATAACACACTTTGGTGTTGAACATTACATAAAACATATTGACATGTCTTATATAGCAGTAATATAAGCAAGTTTTCCATACCTCTTCACGTTTAAGGTCAGATAACTTTCGTTTGCTCATTACAGCGGCAAGTTGTACCGTATCCCATGTCGCCCACCTTGGCTGAAGGTTGCTACGGTATGTGATTGAATGGTCAATCGATGTTGTGTGCTCACAAAGCCAAAACTGATTTGAAATAAAATTAGTAGGGGGAAGACAAATTCTGTATAGAGAGAAATATGACATCAATAAGTAGGAAACAAACCAACCTATAATGCAATAGCACACCCTGTGATTGATGATGGATTTTGTTAACCCCTTTCAATTGACGACATCAGCATGTTGTGTATTTTCTCAGCCCAAGCAAATTTAGACATCGACTCAATGTCGTCTACCAATATTAGATCAAACACACGACGGGCTTGTCCTTTGTTTGTTAGGAAACATGTTGTTAGAAGGTGGACACATATAAGACGCACAACGTCTTCATAGTAATCTTTTGTGTTTCCTAGAAGAGCTTCTTTAATCTTTGTTTTGATCTCTCCAATACTCAATTTGTTGTCTTTGATTCCTCAACGGGTTAGAAAAGAACTTTTATCCTACGTTGCATACCGAAAGGCAATTTGCACAGTACCCGATTTCAACCCAAATAACTGTTGGACATTACTGACTCGAAATTGGACAAACGAATTGCCAAGTTTGAAGGCTTTCTTTGCATGGTTGTAGGATTGGATGATAGATGTGATAACTGTAAGACCCCGACTTTTGACATACATATAATTTAAGTCACGTTTTAAAATATTTCAAAAATACCGGGGTAGGTTGCGATATAAATTATGTGAATTAAAATTTTAGGGGTTAGATTGTAATTTACATAAACCTTAAAATTTAGAATGGGTTTAATTATTATCCTAACTAGAATGAAGGGGGGCTGGGTGTAATTATAATATTATATACATATAGATAGAGTCGGTAAAGGAAAACAAAGGGAGGAGAGGAGGCCACTTGGCCGGCCGTTGATCACACACACATATCGATATATACATATACTATATACATATATAGATAGAGATAAGAGAAGGATCAATAAGCGATCGGAGAAAATGGAAAGAAAGAGAGGTTCGGCGATAGAGCTCCGGCGAGGAAAGAGGTGTTGTCTGTCGGGGATGGGATCGGTCCGGCAGCGTGAGCCGTTCGTCGCCGTCGTCTGGTGAGTGTGTGTGTTCTCTATTTTCATCGTCGTTGCTGTGTATGTGTGTATGGTGAGTTTGTTCAGTGGGTGATCAACGGTGTTGGTGGTGGAGATGATTGTTGCGGTAATTTCGGTGAGGTAGTGGGTGGGTGTTTTGTTCAGAGTGTGTGCGTGTGTCGTTTGTGTGTGATCATGGCCGTTGTCCGGTCTGTGTGGTCTTCGATCGTTGAGAAAGTCTGCGGTGAAAGCCGTCGGAGTTGTCGCCAGAGTGGAGTGTAGAGAGAGAGAGAGAGCAGTGGGAGGGTGTGATTTGCATCGGCTGTGGGTGTGTGACCGTTTAGTTGAGTGTGTGTGGGTGTGTTTCGGTTGTGGATGTGTGTGTTTTGGGTGTGTATGTGTCGTCGGCGGAGAGGGAGACGTGTGGCATCGCCGTTCGTCCGGTGTGGGGGGATGCTATTGATCATCGGCCAACTATGACGGAAGAGGGTGTGTCGTCGCGGGTTGGTTGAAAGGAAACAGAAACAGAAAATGAAAGGGGGAGAGAGCAGGTTTGGCGGGCGGTGGCAGGGAAGTGTGAGAACGGTCGGCGGCTGGAGTCAAACCTAAACAGCAACAAGGAAAGAAAATAGTAAAAAGAAAAAGGAAAAAGATGGGGAAAAAGAAAAAATGCACAAACCACCCCAATAAAAACTAAAACTCATCTCGCGGACCGGTGGAAAATCCGGGGAAGGTAAAATTCCGAACTCTCTTAATATATGTATTTAATTGTCCCGTGACTGATTATGAAACAACTTACTAGCATAAAAAATGTCGAAATGGCAATAATAAATATTGAGACCGTTCACATGAAGAAATTCGATATAGTAAACTGTAACGGAGCAATACTCGTTGAATAGTAATATTTCACAATAAAAGGCGGGGAATAGAAAATTACGAAAATTAAGGTCTGCATTGCATGGTTAAGATATTTTTACATAAAATATTAATTTAGACCTTGTCACTATTAGGTTCGCAGGCACCAGAGTACCGGGAGAAGATAGTCGGTAAAAGTTTTCGGAGCGGATTTCTAGGTGAGTGTATTGTCTTCTTGCAAAAATTTATTTTCATATATATATATAATGAAATATGTGTTACTTAAAATAGGACGATTTTATAAATGATATGGATCAAGCAGGTTTTGGGTGAGTTGGTAAAGTGGATTTTCCTTGAATTATGTTGGTTTTAAAAGAATGTTGAAAAATGATTATTTGGATTTGGGTGATTTTAAAGGAGAGTGGAACAACGCCTGGTTTTCTAAAAACAAAGGTGGAAAAATTGTTTTTACTTAAATCAGTGGGTATTTTTAAAAGAGAGTGAAAAACATTATTTTGGATATTCTTCCCGTAAGAGGTGTGAATTTTTTAACAATATTGTTGTGGATATTTCTTCCTGTAAGGGATGTGGATTTTTGACGATATTGTTGATTTGGACGATGCCATAGTTTTCTTCCCGAAAGGTATGTGGATTCTCCCCGTAAGGGATGTAGATTATATTCTTCCCGTAAAGGGTGTGGATTATATTTTTCCCCGAAAGGGGTGTAGATTATACTGCATAGTTTGTTTCGCTAGGAAGGCATATCCTAACGGATGGTACGGTACCGTTACAACTCCCGATCGTGAGGTTAAAACGATCACTATAGCTAGTGTGGTGTGGTGTTTGAGGTGTAGTATTTTGTCGTATTTGGTGATGTGGTGTTTTATTATATCGTCTTGGTGTTTTATCATATTATTTTATGCTGATGGTTTGGATGGATTTCATATATTTGATATATATATATATATATATATATATATATAGATGATGATTCTGAATGGTAGGTAGAATGAGTTTTCTTGTGGTATATGATTTTTATACTACTGTTCAAAATGTGTTTGTTTATATGTGTTATGCTTGATCCATTTAAATGTTGTATTATTTAGAATGTATTATTATTTAAAATATTTTTATTAAGAAGGTAGTACACTCGCAGGTAGAGAAATTGGGAGTCGGTCTCCTACTGGCACTAGGTAGAGTCATGCGTTGGAGTTATATGGGAGTTTTGAGGTGAGCTGTCAGAGGTGAACCAGTGAGAGGTTCATGGGTAATTTATATTCCATTATACTTATATTTGGGGATGGGTATGTCTCCATATGAGAGATTATGTATATCCTATATAGACGATTGTATAGTTGTTGTATGCATATTATAATATATTAGTTTATTGAATGTTCAAGTGATGTCGTGTTGTTGTCACACCAGCCATGGGATGACGGGTGTCCTAGACGGGTCGTGGCAATAACGTGGTCTAATTTGTAAAAGTTATCAGGACTCATAAATGGACTGATTAGATTGTCAACTTAATAACTAATATTGATAGTGTAAATTCCAAAAGTTGGATAGTAGGAGGGGTTTTTGAAAGTGCAATACCAAGTGAGGACACCGAAGTTGGTCGCAATGCAAGTTTATCCATTGTTTCTGAACATCTTTCAGGTTTTGATGGCGAAGCAATATCATGGTATTCTGACTCTGGGTGTGCACAAACAAGGAAATCATAACATGTGATGTTATTTATTTATGGATTCTTTAGGACAATTTTTTTTTTTTTTTTTTTTTTTTTACCTTTAGGTTGCAAGAAAAGTAGTCTGCAAACAATTTCATACGTCTGACCTGACAATTTTTTAATTTAACACAAATGAAACCTTTTTTTTTTTTCGGAGGTTGTTGGGATGTATGTTGAATATAACACAAGTCCATGTTATATTCAACACACACAAATCCACAACACAAATTACTGCTAGAAAAACAGGTCATGTGTTATATGTAACATAACTTGTTTTTTTTTTTCTTCCGATTTGTGAGAAATGAAACAATAAAAGTACCTTCGTTTGATGTATTTGGGAGGTTGTTGGGATGTATGTTGAATATAACACAAGTCCGTGTTATATTCAACACACACAAATCCACAACACAGATTACTGTTAGAAAAGCAGGTCATGACCTATATTCAACATAACCTTTTATTTTTTCGATTTGTGAGAAATGAAACAATAAAAGTACCTTCGTCTGATGTACTAGTAAAGTCCGACATTTTTCGTTCCAGTTGTTTTTCGTTCTCTATGGCAACAAACAAACGATGCATTATGATCAACATGCATGAACGAAATTACAAAAGAAAATGAGTATATGAAATCGAGATGGTTGAAACGATTGAAACCATTTTTGCAAAACAACATTTTCTGATAAAGTCATTTTCAGAAAATGAAGAGTCACAAACACAACCCATGAAGTTTAATTATAATTTTCAGCAAAAAATTGAGAAGGGAACTTTAATTTACTTCAGAACCGGTAAAGGAAAACAGAAATGTCTACCATTTTTTGGACGAAAAACAAACCTGAGTCGCCGACTTGTATAGGATCAGCCACCGTGTTAGGGTTCTTAGTTTTGAAGGTCCTTCTTGTGGTAACCATTTTCTGGCTTTTGTAGAATAAGAAGAGAAAGGTTTAGGTTTTCGTTCGTACTGTGAAATGGAGTAGTGGAAATGTTTAGTGGAGTGGAGAAGGAAAATGGTACTATGGAAATGGAGAAAATGGATAGACGTTTATTGTGTGTTTTTAATTCAAGTCCCGCAGGTCTGACAGTTCGAAATATGGCAGTTGGAGATTGTAATCGTGTGCGACGCAATGATCATTTGATCACACATTGGGCGCGTTGGAACTGATAATGATATGAGTTTTTGTTGAATATACTGGTGAATGGACATTGTGTATTAATTTCCCCAAAATAAGTAAATAAATAACAATGTTGAATATAACACGGTTTTATTTTGCAACATTTTTCTTACTTAAAACATTTTTTTAATAATTTTTCAAGAATTATCATGATTAATACAACATGATACCTTGTTGAATATAACATGGACTCGTGTTATTTTCAACACGTTATCATTTTCAAACTTTTTTTTTTCAAATCATTTTTGTTAATATACAAGGATTTACCATTGTTAAATCCAAGATATACTATGTTGAATATAATATGATTTTTTTTTTTTTTTAAATTCATTTTTGTTAATGTACAAGGAATTACCAAGGTTAAGCCAAGATTATACCGTGTTGAATATAACACGAATTCGTGTTATATTCAACACAGTACCATTTTTATTTTTATTTTCAAATTCATATTTGTTAATATACAACGAATTATTATGGTTAATACATCATGACACCATGTTGAATATAATATGACCTCGTGTTATATTCAACACCTTATCATTTTTAAACTTTTTTGTTCAAATCATTTTTGTTAATATATAAGGAATAATCATGGTTTAATAAAAAATTATCACATGTTGAATATAACACGGTCTCGTATTATATTCAACATGGTGTCATTTACAAACTTTTTTTTTTTTTTTCAAATCATTTTTTATAATATTCAATTAATTATCATTGTTATGACAAGATTTATCCCATGTTGAATATAACACGGCCTCGTGTTATATTCAACATGGTATCACTTTTGATTTTATTTTTTTTCAAATAAGTTTTTGTTATAAGGATGACAATAAAAAAAACAAAAAACAAAAAAACAAACAGATGATATCACGTTGAATATAACATGAACTTGTGTTATATTCAACATAGGTCTTATAATACGATAATCCTAAATAAAGTTGAATATAACATGAGCTCTTGTTATATTCAACATCACAACATTTTGAACATTAGAGTTTCGTTCGAATTTTAGTTATTTAATTTTGTTTTGTTTTTTTATCGAAACCTTCATGTTCTGTTTGTTGATTTAACGATGTTGAATACAACACGTCGTTCATCTTCTGTTCGGATGTTACAGATTTTGAATTTTTAATCCAATGAATTTACAGATTTCTTCGTTCATATTTATTTTATGTTCATTAGTTTAGAATCGATATGTCCATAGTTATTACCGATGACAAATCGATCTTTTCAAATCGATGTGTTTGATGAATGATTTTTGAGTTTGCGACGTTAAGGGAATCAAATGACGAATATGAGTTTTGTACATATTTATGCAATGAATCTGTATGTTTTCGTTGATTAAATGATGGATATGGAGTTGTGACGAGGAGTTTTTCGCAAACGCAATGGATTTCAGATGAATAGTAATGGAGGGGTAAAATTATCCAAAAAACGAAAAGGCCTATTTGGTAACATGTTTTTAGAAAAGGTCTATACTGTAGTTTTCTCCTCATTTGAGGACCATCTAGTAAGCGCCCCTTATTATTATTATGTTTTTGGATTGGCAAGTTAAATAAAAAGAAAAGAAAAACTTATTAAAGAAATAAAAAATATATATATATAAAACTACAATTTTATCTTTAATTCTGTCCAATTTAAATGAAAATTTTAATTAAAAAATCTTTTAAAACTATTTTAATACTTAAAGAGTTTAATTTGAAACACAACAAAATTATTAAATAACATACAAATGTGTCAATATTTAAATGGTCATAAATAGAAATTTTCATTTTCTTAATACATATCTTTATTAGGATTGTAAGTTGTAGTCCAGTACCCGACCCGACCGCCCGCGCCCGACTGACCCAATGTCGACCCGATCGAAAGGTAACTATCAAGTAATGCTAAAATGTAGCAGGAGACTTTAATGCCACACATGGTAGATAGGAGTGGCTAGGGTGTTCTCAGTTTGATACTCAAGCTGCCAATCATATATTGGATTGTATTCATATGTATGGGCTAGTCAAGTTGCCGTTCTCTGGAAATAAATTCACGTGGTGTAGCTCTAAGCATCGCATGAGGAAGAAATAGAGTAGGTTAGACAAAACATTAATGAGTGGCAACATCTCTTCCAGGTTATCAAAGTTCATTATTTAAATAAAGTTTGTTTGGATTATAGTCTACAATTGATCAAATGCAGAGAGAATCACCTGAGAGGTAAACAGTCCTTTAAATTTCTGTATTTTTTGTGCCAACATCATAATTTTGCTAAGACTGTTAAGGAGTCTTGGGCTATACCTATATCGGGAAACTTGTTTCAAAGGTGGCGTAGAAAAATGAAAAGGCTCAAGTCAGTGCTACATGAATGGAACTTCAAAACTTGGAAATATTTTTGATAGGGTCAAGATACTTGAAAAAAAAAATGTATCATATTGAAAGGTAAACTGCATATGATTGCTCTCATTCCCAATAATGTTAACCCTGCTATTCCTACCGACTTTAGGCCGATTAGTTTACGTAATTTCTTGAATAAGGTGGTTACTAAGATTTTGTTTAGTAGAATTGCTATTGTTGCCTAAAATCGTTTCTCAAGAATAATGTGTTGTTGTGCAAGGTAAAAATATTTTGGACAACATTCTGTTAGCGTAGGAATTTAAGCACAAGGTGCAAGAAGGAAATGTCATTGTAAAACTCGACATGGTAAAGGCGTATGACCCTGCTTTTACGAAATGTGGATCGACATGGTGTATGGGGTGATTTCAAATAATTATTTCCCTGTGCTTGTTAATGAGGGTATGGGTAGTTTTTTTAGATCTCAGAGAGGATTGAGACAAAGGGATCCCCTATCTGTTAGACATTCATCATTGTTGTTGACATTTTCTCAACAAAAATTAAAAAGCTATTAGATAAAGGAGATATTCAAAAAGCACACACAGTCGGTGAATGAGAATCCGATTTCGCATCTCTCATATGCTAACAATATGGTGGTTTCCTAAATGGAAAGAGAAAGTATGTGGATAATTTTTCGAAGTTGCAAAAGAGAGTTTGAGGTGTGTTTGGGTGATAGGTGTAATTTACCTTAGTTTTCGAGTATATTTATTATGTTTTATTACATTTTAATACGTTTATATGTATTTTTGTATAAATTAGGTGTGTGGGGGTGAAAAGGCATGAAAATGGATCATAAACGATCAAATCGGATCAAGAACAGTGGAAGAACGGCGGAAAAACAAGCATAAGGGCAAAATTTAGAATTGCAGCCCACCGCCGCGGTGTCCAAACCATTGCCGCGGCGGTCAATATGTAGAGAAGACTTGAACTTGCTGGAATCCCACCGCCGTAGCGGTGAAACAACAGAGAGGTCTCTGATCCCACCGCCATGTCCATCGCCGAGGCCGTGACCTAGCCGACATACTCACCGCCGTGGCGGTCACTCTGCACATAGTTTAGATATTTATTTAGATATTTTGGCTCCCTATTTATTCCTATCTCCTCTATTTCAGCTAAGGGAGAGCTCATTATAGACTCCTTAGGGTTAGGATATTTTGAGAGTGTTTTGAGGTGTGCTCAACCAATTCCGAAGGAAAGCAACACGTTGCAAAGAAGGAGAAGCGATCATTGGACGGTTTTAGTAGCAAATCTTTGGACTACGTCTAGGTTCTTCCGTTTTTCTCTTTATTTTCTTAACTTTGGTAGGTTGTTGAGCATGTTTAGCTCAGTTTTCATTAGTATTTATTAATTATAAATTCATTTTTTATCGCCTAGATAAAGTTAGGTTATGACAATTGCGGTACTCGATAATAATCTCAACCAATCCTTATGGATACGACAACCCCTACTCCTTCCCATCTATACTAAAACTTGACTCATACACTTGCGGTGAAAGTGACAACATAATATTCCGCCACCAAGTTTTCGGTGCCGTTACTGGGGATTATGTTTTAGATTATTTTCGAGATTGTGAGTAAATGACCCGATTTTAATTTAGGCATTTCTTTTGTGTATAATTTTTCTTTGTAGTTTTGTTTTTATTTCTTATGCAGGGTACTTAAAGATGTTAGATCGACGAGTAATGATGCATTTCTTTCAACGGGATTTTGAGCCGTTTTATAATACTTAGGATCGATACAAGGATTTGCTACTCTAGTTTCTGAACCATTGTTTCCCAAGGGGGTGTCAACTACTGAATTTTCTAGATGGGTTACAAGTCGTAACTAGAATGTGGGTGGAAGTAGAAAACGGTATGATATGTTGAAAATACCTATCTACTTCTAAGCCGAATTTGGTAGTTTTCAAGTGTCTTAGTAATATTTTATTGTGTTTTTGTTTATTTTTATGTAAATCAGCTGTAGGGACGTAACAAAGTGATAAACAAGCAAAGCATTGGGAAAACGGTGAAGAAATGGTGAGAGAAATAAGGTTTTAGGACAACTAACGCACCGCCGCAGCGGCCATTCACCGCCGAGGTGGTAAAAGTCCAGTAAGCTTTGTCAATCTCACCACTGAGGTGGTGAAAGTACAGAGAGTTTAGGTTTTGGTTCACCGCCACAACAGTCAGTCACTGCTATTGCGGTGAAGTTAACCGACCTAACTCACCGCCGAGGCGGTCTCTTTGTGCAAAAAATATATATTTTCTAGATATTTTGAAGCCTTCTATTTAAACCCTTGTTTCCCCCATTTGTTAAGAATGGTTCCACACTTAACATACATGATCTTAAGCTATTCTTGAGAGCTCAAAGAGGAGATTCAACATTTGGAGAAGAGGAATCATTTCAAGACCGATCTTTGGTGACAGTGAACCACTCCACTATAAGATTTGATCATTCTACCTTTGTTTCTATCTTTGTAATTTAATGTTTTATTGTTAATGATGATGAATCCTTCTTATTTTAATATTTGCATGGCTAAGATCATGGTAGGATAGATAAATATTATCTAGGGATTGATGTAACTCATTTAAATACATGTTTGATTGAATATATGTTACTTTAACGGTTGTTTGTCTAAATTCGATTGTGTTTACCATTTTATTACAATTTTAATATGCTTGATAAGGTATTAGGGTTGGTTTTGAAAATACGGGGTTTGACACTCGAGAGAGGTAACCCCGAATTCGGACTAGGGTTAAAACACATCACGACAATCTATCGATCCGGGAGGGTACTAGAAAGTGTGCAATCCATGAGGTTGGGTCAAGACTCATGTGACTATGTGTTATATAAAACGTTAGAGGGGGACTTCAGCGTTAACGCGAAGTCTTATAATCGCTCATTTACACTCGGGAGAGGTAATAAGCGTGTTTGAGATACCTAAATTGTCGGATAGGATAAATACCATTATTGTTAATTAAACGAAGTCAAACATGTATTAAGTTAATGAAATCAATCCCTAGGTAATCCATTTAATTAGAATTAACCCAATAGTTTTTAGGTTAACTTAGTTTTTAATTATTCAAACTCAAATATTTCTTAAACTGTCGAGATATTATAAGACTATGCAAATCACGGTATTCAATTAATCAAACACGTTTCCCAGAGGACGATATTCGATCAAAAGATTCCCTATATTAAAACTTGACCTCGTGCACTTACGAGTATATTAAGACGTGAAAAAGTAGTCGCATCCGAGTTTTTGGCGCCATTGTCGGGGATCAATGTTTTGATTTGATTGATATTGTGACCAAGTGGTTGAATATTAATCCAGACAATTCTTTTGTTTTATTTGTTTTTCAATTCATTATTTTTTTAATTTGTTTCATTTGTTGTGATCGAACAGTGCATGCGACGTAGTAAAAGTTTGGAATTCTTCACTCTTGATCCCGAGATCGAGCGCACCTTAAGGAAGATAAGGAGAGAGAGAAGAAGCCAAGCTCAAACTATGGCCGACGGTGGAGACGACTATATGCCAAATATACCTCAACAACCGCAGGTACCGCAGGCACTACCGCAGCTGTCTCTAGAGCAGGAAGTTCCACAACGGGTCCTTAGGGACTACTATTGGCCAGTTATGATCGATAACTACTCAGGAATTTGGAGGCAGCCGATCCAGGCCAACAACTTCGAGTTAAAGCCCACCCTAATCAATTCAACAAAACCAATATGGCGGCAATCTGCATGAGGACCCAAATGTCCATCTGGCTACCTTTCTAGAGATATGCAATGCAGTAAAAATCTGTGGTGTTGCTGAGGATGTAATACGGTTGAGGTTATTTCCATTTTCACTTCATGACTGAGCACGGGGTTGGTTATAATCGATTCAACTGGAAAGTATCAACACTTGGGAGGACCTTACTCAAAGGTTCCTTACTAAGTTTTTCCCGCCTTCAAAGACTTCTCAACTCAGAGGTGAAATAGCGCAATTTTTCCAGAGGGACTACGAGCCATTGTTCGAAGCATGGGAAAGATTTAAGGATCTATTGTGTCGGTACCCCCAACATGGGTATCAAGATTGGTTTCAAACCCAACTCTTCTATAATGGGTTGGATGGCAAGGACCATAGTTGATGCCACCTTCAGAGGATCATTGTTGTCAAAAACACCTGCTGAAGCAAATGTGTTACTGGAAGAAATGGTAGCCAATAATTACCAATGGCCAAACGAGAGGAACACGGGACGAAAGGTAGCTTCAATTCAAGAAGCCGATCATATTGCTATCTTATCGGCCCAAGTCTCAAAACTCTCGGATCAATTGGTTGCCTTCTTAACTAAAGATGCTTCGTCAAGCCGTGAAGCGGAGAATGTTGCAAGTAGTTCTCAACCCGGAGTGCATAGTGAGTTCAAAAAATGTCATTTCGTCAACAATCAGGCTTATACTTTCAAGCCCACCGCAAATATTCCAACTCACTATCATCCTGGACTTTGCAACCATGAAAACTTTTCATATGCGAACAATCAGAACACGTTGTGGTTATGGAACTCAAGCTCAAGGTTATCCTATGCAACAAAACCGTCAAATGTAACAAAATCGTCAAATGCAACAAAACCGTCAAATGCAACAACCTCAAATTCTAAATCAAAAGCTAAACTTGGAAGATATGATGGGATCTTTCATGAATGAAACACAAACAATATTGTGTAAGACGCACAATAGGCTTAATAAGAATGAGACGAGGCTTGACTCGATTGAGACCACGTGTACAAACACAAATGCTACTGTGAAATCATTGGAGACTTAGATCGGGCAACTTGCAAGTACCATCCAAGAGCAGACCAAGGGAAAGTTTCCTAGCAACACGAAAACTAACCTGAGAGAATGCAAGGCTATTACGTTAAGAAGCGGAAAAGAGGTTGAAGCAAGAAAATCGACGGAGGAAGAGCCGGGGGTAAGCCATGATGTTAACCAAAATGAACCAAAGAGACATGTGGAGGAGAAAGTTGATGAAGAAGTTGTTGAGAGAAAGTAGGGGAAGAATGAAGACAAAATGGAAGAGAAAGGAGAGAAGAAGAAAGAAGAGAAAGTGGAAGAAAAGAAATGAGATCAAAAGGTGATTCTGGGGAGAATTACATTCCCGGACAATCCACCGATTCTAACCAAACCTTTGCCTTATCCGTAACGATTCCAAAAGAAGAAGTTGGATTATCAATTTACAAAGTTTCTTCATATCTGCAAGAAAATACAAATCAACATACCTTTTGCGGATGCGTTAGAACAAATGACCAACTATGGAAAGTTCTTGAAAGAAGTAATGACGAAGAAAAAGAAGTTGGAGGAATACAAGACGATGAAAATGACGGAGGAATATAGTGCTATACTACAAAGAAAATTACCTGAAAAGCTGAAGGATCCCGGTAGTTTCATAATTCCGTGTACTATCGGGAAATCTCATTTCGACAAGGTATTTTGTGATCTTGGTGCCAGTATCAACTTGGTTCCATCTCCGTCTACCAAAAGTTGGGGCTCGGGAATGTTAAGCCAACCACAATTTTCCTCCAAATGGCGGATTGATCGTTAACCTATCCGAAATGAATTATTGAGGATGTCTTGGTGAAGGTGGACAAGTTCATCTTCTCGGTGGACTTTGTTGTGCTAGAAATAGAGGAGGATAGGGAGATTCCAATCATCCTTGGAAGGTCTTTTCTTGCAACGGAAAAGGCTTTAATTGATGTACATAATGACAATTTGACGTTGCGAGTTAATGAAGATAAGGTAAAGTTCAACATTTTCAACACTATGAACTTTCTGGATGAATGTCCTAAATGCAACTAAGTAGATGTTGTTGATTCGTGTGTGAGGGAACTCTTTCATGAAAATGTAGATATGGATCCATTGGAGCATATACTCACAAATTCCTTATCTATGGGGGATTTTGGTGAGGAAGGCTCAACCACGAAAGTTGGTGTTGTGGACTACGTTCTTGCTATGGAGGCTCAATCTAAAGACGTAAAGGATCCGATTCATGTGGCTAATATGAAAGAAGAAACTAGTTCTCAAGAACTATCTAATCCGCCTCATAGTGGATTAATACTCAAGCAATTACTGGATCACCTTCAGTATATCTTTTTGGGGGAGAATTTAACTAATCCGGTGATAATCTCATCATCCTTGACAGAGGAGGAAGAATACAAGTTGCTAAAAATTCTGAAACGACATAGATCTACTTTTGCGTGGTCTATTTCCGACATTAAAGGAATTAGCCCAACAATATGCATGCACAAGATCTTAATGGAGGATTCATTCAAACCTTCCATTGAGCATCAACGGAGGTAAATCCGGCAATGAAAGAAGTTGTTAGAGCGGAGGTGTTGAAGCTCTTGAATGTTGAAATTATATATATTATATCTAATAGCGAGTAGGTTAGTCCGGTGCAGGTGGTGCCAAAGAAAGACGGCGTGATGGTTGTGAAAAATGATAAGAATGATCTTATTCCAACATGAACCATCACTGGGTGGCGAGTGTGTATTGACTATCGGAGATTGAACAAGGCAACAAGGAAATATCATTTTTTGCTTCCATTCATTGATTAAATGCTTGATCGTCTTGACGACTGTTATCATTATTGTTTTCTTGATGGCTACTCGGGGTATAATCAAATAGCCATAGTACCGGAAGACTAGGAGAAGACGACCTTTACATGCCCGTATGGGACATTTGTCTACCAACGTATGTCGTTTGGTCTATGCAATGCATAGACCACATTCCAACGGTGTATGATGGCAATATTCTCGGATATGGTGGAAGACATTATGGAGGTTTTCATGGATGACTTTTCAATTTTTGGGTCGTCCTTTGATTATTGTTTATATAACTTGGCACTTGTTCTCAATCGTTGTGAAGAGAAACACTTGGTTCTCAACTGGGAGAAGTGTCATTTTATTGTTAAAAAAGGAATAGTCTTAGGTCATCGAGTCTCTTCGAAGGGGCTCGAGGTATACCGAGCCAAGATTGAAACAATTGAAAAACTTTCACCTCCGATAAATGTGAAGGGAGTCCGTAGTTTCTTGGGGTGTGTCGGCTTCTACCGACGCTTTATCAAAGACTTTTTAAAGACGGTAAAGTCATTATGTCACTTACTCGAGAAGGATACCCCATTTGAATTTGACGAAGCTTACTTGAAAGCTTTTAATGCAATGAAGGAAAAGTTGATCACGACACCTATAATAGTTGCTCTGGATTGGAACGAGCCATTTGAAATAATGTGTGATGCTAGCGACTATGCGGTTGGAGTGGTTTTAAGCCAACGCAAGGAGAAAATCTTCTGACCCATTTATTATGCAAGCAAGACTTTGAACGATGCACAGGAGAATTACACTACAACCGAGAAAGAGATGTTGGCGATTGTTTTTGCATGCGATAAGTTCCACTCCTACATTATAGGATCCAAGGTGATCATCTATACGAATCACGCTGCCATCCGGTACTTATTCGCCAAGAAAGATGCCAAATGCATCTAATCAGGTATATTATCTTGTTGCAAGAGTTTGATGCGAAGATAAGAGACAAGAAAGGGAGTGAAAATGTTGTTGCATATCATTTGTCATGGTTGGTGCAAAAGGATGTCGGTGATGAGTCCTGTATTACGGATGTGTTCCCTAATGAGCAATTGTTCAAAATTGTCACTACACTTTCGTGTTTTGAGGATATCATCAATTTTCTAGCCCGCAAAGTGTTACCACTGGATCTTACATGTGCCCAAAGGAATAAATTCTTGTTCGATTCGAGGCACTATATGTGGGACGAGCCATTGCTATTCAAGAAGTGTGCTGATCAGTGATTCGGCGATGTATTCTAGAGGAAGAGATGGCGAGTATTCTTTATCACTACCATTCATCACCTTGTAGTGACCACTTTGGAGCGACTCGGATAGCCGCAAAAGTGCTTCAGTCAGGTTTTTACTAGCCATCATTGTTTAGAGATGCTTATACTTTTGTGAAAACTTGCGATCAATGCCAACAGGTGGGTAACATTTCAAGAAGGCATGAATTGTCGCTTACGTCTATTCTTGAATTAGAGTTGTTTGATATGTGGAGTATAGACTTCATGGGGCCGTTTCTACTGGCGGTGGACTACGTATCTAAGTGGGTCGAAGCTATGGCGACGCCTTTCAATGATGCCAAATTGGTTCTTAAGTTCCTTTAGAGAAATATCATGACACGGTTCGGGATACCTCGGACCATAATTAGTGATGAAGGAACCCACTTTCGTAACAAAATGTTCAATACTTTGTTAACAAAGTATGGGTTGAGGCATAAGGTGACGCTGTCATACCATCCGCAGACAAACGGCCAAGTCGAAGTGTCAAACATTGAGATCAAACAAATTTTGGAGAAAACTGTTCATTCTAATCGTAAGGATTGGGTAGTGAAGTTGGATGATGCACTATAGGCATACTGCACGGCTTTTAAGACACCGGTCAGCATGTCGCCGTATCGGTTGGTGTTTGGAAAAGCGTGTCACTTGCCAGTCGAGTTGGAGCACCGTGCCTTTTGGGCGATAAAGAAATTGAACTTAGATCTCCTCCAACTCAATGAAATTGAGGAATTCCAGAACAAGACGTATGAAAATGCCAAGCTCTGTAAAGACAAGATGAAAAGGTGGCATGACAAGAAGATAGAGAGTAGAGAGTTTAGCCCGTGTCAACAAGTTTTATTGTTCAATTCATGGCTGAGGCTCTTTTCCAGAAAGTTAAAGTCCCGATGGTCCAGACCATTTCGGATCAAACATGTATTTCCATTCGGCTTTGTCGAATTGGAAGGTGATGACGGACGAATTTTTCGAGTCAATGGGGAGCAGATCAAATATTATTTCGAAAACGAAGAGCGAGTTATGGAGAGTATCTCCCTCGTTGACGACTGACCATAGAATTTGCTAAGTCCAGCTGGGGACGATAAATCAAGCACTTTTTGATATGAAATCGAGGGTATGATCTTGCCCGATTTTTGCTATTACTTACTTTTTGGAGGCCGGAGTGGTCTCGGAGCGTGTTTGGAGGTGAATTGAGGAGTGTGGATACTCGAGGATGTGTTTCGCACTTAAAATTGTTGAACTAGCGAAGTGGAAGTGCGTGGTGTGGAGCCTTGTTGTGAAAACTTGAAGAAATCGTGAAAATCTAGCAAGAAGATCACCATTGAGGCAGTGAAAATACAAGATGTTAGGTTTTGAACAAAATGCTTCATCGCTGAGGCGGTGAAACTTCAGGTTGTGGTTTTAAAAAAGGCATTTCACCGCCGCGGCGGTGAAACAACTGAATGTTTGGGTTTTAAAAAAGGAGCTCCACCGCCGCGGCAGTAAAGCCTCTGTTCGAATAAAATGATACTACTCATTTTAAACCGCCACAACCTCCTCTAAAATCCGAAATCTCTCTATTTTCATCCTCCCAAACCGTTTCCAACCCTTAAATCCATCCTTCCATTTTCAAAATTTGTGATTTTCACCACGAATCATCATCCAAAAATCAATTTCCAACCCATTTTCGAATCCTAGGGTTTAAGGAACGAAAGGTGGGATTTCACCCATTTTCAATCGTTTGGACCGAATGTTTTCAACAAGTACTTTTGATCCTATATTTCATCTATATGTTGAAATCTTTGGTTGATTTGTATATTCATATCAAGAATTGCTGAATTTGGATTGTGTCGTAAACCCTTGAACCCCATTTTCGCGATTTTCTTTATCACTATGGGATTTTGGTTTGATTTTTGGTGATGAACACGTTTTCTATGGATTGTTTCATTGTGTGATACAAAATTACATGCTACGTTGTTGAAATTTTGTTGAAATCGTTGCGATTGGTGTGCACGTTTTAAGAATTGTGACGTGTTCTTGACGGTGTTGATTTAGGGGATTGTTTTCTTTTGTTCATATATGATTGGTCTGCTGGGTTTTGTGATTGTGATTAATAAGAGCCATGACTAAACGAGTTGCATCAAAAAGGGCAAGGGGAGAAGGTTCGAGTTCTCGCGCCGAGGGTCCTGCTGCCGACTATGATTTTGCCCGGTTTGTTTCCAAACAAGCCGAGGAGCACTTTAACTGCTTCGAACATAAATGAACATGCATTCAACAATGAGGCTTTGGGCAATTAGAAACTCTCCCGACAAAATTTCAAGATGTGATCCGAAGCCGCGGTTGGAAATATTTTTGCAAATCACCACCTTGGGGCGAGGTGACTTTAGTACGATAACTCTATGCAAACATTACCAAAGCAAATGACAACTGGATAAGGGTCTGAACTCGCCCCATCTCATTCAGTCCTGAGCGTATTAATGAAGTTTTGGGATTGGCGGCCCCGGAACCATCTCACGAACCATATGGGGGTAGAAATCCGAGCATGGACACTGTGATCCAAGCCATCACTTCAAGCAACGTCCAGTGGACTCATACAGGGCCAGGTTTAGTCACTTTCTTAGCTAAGTTCCTTAATTCGATCCCCAAAATATGCATAATTTTGTTTGCGGAAGCCTTCTCCCGACATCTCACTTGTTGGACGTCTCCAAAGAAAGGGCCATGACGCTATATTCGATTCAGATGGGCAAGCTGCTCAATGTCAGGTTCTTGATCTACTCTTCTATTCTTCCTGCCATCAATACAACAAAGGCCGGTCTTCCATTTTCTTCGCTATTGACCGACCTATTTCGACGGGCCGATGTATCAATAACTGGGGATAGCCCTTGCCCCCAATCATTCTGCTCGATCTACTTATGATAACTCGGATGTGGAAAGGTGGAGCGCAAGAGGCGGGGGAGCAAGAAGCTGAAGAAGAGGAAGGGCCCGCAGAGGAAGAGGCGGGGCCATTTGTGGCCTCAATTTTAGAAGTACCCGGTGGCCCCAATTTTAGAAGTACCCGGTGACCCCTTGATCATTTTGGAGAGGGTCTATATGGAGCTCTAGTATGTGTGGCTTAACAATGACATTCTTTACCAAGGGCAATATAATTCGGATCTCCGAAATGCTGAGCTCCGGATGTTCCTGAACCAATATACGTGTCAACAAGATCAAGTCCAATAGCTCATTAGCGAGTGCCTCGGCATCTATATGAGTGCTTATCCGCCAATGCCTCAATTTTCATCGCACCTCTTACAACGGCCACACTTTCTTTTCCGACAAGATAGTGGTGGCAATGACGTTTTTCCAAGTGGACAGTAGGAGGTGAGACTTCTATGTCTTATCTCCTAGGTATGTGTTCAAAACCCAATATTTTCTCATGAATGCTATACTGCTATTGGGTTCGCTGCTCAGTCAGTGTGGACACTGCCTACTTTAAGTTTGGGGAGATGTTCATCCAATTTTGTTTTTGTTAGAAAAGGATAAACAAAATTTTGATGTATTATATTTGGATGTTTTATGTATGCCTAGTTACGCTTTGTAAAAGCTTAGATGTATATTGTAGATTTTAACATATAGTAAAGTTTTATTTTAAATTTTTGTGTTTATGCATGTGAAACGCGTAGTTTGGTGTATGTATATTAGTATTTAGATTTAACGTAGAGATGTTTATATATGAAGTAGTATTTGCGTTTAAGTTGTTGAGTTCGTTTGGGCCATTTCCCGCTGATGAAAATTATCCTCTAATTGTATATTGAGGTCAGGGGTGATGCCATTCATGTGTGTTTTGTGTCCTTGGCATGTCGATTAGGTAAAAATCATTTTGATCCTAAAATCGCACGATAGCATAGACTCAATGTATACTCATTCGAACGATTTGACGCAAATTATTCAGTAATAAGTTCATAACAAATTTGAAGAATCTAAAACTTGACTGGAGGAAACTTGAGGCGAAATCCTAGTTCAGGAGGCATGATTTAGGCCTTCATTTTTATCGTTTGAACCTTTAAAGCTAACCTTGAAATTTTTATCCCTCGTTACCCTATCGAAGCCGATAACCTATTCAATTCTGAACATGCATAAATACCCTATCCATTTAAAAAAAATCCAAACCTTTGTTGCTAAGCCAAACGCACGAATTGAGTGAAATCAAGTTAGTATTATTTTATGCTACTTGAAGTAAACGGTCAGGTTTTGGACGAATTTTTATTGGTACGGTATTAGTGTATTCACTTGTCATTCTTTGAATTCTATTTACACGCCCCTAAAATTGTACAAAATTGAATAAGTTTGGGAGTGTGTTTGTTTGTCTAAAAATAATTATGTGAATATAGCTTTTATTTACGTACTTTTGACAAGCGAATATTCTTAAAGTCTTGTTTAGGGTTGTGTTTTAAATATTTGGGGTTACGAGATAGATATAGCGACAAGCGTTTGTGCCTCGAGTATTGCTGAATGATCGTAATTATAACGATTACCTATTTTCTATTCCTGAGATACCCTTGGTCGTTCTCCAATGCCTATCCAAGTTGTTGGCCCAGTAGAATACCCAAGAGGGGGGTGAATTGGATAATTAAAAAATAATCAAAATTAAATTAAATAAATCAAATAATTAATTTTATACCTAAATTAATTATTATCTTTATAATACAGTGGAAGAATATTATCAATCTAAGTGCACACCCAAACAACAAAAATAACAAAATAGTAATGCAACAGACAAAAGATTTATACTGGTTCACTAAGCTACTCTTGGTTAATCCAGTCCCCCGAGCTCCACGGAGGTCGCACCCACTAAAACCAAGATCCCTTTAAAGGTAGGAACCAAACCTGCACGCCGATTCTTTTACAGGCTCAGAATCAACCTTTACAATATCTTTTTCTCAGGCTAAGGAAGAACCTCTACTTTTTACAGGTTAAAGAATAACCTAATTCTTTTTTAACACTATAGCACAAGAATCAAAATCTCTCAAAACACTCCAACTATCATTTTCACAGGTAGGGATGGAACCTTTACAAATCACTCACAATGCAATTTTTATCTAGGAAGAATCACTACCTCAATCTCTTTACAAGAAGAGACTAAAACCCAGCTACCCTTAATTAAATACCCCCAATGGTATTTAACCCGTCACAACTCACCAATACAAAAATTGATAAGAAGTATATCTCATTCTGAGCTTCTACCACCCCAGATAAATAATAACTCAATTAATATTCCAACTAGTGATAGAAATACGTAAGATACAAAAATCTGAATTCAACAAGATATGGGTAGTAAATTGGAGCACGTAATTAGATTAAAGAAATTATTTGTAAAAAATATTTTCTTCAAAAATCAGAAACAATTTCTAAGATCAATTTCCAAATATAGAATAATAAACAAACAATAAGTAATATGGAAATATCTCACCCGAAATCCACTGAAATAATGATTAGAACAATGTAGCTTCAAATCCGGTATCAACAAAAATTGATCGCAATTGATTCTCAAAATCACTCTTAGAAAAGCTCACAATATCGTAGAATGATAACTCTTATAAAAGCTCACAAATGATATAAACTCTTTTAGCTCTCTCTCAATGAATAATTAGTCCTAAATAAAAATTCTCAGGTTTATTTAAAGGAATATGTAATCAACCTTCTAATGACTAGTTTACATGTGCTATGATAATTAAAAACTCTTATAGACCCCTTATATCATAAGAACTTCATTTAGGTTCAATTCCACTTAAAAACATCTTTCAAATCTCTCAATTAAACCCCCAAAGTATTTATTAATCTTAATAAATAAGTATAGAATCTATTTCAAGTACCAAATTGAGAAACATTAATATTTAATAAACCATATTAATAGGATTTAATTAGTATATAAACCATATTTTAAATATAGATAATATCCCCTAAATCTTTCTCAAATTCCAACCAAAAGCGGCTACTTTTGGATATAATCTCAAATCAAACAGTATCCTAAAATAGTGCATTTGGTTAACTGCCCAATCGACTGTCCAACTCAGGTTATAGCCAAACTATCGCTGTTGCGTGCATAGGTCGACCGCCTAGTCGACTCACAGATTCAGAGAGTTCAACACTACTTCACTGGTCGACCTATTGGTCAACTTGTTGATTTAGAGAGTTCAGCCCTTCTTGGCCAGTCGACCTATCGGTCGACTTAGAGATATAGGATGTTACAGCTTTTATGTCCGATCGATTCACCAATCGACTGCTGTCACGGAATCTCTTATCTGAATACGTTTTTAACTTATTTTCTTTTACAATTTCGCCTCTTTAACCATTTTCTTCTCTTGATTAGCTCCACTAATATTCTTATATTCCATTTTATTCTTTCAAAATTATTTCTTCTTATTTCACATAGGAGCAAATAATTTAACTTAATCAAAACACACATAAAAGATAAAATACATTTTGTGTCATGTGTATGTTCCTAAATGGGATATTAAGAGTTAAGATTCACTTGAGTTGTTTTTCCTCATTTCTTCAAACTCTTAATTCTTCTTCATTATCTTGACATCTTCATTTCTCATCCATTTAATTTGACGTCTTCATTACTGGAACTTTAAATCACTGAAACACTCAATTAAACATTAGTTCCATCAAAAGATCAATACTTAATTGTTCATCAAAATCTTAGGATCAACACAAGCCCTATTGATCTCTTTGAATTTCTGAACCTACATTAGTGGATAGTCGAGCCCAGTTAAGTATATGGTTTTTCCTAATCCTTAAACAATTTAAGTCATGAGCTAAGTTATTCAATAATCCAATCTGGTGTTTGGATGGATATATATTTGATTTCTCACCCACATACTTTAATTGGATCTAGAATTGTTTTTATTGATATTAAGTGTTGAAATTCTAGAATACCACGTAGTATGTGTTATTTCCCGAACTTGATCTGATTGAGGGCTGTTGAGGGAGGAACAACTTGGTTTCTTCGATTGAACTTGGAACTCGCATGCGTTTACTTCTAATTTGTCAAAGTTTATTCATTTTTAGTAGTTAGCTAGTTAATTAGTATAGTTAGTTTATTTTAGTGTAGGGTGTTTTACTCAAGTACTAGCAAAATTCCAAATTTGGAGGTATTTGATAGGTTGAAAATACCAATTTACTTCTAAGCCAAATTTGATAGTTTTTGAGTATTTTAGTAATATTTTATTGCATTTTTGTTTGTTTTTATGTAAATCAGGTGTAGGGGTGTAACAAAGTGATAAACAAGCAAAGTGGTGGGAAAACGGTGAGAGAAATAAGGTTTCAGGATAGCTAACTCACCGCGGAGGTGGTGAAAGTTTAGTGAGCTTTGCCAATCTCATCACCGAGGCGGTGAAAGTACAGAGAATTTAGGTTTTGGCTCATCGCCGCAGTGGTGAAGTTAACCGACCAAAATCACCGCCGAGACGGTTTCTCTGTGTAGAAAATATCTATTTTCTAGATATTTTGAAACCTTCTATTTAAACCCTTGTTTCCCCCATTTGTCAAGAACGGTTCCACACTTAACATACATGATCTTAATCTATTCTTGAGAGCTCAAAGAGGAGATTTAACATTTGGAGAAGAGGAATCATTTCAGGACCGATCTTTGGCGACAGTGGATCACTCCACTCTAAGATTTGATCATTCTACCGTTGCCTCTATCTTTGTAACTTAACGTTTTATTGTTAATGATGATGAATCATTCTTGTTTTAATATGTTCATGGCTAAGATCATGGTAGACTAGATAAATATTATGTAGGGATTGATGTAACTCATATAAATACATGTTTGATTGAATATATGTTACTTTAACGGTTGTTTGTCTAAATCCGATTGTGTTTACCATTTTATTACAATTTTAATATGCTTGTTAAGGTAATAAGGTTGATTTTGAAAATATGCGGTTTGACACTCGGGAGAGGTAACCCCGGATTCGGATTAGGGTTAAAACACATCACAACAATCTATTGACCCGGGAGGGTGTTAGAAAGTGTGCAATCTTTGAGGTTAAGTCAAGACTTATGTGACTATGTGTTATATATAAAAAAAAAAAAAAAAACTAGAAGGGGACTTCGGCGTTAACGCAAAGTCATATAATCGCTCATTTTACACTCGAGAAGGGTAATGAGCGAGTTTAAGATACCTAGATTGTAGAATAGGATAAACTCCGTTATTGTTAATTAAACAAAGTCAAACATGTATTAAATGAATGAAATCAATCCCTAGGTAATCCATTTAATTAGAATTAACCAAATAGTTTTTAGGTTAACTTAGTTTTTAATTATTCAAACTCAAATATTTCTTGAACCGTCGAGATAATATAAGATTATGCAAATCACGGTAGAAGATGATATCCGATCGAAAGATCCACTATAATAAAATTTGACCTCATGCACTTGCGAGTATATTAAGACGTGAAAAAGTAAACGCGTCCACGGTACCACCTTCTTCTATGAACTAACTGCGGATGAAGCCTTTTGGTCGTTTGAGGAATTGACGGCCTTTGATTATCAGAGTTAGAATTATTCACCAAGTCACCTAAACTTGGGGGATTGTTTCAATACTACGGCGCCATGGATTGACATTCTGAACCAACAGAAAAAGTCTTTCCCCACCCTAGAAGAGATATTTACTACAGTTATGGGAAAGACTCAGGCTTTTTGGAGGGTAACAAATGACCGACTAAATGAGCATGAAGATTGTCTTGACAACATTGAGACGATTTGCACTGAAATCGATGCGACCGTAACGTCTCTTCAGACGTAAATCGGTCAGCTTATCTGCTTGATTGAAGCCGAGTCAGACACGGTGGCACTATGAGATACAAATGCCACGTGCATTAAAAGCTACCGTGAGGAGCCAGAAACGAGCGGAAGGAGCTTGGGAGAGTTCAAATATGATTACTCGAAGGAGACGGGAACCTAAGCATGGATCGACGATTGTGATTTGTCACCATTGGAGATCCAAATTGTGATGCCACCATCGATCCCAAACGATAAGTTCTACGAGGATCCGTATGGCTCACTTATCCTTTGCCGTCATTAGCAACGTTCTTCCATGCCCACCAAGCACATGAGCCGGTAGAGCATCTTGTTGAAAGCTTGAGTCGATCAGAGCCAAATCTCACCAGTCTTGAGGGCATTTTGAATCAAGACCCATATGTGATGTTATACGACACTTTCTATGGGCGAAAGATGCTCTTTGATGAGTCGTTCTCTATGTCGGGCCAAGGATAATAAACCACGCGCTTCTTGGGAGGCCACCCAAGGAAAAAAATAAGTTAAATCCGTCACTGCCGACGTGATTCAGAGGCGAGATTCTCTCGCCTCCCAGGTACGTGTTCTAAACATCCGTCTTCATTTTCATGCTATATGTTGTCATTGGGATCACTGATGGGTTGTTGAGGACACTATCCGTGTTAAGTTTGGTGATGACGTGTAGTATGTTTTATTGTTTTTTCTATGTATGCATGTTTGTTTAGGATTAGATTGTTTAGTTTAGTTGTTGTTCTGTGCTGAGTTTTGACTTCATCTGGGCTATTACCCGATGATGAGTCTATCCTCTGATTGTTTATTGATGTCGAGTTTAAAGCTCATTCATGTGTGTTCTGTATGCTTGACGTATCCTTTTAATAAAAGTTATTGTAGATCCTAAATGCACGAGCACGTAAACTCAATGTATAACTGTCTATTTGATTTGAAAACGATTATCTGTCAACCAAATTCATGACAATAGGGATTTTAGAACTTGATTTGGGGGAAATTTGAGGTGAAATCCTAGGCGAGGTAGTTCGGTAGATATGATTTAGGCATTCGTTTTTATCGCTTGAGTCTTTGAAGCTTACCTTGTTATATGTTTATCCCTCGTTACCCTATCGAAGCCAAATATCCATTTCAAGTCTGAACAAGTAACAAATACCCTGGCCAATAAAACTTCTTTCCAAACCTATATCGCTGAGCCGAAGGCACAATTTGAGTGAATCAAGTTAGCAATTGCAAATGCTACTTGAAGTGAGCAGTTGGGTTTAGGGCGAACTTTTAATTGGTTCGGTATTCAAGTACTCACTTGTCATTTTTCTTCCGTTTTAACCATACCCGTGAAGTTCTAATAATCAAATAAGTTTAAGGGTGTGGTTTGTTGTTTGAAAAAAAATATATATATATGTAAATATTATTTAAATTTTCATTTCTTTGACAAGTGAGTACGTCATTTTTAAATGATTGTTCGGGATGATTTCCAATTTATCTGTGGGGTTTCGAGTGTGAGAGTGCCAAGCATATGCCTCGGGTATCGTCAAGTTAACGATGTTAACCTGTTTTCTAATTCCGATATACCCTTTGCCATTTTTCCAAAACCAAACCAAGTCCTAATGATCTTTTTGAATTTCTTAGACTACATTAGTGGAGAATAGATCTCAGGTCAGGCTTATGGATTCCCTACACCTAAATAGTTTTAGTTATGAACTTTATTGAGGGATAATCTCATCTAATCGACGGATAGTTGTATATTTGAGTTTTAAACACACATACTTTTAACAGGATCTAGAATGGAGCTTACTATCATTGAATGTTGAAATTCTAGAACACCACATGATGTGTTTTATTCTTGAACTTGATAGGATTAGGGGTTGATGAGGGAAAAATCGTTTGGCCGGTAGATGATATTCAAAACTCGCACATTATTGTTTTTAGTATTTTTCGCTTTTAGTTTTTAATTTCATAATTAGTCATTATATTTTTCTCGTATTGTGTAGGTGTTTTGCTCGAGGACTAGCAAAATTTCAAGTTTAGGGGTATTTGATAGGTGTAATTTACCTATCTATTTCCAAACCGAACCTATTAGTTTTCGAGTATGTTTATTACGTTTTATTACGTTTTAATACGTTTATATGTATTTTTGTATAAATCAGGTGTGTGGTGTGAAAAAGCATGAAAATACACGATCAAATCGAATCAAGAACAGTGGGAAAATAAGCATAAGGGCAAAATTCAGAATTGCAGCCTATCGCCGCGGCGTCTAGACCACCGTTGCGGCGGTCAATATGCAGAGAAAGCCAAAACTTGCTGGAAACCCACCGCCGCAGTGGGGAAACAATAGAGAGGTCTCTGATTCTACCACCGTGTCCACCACCGAGGCCGTGACCCAGCCGAATACTCATCGCCGCGGCGGTTACTCTGCACACAGTTTAGATATTTATTTAGATATTTTGGCTTCCTATTTATTCCTCCTTCCTCTATTTCGGCCAAGGGAGAGCTTATTAGAGACTCCTTAGGGTTAGGATATTTTGAGAGTATTTTAGGGTGTGCTCAACCAATTCCGAAGAAGAAGAACACGTTGCGAAGAAGGAGAAGCGATTGTTGGACGGTTTTAGCGGTAAATCTTCGGACTACGGCTAAGTTATTCCGTTTCTCTCTTTATTTTCTTAACTTTGGTAGGTTGTTGAGCATGTTTAGCTTGGTTTTCATTGTATAAATAGTTATGGCCATGAGCTAAACGGATTTTGTCTAGGGATTAATAATATTTATGAAATCGTTGTTTGTTTGAGTTGTGTTTCGTTAATGGTTGTTCTTCGCTATTTCGATTGTGTTTACCATTATTCTTTGATTACATGTTTGTTTAGATATATCGAGAATACATGATTTGATACTCGGGAGAGGTAACCCCGAATTTGGATTAGGGTAAACACAACGTGACGATCTAATAACCCGGTAGGGAGTTAGAGAGTGTGCAATCAATGACGTTGGGAAAAGACTCATTTGACTTAGTGTCGTTAAGACGTTGAGGAGGACTTCTTCGTTGACACGAAGTCGCATATTCACTTGTCTTACACTCGAGAGAGGTGGCGAGTGAGTTTATGATACAGAGATTGTCGGATAGGTTGAACGCCGTTATTGTAAACTAAACAAGACAAAACACGTTTTTGTAAACGAAGTTGATCCCTAGATAATATTTTCCCCTAAACATCTCAATATAGTAATATTAGTATACTTAGTATTTTAGTATTAGTATTTATTAATTATAAATTCATTTTTTATCACCTAGATAAAATTAGGTTATGACAATCGCGATACTAGATTATAATCTCAATCAATCCCTGTGGATACGACAACCCTTACTCCTTCCCATCTATACTAAAACTTGACTCGTACATTTGCGGTGAAAGTGGCGACGCAATATTCTGCTACCATTGGGCCAGATGGTGAATATGGACAAAAGTCATATCTTGTTACCAGAGTTTGAGGTGTCGTGCTAAACGCATTTGATTTTTTGAAAATGATGTGCAGATCCTTTGGATTTAACTTACGATTATGCATAAGGTCAGACAAACGCCGAATCCTCTGATGCTCAATACATTGCCCTGAATCATCTTTTAAGTCCAAGAATGTCACACCCCACCCCAAGCACCCGTCACTCGAGGCCAGCCGTGACGTCGACCTAATGTTACCGGACCCATCCATGAATATCCTAACATACAGATATACATACACACTCGTGCTACTGTAAAATTTTTCCTCAAAAAATATATATATATACCTGTTCCAAGAATTTGGGAGCACACCTGTCCTGAAAATCCACAACAAAAAATACCAAAATACCTAAACCTTCCACGGTTCACGTCTAACCGACTCACCTTCAACACGACACTACCTCTGGTCTCCCCCTAGTGCCAGTAGTGGACCAACTCCTAGCCACGGTACCTGAAACCAAATTTTTTTTTATCGGTGTATTGTCTTCATAAAAAAAAAATTATGGATCAAGTATAAATAATAAACACCACGTTTCGAAAATATAATATTATACAATCACATACCCGGTTCCACTACTACCAATGAAATGAAACAATATAACAACAATACCATATATCACACACCTTATTCGGAACCAGTTCCTCATTGTCATCAATGTAAAGAAATAGTGTATTTAAAATACTCAATACCAATATAATATAATCACACACTGTACGAAAATCCAGTTTTCCTGTCCCCAATAGTGTTCTCGCAGATCTCAATACCTTTTGGTCCTGCTTGGGTGCATTGCGTATGCTGAGCTATACACTTTCTCCAAGATATCCTCCTTCAAATTGGCATCATCAGGCACACACAATCTATTTCCAACCAACAAAGTCTCATCGTTATCCTTGACACGATAGTCAGCTCTGTGACCATTTTTCACTTCACTTCGGATCCTTTCCAATTGGGCATCCGACTTCTGCGCTTCAATAATACTGTCGATCAATGTCGGCCTTAAAGTCAAAGTCGCAAGCAACGCTACCATCTGACCAACCACCAACTGAACTCGCAAAGATCTCAATTCAGCATACAGATTGGTATGAACAACTTGAATGTGTGCAACCGAATCCGCCAATTTCCTACTCAACGCATTCGCTACAACATTGGCCCTTCCAAGATGATAGTGAATAGTACAATCATAGTTCTTGATCAACTCTATCCAACATCTCTGCCTCAAATTTAGTTTTTTCTAAGTAAACAAGTATTTCAAACTCTGGTGGTCGGTGTATATCTCACAAGTCTCGCCATACCGGTAATGTCTCCAAATCTTCAAGGCGAACACAATCGCTGCCAACTCCAAATCATGCATCGGGTAATCATGCTCATGATTCTTTAATCACTGAGAGGCATATGCAATCATGTGCCCATGTTGCATCAACACACCCTAGCCCTTGGTGTGACACATCACTGTAGATCACAAAACCACCACCTTCTATCAGAAGAAAAAATATTGGAGTCGATATCAGTCTACTCTTCAGCTCCTGGAAACTCTTCTCACATTTGTTAGTCCACTCGAATTCGGATTTCTCTCGGGTTATCGGGTCAACGGGGCAGCTATAACAGAAAATCCCTGCACAAACCGACGATAATAACCCGCCAATCCTCAAAAAAACTTCGAACTTCGGTCACACTTTTTGACCTCTCGTTGAATCACAACTTCGACCTTCTTCCGATCCACCTGCATACAATCTCCTGAGATAACATGTCCTAATAATACCACTCGATCCAACCAGAACTCACATTTACTGAATTTGGCATACAAGTGTTTCTCTCGCAATGTCTGCAACACAATCTGGAGATACTCTGCATGCTCTTCTTAACTTTGGGAATAGATCAGTATATCATCAATGAACACGATAATAAACTAATCTAGATAAGGTTCAAAGATCCGATTTATCAAATCCATAAAGGCAGTAGGGGCATTCGTCAACCCAAATGGCATCATTAAGAATTCATAATGCCCATACCTCGTACGGAACGCTCACGTCACTGTCTCTGACTTTCAATTGGTGATATCCCGATCGAAGGTCTATTTTGGAAAACACCCTGGCCTTCTGCAGCTGGTCGAACAGAACATCATTTCTAGGCAACAGATATTTATTATGAATCGTCACCTTATTCAACTGCCGGTAATCGATACACATCCTTAACGTGTCGTCCTTCTTCTTTACGTATAACATCGGGGCACCACGGGGAGAAACACTAAGTCTGATAAACTCGCGGTCTAACAAATCTTGCAACCGGTTTTCCAATTCCTTCAACTCAGTAGGCACCATTCGATAGGATGGGATTGATATTGGAGTAGTTCCTGAAAGTAACTTGATAGTGAATTACATCTCCCAATCCACTGAAAACCTTGGCAATTCTTCTGGAAACACGTCGGGAAAATCCCTGACCACCGGAATATTTGCCACCTGAGTTTCAGTTTGTCTAGTGTCAATCACATGCGCGAGATATCCCTAACATCCCTTATTTAGTAGCTTTCTAGCCTCCATGACTGAAATCAAGCTAACAGGGGTAATGATTCTATCCCCCGAAAATATTAACTCTGACTTGCCTGAGACCCGAGAGATAACTTTTTTTTTTTTTTAGAATAATCCACTGTGGCATGATAACCGAATAGAAAATCCATACCCAGTATCACATCAAACTCATGAATTCTCAGGGGTAATAGATCTACCAATAATTCTCTATCACCGACCCCAAGTGGACTGTCTGCATACATGCTATTTATCAATCCTGACTCACAGTTCTCGGCTGCTTCCCGCACTTCATTCTCTATTAATTTCGCTGTGTCTACTAATTCCTCATAACTTCTGATCTGTCTACCCGCCAACCTGGAACGTATTCCTAAATTAAATCTTTTCTAGAATCGTCTACATCTGGTCTCTTCTGTTTTCACCAAATCCGGAGCGAACCGGGACTAGACATCCAATTTAATTTCATACTACCGAACGGTCACCTCTTCCTGTTTTAACCATATGAACTCCCATCTCCAATAATATCACAAGGTTTTCTTAGTATTGCCTAGAAGGCAGTTTTATACACACCCTTGGATGTTGTTTAATAATCCAACTTAGGTGTACTCTGTCACACTATCTATTGTTTTAACAACTAAAATATTAGGTGATACCGATAGTGAATCCCAACGTCAAATAATACGGATATGATTGTTTATCAGTTATAATTTAATATTTAAAACCACTAGCACCACCACAATCGCAATCTATCTACCACCACTATCAACAACACCACCCAATCCACCAACTAGCAGTACTACAATTTTGTTGCACCCACTAATTGCCAACAAGACAAATAACAATGCACGATGCCAATGCACTATCTAATGCAATGCAATAACTATCACTCACATGCCAAACCCACCTATCGACACCCTATCTCATGGTCTACCACTGGCTCGTCACCACCTATCGACACCCTATCTCATGGTCCACCACTAACTCGACAAACTGGCATGTCTACAAAACCTATAACCTAGGCTCTGATACCACAAATGTCACATCCCTCCCCGGGCACTCGTCACCCGAGGCCGGCCGTGACGTCGACCTGACGTTACCGGACCCATCCACGAGTATCCTAACATATAGATATACATACACACTCGCTCTACTGTAAACTTTTTCCTCAAAAATATATATATACCTGTTCCTAGAATTTGGAAGCACACCTGTCCCGAAAATCCACAACCAAAAACACCAAAATACTTTAACTTTCCACGGTTCACATCTGACTGACTCACCTCCAACACGACACTACCTCTGGTCTCCTCCTAGTGCCAGTAGTGGACCAACTTCTAGCCACGGTACCTGAAACCAAAAAAAAATTATCGGTGTACTGTCTTCATAATAAAAAACATTCTATGGATAAAGTATAAATAATAAACACCATGTTTCAAAAATATAATATTATACAATCACATACCCAGTTCTGCTGTCACCAATAAAATAAAACAATATAAAAACAATACCATATATCACACACCCTATTCGGAACCAGTTCCCCACTGTCATCAATGTAAAGAAATAGTGTATTTAAAACACCCAATACCAATATAATATAATCACACACCATACGAAAATTCAGTTTCCCTGTCCCCAATGAAATAAACCAATATATATATATTGAAAATATCCAATCCAAACATTTTAAATCAACCAACCCGATTATTTTAGATCAATCAATCCAGATATTTTAAAACAGACAGTCCAAATATTTTAGAATCGACCCGTCCAAACATTTTAAGTCAACCAGTGCAACTAAAATAATATATACGATAAACTGTCTGGATGGATTCGGTTTGGATTAAACCAAATCCATCCATACAGTTCATTGTAAAATACACCACATCCCTTTTCTACTAACCATAGAATCGTTTTTATCTCACAATTGGGAATTGTAACAATACCGTACCACCTGCAGAGTTTGCACTCCTTGACGGGTCAATCCACGTCCATTACAGAAAGAAAATCCACATCCCTTACGGGAAGAATATCCACTTCCCTTACGGGAAGAAAATCCACATCCCTTACGGGAAAAATATATCCACATCCCTTACGGGAAGAAACTATGGCATAGTCGGACCAAACATCACTCTCCACCTTACAAACCGACTCGATCCAAAAATCATTTTCCCACCTTTAAACCCAACCCATCGATCCAAAAATCATTTTTCCACTTTTAAAACCAACCTGACTCAGCAATCGTTTTCCATCTTTAAAACCAATTTGATAAAAACACATTTTTCACATTTAAAACCAACTACGTCACAAAAGCATCCATTTTTATATAGACACATTTTCCACAAATTATATGAAAATAAAATTTATAAATTTATATAGAAGACAGTACACTAACTCGATTTCCGCACCGCAAAACGATCGCCATCCAAAACCTACTGGGACGCTGGCGCTTGTGAACCTAACAACGATAGACCTAAATTAATATTTTATTTAAAAGAACCTAACATGCAACGCAAATCCTAAATTTTGATTTCAAAATTCCCCATCCCCAAATTTAATTATGCAAAATTATTATTTCGTTTGTTTTGCTTTGTTAATATTTACTATACGAATTTATTAAAATTAACGTTTATAAAAATATTATTACGGTTCCGAAGATTTCAATACTTAGTAATTTAATTTAATCGACAATAATGCTCGATTAAATTTTTTACCTATTCCGAATCGTCCGCCATCCACGAAATGGATTTTTTGTTTCTATTTGGGTTGTTTGTGTAATATTTTTTTCCTTTTTTCCTTCATTTTCTTTTTTCTTTATTTATTTTTTTTTTTTTTCCCTTCTTCCTTCTCCTTGTTTCCGTTTCCTGCTTCTATTTGCGTTCAGCCCCCAACGCCACTCTCACTCCCCCTCCGCCGTCGATCAGCAGCACACACACAAACATGTCGGCGGTGAAACACACACACCATCGATCACCATAACCGACGACACACACACACACACATGCACACACAGTCACTCACGCCGGCCGAACGACGACGACGATCAACCCATCGACTCCCACACTGCCGGACGGACGCCAATACTACCAATACACTCACCGCTGACCAGCCGAGCCTTCTCCTCTTTCTCTGTTTTATGTTTCGTTTCAGCCAACCAACAACGACACACCCACAAGATCACCGATCACACACCCCGCCGAACGACCGCAACGATCACCTCCACCTTCACCTTCCCTCGAACAACGGCAACACGCACACAGCTACACACACACACACACACCGTCGGACAACAGAACCGAACCCATCACCGCCGAACCTCTCTCTCTCTCTCTCTCTCTCTCTCTCTCTTCTTGTTTCCAGATTTTTCTTCTCTGATTTCCTTTCTCCTTTTGAGATTCCTGATCAAATTGCGCATAGAGGTATTTATATGCATGAATAAAGTGGTTTCTCTTGATCCCAAACACTGCCGCGTCAAGTTCTTTCTCTATTTTTGGTTTTTGCTTGGATCCCACTGCCGTATAAACATATGTAGGTGTATATATATATAATATCCCTTTCGCAATTTACACTGATCTCCCCCCAATTTCCTTTTAGGTTCTCATTTTATCCTAATTCAACATTTCATATTTCTTAAAATTATAAATTCACCCTTAAAATTTTATTTTAAATTAAAAATAACACATTCTACCCCATTATTTACTAACTGTTCTAAAATGCAACTAGCGAATATGCATGCATGACAATTTGGGTCTTACAAAGAAAGCAATAAAGCTTAAGAATACTATTCGCAAGACCAAGTTAATAACAGAATACCAAATTCTCAACCAAGTAAAGATGTTTCTAGATGATTTTAGAAATTCGGCTCATCTAACCCAATATTTTTCTGTTAGATCTGAAATGCAAAATGCATTTCAGATCTAACGAACTTGTGAATAAATAGTTGGATTTTCTCCTTTTGTATTGTGAAGAAATATAGATAAATGAAAAGCATGAAACATAAGACCTTACCTCTTTTTATATTTAATATTTTAATACAAGTGCAATTGAGTAATTTTAGTTGGGGTAATGCATTTACTGCAGCATCCAATTCTGTTAGTGAAACTTGATGTCGTATATTTTTTCTCAATTTGGCATGCAACTTTTGCATGGCTTCCAATTTCTAACGTTTATTTATATTATCCATGACCCTTAGTTTTTCTTTGACCTCTACCTCACTTTTCAAAAATATAGATGAGAAATTCTTCTCCTCATATGACATCCCTGGAAAATATTATAAAAATACAGTATTAAATATAGTTGAGAAATTCTTCTCCTCGTACGACATCCCTGGAAAATATAATAAAAATACAGTATTTTAACCATCACAATTTTTTAATGGATCCTTTATATATATGATTGAAAACCTAGAAACTGGAAATTTTCATAAGTATCTATCCATGCTAAAAAAAAAAAAAAAGACTACACAAAAAAGAAAAAAACAAAGGATAAAACAAAGAAATTATATTAAACATACAATCCAAGAGAAACAACTGGCCCACCCCTGGGAAGTCAACACTTAGATTAATCAAAGTAGGGAAAAGGGAAAGTCACCCATAAACATAAGTGCGGAATGGCATATAAGTATTTCTATGGAAGTAATTCCACTTTCCAAAAAAAACTTCCAAAAGATTTCTTCCAACTATAACTACAAAGCGTTAAAACTTGATGAACCCTAGATTTAGAAATGGTGAAAATAACAAGTTGAGAGGGAAATGATATGTGTTTATTGAAATCAAAGGAAACAATCAAACACCCAGGTAGTTCGAAAGACCTGGTTCTTTCCCAGAGCCAAAGCTCAATACAAGATAATTCTGGGTATCTCATACACACTCCATTGTGCCCCTTTTATTGCCTACATATAGCCATATAAAACTCTCCCCTATAAGGCTAATATAACTTTCTTATTCTTACCCAAACCACTTTCTCAAAATCCTCCTTAAATCAAGGTAATTATTAACTTTCCTTTCTTGCGTCGTACATAAATGTACCTAATTGGTGGTCTATCATTACCTGCTGCCCAAACTTTCACCTTGTCCTTAAGGGAAAACTGAGGAAACTATTGCTGAATGGTTTCAAACTTGTCCCAAGTGGCCTCAAACTATGACAAATCTTTCCATTAGATCAAAACTTCAACAAGAACAGTACCACCAGTGTCTAGATTACGCACTGCAGGAACTTCAGCAGGCTCTACTAACAATTCCAGGTTAGGCGACGATTGCGGTGGCAAGAAAGGAGAAGAATTGGTCACCCCATGGGCTCAGCGAAGTTGGGATACATGAAAAATTGAGTGGATAGATGAGCTGGGAGGTAAGGATAACTTGTATGCCACTGTGCCTACACGAGCCAGAATTTCAAATGGTCCATAGAAACACGAAGTGAGTTTTTCGTTGCGCTATGTTACCAAGGGTTTTTGTCGATAAGGTCGTAACTTCACGAAAACTTTCTCCCCCACCTCAAACTCTTCATCTCGTTGCTTAGTATCGGCCACAGACTTCATCTTCTGCTGAGCACGCAAGAGATGCATTTTGAGCTTATCTAATTGGGCATCGCGATCTTCCAAGAGCTGCTCTACTGAAGAGACCAAAGTACTCCCTATTTTGTAATAGATGAGGAATGGCGGATCCTACCCATAGAGTGCTTTAAAAGGAGTACAATTAATGGTGTTGTGGTATGTGGTATTATACCACTATTCTACCCAGGCTAACCATTTACACCAAACCCACAGTTTCTTTGAGACGTAACATCGTAAATATGTCTCTAAGCAGTGATTCATGACTCCAAATTGCCCGTCCATTTGAGGATGATAAGTTGTTCTACGGTGCAACTTTGATTCCTATAGGCAAAATAATTCTTTCCAAAAATGACTTAGAAAGACTTTGTCGCGATCAAAGATGATAGTGCTAGGTATCCCATGCAGGTGCATGATTTCTCGAAGGAATAACTCCGCTACTGTCCAAGTTGTAAACAGGTGTTTCAAGTGCAAGAAGTGGGCATATTTGGTCAACCTGTCAACTAGTACCGTATCCATGCCTTCTAATTTGGGCAACCCTTCTATAAAATCCATGGTTAAATCCTCCCATACCTAGTGAGGTAAAGCTAGGGGCTGTAGCAACCTTGTCGACGACATAGACATAGATTTTTTTCTTTGACACACATCACATTGTTGCACCCACTTAGAAACGACCCCGCGTATGCCTACCCAGAAAAAATCAATGGCTATTCTCTTATAATTGCGTTCTTCCCCAGAATGGCCATCCATAGGAGAATAGCCAAGGAAGTGTTTGAGAATGGCCATACATAGGAGAGGAGACGAGTGATACTCCTTCCCCAAAATGGCCATACATGAGATCAATGGCTTGGTGAAGTCTGGAAGGGCTAAAACAGGAAGCATGGTCATAGATTTTTTGAGAGCCTCAAATTCCTCCATAGCTGTTGTATTCCACCCGAAATGGTCTTTCTTCAATAACTCTATAAGAGGCCACGTAATCGATCCATACCCCTTGACAAACTTATGGTAATACCCTGTAAGTCTCAGAAAGCCTCGTAACTCTCGAATTGATTGTGGTACTAGCCACTCGAGCATGGCTTGTATTTTGGAATTGTCCACCTCTACGCCATCTCCTAGTATAATGTGTCCCAAATATTCTAAATAGGTACAGGCAAATGAGCACTTCTTGTGGTTTACATACAACCGGTGCTTTGCGAGAAGCTGTAAGACCACCGCCAAGTAGTGTGCATGTTCCGCCATACTATGACTGTATACTAAGATATCATCAAAAAATACTAACAAGAAATGACGAAGGTGTGGACGAAAAACCTGATTCATGAGTGCTTGAAATGTTACGGGTGCATTAATTAGCCCAAACGGCATGACCAAGAACTCGTAATGACCTTTATAGGTTCTAAAAAACGTTTTGGGAACATCCTCAGGCTGTTGTTGGATCTGATGGTACCCAGACTTCAAGTCAAGCTTGGAGAACACCGTCGCTCCATGTAACTCATCCAACAACTCATCGATTACTAGTATGGGAAATTTGTCTGCTACTGTCTTCCTGTTCAGGGCACGATAGTCCACACAAAATCTCTAGCTCCCATATTTCTTTTTTACTAGTAAAATCGGGTTGAAAATGGGCTCACACTAGGATATATAATCTTGGCTGCCAACATCTCCCATACTAACTACTCACTCTCCTCTTTTTGTACTTGGGGATATAGGTAAGGGCGTACGATGATAGGCGAGGTTCCTACCTTCAAAGTTATGGCATGCTTCTTTCCACGGAAAGGTGGTAATTCCATAGGCTTCTCAAACACGTCCTTGGAATTTTTCAATACTGCCTGGATCTCATGAGGAATAACAACCTTCTCTTCTTTGGTATCCCCTACAACGCTAAGCTCTACTATATACCCATATCCTTCATGTCTAATGGTGAGAAACATGGCTTTGAGTGATACCAGTGTTTCGTGCAAAGAGGAATCCCCTTGTAGACTTACTGATATATTTCCCACATTGAATTTCATAGAGTGAGTCCTCCAATTAATGTGAGTCACCTCTAAAGTCTCCAACCATTGAATTTCCAGGATGACGTCAGTACTCCCCAAGTCCAGGGGTAAAAATTCCTCTACTATCTCCACCCCTTGTAAAATTAGGCCTACTCCTCAGCATATCCCTTGAGTTTTGGTGGCTGAGCTTGTTCCCAAAATCACCCCGTAAGCTTCCGTATTAGTGATAGAAAACTTCAAGACTGATAGAAGCTCGTTTGAGATAAAATTATGTGATGCCCCACTGTCGATAATTACGACCACCTTCTGGTTACTAATCTCGCCCGCCAGTTTGAGCGTTTTGGAAGGTAAGTCCTACCACTGAATTTAAGGACACCTTTACCACTTGATTTCCAGCTTCCTCAACAATATTGGCCTCTTATTCCTTTTCTTGACCCTCATCTTCCACCGCTTTCTCTCCGCTTCATATTTTTGGAGTAGAACTACTTGTAGTTCTCGCTTCTTGCAACGATGTCCTGGTGAAAAAAAAATTTCTTATTTATAACAAAGGTCACGATCTTGATTGTATTGCAATTCCGCCTCTGTTAATCTTCGGAATCCTCCCATTTCGCGAGCTTTTGCTGGACTTGTGTTCTCCACTGCTGTAGTGCTTCGTTCCGCCGGAGTTTTGGTGGATGGGTAATTATAGTACCCAGGCCCACGTGAATAACTGGGCCCAACTGAGGCCCGACTACCCTTAAACTTTAAATTTTTAGCTTCAATTTTCATTGCTAAGTCCATAGCACTTTCAAGCCCATTTGGGCCCAATACCTTCAACTCAGCCCGTATGTCACTTCTTAGCCCATTTATGAATGTAGACTCCAATACCTATTCAGAAAGGTCTTTTAACGTTGAGGCCAGTTGCTCAAACCTTCTTCAATAGTCCCTCACGGATTTACTTTGCCTAAGAGCCAAAACTTCCTCATACCTTGAGCCATTGGGGAGAAATTGGAACTTCAGTAGGAGTTGCGATTTGAGTTCCTCCCAACTCAGGAATGGACTTCTCTTAATCTCCCACCCAAACCAGACTAGGGGTTTTCCTTCAAAGCTAATGATGGCCGTCTTTAACTTCTCTGTGTCAGTCAACCAGTGCAAGGCGAAATATCTCTTCGCCTTTAGTATCCAGCCGTCAAGGTTCTTTCCATCAAAGGAGAAAAACTCGATTCTTCTAGGTCGGAAGTCCCATCGCACGGCCAGTGCCCAATCCTTGTCATGGCTACCGTCGACAGCGTCGCTCGCTTGCTCCGGTGCCTTCGCTGACGTCGTTGCACGACGTCCATCCGCATCTCAACATCGTTCACGCTTCTCGACTACCCAGATCTCGTCGTCGACTCGATTCTGGCTCTAGGTTTCGCTTTCTCGCGTCGCTTAATTCTGCCCCTTTAGAAGCTGGTCGATTTTTCCAACCAATGCCGCGAACCCTTGCTCCAGGTTAGGTATTTTCATCATCTCCTTTGTTATTGCTCCTAATTTCTCCTACACTGTGTTTACGATTTCTTATATTGTTTCAACCCTAGCATCCATCCTTGTCACCATAGGCCGAGCACTTGCTCTAATGCCAAATGATGAACCCTAGATCTAGAATGGTGAAAATAACAAGTTGAGAGGGAAGGGATATGTGTTTTATTGAAATCCAATAGAACAATCAAACACCCAGGTAGTTCGAGAGACCTGGTTCTCTTACAGAGTTAAATCTCAATACAAAATTCTGGGTATCTCATACACACTCTCTTGTGCCTTTTTTATTGCCTACATGTTACCATAAAAATCTCCTCCCTATAAGGCTAATATAACTTTCTTATTCTCACCCAAACCACTTTCCCAAAATCCTCCTTAAATCAAGATAATTATTAACTTTTCTTTTTTGTGTCGTTTCTTTTCTTGCATCGTGTATAGGTATACCTAATTGGTGGTCCATCAAAACCATGTTTTATAGGAATCAATATATCAATCCCATCTTGATGGTTACATTTTTCTACATTAGATTTGCAAATACGTACTGCTTTTCTTTACTTATCACATGTAATATTGTTTCTGTCAACTTATCGATGCATATTGTTGTATTAATGTTACTTTTTTTATTTATTGATTTCCTTGTTTTGTTTAGAAATTCCAAATTTCATATGATTTGAGTTCTAACTCGTACGGATCACTTGGAAGTGGGAATTAATCGTCTCTCTCTTAAAAAAAAAAAAAAAAAAGCATAAGAGAACTAGGTGTTGTGAAGACCTTTTAAAGCTTGCTCGTTTAGACAAAAAGATAAATGAATAAATGGTTAGGCACCTTTTGGTAACGTTTTTTCTTTATATATATATATATATATTGCTTAAAAGCAAAAGACTGTTTAATTTTAAAAATTGTGTTTGTTTTGCATTTAAAAGAGTACTTTTAAAATAAAACAAGTAAAAACATGAATACTTTTTCAAAAAGAAAAAAAAGGTTTCTTTTTGTTGTTTATTAGATTTTCATATTGTAAGTGATCAATGGACTAGAACCACCCCACTCCCTTTTTTAAATCAACAATGAACTTTTATGGATTAAGAGATCATTTATAGACAGAATACGAAAATATTATCTCTACAAACTCAAATAAAACTTTTGATTTTTCACTTTTACTTTTAAGTAAAAGTTTTTTTAATGTAAAATTAACTTTGATGATTTTAAAAAGTACTCAGAAAACCTTACTTAAGGATGCCTTATTTTTTTAATCTAGCACTACTGATTTTTAGGGGTGCAACTATGTGTCTATGCCTAGTAGTTGGCCCTTTCAGAGGATTTAATTGTTGTTCACGACGCTGACACTTATTTTTAGAAGTTTGTAGCAACTTTATGGTAGTTGTTAGAATGTATAAGTATGCTACGATAGCTTGGAAACACGGGTGCATCACCTAGGCCTGATTATTTGAGTTATGGACGCCATACAATCTTTGTATTTGCTGACTCTCGAGCACTTTCATATTAAAAAAATTGTCTAAATTGTTTTTGAAATTAGGAGCATTGAGACATGTTTTGGAGCAAAAGTTCACCTTTTGAAAAAGACAAGAATTAACAATCATTTGTTCATTGTTAGAATTATGTTCTTACTTTTTAAAATACCAATATGCTAAAAATGTTATTTTGACAGAGAAAGAGTGGAAAAAACAGAGAAAACAAAAAGATATTGCATCAGAAGATGCGAATATGACTAATGGCTAATAACAAATAGATCTTGCACCTGAAAATGTAAATATGATTAATCACTTCATTATGTTGATATTCATATATCTATATAGTAATGTGGGATTAAGCTAAGCTTGTAGTTTTAAATGATTGAACTGTAGTTTTTTGTTTCAATTATTCTATTTTTCTTTGTTTTGATTCCTACTTTCTACTAGATGATGTCAAATTTTATTCTTGTAAATAGACAGATAGCCAATTACGTATTATTTTATCGACTTATATGCAGCATTAGTACTCGTGCACTTCTCTTTCTAAACCTCCAACATTTATCAAATAGGGAATTTTTTATGATTTAACCAAGTTTGTGACTTCAAGGCTCGTCTAGACCCTCTTTCCATTTCGGCTAAACATCATGGTTCTCACTTTGGGTTTTGTTGGTTTTCTTTGATACTTTACCCTCCATTTTTTTACATACAAGTTCTAAGGTGGTGTAGTGATGGCTTTAGAGTTTTTCTTTTGGGTGGTGGTGGTGGGTCTTATTACATGGTCATTTACTTTTGATTATGTATATATCTATATTTTTTTATCATATTCACTAAGAAACTTACGTTTTAGTTCTTAACAATTTATTTTCAATTAAATGTTTTTCATGTGATCTTATTTGTTTCGGAAATGTTTGTGCTTTATTTATCCTTTTAAGGGAAGTACCTATTTTGTAGTTTTGCAGAATAATTATTGCAAATTTAAGGCTACTAGTTTTGTTTTTTTGGTTGGGCAATCAGAACCATTTTTTGTGTATTAGTGGACCTCATTAGCTGGGCATGCACGGCTCATGTGCTGCTCCCCCTTTAGCAAATGTAATGTTAACATTCTTTGCAGAATTCGCGACCTCCTTTTCTCTCTTTCCTCGCGCAATCTATCGCATGTCTGCACATTACCTTGTTTTGACTTAACAACAACAAAAAATTAGGACATATACTTAATCATTTGATGTAAAGAAGCTGCATGATACGGATGGCATCCATACATATTATGTATAAAAACCCTACAATAGCAAATATAAAATTAGTTGAATGAATATCATGAAGTCCTTAAATGCTAATTCATTTATGAATTCTGTTCATGTTGAAAGAATGAAAGTATTTCCAGTTGAATTTCTGCACTTTGCTTGACGCTAGGGTTCATTTTCTTTTCCTTCTTGGTGAACTTTGCTTCTCTTTTTCATCATTTGCACATAGCACATACTCGACTTTCAAATATGATAGGTTATTGGGACGGATGAGTAAAATGCGTATTTAAACAAGTATCATTTGGAGTTGGATCCTCAACTTGATGCTCTTGTTGGAAGGTATTTTAAGAATTATGAATAGTCTGATACATACATTAAGGAGTCGTTTGGTTAGTGTTTCAACTTTTTTGTTTTTATTTCCAATAAACTGGGATGAGAATTCTGTTTCCATTCTAAAGTATTCCAAGAATAGAAATTTATTTGGTTACGACCATTGTCCTGAAATTATTTCTTTTAATTTATGAGAACAAAAATAATGCACACGTTTGGTTGCAACGTTTGGGGCCTAATTGTCTTCAAATTACTCCAAAATTTTTTGGAACAAAAACGTGTTTACTAAACGTATTTCTAGACATTAATCCAAAAATTTAGGAGTAGGAACTGAAATATGGGAATGGAAACAGTAACCTAATGGGGCCTCATTGTCTTCTTTGTTTTTCTTTTCCTCGTTAAATAGTAAAAATAGACTTACTAGAAGGTAAAAAAAAAACAAAAAAAAAGATAACGACGATCCTTTTATATGAGTGTTAGCTAGCCATTTATCTATTGCATTAATTCTCCTGCGGGCATAGCAGACGACCCTGGTCGAGATTTTTTAATCCAGATAATCAGCATCATGTTTCTCCCGAGGTATTTCTATTTTTTTTTATCCAAAGCTTCCTATTTGTTATTAGTTATTCTTATTTCATACCATTTGGTTTTATTTTGGACTTACACATGTGTAATGTGTAGGCCATTGATTTTCTTGATAAACTTCATCGTTATGATCACCAAGATAGGCTTACAGCAAAAGAAGCAATGGTAACTTATGCAATATTTAGTCAACCCTTTTGTTTGTTTTGGCGTTTGTTTAATTTCAATGTTTCTGTTCCCAGATTTCTGATTCTATGAAACTTGGAACAGAAGTAGAAATATGAAAGCAATTTTGTTTAGTTGCCAAAAATTTATTCTAGAAATATGGAAACAAGCCAACCTTTCCATTTGATTTTTTTTCTTCCATATTTCGGTTTCTTCTTCCCTGTCTGGGAACGAAAACAAAAACATTAAAACACCCCTCCACTATTGTCTTTCTTTCTTTTACCACCTAGACCGTTCTCTATTCTCGGTTTCATGCAATTCTCTTAAAACTCTGTTTATATTTCAGCGTCATCCATCCTTCTTCCAAGTGAAGACAACTGAGAATAGTAGGATGCGCACACAATAAAGTTGTGCGTGTTTTGGCTCTCGTCGATATTATTTAATTTACAAAACTATCCTTGAATCATAATAATAATAATAATAATTAAAAAAAAAAAAAGAACAAAACAATAGAGTAAAAACATCAATAATATACTAAAAAATTTAAATATATAAATTATCACAAGTCAACAATAACATAGAATTCAATAGATTAATTGAAGTTTAATACATATTTGATCTGTTTATAATCTAACCAATCAGATTGGATCAAAACGAGACCATCTAATTGCAACCACAACATTCAACAATTTCTACTACTAGTTTGATTGAAAGCAGCATTCTAGAATCTGAAGATTTAGGGTTGTGATTATCCTACTCGACATTCAAGTTCAAGTCGTTTGATGATTGGAGCGCTTACGATTGTTGTAATAAGTGTTCAAAGCCAGTCATTAATGCCTCAAAACCCTTAATAAACCATTAGACGAGATGAGTAAGAACATCATTTCAGAAATTTGAGATTGATGTATGAATGTAATTTGATTACGACAATATAGGAACTAAACAACAGCGTAATTTTAGAGTTTAAATGATACCTAGTGATGGAGAGTGTTTGCAAGGCACAGAATGAAAAGATCAAGATGATGATCTTCCTGTAATGCAAAATCGAAGCAAGTTTATGAACTAGAACGATCCACATGAACTCTAAAACACAATGAATTAGGTTATGGAGTATCAAATAGAACATAATACAATATAATAAACATCATATCGCAAACAGTGTTCTGAAGTCTAAACGACAAAAGATAAAACCCTAATTTATAAATAATATCAAATATTGAACCAAAAGTATGTACACAAACGAACCTGGTTCTTTACGGGTGTTACCGCACCATGGTCTCTCCAATCAAAATCCTTAGGCAAATCATTCGTCGGAAGGAACGACGTCTCGTTGGCGTCCTTCGGAAACTTGAGTCGACACTTCAATCCGAGATAGTTACGACAAAATTCATAAAAATAGATAAATATTTGAGCGCCTAGTTCACTACATTGAGCCAACAAAATTAATGGTTTGTGATCAACATTTTCCCTCAATGACTAACTATTTCATCAACTGAATAACTGCAATGAACTGAAAAATAGATAACTATTTGAGTTAAACAGGAAGAAACCCAACAAAAACACACCTAGATTACTCCAAGTGTTCACGAAAAGATCATGAGGACAAAATCGAACCATATAGGATCCACATACTTCCCTATCATCCCATTTGATTTTCTTGTAGCCTTTCCTCTCTTCTTTGGTAAGATTTCAAGCTAATCCAAAGCCAAAATTCGTTAGTTGAACCTCTTGATGGAGTAAAATGACACAAACAAATAATGGAAATGGGAGCCATTATCTTCAAACAAATTCATTCCAAATAAGAAGCGCCATAACTATAATCAAAAGCTATGCATTCCTTAAAGCCCAAAAAAAAAAATTAAGTAGATGAATATCTTATGTGAAGTTTGAGTTCAACAAAAGCGTATAAAGATCAGTACATAGGTTTTAGTAGAAGTACCAGAGCCCATGAGTTCATCTAGCAAAGCTCTTTGTGCATCTATGGCTAGGATTTGAGTTGTGAGAAACGTCGATCGCGTTCAATTTAGAGCTGCAATGACAAAATCAAAGGCCATCGGAAGAGAATTTAACCAAGGAGATTGCGAACTTCATTGAATCAGCTGAAAATTTAACAATATTTCTGTTCCCCAATATTTTTGTTTTTGCTTTCAGCTTACCAGAACAGAAACACTACAGTCTTCAAAGTAATTCCCAATATTTAACATAGGTCAACAAGAAAGATAAGGGAATGAAAATGAATTACCTTTGCTCAAGTCTATGCACCGTTGCAGTTTCTCTTGATACAAGCTTAACCTTTCCTAATCATATAGAAAAATCAAGCAATCCCAATTAACCATAAACTCAAAACACAAAAACGAGAATCAATCTGAACAAATTAATTAAGAAATTTCCAACTATCAACATCTATAAACTGATAATTATAAACAAATTAACCAATCAAACATCTACATACCAGTTTTGATCTGGCAGGATGATTGTCAGGATTTATGCCATTACATCGAAGCTCCACTGCAAAATCACAAATTAGGGTTAAACAAAAGAAAATTTCGAATTCAAATTGGAAAAAACCAGATGAAGAATCGTGTAACGGGCTTACTTGCGAAGAGAGTGGTAGTGGCTTTTGCGAGCAATAGGAGTGACTGAGCCCGATGAAGAGGTTGCATTTCGGCGAGAACATCGATTTCGCAGAGAGATAAGAATTCCAGAAAATTGGTACTCAGATCTTCCATGTTGTTCGATCTTTTATTCACCGTTTCATTACCGACTCAGGAATTACACTACTACTCCGCCGATTCTATCTTCTCTGCTCAACGAAGATCGATCGATCGCCGCCTCCAGATTAATCGATTGATCGATCGCCGCCTCTATCACCTCCATCGCTGCTCTAAAAAATGAAAACGATAGAGGCTATCAAATGAACACTGAACAAAATACACGCTTCCATCCCTAAGGGCAAAATGGTCATTCATTTTATTTTTTTAAGGGGAGCAAAATTTTTTACTTAACATTTCACTTTATTTTTAAGCTAATTTAATTAATTAATTAATTAAGTAATTTTCATTACATTTGTCAAACAAACTTAATTAATTAAGTACTTAATTTAATCAGTATCAAGTGCTTAATTTTTTTTTTTATCAAACATGCCCTAAGCAAAATTTGTTTGAGTAAGGAAGGCGAACTTCTTGGTGGTTGTTCGTTTGTAGAAGAGTTTCTAAAATTAATTGCTGGTCTAAAAATCCCCCCAAGTGTATTAGTGGCCCGCCTGGGTCTAAAATTGGAATCTATTAATAAATTGGGATATGTTTTTAATTGTGTTTTTCTAAACATCTTGGATTAATTTGCGAGGGAATGGAGGCATGAGATTAGTTGATGAATATTTAGAAGTGAAGATTCTCACTTAAAAATTTTAAATTTTTAATTACAAAGTAATTGAGTTTAAATATATTTTATAATGTATACTCTAGGATTAATTACACTTTGCACCGTGTGGCTAGACTGAATTGCATTTTGCATCCTTGTGTTATTTTTGCCATTTATACTTCCCATGCTTAAGACTTAAGTGCACCAGTTACAAATTTAATAGAATTAAAAGTAATTGAGTCATTTCACTTCAAAATCAAGGGAATTTATTTTGAAGACTAATTCAATGAGATCGGTAGTAGGTTATCCACTTGCAATCCCACCACCCCACTTCTTTGTTCATTTCTTTATAGTTCTCTCTTTCTCTCCTCTCCTCTCTCTATCACATGCACACACACATATAAAAAAAATACATCCAAGCTTCGAATATCAAAGCTTGGATGTATTTTTTTTTTTTTATTTTGTATATGTGTGTGTGTGTGTGTGTGTGTGTGTGAGAGAGAGAGAGAGAGAGAGAGAGGAGATGAGAGAAGTGGATAAGATAACCTAAGGCTTGTAGCCTAGTAGTTACCTAGTGTGTCTCCCTAGTAGTAGGCGTAGTATTCAAAACCCTCTCCCCCATCATTTGTACCAAAAAATTCAAAAAGAGAAGAGAAGAAGATGATGTCTAATGCTGGTGGTGGTGGTTCGGCATGGTTGGTTGGTGGTGGCTGACGTCATGGTAGTCGTGAAGAAGAAGAAGATGGAGAAAAAATTACACAATTGACCCTCAAATTTTATATTAGTGTTAAAATAATATCTATTAATTTTTTAAGGATATATGTCATGTACCATTAATTAACTAACGAAAAATGTAACCGTTGCACTTAAGTTTTAAGAATAAGGGGGTGTAAGTATTGACAAAAATAACACAACGGTGCACAGTGCAATTTGGTGTAATCATAGGGGTAAAAAATATAATTAATCTTATGTTTTATAAGTTTTTTTTTTTTATTTTATTGTATTTTAACACTTATAAATTTGAAAATTGATATAATGCCTTTAGCCATGGGAAGTCCCTTGAAACCAATATTCTATAATATTTGATGAATAAGTTATTATTGATCTGGACTGGGAGATGGCGACCCATGGTGTTATAATATTGAGCTAATCCATAACCGAAATTAGATTTGAATCATTAAATTCAATTCATATACAATTTGATTTTTCAGAGATCAGGAAAAATTAGATATCAATTAAGGCCACATATTCATATTTAAAGAGGAATGTTTTATATTACTTCCAATAGATTTTTTTTATTAATTTATTCTCGTGCTATAGGGTATTTAGCTGATACTATATTGGTATCCCAAGTATTTTTTTTCTTAAATTTTGCAGGTCAATCAAGTAATTGGGTACTTTTAGTTTTAGAAACATCAGTTGGCACTATCTGTGGAAAACAATCAAAGAGTTATTGTAATAACAAGTCCGACACATTGACTGACTTGAGTTGTGAGAGAAAATGCTTAATTAGAGAATGTAACTAGAGGAAAGAGTACAAAACAAACACCATGCTAAGTTCTTAATTTGAGGACCAAGATGAAGTCCACAATCAAGAAGATCCTTTATTTTATTTTTTTGGGAAGGGGGGGGAAGGGTAGATTAGAAAATAAAGCAAACATTATAGACAAACAAGTGAAAGAGCAAAATAAATCATTTTGGCCATAAGTCGAAAACCCTTTTGTCCATTTTCTCGAAGTAGATATCCTTCAAATGTTGGGAATAATGGTGAAAATACTAAATTTAATTAATATAATTAATATTATTTTCAATAAAGATTTCTAAATATGTCACAAATATATTTACAATGAAATAATACTCATAAACAATAAAAAAATAAACTCTTAATGAAATTTATTGTTGAATGTAGCTTGTATAAAAAATTACAGAATGTAAAATAATTCACAATAAATATTCAAAAACCCAATACATGTTAATAAATATTCCAAATTATGACACCAAATATTCTTCAACAATAAATTAAAATGTATAAAATCAGTAAATAAAGTTATACTTATAGCCTTTTACCATTGACAATTCCATAAATTTATATCGATCGAGGCTATCATTTAACGGTATTTTCTTAAAGCAAATTTTTGCCTCCGCTAAGATGCTTATGATTACTCAGGCGTTTGCTTTCTTGGATACAACAATCATAATCCTTCGATACTAGCACTCGAAATCAAAGGACCCGACGAATAAAACAAGAGTTGAACTCTCTCTCAAGATTAAACTAGCATAGACTCAAAGTGTATGTGTAGTGCAAGATATTCTAAGTTTTCATACCTAAATGATAATGTAACTCCAACACACCAAAAATCTCACTTTAAAACACTAAGAACACTTTAAAGCCATGGAGAATTATCGCATGTAACTCCTTATTAAAAATGAGTTACAAATATGAAAAAATAAGTCTTGTTTGTTTAGGAAAATTGCTAGAATCAGTTTAAAGAAAATTAAGGAAATAATTCTCTTTAGTTGGATTAACCCAAGTTCATACCCAAACCCACAACCCATGACCCGGGTCCTCAATCCAAAATGGATTATAAAAGCAATTTAAGTATTTTTCATTAAGCAATCTGAAATTACTCATTTTATATACTTCAATCAACTTCACGGGATTACATTGAAAGATAATTTCTCATTCACATCATAATAATTTTTGATAAATCAAAAGTTCACGTTCTTCTTCTAAAAAATCATTTTTGTCTAACATCAAATTTGTCGTCAGTGTCTCAAGGATTTTTAGCACACAATCTCCCTCAGCTCATTTTTTCGCAAGTAGATCTGCACATCTGTTGGTTTCCCTCGGGAGCAAATTGAAGAGTATAGTTATTCAGGAGAAGAAGCCTCTTGTATTCATCGAACCAATCCTAAAAGAGGTTGTTTTCAGGACATGGATTCTGGATGAGGGTGATCGCGTCCGCTGAATCGGTTTCAACCATAACTCTAGGGTAGTCCTTGCTAGCTGCAATCTTAATTCCTATGACCAAACTTCTTAGTTCAGCTTCAAAAACTGTGCAGCACTCCACGCATCCAAAGTATCCTGCAGCTTTCCACACATCCAAAGTATCCTACTTTTCAAACTCCAAGGTTGTCCCTTAGAAGACCTCTGATGCCCCCTTTGCTCGGATTTTCTCTAGTAATACCATCAATATTTAATTTTAGAAAGATTGCATTTGGTAGAAACCAATCAGTGCAAGGAGTACAATAACCATTTAGAAAAGTTGGTTTCAAGAAGGAATTGGATAAATCATAGAAGTAGCTTGCAATTTTAGAGATGGTAGCTTGGGGAGATTTACAAGTTCCTTTAGTGATTTCTTTATTTCTATCTTTCCAAACTTCCCAAATGGTAGCAACAAGCAAGTAAAAGTTAGGATTAGAGAAACTCTCTCTTAATTTTTTCTTAATCCAGTCCCAATTATCTGAAGTAGTTGGATTGTACCTTAAACTGAAGTTACCAATTTGATCCCAAATGATTTGGGGGTTTAGGACAAGTTCTAATAGCATGTTCAATATTTTCAATAACACCATGACATCTTTGGCAAACACTAGAAATGTCACTACCTCTGGAAGTTCTAAACAAGTTAGTGCTAAGTCTTTTATGAAAAATAATCTAGAAAAAAAAAATGTTACGAGGGACTTTCAGAAAGATAAAGGTATTTTAAGAGGGAATGCTTAACAAACCTTGGAATTCAAGACCCTATCTCAAAACCTTCATCAGTTTCTCTGTACTAGAAATTAAAAAAAAAAAAAAAAAATCCATCTATAAAAAAAATCCGGTGAAATAATTTTTTTTTTAATTAAATTAGACAAAGGCCACTAAGCATATAGAGTTACCAATAAATATTTGATTAAGATTTAAAGAACATCTTCTGGTATTGACATAACAGATTTCTCATCGCATAATCGAACAATCTATTATATACCCCATGCACCTAAAGATACGAATTCTAATTCAATTAAATAATTTATATTACTTAATGCTAATTTAATCTTTTCCACCATGAATCACGTGACACAAAAAAATGGCTTACTATAGCCTTAATAAAATATTAAATGCCTAATAAATGTGAACATATTTCTAAAATTAGTCAACTAACTCCAACTATATAAAATAAACTAACATTTTTGGATTCATTCACTCTCAATTGGATGTAACTCAAATCAATGCAAGAATAACAAATCTCTCAACTAACTTAGGTCCAAAACAAAGTCGCTAATTTTCCTCTTTCGATGTCCAAGTGTGAAAAAAAAAATGCATATTCAAGGAAAATATTGACATAAAATGCATGCATGCATGTTGTTGGCCCACATATCTATCCATGAGAGAGGAGAGGTGAATCGGGTAGTGATAAAAAATTAAACAATTAATTTATCAATCGAATAAATCACCAATTTTCCCTATCCAATTATTATCTTGATTAAGAGTGGAAACATGATTAAACTAAATACACATCCAAACAGCTAAGGATAGAGAAAAAGAACACAATAATTTATCATGGTTCGGTAAGCTACTCTTATCTACATCCAGTTCATCGAGCTCCACAGGACTTTCACAATCCACTAATCCCAGATTCCTTTCCCAGCCCAGTTGGGAACCAAACCCTCACAAATTTTTTTCACATACTTAAGACTAACCTAATTCTATTCCCAGGTTCAGAATCAATCATTTACAATATTTTTCACAGGTTGAAGACTGACTTAATTTCTTTCCCAAGCTCAGAATCAAACCTTTACTATCTTCCTTTTTCATAGGCTCAGGAAGAACCCTATCTTTTTACTAAGCTAAAGACTAACCTAATTCAATTACAGGAAGAATCAAAACCTAATCCTTTTCACAGGCTAAAGATCAAACCTATCTACCCGAATTAGATACCGACTCAAATGTATCTAATCTACTCACACTCACAAATACAAAAAATTCAAGTTTCTTCTCACATGAGCTTCTACCAGCTCAATATAAAATATACTCAATTAAAGTCCCTAATACTACGTGATTGAATTTACTAAGAAAACAAACATGATTTTAATCAATTTAAGCACAATGGATATTTAAATAAGATTACAAGTAAAATTGTTCACAAAATATTTTAAGTTAATCAAAGAGAAAATGATTTTATCAGGAAAAACTCGTTTTATAAAAATATGCAAGATTTTCAAACAAGAAACAGTTTTTCACATAAATGCTACTACGAGCTCAGATAAATATGTATACTAATTAAATCAAAAATATTGAGCACGTAATATAAATTCTAGAACGATCTCACTAGGATTATTTTAAAAACAATAAAGACAAGATGTAGCTTGCAAACCGGTGGCAAAAACGTTTTCACGGTTTAATCAAGAATTCTTTCAAAATCACTCTCTAAAAAATATTTTAGCAGAATAACATTCTCGTTTAAGAAAATTTTGATTTAAACTATTTGTTCTTGATACTCTTTCTTGAAAAATACAGGTCTATATAAATAAAATTCAATATATGCCTATAATAGCTAGTTTCATAAGATAGTAAAAAATAATACATATAGACCCCATATATCAAATAGATTTATAATTGATATATTTGACCAATAATATAACTTTTAAAACTCTCAATTTAGTCCCCAAAATAATTTTATCTAAGTCAATCAAAGTATAGAAAGAATTTTATCACAAAATCAGAAAACATATGGACTAAATCAAAAGGTCCAATAAAACCTCATAAATCTCTATCAAATGTTTGACCCCAAATATTCTCCACCAAAATAGTAATATTCAAACTCAAAATTCACAGGATGGGCAGAGTTGGGGTGATCCGGGATCAGTCCATCTGGCCCTAGATGGGCAGAGTTGGGGCGATCCGGGATGGGAGCAGAGCAGCGAAGAAACCTGGGGGTCTTCCGATTCGTAGAGAGATAGGTCCAAGCTAGGATAAGGTCAAGCTGGGATGGGTTAGCACTTAGACACCTGGACAAAGGACTTGCTGGGATAGACCCGGCGTGTCCCCTCCGGCATGAGATCACCGCTCAAATAAAAGATTTATAAAGATGCTATCGAGAAGAGTAACCAAATTTGGTGTACCTTTGGCAATTGGCATGCCCTCCTTTATATATGCAATGGATGGATTAGTTTATGTGCTTAAGAAAGGATTAGTATCCCATCAGTGTCCCATTTTGGCATGTGCCAATAAGAAAGAGACAGGAAGGCTTTATCTTATGGGCCTGGGATTTTTGGGCCTTTTGCTAAGGCTCATGGATGAAAATATCTGCAATTAGAGAAGTGGTATAGCCTATGATATGAGAAGAACTCTTTCTTGCTGTACCCGAGATGGAGAGTCCGATCCCTACCCTTCCCGGACAGCTAGAGACGGAAAGAGAGAGTTGTGAGGAGCTTCCTGACCTTTCCTTCCTAGATAGCTAGAGACGAGAATAGGGGATTCGTTGAGGATCTTGTGGAGTTCGCCTTCGAGATGGGGTAATGTCACTGTGGAGAATTCCGTAATGGAGAAGGTTTTCCCATCCCGATGGCGGCATGTCAGCTCCTCCTGGAGGGTGTTGCTGCTGGGGCCTTTGGCATGGCTAGAAAAGTCTTAAGTTGTGCCCCTACCCGATGCAATATTCACACTTAGTCTCTGGTAGGAGTTGATCTTGGTGGAGAATTGTTGACACATGGCAATCTCATGTTGGTTGCGTTGGAGTAACCATTTTTACACTCATTAAAATTGAAGTGTGTTGAATACATGATTATGCTATATACAAGCAACATACACAAGTTTAAAACAAGATCAAAGGGGGTTCTGAAGAAACATACCTACCTAGGAGATGTGGTCTTCCCTAAGTGATTACCTTATTTTTCTCCTTGATCTTCTTGGTTGGAAGTTGATCGGTGATCTTCAATTTCTTGAGTTATTACTCTGAGAAACTCAAGAACACCCTACTTAGGGGATGTGGTCGTCCCTAAGTAGCTATCTCCCTTCTTCCTTGATCCTCTTAGCTTGGTGTTGATCAGTGACCATCGATCTTTTGAGTTCTTGCTCCAAGAACTTCAAAAACATATTTCAGGACCAGATTTTAGCAGAATAATGGTGTGTTATTAGAGAAATGTGCTTGGAAATCCTAGCACCGAATAGAGTTGCTCTAGTTTAGAGAGAGAATCTAAGCATTCAAGGCTTGAGAAAAATGAGAACCAATCACCCCTATATATAGGCTGGGGGTCTACGTATTTATTAATGCACAGGACAATCCAACCTATTCCTTGGGAGGTGTTTATCCTAGGGGATATGTTGTCTTATCTTGATCTTGTTTTGTGTTGAACGAATTTAGGGTGGAAGGCAAAATTCTTAAAGATTTGGTAATGATTGGTAATCATTACCAATCATTACCTCTCCTCCAATCATATGCCTTGCGCATGGGTGTATTAAGGGCTTGATGTGACACATCCAGTTCGATTTAGGGGCTAAGTACCGGTTAGTTTCACTATTTCGGTTTAGTTGCCACTAATACTTTCCAAATGCATTAAACCTATTATAGACATGTCACCATTGCATTTAATTCTATTTTATGAGTCATTGCTTGGTGGGCACTCATGCTGTTGGTTTTGGATGGAATCAGGTTAACTTACCTTGTAACCGACGGTTGGTTTTCAAGTTCCTAGTTTACCCTGAGATATTTTGGTGAAAATATCTTGATTATTTGAACCTAGACATTCCATGTCATCCCAGGCATTTATTTCTTGATGGGATGTGCATTTAATGTATTGGCTAGGTGGCAAACTAATTTGATTTGGTTTCAGTAATGGGTAGTCACGATTCAAAGTTTTTGGTTTGCTCTAAGGTATTTTGATCAAAATATCTATATACCTTGAATGTGTCATATCCATGTCATACGAAGCATTTAATTCTTGATGTAATGGGCATTTAATGCACATTAAATGCCTAACTTAGGTGGTGAACCGAATCAGTTTAGTTTCGATAACGGTTTGTCACGCCCTAAGTGTCTTGGTTTCCTTCCTTAGATATTTGTAGGAAACTTATAGGAAGGTTCCTTGGTCATTTAAATGATACTTTTGTAGGTCTTTAATGATGGCTAGGCCCTTGATTCATTGGGCCTAAGGTGGTTTGTCAAGACAACTTGAATTTGGTGTAAATCCAAATCAAGCCAAATTTTTAAATCACCCTTGTGATTTAGGGCTTGTCATTACCTTTCAAAGACTTTAAAAAGGTCTCTTGTATTGTTTATAGATAGTATTTAATGTGGTATGCATAAATGAAACAATTGTTTTTGTTGTTAAACCGATAAGATTCAGTGGTAGTAAATGTTTCATGGTCAAGTTAGGTAACCAAGTTAATTGTTTGAAATATCCTATAATCTAAGGGTAGTGGCTAACTTTTATCTATACTAAAGATGATTTAATTAAAATCAAACTTTAATAAAGTATTTTAGACCTCCTTAAATTTTGGGAATTTCGAGGTTGATCCGAAACTTTTACTTTACTGCATTTTGTCAAATTTAATTATTTTGTGTTTTTGTCATGTTTTTTGGTATTTTTGTATATTATATAGTGTGATCTTTGGTAGAAATTCATTCCCTTCAAACCTAAGTTTAAAGTTTATCTGAACTTAAACTTGATCTGACACTGATTGGGCGAGATAGAATACAGTGTCTACAAAGAACCCATAAGCTTCTTATCCCCAAAATTATCCAAACCAAATAAACCAATATCATAACCATCCCACTCAAAATCGCCAAAACCAAAATTACTCCAGAAATCCGCCATATTCCCAAAACCGTCCACGCTACTACCAATACCAGAATGTACTTCCCCTTACCAAAACCAAACTCCCCAATACTACCCTCAAGCTTACCAAATACCCGGTTACCATACGCCTTTATATCAGCTAAACCAAAATCCTCAACCTCAAATTCCTAACCATACCCTAAAGTTAGAAACCCAATACCACCATGGTAATCCACCTCACGCTACTTGGGAGTACTTTCAAAATGATGAGAAGAAATCGCTTGACCTTCCAGTCTCCATTACTAAGTTGTACCGAAACTGTTTAAAGTAGAGGATGCTAACACCTCTTTCATCCTACGAGCCTAAGTTAGGGTGTAAAGTGGCTACTTTAAATGCTTTCTATGAGTACCATTCTAGAATTATGGGACATACAACTAAGCAGTACTTTGAACTAAAAGACAAGATTTGATAATTCATATGGATGGGGGGCCTCGCGTTTCTAAACAAAATGATTGTGGTCATTACACCAAATTTCCAATTGAATCCGCTGCCTGAGCATGCACCTTCAGGTAATGGTGAATGCGATCTTTACCAAAACGTTAGCGAAGATGGGAGCGAGTCATGTGCCCGAGGCTCGAGTTGAAAATCTAAAGGCTGCAAAACTGAGGTTCTTCTTCACTTTCAATTTGCTAGGTATTTGATAAAATTAGGACGCTTTCATGTACTCACATTTCCATCCCGTTGGTATTTTGGATAGAAAATGATTTGCTCTGTAATGGATTTTTAAATTTCAATAAATGTAATGTTGTTTTATCCAAATTATGGTATAATATTTGAATCTTATTCTTTTATGTACCTAGTTGCCTGCATATGTTGTATGTGATGTGACTTAGCGAGGACGCGAAGATACGATTTCAATATAAAGCTAGACCATGATCCAAAAAGAATAGAAACAAATAAAGATTATGTTCTGCCAAACGATGGTGAGATCCAAAAGGCCTTTGACCAAATCTGGCAGCGGTTTTAGAGTACCGGAGGATTCGAAAGTCAAGATTGGCATAAATTTCCCTAAAGATGTTTTGATATATTGCTACAAGCTGATTAGGCTGTCTCTGATGGTATTTTAGTGCTTTGATAAAATCGGGTGTAAACATCTTCGCCCGCCTGTTGTTGGACCTAATGGCGAAAAGAAAACACAATCATCCCAGATCAATAATCCCAATGAAGAATCTCTCAAATGTAATACTGGTATTCAATCATTCTATGAAGATCAAATCTGGAAAAAATAGGATTTGTCATCGTCAACCAACACTGTTGGATACCAGATTTACTCTTTCATTGATGGGTTCTCATGTCGCAAGAAGGTATCGATTTGTACAGAAGATCAAGTTGATTTCTAAGCTCGACTGCCCCCGAACCATTGTAAGTTCGATCATATATTTCTTAAAAAAAATATATGAATGAAAAAAAGAAAAGAAAAAATGACAAAAAATAGGGGGTAAAATAGCCAAGTCACTAACCAAGCAAGAAGTACTGGTGCAAATATGGAATAGATTTAAATAGAAACGGAAGGAGATAGATTGGTTCTCTCAAGATTTTTCGCTTCAAGCTAATTTGGTGAGCAAATGACATTTTTTTTAATCAAAACTTGATGGATTCAAATGGAATCATAATTTTTGAAAAAAAAAAAAAAACATTGGTCGTGGTTTGGAAATGTATCAAAAGCATATTCTTTTGAAATTCGGCTCAAAATTTCACAGAAAATCATATCGGGCATTATAGTACTCGTTCTTTTTTGACATTTTGCCCAATTTTTTTAGATTAAATCAGTTTTGCAAGACTTGAGAAAACACAAAACATGCAGGAGTATTAGAACCCCAAACATTGAAGCACCAAGAAATTTAGAAAGACAGGAATCCAGTCAGGCAAGTCAAGGAAACCTTGATGAGGTATGTTGGGCCCTCTCCTGAGTTGGAAAGTGAATTCTCCTAATTAAAAAAAAAGTCTCATTGAATTACCCTGAGGCATGTTGGGCCCTTCCCTTGAGTAGATAAACGAAGTTCTTAAATTCAAATAAAAAAATCTCATCAAATCACCACGAGACAAAGCGCCATAAGTCTAGTGACTACGACGGAAAATGGGAAAATGGAATTGTGAGTCGTCAAAGGTGACCAATTTTTTCAGACTAGAGATTTTGTTTTGGAAGTGTTATTTTGTCCACTTACAGATATCTCAAAAAGGTTAGGAGCATGGATTTCCTTATTACAAGGTCCCCTCACCTTCCTACCGACTCAAATTGGAAACTCTTATTGTTGGAATTCAAAAGCTCTAAATGAGCATCCAGGTATGTGTTTTGCCCTTAAAGAGGCATCTAGTGAACTATGCTAAACCTGATCTTCAGCGTAATTTAAGGTTCGGTCATTTGAGAGTCAGCCCCAACCGTAGGCTGGGATAAATTTTATATATTTGATCTCTCATTTTTGCTCCACCATAGGCTGGGGCATATTTTATACCTCTAGATTTTCTTTTACCCCCCCTAGCCAAGAAGGCTGGGGCATGAGTATTATTTTCATTATTCTAAATGATCCTCTAAACGGATACTTGTTTGTCATGAGTATCATTACGAGTCATTCTCTATTACTTTAAACGATCCTCTAAACTGACACGTGTTCGTTCGTCATGAGTCATTTTTCATTACTCTAAATAATCCTCTAAACGGATACACATTTGTTATGAGTATCGTCATGAGTCATTTTTTCATTATTCTAAACGATTCTCTAAACAAATATGTGTTCGTCATGAGTCATTTATTTCATTACTCTAAACGATCATCTAAACGAACATGTGTTCATTTTGAGTATCGTCATGAGTTATTTTTTTATCACTCTAAACGATCATCTAAACGAACATTTGTTCGTCATGAGTATCGTCATGGGTCATTTTCCATTACTCACAACGATCCTCTAAATGGACACTTGTTGATCATGAGTTATTTTTATATTTTATTTGTTTAGTCGTCGAAAATGTGCTTTGAAAAATCTAAAAAATAGAGCAGTCAAAATGACGTCATCTCCAATCTTTGTTAAGCAAGTGAAACTCACATAACAAATAAGGACAGTTGTAGAAACGGCATTTTAATCGTCCCGCAAAAATTTTATGCTTTATTTTATAGTTTACTTTTTTTTTTTTTTTACTTTATTTTCAAAAAATACAAAAATAAAGAAATAAAAAAGAAAAAAATGAAAAATGAAAGAAAAATCGAAGTAAGAGAAAAGGGGTAAAAATGAAAAAGAAAAAAAAAAGAAAAAAGAAAAAGGAGGGAGTAAATAAAAAAGAAAAGAAGAATAAGAGGAAAGAGGAAAAGAAGAGAGAGAGAGAGAGAGAGAGAGAGAGAAATGGGGTGGGAGTGAGAGAGAAAGAGAGAAATAATAGGAAAAGGGGTAGGGGCCCACTGATTCAGCTGAGAGAGAGAAAATGAGGAGAAAGAAAGAGAGAATAATATATATATATATATATATATATATATATATATAAAGAGAGAGAACTGTGGGGCCCACCTGCCTTGTCAGTCGCCTAGTTAAGAGAGAGAGAGAGAGAAAGTGTGTGTGATATAGGTCCCCCTCCTCTCCGTTTGTTATGTTAGCTGTGCAAAAGGAAAGGAAAAGAAAGGGACTGGGCCCCACTACTACGTGGCAGCCGAAGCAAAAAGGAGAAGGAGGCGGGCGCGTGGTTTCATGTGCTCGCAGGTCTAGAACCTTCTTCTTTGCTTTTTTTCTAATTTCACCCTTCCTCTGTCCAACTTGGAATAGGTTTAGGTAGTCAGACCTAATTTTTAAGGTTTTCTATGTGATTTTCACCCCCGATCCTCCTTCTCCTCCTAAATTATTCATTTAGAAAGTGAGAGAGAAAAAAACATCTTACAGAGTTATTCTTAGCAAAAACCCCTTCGGGAAGCCATTTGAGAGAGAAAAAAACCAAGTATCGGGAATCTTGGCCAGAACAAGAATGTTTTCTGATTTTTTAATTTTTTTCATTATTTCTTTTGTTCTCACAATATTAAATTCCTGCAAGTTTATTTATTTTGTAATTGTTTGACGACTCGATGAAAACATTGGGACGAGATTTTCCGTTCTCAATTTGAACCTTCGAGCGTTAAACGAGGACACCTTTTATCTCGCTTTTTTTTTTTTTTTTTATTATTGTATTTTTCTTTATCTTTATTGCAATTCATATTAAAAAAAAAAAAAAAAAAAAACTAAAAAAATAAGTCGTCCGATGATCCAAACGCCAAGACGGGTTTCTCATGCTTAAACTTAATCCCCGAGCATTAGGTGAATGATGTTTTCATTCTTTATTTTTTTGTTATTTCTTTATTTTTTTTATTTTGTCATTGTTATAAAAAACTCCTAAAAAATATAAAAATCCAAAAAAAATAATAAAAAACTTAGTTTGTAAGAATTAATCCTTACAAACCTTAAGATGAATTTGACAATTCAATAAATTGTAGAAGAGTTTTCCGTGACCTCGTTTCAATTCCCCAACTAGAGCAGAATTTAGAACCGATTGATTTTAGGAAATCTCTTCCCTCGGTAAATTTTTTCATGGGATTTCGCCTAAGTCTTGGAAAGATTAATTCCGATAAACTTATTTTTGCAATCTTCCCTTGATTCTCTTCTCTATAGAATTTGAGAGAATTTCAAATCGAGATTTGTTTGAATTAATTGGGTAAATTTAAAATAGACATCATTTGCATCTATCTTGCATATTTATTTTTTGTATCATTTAGACGACATGTTTAGGATACTTTCACCACTTACACTTTTATATTTCGTTACTTGTAAATTCTTTTAGATTTCATAATCCATACCACTTTTTCTCATTTAGTTACGACATATACACCACTAGCACTTTTCATATATATTAGACAATTAAATCATTGTCACATATAATCACATTAATTCATTTAGTTTTCCTAATTTATTCCCGCATTTATACCATTTGCATTAGCACGTTTAAATTAAAATTATTCTTACATAAAAATCATATAAGTTGTTTTTTAGGTCATTTCATACACTCTTGCATAAAATAAATTCATATCATGCTAGTTTTAATATTATCATTTGTATTCACATTCTTACTCTATACTTTTTCACTTATTTTAGTTGTCCATTTAAATTAAAGAAATATCTCGGAAACATACATAAAACCACATCTGGGGACCATTCTTATTGAATCCTTAATATTTGATAAGAGGTCATACTGGGGGAACATTCTCAAAAATACAAAAACTTGTCATCTTATTTTTGAAAAAATACCCAAAAGATTTCAAAATAAAATAAAACGTTCAGACTTAAACTAATTAGACTTAATTGGACATAAGGTTTTTTTGTTTTCGAATGGGCATCTTGGAGTGTCTAACACATTTCTTGATCATAACCAACCCCCTAACTCTTTAAATGAATTTTTGGTTTGACCGTATTTTGGAGTTAATTTTTACTTAGGCTTTTTAATTTATTTTTTTTAAATCCGATGACCTAGCACACAATTTAAACCCAATGTTAGGTGACGACTTCTTGTTTTAAAATGGCCTAAGCATTTTTTTGAGAAAACCAACGCTTTAAAAACCCCTTATCTTTTACACTCAATTAATATTTCATATTTTTTTCCTTTCGAAAAATCGAGGTGCACCAGCGATGTTGGTTGTAGTGACAATGGCGATGGCAATGGCCATGAGAGGGAGAGAGAGAGGGAGAAAGAGAAAGGCCAAGAGGGGGAGAGAGAGAGAGAGGGAAGACTGCCAGAGGAAGGAAAATGATGGATGAGTAGATAGGTGGGTGTAAGAGTTTGTCCAATGAAAGGGTCCAATGAGAGAGGAGGTGGCTCAAACCGTACTCCCTCATAAATTAATTTTCATCTTCATCCAACAGTCTAAAATATGGAGAGATTTGTCTCTAATCCGACGGTCCTCTCCGTCATGAGTTATTATAGTAGGTGATGTGTGATTGAAATTGACCCATATCCTATAACAAGTACATATAATTATGAAATGAAATTAATAGTTTACGGGCTAAAATGAAACTAGGGAATAATTCGAGGATAGAAGTGTAATGCTCCATTTCTATTCTCCCGCCACGGGCCGAACCCCCCTGGAGAACCTAAACCCTTCCAGCTTTCCGATCGGAGGACGACTCGGAGCATCACACAGTTTTCGCTCCATTGGATTCAGTTGAGTCACACAGATTCAACTCCCTTTCACCCAAAACCATCCCAAGAGAATCGGGGAAGGAAATTGGAGAAAATGGGACTCCATCTCTTAAGAAATTTCGCCAAGCGCACCATTCTTCAATCGCCGCATCGACGCATCGCTCCCAATTCCGGCGTTTGGACGATCCAACGGCGGTTCAGTGCCTGCAATCGATCCCCTCAACAGCTTGGAAAAACTAGGGTTTTGGAAACCGCTCGCGCATTCTTTTCATCTAAATCGCATTCTTCTTCTTCTTCTTCTTCTTCCAATCCCCAAATGGGATTTTTGGCGTGGTACTTGGGCATGCTCGAATCACGCCCTATTCTCACAAAATGCGTGTCGGCGTGTCTGATATACTCAGCTTCCGACTTTACCTCCCAGGTAAATCATCTTTATGTGTGCGCGTGTGTTTATATATATATAATGTGCGTGTGTTTGTATGTGCAATCATTTCCACATTGCTAACGATCTTTTTGTCAAGAACAAGGAAAAAAACAGTCATTTTAATGCATAATTTCATTAGCTTGTAGCTTATGGTTGATAGTACTATGTATTAGTGCCAATTCACGATGCCTTTATGCATGTAATCTGTACAAAGTCTTGCTATTTTTCAAGGATTATAGATTTATTTATTCTATCCATGTTAACTGATCATAATGCAAATTTTTGTCAGATGATTAGTTTGCCATCTTCTAGTTCCTTTGACTTTATAAGGATAGTCCGTATGGCTGGGTATGGACTGATTATTTTAGGGCCGGCACAACACTTTTGGTTTAACTTTTTGGCAAGAAAATTACCGAAGCGGGACACATTCACTACCTTGAAGAAGCTTATCTTGGGCCAGCTAATTTTTGGACCGATTGTTACTTCAGTTTTCTTCTCCTTCAATGCTGGTTTACAAGGTAAGCACTTCTTCTTTTACCCATTGAATTTGTCTAAAGGTTTATGCTCATCAACTTTAGCATTTGCAACTACTAGAAGTGTGCCGTAAGCGCTGAAAGTGTGCTCCTTTGTGATAAAAGTGGCACTTGGATTTGCTTTCAGCATACCTGTGAATTTATTAAGCCAGCTAGTGTTTCTTCCCTGACCGAAAAATCACGTCGTTTGTAAAAGAACTGAACACAATGCACTATTTTCTTATAGAAGTGTGTTGTCCTTCATAAATTCATAATGGATGATATGGGTTCAAATCTTAAGGGAGAGTCTTGGATACAATGGTAAGGTTGCTCCATTGTGACCTGGAGTTCTCGGGCAAATTTTGGAAACAATCTCTCTGTATACAAGGGTAAGGCTGCGTACATCTGACCCTCTCCAGACTCCGCAATGACGGGAACCTTCGTGTACTGAGTTGCCCTTTATGGGTTCAAATCCTAATGTCATTGTGGAACGAAGGATAAAAAGATGAGGAAGTGGAAGGGCCTACGTCAAATTGCTGTTAGCATAACCTTTTAAGTTTGAAAAGCACAATAAATGGCATCATAATGGAAGTAATGAACAAGAAAATGTCAGTAGTTGGACCCAGGCAGCTGAGACAACTTTTCTAAACCCCTTCAACATCCCTCATTTATTCAATGTCTGGCCATCGCTTCTTAGATTGAACCATGGGGGTTATGCACAAGCTATATCAAGATTTGGTGCCATCCACTAATTTTGTGCCCTTTGATTGATACCAAATCAACCTGCAGAAGGTAGCATAAGTGTAAGGCCCCATTTGGTTAGTGTTTCTGTTTCCTAATTGTTGTTCCCACTCCGAAAAATTTTGAAGCGGTTGGTAAACATGTTTCCGTTTCCAAATTTTTGGGAGGTAATTCGGGATTATTTCCTGAATTTTTTAAGAATCTGAGATTTAAAAAAATGTTGATTTCTATTCACTCCCACAAAACTATTCCCACTACCACCCACCGGCCACCACCACCCCGCCAACCACCCCACCACCGCCCTACCGGCCACCACCACCCGCCGGCCACCATACATTTAAATGGAGAAAAGAACAAATGTTGCAACCAAACATATTTCTTGTTTCTGTTCTCATAAATTAAAAGAAACAATTTCAGGACAATGGTCGTTACCAAACATGTTTCTTCCGGAATACTGCAGAACGAAAACAAAATTTTCATCCCATCCCAGTTTATTGGAAGTGGAAACAGAAAAACAGGAACACTACCAAACGACACCTAAATTTCTTTGCGACTCCCGCTATCAATGTATGTGCAATAATGCCAATGCGTACAATATAATATCAATCACCTTAACTTGATAAGGGATGTGATATGCTAACAGTTGCCTAAAATTTATTTGTAGGCTTGTAGTATACCTCAGTAGATATTAGATTAAATCTCTAAACTAGAATATATCTTATATTCTTATCTTATGATTCTAGGATTTTTGTATTGTTTCTTTATCTGTTTAGTTTATCAGGGTTTATTTGCCTTTGAATTGGTTAAATTTTAATGGTGTGGAGTCCAGGTGAAGGTGCAAGCGAGATTGCTGCCAGATTGAAGCGAGACCTGCTGCCAACACTGATCAACGGTGTTATGTATTGGCCAATATGTGATTTCTTGACGTTCAAAGCTATTCCTGTCAATTTACAGGTACATGATCATCTTCCTTTCTTTTTGTTTCCTTTTATGAACCCAAGTTGCAGGTGTGTACTCTTATGGGAAAGATTGAGATAAGATAACCCACCGACAATTTTAACCAAAAATTGGCATGTTTAACTTTGTTTAATTCTTTAAGGTGGCGTGTGGTTAGTTTTTTTGTTTTTGTTTTCAGAAATTTTGGAACAAAAAAAATAAAAAATAAAAAATAAAAGAGAAGGAAGAAATAAAATCTGTTGTGGTTCTCATCCCAGATTTTTAGAACAAAACTCTCGGAATAAAACAGGAGCAAATTTGTTTTGTTTCTGACCAAGAACAGAAAAACAAGAGTACTTATTAAACTATGACCTGACATCTTGGTGGCGTTCCCAGAGTTTTGTCCTGTTCTCTGAAAAATTAGAACAGATATAGAAATATGAGAACCGGTCTGTTTTGTTCCAAAAAAGTTGTTTTAAAAATGTGGGAGCAGAACAAAAAACAGTCCTTTTTTTTTTTTTTTTGTGTGTGTGTGTGTGTGTGTGTGTATCCATACTTCTGTTTCTGTTATCGGAACAGAAAGACTAATCAAATGGTGCCTTAGTTGTTATGTTGGCAAAAACCTCTTAATAATCTGTTTGTTACACACTTATTTCTGCTTCTGTTCCCAGTTTTTTGGCAACAAAAACCAAAAAAGAGAAACAGAAACACTATAACAAACTATATATCTATTTATGCCGCATTCATTGGCAGCCACTGGTGAACTGTTCGTTTGCATACTTGTGGACTATATATTTGACTTACATGGCGAGCTTAACAAAGGCAATGGCTAATTAGTTTTGTATTCTCTCAACATCTATCGACATTCATATTTACCAACTTTCCATGTTGGAGTCGGAACATTGTGCTGCATATGCAGGATATTCTAATGGGATCAGATCTCCACACGCGTAGGGTAGTTCTAACCACCGGTTATAGATAAATCACGATAGCAGGATTAGTTTTTTTGTTCTAATTGTCTTAGGTAGTGTTTGGTTACACTGAATTCGAGCATGAACGCATGTAGAAATCATAACATTTACATGCGCTAATTTCCAATTCCAATTTAGTGCTTCCAAACGCCACCTTAGTACATTTTTATTTTCCTTTTTCTTCTGAGTTTTAATGAGAGATTTGGCCATGGATGCAAAGAGGTCCATTGGTACGGTGATCATTTTTTATTTTATTTTTTTGTCAATTTTGGCTGTAAATCTTGATTGCTGTAAGAAACTTCAATTTGAAATACATGTTCCTTCCCTGCTTAGGTATCCTGCATTGAATTGCTCATATATTTTCATCCTCGCTTGGGAGTAAGGTTTTTTGGGTGAGTTAATTTGAGGGTGGATTTGATTTGGATAAGGGATTTCACAAATTCTGTTTAGAAAATTTCTTGTTTGGGTACTTCGAAGAGACACTTCTTGAAATCCATTCATTTAAATACATGTTATTTCTAAATCTTTCCAAGAGAGAATTTGCTAATTTTTTCAATATCTATTCATTTCATTTCAATCCTGTTTTTTATTTTGTAATTGTATAAATTTCAAAATTATCTTCTCTATATATTATATAATAAAATTATATTTGTAAATTAAAATTATATTTGTAAATTAGGTATAAAGATTATATTATTAAAATAGTTATATATAATTAAAATTATATTATTAAATTATTAAATAAAAATTATATTATTAAATTATTAAATAAAAATTATATTATGACATATATTTTAATATTTTTTATTATTTAAATTTAATATACAAATATTTGTCTGTTCAAATAAAAAAAAATTATGAAATTATATAACTAAATTTTTTATTGAATTTGTCAAATTCAATTATTTATAAATTTTATGGATTATTAAATTCTTTATCCAAATGCAACTCTAAAGAATTTGAATCCTGCTTTTGGTTAGATTTATTGTGGCGGAATTGTCTATTTATATAATTCGTTTATTGGATTGGTGTAATAATATGTTACTTAACCTTTTATATATATATATAAAATATGTTTGTTAGTAGGAGTTGTTTACGTGGTAAATGTATAAAACATATTTTCTGAAAACAAACACTTTTTATTTTATTTACATAACTCAAAGTACTCGGGGTTGGTAACCTCGGGTATTTAAACTCGGGATTATCAACTCCGGATTTAAAAAAAATCAAATTCTGTATACCCGGTGTTTACAACACCGGATATACTGTTATTTATTTTTTATTTTTTAAATGTTAGACCCGGGGTTCGTAACCCCAGATACATTTTGAACTAGTTTTTGCAGGGCCCCTTTTGGTCACCACTTTAGGTGAGAGAGAGGGGGGGGGGGAAGAGAGAGAGAAAACCAAGAGAGGCAGGAGAGAGAGAATTTTGTGTGTGTGTGAGAGGGAGAGAATTGTGGGCCCCTCTTTTTCCATCCATGTGTGTGTGCGCGCAAAGAGAGAGAGAGAGAATAATAGGAACATATTATTTATTCTATTATCTAATTTTATTTCCATGTTTCGAGGAATGGAAACAAAAATACTAATTAAACTATACCTTGTTTATGTTTTTGTTCTTAAAAAAATAAGAAAAAGAGAAATGATAAAAGAAAAAAACCTAAACATCACCCCTTTCCACTCTTAATTAAAGGAATAAACTCAAATTTCATTTAAAATAATATACGACTTAATTTTCTTTTATTTTTTAATCTAAAATTAATATTAATGATAATAAAAGGAAAATTTTGATTAAACACTAATCAAATTCAATTGTTATGGGTGTTTGATTTTTCCTTTTATTATCATTAATATTAAATTAAAATTTTCCTTTATTTTTTAATCTAAAATTAATATTAATGATAATAAAAGGAAAAAACTTTGAAATTTAATATTAATATTACTGATAATAAAAGGAAAAATCAAACACCCATAACAATTGAATTCGATTAGTGCTTAATCAAAATTTTCTTTTTATTATCATTAATATTAATTTTAGATTAAAAAATAAAGGAAAATTAATTCATTTTATGTATATTATTTTAAATAAAATTTGAGTTTCTTCCTTTAATTAAGAGTGGAAGGGGTGATGTTTAGGTTTTTTTCTTTTATCAGTTTTCATTTTCTTATTTTTTTGAAGAACAGAAACATAAACACGGTATGGTTTAATTAGTGTTTTTGTTTCCAATCCTAGAAACATGGAAATAAAATTAGAGAATATAATAAATAATCTGTTTCCATAAAAGTTTTTTATTTTTAGACTAAATTAGAGAGTGGCCCCACTCTCCCACTCTCTCTTTCTTTTATTCTCTCTCTCTCTCTCTCTCGGCACATACACACACACATGGGTGGAAAAAGAAGGGGGCTCACAATTCTCTCTCTTTCTCACACACACAAAGTTCTCTCTCTCTTGTTTCTCTCTCGGTTTTCTCTCTCTCCTCCCCCTCATTTTCTCTCTCTCCCTTCCTCCCCCCCCTCCCCTTTTCTCTCTCTCACACCTAGAGTTGTGACCCAAAAGGGCCTTGCAAAAGCTTGTTCAAAATGTACCTGGGGTTACGAACCCCAGGTTGAACATTTGAAAAATAAAAAATAAATAACCGTATACTTGATGTTGTGAACATTGGATATATAGAATTTGGATTTTTTTAAACCCAGAGTTGGTAATCCCGGGTTTAAATACCTGGGGTTACTAACCCCGGGTAGCCTGAGTTGTGTAAATAAGATAAAAAGTGTCTATTTTCAGAAAATATGTTTTAAAAATACATTTATGACATAAACAACTCTTGTTAGTAGGCCTATTAATGCACAACTGAATACTAAAATTGTTACTCGACGATCTCATATTAATTGCCTTTGGATATTTAAAATGTAATTTGAGGTCCTTAAACGAACACTCTTGTTTGTTATCTAGTCGTTTTTGTGTTTTGTATGCTGAAATGAATGAAGAATCCAAATGAACAAAGAGTAAAAGTAATGTAATTTCTCTTGGGATCGAATGAACTTCTACCAATTCGACGTAAGTCTAATACATGTCATAAGAAAAAAATTATTATGTTGAAGAAAAAAAAAAGATTCATAAGAAAGGATATACAGATAATATTATTGTTTTTCACTTCACTTGAGATATTGAGACTACACACGACCTCAACTTATCAATTATCGCCATTTTCATCAACATATCTACATGATTTTCTTGATCATGGACCTTTTCAAGTGCAACCAAACTTTCCTCCAACAATGACCGAATAAAGTGAAACTTGATGTCGATGTGCTTTCTCCTTAAACACAAAGTAGAGTTCTTCGCCAAGTGCATAACACTTTGACTCTCGCTATACAACTTAGGACCTTTCCAAACTTGCCCAACTCTTCCACAAGTGATTAAGTCACACCATCTCCTTGCACGTTTTTGTAGTTGCAACATATTCTGCTTCAGTTGTTGAAATGACCATTACACTCTGCAACTGAGATACCCAACTTATCATAGCACTAATAAGGTTAAAGACATATCCTATGGTGCTCTTCCTGCTATCAATGCCACTCGCAAGATCCGAATCAACATATATTCGCAAGCTAACAGTGTCACCCCATAACACAATGCCCAATCTTTGATATCAACGAGATACTGAAAGATCCTATTTGATCATCTTCCAATGCTCATTTTTTGGGATTGCTCATAAATCTACTTAACTACATGAGCAATGTCTGGACACATGCAAATCATGGCGAACATGAGGCTTCTGATGGTTGACGTATCTGGTACTTTGACCATCTCTTTACGTTCTTCCTCTGTCATTAGTGATTGTTCCTTGGAGATTGAAGTGCCCAGCTAGAGGTATACCAATCAGTTTGGCATCTTCCATGTTGAATATCTTGAGTATCTTGTCCATATACTTTGCCTGTGACAATTCCAAGATCTTCTTCTTCTTATCCCTATGAATTTGCATCCTAAGGATTTGCTTTGCCATGCCAAGATCCTTCTTCACATATTCCTTGGATAATTTTCTTTTATGACTAAAGATTTCCTTTAAACTAGGTTTCTCAACGGGCATGTCATCTATATATAAAAGAAGAATCAAATAAGAAGTCTTTGTTTCCTTGAAATAATAACAATGATCATAATTACACTTGCAGGAGTCGTTCGTCTTTATCAAACTATCAAACTTCTTATACTACTGTCTCGAAGTTTGTTTCAAGTCATACAAGTTTTTTTTCAGCTTACACACCAAATCTTTTTTTCCCCCAACCATATACCTCTGCAGTTGATATATGTAGATATCTTCTTTAAGATCACTATAAAGAAATGTAGTTTTCTCATCGAACTACTCTAAGTGAAGATCATGCATTGCGGTTAGATTTAGCACAATCTAGATGATCATGTGTTTTACCACTGGAGAAAATATTTCAAAGAAATTAATGTTAGCTTTTGGTGGCACGTATTTAAGCACATCACTTTCACCGCAAGCGTACGGGTCAAGTTTTAGTATAGTTCAAGAGAGTTAGGGTTATCGTGTCCACAGGAAATGGTTGAGATTATTATCGAGTACCGCAATTATCATAACATAATTTTATCTAGGTGGCATAAATTAAGTTTATAATTAATTAATATTAATACTAAGTTAATTAATCTAATTATACTAATATTATATTGAGATATTTAGGGAAAAGATTGCCTAGGGATTAACTTTGTTTACAAAAACGTGTTTGGTCTCGTTTTAGTTTACGTTAACGGTGTTCGACTTATCCGACAATCTCGGTTCGTAAACTCACTCGCCACATTTCTCGAGTGTAAGACGAGAGAATATGCGACTTCGCGTCAACAAAGAAGTCCCCCTCAGCGTCTTAACGACACTACGTCACATGAGTCTCGCCCTAACGTCATTTATTACACACTTTCCAACTCCCTCCCGGGTTATTGGATCGTCACGTTGTGTTCACCCTAGTCCGAATCTGGGGTTATCTCTTCCGAGTGTCAAACCTCGTATTCTCTAATTATCTAAACAGGCATAATATCAAAGAATAACGGTAAACACAATCAAAATAACGAAGAACAACCATTAACGAAACACAAACTCAAACAAACAACATTTTCATAAATATTATTAATCCCTAGACAAAATTTGTTTAGCTCATGGCTATAACCATTTATACAATGAAAAATGAGCTAAATGTGCTCAAAAACCTAGCAAAGTTAATAAAATAAAGAAGAAACAAAAGAAACTTAGCCGTAGTCCAAAGATTTGTCGCTAAAAATGCTTCGGTATCGTTTCTCCTTCTTCGCAACGTGCTCTTCTCCTTCGGAATCGGTTGAACACTCCCAAAACTCTCAAAATATCCTAAGCCCTAAGGGGTCTCTTTTGGCTAGAGGAGATGAGAAGAGAAAAAATAGGGAACAAAATATCCTAAAAAATTGTCTAATTCTGTGTGCAGAGTCACCACCGCAGCGGTGGGTATGTCGGTTTGATCTTCGCTGCAGCGGTGGGCTCAGGAACCTTTCTGCAGTTTCACTACCTCGACGGTGAGGTCATTGCCTCGGCGATGGATGTTTAGCAAGAACAAGGACCTCTCTGCATATTCACCGCCGACGCCGCGGCGATGGGCTGCTTTGTAGAATATTGCCTCTATGCTTGTTTTTCCACCGTTCTTGATCCGATTTGATCGTTATTGATCCGTTTTCATGCATTTTCACCTCAAACACCTGATTTATACAAAAACAAATAAAAACATATTAAAACGTAATAAACATACTCGAAATCTAAACAGTTCGGTTTCGAAATAAATAGTTAAATTATACCTATCAGCTTTCTACTTAAAGCTCTTTACCACCAATCTTGTCTTGTACCTCTTGGTACCATCATGCTTCTCTTTCAACCTATAAACCCATTTCTTATGAAACACTCTCTTTCTCATTGGAAGTTTGACTAACTCTTAAGTTTGATTTTATAAGAGAGAGTCCATCTCGTGTTTCATGGAAAGCTCTCATTTGTCGTGTGTTTCTACTTGTAGAGCCTCTTTATAGTAAGATGGTTCACCTTTATCTATCAATTATATAATGAAATCAAACCATTGCAGTGGCTTGATTTCTTGGGTAGATCTTCTCAAGAGAGAAGTTGAAAGCTCTGGTTGATCTGTTGGATCGTCATAGGGCCTTTCTTGATCCTTACGCCTCGAGTCATTCAACTCAACGATCTTTGGTTCCACATCAATCTTCTTTTATCTTCTAAGTCTGTTATTGTACGTGATAAACTTATTAAACACTACATCCATGCTTCTGACAACTTTTTACTTCTTAGAATCCAAAAGTCGATACCCATAGTTGTCACTTCCATAGCCGATGAACGTGCATCTTCAAGAATTAGGATCAATTTTTATAATATTCTCAAGCTTGAAGTGAACATACAAATCACATCCAAACACCTTAAGATGATAGCGACTCATATCTTTCCTTGTCTATGATTCTTCAAGTATCCCATTATCCAATGACACGAATGATCTTTAGTTGATTAAGTAGACAACTATGTTCACCTTATCTGCCTAAAACTCCTTAGGAAGCCCGCGTGAATTCTCATGATCCTAGAACACTCTAGAAAAGTATTGTTTATTTCCTCAGCAACTCCATTCTATCTATGTTTTTTAGGAACAGTCTCCAACCATCTGATTCCTTTCTCAACACAAAATTTGTGAAACACTTTGTCACAATATTCTCCCCCGTTATCTGACTTGAGACACTTGAACTTGAGACCCGTCTCATTCTCAACTAGGGATTTCCAGTTCTTAAACACATCAAAGACTTCATCCTTGTGTCTCATGAAGTAAACCCAAAGTTTTCTTGCTGCATCATTAATAAGCATCACAAAGTAGACAGAGCCACCGAGACCTAACCTTTTCCAGTCCCCAAACATCGAAGAAGACCAACTCAAGTCATTCAGTTTTAAGATTCTTGGTTGTTTTGGTGAAACTTACATTTCTCTACTAGCCAAACAAGCAATTTTCACTTAAATCCACCGCTACAACTTTCTACCCTTTAACTTGCCTTGCGACGCGAGTATCTTAATTCCTTTCTCACTCATGTGACCAAGTTGATGATACCACATGTCTGCATATGTTTCATGATATGCGACCATCATAGCACCATGAGAGCCATATGTCATATACAATGTGTTGTCCTTCTTCCCTTGAGCAAGCACCATTGTGCCTTTTGATATCTTCCAAGATTTATTGTTGAAGGTGTAACCACTCTTGCCTTTGACAACTGCCCTAAGGAGATTCAATTTCAAGTTAGACTGCGAGCATGTCTAACATCCTACAACCTAAGAATAGGGTTGTCTGCCTGAGTGATTTGAACTTCCCCCTTGCAAGTGATGTCGTAAGGTTCATCATCCCCTAAATAGACCATATCGAAGTTTTTTGGGACATAATTGTTCAATATGTCCATCCATGAAGTGACATGAAATGACGTACTAGAATCAATTACTCACATATCATTGCGAGTGTCCATCAAAAGTATAAGTACATCTAAAGACTCCCTCATCAGATAGGCAACCCGTCTCTTTACTATCTGACTCTTGCCTTCTTTGTGGATTTGGGCAATTTCTCTTCCAATGCCCTTTTTGTCTTCCTCATTGATAATTGAAGTAATGACCTCATTCTCAGCCTCGAGTGGTGGTAAAAAAAACCTTCTCAAACCCTAGTTGTGGCAGAAAAACATTCTCATAACCAAGTTGTGACGAAACTCATTATTAAGCCTAAGTTGTGGCGAAAAACACCTTCTATTCCCAAGTTATGGCAAAAGTCATTCTCAGTCCCAAGTTGTGGCAAACCTTCTCTGCCCAAGTTGTGATGAAAGCCATTTTCAACCCTAAGTTGTGGAAAAACTCATTTTCAACCCCAAGTTATGGACAAATTCATTATTAGTCCCAAGTTGTGGCAAAAAGCTTTCTTATTTCCAAGTTATGACGAAATTCATTCTTGACCCCAAGTTGTGGAGAAATTCATTCTCAACCCCAAGTTGTGATAAAATTCTCTCCCAGGCCTAATTTGTGATAAAACTCATTTTTAGCTCTAAGTTGTGGTAAAACTTATTTTCAGTCCCAAATTGTAGCGTAATTCATTTCTCAGCCCAAGTTGTAGCAAAATTTCTTAGCCTCATGTTGTGGTAAATCTCATTCTCAAGTCCTAAGTTGTGGTAAAAAAAGTTTCTCAATCCCCAGTTGAGGCAAGTAATATCGACCATCATTTTTTGTCCCCAGATGGCAGAGAACACTCCACTCGGAACTAAGCTCTCTTTGTCAAACCAAGATACGTAGGCAAACCCAAGAGGTTCTTTCACCTAACACAAAGCGTCCCATAAAAGCACTCCCTAGCCTTAGGTTGGGGACATTTTACCCTAGGATAATCTTCAATTTTTTCTAGGGATGTACTTTTCACCTTCTTTGCTACCAAGTGGCAAGAAACATTCGCATTTTCGAGGCCAAGTGCCTTTGATCTACTATTTTTATTTCTTTCCCTAGCCCTATTCGACAAGATTCATTCGCATCGGTGTAGTACGTTTTGACCTGATTCTTTACAATACTAAGATATGTAGGCAACCCATCGTGAATTCAGTCACACTCTCTTCATTCATATACTTTTAATTTTTTTGGGAAACAAAATAGAGTGTCTCTTGTTTTCATCACAAGTAAACTTGCATGACAAAAATGGATAGTTATAGACATCATATTTTGTCCCGTCATCATAAGAAATTTGTTTAAAAAAATATAAAAATAATAATAAATTTTTCACCAATTCTATTTTTTATGAATTTCAAAAATGTTTTGTTGAAATATGAGATACCAATTTGAATTTTTTAGAGTTAATGTAAGTTTTAAAATCACAATTGGAAACTTCATGGGGTAATTCAAAATTTTGAAATAATGAATTAAAATATAATATTTTAATTTAATAATTCAAAGGTCAAATTAAGTCATAATAGCATCCATTTAAGGTTGTGAATCATGATTTATCCTTCCTATAAGTCCAATAAAACATTTATTTGGATTCAAGAAATTTTGGGGCTAAATTGAGACTTTGAAATATTAATTTAGAGGCGAGATATTCATAATTTAACTTTTGAGAGTTCAATAAAGTTTTAACCGACTTTAACATAAGTTTTATAATCCCATTTAATCCACGAACGGTCCAATTGAAAATTTTCAAAGTTTAGGGAGTAAATTGAAAATTTCAAACAACTTCAATTGACATTTAAAAGGCCAATCAAGGTTCTAATTTTCCAATCAAAATGTTCACAATGAAAATTACTCTAGAAACATTTGAATCCACTATTTGGGGTTCAAAAAAAAAATAAAAATAGGGTCAAAATTAAAATTTTGTAAAAGTTGATTTTCGGGTTAAATTGATCAAATTAGAAACACATTTTAAAAATATATTGTCTATTAATTTAAAAAAATTATTTTTCAAAAATTAATTTCAAGCAAATATGTAAATCAAAGTATTTTGAAAAATTCAATTTTTCCCCTAATGTTTGATCATTTTCATAGTTTATGAAATAGACAAGCAAATTCAATTTTAATTTTCACTTTTTAGGGATCCATTAAAATTTCAATGACTCAATTTCATTTTCATGCCATCAATTTAAAGAAAAAAAATGAATAAAATAAAAATATGGGGGCTTAATTAAAAAATAATAATAATTGGCCTTGGGCTGGTTTTGAAAAAAGAAGGGGAGAGAGCACCTATTTTTAATATTTTTCAGCCACATTCTTTGGAGCCATTCCTTTCTTTTTAGCACTTTTTTCCCAATCCCTTGCTATTTTTGACAACCTTTATATATATATATTGTTGCTTTTCTTTTCTATCTACTATTTCCCAAATCAAAAACTCTCCGCCCCAGCCATTTTCATTCTTAAGGATAAAAAAATAAAAAAATAAAAATTTCCAACTAAACCTGAATTAAGTATCAAATTATCAATTGATGTCAATTAGTTTAAAATGAACCAAACACTCTCATTTTATAGATTTTATGAACTCCTTAGTCTCAATTTCAAAAACACAAAAATGAGTATGACTAATTTGCCCCTCCATGATTCACGGATTGAGACCTTCCATATTTAGAGATTTCATACAAAATTATTTTACTAAAATCAAAATAACTTTTGTTGTACACATTATTTTTACGATCTAATTGTATATTCAAATTCGTCTCAATAAAATCTTTAAAATGATATCATATTCAATATTTTTTTCATTAGTTTCAGGTTCGTGTTACATTCAACATGGTACTTTCAAAATTTTTAGCATTCATATTCATATTACATTCAACATGGTACTTCCAAAATTTTCACATTCATGCCATAATTAACACGATCTTATACATTATTAAACACAATTGAGTGTTACCTTCAACATCCAAATCACCTTTATCAATAAGTTATGTTACATTCAACACGCATATAATTTGGGATATTATTAATATTAATTGATGTTATTTCTATTATATTGGATGTTATATTCAACACTCACAGAAGCATACAGATTCTAGTAATGTTATAAATAACATTAACATCATAGTTAATGTTACATATATCATTCACGTGCATCTTAATTTAGAACTCCAAAAAAAATATTAATATCTTATTTTGAAGATCATGATTTATAGATCATTGTGGTGTAAAAAAATTATTGAACAATAATCACAATTAGGAAAAATTTTAGGTTTCGTGTTCAATTTAATCGGTACTTTATTACCATATTTTGTTCCACAATTTTAAGGATGCAAGAAATATAAGGAAGATATGAACTCATTTAAGAAGGGTAAACGCGTATACTAAATTAAAGGAGGAGTGATCTGTGCATAAAAAACTAATTGGGTTCAATTGGTAGTTTTCATATCAAAATAGGAGTGGAAGATCAGTGCCAAAAAAAAAAAACTTTTCATTAGTTAAAAAAAATGGCCAAAGCTCTGGGTTTTTATTTTATCTTTTCTTTTCTTCTTTTTTCTTGCTCTTCCATATATTTGCAAAAAAAAACAAAAAAACAAAGTAATAATAAAAATATAAATATAATCACATACTTTTTTAGACTTTTTAAAATTTCTTTTCATTTCATGGCATTTGTGTAATTGGACTTTGAATGAATACAATAAGTTACCATAAAATGAAAACAAAAATAAAGTTATAAAAACCCATTATTTTTATGGTATATGTGTAGTTGAACTCCTAATGGATACAATGAACAACCATAAAATGTTGGGCAAATTACAATTTTGGTCCTCGTATATGCACGCGCTTTTTTATTTGACCCTCCATTTTTTTTTTTGATCAAAGTGATTCTCGTATTTGCACATGATTCTTTAAGTGATCCTTTTGTTTAAAAATGGGGTTAAATATAACGGATTTGAAGCACGGGACTTGCATATGCGAACCTCATGCCCGTTCTTTATAATGCACCAACTATAATCAATATCACAAAATTGACTAATACAAAACAGGTTATATTTAATACTGTCTACTAATAGAACATCTTCAATAGTAGTAGACACATTACCGATATTACCTATACCGATAATTTTACCCTTTGTGTTGTCTCTGAAATTCACATGACCTTTATCTTTAGGTGTCAAAAACGTGAATTTAGACTTGTCACCTATCATGTGCTGAGAACAACTACTATCCAAGAACCATTTTTTCTTGTTTATCGATGCTTTTAGAGTATGCTGCAATGAGCACCTCAAATAGTTTCTAAGTGGTTCCAAATCTAAGTGGGTCCGATCTTATTAACCGGGACAATTTTAGTTCTTTTAGGAACCCAAACTTACCTACATTTACATACTTTTTGAAAACATTTCTTTACGGTATGCCACCACAATGTTACATCTAAAAGATCTAATAAGATCTTTAGTTTCAAAAAAGAAATTGTGAAATCTCTTTTGTTTAATAATTTTCTGAAAACCAACTCCAGTCTTATCGAAAATTCATCTTGAACTCCTCAAAAGCATTTTCAAATTATTTTCACCACTCGTGAATTTGAGAACAATAGAATGTAAATCCAAAATGTTGGATTCTAATTCATTATTTTTAGATTTGAATTTAATCACTTACTTGTTAAGTGTGTTAACTGTACTTTGTAGGGCATTAATTTGAGAATAACGGTTTTTATAATCATGCGTTACTTCTTGATAAACATAAAATAATTCATCAAAATCTAAAAAACAAGAACTAGAGCATTGCGTTACCTCATGTCCAGTGACCATTAAAATAAGCATGACCAAATCGTCACTGCTCGATTTTTTCGAGCAACTTGACTCCGAGTTATCCCAGGTGACTTTCATAGATTTCTTCTTACTCTTTTTCACTATTTTTTTTTCTTTTCTTATATTTCTCCTTCTTTGGCTCGGGACAATCGAATTGAAAATGGATTTTGTGATAGTTGTAGCATTCAATATTATTTATGTTGAAATTTTTCTTTCCACAAAATATTCATCGGGTCATCTTTCTGAATTTTTTTGTGGGAAGTGTCGCATCCTTTTCCTGTCCACTGTCAAGACTTACGTCATCACTATCATCCTCCTCCTCATTCTTTTGAGCTTTTAGTACCAAGTATTTATTTTTTCCATTTCCCAATTCATCCTCATATCCTCGAATAGATATCTCATGGGTCATTAAGTTGCAAATAAGTTCATCAATAGTATAGACAGTGAGATCCTTAGCTTCTTTGATTGTGGTTACCTTTGGCTCCCAAACTTTAGTTAACCTTTTGTACTTTGTCCTCCACGAAATAAGGCTATCTGAGTTGACTAAGATTGTTGTAGATATTATTGAATCTCGTATATATTTCTGGAATCTTTTTTGCATCACCCATTCTAAATAGCTCAAACTATCGAACCAGGGCATTGATTTTAGATTGTTCCACCTAATTTGTTCCCTCATGTGTGATTTGAAATATATCCTACATTTCTTTTGTCGTTCCATTGACTAAAACCCTGCTATATTCATTTGCATCTAAAGAACAAAATAAAATGTTAATAACTTGAGATTTAATAGACAATTTCTACTAATCCGAGGGAGTCGGTTGTTTCTTCTTCTTAATCACTCCATTCTTTTTAAGAATGAATGGACCATCTTCAATAGCCAGCGACACACCATAGTTAGTGGCTTGAAGAAAGACAATCATTCTGTTTTTCCAGAATGAATAGTTATCACCTATGAACAAAGGGGACGATGCATAGATTCTCCCTTACCTAGAGTATTTGCGTGGTGCGCCATGTGATATTTTTAGATAGGATGTTAAGCCAAATGAGCTAAACCAACTCTGGTACCAATTGTTGGTCCAAAGAGCTACTCAAAAGAGGGTGAATTAGGTAGTTAAAAAATTTAAATATTTAAACACTAAAGCACAAAATCACAATCATCCTAAATTGATTATTATCTTGATTAGCAGTGAAAATGTGTTTAATCAAAATGCACACCCAAACAATTAGAAAAGAATAAACAATGCAATACATAAAGAGTTATCTTGGTTCGTCAAGTTACTCTTACCTACATCCAGTCCCCTAAGCTCCACGAAAATTCACAATCCACTGACCCCTGATTCCTTTAATAGGTATGAACCAAACCCTCATAATCTCGATTCTTTTCATAGGCTCATAATCAACATTTACACACTATCACACTTATAATTTTCGCAGGCTTAGGACGAACCTTTACAATTAATATTTAATTCTATTACAGGAATAATTAAAATTTAATATTTTCAAGGAAAAAGACTAACCTAATCTTTTTGTAGAACAATGATCAAGTCCTAATTTTTTTTTCACAGAAAAAGATCGAAACCCTAATTACCCCGATTAGACACCGACCCAAATGTGTCTAATCCGCTCAAACTTGCAAATACAAAAAATGACAATTTATTCCCACAAAAGCTTCTATCATCTCAATATAGATATACTCAATTAATGACCTGAATAAAAATTATGTGACAGATATAATGTGAGACAAAATAAATTTGATTATAAAAATAACGGGTAGCACACAAGTAGCACGTAACCCGATAATCAATAAAAAATCGTTTAAAATATTTTCAAGAATTAAGTTCAAAAACGATTTTTCTATAATAATACCTTAACCAAGAAATGAATTAATAATAATTTAAGAAAGCAGTAAATAAAGCCTGGAAGGATCCTGCCATGGTTCACCGAAAGCAAAAACAATTGCACAATAAGAAACACAAATCGGTGACGCAAACCACGAGCGCTTTAGATCAAGAACTTTAAATATAATCTCATAAAAAAATCTCAACAATAATTCTTAGAATGATAGAAGGTTGATGTTCTTGATTTATGCATTTCAAATCTCGCAGGTCTCTATAAATAGACCTTAAAGTGGACCTCCAACAGTTAGTTTTCAAATGTCATTACTAAAAATTACATCCCAAGATCCCGTATATTAACTATGTTCAAAATAGATCTTTTCATTTAAAAATATTCTAGGGAAATCTCATTTTGGTCTTTCAAATATTTTTAAATCAAAATCATTGAAATAGAAAGAATTAAATCACTTTAATTAAAAGAATATTAAAATAAATGGACCAAATAATTAGGGATCACATATAGTAGTTAACGAATAATTCAAATCCCCTTAAAATAGCTCTCCAGGAATCATAAAAAATGGATAAGATTGACCAGAACCACATCAGTCAAAGACTTTGACTGACCAACACCAGTCAAAGACTTTGACTGACCATGTCAGTTGATCGGCTCATTGCTGTCGATTGACTGACCTCTTATAACGATTATCTGATCATTGCACTAGTCTATCGGTTAACTGATTGTTTTTAGTCGGTTGACTGATTGGACCACAATTGTCCCAATCCTTCATTTGTTCAGCTACTATTCTCGTCAGTTGATCGACCCATTTTATCGATTAACCGAGTGGATTAGTAGGTCACCCATTCCACTTCCAAAACTCACTATTTTGGTTAGTCGACCGACCCCTTTCTACGATTGACCAAATTGACCCGAAAACTTATCATTTTAAGTATTAAAACCAATTTTTCAATTAAGTCTTTAACCAAAACCATTTCACATATTTCATTTTAAAGTGTAGTGCGTGATCCTAATTCGAGTCGCATTAAAAGTATACAAGTAAAGAGTTGTTTTTCACCTAATTGTCTTCAATGTCTTCAAAACTCTTCACGTCTTTATCATTTCTATTTTACACCCGTTACATTTTCCTTGATGATTATTCTTCAATGATTTATTTTCTTAATTTCATGGAACTATAAATCTGAAACCACTTAGGAAAAACATTAGTCTCATAAAAAACGTCAACACTTAATTGTCCATCAAAACGTTGGATTCAACAGTCTCCCATTTTTTTTATGATGATAATTAACTTTGATATTTTCTCACAAATATAATATAACCATACTTCCCCTAAATACGAGTACGGGTATTTAAACTTATTTATGCACCATTAGTGAAAAAACATAAGAAAAAAAATTAAATTTCACCAATATAATTTCCAAAAGATTTCTCATCCTTTATAAATGCAATGCTTAGGTGAGCAAATGCCTTAAACATCAACTACTCCCCATTTGTCATCTCAAAAAACAGGGATGGAGAATCAAAATATTACTCTAGGCATACATCATTATGCCTAGCCATACCTAAACCTCGTATGATTTTCACGAATTGGTTATTAGCTAAAGGTTTAGTAAAAATATCAGCAAGTTGATCGAAGGTATCAACATATTCAATAGATACATCTCTTTTTCGAATATGATCACGAATAAAATGATGTCGAATCTCTATGTGCTTAGTTAGTAAGTGTTGTGTTGGATTCTTACTTAAGCAAATAACACTTTTATTATCACAGTAGATAAAGACTTCCTCCATACATATTCCAAAATCATATAATTGTTGTTTAATCTATAAAATTTTGAGCACAATAATTACCAGCTGTCATATACTTTGCCTCAGTTGTAGATAAATCAATTGAATTTCATTTCTTGCTTGACTAAGAAACCAAGGCATGTCCCAAAAACTGACATGAACCACTTGTGCTTTTAAGGTCAACTTTGCATCCAACAACATCAATGTCATAGTAATCAGTTTAAAGTCACTCCCCCGAGGATATTATAATCCTAGATCACTTGTCTCTTTCAAATATTGAAAGATTGGCTTGACAGCCATTAAATGTGATTCTTTTGGACAAGATTGAAATCTTGCACAAACATTATATCAGGTCTACTAGTAGTAAGATACAACAAACTACTTATTATAACTCGATACATTTTCTTATTAACATTTTTGCTCGTATCGTTTTTTTCTATTTTTGTAGCTGTTACCATGGGAGTTTTATATTCTTTAGCACTATCCAAGCCATATTTTTTCAATAACTCATTGGTGTACTTGGCTTGATAAATAAAAATCCCTTCTTTGGTTTGCTTAATTTGCAACCCAAGAAAGATGGTTAATTCTCTCATCATGCTAATTCCAAACTGAACCTGCATAATCTTGGTAAACTCTTAACAAAAATCCTCATTAGTAGATCTGAATATAATATAATCCACATATATTTGTACTAATAGGATATCAGATTCATTTTCCTTAATAAATAATTAAATAATGTTATATCACTAAGACGTCGTCGAAAACCATTCTCAATTAAATATCTGCTAAGTCTATCATACTATGCCCGAGGAGCTTGTTTGAGTCCATATAAAGCCTTCCGAAATTTAAACACATGATCGGGTAATTTATCATTTTCGAACCCCTGTGGTCATTCGACATAAACTTCCTCAGTTAGAAATCCATTCAAGAATATACTTTCAACATCCATTTGATACAATTTAAAATCTTGAGAACACGCAAATGCCAATAACATTCTACTAGTTTATAATCTAGCCACAGGTGCATACATCTCATCATAATCGATTCATTCTTCTTGATTATAACCTTGTCCTACTAACCTTGCTTTGTTTCTGATTACAATACCTGTTTCATCCTTTTTATTACGATAAACGCATTTAGTGCCAATAGTAGAATGAAAGTCAGGTTTAGGAACTAGAGATCAAACTTTATTTAGTTCAAATTGAACTAACTCCTCTTGCATCATAGAGATCCCAGACTCATCAGTTAAAATCTCGTTTACATTTTTAGGTTCAATTTGAGATATATATATATATATATATATATATATATCCTGAAGATATGATCTTGTACTTACACTTTTTTCAAAATTACCAATAATTTCTTTTACCAAATATCCTGAAATTGTCTTTATAGCTCGTGGTAAAGTCTTCTCTTCACTTTTTGTCTCCTCATTCTTTGGATTTAGTGACACTTTTCCTTTCTCAACCCCTTGGTTGTTTTATTTAATCATTATACCTACATCATCATCATCATCTAAATCCTTTCATTACAAGAAAAAAGTTATTTAACTACGAATTTTTTGAAGACGACACAATAATCGTAGCCAAATATGTCTATTGGCTACAAAATTAAAAGTTGTAGCCAAATAGATTACCTTTTGGCGACGAAGTACAAATTTGTAGGTAAAAATGATCAATCGGCGATAAAATTTTGTAATTCGTCGCGATTTGTCAAGTCAATTGTTGGGGGCAAAAACAATTTATAGAAAAACATTTCCCGTAAGCGTATTAGCGACCAAAAAAAGTTCATCGCCGATTAATCTTGAAATTTTTTAACATTCGACAACGATGCTGTTTTGCCGCCAATTCCAAAATGATCTCGATTTATATGAGCGGCAAAAATTATTTCACTCTACCACCTTCACATTTCGCGATTCGATGCACCAAAAACCCTACCCACCTCAGTCTTTTGCCCAAAGTCAAAGTCGCTGCTTCATTTCTTATCTCTATTGCTTTCATCTCTGAAACCCAGATCGCTTCACCAGATCTCTTGAGCTTCACCATCTCTCGTCGCGCTGCACCCGTCCGTTGTCGTTGCAGTCTCCACACACCACTCCACGTTGGTGTTTTGTCTTCTTCAGGTAAGTATTCATGTCATTGCACACTACCACTCCGCGCACACCATCGCTATGCACACACCACCGCCGCTACATACCACCATCGCTGCCTCATCTTTTTCCGATTGGTTTTAGGATTTAATAATTTAGTGATTTGGGTGAGGTCTTCTCTAAATTATCTTTTCCTCTTCCTATTTTCTGTTTTTTGGTTGAATGTCTGTTTATATATGTTTTTAATTAAACAATTAATCATTGTAAAGAGCCGATTGGGAAGGAATTGGCTTGATTAGGGTTTGAAGAGATGGCTGTGAATAGAATTATTCGTATTATTGTTTCTAATTGAACAATTAATCGTTGTAAATGGATGATTAGGAAGAATTTGGCTTGATTAGGGTTCGAAAAGATGGCTGTGAACAAGGATTAGAAGCAGTGTGGTGGCTTTTCTGTTAAGTTCAATTATGTTCCTATGTCTTCCCAAGTTTATGTGTTCTGTCAATTGTTACTATCCCACTCGATGATGCTGTAAATTCACAAGGTATGGACTTGTGTAGGTGTTCTGTCTTCTATTTGGCTGTAACTGGTCATTTTACGTTTATCTTCATAAATGACTCCTCATCATAAATTTGGTGATTTCCTAGTTGCCTCCTTTATATTAGTTTTCAATTCATTTGTATAATATTACTATATACCCCTTAAATTTGTATTGTCATCTCTCCCAAAGTATATTAATTCTCAATGCCATAACATATTTAAGGAAGAGTTCTTTTGGCTTCAGGTATTATGGAACCCTTATGATGATATTGTTCCAAGAGTTTCCCTTGCAAAGTCTTTGCCCTCTTCTACAGCTGACACTGTCCAGAAAGACACAGAGAGAAAGGCTTCTAAGTAAGCTTCTTCACCTAAGTTTCAAAAATAAGAAACAGTTCTCATCGTATCAACTTATATGGTCTAATTATCATGCCTAAACAAAAAAATGTATTATCATGATTGTTTACAATGTGCTTTTGCTGGGCATTTAATGTACAGAAATCCAAAACTTTCCTTCATTTGGGGAAAAAACAGAAAAAGAGAAGGAACTGGCAGTCTATTTGATACTATGCCAAACTTTTGGAGCATTAAATGATATTACCGGTGCTGCATGCTGCAAAATGTTTGGTTATTATTTTATCTTTCACTAGTAAAGTTACTAATTTCAGGTTCTGTTTTTTTTTTTTTTTTTTTTTTTTTCTATTTGTTTGATTTTCTGCCCTTCCATCCTTAGTTTGCCTTGAAGTCTCTCTACTTTTTTTTTTAAACTTGTTTTCTTTATGCTTGATTTGAGGTATGGAAAAAAGAAGTAATTAGTCGACCCTCCTAAGCAGTGATGTCTTTTGAAATCTTGTGATATCAACTCAACTAGGCCACATTTGCTCCTTGTTGGTGGGAGGTAAAGTTCTGTAGGATTTTCAATATGTATGAATTATTTGCTTTCCTGCTTCGGATTTTTTTCATCGAATGTTTGCAGCAACGCGTTTGCACGTTTATGTGATAGAAGAATGCTTCCACCATTTTCGTCCTGTTGGATAAAAAAATGTTGCCACCTCCTTCCGTTAACTACTACTGCCCCATGCATCTTGCAGACCTTGTGAGTTCAAAAAAATCATGAAACTTGTGTTGCAGCACATTTGCATTATCAATTGCTTATTGCTTGAAAAATCATTTTGAGCTATTCTCAAATTTTCGTGTTTATTGTGCTGAAATCTGAATTCAATTGATTGTGCTTATGTATTTACTTAGAAGTGATAATGCTCGAGAATACATTTTTGGTCCATTTACCTTTTTCTTGACACATTCGGCTATTGTCCATCTACCTTTTTGTGTGCACGTTGTCATGTATGATCTGTTACATATGCGCAGAAGTACTTGATTAATCAACATATGCAGATATATTTGAATGGAAAAAATCGGAAGTAATAGTAGTGGATGCAGCGGTAGAAGGTTTAGACATCAAATAGGAGTGTCATCTACCTAATGCTTGAGAGCATGAATTCCTCCCTAGTTGTTCAACTAGGAAATCGATGATTAGTCCAATATCCACCAACTATTGCCCTCAAATCCAGCAGATAAAGATGAAATGCTGGACATAGCTTAAATAATACTTGATGCTGAAAGAAAACAAGATCCAACATTGGACTTGCGAAAATAGGACTCAAAACCACCATGAACTGAGTCAACTAGAGTTTTTATTCAACTACTACTCAAAATTGTTTTTTTTTTCTTTTTTTTTAAGATTTTTTTGATGGATTTTCAGGTGCTTCTAACTTCGTATAAAGCAATGACTCCCTTTATGATTTTCTTTACTGAGGTTCTTTATCATTTATTTATTTGTTTATTTTTAACCATTTCTATTTTTTTTTTTATCATTAAATAAAATTCAAAAAAAAATTATTATATTTACAACTTGTAGGTGAATACGGTGGCTCGTCTAGAACATACCCAAAAAAGTGAGAACCCGGAGACAGACCATAGGCAGCACCTACAAAATCTTCGTCTTCATGGTAATCTATTATGTTCAATCATTTTTTTTTTAACATTACAGTTATGGTTAATTTATTCTAAGTTCTATTTTTTTTTTTTTAATAATTTGCAGATTCAACATATTATGGAATCGATGATGATGATAGTTTAACATCCATCGTTTGTTTCTTGGTTATTTTTTGATGTTTTATTAGATATATTTTGTTTTTGTGATATTATTATTTAAGGATATTGGTAGAGTTAATATATTGATATATTTTATTTTTAACATGATAGTATGATTTTGTTTACCTTTTATTGATTAGTTGTGGTATTAGTCTTGAAAACAGACAGAAATTTAAAATTAAAAATTGATTTTATTATTTTAGCGACGTAATGACAAATTATCGGTGAAAAAAATTCAACTATTGGATACAAATTGACATTCATAGCCTTTAAGTAAAGGAATTTGCTACAAAAGTTGTTTTTGTAGCCAATGCATTTTTCCCAAAAAAATAATAATAATCTTTTGGCTACAAAAAAATTTCCTCGTAGATTATTTTCCGGCCAATTACAATCGCGTTTGGGCGACGAAAAATGTTCGTTGCCAAAAACAATTTCCTGCCATTTCTAATCACTTTTTGGCTACAGAATGTAATTATTTAGCTATAAATTTAACTACGAAATGATCCATCGCGAAAGAGTAATCTAACGCGACAAAAGTATAATTCGTCGCCAAATACTTTCTGCTATGGAGCATAGGCGTTGAAATTGGCTACGAAGATATTTCATTGTTAAATCGCTTTTGCTACGAAAATAACGCTTTGGTTACAAAAAAAAAAAAATGTAGCTAAAGGCCATTTTTCTTGTAGTATTTCTCGACACAAGTGGATCAAATTTCTTAAATACAACATGCATATACTCTTCCACAACTAAAGTACGTTTATTATAAATTCTATATACTTTATTATCTGAAGCATATCCAAGGAAAATATCGTAATCAAATTTGACATCAAACTTACCCAAATTATCCTTACCATTTAAAATAAAATATTTACACCCAAAAACTTTAAAATAAGATATATTTGGAGTTTTGTCATTCCAAATCTCATAAGGGGTTTTATTGAAACCTCTCCGGATAAAGACTCTATTAATAACACGGCACGCAGTACTTATTGCTTTGGTCCATAAATATTTAGGAAGATAATTCTCATTCAGTATCGTTCTGGCTATTTCCTTAAGGGTCATGTTGTTTCTCTCCACAACACCATTTTGTTGTGGTGTTCTTGGTGCAGAAAAGTTATGAGCATACCAATGCTCATCACAATAACTTGTAATTTCATAATTCTTAAATTCTCTGCCTTTATCACTATGAATGGTAATAATGCATAACTATTTCTCATTTTGCACACATTTACAAATTTAGAAAAAATAGATGTAACCTCACTTTTCTTAGATAAGAAGAAAACCCATATTAGTCTAGAATAATCATCAACAATTACGAATGTTTAAAATTTACCTCCTAAACTGGTAATGGCATTCGGATTAAACAAATCAAGATGCAGCAATTCAAGGCATTTTGATATAGATATATGCAATTTCTTCTTAAACGATAACCTAGATTGCTTGCCCAGTTGACATGTATCACATACCTTATCCTTAACATAATTTAACGCTGGCAACCCACGTACAAGACTCTTCATAGACAAATTCAAAATTAACTCCATACTAGCATGCCTAAGACGTCTATACCATAACCAACTATTCTCAGATAATGCATTCAAACATGATAAATTTGTGTCGAAAAATCATTAAAAGAACATGTATAGACATTTTCAACACGTGATGCAACAAGTAATTTGTTACTATTATGCCCATTCTTCATAATGCACCTATTATGATCAAATATCACATTATAGACCTTATCACATAATTGACTAATACAAAGCAGGTTATGTATAAGACCGTCTACTAACAACATATCTTCAACAGTAGTAGACCCATTACCGATATTACCTATACCGATAATTTTACCCTTTGTATTGTCTCCAAAATTCACATGACCTTCATCTTTAGGTGTCAAAAATGTGAATTTAGACTTGTCACCCATTATATGCCAAGAACAACCACTATTCAGGAACCATTTTGCGTTACCTATCAATGCTTTTAGAGTATCCTGCAATGAGCACCTCAAATAGTTCCTAAGTGATACCTAATCTAAGTGAGTCCGATCTTGATAGTCAGGACAATTTTAGTTCCTTTAGGAACCCAAACTTGTCCACATTTACATACTTTTTGAAAATATTTCTTTACATTATGCCCCCACAATGTTACATCTAAAACATCTAATAAGAACTCTGGTTTCATAAAAGAATTTGTGAAATCATTTTTGTTTAATATTTTTCTAAAAACTAATTCCAACTTTATCAAAAATTCATCTTCATCTCCCCAAAAATATTTTCAAATTATTTTCACCACACATGAATTTGAGAACAATAGAATGTAAATCCAAAATGTTGGATTTCAATTCATCGTTTTTAGATTCGAATTTAATCACTTACTTGTTAAGTGTGTTAATTGTACTTTGTAGAGTATTAATTTGAGAACAATGATTTTCATAATCATGTGTTAGTTCTTCATAAATATCAAATAACTCATCAAAATCTACAAGACAAGAACAAGAGCATTGCGTTACCTCATCTCTAGTGGCCATTAAAGCAAGCATGACTGAATTATCACTGCTCGATTTTCTCGAGCAACTTGACTCCGGCTCATCCTAAGTGGCTTTCATAGATTTATTCTTACTCTTCTTCACCTTTTTTTATTTTTCTTTTCTTTTCTTCTCTTTCTTATTCTTTGGCTCGGGACAATCGGATTGAAGATGATCGATTTTCTGACAGTTGTAGCATTCAACAATATTCATGTTGAAGTTTTTCTTTCCACGAAATGTCCGTCGATTCATCTTTCTAATTTTTTTGTGGGAAGCACCACATCCTTTTCTTGCTCACTGTCAAGATTTACGTCATCACTACCATCATCTTCCTCATTCTTTTGAGCTTTCAGCACCAAATATTTCTTTTTGCTATTTTCAGATTCATCCTCATATCCGCGAATAGTTGTCTCATTTGTCATTTAGTTATAAATATGTTCATTAATAGTATATACTGTAAGATCTTTAACTTCCTCAATTGCGGTCACCTTGGCCCAAACTTTAGTTGACGACCTCTAAACCTTTCGTACTTTGTCATCCATGGAATAAGGCTTTCCAAGTTTACCAAGGTTGTTGCGGATAATATTGAATCTCGTATACATTTCTGGAATCGGTTCTGCATCACCCATTTTGAATAGCTCAAGCTGTCGAACCGGAGCATTAATTTTAGATTTGTTCCCTCATGTGTGATTTGCAATGTATCCCACATTTCATTTACCAATCCACAACCTAAAACCCTGCTATATTCATTTGCGTCTAAAGAACAAAATAGAACGTTAATAGTTTGAGAATTAATAGACAATTTTTACTAATCCGAGGGAGTCAGTTATTCATTCTTCTTAATCATTCCATTATCATTAGAAATAAATGGAAAACCTTTAATTGCCAGCCACACATCATAGTTATTAGCTTGAAGAAAGATGATCATTGTGTCGTTCCAGAATAAATAGTTATCATCTGTTAACAAAGGGGATAATGCATAGATTGCCCCTTACCTAGAGTGTTTACGTGGTGCGCCATGTGATCTTTTTAGCTAGGATGTTAAGCTAAATAAGCTAAACCAATTTTGGTACCAATTGTTGACCCAAAGAGTTACCCAAGATAGAGGATGAATTGAGTAGTTAAAAAATTAAAACAATTAAACACTTAAATACACAATCTCAATTATCATAAATTGATTATTATATTGATTAGCAGTGGAAATGTGTTTAATCTAAATGCAAATCCAAACAATCAGAAAAGAATAAATAATACAGCACACGAAGAGTTATCCTGGTTTAGCAAGCTACTCTTACCTACGTCCAGTCCTCCAAGCTTCACAGAAATTTGCACCACTAAACCCCTAAATCCTTTCACGGATAGGAACCAAACCATTACATTCTCGATTCTCTTCACAGGCTCAAAATCAACTTTTACACACTATCACACTTATCTTTTTCGCAGGCTTAGGACGGGCCTTTATAATCACAATTTAATTCTATTACAGGAAGAATTAAAACCTAATCTTTTCAAGGAAAAAGATTAACCTAATATTTTGCAGGAAAAATATCAAACCTTAATATTTTTCACATGTAAAATATCGGAACCCTAGCTACTTTTATTGAAACCCTATCTACTCTGATTAAACACCGGCCCAAACATGTCTACTCTGCTCAAACTCGCAAATACGAAAAATGACAAGTTTCTTCCTACAAGGAGTTTCTACTACCTCAATACAGATATACTCAATTAATGGCCTGAATAAAAGCTATGTGTCAGATACAATGTGAGACAAAATAAATCTAATTATAAAAATAATGGGCAACACACAAGTAAGACGTAATCAGATAATCAATAAAAAACCATTTAAAAAATTTTCATGAATTAAGTTCAAAATGATTGTTCTATAATATTTTAACCAAACAATGAATTAATAATGATCTAAGAAAGCAGTAAATAAAGCTGACAAGGATCTCATCGAGATTTAACGAAAGCAAAAATAATTTTGCAATAAGAAATGTAAACCGATGACTCAAACAACGAGCACTTTAATTTAAGAACTTTGAATATAATCTCCCAAATAAATCTTAGCAGTAATATCTCTCTTAGAATGATAGAAAACTAATGTTCTTGATATATATTTTTCAAATCTCGCAAGTTTCTATAAATAGACCTAAAACTAAACCTGCAACGACTAGTTTACAAATGTCATTACTAAACATGACATCCCAAAACCTCATATATTGAGTAGGGCAAAATATATTTTAAACTCTTTAACTATTGGCACCTTTCTATTTAGGTCTCTTACGTTTATTTGTTTCAATTTAAACCCTCTAAGTATGAATGTGGTTTTAAAAGGTCCTTATGTTAGATTTTTTTATCCAAACTAACAAAATTAGGGGATAAAATTGTAATCTTCTATTTTTTTCATTTTTTATTCAATTTTCTATTTTTTGTTTCTTTTTTCTTTTTTTTTTTTCTTCTTTTTTCTTCATTCGTCTTTATCTGTAACAAAGGGTTTACACAAGTATTTGGTGACTTGCTTTACTTGATAAGCTAAAGCTAAATTCACTCATTGGAATACAAAAAGTGGAAGAAAATTGTGAATTGAATAATAAAAATATTATCTGGAAAACTAAGAATTAATAATTATGTGGAAAAAACAGAAGAAACCAGTCACAAACGTGGTACATTCTTGAAAATAATATAATGTACATTGATGGAATTGGAATAGTAGATTATTCAATCAGGGAAAACAATTTGTTACCTCACATCCAATTGAGTTTCGGATGAGCTGCTACAAATAATCAATCACGTCATTCATCTTCTCCTCGGAATCCTATATCAAGTGAATACAACTGAGCACTTCTACTGTCACTTCTTCAGCTAAAACCCAAGATTTGTCGTTGATTGAATGTTGGTCAGGGTTCAGAGATGAACCCAATTCTGTTAGCAACAAAAAACAATCCTCCATTATGAAACCGTTTTTTTTCTCGCAATAGAACTGGATATCACCCGTGGAATCATCATCAATACAAGCGGAAGGAACTACAGAAAAACCAGGAAGGGTAAATAGGCTTCGAGGGTTGTGGTGTTCAACTGGAGAATTTTAAAGAAAATGGGGGTTTAGAGAGAGATTAGAGAATTGGGGGTTCAAATGGGGGAAAATGATTTTGAGAGAAGAGGTGTACAATTTGAATCAGTTACTTCTTGTTTTGCTCTCGCAAAGAAAATAAAACAACCTCCACAACCTCAACCTTCTTCTTTTCCCTCTCTCTAGTTTCTCTCTCTAGACGTGTGATAAATATGGAGGAATCGGTCGATTCTTTGTCGTTGGTCGAAAAGATAAACTTGCGACGCGAATAGAAGAGAGAGAGATAGAGGGGTTCGGTGAAGTGGGGGAAAGAAAGAGAGAGAAATAGATAGCTCTTCGGTACAAATGAAGAAGGAGGAAGAGAAAAAGAAAAAAAAAAAAAAAAAAAAGGTAAAAAGAAAAGAAAGGAGAAAATTGAATAAAAAAAAATAGAATATTACAATTTTTCCCATGATTCTATTCTGGATGGAAAATCTAATAGAATGACCTTTTAAAGTCACCTTCATACTTAGAGAGTTTAAACTGAAACGAATAAATTTAAGAGGACTACATAGAAATGTGTCAATAGTTAGAGGCTTTAAAATATATTTTTCCCTCTTAAGTATGTTCAAAATAGATCTTTTCATTTAAAAATATTATTGGGAAATCTGATTTTGGTCCTTAAAATATTTTTAAATCAAAATCCATTGAAATAGAAAGAATTAAATTACTTTAATTAAAAGAATATTAAAATTAATTGACCAAACAATTAGGGATCATATATCTAATAGTAGTTAACGAAAATAATTCAAATCCCTTTAAAAAAGCTCTCTATGAATCATATAAAACGGATAGGATTGACCAGAACCATATCAGTCAAAGATTTTGACTGACCACGTTGGTCGACCAGCTCACTGTCGTTGGTTGATCGACCTCTTATAATAATAATAATAATCTAATCATTGCACTAGCCTGAACGGTTGGCCAATCGTTTTCGGTCGATTGATCGATTGGACTGGAGTTATCCCAATCCTTTCTTTTTCAGCTACTATTCTCGTCAGTTAACTGACCCATTTTGTTAGTAAATCGAGTGGATCAGTAGGTCACCCATTCCACTTTTAAAACTCATTATTTTGGTTAGTTGACCGACCCCTTTTTCTAGTTGGCCGAATTGACCTGAAAAAATATAATTTTAAGTATTAAAGGCAATTTTTCAATTAATTCCTTAACCAAAATCATTTCACATATTTTGCACATTGAAAAACACATTTTAAACTCCTAAATTAATCACAACACATATAAGATTAATTCATTTTAAAGTGTCGTGCATGATTCTAATTCGGGTTGCATTAAGAGTATATAAGTAAAGAGTTGTCTTCACCTAATTGTCTTCAATGTCTTTAAACTCTTCACGTTTTCATCATTTTCATTTTGTACCTGTTACATTTTTTCTTGACGATTATTCTTCAATGATTCATTTTCTTAATTTCATGGAACTATAAATCTGGAACCACTTCGTAAAAACATTAGTCCCATAAAAATATCATCACTTAATTATCCATCAAAATATTGAATTCAACATTCTTTTTTTGAACGTGCAGGGTATAACATTTTTCCTTTGTGGATAACAGTTTTGAATTACTATTTCAATCCAAGTTTTTATGTTTTTGGTGTAGTCGGACTAGCTATTTTGGTATTTCTGATAACAACTTAATCAAAAGTGTGAGGTTTTCCCAGCCAAATGAGCGTCAGTGGGCTCTAGCCCGTGTTAAGGTACCCAGGTGGTATTCTCCTAGCTTCATACGGGACCCAACCGTCTGGATAGGTGGACCCAACAACCCGGTTTATCCAAGATGGACCCCACTCTCACTTGAGTCCAAAATTGTCGCTTTAGTTCACGCGCCAAAATTTGCATGCTTCTGAGGTCAGTCTAGTCTACGCATATCTCTGTGTGGCCTTTATTTCACATATCTATATACAACTTTTTGGGATTCCACATTTAATTAAGCATGGGTCATTAGTCACATGTGCCTCTTACGTTTTCCTCTCTACGAGTGCCTATTTGAGGGGCACTTCATTGTTTCTCTTGCCATCTCTTACTTCTTTCTTCATTTTTATCTTCTTCGATTTCTTCGTCGATGTGCCATCACGAGGACATCAAAGGTTGTCATCGTAAGACAATGCTAAGGCACACAAAACAGAGGCTCTTATTCAGTAATTGAGAATAAATGAGAGACCATTCCATTTTCTTCGTCACTTGGAGGAAATTCGAGTAATTTTTATCGCTAATGGTGGACACCATTAGAAGGCGGTACTTGATACCTTGGACACATTGGATCATCTGAATGCTGAAGAGACGAAATCTACTAACCAACATTTGGAAGTGCTCTAACAGTCGAAGATAAAGTCAGAGGCTAAGAGTGCCACCCGCAAGGCAAAGATTCATAGCCTCGTTGGCGTCCTATCAAACTATACGTTCGTAGAGGGTAATAGGATCAAACTATAGTATCGGGCCTAGTGGAGGAGATCCCCCCCCCCCCCCCCCCCCCCCCCCCCCCCCCCCCCCCGGCACTTTAAGGGTGAAGGGTGAAGGGAAATGGAATCAATTTTCTCCGATCTCCTAGCAGGGAGAATGAGTTATCTTGTGAAACCATTCCTACTCCACTTCTTGCCATGGACCAGACATGAGAGACTTCGTTGTTTTTATATTTTTCTCCTGATTTTAATGCTCGGTATCTTTTTTTTTTTTTTCCTACTTTATAAGAACTCCATTCCCTCATACTCTTGCAGGACGTAGAAGGAGAAGTATATGAAGGTAAGAGGTTGAGCTACTTTTCTGCATTCTTTACTTCATCTATGGCACGACTTGTAAATATTATCTCATATGAATATGAAATCTTTTTTTGTGTGCATCTATTTATCTTTATTTGTTGTACATACGTTGTGTTGATTGATATGATGCAAAAGCTTTAAATAAGATCGCAAATAGTCAAGTACATACCATGTGGTTTGTATGGGAGGTTTGTTGTAGACATGTAAGATTTGTGCTGAATTCAAGTTTGCTCATGGGGCCCATATATGGAAATTCCATCTAGCAGGATTGTAATCTAGGTTTGTGAAACGATAAGCTTCTCTCATCGTTGGCCCTTTGCTTGGTGGACAAGGGATATCGGGTGTGCCCGATTATAATGAGGGTTATTTCAGCCAGTCGTCAAACCTTTGGGAATGAAATAAAGCTAGGGTTGTTTGTAACCCAAGTTCATGGTTAGACGGTCCCCACTCTTCGTGACCCTCTACTAGGGTGACCATGGGATATCGGGTGGTCCTGAATATAAGGAGGGTTATTTCAGCCCATCAACAATTCTTGAGAACAAAACAAAAATTGTTTGCAATCCAGGTTCATGGTCAGATGGCCTCTGCTCCTCGCTGGCCCCCTGCTAGGATGGACAAGGGGTGTTAGGCAGCCTTAAGTATAAGGAGGTTTTTTCATTCTGTCACCAAGCCAGATTTGTCAAATGGACGCATTCATCTGGTCAGATGAGTGCGTGCTAGTGTGCTAGTAGCTGTCTCTTTCCTACCCCCCAGGTTAGGGTAAGATTGTAGATATAACCCATTGTCTATCTCATAAGGTGTTGGCATTTGCAAGTATTTCGAGTAAAGCATAGAATTTTATTAAGTAGAGTAAGAAACACGGGACATCAAAGAAATCGCATGCTACTGGAAATATTTCTTTAAGTGTTCTACATTCCACAGATTTCTTAACGATTGTCCCTCCAGTATTTTGAGCTCATAGGTCCTTCCCAGTTCCGGCCTATCTTTTTTTCTGCTCGGCCTCACGTGATAATGATGACTTTTTGTAAAACCAAATTATCTTCTTTAATTGATCGTGTTTTGACATGCTTATCAGGGTACTGGGCTATTTTTCTTTTGTAGGCTGCCTACCTGATGTAGACATGATCTTTTTTTCTTCTAACAAGTCCAGATTTAACGCCAGTTCCCGATGATTTTCTCTAAAGTCATGGCGAGCTACTAAAAAAGGTGGTAGGCCTAGCTCGATAGGAATCACTGCCTTGAAACTAGAGGCCATGACGAATGGTGTTTCTTCAGTGGAAAATCTTGACGTTGTGTGGTAGGCCCATAGCACTAAAGAGAGGTCCCACCCATTTTGCATTGAACTTTTCCAGTTGAGTTTTCAACATGTGCAAAATGGTTGGATTGGTTACCTCAACCTAGCCGTTAGATTGCGGGTGACCCAAGGTCAACATGTGATGCCGAATATCCAATTTTGAGCAAAAGTCATTAAACATAGTGCAATTAAACTACGTCTTCTGGTCGCTGATTTGCCTGTGATACCCAAAATCGACAAATGATATGCTTCCATGCGAAGTCTTTGATTTTGGTATTTGTAATCTTTGACATAACTTTAGCTTTGACCCACTTGGTGAAGTAATCGATTGCGATAATCAATAATTTTTTCTGAGCTGCTACCATAGGAAAAAGACCAAAGATATCCACTCTCTACTAGGAAAATGGCCAGGACCTAGTCATGGGTAATTGCTCTATAGCCATGCCTTAATACCTTTCTAGTTAAGGATCGCGCTCCCCAGTGGTTGTGGTGGCCCGTAATTAACGCACGCTACTTTCACCGCAAGTGTACGGGTCAAGTTTTAGTATAGTTGGGGAGAATAGGGGTATCGTGTCTACAAGGATTGGTTGAAATTATTATCAAGTACCGTAATTGTCATAACCTAATTTTATATAGGTGATAAAAATGTGTTTAAAATTAATAATATACTAATACTAAGTTAATTAATCTAATTATACTAATACTACTATGAGATGATTAAGAGAAGTAGATTGCCTAGGGATTAATATCATTTACTTAAATGCATTTGATTTCCTTTTAGTTTACGTTAACTGCGTTTGACTTATTCGACAATCTATGTTCGTAAACTCACTCGCCACCTCTCTTGAGTGTGAGATGAGTGAATATGCGACTTCGCGTTAATGAAGAAGTCCCCCTCAATGTCTTAACAACGCTAAGTCACATGAGTCTCGCCCCAACGTCATTGATTGCATACTTTCCAACTCCCTCCAGGGTTATTGGATCGTCGCGTTGTGTTTACCCTAATCCGAATTCGGGGTTACCTTTCCTAAGTGTCAAACCCCGATTTCTCACTATATCATAACAAACATAATAATCATGACAAATCGATAAACACAATCGAATTTATAAAGAACAACCATTAACGAAACACAAACTCAAACAAACAACATTTTCATAAATATTATCAATCCCTAAGACAATCCATGTTTAGCTAATGGCCATAACAGTATATACAATGAATAATGAGCTAAACATGCTCAAACCATAATCCAAAGTTAAGAAATAAAGAAAGAAACGATAGAAACTAGCTATAGTTAGAAGATTTAACGCTAAAATCGTTCCGAGATCATTTTTCCTTCTTCGATTTGTGTTCTTCTCCTTCGAATTTGAATGAGTTCCCCCAAAATCCTCTCAAAATATGCCTCTAATATCTTATGAGGTCTAATGGCCGAATGGAAGAGGAAAGGGAAGAAATAGGGAGCAAAAATATCTAAAAAGTATCCTAAATCTGGTGTAGAGTGACCACCGTGGTGGTGGGTTCACCGCCGCGGCAATGGGCATATTGGCAATGTCTTCGTCGCAGCGGTGGAGGCAATAGTGGAATTAGGAACCATCATGTTGTTTTACCATTGCGGGGGTGCGGTCACCACCTCGACAATGGGCTTCCAACAGTTTTAGGCCTCTCTTTACATATTCACTGTCGCGACGATGGTTTAGACGTCGCGACGGTGGGCTACTTTTTAGAATATTGCCTCCATGTTTGTTTTCCTACCATTCTTCCACCATTCTTGATCCAATTTGATCGTTATTGATCCGTTTTCTTCCATTTTCATCCCACACACCTGATTTATACCAAAAAGAATAAAAACGTATTAAAGTGTAATAAACATTCTCGAAAACTAACAAGTTCGGTTTAAAAATGGATAGGTAAATTACACCTATTAGTTGCCGTAAAATCCTTCGTGGATGTCCCAGAGAATGTAGTAACTTTCGCTTGGGTATCGGCATTGGAGTAGTGGGCCCATGGATGACTACTTGTATAACACTCCTCGCAGTAGTACATAATGATATGCCCAGTAGCGGACTCGTCTAGCCTTATCTTTTTGTTCGGGAAGGAGTTCGTTGTCGACATAGCTATAGATGGGGTCCATCCAGTTGGGTTGATGAGTTACGTCCTTGACTTTATCCTTAGTTTCCTCACAGTTCGGTTATAGTATGTTCTCGACCAAGATGGTCCTGTGGCCCCTAGTGTCAAAGGCAAATGTTAGGTTGGGCGGCAAGTCTGTGTGCTTGTTCTTCTCTCTTAGAATTTTCTTGACGATGACCTTCAAGAAGCCTTGCATAAGTAGCATGGCTTTGCTTAGGTATGCCATTATCTTAATTTCTTTGGTCGCGTATTCTCCGTTGACCTGATTTGTTATTAGTAGGGTACACACTTGCTTGGGTTTAGCTTTATCCTGTACTTTCTGAGTATATGGAAGTACTCCTGTAGGTCATCTAGGTGGTCTCCAACCTCTTTTCTCCTGACCAACATGTCCTTGATATAGACCTCTTGGTTTTCCCAAGCTGTTCAGCGAACATTTTGTTCGCCAACCTCTCGTATGTTGCTCCTGCATTCTTGAGCCAAAACAACATGACTTTATAGCAGTAAAGGCCTTTGTCAGTGATGAATGCCATTTTTCTTTTGTTAGACGGGTATATGTTGATCCGGTTATACCCTAAAAAGGCGACGAAGAAGCTAATCGACTCGTAGTCGGCCATAGCGTTCACAATCACATCGATCTTTGAAAGAGGTAAGTAGTCTTTGTTAAGGTCGGTAAAGTTCAAGCACATACGCCACTTCCCCATCTTTTTTTTACTAGAATGGCGTTCGATAACCAAAGGGAAAAGTTGATTTCTTCAATTGTGTTTTCATCTAGTAGCTTCTTGGTTTTATCCTCAATCACAGCCTACCTCTCAAGATCGAACTTCCATCACTTCTGTCAAACCAGCGGGTAGGCTAAGTCCATGTATAGCTGGTGCATGATAATACTTAGGTCTATCCCGGGTAGATCTGCATGCAACTAGGTGAATACATCGTGGTTGGCTTTTAGTATATTAACCAACAACATCATTTTATCCCTTGTGAGGGCTTTCCTGATCTGGACCATTCGGTTGGACTCCATTGGGTGTATCCAGATGTCTTTTGATTCTTCGTCAAGACGAGGTCGTGGTTGATTGGGCTGCTTGACTTGGGGGTCCAGGATGTTCCCTGTTTCAGGGCATTCTATTTTATTCTCAGACTTGAAGTGCTCGACAACCTCTCCATCATTTTATTACTATTTGGAGAGTTGTACTCCCAGACGTTGCATCTCTGTTACGTAACATTCCCGAGCCATTTTCTGGCTTCCTCGTACCTCACCGATATTGCTCTTGGTGGGGAATTTTAGCATCAGGTGGTTTGTTGATGTGATGGCCTTCAACGTGTTCAGGAACAGCCTTCCGATGATCCCATTGTATGGCAATGGACAGTCAACTATCATGAACCGTGCATTAACGGTAGAATGCTTCGTCTCATTGCCTAATGTGCTTTGAAGCGTATCCAGCATAGGGGCTTCACAGTTTCTCCTAAGAAATTGACCGGGGGGGATCATCATTGACTTCAGTTGGTTACAATTGATCCCCATTCTATGAACGTGGTTAGGTAGAGTATCTCTACCGAACTGCTGACTAGTACTTGCTCCATATTGTAGTTAGCAATTTGTAGAGTAACCACCAGCGTATCATCATGGGATGTGTGGACCCCGTGCAGATCCTCTTCGATAAAAACGATGGTCTTTCTCTTTGCAAGAGGCTTCATGGATACTTGGAACACATATTCTTTTATCGGGCACTTGCCACACTGAGCATGAGCTTTTTACTTTGTATTAGACGATCATCTGGAGAGCAAATCCACTGTGGATCGTGTGGATGCCCTCAGAACTTGGGTCTTTCTCTATCTTCGTTAAGGCGTTGTTCACCCTAATCTCATCCGATAGTAAATCTTTTGAGGTGGCCTCTCCGGATTAACTACTCGATCTTATTTTTTAGGTTGTAGCAGCTATCAATGGTGTGACCATAACTCTAATGGAAGTTATACCATTTGTTTATGTTGATGGCCTTTCTTTGGTTCTTCATTGGCTGAGGCCATTTGAGTAGCCTCTTGTTATCGATTTATATCAGAGCCATTCCCAACGGGGCGTTGAGAAGCGTGAAGTTGGTAAAGCCCTTGGGAGATCTTTTTCTCCCTGACTTCTTGTCGGTGCAACCTTTTTCTACCTCTATCTGTATTTTTTTCGGGAGTTATCTTTTCTAGATTTGTTCTAGTTAGGCTTTTCAGCTTTTCACTTTATTTTGGCATCTTCCTCTTCCTCGACTCAAGCTCAATAAACGTCCTCCATATCAATAAACTCAGTGAAAATAGTGAAGGTCGTGACCAAGGTCTTCGGTGGGGGCACGGGCCATGTTATGCAAGAAATGACCTGTCCATACTCCTGCCATTAGGGTGACCATTTCTATCCCATCGTTAGACTCCTCATGTTTATTGGACTCGCGATGAAACCTTTTCGATGTAGGCTTCGAATCTCTCATCCTTTATTTGTCTCACCGATATAAGATGCAACAAGTTTTTGACTCGCCGCTTGCTGCTTACAAACTTGTGTGCAAAAATAAGACTAAAAGATTCAAAGGAGTCAAAACTACCTAGCTTTATAGCCTTGTACTATTTACGTGCTGCACTAGCAAGGGTGACTTGGGAGGCTTGACATTTTGTCGATTCCGACGCTTCTCGCAGATCCATATGTGCATGGTAAGTGTCAAGGTGTGCCATTGGGTCGAAGTCTCCCTAGATGTGCCGATCTGGGATGACATCTTTAAGTTGGTTGGTCTCGTCACCCGCAGCACGCGTGTAGTGAGAGGAGAAACAGTTTGTTTCACTATCTCATAAAAGTTGGGCTCCTGCTTCCCAATCTACCCTAACTTCTCGTTAATTGCCATGACTTGATCACACAAGTCTTTATCAGCCTGTCGATTCGAGTCGTATTGCCAGTGTCTCGATTGGGACGTCGAAGAAGCTTCTACCGAGTTCAGCGGAGTCTGTCGAAATGTGCCGCGAGTTTTGCCCGTGGCGCGGGTATGACCTGCCACATTCTTTTGTGCGGGCGCTTTATGCGTTTTGTCTCATGTTTTCTTTGTGGATGCCCTGGGACCAACGCTGGAGTGCATGTTGGGGTCTTCTTAGACCTTGGGGCCTCCATGCCCCATCGCTTGTTTTAGCTTTGCTGATGCAATTTATCCTTCTCCATGCAGATTCTTTTTAGCTCTTGTCAGAGGTCACACTACGTCTGACAGTGTTTTTCTTTTTTATGTTGCTCGCGTCGGGCCTTTCGTCCATTGTTTGCGATAAGTTACGCCTTGCTAACGGGCGACACAAACCTTTGTGGGATGGTCGTAGTGGAGGTAGTTGGCTTGGATCAGTCTGCCTGGTAAAGTACTGGACAATTTAGGAAAGATCTTGGGCCTCTCTCATTATTTTCATTAGGAGTGAGGGCCATTCTCCTGACGGGTAGATTCGTTGGCAGCCGAGCAATATGGTTGCCTTTTACTTTCATCTTCATTGGTTATAATTTCAGACCTAAAAAATAAACCATTTACGTAGTGGATATTGCGAGAAGAACTGTTTGTCGTTCCCATAGACGATGTCAATTTGATAATACATGAAAATGGATCACCGGACATGTCACCCATGAGATCCGGATGGATGGGATATCATCTGATTTAGCTCACTCTCCCTCGACTAAAGTTTCTCCATAACAATGCATCGGGAGTGGACCTACCGACATTGCACCTCCTCTGGTGTGAGAATTAGTCGAGATTTATCTATAGGAATTTGGTAGTATGGTAGCTTGGAGAAGGTGTGCGTACCTGATTAACTTTTTATGCTGGTATTTATAGGTGAGATGAGACTTATTTGGCAAGTCTTCCCTGATTCTTGATGCACCATTAAGGTGATGGCATTGATCTCAACCCCATTACCATAGAGATTATGGTGATTATGGGTGTAGATTGTGGAGCTGTTACCTATAAGGGGTAACGACACTTTTCTTACGGGGTGGGGGCTGCTCGGACTGTTTTCGAGCAGGAGCGACATGGCGCTCTGGACTGGGATGGTATGACCCTGGCCGGGGACTTGGTCAAACTGGCCGGTTAGAGTCTATAGTCGTCTTCGTACCCATCACGTGTTTATACACGTGGCGTTCTTTCCGGTCTAGCCGAATTTTCCCTCGGCATGGTCCAAAATGAAATATTTTGGGGTGCAATGTTTCTTGGGCCGGGCCACTGGATTTTTTGTGGTTTGGAATGGCGAAATGAGGTTACACTTTAAAATCATGCAAGGAGTAAGATGGAGAGTTGTTTACATTTATAATATAAATTTAAACCAAAATTACTGAAATAGACCACTTTTCAACTTATATACGGAATTAGTGTTACCCGGGGTTCGGAACCCCGGGTTTGTGGGGCCGGCGGTATTCCCGGGGTTCGGAACCCCGGGTATACGAAAAATTTATTTATTTATTTATTTTTTTTGGTATACGGGATTTATACCTGGGGTTCTATGTAGAACCCGGGGAACCAAACCCCGGGTATAACCAAAAAAAAAAAAAAAAACAAAAATCGTTTTTGTCTAAGAAATTTTTAAAATTTTCGGCAACTTTAAACTAATTAACGATGGTCTATCGATATTTTTAATAAATCTAATTTTTTTGTGCATAAATTAGGTTCAAAACACTACATAACGCTTTTTACAACACTAAAAACGGACAAGTGGATGAATTTTAAAAAATGGCCAAAGTTGACCAGATGAGTTGTTTCGATAACGGCAGAATTTTTTTCGGCAATTTAGAATTAACAAAAAATTGCATGTCGGTAACAGAAATGAGCCAAATTTTTTGTACATAAACTATGTTCATAACACTACATAACAAAATTTAGAACACTAAAAACGGACAAGTGGATGAATTTTAAATAATCGCCAAAGTTGATCAGACGAGTTGTTTCGTTGACGATGCATTTTTTTTGAAAATTTTGAATTAACAAAAAATGGCCGTCTATCCGTAACAGAAATGATCATGATTTTTTTGTATACAAACTACGTTCATAACGCTAAATAATAAAATCGAGAACACAAAAAACGGATAATATGTTATCGAGAGAAAATAAAACTTACGTAAAATAATAGAAAAAATTTGGATGGACATAATTTTGGATTCGAAGTGTTGGGTGAATAAATTTGTAATCTTCGTTGCGAACGTGTGTCTTGTTCTGTTGATAAAATTGAAATCTTCAAAAGCCAGAGTGATGACTCACATCATACCCAACTTTTAAAATTTTTTTTACCCCCAATGGATCACCGAGCGCAAATTTATGTCCATCCAAATATTGAAGAACAATATAGTGTTTTTTTGAAACGTTGAAGAGTAATAAAATGTTATGATAATAACTATTATTTAAAAATTATTCACTAATCCGTTTTTGATATTTTCGATTTTATTATTTAGCGTTATGAACGTAGTTTCTATACAAAAAAATCAAGATAATTTCTGTTACGGATAGATGACCATTTTTTGTTAACTCAAAGTTTAAAAAAAAACTGCATCGTCATCGAAACAACTAGTCTGATCAACTTTGACGATTATTTAAAATTCATCCACTTGTCCATTTTTAGTGTTCTAAGTTTTGTTATGTAGTGTTATGAACATAATTTATATACAAAAAATTTGATTCATTTCTATTACCGACATGTAATCTTTTGTTAATTTTAAATTGTCGAATCCCGAATAACACTAATTCCGTATATAAGTTGAAAAGTAGTCTATTTGAGTAATTTTGTTTTAAATTTATATTATAAATGTAAACATCTCGTACGATGGATGAACACACTGCACTAACAGCTGCATCCTTCACAATTCTCCGATAAGACGTTCCCCCGCCCCCGCCCCCGCCCCGAGCTCAACGATCTCTCGCTCTTTCTCTCTCTCGCTCGCTTTCTCTCTCCATATTTTTCATATTCAAACACAGAACTTGGCTGAAATAAAATGTCGAACAGATACGCGAATAACAGGCAGGAAGGGAACAGGGGTTTTCCCCGAGTGCAAAAGCAGTTCGTCCCGAAGATGCCCAATTCAATATCGAGAGAACCGACCTCGAATCCAACCCTCTCGAACTCCCTTCGTCAGACCCTCTCGCGACAATCCAGTACGGGAACTGGCGCTGCCGAGACTTCGAGTGGTGGCGTTGCCGGTGCTTCGACTAGTAGGCTTCAGATGGGAGAGAAAGGGGATAGGATCTCGAGTAAAACTCGTGGTGGACATTTCGTAAACTACTTGCCGCAGGACGAGGCTGTCGCTGCTGGGCTTGGAGCCGATGATGGTGGATTGGATCCCGTTGAGTCACAGAGCGTGGTTGATGTTCTCAACAGGGCGTTGTCGAGGTTACTCAAATTGAATTCTAGAGATTTCTGGCGAGAAGGTAACTATTAATAATATTTGGATAGTTATGCAGTTTTTGTATGTAAGAGTGTGTTTAATTGCTTTCTAAATGCGATTTATTCTTTGTTGATATAATTCATATATATGTTTTAGGTATTTTATTTGTTGTGGAACATAACTCGCTTGGGGGTGTTTTGTGCGTTATTCTATTCTTTACATAGTCGGTCCCAAGCCCCGGGTAAAGAAGGAGGGTTGTGCTTTTGTCAGAGCTTTTATGACATGAATTCGAATACATTAAATATGGGGTAAACGGACTCATGTAGCCGACCCTACTAAGTGGGATAGGCTTAGTTGTTGTTGTTGTATTTGTTGTGGAACATGAAAGAACTTAATTATATTGGAGATATGAAGTTCTTTCTTTAGTGGGTCGTTGAAGTTTAAGCTTGGCTACTGTCATTATTTTGAAGCTTTAAATTATCACGAGAGACTGTTTGAGAACTTGTCTTGCTAATGTGTGTGCAGATGCTGTATAGATAATTGATTTAAGTGGGGCTTATACATCAGAAGGAGCTATATAAAACTTTACAAATAAGGGGGTGGGGCCTTTGAGTTTTCCCCTGGAACTCAAGTGGATCGGCCACTGTTTATGCTCAATTAATTGAACGGAAACATTCATGGTACTGTGTGTTTTCCAATTGATGGAATGTGAGATGTACTATTAGGTTCGGAGTTTATCAGCGACTGAAATATGACTTGTTATGCATAAATTTTTTTTAAGGGCTCCCAAAACATAAAAGAAAATATATTTCTAAGGACTCAATTCAACTAGTGCCAAAAGTTCCAAAAAAAAAAAACATTATTCCAAAATTGGCCTTGTTTTATATGTATAATCTTAATAACAAGTTCCACTAAACTTTTTACGAATCCACTTAATTTTAATTTTTAATAAAAGTTCCACTGAATTTTATTTTTTATTAAAAATATAAATTTTTTTAAAATACCATAAATACCTTTATCTGGCGGTGGAGAGAGTGAGAATGAATAAGGGGACGAAAAAATTGGTGCGGCGGGGAGGGAGAGAATGGAGAAGGGGATGAAAAAAAATTGATTTATCAAACAATTTTGGGGTATTTGTATTTGGGGGTAATTTTAACAATAAAAATTATTAGTAGGTCTTTAAGAAGTAAAATCTGCTTAATTGTACTTTTGGTACATTATCTTAATCCATAGTCCTTAGAAAAGTGTCTGACCTAATTAATGGACTTATGGAGGAATTGTCCTAAATTTTTTATAACTGATTATTTGAAAGCTACTATATTTTCATTCCCAATCTGGTTAATAATGTCTTTAATTATGCACGCAACATTCATTAGCCTTATCTGGTGCAGGTCTTGAGTTCCTACTGATATTGCCTCTTTCATTCTCCATTCTTCTCAGTGGCCATGGATACTTCACTGCATGCTTTCCTGGAAAGCTTCCTAAAATTTAGGAGTAGATGGTATGATTTTCCATATCGTGGAGCCAAGGCAATAGTTGCTGGGGTCATTGTAGGCGAGTTTGAGCTAAGCCGGCGCGCCTTTATGATCCTGTATCGCATGTGAGTTATAGAACTTGTAGTTCGGTGTATCAGGGTTTTCAGTTGTTCGTTCACCTTTCAATGTTCTACTATCCTTACAGGCATCTTATTTAGATTTACCATCTTTTTCAGATCCTCCAATCGGGATCCTGGTGCTAAGGCTGCCGATAGTCTCAGTGCAAAGGATCATTCAGGTGTGTTGCCTCATTGAATTGTTCTGCTTATATAACGGCAGGAGCGTTAGCGAGCATGAATAACTTTATTGAATTTAAGCTGTATGATGCCCTGTGAGAAATACAATGTTACATCTGTGTTCTTATAGCTGTCTGTCTGACAAACACAATACTGTGACCGTGTATTGTGAAAATGTAACATGGATAGAATCCATATTTACTCTTATCTATGAGATGGAGATGCAAAATGGATTTTATTGAGAAGACTTATCTTTCATCTTCTATTGCTATATAGGTAGAATGCATCATTATTGTGACCTTAAAAGTGCGTTTCGATAAGGTATTTGAAGAAAGAATTTGCTTTGGAAAAGGGATTTGACAAATTTTGCTAAGCAATTTTGTTAAGAAAATTCTACAAATTCCTTTTTTAAATCAAATTCATTCTTCAAATATCTAACCCAAATACACCCTAGTAGCATTTGACTCTACATTTTCCCGTAAATTCAAGTAAATAGTTATGTCTTGGCGTTTATTAGCTCTCCGTTTGTCCTCGATATTGTCATTTGCTTCGGTGTATATATATATATATATATATTTTACAAATCAACACAAACGCTACTTTCACGTTATGGTGCCTTGATTTTCAATTCTTTTTTTTTTTTTTGGGTTAACCGGTAAGGTGTGTCTGGACTAGTTTAGGTTAATTACAAGTTCCTTCTGATAAGTGTGAATTCCTATGATAGATATATGCATTTGTTGTCCTTCAAACAATGAATGGTTTTGAAATATTTTGTATTCGCACTATCTTTTAGACAATGAGTGAGGACCTCGTTACATTACTTCAGGGAATTAGACTAGTTCCTGTATCATTTACAATAGTATCTGACTTGGATAGTTATGACAGGATTTTCTTTTTAACCTTCCCCATTCCCCCAACCTGCATTGGAGTTCAATGTCGTTCCAGTGATGTATATCCCTGATCTCCCACAGCTAAGTGTGGGCATGCAATTGTTGGGCTAAAGCCTTTTTTTCTTACTTGTTAAAACAATGCCAGATGCAAAGTCTCCGTTTCCATAATTTTAGCAGTGCATGACATACCTTTATTCATTAATTCTACATGTAGTCCTTTTGCAGGACAAGAAGCTGCTTGATTTGCCAAACTTGTTGGATATATGTGCCATATATGGTCAGGAAAATGAAGATTTGACCAGTTCACTGGTAAGCATTGATATGGGCTTGCTTCTTAGCCACTTCTCTTATTTTAGAGCATATGCTACTTTCTGCCTTGGTAGTAAGTAGTAACTGAAATGTTAGTATACATATATGTGAAACCTATCAACTTTCTCGCCACACTTGTGATGCTTAGCATATCATCATCTGATCATCCACAGCCTGCATTATATCACTTATTATCAAATCTGACATTTATTTACATTTCCACTTGTTGATTTTTTGTGCTAGTCCTTTTAAGAATCTATTTTCTGTTTAATCGAATAGTACTTTCTTACTAATTTTGAATCTGAAAAAGTGCTATTATTTTTTGGGTGGTGGTGGGCCGTGGGCGATTTTGGAGAGATTGTAATCTATGGCTTTCTGATACAGCATCCTTTTTTTATGTTCATGGTTCGGGTGACTGGTGCATTAAGTTGTGGCGAAAGGATACTTGTATGAGTCTCATGTTGGTCTAATCTTTTATTCCAGTTGTAGCATTTCGTTGTTCTCTCTCTCTTTTTTTTTTTTTCTCTTTATGAGATCTCTAAGTCGAGTCAATTAGTAAAAGATCCCTTGTCTCAAAAATCGTTGCTTCTGGTGCGTATGAATTTACATAGGATATATCTTATTTCAAAGTGCAATAGCTGTTACAAAATTCCATATTTTCTCCCACTTACAAGTAATTGTGTTTTGCAGGTTGTAAATGCGATAAAGGCCCAGCCTTGGATTCATGAAGATTTTACTGCTGTGATATCTCGTTTTCTCAGTATTGCACGCACTATGAATCAACGCTGCAATTCATCTTTAGAGGTATTCTTCTTTAATTAAATCCATTCCAGTTGTTTGTATCCAAATAAATGATTGAGATGGTTATCGGTAGATCCCTAAATTTATCTAATTGTAGCCTTTTTTTTTTGCTTTTGTCACTTTGTGCTTCATATAACAAAATCTTGAACTTGAAATTTATAGTTATTGGTTGATTAGGCTTTTTGTAAAACAACTCATTGTTTATCTCATCTCAGAATGATTCTTTATCGATATGGTTCTAATTATTTGAGTTTTAAGCATTTGAAGTGCTAACTGATGATGGCATGTATTGAGGGTTAGAAATTACAATGGATATTTAAGTAAATAAATAGATGACGTTACACCAAAAAAAATCTGGAGAGTTTGAGAAACGAGAGGAAATACTGATCAACTCGTAATAGAAAGAGAGAGCTAAGTCTCACAGTCTAGATTGACTGTATGACCTCAGACTCGGACTGAAAATTTGATTGATAGGAAGTTCAATGAAAGATTTCTCTACTTCGTATTTTGTGTCTCTTAATTGATTTCTAATGTCGATTGTTTATATTCTTAGGGTCTTTTGCTAATTAATTGCCAATATTATTTACCATTAGTATTTTCGTATTTTCTCTTGAATAATTTCCATATTTAGCTTAGCCTAGGTCAGAGCCCAAGTCAACTTAGTCGGTTAATTGTACCACCATGTGTGACGACTCTCTTATGTGCAAGGAGGTAGGGTCACATGGACAAGGCACTCAAGCATCACGTCTCATCCTCCATTCCACAATAACCCTTGAATTCCGAAATCTCTAACGGCTCGTTTGTTTGGATGGAATGTAATCAAAATGGAATAGAATGATAGAAATAATGGAATGGATGTATTAATGGGATCACTATTCATTTTCCTTGTTTGGTTGCTATTATATGCTTAAACTTAAAGGAATGGAATTATTAAATACAACAAAATTTCCATAATACCCTCATATATATCAATTTTGAGGTCAAATTCATTTGCAAATATACCAAATAGCAAATTCGTAGTGTAATTTCAAGTGTAATTTCCCCCCAAAGACTTGACTAATTTTTTATACGAAATCGTTTATACATTGATGAGGGTATAAATTCGCACGTTAAAAGCTAGTATTCCCCTTTTTAGTTTTCATTCCTCACTTTCCTTTTCTCCCATTTTACATAAACCAAATTCGTGGCATCTGACGGTAAAGACTCGACGACATGTTTGGTTTGAACTTTGAAGTAACGGAATATGAATGTAGTAGAAAAAGGAACAGAGTAAATGTAGGAATAAAATAGGATTACTAGCGGAATCGCTATTTTATCCTATTGTTTGGTTGCCTTATGTGAATGGAATTGTGTATATATATATATGTGGTAATTTTTTGATATATATAATTATAAGTTAATTTACTTAGAATTATAAAATGACAATTATCTTTTTTCTCTCTCTAACTACCCGTTTCTTTAAAATTTATACTTTCAACTTTCTCTCTCTAGCACATTTCTACCGCTATTTTTTTTCTTTGATAACGTTCTCCCTCTAGATTCTAGAATTGCAACTCTCAATAATGTATAATTTATTTGCAAAATTTTATATATAGTATATTTTTCTCTTCAAAAATTTATATCTCGACAAGTACTCTCTCTACATTTTTTTGACAATCAATTTATCTACCCTCTATCTAAAAAAATATACTAAGTATTTATCTATCGATAATTTTTTATATTTGTTTTTTTTATTTTTTTTAAGAAAAAAAAATCATTCTGATGGAATGAGTGTCATTCCACTCCTTAAAGTAAGAAGTGACATTCCTGTACTTTTTATTCCAAACGAATCAAAACCAAACATGCCATAAGTGTTTACCGTAGCCTCGCTCTCTTGAGGGGCTCGCGTCGTGAAAGTTAGTTACTAGTTGTTTGGTTAAGGATGATATTCATGCGTATGGATTGAACTCCGTAAGGCTTATGGGATCACATGTATGATATTTTCCCCTCTTCTTGGATTATAGCTGCCCTTTGAGGCTCATGTGGCCATCATATGATGATGGTGGTCGGTGATATCGGCGACAACGATGGAGTAATGGTGACCACGCGATGCATGGCCGTGGCAGAGTGGAAGCGGTTTGCGGTGACCATGGGAGGCACCGGGCGACATGGCGACGATTTGATGAACACGTGGCGGAGGAAGGCATTGGTTTCCGAAAACTATGTGGCGGTGGCCGGTGTTTGTTTCGGGTGATTGCATGGGCCGTGGTGGCTGTCTAGCTGTTTTTTGCTATGCATGGCTATGGTCTGGTTGTATCCGGTGAATGCACGCTAGTGGCGGCTTTGGGCAGTTTCCGTTGACCATGTGACCGTCTCTGGCGTCCATGTGGCGACGATAGCCAGCGACCATGTGGCAGTGGTTTGGTGGCATTGTGGTAGTGGTCCGTCGATGGTCCATTGATTACGCTTATTTTTCTCCCGGTTTCATAGAATGTTCATTGAATTTTTATCGCCTTCTATAGCATGCACTCATCTGATTGATATTACTAGGTGATATTCCATTGTGAGAAATGTGTAGCATCATAAGTTTCTGGATGGATAATTGTTTATCTATGTCATAGTCCACCTGTAATCAAACTTCATCGTTGATTCATGGGTGAGTTTACTTAAGATGAGGAATATGTGCAATACTTGCCTTAGATATGTGCAATACGTGCCTTAGATTAGGATAATGAACTAACTGAATCAAATTCAAAACAAAGTCGGCAATCCTCAACTGCTAAGCTCAAACAATCAAAAGTGCAATAAGTTTTTATGCTTAACTGGTGAGTATTCTGTTGCATACTAGGAAGCACCGATACTTTGCCGGAGGTGGAGTGTCAGTGTCCGACACCGACATGCACCTGACACGTGTCAGGGCGTGTCTAATTTTTTTTTTTTAGATTTCGACACGGCACACACTTCGAAAGTCCGTGTCGTGATTTTTTTGGAGGGTCAGTTTTGTAATTTTTTTTTATTAACTTAGTATAATTACATTATTATTTAGGGGGTGCATCTTATATAACCCTATTAAATGGGTCATTAACAATTGGAGAAACGAGAAATGAGAAAGGTCGAAAGCCATCTGTCTTATTCACCGATGAAGAGTGTGAAGATGAAAATCAACCAATCGACCTCGAGTGATTTTTTTTTTTGTTTGTGTGTGTGTGTGTGTGTGTCTTTCTTGCTTTTGTTTGTGGAAATTTTTTAAATGTAAATGTTAGTTTGAACTTTGAATATTTATGAATATTGGCTTAATGTTTTTTGTTGAATGAATTTGTTTAATGACACATGTCTTTCGTTAATGTGGCTAACATATATAAAAAATATATATATTTATTTATTGACATTGTCCCCATCGTGTCCGTATCAGGATTTTTGTGAAATTGCAGTGTCGCCGTGTCCGTGTCATGTCGTGTCCAAGTCTGTGCTTCATAGTTTGCATAGCTGGCTGATAGTTAGTCACATAGACAACATTGGATTATTTGTGTACATCACTACGTATTCTCAGATTGTAAAGCATCATTCATTTTGCAATTCATATGAGGGAGAAGAAATGGTCTCTTTCAATAATATTTAAACTTGCGGTGACTTGTCTTAGTTTTGCATTGACGCAAAACTTGATGTGACTCCCATTTCTCCTTTCAGTTCGTTTTCTGTTCATCTTCTTAAATTCATCAACACACAATGGAATCGCTCACTTCAATATTTTATGAACATCAAGATCCCCAGTTAAAAAAAATAAAATATTAACCATTAAATTGGGGTTTCTTGGAAAGGGAACACCTTGGAATCTATTTTTACCTTCGTGCGTATATGTACAGGTTCTATTTTCCTCTCATGAACATCAAGAAAATGGATCCAGCCGACTTCAGGCCGACTGTTTGGAGGTGACTTCTTGTCTATTTTTATTTTAGGACTGTCAGAATGCTTATGCACGCTTCATCTGGTCCCTGTGTTAGCTGCAACAGAGATTATGTTCATTAGAAAATGCGTACTACGTATTAGATTACTTCTAAATGGATGATACCTTTGCTTTGTCCTTGTCTCCTAGACGAAAGCAAAAAATGATGTGTGAATTATTTGGCCAAGGTTTCAAACTGACATAGCAAATCAGCGGAGTTTATATATGCAGGAAAGGGTTTTCATTTGTTATATTACTTCTTAAAAATGATTTCTTCTCAGTAATTAATTTTTAATTGAACCATAGTAATCAGGAATTTATTTTTAATTGAACCAAAATAATCTTCTGTTACTTCCCTTATTATTAGGCCATAAGCATAGATTCCTTATTATTAGCTCACAAGCATATAGATCGAACAATGATTTTATGATCTTGAATGGTTCTCTCATTTTATTTTTTTATTTTTTTGTTTGTTGTTGCATAGGTTATGGACTTCATAAACGATGCAATTGTTTCTATGGATGCTTTTGTTACTGCATACAAGCCTGCTGTGGTCTTCTTCTGCAGCCCTGTTGAGATGAGGTATCAAGTGTATTGTTGTAATTGTGACAAAAAATTATTTTTCATTGATGTCAGTGTAGAAGAGTGCATGCTACCTGTATACTAGTGGTGTATGCATATTGTTGAGGGTGAGAGAATGTAAAAGGGATATATAGTAAGCTAACGAGGGTGTTACACAAATATGGATCCATTTGAGTAGGAATGAGACACTAGTCAGCTCCTTCAAGAGAGAGATGAGTCGCTTAACAGTTAAGTTGGTTGTATCACCTCAGACTGGGATTAGACTTGGTCTTCAATGTTAAATTTTGGATTCTTTAGTGGCAGACTGAGAGTTTCTGAGGGAGTTATGAAGCTTTTGTTCATCCACTTGAATGTTTTTAAATGCTGGTATTTATTCTTATTTAGCCTTAGGTTCGGTTAAGGTTGTAGGGCCTTCTTGGCTAAACCCACGTGCAAACAGGTTCAAGGTTATTTTTAGCATTTTTAGGTTGTGCTGATGTGAGATGACATGAAACCTAGGCTATAAGATTTTTTTTTGTGTCTTTCGTCAAGTCCGAGGAAATACTTGTCAGGTAAGTGGATTCCACCACTGCACATGATGGCTCTTTGTTAGGCTTTTGGTGTGAGCAGGCTATGGCCGCCAGTCTCATCGTCAATTCCACAAACTCCCCAGGATACTGAGTTCCAAGTATTTATCCCTACCCTCCTCTCTAAGGGGATGGCAAGGAGTTAATTACAATTGTTAGCACGAGGATATCATCTGTGTAGGTTATTTATATTGTGTAAGGATGAATTATTATAATTGTAGAAGGGTATAGTTCCCTTATTAAAAAACGTGCGCTCTTTTATATATATATATAAAAGAGAGGCCCTGTGGTCAATAAGGACTGAGCAGGGCTTTCGGCCCATGGGGAGAGAGCGGTCCCCCCCCCCCCCCCCCCCCCCGATCTTGCTTCTTCCCACTGTCTGGCGTAGGGATTATTGCCTTTATCCTAGTGTTGACAACTCTGACTGCGCCTGCATTAGGATCTAATGAACAACAACCTAATAGTTTTGTGGCCCTTTCTATCGTTCCCATTGAGATACAAGAGAATAGGTCTTGTTTTGCCCGCTTCACTGACTCACCCACCTTTGTCAGGTTTAGATGCGGTGCCCCGCTTTTGATCCGCTTAGTCAGGTTGGTCATTCCCCTCTATTGGAATTGAACTATACCCTTCTATCCCGGAGAAAGTAAGAGACTCCTCCCTAAGGAAGCAAGTCAAGGTGTTTGTCAGCTTTTGCAATTGTAATAAGCAAGCAAGTCTTAAGTATTTATCCCTAGGGTTGCATGCAAAATTGTCTCATGAGGCTTTGGTGCCCGTGGTCTTGTCTTCCACAATATATCGTTTTTTGTGTTTAAGAACATCCAAGGGATGAACAAATGCTTCATAACTCTTTCACTGACCCTCAACCTACAATTAAAGAATCTGCACTTAGCTTTCAAGTTTCAAGACCAAGTCAACCCAAGGTCACACAGTCCACCTAACGACTGAGTGACTAAGCTCCCTCTCTCTTGACTGAGTTGACCGGTGCCTCCTTTTTCCTACTATTTCTCTTGAACCTGATCCGTGGAGTGTCTTTGTTACATTACTAAAAGGCCCTTTTGTATCTTCTCACCCTCAACACACAGTTTTTCACTATTTAGGGATTTTCTGCGATTTTTAGGTGGATTCATAAATGTTTTATTTTCTGATTTTTTTGTTCTTCTTTGCAATGGCACTGTAAGGGGCAATTATATGGTTAGAATCATTCACTGGTAGCCGACCCATAAATTTATGCCTGTTTTGGTCCTTTTCCTTGTGTGTGTTGATGTTATGAATTCCGATGAAGCTGAGAACTGTTGCATGGACTGCTGTCATTCAATGAAAGATCATCCAAAAATACGAACATATAGGAATTGTTGAAAACGTTTGAGCATCCAAGGAATTATTAGCATGGGCAAACATAGAGAGAAGTTTTAGGTGTAATAAGTTAATAGGCAGATTTTATGTTCTATAAGCTAGGAAGCACCGACATTTCTAGTAGGCCAAAGTATTTTTATTGGAAACGTATCCAACATGACTATTCCATGATCACCTCTGGATTTGTATTCAACATGCCTACTTCTGTCTTTTAATTTTATATTTAATTTGTTGCTGGCCACGTGCAGGATATACTGGCCCATACTTTTAGGGATATTTATAAATTTAGAGCTTTTGGATATGCAATGATATCCAAAGATAAGACGAATTCGAGTTCCATATTCTTGAATAACCCCTGTCCTCTTTTCTTAAATGAAATAGGAAACAAATGAATTATTGCGTATCATAACATGGCACCATTTGGTGGTGGTAGTGCTGTAAGTGTTACAAGATCTAGTGCATTGGAACCACCCATCATTAGGGGCCCAAATCCATTATTTAAATTTGAGTATAATTTTATTTTGAATAAAAATTAATCAATTTAATTTATATAATTCTATAGATATAAAATGTATAATTATTATTTGTCTTTGGAGGAGTTGTGTTAGGAAGCGGAGAACTCAATTAGTCTCCTGTTGATTTTTTATCCGTTGGTGGGTCATATTTGGGACATGATTTGTTCGTTAGCTGGGTAACTGGGTTTCATTGGTGCACGCCCCACTCCCTGTTTTGATCTTTTTTAATATTGGTAGGGAGGCAAGCCAACAGGATTTTCTAAGGGTCTATAATCGCTTTTGATTCCATTGCCTCTTTTTTGGTGTCTTTGGGGGGAGCAAAATCAGCACATTTTTGGAGTCCTAGTGTCTTTACCTTTTTTGAAGCAATCCATCTTGTATATGTTATGTTTTTAGTGGAAGGGTGGTTATCCTTCAAGAAGCCATGGGTTTCTCGATTTTCTTAGATAAAATTTACAGCTTCGTAGTACTAAAGAGTTAATGCCTCTTTCTCTTTATATATATATATACTAGTGTATAACCCGTATCTGAAAGCACGGGAAAAAAAATAAAATTGTAATTTGAAAGAAATTAATTTTCATATTTAGGTAGTGAAATTGATCAATTTTAATAGTCAGCATGGTATTAAAATATTTTTTTAGAATATAGTTAGAGTCTATACACTTTAATATTCTATTATTATGTGTGTTATAAACTATTTTGCTATTTGTTGAAAAGAAAAGTAATCACTATGCATAATATGTTTTGCAATTTGTTAGAAGAAAAATAATAATTATTCACTAGAAATGCCAATAAGTTTTCAAAAAATAAATATAATATAGATCCATATTTTGTCCACTAAAGAAAAATTAAAATACTACTGTTGATCCTATTATAAAGTCCTATTTAGTTGATATTAACGGAAAAGTTAAATAATTAGTTAACTTAAAGATTGAAAAAAAAAAGAGTAAAAAAATTGGAAAAAAAGAGCTAGAAGTGACTTCTTTTAAGGATAATCAAATAAGTTCTCTATTAATATTTTTATTTTGAAAAAATAGAAAAATGGGACAAAAAGAAAAAACTTAAAAAATAAATAAGAGAGATGGGGAGAGGGGTTTGAATACTTGTTTGATAAAGATAGAGAGAGAGGAGTAGGAATTCCACCTTATTTTTGTTTAGGTGAGAATCTGATAGACCATTGATTAAAAATACATATGTGCGGCAAAGGCTAAGCGATGGGATGAAAGATTAGTTGTAGGAGAAGCTTCTTATTTCTGTTATCAGGGAGTTAGTTAGATGAGCTGGAAGTTGGTTGAGTTTGTTATGTTGTTGGTTAGTAGAGTTTGTTAGCTGTGAGCTTAAGATTGAGCTAATGCTTCAACTATAAATAGCATTGAGGAGGGATAGGAAAGGTACGGAAATAGGAGATTAAAAGGGAGAGACTAGGCTCTCGAATTCCTAGCTTCATTTACTGTTTTTTCTGTAATTTTCATTCAATTGATTGAGTGATTTCAATACAGCTTTTCTTTCATCTGTCAATTCCCTAGCCTAATTGTTGAGTTCATCAAATTGTTGAGTGTGTTCTAACAAGTTGGTATCAAGAGCAGTTTCTGTTCTGGGGAAAAATGGCACAAACAAAAGTTGAGGCACTAGAGGAGAGAATGGATGTTGTCTGCCATGATATTGACGCTATTCGGATTGAGGTTCAGAAGATAGGAAGTTTGGAGAAAACAATGGCTATTATGATGGAGAAGCTGGATTTAATGGCGCGAAGAGAAGATTCGAGTTCGACTTCACGAATGGAGGAAAAACACAAACAGTCGCATGAGAGGGATTCATAGACCATGGGAGGTGAAACTACTACTGAGACATTTGGGAATAGTGCATATCGGAGGTAAGAATTACCGATTTTTTCGGGCGTAGATCCGGATGGATGGATTTTTAGAGCAGAACGTTATTTCACGATGAACAGGATGAACGATGGAGAAAAACTAGAAATTGTGGCACTGAGCATGGAGGGGAAAGCTTTAGCATGGTTTCAATATGTAGAAGATAGGTTCAGATTTCGTACCTGGAACGAATTCAAAATGGCCTTCTTAAATCGATTCCGATCGAGGATGGAGGGATCCCTATGCGAGAAGTTTCTCGCCGTACGGCAAGAAACCACCGTTGAAGAATATCAAGAACGATTCAAGGTCCTGGCTTCGCCATTAAAAGGGCTGTCGGAGGAAGTTCTTGAAAGTACTTATCTCAATGGTTTGAAATCGATGATCCGTGCGGAGGTAAGGCTTCTCAGACCTACCAATCTGATCGAGATGATGGAAGCTGCAAGAATGATCGAAGATAAGAACAATATCCTACAAACGTCGCTGGTCGGACCTGGATCCAATGGGTCGTGGAGCAGATCAATAGGTTATGGGTCGGGTTCCTCTTATTCGAACCCTAGGTATATAGCCAACAGTGCAACGACGGCGTTTCGACCTTCAAACTCAGTATGATCATCTTCAACGGCAAGCACAGGACACGCCGGTCCTGACCAGAGGAAAACGGCACCGGAGGTAGCGACAATGAACAGAAATTCATCAACCTACAAGCAATTCACCGATTCTGAGTTGCTGAGCCGACGCGCAAGAGGATTATGTTTTCGTTGCGATGAAAAATTTTCGCCTGGTCATTTGTGCAAGAATCGGCAACTGCAAGTATTGATTGTTGATGATGCTGGTGCAATTGAAGAGACTGGAAAGGAAGAACTGGAAGTGGATGTTCCTGAGCTGGTGGAAGGAGCAATCGAGTTGTCTATGAACTCGGTAATGGGGTTGAACGATCCTCATACTATGAAATTGCGAGGGGAGATTGGAACTCAAATAGTTACGGTATTAATAGATTGCGGCGCATCTCATAACTTCATCTTTAAAGATGTAGTACAGCGGTTGAATCTACCAATAACGGCAACCACGGCGTACAAAGTGATAATGGGAACAGGAGGCACAGTGTGTACTGATGGCATTTGTAAATGTGTGCTACTATCTCTTCCAGAAGTAGAGGTGGTAGAGGATTTTCTACCCTTGGAATTAGGGAAAGAAGATGTCATTTTAGGCATGCAATGGTTAACAAAACTGGGAGCAATGCAAGTCAATTGGAAAACATTAACTATGAAATTTACCTTGGGTCAAACCACGGTAATGCTAAAGGGAGAACCGGGACTTTGCAAAAGACAGATATCACTCAAGGCAATGATGCGTATTGTGCAGCATGAAGGATGTGGGTATTTGCTTGAATTGGGGACCTTAGTGTCGGGGAATGGAGAAGAAGCATTAGACGTGGAGGTGTCCCAAGCTGTCAACAAACTGCTACAAGAATATCCGGAAGTGCTGGAGGAGCCGAGGGGGCTACCTCCTCAACGGGAGCGAGATCATTGTATCATTTTGAAGGAAGGCGTTGAACCGGTGAGTGTGAGACCATACTGGTATCCACAGGTGCAAAAAGATGAGATTGAGCGTTCGGTCAGTGACATGCTGTCAGCCGGTATCATACAGCCGAGCCACAACCCATTTTCGAGTCCCGTTATTTTGGTTAAAAAGAAAGATGATCGCTGGAGGTTCTGTGTTGATTATAGAGTTTTAAATCGAATGACTGTTCCAGACAAATTTCCAATACCAGTGATAGAGGAGCTCTTAGATGAACTACATGGAGCACGGTTTTTTTCTAAATTTGATCTCAAGTCGGGATATCATCAAATCAGAGTGAGCCCTCGCGATGTGCCTAAGACAGCCTTTAGGACTCATGAAGGCCACTACGAGTTCCTGGTGATGCCGTTTGGGTTGATGAATGCACCAGCGACTTTTCAAGCTTTGATGAATGAGGTATTTAAACAGTACCTTCGAAAGTTTGTATTAGTCTTCTTTGATGACATTCTGGTATATAGTTTATCTATGGAGGTTCATCTGGACCACTTGAGAACGGTTTTGGAGACCATGAAGATCTATTCATTATTGGTTAATCTCAAGAAGTGCATTTTCGGACAGAATGAGCTGGAGTATTTGGGTCACATTGTATCGGCTACAGGGGTGGCAGCGGACCCTAGGAAGATCCAAGCGATGGTGGAATGGCCAACACCCCCTAACCTAAAAGCCTTACGAGGATTCTTAGGTTTAACAGGGTACTATCGGAAATTTGTCAACAATTATGGGCACATAGCGGCACCACTCACGAATCGACTCAAGAAGAATCGTTTTGGGTGGAATGAGGAAGCACAAAAGGCATTTGCGGCTTTGAAGGTAGCAATGACAACTGTGCTTGTATTAGCTCTTCCTAATTTCCATCAACCGTTTGTGGTGGAAACGGATGCTTCTGGTTTTGGCATCGATGCGGTATTAATGCAAAATCAGAGACCAATAACATTCTTTAGTCAAGTCCTTAACCAACGGGACCGAACTAAGTCGGTTTATGAACGCGAGCTGATGGCTATTGTGTTAGCGATTCAAAAGTGGCGACCTTATCTTTCGGGACGCAAATTCATTGTGCGGACTTATCAGAGGAGTTTACGATTTTTGCTTAACCAACGGTTGGTCTCGGACGAGCACCAAAAATGGGTTTTGAAGTTGTGGGGCTACAATTTTGACATCGAATACCGGCCTGGTTCTGAGAACAAAGCGGCTGATGTGTTGTCACGTAGAGAAAAAGGTTGCAAACTGGCTGTCCTCACTGTTTCATTTTGTGTGCAAAACGATGATTTGAACAACGCCCTTGACGCCGATCTCATTTATGGGCCTATCAAACAACAACTATTACAAGGATCAGACTCCTTTCCTGACTACAGCATACCGCATGACATTTTATTATACAAATGAAGGATGGCGATTCCGTCGGAATCCACTCTCATTCTGACATTGTTAGCCGAATAACATGGGGGGAAAATGGGAGGACATTCTGGGGTCTTAAGGACATTTCAGCGGTTGTCCAGAGATGTTTATTGGCAGGGTATGCGGAAACAAGTGCAACATTATGTGGCCGAATGCTCAATTTGTCAACGAAATAAACATGTGGTTCTCAGCCCTGTAGGGCTACTGCAACCACTACCGATTCCGGTACAAGTTTTTGAAGACTTATCCATAGATTTTGTAGAAGGACTGCCTAAATCAGAGGGGTTCAACTGTTTATTTGTGGTGGTTGACCGTCTTTCGAAATACGCTCACTTTATTCTACTCAAACATCCTTTCAACGCCCAAGATGTTGCTGCAGTATTCGTGAAGGAGATTATTCGCTTACATGGGGTGCCCCGCTCTATTGTGTTGGATCGCGATAAGGTGTTTTTAAGCAAATTTTGGATGAAGCTATTCCGTTTACAGGGAACAACATTGAAGCACAGTACAACTTATCATCCGCAAACGGATGGTCAAACCGAAGTGGTCAATTGGAGCATTGAGACTTACTTAAGGTGTTTTGCGGGAGACAAACCCAAGCAGTGGGTAAAATGGCTACCTTGGGCGGAGTATTGGTACAATACTTCATTCCATTCCTCCACACACACTACTCCATTCCGCGTTCTCTATCGCCGTGATTCACCACCGTTGTTACGTTTTGAAATGGGTTCCACTCTTATGTCCGAGGTGGATACGCAACTACAAGCTCGGGATCATATTCTAGAGGAACTCAAATTTCACTTGATCCGTTCTCAGAAACGCATGAAGGACTATGCGGATAAGAAGCGACGCGAAGTTGAATTTACGGTGGGAGATTGGGTCTTTATTAAGCTGCATCCTTATCGTCATAAGTCTTTGGCACGGAAAGCAAATGAGAAGTTATCTCCTAAGTTTTTTGATCCTTATCAGGTGCTATCTCGAGTTGGTGCTGTGGCATACAAGTTAGACTTGCCTTCTACTACCTCCATTCATCCAGTGTTCCATATTTCGGTGTTGAAGAAAGCAGTGGGCATTACTACCAGGGTGCAACCCATCCCTGCGGTTCTTACGGAGGAGATGGAGTGGCAGCTGGAATCGGAAGCAGTGGACGGAATACGCTACAATGCACAAGGGAAATTGGAGGTCTTGATTAAATGGAAGCACTTGCCGGATTTTGAGACATTGTGGGAAGCGTTCGAGTTTCTCAACGCGCAATTTTCCACCTTTCACCTTGAGGACAAGGTGAGATTCCGAGGGGGCGGTATTGATAGACCATTGATTAAAAATACATATGTGCGGCAAAGGCTAAGCAATGGGATGAAAGATTAGTTGCAGGAGAAGCTTCTTATTTCTGTTATCAGGGAGTTAGTTAGATGAGCTGGAAGTTGGTTGAGTTTGTTATGTTGTTGGTTAGTAGAGTTTGTTAGCTGTGAACTTAAGATTGAGCTAATGCTTCAACTATAAATAGCATTGAGGAGGGATAGGAAAGGTACGGAAATAGGAGATTAAAAGGGAGAGACTAGGCTCTCGAATTCCTAGCTTCATTTACTGTTTTTTCTGTAATTTTCATTCAATTGATTGAGTGATTTCAATACAGCTTTTCTTTCATCTGTCAATTCTCTAGCCTAATTGTTGAGTTCATCAAATTGTTGAGTGTGTTCTAACAGAATCTAATTTTTTTTTTCTTTCAAATTTAGTCTTGATTTTTGTTATTTATTTTTAAATTTAATGGCTAATAATGTCTCTTAAAAATGTTACTATTTTCAATTTTATTGCACAAATCACAAAACAGAAAAAAATGGGTGCTGGAATTTGGTTGTTTTGAATAAAAAAAAATTAAAAAATGGGCTTGAAAATTAAATAAGAGAAAAAGAGTATTTGGATACTTATGGAGAGGAGGAGAAGGATGAGGCCCACTTTTTTTGAAAATCTCTCCTCTAAATTTGTAATTACCTCTAGAAAATGTATACTTAACTGTTTTTTACTGTTCAATGGCTAATAATGTCTCTTAAAAAAAATCTTTTGAAAGTACACTATTTCCTATTTTATTATATAGATCATAAAATATAAGAAAATGCAAATTGGATAAAAAAAAATTGGGTGACAGAATTTGTTTTGTTTTCAGAAGAGGGGGGTGAAATGAAATTGAAAAACAAATAAGAGAGAAGTCAAGGACTTAAATATTTGTTCATAGAAAATAGTTAGGGTTTGAGAGAGAAGAAAGTTTTGAAGAACTCCTTAAATTGTTCCTCAAAATATGGAGGCAAAATATGAAGGCAAAAATTTAGTGTGAGCTGTTCTATAGATATATATATATATATATATATATATATATATACTTACCTAGCAAAAAGAAAAATAATTATTTGCTGTATCCTACCCGCATCTATAATCTTACTTTTTGGAACTTGCGGTATTACCTAATTCATGTCATCGTATTTGTTTCCCCTATCTGCGTCAGTGCTTCTTGGTCTGTAAGGTATTCAATTGTGTTGTCATGCATGCATTAAGTGTTTTGAAGTCTTATTTACCTTGTTACATGGAAAATAGTTATTGGATCTCCTGGAAAGCTGATTCTACATATTTACACATATATAAGTACTCGACAACAATTACCTGGTGTATTCTTGTGCACCCCACCCTGCCCCACCCACAATTAAAAAAAAACAAAAAAACAAAAACAAAAACAAACAAACATGAAAGAAGGAACCGGTGTGAAAATCAGTCTTACACAGAGCAATATCCAATACCTTTTCGTACATTCTTTCCAATCATTCCAGGTTCCATGAATCATTTAATCATACTTGTTACAAATGCTGATGGTCAAACAAAATGGAGTTAAACCGTCATTCTAGTGAAACATAAGCAAAATGAATGTTTTTTTTCTCATTTAAAAATTTCTTATTCTTAGACTACATACAATAAGATACAACAACAATAACCAAGCCTTTCCCACCTAAATAGGGTTGGCTAGATGAATTTTATGTATACTTGTTTCTAGGGCAATCCCTTCCTTTAAGTTGATTTATTCAAGCACCTCCTAATTGTGCAAGTGAATCATACCCTATTTCTATACATCTGCATCTATTTAGACACACGTGTGCATGTATCCATAAATGCCTAGTCTTATGGGGTCTGGTAATAAATAGTTCTGTTACTTTACACACAAGTTTTCTGATAATGCAGTTACGGAGATGAGGAAGTGCTAATTACCCTTGCAAGTTTACATGATTCATTATTGCCATCTTTACAGCGAGGATTTCAAGTTATCTTTGATGGAAGTCAGGAAGCATTTTCCGACAGGTTTACAAATATTATGCTCGGTCTTCATATGTTAAAAATGAGAATAGTGAAATTTGGTTGGAACTTGTTGTACTTTTGCCACCTAAGCGATGAAATATTTCAAGAGAGTGTTCCGCAACCAGCTGCTACCAAAATCTTTCCTGCCAAAGTGGAGGACCCTGTTATAAGGACAGATATTCTGGTTCAGACTTTTAGGCAAATCAGTGCAGAATATTCTCATGTTGACGGCGGGAGTAGCAGGTTAACATTTCTCCGAAGCATGGAAAGAAACCACAAGATAATGAGCAGAATTCAGTTACTACGAACTACTGGTAAGAATTCTGTTACTTGGCAAGAATGGACTTATATTCTCGGAGTTGGTTTAGTCTAAAGTTAATAATACTAGTTAATTCTGTTCAATTATTTGGTGAGCTTTTGCTAGGATATCCAGAATTCGAATTATATCTGATAAGATTCAATTCTTTAGAATAGAATCTGGAAGGATAAAGCGGGGTGGTTCAGAATGTTTGGAGTGTTTATGAAGCGCCTTTAGTTTTTGACAAATATATTATAGGGTTAATTGAGGGTGAAACTTTGGTACACTGGTAAGGTTGGTCCATTGTGACCTGGAGGTTCCGGGTTCAAATTTTGAAAACAGCCTCTCTGCATACAGGGGTAAGGTTGCGTACATCTAACCCTCCCCAGGCCCCACAGGAGTCTTCGTGCACTGGGTTACCATTTCTATATTATAGGGTTAATTATAGTCCAACCCCTTGTACTTGGGTCCAGTTTCACCTTATCTCCTTATACTTTGAAAATTGGCACTATATCACCTAAGATTTTTAGACTAAAGTACCCTCAACGGGGACCAAACCCGTAACTTTGGAATGCAAGTTTACTACATTAAAAAACTCCATTTTGGATGTTTTATATTTATATGTACGTGGATTCATCTTGAAGAGTATTACCACTTGTAATCAAGAATTTGACAGAAGCATCAGTATTTGACACCCAAATCTTTACCCATTTTCAAGAAAATTGCTTGTTTTATATGAAAATTAAAATTTTTAAAACATGAAATTTATCTGATTTTTTTGTCTTTTTTTAATATCTATATGTGTTTTCCTACATTTTGATGGGTGAAGATACTTAATGTATGTATTAAAAAGTAATATCTTGGAGACTGTAAAGGAAATTGATTTTTATACAAACTTGCAATGTCAAAATTGATTTCAAAATTGGATTCTTCACCCCTTAAAACTTAGAAAAACATATTTAGATTATTACAAATGAACAAAATGAGATCAATTTTATGTTTTAAAAATATGAATCTTCATGTAAAACAAGCATTTTCCCGGAAAGAGTTAGCAATGTTGGTGTTAAATTTATTCTATTTTTGTTGAATTCTTGATTGCAAGCTGTAGTACTCTCTGAGACAAGTTCAAACGTATATAAATTATTAAAAACAGGGTTCGTTTGAGTAATCAATCTGTATTCTAAAGTCAAAGATCTGCCTATGTCTTTTTTTTCCCAATTACATGGAAAATTTAATTGTTGTATATTAGTCCAAAGTTGAAGGGAGTAAAGTGTCTGTTTCCAAAGTACATGGTAAAATAAAAATGGACGTAAGTATAAGAAGGGAATGCAGTTAACCTTATATTATATATTTAATTAGTTAAAAGGAACTTGGGTTGAAATAAGGTACTTAATACTTGGAAGTAGATTTTGGTGCAAGTAATGTTAAAGGTTAGGTTCCTCCTTGTTCTGCCTGTATGCTTATGAACCCAGTTCTAGATATGCATCCATAGCATGACAAACATATACTTTTTGTTTCTTGTAGGGTGGATTGTGATGGATGACGAACAATACCAGTTTCTTTCCGGGATCACCTCACATTCTACAGAAGCCAAACCAGAGACATCTCACATCCCAACTCCTCCAGCGAGCAATACATTGCAGATGGACGAAGACGCTGCGATTATCGAGTCAAAAATCAGCCAAATAAAAGATCTTTTCCCCGACCACGGTAAGGGCTTCTTATCAGCTTGTCTCGAGGTCTATAACCACAACCCAGAGGATGTGATTCAAAGAATTCTAGAGGGAACCCTCCATGAAGATCTACTTTCTCTTGACACCTCTATGGAAAAAATCCCACCACCCAAATCTGCTCCCCCCGTCAACAACCGAAACGATAAGGGGAAAGCCAAAGTGATCGAATCCGAAACATCAGCCTCTGCAAACGGGCCTCCCCTTTCATCATCATCTTTGGCTGGAAGATATGTAAGGAAGTCTTCTTCTGATGATTTGCCCGAATCATTGACCCTTGACAGGAGAGATGAAAAGGACTTGGCAAGGACTGCTGCTTTTGTGTCGCAGCTCGAGTATGACGACGAGTATGATGATTCTTTTGATGATTTGGGTTTAAGCGTTGCCGATTCAGGGGTAGAGGAAACCGAGGCACTGGGGGAGAAATTGAATTCGAGTCGGGGGAAAACATGGGAGTCAGCTCCAAATGCTCCTTCTTCTAGTTCGAAATGGGGATCGCGTAAGAAACCTCAGTTCTACGTGAAGGACGGTAAGAACTATAGTTACAAAGTTGAGGGCTCGACTGCGGTAGCCAATTTCAACGAGGCATCACTAGTGAATCAAGCTCAGAAAGAAGTGATTCATGGCCTGGGGCGTGGCGGTAATCTTCCACTTGGCGCAGTTAGAAAACTAGCCGAGGCAAATGAAGTGAAGGAGGAAGAGGATGGGCCGGATGAGAATGAGGTGGGAGGACAGGCGGAATATTCACGGGGGAGAGGAAGGAGGGGAGGAGGGGGAAGGAATCATAATAGAAGGGATAGGGCTATGAAGAAGCACTTCTCTGGAGTGACTGGTTATTAGGCCATGTTTGGTAGTATATAGTTGAAGGTTTGGAATTGGGACTTGAAAGGCGTATAAAGTGTTTCATAGGTTTCCGCAAAAGAAGCCGAATATTAATTTTATGGCAGAGACTAAACATATATTCATTTTGGCTGTTTTGACATTTTTGATCATGTGACTTGAAAGTAAATTTTGGACATGTAGCTAACATTAATACTTGTCTCTTTTGTATGGTTACAATGCTCTATGTTGTTAAATAAAAGTTGTCATGGTGTGTATAAAAGGTGGGAAAGGAATCATGATAAGAAAAATAGCTTTGATACTAAAATTATAGTATAGAGTGATGAAATCCAAGGCTGGGCTGTTCCGTTATGGGTAGTCTCCGATTGTACACGCATTCAGTGCGAAGGTTAGTAATCTCTTTAAGAAGCGTAAATAATTTGGCAGTGTTGTAAGTGAAGAGTGCTCATAATATTTGTTTGAAATGGGACAAATTCAAATTTATAGTAAAGGTACTTATGCACCTGTTCGGTCCTGGTTTTTAGTTGACTTAATTTGGTGACCCGTTGAGTTATATTTTACTTTTTGATGTGTAAATTTAGAAGGTGTTAGTGTGTCAATCAAGTCATGTCTTGAGCTCCCAACAAACTGGCCTATTTCGATGAGGTAATGTTAATCGTTACACATACCTTACAGCTCTTGCACGGCACATCATGTTTTTCAAAGTGAAAATCCTTAAAAATTGGATTTCGAACAAACGTGCATCTAGACGGCCCAATAGGCACCCAGACGATTCCTAGATGGAAGCTTTTGGATGGTTCATGGGCAAAAAGACAAGCTTTTGGATCGTTCATGGGCAGAAAACTAGTAATTGGATGATTCAGGGCAGAAGGACTCGCTTTTGGAATGTAATATACGTTTGAGCGGTTGTTGCGCCTCTTCTGTGATTTTTCAGGATTCTCACCTTAATCCTTAATTTATGGAAGATTTGAAACACTAGGGTTTTTTATTCTATACCGATTAAACAGACTCTAGCGTCCCAAGTCCCGTATGTATTTTCAGAGAGATCTACTCTTCATTGAAAAATATTAGCTTTTTAGCACATCTCTCACCTTAATTCATGTGATATCATTGAATTTATCAATTTTCAAAATTGAATCAAGAGGTAATAGAAAATAACCACCTACTCGACCGCCGATCATATTGAAGATTGGGTTTAGTCGCCTTCTTGCAAGAAGCGTTCAGAGGATTATAGGATGTGTGAAACATGAGCAACTAATAGAGTTCCCAATTGAGGATCTTGGAAGTTATCAAAAGCATAACTTGAGCAAGGAGCTCAATGTTGGATGTAAGTCCTATAGATACATTTTGTGATTTTTATATACAAAATTACAATCTCAAATATTAATAAAAGGTACTTTTGATATTATTCTTAAATCATATCAATGTCTTTGTAGACTTTAGATATAAAGTTGAAGTGTAGTAGTTCTTTAATGTGATTAAAAGGAAAAGATGAAAGAAAATTGGTAACTTGTATCCTAAAATGCTCATATTCAAACATATCTTTAACAATTTAAGCTAACTTGTGGATTGAACATGATCCAAGATATATTACATGGTAACTTCGCTCCATGTCAAAATGTGACATCTAAGTTATGATTGTACTTGTGATCTTTAAACTTGAGGTATAGTGCATTAGATGTATGGGTTATTATAATTTGGTACTATTGAGTGTTGTATTCTAACTATGAAACTTCAACAGTATCCATTGGGTGTAGTAAAACATACATATGAATATACGAGTATGCAAAATAAGATCTATTACTCTCAGCAGAGAGAGATGTGTCCTATGTGATTATATATAATATAATTCATCTAAGACTCTGGGCAAAACAATGTGACAATTGGGGTGAGATTCCAATTGATGGCGAAACGATTATATTATCTATCAATATACATTCGATCGAACTTGGAATTTTTGACTTTATCCATACTCTATTGGTCATTTCGAGAGCACAAGATAGACAAATGGTATAATACAAAAATCATAGCTACGGGGGTTCTCCTAGTGAAATTCTTAGTCTAGCATAAATCTGGCTAATATCTTTTTAATATTGTCATCACATCTCAAACATGATATTAGTCCAAATAAACATTCAAGTTAATTGGCTCATCAAAATCATCAAAGCAGGACTTTAATCCTTTAGGATTAAAAAGGCATGTATTATATATGTTGATTATGGGATGCGTATGGACTTAAATTGTTTGAGGTATGTGATTGGTTTATTTATTGGTTCTAATTTTGGAGATTGGATTATTGATAAGGGAAAAGTACATTTTAAACCCTCTAACTATTGACAGATTTCTAAATAGTCCATATTTGTTTAAGCGTTTTATTTTAAACATTCTATGTATCAGTTCGTTTTTAAATAATCATTTTGTCAAAAAATCTGTCAAAATCAATAGAATAGATGGGCAAAATAGTCTTTTTACATATTTTTAATTTTTTAATGATTTTCTATCTTTTTTTTTTTTTTTTTTTTCATTTCTCTTTCTCTCTTCCTCATTCTTTCTCCCTCCCTCCCCCTATCTTTTTCTTTTCCTCAGTCTCTCTCTCTCTTTTCTGCTCAACTCTCTCTCTCTCTCGACCGGAAAACCCCGTTACGGGGGCGGTTCCCCCCATAACGGGGGTGAAACACCCCCACAACAGGGTGTGTTTCACCCTCGTTACGAGGGCAAACCATCCCTGTAATGATTTTCGGTTGTGATAGGGAGGGAGAGAGAGAGAGTTGAGCGGGAGAGAGAAAGAGGGAGGGAAGAAGAGAGAGAGAGTTGAGCGGGAGAGAGAGAGAAGTCAAAGAATAAAAAAGAAAAGAAAAAGAAAAAAGAAAAGAAAAAAATAAATTAAAAATGATTAAAAAATAAAAAAATGTAAAATGACAAATTTGCCCTCAAAATTTTGTTAGTTTGGACGGATTTTTTTACAGAATGACAAAATAAAAACGTGATGATACATAGAGAGTTTAAAAATGAAACGCTCAAACGGAAATGAACCACTTAGAAATGTTTTAATAGTTAGAGGGTTTAAAATATATTTTTCCATATATATATATATATATATATGCAATTACATGCTTGCCTCATTTCTTTTCATTCTATTATACTCTTCTTAATAACACTCTTTTTTTCCGTAATGTATCATCTTTTTTTTTTTATTATAATTTAATTTTAATTTAAGAAGTCTAAGAGAAGACCCAACAATGACAAAGAAAAGAGGAGCTCAATTGGAGCATGGAGCAATGTAGACCAGGACATTGGAAGGCCAAGAAGAAGATTCATGAGATGTAGCGATTTTAGTTAAATAATTAATTACAACATAACTTTATTAAATCTAGATTTGGCCAAGTGGCTTGGGTTGAATCGCAAATAAAATTTCATTATCATCCTAACCCATTTATATGCGTGTATGAAATAATTATTTCATGCCACTTTACTTTTGGCCCTATTAGTAATGTGTATGGGGCATTATTTATTTTGTTATATGCATGAGATGCATGTTAAACAAATTAAATAAGTAAATGATAAAATCTAAACAAATATATCTTTAATCAAATATCAAGTTGTAAAAGGGAGCATATGAGATATATGTCATCGTGGGCTTCCACTAGGAGATTTGTTCGGGATGAAGTTCTATAGGACTAAAGTCAACCCTTAACTGACAATGTGAGGCTGAGTCCTAGATATCAAACTCTTGATGAACTTATCTTTATTAAGATTACATGCAAAGAGTAGATTGATGGGTTCCTTTAACTAACAATATGGAGAGTGTTGGCTTAAAGATCTTCCCAAGAGGGGGGCGGGGTGAATTGGATAGTTATTAAAATTTAAACAACCAATATATCAATTTTCCTAATTGATTATTATCTTGTTAAGTAACGAAAATATATTTATCTAAGTGCATAGCCAAACAAACAGAAAAATAACAGTGCATCGTGCAAGAATTTATCTTGATTCGGCAAATTACTCTTACCTATTGATGGGTGTAATCTACCTACATATTTCCAAACCGAATTAAGTTGGTTTTCGAGCGTTTATATAGTATTTTATTATATTTTAATTAGTTTTTATCTTTTTGTATTAAATTAGGTGTGTGGGGCAAAAAGATAGGAAATTAGAGCGAAAACAATGAGATCAAACCGAAGGGGAGTCGAAGTTACGGTGGATAAACAAGCAATGAGGCAAAATTATGAAGGAAGCCCACTGCCTAGGCATCCAGACCTCCGCTTAGGTAGTGAAGATACTGAGAATGACAAAAGGCTATTGACAGCCCACCGCTTAGGAAGGAAATTCCTCCGCCTAGGCGGAAATCCCAGTAGAAACATTTCTAAATCCACCGCCTACTTCTTCGCCTAGGCGGTCACCAAACCTACAAAGTCAATACAGGTGTTGTAACTTTAAGTTTATTTTGGACTATGATTCAATCCTATTTTGGAAACACTCAAAACATGGAAGTTGTAGATTTTTTCTTAGCTTTCCATAGGTTTTTGAATCACCTCAATCGGAGTTCGGATGAAGAAGTTACAGTCAAAACAAAATGCAAAGCTGTAGTTCCTTCTCCTAGGCGAGAATTCCACTACCTAGGCGGAAAAGCGGTAGAAAGTTAACCGACCTACCTCCACTTAGGCGAAAAACCCTGCGCCTCGGCGAAAACTCCTGACACAGCTTTGATATTTATTAGATATTTTGAGATATTTTGGCTATAAATACCATTCCCTCTCCCCTCCTTGTGAATCCCCTGGCTATTTGGGCACCTTAGGCCATATTTAGGTTAGGGTTTAGGTGTTTTAGAGGTGGAGCTTATATCCCGAAAAGGAGAAGACGGCGAATCGATTGTTGAGTGTTCTTAGCGGTTTATCTTCGGACGAGGCTTAGTTCTTCGATTGTTTTTCCTTATTTCTTTATCTTAGGATCATGTGAGCATGTTTAGTTCAATTTATATGTTTATACGGTTATGACCACGTGTTAAATATTGATTGTAGTAGGGATTAACGGTATATTTATAAATATGTTTGTTTGGATGATTTCAGTGTTGCGTTTATGTTTGTTCTTCGTAGTTTGATTGTGTTTATCGTATTGTTTATTTATTATGCTTAGAATGGTAAATGGAGAATACGGGGTTTTGACAAACCTCAGATTCGAATTAGGGTAAACAAATGCCACGATTCTATAACCCGGTTGGGGTTTGAATTGTGGATAATCGATGACGTTGGGGTAAGACTCACGCTACTAGGGTCGTTAAGACGTTGAGGAGGACTTCTTCGTTGACTCGAAGTCATGTATTCTCCCGTCTTACACTCGGGAGAGGTGGCGGTAGAGTTTACGTACCGAGATTGTCAAATAGGTCGAACACCGTAAACGTGAGTAAATCGAGATCAAACACGTATTTGTAAATACGTTAATCCCTAGATAATTCTTGACCCTAAAACATATTAGCATATTAGTGTAGTTAATTTATGTTATATTAGTATTAGTTTAATTAATTAAATACATTTTTTTTTGCTTAGATAAAGTTAGGTCACGACAAACACGGTATTCGATAGTAACGATACCAATCCCTGTGGATACGATAACCCGATCTTTCATGATCACACTATACTAAAACTTTGAGCTCGTATACTTGCAAGTAGTCATATACTTTAAGGGTGTAAATCCTCGTCGTACACCTATGTCCAGTCTCTCGAGCTCCTTAGGGATTCTGTAATCCACTAATCATTTGATTCCTTTCCTAGATAGGAACCAAACCCTTACAATCGCGAGTCTTATCACAGGCTTAGAATCAACCTTTATAACTCTAATTCTTTTCACAGGCTTAGAATCAACCTATCACTCTCTCACATTATTACACTTATTCTTTTTGCAGGCTTAGAAATAACTTTTATAACACTCTAATTCTATTATAGGAAGAACTAAAACTTAATCTTTTAAAAGATTAAAGATTAACCTAATTTTTTTCGCAGACTAAAGATCAAACCTTAATTATTTTTTAGGTTAAAGATTAAACCCCAATCTTTTTCAATGGCTAAAGATAAAAACCTAGCTACCCTGATTAGATATCAACCCAAACGTGTTTAATCTACTCAAACTCGTAGATACAAAAGATTTCCAACTTTCTTTCAACAATGAGTTTTTACCACCTCAATATAATTATACTTAATGTCCCGAAATACTAAGTAATAATTCTATGTGATGCACAAATATGATTTAAACAATTAATACATAAATAGTAAATAATCATATTTCTTAAATAAAAACTATTATTTTTTTTTATTTTTATTTTTTCACAAAATTAGATTTAAAAATGACTTTTCTCAAAACAGATAATCCAAGTAATTAAGCAAATAATCTAAGAAAGTAAAATAATTAGATTGAAAAGATCTCACCGGAATTAGTTGAAAAACAATTATGATAGCACAGTAACGTGCACAAACAGGTAACCAAAACTTTTAGCACTTTGATCAAGACCTTTTTCTATAATCTCATGTATAAATTGCAGTGTAAAAATCTCTCTTATAATAACCAAAATCTGATTGTTCTTGGTTATTTTTTATGAATCCCGCAGGGTTCTATTAATAGATCTAGAACTAGACCTATAACGGTTAATTTTCAAAAGTTATGTCATTAAATGACACTCCAAAATCCTATATATCATATACATTCAAAATAAGTATGTTCCATTTAAAAATACTTTTAGAAAAGTTCAATTTGGTCCCCAAAACGTTTTTAATTCAAAATTCTTAAAGATAAGAAGTAGTTTCATAAATTTAATTAAGAGAATAATTAAATATACGGACTAAATAAATAGGAAACACATAATACATGATATATATAAGTAAACCATTTAATTTCCTTGAAACCTCACTTAAAATCATAAAAAACGAGGAGAATTGACCCAAAAATCGAGTTAGCCAATTCATTTGATTGCAGATGTTGATTGACCAAGCTTCATGCCGGTCGATCGCGTTCATCAACTGTCAATTTTATGACCATTGAACAGCTGTTGGTCGGTTGAATGATCTAACCAGTAGGTCCCCTCATTTCTTCTTATTTTGGTTACTAGATTCGTTAGTCGACCGACCATACCAAACGGTTGACTGATCTTACCAATAGGTCACTCATTTTACTTCCTTAAGTCATTGTTTTGGTTAGTCGACCGATCCCTTTTGTCGGTTGACCGATTTAACCCAAAAACTCACCATTTTAAGTGTTAAAACCACTTTTTCAATTAGACTCTTAATCAAAAATATTTTAATGACTTAACACTTTATAAAAACCATATTAGGACCTTAAACTTATCATTTCTTACTAAGACACATATAAGATTTATTCATTTTCAAGTGTCGTGTGTGATCCCAATTCATGTTGCATTAAGAGTATAAAGGTAATGAGTTGTTTTCACCTAATTATCTTTCATATCTTCAATACTCTTCAAATCTTCATTGTCTTCATCTTGCACCTGTTATGACTTTTTCAACGATTATTCTTTTTGATCAAATCTTTTTCTTATTTCAACATATGAAACTTAAATCTGAAACCACTCAATACAAACATTAGTTCCATAAAACATCAATATTTAATTGTCCATCAAAACATTAGAATTAACATGGAGCTGATTAAAACTAGCTTGGACCATGCCGGGTGGGTGTAACTTTACTAGGGAGATATACCTTTAACTGATGATGTGGGGGTATAATCAAACTAGAAACCAAATATGGATTGGATTTTACCCAAAAGGTAAGTAACAAGAGTTGCCTATCCTTAAAGGATCAGTTGGCCTTTAACTAACGATGTGAGCCCCACTAACAATGTAAGGATTATCTACTAAGAACATTTGGAATATACCCGTTCTCAAGAGGAATGTGAGATTCAAAAAATTTAATAGAAATACATTTAGATTCATAAATGACATTTGATCTAAAATTAATGTACACTACTTCTCTGCTTGGTTATACGTTGCATTTTTTATGAAGATATTATAATGTTGAAACCATTCCAAAATGCTATTAAGAAAAAATTCTTTAACATGACCTAATTTATCTGATTGGTTGAGAATCCTTAAGCTAGTTTTGGATTTTCGAAAATTGGAATGTGTTTGTAGGGTCTAGTTCCTATGGCATATGATGCCAACACTAATGAAGAACAAGTCACTATCCAAAAATAGATAGATGATTTTAAGTAAGCTTAGTGCTACTATATCATAGAATCGATGAATAATGAACTCCAGAAACAGATCGAAGGGATGGAGAGCTCATATGCGATTATGTAGCACTTACAGTCTCTCCTTGACGAGCATGGTCATATTGCTCGATACGATGTCTCAAAAGAGTTCTTCAGGGACAAGATGCCAGGGAGAGTCATCGATTAGGGACCATATCCTTGAGATGATCAGCCAGGTTGAGAAACTAAAAAGGTTGGGGTTAGCTCTGGATCACGACCTAGTTGTAAACCTAGTTCTGCAGTCGTTGCTTAACGTGTTCGATCAGCTCGTAGTGAACTTCAACATGAACAAGTGTGAGTTACTCTTCTAAGACTTCTTAAAATATTGGGGCCCCTCCAAGAGGACTTTGAAAGAATCCAAGGGTTCTGCTTGTAGTGGACGGACCTTTAACCTAAAAAAGAAATAAGAAATGTAGGCGAACCCAATTTCTCTTCGAAAGCGAACATCAAGTCGAAGAAAGAGAAAAGACCTGATAAAGGAAAATGCTTTCACCACGTCCAACAAGGGCATAGAAAAAGGATTCGTCTCTAGTTTTTGGGTTCCAAGGACAAACCTAGAAACTCAAAGCGTTTTCCTGCTCTCAGGTAATGTGTTGAGTAGTAATAATTGCATTTCATCTTTCAAAACAAGTTTCATAGTAATCAACTGATTAATTAGACCTTAAAAATTATTCATGTGATCAACTATGATTTCTCTATCCATATAGGTTAAGTGAACAATTCTCTTAATTGAATTATTCTTACCCAATCCAAATTTTTCACTCATACAGGTAATCTAATTTTTTACATAATTTATTAGCTTTGATTTCATTAATAACATGTTGGTAAGACTTTGATCAATCCATTGATGAATGAAATTGACTGTTTTTCTATGCATTTTCTCCCATGGTTAATAACTTTTGTCACTTGGATTACGCGTATCATCTTTTAAAGACAAATGCATATCCTTACAATAAAAGATTTCCATCATTCTACATTTTCAAATTGCATGATCAGTCGATGCCAATTTTATCATGGTTCCACTATTAACTTCCATTTTAAATCTCACAAATAATTTTTTTTCCAATAACCTGATGCTCTTGATGCCAATTTGGTGGGAAAATATATGGATTAATAATTTTTTTTTCTCTCTTTATGTGATTAAAGTAAGAATTACCTATTTCAACACCCACAAATATTAATCAAAATAAAGTAAGTAACAAATTACGCAAGAGATACAATTTTTTAGTGAAAACCCTAAGGCGGAGAAAATATTACGGGACCGAAGTATGATATCAACTTTCACTATCATAAAATAATGAGATTACAATTGCTCAAACTTTCAAGAGAAGTACTCTTGGATCACCAAATAAATATCACCGAAAAAAGTCGATTCAATAAGAAACGATAAATACGTTTTTGGAGAGGAATACCGAATTACCAATTAGAAGAAGATTACAAAAAATTAAGACCGATAGAAATAAAATACTTGATGCTGAAAATAAACTCCAGAAATTTCAGCTCAAACAAAATCCGAATCATTGTCCGATCATTGAGCCGAAGCTGTAGTTCTATCTCCCATTCTTTCTTTCTCTAAATCTGCTGTATATTATTTTTTTCTTTTAAAAAAAAAAATTGCTCTCCTCTTTATTTTGCCATTCGAGCAAATACATCTTTAGGAGCCCTAGTGAATTTTTCGTTTCACATTTTTTTTTATTAATTAAAATTTAAGTAGATTCCGGTTAGGTCCACCCACATAGGCGGAACCTACCCAACAAACAGAAACAATGAGGATAGGAAGTGTAATTTAAGCTAATTTTTTATTTTTTTTGGTCATACTTACGCACTAGACTCACACACATATCTCCGATTTACGTATCCTTTGAACGGATGAGATTTAAATCCCACACCTAAATATGAGTAAAAGGGGACTTGATCCCCCCTGCCACGAGTGTGGTAGACTATTGGCTTTACCACTTGGGCCAACAGCGAATCCCTTAAGCCAATTCACCACGTCGTCGTCTTCCATTGCAATCGTCATTATCCCTTGAGACGGCGTTTCTTGACCAAAGATCATGGACACAAAACAGTAGAATACAGTGTAAGATGAGCAATCGACCACTGGAGTCCCTCCCACCGACGGAAACCCTAGAACTACCGAGCGGTCTCTCTCTCGTCCCCCGCATCAAGCTCCTCCTCACGGTCTACCGCTCCGACACCTCCGTCGCCCCAATCGACGATTGGCAGCTTAAGCGCTCTCTCATCGACTATCTCAAGTCCACTTTCTCAGTTACCGTGCCCGAGGATGATCTCGAGGTGAAAAGGTTCAAGGACCTGAAGAAACGCAAGCGCGGAGATCCTGTGGGACGAGGCATTCTTTTCATTCGCGATCTAGGGTTTGTTTCCAAATCCGCTGGCTCCAGATTAGGCGAGTTTGCAGCTGGGGATGGTGGAGGTGCTGTTAAACTGTTGGAAAAGAAGTTGTTGGAATGGAGGAAGTCGGTTGTCGACAAGATGGACGGGATTGAGTTGAATTTGGTGGGTGTTAAATTTAGGCTGACTGTTGCGACTCTGGCATCGGATGATTTTGAGGGAATGAGGAAGGAATGGGAGGAGCATTACGCGTTTGGTAATCGAGGTTAGTACTTGAGTTTCTACGGAATACTTAAATGACCAATTAGCTTGTTTTCTATTAAAGTATATGCACGGTTTTGATCTGCGTTCTACATGTGTACGCATATAGCTAATGAAATATGCATATGCTGCGTATTGCATCAGCTCAAATCAAAGGTACTTATATGTGCACTGGCACAAGTTTTGAACCAATTTTGTGTAATGTAGACTCAAGAGAACCTACAGGCAAGTTGAACAGAAACACAATTATAGAACTCTTGCTTACTAGTCCTTTTGAAAAATGAATCTCTGCACAACCACTAATTCTAGAAATTGATCTAGGGCCCTTCGATAAAATATTTATAAGCGAGGTTCATTTTTTGTGGATAAAGAAATTATTTGCTTTTTCAATGAATTTATTTCTGTAACAAGTAAGTAATTCTGTATATATTTCAATTTGTACGATCAAAAAGTAGTTCCTAATTCAGTAAATCCTATTGCTCAATCAATCCAATCTTAGTTAAATTGAAGTAAATCTATTTTCAAACTTGTCTAAATTTAAATTTGGATAAATCCTAAAAGATAGTTGCTAATTGCAATTCGTGTTTACCGAAAATCAGAAATTTAAAATGAGGCCAAATTACATTTGTAAGACCTTTTACTCTCTCTAGTTTCAATTATCTAAATGGAGCCCTTATAGTTTTCAAAGCGTATCAATTAATCCATTTATTCAACTTTTCTTGTTAAATCTAACAATAGACACTTAGTAAAGTGCGCTAACTCATGCGTTGTCATTTAGTTGGTAAATTTAACAGGAAAACATGACAAAATGGTTTTATCGGCACACTCTAGAAAGTAAGGTTGTGTTTGGGTAAGGGATTTGGGGGAGGAATTTGATTTGGGTAAGGGATTTCAAAATCTCTTTTCGACAAATACCTTGTTTGGGTATTTATGAGAAATGATTTGTAAAATCATTTTAATTAAAAAAATAGTGGTGAATGAAGGATTTGAAAATCCTTTCAAATTAGGTGTCATTTACAAATCCCTCCAAGGAGGGATTTTAGATCCGACCGCCGACCGCCCACCGCCCATTGCTAGCCGCCGCCAACTGCCGACCACCTCCGTCCGCCGGCCACCGTTGCTGACCACGGCCGCTGTCGCCACCGCTGGTTGACCACCGCCGCCGGCCGCTGACCCCCACAGTGGTGATGGTAGTTATCCAAATAATAAAATTAGAATTACACGTTCAAATTCTTCGCCTAAAATAGTTATCTAAATAAGAGATTTATAAATGATGGAATTTCGAAATCTAGAATTTTGAAATTCCTTCATTTACAAATTTTTTAGATTTGTTAAATCTCTTACCGAAAAGCAACCTAACTGAGTTTAGTTGGGTCACTTAAGTAAAGGGGCTTAAGTGAAAGAACGAAATACAAGGGCTTAAAATACATAATTGAGCCTTCAAACAATGGGTTAGAATTAAGTTTTAGTTCTTGCGAAAATATAACATTTAGGTTGCGTTTGGATAAGGGATTTGGGGGAGAGATTTGATTTGTTCAAAGTATTTCAAAATTCCTTTTTGACAAATCCCTTGTTTGGGTATTTATTAGGAGGAATTTGTAAAATCCCTTTGATCTAAAAAATAGGGTACAAGGAGGATTTCTAAATCTTTTTGTTTTAGGTGTCATTTACAAATCTATCATAGGAGGGATTTCTAGCTCAATTCTTCTGCCTTCCAAATCCGGCCATCGCTGTTGCCGCCGCCGCTGCCCACCGCCATGGCCAGCGCTGCTGTTCACCGCCGTCCCCGACCATCGCTGCTGTCGCCAACCATCGCCATCGCCGCCAACCACCGCCGCTATCGTCGACCATGGTAGTGATGGTGGTTATCTTAGGAGGAATATGAAAAGAAAATATACAATAGTCCCTTAAAATTCAATGATTTCTAAATTATATTTACAGATATTTTACTTATCCAAATCAGAGAATTTTAAAATTATGCGATCAAATTCGTCGCCTAAAATAGTTATACAAATAAGAAATTTATAAATGATGAGATTTCGAAATTCAAGATTTTGAACTCCTATCATTTACAAATCCTTTGGATTTGTCAAATCCCTTACCCAAATGCAACCTTAGGAGTTAGGTTTGTTTGACACTCCTCGGTAACGAAGGAAGCTTTCAAGCATTGACTTGCCCTTTTAGTAGTTAGGTTTGTTTCCAATCTACCCCTTCCCATACACTCACTTAGTGGGGACAATATCGATGTGTAATGGTAGTCATGAATGAGATGCATAAAAATGTTGGTCCACAAACTATGTGGCAATTGTACAATAATAACATGTAATTGGTGACTCCCATCTCATTGAACTTACTAGAAATGATATCATGCCACATCTTTTTGCACACTTAAGGACTTAAATGATTTTTTTATACCGGTCTTATTAGAATTTTTTTTTTACTAAACAAGCGGTAATGAATTTTTTGTAGGAGTCTAATTAGAGCATATTCCTTAACAAAGAGGTAAGAGAGGTTGTTGGAAAATTGTGGGGCTCGAGTTCCTCGTCTCTATGCAAGTCTGCCATAGTCTTTGTAGTTACATGTACATGTAAGCTTCAAGCTACTACTTCTTGTTCTTCCCGTTCTTGGTGTGTGTATGTAAAAGTATTTAATTTCGGGCTACATGGAATGGTATAACATTTGACCAATATGCTATTGTAGGAGCCTATCATTATTCTTTGTGTAACAATCCTAGAGGAAGAGACTAGGCTCTCGAAATCCTAGAGTGTTTTCTGTATTTGTTTTACATCATATTAATAATTCAATCACATTTTCCTTTCAATTACTCTCTTATTTCTATTCAATTGATTGATGTTTGAGAGTGATCTAACAGTATGCAAAAAGTTAATGTTGCCTTCATTACTTGTAGGGTACTCAAGGAGTGGGAGGGAGCAACCTGATACAATTGTGTTGAGAGGTATTCCCTCACGGTGGTTTGCTGAGCCAAGGGTTTCATCTAAGCCATCAATGCTAGTTACTCATACAATTTTTTCAGCGCTTGGAAAGATACGGTGTGTTTGCAGTTTGGCTTTATCGAGTATATGTTTTTCCTATAATGCCAAAGGCAAGCTTATCTTTTTTCTTATTTTTTACCATTAAATTTATTTTTCCTTGTATTTTCTGATATTGAACTTCAACAATATTTTTGTGGTATTGGTCTGGGATTAAAGTCGCAATGAATTGGTATTTGTGAAGGGTTAGAAAATAAAGAATGGTAATTTAGTAAATAAACGAAGGGCATTACACAAAATGGGGCTAGAAAGTTTGAGAACATCTAGGAAACACTAGTCAACTCGTCTTAAGAGAAAGCACTAAGTCACTCAGTCGGAATTGACTATGTGACCTCGAACTTGTATTATCGAATTTAATCGACTAAAAGTTGAATGAGATTTCACTGCTTTGTGGGCAGTGTCCCTAATCGGTTTCTAAAGCTTATTATTTGTATTAGTAAGCAGGATCTTTTGCCAATTAAATGCCATTATTATTACCTTAGATATTTCTTGCAAGTAGTTTCCATATTTAACTTAGCCTAGGTTCGAGGTCAAGTCAACCTAACTGTTGCCTTTGCATTGTGTGTCGCAATGCTCGCTAATGTGTGAGCAAGAGGGGCGTGTGGTTGACATGTTCCATTGGGCACCGGGTTCCATCCTACGTTCACCGTCTTTTTAGAATCCTGAAATCACTAAGTGCTTGCTGTGGTCCCACTGTCCGAGGGACTTTAGGAGTTAGTTACGAGATATTAGTTTGGGGCTAATACTTTATGCTAATGGATTGGATCACGATCATGTTCACCATACATTTCCTTTTACGGTTCTAGGACTACACGCACTTGAGGCCCATGGGGCCATTATGTGATGATGAGGGTTGGTGATTTTGGCAATGGCGGAACGATGATCGGACAACACGACAGCAGCAGGGACCACACTGAGGTGATGACGACCGACATTGGAGCAATGACTGTTTATGTCGATTGCACAATGGCAGTCCGGTGGCAGTTTTTGGCAATCACGCTAAGATTGTTTGGCGATTGCACAACGGTCTAGTAGTGATTTTCGGCGATGGTGGCGATGGTTTGACAACAGTTTTGGCGACCACACCATAGTTTCCGGTGATTGGCTGCGGTTTCTGGCAACTGCATGATAGTTTTCGGCAATGACCCCGCAATCATTTTTGGTGCGGTTTTCTATAATGACAGTAGCCAATCCGGCAGCCAGTGGAGATGGTACGGTGGCCAATGGCGGTGGCCTCGGCAATGGCCAACATTGAGGAAATTAATAATTTGGGAATGCATTGAGTGTGTGTTGCACGATTTGTTGCCCAACATTGAGAAAGTAATTCCAGATTAACACAATTCTCTTTGTACATGAGCGCCATTGACAAGTTGTATGATGAAGGTGTCGGCTTCTCTAATTCTGAAAGCAAAAACTCATTTCAATGGCCAGCCTCAGGCTCATCGATGCTGTTGACATTTTGCAATTTGGAACTCTTGAAATGATGGATAGTGTGTTCTCTATCTCAATTTAATGGTAGTTGACTAAGTTGAGGCATTATATTAAGGGGAAATGTGTGGGAAGACCCAATTAAATGACCAGTTGTATAAATTATCCTAGTCTTTTTTGACGTTGATAAGTAGTCGTTCAATAATTATTGTAGTTACAGTTTAGGACATTTTAATCCCATTATTTTTATTTTTTACCTTTACTTTAAATTATTAAATAAATAATTCAAACACGTGTCAATCACTGGACCACCACCCATTGCCATTGCTTATTGTTGATTTGTAAACCTTTGCCGCCAGTCATCGAACCTTCGACCGCCTTCGCCAGACTCTGGCTGTCCGTTGCTACTTGCTAGACCTGCGCTATAGGTCACCATAACTTCGGCTGCTGTTTTTTGGACCTCCGCCATGGTTTGTGGAACTTTCACTGCCAGACCACCACCACCAACCACCGTGGCTAGACCACTGTTGTGTTGAATTAGCGGAATGTATGTAACTAAAGGTATTTTAGGGATTAAAATTTATAATTGTGACTAAATTTATATTAGTTTGTGTGAAATAGCGAAATATAACAAATGGTATTTTAGGTATTTCAAAATTATAATTGTAACTAAGTTTATATTAGTTTGTGTGAAATAGCAGAATGTAACAAAGGGCATTTTAGGTATTTTAAAAATTATATTGAATTAGGTGTAGTGGAATCTAACAAAGGGAAAAATTGTCAAGAAAAATTGGAAGGACTAAACCTCAAGTGGTAAAAAATTTGGGACAAATTAAGGCATAAAATGCAATATGGGAGCCATGACCAAAATCCCTTTATATTAATGGGTTCCCTTTTTTTTTAATTTTTTTTCTTGTGGAGTAGCTTATTTTTCAGTCCTCATTAACTTATCTTTTAATGCTTAATAATATTTTGTTAACTTTCACTGTGATATCAAATAAGAATTCAGTATCTAATCGATATTAGCTTGATATATTTAATTATGTTTATATTAATTAACTAAATATTTACTTGAATAACTAAAAAGAATACGAGGATAATATTTTTAAGTGACTTATTTTAAGGACAATCTCTTCATTGGACTCTCTAGTCTAATATTGTGTATGGGATAATATTTTATTCTTATTTGAAGTTTGTTTTATTTAAAATTTGTTTGTTTTTTGTTTCCCAGCTAGTCTTATATATCGTCTTCCGTATAAAATTAATTATTAACGTAGAAATGTACTATTATTTGTTAAGGTATATAATTGATAATTCATTATTTAAAAGTCAATTTAATATACAAAATGCAATCACCTTATTCGAACGACACATCCAGGCATACATCATATTTCAAACTGATTTTGTTGCCATGACTGTTATACTGATTTTACCGATGAAAATTCTGGGTGAAAGTTTATGGTTAAACTAACACCAAGTGAGAATTATAGTAGTACATGCCTGAATTGTAGCATGATCTATTTAGAAGGTTCTTGCCTTTGACTGCATAGCGAATTTAATAGTAAGTGGCATCAGTGTTCTGCTTCTTTGACTATGGCTTCCAATACTTTCTGTAATCCGTTGACTACATAGTGAGTTCATGATTTGTTGACAGATAATGATGCAAGTGGTTTCATATGATTGACTCTTCATTTGCCTAATTTTTCACGTATTTTGCCCAATAATGTTATGCTTTTGACATCTGTTGACTGTATTTCTTGTATCATGACTTGTGATTAACACTACTCTCTCTCCATAAAGTTTATTGTATTTTTAAGTTTCACCGTTTACCTATTTTGATTACTTCGTCTGTATAATATTCATGTTTGGTTTGTTAAGTTTGTTAAAAATATTTATTCATCAAATATCATTGATCAGAAGTTTGATATATCCATTTTTGCTTATATATCGTGTCTTGGTTCTACTTGTATTGCATAATGTTTCAGTATCAAGAGGTGTATGCTGGATAATTTGCAATACACACACACACACACGATAATAAGATGGCATTTTGTATGGGGGTTTACTGTGTGATTTTGGTGAAGCTTATGCACTTCTTAATTCTGGACTGCTAGAATCTGGATCATTTTTTTTTTCCGGGTCAGTGACATGAACTTGATCTCACATTATCCTTATGGTTTTTTGTTTTTTGGACCCAATTTGTTGATAGGAATCTTGATGTTGCTGAGGATGACAGTATAGGTAATAATGATGGGAATGAAGAAGATGCGAACATAGTTTCAGGTCTTCACTGTAAAATAGTGGTTCGGTTTGAGAAATACAAGGACTTTTATAATGCATTGAAAGTTTTGTCTGGTCGTTCATTGCAAAAGGTAGATTTTTTTGTCCTCACTCTTTCATTTCGTAAGGCATTCAAGAACTTTCATGCATGAGATGTTTTTGACTTTTTCCTTGTCTGAAATTGCATCCTTGTATAGAGTTGGGATGAACATATTCAAACAGAAGAAGAAAAAAAGAAGACATTTTTAGAAACAAGCGTAGATACAAGTTTATAAATATGTAGTTGTTACACAGCTAGTACATGTGTATATGCTAATAGTCTTGGCTATGTGGATGCCGATTTTGCATTTTCTGTCTGAACTTTGTCATATACTTCTATAATGGTCTACATGAGTATTTTTTTGGTTGTTGGATAAAAAATAATTTGGATGAAAATACACAGGAAGGATCACGTTTGAGGGCTGATTATGATGTCACTTGGGATAAAGATGGTTTTTTCAAAAATGTTAGAAGTCAAACAGATGATAGGAGATGGACACCGGCATCAGAAGAGGAAAATTATAGAAGTGGAGCTCCTAGATACCGATCGTACACTTCTCGCCATAGTCCTGATAATGCACGTCAAAAGAGGTTCAAGGTACCTATTCAAATTATTACTACTAATAAATGATGCAATTTTCACTGTGATGTGCTTTTCTTTATGTGGCTAAATTTGGGTTTATTATGCCAAATAGCATCTCGAGTCACCGTCTTTTTAAAAGAAGAGAAGGTGGAACTTTGCCTCTATTTATGGTCATATACCACAAAAATTTACACCAAATCTGCATGAAAATAATGACACTGCCAAGATATAGCCGATCATACTTCCTATCCAATCAAGAACTGTGACTATCCCGGGCTATCCAAGCACCTAAGCACTATTTATAACCATGAGAGCAAAACCCACATGAAAACATGGATCTACAATTTCAAGAACCCATAAGAAAAACATTAAAGTAGAACAATTTTACATTTGATAAGACACCTGAAAGGGGAGAAAGATTTCCCCTCAATGTAAAAGTAGAGGAGAAATCAATGAAGCATAGAGAACTGGCAGTGTTAGCTAAAAATCGTTGTGTAGGCAGAGTGCTAACAAGTGAACTTGTATTTTATTCCCTAAAATAAAGGGGAAATGGCCGCCCAAAAATCACTAAGGCTGCCGCGCATTCTGGACAAAGCAGGGTTCCTCTGCTCAAGGCGGACATCAGTGAGCTGGCGTTTGATTTGCACAAGCTGCTGGTTGAGCTCCTCTTGCTTGGCAGTCTTTGATTGCCCCCACTTCTATGGCATAGATCTCTTGGGTCTCTGCAACTGCTTTGATGCAATTAACTGCCCTGTGGAGATGGTCTCGCAGCCAGACAACATGAAGACCCAAGCTCTCGAACAATTGAATTTGTTTGAGTAGTCAATTTGTGTTCTAAAGTTAAGGATCTGGTCTGTGTCAGAGGCGTTTTAGTTTTTTTGCCAATTCGGTTTGACAGAAATTAACGTTTGCACTTTAGCCTACAGTTTTAGGAGGTAAAAGTGTTCATACATGACTTCTACTCCAAACGGTTGCGCTTTTTTCCTCAGTTTGCCGTCAACATGAGTCAAATTGTTCAATGTTGGTAATTGGACACGAAGATCTAACTTGGTGGACGAATGTGCAATAATTAAAGGGACTGATGTGTCACCATACATTAACTTAAGGGTGCAAAGCGTGATTTACCCTATGGGCTTTTTATCCTGGGTTCTTTTGTATAGAAATTTAGAAGGTAATATCAAATAGTTAAGACCAATAGACAATATTCTTCGGTTGGCTTTTGAGCCTGATGGTGGACAAACCCGAATGGATTCGGGTTGAAGATCTGAAACCGGTTTTTGATCTGGTGGGTCGGGTTTACTTAGTTGACCCAAGAATTTGTTCGGTTCGATTAAACGGGCAGGTTCGGGTTCAGATCTGCTGCAAAAGCAGAAGAAAAAATAAAAAAAACATAAAAAGCAGATAAATTAAATGGCGATGAGAGAAGCAGCAGAAAAAAAATTGAATGGAGACTCGGGATGGATGGTGAGAGAAGCAGCAGAAACAATGGAATGAAAAAAAATAAAAAATAAAAATTAGAAGCCACGAGCTGGTGAATGCTCTGCAACGTGCAGGCTATCATCAACAGAGCATTCAAGTTGTACATAAACTTGAAGAGTGAAGCGGTGAAGCTGAAGCGTGAAGAGTATAGAAGACTAGAAGGCAGAAGCTATGGAATGAGGCTGAGTGAACTGATGCAGGCGGAATGAGGCGGCTAGGGTTTTCATTGCATAATGTATATTTTATACAGGTATAAAATGATGTCATTTTGGCTTCATTTTGGTTCAATTCGGGCGGACCTGAACCCGAACCGCTGGTTTGTTTTAACTTCCCTAAACCCGTTTTGATCCAGTTTAGGGCAAAATCCATCCGGTTCGGGTCATTTTGGGCTGGTTTGGGTCAGTAAAGTAGGTTGGACAGGTTTTTGCACCCCTAATTCTTCATATTTGTCTCTCTATTTTATTTTCTCAATGGGCAAAATATATTAAATGCGAAAAATCATTCACCGGATCTTTTCAAATGCAGGAATGAGTACAGGAAAGAAGAGATGGTGGTTCTAGTTATCTCTCAACCTGAATGCGTGACGTGGGCTAAAACAGTTGTACAACAAATATTTTCTTTTTCTTTTGAAGTTTTTACGAGATGCTTGTATGAAATGAATTGAACTTGAAGGTGCAAAATGCAATTAAAATAGTCATTTAATATTCTCTTAATTTTCAAGGATCTTCAAAGGATACTAATTGATAAATATAATTTTGTTTTTAATTACTTCTGACTGGATCAACGTGCAATTTTTATCTTGGACGTATCGATGATCTGTTGGCTAGTTGTGTTGAATTCTGTGTATGGTTTGATTAGTAATGCATATATATTTATTAATTAGCAAAGTCAAATGAGAAATATTTGAAACGTAAGCCGTTTGTATACATTGGAAGAGTTATTTTTTTGGCCCTCTGGTTTTACCCTTGTTGTAGTTGGAATGATATTGATTACTTGTGTCCATTATTAATCACATGTAACTCATATTGGTTGACAACAATTATATATATATATATATTACTATTTTAAAATTTAATAAAAATTATAATTTTCGTATAAATTTTTATAAGCAATAAATTTTGTATAAGTTATGTTCCCAATTAGTTTCTTTTATTAATTAAAATTATTTTATTTTTAAAGTTTAATCATGATGAACGCGTGATGTTACATTGAGATTGTAGTATTATACAAGAACCAAATGAACTTATATCGTACAATATACCTCCTAAAGAGATGAGAACATTTAATATCGGCACAATGTTAGACGAATTTCTAAATATGATTAGGCCGAATACAGTTTTAGATGGTTAAAATGTACGTGTGAAACTTCAATGCCGATACCCTTTGTATCAATAGCAGTCACTGTATTGTAAGTTTCTTTTTTTTTTTTTTTTTTTTTTTTTTTTTTTTTTAAGTAATAGATTTTGCATAATACGCAATGTTACGAACACAGTTTATATAAAAAAAAAACTGATTTGTGTGTATATATTATTTTTTATACATATATATATATATATTTATTTATATATATATATATATATATTTATTTATTTTTTATTTTTTTGGGGGGGGGGGGCTGCCAGTGTGGTGGCGCCGAAAAGTGAAACTGGCCTTGTGAAGGCCGATTTCACAAGATAAGAGAAAAATAAAAATAAAATGGGAAACCGGCCGTCACACGGCCGGTTAGACAAAAAATGGTAAATAAAATAAAAAAAGGGACCCCCTTTCGTAATTTCTGATCTTATTAAACCCAAATATGTAAACAACTCCTTGTTTGTAGTTGTAATGATATGGATTACTTGTGTCCATTATTAATCACATGTAACTTATTAAAAATGAGTTATAAATCTTACAAAAGGGAACTCTTGTTTGGTTAGCAAAATTGCTAGAATTATTTTTAAAAAATTATAAACCCTTGAACTCACGATCCGATCAAGGTTCAAAATTCAAGTATGAATTATAAATGTGGTTTTAAGTATTTTTCACTAACTAATGGGATTACTCATTTTATATTATTTCAATCAACTTTATGAGGTTAGTTTGGAAGATAATTTCTCATTCATAGCTTAATAATTTTTGATATATCAATTTATTACGTTTATCTTCACACAAAGAATGACGTATCGGTATATGAAAACATCTCAATGGACAATTAAATTATATCAATAATTTGATTTAAAATAATCTGTCCAACAATTTTTTTCATCCAAAATAGATGGAATCTTACAATGAGCCGGCCAAATGACAATTTTTATGGGCATTTACATCTTTTGACGTGTACTAATTGAATTACATTTGAAATTAATTGAAAAGAAAATAAAGTGGAAAAAATTAATTATTTTCCATTAATCGAGACAAAGTTTCATGTCTTTCACTTCTCTTTTCCAAAAATCAGACCAATCTTCTATTGTTTCTCTATATCTGTCTCTCTCCCTCTCAGTTGTAGGATTTTTTTGCAAATACGAAAATAAATAAAGAAGATGAAAGGTGAGTACAATATAAGAACCAAGCGGAAACGATGATGGAGCACCAAAATACCAGATGTTCCTTTATACGAAATCCCCCATTTGTTTATTTATTTTTTTATTTTCTATATTTAAATTTTGGTTAAGTTAATAAAAATAAGAAAAAGTTTGATTCTCTTCTAGTACTCTTTATTTATTTTTGATTCTTTTTGAAATGCACATGCCTATAATTTAGTAGCATGCAGTTCCTACCTTGTCTCCCTACATTCTTATCTCGACACATTTACACATTATTTGAATGTGTTTTGTAGTCCAATGACCTTTTGTATAGTGGTCCATTTGTTGGTTATAGTATAGGGTTTTAAAATATATTATATGTGCTTTAGATATTAAGGCCCCGTTTGGTAACTGTTTCCATTCCAGAAATTCTCATCCCATTCCCAGATTTTTGGGAATTCTGTTTGGGAATAGCGTTTAGTAATTTTTGTTTCCATTTCCATTTCATTTTCATTTGAGAATTGTGCCCATTTTTTTCTTAAGAAATGAGAAACAAAAAAAAATTGTTTCTCATTATTCCCATTCCATTTCCAAAACAAATGGTCACTGTTCACCCGCCGGCCGACCACCGTCCACTGGCGGAGGCGGCGGCCATCTCCGGCGACCGTTGCTGGTCACTGTCCGGTCGGAAATTTTCCGCCCACTGTCACTCACCAGCCACCGCTGTCCGGACATCGCCGGCGACGACGCCATTGCCTTCTGGTGTCACCAGCGCCGGCGCCAGAGCCACCGCCGTCATGTCGTCGCCGGCGCTGGAGCCACCGCAGTTAGGCCAAAAAAAAAAAGAAAAAAAAAAGAAGATTCTAGGATAAAATCGTTACCAAACACAATTCTCTTCCCAAAAAAAAAAAAAAAAAATTATCGTTACCAAACGCGATTCTACTCCCAAGAAGAAAATAAAATTCTCATTCATTTCTATCCCACTGCTGGAATGGAAACAAAAACGGTTATCAAACGCCACCTAAATTGTTAGTGTGTACTCCAACTTTAAGACAATATTAGATTAAATAAATTGTAAAATACATCATTTCTATGAACCATAAAATCAAGTTAAAATATGAATCGCATAGTAAAATGCTTAGGTTACTCCTTAGTGAAACGAGATTTTTTTAGCAAAAATAAAAATTGAAATACAATAATTTTGGGGGGGGGGGGGGGGGGGGTGCCGGTTCGGTTTCGTTCCTATTGACACACCCCAGATTTTGAAAAAGAAGAGAGAAGAGAGAGATGAGGAGAACGCGGTTTGGTTTCCTCCCTCTCAAAATCCATTCATGTTAGAAAAAACAGTTTAAGGGAATTTTATAGGTGCCGATTTTGAAAACATTATTTGGTCTGGGATTTATTTGAAAAATGGAATCGTCACCTAGTACAGAGTTAAATAGTGTGTTAGGTCACCGGGATTTTGAAATTCATTTTTAGTTTAGAAATGATCCAAGTTTTGACCTGTAAAAACAATTTGTCTTAATTGGAGATTCTTTAAAGATTGAGGGTTAGTTGTGCTTGGAGAAGGTGTTAGACACCTGAAGACACTCGTCCGAAGATGACACCTAAGTTTAAATAAATATTTATGTTCAAACTAGTCCAAATAATTTTCTTCGATTTTAGTTAACACACCAATTCCCATTTTAAAATAGGAGAATGTGGTTTGGTTTTCTCTCTCTCAAAATTCTCAAAATCCGTTCATTTTAGAAAAAAATAGTTGTAGGGGCTTTTATAGACGCCGATTTTGAAAACATTCTTTGTACTGGGATTTATTTGAAAAATGGAGTCGCCACTTAATATTGAGTTAAATGGTGTGCTAGGTCAAGGGTTTAGAAATAGTAATATATACATGGTGCCAGTCCTTGATCTGAGACATAGGGTCCTATCTATGATCTAGGGTTATATGTATAGAGGTGCCAGTCCACCGCCTGAGACGTATGACCAGGTCATGATCTAGGCTAGCGTGGAATGGCACAGAGTAGGAAATATAAATAGTTAGTTGTTAGTAGCTAGTAGTCCATAGTCAATTGGTTTATTTTAGGTCCATTGAGTTTGGTTTCTTGTGTTTCTTAACAAAGCCAAAGACGCTATGTATACCAAAAGTTCTTGTTGTTCTTGACACAAAACAAAGACAATATGTACAAAACCAAACACAACAAAGCCAACCAAAAGAAAGATGTACAAACAGTAAAAAGATAACAAACAAACAAACTAAAGAGAGATTTAAGAAAACTTACCTAACTTAGGGGAGTGGTCTTTCCCTAATTAATGTTTCATTCTTTTCCTTTTTTAACTTCTTCTCCTTCTTTTCTTGGTTGTTCTTGAGAAATTTCTTAAACTCTTTGTAGAAGAGTATCAAGATCACTTTTAGAGAAGATTTTTGAAAGATTTTTGAGGGTTTCGAGAGGTTGAAAGCGTAGGAAATCAAGAAACTTGAGAGAGGTTTTTGAGTGTAGAGGGAGAAAGGGTCTAACCAGTGTATGTTTTTTTTTTTTTTTTTTTTTTTTTTTAATAAAATAGGCTATCTTTTGTAGGCAACGACATGTCTGCACATTCCCCAATGCACATGCATTTTTAGCCTGCATTAAATGATCATTTAAGGTCATTTAATGCTAGTTTAGGCTAGGCAATAATGAAGATTTTCCAAGCTATGCTTGGTAATGATGAAATCTTACAAATGATAGGATTTATTTGATAAAAATCTTTCAAAAAGATATTTAATGTATCATTAAAGATTTCATTTAATGCCCGTTAATGCTCTTAATTGTTTGGCATGATGAAGGGCTACTTAGGCTAGTGTTAGGCACTAATTACCTATGAAAATGATGAGATTCTCTCATGATGAGTTTTTTTAAACCAAAACTTTCCATAAGACATGTGTAATTAATGCTTCTTTAATGACTTCATTTAATGCCATTTAATGTTCTTCAACGAAAGCATGCTAATCTAACTAATTTAGGCATCATGACATTCCATAGCAAATGATGACATTCTGTGGATGAAATCTTTCCATAATATACTCATTAAATGTTTGACATTAATGCCTACCTTGGGAAGCTCCCAATTTGGCTAAGGACATTTTTGTAGAGGAATCCTATGCTTCTTGTTAGGCTTGGAAGATGTGCTCTTAGTAAACTTGGTATTTTGGGCACCCATTTGCCTAATCAAGACTTTATTAATTGATTTAGGAAAGTAAAACTTTAAACAGGAACTTAAACAAATATTTTTTGTCGTCAATTTGACAAAATCGGTGAAAATAAAAGTTTCAGAAGTCAATACGTGAAGTAATGATAATTGGTGAAATTTCTTTAAATTAAAGGGTAGAAACTGAATTAAACATATTAAAAGTGATATCAAGAGAAAATTCACTTTTAATCTCGTCATTTTAGTCCTTGTTAACATTTTAAAAATTTTGAAATTCACCCAAAACTTTTATTTATACTGAAGTTCGATCGAATTGACAATTTTATGATTTTGTTTTAGTATTGTTTGTAGTATGGAATGTAATCTGAGGCAGAAATTTGTTTCCTTTAAATCTCGGTTTAAAGTTTATCCGAATTTGTATTTGAGGCCCGATACTTTTAAAAACTAAATGTGTGGAACAAAATGCAGTGTCTACACTTAGGTTGGAAAAAAATAGTGAACCAATGGTCTCAGTTTGGTGATACTTTGAATTGAGATTGATTGGTTCAGTTCAAAGTCAATTTTTTTTTTTCTGAACTAATCTGCTTTTGTCTGATTTCGGTTTGGGAGACTGGGTTTGGGAATAAAAAATAGGAACATAAATAAGAGAAATTGTGAATAGAAACCCTAACTAGAATTATGAAAAATCAGGAAAAGGAACGTTAGCTAGAAATTAGGAGCATAAACAGTTACAAAAACACTAATTTCAACAATCAAATGATTGAAATCAATACCAAATGTATGCATGCAATAAATAGAGAGAGAGAGAGAGAGAGAGAGAGAGAGAGTGACAGAGAGAGAGAGAGAGAATACTGACAGGAAGCGAAGAACCAATTGAGAGTGCTTATAAGATTCTGACCCTTCTTATCTGCTATGATACAACTGTTGTGGTTATGCAAGAGAGGGATGATGGATGGATAAGTTTCGGCGGCGAGAGGCTGAAGGAGGGATGAGATTCGACAATGAGATGTGGTTCGACATTGAGAAGCTGAGGTTGACAGTTGCTAAGGTTACAAATCAAATAGGGGAGGGTTTAAGGGATTTATATACCTACTCAAAATGACATTGTTTTGAGTTGGTTGGTTCAGTTTGGTTTGAAACGAACCATTCTCTAATGAAAATAAAAAATTGACCCATAGGGCTTGAATTTTTCTTATGCCTGAATCGATTAGAAAGTTCTTCGAGGAGTGGTTTGGTTTTGATTTTTTTTTGGGTCTATTTTCTGCATAGCCCTATTTGAGACATTCATAACAATACTTCCAAATAAATAATATTTATTGTTGATAGATATCCATATTTGGGGAGAATCACATTTAATCGATCAAATAATGTACGTCTTGATAAAGCTACGTATTTGACCGTGATTGAAAATTAGTGTAGTCTAATCATCTCCAATATATTTCTATGATTGTCCTCATGATTTATTTATCGTCATAGTATATCAAAACCAACTAGGAACTAATACTTAGTCATCTGGAAAGGAAATTCAGAAGACAATGGTGTAAATATATTCTCGGAATAAATGTCAATTTTTTTCACTTAATCCTAAGTTAAAATTCGAGCCTCGATTATACGTAAAGAACACTTGACAACCATTAATCCTGTGCCACTACAAAGTCCATCATTGGGTGGGATATTTCTCAATAACATAATTAGAAAAATAAATTTCAAATCTAATTTGTGTATAGTTGATGGTAGTTATACGATTTCACACATATTACTTTTAATTTAATTTTTTAAAAAAATATATAAATATAAATTTTAGTCAAAGTATTTATATAAGTAAATCCATTACAATGAATTAATGTGTAAAATGACTGAAATCAAATATTACCTTAAGTAAATATCTTTAAAACTCTACATTTTCAATGTTTGTATTATTTGGGTGCATGTTCAAATTCAAACTCAGGACATGTATATCTTTTCAAAGGAATGGAATGCCTCATCAATCCAGACACAATTTGTTGATGGACACCTTCACGTATAACAGGTAAAATTTACCAAAAATATCCTCTAAAAACAATAGTTATAGGTCGACTGGCTTGGGGTTACCACAAATATCTCATAGCGTTTGTGTACGGACTTAACATATTACTTATGTTGTATGGGAACTTCATCTTAAATAATTAATTTTATCTATCCAAACAATTCTGCATGTAATAACTGTTTACTAAAATTACAAATTGAATTATCAACAATATCCAATAGAATGCAAAATGTGAAATATGTAGTTCGATCTCCTTTAAGTAGTAGAAATGCAATACCAGATGATGCAAGATAATAACAATATGATTGAGGCTATAATATTTTGTTTGTTATGGTATTATATAGAAATGTCTTTCTCGTACCAGCACTACCATTTAAAAATAATATTTTTCTTAATTTCCAAACCCCAATGAAGTGATTACATCATATGCAACACGTTGACTATCATTAAGACGATCAAATATTATATTGCACATTTAGCTATTGTGATTCACTTTGTATTTGATGATGTTCTTATATCAATCTATTTTCAACCATCATATTCTAATTTTTGACAAGTTGTGGAATCGGTGAAAAATCAATTAAGCTTTTGTCCAATTCCTGAAGTAGTTGATTCAAAAGTTACAACCTAGGACTGTGCACAGTTTAGTTTAGTGCGGTTTGGCACCGAAACCAACATCGTATCGAAGTCCTCAGTTTCAACAAATTACTAACCTAAACCAAGCAGTTTGATTTGTGATGTATAGAAAGCCAATCAAACAAATTCAGTTTGATTTTTGATTTGGTTCGGTTTGTTGTGGGAAAAGATTCTAACAAAAAAAACCAAAAAACAACAACTAAAGAATGAAATCAGTTAGCTATTTGATTTCATTGATCTCATTGATGGACAAGATGAGGAAAAAAGGTAAGATATTTAATAGTAATACCATGTTTCCTAGATCAACGAGACGATGGTTAGATGGCGGTAGCTAAGACATGATAGTTGACACAGGCAAGTGACAAACGATTGGATTATGTGGACTGGGGGATGGAGACTAAATTGCAACGACTAAGATTGCGATGGTGACATACAATGAGAACTGAGGTTTCGAGGGCAACAACTACCGGCGAGGAAGACATTAAAAAAAAGATGGACGGTAGATTGGAGACTTGGAATGGAGATGGACGATGGATTGGAGGTTTAGCAAATGAGTGAAAATAAAGGAGAAGATTAGGTTTTTGGTATATATTGAGATTGAAAATATTGTCCTTTTGAGTCTCGATTTGGTTCGGTTAAACTAACCGGATTGGTGAACCAAACCATAGACCGAACTGGGCCTTTCGATTTTTGCTCAAGAATGAACTGACCGAGATATTTTTTTTAAAAATTATTAGTTTTTTTTTTTTTTTTTTGGTTCGGTTCAGTTTTTTAGTTCACTCAATTGTCTATACACCCCTATTACAAACTACAGTCTTTAGTTTGTGCCTCACTTGAAATAGGGACAAAAAATAATGCACGGAATTTATGTGAGTGATCATTACACATATGGTGTCACATCTCGCCTCGGACACCTATCGCCCTGGGGCCGGCGTGACGTCGACACGACATCACCTGAATGTCCAACCCACTAGAGACGACAAAGTACATGCATAAATACGCAATCACAAAACAAGTCATATATATATATATATATATATATATATATATATATATATATATATACACACACACACACACACACACACATTCTAATTGGAGACACACTCGTCCCTACCAAAATTTTTAATAACAACAAAGATACGCAACCCTGGACCTCTAATTGCTTCTCCTCAAGTAGCACCTCCAACATACTCCCTCCCTATCGCATTTCCGGATTCGACCTAGTGCCAGTAGAGGACCGACGCCTAGCTACTGCACCTGCGAGTGTACTGTCTTCTTAATAAAAATATTTTAAATGGTTCAAGCATAACATATATAAACAACACATTTCGAACAATAGTATAAAATCACATACCACGAGAAAAACTCCTTTTCCTGTCATCACCGAATCAAACCCATATATATATACCAAACAACGTCATAAAACCATCAACACAACAAACGCACCAATATATATATACATCAATTCAGTTGTAAAACTTTTATATTTAAATATAAATCCACCTGGTTCACCATATATAACAAAACACCACACATCCACCGACTAGCCAGAGTGATCGTTTTAACCTCACGATTGGAAGTTGTAACAGTACCGTACTATCTGTAGGATATGTCTTCCTAGTGGAACTAACTACGCAAATAATCACCTACCGGATGTCTCCAGAGGACATAATATCAATCACCACCTTCTGGACCACCCTCTGGACAGGACATAAACAATGGCATCGCCTAAACAACAACATCGTCAAACCAAAAACATCACCCAAAAATTCGCTTGATCCATACAAGTTATAAATTCGTCCCATTTTAAAGAAACACATTCCATAATATAATTGAAAATAAATTTGCTAGAAGACAGTACACTCACCTGATGATCCGCTCCCAAATGCTTTACTGACTCTACGCTACCAATCCTCTGGTAATTGCGAACCTATTTATGACAGGGCCTATATTATTGTTTGAGATAAAATAACCTAATCATGCAATGCAAGCCCTACGCCCATTAATTTCCCATTCCCCACATTTGATATGTAAAAATATTATTTGACTAGTATAGAGCCGTTAAAGTTTACTATTTAAACTTAATTCATATAAACAGTCTCATAAGTTATTATCTTCATTTTGACATTTTAAGGCTAAAAAACTAATTTAGTACTCATAAAAGCTAATGAGAAACGTTACCTGCTCTGAAACGATTGTCGATTTCCCATAAATTTTCTTATTTTATTGCTTTTGCTCCCACAGCCTCGGCGAGAGATCTACCGCCGCGGCGAACACACTTCATCCCTTTACTGGTTTACCCATTGACGCTCCTCTGCCGCCATAGATCCTCCGCTTAGGTGAACACACACTTTTTCTTTGTTTTTGCACACTGATGTTCCATCGCCTCGGCGAACACGCCTCAGTTTCTTTTTCTTTGTGTTCTATTGCTCCTCCGCCTAGGCGAAGTTTTTCATCGCCTAGGCGAACTCTTCCCGTTTCTATTTCTATTTCCCGAAAACCAGCTGTTTTTCCCTCTCTTTTTCTTACTAACTCTGACAGCTCATTTCACCTCCCAACTTCCCCCATCAACCACACCAATGCCACCGTTTGTTCTACCAACCACACCCCTTCAAACCAAATCAAAACACCACAATATAACAACCCCCACACACACCTGTTACACCAAAAACAGCAAAACAGAGCACACACAATCCGGTTCACACACTTCAACCTTCAAACGAACCAAATAGACGACATACATACATATCCCACCAAACAAAATGACAAACAACCCTTGAAACCCCCTTTTATGCTGAAAATAACCTTACTTTCTCTGGTGATCAACCTCTCCGACATCTTCTTCCTCCGGTTCTCTCTCTCTTTCTTTATCTCTTTCTCTCTTCGGTTTCTCTAGAACATTTTGTGATTTCCCATGCTTACCTATATATATATGTGAATTTGTGGAGATCAAAACGCCACATTGCTTGTCTCTCTCTCCCTTCCGTCTGATCATCACGTTCACCCATACCTATGCATAATTACACACACACACATATATATAGAAAATATCTTTTGTTTAAATACTCCATTCTCCCCCAAATTTTCTTTGAATCTTCATTTTAGTCCAATTCACCCTTTATGAGTTTTTAAAATTTGTAATTGCACCCTTAACATTTAATTTTTATAAATTAGGTGACAATTTGCATTTCAAGTTTAAAATAAATGTTTCTAAACTTGCAAATTTGACCCATAAACTTTTAATTCGAATTTTAATTGACCCAATTTCACCCCGAACTCCCAATTACTCTAAAATGCAACTAAAATGACGTACATGCTATGATTGGGGTCTTACAACTCTTTCCTTCTAAAAGGAATTTCGTCCCGAATTTTTTTTATTACCTTAATCGAACAAATGTAGGTATTTGTTCCTTATCTCGTCTTCTTGCTCCCATGTCACCTCTTCCACTACGTGACTGCGCCACAATACCTTGACTAATGGAATCATTTTTGTTCGCAACACTTGATCTTTATGGCTTAAGATTTGGACTGGTTCCTTAATGTAAGTCAAATCTTCTTTCAATTCAATCGGCTGGGAAGTCAACACATGAGAAGGGTCGAGTACATATTTTCGAAGCATCGATACATGGAAAACGTCGTGTAGTCGAGACAACTATGGAGGTAATGCAAGCCTATACGTTGTAGCGCCAACCCGTTCTAAAATTTCATATGATCCGATGTATCTTAGACTCAACTTCCCTTTCTTTCCGAACCTCATTATGCCTTTCCACGGGGGGATACACAAGAACACATGATCTTCCACTTCAAACTCCAACTCCCCCCGACAATTGTCTACATAACTCTTTTGTCGACTCTGAGAAATTTCCAATTTTTCCTGTATCACCTTCACTTTGTCTGCTGTCATCTGGGCAATATCTGATGTCATCAATTTTCGTTCATCCACCTCAGTCCAACAGATTGGAGTTCTGTATCTCCTACCATACAATTCTTCATACGGGGCCATCTCAATTGGCGAATGGTAGCTGTTGTTGTAGGCGAATTCTATGAACGACAAATGATCGTCCCAACTACTAGGAAATTCCAGAACACATCCTCTCAGCATATCCTCCAATGTCTGAATCGTACGCTTTGACTGACCGTTTATCTGGGGATAAAAAACGGTGCTAAATTTCAGCTTGGTACCCAAAGCAGTCTGGAGACTTGGCCAGAACCTCGAAGTAAATCTCGGATCTCTATCCGACACTATAGAAATCGGTGCGCCGTGTAACCTAACAATCTCATTGATATACAATTGTGCATACTTTTCAAGGGAATATGTCATTTCTATGGCCAGAAAATGAGCAGACTTGGTAAGCCTATCAACGATAACCCAAATGGAATTATGCCCCTTTTGAGTATAGGGTAATCCCGAAACAAAATCTATCGTGATATGCTCCCATTTCCACTTTGGAATAGGTGGAGGTTGTAGCAACCCACTTGGACATTGATGCTCAATCTTTACTTGCTGGCAAATAAGACACCTAGCAACAAATTATGCGATTTTTCGCTTCATTCCGATCCACCAATAATGGTCATACAAATCTCAGTACATCTTGGTTTTGCCTGGATGCATCGCGTACGCTGAGCTATGCACTTCTTCAAAAATATCATTCTTTAAACTGACGTCATTAGGTACATACATCCTATTTCCAAACATAAACGCCTCATCCTTATCCCTAACCTGAAAATCAGTTCGATGCCTATTTTTCACTTTATTTCGAATCCTCTCTAGTTGATCGTCCGACTTCTGAGCTTAAATAATACGATTAATCAACGTCGACCTCAACGTCAAAGTTGCAAGCAATGCGGCCATCTGACCAACCGCCAACTGAACTCACAACGATCTCATCTCGGCATACAGATTAGTATGAACTACTCGAATGTGTGCGATCGAACCTGCTGATTTCTGACTCAACGCATCCGCTACGACATTAGCTTTCCCTAGATGATAGTGGATGGTGCAATCATAATCTTTAATCAACTTTATCCAACGCATTTATCTCAAATTTAGCTCATTTTGAGTAAACAGGTATTTTAAACTCTGGTGGTCGGTGTATATTTCACACGTTTTGCCACACAAATAGTGCCTCCAAATTTTAAGGGCAAACACAATCGTTGCCAATTCCAAATCATGCGTCGGGTAATTTCGTTCATGATTCTTCAATTGCCGGGATGCATATGCCATTACATGACTATGCTGCATCAAAACACATCCCAGCCCTTAATGTAACGTGTTACTATAAATCACAAAACCACTATCTTCTGTCGGGAGAGATAGTATGGGTGCCAATATCAATCTATTCTTCAACTCCTAGAAACTTTGTTCGCATTTGTCGGTCCACTCAAATTTGGATTCTTTGCGGGTCAATCGAGTCAATGGGGCAGCTATGACCGAAAATCCCTGCACAAACCGTCGATAGTAACCCACCAATCCTAAAAAGCTTCGAACCTCCGTCACATCTTTCGGTCTTTCCCACTGAACAACAACTTCAACTTTCTTTGGCTCTACCCGAATATTGTCTCCTGAAATAACATGCCCCAAAAATATCACACGATCCAACTAGAATTCCCATTTACTAAATTTCGCATATAACCGCTTCTCCCGCAACGTTTGCAACACGATCTGAAGATGCTCTGCATGCTCTTCTCGACTTTGGGAATAGATCAATATATCATCGATAAATACGAGAATAAACTGATCTAGGTAAGGTTGGAAAATCCTATTCATCAAATCTATGAAAGCATCAAGGGCATTTGTCAATCCAAAGGGCATAACCAGAAATTCATAGTGTCCGTATCTAGTACGGAACGCCATTTTCGCTACATTGCTGTCTTTGACTTTCAACTGGTGATACCCCGATCAAAGATCTATCTTGGAAAACACTTTAGCTTTCTGCAGCTGATCAAACAAGTCATTAATCCTAGGTAACGGATATTTATTTTGAATCGTCACCCTATTCAACTGCCGATAGTCGATACACATCCTCAACGTGCCATATTTATTTTTCATGAACAACACTGAGGCACCCCATAGGAAAATACTGGGCCTAATAAACCCACGATCTAATAGATCTTGCAATTGCACTTTTAGTTCTTTCAAATCGTTAAGCGCCATACGATAAGGTGGAATCGATATTGGAGTAGTTTCAAGAAGTAACTCGATCATAAATTCCATCTTCCTATCAATTGGCAACCCTGAAAATTCATCCGGAAACACATTGAGAAAATCTTTGACCACCGGAATATCTGCCATTGCGACTTCTCTCTAATTAGTGTCAATCACGTGCGCAAGGTATCCCTGACAACCTTTCTGCAATAATTTCCTAGCTTCGAGTGCTGAAATCAGACTAACAGGTGTAATAATTCTGTCTCTCGCGAAAACAAACTCTGGCTCACCTGAGATTCAGAATATCACTTCTTTCTTAAAATAATCCATGGTGGCATGATATTCGGATAGCAAATCCATACCCAGTATCATATCGAAATCGTGAATACCCAAGGGTAATAAATCTGGCAATAACTCCCTATCACCGATCCGAAGCGGACAGTCTTTGAACACACTATCTATTCAAACTGACTCACCCATCGGAGTAGAAATAATAATATGGTATGATAAAGAAATAGGAAACTTGCCTACATGCATCATGAATGTTGCCGAAACAAATGAATACGTAGAACCAGGATCAATAAGTACACGAGCATCACTAGCATATAATGTAATGATACCTGTGACAACAACGGGTGTAGCCTGGGCATCTTGTCGAGTGGTAGCAAAAACACGGCCTTACGTCGGAGGTCTACCAGCCGATCCTCGACCACGCCCTCGAGCAGCGCTAGAACCAGCACTACCCACACCACTCGGGGAAGATATAGACGTAGGAGCAAATTTTGGACAATTTGATGCTATATGACCAGACTCCTGACAACGAAAACACACTGGAATCGCCCTAGGACAGTCTCTGGCGAAGTGATCTGGTGCTCCACACCGATAACATCTATCTTCCCCAGCTCGACTAAGCGGTTGACTCCTCCCCTGCCTCTGCGGACCAACACTAGATTCAGATGCACTCTGCTGTCACCCGGGGTATGAGTGCAGAGGACTACGACTCCTGACAGACTGGCCAAAAGATGAGGCTTGAACAATCGGCAGTCGAGATACTGCCCCACGTGAAACGCCACCAGGAAAACTACGGGGTGACTCGAATTGGCTCTTCTTGGACTGCTCACGACTCTCCATAGCTTCCTGAACATCTCGCTCCACTAACTTCGCCGTATTCACCAGCTCTGCATAATTCTTAATCTATCGGCTAGTCAAACTAGAACGTATATCTAATTTGAGCTCTTTTTGAAAACGTCGGCATTTTGCCTCTTCTGTTTTCACTAAATCTGGGGCAAAACAAGATAAAACATCGAATCTAACTTCATATTGCTGCACTGACATCTCTCCCTACTTCAGAATTATGAATTCCTCTTCCATCTGATATCGATAAGACTCGGGAAAATACTTTTCATTAAACGTGGCAACAAAACGGTCCCATGTAATCTTTTCGCCAACACCAGTAATTAGCCTTTTGATTTCGTCTCACCAATGCTCTGCCTCTTTCCTTAGATGAAAGGTGACAAGTGGAACTCGATTATTGTCAACAATCCTCATCGTCTCAAACACATGACCTACACCCCTGAGCCAATTTTCCGCATCAACTGGACCCGCCGTCCCTGTGAAGACCCGAGGGTCCAACTCTTTGAACCTCTTTAATCGCACTGCCTGAGATGTGGCAGTGTCACTTTGAGCTCTTTGGCTTTCCATTATCCTTGCTTGCTGCTCAGTCAACTAAGCAGCAGCCTGCAAAATTCTTTCGACTGCATCAAGGCTACCTTCAAGCCTATCTTCCTGTCCTTGGGGTTCTGCTTGCCCCGGGGGTTTCAATTGCCTCTGGGATCTTACACTCCCAGAGCTTTCACCTCCATATTCCATACCTATTATCAGTCATAAAATTCAACTCAACAACCAACTAGGTTAGCTAGAAAATTAACAGTAATTAGTATACGTTAAATACTCTTACGCAAATGCCAAGATCAACTACTGACACCCCAACTTAAAGTCTCCTATTGACTAGACAATTGGCACGTCTTCTTATCTCATGATCCCCCTATCGACACAACAACTGGCAAGTCTACAGAACTTATAACTTAGGCTCTGATACCAAAATTGTCACACCCCGTCCCGGACACCCATCAACTTGGGGCCGGTGTGACGTCGACACGACATCACCTGAATATCCAACCCACTAGAGACGACAAAGTACATGCATAAATACACAATCACAAAATAGGTCATATATATATATGCATTCTAATTGGGGACATACCCGTCCCTACAATTTTTTTTAATAACAACAAAGATACACAACCTGGACTTCTTATTGCTTCTCCTCAAGTAGCACCTCCAACATACTTCCTCCTTATCGCATTTCCGGATTCGACCTAGTGCTAGTAGGGGACCGACGCCTAACTACTGCACCTGCGAGTGTACTGTTTTCTTAATAAAAACATTTTAAATGGTTCAAGCATAACATATATAAACAACACATTTCGAACAATAGTATAAAATCATACCATGAGAAAAACTCCTTTTCCTGTCATCACCGAATCAAACCCATATATATATACCAAACAACGTCATAAAGCCACCAACACGACAAATGCACCAATATATATATACATCAATTCAGTTGTAAAACTTTTATATTTAAATATAAATCAACCTGGTTTACCATATATAACAAAACACCATACATCCACCAACTAGCCATAGTGATCGTTTTAACCTCACTATCGAGAGTTGCAATGGTACCGTACCATTCGTAGGATATGCCTTCTTAGCGGAACTAACTGCGCAGATAATTACCTACTAGACGTCTCCGGACGACATAATATCAATCACCACCTGCTGGACCACCCTCTGGACAGGACATAATATCAATCATCACCTGCCAGATCACCTTCCGTACATGACATAAACTATGGCATCGCCCAAACGACAACATCGTCAAACCACAAACATCATCCAAAAATCCGCTTGATCTATACAAGTTATAAATTCGTCCCGTTTTAAAGAAACACATTCCATAATATAATTGAAAATAAATTTTCTAGAACACAGTACACTCACCTGATGATCCGTTCCCAAATGATTTACCGACTCTACGCTACCGATCCTCTGGTAATTGCGAACCTATTTATGATAGGGCCTATATTATTATGAGATAAAATAACCTAATCATGCAATGAAAACCCTATGCCCATTAATTTCCCATTCCCCACATTTGATATGTAAAAATATTATTCGACTAGTATAGGGCCATTAAAGTTTACTATTTAAACTTAATTCATATAAACGGTCTCATTAGTTATTATCTTTATTTTGACATTTTAAGGCGAAAAAACTAATTTAGTACTCATAAAAGCTAATGAGAAACGTTACCTGCTCTAAAATGATTGTCAATTTCCCATAAAATTTCTTATTTTATTGCTTCTGCTCCTATTGCCTCGGCGAGAGATCCATCGCCGTGGAGAACACACTTCCTCCCTTTGCTGGTTTACCTACTGACGCTCCTCTGCCTAGGCCGTAGATCATTCGCCTAGGCGAACACGCACATTTTCTTTGTTTTTGCACACTAATGTTCCACCGCCTCGACGAACATGCCTGAGTTTCTTTTTATTTGCGTTCTGCTGCTCCTCTGCCTAGGCGAAGTTTTTCACCGCCTAGGCGAACTCTTCCCATTTCTGTTTCCCAAAAACTAGCCGCTCTTCCCTATCTTTTTATTACTAACTCCACCAGCTCATTTCACCTCCCAATTGCCCCGATTAACCACACCAATGCCACCGTTCGTTCTACCAACCATACCCCTTCAAACCAAATCAAAACAACACAATACAACAACCCCCCCACACCTGTTACACCCAAAATAGCAAAATATAGCACACACAGTCCGGTTTACACACTCTAACCTTCAAATGAACCAAATAGACGACATACATACATATCCCACCAAACAAAATGACAAACAACCCTTGAAACCCCCTTTTATGCTGAATAAAACACCTTATCTTCTTCAGTGATCAACCTCTCCGATGTCTTTTTCCTCCAGTTCTCTCTCTTGCTCTCTCTCTCTCTCTCTCTCTCTCTCTCTCTCTCTCTCTTTCTCTCTCTTCGATTTCTCTAGAACATTTTGTGACCCATGAACTTTTAATTCGAACTTTAATTAACCCAATTTCACCCTGAACTCCTAATTACTCTAAAATGCATCTAAAATGACGTACATACTACGATTGGGGTCTTACATATGCATTGAAAATTGATCCCAAAATTTGTATGGATTTATAGAAGAACATTGTATAAGAATGACACAAAATAATATTCTCAATTGATATACAATACTCATAATAGATGTCTCTTGAAGATATTGTATCCATTTACTATCATCTTCTAATATTCCATTTGCTACACATGTGGCTTTAAACGTTGCATGTTCAACAATGATTGTTGTCATTTGATTACAATTAATAATAAACACAAATAAAATTGGTTTACCCGAATTAGGGGGTGCAAAATACATTCTACCGATGAAAAATCCCCTCAGTCATGGTTTTCTAAACTTTTCAATTTTATTCTAAACAAATTATTGGAGAAACTCTTGATAAGTATACACATGCGCATATGATGTGCAATACAATATGCAAAAAATTTTGTTAGAGGCTACTTTTGTGATTGAGCTTAAGAAACAATGGTCTCCATTGATTCAAAGATAACATGATGTGTTCCCGGCAAATGAAACACCAATTGAACAACTCTTGGACTCTCATCATGATAATACTTCATCTCACCCACTAATCCCAAAATCAATGTCGTCACATCTATATATGAAACAATCCTTTTAAAAAAAAAATTATGGTTTCTTGTTATGGTTATGTGTTAGTAAAATAATATAAAGAAAGAACAAAAAAACATAATTCATGTATGTTTACTCAAGAATTAAAAATAAAATATTAAAAAAATATAATCTAATTGAAAAGAATAGAATATGAGAAGTACATATATTTTTTGTTGTCAATACCAATACAAGCACACACAAAAAAAAGTTAGATCCTTATTGATCAATTTTCGAAAGAAAAACAAAAAGTACCTAAAAAATGCCCATAATTTTTGGATAGAAATTACTTTAGAGCAACACAATTTCTTAATCTTCGGTAAATCTCTCGCTCATTCTCTCAAAATTAAAATTTAAATAATTTATCACCAACTCTATTCAAACCACAAATAATCTATCACCAACTCCCTTTTACATTTATAAAAAATTAATTTTCTGCTAAACATTTTCTTGTACTCATCCAAATTATAATTATTGAAAATAAAAATTTTACTCTATATTTCAACAAAAAATTATGAAAATACCCCCACATTAATGGAATCCGTCCATTTTTTGTAACAACAATTTTGATTGGTCTAAATTGAAGATGAATTACAATATAAGGGACCGTATATGCTACCTCCAAAAACCTCACGGTCCATTAAAAATCCTCCAAAACTTAAAAGTGAATAATAGCAAAAAGTCCTATACTAATGCCATTTTCGTCTGATATTGTTAATGGTATTTGTAATTGGACCAATTTGAAACAAAAATAAAACTCGAGGGGCTAAGTGTTCAATTTTATAAACCTCAGGACCACGCAAACACACCCTAAACTTTAGGAACCAAAAGTGAAATTTCTCCGTCAGAGTATAATAGCTATTACCTTGAATTTATATATTTTCATAATTAATACCCAATAATTAAATGAAAACTAAATACTTTCTATTTATCCATGGTTGTATCTTCCACAAAATCTCTTAGTGCATCTACCATTTTCTATGCAAGGTATTTTTTCTTCTGAAAATATACTGTAAAAAAAAATGATCAACTTTTTTCTTCAAAATACTCAATTGTTTTCAATTTCTTTCGTTACAACATTCATTTTTAACTTAAAACCAAGGGAAATTAACTCTGGATAGTCAAATTATTTTTGGTGTGGCAATAAATTTTCAGTAAAATCTGTCTGATTTGGATTTGCAATCATAGTAAGAAACCCATCAGGTGATAGTTTTACCTCATTAATGCCATTAAATCTTGAAAGATTTCAAACATAAGTTTACCAATAAAAAGATAATGGGAAAGTAATTTGTTGACCTATTTGATTAAGTTCCATACCATCTAATGCTACATCGGTAGGACTTTGATAGAGTTCATTATAGAGGTTTGGTTGATGGAGCATAAAGTAATTCAAACCCTAAACCCTAAAACCCAGTCAAAGTTGGATAGAGAAAGGATAAAAATTGGAAAAAAGACCAACATAGAAGCTTCTGGACCTGCACGCATCCCCTCTCTCTCTTTGTTCGGTTGACACGCGGTGGGGCCCCCACCCATTTTTTTTTCTCTCTCTCTCTCACTCTCACATCTCTCCCTATCGGCTAATAAAAGGCAGTGGGCCCCTCCCATTTTTTTCTTTCTTTCTTTCTCTCTCTCTCTTTACATTTTTTTCTTTCTTTCTTCTCCTCTCTCTCTGCCAGACGAGGGGAGGCCCCACCCTATTCTCTCTCTCTCTCTCTCTCTCTCTCTCACTCTCACCTCTCTCTTTATCTGCTGACAAAAGGTGGTGGGCCCCTCCCACATTTTGTTTCTCTCTCTCTTTCTCTTTATTTTTTTTTTCTGTTTCTTCTCTTCTCTCTCTCTGCTAGACGACAGGTAGCCCCATGCTATTCTCTCTATATCTCTCTCTCTCTCTTGGCTGACCAAGTGGGGCCCACCCCATTTTCTCTCTCTCCTACGATTTTCTCTTTCTCTCTCTCTCTTTCTTCTCCGTTAATTATTTCCTATTCCCTTATTTTTTTATTATATTCTATTTCATTCATTTTTTTTCTATTTTGTATTTTATAAAAATAAAATAAAATAAAGCATAAAATTAAAGCATTAAATATTTTTGCACGATGGTCAAAATACCGTGTTTACAAGAAAGATATGCATCATCTATTCTACCTAGAGAATCAGGATTTAAATTTTAGTCAATCCAAGGATTAATAAATGAATCAAGATTGCATGGAGAAGTGATGTTAACATTAATACTTGATAGTATAAAAATAAATGAATAGTATATTACATTATATCAGATGATAGAATTTGTTCTTCAAAGACTAGCTTTGAGCCTTCTCTTGGAGTCATAATCAAAAATGTTTTCGTAACATTGTGTAGAGAACACAAGTTTGCTTTAACAATAAAATTCATTTCGTTATCCATGGATGATGGAGTACTGCGATCCCTAAGAATGTTCACAATTCCAATGGTACTTGGACTCGTAATCACCGATGGCCTATATGATTGTATAATCATTCTTCATTGTAGTAGAGGCTCAAATGATTATTCCAAAAGTAGTCAACCCCTTTCTAAGTATTGACTATTGTTAAAATTCAAACGATCATATCTCTCTTTCTCTTCGTGCTTGTTGAGTTAAAGCACATTTTGATATGTTATTCTTATTAGATGTTATACGAAGAGAACGAAGATTTCAATTTGTGTGAACATCAAGATTAATAGATAGATTTGTTGTAATCCGTATTTTTCATGTCACAACTAATTTTTTAGAAGTTGACCTAGATTTACTAAATCAATTATTGCATTAAATTTAACAACATATATTCAAACACTAATACTTAAAATAAGATAAATAAGATAAAAAATTTAACTTACCATCCAATTTAGGAAGGTAAAATTGGCTATTTAACTCCTATAATTGAGCCTTTATTCAACTTTTATAGAAACAAAAGTGTTGGTCCAAAGAGCTACCCAAGAGGGGGGGAATGAATTAAGTAGTTACAAAAATTCAATAATTAAACACTTAAGCACAAATAATTAATTTTCCTAAATTAATTATTATCTTTATACGCAGTGAATATGTGTTTAATATTAAGTCCACACCCAAACACAAGATCGAAAAAAAACCAATTCAACACACAAGAATTTATCGTAGTTCGGTCAAGCTAGTATTGCCTACGTCCAGTCCCCCCGAGTTCCATGGAGATTCGCAATCCACTAAATCCATTGATTCATTTATCACGTAAGAATCAAACCCTTACAATTCATGATTATTTTACAGACACAGAATTAACCTTTAAAATTTATTTTTTCACGGGTCCAAGATGAACCCTATCTTTTTACCAGGCTAAAGATAAACATAACTCTCTCTCTCACTTATTCTTTTCATAGGGAATGATAAACCTTTACAAATCACTCAAATATTATTCAATTGCAGGATGAATCGAAACCTAATTCTCTTCAAGGGAAAAGAAAAACTCAACTTTTTTACTAGGACAAAGATAAAACCCTAATTTTTTTTCATAAGAAAAAGATTGAAACCTAGTTATCCTTACTAGACACCGTCCCAAATGTATCTAATCCACTCAAACTCACAAATACAAAAAATATGAGCTTTTTTCCACAAAGAGATTCTATCACCTCAATACGAATGTAATCAATTAATGTCCTGAATAATTACCACGTGATAGATAAAATGTGAGACAATTCAAATATGATTAATAAATAATGTGGGTAATACAAATTTAGCACGTAATCAGATAAATAGGCAAAGATCACTTAAAAAGATTTTTAGGATTTTAAGTTCAAAAACAATTTTTCTAACGATCCTATGCTAAGCAATCAGTATAAATAAAACTTTAAAGCGAATTAAAAAAGATTGGATAAATCTCATCGAGAAAACACTGAAGGCAATGACAATGTAAGAAGTAGAACTCAAATCGGTGACGCCAAACAACAAGCGTTTTAGATTAAGAACTTATAGCAAATTTCTTATAATCGCCTCAGCGTAAATCTCACTCTTATAAAAGCTCAAATTGATTGTTCTTAATGTCCCAAACTCAATTCCCGCAAGTCTATATTAATAGACCAATAAATAGGTCTCCAACGGCTAGTTTTTCAAAGATATGTCATAAAATGACACTCTAAGACCCCATATATCATTATATTTCATTTCAGGTATATTCCACTTAAAAATAACTTTCAAATCTCCCATTTAAGTTTATAAAACTATTCTCACTTTAAAACCATAGAAATTGGAAGTATTAAATTATTTAAATTAGAAAAATCTCAAAATATATGGACCATATCAATAGAGATCATATAATAGGTTGTTAATATGTTATTTATATTCAAATCCCCCAATCCCTCTTTTGAAATCATAAAAAATGGATAGTTTTGGACCAAGAGACCAAATAAGTCGAAATCCCAACTGAATTAGTTGGTTAATCGATCCTTACCAGTCGGTTGACCGGCTTGTGCCTGTTTACAATTAGTCATTGGCACAACACCAATAGGTTGACTGACCACTCCCAGTCGGTTGACCGATTGGATTAGTGTCTTTCACTTTTTCACCATTTCATCTACTAACTCAAACGGTTATCCGACCCTCTTCATTCGATTAACCGATTGGATCAGTGTGCTCACTTCCTTACCCATTTCAACTACTGTTTTAAACGGTTGATCGACCATATTCATTCAGTTGACCTACTGAATCAGTAGTAATTCGTTTTAAATCTAAAATTTACTGTTTAATTCAGTTGACCGATTGCTTTTCTTGGTTGACCAAATTGACCCGAAAACTCGACTTTTTATACTTTAAAACATATTTTTCAATTAGGTCAATTATCAAATTCATTTCACATAAGGAGAACATATAACATCTCATTTTAGGATCTTAAACTAATCATTTCTCATCATGACACACGTAGAATTAACTCATTTGAAGTGTTGTGTGTGATCCTAATTCAGGTTGCATTAAGAGTATATAAATAAATAGTTATTTTCACCTTTGTTTTTCTTCAAAGTCTTCAACACTCTTCATATCTTCATTACGTCCATCTTGCACTCTTTATGTTCTCTTCATCAGGACTTCTTCTTAATCGCATGCATAGAACTATAAATCTGAAACACTTAATAAAACTATTAGTTATACCAAAAACGTCAATACTTAATTATTCATCAAAACTTTGGGTTCAACAATCTCCCCATTTTTTATGATGACAATTAACTTTGTTATTTTGTTCAAAATGTAATGTAGCCATACTCCCCCTAAATATGAGGATGGATATTTAAACTCATTTAATCATAAACATGAAATCATAAGTAAACAATAGTAAATATATTCAATATAAACCCATCATAAGTTCAAAAGCTAAATTCTCCATTTATTTAAGGCAATGCTTAGGCGAACAAATTCTAAACGTTAATTACTCGTTAAACATCAACTTCTTCCCATTTGTCATCTCAAAAACGTGGGGGCGGAGACCCAAAAACATCACTCCAGGCATACATCGTTATGCCTAGCCATACCTAAATCTCAAATAATTTTCATGAATTGATCTTCCGCTAGAGGTTTGGTAAAAATATCAGGAAGATGATCGAGGTATCAATATATTCAATAGTTACCTCTATTTTCTGAATGTGATCACGATTAAAATGATGTCTAATCTCTATGTGTTTAGTTCGTAAGTAGTGTGTCAAATTCTTACTTAAGCATATAACACTTTTATTATCACAATAAATTGGGACCTCCTCTATACATATTCCAAAATCATATAATTGTTGCTTAATATATATAATTTGAGTGCAACAATTACCAGTTGTCATATACTCTGCCTCAGTCTTGGATAAGGCAATTGAATTATGTTTCTTGCTAGACCAAAAAACCAAAGCATGTCCCAAAAAGTGATATGACTTGCTTGTGCTTTTACGCTCAACTTTGTATTCGACAAATCAATGTTGGAGTAACTAGTTAACTTAAAATCACTCCCCCTAGGATGCCATAATCCTGGGTCACTTGTCCCTTTTAAATATCGAAAGATTCGGTTGACTGTAGTTAGATGCGATTCTTTAGAACAAAATTGAAATCTACCACATAAGCATATACTAACCATTATGTCAGGTCTATAAACAGTAAGATACAACAAGTTACCAATCATACCTTGATACATTTTGTCATTGATGTTTTTGCCCATATCGTCCTTTTCTATTTTGATAGCTGTTGCCATGGAAATTTTGTACTCTTTAGTGCCATCCAAGCCATACTTTTTCAGTAGCTATTTTGTGTACTTGACTTGATTAATAAAAATACCCTCTTTGGTTTTCTTGATTTGCAACCCTAGAAAGAAGGTTAACTTTCCCATCATACTTATTTCAAACTCAACCTGCATAATCTTGGCAACCTCATGAAAAACAAATCTTTATTAGTAGATCTAAATATAATATCATCAACATAAATCTGTACTAATAGGATATTAGAATTGTTCTGATTGATAAATAGAGTAATATTACTACGACTCCGTCGAAAGTAATTTTCAATCAAATATCATCTAAGTCTCTCATACCAAGCTCATGCAGCTTGTTCAAATCCATACAAAGCCTTCCGAAGTTTAAACACATGATCAAGAAGTTTATCACTCTCAAATCCCAGTAGTTGTTTGACATAACTTCTTTCGATAGAAATCCATCAGAGAATACACTCTTTACATCCATTTGATATAGTTTAAAATTACATCAATATGTAAATTCGAGTAACATTCTAATAGCTTGTAGTCTAGTCACAAGAGCATACTTCTCATCATAATTAATTCTCTCTTCTTGATTATATCCTCGTGCTACCAATCTTACTTTATTTCTAATTACTATATCCATTTCATCCTTTTTATTACGAAAGACCCATTTAGTACAAATTACAGGATGAAAATCAGGTCTAGGAACTAGAGACCACACTTTATTACATTCAAATTGAACTAACTCTTCTTGCATCACGGAAATCCAAGATTCATCAGTTAATACCTCATTAACATTCTTAGGCTCAATTTAAGATAGAAAAGTAAGATTAATTATATCTCTATGAGAGGATCTTGTACTTACACCTTTTTCAAAATTATCAATAATTTCTTTTACCGAATGTCTCGGCATTGTCTTTATAGCACGTGGTAAAGTCGTCTCTTCACCTTTTGACTCCTTATTCGGAGGTTTATTTGTAGCATCAACTCTTTGATTTTGATTGTTTGTGTATAGCTTTGGCTTAGAAGTATTTAGGAAGACGATTCTCATTTAACATCATTTTGGTCATTTCTTGAAGCGCTCTGTTTTTTCTTCTCTACAACACTATTTTATTGTAACATTCTTTAGCATATTCTTCATAACTCACATGACTTTCATCTTTAGGTGTCAACGACGTAATTTCAACATTTATCTCATGTCACGTGCTAAGAACAACCTTTTCCTAGGAATATTTTGTCCTTGCTCATAGATGTTTATTTGATAACCTACAAGAAGCACCTCAAAAAGTTCATAGATTGTACCTATTCTATGTGGGTGGGTCCAATTTTGTTAATTGGATTCTCCTTTGTTCTTTTAGGAACCCATACCTACTTACATTTAGATCTCTTCAAAAAATATTTGCTAAAGATATGTCCCACAATGTTACAGTTAAAATATTTCACAACTTTCTTAGTTTTAGAAATGAATTTTTGAAATCTCTTTTGCTTGACATTTTTCTGAAAACCAAGACTAACTTCGTCAAAAACACCTTTAGAATTTTTCAAAAGCATTTTTAAATTATTTTCACCATTTGTAAACTTGAGAACAATAGAATTTAAATTTATTACTTTGGATCTTAATTAATTGTTTTCCTTTTCTAAATCACATGAAATAATTTTTGAAATTTATTTTTTAAAATCGGTGTTTTTGGCCTTGGAATTTTCAGTACATATGTGATCATTGTACTTTGTAGAGCATTAATTTGAAAATACTAATTCTTATAATCATGCAATAGTTCTTGATAAATATAAAATAGCTTATCAAAATCCAACGGATAAGAACTAGAACATCCAGTTACCTCAACCTCATTGGCAATTAGAGCGAACGTCGAAGTTTCTCATCATCGCTCGATGCTTCGGAACTACTGGAATCCGTGTCATCCCACGTTTCTTTCATAGATTTATCTTTTCTTTTTTAACTTTCTTTCTGATCTATCCTCATATTGTCGCATAGCCATCTCGTGGGTTATCAAATTGTCGATGAGTTTATTAGTAGTGCATTTAGTGAGATCTTTGGCTTCCTTGATTGCACTCACTTTTGATTTCTAGATTTTGGTCAATGATATCAAACTCTTTTGTACTTTTTGCTCCATGGAATATGGCTTTCCAATCTGATCAAGATTGTTGCATATGTTGGTGAATCTCACATACATTTTTAAGATTGTTTCCGCATCACTGAATTGATTAGTGCAGGCATTGATTTTGGATTGCTTCACTTGATTAGTTCCCTTATATGTGGTTTTTAATATATCCCACATTTCTTTTGCAGATCCACAAAAGAAACTCAGTTATTCTTTATTCTTAACTATTTCGTTCTCCTTAGGAATGTATGAACTGTCTTTAATAACCAACCATGCCTCATAGTTAGTGGCTTAAAAAAAATACAATCATCTTGTTCTTCCAAAAAGCATAATTACTACCTATAAATCGAGGTGGATGGTGCAAAGATTGCCCCTCACCTATAAAGCCCATGTAGTACGCCATATAATATTTCTTAGCTATGATTTTAAGCCAAACGAGCAAAACCAGTTCTGCTACTAATTGTTGGCTCAAAGAGCTACCTAAGAGGGAGGTGAATTAGGTAGTTACAAAAATTTAATAATTTAATAATTAAACACTTAAACACAAATAATTAATTTTCCTAAATCAATTATTATTTTTATACACAGTGAATATGTGTTTAATACTAAGTTCACACCCAAACACAAAATAGAAAATAAATCCATGCAACACACAAGTACTTATCCCGGTTCGGTCAAACTAGTCTTGCCTACATCTAGTCCTTCGAGCTCCACGGAGATTCGCAATCCACTAAACCCCTTAATTCCTTTACCAAATAGGAACCAAACCCCTTACAATTCACGATTCTTTTACAGACATAGAATCCTTTTACAATTTACCTTTTTCATTGGTCAAGGATGAACCCTAACTTTTTACCAGGCTAAAGATAAACCTAACTCTCTCTAACTTATCATTTTCACAGGGAATGATAAACTTTTATAAATTACTCAAAAATAATTCAATTGCAGGATGAATCAAAATCTAATTCTTTTCAAGGAAAGAGAATAACCTAACATTTTTACTTGGACAACAATTAAACCCTAATGTTTTTCACAGAAAAAAAATTCGAAACCTAACTGTCTTGACTAGATACCATCCCAAATATATCTAATCCACTCAAACTCAGAAATACAAAAAAAATATGAGTTTCTTCCTACATGGAGCTTCTACCACCTCAATAAACAGGCAAAAATTGCTTAAAAATATTTTGAGGCTTTAAGTTCAAAAATAGTTTTTTTAACAATTTTATACCAAACAATCAATATAAATAAAACTTTTAAGTGAATTAAAAAGTTTGGATAGATCTCACCAAAAAAACCCTGAATGCAATGACAATGTAGCAAGTAGAACTCAAATCAGTGACACCAAACAACAAGCACTTTAGATCAAGAACTTATAGAAAATTTCTCATAAAAATCTCAGCTTAAATTTCACTCTTCTAAAAGCTCAAACTGATTGTTCTTAATGTCTCAAACTCAATTCCCGCAAGTTTATATTAATAGACTAATAACTAGATCTTTAACGTTTAATTTTTCAAAGATATGCTATAAAATGACACTCTAAGACCTCATATATTCTTACCTTTTATTTCAGGTATATTCTACTTAAAAATAACTTTCAAATCTCTCATTTAAGTCGATAAAACTATTCTCAATTTAAAACCATAGAAATAGGAAGTATTAAATTATTTAAATTACGAGAATCTCAAAATATATGAACTATATCAATGGGAATCACATAATAGGTTGTTAATATCTCAATTATATTCAAATCCCCCAAATCCCTCTTTTGAAATCATAAAAAACGGATAGTTTTTGACCAAGAGACCAAATAAGCCGAAATCCCAACTAAATCAGTTGGTTGACCGATCTTTACCAGTCGATTGACGGACCTGTGCCTGTTTCCAATTAGTCATTGGCACAACACCAATAGGTTGACCGACCACTCCCAGTCGGTTGACCGATTGGATTAGTGTCTTTCACTTTTCCACCATTTCATCTACTAACTCAAAGGGTTGACCGACCCTCTTCATTCGATTGACCGATTGGATCAGTGTGCTCACTTCCTTACCCATTTCAGCTACTGTTTCAAACGTTTGACCGATCATCTTCATTCGGTTGATCGACTGGATCTGTAGCACTTCGTTTTAACTTCAAAATTTATTGTTTGATTCAATTGACCAATTGCTTTTCTCGGTTGACCAAATTGACCTGAAAACTCAACTTCCTATACTTTAAAACATACTTTTCAATTAGGTCAATTATCAAATGCATTTCACATAAGGAGCACATACAATATCTCATGTTAGGATCTTAAACTAATAACTACTTATCATGACACACATATAATTAACTCATTTGAAGTGTCGTGTGTGATCCTAATTCGAGTTGTACTAAGAGTATAAAAGTAAATAGTTGTTTTCACCTATATTCCTTGAAACTTTTCAAAACTCTTCACATCTTCTTTACGTTCATCTTGCACTCTTTATGTTTTCTTCATTGGGTCTTCTTCTTAATCACATGCATGGAACTATAAATCTAGAACACTTGATAAAACCATTAGTTCTACTAAAAATGTTAATACTTAATTGTTTATCAAAACCTTGGGTTCAACAGTGTAAGCAAGATTTCACCGAAAAGGGCATGAGTTATCAACATCATTGGTAAAAGTTGTCCTACATTTAGTAAAGATTAAATTTATTCCTGTAAACAATATTACACATTAATACTTGATTAAACGAAATAAAGTAAATATCAATTTACATTCTATTAGAAGGTATATTTGATTGATCAATGTGTAGCGTTGATCATTTATTTAAAATTATGGACACAAATATTTCAGTAAGATTCCATGGAGAAGGAAGGTTGGCTTCAACAATGAAATCCATTTTGTTATCCAGTATCGGTGATCATTTGGTCAGTAAGTATGTCCACAATTGTAGGGGTACATTGACTTGTGGTCACTGATATTCTAGAGAATTGTATAATCATTCTTCATTTGGGAATAGGCTTTGGACGATTCTTCCAAAAATAGTTAACCTTTTTTCAAGTTGACAGTAAAGAAAATTGAAGCGATTACACATGTCTTGATCAACTCTCTCTCTTGTTCTCTTCGTGCTCATCAAGGTAGAGAACATTTTGACATGTCATTTGTATTAGATTCTACCTTCTTGATATTCTAGAATTTGACAATTATGTCTCTTTCGTTCCCTTCATATTCATTGGGTTAGATCAACTTTTGATATGACATTATCATTGAATGCATATTGGTAACATTTTTAATCTTTAATTTTCTAAATTTACAAAAATGAAAATGTGAACTGGAGGAGTGTGTGACAAAGTTTGAACTAAAAGTGTGCTACATGAAACTATAAATAATATATGCTATACGTGAGAGAATATGGATAACGTCAAATATATATCATCCCAAAAATAAAAGTGTAAAGACAAAATGAGATAGACAAATAACTAACCAGAAATGGCAAATAATTGTAGTGATTAGTTATTTAGTTGACTCAGATATGGAACTTCAATATTTTGTTTAATTTTGCTGTTGTTAGTTATTTAATTGAGATATGAAAGTTCAATAATTTTTTAAGATTTGAATAATCGTATTTTTTCCTATTATATTGATCAATATTTTGTTTTCGCTAATGTTTCTCTTAACAATTTGATTATTGAGATAAGATATTATGCTTTCTATTAAATCTAGAAGTACTTATAGTTTTTTTGATAATAAACGGTGCAATTTTTTCCCTTTTTCTTTTTTATCTATAAATTCAACGTGTATCTTTTTTTAAATATGTTTATGTTATGTTCAGATTTTTTTTTTTGCCTAATTTTCAATATATTTTTTGGATTCCAATTTCTGTTTAAGATTTTTTATTTTTTTATTATTTTTTTTAAGTTTCTTTTTGTGATTTCAATTTTTTTTTTCAAATTTTCATGAGAATATTTTTATTCAGTAAATTCATCTGGATAAGTGCATGTTTAGAGTCATAAGGAAACAAAATAAAGTACTAATAAGTTCATGTTGTAGGTTTATATTCGTTGTTGCCTTCCTATGTTTGGGACATCTCTCACAAAAATTCATTACCTGTTAACTCAAGGAGCTAAAATCCTATGAGTGGTATTTTGATGAAAATAAAATATTTAATGGTTTAAGTTATTTAACGTGGGTGTTGAGTGTGATAACAAGTTAACCCTGGACAAAAATATTTGAAACATAGATTAACACTACAAAAAAGGTGGCCAAGGAGATCAATATATAGAAATGAGCCCAAATAGTGTTTGCGATGAAAATACAAGTCAAAGAAGCAAAAATGAAAAATGATCAAGAAGAAGTGGCTGGGATAAATTAACCAAGTTGTGTAATTTTACATAAGGTAAATTTATTTTCCTACACTCCAATACATATTGACTCAATTAGGAAACACACAAGCATAATTACATGTCATTTTAAATTGTGATTATTATGTGCTTTCATCTATTTAAATATACTTCAAAAGATGGTATAAGAATTAGGAGTCAATTTGGTTTAAAGTTGACTTAAGAAAAGAAAAACTTACAGGGTCTAATTGATCGATCCCTTATATTTGGTCACTTAACCTTAACAGTGAGCTAATAGAATTCAACTTTGGATAATCCGGCCGACCAAATCTTCAAACCGATCAATTGACTAGACCAGGAGATTAGAAAAAATAAGCATTCTATGAAATCAGTCAACCAATTTAAGAAATTGGTCAACCAATCAAACTATGGACTTTGGACCCCTTGTTTCCATTAATCGACTAGTTGACCAATTTGGTTAGAGGATTTAAAGGATTAGAATATTATGTATATTGATCAATCGAATGGGAAGATCGGTAAACCAAATTACATAGACCTGTAAGGCTTTTAACTTTAAACTCAAAATTGAACAAGAATTCTGTGCCAAATTAATTCAAACATGTTCTAAAGTTTAATTAGATGAATATAATTTTATTTGAATAAAAAGTTACGGATTATAAAGATATAGGGGTAAATTTTGCAATATAAAGTTTTTACTTTTCAGCCCCTTAAAATATGGCCTTTATTTTAAGTTCTGTCTCATATCCAATCTCTCTTAATAAATCCAAATTTGAATATTGTAAGTGAGGAATTTTAGTTAGTTACGATTGATATAACGTCCACAAGAAGAATTACACAAGATCATATCCAAAATTGATGCAACAATCATTTTCTGTCAAGCCTATACATACATCATTGTTGTGCATGTTTTTTGCCAAAGAGAAACGCAAGAAATCATTTGGAACACACATACACCTTAGGAAAATACTCTCTGATTCAAGTTGATATATGCAGTATGACCAAACACTATCAAATATGAAGGAAATTCCAACCTAGAGTGAAAAAACTAGAGACAATATTTCAAATCTCATTCTTTATATTCTCTATAGTTATACATTGAAATTCGTTTGTGAATTCAATCATTTGGAAAACTTGTTTATTATTGATTTATTGCTAAAAATATTTTTCTAAAAATTTTCAAACATAAGATCACATATTCTTAATTATCGGTATATTGAAAATGAGAAGAACTCACATTGCTGACGAGATTCAATTTCTCTATGAGATTTTAAATTCTCCGTGTACTGATTCTAACAAGAGGTAAACTAATTGGACTATTTTTATTGAATTTCATTGAGTTGTATTTTTGAAATTGAAAAAAACAAATTGCTTTAAACATAGAATCAACAAAATCTGAATTTGGTTCTTACGTTATTAATATCTTGATTATTTATTTTGATTAGAAAAATTGATTTATTCTACTCATGACTTGTACCTCATTGAGAATATTCATTACGTGATTACTTATTCTTGACTTGTTTATCATTCATAGTACATGTTTCTATTACACCTAATGAGACAATGAAGGGTGTATCAGTTTCTAGGTAATTGATGAATTTCTGAGTGATCTCAAAACCTTAAAATTGAATTGTTGTGAGGGTTTGAATTGTAGATTAAAATGGGGTGTGGGTTTAAGTAAGAACCTGTGAAAGAGTATTAGAGTAAAATACACCTTTACTCTTGGATGTAGCGGTTTGATATTGACGTGCCCCAATTATTTTTTAAAGAATTAATGAATATGAAATAATAAAACGTAAAAGAGAAGGGGTTTCCAAAAGCACCGATTTTTTCAAAAAAGTACTTAGGCCATTTAGAAAAAATGAGTCATCACGTAGCTTTGGGTTTAAATGGTATACTAGGTCACCGATTTTTTAAAAAACGGTTTAAAAGGCCTAACTAAAATTGATTCCAAAGATCCAGTCAAATGAAATGTTCATTTAAAGAGTTTGGGAGTTGGTTACTCTCGTGGAAACTGTTAGGCATCCCAAGACATCAGTCTGAAAACGGTACCTAATGTCCAATTAAGTCCAATTATTTGAAGTCTGAATGTTTTATTTTATTTTGAAAATATTTTCTTTCTTATAAAACTCTTTTTTAGTATTTTCTAATTTAGGATGTGATTTTTTTTTTTTTTTTTTTGTATTTTTGGAATGTTTCTCCTGGGGTGACCTCTTATCAAATATTAAGAGATTTGACAAGGATGGTCCCTGGAAGGTAGTTTTATATATGTTTTCGATGAACTTCTTTCATTAAGTGGGCAATTTCATCTAAGTGTCTTCTAAGTGATGCAAAAAGTAACATGCAAAGTGGTATAAAATATTACATTGTTTCCATATAAATGCAATGTCATGAAATGCCTATATTTCTAATTTGCTCAATTAATTTTAAAAAGTTTTGATTTGACATTCCCTTAAATTCTATGGAGACGAGAATAAAAAAAACATCACGAAAACGAGTTTTGTCGAAATTAATTTTTTTCAATACTTAAGCGGAATCCAACGAAGTGACTCACCCAAAAAAACGATTTGCTAAACCGACGGTTTCTAAATCTTATTTTATTTGGGAAATAAAATCGTTAGTATAAAAATATTTTCTTCAATATATTGAATCAATGAATTCAACCTAAGGCTTCTAAGAATTAATTTTTACGAAACAATTTATTATTATTATTATTATTATTATTGTTGTTGTTGTTGTTGTTGTTGTTGTCGTCGTTTATTTTTTATTTTTTTTTATGTTTTTTTGTTTTTTTTATAAATTTAGGTACAACAAAAAAATAATGATAATAAAAAATAGTAAAAAAAAATTCTCATCTCGTGCTCGAAGGCTAAGTCCGAAAAGGAAAGCCTCGACTCAGCGTTTTTATCGAATCATCGGATGATTTTTATATAATTAAGCTTGCAAGAATTCAGAGTATGATAACAAGAAAAATATGAAAGAAATTAAAATATAAGAAAACATACTTGCTCTATCCAAGATACGAAGATGGCTTCCCGAATAGGCTTTCGCTGAGAATCGCTCTCTAGGAGGATTTATCTATGAATTTTTGAGTGAATAAAATAGGAGAAAAGTCCTATTTATAGGGAAACACAGGGAATGAGAAAACCCTAAAAATCCTAAGTGGCTGCCTAAACCCAGTCCAAATTTGACAGAGAGAAGGAAAAATAAAAATAAGGAAATTTTCTAGAAAGTTCGGCCCTTTCATGCCTTGCAACACACATTGCCACGTGGCAGCTGTTTGCACGTAACCGCTGTCACGCGACGATTTTTTTTTTTTTTTTTATGTGTTGGCTAGTGGTGGCCCTTTTTTTTTTTTTTTTTTTCTCTCTCTCTCTCTCTCTCTCTCTTCTTATATATATATATATATATATATATATATATATATATATATATATATATATATATATATATATATATATATATATTTCTTATTTTCGTTTTTCATTTTTTTTTTTGAGTTTTTTATTATATATTCCCTCAGTCCCCTATAGAGAGACCATTGAGGAAAAAATCCTTTTCATATATTTGGTTAGGATTCAGACCTCCCCGTATAGGGAGTTTAGTTTTTAGTCCTCTGACGAGGACAAGGCGAGCGACGATGGACGATAATACCCTTGTTCACTTCGACGAGCCAGCTGGACGGATCGATTCGTTATGGTAAGCGACAAAATAGAGATTTTCATACTGATTCAAATACATGTATGGCAGTCCTTACACAGGCCGGGGATTTTCAAAAATATTCCTTTCAAATTTGTAGGCGTTGCAAAGATGGTACGAGGTGAAGATTCTGAAACGGCGACGACGACGGATATACTCGGTGACGACAATCGGAGTGTGTTTTAAGGCGAAGCAAGGTCAGGTTACTCGATTGTATTCATTGAAAAGTTATATAATAGCGTTTAATCTCATTTTTGGTTTTTTATTTTATTTTATTTTATTATGTTGCTACAACGTTTCGACTTTAGTTTTTTTAGTTTTGGTGATAAATGAATATCCTGTTATTGGGGGGAAGGGAGTTGGGGATGATAGCACTGCGTTAAGGTTAACATGATTTTTGTTTAATTTTGTATCATGAACGTAATAACAATATGAATATAAGAAAATTCATTTTGTTTTTGGAAAGTGAGATGATCTAAGCTACATAGGGTACTCGTTTGTATTCAATGAAATATTATACAATTGAGTTTAATTCATTTTTTTCGACTTTTTTGATGTAGCTATAACAGATTTGACTTTTTATTTTTTCGAGTTTTGGTAATGAATGAATCCACTAGAGGTGACAGACACTGCATTAATGTTAACATGCATTTTGTTAATCTTTTGCATCACAAATGTAATAATAATGTGAATATAAAGAAAAGACACTTTTCCAGTAAACGTGTGTATAAGGCAACTTACAAGGCAACTTAATGTTAACCTTAAACGCTCCCCTTCTTACAAGGCAACTTATTTGCATTAACGTTAATGCAATTAAGATCCACGTGTTAACGTTAACGCAATCAGTCCAAGTGTTCTTCTAGACCAATAAACATACCGAAATCTGAACATCCGATGCACATTAAATGTTAATGCAGACGCTTACAAGCATACTTTTTGCATTAACGTTTACGGTGATAAAGAGAGGCATCAATAACAATCAATTTTCTACAAAAAACTTCAAATTTTTTGCTAAAAAGTGTCTTTTGCATTATTAACACAAACTGATTTTTTCTAGACTGTTTTTATTGACACAACTGGGATGCATTCTATTGGTTTTGCAGATTTACTAGGGGGCAATGGCTACGCGCATATTTTTGATGTGCAAGTTTGATGGTTACTCGTTGGGCGTAAAAGTCGATGATAATTTCACGCACGGGGTGCTTATTTAAAATGTGTTGTCGCGGTGGGACGTGTTGAGAGATGTTTCCTTCAAGATGTTTTGTTCCATATCAGGGCATGATAGGTGCCTAATATCGTGTCAGGACGATGTAGAGGTGATGGTTAGTCTTGCACGAGCAATAAAGCTTGAATATGTAGGTTTGGAGATAAAGATGTGCGGTAGCGGTAGTAGACCAAGTGGCAGTTGGGACATGATGCTTATCGAATATCCAATGGGATGGGGAAGGGGGTGAGGTAGCATGAACAGGGAAGACGACCTATTATCAATTTTCTGCCCATTGCCTAAAATGGCATTACTGTGTGATTATTGGGCTGAAGGTCTTAAAGAAGTCGGGCATATTTTTAAGGGTGGAATACCAAAATTTAGAGAAGCACTAAGAAAATACACTGTACAAATGGGTTTCACATTTCAGTACATAAATAATGACAAGAAGAGGGAAACAACTGAATCTTTATTCAAAGAAGAAAGGGGTTGCAAATGGAGACTTCATGGTAGACTAGATGAAAGCAATGGTTTATATATATATATATATATATATGGGAGTTCCAAAAAAATCATAGTTGCGGTGATGCTTATAGGACAACGAGGAACGAGAAGATGAATTGCAGTTTTGTGAAGTCATGCCTCGTAGACTTAGTTCGGAATACTCTGTCAACTCGCCCAATTGACGTTGTTCACACTTTTAAGAACGACTACGGGATTGAGATCCCATACCACATTGCATGGAACGGCGTAGAGAAAGCTTAGGATGATTTGTATAGCGATCACGAGTCGTCTTATGATCAATTGCTCTGGTACTTGGATGCATGCAGGCGAACAAACCCAGGCAACCATTTGGCGTTGGATTATGATAAAGAAACATGCAATTTCAAGAGACTGTTTGCATTGTTCTATGCGACTGCGTACGGGTTCAAATACTACAGGCCGATGCTATTTCTCGATGGGACATTTCTTGGGGGTAGGTACAAGGGGTGTTAGTTGGGGGCCAGCACAAAGGATGGAAACAACAGTAAATTGGTAGCGTGTTTATGTCATGTAACTGCTTAATTAGTTAGTTAATGTTAAAGAATCACCCCAAAATATATTTAATTTTTGAAGTGACTGTCTGATTCCTTATTACATAAACCCAATAACATTAACGTTAACACATTAAATACAAATAACTTTTTTCTTTTCTTTTTCTTTTTTCTTTTTTTACATTTTCAATAGTTTTAAGGGGAGGGGGGGGGGGGTTCTGATGAGACAAGCTGGTCATTTTTGGGGAGGAGATATGTGAACATTAACGTTAACGCATATTAAAAGTCTGTGTATCCAATCTCTTTTATCACATGCTGATCTATTTTTGTGTTTTTTCATAATTGGGCAGGTCTTTTCCCGGTGGCATTCGCTATTGTTGATGTGGAGAACAACGACAACTAGTATTGGTTCATGACCAATTTAGCAAAAATTATGGCGAACGAACGTGTGTTAATGTTCATTTCTGATCGACACAATGGCATTCTTGAAGGTGTTTGGAAGATGTTCCCGGATTGTTTTAATTCTTATTTCTTGAACCACCTGAAGAACAATATGAAGGAAAAATTAGCGGGTTTGAAACAAGCGTGGAGGGAGAAGCTCGTGTATAAATATTCGATGATGGCGTATGCGATGACGCTTGACAAATACTACCAGTTGAGGGAAGAATTAAGAGTAGAAGGAATGGGACTGAGTAAAGAATTTCCTAGAGGATGTGCCGCCCGACAACTTTTGCAACATATTTTTCAAAGGCAAAAGATATGGGGAGATGTCGTCCAACCTAGCGGAGTTATTCAATGCATGGATTTATGATTACCGACACCTACCAATCATATTGATGGTTGATAAGATTAGGTGCAAGGTAATGAACGAATTGTCAGTGAGACGGGCCGAATCACTTTTGATGACGGGGTTCCTATGCCCTGTAGGGGATCAGATGCTTGTGTGGATGATTAGCGATGGACGGACGTGGAATGTTGTAGAGTGTGGCAATAGCGTATACGAAGTGCACTCAACCCCATCTGTGTTGGTTGACATGGATAAAAAAATGTATTCTTGCTTCAGTTGGCACAGGAATGGATTCTCGTGTGTTCATGCTTGCGCGACGATACAAAAAAGCGACTAGAATATATATTCATCCGTTAAGCCATTTTTCTCAACGGAATGTTATAGAATGACCTACTTGGAAGGTATATATGGTGTGCCCACGTTCAAGAAGCCTGAATGGAATGCATCGGAAGCTGTAATAATTCCCCCGATCACAAAAAAACAACTTGGTCGACCGAGGAAGAAACGTATCCTATCAAGAGGTGAAATTCCAGAAATAAGATATGGTAGGTGCAAAAAGCATGGGCATCACAACATGAAGATATGTATCGCTACAATTTAAAGTACATATTCATCATTTTTTTTATGTAGTTTTCATACAGTCACTTTGTGTGTTCGATATTCGGGGGAACCTCATTTTTTTTTCTCATGATTTTTGGTCTTTTTTTTTTTTTTTTTGTCTATTTTTTTTTTGGTAAGCAAGATAAGTAAGGGGGAAATGAGTTTTTGTTTTGCGTAAACAATTAGAACGAGTAAAACATAGCATGCACATTAACGTTAACCCTTCTTCTATACAATGCAAACTTATTTGCGTTAACGTTAATGCAATTACAATCCACACGTTAACGTGAACGTTGTGTTTTTCTGAGTGTTGTCTCATAACAAAAAAGTAGGAATCTAAACATTGACACACGTTAACGTTAATGTTAAACTTAATTACGTTAACATTAACTCTCATATTTTTTAAATGTACATCATATTATTTTAACGTTAACGCATTTTTTTAAGCACAAGTGTTGAGGGTGAAATGGGGGCACAAAATAACACCTGCATTAACGTTAACGCAATAAAGTTAACAACTGCAGTACGCTCCATATTTTTAACGTAATTACAATCCACTCGTTAACGTTAACGCTTTTGTCTGAATGTTTCCTCATAACAACAAATGTAGCAATTTAAACATTGATGCATGTCAACGTTAAGGCTCACTTTTACAAGTCAAACTTAATTGTGTTAACATCAACGCTCACGTAAAATGGACATCATACTATTTTAATGTTAATGTAGTTTTTTAAGCACAAGTGCTGAGGGTGAAAAAGGGCACAGTAATAACCTCTACATTATCGTTAACGTATAAAGTTAATGGCTGTAGTACACCACATTTTTAACACTTTATGCAGTTGAATTCAATTAGTAAGAGTTAGAGAATTACATTTTTAAAGTTAATGTTAATCTTCAAAGAATTAGAGAATTTTGCTGTTGTTACCCTTTCTTTTTGGTATTAACGCTAACGCAATAAGCAAGAACCAAGAATTTACATTTTGGAATTTAAAGTTAGTGCAATAAACTTAACGGATGTAGTACGTTCTACATATTTTTAACGTCAATGCAGTTGAATTCAATAACTAACAGTTAAAGAATTACATTTTTAAAGTTAACGTTAACGCATTAACGTTAACGGTAAAAGAGTATTTTTACGTTAACATTAACGCATTTTAATGTCAAGACTTTTAACGTTAACGCAATAAGCAAGAGATAAGGAATTACATTTTGGTATTTAACATTAACGCAATAAATTAACGGACAGAGTACGTTCCACATCTTTTTAACATTAACACAGTTGAATTCAATAAATAAGAGTTAAAGAATTACATTTTTAAAGTTAATGTCAACGCATTAAGTTAACCGCAAATGAGTATTTTTACGTTAGTGTTAACGCATCTTAATGTCACGACGTTTAACGTTAACGCAATAAGCAAGAGCTAAGGAATTACATTTTGGTATTTAACGTTAACGCAATAAATTAACCGATGCAGTACGTTCCACAATTTTTAATGTTAACGCAGTTGAATTCAATAAGTAAGAGTTAAACAATTACATTTTTAAAGTTAACGTAAACTCATTTTGCACGTTAAATCACCCATCAAACACACACATTCATCAGTGCAAAAAATGAATCAAGCAGAAAAATATATACATTTCAGATTTGTGTCTTGTATCATGGATCAACTTTTTTCCTAGGTTAGGGTATACCTTCATCTGGTTGGTTTTTTTTAACATCGTTGCCCCCCGTTGGGACCCAACTGTAGTGCGGATAGTTAAGTAGAACATGTATTACATCTTTCCGGACACCTCGTACATCTGCCACCGAAAGTTTTTTTGCGAACGACATGTTCTCAGCGTATTATTTCATGATGTACATAACAAAAATGCCACAATCGGTCCTGCAAACCGGGGAGGAAGGTAAACAGATGAGAATCATAAATTTGCGCAGACATACGATTTTTATTGCACGGGTTTTGGACAGGTGAACTTACGCTCCCCTTTGTTGCTAGGAATCGGGACATTGTTCGATAGGTGAGTCGCCTAAATCAAGCCGTATTTCCATGTTGATATGTCGCTTAATAAACGTTTTCTGTTTAGAATTTAGGTTAGTCAAATAAAACTGAGTGTAGTTTCAGACAATCAAAGTAGTTCTATGTTAAATCACATACCACTGTAAGCGCATCGTTATAATAATGATTAGTGGTGGTCTTCCTAGGACGGATGGAAGTGTAGAACGTCCATTGTTTTGCACGTTTGTTCAGCACTATCATAGTCCAGTGATTGGGTAACGCATGGAGAACGTGAGTGTTCATTGAGAACATAACATACCGATTTTATTTGTTGAACGCGGTGTTGATTGTGTAGTAGACATCTTTCAGGAGGAGTTTGTTGTTGTCTCTTATAACATTCTATGATGTTTTTGCATTTACGTGTTAGCACGGTTGGAAGAAAAAGAAAAAAAAATGTAATATGTGCTAAAGCATCTTTTGTTTTTCTTCTTACCCATATGCATGCTAGTGCAAATCTCGTTTTTTGCAACAACACGATTGATGTTTCCATCCGCATTTGATTGAGTCCCTTAATTTCATCTTCCAAACACTCCCCAAATGAATCGATAACTTGTGGGATGGGGGGAAAGAAGACAGTAATGTTGCCATTTTTACAAAATGTAAACATCTTTTTACGAAAACAGGTTGATGTAAACATTTAATCAATCATAAAACATAAATATTACGCAGTTGATTTCATATGTTATCGGACACATGTCGCTCCATGAGCATGCATATGACGTCGCCACATGAAACCGTGGCCAGGGGTTTTTCGCCTCCAAACACAAATGTCCTGGGATATTGTCAAAAACAACATATCACATGGTCAACAAATATTTTCAGGAAAAAAGGTTTTTTAAAGTAAATAGACACTTGAGTTAACATGTGTTTTTTACGTGGGCCCCTTTTTGGAAATCACTTGCAACTTCTCCTAATCGTCATCATCAAGCATCATGCCAATGGTCATCGCATTTCGAGCTGGCAGTCTTACATTGTCTTCATACATTGTTGCCGGTAGGAGCTCATCGACATTAACTATGTCAGTTTTTTCTTTTTGCTTCTCATTCCCTTTGTTTTTAGGTAGACAAAATCACTCCCTTGTTTCTTCGGTTGCCTCTCCGTTTACTTTACTCGACCAACCATGGAGCTAACTGATAGGTGAAATTTATCTATTTATTTTCAAACTGAATTTGGTAGTTTTTTAGCATTTTTATAGTGTTTTAATTTGTTTTAATTAGTTTTTATTTGTTTTTGTATAAATCAAGTGTTTGGGAAGAAAATGAGCTAAAACAATTGAAAATCAAGCTAATCGGTGGAAGAACGGTGGAAAAACAAGTAAAAAGGCCTTCCAGTATCTGCAGCTCCACCGCTACAGCGGTGAAACCACCGTTGCAATAGTGAAAATGGAGAGAGTTGTTGTATTTCCACTGCTGCAGCGGTGAAATTACCGCTACAGCGGTCAAAATGTAGAGAGTTGCTAAACTTTTTGCTTGACCACCACTGCAGCGGTGATTCCCATCATTGCACCGGTGAGCCCTGTACCTGTATAGTATTTTTTAAAAAATATTTTTAGATATTTTGTTCCCATTTATTCACTTTTCCTCCTCTATTTTCGACCATAGAATTGGGGGAGAGACATTTTAGGGGAGATTTTGGTGGGCTCAACACAACCAAATGAGAAGATCACATTTCCAAGAAGAGGGAATGATCACAGAGCGATTTTAGCGTCGATTATTCGGATAACAACTAGTCTCTTTCATTTCTCTCTTTATTTCTTAACTTTGGTAGTTTGTTTGAGCATGTTTAGCTCGTTTTTTATTGTATATGTGGTTATGACCATTAGCTAAACATGAAATATCTATAAGATTAATATAATTTATGAAAATATTGTTTGTTTGAATTATGTTTCGTTAACGATTGTTCTTCGTTATTCAATTGTGTTTACCGTTATTTAATTTCCTTTATATGTTTGTTATGATATACTGAGAAATCGGGGTTTAACACTTGGGAGAGGTAACCCCGGATTCAGATTAGAGTTTAAACACAATGCAACGATCTAATTACCCGAAAGGGCATTCGAAAATGTGTAATCCATGACGTTGTGGCGAGACTAATGAGACCAAGTGTCGTAAAAATGCTCGAGGGGGACTTCGGCGTTGATGTAAAGTCACATATTCATTTACTTTACACTCGAGAGAGGTAGCGAGTGAGTTTACGATACCGAGATTGTTGAATAGGTCGAATACCGTTAATGTAAATTAGACAAAATCAAACACATTTAAGTAAATGAAATTAATCCCTAGATAATCCATTCCCATAAACGTCTCATATTAGTATTATAATATAATTAGTTAATTAGATTAGTATTTTATACTTATAAACAAAAACCTATTTTTTATCGCCTAAATAAAATTAGGTTATGACAATTACGGTACTCAACGATAATCTAAACTAATCCTTGTGGATACGACAACCTTTACTCTTCTCACTCTACTAAAACTTGACACATACACTTACGGTGAAAGTAGCGACGTAATTTCGCGCTACCACTAACCTTTGGTGTTGCCCCCTCATGTGACATGGGCATCGGGACTGGTGATATAACATCAGGGGTATTTGTCAGCATGACCATAGAGAGCGGTTCAGGCTCGAGGACTGTGAGTATGATAGGTGTACCTTCTCCTCTCGTTTGCATGTGGGCGTTCAATTTTGTCTGAAGGTCCTGTATTTGTTTATTAAGCGCCACACACATTGAAATGTCATGTTTGGCTATCTCTTTCTTCTCCTCCCTTGACAGTTTGTTGATTTCTTGTTCTACTTTCAAGTCAATAGCAAGATCATTATATTTCTTCTTCATTTCATTAGCATTATCAGTATGTTGCTGATTCAACGTTTCGATTGTTTTTTTTTCAGTGACTCCACCTCTTGGGCGAGGTCATGACATCTCCGCCTAAGGTCATATTTCTCTGTATTAATAGGGGGCTCCCTATATTTCTGAGTTACGTCGTGCACGCTGATTTTCGTCGGGATGTACGCTTTCTCCCCAATTGATTTCGCTAATTGCGCAGAGAGGTTGGAGATAAAACACTCATAACTTTTTTTTTCTTGCAACGATGATGCTTTCAGGTGATTAATCTTTTTTTTTTTCTGCTTGACGTTGGTGGCGGTTATGCTTGCAATTACCCTATGCAATACCACAATAGTCTGATCTTTTTTCCATTTTTTGTGTTGCGAACTCATGAGTTCGATCTATTTATGGATGTCATCAATTGTAGGTGCGGCCGTAGATGGGGGTCCAAAGGCACTCCCAAAAGGCATGCAACATGTATTCTCAGTCGGGGCGAAATCATCCCCCAAATCAGTTGTGGTTTGAGCGGGGAGAGGAGTAGGATGATTTATGAGAAGGGTCATATGTCTCCCTATAATGTCATTAATCATTGCATCGTACGCTGCATCAGTATCAGTGTCTAGACCTTTTCCCTTATTGTTTGGGCTCTCTTTCATTAAGTCATCGCTCTATTCCTTCAAAGCAATTCCTATTTGTAGCTCTGCTAAAGTCTCCTCAGTGGGTTGGTCTTTCACCTGGTATACGTGATAGTTAACACTTTAAAATTCACCCATATTAATGTTAACTCTTTATTTTTCAACCAAAAACTTAAAGACATTAACGTTTTATCCAGTCCAAAAACAGTACCAAATCCCAAGATTCACGCACATTAACATTAAGTCCTCCATTTTTTTTTATAGATAAACTTAATTGCATTAATGTTAACGCAATTACAACCCAGCTCCATCACAAGACAAGTTATTTGTGTTAACGTTAATGCAATTAAGATCCTCGCGTTAACGTTAAAGCAATCAGTCCAATAACGCAATCAGTCCAAGTGTTTTACCAGACCAATAAACATACCAAATCTAAACATTCGACTCACGTTAATGTTAACAAATTAATGTTAACTTCAATGTGATAACATTAACACACTCACATACGTCAATTGCAGTCAATTCTTTTACAAAAACTTTAATGCATTTATCCTAGGGATCTCATTCTTATTCTTTGCGTTAATGTTAACGTATTTTTATATTAAAAAGGTTATCTATTAAACTCTATAATGTTAACACAATTTAGCAACAATAGAGATGCATTTTTTTTCTCCCCCTTTTGGGGTGTAAAACAACATGTGGTTTAAATCAAGAAAGCACGTGATGGTTTTCAAAAATAGTAGTTTTTGTGCTACCCTTGAATGTTAAAGCACGACACGTTTTCTTATTTACCTTATCAGTCCAAACGCGACACACTATGTTCCATACCCTCGGTGTGGTCCACCAACGTTGTGTGCTTGCACAACCAATACTAGAAAACAAAAATTTATACGATGTCAAGCAGTTTCCACAAACAACACTTTTTTATTTTGGAAAAACAATTTCCTAATGGTTATGTGTATACTTGGAGAACAAGCACGCACCCCGTGACCGACCAGGGTTCTATGTACGATTTCTTGAGGCTCGTCTCCAGCTTTGTGAATATCGCAACTATCCAGTTGTAATTGGCTATGTCTTCAATCATTTCAACATAGCGAACCAACTACTTTGGGACCTGTTTCCTAGTGGTTGCAAAGAAGCATGTTGTCATCAGGTGTAGAACGACCATACGCACAACATCTTGGATCATTTCATCGTTTATGGCATTGACATTCGCTTCCACCAGTGATCTCAAATACGTGACATTGAACCCGCGGTCTGTGAATGTTAGTTTGGACATGAAGGGAGAGTCGAACTTTGTGTATCGGTTAACAACAACAGGTTTCTTACCCATCGCTATCCTGAATATTAGCTGCATGTCCAACGGGGTTATCCGGATGAGCCTGCCCCCAATCCTACCCCCCTCCCGCACAAGGTTATAGCACCGGATGATCATCTCGATGAGATCATCATGTTTGTGATGTTTTCGAGAGTCACTCTTTGCTCGTACAATGTCTCGAACAATTTTGTAAAGGGGGTCCTGGCCAATACGGTCTTATGTTGATCTTTGAGTTTACATTTTTTTAGTAGCTCATAAGTCTACTTCAGGTTGCAGCGATACAGGAATGCTCGCTGGCTACAACCTTTGTTTTTGGGTTTCTTAAGAAGTTTTACTGCAAGAACAACGGGAAACACAATTAATGCACTTACAATCCACATGTTTAACGTTAAAGCAATCAGTCCACTTGTTTATCCAGTCCAAAAACAGTACCAAATCCTAACATTCATGCACATTAACATTAACTCATCTCTTTCTTTACAAGGCAAACTTATTGCGTTAATGTTAATGCAATTACAACCCACCTATTACATTAATGTAGTCAGTCCAAGTATTAACGTTAATTGCGTAAATGTTAATGTAATTTGAATACAACCCTCAACATTCAACAACATCAACGTTAACTCTTCCTTCTACATGACAAACTTAATCAGAGGTTACACACCCAGACCAAGTGCCTATTCAGTCCAAAAAACATACAAAAATATCTACATTCACAAACATTAACGTTAAACGCTCCCTCTTTTACAAGACAACTTATTTTGCATTAACGTTAACGCAATTAATATCCACGCGTTAACATTAACGCAATCCAGTCCAAGTGTTGTACCAGACAATAAACATACCAAAATCTAAACATCCGACACACATTAATGTTAATGCAGACGCTTACAAGCATACTATTTTGCGTAAACCTTTTACGGTGATAAATAGAGGTGTCAATAACAATCAATTTTCTACAAAAAACTTAAAAGCATCCGTCCCACAAATCTCATTTTACATTTTCTTACATAACGGTTAAGACATTCTTTTTGTGGAAAAATCTCAACTAATAAAGTCCATAACGTTAACACATTTATCAACATCAGACACAAATCTTTAATGCATTAACGTTAACAAAAACACTTCGCACAATTGCGAGCAAACAAACTACATAAACATTAACTCATTTTTTTGGGGGGCAAAACAACATGTGGGTTAAATCAAGAAAGCACATGAAGGTTTTCAACACTGCAAACCACGACACAAAACATGACATACGATGTCATAAGAAACAAAAATCCAAATTTGGGAAAGACAGCATGTTAAAGTCAATGAAAATAGATGAACATCATCGTCTCGTTTGTGATTTTGAATTCTAAACGGATGTTTCCGAATAAACGTTGTATCGATTTTAGGCTTTTACATACCGTCGGGATTGGGGCTTCCTTATTTCTGTGTAGAAGATGACGGGGCGCGTTTGGATTTCGCCATTTTTAAAGATGGGTTGTGTAGATTCTAAGTTATCTCGCCTCTTTAGTTTTAGGGTTTCGAAAGTTTTTAAGCGTGAAGAGAAAATGGAGAGCGTTTTGGCGATTTTCTGGGCAGTGGAGCAGATAGTGGAACGGGTACCACGATATATCAGAATCAGAACGTACGCGGTCTCACCATGATAACTAACCGTGCGTTAACTTTAACGCAATCAGTAAATGTTAGCAGAAAAAGAAACGGAAAACACCATTGCAAAGATGTCGCTGAGCACTTTAATTTGATCACAAATTTTTATGATTTGGTTCAGAAATTAGGCCTACACAACCAGATTACGTATTGTGGTGGGTTTATTTAGTGTACTGTTCACGTTACATCAGCAGAGCGGCGATTTGTAGTCTCTGAATGACATGATCCGTAAACAAACATTAACGAGGGCCAAATTGAATGATTTTTTCCTAAAGATTTGGTGGGGTCTGAAAACTTAATTCACATTATTAGGGGGTTTGAATATTGAATGACCTCTCTATAGAGGACTAAAAAATGTTTTTTTTTTCTAAAAATAAATAAAAATAAAGTAAATTAAAATTTTTTAAAAAAATACAGGGACGGTCAAAATGTCATATCTACAGTAATTCACCGGCAAATAAGATCAATGATAGTGGATTAGAAAGTCTCTAAAGAGTTTGATAATAATATGTACAGTGTGAGGTTTTAAAAGAAAGCTAAAAATAATATGTTATTTTTCCTACTCATTTCACCCCTTCATGGTAGATTTGGACTAACAATTAGTTTCAGAGCATAGCTGCTAAATAGGACAAAATTGGTTAATCAGAATTTATTTTCTCCAATACCGAAAACGTGAGGATGATTGAGGAATAGGGAAATTTTTTATCGTCGGCGTCTCTGGATAATCAGAATTCAATAGTTTGGTTGATTTTATCATCCATTCTTCCAAGTCTGTAACCCGCTTCGTGTGAGAGAGAGAGGGTTGATCATACCAAAAACATGTGAATCGGCAAGATGGCTAGTGGATTGAGGAACTAAGCAACGACTTGAGGAGAGACCACCGCGTAATAAGGTTTCTAGGTCTAGGGGTAAAGAGACCGTGAAAGGAAAGTGGGGGAAGAGGCATACCCACTTTTTTGGGGGTTATTATCTTACTTTAAATAAATAATGAGATTAAAAGATGGATTTTTATTTATTTTTATTCTTTAGACCATATTTTACTTTTTTTTTCCTTAATTATTTTTTTTTTTAATTTTTTTTTCTTTAGACTATATTTTACTTTCTCTCTTCTTAATTATTATTATTTTTTTTTAAAGATTATTTTTTAAACCTTTTTAAGAACATTTTTATTAGGGATGTTACAAAAAATCGAATCAATAAGTAACTGCGAGAAACCAAACCGAGTGGTTCAATTTTAAAATCGATTAAATGGTTTGGTTGTGGTTATGGTTTTAAAATTAGCAAGCGAAGTAGTTTTGGTTTTGGGATAGAAACCACGAAACCTAGCCAAGAAAGTTGTTGGCCAGTGAGCTACCTAAGAGGGAGGGTGAATTGAGTAGATATAAAATTTAATCCAAATTATAACACTTCAAATAATTAATTTAACTCTAAATTAATTATTTATTTTTATAACACTTGAATTTTCAAACAATTAATTTAATCAATTTCTCTTAAATCAATTACTATTTCTTTATAGCAGCGGATAAGTATTATAAACTCTAGGTACACACTCAAACAACACAAAATAAAGTAAAAGAAATAAATAATCCAATATACACCGATATATCTTAGTTCATTAAGCTAATCTTGGCTAATTCAGTTCTCTGAGCTCCACGGAGATTCGCACCCACTAATCACTAAGATTTATTTAAACAGGTAGGAACCGAACCTTTACAAAAATGATTCTTTTTACAGGTTCAAAATCAACCTTTACAAATTCCTTTTCTTAGGTTTAGGAATAACCTTTTCTTTTTCTCAGGTTCAAGAATAACCTCATCTTTTTACAAGTTAAAGATTAACCTAATTCTATTATAGGAAGAATCACAACTTAATTCTTTTTATACCTTATGTTCAAGATTCAAAACCTCACAGAAATACTCCAACTATTCTTTTCCCAGGTAAGGATGAAATCTTTACAAATCACTCACAATTGATTCTATAAAGGCATAATTAAAACCTAATATTTTTATATTCTAGGTAAAGATCAAAACCTCAATCTATTTATCGGAAGAGATTGAAACCAGCTACCTTTGATTAGATACTCCCAATAGTATCTAATCTGACACTCAACTCATCAATTACAAAATTGATAAGTGATTTTTCCATTCGGTGCTTCTACCACCCCAGATAAATTTAAACTCAATTAATGTTCCGATACTAGTGATATAAATAAAGTGAGAATTTCAAAATCTGATTTCAAACAAAAATGGGTAGCAAACAGTTAAGCACGTAATAAGATTTTCTCAAGAAATTGTTTTAAAAATAATTTTCAATTAAAAATTCTGAAAATAATTTCAAATATTAAATTCCAAATAATAAATAATAAGATCAAACAACAATTAATAACAAATAATTTGGAATGATCTCACCAGGAATTCAACGAATGAATATAAATAGCAATGAAACTTCATATAAGTAGTAGTAATAATCCACAACAAATTTTCTCAAGACCAAATCTCAAAAATGATCTCACAATGCACTCAATATGAATTTAGAATGATGACTCTTAAAAAGCTCAAAAACTAAATAGCTCTTGAAATTTGATTAATTGAGATTTTTTTTAATCTTAAAAACGCAAGTCTATTTATAGGGGGAAAAGTACAATTTAGACCATCTAACTATTAATACATTTCTAAGTAGTCCCTCTAAATTTCGGCGTTTTATTTCAAACCCTCTACGTATCGAAACGGTTTTAATTGATCATTCCATTAGAGATTCTGTTAAAACTAACAGAATTTCAAGGATAAAATGGTCTTTTCACATTTTTTAAATTTTTTAATAATTTTTAATATAATATATTTGTTTTTTTTTTTTTAATTTCTCTCTTCCTCTCTCTCCGCCACCTCCCTCTCTCTCTCCCTCCTTCCCTCTCCCCCGCCACCTTCCTCTCCCTTCCTTCGGGGTGTTTTCACCCCTGAAACAAGGGATGAAAACACCCCCTGCCACCCAATGCAACAGGGAGCAGTTAATAACATTCTACATCCCAAATTATCCCTAATTTTAAACCAATATTATTGAAAATTGAGTAAACAATGGAAAACATCACCTAAGTCTAGCAGAAGAAACACACAGTAATCAAAACAGAGAAACGCTAACAAAGTTCATCTCACTCAAACATAAAATCAAATCTCAAAAACATAAACAACTGAAAAGGAAAATAGTGAATCGTGATCAAAGAACCTGTAAACACAATCAGAATTCTTCTATTTACGATGGCAGCCATTGATAAAAGACTGATCAAACTCTCTCTCTATCTCTCTCTTCCTTGTTGTAACTGCATGTTCTGTTTTGGCTCTAGATGATGATAGATTATAGTCCTGCAAGTTGAATTTAATGGTGGCAATAGCAAAAATGTTTGAAATTGAGAGATTTTGAGAAATGGGTAGCTGAAATTATCACCTTCTGGGGAGAGAGATATTGAGATTTTGAGCTCCATTAATGGCGGGAATCAGAGGAAGCAAATGACGAAATGTCGGAGATGCCGTCGTGCTCCTCTTCATCACCCTGAATTCGTGCTGGGATGTGAAAGCCGGAGAATCCGCCTCCGAAGCCGAAAATCGCGGACGGATGGAACTGTGGCGGCTGATGGTCGCCGGTGGAAATGGTCATGGCCGGCGGGTCCATCCAAGCACTGAATGAAGGTGTGATACTAGACTGAAGGGGTCCCCTCTCAGAAAACATCTGGGTTTGGCCGAACAACGGCTGCAGAAACGGCAGTGTTGGCGGCGAGTTGAACACAAATTCCAGTGGTTCGCCTCCACCCCCACCGGCTTCCCAAGATGCCATTCTCTGGAAGCGTCCAATCTCCAGCGAGTGGCTTTCCGACCATCCGGCGGAAGTGAACCCCATAGGAAGGTTCCTGGAGAAAAGGGCTTGTTTATTGTGAGCTGGAGCTGGTTGGCTATGGTGGTGGTGGAGGAGAATTGGATCTTCAAACGACTGAAGCGAGAGCCTCAGATCTTGGCTCTCGCTACTGGTTATTGACAGGAAATCCGGCCGTGAAAAGCTCTGAAAAGGAATCGCCGGCGAATTTGCATCCGCAGAAGCACCCGTTGGGAAAAATGACTTGATAGTATCAGCAATCGAACCAGATTCCATAGACGGTGGCAGGAAGCTCCCGTTCTCACTCTTGTCCACCGCATCGACACGAAATTCTCTCTCTATATATCACTCCCATTCTGCACTCTCTCTCTTCATTTTGCCTTATTTTTTCATTTTCTAATTACTCTCTCACTTCTTCTGGGTATTCTCTCTACCAAGTATCACGTTGTCTAAGCTCCACTACTCACGTTAACCATGCAGGACGTACGTCACCATTTTGCTTTCTCTCTATACTCTATTCTCCTCTCTCTCTATCTCTCTCTTTATTTTGCTTTTCTCTCTTTGGTCTCTCTCTGTTGCACCCCCTCTTGACAGTGGTACCCCATGTCGCAGGGGTGTTTTCATCCCCTGTTTCAGTGGGTGAAAACACCCCCTGTTACGGGGTGACAGGAGGAAGGGAGAGGGAGGTGGAAGGAGGGAGAGGGACGTGGCGGGGGAGAGGCAATGAGGGAGAGGGAGAGGGAGAGGGAGGTAGCGAGGAGAGAGAAAGAGGGAGAGAGAGGTGGCGGGGAGAGAGAAGGAAGGAGAGAGAGAGGAAGAGAGAAATTAAAAAAAGAAAACAAAAAACAAAAATATTATATTAAAAATGATTAAAAAATTTAAAAAACGTGAAAATACCATTTTGCCCTTAAAATTCTATTAGTTTTAACAGAATCTCTAACGGAAGGACCAATTAAAACTGTTTTGATACGTAGGGGGTTTGAAATAAAACGGCGAAACTTAGAGGGGTTACTTAGAAATATATCAATAGTTAGAGAGTCTAAATTGTACTTTTCCCTTTATAGGGAACTAAAACAAGCTTTTCAATAGCTAGTTCCCATAAATCATGACAAGTAATTACTCCAATAGACCCTATATATCATTAAGACTCAATCCTGATATAATTCACTTAATAATATTTTTTAAAATATTTAATTTAGTCCTCGAAACTTTTACTCAAACTCAATTAAATAAGATAGAAAGAATTTCATGTACCAAATTGAGAAATAAAAAAAATATATGAACCGTATCTATAGGGATGACAAATATCAATGATATATCTTTAATACTATCATATCTCTAAAATTTCTCTCATATCTTAATCATAACGACTAGTAACAACTACTATTTGATCAAAATCTTTGAAATCCTCTAAACTTGAAACAGATTCATCAGTCGACCAACCAACGCCCATAAGTCGACTGCCCAATTTAGGTTGTAGCCCAAGCCAAACGTTTCTTACTCATCGGTCGACCGGTAATTCATGGTCTGTCGACCGAACGATACTCTCAAGCTAAAATCTATTCGCCCATCGGTTGACCGCCCATTCTCAATCTGTCGACCGGATGATTCAGTAAGTTTTACAAGTCCTATCTGTCGACCTAAGGATTCAGAGACTTTATATATTTTACACAAGTCGACCGATCACACTCCACAAGTCGACTGATCCTGCTGGAACTTCTTCCTTAATTTATTTCAATTCAATTCTTCGACATTTTCACCCCTCTAATTGATTTCTTTTCTCAGTTAGCTCCACTAAATTTTTAAATTCAATTTTAATCAATTATCAATGTTTCTTTTTTCAGTTACACATAGGAGCAAATAATTTAACTAATTAAGATCTTATAAAAAACACACATAATTATAAAAAACATTTTCATGTTGTGTCGAGATACATTAAGAGTTAAAATTTAATCTGAGTTGTTTTCCTTAGGTTCTTCGGAATTTTCAATCTTTTAGTATCCATCTCTGCATCCTTTATAATTTTCTTCATGATGTTATCGTCTCTGCATCCTTTATAATTACTTCATGATATTGTCTAGAACTCTTTAAACTGAAATACTCAATAAAATTAATAGTTCCACAAAAAACATCCACACTTAATTGTCCATCAAAATCTTAAGATCAACAAAAGCCAACCACAAAATTGAACCACGAAACTGAAAGGCGAAACCAAAAATTTAAATATATTTTTATTACATACTTGCCTTTATTGTTTTTTTTTATATATTTACAGTTTAACGCTACTATGTATATATATGTTTTTTTATTTATTTATTCAAATTACTACTTTCCTAAATTATTCAAATCTTTAATCAATCAAATTCATACCAAAACTGACCCTAATTTACCGACAGCAATCCTAACCCTAATACTTTATTCCCTCATCCCATATTCACTAGATCCTAATATCTCAGCCACCCCTCTCTCTCAATGCCCTAATATTTCATTTCTTCATGCATCAAACGACTGTCACCGACCCGCTGCCGCCACTGTCGTTCTCTTAAAATAAAATATTTCTCTATCTCCTCAAAGTTTTTAGAATCTCTATATTATCCACTTTCTCATTTAGGGTCACACGATATGATATAGTGGATCTGTAAAGCGAAAAGAAAACCTAGACCTGAGAAGAAAACCTAGATTGGAAATAGTAGATTTGTAAGGCCACTGTTCTTCGTGGTTGACTTGCAGTGGTGGATTGCGGTGAATGTACCTATCTCTCTTCTTTCAGTGCTTGATGTGAGGACAAACGGGCTGTGGAAGATTTTTTGCCGTGGTTGATTTTCGGTGGTGGATTGCAGTAGTGGTTGATTTGACGATAGTGGTCGATTGACGGCGGTAGTCGCCGTCGCTTATGCTCTCTCTTTCTTCTTACACTTTGCTTGCAAAAACATCCAACCCTAACACTACCTGTGCCTGTGCTCGTGCTCCGTCGTTCACTATGTCTTTTCCACCGTCAGTTCTTTCTTTTTCTCTTTCTCCACCTATCTCCATTTCCAAATTTGGAATTTTCAAATCTAGTGCGAATGTTCATGTTGTATGTTTTCGTTCTTAGATATGGTTTGAATGTTCTCTCTGTCGTACGCCTGTGTTCTCTCAATTTTTAGATCTGGTTTGAATGTTCATGTTGATTTTTTTCATTCTTAGATCTGGTTTGAATGTTCTCAGATCTAGTTTCTCTCTCTCCATTTTCTAGATCTAGAAAATTCTAGATCTGCGTTGAATATTCACGTGAAATACACAGATCTGAATGTTCATTCTCAGTGTATGGTTTGGTGGATGTTTATTTTGCAATTTGATGAATATTCATGTCGATTTTGTTAGATATGTTTTGAATTTGCAATTTTTATGAATATTCCCAGATCTTGATTTGTTGTTTGTTGTGTTTTGGGTGAAGTTCAGGTGGTTTGACAAAATATAAATGTATTAAAATGTTAAAACATAACAAATAAAAATATAAACATTCACAAATATATGTGACAGTTGCATTTGTGCAGTGGTATTGTTCGTAAAGATAGTAGACATAGGGAGCAATCTCTAGGAACTAAATTCTAAAAAACTTATAGGGATTAAAAACATATTTATGGCAGATAGTAGATAATTTTTTAATTAGTATATCTTAAAAGGACCAAATAATCATTTTTCTGTTTGGCCCTTTAATTTTAATTTTTTTGGTCAAAATGATTCTCGTATTTGTATACAATTCGAAATCAGAATCCTAGGTATTCTCGACGAGATTTAAGCCATCGGAAAAGGCCCATTGCTCGCCAACCTCATTGGTGGTGGCGGCGATGGAGCTCACCTAAAGCAATGACACGTCGGCGTTGCAGCCGATTTCAACCTATTTTTGCGTATTCAAAAGGAAGATCTAACGACAGTCGGCAGATCAAATCATGGCAGAAATCGAAACCCTAGGCATTCTCGACGAGATTCAGGCCATAGTCTCCGACAAGCTTCAAATGGTAATCTTTCTCTCTCCATCCCAACTCTCTCTCTAACTTTATCGAAGCTCTGAACATGCCCAATTTCTGGTCAATTGTTTCCGTTTCCATCTATCGTATCTATTTATCAGTGAACCAGACGAAAAGAACAAGTGATACTGTGCAGATCCTACAAGTATTATGAATATTTAAGATGATTTAATGGCTTTTAAATTCATGGTATCATCCTTTAGGTTTCCTACAAATGGCAGAGTCGTAATTTTTTGGTGTCATCAAATGCAGCGAAGCGGTACAATCTCTTATGAGTAAATACACTTGCTACCTGTCTTGATTCTTGTTGCAACTTTACTGAATGAGTTGTTCTTTATTCTTCTTAGATTGCGTCAGGAGTTCGTTGAAAAGCATGGAAGTGGGTTGGAAGTAGTTTATACCCTGTCAGGCTGGTTAAGAAAGAGTTGCTTACATGAAAAATATAGTTTTAAAAAAACCTTTATGAAAACATGTGTATTCTAACTTTAATACAAAACCCACGTTATTCGGTGTTCGGAACACCGGGTATGTGTTAATTTTTTTTTAATTAAAAGAACCGACATTCACAATGCCGGATTCTTTTAAATTATAAACGGTGATACACCGTTTTGGTTGGTCAAACGGTACAGATGTACCCTTTGACCAACCCGCTGAGCTGCAGCCTTTGCAGACTGCAAAGTGGTCCCAGCGTTGTGAATGTCGGGACCTCAACGCTATATATATATACCCTGTTTGAGTTTCATTTGCCTCATTCCTCCACACTTTTTGTTGGCAATGTCTGTTTATCAATAATTTTACAACTTCATAACTTCTTCCTCCTACTATAAAAGTAAGTTTTATTTATTTATTTTTGTTTAATTTATTTGTTAGTTTGATTACTATGTTTTTTACTTGTTGAATTATTTAGTTAGTCTATTTGTTAGTTAATTTACTTATTTAATTTATTAATTAGTTGATTAATTTAATTTGTTAGTTTAGTTGTTTAATTTCTTAGTTAGTTTGTTAGTTTAATTTGTTAATTTAGTTGTTTAATTAAAAACTATGCATTTTGACCCCTCAAAGTTTGAGCAAATTATACGAGAAATTATAAATTGAAATATAAATTATAATATATTATTTTTTTAAAAATTGTTAGTTAGTTAGTTACTTAAGTTTAATTTGTTAATTTAATTGTTTAATTAAAAAATGTTCACTTTGTCCCCTCAAAGTTTGACAAATTACACATGTGAAAAAATATAAATTGAAATAGAAATTATAATATATTGTTTTAAAAAAAATTGTTAGTTAGTTAGTTTAAATTTTTAATTTCGTTGTTTAAATTAAAAAATGTGCACTTTGGCCCCTCAAAATTTGATAAATTAGACATGTGGGAAAATTAAAAATAAAATAAAATTATAATATATTTTTTTAGAAAAAAAAATTAGTTAGTTAGTTTAATTTATTTTTAGTTTTGTTCAATTAAAAAATGTACACTTTGGCCCTTAAAAAAATGTTGGTTAATTAATTTAATTTGTTAATTTAGTTGTTAGTTTATTTTTTTTAATGTGTTTGAAAAAACTATTTTATTATTTTTAAAAAAAATATATTTTAATATTTTAAAATGAATTTTAGTATTTCAATTAAAATCAAATTAATTGAATCTATCGATTTGATATTTTAACTTGACGTTGAATTTATATTCCATTGAAAGTTAAATTAATTAAATTATTAAATAAATTAAACATAAATAAAATGAAAATGATTGAAAATTATACATGGTGAGAGATCTGTATCGTTCAATGGGACGTCATTGGCTTTTGGAAGACGAATTCTCATACTCTTTAGATTCAAGAGTTCATTACTCTTTAAGGTGGGTTGCAAGGATGCGGATGAATACACTTATTGTGTCAACCAAACAGAGATTATGGTGGACGGATGCACGCAATATAATATTCCAATAGTGCATCAATTGGTCAGAACAATGCCAATAGACATGCCACATAACCTTCAGATGGCATTGCATCGCTATCACGAAGAAAATAACCGAATGCAAATTCGAATTTATCAACACGAGCTTGAAATGACGGCACATGAGCGTCTCGAAGAATGTTCGGTTGTTGAAGCGTGTACTTATATGAGATGTGCAAAGAAACCTCAATATCAGTCAGATATTGAAATGTCTGATGATAAGAATAATATTTAATATTTTCGCATTGGTGAATTGCAGTTTAACTATGTATTTCTTTTGAAGTTTAATGTATCGTTTCTACGTTAAATTATAATAACGCTATTTCTACGAAACAACTGACTTTTTCTCTTTCAATTGATAGGTGGTGTTGGGTTAGTTTTTTTCAGTTAAGTCTTGTGTACATAAGTTCTAAAACATCATTTTTCAGTAATTATGTTTTAAAAAAACTATTTTTTTTTTGTAAACTCGTAATGTGCAGTATAATATTTGTAAAAAAACTATTCATCCTATAATTTTCGTGATGTATTCACATATTAATTCAAGTAAAGAAAGTTCATTTAGTTTTTCAAGTGAGGAGAACTCATATGGTGTTTGGGGTTGGCCTGGACCCTGGGATTACCATAGATGTTGGGTTCTACAACCATATTATGATGACTACTGAAGTGATCAAGACACCAACCTGATAGAGTATCGCGTCGGTCTACGCCAAGAATGGGAATACATGGTGAAAGAATCTAACAACCATATATCTTGTTTAAGAGATATGCACCAGTTCTGCATCGCTGAAGTTTTTAGATGCCTAGACAATGTATAATTGATGATACAATTGAGATTGAAGATGCCATTACACGAATTCTCCTGTAGAATAATCAAATGTTATTGCGCAAGAATACACATTAACTACTACAACTAGTCAATGAAATGGTTGCTGCAAGCAACAAAGCACTCTCTCAAATAGAATACCATAACGTGATAAATAACAATAAATATTTGTCTAAGGGGTAAATGTCCAATGAAGAATAAAGAATTTTTGGCAGTCCAATTGTCTTTTTTAAGTGTTTTCTTGTCACTGTTTTCGTGATGTTATGTATTGTATTTCTTATGTATTGTTTTTGTTACGAGTTTTGTAACAAACATCGTCAAACATGTTTCTAATTTATGTAATGTTTTTTTTTTCTTCTTTTTATAATTAATTATACTTGTTAACGCGTTTAATTTCAATATGATGTTTATGATTATTTTAAATTGTTTCGTTTTTAATATTATACTCTTTCAGTGTGCTCTATAATATATTAGGTGAAATAAATTAAACTATCCATTAGTTAAGTGATGTTTCAATTGATAGATGGTGGTGTTTGTTATGTATTGTCTTTGTTATACCTTGTTTATATCATGTCTGCCTTCGAAAAATAATCTTTCAAATTCACGATGAATAAATATGTATATACAAGTCTCGAAGATGGAGTAGAAAATACAACAAATGTGTATAATTATGTACATCGATATGTATTTACATAGAAAGCTGTTGATCTACTACTGTGTATATTGCTTCGTAAATGAATAAAGCATTTGAATAGGAGATCGAGAAAGGTGTCTAACATTCCGGAGAAATTCATTCTTAAAAGGCATACGGAGTGGAAAGTGGTTGAGTATATATATATATACGGTAGATCAACAACTTTCTAAATGTACAAACATTTCTAAAAAATGTATTTACTAATTATGTACATTCTTATATAACTATCTCAAAAAAAAGGTATTTATATTCTTATAGCTAAACTATCAACTATATAACTAACTATGTACCGCAACCCCTACGTTGAATGTTCCCCCACCCTCGGCATTGAGCAATAGGAGGTTTCAGAGCCTTCTCATGAACCAATGTAATCTGTCCAAACTCCATGAACGACTGTTGCATCATCCCCGAGGTGGCATCCACGTCATCTCCGAACCACAGTACTGGTGACACTTATCTTTCTAATCTTGTGGGTTGGACAAATTGACGTGCCCCGATTTTCCAGAAAGATGAAATAAATGAATATAAGGCGTAAAATGAGAAGGTTTTTTTTAAAAGCGTTGGTTTTCTCAAAAAAGCACATAGCCATTTAAAAAAAAGAAAAGGAATCGCCTTCTAGTATTGAGTTTAAATGGTGTACTAAGTCACCGAATTTAAGAAAAAAAAAATGCAAAAGGCCTAAGTAAAAATTGACAAAAAAAAAAAAAAGGTCAAACCAAATATTCATTTAAAGGCTCGGGGGTTAGTTACGGTTATAGAAGGTGTTAGGCACTCCAAGACGCCCGTCCGAAAACAATACCTTATATCCAATTAAGTCCAATTAGTTTAGTCCGAATATTTTATTTTATTTTGAAATCATTCCCTTCTAAAAAAGAAAATCTTTTCGTATTATATATATATATATATATATATATATATATATATATATATATATATTATCAAGGAATTTATATATTGAGGGGATGATCCCCTTCTAAGCCGCTCAAATATAAGGTGGGGAAATTTTCTCCACTATTTGACAACACATTAAATTTAACAATAAATAAATAAAAAATGTGCGCACGCGCGCGCACACACACACACTCTCATATACACACACACACACACACACACACACACACACACACTCATACACACACACACACACACACACACACACACATATAATTATACTTAAGTCAGGTCAATATTAATGAATCAACATGTTGGGAGGATTATCTCATTTCTAAACCTCAACCGCTCCAATGGAAGGTCGGGAGTTTTCCACCTCGTTTTGTCAGCACATTATATTTAACATAAGTTAAAGAAACGTGCGCGCACGCACACGCGCGCGCACACACACACACACACACACACACACACACACACACATATATATATATATATATATATATATATATATATATATATACTTAGGTTAGGTAAATCTACATATCGAGGGGAGTGGCCTCTATTCTAAACCGAAACTGCTCTAGTGGAAGGCCGAGAGTTTTTCACCTCATTTTGTTAGCACATTATACTTAACACAAGTTAAAGAAATACATACATACACATGCACGTGCACACACACACACACACACACACATGCATACACATACATATATATATGTATGTAGGTTAGGTCAATCTTCATATCAAGGGGAGTGGTCTCCCTTCTAAACCTAAATCGCTCCAACGGAAGGTATTGATATTTCCATCTTGTTTTATCTATTCATTAAGTTATTCACAAGTTTATATATATATATATATATATATATATATATAAAATTAATTTTCCAACCAAAATTTTAGTATAATAATGACTTATTTTATTTTATTTAAAAAAAAAAAAAGCATAAGTAAGATTTACAAAAGATGGAAGTTCACAACCTTAACTTAGAATTTTTTTTTCTTAATTTCTCTTCTTTTTCAAAAATAAATAAATAAATAATAATATTATTTTCCCTCAAGACTTCTATAAAAAAAAAAAAAAAATCCTAAAAATTTGTTCACTTTTCTCCTAAAATTGTTGCCTAAAATTGCCTTCCCAAAATTTCTCATTTTTTTTTTTGTCTCTTTGATGTTGTATTTATAGCTTAAGAGGTGCATGAATGATCTAGGGGACAAGGATCATTCAATTACCATAAAATAAGGGTAAAAATGGTAGCAAATGAAGAAAAACCGTACAAGAGTGATGGATGAACAGTAATTTTGGTGGAAATGGGCTGAACAAATTAAAATGAGGGGATGGGCCAAATGAAGCTGCAAATTGGGCAAAAAATACAAGAAATAGGCTAAAAAAACTTGAAATGGGTAAAAAATCGGAAATGGGGTGACCATGGGCTGGACAAAACTAATAATGAGAAAATTGGCCTAATTTGGGTTGGATTTGGGCCAGGAACAAGATGCAAAATGGGTTGGAAATGGTTGGCCCGCTGATCCGCGTACAATCCGAAGCTGCACAGGAGGGATAACTTCAAACAGATGTATCTTTCCCATACGAACTCTGATTTAGCTCTATAATCAGTCGTTGAAAAGCTCAGAGTGTCTAGTTTCATAACAAAATTATAACTGTATGTTTAGTTATATTCAAAAGAGTGGACATTGGTCTTCATTCTAGTGTTGAAAATCGCGACTTTTATCCATTTGATATTTTCTTTGCACATTTCGCTTCTAGAAATTGTGTTCTGATCCAAAATCTTCAAATAAGAGACATTGTTCCTGTTTTTTTTTTATTATTTATTTTTATTTTGTATTTTCTGAAATAAAATAAAGTTAAATAAAATAAAGTTAACTATAGAATAAAGCATCAGATTTTTACGGGGCAGTTAAAATGTCGTGTCTACAGCGCTCCTCTTTGTCATGCACGTTCTACTTGCTTGACAAAGACAAAAGACCACGTCATTTTGGTCGGCCCATTTTTTGATTTTCCAAAGCATTTATTTATTATTTATTTATTTGTTTTGAAATTTTAACAAAAGACGAAATAAAAAGAGATCTTTTTCAGGGTGTGATGGAAAAAGGATAGGAAATAGAATATGGATGAATTACAACCGAACCTTACAAGGGTTGCCTACGTATCCTGATAGTACCAAGAATCAGGTTACACGTAGTTCAATACATGCCCCAAGCGGGGCAAAAATGAATGGACGAGAGGGTACTCATGACGAAACATGTATTGATGAAGGGCACTCACAAAAATGCAAATATGGGCCCCCATGGAGAGGCAATGTAAAATGAAACAAAAGTAAACATACCTTTGGTAAGGAGGAGTGATACCTCTAGGCTAGTGGCCTCGAAAAACTGAACATGAAAGTAAGCATACCACTCTAAGCTGGTAGGGAGGAGTGACTCGACTTAAAAGCAAACATACCACCCGAAGCTGGTAGGGAGGAGTGGACTTGACGTGAAAGTAACATATCACCCTAAGATGGTGGTGGCGGAATATTACGTCATCACTTTCACCGCAATTGTACGGGTTAAGTTTTAATATAGATGGGAAGGAATAGGGGTTATCGTATCCATAGGGATTGGTTGAGATTATTATCGAGTACCACGATTGTCATAACCTAATTTTATTTAGACGATAAAAATTGAGTTTATAATTAATTAATACTAATACTAAGTTAATTAAACTAATTAACTATAATACTATATTGAGATGTTTAGGGAAAAACATTATCTAGGGATTAACTTTGTTTACAAAAACATATTTGGTCTCGTTTAGTTTACAATAATGGCGTTCGACCTATTGGACAATCTCTGTATTGTAAACTTACTCACCACCTCTCCCGAGTGTAAGACGAGTATGTTGATCCTAAGATTTTGATGAACAATTAAGTATTGATGTTTTGATGGAACTAATGTTTGATCAAGTGTTTCAGTTATTTAAAGTTCCAGTAATGAAGATGTCAAATTGAATGGATAATAAATGAAGATATCAAGATGATGAAGATGTATTAAGAGTCTGAAGAAATTAGGGAAAATAACCCAGGTAAATATTAACTCTTAATATCTCATTTAGGAACACACACATGACACAAAATGAGTTTTATTTTTTGTGTATTTTTGTTAAGTATAATTATTTGTTCCAATGTGATTTGAAAACAAATAGTTTTGAATGACTAAAATGAAATATAAGAATTTTAGTAGAGCTAATTTAGAGAAGAAATGTATTAAAATGAATTGGAGAAAAGTGTTCAGCAAAGAGGAGTTGACTGATAAGTTGACTGATGGGTATAAGACAAACATGCTGAATTGATCAGTCGACTGATAAGTCGACCGATGAGAAAAAAGTGAAGTCTCTCAATCTAGCAGTCGATTGATAAGTCGACCGATGAACGTCCTTGGCTACATCCTGAATTGGGCAGTCGACTGACCAGTCGACCGATGGAGCTGTTTCAGGATCTTATGCATTCCGAAATCATATCTAAAAGTAACCGTTTTTTGTTAAGATTTGAGAGACATTTCGGGGATATTATCTATATTTAAGATATGGTTCATATACTAATTAAATCTTATTAATATGGTTAATCAAATATTAATGTTTCTCAATTTGGTACTTGAAATTGATTCTAATCTATTTAATTGAGATTGAGAAATACTTTGGGGATTTAATTGAGAGTTTTGAAAGTTTTTATAAGTGTAATTGAACCTAATTGAAGTCCTTATGATATAAGGGGTCTATAAGAGCTTTTAATTGTCATGACACTTGTAAACTAGCCGTTAGAAGGCTGATTACATATTCTTTTAAATAGACCTGCGAATTTTATTAGCAATTTTAAGCAGTAAAGAAGAGAAATTATATCATATTATAAGAGTGAGATTTTCTAAGACTTATATTTATGAGAGTTTGTGAGTTATTCTAAGAGTGATCTTGTAGATCAATTGTGATTAATATTTGCTGCTACTGGATCTGAAGTTACATTGCTTTATCTGATTATTCTGTGGATTCTGGGTAAGATCTTTCCAATTATATTCTTTTATTGCATTACTTGTTTATATTTTGGAAATTGATCTTAGAAATTGTTTCTGATTTGTTAAAAAAAAAAATTTACAAACAATTTCTAGAATTTGATTACGTGCTTCAATTTGCTACCCATATCTTGTTAAAATCAGATTTTGTATCTCACGTTTTTCTATCACTAGTTGGGATATTAATTGAGTTATTATTTATTTGGGGTGGTAGAAGCTCCGAATGAGATTTACTTATCAATTTTTGTATTGGTGAGTTGTGACGGATTAAATCTCATTGGGGATATTTAATCAAGGGTAACAGGGTTTTAGTCTTTTCCTGTAAAGAGATTAAGGTAGTGATTCTTCTTAGATAAGAATTGTGTTTTTGTTTTGAGTGATTTTGTAACGGTTCAATCCTTACTGGGTAAAAGGATATTTGGAGTGTTTTGGTGAAAGTGATTTTAAGTTATTCTTTAGACTGTAAAAAGTAGACGTTCTTCCTTAACTTGAGAAAAGAAAATTGTAAAGGTTGATTCTGAGTCTATAAAAGAATCGTTGTGGGGGTTTGGTTCCTACCTATAAAGGGATCTTGAGAATTAGTGGGTGCGAATTTCCTTGGGACTCGGAGGATTGGACTAGCCAAGAGTAGCTTGGTGAACCAAGATATATCTTGGTGTCCTGCATTATTAATTTGTTTAATTTTGCTGTTTGGATGTGCACTTAGATTGATTATATTATTCTGTTGTGTTATAAAGATAATAATTAATTTAGGCATAAAATTAATTATTTGATTTATTCAAGTTTTATTTTAATTATTTTTTAATTACCCAATTCACCCCCTCTTGGGTATTCTACTAGGCCAACAGAGTGAATATGAGACTTCGCGTCAACGAAAAAGTCCCCCTCAACGTTCTAACGACACTAGGTCACATGAGTCTTGCCCCAACGTTATTGATTACATACTTTCTAACTCCCTCCTGGGTTATTATATCGTCGCGTTGTGTTTACCCTAGTCCAAATTCGGGGCTACCTCTCCTGAGTGTCAAACCCCGTATTCTTTATATATCTAAACAAGCATATAATCAAATAATAATGGTAAACACAATCGACACAGCGAAGAACAACCATTAACGAAACACAACTCAAAGAAACAACGATTTCATAACATAAATTAATCCCTAGACAAAATCTATTTAGCTCATGACCATAACCATTTATACAATGAAAACCGAGCTAAACATGCTCAACAACCTACTGAAGTTAAGAAAATAAATAGAGAAATGGAAGAACTTACCCGTAGTTGGAAGATTTGCCGCTAAAATCGTTCAACGATCGCTTCTCATTTTTCACAACATGTTCTTCTCCTTCAGAATTGGTTTAGCACACCCCAAAATACTCTTAAAATATCCTAAATCGAAGGAGTCTCTAATGAGCTCTCTCTTGGACGAAATAGAGGAGATGAGAATAAATAGGGAGCCAAAATATCTAAATAAATATTTGATCTGTGTGCAGAGTGACCGCCGCGGTGGTGTGTATGTCTGCTGGGTCACGACCTCGGCCGTGGACATGACGGTGGGAGCAGAGTCCTTTCTGTTCTTTCACTGATACGGCGGTGGATATTCAACAACATTTAGGCCTTCTCTGCATATTGACTATCGCGGTGGTGGTTTGGTCACCATGGCGGTGGGCTACCGTTCTAAATTTTGCCCTTATGCTTGTTTTTCCATCGTTCTTCTATCATTCTTGATCCGATTTGATTGTTTATGATCCGTTTTCATTGCTTTTCACTCTATACACCTTATTTACACCAAAAATACATAGAAACGTATTAAAACGTAATAAACGTACTCGAAAACTAACAAGTTGGGTTTGGAAATAGATAGGTAAATTGCACCAATCAAATACCCCCAAACTTGGAATTTTTGCTAGTACTCGAGCAAAACACTCACACAATACAAAAAACTATAACAACTAATTACAAAATTTAAAAACTAAAAATGAAAAACATTAAAAACAATAATTTGCAAGATTTGAATATCATCTACCAGCCAAATGATTCTTCCCTCATTGGCCCCCAATCTTATCAAGTTCAAGAATAAATCACACCATGTGGTGTTATAGAATTTCAACATTCAATGATAGTAAGTGTCATTCTAGATCCTGTCAAATTGTGTGTGTTAAAACTCAAATATACAACTATCCGTTGATCAGATAGGATTATCCTTCAATAAAGTTCGTGACTAAAACCATTTATGTATAGGGAATCCATAAGCCTGACCTGAGTTTTATTCTCTACTAATGTAGGCTCGGAGGTTCAGAAAGATCAATTGGTTTTGGTTCGGTTTCTGGAAAATGGCAAGGGTATTTTGGAAATAGAAACAGGTTAACGTCATTAACTTGACGATACCCGAGGCATATGGCTTGGCACACTCACACTCAAACCCCTATAGATAAATTGAAACAACCCTGAACATACATTTAAGAATGACGTACTCACTTGTCAAAAGAAATGAAAATTTAAACAATATTTACATTTTTTTTAACTTATCACACCACCAAACTTATTTGATTTTTAGAATTTTACGGGTGTGGTTAAGACAAAAGGAAAACGACAAGTGAGTACTCGAATACCAAACCAATTAAAAAGTTCGCCCGAAACCCAACCACTCACTTCAAGTAGTATTTGCAACTACTAACTTGATTCACTCAAATTGTGCCTTAGGCTTAGCGATATAGGTTTGAAAAAAGTTCAATTTTCCATGGTATTAGTTAAGTGTTCAGAATTGAAATGGATATTTAGCTTTGACAGGGTAATGAGGGATAAATGATATTACATGGTAGGCTTAAAAGGCTCAAGCGATCAAATAAATGCCTAAATCATATCTCCCGAACTACCTCGCCTAGGATTTTGCCTCAAATTCTCCCCAAATCAAGTTCTAAAATCCCTACTGTCATGAATTTGGTTGACGGATAATCGTTTTCAAATCAAATAGACAATTATACATTGAGTTTACGTGCTCGTGCATTTAAGATCCACAATAAATTTTACTAAAACGATACGTCAAGCACACAGAACTCACATGAAAGAGCTTTAAGCTCGACCTCAATAAACAATCAAGAGACAGACTCATCATTGAGTAATGGCCCTGATGAAGTTAAAACTCATCACAAAACAACAACTAAACTAAACAAACTAATCCTAAACAAACATGCAAACATAGAAAATAATAAAACATACTACACATCACTGCCAAACTTAAAACAGACAGTGTCCTTAACAACTCATCAGCGATCCCAATGACAGCATATATCATGATAATAAAGATGGGGGTTTAGAACACGTACCTGGGAGGCGAGAGAATCTCGCCTCCAAATCAAGTCGGCTGTGATGGATTTAACATATTTTTGCCTTGGAGAAGTGCTCGTCAAAGAGCATCTTCCGCCCATAGTACGTGTCATACAATATCACGTACGGGTCTTGGTTTAATATGCCCTCAAGATTCGCGAGATTTAACATGATTTGGTTCAAGCTTTCAACACGACTTTCCACCGGCTCATGTACTTGGTGGGCATGAAAGAGCATTGCTTTTGGCGGCGAAGGATAAATGAGCTACATCAGATCCTCATAGATGTAATAATCTTGGATCGGTGGTGGCATCAATATTTGGATCTCAAGAGATGAAGAATCACCATTGTCGCTCCATGCTTGGGTTCCCGTCTCATTCATGTAATCATAGTTGAACTCTCTTAAGCTCCTTCCGCTCGTTTTTGATTTCTCCTGGTGGCTTTCATATTCGGATGTGGCTTGTTCATCTCTCAGTGCCACCGTCTCTGACTCAGACTCAATAAAGCAAACAAGCTAACCGATTTGAGTCTGTAGGGACATTATGGTCTCATCAATTTTAGTACAAATTGCCTCAATGTTGTCAAGACGATCTTCATGTTCATTGATCCAGTCATTCGTCTCCCTCTAGAATGCTTGAGTCTCCCCAATAAAATTAGCAAATATTTCTTCCAAGGTAGGGGAAGACTCAACGTATTGGTCTGAGGTGTCAATCTATGGCTACAAAGTAGTAAAACTATCCCCCAAGCTCTGATAACTTGGTGAATAATTCCAATACTGAAAATCAAACTTGGCCATGTCTTCCAAAAACTAATAGGCTTCATCCGCGGATAATTGGTCCAAAGAGGTGGTATCTTTTCCTCTACCCAATTTCAGGTTGCGGCTAATAATTCATCGAGGAAGATCAGTAATTGACACTTCCTTGGGAAACGATGGTTCGAAAATCGGAACAACAATTCCTTGTAACGATCCCAAGCACTATAAAATGGCTCGAAATTTCATTGAAAGAAATGCATCAATACTCGTCGATCTAACATCTTCAATTACCCTACATAATAAATAAAAACAAAACTATAAACAAAATTTATACACAAAAGAAATGCCTAAATTAAAATCGGGTCATTTACTCACAATATCAACAACAATTTAAAACACAATCCCCGGCAATGGCGCCAAAAACTTGGTGGCGGAATATTATTTCACCACTTTCACCACAAGTGTACGGGTCAAGTTTTAGTATAGATGGGAAGGAGTAGGGGTTGTCGTATCCACAAGGATTGGTTGAGATTATTATTGAGTACTGCGATTGTCATAATCTAATTTTATCTAAGCAATAAAAATTGAGTTTATAATTAATTAATACTAATACTAAGTTAATTAAACTAATTAACTATAATATTATATTGAGATGTTTAGGGGAAAATATTATCTAGGGATTAACTTTATTTACAAAAACGTGTTTGGTCTTGTTTAGTTTACAATAATGACATTCGACCTATCCGATAATCTCTGTATAGTAAACTCACTTGCCACCTCTCCCGAGTGTAAGACGAATGAATATGCGACTTCACATCAACGAAAAAATCCCCCACAATATCTTAACGACACTAGGTCACATGAGTCTTGCCCCAACGTCATTGATTGCACATTTTCTAACTCTCTCCCGGGTTATTAGATCGTCGTGTTATGTTTACCCTAATCCGAATTTGGGGTTACCTCTCCCTAGTGTCAAACCCCGTATTCCCTATATACCTAAACAAGCATATAATCAAAGAATAATAGTAAATACAATCGAAATACCGAAGAACAACCATTAACGAATCACAACTCAAACAAACAACGATTTCATAAAATATATTAATCCCTAGACAAAATCCATTTAGCTCATGGTCATAACCATTTATACAATGAAAATCGAGCTAAACATGCTCAACAACCTACCGAAGTTAAGAAAATAAAGAGAGAAACGGTAGAATTTAGCCGTAGTCCGAAGATTTGTCACTAAAACCATTCAACGATTGCTTCTTGGACGCGGCCATTTAAAACGCTCACGTCTGATTTTACTCACAAGCGCACGGGGTCAAGTTTTAGTATAATGGATTGTGAGATCGGATATCATTCCACTGGGGATAGTGTAAATTAGTTAAATACTGCAATTTGCATAGTCTTATATTATCTCGACTTTTCAAGAATTGTTTATATTAACAACTAAAATGAATTACAACTATTGGGTTAGTTCCAACTATATTGATTACCTAGGTATTGATTTCTTTCACTTAATACATATTTGACTTCGTTTAGTTAACAATAACGCTGTTTATCCTATCCGACAATCTCAGTATCTAGAACTCGCTCACTCCCTCTTCCGAGTGTAAAGCGAACGAATATATGACTTCGCGTTGACGCCGAAGTCTACCTCGAACTTCTTTTCGAACACATAGTCATATGAGCCATGAACCAATCTCATGGATTACACATTCTCCAACTCTCTCCCGGGTTATTGGATCGTCACGTTGTGTTTAACTCTAATCCGAATCTGAGGTTACCTCTCCTGAATGTCAAACCCCGTATTCTCTAATTATCTAAACTAGCATAATATCAGGAATGACACTAAACACAATCAGATTTAGATAAACAACCATTAAAGTAACGTATATTCAATCAAATTAGTATTTACATGACTTACAACAACACCTAGATAATATTTATCTAAACTACATGATCTTAGCTATATAAACATACAAAACAAGAAGGATTCAACATCATTAGATAATGAAAAGTAATTACAAAGATAAAAATAAAGGAAGAACGATCAACTATGAGAGTGGAATGGTTCACTGTCACTAAGGATCGCTCCGCAAATGCTTCGTCTTCTCAAAAGATGAACCTCTTCTTTGATCTCTCAAGAATGGCTAAGGAACACTATGCTAAGGTTAGGAATATTCAGAACTTTTTTTCACAAGTGGGGGAGAAACTTTTATAGGCCCAAGGTTTCAAAAATATCTAGAAATATCTTTTTGTCTATCCAGAGCTGATCGCCTAGGTGGTGGGATTCACCGCCTAGGCGGTGGGTATGTCGGTTTGGCTTTCGCCGCAGCGGTGGAGAAGACGGTGAATTCAGGACCTCTTTGCAGTTTCACCGCCTAGGCAGTGGAATAAGCTCCAAACTCTCTACATTTTCACCGCCTCGGTGGTGGCCAGACCGCCTAGGCGGTGGGACTTGTTCATTTTCAGCACTCCCAGCTTTCTACCGCCTCAGCAATGGCCTGACCGCCTAGGCAGTGGGACTGCAGTATTGATCCCTTGTATTTTTCTAACTTTTCTTCGTCGTTTTCCCACCATTTTGCACGTTTATTGCTCGTTCACATTCCTTCACCTGATTTACATAAAAACAACTAAAACTCAATTAAAGCATTAATAAAACACTCAAAAATTGGCAAATTCGGCTTAGGAGTAGATAGGTATTTTCAACCTATTAAATACCCTCAAACTTGGAATTTTGCTAGTCCTCGAGCAAAACACCCTCACACTAAATCAAACTAACTACACTAATTAGCTAATTTCTAAACTAAAAATAAATAAACATTAACAAATAAGAAGTAAACACATGTGAGTTTCAAGTTTCATTGAAGAAACCAAGTGGTTCTTCCCTTAACAACCCGTAATCAGATCAAGTTAAAGAATAACACACTCCATGTGGTATTATGGAATTTCAACACTCAATATCAGTTAAAACCATTCTAGATCCATTTGAAATGTGTGTGTGTGTGAGAACTCAAGTATATAATCATTCAAACACCAGATTAGATTATTCAATAGCTAAGTTCATGACTTAAACCATAAGGGATTTGGAAAATCATATGCTTGACTAGGCTCGACTATCCACTAATGTAGGTTTAGAAACTCACAGAGATCAATAGGACTTGGTTAGCTTTGAGAACAGCCAAGGGCATCATAGTAAAAGAAAACAGAAAATCGTTGTAATTCAACGATACCCGAGGCACAAATGCTTGTTGCTAAATCTCTCTCGTAACCCCAAACATTGAAAATACAACCCTGAACAAGAATTTAAGAACTTCGTATTCACTTGTCGAAAGAAACGGAATTAAAAACTATATTCACATAGTTTGTTTTTTAGATAAACAACCGAGCACACCCCCAAACTTATTTGAATTTATACAATTTTAGAGGCATGCAAAAAGAACTAAAAGACTGACAAGTGAATACGCTAATACCGAACCAATAACAATTTGTCCAAAACCCCTATCGCTCACTTCAAGTAGCATAAACTAATGCTACTTGATTTCACTCAATTTTGAATTTTAGGCTTAGAGACAATGGTTTGGAAAGATTTAATTGGCTAAATTATAGAAATGTATTTAGAATTAAAACGTTTATCGGCTTCGACAGGGGAACGAGGGAATAAATTTTTCAGGCTAGTTTCAAAAGGTTCAAGCGATAAAATTGAAAGCCTAAATCATGCCTCTAGAATTACCTCACCTATAATTTCATCTCAAGCCTCCCCCAATCAAGTTCAAGATTCCTCATTTCTGTCATGAACTTATTATTAAATAATCGGCGTCAAATCGTTCAAATAATTATACAATGAGTCTATGCGATCGTACGATTTAGGATCAAAATAATTTTTACCTAATCGACATGCTAAGCACACAAGACACACAAGATACACATGAATGGCATTACCCCCGACCTCGATATACAATTGGAGGATAATTTTTATCATCGGGAAATGGCCCAGATGAACTCAACAACTCACATGCAAAAACGACTTCATTCATTAACATATATATATATATATATATATATTCTAAATCTAAATACTAACATACATACACTAACTAAACATTACACATGCATAGACAAAGATTAAAATACAACTTAACTAGAAATTAAAATCTACATTATATATTAGAACGTCTACAAAGCGTAACTACATATACATAAAACATCCAAAAATAATATATCCAAAAAAAAATTATTCATCCTTTTCTTCAAAAAAAACAAAAATGGATGAACACCCCTTCAAACTTAAACATGACAGTGTCCATACCGTCTAAGCAGCGAACCCAATTGTAATATATAACATTCATTGAAAAATATTGGGTTGGAACACATACCTAGTAGATAAGACATAGAAGTCTCATATCCTACTGTCCTTCCGGTAGAACATCATCGCCACCACTGTTGCATCGGAATGGAAATTGTGGCAGTTGCAAAAGGTGAGGCGACATTTGCAGCATAGGCAGATAAGCGTTCATCTCGATGTCGAGGCCCTCGCAAATTAGTTGGTGTACTTGAACGTAGTGCCTCGAGCATTGATCCAGGTATGTCCCAAGCTCGGATCAATCAAATCTGAACAACTCAAACCAACATCACCACACATTGACACACAGTTGGTTCAACACAAATTCAACAACGTAGCAATGAAATCTATCTCCACACATTGACACACTCCATAGAAATAATATTCGTTACCAAGATTCAAGCAAAAACCCCAAAATGAAAAGAAAAATCGCGAAAATGGGGCCTAGGATTTAGGACATAAACCAAATTCAACCATTTTTGAAATGTAGATGGAAATCATCCTATAATTTCATCATAAACATAAAATATAAGTTGAAAAAAAAATTACTTAATAGAATAAATCGGATCAAATGGCTTGAAATTGGAAGAAATTGCCCTCTTGGTTCGCAAACCCTAAAAATCCAAAAATGGGGCCTGAATCTCAAACTTGGTGAATGATTTGAGGTGCAAATATCTAATATGGAATAAGGAAGGTGGAATTTTGGGTTTTGGAATGGTTTGGTAGGAGGAAACTAGAGAGTTTTTGGAGTATTAGGGGTTGGAATTCGGTCAAATGAAACGGGTATAGTGTTTTAATCGAACAGATGGATTCACCGCCGCGATGTGGGATCACTGTAATGGTGGGGAAGTGTCTTTTTTTAAATCATAATATCCTGAAGTCTCACCGCCGTGGCGGTGGATTTCACCGTTGTGGCGGTGAAGTGTTTTGCTGAAAATGGACCCATCCTGTATTTTCACCGCCGTAGCAGTAGATTCATACCGCGGCGGTAGGCTTCTGCTGATTCTCTTCATTTTTCTCAACAAAACTCCTCACCACTCGCTTCCACTTCGCTATTTCAACGATTTTTCAGTACAAAACACAACCCTGAATATCCATACTCCTAGATTCATCACCAAACATGTTCCAAGACTATTCCAGCCTCCAAAAAGTAATTAATAGCAAAAATTGAGCAACTTTCATACCCTCAGAGATATATAAAAAAGATTTGATTGATTTAATGTCCCTAGCTAGACCAAATTTGCTTGATTTAACGTCCCTAGCTGGACTTGCATTCCCTCGGGTTAGTTTCCATATTACTTAGAAACTTTCCCATGGATTGATCCTTAACAACACTTGCAATTTGATCGATTTGAGTTTCTAAAGATTTCACGGTTGCATTCGTGTTCGTACACGTGGTCTCAATCGTGTCAAGCCTTACCTCATGTTGGTTAAGCCGGCTGTGCATCTCATGCAAAATTGTCTGAGTCTCCTTCATGAAAGAACCCAACACTTCATCCAAGTTTGGTTTTGGATTATGCATCGAGGGTTGTTACATTTGACAATTTTGTTGTATTAGAAATCCTTGAGCTTGAGTTTTACATCTAGTCGATGGTCTCAACGTGTTCTGATTGTTCGCATATGAAAAGTTTTCATGATTGCGCGGGCCTAAAAGTATAGGCACTATTGTTTAAGAAATGACATTCTTCAAAATCACTATTCAAACCAGGTTGAGAACCGCTTACAAAATTCTCCTCTTCATGACTTGATGAAGTACCCTTAGTAGACAAGGCGACCAATTGTTCTGAGAGTTTGGTGACTTTGGCTGATAAGGTCGCGATGTGATCGGTCTCTTGAATTGTAGCGACCTTTCGTCCCGTATTCCTCTCATTCGGCCATTAGTAATTATTGGCCTCCATCTCCTCCAATAATACGCTTGCTTCAATTGGAGTCTTTGATAACAATGATCCGCCCGAGGCAGTATCAACTGTGGTTCTAGTTTGGCCGTCCAACCTATTGTAAAAGAGTTGGGTTTGATGCCAATCTTGATACCCATGTTGGGGGCACTTTCGCAACAAGTCCTTGAACCTATCCCATACCTAAAAGAGTGTCTCGAAGTCTCGTTGGTGAAACTGTGCAATCTCGCTTGTCAACTGTGAGGTCTTCGACGACAGGAAAAAATTGGTAGGGAACCTTTTAACAAGGTCCTCCCATGTATTGATACTACCCGGTTGGATTGATGTAAACCAACCCCTTTCTTGATCACGAAGAGAAAATAGAAATTGTCTCAACCAAATTATGTCCTCCGCAATTCCATTGATCTTAACAGTATCGTAAATCTCAAGAAAGGTTGCCAAATGAATGTTGCGGTCTTCTTGAATATTCCCGCCATATTGGTTCTGTTGTACCATGTTGATCAGGGTGGGCTTCAACTCGAAGTTATTAGTTTGTACCGGTTACCTTCGAATTCCAGAATAATTATCCAGTATCATCGGCCGATAATAGTCTTTGAGGACTCATTGATTCGTAAGCACCGGGGGCTACTGAGGAAGTGTCTGCGGCACCGGCGGTTGTTGGGCACGTTTTGCATAGACTCTTCTCCACCGTTCATAGTTTCGGCTTGGTTTCTTCTCTTTCTTCTTATCTGTTGCAAAGTTTTCTCAATCTTAGGATCTAGAGTGAGAGACTCCAAGCTCTTACTACGTCGCATGGATTGCTCAATCACAACAAATAAATCAAATAAACAAATTAATTGAATGAAAATAAAACAAAAGAATTATATTAATTAATATTCAACCACTTGGTTACAATATCAACCAAATTAACACATATCCCCGGCAACGGCGCCAAAAACTTAGACGTGACCATTTAAGATGCTCACGTCTAACTTTACTCGCAAGCGTACGAAGTCAAGTTTTAGTATAATGGATCGTGAGATCGGATATCGTTCTACTGGGGATAGTGTAAATTAGTTGAATACTGTAATTTGCATAGTCTTATACTATCTCGATTTTTCTAGAATGGTTTGTATAAACAACTAAGATAAATTACAACTATTGGGTTAGTTCTAACCATATTGATTACCTAGGTATTGATTTCTTTCACTTAATACATATTTAACTTTGTTTAGTTAACAATAACGCTGTTTATCCTATCCGGCAATCTCTGTATATATAACTCGCTCACTCCCTCTTCCGAGTGTAAAGAGAATGAATATATGACTTCGCATTGACGCCGAAGTCCCCCTCAAATGTCTTTTCGAACACATAGCCACTTGAGTCGTGAACCAATGCCATGGATTGCGTACTTTTCTACTCCCTCCCGGGTTATTCGATTGTCGCGTTGTGTTTAACCCTAGTCCGAATTCGAGGTTACCTCTCCCGAGTATCAGACCCCCGTATTCTCTAATTATCTAAACTAGCATAATATCAAGAATAACGATAAACACAATCAGATTTAGATAAACAACCATTAAAGTAATGTATATTCAATCAAACTAGTATTTACATGACTTACAACAACACCTAGATATTATTTATCTAAACTACATAATCTTTGCCATATAAACATAAAAAACAAGAAGGATTCAACATCATTAGATAATGAAAAGTAATTATGAAGATAAAAACAAAGGAAGAACGATCAAATCTGAGAGTGGAATGGTCCACTGTTGCTAAGGATCGTTCCGCAAATGCTTTGTCTTCTTCAAATGATGAACCTCTTCTTTGATCTCTCAAGAATGGCTAAGGAACACTATGCTAAGGTTAGGAATGTTCAGAACTCTCTTTTCACAAGTGGGGGAGAAGATTTTATAGGCCCATGGTTTCAAAAATATCTAGAAATGTCTTCTTATCTGTGCAGAGATGACCGCCTAGGCGGTGGGTATGTCGGTTTGCCTTCAAAAACAGCGGTGGAAGAGGCGGTGAATTCAGGACCTCTCTGCAGTTTCACCACCTAGGCAGTGGAACATGCTCCAAACTCTCTGCACTTTCACTGTCTTGGTGGTAGGACTTGTTCTTTTTCAGTACTCCCAGCATTCTCACCGCCTCGGGAGTGGGACTGCAGTATTGATCCCTTATATTTTTCTAACTTTTCTTCGCCATTTTCCCACCGTTTTGCTCGTTTATTGCTCGTTCAGATTCCTTCACCTGATTTACATAAAATAACTAAAACGCAATTAAAATATTAATAAAACACTCTAAAACTAGCAAATTTGGCTTAGAAGTAGATTGGTATTTTCAACCTATCACTTCTATTTCTTCGCAACGTGTTCTTCTCATTCGAAATTGGTTGAGCACACCCCAAAACACTCTAAAAATATCCTAAACCTAAGGAGTCTCTAATGAGCTCTCTCTTGGCCGAAATAGAGGAGAGGGGAATAAATAGGGATCCAAAATATCTAAATAAATATCTAATCTGTGTGTAGAGTGACCACTGCGGCGGTGAGTATGTCTGCTGGGTCATGGCCTCGGCCGTGGACACGACAGTAGGAGCAAAGACCTTTCTATTCTTTCACTGCTGCGGCGGTGGATATTCAGCAACATTTAGGCCTTCTCTGCATATTAACAGTCGTGGTAGTGGTCTGGTCGCGATGGCGGTGGGCTGTCATTCTGAATTTTGCCCTTATGCTTATTTTCCCACCTTTCTTGATTCGTTTTGATATTTTATGATCCGTTTTCATACCTTTTTCACCCCACACACCTAATTTACACCAAAAATACATAGAAACATATTAAAATGTAATAAAACATACTAAAAAACTAACAAGTTGGGTGATAGGTGTGATCTACCTATCTATTTTCAAATCGAACTAAGTTAGTTTTTTAGTGTTTTTATAGTATTTTATTATGTTTTAATTAGTTTTTATTCTTTTTGTATAAATCAGGTGTGTGGGGGTGAAAATATGGGAAAACAAAGCATAAACGATTAGATCGAACTAAGAATGGTCGAAGAAAGGTGGAAAAACAAGCACGGAGGCAAGATTCTGAAAAAAAAAACCACCGCTGCGGCGGTGAAAATGCATAGAGGGCCAATTTTTGCTAGACATCCACCGCCGCAGCAGTGAGATCCATCACTGCGGTGGTGAAACTACAGGATAGTCACCAAATCCACTGTTGTCTTCACCGCCAAGGCGATCACTTAACCGACCTACTCACCGCCGCAGCGGTCACCTCTGCACCTATTAGATATATTTTTAGAATTTTTTTAGATATTTTCCCTATTTAAGCCATCATCTTCCCTCATTTTTGGCCTCTCTTGCATGCTACCATCCTTAGAACATATCTAGGGGTAGGTTGAGGAGTTTTAGAGGGAGAGCTCACAACCCGAAAGAGAAGAAGAAGGAGAACCGATCGTTGAACGGTTCAAGCGAAATCCTCAGAATTAGGCTACGTTCTTCAGTTTCTTCTTTTATTTCTTTAACTTAGGAATTTGTGAGCATTATTTAGCTCGTGCTTTATTGTAAATACGGTTATGGCCGTTAGTTAGACATGGATTGTTTAGGGATTAACAATATATTTATAAATATGTGATTTATATGATTTCGGTGTTTTGTTTATGTCTGTTCTTCCAAGTTTGATTGTGTTCATCGTTATTTTATGCATGTATGCCTGTTTAGATATATCGAGAATACGGGGTTTGACACTCGAGAGAGGTAACCCTGAATTCAGATTAGGTTAAACACAACACGACGATCCAATAACCCAGGAGGGAGTTGGAGAGTATGCAATCGATGACGTTGTGGCAAGACTCACGTGACCTAGGGTCGTTAAGACGTTGAGGAGGACTTTTTCGTTGACACGAAGTCGCGCGTTCCCTCGTCTTACACTCGGGAGAGATGGCAGGGGAGTTTATGAACCAAGATTGTCAAATAGATTGAACACCGTAAATGTAAGTCAAACGAGATAGAACACGTATTTGTAAACCAAGTTAATCCCTAGACAATTCTTTTCCCTAAAACATCTTTTCATATTAGTATAGATTAAATTAGGTTATATTAGTATTAGTATTAATTAATTAAATACATTTTTTATCGCCTAGATAAAATTAAGTTATGATAATCACAGTACTCGATAATAACGACAACCAATCCCTATGGACACAATACCCTTACTCTACCAACCTTTACTAAAACTTGACCTCGTACACTTGCGAGTAGTCAATACGCGAGCGTGTAAAAAATGCTCGTCGTACATTGGGTTTGGAAATAGATAGGTAAATTGCACCTATCAGCTGGTAAGGATGAGTGGACTCAAGATGAAAGTAAATGTACCATCCTAAGCTGGTAGAGAGAAGTGGACTTGACGTTAAAGTAAACGTACCACCCTAAGCTGGTATAGAAGAATGGACTCAACGTGAAAGTAAACATACCACCCTCAACGGGTAGGGAGGAGTGGACTCGACATGAAAGTAAACATACCACCCTAATCTGGTAGGGAGGAGTGACTCAGCAAAAACGTAAGCATACCACGCTAATCTGGTAGGGAGGAGTGAATTCACCAAAAAAATTAAACATACTACCCTAAGTTGGTAGGGAGGAGTGACACAAGTGTATAATCTTTGGAATGTACCCCAGCCTGTAGCGGGGGAAAAGTGAGAGAACTGAAGTATAAAATGTTCCCCAGCTTGCGGCTGGGGCATGAATGACAGGATAAACTATAAAATATTCCCTAGTTTGCAGCTGAGGCTAAATGGCCACCTTCGATGACTTGTGATTCCTTCCCCCCCCCCCCTTTTAGCCGTAATCGCTTCAGTTGATAACGTTTGGATTGGTGTGGTATCGCGAGATTTATCCGTCTTATTTTTCTTTCAATTCTAAAGGTGTACCCTGTGGGGGTTTTCTCTGGGTTATTGGCGGGGTCCGACATCATACAATATCTCCCATTAATTTTATTTCCTTTTTCCTGCTGATTCTCATTTTCTCATTTCTGCTAGGCGTATTCGGTATTAGGGAAATCATGTACTCCTACTTGTTTCGTATTTCTTAAATCCTGCAAAATTGGTTTAGTGACAATATTGAAAAATGTATAAAACTTTACTAAAACAGGTATTTTTATCACCAGATAAGATTGCTACGAGATTCAAAGCTTGACTATCGGACAAGTATGATTTGAATGCCAATCTAAGCTAAACCTGATGTTTACTTTTTCAGCTTCAAACTCCTTCTAAATCCATCAAGTTTTGAACATGGAAATATCCATGGTCGATGAAAGTTAGCCTTAGTGATTTTTCGAAAAAAGGATTCCCGGGGTAATCTACCTTTTTTTTTTTTTTTTTTTTGGTATAGTACCTGCATTCTTTTCATGGCACTCTTCTGAGTTTTCACCACTTTCGAGCCGCACTCTTTTTTTAAGAAACAAATAATCACAAATCGAAACAACTTACTTTGAAAATAAAGCTCTTTATTAGGAAAAGTATTTCTTTATAGAATTTGAGTTTAAAGGCTCGGGAAATACACCACCATCCATTTCCTGGAGAATCAACGCTCCACCGCTCAAGACCTTGTGGACAACAAAAAGACCTTCCCAGTTTGGGGCGAACATGCCCTTGGCTACATTTTGGAAAATAGAAAGATTTTCTTCAATACCAACTCACCGGCACTGAAGACTCTAGGGTATACCCACTTATCATGAGCTCTAGCTATTCTCTGTCTATAACACTATCCATGGCATGGCATATTGATGTCAGCCGTTTTTCATTGATTAAGCAAAATTGGTCTAATCTCTGTTACACATATTCAGTTTCATCGAGCTCGACCTCCATGAAAACTCACAGAGATAGAATTTCCACTTTTGCTGGTATCACTGTTTTTTTTTTTTCCATAGATCAGAGAGTAGGGGGTTTCCCCTGTCGAGGTTCAGACTGAAGTTCAGTAAGCCATCAAAGCATATGGAAACATAACATCCTACTCCTTATAGTTATTGATCATATTTCGGAGGATTTTGTTTATATTCTTATTGGCAGCTTCTACTGCTCCATTAATCTTTGGACGGTGAAGTGTCAAGTTTCTATGCTCGATCTTGAACTTCTGGCAGATTTCTTGCATTTTTTACCCTTTTAGGTTTTTGGCGTTGTCGGTTATCAGTGCTTGTGGAAAACTGTATCTTGACACGATGTTTTCTTTGATGAATCGGACTACTGCCCTTTAAGTCAATCATACAAGTAAGACAGCCTCTACCCAGTTGGTAAAATAATCAATCACCACTGGGATGAAGCGATGACCACTCGACACCTTGGGGGTGACTTTTTCAATGATGTCCATACCCCAAATTGAGAACGGTGATGGGGCCTCCAAGTAATGATGTTGCGAAGGTGGGATATAGATTTGATCACCATTAATTTGACACTTATGGTATCTTCGAACAAACTGCACACAATCGCATTCTATTGTTAGCCAAAAATATCCGATCTTTAGGATTTTCTTTGCAAGCATCAAGCCGCTCATGTGAGGTCCACATATGCCACCATGGACTTCTTTCATCAACTGAATAGCCTCTTCAGCTCTAACACATCTTAATAGGCCCATGTTAGGGGAGCGTTTGTATAGAGTCTCCCCGCTTAGGAAGAATTGGCCTACTAATCTCCAAAGGGTCTTTCGATCAACACTCGATGCCCTTTCTAGATACTCCCAATTTTTTGGGAAGTTATTTATGTTGTGGTACCATGCGTCTTTGGTAGGTTCAGCTTCGAGTTGGAAATAGTAGGCCTGTTGGCGTTGAACTCGGATTACCACCGGAATTATATTATCCTCCTCCCGGGTGATAGAGATTATAGATTCCAAGGTAACAAAGGCATCGGCAAACTCGTTCTTGAGCCTCGGTATGCTTTCAAATTCAATTATCGTAAACTGCTCGCACAACTCCAGGAAGTGATTATTATAAGCTACCAAGGTCGGATCTCTTTTGGCATACTTATCCATCACCTGATTGATTATCAGCTTAGAATCCCCGAATACTAGCAATTCTTTGATCTTCATGTTGATAGCCAAGTGGAGCCCCAAAATCAATGCTTCGTACTCAGCTCAATTATTGATGCTTCGGAACTTCAACTTGAAAGCTACTAGATAATGCCGCATGATCGGAGAAATAAGTATGGCTTCGATTCTAGCCCCTTGAGAGTTCACGGATCCATTGAAATACATTTTCTAGACTGTTTCCTTCTCTTATTCCTCTACCGTATGAATCGACTCGTCAAGAAATAACGTCTCAAAAGGCTGGGGATCCGTTTGAGTAGGAAAACAAGCTAATTGATGTATTGTCGCATGACCCTTCACTGATTTTTGGGTCTTGTAGATGATATCAAACTTCGTTTGCAACATCTACTATTTACAACTTTTCTTGACAGAACTGAATTTTCGAAAATGTATTTTAAGGGGTCTATCCTGGCTATGAGATAGGTAGTCAACAGGAGCATATAATGGCACAGTCTTTGAGCGGACCAGGCCAATGCACAACAGGTTCTCTCTAGTAAGGTGTAATTTTTCTCGTACTTCGTGAAGCACTTGCTGAGGTAGTAGATGGCTTGTTATTTCTTCTTGGATTTATTGAGCTGTCTGAGAATGGCTCCAATAGAGGAGTCGAGAACCAATAGATATAGCAACAACAGAACTCCCTTCCGAGGTGGCACTAGAATTGGAAGGTTGGTCAAATAGGATTTGGACTTCTCCAAGGCATTTTGGCAATCAACATTCCATCGCTCGTCACTCTCCTTTCAAAGTAGCTTGAAGATTGGCTCACAAGTGGTAGTGAGCTGGAAGATAAACCGGGCTATAAAATTCAATCGACCTAGAAAATCTCAGATTTATTTTTTTTATTTTTTTGGTGGCGGCATATCATGAATGGCCTTCATCTTTGCAGGACCAATCTCAATTCCATGGCGATTTACCATGAAACTGAGAAGCTTTTTGGAAGTCACCCCAAAAGCGCATTTTGCTGGATTGAGCTTGAGTTGATATTTACGGAGTTTGTCAAACATTCATTTCAAATGGCAGAGATGATCCTCATTCTCTTGAGATTTCACAATCATGTCATCAACATATACCTCCATTTCCTTGTGTATCATATCATAAAAGAGGATTATAATTACTCTTTGGTATATTGCCCTGACATTTTTGAGATCGAAAGACATCGCCCTATAGCAAAAGACTCTCCATGGTGTGATGAAGGCTGTCTTTTCTCATTCTTCCAAATTCATGAGAATCTGATTATAGCCATAGAATCTATCGATGAAGGAATAGAGCTTTCTCCCTGTGTTATTGTCGATAATGATATGAATGTTTTGTAGTGGGAAATCATCTTTCGGATTCACCCAGTTGAGATCACAATAATCTACACAGACTTTGATTTTTCCCTAGGACTTTGGCATTGAAATGAAATTAGAGAGCCATTAATTGTAGTTAGAAACTTCAATGATTCGGGTATTAAACTGTTTCACGATCTTTTCCTTAACCTCAAGGCTGACAGCGGGCCTCAACTTTCTCAATTTTTGCTTGACCAGTACACTCCCAAGCTTTAGTGGCAACTTATGGGTCACAATACTTTTATCTATCCCTATCATGTCATTATAGGACCAGGTAAAGATATCTTGGTAGACAACCAATAGCGACTTCAACTCTTTCTTTTCCAGAGTAGTGAGAATCGGCTTATTCTCAAATTTTGCAAAGGCTTTCTGAATCTCACCATCGTTTGGCTGGCAAGAGTTGTCTTTTGTTTCCAATCCCATCAGATTATGGTTAGGCTCTGCAGTGAAATCATACTCATCACACTCTAGCTTAGTTATATCGCATGCATCGTATACTGGAAACTTAGGTACCCTAAAATTATAAAATTCCACCATTTAAACCATATATTGAACCAAACAGAATTGCATTCATTAAATTTAGCCATTACAAAGCAAAATCTCTTTCCGTCCAAAAGGCTAGCGGAATGGAAGAGTGAGTACATAATTTTTTTTCCAATTTTACCGAAACACCCGGCAAACTGGGAGGGAACAAGAATCTCAATGCGACACCTTTTCACCCCCTTGATTCGAATACTAGACCCATAACTTGGTCCTACCTCATTTTCCAGGATAACATTCACAGCTTCCTCGATCAACACTTTCTCAGGGTGCAACTTTAATTCTATAGTGTCATTCCCCTTGTTGATGATTTATGTCGGATAGGGGAAGGTGACCTGGATATGAAAAATTTCCATCAAATAGCCACTGAGAATCCGTCTCTTTTCTTTCGAAAGATCCTCGCCCTATTTGCTCTTGTCGGCTCATATCCTAACCCGAATCTCTCTCTCTTCTCCTTGACTTCTATCGGCTCTGTTATTCCATCTAGGTTTTTGCCTAGTCCTTTCTTGGAAATATAGCCTAGAGATTTCATTTCTCTAGAAATAAAGGCTACAGTACTGGACAACGATGACACCAACTCATGTCCTCATTCTTTTATGAAAGTAGCATTTGTGATGTCGAACACGTGATAGGAAGCTTTAATCTTCTTATTTTCCTTCTCTTCTTCTATTATTGGGGCATATTAGCTTATCGCTTGATAGAAAGTATGACATCTGAATCAGCATTGATCACATGCAGAGTGTCGTTGACGATGAACTTGATCTTCTGATGTAGCGATGAAGGCACCGCATCGGCATTGTGGATCCACGGCCTCCCCAACAACAGATTGTATGAAGTCGGTATGTCACACACTTGGAATTTTACATTGAACTGGATCAGGCCAATTTCAACTGGAAAGTCAATCTCCCCAACACTATCTCTCCTAGCCCCATCGAATACCCTGATGACCATTTTTTACGGCCGAATCTATGACAGGTCAATCCCTATTTCTTTCAGTGTTGACAAAGGACAGATATTTAGCCCAGGTCCATTGTTAATCAACACCCGATCTATTAACATCCCGTGGCTCTCGACTGTGATATTCAGGGACTTGTTATGTCCTGTTCCATCTTCGTCAATCTCATCATCGGTGAAAGTGATGGTGTTAGATCCTAAGACCTACTCGACCAGAGTGACAAACTTCTCTGGAGGGATCGTGCTTGGCAAACGGGCTTCATTCAGGACTTTCAATAGTGCCTATCTATGTACTTTTGAGGATAGGAGTAGATAGAGCATCGAGATTTGTGCTGGCACTTTGTTGAGTTGCTCCATAATCTTGTATTCTGAATTTTTCATTGCCCTTAAGAAGTTTTGAGCCTCTTATTTTGACACCAGGTTTTTCAAAACTCCTATTGGTTCTCTCATAAGAACCCTGATCAAATTATGTGATGTGTACACTCTCCTAAATTGCGTGATTCCTCTAGTTTTGCCTATTGAGATTGGTAGTTTCTCGCCTTCTCTAGTTTTAGCGACGATCTTGTAGTTCCACGGGACCTTATTGAGACTTTCTACTAATTTTTGAATTGGAAAAGATAAGACCAGAGATTTCTCCAACTTTTTGGCCATATTTTCTTGATACAATTCGAAACCTCCGTCGTGAAACTCCAGGTGTAAACAATTACCTCCAATATCAATCATAACTACTTCTTCATCAACCTCCTCCATGAAAATCAAATTAACACCACTTCCTGAGGGGGTGTGTTCAGGCAGTGGATTCTGCTGACAATTTGGCGCACTAGTCTTAGGTTTTTTTAGGAAATGTGATGGATCCTATCCATATGAACACCCGGATCTTATCTTTTAATTGGCTGTACTGCCCAGTCGTATGCCCCTAGCCCCGGACTGGTATTTGTAGAAAGTATTTGAAAAAATGACTCTACTCCCTCGTTTAGGATCATAAAATAGAAGGGGTGCCAACATTTCCTACTTCAATCAATTTTGAAACAGTTCGGTGATGGATACTGGAAGATCTAGTGGTTCTTTTTCATCGTTTTGAAAGTGTTCACCAGTAGCACGAGGTGGATAGCCTTGGTAGTATTGGGTTACTAGTTTTAGGATGTGGTTTGGGATTTGATGTGGAGAATTTTGGTTTGGTTGATATGGAAGTATTTGCTAAATGGGTGTTTGGTATTGAGGGTAGGTTTGAGGTCAGTATTGGGGAGTGAGGTTTTGGTAAGGGGAAGGTGAGTTTTGATATTGGGAATAGTGCGAACGACCTTGGGAATATGGCTAGTTCCGGGTGTAATATTGGTTTTGGTGATTTTGCAGGAGATAATTGTGGTATTGGTTGTTCCGGTTCAAGTAGTTTTGGGGGGAGGAAACTTGGGGGTTGTTCTGGTAAAAGGTTTGCTGGGAGGAAACAATGACGGTTACTTTATTTTCTTTATTCTTTGGAGGGGCTGACCTTTTTCGTCGAATCGAATGGGGCCCCTTTAATTTTTCCACTCCTTATTCCTTCTTCTGTCACCTCGGCTTGCTTGAAAGAATCCACGACTATGCTCGAGAGATCTCAATAGAATGACGTCAACTAAATTGGCTTGAATATTTCTAACTGAGCCTCCTCGCTTAGCCTAGGGATAACTTTGACAGCCTCCTCCCTCTAATGGGAAACATACCTCCAGAAGCTTTCATTTTTCTTCTTCAGTATCTGGTAGAGGGTATTACGGTCTGACGTGACATCCCTATTGTACACATATTGCTCACATAAGGCTTCTACCAGATCTTTGAATGTTTTTGTAAGACCCTGATTTTTATTTAAGTCGTATTTTATAATATTTCAAAAATAACGGGGTGGATGGCGTAATTTATGATTTGATTTAAAAAGTTTAGGGGTCAATTTGCAAATGTAGAAAACATTCAATCCAAAATTGGAATTTAACTTTTGAATTAAAACCTTTTGGGTGGAATTGCAATTTAAGAAAATGTTAAAGGTGAGGATTGGACTAAAAAGAAGATTTCAAGAAAATTGGGGGAGAAAAGGGTATTTTGATCAAAAGAGTTTTAATATATATATATATATATATATATATATATATATATATATATATCATGCGTGTGTGTGCCGTAAGAACAATTGAGAAATCGAGAACGGGAGGGGCGACGTGGCAATAGAAGTGATTGAAGTTGAAGCACTAGATTCATGCGTATAAATACCCCATGCAAAGATCGTGATCTCAACTATCAAAAGAAGGAAATTGGAGAACCGAAAATAGATGAGAGAGAGAAGGCGAAGAGAGAGAGGTCGATCAGCGATTCGTCGTCGGTGCGTGTAAACAGTGTGTGTGTGTTTTCTGTTTCCATTTTGGTGCAGTGGGTGCGAGTGTGTTCTGATCATCGTTGTGTGGGTGTGTGTGAAATCGTCGTTGTTCTTCTGGCGATTGTACGGTTGTTTTGTTTGTGATAGTGTGTGTGTGTGTGCTTATGTGTTCTGGGTATGTGTGGGTGTCCAATTTCTATATGTGTATGTGTTGTTCCGGTTGTAGGTAAGTCATCGAAGTTCGCCGGCGGTGGGTTAGAGAGAGAAAACTTGCCGGCGGCGAGAATTCAAAATAGAAAAATCGAAATGCAGTAGGTGTGTGTTCTTCAGTAGGTTGCCAATGGTGTGTGTGTCTCCGTCATTTATCATGTGTGTGTATTCCTCTGTTTTGATCCAATGTGCATATGTGTATGTGTGTGTCACAGGCTGTGTGTGTACACTGTTCTCTTACAGTATATGTGTGTGGGTGTGTTTTAGTGTGGGTTGCCAGCGGGGATGGTGATCGGGCGATGTGGCGCTGCCGTGTTTATGTGTTGTGTGGGTCGTGTGTGTTGCTACTCGTCGTCCGATACCGGTGCATGTATATGTATGTGTTGCCGGCAATGTTTGGAGCGTGCATGTGTGTGTATTCTACTCATCCGGAGTGTGGGGGGGGGGGGGTTCGATCAGATAGGTGTGGGCGTTGGGTGTGGGCATTTTGTTCTGTGGTCCGGCGGTGTATGGCGTGATCGGAGCAGGAAAGGCCGGTGACTGGTCCCAAACCAGAAAACAGAAGTAGCAAATAGAAAAAAAAAAAATAAAGGAAGAAGAAAAAGAAAAAGAAATTACTCAAACCAACCCACTAAAAACCAAAAATCCAATCTCGTAGCAAACGGAAAATTCAGGAAAGATAGAATTCCTAACTTATTTTAATATATGCATTTAAATTTCTCAAAGTGACATTCGTGTTATTATTGTTGGTGTATTTGGCATTATCTGTTCGCATGGATATTATATTGATTATATGTTGATTATATGGAATTTAAATGGGAGTTGTGTGACAATTATGTGAACAACATGCTAAGGTGTTTTTATGTGACGTATTATATTTAAATGCACGTATTAGAGGGGTTGGAGTTTTATAGAGCGTTGGCTCACAACCCCACAGTGTTTGGATTCCAAGGTTGGCTGGGAGAAAACGAGAAAGAGAAGAATTTATTTGAAATTCGAGTTGCAATAATTGTAATTATTATTTATTGTTGTAATCAGAGAAAATGGTAATATTAAATATCATAGTTGTAAAATATTTCGGTGAATATATTTGGTTGATAAAATGTTGGAAATATCGTTTGAAACTATTATTTCGAAAATTAATGATAAATTACTCAATTATTAGTTTTGTTTCTATGAATTATTTTAAATGAGAAAGATTTTCAAAAATATATTGGATTTTATAAATATTAAATTTGGTTGTTTGGTTTTCCAAAAATCTCAAAAAAATTTGGGAATTAATAAATATTAGGATTTCAGATTATAATTAACTAAATTAGTAGTATTGTCGTCACAATCTAGATAATCCGCGGATTAATATTAAAAATAGATGATTGGTCCTTTGGTAGTATATAAATGTTGAATATTATATTTAATGATTTCTGTCGTTAAATGGAAAAATTAAAATTTATCTTATTTATTATACAATTTATTGTATTGGGTAGATTGGGAAGTCGGATAGTTGATTTTAGGTGTAGAAATTCTCTATAGGAGAAACTGTTCTCGGCCCTAGGAAACCGGGTCGTGACAGTTTTAATCTGTGATAGCTCTGGGGTCATGTACCAACTGAGAGTCGGTCCTTTCAACGATCTCCGTAACATTTTTAGGAAAGGGTCTTCGTTCCGAGCATGAACTCCCAACTCCTCCTTGTAAATGCTAACATGCCATTCTAGGGGGCCAGTGCTATCATATTTCGTGAACTCTGAAACTACAAAATTTTTCAGGTACACAACCCCGGGTGGTGCTGACAGCTCCTTGTACGTCGCTTTCCTGGACGGTTTCTCCTTTTACCATTATTCTATAGTTTTTTTGAATTTCTCCATTTTCAGAACCTAAGCCGGTAGAAGGCCATTCTCTTATCTGTTTTTCAGTTTCAATGGTAGGGGCCAGACGATTGGCATTCGGATTGTCGGATGAAGCAACGAACCTCTCGGGGTGAATGAGGATCTGTGGTGTAGAAGGGATCGGGCCATCGGGTGAGGCCTCGTAGATATACCCAGGGTTGGGATATATCGGTACTTCATAGGCGAAGTGATGAGGGCCCATCTGAGGTCCATAGTAGACCGGTGCAGCGAAGTTCAAGCCGTCATGATTTGGATTTGGTACTGAGTTCTAAATCCTAATGCTTGGAGGGTTTTCATTAGATGATTCAAAACTGGGCAGAGTCATCGGGGTTCTATTAGGCGGAATCATAGGCATCTCTTGATCTTGGCTTAGCTTATCAAGTTTCTCCATTATTAGCTTCATAGTCTCTTTCATCTGAGTCATTTTAGTCATGCGGGAAGATTCAAGATTGCCTTCTAATGTCATCCAGGAATGAGTTTGGGCAAAGCTGCGAGTGAAGATCGAACTTTGAATGGGGGGAGCCGGAATTGCTTTTCTGGGACCGATTTTCCTGTCTCTTCCTGTTCTACAACAAACCTATTTATTAGTCCGTGTAGGTCTTAGGTGGTCTTAAATCCCTTTTGAGTTTGAAGACTTCAATTTCGATAATGACCAATTAAAACAAATTAAGATTCATGAAAATTCTTTTTGTCATTCTCATCGATATTGAAAACTTTGAACTCGTTTAGTTTTTACGACTTCCTAAGACATCATCAATCCGTCAAGTATCGAACTCCCTTCCCCGTCTTGTATCATAGAATCCCATGGGGACAATATGGATACAAGACAATCGTGGTTATATAGGAGGATTAATAACGATATAAGAGCCAGAGAGGAAAGAAAAAAGAAAAAAAAATCACAACTTATTTACAAAATCAAGGGAAAAGATAACAAAATAAAATTTAACATTTGGACTTTGGATTAGTTGGAGTTATTTGGACATATTAGGCTCGACCCCCTAAAATAAGTCCCCAGTGGAGTCGCCAGCTGACACGCCCCGATTTTCCAAAAAGATGAAAAACATTAATATAAGGTGTAAAATGAGAAGAGTTTTTTAAAAGCGTTGGTTTTCTCAAAAAAGTACTTAGGCCATTTTTTTAAAATAATGAACCGCCACCTAGCATTGAGTTTAAATGGTATTCTGATAGGTGTGAAAAACCTATCTATTTCCAATCCGACTTTGTTAGTTTTCGAATACGTTTATAGTTATTTTTATTATGTTTTAATTAGTTTTTATCCTTTTGTATAAATCAGGTGTGTGGGGCAAAAATATAGGAAACTGGAGCTAAAACGATGAGATCGAACCAAAGCGGTTCGAAGTTACAGTGGATAAACAAGCTCGGAGGCTAAAAGATGAAACAAGCCCCACGCTTAGGTGTCCAGACCACTGCCTAAGCGGCGAAGATGTTGAGAAGAGCAAACTGTTATTGACGGACGACCGCCTAGGCGAAGATTCCATCGCGTAAGCGGAAATCCAGCAGAAGATGAAGATGGGCTACTGACAGGCGCTCGCCTAGGCGAAGTTTCCTTCGCCTAGGCAAAAATCCAACAGAATGTTCTTCCAATCCACCGCCTACTTTATCGCTTAGGTGATCAGACCGAACCGACCTAACTCCGCCTAGGCAGATTTGCCCTGCACAATCTTGAGATATTTTTAGATATTTTTTAGATATTATGGCTATAAATACCCCTTCTCCTCCCCCTTGGCAGGTGACTCTCTCTTGCTCTCTTGGTTTTTTGAGCACCTTACGCTATATCTAAGGGGATATTTAGGAGTTTTAGAGGTGGAGCTCACATCCCGAAGTGGAGAAGACGGTTAATCGATCGTTGAGCGTTCTTAGCGGTTTATCTTCGGACGAGGCTAAGTTCTTCGATTGTTTTTCCTTATTTCTTTATCTTAGGATCATGTGAGCATGTTTAGCTCGATTTATATGTTTATGCAGCTATGACCACAAGTTAAATATGGATTGTAGTAGGGATTAACGGTATATTTATAAATATGTTTGTTTGGATGATTTCGGTGTTGCGTTTATGTTTGTTCTTTGTAGTTTGATTTTGTTTATCATATTGTTTGTTTATTATACTTATAATGGTGAATGGAGAATACAGGGTTTTGACAAACCCCGGATTCAGATTAGGGTAAACAAACGCCACGATTCTATAACCCGGTCGGGGTTTGAATCGTGGACAATCGATGACGTTGGGGCAAGACTCACGCGACCTAGGGTCGTGAAGACATTGAGGGGGACTTCTTCGTTGGATATTAGTTGCGTTATATCCCTTGCCTTACACTCGGGAGAGGTGGCGAGAGAGTTTCAGAACGGAGATTGTCGATAGGGTAAATACAATGCGACGATCCAATAATCCGGGAAGGAGTTGAATTGTGTGCAATCAATGACGCTGGGCGAGACACACGTGACCTAGGGTCATTAAGATGTTGAGGGGGACTTCTTCGTTGACTCGAAATCATGTATTCCCCCGTCTTACACTCGGGAGAGGTGGCGGTGGAGTTTACGTACTGAGGTTGTCAAATAGGTTGAACACCGTAAACGTGAGTAAATCGAAATCGAACACGTAATTGTAAACACGTTAATCCCTAGGCATTTCTTCACCCTAAAACATATTAGCATATTAGTGTAGTTAATTTAGGTTATATTAGTATTAGTTTAATTAATTAATTACATTTGGTTTTCGCCTAGATAAAATTAGGTCACGATAAACGCGGTATTCGATAGTAACGACACCAATCCCTGTGGATACGATAACCCGATCTTAACGATCACACTATACTAAAACTTAGACCTCGTATACTTGCGAGAGTAAGTAGCGGTGTATTTTACGCCCTACCAAGTTTTTGGCGCCGTTGTCGGGGATTACCAAGTTTTTGGCGCCGTTGCCGAGGATTATTTTGATGTTATTGTCGAAGAAACGTGGTAACGGCTGGAGGCTTAAGTTTTAGGTAGGAGAAGCAAGTGTATCGTATTCTAGTCCCGTCAACGTACCAAGTTTTTGGATCCATTGCAGGGGATTGGCGAAGTTGTTATTATTGATATTGTGTGTAAATGACTTAATTTTACTTTAGGCATTTATTTTGTATATAAATTTTGTTTGTAATTTTGTTTTTGTTTCCCATGCAGGGTACTTGGTGATGTTAGATCGATGGGTATTGATGCATCCCTTTTGACGAGATTCCAAATCGTTTTATGTTGCTTGGCCAAGCACATATGCCGGTGAGGCGTTTCGTTGAGAGATTGAGTCATTCAAAGCAAAACCTTTCCAATCTTGAGGGCATTCTGAAAATGTTGGGTCGAGGACATTAAACCATGCGCTTCTTGGGAGGCAACCCAAGTAATTTTTTTTTATCCATCCCATCGGACTTGATTCGGAGGCGAGATCCTCTCACCTCCCAGGTAAGTGTTCTAAACACCCTTCGTCAGTATGCTTTAATTTCATATGTTGGGATTGATGATTGGGATAGCTGAGGACACTATCCATTTTGAGTTTGGAAGTGAGGTGTAGTATTTAGTATTATTAGTTTATGTGTTATCGTTTTCCGTATTGCATGTGTGTTTAGGGTAGAATGTGTTTATGTTTTTATGTTGTTGTTTATATGTTGGGTTTTGCTTTCATCTGGGCCGTTACTCGATGATAAGATTACCCCTGGTTATTTTCGAAGTCAAGGGTAATACCCATGCATGTGTGATTCTGTGTGCTTGACTATGCTTTTTGGTAAAAATTATTGTATATCCTAATTTGCACGGGCACATAGACTCAATATATTTTTATTCAATTGATTTGAGGACGATTATCGATTAACTAAATTCATGACACGTTAAGGATTCTAGAACTTGATTGAGGGGAAGCTTGAGGCGAAATCCTAGGCGAGGTAGTTTAGGAGACGTGATTTAGGCATTTTCTTTGTCGCTTGAGCCTTTTTAAGCCTGCCTTGTTACATGTTTATCCCTCGTTACCCTGTCGAAGCCTAAATGCAAATTCAATTCAGAACACATAAACTAATACCATGGCTAGTGGATCTTTTTCCAAACCTAAATCACTGAATTTAAAGGCACATTTGAGTGAATCAAGTTAGCCATTGCAAAGGCTTCTTGATGTCACCGGTTGGGTTAGGACGAACTTCTAATTGGTTTGGTATTTGAGTACTCACTTGTCGGTTTTCATTTGTATTTCACACACCCCTTCAATTGTAACAATCAAATAAGTTTGGGGGTGTGTTCATTGAAAAATAAAAATAAAAAAATCAAATGTAAATACGGTTTTTATTTCCGTTTCTTTTGACAAGTGAGTGCATTGGTCTTAAATGCATGTGCAAGATTGTTTCCAATCTTTCTGTAGGGGTTCGGGAGTGAATGTGCCAAGCGTTGAGCCTTGGGTAACGTTAAGTTAACAACCTTAACCCGTTTTCTATTCCAAATTACCCTTGGCCAAATTAACCTTAACCGAACCAAGTCCTAATGATCTTCATGAACTACTAAACTTACATTAGTGGAGAGTGGACCCCAATCAAACCTATGGAAATCCTAGTCCTTTACGGTTTAAGTCATGAATTTCGTTGGGGGATAATCCAATCCAATCGTTGTATAGTTATATTATTGAGTCTCGCACTAACACGTTTAAAGGATCTAGAATAGCATTCACCATTATTGCATGTTGAAATTCTAGAACATTACATGCGGTGTGTTATTGCCTGAACTCAAAATAATTGGTGGTTGTTGAGGCAAAAATAAATAAGCCGTTAGAAGAATTTAAAACTCGCATGTTATTATGTTTAGATTGTTTTTAGGTTGTTTGTTATTTATTTTGGTTTGTGTATTTTTTCATTTTAGTGTGTGTGTTTGGCTCGAGAACTAGCCAAATTCTGAGTTTGGGGGTATTGATAGGTGTGAAAAACCTATCTATTTCAAATCCGAATTTGTTAGTTTTCGAATACATTTATAGTTATTTTTATTATGTTTTAATTAGTTTTTATGTTTTGTATAAATCATATGTGTGGGGCAAAAAGATAAAAAACTAGAGCTAAAACGATGAGATCGAACCAAAGCGGTTCGAAGTTTCGGTGGATAAACAAGCTCGGAGGCTAAAAGATGAAACATGCCCACCGCTTAGGCGTCCAGACCACCGCCTAAGAGGTGAAGATGGGAGAAAGGGACAACTTCAGGTCGAAGCCTCGGCAACTGCTCCCAAGCCCAACACTCCAACAAAAATAGGCAGTCGACTATATCTTTCTCCATAGCCTTCAACGCCTTATATAGCTCGAGGTAGAGGACTGCTAGTGTCGCACTGCCCCAACTATACTTGACGGTAGGTGTCAAGTCGTTGAGTAGTGGGAGGTATGCTATCTTGACGCTGTTATGCCATTTATCAGGTAGCAATATCGTGCCAAGCAGAATCAAGCAATATGTATGTGTGTAGCAATGCATAGCCTCCTCGTTGGCATCCTCAAGAACTTGTTTAAAGGTTCTCCGTAGCTATTTAAGCTTCAAATTTCCATTCCTAATCTTATCCTTTGGTGGTTCTACTCTGAGGAGATCATGGAAAAATGCCTGCCAGCTGTCTACCGATCGCTTGTCCTTCGGGCCGATAATGGGTTACCCGTGCATGGGTAACCCTAACAAGACGGTCATGTCCTATAATTTTATGGTCATATCCTTAACAGGTAGATAGAAAGTGTGCATCTCCAGACGCCATATCTCTACCAATGCGGTTATGAGGGACCTATCTAACCGCTTCGGCCACAGTTTGAATGGGCCGTACAAACTGGCTAATTCTAATAGCTCTATAACTCGAGGGAGTGTTTTTTCTCCATCCCCCTAAATCAAATCCAACACAGTCAAGCGCACCAGTATCTTGAAACATTAATTATTACACAATAAATAACATTAAAATTTTAAGAAACTAAGATAAAAAAAAAATTAATGTAATAGCTTAAATATTTACCTATGTTGTCTAGACTAATGCGGACCTGTGCTTCGACTACAAGTGTAGAACTGAAGGATCTATAGGTCCATGGTCCATTTTTAACTGAAATGTTTTCCCCCAACACTTGTGTCAAATTTTTTAGTACGAAATTAAAATTTAATCACATTTATACATAAAATATAACATTCATTACAAAGAAATGTGTACGACAAGTGCATGAAATTTATGACACATAAAAGTTGACATAAAAAACAAATAAAGTAGCATAAATATTCATTACAATGAACCGACAAGATCAATTGGGTGTATGGCGGGGTCGAGATGGACACCTTTGCCTATCATGTCCAGTTTGGGAACATAAATCGCACCGATTTTTCATTGTTCTTCATGACTGATCTATCTCATTTTGAATGCGAGTGGAATTTGGTCGACCATGATGCACAACTCGAAATCTATTATGGTCCAGAATTAGGTTCAAAAAATTGGTCTGTGACTAGTAATCCTCATGAATAATCGGTTGAAACAATGACTCTCACGCCATCGATTGATTCGTTATTGTGTACTCAGCTGCAATATAGTGGTACGCATCAACGCCACTATACTCGGTGATCACAAGCATATGGGAGCACGGATATCGCCAAATTTTATACTTTCCACATGTGCAATCAGCATTATTCTCTAATGTGATTTGGTGAGCGATTAAGCTCCCAGTAAAAGTCTTTCTAGTTTTGACATGATAGGTTGCATTATCTCTAGAAAAAAAATCATATTTAATTAAATTATGTGTGGCAACAATTATATGTAACGTGAAAACAAAAGTAAATAATAAATACTAACCTACCGATTGAATATTTGAATCTCATATGTTTTGGACTTGACTTGAGATTTTTGCATTTTTTGAATGACCTGTTTAGTGTATAGGTAATCGTCGACTGAGTCATTTAGAGCTTCTTGTCGATCAATATCAAAGTATTTAACCATCCTGTAGAGCGTAATCTTCACAGATGTAATAATTGGAACATTTTTTGTACCCTTCAAGCAGTTGTTAAACACTTCTGAGTAATTGGTTGTCATCACTCCCCAACGCTTACCATCATCATGTACCCTGGTCCATTTGTAAGCTGGAATATCGTTCAATCACGTATGTGCCCAAACATTAATTTTTTTTATCTCTTCCATGATAGCATTGTATTTTCGAATTTATGTCACAGCACCCGCATTCCAGGCAAGATCTTTGAGATGTTGATTTTTAGCAATCTTGTTGAAATTGCTGCCAAGGTGTCGCAAACAAAACGGTGATATCGGTGGGGCTCGTTCTGTTGATTACGCCATAGACTATTAACCGTACTAGTAATATCGGCGTGTCTGTCAAATATCAATGTCACCCCAGAAGAATCACCGACAATATGACGCTTAAGTATGTAGATGAACCATCACTAGCAGCGGTAGTCCTCTGTCGGTACGACGCCGAAAGCTAAATGATAGCACTTGTTAGACGACATCATTCTAATGGCGATTAAGATTTTCCCCTCATATTTACCATACAAGTAGGTCTTGTTAATCGTGACGACAGGCCAACAGTAACACCATTCGTCAACTGAAGGTTTGAATGCCCAAAATACCATGTCAAGCGTCCTGTAGCCAGGTATATCAGTCGGTATAGTACTCCACTCGACAATCGTACTCAGATTGTAGTGCTGCAACGTGACCATAAACTTCAGCAACTTCCGATATGATTTGTCCCAATCTCCAAACAAGGTCTCGATGGCTTTAGAGCCAACCTAGATTTTCGGTAGGAGATGGTGAATCCCTGAGACTCCTTCACGTAAGCCACAATAACACCAATCTTCAATTCTGGATCTTGTTCGACTTGTCTAAGTATCAAGTTCAAAATGACACCAAAATCCAATTTTTTATGATCTAAAGCAGTATGATTATAGAAACATGTGTGCTTCCCCCTCATACTGCATTTTTTGAAACATACCGTGGTTTTTTTTCATAATCGCCCACAACCTCCAACTGTATCCATGCAAACAATTAACCGACCACATATTCTTGTTCGTTTCCAGTATATAATACTCTTTGTTCTTCTTGACATGGTACAGCCTCCTGGACATGTTTCTTGTCCTTAAAAACCATACAAATACGGAATTAGTCAATCTCCTGTGTCTATAAATTTTTCTACAAGTTTGGCTCATATTGCGCTATGTCATTGTCGTCACCCCAGTCCAAGTTATTGATAATAACCCTGTCCAACTCAATTGTTGATTCTGATACCCTTGCCCGTTGGCCCCAGCATCTAGATCTTCGTCTCCATCCCCATCATTCTCCTCTGGATCCAAAGCAACATTCGCATCTAAATCTTCTTCTAACACACTGTGACAACTATTAATTGTATCAAACTCACTACCATAATTACTTGTGTTGTCTTGCGGTGGACAACTTAGCTAATAATTGTGATATAGAAGAGCAAAGCTAGTGCCATGATCATGGTCAATCAAACTATGAGAATGATCTTGTTTTGGAATATAGGAGATGGGACTGTGTAATTAGACTCAAGTAATTGGGGGTGCGACATGGGAATACTGTGGGAATGATATTGTTTTGAAATGTAAGGGGTGTGTAACGGTCCGGTTTCCCAGGGCCGTTACTATGGTTTCTCCTATAGAGAATTCCTACCCCAAAAAACTGACTAGTCAAATTTCTAATGTATAAAATTCGGTAAATTTTATAATAACAACAATAATTTTAGCTGCCGATTTTACGACAGAAATTAATAAATCTAATAATCACCATTTAAAGTATCACCAATTAATCCCTTACTGCATTTTGAGTTAATCCGCAGACTGTTCATGCAACGGCAACATCAATTCGTTTTATAAAAACAATCTTTCAATTTGCAATACGGCGGCAACACTTACAATTTAATAATTTATTACTTAAAATCGGATATTTAATAATTCCAAAATTTAGAGATTTCGAATAACCGACGCACCGATTTTAATATCTTTAAAATCCAATAGATTTTTTAATATGCCGACGACAAATAATTAATAATCCAATATATGAAAATATTTCTCGTTTAAAATCCTGTAATAACTAGTAATTTCCGAACTGATAATTTAAAACCGAATTTCCAACATTTTATCAAACCGATTGTATTCAAACAATTATATTAACCGAATATTCAATACATTAAAATTGAGAGAAATATTTTACAATAGCTACGATAAGTAAAATTTCTGTTTTCTCCGATTACAATAATAAATCATAATTACAATTTTTACAACTAGAAATTTCAAATAAAATTCTTCTCTCGTTTTATCCCAGCCGACCCTGCAACCAAAAACTATGGGGTTGTAAACCAATGCTCAGTAGAACTCCAACCCCTCTATAATACGTGCATTTAAATTTAATATACCACATGAAATACCTTAGCATGCTTTTCATATAATTTCCATATAATCAAATAGATTTCATGCGACATTTCCATATAATCAAAATATTTCATGCGAACAAATAACGCTAGATTCACCGACAATGATAACACAAATGCCACATTGAGAAAATTAAATGCATATATTAAAAAAGTTAGGAATTCTACCTCTTCCGAATATTTCGCCGGCCACGAGATTGGATTTTGGATTCTATTGGGGTGGTTTGTGTAAAAAGATTTTTTTTTTTTTTTTTTTCCTTCTTCCTTTTTCTTTTCCTGCTTCTGTTTGGGTCTTGCCGCCGACCGTTTATCACTCCTGTCGTCGATCACTGCTCCGACCACGCTACACACTCACGAAGTCGACCGCCGAACACCAACAACCTTACACCACGGGACCTCAGAACAAAATGTACACACACACTCACGATCACCGCCATCACCGTCGGCCAAACTCATGTCACCGCCATCGTCGACTGAACGAGCCGAACTCACACCATCCCACAACAAAACACATGCATGATCCACACACACCACGTCCAAACCACCGTCAAGAATAGATGATACACATGCAGCGTTTTGGTTTGCTGTTTTGAATTCTCGCCGCCAGCGAGTTCTCTCTTTCTAACCCACCGCCGGCGACGACTCCGGCGATCCACGACGAGCACACCAACGCCCACACACATGCTGAACGATGGGGACACACACACACACACTCAACGTCCACATCAACACTTACCGTCCGATCCACACACACACACTTTCATTACGCCGACGACGAACAACCAAACAGCCACGACGATCACCGAATGCACAACAACGACGACGCTCATACACCTATGCCGAAGAACCCACAACAAACAAAACCCACCACCTCCGGCGATCCCGAACAGCCCCAATGACACCTACCAGACCTCTCTCTCTCTCTCTATTTTTTTTTTTTTTTCTTTTCTTCTGATATCTTCTTCTTTTGAGAACTGAGATCACAATTTGCATGGGGTAATTTATATGCATGAATTAAATAGATCAACTTAATCCCAAACACTGCCACGTCGATCAGATCTCGATTCTTCTTCTCCTTTCTTTTTCTTTCGTTTTTCGTTTGATCGCACGGCGCGCACACACACACGCACACACACACACACACACACACACACACACACACACACACATATATATATATATATATAGTTGTAACTACATAAATCTCCCCCTACTTAAGAATTTGAAATCATTTAGTCCCCAAAAGTTTATAATTTTCCTTTTGAAAATTGCTAATTAACCACTCAAATTACAAATAACACTAGTCTACCCCATAATTTCATAAATGTGTGAAAATGCGACTCAAATTGTACTTTAAAAAAAATAAAAAAAATTAGGGTCTTACAGGGTGGGACAGTGTAATTAGACCGGAGTGCTTGGGAGTACGTTATGGGAATATTATAGCTGAAGAATTGTCCGTCAGATTGAGTACTGCACGAATTAAAACTTTGAGTCATTAAGTGGGTAAAATGACCACTTTGGGAAAAAAATTCGGACCATTATCAAATGTTCATTCTACCTTTACATACAGCTCAACAGCAAGAAGCAAGGGTATGTAAAGAGATAACTCAAGCACTTGGTCTAATGTTGAGTCGTCCCCGATACAAAACAAGGTATATTTAAAATTCCCCTCGGAAAGAGCCATCGACATCCTACATTTTAATTTCAAACTTCCATTAGCGCCATCCTGAAGAACAGGGTCTCAGCATCTCAATCAATTCGTTTTTCCCTGATGGACAACTAAAGATTTTACAGATGAGGTGTTGTAAGAAACTCCAACATTGGTACCTTCCAATATTCTACCACCCCAATAAAATAACAACTTGACGTTCTCTAGTTCAAGTGGCTATCATTTCACAACCCAAACGCAGAACAAGAAAATATTATTGTCAACTAAAACTCAATCACAAAAGTATGTTTATATACGAATTGTTTATAGTGTTCATTTTTATATTTTTTTAGTAATTTATTTTCAATCCTTATCATTTTATTTATTTTTAATTTATTCAATAATTTAATTAACTTTAACTCTGATCGAATATAAATTCCACCTTAAGTTAATATTAACTCAATAATTTATTTTTTCCAAATGTGTAATTTGAAAAATTTTAAAGGTCAAAGTGCACATTTTTTAATTAAATATTTTTTTATTAAACAACTAAATTAACAAATCAGACTCAAATCAACTAATTAACTAACTATTTTTTTAAAAAAACAATATATTATAATTTCTATTTTAACCTATATTTTCCCACATGTGTAATTTGTCAAACTTTAAACGTCAAAGTGCACATTTTTTAATTAAACATTTTTTCTATTAAAGAACTAAATTAACAAATCAAACCCAAATCAACTATATTTTTCGTGTAAACAACTCGGTTAAGAAACAACCCTTTAGCTTACCATATAAAGCTTGTATCTATGCCAAATCTCGAAGGTTTTATAATTTTTAGATATTGTTGATCAACATTGTTTACCTTTTGCACTAGCTCAACGGATGATGTGTTGACATGCATGTTTCGTTCTCTCTTATTATAAAACCTCTTGAACCATGTTTAGGTAGTGTTTGGTTGCATAAAATTGGAGCCTTCGAATTGGAATTCGAAATACGCGCATGTAAAATAATTTTGAATCCAATTTCGTTTCTTCGTTTCCGTGATCCCAAATGCAACCTTAGTGTCTTTCAAGCAGTGACTCTTTTCTGGTGCTTTCCAGAAGGGTTGACGCGCACCAGCAGAGGAGGAGGTGAGGAGGTGGACGGCGGAAATAAGGAGGAGGAGAAGCTAGAGAGAGAGAAATAAGAAGACTGGAAAAATGAAAAATTAGAAAATTACCTTTTTACCCCTGAAGTTTGCATGTGACTTGAACATGATGAAAAACAGTTAAAGTCAACCATTTTTTCTTGATAGAAGGACCACTTAAAAAATCGTGTGCAAATATAAGAAGCACTTTGACAAAAAAATATAAATTAAAGCGCCAAATAGAAAAATGCATTCAAATACGAGGACCAAAATTGTAATATATCCTAAAAATATTTATTATCACATAATAAATTTTAAGCGATATTATATTTCAGTTATAATTTTATAATCATGGGTTACTCAAAAAACGAGATAAATGTAATTTACTAATCAAGATTGTGCTTATATATTGTATTAGTTGCTAGAGTAGGAATCATCACATGTGGCCTTCATGCCATTTTTCTTCTCTTTATGAGACAGTCGCTTTTTACTTCGCTCGTATTTTATTTTTTTGGCTCTAGGCAATCATATTGGAAGTGCTCATTCGTGTAGCTGTTGAAACATTTAACATTAGAACTGTTGAAGTGTTTTTTTTTCTTTGAACGCCCTTTTTGCAAATCAACAAAAAAATCTCGTCATAAGCGCATGAATTTTCTCCTTGTCGTTGTCCAAGTTATTATCATCATCATTGTCTTTTTCTTCATCTATCTCCACTTTGGGAGCTAGCGCATTTTTTTGTATCACACTTATTTTTATAGCCTTTGAACAAAGCCTCATGTGTTGTCAAGTTTTTTATCAGTGCCTCTATAGAGTAAGTGTTAAGGTCCTTGACTTCTTGGATTGTCGTGAACTTTGATTCCCACCCATGCCTTGGGAAATGATCGGAGTACGTTCCTTACTCCCTCTGCCATGAAGTAAGGGTTGCCAAGGTTATTCAGTCTATTGCTTATTTTGTTGAATCTTGTGTACATATCCTGAATGTTTTCGATTTCTCCCATTCTGAATAGCTCATGTTGGCAAGCTAGGGAGTGTTTGATTCTTTGACTTGTTTGTGCCCTCGTGCGTAACCTACAACATGTCCCATATTTCTTTCACAGATTGGCATCCTTATATGTTGTCATTCTCATTCATAGAGCATTTAAGAACATTAATTTCATTTCAACCTTATTAAACTCATTCTCGATCTTAACTACCTCACACTCGTCTATCTTTTTCCTAGGAGTATAGCTTCATAATTTATGACTTGAAGGAATGTCACCATTCTAGCCTTCTAGAAGAGGTACTTATAATAGGTGAACAAGGGTTACCTATGCATGAATTATCCTTTGAAAAGGTACAATTAGAGTTATTGGACATGGATCGATTTGCTATGAGTTGGAATCCTGTGGAGAAACTAACATCTAGTTCCAATTGTTGGTTCAAATCTACCCAAGAGGGAATTAATTGGGTAGCACAAATAACATGGGCGATTTTAACTCTTTAGAAAAAAACATTTTACCGATTACAAGTAATTTAAACAAGTGTGAATTTGTGTCGTGGAATAATAAAATAAACAAGTACATTCAAGTCACACAAACACAAAAAGAATGATAGAGTTACTTGACAAGTAACTTATAGTAGTTTCGCAAGATCTCGTTTTGCCTACTTCTACTTATCTGAGTTCCTTCATGAATTTCTAATTCCTGAAACCTAATATTCTTCCCTGGTGAAGATCAAAATAATACACCTAAAAGTAAGTCCATCTTTACTCTATTATACTCTTTCTCACATGTTCTCTCACTTAAATCAACGCCCTAATTTAAGTTAATAATTCACAACCTCACACAAATTCAATTTTCAAGTTGAGTTATAACACTCAGAGCTTCTATCAACACCCTATAAACTAATATACTCTATTCTGCCACACCTCGTGATATAGAACTGTGTAATTAAATGATATGCAATGTGAAGTTCGAGTAAATTAATCACTTAAAACATGTAATAGATATATCACATTAGTGATATGTAGAATCAACCAGAGATGTGTGTTCTTCCCATTTTCAATATGCCAAAATTGATAATTAAAAGTCATCTTCACTTTGAAAACTTTAGAAAAATGTTTTGACAATATATCAATTATAATCAAGTTTTATAAGCCGATTGATTTCACACAACAAAATGATTTAGTAACACTTCAGTATAAGTGAAATCTCAATCTTGTATTTGAATGATTTAAGGAAAGAACGTATATAATTATTCAATTCAACAAGATCTTGATGTATGAATATGAGCAACAAATATACATATCTAGAAAACATTTTCCAATTTCATAAAGATTTAAGCAATTACAGGGAAACACAAGTTGGTACGAAGTCACCTGATTTATAGAATAATTAAATCTTGTTCACGATTACCGGAATGAGAAAATTACGACTTTAATTTGTGGAAGGGCCATAGAGAATTCGTAGATCTAGGCTCTTAAGAATAAGCTATCGGTTTCTCACAATCAAATAGACACATCTATGATTTTGTAGTGTATAATCAACACTATATCACTCGTTTTGGATGAAAGTGTGTTCTTTCTGATTCTTTATTTCTAACTAAGTTTTCCTACCTATATCTCCTGTTGAAATCATACAAGAGTAGTGGGTTTATATGAACTTTAGAGAATATAATTGTTGTACCTGTTTTGGTTGATTTTTTATAGGATTTTTTGTAATCAAGGTAGGTGAAGTTATGAATATCTTATCAGTTAAAAAATCCTTAGATAGAATGTTCAAATTGAACCAAATCATGCACAATTTTGGGTAGGAGACGAGATCTAATGTTTAAGACTAAATCAAGGGGGAAAAAAACAAGTGAAAAAAACTTTGTTTTGCATAATGGACCCCTAGATTATTATCTATAATTTGTGCAAATTGTTTCAAACAAGACTTAATTTATTTAATTTAAGATTGAAACATGTTTGAAACAATTTGTCTAAGAAATCTCAATTTTGATATCAAGGATCAAAATAACTTACAATTTTGCATTTATCGGTTAGCCGAACGGGTTGATCGGTTGACCAATTTTCAAAGTTTCACTACAACAAAATTCTCTTTTAAGGGTACTAAATTTGTTCTAATATATACAATTTTAGGACACATTAAAATTGAAATAATTAAAAGATGTCCTATAAAAAATTGTCCCAATAACTTATAAAGACAATTATTTGTCACATTAGTGTATATTTATTAGGATAATTTTTATTATTTATTAGATATTTTTAAGGGTTAATTATACTTTACCCCCGTGGTTAGGTCAATTTTCACTTTGTCCTCCTACGGTATTCGCGTCACCACTTTGCCCTTTGTGCCTTTTTTTTGTACTTTATCCTCTTCGTCAACACTTTGCTCCTTATGGTTATGCCTATATTAAGTGGTAAAGTACAACAAAATCTAACTACAGGGTACAAAGTGGTGACAAAAATACCACAGGTGACAAAGTGCAAAATGACCTAACCACAAGGGAGTAAAATGTAATTAACCCTATTTTTTAAAATGTGTCTTATTAAATAAATATTATAAGGATATTATGATTAAGTGTCTCTATAACTATTAAAAATGACATTATTTATAAATTATCTCAAAAAATGTTGTACTAATATGTAGTTTTTGTTATAGCGTTCCTAAAGCTTATTTGTTTCTTTTCTAATCGGCCAACCACTAGGTTGGTTGAAGAAAATAAATCTTCGTACTTGGTCCAATCGGTTGATCGAATGTCTTATTTGGTTAATTGAACACATAAGATTTTTATTTTTTTAATCTCTTGGTTCAATTGGTTGATTGGATTGCATTAATCCGTCGACCAAATTAAGAAGAGTTGAAATTCTTCAACTTTCTGATGAGTTCAGTTGTCCAGATATGGGGGTGCATTTGACTGAACTCTGTAAATTTTTTAATTTATTTTTATTTCAATTTAATATTAATATGACCCCTTATTTCTATGTTATATTTTTAGCATAGTTTACTAGGTTTAAGCACAATATAAACACAACTTAAAATTCCACATAATAATACAATGTGTGTGCCTCGTAATTGAGTGAATGGTATAATTGGAGTACCAGGAATTATTTACCTTATGTTTCGATATACAACGTTGTTCGTCGATTCCCCCAGTTGCTTCATCAGGAACATTCTTCATGTTATTCCTTCGACTTATTTTTTCATCATGCACATTCTTGATATTGTTTCTCGTAGTGTTGTTCTTCATTCAGCATCATGCTCTTCTGGCTTAAGTTGTTTCTCACACTCAATAATCAAATTAAATATCTTAAGGTACAAATGCTTTGTTATCATTAAAATTCCTCACTAACGGCATGTTTGGTTGGACGGAATGGAATGAGGGTGAAATGGAATGGAATGAAAGAAATAATAGAATGAGAGAATGAATGGAATAGAATTGTGAATGAAATCACTATTCCATTCTCTTGTTTGGTTAGTATGGAATGAAAGAAAGAATGGAATAGCGAAATATAGTAAAATTTCTATTTTGCCCTTATAAAATTATTATTCCATTATCTTCTAGTTATAATAAATTTTTATTATATTTCACTATTCTATTCCTTTCCTCATTTTATTATATTTCACTATTCAACTCAATTTTAAGTTTTTGTTCTCTAATTTCTATTTTTGTTCTCAATTTTCAGTTTCTATTATTTAATTTATGTTTTTGTTCTCAATTTTTAGTTTTCTTTTTCAATTTTTTATTCTCTAATTTTCTATTTTTTGTTCTCAATTTTCAGGTTATGTTCTCAATTTTTTGTTTTTGTTCTCAATTTTCGATTTTCGTTCTTAATTTTCAATTATCTAATTTTATATTTTTGTTCTCAATTTTCAGTTTTCGTTCTCAATTTTTTATTTTCTAATTTTATATTTTTGTTCTCAATTTTCAGTTTATGCTCTCAATTTTTCAGTTTATATTCTCAATTTTCTGTTTCTGCTCTCAATTTTTTGTTCTCTAATTTTATGTTTTTGTTCTCAATTTTTAGTTTATATTCTCAATTTCTTATTCTCTAATTTTCTATTTTTGTTCTCAATTTTCTGTTTATGTTTTCAATTTTCTATTTCTATTATCAATTTTCAGTTTTTATTATCAATTTTCTAGTTCTGTTCTCAATTTTTTGTTCTCAATTTTCTATTTCTATTTCCAACTTTCTGTTTTCTAATTTCAATTTATGTTCTCTAATTTCTATTTTTGTTTTTAGTTTTTAAGAGCTTAATTACAAGAGCTATCATGTAATTTAAGATATTGATTCCATTGGGTTGGAATCTCATTCCACCCTATTTCAAATGGAATCTCATTCCATCTAATTTCATTCTAATAGAATCATAAAATTTGATTCCATTAGAGAACCAAACAACGAAATAGGAATCGAGGACGGAATGCAATTTCATTCCGCCCTCGATTCCATCCAACCCAACATGCCGTTAGAGTTTTAAATCATTGGGATTAATAAATGCCCTATCCTTATCCTGTCATATTGTTGGACGCATTGGTCGGTTCCTTTGGTCCGTAGAATGATATTTTCATGGGAAATCTCAAAGGTAATATCATGTGTTTGACCTTAAGCTTAAGCCTAACCCATGTCCTTTTTTTTTTGGCACTAAGGGCTTCAGTGGCGAACATAAAAGTTATGCAACTAAAGAATTATAAGTAATTTTTAGGGCAAATTACACTTTATCCCTTTTAGGCCGTTTTGCATTTGTCTCCTGTGTTATTCACGTCACCACTTTGTTTCCCTTATGGTTAGACCTTTGTTGCAGTTTACTCCTCCTCGTCAGCATTTTATCCCTTGTAGTTAAGTTTACATCAAGTGATAAAGTGCAACAAATCCTAACTATAGGAGATAAAGTGGTAACAAAAATACTACAGAGAAGCAAAGTGCAAAACGGCCTAACCATATGAGGTAAAGTATAATTAACCCTAATTTTTATTTTTATGTTTTCGTCAATTTTCTCCCGCCTTTTTTCGCCTCCAGTTCTTCCCACTTTTTTTCGCCTCCAGTATTTTCAACCATTTTTTTCTCTACCCATATACAACAACCAAGTCTTTGTCCCACTTATATAGAGTCGGCTACATGAATCTATTTACGCCATAGAGATTAATCAAGAGTCATCCCCTCCGTCAGGTTTAATGTCGTCAAATCAATTATAATAGTCTCGTTTAACATTTTCTTAAATCTACCTATCATTCTAGTAGTTACCTAAACTTGAACTAAATCACATTTTCTCATTAGTGTTTCTATGGGTCTTCTATGTACATACCCAAACTATCGTAAATGATTTTCTCTAATTTTTCCTTCGATGAGTGTCATTCCTAAATTCTCTCTAATAGATTTATTCTTAATTTTATTTATTCTCGTCTTCTCACTCATCTACCGCAGCATCCTCATTTCTGTCACCCCAATTTTCTAGACATAATTCGTTTTTACCCCCAAATATTCTGAACCATAAAAAAGCGTTAATCTTATAGCAGTTTTGTAGAATTTTCCTTTAAGTTTCAATGGAATCCTACAATCATAAATCACTCCAATTGCACTTCTCCACTTTAACCAACTTGCATTGATTCTATATATAATATCCTTATCGATTTCGTCATTGCTCTAAATCATTGAACCTATATATCTAAAACGATCAACATTTGGCACCTCCTCATCTCCAATTTTAACCGCACCACCGTCTCTCTGAGTATTACTAAAATTGCAATGCATGTATTCTATCTTGCTTCTCCTAACCTTCAAACCTTTAAACTCTAATGCTTCTCTCCCTCTTTCTAACTTAGTATTAAGATTTATTCTACTTTTGTCCACTAATACGATATCATTCACAAACAACATACACCAAGGTACTCCATCTTGAATATGTTTTGTGAGTTCATCCATCATTAGAACGAAGTGATAAGGACTTAAAGATGATCATTGATGTAAGCCTATATTAATAGGAAATGCACAAGTATTGCCTCTTCCTATTCGAACACTAATGACTATACATTTATACATATTCTTAATTACCTCGATATACACATCGGATACATGTTTCTTTTCTAGCACCCACCACAAAACTTCTCTGGGTACCCTATCATAAGTCTTTTCCAAGTTCACAAATACCATATGTAATTCTCTATTATTTTCTCAATATATTTTCATAAATCTCCTGAGTAAGTAGATAATTTCAGTAGTTGATCGGCTGGGTATAAATCCAAATTGGTTCTCTTCAATGCTCGTTTCATGTCTTATTCTATATTCTATCACTCTTTCCCAAAGTTTCATAGTATGAGTTATATGTTTTATGCCTCGATAGTTTGTGCAATTTTGAACATCCCCTTTATTTTTATAGATGGGCATTAAGATATTCATTCTCTAGTCATCAGGTATTCTCTTAGTCCTCAAAATGTCATTGAAAAGTCTAGTCAACTACTCTATCCCAATATCTCCCAAAAATTCTCACACCTCTATAGGGATTTCATCTAGTTCTACTGCTTTTTCGATTCGCATCTTTCTTAATATTATTCTAACTTCTGAAGCCTTAATTCTTCTATGAAATCTATAAATCTTATCGGAAGATAAATTAGGCAACTATAGTCTAGATTCCCTAACGTCATTCTCATTAAATAAATTATAAAAATAACTTCTCATTCGTTCCATAATCTCCTCATCTTTCACCAGTACCTTTTTATCAGTTTTTTTGATACATCTGACACTTCCAATATCTTTAGTCTATTGTTTATGTCGTCTAGTAAATTTAAATATATCTCTCTCTCCCTCTTTTATATCTAACTTATGATATAAATTATCATACATCCTAAATTTTGATTTTGATTTTTAATTACTTTCTCACCTCCATTTTTGCAATCAACTAATTATTAAAGGTACTAGTAATTTCTTGTGTCTAATTGTCTAAATGTATTGCCTCAATTTTTTTAGGTGTAGAAGATAGTAAATGACTAAAAATTGGTTAAAAAATCGACACTAAACTAAATAAAAAAATTGAAAAAATCCAACAATTATTATAGAGTAATCCTGAGTATTAAAATATATACGTTTTTAAAACTAGTAATAAAAAATCGGTTAAAAAAAAAAAAAGCGACCAAACCTTAATCAAAATGCTTAATTATATACCAATGTGAACTTTAAAGATTAAAGTGAGATTTAAAATATTACTGCGCAAACTGTAACAATTATATTATTTTGAAGGTGCAAAGTATTCTTTACTTTGATTTAGATGGTTAATTACAATTTTTTTTCTATTTTTTTATGGGATAATTATTATATCGTCTTCAAAACAGTTCACTTTTAATTGTTTTCTCTACTTTTTTTATTTAATTTTTTTGAATTATTTTTATATTTTTAATTAATATCAAATGAATCTTATTATAATACTAAAAATAACTTTAGAATGAAGTATGACTAATCTCTCATATCTCCTTATTCTTAACATAATTGACAGTCAGGATCGATTATTTACGACTACCATAAAAGGTCATGTGTTCAATCCTTCCCACCAACCCTTTTATTTATTTTTTACACTCCAAGATCTTCTTTCTCACTATTAATATTCTAACCATAGATATTTTATGAACTAATTGTTGGTGCCAAAAACTGGTAACACCTTTAGTATGGTCTGGGCAGGTGGCACGTGTGAATTTGTTGCTGGCATAGGGGTGATGCACTGATGAACTCGAGATCAATGAACTTCTGATGCTTTGAAGATCCTTACAATCCGACCTGAGCTCCTCACTTGACTCCGAGATCCTGTTCAGACTCCAAGCTAAACTCATCTCTAGACTTTATTCCGATCTCCGAGCTAAGCTCCAAGTCCATGCTCCGAGCACCTGCACAAAGGCCTATCAGGGGTGTGCCGGGTGAGACCCCTCCGACGTGAGAATAAGTATCCGGGGAAAGAAGGCTAAAAGTACTCTAGAGTAAAATAGAAGCAAGTATCTTTGGGCATTGGATGCTAAGGGGTATATATAGGATGCATGACTCAATTAGCGCCGTAAAATTAGGGACTTCAGCCCGGTTAATTAGCTTAATTCAATTGGTAGCCAATGAGCTTGTAGATTAAGGTCTTGAATACCTAGACTGAGCTTTTAGGCCCATTTGTAGAAGTTCATGGGCCAGCCCACTTGAAATGGATAATAAGGGCTCATTTTTAGCCCCTATGGATGATTAGGAGGTGGAGTGGGCGTCAAAACCGCATTCAAAACGACCTTAAGAGGCTTCAAATGTAGAAGAATCCGAGTTGAGAGTGCTCGGACACCTCAGCTCGGCAGTATATCAAGAATTTCCTTTAAGCGGCTTTATTCTGCGTAAGTCCGAACTAAGTGTGCTCGGACACCCGAGCTTAGTGTTGTGGCTTCAATTTCTTTTGAGGGCTCCCTATCTTGTGTAAGTCCGAGCTGAGGGTACATGGGCACCCCAGCTCAACATTGCATCTTCAAATTCATTTGAGGTTTCCCAATTGAAGATAATCTGAGCTGAGGGTGCTCGAATACCCCAGCTCAACTAAGAGACTTCTTTATTTGAGGGCCCCCCTTTGGAGGAAGTTCGAGCTGAGGGTGCTCGGACCCCTCAGCTCGGCCACATAGCTTGAATTTTCATTTGAGAGACACCAATCTAGATAATGTCTAAGCTGAGGGTGCTCGGATACTTCAGCTCAGCATTGTATCTTCCATCTACATTCGAGATGCCCATTTGGAGAAAGTCTGAGCTGAGGGTGCTCGGACCCCTCAGCTCGGCTATGTTGCTCCATTCTTTGTTTGAGTTCCTATTTGGATTATGTCCGAGTTAATTGTGTTCGAACACCTCAGCTCGGCATTGTATGTTCAATCTTCATTTGAAGGTCCCCATTTTGAATATATCTGAGCTGAAGGTGCTCAGACGCTTTAGCTCGGCCATGTTGGTTAGATCATCAATTTTGGGCCCTCATTTTATATATGTCTGCGTTGAGGGTGCTTGGAGCCCTCAGCTCGGCAATTTCTTCATACTTGGACACCCTGGTGAAGTGAAGGGTTTGAGGTTAACCTCTTGCCTACGTCCGAGCTGAGGGTGCTCGAACTCTGTAGCTCAGAACAATCTTCATACTTGGAGATGCTAGAGGAGCTTGGAGGTTTGGAGACTCCCCCTTCTGTATATGTCCGAGCTGAGGGTGTTCGGACTCTACAGCTCGGAACAATCTTCACACTATGAGATGGAGGAGCTTAGAGGTTTGGAGGCTCCCCCTTTTTCATGTACCCGAGCTGAGGGTGCTCGGACTCCTCAACTCGAGACCTTCTTCACACTTGGAGATTGTGGAGGAGTTGGGAGGTTTGGAGGCTCCCTCTTTTTACATATGTCAGAGCTGAGGGTGCTCGGACACCTTAACCCAGACCATCATCCATACTTGGACTTAGGGAGGAGTCTTCATGCACGTGTGACCTTCATGACAAAATTTACCTCCATCAGTTTCCCCCCAGTCCTGAGCATCCGAACATAGAGATGGATGTTCGGGACTCTAAGCTCTTAGCCCGGGGGATTTGAGACAGTTGTGTTTGGGAGGTTGCACTCAAGGTCGTTGTGTTTGGTGCATGCATGACACGTGCACTTATCCAGACTTACTAGGGAATCCACACCGTACGACTGTTGGATGGTTGCCACGTGGTACTGGGCATAGGAATCAATGCAATAGCGACCGTTGGGCTCGCGACTCTTCATATGGGCACCATCTTTTTTATAAAAAATAGGTCATTTTCTTTCATTTTACACTTGCAAAATTTTCAAGAACTCTTTTTCTTCTTGGTTATTGGTACTTTTTTTCTTCTCTGGCAGGACTAAAAAAGGTTGCTCTCTTGTTTTTCTCTTTCTTCTTCAAGTTCGACCTCTGGCTTGGGATTCGATTCTTCAGATCGGACTTCCTCTAGCTCTTTGTCTTTCAAGGTTGAACGTCGTCCCGCTCCTGGAGACGCTTCGTCTTCTACTCGGGCCATGCTCCACGAATATAGCGGTGCGGTCCAGTCCAGCCTAGCCAACTGTGTGAACGTGGTAAGCTGAGCTAACGAGAACGATAGAGTGTCTTCGTCTTGTGATCTCAGTGCTAGGGTTCTTCCTGGTACTATCACGGTGGCCAAGTTTCTCCACGCCCTTCCCTTATCCCAAGTCCTTTGTGATAACGAGGTGACTAACGTTGCGTCGTCGTTCTTAAGTACCGGAGTGAATATTGCTTCCCAGACTTGGTTCAAACAATCGTCCCAAGGCTCGATGATCAGGCGTGCATGCCACTGCTGGGCTATTTGACCATCTACAAACATCATCTGGAGGCAGGTCTTCAGTTCCCCATCCATTGGTGGATCCGAGCTGTCCGTGCAGAGTACGGATTATGTCCATCACAAATCGCTCCAAACGGCATGCAGGTCATTGTGACAGCATTCATTATTTTTCAGGCCGAGAGAATTGAGCCGAGCATAGAGCTCTTCAAGGCATTGTTCTTCCCCAAGCCTCTTCCTCGAGGTGCTAAGTAGTGTTACATTGCCTCCAAGTCAACTTTCTTAAAAGACTTGGATTCTTCTATTTACAACTAGATGCCCCAGTTTTTTTCTCAGAGGGAATGGTTGGCAGTTCGGCTCGGAAGACGAGGGAAATATCCCGTTCAGATGGAAAAGGGAAAAGTTGGTAAGAATATGGCCCTTCGAAGGGGATTTGGGTTCTCAGAATTTCTTTAACACATGGCTTAATTCTCTTTTTGTCTTTTGTGCAGAGTATGAGAAATCGAAGAAGTAGAGACCAGAAACCAAGCAAGGAGATCATCGAGTAGAGGGATAGGGTTTTGAGGACGGTTTACAAGGAGGTAAAGACGTTGATCGATTCCCATTTTTTCGATATTTTCTGGTACCGACCACCAAGCCTTCCACCCGTTCTTGAAATCCCAAAAGATTCAGAAAACAGTATATTATCTTTGCCTTGTGAATTTTTCACATTTTATAAACAGGCTTAGGCTTAGCTGAATTGTGCAGGCCATCTTAAGTAGAGTTAGATGCTTCTGGCTTGGTCAAAGGATTTTCTTAACACTTTGTTGAATATTACAGCTATGGATAAGACGATGGAAATCTAGCGGCTGAGAAAGTGCCAGGCCAAGGAGGCCGCAGAGGTAGCTCCAACTAGCGGTGCTACCAGGCAGGTGGGTCCTAGGCCGGCACAACTACACAACCTTTTCCACCACCATAGCAACATCAGCAGCAACAACGACAACAACATTAGTGTCTTATGACACCAGCTCGAAGCCGACCACCGATACTTCCTGACATGGTGATCAAAGATTTCTCTTGATCACGATCAGCATCCCACCAGTCCACACCTGTTGGGGGTGGCGTTATCTTCCCCTCTGACCCGACTAGTAAGGGAAATAGAAAGGTGGATGGGGAGAAGCAAAAGTCTTCGAAAAGGGCCAAGTTGGCAGTTGGGGCTACACTAAATCTGCTCATCAACGTGACGTACTTCGACATAGCGAACATAGGGCTCCCAACTGGCCGTGCCTTATTGAAATTCCCCGAGGTGATGACAAATTACCTCTACCGCATCACCCCTCCCAATGATAGAACACTCATGGCCTAGAAGGATACGGGGAACCTCCTACGCCTTCTCTTCTATGACCACGTCTCAGTAAGGACCCAATATTTCCAATTTTTAACTTTCTTTCAATTTTTCTTTCAAGTGTACTTATTTTTCTATCCTCGTGCAGAGCATGTTTTGTCTGTCCATCCTCTACGATAAAGTTGTCGAGAGCGCCATGGGGGAATCCTCCATCCATATTGAGAGGAACGCGGCCCTCAAGAAGGTGAATCGGCTGAACAAAGACCTCCAGATAGTAGTCCAGGAACACTCGTCTTTCCAGGCCCGACACCAACTTATCACCACAAAACATGACTCTCTGGCCAAGGAAAATGAATATCTGAAATCTCAACTCCATGAGAGAAATGCCGAGGTCGAGGATCTGACGAAAAAGTTGAAGAATGAGGAACTCCTGAAGGAGTGGGTAGTCCGGAAGGCCGAGAAAACGGCTTCCGGAATACAACACGCTTTCTCCGCCAGGTTGATTATAGGCAAATCTAGATGGAGTTCCCCAATAATGAGTAACCGGATGGGGAGGAGTAAGTGGCTGAGGAGGTGAGCTCGAGAGATGACCAAGAAGCCAGAGGAGGAAGAAGAGACCGAGGGCGAAGATGAAGACGGTGACGAGGAGACATACGCCGGCATTGTAGACATCGAGCACGTCTCTAAGGAGGAGTCGACCTAAACGGTTCCCCAGGACGGCTACAAGCATGGTGGTCGGATCCTCAACCTAGTTTCTTTTCAGAACTTAGACTTTTTTCAATATTATTTTTTTATTATTTTTTTATTAATTTATTTTATTTTGATGTAATCTGGTATTGAATTGGTGTAAATGGGCAAGAACCCTTCCAATGTAAAATTCTTTTTGAACATAATACAAACAGAAATTAGTTTTTTGGGAAACATCTTGTGTAGAATCTCTATTCTCCCTTCTCTTAGGATAGAGTAGATAAGTTTTCATCTCGGCTACTCACATTGATTACCTTCAAGATCAGCCCATCTGAGCTGAGTGTGCTCGGAGAGTTACTGCCGGCCAATACCCAACAATTGGGCGTTAAACGTTTGGACTTTTAATCTTTTTTTTTTCTTTTTTTTTTTAATTTGAAAATCAGAGTCGAATGTGCTCGGAGAGCTTAGCTCGGGACCTATTTCATGAGAGTTGTCAAGGCCGTATGCATGCTGCCCCCCCCCCAATGGAGGCACCTTGGTATTAGATCCTTCCTATCTAGTTAATCTGAGTTAAGTGTGCTCAAAGAACGGAGCTCAACAAATATGGTTGGATCCTCCAAAATTGATAAGTCCAAGCTGAGAGTACTCAGATAGCAGAGCTCGGCAAATATGGTTGGATTCTCCAAAATTGATAAGTCCGAGTTGAGAGTGCTTGGAGAGCAGAGCTCGTTAAATATGGTTGGATCCTCCAAAATTGATAAGTCTGAGCATAGAGTGCTCGGAGAGCGGAGCTCAGCCAACTTTTCATACTTAGGAATTGTTTGGCGCAATTTGGTTTTGGGGCCCTCCAAAACTGATTAGTTTGAGATGAGTATGCTTGAAGAACGGAGCTTGGCCATTTTTCCATACTTAAGAATTGCTTGACGTTATTCGGTTTTGGGTCCTTCCAAATTGACTAATCTGAGCTGAGGGTGCTCGAAGTGCGGAGCTCGGCTAACTTTCCCAAATGGTTTTTTCTTGTTTCCAAGGTTGTATCCACCCTACCCCCCCAGCCTGGAGCATAAGTATGGTATATGCTCGTGCTGCTGGCAAGATGCATGGTTTTAAAGAATAGTCCTTGGTTCTCGCAGTCCACAAGGCGCCATGCAATCATTGGGGCCTGTTGTCGATCATCGGCGAGTTCTCTGTATTTAGGCTCATCCCTAAGCCTTTTCAGGTTATCCCGATTTAGTCCATGCGGGAACATCTTCCCCTTTAAGTCGTCTGACCTTTGGTCTGCTGTGAGGGGATAGATGCTTATCCACAGGCCCTCAGACTCAATCAATGCCCCACCCTTGGCGGATGACCTTGGTCCATCCCTAGGTATGGACTATCAACTTGTATTGGGGGTCTGGTTATCACTCTCGACGAACAGCGTCGGAGTGTCGCTTTAGAAGATATGTGTATGGGCTAGGAGATCGTTGTACTTTAATAGACATTTCATTGATATGAAAATTTGTTACAATTTGTAGCAAAATAGAGTGTTTACAAAACGACCTCTTCCTTATAGAAATATTGCTTGAGGTGGTCAGGATTCCAGGGGTGTCGCAGTAGGACCTGATGAATGGTTTATTTAACAACAAATCAAATACTTTTAGATTCCAATATTTGTGTGTTTTCAAGCATTTTTGTTAGTTTAATGCGTTTTTGTTGTATTTTGTAGGATTACAAATAAATAGGAGAAATGGTGTAAAATGCATACAGGTGTATTAACTTCAAGGCTGTTTTTTACCATGATTTAATCCGATTTTGGAAAAACTTAAAACATTTAAGTTGTAGATCTACGTCTTAGATTTCCATATCGTTTTGAATCACCAAAATCGAAGTTCGGACAAAAATGTTACGGCCAAATCACAAACTAGAAATCAGCGTTGTCCAAAGCGCGATGCAACGCGAATTTGAGCACGCTGCAATGCCAAAAAGGGTGTTGCACCACCCTCCCATCAGTGTTGATTGGGTGGGTTCTGCCCATTGCGCATTGTAGCGTGCTAAAACGAGCACTGCAGCGCCGTCTACACCGTCTTTAACCCAAAAAATCCTAATTTTAGCTTTATAAATACCCATTTGGGCTCATTTTGATGGGGAGGAAGAAGATGAACAAAAGAGAGGCGATTTTGGGGAGAGGAAAACACCAGTTTGAAGCGATTTTGAGCCAAAAAAACACTGGATGGTTGTGATTTGATGCAAAATTGAAGAGGAAAACACCATTGGTGACACTTGAAGTTGAAGATTTAGAGCTCAACCCAACAATAAGCATTTTCTCTTCCCTTCTCTCTCTCTAATCTTGATTTAATTTCGTATTCATAATATTTTATCAAACATGTTTACATTTATGAATTTATTGAGAAGATTGGTTATGGATCTATTTATGTTGTGTTCATAATCTAGATCTAGGGCTTGATGTAGTCTCACTTGAATCATGTTAGGTTATTTTGTGAATTGTTAGATTCAATTACATTTTATGCATCTCCTATGCTTAATGTGTTTAATTCATGTGGCCAATGAATTAGATGAGTTTAGGTTACGAATTTTATACTCGAGAGAGGATGAATTCATAACTGGAATTGGGAGTGCATAATTTAGATTGTTTGTAGTTTGGGAGGAAATCAACACCTAAGTAATCTAGTTAGGAAATTAGGATTTTGTGAAAACGGGAGGTGATCGAGTTCTAGATTTACTAATTAGGTTTTCTATTCAGTTGTGTTTGCCTTCTTAATGCTTCCAATTTATGATTCCACATAGTATTTTGGTTGAATTGAAAACTTGAGATTTGACACTCGGGAGAGGTAATCTCGGGTTCGGACTTAGGTTAAACACAACGTAAGCTTTAATAGATCAGGGAATATTTAGAGCTTGTGTAATTTATAAGGTCGAGATTAACGAATGTTTTCACCTAAATACTAGATAGGGGCATCAGTATTGAAGTATTTATATATTCTCTTACTTGACACTCGGGAGAGGTAGTGAGAGAAAAATTGCACAGGGACCTTAATTATTAAATAAACGGAATTAACTAATAATTACTTAATAGAATAACATGAGAATAACGAGACGAAATCAATCCCCAAAAACATTTGTGCATAGAAAAATCCATATTTTATTTTGTTTTTGTATTTATTTTAGTTTAGTTTATTTTTATATATTAAAAAAAAACCTAAAATTTGATTGCCTAGATAAAGTTGAGTTACGATAATCACGGTACTTTACGACGATCTAAACCAATTCCGATGGATACGACAACCCTACTAATCTCTATTCTATTAATACTTGATCCGTACACTTGCGGTATTGTAACGACAAATAATTCGCTAAATAGTTTTTGGTATCGTTGCCGGGGATTGGCTTTTAGATTGTTGTTAATATTGTGAATAAGTAACTTGATTTTAATTTAGGCACTTATTTTATTTCTATTTTTGTTTTTTTAGTTTTGTTTGCTTATTGTGCGATGTACTTGGAGATGGCTCATCAACAAGTCTTTTTTATATTTTCTCAACAAGATTGCAAGTCGTTCTATTGTGCTTGGGATAGATACAAGGAGTTACTCATTTGGTTCCCCAATCATGGTTTTCTGAAGGAGTGTCAACTACTGAACTTCCTTGACGGATTACAAGCTACGACAAGAATTTGGGTGGAAGGAGGAAATTGTACCACCTCTTTCTACCAAATAACCGCGGACAAAGCCTACTGCTTGTTGGAAGACATGGTGGAGTTTGACTGTCAGAGTTGAAATTATTCAACAAGTTACCAAAACTTGGGGGATAGTTCCAACATTTCGACGCCATGGATTGACACCTCGTACCAACCTGTAGAGACTTCCCCTACCCTGGAAGAGATGTTCGCTGCATTCATGGGGGAGACTCAAGTTTTCTGGAGAGAAACTCATAACCATCTTGATAATATTGAGACGATCTTTGATGCTATCGAATCAACCGTAAAGTCTCTCAAGACGCAAATTGGTCAACTTGTTCGCTTTATTGAGGCTGAGTCAAGAATAGTGTCATTGAGAGATGCACAAGCCACATCCAATTGTGAAAGCCACGATGAGGAAACGAATGCAAACAAGAGGAACTTGGGTGTGTTCAATTACAATGATTCAAATGAGGAAGAAACCCAAGAATGGATCGACGATGAAGAATCACAAGATGATAATTGTGAGTTTTCACCATTTGAGATCCAAATAGTAATACTACCATCGGTCAAAGACGATCACATCTACGAGGATCCGATGTGGCTCACTTGCCCTTCACCTTTAGCATTGTTCATTCAAGCTTCCTAAGCACATAAACCGGAACCAAATCACGTTGAGCATACATGCCGATCACTGCCATATCTTTTCAAACTTGAGGGCGTTCTGAACCAAGACCCATATGTTGTGTTATATGAAATATTATGGGCGAAAGCTGCTCTTTGACGAGCCCTTCTCCATGTCTAGCCGAGGACATTAAACCAAGCGCTTCTTGGGAGGCAACCCAAGTTTCAAACAAATGGAGCCTAAGGATGTAAGTTATGGAAGAAAGCTAGTAGCGCGTAAATACGCTACTACTTTCACTCGCAAGTATACGAGGTCAAGTTTTAGTATAAATCGGGAGAGTTAGGGTTATCGTGTGCACAGGTATTGGTTGTGACTATTATTGAATACCATATTTGTCATGACCTAATTTTATCTAGGCAAAAATAAATTGTATTTATAATTAATTAATACTACTACTAAGTTAATTAATCTAATTAAATTAACTATACTAATATTACTATGAGATGATTTAGGAAAAATATTGCCTATGGATTAACTTTGTTTACAAAAACGTGTTTGGTCTCGTTTTAGTTTATGTTATTGGCGTTCGGGTATCCGACAATCTCGGTTCGTAAACTTGCTCGCCACCTTTCCCGAGTGTAAGACAAGTGAATACATGACTTCGCATCAACGAAGAAGTCCCCCTCAACGTCTCAACGACACTAGGTCACGTGAGTCTCGCCCCAACGTCATTGATTGCACACTTTCTAACGCCCTCCTGTGTCGTTACATTGTCATGTTGTGTTTATCCTAGTCCGAATCCGGGATTACCTCTCCCGAGTGTCAAACCCCGTATTCTCTAATTATCTAAACAAGCAAAATATCATTACAATACGGCAAACACAATCAAAATTATTATAAAACACACATTAACGAAACACAAACTTAAACAAACAACACTTTTATAAATTTACATTAATCCCAAGACAAAAATCCGTTTAGCTCATGGCCATAGCCGGTTATACAACAATAAATGAGCTAAATATGCTCAAACAATATTCCTAAGTTAAGAAATAAAGGAAGAAACGAGACAAACTTAGCCTAGTTCAATGATTTGTCGCTAAGAACATTCGAAGATCGCTTCTCCTTCGTTGCAATTTGTTCTTCTCCTTAGGATTTGCTTGAGCTCCCCAAAATCTTCTCAATCTAACCTTAAATGTGTTCTAAGGGGTAGAGGGCCGAAAATGAGGAAGGAGGAAGGCTTTTGTAGGGCTAAATATATCAAGATATCTAATAAAATATCCTAATATGGTACAGAGTGACCACCTAGGCGGTGAAAATGCAGAGAGTTTAGCAACTATCTGCTGTTTCACCGCCGCGGCGGTGACACCCGTTGGTATTTTAGCTGTTACTTCTTCGTCCAAACTCCGATTAAGGTGATTCAAAAACCTAGGGAAATCTAAGAAACAGATATACAACGCCCATGTTTTGAGTTTTCCCAAAATCGAATGGAATCATGTTAAAAAATGACCTTGAAATTACTATACCTGTACCAGTTTTGCACAATTTCACCATTTTATTCAAAAACCTACTAAACAACACAAAAAAATATTAAAACATACTAAACATACTCAAAAACTAACAATGTTTGGATTGGAAATAGATAGGTAATTTACACCTATCAAATGCCCCACACTGATTACTTGGCCTAGATTATCACTGCCAACCATACCAGAAGGCAAGATTATCTTGTCTCCCAGGTACGCATTCTTATTCCCTTGTGATTAATTTAAATAAATGTTTCACTTTGGGTTTAGGGGTGGGACACATGTTGGCTTATGTTGGTTTGGGTTACGAAATGCTTGTGTGTGACATTTTTTCGTATAACCTGTGTTTTTGTGGCCATGTTTTTAGTTTCTTTTCTTTCAGTTGTCTGAATAAATTGTGAATTTTGTTGAGAATAAATAACCTAATATCGATGATGAGTATAGACACTTGATGTTCTCTTAGGTCGTTTGAAATGTACTGCATTGAGATTTCTGTGTGCTTGACTTGTGTTAAAAGAAATTCACTCTTGGCTCATTACATTTGAGCACCATGAATCATGATCACTTGGTCTTTTGAAAGGTTGGAGAATATTTATGTGCTTTATGTAGGTTTTGACATCTCGTGAACACTAGAACCCATTTGAGTGAAACATGAGGCGAAATATCAGATGATGTGTTATTGGAGAAATGATTTAGGCATTCTTCGGATCGTTTGAGCCTTTGAAGCTAACCCTGTAAATTTTGTTTTACCCCTCGTTACGCCCGTTGAACCTCATTGCCTAATTCTTTCATTACTCACATTTGTGTATCCAACCCACTACATGTTTTTTTCACTTTCTAAACCCATTACTAAATGGCATGTTTGCATGGATCATTGAGCGTAACAACTAGCATGGGCTGTGTTTGGAAAGTCACTGGTGAATTGGTTTGTGTTTTTCATTTTATTGTTCAGTTGTTTTAAAAAAAAAAATCATCATTGTAGTATAGTGGTGAATATCCCGTCTTTCCCTCTATTTTTTTCCTACAACATTGGGGACAATGTTGATTTTGAGTTTTGGAGTATGGTTCTCACCTATTTTGTAATAAATAAATAAATAATTGTTTTAGCTTATTTTGTGAATAATACATTGTGGGATTGATTGAAAGAATACATGTGACGAAAGAGAGAGTCGGTGAAAATTTTTCTAGGAAATTTTGTAAGATCCATGAGTTGTGATACACACCTAGGGTGATTTGAGCTTAAAAATGACATTTTCATCTACATTTTACCCTAGCCATACATTACAACTCGCAAAATCCTTTTGATCTCCAATGACATATTTACCTACACAATTAGTGGAGAGTGACACGAAAAATAAGTTTATAATTATTCTTTCATTCGCTATCTAGAGATTGTTCATTGTCCCCTTAGCACATAAATAAATCTGAGGCTCATTTGGTTTGGTGAGAGTGATTGTGCATGTACTGGCACTTCTAGAGTCTTGAGTGAGTTGAAATTGATACTTAAAGTCGAAATTCTAGATAATCTCAATGTGTACATTTCATTTGAGCATGGACCTTCTTGTGGTTGCGAAGATTCTAGCATGGTTATTGATTCGATACGAAACTCACAATTTCATCATTCGCTTTTTAGTACTTGATTTGTTTTATCTTTTATTTTCTTTTCTTTTACTTGAGAACAAGCAAATGTTTGAGTTTGGGGGTATTTGATGAGTGGTTTATTTAACAACAAATCATGTACTTTTAGATTCAAATATTTATGTGCTTTCAAGTATTTTTGTTAGTTTAATTTGTGTTTTGTAGGATTACAAATAAATGGTAGAAACAGTGCAAAATGCATACAGGTATAGTATCTTCAAGGCCCTTTTTTTACCATAATGTAATCCGATTTTTGAAAAACTCAAAACATTGAAGTTGTATATCTACGTTTTAGATTTCCATATCTTTTTGAATTACCTCAATCAGAGTTTATACGAAAATTTTATGGCCAAATCACGAACCAGACATCGCCGCAATCCAAAGCTCGCTGCAGCACGAAAAATGGCGTTATAGCACCCTCCCATTTGTGTTGATGGGGTGGGTTCTTCCCATAGCACGTTGTAGCATGCTAAAACGTACACTGCAGTGCCATCTGCATAGTCTTTAACCCAAAAAACCATAATTTTAGCTCTATAAATACCCATTTGGGCTCATTTTAATGAGGAGGAAGAAGAGGAACGAGAGAGAGGAAATTTTGGGGAGAGGAAAACACCATTTTGAATCCATTTTGAGAAAAAAAAAAAAAAAAAACACTGGATACTGGCGATTTGATGCAAAATTGAAGAGGAAACACTATTGGTGGCACTTGAAGTTGAAAATTTGGAGCTCAACCCTACAATAAGCATTTTCTTTTTCCTTCTCTCTCCCTAATCTTGATTTAATTTCGTATTTGTAATATTGTATCAAACATGTTTACATTTATGAATTTATTGAAAAGATTGGTTATAAATCTATCTATGTTGTGTTCGTAATCTAGATCTACGACTTGACATAGTCTCGTTTGAATCATGTTAGATTATTTTATTAATTGTTAAATTTAATTCTATTTTATGCATCTCCTAGGATTAATGTGTTTGATTCATGTAGCCAATGAATTAGATAGGTTTAGGTTACGAATTTTATACTCTATAGAGGTTGAATTTGTAACCAGAATTAGGAGTGCGTAATTTAGGTTGCTGTGAGTCCAAGAGGAAGTCAACACCTAAATAATCTAGTTGGGGATTTAAGATTTTGTTAAATTGGAGGGTGATCGAGTTCTAGATTTACCAATTAGGTTTTCTATTCAATTGTGTTTGACTTCTTATTGCGTCCAATTTATGCTTCCACATGGTATTTTAGTTGAATTGAGAACTTAGAATTTGACACTCGGGAGAGGTAATCTCAGGTTCGAACTTAGGTTAAACACAAAGTAAGCTTTAATAGATCAAGAGATATTTAGAGCTCGCGTAATTTATAAGGTCGAGATTAACGAATGTTTTCACCTAAATACTAGATAGAGATATCAGTATTGAAGTGTTTACATATTCTCTCACTTGACGCTCGGGAGAGGTAATGAGAAAGCAATTGCACTGGGACCATAATTATTGAATAAACAGAATTAACTAATAATTACTTAATATAATAACATGGGAATAACAAGACGAAATGAAGCCCCTAGAACATTTGTGCATAGAAAAATCCATATTTCATTTTTTTTTTATTTTTGTATTTATTTTAGTTTTAGTTTATTTAAAAAAAAAAAAAAAAACACCAAAATTTGATTGCCTATATAAAGTTGAGTTACGATAATTATGGTACTTAGCAACGATCTAAACCAATCTTTGTGGATACGATAGCTCTACTCATCCCTATTCTATTAAAGCTTGACCCATACACTTGCAGTATTGTAGTAACAAATAATTCGCTACCAGGTCCCCTCCTTCAGTCTCGAGCTCATATGTGCCAACCTTGCGATTATTGTTATGTGGTAAGTCCCTCCCAAGTAGGCGCTATGTTTCTAGCATTTGGTTATTTGTTTTCCAAGGTGACCTTCCTAAGAACGAGGTCATCGACTTCGAAATAGCGGGGATGTACCTTTCTATCGTAGTAATGAGTTATGCGTTGTTGATAAGCCGTTTGTCTGATTTGAGCATTTTCCCTTCTATCTTCTAGCAAGTCCAAATTTAGATCCATCATAGTGTTATTTTCCTCTTGGTCGAGATCCCTTCTTGCCATCCTGAGAGTTGGCATTACGAAATGTGTTTCTCCAGTTGGGGTTCGTGAAGTAGTATGATATGCCCAGAGGATAGGATACAAATTTTCTACCCACCTTCCCTTCAAGTCGAGCAAGATGGTCCGATTGGTAACTTCAACCTGGCCATTAGCCTGGGGATGACTCAGAGAGGCAAAATGAGTTCGGATACCAAGGCCTGAGTAGAAGTCTGCGAATAAGTCGTTATCAAATTGAATGTTGTTCTCCGACACGATATCTTTTGGAATTCCAAATCGGCATATCATGGATTTCCAAATGAAGTCCCAGATCTTTTCTTTCATGATTTACTCTATGGGCTCTGCCTCAACCCATTTGGTGTAGTAATCAATGGCGACGACCAAGAATTTTCTTTGACCGGTGCCCTGAGGAAAAAGGCCAAGCAAGTCAATCCCCTACTGAGTAAATGGTCACGGGCTTGTCATCGGAACCATGTTTGTCGGAGGGACATGAGGGTGGGGAAAAAATCTTTGACACTTATCGTACTTTTTCACGAATTCTATCGCATCCTTGAGCATCTTTGGCTCGAAATATCCTTATCGGGGTAGTTTTCTCTTTAGAGATTTGCCCCCCGAATGATTGCCACAGACGTCCTCATAGACTTCTCTTATAATGTACTTAGCTTCCTCTAGCCGAAGACACCTAGAGTAAGGGCCCTATAAGGAGCGTTGGTATAGGACTCCATCTATAATGTAATATTTCGCGGACCGATAACGAATTCTTCTAGCCTCAGCACGATCTTTTGATAGCATTCTGTCTTCCAAGTAACATTGTATCAGATCTATCCAGGAGGGTTGGTCTTTGAGCTCACAAATCGATGTTACCTAGATGGATACAGTGGTGCTCAAAAAATCTAGATATTCCACGGGCATGCTTCTCTTCAAGGTCAACTCTACCACCGAAGTGAGGTTGGCTAAGGCATCGACGTACCTATTTTCTTCCTGGGGTATTTGGATCACTTAGACTTTTTCAAAACTATCCATCAGCCCTTTGACCCTTTCCAAGTATGCGATCACGCATAGATCCTTGGCAAATACTCACCGTTGACTTGATTAACAATGAGTCGGGAATCACAGAATACGACCAATGTCTTCACATGAAAATCCGGGGTCAAGTAAAGGCCGGTGAGGAGCACTTTATACTTAGCTTCGTTATTAGTTACCCTGAACCCCAGTCTGAGGACGTACTCGATCTTTTCTTTGTTTGGTGCCACGAGAACCATCCCCACTTGACAGCCATTCACATTTGAAAACTCATCAGTGAAGAGTTTCCAAGTGCCCGGGTCAGAGTTCTTGGGGGAATTTGTTGATGTTCCCTCTTCTTCCATGGGCTTCGTGCCCAGGCCGTCAATAGTGGTCTCCATATCTTCGGGGAAGGTGAGCTCGATGATGAAGACGGTTAGGACTTGGCCTTTAATGGCAGTCCTTGGCGTGTAATCAATGTGAAATTGGCTGAGCTCAAGGGTATATTTTATCAACTGCCTTGAGATGTCAAGAAAATGCAAAATTGCCTTAGCAGTTGGTCGGTTAGGATGATGATAGTATGTCTTGGAAGTATTGTTTCAACTTTCTCAAGGCCACCAGCAAGCTATATGCTAACTTCTCAAACTTGGTGTACCTCGAATCAGCATGCGTGATATATACAAGTACAATTCTTGATATACAAGTATAATTCTTCACCCACCTTCGGGGTACTGAGTAAAGGAGTAGATGAGATATACCTTGTGAGCTCTTGGAATGTTGTCTCACACTCCTCTATCCACTGGAAGCTATTGTTACCCCTTAGCACCTTAAAGAAATGAAACACTTCTCCGATGCTTGTAAGATGAATCGGTTCAGGGCAGCGAGCCTTTCTGTGAGCATCTGTACTTCTTTCTTATTTTGAGAAGAAGTCATCCCCAACACGGCGTTTATCTAGTTGGGATTAGGTTCGATTCCACCCTAGGAGACCATATATCCGAGGAACTTCCCGGCAGAAACTCCAAAGATGCATTTGTTAGGGTTGAGTTTCATGTGATGAGCCCTAAGCTTATCAAAGCAGTTCTGGAGGTATTGGATGTGCTCAGGAGCCCTAGAGCTCTTGACTAACATATCATCGATGTAAACTTCCATCATTTGCCCGATCTCTTCCTTGAACATTTTGTTCACTATCTGCTGATAAGTCATCCCAGTATTGCGCAAGCCAAACGACATAACCTTGTAGCAATACGTCCCTTTGTTTGTGATGAAAGACGTTTTGCTCTTGTTTGGAGAGAACAAGGGTATCTAATTATACCTAGCATAAGCGTCCAGGAAACTCAGGCGCTCATACCCACTGTGGCGTCAATGACTATGTCAATCCTTGGGAGGAAAAATAAGTCCTTTAGGCACGCTTTGTTCAGGTCCTTGAAGTAGATGCAGAAGTGACAGTTGTTGCCGACTTTAGGGGCCAGGACCACATTCACAATCCAGTCCGAGAACTTGACTTCTTCTATAATATCCGATTTTATCAACTTGTTCATTTCTTCTTCAACGATCTTTTAGCACTCAGGGTGAAATTTTATTCTATTTTTCCTCAAGGGTGGGTGGTGCGGGTCAGCGTATAGGTGGTGTATCTCCACACTTGGGTCGATTCCTAGCAGCTCGTCGTGCGACCAAACGAAGACATCGTAATTCTTCCTGATGAGGTCAGTGAGTTCAGCTCTCTGCTCTGGGTCAAAACTTGTCCCAATCCTTCCGTTCTCTCCTTTATCATAGGATGAATAGAAATTTACACCAGCTATTTGTGCGGTCGGGGACCGTCTTCTTCTTCTCGAGGGTCGTCAATGGGCACCGGTCCCGGTCCCTCATCTAGAGCCATGAGCTCGGTGGTGCTGAGCTTTGGCTCTATGTTTAATTTCTATTTTCTATTCTCCATTACCTTTTGGGCACAGGCCCTGGAAGTCTCCTGGTCTCTTTTCACTTCTCCCACCCCCTTCTCGGTGGGAAACTTCATCGACTAGTAGTAAAGGGAGTATACCGCCTTGAGGGCCGCCACGGTAGGTTTCCCTATGATAGCGTTGTAGAGGGATGTCCTGTCAACGATCAAGAATTTAGTCCACACTATTGAAGTCCTGGGGTAATTTCCAACCATGACAACAAGAGAGACCCATCCCAACAGGTTGACTATGTCACCCTCGAAATCAACCAGGTGGCCCTTCGTAGGCTTTAGAGCACTGGGGTCGACCTTCATCTTCCGGAATGCCCAATTGAAGATGATATCAGCAGAACTTCACCCGTCAACCAGAATTCTTCCCATCTTGAAATGATTGATGAAGGCAACAATAATGAGGGCATCGTCATGAGGGACATACACACCTCGGAGGTCGGCCTTGTTGAAAGAAATTACATTGTGCTTAGCGGCATCGATTGTTCTTGTTTCAAATATATCTTCGTTCACCTTCATTTTGGCTTTGTTCTCATACCTTCTTCTAGAGTATGTTGTCTCCACTCTAAGACTGAGTCCGCCATGGATGACGTTGATCTCGCCATCCACTCTCTATTCATCCTTATCTCTCGTTCTTTCAGCTCTGGGCAGAGGTCAGCTGCAGTTTCCTCCCCTCCTCTGACCCCTATGGTCCTCGCGGGGATCGTGCTCTTCATGCCTTGGTGTATGGTCGCCCCTTCGAACGTAGTGGCCCAGATACTCCTCGACTAATGAGGGCTTCAATTTTCTCCTGGAGTTGGAAGCAATCCTCCATGGAGTGGCCTCTATCTCGATGGAATTCACAATATTTGTTCAACGATCTCCCTATCAACTTACCCCTTGAAGCCGGGAGAAGATGAAGGAATTTTCTTTCCGAGTTCGTAGCATAGATGGTGGCGACCGAAGCTGTGAGCAGAGTGAAGCCCTGTTGATGATGCCCTAGGGGTAGAAACGGCCTCTGGTTCCCGGGTAGCGGACCCAATCTCCTATCTACCTGTAGTATTTTGGCGCTTTGTGCTCAGCTCGAATGTTCGTCAGCCTTTACCTTTTTCTTTTAGACCCATTCACTATCTTTTTTGGCACCCTCCCTCAGGTCGGCATTGAGGGACCGTGTGCCCCTCTCGAGTGCAACATCAAGGTTTGACATGGGGTTGGAATAGAAGTCATAAGACAGTCTTCGCTACTTAAGGCCATCAATGAAAGCATTCATAGCAACTCATCGAGAAGCTATTGGAGGGTGAGGATATGTGCCATGGTTTTCGATCAGCGTCGTAAGCGCCAAAACTGAGAAAAGAATAGTTTTTCAAGCTCACGGAAAGTAGAGATGGACGTCGGGGCCAAGTTTCTGAACCATGTCACCCTAGCTCCTGTGAGAGTGAAGGGGAAAGCTTTGTTCCTCATGTCTATTGAGGCTGGGTGTAAATTCTTGTACGACTTAAAAATGGATAGATGGTCCACCGGATTCGCGGTTCCATCATAAGGAATCATCTAGGGGTGGTTGAACTGTGCAGGCAATGCCTCCTCCATGATTTCATCAACAAATGAGGATCTTACCTCAAAAGAAAGCCCGGTTGAGCCCCTCACTTCCTGAATCTGATATAATGTGGCCTCCGTGCCGGCCAGGTGCCTTTTTACCACCACTTTATCTCTTGGGAGCACTCTGACCTAGTTAGCAGCAGCTTAGGCAACACGCTGCATGTTGAGTGGTGAATGAGAATCCACTTCACGAACATGCCGGGACCTATACTCTGATCGGGCAACATTACTCTAAGCTCTGCTCAGAGGAGGCTCGGTACGGGTGTCTCTCCAACGCCTTGGTGGTGGTGGAGAAGGAGATCCTGAAGCAGAATGAGGCTCCAAATCAACCTCTATTTTCCTATTGTTGCGGAGCCTAGGGTGTTCCCTCGGAGCGTGTCCATTGGAGTGAATTACGCGATCCTTCGGCTCTAGTACTTGCTCTTCCCCTCCGGCAGATTGGAGATCCAGTACCCCTTCTGGCTAGGTTGGTGGTAGATAGGCGAGGAGGACCTGAAAGAAGGTTTGGAACTCACCGAGCTGGCATTCCAAGTTGTCGATGCGGGAAGGTTCAGGTGCTCCTAAGGCCTGCCCAACAAATGGCCCAGAATAAATAGTGGATAGGCCCGTCTACCCGGTTGGAGGACCTATCTGGCTGGTAAGTGGAGGATGGTTCTCCACAGTTGGGACCCAAGAGTCCAGCCTCAGAGCCTTAGACATGGCATTAACGGGCTAGAGTATTAGATCATTGTTTACGGCGGGCGTCTGATCTTCTTCTCCGATGACCTAACCAGACCTTGTGATCATCAAGTCTTAGTTGCTCTAGGAGCTGACGATCAGGGAAGACTTAATGTGCTTCCTCACGGATAGCGTCAAATTGTAAAAAACTAGTAACACCTTCAGTATGGTCTGGACATGTGGCACGTGTGAATTTGTTGCTAGCATAAGGGTGATGCATTGGTGAACCCGAGATCAATGAACTTCTAAAGCTTTGGAGATCCTTTCAATCTGACATGAGCTCCTTACTTGACTCCGAGATCCTGTTCAGACTCCAAGCTAAACTCCTTTCCGAACTCTATTCCGATCTTCGAGCTGAGCTCTAAGTCCATGCTCCGAGCACCTGCTCAAAGGCCTACCGGGGGTGTGCCTGGTGAGACCCCTCCGGCGTGAGAATAAGTATCCGGGGGAAGAAGGCTAAAAATACTCTAGAGTGAAATAAAATCATGTACCTTTGGGCATTGGACGCCAAGGGCTATTTATGGGATGCATGACTCAATTAGCGCCGAGAAATCAGGGACTTCAGCCCAATTAATTAGCTTAATTCAACTAGTAGCCAATGAGCTTGTAGATTAAGGTCTTGAATACTTGGACTGGGCTTTTTGGCTCATTTGTAGAAATCCATGGGCCGGTCCACTTGAAATAGAGAATAAGGGATCATTTTTAGCCCCTCTAGATGATCAGGAGATGGAGTGGGCATCAAAATGGTGTCGGAAGCTTCAAAATAGCCTTAAGAGGCTTCAAGTGTAGAAGAATCCGAGTTGAGGGTGCTCAGACACATCAACTTGGTTCGCTGATCTTCAAAGAGCAAAATGGGAGGCCCTTCTTGAATAAGTACGAGCTAAAAGTACTTGGACACCTCAACTCGACTGTATATCAAGAATTTTCTTTGAGAGGTTCCATTATGTGTAAGTCCGCGCTGAAGGTGCTCAGGCAGCCCAGCTCGGCGTTGTAGCTTTAATTCATTTGGAGGGCTCCCCATCTTGTGTAACTCCAAGTTGAGGTTTCTCGGGCACCCCATCTCAGTGTTGCATCTTCAAATTCATTTGATGTTTCCCAATTGAAGATAATCTGAGCTGAGGGTGCTCGAACACCCCAGCTCGGTCACAAAACTTGAATCTTCATTTGAGAGGACCCTATCTGGATGATGTCCTAGCTGAGGGTACTCGAACACCTCAGCTCGGCATTGTATCTTCCATCTTCATTTGGGACGCCCATTTAGAGAAAGTCTGAGCTGAGGGTACTTGGACCCCTCAGCTCAGCCATGTTGCTCCATTCTTCATTTGAGTCCCTATTTGGATGATGTTCAAGTTGAGGGTGTTTAGACACCTCAGCTCGGCATTGTATCTTCAATCTTCATTTGAGGGTCCCCATTTTTAATATGTTTGAGCTGAAGGTGCTCAGACACCTCAGCTCGACCATGTTGGTTGGATCATCAATTTTGGGCCCTCCTTTTGCATATGTTCGAGCTAATGTGCTAAGAGCCCTCAGCTCGGCAACTTCTTCATACTCGGACACCATGGTGGAGTGAAGAGTTTGAGGTTAACCCCTTGCCTACATCAGGGCTGAGGGTGCTCGGACTTTGCAGCTCAAAATAATCTTCATACTTGGAGATGGTGGAAGAGCTTGGAGGTTTGGAGGCTCCCTCTTTTTGCATATGTCCGAGCTGAGGGCACCCGGACACGTCATCCTGGACCACCATCCATACTTGGGCTTAGGGAGGAGTCTTCATGCACGTGTGACCTTCATAACTAAATTTACCTCCATCACTAATCATCCCTAATTTTTTGAAAATATACATTTTCACTTCTTTATTTTTAGGAAAAATCAATTATAATCTTACAAATTTCATATACTCCTCCTCTAATTTATATAAATTTCAAACAAATCCCAAAAAAAAATTATCCTTCAAAAATTTTCTACGATTTCTGTTATATGTAGATCAAGAATCAAACTTATAATATCGCAGTATTCAAATTAAAAATATATATTAATATATTTCTTTCTAGACCTACATAATATACGGGTCTAAAACTAGTTAAATATATTTAGTTAATATCAATTAGTTACTGAACATGTATTATCATGGTTAAAGTCAATGAAAAATAAGGTTAGTTACTCTTTGTCTCCTTGTGGTTAGGCCTTATTGCATTTTGCCCCTATATTATTTTCGTCAGCACTTTACCCCTCTGTAGTGTTGGACTAAAGTGCATGCAACACTAACGGATTTTGTGGCTCATGCCCAACTTCCGAGATTGGGGCTCTGTTTTGCGTGATTTCCTCCAAAATTCCCTTCCAGTTTGAACTCAATCATGTATTCTAGGAACTGAATTGATCATGTAGTTGTAGGTGGCCAAATACAAGCTTTCCTATAACATTCATCCACATAATCTTTTGAGATTGGAGAGAAATCACACAAAATGGAGCCCCAATCTCCGAAGTCACGCGTGAGCCACAATAAACATTAACCTGGATGGAAAACGTTAGTGTTGCACTTTAGTCCACCACCACATGGGATAAAAATAATACATGGGAACAAAGTGCAATAAGGCCTATCCATAGGTGACAAAAAGTAATTAATCCTTAAAAATATTGATAATGTCTAAAAAACAATAAGTGGTAAGAATTAAAAAATAAAATTTTCCAATAACCGACTAAAATAGAAGAATAAAAAATTAGAACAACAAAAAATAATAAACAATATAAAAAGATTTGTTAAGTAAATCTTTACCTTTTGGTTGTAATACATTTTCATTTTATTATACAGATCTTCAATTCATATGATAGTGCCCAGAAAACAAAATCATATGATGTGCATGCTGCTCCTTCTTATCCGATCCTTTAAAATATGTCCGGTTCAACTTATGTGTACTTATACTAATTATTTATCCGGATGATCTTAAATGTACATTCTTTCACATCGATCTGGTGCATTCAGAATTTTATTATTGACAAGGAAAACGATACCTCTTCCTACTAATCAAATTAATCTTATGCTTCTTTTATTAATTTATATATATGTGTGTGTGTGTGTGTGTGTGTGTGTGTGTGTGTGTGTTTGAGTTATCTTCTTATCCACATCTAAATTGGAAAAGAATTCCATTTATTTCCAACCAAGTTCTTTATCTCATTAATTAGTTATGTTGAGTGGAGCATCTAGAAGTAATATCTGGATAGAATATTGACTTTTTTCCTCCCTCTTTCTTTTTTTTTATTTTTTATTTTTTTAAATCGTAGTATTTCCGTAGTATTTCCATTTCATACTAACAAAAATCAACCATGATTTAAATTAGTGTGGACCAATTCAAAAGCCTTCTTTAATGGCACATGACTTCATTCCCCCCACATTAGTCCCAATTATTATTATTTTTATTCTGTCAATACATTAGAATCAAAATTGGAGCAGCCTGAGAAAATGCTGACTGCTCCTTGGTCTGCAGGAATCCGAAAACCTATCCACCCAATTCAGTACCCGATCAATGGTGATAATGGCTTGGAATTATAGAGGTGCTGGCTATGGCCGCTTCAAAAATGCCTTTTGAGATTTGGCCGATTATGCATCGTCCCATTTTTTTCTAGCCCTAATTTTTTATAAATATGTTGGACTTCTGACTATTGGAAATGTGAGGGACAACAAAGAACTAACGCTCACTTCGCTACGGTGGAGAAGAGAGAGAAATAGCTGACGGCAACAGGATGTACAGTGGTAGTTGTGGCCGGAAGTGACTAACTCAAGAGAGAGACTCAAGCATATATATATATATATATATATATATATATATATATATATATATATATATATACACACACACACACACAGAGAGAGAGGGAGAGAAATTATCTAACTAGATTGAAGCTCCACTATGCATGAATTGATTGATGCTCACGCTGGATTTGGAATCTGGATTTTGCATAAATAATCCAGACCGTCAAAATGTCTACCAATCCTAATTTATTAATAGACTAGCGTATTCAAGCGCGGTATTAACAAAAAAAAAAAAAAAAAAAAAAAAAAACAAACTAATTTAATATTATTTCTTCAATTTAATTTTTGTAAATTTATTGGTTAAGTTTTATTACTAAATTTAATGTCCCATATATTATTTCTCTAATTTCCGTACATCTAATGTCCATAGATTATGTATAATATATATATTATTTCTATAAATTTAATATTTAAGTATTATTACTAAATTTAATATTAATGTATTGTCTCTATAATTTTTATTAATTTAATGTCAATAATTTTCGTATATTATATTTTTATATCATTTTTATAATTTAATTTTGGTAAAATTAATATTTCATTATTATTACTAAATTTAATGTGCATATATAAATTCTATAAATTTGTTCTTTTATATTATTTCTCTTATTAAATTTATGTGAATTTAATGTTTTTGTATCATTACAAAATTTAATGTCCACATATTATTTCTATAATTTTCGCAAATTTAATGTTCATAATTTCTATATATTATATTTTCTCTTTTATATTATTCATTTTATTTAATTGTATAGATTTAATGTTTCAACATTATTACTAAGTTTAATGTTCATATTATTTATGTGATTTTCATAAATTTAATGTCCAAATTTTTCATATATTATATTTCTTCTTTTATATTACTTCTTTAATTTTATTTTTATAAAATAATATTTCAGTATTATTACTAAATTTAATTTGCATATATTATTTCTATATTTTTTTTGTATAAATTCAATGTCCATGATTTTCCTATATTATATTTTCTCTTTTATTATATTTCTTTAATTTAATTTTCATAAATTTAATGTTTATATATTATTTAATTTAATATTCATATATTATTTTCATAATTTTCATAAATATAATGTTCATAATTTTTATATATTATATTATCTCTTTTATATTTTTTTAATTTATTTGTCATAAATTTAATAGTTTAGTATTATTAGTAAATTTAATGTTCATATATTATTTTTTATAAATTTATAGATATAGAAAAATTATATTCTATCTCTTCAATTATACGAAAAAAATATTCTCTCTACTCAATTGTGTATAAGATATATAAGATTAAATATAAATACATATTATATATTTATGTTAATTTTTTGGATCAATCAGAACCGTTTTTTATCCCTAGAGACAAATAATTGTGAGATTTTCTAGAAGGTTTATGTTCGTCTTGTTTTATTAAATAGACATTTAAAATTAAGGGTAAAGTTTTGGGGATTTTATTATTTAGTCCTTTGTAGAGTAAGTGTTTAGGATTCAGACCTGGAGACCATTTTTCTTCACACATAAATTGTTTAAAAAAAAATCCCTGCATTTTGCCCACTTTGTTCAGCAATATTTACAAATCTGTCATTTTATCCTATGCAACAAGATAAAAATGGATAACAGTAAGTTAACGTTAACATAACTGTTCATGCACTATATTACAAAAATATATTTTGAATTCACGTTAACGTTGTTGAATCCATGGTCTTTTTTTTATTTTTTTTTTTATTTTTTTTTTTTTTTATTTTTCACGTTAACACATTTTCATATATTTTTTTAATGTTAATGCATTTTTCATATTTTGTTTTGTGTTTCACGTTGCCACATATTTCCTCATTTGTTTGTGTGCGTTTAATGTTAAAGAATTTTTTGCCATTGGATTATGGGTTTTAACGTTAACGTATTTTTTTTTAAGAAGTTTTGTATGTTAACGTATTTCGCTTGAATATTTACGTTACCGTCCTATCACATACTTTATTTTGTGCGTGTTAACGTTAACTAGTATTTATCCTCTTGAACTGGATGTGTGTTTGAATTGAGTTTACGTTAATGTTAATATACATTTTTTTTGGAGTCTTCTGTGTTAACGTTAACATATTCATATCTTTGCATTTGACGTTCTTTTTTGTGTGTTGACCGTTTTTTTTTTTTTTCAACGTTAAAGCATTGTCCTCATCTGTTTTGTGTGTTACGTTCACGTTAACTCATCATACCATACCTGTTTTGTTTGGGTTTGCGTTAACATTAATGCACATTGTTTATCTATCTCTGTGTTAACGTTAACGTATTTTATTTTTTAGAAGTTTTGTATGTTAACGTATTTTGCTTGAATATTTACGTTACAGTCTATCACATATTTTTCTTGAGTGCGTTAACGTTAACTACCATGTGTGATATTTTGTCCTTTTGAGCTGAATGTGTATTTGAGTTGAATATGCATTAACGTTAATACACATTTTTTCTAGGAGTCTTATGTGTTAACGTTAACATGTCAAGCATTGTCCCCAAAAAATATGTGTGCAAAATTTGAAAATTGGTGTGTGTTAACGTTAACTGTCATATGTGATATTTTGTCATTTTGAACTGAATGTGTGTCTAGGTTGAGTTTACGTTAACGTTAATTCACATTTTGTTGTCTCAGTATGTGTTAACGTTAAAGCATTAATTTTGTCCCGAAAATATGTGGAAAAGAATCACATAAACACAGTAACGTTAACATAAATTTAACACCCTCTCCACCTCCACCACCACCACCATTCATAGCTATAACAAAAATCCAAATCAGATCTGAAAATTCCCAAAAAAAAAATCAAAAACCAAACAGACCCTAAAAAAATTTGCAATTCAGATATGAATGTGTGTTTTGGTTGTGTTTGCGTTAACGTTAATGCACATTTTTTGGGGGCCTTTTCTATGTTAACGTCAACACATTCACATTGTCCCAGAGAAACATATGTGAAAAAAATCATACACCACCACTAACGGTAACGTAAAAAAATGAACATCCCATCCACCTCCACCACAAATCGAGCAAAAATCACAATCACCAACGTTAACGTTAAATCTAGCTGGTGGTTGGCAGTGGTTGCCGGATCTTGCTAATGGTGGCCGATGGTTGTCCGAATAAAAAATGAACATCACCACCGCCTAAAAACACTGCCGAAAATGAACATTAGCACCACCAAAGAACACCACAAAAACGAACAATACCGTCGAATCGAACATCAAAACCAAAAAAATCAAAAATCAAAAATGAGATCCGGACCTTCGGATCTGATAAACGAGCACCACCAAAACGATCCGTCAAGTTGTGGACTCGGACGATGCGTTGAATGCCGATCATCACTTCTCGATCTCCAATATGAGGAAGGTGAACTGTAAGACCCCGATCTTTTATATACGTATAGTTGAAGTCACATTTTAAAATATTTCGAGAATAACGGGGTAGATGGTGTTATTTATTGTTTAAAAAAAAGGAATAAAAAAATTGAGGGGTTAATTTGTAATTTTAAAAAATATTAAAATTTGAATTGGATTTAATTAAAATCCCAACAAAGATAGAGGGGAGGTTAGGGTAATTTAAGCAAAGATATTTTATATATATATATATACACACACAATTACATACACACGCAAGAGGGGGGAGAAGCGAACAGAGAAGGAAACAGAACAAGAACGAAATAGAGAGAAGGGAGAACCGGAGGAGAGAGGGAGAGGATCGGTGGACGTGTCTCGTCATCGGCATGGGTGTGTGGGTGATCATCGCCGTCGTCAGTAAGTGTGTGTGTATGATTCCTTTGTTTGTTTTAGTGTGGGTATATGTGTGTGTTGGGTCGTTCCGTCGTCGGTGGTGGCGATGATCGTCTATATGATTGTGTGTGTGTATGTGTTTCTGAGCGTGATTATGTGTGTGTGTTTCATTGTATGTATGCTGTGTGTGTGTTGTCCGTCCAATCGATGGCATGGTCGTTCACTTCGGTAAGATGTCGTCGACCGGAGAGTTAGAGAGAGAGCAGTGGGGGTGTGTGTGTTTTGTGTTAGTGGTTGGTGTCGATCATTTGGTCAGCGGTGATGGGTTCGATTGTTGCCGTTGGTGGGTTCATCATTGTTCCTCTGGCGATTGTGTGTAAGTGGGTGTGGCGGTGTCGATCGTCGACGGTGTTGGTAGTGTGTGTTCCGGCGTGGGTGTGCTGCCGTGTGTGTGTAGTATATGCCATGTGGGTGATCGTCGGTATAGGGCGGGCGGCGACGAGTGAGATCGCCTGAGTGGAGAGTGGAGAGAAAAAGGGGAGTCGGCTGCAAGAAACGAAAAACAAAGCAGAAACCGAAATAGTAGGAAAAAAGAAAGAAGAAAGAGAAAAGAAAGAAAAAGGAAGAAGAAAATGAAAAAGGGGGAATTGAAAAAACCACCCCAAGAAAATCCAAAACCCGTCTCATGGCCGCCAAACGATTCGAAAATAGGTGAAATTTCAATCGATTATTAATTTTCGTTAAATTAAATTTTATTTAGCATTATAATTCCTGAAATCGTAATAATTTCGTAACAATTAATTAATTTTAATAATGTGTACATAAAATAGTAACAATTAGGAGCAGGTAAAATCTAAATCGATTATTATTTTCGTTAAATTAAATTATTAGTATTAACGGTTTCGCAATCATAATAGTAATCCCCGTAATCGCAATAATATGTTAATAATCGCAAATCTGAATAAATTGGTACAAAAAATATGAACAAGGCGAGACGGACAAAATAATAATCCTTCATAATAAAATAATTGGGAAATAGAAAATTACGGAAATTAGGGTCTGCATTGTATGGTTAGGATATTTTTTTTACATAAAATATTAATTTAGGCCCTGTCACTATTAGGTTCGCAGGTGCCGGAGTATCGGGAGAGGATAATTGGTAAAAGTCTTCCTAGCGAAAAGTGAGGTAAGTATACTATCTTCTTGTAAACCTATTTATATATATATGATGGAAAAATATGTTTACTTGAAAATTGGATGAATTTTCTAACTTACATGGATCAAGCGTTATTTTGGGTATTTCTGATATTGTGGATTTCATTGTTTGTTGTTGAGGTGGCAGTTGATGGTGGGCAGAGTTGTTGTTGTTGAGGTGAGGTGGAGATTGGTGGTGAATATTTACCCGCTTGGCATTGGCATAGTTCAGCGGAGCGGTGTTTCACCCCTCTGGCATAGTCCAGTAGAGTGTTGTTTCACCCGTCTGGTATAGTCCAATGGAGCATTGTTTCACCCATCTGACATAGTCCAGCGGAGCGTTGTTATATCCCGCTAGGAAGGCATATCCTACGAGGTACGGTACCGTTGCAACTCCCAATTATGAGGTTAAAACGATCATATGGCTAGCCGAGGTGTGGGGGTGGTGTGGTGTGGTGTGATGTGGTGTGGTGTGATATAGTGTGGTATGGTGAGATGTGGTGTCATATGTGGTGTTTTGTCATATGTGGTACTTGGTCGTATTTAATGTTTTGTCATATATGATGATATGGTGTTTTATTATATCGTCTTTAGTGTATTATCATATTATGTTATGCTAATGGATTGGATGGATTTCATATATATATATATATATATATATATATATATATATATATATGATGATTCTGAATGGTAGGAAGAAAGGGTTTTCTCCTGGTATCTAATTTTTATACTAATGTTCAAAATATGTTTGTTTATATGTGTTAAGCTTGATCCATTTAAATATTGTATTATTTAGAACGTATTATTATTTTAAAATATTTTTATTAAGAAGACAGTACACTCGCAAGTACATCAGTTAGGAGTCGGTCCCCTACTGGCACTAGGTAGAGTCCGACGATGGTGTAGTGTGGGAATATTTTGGGAGGAGCTGTCTGTGGCGAACCTGTGAGAGGTTCTTTGTCGTTATATTTTGTGTTATTATAATCTAGGGGCGAGGGTGTCCCCAACTAGAGAGGATGTATCTGGTGACATTTTGTGGTTGTATATTTGTGTCTGCCCTTTTGTTGTTTTTCTTAGAGTGTTTGTCGTTCGGGTAAAGTCATATCGACGTCACACCAGGCCCTAGGGTGATGGGTGTCCGGGGTGGGGTGTGACATAAACGAAGTGGCCGGAAATGGATCTACAGGGAAACAGTGCGATCGACGCTATCCTTTGCATCGATTTCCCCCTTTTCATCGATTTCCTTCCTTCATTTTCTCCATTCTCTGCAACAATCCCCAAAGAAAGAATAATCAAAGATTGTTTAATTTCTCGAATTGAATCAGCGTCAATCGGATCGACATACCCATCTTCTTTGTCTTTTCAGAAATCTTCGAGTAGGGTTTCTGAGCACATGAACAGAGAGAGAGAGAGAGAGAGAGAGGATGATGTCGACGTCTACAAAGTGGGTTTGTGACAAAGTCATTGTCGGTGAAGAGAGAGAGGGAACGAGGTCTAAGCTTTTTGGTCTTCTTCTCCTAGAGTTTAGAGAGTGACTTTCTCCTAGAGCTTTTTGGGTCTAAGCTTTTTGTGTTTGTGAGCGAAGGTGGATTTGTTTAAAGAGAGAATGAGGATTGTTGATTGTGAGTGAACGTGGGTTGGTTTAGAGAGAGAATAAGGATTATGAATTAGAAATAAAAGAAATAAAATAGGGATAGTTAACGTAAATGTGAGAGAGAGGTATATGTGTCTTTTCATGTTCTATTTTGTCTATCCAAAGATTAAAAACTTAATTGAGGTTTGAATATCAAGTGAACAGTTCAAAAATGTCTGAATCATATATGATCTCTTAAATAGGGACTAAATAATAAAAAACTATAAAATTTTTTGACCTCCCACTACTTTACCTTAATATTACATAATCCTAATCTACTTAAAAAAATTACACTTTACTTACTTCTATTTAAAAAAAAAAAAAAAAAAAAAAAAAAAAAAAATTGTTTAAATTAACAAAATATGTTCAACGATGTTCAATTTTTTTTTTTTTTTTTTAATGAAATGAATGAAATTGTCCCTTATAATAATTAAGTAATTTTGTCTATTTTTATCTAAAAATTGAATTAAAAATTTAACCTCATACATTTTTTTAGTAATTTTCATAATTTAAACAAAAAAAAAATAGTTTCTTATTTAAAAATAAAAGTAGATAAAGTAGAGGAAATAAATGTGATAATTAGACAAAAATAAAAGGAAATAAAAAATAATTTATCCTAAAATTAATTTTAAAAAAACTAATCTCATGATGTGCATGCTCGTTCTCATCCACATCTAATTTGAAAAAGAATCCCATTTATTTCCAACTAGTTTGTTTGTCTCATAGTTACTTGTGTTGCATGGTGCATCTAGAAGTAATATCTAGATAAAATATTGACTTTTATTCGTTTCCTTTATTTTCCAAATCGTAGTATTTCCGTTTCATATTAAAAGAAAAAAAAAACCATGATTTAAATTAGTGATGGCGTCAGTGTGGACCAATTCGAAAGCCTTCATTAATGTCACATTATTATTGCTTATTTAGTTATTTTTGTCAATACTTTAGAATCAAAATTGGTGGAGGCATATTCAATGTGAAGCAGAGTTTAACTCCTCTCCAAGAAGTCAAACAACGCGAAATCCCCTTAGAACCTTCCAGGATAGTATTTTTTTATTGATTATTTATACTTTTGCCCTACAATTGTAAGCAAATTCACTCCACATCCTAAATTTTAAATATCAACATACTGCACCTTAAATTGTCATTCTGTGTAAAAAGTCTAAAATTTCCAATTTTGGTAAAATATCATCAATAATTGGGAATGCGGAGAAGTGTGGAGAAAAGCAAACGAACCGAAAACCCGAACCAAAAAAAATAAAATAAAAAAATACCAAACTTCCCGATAAAAAATTGGTCAGTTTCATTCAATGTGGCGGAAATAACCAAATCATTCTATTTTTTATTTTGATTAGGGAATGGTTCAGTTCAAACCGAAATAAACCAACATACTCAAAACAACATTGTTTAGAGTAGGTATGTGTGTTTGTGTGTCTATATATATGCCTTAAGAAAAAATTTACTCACTTCATTTGTTTAACCCTAGAGAGCAAGTCTGAATAGTAGCTGTCAGCCCATCACAGCCCCTTTCATCTCTCCACAAATTGCAATCCTTGTCAAGCACCTTTGCAGATCCGTCGTGGATCCTTGCAATGGCTGACTTGACCATGGCAGAGAAGAAGAGTCATGCTAGCAAATCATCATCACAGCCTCACAAGCACCCCGAATCCTCCCAGATCCTCTCTCTCTCTCTCAATTGCATTTCATTTCCTTAGTGATTTTGTTCCCATATTTCTCTTCTTACAAAGTGAAAGGATTTTTGTTCTTTTGTTGAAATGTTTGTAGTATTTCTATCCGATTTTTCTCCATCTACTATTTTTGTTGTTGAACCGAAACCGAACCTACCCAACTTAGTCTGATTTTTTAAGGATGTAAACCGAACCGATTGATCTAGGTGTTAAGGATCACCGAATCGAGACCATCAGTTCAATTTTTCTGCATACCTCAAACCGAATCAAACTGGCCCGGGTATACTCCTATCCATAATAGTGAAACAATGTGAAAATTTTCCGAAGTATGATTACAAAAATAAAATTAAATTTGATCTTTTAATTAGAATTGACAAATTGAGTTTCGTAGACACAATTCACAAGCATTAAAGGTGCAACATACTAGTACTTAAAATGTTCAAGTATTAAGTGAAAATAAATATAAACCTTAGGGGAGTAAAGCGTAATTTAATCTTACTTTGGTGTCAAGTCTTTCCATTCGCTAATTTGACTATTCCTATGTTGGATCTGGTCATCCAAACAGGCCCTTCAAATACCTTGTGGCTCTCTCATCTCTGCTACTCATACAACCATCATCTCTCTCTAAATCTCTCCCTTTCTCTCTAAAACATGTTCATCTGTGGAAGCTTTCATAACCAGCCTGGAGAAGACGACATGGAGTCATGGAGCAGCAGCAGCAGCCCATGTTCAACCCCCAAAAGATCAAGAAAAAACTCCCCATTTTGCCCCAAAAGCAGAGAAAATTCAAAGAATCCATACTCAGGACGAGGACTCGACAAGTTTTCAGCCCTTTTAGCCGATCTTGACGACAAAAGGCAGAAGATATACACAAGAATGGGGTCGCAAGACATCTCCTTTGTCCGGTTCGCTTATTCCAACTCCAACCATTGTAAGCCGATTATCGTTAAGTCGAAAGAGAAGAATCCAAAGAAAGCTGATTCGAACCATGTAGAAGAAAAACTGACAACCCGCGATTCAGAAAACCCAGATATCGCTAAGCCGGTGGTGAAGCCGGAAGAGGATAAGAAGACGATGAAGAAAGTGAAGAATGGTAGTAGTAAAGCTAGTTTGGGATGGAGAAAGCCTTCTTGGTATTTGGCTATGGTTATGATCTTGATTTTGGTTTTTCTGGCTATGTTTGGAAGGTCGTTCGCCATAATTTGTACTTCATTGGGGTGGTATTTGGTGCCTAGTATCAGTGGAAGTGATGGTGGCTCAATTCCAAGGAGGGCAAAGAGGAAGAAGGAATTTGGAAGAGGATTGAGTGAGAACAAGATTGTGGTGATGAGGAGTGATCATCATATTCATGGGATTTGTTCTCCAGCCGGAAAGTCTCCCCGGAAAGACGGCCAACGGCGGAGCTGGTGAAAGATCACCATCATCCGTAATGATTGTCAATATTTTTTTTAATTATTAATTTTGGAATTTTCGCAAGATATTTTTGTGGGGTCTTTTTGTGAAAATATTAGGTTGGGTTGGAAAAATTCAACCTATGCTTGACAAGTTAAATGTGTGTAAATTATAAGTATCATGGGTTATACAAACCTAACCAATGTCTTCTTGAACTTTGAATATATTTTGTTGGCTTTGTTTCAAGAGGAAATAATGTTGGTTTTCATGATTGTACATTGGCCTCGAGGAAATTTTGTTTCCAATGGTTGAACGTCATGTTCACTTTTTAGTACTTAGAAATGGATCATCAGATACGTCACTTTTGAGATCTGGGAGTGGGTTTATGAGGCCTTTTTAATATCCCTCAATTTGAGTTTCTGCAACTCATTACATCACAAGTGGGTCTACTGGAGTTGCACTTCTAGTGTGAGAATCAGTGGAGGGTATAGAAAAAAGATATGGTAAAAGCAGTAAGTGTAAGATTGCATACCTCATACCTCTTAGGTACTGCCCTTTAGATAGGGATGGAGAAGACTCGTTTGACAAGTCTTTCCTAATTCTCTGTGCACTGTTATGGTGATTGCGCGGATCTTAGTCCCATCACCATGGAGATATATATCTGTGATTGGGCAAGGAGATTGCGAGGCTGTTATCTTGGGGGATTAACGGTACCTTCTTTTTTGGGGGCGGCGACTCAGACTGCCTTTGGAGCTGGAGCATCATAGCCCTCACACCCGAGGAAGTGTTAGCTAAGTCGGGTATAGAGATGGCTGAGTCGCATGTTCGAGGACACGTGGCTCCCTTGTAGCTTTTGACTAAATTTTCCCTCATCAAATGCCCTCTATTTTCAGGTGTGTAATGATTTACGCCCTAGGAATATTTATACGTTTCCGTGACGATCTGATTTCTATAATTTCTTCAAGGGTCACATCCTATCGATGCGTTGGCTTCAAGTGAACGCTTTAGCTTTTGTCCTTTGAGAGTGTTGGGGATTAAATGTCGCGTGACTGATTGGACGGCTAGTCGATTCAGATCCCCAAGCGACAATTGGCGGGAAGTTGTGCTCAAACCCATTTAAAGGGAGGAAGTTTGTCAACTTTTCCACTGTACTACTTTGGATATCATCTTTGTTCTGAGCTCTTTATTACTCCCAGTTTGCGCACTCATAATGGCAAGAGATTATGAGTCGTGATTTCGTTCTTCGGGAAGCGATGGTGGTGACGAGGTTGGGCCGTCGTCCAGGGTGCCCCCTGTTGAAGGTCGAGGCACCACTTGTAGGCTTCCTTATCCCAAGCAGGGGGAAAGGACTAGATCCTTCCTCCAAAGTGTGATAACTCTTGGCATAGTCGGCTCGGGAACCTGAGCCAGCAGGGTTAGCTGGCACAACTTCATTATTAAAATCGAGATCAAGCTAACTAGACATACTACGAGAGCTATGAATTCTAGACATTATTTAAAAGATAGATGGAGTAAAAGGAAAAGGAAATAAAGATCGACAAAAAAAGACAAAATACAGATAAAAAAAAAAAAAAAAAAAAAAAAAAAAAAAAAAGGAGGAAAAATTGCCAAATAGGAAGCAATGTTTTGAAAATCGGACTGGAACGCCCGGTTCAATCGGTTGAACCCCCACCCAAGCTAATTTTCGGTCCGATTGACCCCTGAAACTCACTTATAGCAAAAAATCGGTGACCCGGCCGATTCGACCGGTGAACCGGAACATTCTTTATGAACTGGGCCAGTTATTTACATTGCGGGAAATGCCCTTCACTTACGTCTGAAAAGTGAAAACCCTAAAATCATTCGCCGCTTCCCTCTCGTTCCCGTCCATCGTCTCTCTTGGTTCAGCCGCACATGCTCTCCCTCTCACTTTACTGTTCATCGTCGATGATCAGATCTGAAGAGCGTAGCGTTAGGTAGAGATGATCATCGTGGAGATCATCATCGCAGATCTAGAGATCATCGTCGCAGATCATAGGTGAAGCAATCGAAGACTCCTGGAGATTGGACGACGACGACGACGTCGTCGTGCCGAAGACGATGACAAAAGTCATAGAATTGATCAACGTCATGTCAATTTCATCGTTCTTTCTTCGTTTTCCGGCCTGACGACGATCAGAATCCAGTAAGTAGAAACTATTTCTCAGAACTGCAAATTTAGCCCTAATGCTAAAATTTAGTGCTTGAATGTTTGATTGGGCAGTGTTTGGATGAATGAGATTGGAGCTATCAATTATTGGATTGAATTGAAACTGAATTAGTGTTTGATTGGATTGAATTGAATTTTCAATTTCTCGAATTAGAATTTTGCTCTTGTTTATTTCCGATTCTGATTCTCTGCAACCAAACACCACGTAAGAGTTCATTTACAATTGCAACCAAATGCTTATTTGGTTCATTATCATGAAGAAAGATCAAAACTAACAGATGAACAAGCAATAGATTATTCATTTCTTTGGTAGGTCTTGTTGTTCTGGATCCATTCAGTGGACTCTTGAGTATTTCTTTTCGTTTCTTTTTTATTTTTTGCATTTTTTACTTTTTTTTAATATATATATATATTAATGACATAATTATGACGTCACGGTTCACCCGCGATTCGTCTACCGGTTGAACTAGTGACCCGTGACCCGGTGACTTTTCTGGTTCGATATCCGATCCGATTTTTAAAACATTAATAGGAAGTATATACCCGAAAAAGCTTAGAGGTTTTTTAAGATAAATACAAGAAAGTCAAGTTGTAGAAGGGGCCCAATGAGGGGGCCTTCTACTCAAATAGGGAGAGATCCACGTGGCAGAGAAATGTTTGCATATCTTCTAGCTTACACCTTTGGTTCACAAGCGCCAGCGTCCCAGTAGGTTTTGGACAGTGACGTTATTGTAGTACGAAAAAAGAGGTGAGTGTACTATCTTCTTTATAAATTATAAATTTTATTTTCGTATAAATTATGGAAAATGTGTTTATTTAAAAATGAACGAATTTGCAACTTATATGGATCAAGTTGATTTTAAAAAACGGAAAAATGATTTTTTTGATTGATGAGTTGGTTTTAAAGGTGGGAAAATAATTTTTGGATCGAGTCGGTTTGTAAGGTGGAAAGTGATGTTTGGTCCGATTATGCCATAGTTTCTTCTCATAAGGGATGTGGATTTTCTTCCCGTAAGGGATGTTGATATTCTTCTCGCAAGGGATGTGAATTTTCTTCCCATAAGGGATGTGGATATTCTTCCCGCAAGGGATGTGGATTTTCTTCCCGTATGGGATGTGAATTGACTCGTCAGGTAGTGCAAACCCTACGGGTGGTACGGTACCGTTGCAACTCCCAATCGTGAGGTAAAAACGATCATATAGTTAGTAGGAAAGGGGTGTGGTGTATTTTATGATGAACTGTCTAGATTGATTCGGTTTGGATATATTACTTTAAAATGGATTGACATTTATATATTATTTTGGTTGCACTGGCTGATTTCAAATATTTGAATTGATTGATCTAAAATAATCAGGGTGGTTGATTTAAAATGTTTGAATTTGGTATTTTAAATATATATTGGCTTATTTCATTTGGGATAAGGGAAACTGGATTTCCATACGGTGTATGATTATACTATATTTGTATTGGGGGTTTTAAAATACACTATTTCTTTACATTGGTGACAGTGGGAAATTGGTTCCGAATATAGTGTGTGATATACGGTATTGTTGTTATATTGTTTCATTTCATTGGTGACAGTGGAACCGGGTATGTGATTGTATAAAATTATATTTTCGAAACGTGGTGTTTATTATTCCTACTTAATCCATAAAATATTTTTTTTATTATGAAGACAGTACACCGATAAAAAAATTTGGTTTCAGGTACCGCGGCTAGGAGTTGGTCCACTACTGATACTAGGGGGAGTCTGGAGCTAGTGTTGTGTTGGAGGTGAGTCGGTCAGATGTGAACCATGGAAGGTTGGTATTTTGTTGTTTTTGGTTGTGGATTTTTGGGACAAGTGTGCTCCCAAATTCTGGGAACAGATATATATATATATATATATATATATATATATATATATATATATATATATATATACACACACATCGGGTCGACGTCACGCCCGGTCTCGGGTGACAGGTGTCCGGGGTGGGGTTTGACATTTGTGGTATGAAAGTCTAGGTTATAGGTTCTGTAGACATGTCAGTTTATCAAGAGTGGTGGACCATGAGATATGGTGTCGATAGGTGGTATCGAGCCAGTGGTGGACCGTGAGATAGGGTGTCGATAGGTGGGTTCAGCACATGAGTGATAGTTATTGCATTGCATTAGATAGTACATTGACATTATGCATTGTTGTTCGTCTTGTTGGGCTCCCTTAGCATATATTAAATTAAGTAATCGATAATCGAGGAGCTTAACTACTGATTGAAAGTGTTGTATTATTTTCCTGGACTCGTTTTCCGTTAACAGGAATACCTATAAAGTTGGTGATAGTTGTGTGATGAAATTGTGATATTGTTAGCTGGTGGTTTGACATGTTCAATTATAACTGATAAACAATTATATTTGTATTACTTGACATATAGATTCTATCATAGTGTACAACATCCAAGGGTGTGTATAAAATTGCCTTCTAGGTAATACTATGGGGAAACCTTGTAATTTTTTTTGGAGGGAGAATTCATAATACTGAAACAGGAGAAGATAACCGTTCTGTAGTATGAAATCAAATTCGATGTTTAGTTTAGATTTGCTCCTGATTTGGTAAAAAGCAGAAAAGACAAGATGTGGATAATTCTTGGAAAGATTTAATTTAGTAGTACGTCCTGGGTTGACGGACAGGCAGATAAAAAAGTTATGCAGAATTAATAAACACAACGAAATTAAAAGAGAATGATGTGTAGGAAGTAGCCGAAAACTGTGAGTCCGTATGGATAGTTAGTACGTATAAATATAATCCGTTCTATATGGGTGATATGAAGTAGTTAGTGGATATACTACCCTTGAGTATTTATGATTTTGATATGATACTGGATATGGATTTGCTATCCGGTTATCATGCCACAGTGGATTGTTTTAAAAAGGAAGTTATCTTCCGGGCCTCAGGCGAGCCAGAGCTGGTATTTTCGGGGGATAGAATCATTACCCCTGTTAGTTTGATTTCAGTCCTGGAGGCTAGGAAGCTACTAAAGAAGGGATGGAAAGGATATCTCACGCATGTGATTGACACTAGATAGAATAAAGTTCAGGTGGCAGATATTCCAGTGGTCAGGGATTTTCCTGACGTGTTTCCAGAAGAATTTCCAGGGTTGCCGGTGGATAGGGAGATGGAATTCACCATCGAGTTACTTCCGGGAACTACTTCGATATCAATCACACCCTATCGTATGGCGCCTACCGAGCTGAAGGAATTGAAGATTTAGTTGCAAGATCTGTTAGACCGTGGGTTTATCAGACCTAGTGTTTCTCCGTAGGGGGGCCCCTATGTTATTTGTGTAGAAGAATGATGGCACGTTAAGGATGTGTATCAATTATCGGCAGTTGAATAAGATGACGATTCGTAATAAATACCCGTTGCCTAGAATTGATGACTTGCTCGACCAACTGCAGAAGGCCAGGGTGTTATCCAAAATAGATCTTCGATCGAGATATCACCAGCTGAAAGTTAGAGACAGTGATGTGGCAAAGACGGCGTTTCATACGAGGTATGGACATTATGAATTTCTAGTTTTGCCATTTGGATTGACTAATGTCCCTGCTACCTTTATGGATTTGATGAATCGGATCTTCCAATCTTATCTAGATCAGTTTATGATCGTGTTCATTGATGATATATTGACCTACTCCCAAAATAAAGAAAGGCATGCGAAGCATCTCAAGATTTTGTTGCAGACCTTGCGAGAGAAGCAGATGTATGTCAAATTCAGTAAATGTGAGTTCTGGTTGGATCAGGTGATATTCTTAGGGCATGTTATCTCAAGAGATGGTATTCAGATGGATGTAAAGAAAGTCGAAGCTGTGATGCAATGGGAGAGGCCAAAAAGTATGACAGAAGTTTGAAGTTTTGGGGATTGGCAGGTTATTATCGTTAGTTTGTGCAGGGATTTTCTGTTATAGCTACTTCGTTGACCCGATTGACCGGCAAAGAATCCAAATTCGAGTGGATTGATAAATGTGAGCAGAGTTTTTAAGAGTTGAAGAATAGGTTGATATCTGCGCCAATACTCTCCCTTTCGACTAAAGGGGGTGACTTTGTGATCTACAGTGACGCGTCACATCAGGGACTAGGGTGTGTACTGATGCAACATGGTTATGTGATTGTATACGTCTCCCGACAATTAAAGAATCATGAGTGTAATTACCCGACGCATGATTTGGAATTGGCGGCGATTGTGTTTGCCCTAAAGATTTAGAGATATTACCTATATGGTGAGACTTGTGAGATATACACTGACCATCAGAGTTTGAAATATTTGCTTACTCAGAAGGAACTAAATCTGAGGAAAAGAAGCTGGATGGAATTAATCAAAGACTATGATTATACTATCCACTATCATCCTGGAAGAGTTAATGTTGTAGCGGATGCGTTGAGTCAGAAATCGGCAGGCTTAGGTGCATATATTCAAGTTGTTCATATTCACCTGTATTTCGAGTTGGGATCATTGTAAGTCCAGTTGGCGATTGGTTAGACAGCAGCATTGCTTGCGACTTTCACTTTGAGACCGACATTGATCGACCATATTATAGAAGCATAGATTTCGGATGCCCAATTGGGGAAGATCAGAAATGACGTAAAGAGTGCTCACAGAGTTGACTATCATGTCAAGGATAACAATGAGGCTTGGGTGGTGGGAAATAGATTATGTGTGCCTGATGATGTCAATTGGAAAAAGGATATCTTGGAGGAAGCGTACAGCTCAGCATACGCGATGCACCCAAGCAGCACTAAAATGTATTGGGATTTGCGAGAGCACTATTGGTGGAATGAAATAAAACGGGAAATTGCTGAATTTGTTGTCAGGTGTCTTGTTCGTCAGCAAGTTAAGATCAAGCACCAACATCCAGGTGGGTTATTGTTAGACTACACGATGTGCCGGTTTTCATAGTATCGGATAGAAATCCAAGATTTACATTGAAGTTCTGGCCGAGTCTCCAAACTGCTTTAGGTACCAAATTGAAATTCAGTACAACCTTTCATCCTTAGACTGATGGTCAATCAGAGTGTACGATTTAGACATTAGATGATATATTGAGGGGTGGTGTTCTGGAATTTACCAATAAAAACAGCTACTTTTCGATAATCGAGATGACACCGTATGAAGCATTGTTTGGCAGAAAATGCAGGACTCTAGTCCAACAGACGGAACTAAAGTGGGAGAACGGAAATTGTTGATGTCAGATATATCCCAAATGACGGCAGACAAAGTAAAGATGATTCAGGAAAAAATGAAGATTGCTCGGAGTCGGCAAAAGAGTTATGTTGACAAGCGTAGGTAGGGGTTAGAATTTGAAGTGGACGATCAAGAGTTTTGCTTATATCCCCGTGGAAGGGCATAATGAGGTTCGGGAAGAGAAAGAAGTTAAGTCCGAGATATAACGGGCCATACGAGATCTTAGAACGAGTTGGTGCGACAGCTTATTGACTTGCCTTACCACTAGAATTATCCAGCTTACACGACATTTTTCCACATGTCAATGCTTAGGAAATATGTGTCAGATCCTTCACATGTGATGACTTTGCAGCTAATTGAGTTGAAAAAGAATTTGACATATGTTGAGAAGCTGGTCCAGATCTTAAGTCGTAAAGATCAGGTGTTGCGGGCGAAAACGATTCTATTAGTGAAAGTGTTGTGGCACAGTCATTTGATAGAGGAGGCGACGGGGGAGCGAGTGGATGAGATGATGGATAAATATCTGCACATGTTCGGTTAAGCGAACTAAAATTTCGGGACGAAATTTCTTTTAGAGGGGAAGGGTTGTAAGACCCAAAATTCCGCGAACGCATAACCAATAGTCGTATTTTAGAACATTTAGAAAATAACAGGGTAGAATGTGTCATTTATTATTTAATTTAAAATTTTAGGGGTTAATTGGTGATTTTGAAAAAAAAATATTAATTTTGAATTGGGGTTAAACAATAACTTAAAGAAAATTTAGGGGAGATTTATGTAGTAAACCTAAAATAATATATATATATATATATATATATATATATATATAGAGAGAGAGAGAGAGAGAGAGAGAGAGAGAGAGAGAAAGAGAGAGAGAGAGAGAGAGATAAATAGATAGATAGACATATGGGGATAAGATCAAAGGAAAAAAAAAAAAAGAATCCAAAAAATCGTAGAGAGAGAGAGGTCCGGCGGTCAGGGGGTGGTGAGATCTGACGAGCGTGGGTGTGAGCGGGTTCATTCGGTCGTTGGTTGATCGTTGGTGGTGCCGACGGTGTGATGTCCTGTTCGTTGTCGATGGTGTGGAGTGCCGATGGGGTGATCGTCACTGTTTCGCCATGGGTTGCCGTGGGTCAATTCGGCGGTGGGTTGTTCAGCAACCGGCGGTGGTGTGCTGGGTCGACGGTGAGCTTCCGGTGGCCGTTGTCGGTGCTGTTATGTGTGTGTGCCGTTGATTGCGTGTGAGTGTGTGAGAGTCAACGGTGTGTGTTGGTTGTCTCTCCGATTGTTCATCTGGCGATCGAGTGAGTGTGTGTTGTGTGTGCATTATGCTCTGTTCAATTTTTCTGTTTTCTGCGTTGTGCAGTGTGTGTGTGTGTGTTTTCCGTTCTGTCCGACGGTGGCGGTCGGCGGTGTATATATGTGTGTCGTTCGTCGATTTTTGTTCGACGGTGTGTATGTTGTTCGGTTGTTTGTTCCGACGTTGTGAGTGTGTGTGCGACTGTGTATTCTGACCGTCAACGAGGTGCATGTGTGGTGTTCGTCGACTTTGTTCGGTCGGTAGTGTCTGTCTTGTCCGACGTGGTTTGTGAATGTGTGGATGTGTTTGTGTTCTGTCCGGCGTCAATGGTGGTGGGTGGGTGATAGCGTATGGGGGTGTGCCGTTCGGCTATTCTGTTCGTGACTATGTATGGGTGTGTCGCCAACAGGTGTGTGGGTGTGATCGGCTGGCGGTGGGTGGCTGTGCGTGGTCGTGACGGCGAGAACAAAAAAGAAATAAGAGAGAGAGAGATGGTTGAACCGAAAAAAAAAAAAAAAAAAAAAAGGAAGAGGAAAAAATTACACAAACACCCCCAAATAAAAACTAAAAACCTAATTCGCGGCCGGCGGACGATTCGGAATAGGTAAGAAATTCAATTGAGTATTATTGTCGATTCAAACTAAATTACTAAGTATTGGAATATTCAGAATCGTAATAATATTTTTATAAATGTTAACTTTAATAAATTTGTATAGTAATTACTAACGTAGTAAAACGAACGAAATAACAATTTTGCATAATTAAATTTGAGAAATGGGGAATTTTGAAAATAAAATTTAGGGTCTGCAATGCATGTTAGGTTATTTTAAAATAAAATATTAATTTAGACCTATTGTTGTTAGGTTCACAGGCGCCAACGTCCCAGTGGATTTTGGATAGTGACGTTTTTGTAGTGCGGAGAAAGAGGTGAGTGTACTGTTTTCTATATAAATTACAAATTTTATTTTCGTATAAATTATGAAAAATGTGTTTATTTAAAAATGGACGAATTTACAAATTATTTGGATCAAGTTGATTTTAAAAAGTAAAAAAATGATTTTTTTATCGATGGGTTGGTTTTAAAGGTGGAAAAAATTATTTTTGGATCGAGTCGGTTTGTAAGGTGGAGAGTGATGTTTGGTCCGATTATATCATAGTTTCTTCCCGTAAGGGATGTGGATTTTCTTCCCGTAAGAGATGTGGATATTCTTCTCGCAAGGATTGTGGATTTTCTTCCTATAAGGGATATGGATATTCTTCCCGTAAGGGATGTGGATTTTCTTCCCCAAAAGAATGTGGATGTGTTTCCCTCCCCCAAGGAATGTGAATTTTCTTTGAATATTCTTCTCGTAAGGGATGTGGATTTTCTTCCCACAAGGGATGTGGATGTTTTTCGCTCTCGCAAAGGATGTGGATTTTCTTCTCGTAAGGGATGTGGATATTCCTCCCGTAAGGGATGTGGATTTTCTTCCTGCAAGGGATGTAAATTTTCTTCCCGCAAGGGATGTGGATTTTCTTCCCGTATGGGATGTGGATTGACTCGTCAGGGAGTGCAAACCCTGCGGGGGGTACGGTACCGTTGCAACTCCCAATCGTGAGGTAAAAACGGTCATATGGCTAGTAGGAAAGGGGTGTGGTGTATTTTACGATGAACTGTCTGAATTGATTCGGTTTGGATATATTACTTTAAAATGGATTGATATTTATATATTATTTTGGTTGCACTGGCTGATTTCAAATATTTGGATTGATTGATCTAAAATAATTAGGGTGGTTGATTTAAAATGTTTGGATTAGGTATTTTAAATATATATTGGTTTATTTCATTAGGGATAGAGAAACTGAATTTATGTACGGTGTATGATTATACTATATTTGTATTGGGGGTTTTACACACACTATTTCTTTACATTGATGACAGTGGGAAACTGGTTCCGAATATGGTGTGTGATATACGGTATTGTTGTTATATTGTTTCATTTTATTGGTGGCAGTGGAACCGGGTATGTGATTGTATAAAATTATAGTTTCGAAACGTGGTGTTTATTATTCCTACTTGATCCATAAAATAATTTTTTTTTATGAAGATAATACACCGATAAAAAAATTTGGTTTCAGGTACCGCAGTTAGGAGTTGGTCCACTACTGGCACTAGGGGGAGTTCAGAGGTAGTGTCGTGTTGGAGGTGAGTCGGTCAGACGTGAACCATGGAAGGTTCAGGTATTTTAGTGTTTTTGGTTGTGGATTTTCGGGACAGGTGTGCTCCCAAATTCTGGAAACAGATATATATATATATATATATATATATATATATATATATATATATTATTTTTTTGAGAAAATTTTTTACAGTAGCGCGAGTATGTATGTATACCTGTATGTTGAAATATTGGTGGATGGGTCTAGTAACGTCGGGTCGACGTCACGCCCGGTCTCGAGTGACGGGTGTTCGGGGTGGAGTGTGACATTATTAGCTTGGAAAATTTTTGTGAAAAATATTCTTAGAGATAACATTATCAAAAATCAAATTTTCTCTTTAAAATTCATTTGAAAATTAGTTTTAGTGTTTGAAAAGTATTTCTCAATAAACCCCAAAAACTAATTCAGAACATCAATAGATTTAATTAACTTATTGAAAAAAATATTTATATAAATCATTATGAGGCAAAGAGAGACTAAGCATTAAAAGATCCAAAAACATACACTAATATCCAAAAATAACATCATGCAAAAAACGAAAACAAATATTAATTATTACAGACCGTCATATTTCTAGATAAAGTTCTAAAACCAACAAGATTTAACCAGTGAAAAAATCATAAGGAGGAGATGAGGAAGTTTTGAATGAGAAGATGGTCTTGCCGAAGATAGGAGAATTGGGTGATTCTGAATCACGTCACACATCTGATTCACCTTGTTCATCGTAATATCGACTTTGCTTGGTACTTCTTCAAGCTTCATATCCATTGCTTGCATAAAATTTTGAAATTTATCAAACTGCCACACCATCTCATCAATCTTTTTGTTAATTTTGACCAACTTCTCACGTTTTTCTTTATCTTAAAAAATAATCACCTTATCTTCATAATTATTTTTTAGGGTTAATTACACTTTGCCCCCTGTGATTGGCCTATTTTCACTTTACTCTCCTATAGTTTAAACGTCGTCACTTATTTCTCTTGTGCTTTGTGGAGCAACACTAACTCTATTAATAGAAATGTGAAAATATCTATTTTCTTTGGGGGGGGGGGGGGGGGGGGGGGGGGAGAGAAAGGTAAAGTATATTTTTTCAATTCATTTTGCAACTCTCTATTCTCTCTCTCTTCTCTGATCTTTTCCCCTCCCCATCCCAGCTGCTCCCCCGTTCTCTCTTATATATATATATATGAGAATCTTCTATTTTAGGGGAGATTTCTCAATGCCTCCCGATCGTAGAGAAATACAGTGACCTTCACGTTTAACATGTAGGAGCCGAGTGGGATGGCCAATTGGGCGAAATTGAATAGCGTAGCGTAATACTGGAGACCGAAGAGCTCGTGTTCGCGAAGGAGAATTGGGCCCTGCATGAGAATTCGATGATGACTGACGCCACGTAGACGGGGCCAGACACCGGGAAGGCGACAAGGAGGTTCTCCGACACGAATCCGGTAAATATCCATCTGAAGAAGTTCCAAATGCTGACGAGGGATACGAAGGTGTTGATGCTCTTCGACGGGTAGCCGAGCGATTCTTTGATTTGACCCAAGTTGTCGAGCTCTGTTATGCTCGACCTGAGTCTACACGCGGTGGCGACGAACAAAATGAGCATGTCTATGCTGATGAGTGAGAGAGAGAGAGAAAGATAAGAGAGAGAGAGATAGGAGAAAGAAGGATACAAAGGTGTTGGAGCTCTTATCTCCGAAGAAGACAGCTCTGATCAACAACTCCGATCAACGTCTGTAAGCTTTCCGTCTTCGTCTGCAAGCTCTGTCTCCCCTACAGCCTCCGATTGTCCAATGCCGGAAGGTAATGAGTATAGACAGCACTGGAACGATCGGAGGATTTAAGAGAAACATGGAGGTGGATTTGATGGGCTTTTGACCGAAAAGAGGATATCAGCTTTTGTCAAAAGATGAGAGTGAGCGAGAAAAGAGAAGGGACCCTAATTGCTTCTCTTAGGTAACGTTTGGTTGCAGGGATAGGGAATTGGGGATTCGGCAAATACAATCAACAAACTTGGGTTGGATCATCTTGGATTTCTCTTGGAGCTTCCATCAAATGGTTGACGGCGATGAGAGAGAAAGAAGAGAGAGAGGAGGGCCAAGTTGCAGTAAGAGAGAGAGAGGAGAGAGTATTTTTTACACTTTATACCCCTAAAGTTTGACCATTATTTTTTTATTGTTTAATAAAAATATAAAAATATTTTTAATTGACTTCAATTCAATTGAAAATATTTTTAATTTCAATTTTCAAAAATATTTTCAATTGAATTCAAGTAAAAATATTTCAATTGAATGGATTTTTAATAAATTCAATTAAATGAATTTACTTCAATTGAATTCAAGTAAAAAATGCATTCAGTGTTGAAAATGGATTTTTAATAAATAAGTAATATTAATTAAGAGACACAAAAATCAATAATTATTTGAATAAAAAATGTGATGTTTGAATAATCAAATGAAATAAATAAGATTATTTTTAAAAAAAAATTGATATAATAATGACTGAAGTCTTGAAAATAAATAATAAATTAAGAATTATTGTGGTGAAATAATATGATTTAAATTGATATTAAAATGTAATTTAAAATAGATTTTTTTTTTATATTTGTTTCATATCATGGTACATCACGATAAAATGTAATTTTTTTTTATGCATTTTAATATATTTGGATATATTAACATGATGTATTTTCATGAAATTGTGTATTTTGAAGAAGGTATAAAAAATATATTAACATGGTCTATTATGGTGTATTATAGTTATTAAGCTGGTGTATTTCACAAAAAAGAAATACTGTATAGGGAAAAAATAAAAATACTTGAAGAATGTAAGAAATTGTGTTTAAAACACTTGAAGAAAACATGAAAAAAAAAAAAAGAATTGTAGATGAAAAAAAAAAGAGTGAGAAGTGTTGGTTTGGTGTAGAAAATGTATGAGAAGTGTTAGAAATTATATAGAGACATATGGAAGGTAAAATGGGAACAAGAAAAATATATTTTGGAGGAAAAAAACAAAAAAAACACGCTCATCCTCGTTGCTGGCACGTGAGGCGCACTTCTGTCAATTTTGACAGAAAATATTAGATTTGCACTTAGACCCAAGACCACAGGAGAGGTAAGTAGCGACGTTTGAACCACAGGGGGGTAAAGTACAAATAAGCCAAACCATATGGGGTAAAGTTTAATTAACCCTATTTTTTATCTTCTTGACAATACCCCATCAATTGAATAGTATTCATATCGAGAACAATTGTATCCTTCATATAATACTTAGCACATTCATCATCGATTTGGACCCGACAATGTTGAAGAACATAACATACTACATTACCATATGGTAGAACCCAAGAATCAACATTTAGTTGGTATTGCTTGTGCTCAAGCATTAGGGTTGGAAGATCAATATTAACATTGTTTATAACGGCATTCAACATGTACAAATCAAAATTAGTCACCATAGAGAAATGTCTGCCTCGAGGAACAATATTTCTAATGATGATGTAATGATAAAGACGGTTTTCTAGCTATAACGAAGATGCCCTAAAGTTAACAACTCCTAATTCCTTATGCATTTTCTCAATATCCATATTTTGTTGAAGCCACGACGGAGAGATCTTAGGGACCATAGTTCTTCTTTTTATCTTTAAAAGTAATGGCAAGTTAATCAAGAGATAACTTGATTTGGATACCATTTACATACGAGCACAATTTCCCCCCAATAATATAAGAATTAGAATATAACATATGTACCCAATGACTAAAGCATGTCTTGTTTTCAACTTAAAACTTGCTCCATCCCAACTTCTTGGATAATGATAATATATCGATTCCACCGAATGAAAGTTCATTAAAATCTATAGATTTAGCCCGTACCACTTTCCTTTTACTAAAATCATTTTGATGCTTGATTTGATTTGCAAGATTTAGCAACCGTTTCTTATCAAAAGATTTGCTAGAACTACCCTATAAATTTTGCGTCATTTAAAGAGATTTTGAAATAGAGATGAACACTTAATCAAGAATCCAAGAACTCAAGGATAAATTGTAGACTTACCCAAATATTCCAAGATGAAGAGAGAGAGTTAGTGAGAATGTAGATCCAAGCAATCTTCTATAAAAATAATGAAGTTTCTTCTCCAATCTTTACAATATTTACTAAATCTAGCCTCTTATATGAGAATTTCGTGAAGAACTATGAGAATAGGGGGTTTGGACCTTGGAGAACCAAAGGGATTGTGAAAGGAAGAGCTGAAATGAGAAGAAAATCCTAAACACTCCAATTTAACCCAATGATGGTCGGTTGACCGACCTAATTTCCAAAAAATTGGTGCATCTATAGTGTCTTTTTCGGTTGACCGAGGACCTAATCAGTCGATCGAATTTCACAGCTTTTGAAATTTTTTGTTTTACTTAGCCTCATTTATTTTTCAATGTTGATCTACATAAATTTTTATTTAAAAATTCATTTTTTCATGTTAAAATTAATGCACACAATACATAAATTTAATTAGTGGAAAAATGCAAAGCATCTATGATAGGTGTGAAAAACCTATCTATTTCTAAACCGGATTTGTTAGTTCTCAAGCATTTTAGTTATATTTAATTATGTTTTAGCGTGTTTTAGTGTAGAACAGGGGAAAGGAAATCAAAGGGCGAGAAACAAGTGAAAACGTTAGAGAAACGGTAAAGAAAATATGCAAAACAGGGTTTCGGTGAATGAAGACCACCGCCTAAGTGGAATTTCCACCGCTTAGGCGGAAAAGAGGCAGAACATTAGAGTGTTGAAGGGCTAAACCACCGCCTAGGCGATAAAACCACCGCTTAGGCGAGAAAAGATCAGAATGATATGCCAGCAGCTACCGCCTAAGCGGAAAAAACCACCGCTTAGGCGAAATCACCGGCAGACTTTAACCGACTTAAAGCCACCGCCCAAGCGGTGAACCACCGCTTAGGCGGTGACACTCTGCACAGAAATATCTATTTTAGATATTTTGAAGATATTTCCAAATCTTGCCTATAAAACCCTTTTCTCCCCCAATTGCAAAAACGGTTAGAACCCCTTAGACGTGAGCGGAGGCTCCGGTTGACATCTTGAGAGTTCTCCTTCTACCTTAGTTAGGATTAGGTAATTTAGGAAGTAAATTAGATTAGTTTAGGAAGTGTTCTTGGCCAATCCTTGAAGAGCCAAAATAGGAAGTTCATCAACGGAAAAGAGGAAGCTCGGGAGGATCGTTCTTTGGCGAAAGTGGACTATTCCACTTTGAGATTTGACTTTTCTTCCCTTGTTTCCATATTTGTATTTAATATTTATAGTTGATAATGATGATCTCCTCTTGATTTATGTTGTATTGGCTAAGAACATGTTAGTGTAATTTAGAGATTAGTTAGGAAAATGTGTAGTTGTGTAAATACTCATTTGGTTTAATATACGTTTCTTTAACGGTTGTTGTTTTAAGTCCGATTGTGTTTATCATTTGACGACGATATTAATATTCTTGTAACGGTATTAGTATTGGACTTGAGAATATAGGGTTTGACACTCGGGAGAGGTAACCCTGGATTCGAACTAGGGTAAACACATCGTTACGACCTAACGACCCGGGAGGGCGTTAGTTAGTGTGCAGTCAATGACGTTGGGTCAAGACTCATGTGGCCTAGAGTTGTTAAGACATTTAGGGGGACCTCTTTGTCGACACGAAGTCGCGTATTCCCCCGTCTTACACTCGGAAGAGGTGGCGGAGGAGTTTACGAACCGAGATTGTCGGATACCTAAACTCCGTTATTGTTAACCAAACGAAATCAAACGTGTATTAAGTGAACAAAATCAATCCCTAATTAATCAACTTAGTTAGGATTAACCCACTAATTGTAATTTAGTTTAGTTTAATTTCAATTCACGTCTTCCGTCGTCAGGATAACACGAGACTACGTCAATTGCGGTATTCTCACACTTTTCTCTGTGGGAACGATATCCAATCTTCAAAGATCCACTATATTAAAACTTTTTACCTCGTATACTTGCGAGCGTAAGTAGGCGTGTACAAAATCTCCCTTACCAAGTTTTTGGCGCCGTTGCTGGGGAAATAATGTGAATTTAGTTTGAATTTTATTTGAATATTGTCAAAGAAACGCAGTATTGGCTCAGAACTTAAGTTTTAAATAGGAAAACCAAATGTATCGTATCCTAGTTCCGTCAACACACCAAGTCTTTGGCGTTGTAGACGTGAGATTAGTGTGAATTCTAAGTTGATATTGTGACTAAGTGGTCAAGTGTTAATCCTGACATTTATTTTTGTTTTGTTTTTAATTTTAATTTTTATTTCATTGTGTTAATGAGATCAAGCGGTGCGAGAAATGATGAAGATTGGAACTCTTAAATCTCAATCCCGAGATGGAGCTTGTTGAAAATGATAAGGACTGAGAGGAGACGCCGACTTCAAAGCCATGATCTTGATCCAACTAAGCATTTGAGCCCAAATTCCTTGTCTATGGGGAATTTTGGTGAAAAATACTTAGTGACACAAAAGTCCACCTGGGGACGGTAACTCAAGTGCTATTATTTTGAAATGAAACTTAGGGTATCAAATTACCCGATTTTTCTTACTATTTATTTGATTATTTATTCTTTTTGGAAGCCGGCATGGCTTCGGAACGTGTTCGGCAGTGAATTTAGGAGTGTGGACGCTTGGGGAAGTATTCTAAATTCCAACACGTTGAACAAGCAAAGTGAAAACGTAAAAAGTGGAGCCGTCTTTTGAAAATTTGAGAAAAACATTAAAGTGGGAGCAAAAGGCCCACCGCTCAGGCGGTAAAAATACAAAGAAGGTGTTTTTCAGGAAAAAAGGCCCACCACCCAAGTGGTGAACCACCGCTCAGGCGGTAAAAATACAGGATGCACCAAATTTTCAAAATATGCTCCACCGCTTAGGCGGAAAAACCACCGCCTAGGCAGATTAACAGCAGAGCAAAACGTTTGCACACTGGTGTAATTTCACTTAGGTGTAAAAAATCACCGCCTAAGTGGAATTTTGTCAGAAGGTTTGATTTTAAAGAATAGAGTTCCACCGCCTAAGCGGTGGACCTTCTGCTGTTAAAAATTGCCCGTTCGTTCAAAAATTAAAAACGCAAGGTTCCCTCCCCAAATCCTCCATCTTTTCTCTAAAACCTCACTCCCAAACCGTTCCAAATCTTGAAAATCATCCGTCTATTACCAAAAGTGGTCATTCCCATCACGATTCAACCTCCAAGAATCGGATTTCAACCCATATTTCCGAAAATTTAGGGTTTTGCGTAAAAGGTGCGATTTCTTCATTCTCTTTTGATTGGACCATTATTTCTCAACAAGTAAGTTTCTTTTACATTACATTTAGTCTAGTTGTTGAAATTATTGGTTGGTTTGCATGATTATATCAAAGAAATCAATGGATTTTGAAATTTTGCCCAAAAACCTTTAACCCTAGTTTCGCGATTTCGTAGTTCCATGGGTTTTTGATTTGATTCTTGATGATACACATGTTTAATTGGATTGGTTGAGTGTGTGAACTAATATAGGATGTCACATTTGTTAAATTTGTTTGAAAAATTCAAATGGGTATTCGTTTTGGGATGTATGTGTTCATGACAAAAGTAATTATGGAGGTTTATGTTTTTCAAATGTTCATATATGATGAGGTTGTATTGGGTTTTTGTGATTGTGATTGTAGGAAATGGCGAAAAGAGCAGCTAAGAAGAGGGCCAGAGGAGAAGGGTCGAGCTTAAACCCTAGGGTGCCAACCGACGTTACTATGATGCCACCCGCTTTATGTCAAAACAAGCGGCGGAACACTTCAAAGAACACGAAAAACATCGTGCGTGCATACGTCAACGGGGATTCGGTCCGATCGAGGAGCTCCCGGAGGAATTTCGAAATGAAATCCGAAGCCGCCACTGGGAGCAATTATGCAAATCCCCACCCCCAGGCGAAATCGCTTTGGTAAAAGAGTTCTATGCAAATGCTACAGAGGCCATCGACGATCTAGCAAGGGTCCGAAACCAACCAATTATCTTCAGCCCCGACTTCATTAACCATCTCTTTGGGCTTTCGGCACCGGAGTCACTTGAAGGCCAGGAGCCTACTTTATAAAGGGTCATCCAAAAGATCACATTTGGCCCGGTAAAGTGGAAACACCAGGGGCCAAACGTCGCTACATTTTCAGTGAGATGCCTCAAGCCGGTTCAAAAATCTGGCACCACTTCATCTGTGGAAGCCTCTTGCCGACATCACATTTGTCAGACGTCTCAAAGGACAGGGCCTATTTGATCTATAAAATCCAGACCGAACAACCAATAAACGTTGGATTTCTGATATATTCATCAATTTTACATGCTATGAAAACGGTAAAGGGTGGGCTCCCGTTTCCGTCACTATTGACCCATATATTCAGATTAGCTGATGTGACTGTATCTAGGAGAAGCCAGTGTGACCCTATCTCTCCACTTACGCTGTTAGCGATAAATCGGTTGTGGAAGAATGGGGCACAAGAGGCACCCGAGCCTGAGCCTGAGGAAGGGGAAGAGCAACCAGACGATACGGCTGGACCTTCTGGAGCCCGAGCTGAAAACTCCCAAGAGAGGATAAATAAAAAGCTTCAGATGGTCCTCCAGAATCAATACGAGATTGCCTCTTTCCTGGACCAATTTTCGAGGCAACAAGATCGAGTCCAACAGAAGATTTGGGAGGGCCTTGGCCTTGAGATGGACGATTACCCACCAATGCCATCTGTGCCACCACATCTACTCCAGAGACCACATTCTCCTTCCCAAAGTGATGATGGTGATGATTCGTCTTCAGGTGAACAGTAGGGAATAAGCCTTATTCCCTAGGTATGTGTTCAACCCATTTTGTGTGCAAGCATGCTATATGTTTATTGGGTTCGCTGATATTGGAACACTGCCATGTTCAGGCCTAAGTGGTATGGATTGGATGATAGTTTAGTGGATGTTCATCCATTTTGACTTTTTGTAGAAAATGATGAACAATTATTATTATTTTTTGAACAAAATGAAAATTTTTGTTGTACAAACCTTTATTTATTTATGTATTTTATTATGAATGTTTTAATTTTTAAATTTTTAGTTTAGTTAGTTTAATTTTTGTTTTTTCATGTTTAGTGATTAGATTAATTTATGTATGTTAGTATTAGAATTAGTTTAGTATTGTGTTTATATAAAGTTGTGTTTGCATGATTAGATGTGAGTTCATTTGGGCCAAGACCCGATGATGAGAATTATCCCCTAATTGCATATTGAGGTCGGGGGTAATACATTCCTTGTGTGTTTTGTGTGCTTAACATGCCGATTGGGTAAAAATTATCTCAATCCTAAAATCGCACGACATTTGAACTCAATGAATAATTATCTAAACGATTATACGTTGATTATTCGATATTAAGTTCATGATAGAAAATGAGGAAACTAGAACTTGATTTGGGAAAAACTTGAGGCGGAATCCTAGGTAAGGTAATTCCGAAGACGTGATTTAAGCCGTCAATTTTTCGCTTGATCCGTTGTAGCTAACCTGAAAATTTTCATTCCTTATTTCCCCTGTCGAAGCCGATAACGTAATCAATTCTGAAAACGTTTCAAATACTCTTTTCATTTAGATTTTTCTTAAACCAAAGTCGCTAAGCCTAATTTTCAAAATTGAGTGAAATCAAGTGAGCGGTAGGGTTTCAGACGAATTTTTATTGATTCGGTATTAGTATATTCACTTGTCACTTTTGTATTTCTTTTTCCACGCTCCTAAAATAAGTTTGGGGGTGTGTTTCTATCATTTCTTTTTACATATTCCTAAAATTTTACAAATTCGAATAAGTTGGGTGGTATGTTTCTCTAACTTATTTTTGCACTCTCCTAAAACTGTAATAATTCGAATTAATTAAGGAGTATGTTAAAAAAAAAAAAGTGAATATTATTTTCATTTTCTTCTCTTTCGACAAGTGAATACAAGAATTTTCGTTTCTTATTCAGAATTGTACTTTAAATGTGGTGGGGTCATGAGAGAGGATAGCGACAAGCGATTTTACCTCGGGTATCGATCGATTAAACCAACTTGTTTTTTTTTTTTACAGTGATACCCGTGGTCGTTCTCCAAAGCCAAACCAAGTCCTATTAATTTCTGTGAATATCCAAACCTATATTAGTGGATAGTAGACTCAAATCAAGCGTATGGTTTTCCTGAATCATTTAAACGGTTTAAAATTATGAGCTTAACAATTGAATAATCGAATTCGGTATTTGACTAGTTATACATTTGAGGTCTTACACACACACTTCAAATGGATCTAGAATGGTTTTTATTGATATTGATAGTTGAAATTCTAGAACACCACTTGGTGTGGGATGCTTCCCGAACTTGATCCGATTTCAGGATGTTGAGGGAGGAACAGTTTGGTTATTTCGATTAAACTTTATATTGACATGCATATACTTCTTTTGTGTTAGTTTAGTTTTTCATTTTTAGTTGGTTAGTTCATTAGATAGCTTAGTTTAGTGTTAGTGTTTTGCTCGAGGACTAGCAAAATTCTAAGTTTGGGGGTATTGATAGGTGTGAAAAACCTATCTATTTCTAAACCGGATTTGTTAGTTCTCAAGCATTTTAGTTATATTTAATTATGTTTTAGTGTGTTTTAGTGTAGAACAGGGGAAAGGACATCAAAGGGAGAGAAACAAGTGAAAACGGTGGAGAAACGGTAAAAATATGCAAAACAGGGTTTCGGTGAATGAAGACCACCGCCTAAGCGGAATTTCCACCGCTTAGGCGGAAAAGAGGCAGAACGTTGGAGTGATGAAGGGATGAACCACCGCCTAGGCGAGAAAACCAACGCTTAGGCGAGAAAAGATCAGAATGATATGCTAGCAGCTACCGCCTAAGCGGAAAAACCACCGCTTAGGCGAAATCACCGACAGACTTTAACCGACTTAAAGCCACCGCCCGAGCGGTGAACCACCGCTTAGGCAGTGACACTCTGCACAAAAAGATCTGTTTTAGATATTTTGAAGATATTTCCAAACCTTGCCTATAAAACCCCTTTCTCCCCCAATTGCAAAAAAGGTTAGAACCCCTTAGACGTGAGAGGAGGCTCTGGTTGACATCTTGAGATTTCTCCTTCCACCTTAGTTAGGATTAGGTAGTTTAGGAAGTAGATTAGATTAGTTTAGGAAGTGTTCTTGGCCAATCCTTGAAGAGCCAAAATAGGAAGTTCATCAACGGAAAAGAGGAAGCTCGGGAGGATCGTTCTTTGGCGAAAATGGACTATTTCACTTTGAGATATGACTTTTCTTCCCTTATTTCCATATTTGTATTTAATATTTATAGTTGATAATGATGATCTCCTCTTGATTTATGTTGTATTGGCTAAGAACATGTTAGTGTAATTTAGAGATTAGTTAGGAAAATGTGTAGTTGTGTAAATACTCATTTGGTTTAATATACGTTTCTTTAACAGTTGTTGTTTTAAGTCCGATTGTGTTTATCATTTGATGAAGATATTAATATTCTTGTAACGGTATTAGTATTGGACTTGAGAATATAGGGTTTGACACTCGGGAGAGGTAACCCTGGATTCGAACTAGGGTAAACACATCGTTACGACCTAACGACCCGGGAGGTCGTTAGTTAGTGTGCAGTCAATGACGTTGGGTCAAGACTCACGTGGCCTAGAGTTGTTAAGACATTTAGGGGGACCTCTTTGTCGACACGAAGTCGCGTATTCCCCCGTCTTACAGTTGGAAGAGGTGGCGGAGGAGTTTACGAACCGAGATTGTCGGATACCTAAACTCCGTTATTGTTAACCAAACAAAATCAAACATGTATTAAGTGAACGAAATCAATCCCTAATTAATCAACTTAGTTAGGATTAACCCACTAATTGTAATTTAGTTTAGTTTAATTTCAATTCACGTCTTCCGTCGTCAGGATAACACGAGACTACGTCAATTGCGGTATTCAATTCAATTATTCACACTTTTCTCTGTGGGAACGATATCCGATCTTCAAAGATCCACTATATTAAAACTTTAGACCTCGTATACTTGCGAGCGTAAGTAGGCGTGCACAAAATCGTCCAAACTTGGTAGGGGCGATTTTGTGCACGCCTACTTACGCTCGCAAGTATACGAGGTCTAAAGTTTTAATATAGTGGATCTTTGAAGATCGGATATCGTTCCCACAGAGAAAAGTGTGAATAATTGAATTGAATACCGCAATTGACGTAGTCTCGTGTTATCCTGACGACGGAAAACGTAAATTGAAATTAAACTAAACTAAATTACAATTAGTGGGTTAATCCTAACTAAGTTGATTAATTAGGGATTGATTTCGTTCACTTAATACACGTTTGATTTCGTTCGGTTAACAATAACGGAGTTTAGGTATCCGAAAATCTCAGTTCGTAAACTCCTTCGCCACCTCTTCCGAGTGTAAGATGGGGGAATACGCGACTTCGTGTCGACAAAGAGGTCCCCCTAAATGTCTTAATGACTCTAGGCCGCGTGAGTCTTGACCCAACGTCATCGACTGCACACTAACTAACGCCCTCCCAGGTCGTTAGGTCGTAACGATGTGTTTACCCTAGTCCGAATCCAAGGTTACCTCTCCCGAGTGTCAAACCCTAGATTCTCAAGTCCAATCCTAATACCGTTACAAGCATATTAAGATCTTCATCAAATGATAAACACAATCAGACTTAAAACAACAACCGTTAAAGAAACGTATATTAAACCAAACGACTATTTACACAACTATCCCTTTCCCTAACTAATCTCTAACTTACACTAACATGTTCTTAGCCAATACAATATTTAATCAAGAGTAGATCATCATTATCAACTATAAATATTAAATACAAAGATGGAAACAAGGGAAGAAAATCCAAATCTCAAAGTGGAGTAGTCTATTTTCGCCAAAGAACGATCCTCCCGAGCTTCCTATTTTCCGTTGATGAACTTCTTCTTTTGGCTCTTCAAGGATTGGCCAAGAACACTTCCTAAACTAATCTAATCTACTTCCTAAATTACCTAATCCTAACTAAGGTGGAAGGAGAACTCTCAAGATGTCAACCAGAGCCTCCTTTCACGTCTAAGGAGTTATAACATTTTTTGCAATTGGGGGAGAAAGGGGTTTTATAGGCAAGGTTTGGAAATATCTTCAAAATATCTAAAACAGATATTTCTGTGCAGAGTATCACTGCCTAAGCGGTGGTTCACCTCTTGGGCGGTGGCTTTAAGTCGGTTAAAGTCTGTCGGTGATTTCGCCTAAGTGGTGGTTTTTCCGCTTAGGCGGTAGCTGCTGGCATATCATTCTGATCTTTTCTCGCCTAAGCGTTGGTTTTCTCGCCTAGGCGGTGGTTCAGCCCTTCAGCACTCCAACGTTCTGCCTCTTTTCTGCCTAAGCGATGGAAATTCCGCTTAGGCGATGGTCTTCATTCCCCGAAACCCTGTTTTGCACATTTTCTTCACCGTTTTCACTTGTTTCTCGCCTTTTGATGTCCTTTCCCCTGTTCTACACTAAAACACACTAAAACATAATTAAATATAACTAAAATGCTTGAGAACTAACAAATCCGGTTTAGAAATAGATAGGTTTTTCACACCTATCAATCTATCTCCCTAATAAAATAAACATATTTATACTTTTGAAAGTGCGATATACTTGGTTCGTCCATGGGAACGGTTGGTGTGTGTACCTCATATTGATTTCAATACCAATTTTGATTTCCTTTGAATCAACTGATTGATCATTTGATGAATTCACCTTTATAATGTCTTCCTTATGTAAGATAGATTTCTCCAAAATATTTTATTTAACAATATCCTTGTCTTTATAGTATAATTGAGATTGCTTTAACTTGTTACGATTTTCAATGATTTTATATACCGACTTTTTCTGATTTTGATTTTTTATTTTTCTTCGGTGATAATCATTGTTTTGTCTCCCATATTGAAATTGTGACTTTTTGAAATTCCCTCTAAATCTTTGTATATCATATTGATTCATCATTTTCGGTTCAACAAATCTGGGATCTTTCTTTTGCACATAATTTTCATTTATCCTTCTTGGTCTGACGAATCCACCATTCATTTTTGTATGAAAATTTTCTTTTATAGTATCCAGTTATTTCTGGATCCTATTGGGTAACCAAACAATAGGTAACAACATTTTTCATGATGACCAAGCTTTGCACAATAATAATATCTAAAATTATCAGTAGGCTTCATAGGATAATCAACTTTCTGTGTAGGAGCATGATGTTAATACTGATATTGAGGAGCTGCTTTAGGGACTAATGATTTTTCAAGAATTTTTGTTTTTTCAGTACTCTTGAATTTATCCACACTGTATTAAGGCTTTTTTTTTTTTTTTGTTTTGTGTGTGTGTGTGTCTTTTCAAGTGACTGTTCTAATGAACTAATATCCACCTGAAGACCAATTTTTTTTTTGTTCATAAATTCAAAATCATTCTTAAGAATCCGACAATTATTTTTAGCATAATGAATTTTTAAATGAGTTTTATCAAGTTCGCATCTTGCATTCTCCAATTCCATATTTAAAGTCTCGTTTAAAGTTTCAATATTTTTTCTTTTAAAATCACTATGCTGAAAATTTGAAACATTAATTTTCAAAAAAATATTTTCTTCTTCAAGGGAGTCAATCCTTTCAAGAAGCTTACCTATTTCAGATAGAGTATTAAAAAATTCAATAGTTTCAAAGTATTTGTCTAAATTCTTCTTTTTAAGAGATTTAGTTGTACTGGACTTTTTATTTTCAAGAATGACAATTTTCTGCCAAAGTTTCAAATATTCTTTGTCAAAAACATGTGTAAGAAAAATTAATGTCTCAATAACCTTATCAGTAACCTCATTATCAATATCTTTATCATTTCTACTGATAGATCCTTGATTATTAGAACAAGTAGGAGATTCACTCAAAATATTTGGATAATCAGGAAGTTCACGTACAACATTAGAATAAATAGGATGTTCACATAAAATATCAGGGCAAACAAAAGATTTACGTACAACATTTTTCTCAGTGTACTTCATGTGATCCTTTTTAGCTAAGATGTTAAGCCAATTGAGTTAAAACTAGCTCTGGTTTTGATTGTTGGTCTACAAATTTACTCAAAAGGAGGGGTGAATTGGGTAGTGATAAAAAATTAAACAATTAAATTCTCAAACACAAAAGTTATCAATTTTTCTAATTGATTATTATCTTGTATTATAGCGGAAACGTATTTAACTAAATGTACAACCAAACAAAATAAATAGATAAGAAGCACACAACTATTTATTTTAGTTCGGCAAACTACTCTTACCTATGTCATGTCCCCCGAGCTCCACAAGGCTTCGACAACCTAGTAATCTTTGACTCCTTTTCTAGGTAGGAACCAAACCCTTACAATCATTTTCACAGGTTCAAGACTAATCTAATTCTTTTCACAAGTTCAGAATCAAACTTTTATACTTCACATTTTTTTTTTTTACAGGCTCAGGAAGAATCTTATCTTTTTTATCAAGGTAAATATTAAACTAATTCTATTACAAAAAGAATCAAAATCTAATTATTTTCACATGCTAAAGATCAAACCTAACTACTCTAATTAGGCACTATCCCAGATAAGTCTAATCTACTCATACTCACCAATACAAAAAAAAAATACAATTTGTTTTCCCACAGGAGCTTCTACCACCTCAAAACAATTATGCTCAATTAATGTCTCAAATACTATGTCATAGAACAACGTGAGAAAAATAAATCTGATTTAATTCAATTAAACCACATATAATATGTTATCGGATTTCGCAAGCAAAAATCGTTTCTTAAGATATGCAAGTAATTCAAACTAGAAAATGGTTTTTTAAACACAAATATTTCAAAGTGATCAATTACATCATAAAAGATAAGCACATAAATTAACTTGAAAAGATCTCATCGGAATTTCTTGGAAACATATAAAATTGCTCAGTGTAGTATAAAAATCAGTGAAGAAAATTTTTGTGTGCTTCGATCAAGAACACTTTAAGAATCAATCTCTTAGAAATATTTCTGCAAAATCTCACTCTCTTTAAAGTAAAGGCTGATTGTTCTAGATTTTCTTAAAGTTGAAAACGTAGGACTTATTATATAGATTTCAGACTATGCCTATAAGGGATACTTTTGAAAACATAAGACCTTAAATGGCACTTTAAGGCCCCATATATAATATATTTTCAAAATAAATATATTTCATTAAAAATTCTCTTTGAAAAAATCAATTTGGTCCCCAAAACGTCCTTAATTCAAAATCCTTAAATATAAAAAGTAGTTTTACCAATTCAACTCATATAATTAATTAATATAAGTATTAATTAATTATGATCTTAATAATTTATGATATATAATGACAATATACTCAAATCCCCCAAAACATCTCATTTTCTAACGTTCAAAATCATAGAATTTGGTTAAAAGATCACAAAAATTCGAAACACTCAAGTTTGATTGAATCTACCCATGTGAGGCAACCTCATATAGGATGATTGACCGGCCATATGCAACGTTCAATTTTTAGGTCATTATTCTCTTTCCATCTGTTGACTGCCTATCCCTCGGTCGACCGATTCCTCTAATGGATTCCACTCAATTTTCTTGAAGATACTGTTTACATTAGTAAACCAACCCCTTTCTTTGGTTGACCAATTTGACCAGTAGCTTTCTCTCATATTTTATTTGAAGTTATTGTTTTTGGGTTGACCGACCATTTTCGTCAGTTGACCGAATAGACTAGAAAATTCCCATTTTGTGTGTTAAAAATATTTTCTTTATTCAACACTTTATCAAAAATACTTTTATGATTTTAACACTTCATAAAATCTTTTTAAGATTTTAAATTTATCACTTCTAACGATAACACACATAATATTATTCATTTTAAAGTGTAGTGTGTGATCTTAATTGGGTTGCATTAAGAGTATAAGAGTAATGAGTGTTTTACCTAAGAATATAAAAAATCTTCAATGCTCCAAAGAATCTTCAATCTCTTCTCTTTGCACTTATCTTGGATCTATTATAAAATCTTTTCTTGTAAATCTTCAACAATTAACTTTTTTGATTCAATCTTTTTCTCATTTAAACACATGAAACTCTTAATCTGAAATCACTCAATAAATCAATTAGTTTCATAAAACATCAACGTTTAATTGTCTATCAAAACATCTAGAGTATAATAGTACATACCACCAATATGTCGGTATCCCTTTCCCAATGTTCAACAAATGGTGACTTGGTCATTTTGCCAATGATACAATATTCACAAGTTGGCAATGGCTCCAAGCCAAATGGGCCTAAAAGTCCACTTTTTTACCATCTTGTTAATCCTCTTCTCACTAATATAGCCTACTTTGAGGTGTTATAAGCAGGTGAAATTTTCATCTCGCAACCTTTTCTTTATTATACTTTCATTTACTATATTGTTAATTGCATTACATGTTTTAAAATAATAAAGATTATTATAACATATGTAAGCCAATCAACTTTGAATTGAAATAAATAATACAAGAATTATTCTAAAAAACAATTGAATAACCATCCTTTATTAAACAAGGAATATAAATAATATTTCTAAGAACTTTAGGCATAAATAAAGAGTCCTTGAATTTTAAAACTTTTGATTACGACAAGCTCAAGTGAAGGTCTCCCACAGCTAATGCTGCAACTCTTGCTTCATTTCCCACATGTAGCGAAATGTCCTCTTTACTCAACCTTCTACTACTTTTTAGACCCTACCTAGTATTACACACATGTAAACTAACCCCAGAGTCTAAAATCGAACCCGAAATAGAATAGGCTGTCAAATAACTAAAAAAGTAAGTCTGAAATATCTTTTGAAGGTTTCTCCTTGGAACCTAGGAACTAGGGAGAATTCATTTTCTAATGCTCTTGTTGGCTGCAATGAAAAAAAAAATGAAATAAGTAAAGAAAATGAGAAAATTGAAAAGAAAAAAAAGGAAAAAAAGTATTGACCAAAGCAACCCTAAATTAATTTCCTAAAATAAAAATAAAAATAAAAATACATTTTATATTTATGTTATATATTTGTTTAATCTTGATTGTTTTATCTCCTAAGATGTTAGACAGTCATAAAATAAATGAGACTTTACAAATGTCTTATCTTTCTATATAGATTAACGTATAACTCATGTATGAAGACACAGAAAGTGGAAAAAATTTAAAAATAAAATTGTGTCTACAATTTGAACCATATGAATATACACTTTAAATCAACACTCAAAATTTTTATTGCGTAAGATACTAACAATCCAATACTTTAGTCTATCAAATCTGTAAGGTACCTAATTACAAACTACATGAAGGACAAGACTACAAGAAAAAAAATACACTTCTATTATATGAATTCTAGAACACCCAAGATATACACAAAATATTTTAAAAGAACATAAACAAAATTTGAGGATAAAATTATATCTAAATATTTATTTTATTTCAAGAACATCTTTAAAAATTTAACAACTAATAAAAAAAAAAAAAATTAAAAAATGAAAGTTTTGAGGACAGATTTAAAAATAATTAAGAAAAAAAAAAAAACAGAAACAAAATTTAATAATAATAATAATAATAAAAAAAAAAAAAAAAAAAAAGAACGAAAAAGTTTACCCTATATTTCAATAAAAATTCAATTAAAATTTTTATGAATTTATATAAACCCGTTTGATTTTTAGAAATCTTGTATTAAATAATGGAGAATAATTTTTTTTGTCCCTATATTTAATTAAATTCAATTAAAATTCTTAAATTTTTGTATAAGTTCTTTTTATTTTTTATAAATATTGTATAAAGTTAAAAAAAATACCCACATATTTTATTAAAAATTCAACTAAAATTCTTAATTTTTTATATGAACCCCTCTTGATTTGATGAATCATGTGTTATATTTTTAAGAATTTTTATTGAATTTTTATTTAAATATTAGGGGTGAAAATTTCCGTTTTCCATAATTAAGAGATATATTAGTGCAATTTGGTACAAAAATAATTTCTCATAACTACAAAAAGAGAATGGGACGTGAAAAATTAAAAATACCTCCACATTAATGGAGTCCATTGAATTTTTGTAATAAAAATTTTGGTTAGACCAAATTGAAAATGAATTAAAATATAAAGCCCTGTTTGTTTAGTGTTTCCGCTCCCTGATTTTTGTTCTTGCTCATAAATTTTTGGGATCAACAATTAGAAATGTATTGGGTAAACATGTTTCTGTTCCTAAGTATTATCAAAATTTTAGGAGTGAATTCAAAATTTCTTAAGAATTTGAGGGGAAAAAAAAACTTGATTCCCATTTACTCACACACAACTATTTGCAATCTCTTTCATAAGAGTAAATATTGAGTAAGACCACCACGCCGGCCACCACCACCATGTTGATCACCACCCATGTCAGCCAACACCACACGTCGGCGACTACGGCACCGAACCACCACCATGCTGATCTACAACTCTCAACGCACGTTGCATCTTTTCTCATTTTCTCTCTCTATATTACACATCCACACACACATGCGCGTGCACACACACACGCAAAAACATATGTATATATAAACCGATCCAAGTGTAGTTGCAACAAAACGCATTTTTTGGTTTTGCTCTTAGAATTTATAAAAATATTTTAAGAATAATTATCGTTATTAAACGCAATTCTATTATCAGAATACTCTAGAACAAAAACATAATTCTTATCCCATTTTATTGGAGAAAAAAAAAACGTTAATCAAATGCCATCTAAGGGACCAAATGTGTCATCTTAGAAAATCTTATGGTTCATCTAAAAATCCACCGAAGCTTAGAGGAAAATCGTTAAAATACTCCTATACTAATGCATTTCCTCTGATTTGTTAACAAAATTTACAATTGAATCAGATTAAAACAAAAATAAAACTTGAGGGACTAAATGTGAAATTTTATAAATTTCAAGAACCACATAAACACTTCTCCCAAACTCTCTCTCTCTCTCTCTTAAATTTAATAAGTATTTTCGAAAATAATGCTCATGTAGCCAATATGTATAGAGTCTGTTTTATAATAGATATATAAGAAATATTAATCTTTAATAGTAACATATGTTTCAAGTTTTGTTCATTATTGATTGCAGATTTTGAACAATATATCATCTTTTTTATTTATTTCATAATTAATGTATTCAGTTTTTTTTTTTTTAATTTACTTTTTAATTGCTGTCCCGATTAAGTATTTTTTTTTTTCCAGCAACGCTTGATATTGAATATTATAAAAATATCGTTCCGTCGTGTAAGAAATATTCGCAAGGAAAACAGATCAAGAACTTAATCAGGGGCATTCCGAGAATCGAACTCGGGACCTCTCGCACCCAAAGCGAGAATCATACCACTAGACCAAATGCCCTGCTGTGATGCACTTTAACTCCCAGTTCTCTAATTGTAACTGAATACTCTGCTGGATTAGATTAATCATATTTTTAATGAAAAATTACCACTATACCTAATTTTTTTTTCGATTTCCCAGGATATCCTCACACCATGGTCGGCGAAGACTAATCCCTTGAGATATTTCGAGCGCTAGAAGCGGGACACCTCTTCTAACAAAACATTTTTTATTCGAAACCCCCAAACTTCGATCCCTAAAAGTATTGTTTAAGGAGTCTAAACCCCTTCTACTTGAACTAACTCATTTTGGTTCCATCATACCCATAGGATATCTAAAAGAGGCTGAGCTACTTTCATTGGCAACTTTGTAATATTTTTATTTTTTATTTTTTATTTTTTTAATAATCACTAGCTCCAATTTGGTGATTTGGTTCTCTATCTTATCCCTTCCTTCTCAATTTTATTTATTTTTAGTTAAAACTACAAATACACCCATAGAAATTTAAGCATAATTACATTCTTCTGCCTAAATTTTAAATAAAATATTATAAATTTACCTTTAAAATTTGATTGTACTTGTATTTTACTTGTTACTATTTTTTTTTTTCTATTAATCTATAGTACATAATAGAAATTTAAAACAAAATAAAAATATAAAACAAACAAATAAATGAAAAAATAGAAAATAAAGAAAAAAAATTGAATAATAAAATATTAGAAATTTTACATTTAAAATTTGATTATACTTACATTTTACCAATTAATATTTAAAACTTTCATTTTCTATTAGTCCGTAGTATATAATAGAAACTAAAAATAAAAAATAGAAAATGAAGAACAAAAAAATATATCGAATAATATAAAATAAATAAAAACGACAATAATAAAATCAAAATAAAATAAACAAAAAAAATAAGTATCAAAAACAAAAATGGAAAATAATTACTATGAATTGAAAATAAAGAATGAAAACATAATACAACAAAAAAATCGAAACATATAACATAAAAAAAAATTAAAGACACTAAAAAGATGAACTCTAAATGAAAGAATAAAAAAAGAACTAAACATTGGAATTAAATTTATTTTTGTTTTATTCTTTTGGTTCTTTAGGTTCTAATTTATAAATAAAGTGTACATTTACAAATGATATTGTCTACGAGAATTCAAAATAATATTAATATATAAAAAGAAAAAAGAAAATTGTAATGATATTAGAAGTCTAAAACTATTAAAAATAAATTGTTGGCTTTAAATTTGTTTCTATTATTCTTTTTATTTGATACATTTATATAATGTTTCTGATAAAAAATTAATATATAATTTTTAATAGGCATGTGCAAAGCATTTCTAACCCTTCTTAACTGAAAATATAAGTCCATAGGTAAGTGGGATAATTGATCAATATTTCTAATCTATAATAGGATAAAATTGTTAATTATGTTTTCACTTATGTTATAATCCCATGATCAATGCTCTCTTATACTTCTAATCAAATGCTATCAATTAAGGTTGGCATTGTCTGCCACCAGCGTCCCCTTGCATCACCACCCATTGTCGTCCACTATTGGACCTTAGGCCTTCAGTCACCAAAGCTGGCTACCGCCCTTTGGAATTCTTTCTAGTTACATGTAACTTTTTGTTTTTTAGCTATATTTTTAAGTGTATTTTTTGTTATATGTTAGTACATCTTTTTAATTACATTCACATCTTTTTTCAGCAATCAGCAATACAAACATTAGTTGAATGACCAAAATATTGTAACTAAAATATATATTAAAATTTTTTACTAAAATCTAGTTAAACGAAACTAAAAATAATTCCAGTGACTAGTAATCAGAGTTTCGATGACTGACGGTGGTCGGAGTCTGGCGATCAAAGTTCAATGATAGCACAACCCTAATTGGAAGTTAGTGTTTTCATAAAATTTAATAGATGGAACCAAAATTAAAAATAATTATTTCGTTTAAATTTTTTATTAATTCAATATCATTATTACGACGTCCCACTAGTTATCTCTATTTAATTCTGGCTAAAATAATCGAAATATGGCACTCTTCACTGTTTGAAATTACCCACATCACCCCTCTTTATAGAAGCACCTGTATGCTTCCCCAATTGATGAGGTAACAAGTTTTCATTAAAAGTTGTTGGTGTCAAAAATTAGTTAACACCTCGAGTTAGTCCGGTCAGATGACACGTGAATTTTCCTTACTAATGTGGAGATAATAGGTTCCTAATCTAGTCCATATAAGTCAATTGTTCTCAAAGCTCCTGAAGTCCAGAATCGATTTTTGTCTGATCCTAGCTGAGCTCCAAGATTATACTTGTACAAGGAACCATCAGGGTTTTCCCCAATGAAGTCTCTCTGGTGTGAGAGTGAGAGCTCGGGGGGACAAGGCAATAAATATACTTCAAAATGGTAGTTGGGCATTACCTTTAGCATTGGATACCACGATATTTATAGGTAGAGAGCTTGATTAGTGCCTCAGAATTAGGGATTAGAGAGTCTAAACTCTGTTAATTATCGTAACTCGGTGCATAGCCAATGAGTGAGTGCGTAAGGAGATTAAGCTTCTGGGCCTAGTCTTTAAGCTAATTAAGGAGTGCTTAAGGGTCGGCCCAACGTTGCAAATGAGAACGGGTCTAGCCCATAGTAGCGACGACACTGGGATGAATCGTTTCAGCTCCTAGGAAGTGATCATGGCTACCCACGTCCTTTGTGAGTGCCATGCTGAGCTGAAGATGATCGATGAGATTCGGATACCCGCACCTAGCTGAGAATGACAGACGAGGTGCAGATGTTCGTGCCGAGCTGGGGATGAAAAACGAGGGGGGGCTTGGGCTTCTAACCTCGATCTACACATTAATATTCCTCAAAGGAGCCTATCCGAGCAGAGGATATTCGGAGAACCCTAATCGATTGACCCGCCAGAAGTTTCCATCTCGTTGCTACCGACCAGAGGTAAAACATGAATGGGGCTTAGACCGTAGAGATAGGATGCCCTATTTGGGTACGAACGGGGGGTCCTCTTTTAATAAGATTCGATTAGAGTCAGCCCTGGTCCTCTGGATGGAATGATATCCATAGATTTTCCTTTTCAACAAAAACTGCCTAAAGGCAGCTTAGACATCCATCTCGACCATTTAGTCAAAGTTGGTCAAAATACTAGTCCATGTTTAAGGCTTCGAGTGTTCTCTAAATTTCCCCACATCAGTTGCCCTCTCGACCTTAACATCGAGATGGAATGTAAGGTACTGAGAGCTCAACTCTGCTTTCCTCAAGCTTATGTTCTTCACGGGACGGTGGCCCATTCAGGAGGAAACGCTGCTCAGGGATGCAAATTAGTTGGTCTAGGAATCCTGCTTGATGAGGGAGTCGTGCTCAGAGATGTGCCCTGGTCGTTCGGACTCCCCTAGAGGTTCTGTTGTCGGCCGTTGGATTGCGACACGTGTCACGTACTCTCTGATGGGCACAAGAATTGAGGCGTCCTCAACTGTTGGATTGAGTGACCCTTCAACATAACACTTATCCTCTATAAATAGGGGTTACCTCCTATTCATTTTCACACTTGAGCGATTTGTGAGCGTTCTTCTTCTGTCCGGAAAACGGTAGTCACTTGTCCACTCACCATGAAATAGTTATATTCTTTTTCCAATCTCTCTTCTTCTGGCTCCACCTTGAGCTCAGAGTCCATTCTCTATGATCAGACTCTTTCCATCTTTCATCTCCAGCAAGAGGAGCCCCACTTGGACTCGAGGAGAGTGTCATTTCTCTCTTCGGTAGACAAGTTGCGTGGATCCAGTGACGCAGTTCAATCCCCATTTGGCCACTGTGGTCAGTGTAGTCATCGTCCTGACGAGAGTGGTGGCGAGATCCTCTAGTGACCCTACGATTGAGCTTTGGCCGAACCCCTCAGTTGAGCTCTGGTCGAACGATGTTACGGTGACGAAGATCCTAAAAGCTCTCTCCTTGCCTCAAGAAATCTAGAGTAGCATTTTCAATGATATCGGCCTTGAGTGGCTTCTCATCAAGGTCCCGATTAATAGTTTAGTTCGAGACATTGAGTCCATGGTGACTGAGAAGAAGCTGAGGAAGGTCCGGAGCACGTAGGCCTTCCCGAGCTCAATGAAATTAAGAATTTTTCGAGCTAAGGAATGGGTGTGCATACCTCCAGAGAGCTACCTAACTGTTTTCCTACACCAGCTCGAAGTCGGTTTCCATTTCCCCATCCATTAGTGGATCTGGGTCGTCTGCTCGGAGTTCAGGGTTTGTTCGTCTTAGCTTTCACCCAACAACATGAAACAAGAATGGCTTCCTTCATCATTTTCTATGCAGAGGGGATCAAGCCAAGCATGGAACTCTTCTGGGATATTTTCTTTGCCAAATTATTACCCAGAGGTGCTAGATGGTGTTACATCTCCTCTAGGATCCATTTTTTAGGTGTCCTGGATTCATTCAATAATGGTTGGAAGCCGAAATTCTCCTACCTTAGGGGGAGCAGTTGGGAGTTCGGCCTAGAAGAAGAACGAGTCTTTCTCGTTCAGCTGCACTAAGAGTAGTTAGTAAAAACTACACTCCACGCACGGGGGGATTTTCTGGTCAGGATCTTCCTCTAACTTTTTTATTTTGTTTTCCATGTAGAACCCGAGAAGAAGACCAAGAAAAAAAATCAGCCTAAGCCCAAGATTCTTGAGGATGGGGATCATATCCTCAGGTTGGTATTTATCGATGTCATGGAGCAGGTCAAATCTACTTTATACGACATCTACTTCTATAGAGCTCTGTCCCTACCTCTCGCAGTTATCAATTCGACCTCCAACAACAGTAAGTATTTATACTTGCTCCACTCGACCATGCCAAGCCGACCTCGGTGCGTACTACCCCGCCAGACTCCTGTCTGATCAAGGGCTTCAAGAAGAGAGGTCCCTACTCTACCCCAGTGGAGGATGCCGCCCAGGACCTATAGAACCCCAAAGGCAAGGGGAAGAGAAAAATAGAGGACTGTGGATTCAAACTGTGCCCCCAAGAAGCCGAGAACGGAGGGTGATCACCTTTCTGGGATAACAGCGAACAAGCGATTCTTTGGGGTACCAAACATAAGGCTTCTCCTGGACCGCCATATCCTCGACTTTTTTGAGCTCCTCCCCAGCTTCATTCACCGGACCACGTGGTAGCCGCAAATAATGTGCTGCCACTTTCACCGCAAGCGTACGGATCAAGTTTTAGTATAGTGGACCTTTCGGTCGGCTATCGTATCCATAGGGATTGGTTGAGATTACTATCGAGTATCGCGATTGTCATAACCCGACTTTATCTAGGCAGCAAAAATGGAATATAATTTATGCTAATACTAAACTAAAATACTAATTAAGTTAACTATACTATAAATACTATATTGAGATTGTTTAGGGGAGTAGATTGCCTAGGGATTAACGTTATTTACTTAAATGCTTTTGGTTTCATTTTAGTTAACATTAACGGCGTTCGGCATATTCGACAATCTCGGTTGTAAACTCTCTCGCCACCTATTCCGAGTGTAAGATGGGAGAATACGTGACTTCGTGTCAACACCGAAGTCCCCCTCAACGTCTTAACGACTCTAGGTCACGTGACTCTCACCCCAACATCATCGATTTCACACTTTCTAATGCCCTCCCGGGTTGTTAGATTGTCGTGTTGTGTTTACCCTACTCCGAATCCAAGGTTACCTCTCCCGAGTGTCAAACCCTGTATTCTCAATATATCTAAACCAGCATATAATAATAGAAAACATGGCAACACAATCGAAATTATAAGGAACAACCATAAACTAAACACAAATTCAACCAAAACTACATTTTCATAAATAATATGTTAATCCCTATTACAATTCATGTTTAGCTCATGGCCCTAACCTTTTATACAATGTAAAACAAGCTAAACATGCTCAAACAATAATCCTAAGATAAGAGATAAAGAGAGAAACAAGAGCAACTAGCCATAATCCGAAGATTTGTCGCTAAGAGCGTTCCAAGATCGCTTATCTTTTGTTGCTTTGTGTTCTTCCCCTTTGGATTTGCATGAGCTCCCCCAAAACACTCTCTAATATCATAGGAAACCTAAAAGGACTCCTATTTTTTGGAAGAAGGAAGAGGGAAGGAAAAAAGAGGGGTATAAATAAGCAAAATATCCTAAAAAAATATCTATTCTGCGCAGAGGCCACCATCGCGGCCGTGGGATCACCGTCGCGGTGGTGGAGTATGTCGGTTAAAGTTTGCCTAGGCTGTGGAGTAGGTGTTGGATTGGGAAAACTTTCTGTTGGTTCACCGCCGCGGCGCTAGGTAGTCAATAACCTATTTTTGTTCTCTGCTTCACCGCCGTGGTGCTGGTCCGTCAGTGGCCTTTGGTCTTTCTCAACATCTTCACCGCCGCGGCGGTGGTCCGAACATCGCGGCGGTGGGCTTGTTTGTAGAATCTTGCCGCCTTGCTAATTTTTTCCACCGTTCTCGATACGAATTGATCGTTTATGTTTCGATTTCATACTTTTTCACCCCACGCACCTGTTTTAATACAAAAAGAATAAAAAAATATTAAAACATATAAAAATAACTATAAACGTACTCGAAAACTAATAAATTCGGGTTGGAAATATAGGGGTAATTTACACCAATCAGTAATAATACCCCCAAACTTGGAATTTGGTTAGTCCTCGAGCCAAACACACACACAAAAATAAAAATACACAAACTGAATTAAATAACAAACAACCTAAAACAATCTAAACATAACAACATGCGAGTTTTAAATTCTTTGAACGACCAAGTTATTGTCCCTCAACAACCGCCAATTATTTCGAGTTCAGGCGGTAACACACACTATGTAATGTTCTAGATTTTCGATATGCAATAATGGTAAACACTATTCTAGATCCTGTAAGCGTGTTAGTGCGAGACTCAATAATATAACTATACAACGACTGAATTGGATTATCCTCCAACGAAATTCATGACTTGGACCATGAAGGACTAGGATTTCCATATGCCTGATCAGGGTCTATTTTCCACTAATGTAGGTTAAGTAGTTCATAGAGATCATTAGGATTTGGTTCGATTTAGGAACATTTGGCCAAGGGTATTTCGGAATAGAAAACGGGTTAACGTTGTTAACTTAATGTTACCCAAGGCTCAACGCTTGGCACATTCACTCTCGAACCCCCATAGAAAGGTTGGAAACAATCTCTAATATCCATTTAAGACCGACGTACTCACTTGTCAAAAGAAACGGAAATAAAGACCGTATTTACATTTTTTTCTTCAAGAAACACACCCCCGAACTTATTTGATTATTACAATTTAAGGGGTGTGTGACATACAAATGAAAAACGACAAGTGAGTACTCAAATACCGAACCAAAAAGAAGTTCGCCCTAAACCCAATCGCTCACATCAAGTAGCATTTACATTTGCTAACTTGATTCACTCTAATGTGCCTCTAAATTCAGCGATTTAGGTTTGGAAAAAGATCCATTGACCATGGTATTAGTTTATTTGTTCTGAATTGAATTTGCATTTAGGCTCCGAATAGGGTAACAAGGGATAATGATATTACAAGGTAGGCTTAAAAAGGATCAAGCGACAAAACGAATGCCTAAATCACGTCTCTTAAACTACCTCGCCTAGGATTTCACCTCAAGTTTCCCCTCAATCAAGTTCTAGAATCCTTAATGCGTCATGAATTTGGTTAATCAATAATCGTCCTCAAATCAATTGAATAGAAATACATTGAGTCTATGTGCTCTTGTAAATTCGGATCTACAATAATTTTTACTAAAACGCATAGTCAAGCACACAGAATCACACCTGCATGGGTATTACCCTTGACCTTGAAAACAGCCAAGGGTAATCTCATCATCGGGTAACAGCCTAGATGAATACAAAACTCAACATATAACAACAACAAAATCATAAACACATTCTAACCTAAACACACATGCAATACGAGAAAACAGTAACACATAAACTAACATACTATACTACACATCACTTCCGAACTTAAAACGGATAGTGTTCTCAACGATCCCAATTATCAATCTCAACATATGAAATTTAAAGTATACTGACAAAGGGTATTTAAAACACTTACCTGGGGGTGGTAGTGCATGAAATACGCCGCTACTTACTCTCGCAAGTATACGAGGTCTAAGTTTTAATATAGTGGATCTTTGAAGATCGGATATCATTCCCACAGGGAAAGTGTGAATAATTGATTACCGCAATTTATATAGTCTCATATTATCCTGACGATTGAATTTAATATTTAAATTAAACTAATTAAAACTACTCCAAGGGATTAATTTTAATTACACTAATTAACTAGGGATCGATTTCATTCACTTAGTACCTATTTGGCTTAGTTTCATTATCAATAATGGTTATTATCACATCCAACAATCTCGGTATCTAAAACTCACTCGCTCCCTCTTCCAAGTGAAAAGCGAGCGAATACATGACTTCGTGTTGACGCCGAACCCCACTCGAATGCCTTTCCGAACATATAGCCACGTGAGTCTTGACCCAACCTCATGGATTGCACACTCTCCAATTCCCTCCCGGGTTATTGGATCGTCGCATTGTGTTTAAACCTAGTCCGAATCTGGGATTACCTCTCCCGAGTGTCAAATTACGTATTCTCGGTTTATCGTAACAAGCATAATAAACACGAAATAACAGTAAACACAATTGGAATTGGATAACAAACCATTAAAATTAACTTATATTCAACCAAAAAGGTATTTACATGAATTACATCTAAACCTAACTAATATCTAACTAAACTAACATGATCTTGGCCATTAGAACATTAAACCAAGAGGAAATCACACTAAAACATTAAGATACAAAGATAGAACAAGGAAAGAAAGATAAAATCTTAAAGTGGAGTGGTGCATTTTCGCCCGAGATCGATTCGCTATTGTTCTTCTTCTTCGGCATGTGAATCTTCCTCTTTGATCTCTTCAAGATTGGCCAAGGATCACTTCCTAAACTAATATATTCTACTCCTAAATTATCTAAGGTGCAAGGGGTCTCCAAAACATCCAAGAGTTCTTAAAGGAAGTGGGAGAAATGATATTAATAGGCATAAGGGTTCAAAATATCTCAGAAAATATCTCTGTGCAGAGGGTTTTCGCTTAGGCGAAGGAATTTCTGCCTAGGCGGAAGTTAAGTCGGTTAACTTTCTGTCGCTCCTCTGCTTAGGCGGTGGAATTTCCTCCTAGGCCGAGGAGCTTCTCCAAAGTTTCTGCCTCTTTTCCGCTTAGGCGGTGGAATTTCCGTCTAGGTCGTGACACACTTTCTTATTTTGGCTGTAATATCTTTTTCCGAGCTCCGATTGAGGTGATTCAAAAACCTATGGAAATATAAGAGAGAGATATACAACTTCCACGTTTTGAGTTGTTCCAAAATTGGATTGCATTATAGTCAAAAATAGCCTTGAAGTTACAGCACCTGTACCAGCTTTGCACATTTTCACCATTTTTCTACCATTTTCGCTCGTTTGTCTTTTATTTGCGTCCCTACACCTGAATTATATAAAAACAAACTAAAAAGCAATTAAATATAAATAAAACACTTGAAAACTACCAAATCCGGTTTAGAAGTAGATAGGTATTTTACACCTATCAAGAGGCGAGAGGATCTCGCCTCTGATTAAAGTTGGATGTAACGGATTTAACTTATTCAACCTTGGGTTGCCTCCCAAGAAGCGTGTGGTTTAATGTCCTTGGCTCGACATTTTCAGAACGCCCTCAAGATTGGCGAGGTTTTGCTTTGGATGACTCAATCTTTCAACGAAATACCTCACCGGATTATGTGCTTGGCCCCGCACCATAAAACGGATTGGAATCCCGTCGAAAGGGATGAATCAATACCCGTCGATTTAACATCGCCAAGTACCCTGCATTGGAAACAAAAACAAAACTTTAAACAAAAATTATATACAAAAGAAATGCCTAAAGTAAAATTAAGTCATTTACACACAATATTGACAATAAACGACAAAACACAATCCCAGTAATATGATACACTTGCTTTTCCTATCTAAAACTTAAGTCCTAAGCCGTTACCACGTTTCTCCGACAATAATATCAAAACAATCCCCGGCAATGGTGCCAAAAACTTGGTAGGGTCACGAAATACGCCGCTACTTATACTCATAAGTATACAAGGTCTAAGTTTTAGTATAGTGTGATTGTTAAGATCGGGTTATCGTATCCACAGGGATTGGTGTCGTTACTATCGAATACCGCGTTTGTTATGACCTAACTTTATCTAGGCGAAAAACAAATGTAATTAATTAATTAAACTACTACTAATATAACATAAATTAACTATACTAATATACTAATATGTTTTAGGGTGAAGAATTTCCTAGGGATTAAAGTGTTTACAAATACATGTTTAATATCTATTCACTCCTGTTTACAGTGTTTGACCTATTTGACAACCTCGGTACGTAAACTTTACCGCCATCTCTCCCGAGTGTAAGATGGGGGAATACATGACTTTGAGTCAACGAAGAAGTCCTCCTCAACTTCTTAATGACCCTAGATCACGTGAGTCTCGCCCAGCGTCATTGATTGCACACAATCTAACTCCCGACCGGGTCATTGGATCGTGCGTTGTATTTATCCTATCAACAATCTCCGTCCTAAAACTCTTTCGCCACCTCTCCCGAGTGTAAGACTAGGGATATAATACAACTTCGAGTCAACGGAGAAGTCCCCCTCAATGTCTTAACGACCCTAGGTAGCGTGAGTCTTGCCCCAATGTCATCGATTGTCCACGATTCAAACCCTGACCGGGTTGTTGGATCGTGGTATTCGTTTACCCAAATCCGAATCCAGGGTTAGTCGAAACCATGTATTCTCCATTTATCTAACTAAGCATGATAAACAAACAATACAATAAATACAATCAAACTACGAAGAACAATCACAAACGAAACACTGAAATCATCCAAACAACGTATTTATAAATTATATGTTAATCCCTACTACAATCCATATTTAACTCATGGTCATAACTGCATAAATAATTAAATAATGAGTTAAACATGATCACATGATCCTAAGATAAAGAAATAAAGAAAAACAATCGAAGAACTTAGCCTTGTTCGAAGATTAACCGCTAAGAACGCTCAACGATCGATTCACCGTCTTCTCCACTTCTGGATGTGAGCTTCACCTCTAAAACTCCTAAACCCTAGCCTAAATATGGCCTAAGGTACCCAAATGGCTGGAGGGGTTCAAGAAAGGGGGAGAGGGAATACTGTTTATAAGCAAAAGATCTCAAAATATCTAAATAAAATATCTAGGCTGTGCAGAGGCTCACCACCGCGGCCGTGGGATTCAACGCCGCAGCGGTGGGTAGGTCGGCTAGTTGAATTCCATGACGATGAAGATAATGGTGGCTTAGGAAGAACATTCTCCTGGATTTCTGCCTAGGCGGTGGGTTGTCAGTGGCTTACTTTTGTTTCTCTACTTCTTCATCGTCGCGGTGGTGGGATTCATCACTGCGGCGGTGGTCCATCAATAGAATTTTACCTTTCTCAGCATCTTCACCGTCGCAGCGGTGGTCTGGACACCACAACGGTGGGCTTATTTCACAGTTTTGCCTCCGAGCTTGGTTTTGCCACCGTTTTTCGACCGCTTTTGGTTCGATCTCAACGTTTGCACTCCAGTTCCGGATCTTTTTGCCCCATACACATGATTTATACAAAAAAGTATGAAAGCTAATTAAAACATAATAAAATACTATATAAACGCATGAAAACTAACTTAATTTGGTTTGAAAATACATAGGTAAATCACACCTATCACCACGCTTTCTGAGGACGACCTAGATGGAGACAAAGAGTGACATGAAACTAATCACAGATCTATACGAAGATGAAATGATAGTATGTATTATTCTGCTTGCCCTTAATATATATTTTCCAATATTTTCCAAGTGTTGACATTCTCTAGTTCTCCGGGCAAAACCTTTTCAAAGCAGCCACCATGGCCCTACGCTTGAACCGGGCAAGAGAGCAGGAGAAGGAGCTTATGTAGGAGAATATCAACCTACTAGATGTCATCAACAGCCTCTACGACAAGTTGAAACTGGAGGGAGAGTGCACCCAACTCCGGGCTAAAAGCGAAGAGTGACCTCGGAGAGGGATCAACTCAGCTTGCTGGTTGGAGAATCGACTAGTCAGTTGTAGAAGCTTGAGTCTGACCTCGCCGAGGTATGGTATAGGCTAGAGGCCATCAAGGAGAGGTAAAGGGAGGTTATGGCTTGGAAAGAACACGAGGCCATCACCAAATGAAAGACCGACAAGGATTTTCACAACCTCAAGTTTAAGATCGGAGTCGGGGTGATGGGTGACAGCTTCCACGCCGTAATCCACTCCCTCCAATGCCAGTACCCTCAATCTCTATACCAGGAGATCCAGATGGACACTTGGACTCCAATGAGGATGAAGAGCAAGCTAAATAGAGCCCGAAAAAAAAGGGTGAGGTCGGCGGAGTTGAGGCCGATCTAACATATGATGACACTGCTCAGGATGAAGAATAAGAGCTCCTTAGCCCGGCTAGGGTAGAACACTTGTGCACGTTCATCATGAGCATTGTATGCTTGTTCTCCCTTAGAGATTTTTCTTTCTAATTTTTTGAACTCTCTCTGTCTCTGTCTCTTACTTTATCTTACATTCTATCTTTTTTTTTTTTACATTTAGAACGAGCTCTGTACTAGGCACGAACCCTCGATGTAAAGTATTTTTTGGATATATGAAATATAATTTTTTTGGCAATTTCTTTATTCAGTTCTTTTATGTTTTTCTAGTCAGTCAAATGTTTAGACTTGTCTTTTTTATTTTTTTGTCTTTCCTCTTGTCATGGTTGAACTGAACTCATAACTCTGAGTTGAGCTCGGTTAGATCCTGAGGATTTATCCTTGTTTTAGGATACATCTTTTTTGGAATAGTCGAGCAGAGTCAGTTTGAAGACTGAGCTCGGCTGAAGCGAGGCTGTAGATTTATCGAAGGTTCATCCTTATGATAAAGCCGACCTGGGTCATCTTGAAGACTTTGCTCGGACGCTCCGAGCTCGGTTGTTCTTCAAAAATTTTATTCTTTAAGACATTTTTCATAGGTATATACTTTTTAAAAACCGAACAGAGTTAGGTTGGTTCCCCAGTTCGGTTGGTCTTCAGGGTTTTACTGTTTCGAAGTGGCCGACCGGGGCCAAATCAGGGACCGTGCCTGGATATTCTGCTTGGGAAAGCAATAGACGGTTCCCCCTTTGATGTATCCAAGAATAATCACCTAGGTCACTTAGCTCAGATGGTTTGAGCTCAAAAAAGCCTTCAAAGGTCTTTCATTTTTGGAATGCCAAACATTTGTTGTCCAGAGAATGAGCTTGGGCCTTTTGAGCTCAGCTCGGTTCATTTTTTCAAGTTGGTGAAATTTTTTCAATTTTTAATTTTCTCTAAGCTCAAGTGGATATTCAAGGGTCTTACCTTTTGACAATACCGAATAGAGTCTACTAAGTGATGGAGCTCAGAGGCCCTGAGCTCTGGTCGGTTCTTTTTAATGTGTTAGCAATTTTTTTTCGATTTTCTAATATTCAACTTTTTCTAGATTGGTTGTGTTTTTACCAGACCCATGTCCTTTCTGTCCCCCATCCTAACATTTGATCTTAGTGAAAACGAGCTCGTGTGGTAGTCTTGGTCGTATAAGATTTTTACAATGTGCATGGTCCTTTCGATCCCTAAGGGTACAACACTACAAGTAGTCCCTCGTGACTGATCATCGGTGGATTCTCTGTAGTTAGGCTCATCCCTGATCTTTTTCAAGTTATCCCAATTTAATCCTTGCATGAGCATCTTCCCCTTTAAAATACCTGACCTATGGTCAGCTGGTGAGGGTATAGATACTTGGTTGTAGGCCCTTAGACCCGATAAATACCCCGCCCTTTGTGGATGACCTTAGTTTATCCTAGAGTATAGACTACCGACCTGTGTAGGGGGTCCAATTATCACCCTCGATGTTCTGCCTAGGATGCCACTTTTGAAGATAAACATACGAGTTATGGACACATTGCATCGAACACTTCTTTTATCGATACGAAACTTCTTTACACTTGTAGAAATTAAAGCTTTATACAAAATGGATTTTTTCTCTATAGATGTAGTTGTTCAGGTGTTCAGTGTTCTACGGGTGCCTCAGCAACACTCATTTTTCAGTCTCGAGCTCATAAGTACCTGAACGTATAATCTGCATGACTCTGTATAGCCCTTCGAAAGTGGGGGCTAACTTTCTGGCATTCTGTTCTTTAGTGGCTAGAGTGACTTTCCTAAGGATGAGTTATTCAATGTCAAATGAGCGGGAGTGAACTCGTCTATCATAATATCGAGCTATCTTCTATTCATAAATGGCTTACCACTTACGGACTTGCTTCTTTATCTTCTCAAGAAGATCAAGGTTGAGAGACAACCCATCATTCTTGACTTGATCAAAGACCACAACAGTCCTATGTGAGGGCATGCCGATCTTTGCGAGGATAATGGACTCAAAGCCTAATGTCATTGTGAAGGGCGTTTCTTCAATGGGGGTTCTCGAGGTTGTGTGATGCGCCCAGAGAACGAGGTATAAGTCCTCTACCCATCTACCTTTCGATTTATCAAGTCTCATTTTTAGGCTATGCAGAATTATCTGGTTGGTGAACTCCACCTACCGATTTTCTTGGGGGTGACTTGGAGAGGAGAAATGTGTTTGGATTCCCAACTCAGACCAAAACTCAGTGAAGAGGTCATTGTCGAACTGGGTGCCGTTATCGGACACTATCATCTTGGGTATGTTGAAGTGGTAAACCACGGTCTTCCACACGAAATCCCTAATCTTTTTCTTGGTGGTAAGGGCTAAGGATTTCGCATTCACCTACTTTATGAAATAGTCAATGGTGATGACCAATAACTTCCTTTGTCTAGTTCCTTGGAAAAATTGTCTAAGTAGATCAATACCCCATTGGGCTAATGTCCATGGGCTAGTCATCGTCACTAGGATGGTTGGGGGACATGAGGGTGCAGGTCAAACCTTTGATACTTGTCACATTTTTTAACAAATTCCGTATCATCCTCGAGTGTCTTTGGCCAGAAGTATCTATACTATAGCACTTTGCGAGCAAGCGCCCTGCCCCTTGAGTGGTTGCCGCATACTCCCACTTGGATTTTCCTTAGCATATATACAGTCTTTCAGGGCAGAGGCACATAGAGTATGGGTCTATAAATAATTTTCTATAAAGCATCACGTCGACAAGGGTGTATCTTGCCAATCGGTAGCATATCTTTCTGGCCTCCGCTTGGTCCCTTGGAAGGGTCCTGTGCTCTAATTACTACCTTATTAGGTCCATCCAGGTTGGCCCATCTATGAGCTCACAAATTGTAGCCACTTGGTCCGAGATTGCTCGGGCATTTAGGTACTCCACATGCACACTCATCTTCACAGTCCACTCTACCGCCGAGGTAAGGTTTGCCTAAGTATCAGCGTGTCTATTTTTTTCTCAAAACATTTAGGTCACTTAAAGTTTTTCCAAGTTCTTTATGCGTTCCCTCACCCTCTCCAAGTAGGCTGTCATATTTGGGTATTTGGCTATGTACTTCCCGTTTACTTGGTTGACCTCGAGTTGTGAATCACAAAAGACCAGAAGAGCTTTAACATTGAATTCCCTTGCAAGTCTAAGGCCAACGAGTAGAACTTTATATTCAGCCTTGTTGTTGGTTTCTTGGAAATCCAACCTAAGGGCGTACTCTACCTCTTTCTTATTTGGGGCCACCAAGACCATTCCCACCCCGTAATCGTTAAAGTTGGAAGATACATCCGTGTAGAGTTGCCAAGTTATCGGCCTAAAGTCACGGGGGCTGGAAGAGGCTCCTGGGTCACCATAAGGTGGGACCCCTTGCTCTCCCGTTACCTTATCTTGGTCATCCTAGAAGGTTTACTCTGCAATGAAATCGGTAAGGACTTGGCCTTTGATAGCCATCCTCAGTTAATATTCTATATGAAATTAACCCAACTCAAAGCTATATTTCATTAGCTTTCTTGAGATGTTGAGGGAGTCTAGGATCTACCTCGGAGATTGATCGGTAAGCATAACAATCGTGTGTTACACCTCAACCAAGTCTTCATGAGGGCGAGGACCCAACTTTTCATCTCAGGGATTATCGATTGGCATAGGGACTATTTCAATGTCTAGGGCCATAAGTTAGAAGGTTCCAAGCTCAGGCTCCATGAGGCTAGGCCCTGCCTCTAATTGCTATTTACTTTTTTCAAGTGCTCTCCTGGCACAAGCCTTTGATGACTCCTACTCCCCTCTTACTTCTCCTACTCCTTGGTTGGTGGGAAATTTTATGGTTTGATGGTTTGGGGAGCACACAGCTTTGAGAAAGAGACTATTGGTCGACCCATGATCGTGTTGTAGGGTGATACTCTATCTACTATTAGGTACTTGGTCCGCATCGTCGATGATTTGGCCTTGGTTTCTACCGCGACAGGCAGAGATACCCATCCAAGCGAATTTACGATGTCCTCCCGAAACTGACAAGGGGAGATTTGGTAGGATGAAGGGCATTTACTTCTACCTTCATCTTGTCGAAGGCCCACCTGAATATGATGTTGGTGGAGCTTCCTCCGTCAACCAAGGCGTGTCCCATTTTGCAGTAGTTGATCAAGGATGTGATGACCAGAGTGTCATCATAAGGTGTATATACTTCTCGGAGGTAACCTTCACTAAAATAGATGACGTTGTGCGAGGTGGCATCGACTGCACTTAACTCGTATACGCCTTCATCAGATTCTCTGTTGGCCTCGTGCTCATGTGTTTTCCTAAGGAAGAATGTGTCTCATCCTCAGTTGAATCCTCCATGAATGATGCTAATCTTTCCATCCACCCATTGAATATCGTTATCGCCCACTCATTCTTCTCTACGCGGAGGACTTCTATGGTTTTTTCTTTTCCTCTGACCTCTATGCTCTTCTCGGTGATCACTTTCTTTAAACCTTAGTTCTTTATTATCTCTTCAGACATAGTTGCCAAGATAGCCTCTCCGAATGAGGGCGTCTATCTCTTCTTTGTGCTGGAAATAGTCTTCCATGGAGTGGCCTCGGTCACTGTGAAACTCGCAATATTTGTGAAGAGACTTACCCATGGGTTCCCCCTCAAATGAGGAATAGGAGAGAAGAAATAACCCCCTGAGTTTTTCGCATAGATTGTCACTATGGAAGTCGTCAGTGGCATAAACTCTTACTTGCAATGTCCTGGGGGTAAGAAAGATGTCTGGTCCTCAGGCAGTGTTTCTAGGCTCCATTTGACTTGTAGTCTTCTTGATCCCTAAGTCTTGTTCTAGGGTTCCTTAGCTCTTCTCTTCTTTTTCTAGTTTTCTTCTCTCAAGTCAACATTATGGAACCAGGTGCCCCTATCTAAAGCGCGCAAGAGTTGAGGAAATGTTTAAGTAGAGGTTATAAGATAACTTCTTGTGCCTTAGGCCATTGATAGAGGCATTCATAGCTATTACATCGGAGAGGTCCTCACACTCAATGGCCTCTCTGCTGAACCGGTCCACATAATTACCTATATTATCGCTAAGCTCTTATTGGATAGAGAGGATGTATGCCATAGTCTTAGTCCTTCGGCGTGAGTAGTTGAACTGGGCGAGGAAGAGCTGCTCAAGTTCACAGAACGTTGAGATGAGAGCTGGGGCAAAGTTCCGGAACCAAGCTCTAACTGCTCCAGCGAGGGTAAGTATGAAGGATTTGCATCTTAAAGCCACTGAGGTAGTGTGTATGTCCATATGGCACTTGAAAATAGACAAGTGATATACTGGGTCTAAGGTCCTGTCATAAGGAGTCATTGGGGTGAGTGAACATGCAAGGCACGGCCTCGTCCAAAATCTTCTCCATGAAAGGGGATCTTACCTCAGCTAGGAGCCCAACTGCCTCCTCTCATACCTTGTTTCTGATAAAAGACTACCTTCACCTTGGTGAGGCAATGTTGTACAATGGCTTCACCTAGGGCAATGTCCGTACATAGAAAATAGGGGACCACCTCTCGTACATGCCAGGCCTTGTGCTTAGACCACAGAACGTTGTTAAGCGCTTTATCCAGTGGCGTCTCAAAGCGATTCTCTGCACCGTGTCTTCAAGGAAGAGGTAGTGGTGATCCAGAAGTAGTAGGAGGAGCCGTGTCCCATTCCCTTGCCCCTTGGTCATGGGGTCGGGCCCTTGGCATATGTCTATTGGAATAGATTCTGTAGTCTTTCGATTCTTAGGGCTGCTCCTTTTGCTCTGTAGGCTAGAGAGTCAGTCCCTCGAGACAGAGGTCAGCGGCAGGTGCAAGATAAAGACTAGGAAATAGTTTTGGAACTCACCTAGTTGGCGTTTCAAATTATCAATGCGCGAAGCTTCTGCAACTCATGTGGTCTGCCCCCACAAAGAGGCTAGAGGGCAAGGTCGACGGACCCGTTTAGTCTATGGGAGGTTGATTGTCTTCATTGGAGGGGGCAAGGGCCCCGGTGTCATATCTCGGGATCCTCGACATATCTTTGGAGGGTTGGTCGTCCTGGTGACTATTCACGGCGTTGATTCCATCTCTTTGCCCGATGATCTAACCAGACCTTATGATCATCAAGTCCTGACTGACTAGATAATGATGATAAGAGGAAGGCTTCTAATTCTCTTCCCACAGACAACACCAAACTGTTGGTGTGAAATATTGGCTAACACCTCGAGTTGATCCGATCAGATGACATGTGTGTTTTTCTTACTAAGGTGGAGATGATGGGTTCCTAAATCTATTCCTTATAAGTTAATTGTCCTCAAAGGTCCTTAAGTCTAGAGTCGCTTTTTTGTCCAATCATAACTGAGCTCCAAGATTATATCTGCACAAGGACCCACTAGGGTTTCGCCCAGTGAAGCATCTCCAGCGTAAGAGTACGAGATCGGGGGGATAAGGTAATTAATATGCTTACAAATGGTAGTTCAACATTAACTTTAGCATTGAATACCTCAAAATTTATAGACGGAGTGCTTGATTAGCGTCGCAGAATTAAAGAGCCTAAACTCGATTAATTATCATAACTCGGCGCGTCGCCAATAAGCGAGCACGTGAGGAGATTAAGCTTTTGGGCCTAAGGTATGCCCTAAAAGATTGTTGTTTTATTTGCTTCTCTGAATTGAAGATCCGTTCACAAATCTAGAACAAACACCACTGACAGATTTAGAAAATTCCAGATTTGCGCGATGAAGACGAACAAAGGTCTGATTTTCGTTTAGCCTTCGTCCCGCCAACCATGGAGACAGAAGGAGGCAGCGGCGACATTAGTTCAACGATGGCAGCTTCAGTAGTAGTAATGGTGGGGGTTGCGGACCAAATCTGAATTTTTCGAATTTAGTCCACAAGCGTCGTTCGTGTTCATTCGATGGCGAATCACACGAACAGCTGATGGCAAATACTAATGGAGGTGACAAATAATGACAATGTTTCCATATCTGAAATCTAGGGTTGCGGCGTGGCAGATGTAAACAAAGACTTGGCTTGGCTTTGACTTCATCGGTAGTGATGATCGACACGCCGGCCATAATGGGTATACGAACTAAATGGTGGTAGTGGTAATTATCAGTGTAAAAAATGAGAGAGTAAAAAGATGTCGGCTGGAAAAAATGAGAACGTTAGGGTTTATTCATTATATAACTAAGGACATATTTATCCATCAACTGTTCTTTTTCAACTATGAAGAATTAAAAAATAGGTTACTCGTAGGAATCGGACTAACAAATAACCTAATTGTTTGTTTGGTTTAATTTTGATATTAACTCTTAAATAAAGATTAAGCAATAAGAATCTCAATCAAATACATAAAAAATAAATAAAGAATAATAATAAAAGAGAGAAAATAGAAAATAAAAATATATAAAAATAAAAATATATTAGAGAATATGTATATCCCGATTGAAATAAGGGCTTCTTTTTTAGAGCTCCAAAAAATGAGGACCACCACTTTTTAAAGACAGACAAAAAAAAAAAAAAATCACTTGAATGGTCCTCTACAAAATAATATTTTTTACTTTATACCTTGAAATTTAGGTGTAATTGCAATTTCATCTTTACTTTATGAATATTTCCGTTCATTATTCCTTAATGTTATATTTTCATATCTTATTGCTCCAAATAGTGTGATTGACTCTCAACAATTTACAATTTGGGGGCACTTAGACAAGAAACAAAATATTGTGGAGCAACGTGCAAAAGCTAAAAGATCAAATAGCAAGTTGCAACGAAGTTCTACTACATGCTTGCTTTTAGGTGGAGTAACTCATTTCACTTATATAGTAGTTTAGATATTCTTATATAATTAATGTATGACATGAATCTAATAATAAATATTGAGGTAAATGAAATTTAATTATATTATTTTTCATGAAAATAATATTTTATGATCCAACTAATACTATATTATGTCCTCCCATGGTATCATGTTGGAGATGATACCGACTACAAAATCACGAAGGATGACATCAGTTCTGACCGGAAATCGGGGCGGAAAGACAAAGAGAGTGAATAGAGGAACAAAGGAATGGAAGAGTAATGACGTGGAGGCCCTTGTTTATGAGGTTTTCCATCAAAATTGTAATCCAAGACGGCTACTGATAAGAACCGGGATTGTCTCATATAATCGATGTAAGGGAGGAATCTAATAATATATTATGTCCTCCATGGCATCACGTTGAGGATGATTATTCATGTGGTGTTGAATAACCTGTAAAGCAACAAGCCTTTTTATAAATAGGAAACTTTATAAGAAAGCCACGTATCACCAAACTTGCCCTCCTATGTAAGCAACTTTAATGTGTTATTTTAGAAACGTCCATATCTGTGAAAATCTTTTTGGTATTATTTTTACATTTTTGGGGGAAACTTTTAAGTATTAAATTTCTATAACTAAGCATTCCGTTACAAAAAAGATATCAACATAATTATAATTTCAGCGAGGGAAAATTCAGTGTTATACTTTAAAGTTCATATTTGATTGCACTCTGCACCCTAAAACACTCATTACAACATAATGCCCCATCAAATTCGTATATCTCTACCCAAATTTGACAATCAAAAAAATTGGTGACATGTTTGATATTTCTCGTCATATTTTCGTCAAAGTTTGTAAAAATTCAATGGATCTAACTCACTCTCAAAAGATACATCGTAAGATGAAGATTGCCATAAGCTTTATATATAGCTCAGAATCAGGTAATACTCGATGTCAGATTCAATACGTCCCCTCATGTGTAGGGTGATTTTGATAAACCACTGTGAACAAATATTGAGGGCCTATCATTGATGTGGGATTCAAAATGTCCCCTCACATGCAGGGTAAACTTTTTGATAAACCACTATGAACGGATATTGGGGAGCTCAACATTGATGTAGAATTCAATACACCCAACATCAGATAGTAATTTTGACTCTGATACTATACGTAGTAACCCAATTGACCTAATTCACTCTCAAAAGACGCCTTGTAAGATGAGGATTACCCTAGACTGTATATATATCTGAAGATCAGGTAACACAAGCGAAATGGATTCAAAAAGCCCCCTCATGCGCAAGGTGAACTTTTTGACAAAGCACTATGAACGGATATCGGAGAAATGGCCCAACATCAATGTGGAGTTCAACATGCCCCTTCACGCGTAGGGTGGACTTTTTGACAAACCACTTCGAATGAATATCGGAGGGCCCAATATCGATGTGGGATTTAACACACCCAACATCAAATAAGAGTCATGACTCTGATACCATGTAGAAATTCAATAGGTCTAACTCGCTCTCAAAAGATGCCTTGTAAGATAAAGATTGCCCTGGGCTTTATATATAGCTTAGAATTAGATAATACAAGTGATGTGGGATTCAATACGTCTTCTCACGTGTGGGGTGATTTTTACAAACCACTGCGAAGACATATCGAGGGCCCATCGTTGATGTGGGATTCAATGCGCTCCTGTCACATATAGGGTGAACTTTTTGACAAACCACTGCGAACGGATATTGGGAGGCCTAACATCGATGTGGGATTCAATACACCTAATATCAGACAAAAGTTCTGATTCTGATACCATGAAATAATTCAATGGGCCTAACTCACTCTCAAAAGAGTTACTACATTTAAAATCATATGGTTTTAAGTTGAAATCTCTTAATATTTTGGAAAAAAAATAAAAATATTCCCTATTTTTAGTATGATATGAAACAATTACAACTTTAGGGTATGGAGTGAAAAACCTCCCAACATGGGGTTTCGAAAATGTAGCATAATAAGAAAGGGAAGAAAGGGGGAAAAATTCCAGCTAAAATAAGTAGTTGGATGTTTCATAGTTGGAGAAAATGATTTGTCAAATGGCCACCACTTCTAATCACGTCCATCTCTCTCTTATTTCTTCCCCTTCGTGTTCTCTCTCTTCCATTAGTCTCTTCTAGAGAGAGAGAGAGAGTTCTTGCCTCTTCGTTGTGAATATTTGGGGAGCTAGCCATGGCGTTTGAAGGTACAACCCAGAAATGCATGGCCTGCGACAAGACTGTATATCTGGTAGACAAGCTAACCGCAGACAATCGTGTCTACCACAAATCCTGCTTCAGATGCCACCATTGCAAGGGCACTCTCAAGGTGATTGAGGTTTTAGTCTTGATTTCTTTTTGCCATTATTTAATTGGTTTGTTTGGTTCCCATACTTATAATTGAGATTGGATGGGAATTTAATCTATTATTATATATTGAAGGAGAGGAATTTTAGTACTATAAATTCTAATTTCAAGAAATTCAAATGTGCATCTCTAAAATTCATAAATATATTAAACTTTCATTAACAAAAATAACTAAAATCAGATTCTCATCAACTGTAAGTTCATACTCTATTTTGGATGTTCTATAATTGATAAATCTGTAAAACGACATAATCCACTTTGGATCTGTTCACGGGTGGTGAGTAATGAAAAATCTAAGTAGGTAGAACAAACATGCTCAAAATAATAGATACTAATTGATAATAGATAATTTTGATGGGTAATTTTGCTAACCATTTACCATCAAAATTACTACTATGACCTAATTTACCCACTAAAACATACCACTATCCTTGTTGGCCTAACTACTAATAAGTGATGGCTTAAATTTACCATCAAAAGAGTATTTAACTCTAAAATTAGTCCAAGAAACTCCTATAAATAGGGGTCTCATTCTTCACCAAATGACACATCAAGACTTGCCTACAAAACAAAAGTCTTCTATTTTCCTCTCTATTTAAAGACAAGTCCTGGTTTAAGAGCGAAATAGGCTAGCCGAATTCTCGAGCCTACATTTCTTCCTAGAGGGAAGTAAATTCTACCTTAATATAAATTCTACGCTAATTTCCCTGTAGCATATTTTTCCTCAAAACAACGGTGACTTATTCTTACACTGAATAATGGATTTCACCGGGAACCCAACCCCCGGTGTCTAAACCTTGTTTTACAAGGACAAGTCAACAAAGTCAACATGGCAGAGTTCAACCATATTGACTATAATCTACCGAATCAGATTTCGGCATCATCACTAATAATAAATAAATAAATATTTTTCTAATCAAAGTCAATATTTTTTATAATCGAAAATATGTTGTTCAAATACAAATATTGATGATAGAAAATAAGTGATTCACTCAATAAATTTCTAACCAAAAGATTATTCCGAAATATAAAAAATAAAAAAATCAACAATTAGAATGACTATAGGAAAAATATTCCCCATTGTAAGACCAACAATGTAGAAGTCATATTATTCCATATGGCATGATCAATAATTCAAAAGTCACAAAAATCCTTGATGCATAATCAGTAATTCAAAAATCACAGTATTCTTTGTGACAGGGCCCATTTATTATGAAACCTGATTATGAATATGTGTCCATGTCAATCCCTACTGGTAGGTCGAAAAATCAAAGGTCACTATATAATTTCCAAAGACAAAATCTGTATCATAATTAAATTAAAAGTCAATATTTTTTAGATTTTACAAATTAATAATTCCTTCATAAGCGATCAATATTTCTAACATTTATCATACTAGTGCATAACTTGTGCCTAAAGGCACGAGTGTAAAAGTCTATAATTCATTTAAAAATATGTATTAACATTAATACGAATTATATATGAATTTCGCAGCCAAATTTAAAAAATTCTTGACTAAAGAAGTAACTTAAGAAACAAGAGCCACAACACATCACAGATGAATAATTTATTATTTCGTATTTATAATAATAAAATGACACATTGGAACTTAATCCCCAAATCCACATAATCCTCAAATTCTTTGTACGCCGCTAGAACCCTTAAGGAAAATAGGAATTGCTCCTTAGGTGTTAGATGCTCTTGTGGTTCGAGAGAAGAAAATAAGTCGCAAAAGACTAACTTCTATTACGATAAAAATCAAATAAAAATAAAATATGAGTACAACCTTACATAAATATATATATTGATAATGAATATGCTAACCTTATGGTTAGTACAACTGTATCAACTAACTAGATCTTTTTGGGTGAGGATGTATATCCAGGTTCAAGTATCTACAACAATGAAAAAAAATATTAAAAAAATGTCATTTTCAATATGCAATAATTATTCCATAGTCGCTTCAAATTTAAAAAAATGAAAAATACATGAAACATAACGTAGTAAAGAAATAATAATCATATGAAGGAAGAAAATAATAGCTTAAGAATTAAGAATTAATAGAAAAACCTGACATCACCGTCAGTACAACATAAAATATTCGCCACCGCCGCCTCCACCATCACCACCACAATTAATATTTATAGTCACCGCTACAAATACATCAACAAAGTTCTCCTCACAAAAAAACAAATTAAACAATATCTTAATCCCTGTTCCAAATAACATAAAGCCAAAAAATAATATAATAAACAAAGAAACATACATGTTTGTTTGGCTAGAAATGAAAAGGGGTATAAATTTGGTACCTTTGCATGGATTTCTACTTTAAATCCAAGTAAGATTGCAATAGTCATTCTTATGAAATAGAATGTCACCAAGTTAACTTCAATGACAACAAAACACTAAAAAATCAAAGCATCCATGAAAACATTACAATCAAATAGAGAAAGAGATGGGAAATTAGACACTAACATGCCCATCAAAATAACTATCGTCCATCCATATTCCCATTTTCCTCAAATGCGTAAGGCTCCTAGATGAAGATTGTGTATACATTAGACGAAAAAGTATTCTACATAACTTAAGTAGAGATGAAGAACTTCTTCAACAACAAAAAATAAATAAAATTCACACTATATATTGAATCCTAATAAGATTATAGAAGAGAAGAGAAAAGAGAATTATTAATTTTTATTTAGACGATCTCCACTTTTGATTGAAAGGTCAAACACTCACGTACAACAAATAGAATTAAAAGACAAAAACGCAAAAAAAAAAAAAAAAAAAAAAAAAAATATATATATATATAATAATAATTTTGCAAATTTGATTCTTGTTTGAATTTTTGAAAAATGATAAGATGGGGAAATGATGCGACGAGAGAGACGAAATTACCTAGCTATGAACGGAGAAGACTAAATAGAGAAATCTTATGCTGCCGCTACAAATTATTAGTAACTATAATTTGAGGGAAAAATCATAATGTCAAAAACTAAAAAAAGTAGAAATATAAAATAAAAGATAATTCAAAAATAGGAATAGAAATATGAAATAGAAAGAGAATGCAAAAACAAAAATAGAAATTAAAAGCGAAATCTAAAACAAAACAGAAATATAAAACAAAATTTAGAAATGAAAAAAGAAATTGAAGCACCTCGATAAATGGCATAATGTTGGCTAACACTCCTTGGATTGGAAAGTGATTTAGTCCCTTCATCACTAAAGTAAAAATGATTGGGAAAAAGAGAACTAAAAGAAAAATGAAGAAACCTAAAAAGTTAAACAATAAAATGAAATTCAAATGAAAAAAAAAATAAAAATCTGAAAGGAACTGGAAAAAAAACTAGAAAAAAAAAACGAGGTAGAGTCTTACTTACGCTTTTCTAACAACAATAAGGATATTGAAGGTTGAAGGTCAAAACGATTGTCGATGTTCTGCAATAGAAAAATCTCAAATAAAACATCAAATTAACCATAACAAAATCATATAAAAAAACAATCATCAATTTAAAAAGTACCTACTTGAAAAAAAATAACCAATAGTTTACCAATAATAATAAAAATAAATGATAAAAATATTTAGAAATCCTTGATCAATTAAGGATGATACATTAAATCATAATACAAAGTAACAAAAAACAAACTAAAAAACTTAATGATTTAAAATGAAATCATTGAATCATTTTCTAGTCATAGACAATAAACACATCTAATAAAATAAAATCTAAACAATATCCAAAAGTTGTTGCAAATCAATGAACCCCTGCCAATCCACCACCACCTACAACTACTATTTTAATAGATTTTCCTCTTTTCTTACCTGTTAGTGTTTATCCAGGTGTGTCCGTGCCTCAGTGTGTGTGTAAATACAATGATCAAATTAATCGAACACCAAAGTTTGGAATCTTCATGAGTTTGATCACTGATCAACAAATTCAATTAGTTTTTTTACAAATCCATTAATTCTCACTCCAGTAAAAAAAGATGATCTCTGCATGAGGCTACCAAAAAAAGGGAAAAAAAAAACTACGACTAAGAGTTGTTCTCAGTTAGTAATACAAATTTGTTTCCTAATTAGTAATAAAGACATTTTTTTTTGTTCTCAAGTTTTCTGTTTCAATTCCCCCAAAAGAATTAGAACAAAAACAGAAAATTGGAGAACGAAAAATTGAGAACGGAAACTAAAAATTGCGAACAGAAACAGAAATTAGAGAATAGAAACTGAAAATTGAGAACAAAAATAAAAATTAGAGAACATAAACTTAAAATTGAATGGAATAGTGAAATATAATAAAATAAAGAAATAAATATAATAGTGAAATATAATAAAATTTTGTAATAATGGCAAGAATTTCATTCTATTCCTTCGCTCATTTCATACTAACCAAATAAGAGAATAAAATAATAATTTCATAAGGGCATAATAGAAATTTTAATATATTTCACTATTCTATTTTTTCCTCATTCCATACCAATTAAAAAAGAGAATGAAATAACGATTGTATTGACAATTTCATTCTATTCGTTTTTTCATTTCATTATTTTTTTTATTTTATTCTATCCTCATTTTATTCTGTCCAACTAATTAAGTCTAAAGAGTTCAAGGATTCCAAATGTGACACTAACAATTTTTGGTGAGGGCGTGTGGCATCAGAACCGACTCAAATCCATTACCGTGTTTGTACGGGGATTGTGTTTGGGGCTAGGTACGAGTCATCAATTTGTAAATTTGATAGCCAACCCCAGCGAGTTTGATAGGGACAGGGGTAGAGCCACGTGCTTCCCCATAGGGGGCACGACCCCCTGAAATATTAATAAATTTTAGTACTATTATTCTATATTTTTGAAATGTTTACATCAGAACCCCTACTAATTTTTAATTTCTAATTTTTTATAACATTGACATTAATTGTCATGTGTTTATAAAAGATCACCCACTAATAAATGAATTTGTCAGAATTTGTAACTCAGTTTCGTTTTCTAAAAATAATTTATTATTATTTTTTTTTTGTTTTTTTTGGGTAAAACAAGCGATACTTTTGATTTTTTTAAGTATTTGCTTAAACTGTTTTAAAATGTTATTATTATTAATATTAAATTCAAATCCATTATCAATATAATGTAATGTTTTTATTATGTAATTATTTCCTCATAAATTTTGGCTGTGCCATTGGATAGAGTACAACTCAGAGGCCAGGGGCGGGGGAGATTGTGACGACTCATGTCCCACATCGATAATGTAATACAGAGAACTAGAGTTTATATGAAGGGTCAAAGATTACAAACTTTACATTTAGTTAACAATTTTGGGTGAGGTCGCTGTTGTTACAATAATAATTCAAAATATTCATTTAGCAAACTGAACATTTTTATTCTATTTAAATGTTTTTTTTATTTATTTAATTAGAATAACACATAAGTAAAATTAAAATTTAATCAATCACATCAAAATATTACGATATACAAATAAATTCATCCAAAATATTATAATTATTGATTCTTCATACATCCAAACATGTTCAAATTGTTTTTGGCCTTAAAAGAGTTGGTAGAAGGTAGGAGTGTGCAAAAACTCGAGCGAATCGAAAAATCAAATCAAACTGACAAAAAAACTTGAAACCGAATGAAAGTTTTCAAAAACCAGCTATTTCGGTTCACATTCAAGCAAGAATCGAAGGGGGCAATTCGGTCGGCGATTTGGTTCAAAATTCTGGCCACTTAAACCTGTCACACCCTACCCCGGCCCCCAACGCCCAGGGCCAGGTGTGACCTCAACTTAATGTTACTCGACCAACCACAAATATATATAAACTATTTAGTGACATAGATTTAAAAAAAAATATAAATATTTTACCAACTTAAAATTCAACGGTCATACACAACCGACTATTCTGTAACAAAATTACAAAAAAATCAAACTACGTACTTCTAATGGTTGTCCTGACAACCTAAAAAAAAAAAAAGAAAAAAAAAACAAAAAAAAAAAAAAAACAATATCACCCGATTCTACCTAACGCCACTAGTGGACCTGTCGCTAGCTAAGATACTTGAGATAAAATATTTTATCGGTGTACTGTCTTTATAATATAAAAACAATTTATGAATCAAACACATTTAGCAAAATTCACTTTTCAGAACAGAATATAATTACATAAATACTTTTCAAAACAAAATATAATCACACTAAGCAGTATCAAATCCACATATAACTTCAAGATATAGCAACTGGATATAAATAAACCAATCAAGTCACTTTTATACAATAAAATACCGGACACATACTTCCCTACTAGCCATAGGATTGTTTCACCTTATGATCGGGAATTATAACGGTACCGTAATCTATACAACTGTGTAATCTATGGTTGTCATCGGTGTCAAGGCCATTCATATCATAATGATAATCATTATCATCAACAATAACAACAATGTATATCATGTACTTGTAGGATGTGCCCTCTTGTCAAGTCACAATACAACGTTCCACAGGACATGCCCTCTTGTTAGGATCAACAACATTCCGCAGGACATGCCCACTTATTGAGACCACACTATGACATAGTAGTATCATAATAAAAATCACTTTCCACATTTAATATTTTACTTGATCCATTTAACGTTATAAAATAATTCATTTCAATAAATCTTATATTTTTACAATTTAGTACGAAAATATAATTGACAAATTATATAGAAGACAATATACTAACCTCAAAAATTGTGCTACTAATAGGATATCGTCGAAATATTGTCGTCGTCAGCGTCGCCTGTAAACCTAACAACAATAGAGCCTAAACTAAAAATTTATGTAAATAAATCTAATATGCAATGCAATGTGTGAAATGCGTGATACTAAATGCAATTCGTTTCTCATCCCCAAATTTTCTTAATTGTACGAAATTTATTAGCATTACATTTCTTAAGTCAGTATTAACCATACAAAAATTATTATAACAATAATTAAAAAAAATTTCTAATTAATTATTTAATCTATAGAAAAAAAATATTAACCAATTGTTAATAATATTTATTCGTTAGTTATTTTAATAAAATTTACAACTTTTTCTTTAAATTAATTTTTTTTCATAATTTAAATATTTTTATTTAAAATTTATAGCTCTAATAAATGTATATACCGTGCATATATATATATATATATATATATATATATATATATATATATATATATATATATATTGTATATAAATACACATACACACCTTGACTTTCAAAAAAAAAAAAAAAAAAAAAAAATTTAAAAGAAGAAGTAAATTAAGAAAATTTACCTAGAAGAAGATGATGACACTTGGCAAAGAGAGAGAGAGAGAGAGAGAGAGAGAGTGTAGAAAGAGTAATAAGAGAGAAAATAAAGAGAGAGGGTACAAGGAAAAAAATAAAAATTAGATGATACATATATATATATATATATATATATATATATATATATATATATATAGAGGGAGAAAGATATGTAGCCACCAACTTTACCTCTTTTTTCTTTTTCATTTTTTATTTATTTAATGAACACGTGCGCATGCATATGTATCTCTTCATGTGTTGTCTTTTTTTTTTTTTAGAGGACAACACATTTACAATCTATATATTATTATTATTATTATTTTAAATATTTACACCAACTACCCATAAAAATAAAATAAAATATTAATTATATCTTAGATTTTTTTAAAATTATATTTTAGATAATACAATAACTCCAAAACTTTTAAAAATTAATTTAAAATTAACATATTAACCCCCAAAATTTTTAAAACTAATTTTAGATATCAGAGTGATCCCTAGAAATTTTTAAAGTAAAATTTAAAATATCTCATGGGACCAAATATTTTTTAAATGCTATAAAATGTAAATAAAAATATGCACATGTAAAAATTAATCATTATAATCATTTTTTCCTAAAAAAAATTTTGTCCCGAAATTTAGTTACCTCAAACGAACAAATGTGGATATTTATTTCTCATCTCAGCTTCTCTTTTCCATATCGTCTTTTCCATGGAGTGACTGCATTATAGCACTTTCACCAACGAAATCGTTTTCGGTCGCAATACTTGATTTTTACGATTTAAAATCTGTATTGGCTCCTCAACGTATGATAAATCTTCCGTTAATTCGATTAGATTAGAAGTCAACACATGCGAAGGGTCTGACACATATTTCCTAAGCATCAAAACGTGAAAAATATCACGCAATCGAGACAACTTTGGCAGTCGGGCTAGTCGATAGGCTGTTGCACTGACTCTTTCTAGAATCTCCTACAACCCAATGTACCTCAGACTTAGTTTTTCATTCTTCCCAAATCTCATTATACGTTTCCATAGAGATATACGTAAAAACACGTAATCACCTATTCCAAATTTCAACTCATGTCTACGCTTGTCGGCATAGCTCTTTTGCTGATTTTGAGTAATCTTCAGTTTTTCCTGAATCACTTTCACATTTCCGCTGTTATTTGAGCTATGTCTAGCATCAACAATTTGTGCTCACAAACTTCAGTCCAACAGACTGAAGTTCTGCATCTTCTACCGTATAACACTTTATACGGTGCCATTTCAATTGAATGGTAGCTATTGTTATAGGCAAACTCCATCAATGTCAAATAATCATCCCAACTACTAGGAAATTCTAAAACACAGCCCCTTAACATATCTTTCAATGTCTGAATTGTACGCTTTGATTATCCATCTGTCTGAGAGTGAAAATTGTATTGAATCTTAATTTGGTACCCAGAGCAACATGAAGACTTGGCTAGAATTTCGATGTAAAACTTGGATCTCTATCTAAAACTATGGAAACCAGTGCACCATGCAATTTGACAATCTCGTCAATATACAATTTTGCATACTTGTTCATGGAGTACTTGGTTTTCACAACCAGAAAATGAACAGACTTTGTAAGTCTATCAACAATCACCCAAATGGTATTATGACCTTTTTAGTGCGGGGCAATTCTGAAATAAAATCCAATGTGATGTGTTCTCACGTCCACTCAGGGATAGGTGATAGGTGTGAAAAATCTATCTATTTCGAAACCAAATTTGTTAGTTTTCAAGCGTTTTAGTTATATTTAATTGTGTTTTAGTTTGTTTTAGTGTAAAACAGGTGAAGGAACGTTAAAGGGCGATAAACAAGTAAAAACGGTGGAGAAACGATGAACAAAATGTGAAAACAGGATTTCGGTGAATGAAGACCATCACCTAGGCGGAAAAGAGGCAGAATGTTGGAGTGCTGAACCACCGCCTAGGCGAGAAAACATCAGATTGTTATACCAGCAGCCACCGTCTAGGTGGAGAAACCACCGCCTAGGCGAAGATTCGATAGAGGTTTAAACCGACTTAAACTACCGCCTAAGCGGTAAACCACCGCCTAGGTAGTGAAACTCTGCGCAGAAATATCTGTTTTCAGATATTTTCCAAACCCTGCCTATTAAACCCTTTTCTCCCCAAAACCCCTAGAACCCTTAGACGTGAGATGAGGCTTGGTTGATATTTTGAGAGCTCCTTCGACCTTAGTTAGGTTTAGATAATTTAGGAAGTAGATTAGATTAGTTTTTAGGAAGTGGTTTTGGCCATTTCTTGAAGAGCTAGAAGAGGAAGTTCATCAATGGAGAAGAGAAAGCTCGGGAGGATTGTTCTTTGGCGAAAGTGGACTACTCCACTTTGAGATTTGATTTTTCTTCCCTTGGTTCCATCTTTGTACTTAATGTTTATTGTTGATATTGATGATCTCCTCTTGATTTAATGTTGTATTGGCTAAGAACATGTTAGTTTAATTAAAGATTAGTTAGGAAAAGATGTAGTTGTGTAAATACTCGTTTGGTTTAATATATGTTTCTTTAACGGTTGTTAATTTTAAGTCCGGTTGTGTTTATCATTTGATGACGATCTTAGTATGCTTGTAATGGTATTAGGGTTAGATTTGAGAATCTAGGGTTTGACACTCGGGAGAGGTAACCCTGGATTCGGACTAGGGTAAACACATCGTTACGACTTAATGACCCGGGAGGGCATTAGTTAGTGTGCAATCGATGACGTTGGGTCAAGACTCACGCGGCCTAGAGTCGTTAAGATATTGAGGGGGACCTCTTCATCGACACGAAGTCGCGTATTCTCTCGTCTTACACTCAGAAGAGGTGGCGGAGGAGTTTACGAACCGAGATTGTCGGATACCTAAACTCCGTTATTGTTAATTAAATGAAATCAAATATGTATTAAGTGAACGGAATCAATCCCTAGTTAATCAACTTAGTTAGGATTAACTCACTAATTGTAGTTTAGCTTAGATTAATTTTAAATCATGTCTTTAATCGTCAAGATAACATGAGATTACGTAAATTGTGGTATTAAATTATTCACACTTTTCTCTGTGGGAACGATATCCAATCTTCAAGATCCACTATATTAAAACTTAGACCTCGTATACTTGCGAGAGTAAATAGCAGTGTATTTCACGCCCTACCAAGTTTTTGGCGCCGTTGCTGGGGATTAGTGTGAATTTTATTGAATATTGCTGGAGATACGCGGTAACGGCTCAAGACTTAAGTTTTAGATAGGAGAAGCAAATGTATCGTATTCTAGTCCCGTCAACGTACCAAGTTTTTGGCGTCGTTGCCGGGGATTAGTGTGAATTTTAAGTTGATATTGCGACTAAGTGGTCGATTGTTAATCCTGACATTTATTTTTGTTTTGTTTTTAATTTTTATTTTTGTTTCATTGTGTTAATGAGATCAAGCGGTGCGAGAAACGATAAAGAAGATTAGAATTCTTAATTCTCAATCCCGAGATTGAGCTTATTGCAAATGATAAGGACTGAGAGGAGAAGCCGACTTCAAGCCATGATCTTGATCCGACTAAGCATTTGAGCCCAAATTCCTTGTCAATGGGGATTTTTGGTGAAAAATACTTAGCAACACGAAAGTCTAGCTGGGGATGGTAACTCAAGCACTATATTTTTTTTTTAAATGATACTTAGGATATCAAATTACCCGATTTTTGTTACTATTTATTTTATTATTTATTCTTTTTAGAAGCCAGCATGGCTTCGGAACGTGTTCGAAAGTGAATTTAGGAGTGTGGACACTTGGGGAAGTGTTCTAAGTTTAAACACGTTGAACAAGTAAAGTGAAAACGTACAGGGTGGAGTCGTATTTTGAAATTTTGAGAAAAACATGAAAGTAGGAGCTACAGGCCCACCGCCTAAGTAGTGAACCACCGCTTAGGCGATAAAAGTACAGGTTGTGTGTTTTTCAGCAAAAATGGCCCACCGCCTAAGCGGTGAACTACCGCTTAGGCAGTAAAAATACAGGATGCAACAAATTTTGAAAATACGCTCCCACCGCCTAGGCGGATTAGCAGCAGAACAAAATATTTTTCACACTAGTATAAATTCGCCTAGGCGGAGAAACTACCGCCTAGGCGAATAAACGTCAGAAAGGTTTGATTTTAAAGAAAATGGCTCCATCGCCTAAGCGGTGGATCTTCTACAGTTAAAAAGAACCCGTTCGTTCAAAATTGAAATCGCAAGGTTCCTTCCCCCAAAATCCTTCACCTTCTCTCTAAAACCTCACTTCCAATCCGTTCCAATACTCAAAAATCATCCTTCCATTACCAAAAGTAGTCATTTCCATCACGAATCAACCACCAAGAATTGGATCTCCACCCCTATTTCCGAAAATTTAGGGTTTTGCGTAAACGGTGCGATTTTTTCATTCTCTTTCGATTGGACCATAAATTCTCAACAAGTAAGTTTATTTTACATTACATTTAGTCTAGTTGTTGAAATTATTGGTTGGTTTGCATGATTATATCAAAGAAATCATTGGATTTTGAAATTTTGCCTAAAACCCATTAACTCTATTTTCGCAATTCCGAAGTTCTTTGGGTTTTTGGTTTGATTCTTGGTGATGAGCATGTTTAATTGTATTGGTTGAGTTTGTGAACTAAGATAGGATGTCACGTTTGTGAAATTTGTTTGAAAAGTTCAAATGGGTGTTCGTTTTGAGATGTATGTGTTCTTGACAAAGTGATTAGGGAGGTTTATGTTTTTCAATTGTTCATATATGATGAGGTTGTATTGGTTTTTTGTGATTGTGATTGTTAGGAAATGCCGAAGAGGGTAGCAAAGAAGAGGGCGAGAGGAGAAGGGTCGAGTTCACAACCCGGGGTGCCAACCGACGTTGACTCTGATGCCACCCGTTTTGTGTCAAAACAAGCGGAGGAACATTTCAAAGAACACGAAGCCTTTCGAGCATGCATACGCCAACGGGGTTTCGGTCTAATAGAGGATCTCTTGGCGGAATTTCAAAATGAAATCTAAAGCCGCCAATGGGAGCAATTCTGTAAATCGCCACCCCCGGGCGAGGTTGCTTTGGTCTAAGAATTTTACGCTAATTCTACGGAAGCCGTAGATGACCGAGCAAGAGTTCGAAATAGGCCTATCATCTTCAGCCCTGACTTTATAAATCATCTCTTTGGACTTTCGGCACCAAGGTCCCCTGAACGCCAAGAACTACTTTGCATAGGGTCATCAAAAAGATCACATCTGGCGAAGTAAAGTAGAAACACCAGGGGCCGAATGTCGCTACCTTCTCAGTGAAATGCCTAAAGCCAATTCCAAAAATCTAGCACCATTTCATATGTGGAAGCCTCCTACCGACGTCACATCTTTCAGACGTCTCAAAGGACAGGACCTTTTTGATCTACAAAATTCAAACCGAGCAACCAATCAATGTTGGATTCCTGATCTATTCATCGATCATACATGCTGCGAAGACGGTAAAGGGTGGGCTCCCGTTTCTGTCACTATTGACCCATATTTTCCGACTAGCTGGAGTGACGGTATCTGGGGAAGCCTGTGCGACCCTATCATTCCACTTGATCTGTCAAAGATAAATTGGTTGTGGAAGACTGGGGCGCAAGAGGCAGCCGAGCCCGAGCCTGAGAAAGGGGAAGAGCCAACAGACGAGATGGCAGGACCTTCTGGAGCCCGAGATGAAAACTCCCAAGAGAGGGTACATAACAAGCTTCAGATTGTCCTCCAAAATCAATATGAAATTTGCTCTTTCCTAGACCAATGTTCGAGGCAACAAGATCAAGTCCAACGAAAGATTTGGGAAGGCCTTGGCCTTGAGATGGATGATTACCCTCCGATACCATCCGTGCCGCCACATTTGTTACAGAGACCACACTCTCCTTTCCAACGTGATGACGGTCATAACTCCTCATCAGGTAAACAGTAGGGAATAAGTCTTATTCCCTAGGTATGTGTTCAACCCATTTTGTATGCATTAATGCTATATGTTTATTGGGTTCGCTGACAGTGGAACACGTCTTATGTTCAAGCATGTATTGGGATGGAAAGGATGTTAGTTTAAGTGAATGTTCATCCATTTTGATTTTTTGTAGAAAATGATGAACCATTATAATTTTTTTTTTTTTTTGGAACAAAATGCAAAAATTTTTGATGTACAAATCTATGTTTATGTATGTATTTTATTATGAATGTTTTAGTTTTTAAATTTTTAGTTTAGTTTAGTTTAATTTTTGTTTTTGCATGTTTAGTGTTAGATTAAATTATGTATGTTAGGATTAGATTTAGTTTAGAATTGTGTATGTATGAAGTTGTATTTGCATGTTTAGATGTTGAGTTCATTTGGGCCAAGACCCGATGATGAGAATTATCCCCTAATTGCATATTGATGTCGGGGGTAATACCTTTCTTGTGTGTTTTGTGTGTTTAACATGTCGATTGGGTAAAAATTATCTCGATCCTAAAATCGCACAACATTTGAACTCAATGTATAATTATCTGAACGATTAGACGCTGATTATTCAATATTAAGTTCATGATAGAAAATGAGGAGACTAGAACTTGATCTGGGGAAAACTTGAGGCGAAATCCTAGGTAAGGTAATTCCAGAGACGTGATTTAGGCTGTCATTTTTTCGCTTGAACCGTTGTAGCTAACCTAAAAATTTTCATTCCTTATTTCCACTGTCAAAGCCGATAACGTAATTAATTCTGAAAACGTTCAAATACTCTTTTCATTTAAATTTTTCCTAACCCAATGTCGCTAAGCCTAATTTTCAAAATTGAGTGAAATCAAGTGAGCGGTTGGGGTTCTGATAAATATTTATTGATTAGGTATTAGTGTATTCACTTGTCACTTTCGTATTTCTTTTTGCATGCTCCTAAAATAAGTTTGGGAGGGTGTTTCTATCATTTATTTCTTTTACATATTCCTGAAATTTTATAAATTTGAATAAGTTTGGGGGTGTGTTTCTTTAACTTCTTTTTTCACTCTCCTAAAATTGTAAATATTCAAATTAATTTAGGAATATGTTGTAAAAAAAAAAGAAAACAAAGTGAATATAGTTTTCATTTTTTTTTTTCGACAAGTGAATACAAGGATTTTCATTTCTTATTCAGAGTTGTATTCTAAGAATGTGGGGTCATGAGAGAGGATAGCGACAAACGATTTTACCTCAGGTATCGTTCAATTAAACCGATTTGCTATTTTTATTCCTGTGATACCTGTAGTCATTCTTCGAAGCCAAACCAAGCCCTATTGATCTCTGTGAATATCTGAGCCTACATTAGTGGATAGTAGACTCCAATCAAGTGTATGGTTTTCCTGAATCCTTCAACGGTTTAAGTTATGAGCTTAACGATTGAATAATCGAATTCGGTATTTGACTAATTACACATTTGAGTTCTCACACACACACTTCAAATGGATCTAGAATATTTTTTATTGATATTGATCATTGAAATTTTAGAACACCACTTGGTGTGGGTTACTTCCCGAACTTGATCCGATTTAGGGATGTTGAGGGAGGAACAAATTGGTCCTTTCGATTGAACTTTATATTTACATGCATATACTTCTTTAGTGTTAGTTTAGTTTTTCATTTTTTTAGTTGGTTAGTTTATTAGTTAGTTTAGTTTAGTGTTAGTGTTTTGCTCGTGAACTAGCAAAATTCTAAGTTTGGGGGTATTGATAGGTGTGAAAAACCTATCTATTTCGAAACCGAATTTGTTAGTTTTCAAGCGTTTTAGTTATATGTAATTGTGTTTTAGTGTAAAACAGGTGAAGGGACATTAAAGGGCGATAAACAAGTGAAAACGGTGGAGAAATGGTGAACAAAATGTGAAAAACAGGATTTCAGTGAATGAAGACCACCGCTTGGGCGAAAGTTCCACCGCCTAGGCGGAAAAGAGGCAGAATGTTGGAGTGTTGAAGTGTTGAACTACAGCCTAGGCGAGAAAACTACCGCCTAGGCGAGAAAACATCATATTGTTATGCCAGCAGCCACCGCCTAGGCGAAGATCCGACAGAGGCTTAAACTGACTTAAACCACCGCCTAAGCAGTGAACCACCGCCTAGGTGGTGACACTCTGCTCAGAAATATCTATTTTAAGATATTTTGAAGATATTTTCCAAACCCTGCCTATTAAACCCTTTTCTCCCCAAAACCCCTAGAACCCTTAAACGTGAGAGGAGGCTTGGTTGATATTTTGAGAGCTCCTTCCACCTTAGTTAGGTTTAGATAATTTAGGAAGTAGATTAGATTAGTTTTTAGGAAGTGTTCTTGGCCATTTCTTGAAGAGCTAGAAGAGGAAGTTCATCAATGGAGAAGAGGAAGCTCGGGAGGATTGTTCTTTGGCGAAAGTAGACTACTCCACTTTGAGATTTGATTTTTTTCCCTTGTTTCCATCTTTGTACTTAATATTTATTGTTGATATTGATGATCTCCTCTTGATTTAATGTTGTATTGGCTAAGAACATGTTAGTTTAATTAAAGATTAGTTAGGGAAAGATGTAGTTGTGTAAATACTCGTTTGGTTTAATATATGTTTCTTTAACGGTTGTTGCTTTTAAGTCCGATTGTATTTATCATTTGATGATGATCTTAGTATGCTTGTAATGGTATTAGGGTTGGATTTGAGAATCTAGGGTTTGATACTCGGGAGAGGTAACCCTGGATTCGGACTAGGGTAAACACATCGTTACGACCTAACGACTCGAGAGGGCGTTAGTTAGTGTGCAATCGATGACGTTGGGTCAAGACTCACGTGGCCTAGAGTTCATTAAGACATTGAGGGGGACCTCTTCGTCGACACGAAGTCGCGTATTCTCTCGTCTTACACTCGGAAGAGGTGGCGGAGGACTTTACGAACCGAGATTGTCGGATACCTAAACTCTGTTATTGTTAACTAAACGAAATCAAACATGTATTAAGTGAATGAAATCAATCCCTAGTTAATCAACTTAGTTAGGATTAACCCACTAATTGTAGTTTAGCTTAGATTGATTTTAAATCATGTCTTGAATCGTCAGGATAGCATGAGACTACGTAAATTGCGGTATTCAATTATTCACACTTTTCTCTGTGGGAACGATATCCGATCTTCAAGATCCACTATATTAAAACTTAGACCTCGTATACTTGCGAGAGTAAGTAGCGGTGTATTTCACGCCCTACCAATTGGCAAAGGCTGCAATAATCCTCCTAGAGGTTGGTGCTCGATCTTGACTTGCTGACAAATAAGACATCTAGAAACAAATTCTAAAATTTTGCATTTTATTCAATTCCACCAATAGTGTTCTTACAAGTCCCAATACATTTTAGTACTACCTGGATGCATTGTCTGTGCTGAGCAGTGTGTTTCCTCCAAGATATTTTTATTCAACTCAATATTATTAGGCACACATAATCTATTTTCAACCATCAAGACTTCATCATTATTTCTAATGTGATAGTCAGTTCTCTTCCCGTTCTTCACTTAATCTTTGATCTTCTCCAATTAGGCATCTGACCTATGTGCTTCTATAATATAGTCAATTAACGTCAATCTCAAGGTCAAAGTTATAAGCAATGATGTAGTTTGACCTACTACTAATTGAATTCACAAGGACCTCAATTCTTCATATAGGTTAGTATGAACAACTCTAAGGTGCACAATCGAACTTGTCGATTTTCGACTTAATGCATTTCTTACCATATTAACCTTTTCAAGATGATAATGGATAGTATAATTATAATCCTTGATCAATTCCATGCAACGCCTCTATCTCAGATTCAATTCCTTCTAAGTAAACAAATATTTTAAACTCTAGTGATCAGTGTATTTCTCACAAGTCTCGCCATAAAGATAATATCTCAAGAGTTTCAAGGCAAATACAATTGCTGTCAATTTCAAATCATGTGTCGGGTAGTTACACTCATGATTTTTTAATTGCTGAGAGGTATATGTGATCACATGACCATATTGCATTAGGATACAACCCAGGTCTTAGTGTGAAGCGTTACTGTATATCCCAAAGCCACCATATTTTGTCGAGAGAAAAAGTATTGACGTTGATATCAATCTATTCTTTAACTACTGGAAACTTTGTTCACATTTATCACTTCACTCAAATTTAGCTTCCTTGCGGGTCAAACGGGTCAACGGGACAGTTGTAACATAAAATCCCTATACAAATAAGCAATAATAACCCGCTAATCCTAGTAAGTTACGGACTTTTGTCAAACTTTTTGGCCTTTCCCACTGAACAACGGATTCGACCTTTCTGGGTTGACTTATATACAATCACCCGAGATAACGTGCCTAAAAAATACAACTCTATTAAGCCAAAACTCATATTTACTGAGCTTTGCATATAATTGCTTCTATCTCCAAATCTATAGCACGATTTTGAGTGCTTTGTATGCTATTTTTTTATTTTGTAATTAAATCAGTATATCATCAATGAATATGATAATAAATTGACCTAAATAAGGCTGAAAGATTAGATTCATTAGATCCATAAATGCTGCGGGGGCATTCGTCAACCCAAATGACATAACTAAAAATGCATAATGCCCATATCTCGTACAGAACGCCGTCTTTGACATGTCACTGTCTCTAATTTTTAACTGGTAATATCCTGATCAAAGATTTATTTTTGAAAATACCCTGGCTTTCTGCAACTGATCAAACAAATCATTAATTTTAGGCAATAAGTACTTATTACAAATTGTCACCTTGTTTAGTTGTTGGTAATTGATGCACAACTTCAGAGTGCCATATTTCTTCTTTACAAACAACACTGAAGATCCTCATGGAGAAACACTTGGTTTGATAATCCTGCGGTCTAACTGATCTTATAACTGAATCTTCAGTTCCTTCAGCTTAGTAGGTGCCATACGATAGGATAAAGTTGATATGGAGAAGTACTAGGAAATAATTAGATAGTGAATTCAATTTTCCTATCCACTAGCAACCCTAACAATTCTTTTGGGAATACATTAGGATAATCCCTGACCAATAGAATATCTGTCAATTGTACTTTATTCTGACTGGTGTCAATCACATTCTCTAGGTATCCCTAGCATCCCTTCTTTAATATTTTCCTAGCCTCTAGAATTGAAATAAAACTGATAGGGGTAATGATTTTATCCCCTCGAAAACACAAACTGACTTACCTTGAACTTGAAAAGTAACTTCCTTATTGGAGGTCATCTTTAACATGTCCTTTCCTTGTCATTCAATCTTAGACGTTGAAGAGTCTCTAATATAGAGAATATATGGAAAGTGGCACCAGTATCCACATATCATTCTCTGGGATAGTAAACGATATTGACTTCAGATAAAATTGCTGACAAATTCATTACAGAAACTTCATCAGTAAGGTTTTCCACTTCAATCACATGAGCCTTGTTATTAGGCTTTTTACCCTCAGCTATAACTTTCTTGCAAAAATCTTGAGTATAGTGTCCCAACTTGCCACAAGTATAGCAGTTTCCCTTGAACTTTTTGTTCACAACTCCTTTTCTTGAGCTTGATTCAGTTTGCTTCCTCTTCTTGAAGGTTTTGTGAGTTTCTATGACATGGACTTTTGACATCATAGAATGACGACCCCCATATTTAGAAGAGATTCGATGCTCTTTTTTGATTCTTAGTTTGAGAACAAGATCTTCAAGAGTCATCTCTTTTCATTTGTGCTTGAGATAGTTCTTAAAGTCATCCCAAGATAATGGCAACTTCTCGATCACAGCTGCCACTTGAAAAGACTAACTAAGAGTCATTTCCTCTACATAAATGTCATGTAGTAGGACTTTGAGCTCTTCAGTTTGGCTAATGACTATTCTTAAGTCTACTATTTAGTAGTCTAGAAATCTTTCGACTACAAATTTCTTAGTCCCAGCATATTCAGTCTTGGACTTCTTTTCCAGGGACTTCCACAATTCTTTAGCCATCATGGACAAGCAATACACATTGTAGAGTGTATTAATCAGTCTATTCAGGATGTATTTCTTGCATAGGAAATCAGAGTATTTCCATGTATCAACAACAACTACAATCTGACTGTTAGATCATTCAATCATGGCAGGAACATCCTTAAAGAGGAACCTTGTCAGGTTCAATATTGTCAGGTAGAACAACATCTTATGTTTCCATATCTTATAGAAACTTCTATAAAATTTCTCCCGCTTCTCTCTATGTAGAATAGACATAGGATGCACAATAGGATTAGTCACAACGAGTAGTCTGACATTTTGATTTGTAGCCAAAACAGTGATAACACCAACATCATTTGAAGAAGACATTTTTCTATGAAAGAAAACCAATAAAAAAATATAATAAATTTTTTTACTGGAATGTTTTATGTGACAAAAACTAGAACTATACATGAATATTTATAATCTACTTTAAGCTATTCGTAAATTTGGTCCAAAAATTTATTAATTTATTAATTATTAATAATAAATCTATGAAATAAAAATGAAATATATGAAATTTATTTGTTATAAAAATATTTTAGATTAACAAAAGACAACATAAAAAACTACAATGGAAAATTATATTACAGTGCGATTATGAAATACTAAATGAAAAAAACAAGAACATAAATGCTCAATAAAAAACAAGAACAAGGTACTTATTGCATTACTGAATAGAAACAAAAAAAAAATAGCAGAAAAAGATAGAGAAAATCGTTTGACGATTTCTCTAAAAAGCTTTTGCCCTTGCTACGGTGCTTACCGTTTAAGTTAGTATTTGCCACCTGAGATATAACGATGAAACAACTACTGGTACCAATACTGGAAATCAAAATCTCAACGAACTGGAAATGTGTTGAACTCTTTCAAGAACTCTTAAGAACAATGAAATCTCTCAAACACTCTCTAATAAAATGTAATACACGCTTAGAAATGAGATGCTCATATGTTGAGAATACCTGCCCTTTTATGGGCAACAAAACCAGTAACTAAAGGAAATGAAGATACTTGAAACTCCAGAATTAGGATGGTAATGAAGAAGCTAGTAACTCTCGGCAGTTACACACCTGAATAGTCTCCAAATTTGTAACTCTCTACAGTTACGAATCTGTCTGAACAATTAGGCTTTTTCAGCTCTGTTTGGGTTGAATTTTTAAATTCTGCATAAAATATACCAAATTCAAGCCAAGTATTCCGCAAGGCCACAAGCGAATGCCCAGGCCCACGGCCCATGACCTGGGTCATACCCAACAAGGTGGTCGATGGTAGTGGCACACGGGCACTTGTGTGGCTTTATTTATTTTATAGCTTTTGGCCTACTTTCTGTCCATGTCAGTTCAACGCCATAGAACACTTACCTTCAAGAGGTAACCCGAACCTTAATAAATAACTCTTCATATTCTTCCGTTGCCAATGTGGGATAACCCACACAACACATCAATCAACAATTTTAAATGGTACTTTAATGAACAATTTTAATTCACCTCTTAAATGACTTTTACACAAATAAATATTACCATATTCATTTCCTCACCAGGGAGAATACATTGATATATTCGTATATCCAAATTAAGATTGGATCCTAGAAATAGTTCGCTCATAAAATACCAAAAAAAATTATATGACTTGGGATTCAACAAATAATAATTAAAAAAAAAAAAAATGGATTTGGTATGAAATAGGCATTGATCTGTTGGGGAATACGCCAATCCCGATTAGCTAGATATACGTGGAAGCAAAAAAGACAAAAAAGAAGAAGAAGAAGTACGCACACTATTTACGTAGTTTGGCACAAATCTGCCTACGTCCACGGGCTACTGCAGATCATTCACTAAAAGAAGAAAAATTACAAAGTGTTTACAAACTCTCACAAACTCACAACCCACAACCCAATTACACACAAGAATTTTCCACAAAAATTCTCTTAAGACTCACTCTAGTCTTCTCTCGCTCAGGTGGAGTTTTTGCTGTCTAGGTTGATATCCTCTTCTCTGTGGTATTTCTTCCTCATCAGAGAAGGTTTTCTCTCATTTCTTTTCTTTGTTATTTGCATAGAAGGTTATCTTGCTATGTGGTATATCTCCTCTATTTATAGAGGAGGCTTGAGCAACTATTACGTTTGAACACAGGAAATCAAGAAACTTCATGAAAGTGCAGGCAAACAGAAGACTCCAGTAGCCTTCTGGTTCATTCTTCATTCTTCCATCTTTTTCCAACCTCTTCTCTTCTCAATTTTTCCTTTTGCTTCTTGATTCTTCCGACTGGCTGCTTTTTCTGGTGAGTTGTTGGGTCCTTCTTTAGCCTTCTTGCTTTTTCTTCACGTGTAGACAACCAGTTCATCTGGTTGCTTCTCAAGCCTTCTACCATCTTACAGCTTAATTTTCCTTCTTAAATTTTGGTGACTGTCTTTATCTTTCTTTTTCTTTTTTTACTTTTTTTTTTGTCCTTTTGCTATTTTTCTTTTGTGGTTGGTGTGTGCTTCCCTATGGGTAACTCAGCTAGTTCCCATGTCTTGTTTGAGATCAGAGACTTCATCTCGTCTTTCATGGTAAGCTCCTACTTGCTAGCATCTCCAGCCTGACGAGCTTCATCATAGCATTCAGGTTCGCCTCCATCAATCATTAACATATAGTTCATGTATCTTCTATTAGGCACATAAGGCCGAGAAGACCTTCTCAGTACAGGAGTTGGAGAAGGAGGTTGCAGTGTGTTGAACTATTGTACACTGCTCTATTCAACAAGTTCCTGTGGTTGAGGATATGCTACTATCTACTACATTACAGGACAATTTGGAATATTATCCACATCTGCATATATTGGCTCACTCTGTTCTAAGTCGTTGGCATCTATTTTATGGATATCATCCACATCTGCATATACTGGCCTACTTTGTTCTGAGTCGCTGGCGTCAATTTTATAGATATCATCCATATCTGCATATGCTGACCCACTCTATTATTGGCGTTTATTTTATGCTTGTCCTTGTACATCACTGTTTTGTTGAAAATTACATCTCTGCTGCAGATCATCTTCTTATTTTCGTCATCCCAAATGCCTTAGCCAAACTTATCCTTGCCATAGCTGAGGAAGGTGAATTTCTTAGAATTGGGATCAAGCTTATTCCTATCGTGATCACTGATATGCACATATGCTACACAACCGAAAACTCTTGGATGTGAGAGTTTTACCTCTTTTCCGCTCTATACCTCCTTTGGTATTCTATGCTCCAATGGAACTGATGGACCTTGGTTGATCAAGTAAGCTTCTATGTTGACTACTTCTGCCTAGAATTGCTTCGGTAGACCTGATTGTATACGAATGCTTCTAGCTCTTTTTGTCAACGTTCTGTTCATCGCTCAGCTACGCTATTGTTTTAAAGCGTACCTAGCACAGTTCTTTCCATTTTGATCCCGTGCTCATAGCAAAACTTCTTGAATCTGGTGTCTTCATATTCACCACCATTGTCGATTTTAAGCTATTTGATTTTCAGACTTGTCTCATTTTCAACCATAGCTTTCCATTTTCCGAAAGCCTCAAACACTTTAGAATTGTGCTTTAGAAAGTAAACCCATACTTTCCTAGAGTAATATTCACTAAAAGTCGCAAAACAGTTATATCCCTTCATTGGGATGCCCGCACCCTTCGTCGGGATGCCCTCGCCCTCGCACTGGGCGATCAAACTTCTTTACCGAAATGTTTTACACCCTTTTACTGGATCCCGCACCCTTCGTCGGGATACCCTCGCCCTCACACTTGGCGATCGAACTTCTTTACTGAAGTGCCTTACACCCCTTTACTGGGATGTCCGCACCCTTCGCGGGGATGCCCTTGCCTTCACACTGGGCGATCAAACTTCTTTACTAAAGTACCTTACACCTCCTTAACTGGGATGCCCACATCCTTCGCGGGGATGCCTACGCTCTCGTACTGGGGAATTTCTTTTAAGGTGTCCAGACGTCCTTTGATCTTTTCTCCCACTCAAGCATGAGAAGAACTACTAGCGTCATTTCGAGAGCAATTTGTCGAACCAGCTTATCTTCCTGGACAATTTCTTTTAAGGTGTCCAGACGTCCTTTGAACTTTTCGAGTTTCACATCCCCTTCGTTTGTCGCCATTGCTCCCACTCGAATCTGGCCCCTTCTGGATCGTTTCTGACTATTCCAACTAACTACTTTGTGTTAGAATACTATTGCCGCAGAACCTAGACGGCAAATTTCACTATTTAGGAATTTACTATTCACATAAATAGTAACTTTGAGAAAATCATCAGAACTCACAACCCTGAGCTTTGATACAACTTGTTGGGGAATACGTCAATTTCCGATTAACCAGATATACATGGAAGCGAAAAAGACAAAAAAAAAAAGAATACGCACACTATTTACGTGGTTCGGCATAAATCTGCTTACGTCCACGGGTTGTTGTAGATCTTTCACTAAAAGAAGGGAAATTACAAAGTGTTCATAAACACTCACAAACTCACAACCCACAACCCAATTACACCCAAAAAAATTTCCCACAAAAATTCTCTTAAGACTCACTAGTTTTCTCCATCTCAAGTGGAGTTTTTGCTCGCTCGGTTGATATCTCACATTTTGGATTGATATCCTCTACTCTGTAGTATTTATTCCTCATCAGAGAAGGTTTTCTCTCATTCCATTTCTCTACTATTTATAGAGAAGGTTTTCTCCCATTCTCTTTCTCTGCTGTTTGCAGAGAAGATTATCTTGCTCTTTGGTACATCTCTTCTATTTATAGAGGAGGCTTGAGCAACTATTACGTCTGAACACAGATAATCAAGAAACTTCATGAAGGTGGGCACAGACTGAAGGTTCCAGCAGCCTTCTGGTTTATTCTTCAGCTTTTTCTCTTCTCAATTTTTCCTCCTGCTTCTTGCTTCTTCTTCAGCCTTCTTGCTTCTTCTTCATCCTTCCTGCTTCTTCTTCACATGTAGACAACCAGTTCATCTAGTTGCTTCTCAAACCTTCTACCATCTTGCAGCTCAATTTTCCTTCTTAAATTTTGGTGGTTGTCTTTGTCTTTGTCTTTTTTTTTTTTGCCTAATTCTTTTGACTAAATCGTGGATGTGCTTGTAGCTTGGAAACTACAATTCCTTTGAGGGAGTTTTGTATTGCAGGCCACACTTTGATCAGATCTTTAAAATGACTGGAAGCCTGGACAAAAGCTTTGAAGGTTATACAAAACAATCTTTTATAAATAGCTAGTATTTATTCTTGGGGTAATTACAGTTTATTCCTTGTTCTTTCATTTTCAATTTATTCCCTTATACTTTGAAAATAGATAGTTTATTTCCTTACATTTTAGACTAAAGTAGAAACGTTAATTTTTTTGTTAAATTTAATGGAATTGACAAAAAGATAGAATTATCCCTGACGCATATCAAATCCTTAACTTTGAAAAGCAATTTGACGACTATAATAAACTTCATTTTTGACGATTTATATATGCATAGATTCATGTTAGAAAATACAACATGTTGTAATTGAGAATTTAATAAAAACATTATAATTTGATATCGCATCACACCCCTTTTAGGAAAAATGCTTATTTTTCATAAAGCTTGATTTCTCATTTTTTATTCATTTTTGATAATCTTTATATGATTTTTCAATGTTTTAAGAGATAACAATCTAAATTTTCAATTAATTTTGACATATGAAGTATTTATTAAAAAATAATATTTTGGAGTCTCGAAAAGAAATGAAGTTTGATTCAAAGTTTTATATCAAAGTTGATTGAAAAACAGATTTTTCACCTCTTTAACATATATAGATTATTAAAATTGAATAAAAATAAGATTAATTATATTTTCTAAAAAATTTAATTGTCATATAAAATAATATTTTTTCTGAAAGACGATAAGAGTTTGGATGTTAAATATTAATTTTATTTATTTATTTATTATTAATTTTTTATTTTTTTTTGTAAAATTCCTCATTTTTAGTTGTAGTATTTTTTTTTTTTAAAAACAATCCATGCATGTATGGATCCTCCAAAACAGATTTCATTTGCATAGTCAATTTGTGTTAGAAAATCCAGGATCTGGTTTGCGCCAGGTGAAGTTTAGTCTTTTTGCCAATTTTGTAAAAATTTAACAGAAAAAAAAAAAATAACGTTTGCACTTTATTCCAAAATCTACGGAAGTAAAATACCTATTTTTAAAGCATAAAGGTATAAAGTGAAAATGAGTGTAAGTAGATGGGGGTAAAATGCAACTACCGTTAATTATTTTTAATCAAGATTATACCTTAGATAACCCCTGTCATTTCGAGTAACACCAAGATCACTCCTTATTTTCATAATAACTCAAACATCCTTTATCATATTTTACTAACAAAAATACCCTTGTAATATTTTTCTTATTATTTTATTTTCTACTTTCTACTTTCTACTCTCTCTCTCTTGTTTTCTATTTTTACTTTGATATTTTTGCTTTTGTTTGCTATCTACTTTATTTGTTTTATTTTTATTTCTTATTTTTTATATATGATGTTTATAGAAAAATAAAAGTAAAAGAGTAGAAAATAAAAAGCATAAATAAAATAAAAAGAAAACTCTAAATTTAAAAATAAAATAAAGGAAAAATATATTTTTTTTTCCATTTTTTTTCATTTTGGTATTATTTTTATTTTTTAAATTCCTTTTTTATTTTCAAATCCTATTTTTTTTATTGCTTTTTTGTTTTTCGCATTTTGATTTCTAGATTGTTGCTTTCAATATTTTTAATTTTTTTCCAAATACCATACAAAAAAAAAATATATATATATATATAGAATAAAAATTAAAAAAAAATATAATAATAGAGAGATAGAGTAGAAAATAGAAAATAAAAATTAAAAAATTTAAGATGAACAATAAAAATATTATATTGCGAATGTATTTTTGTTAATAAAATGTGAGAGAATATTTTAGATAAACAAACTAAAAAGAAAAGGAGTGTCTCGAGTAATATAAAAATAATAGGTGTTATCTTTAATATTTGTCAAAATGAAATTAGTGTGTCAAGCTCAAAATCTTTTTAATCTTTAAACTCACTTCTATAACTTTTGTGGAATATTTTAGGCACTCCAAAAATTGTCAAACCGGAGAAATAGGTTGTCAATGAGGTAATGACTCTCAAACTTAAAGGCATTTGCTTAATATTTTTGTTTCTGATCTATAAAATGTAAAAGCAAAATCAGAAAAAATGAAAAAAAAAAAAAAAAAAAAAAAAAAAAGGGCACATTATTTGACCTAATCTCAATGGCGTCAAGTTTTTTACTCTTTAAACATTAACCTCCTCTTGACAGAAACCAACGTCAAACAAAGTCTCAAGTATGTTTGGGGGAACCAGAGACAAATGCAAAGGCTGCAATAACACAGTGTATCCTACTGAAAAGGTAACCACCCATTTTCTAATTTTATCTCAGTTAAATTTTTATCCCACATCGATCACTTGAAAGTTCTCAAATCACTATATAAGACAAATGAGTTACTCCACTAGATACCATATGATTTTACGTTGGAGCCTCCTAGTATGGTATCAGAGCTAAAATTATAGAAATTTGCCACTCATTCCCTTGTAGTCAAATCATTCGTGAAAGACAGAATTGCACATTTTTCATCAATTTCTCGTAATTAAATTATTTGTGTAAACCAAAAGTTGCACTTAAGGTCGGGTGTTAGTTTTTTGTCCGACATCGATCATTTGCGAACTTCAATCATTTGAAAATTCTCAAACCACTATATAAGTTGAAGGAGTTACTCCACTTGGTACCATATAGTTTAAGTTGGAGCCTCCTAATACCATGAACAAAATTTATTGATGAAGGTTTCGGTTAACGGAAGTGCGTACCACAAGAGCTGTTTCAAGTGCAGCCGTGGCGGGTGCGTGATAAGTCCATCCAACTACATAGCGCATGATAGCCGACTCTATTGCAAACACCACCACACTCAACTCATCAAGGAAAAAGGCAATTTGAGTCAACTGGAGAGCGAGCCTGATAAAATCCCGGTTTCAGCTGCAGAAGTTGCTGCGGAATCATGAACAGTTTCCCTTTTTTGTTTGGCTTGAAGTTTTTCACCTTCTTTTTTCTGGTGTTATCTTTTGGTTCTGTCATGTGTTTGGATTTCTGAAGTGAGATTTGAAGGGTTGTTTTGTTCTAAATGCAATGTGCTTGATGAAGATTTGCCAACGAAACCTTGTATCTATATGAAGTTAAGAGGTATGCCCCCCTAGTTTGATTCCGTTTTCACTTTCTTCTCCTTTGCTTTCGAAATAAGTATTCTATCCTTCCTAAATTGTCGACTAACACGACTAAGGTCCGTATGTTTAATTTTTTTTTTTTTTTTTTTAATTTCTCTATTTCAACTTCGAATAAATTCAAATGAAAATTATGTTTTCGTCAGATAATTCTAGACACAATGCATTTAGTAACGATCATTTTTTGTAAAATTGTTTCATTTAATTTATGAGAAAAAAAAAAAGTAAGTTTGTTTGAAATATTTATTATCATTTTATATTTCCTTAAATGTATCCTAATAAATATACACATTTATTTGTCAATTATCCGTATCAAATTACAACCACCCCTTAAAAAATCTCATCTACAACACTAAATTATAGGAAAAATTACATTTTAAATTTTCTAACCATTTACACGTTTCTAAGTTTGCGCGTTTCATTTTAAACTCTCTATGTATCAACACGTTTTTAAATGATTATTCTGTCAAAAATTCTGTTAAAAGTAACAAAATTGAGGACAAAATAATCATATTACATTTTTTAATCATTTTCTCTTTTTCTTTTTCGTTTCTTTTTTCTTTTTTTCTTTTGAAAACTTTCTTTGCCGCTCAACTCTCTATCCCTCCCTCTCTCTCCCTCCATCCCTCCCTTAATCTCTCTCACCCCTAGCCCCTTGCTCCACCGCCAGAAGTGCTTTTCCCACCGTCGATTGAGGTCCCATGTAGCCTCGTCGTCTAGAATCAACGATGAGCAGGACCATTATGCCATGCTCGACGATGGCAAAACTAGTAGCGGTGCAGTCAGTTTTGTTGTTTTAGCCATGTGGGTCGGCTCAAATCTTGCAAGGTTCACCCCATTTCCACAAGGTGCGGTTCTTACACTCGTTTACATGCGTATCAAGCTACAAGATGATCTAAAGTGAGAAGTTAATAGCTCTGCTTGTGCTTTCTTGTTTCAACTAAAAAAAAAAACACATCTTTCTCTCTCTCTAAAATCTCCATTTCTAATCTCCATCTCCCTAAAATTACTTTCACTACAAGGCAAAGCATGGTGAGGGGTGAGGTATATAAGAGGGCCATGTAGATAGAGAAAGATGAGAGAGATGGGGGGATATCCATGAAGTCTTGCCCCATGGAGAGATAAAGAGAGCTCAACCAAGAAATTTAGTGAACATGGACAAAGGAAACAAACACAACCCTATCTTCCTCTGATCTATACAATCATTTCTTTTCTTATCATCAAAATTCATTTCATCTCTTTTATCTTCATGTTGTTCTTGATAAGCATCAGAGCCACTTCCCTTCCCCTGCAAAACAGGAAAGAGAAAAAGACAGAATTACCACTAACTCCTAAAATAACTTTTCATATACCAATGAAGACCAACTAGTTTATAATAAACTCAAAACTCCCAATCATTTTATGGACTGATTACTCTTATCCTAACCATTTTATGAACTGATTAGTCTCAAATTCAAAAAAGTTCACAAAAGTCAAATTACTAAATTGCCCTTATTCATTTTCAACCCCATTATCTTTTTCTATCTCCGTGAGTCTCCCTTCGGTTCTCTCTCCCGAGTCATGAAGACTTTCGTTTCCCCTTCCACTGCTGTCGTCTCCTTCTACGCCGCCGTCATCTCATCCTCCACTGCCGTCGTCTATTATGCTCATCGTCTCCACTAGCAAGTATCGTATTCTCAAGGAGTCGTTGTTTCACTTCGTCGTTTTCTTCACTTTGCCATTGTTGTCGTCTTCACGTCGCCATCAGCCATCGTCGTTGTCATCTTCCACACCGCCATTGTTTTCGTCGTCCCACACTAAAAGAAAAACAAGATTTAGCTACGAATTTTTTTGGCGACGACACAATAATTGTCGCCAAATATGTCTATTGGCTACAAAATGAACAATCATAGCCAAATGTGACCTCATTTGGTGACAAAGTGCAATTTTGTAGCCATAGGTTGTTAATAGGTGACGAAATTTTAGAATTCATCGTTATTGGTCCGATCAATTCTTGGCGCCAAATAAAAAAGAAGGAAATTTTTCCCGCTAGTGTTTTGGCGATGGAAATATTTCTTCGCCAATGTAGCACGAGATATGTTTTTATTTGGTGATGAACTACTTTCGTCGCGATTAATTACCCCCTACTATATCTGCGACGAAAGTGGTTTGTTGCTAAAGTGGTTGCCTATATTTGACATTGGGCTACGAATGAGTTTCGTCGCCAATTGTTTTTCCTCCCTACCATGATGTTGGCTCCCACTTTCCCGCTATTACATTAGCTGAAAAAATAAAAAAAATAAAATTCTCTTTTTGTCTCCTGATACCCACCCCCAAACCCTTTAGTTCTCTCATCCCTCTCTCTCATCGACGACCTGGAACCAAATCGCCACTGCCTCTCGATCTCATCCCTCTCTCTCGATCTCACCCTCCCTCTAATCGACGGCCTGGAACCAAATCGCCACTGCCTAAACAACCTAGAAATTGAATCGGCGGTGGAAGAAGCCCTAATCGCAACGACGACGAAAGCGACGGGTGGGAAATCTCGGAGTTTTTCTCTCTCTCTCTCTCTCTGTTGCGGTAACTTTCGGCTTCATTTATGATTATTTGTTGTTTTGATTTCTAATTTTATCCACGGGGATCTGTGTAAGCACCGTCTCTCTCTCTCTCTCTCTATCTCTCTCTCTTCTCTCGTCGATTTCAATTTTCAATTTTTCGAAAATACGTCATTTTTCTAATTTTGATTCCAGATTGCAGAGATCGATTTTTAGGGTTTTGGGGTTGGTCTCTTTCATCAACCATCTGCATATTACCGATTTGATCTCTTCCATCATATGATTTTGAATTTGTTTTCAAGCAATTAGGTATTGCGAGAATCAAATGCCTATGAATCTGATATAAAAATTACGTTTCTGAAGTCAAAAGTCATCTCCATTCGATTTTGATTTCATATTTGTGCTTGAATATCAATTTGTACTCTCTGTCGATTTCAATTTTCGATTTTTCTATTTTGTGTTATTTTCGATTTTGATTTCATGATTGCAGAGATCGAATTTTAGGGTTTGGGGGTTGGTCTCTTCCATCAACCATCTGTACATTACCAATTTGGTCTCTTCCATCATGTGATTTTGAACTTGTTTTCAAGCAATTAGGTCTTGCGAGAATCAAATGCTTACGAATCTGATTTAGAAATTGCGTTTTAAAGTTAAAAGTCATCTTCATTCGATTTTGATTTCATATTTGTGCTTGAATATCAATGAAGCTTTTTAATCTTCCAAACTTATGAAACTTTGCAGAGAATACTTAACAAGCATTGTGTAGAACTAAACTTTAGAAGTGTTACATTCAACACACATATGAAAACAATGGGTTCAATTGTTGAATTTTTCTAAAAAAATAATTTTTTAGAATATTAGACAGTGTTACATTCAACACGCACTTTAAATTTTGAATTTTGGGCAATATCAAGAAGTGTTACATTTAACACGCACATTTGTTTTTGAATATGTGACACACATTTTGTTTTGTATTTAAATTTGTTTGAATTTTAGTTCGGTTAAAGATTTGGGAACGATGAGAAGATATCTCCTATGGTTCGGATTGATAGACAGTGTTACAGTAGACTATGTTACATTCAACATGCATATTGTGGGCACATTTTGTTTGAATATGCGTGTTGAATGTAACATTGTCTACTAAGCCCTATTTGTTGGAATATGCATGTTGGTGGCACAATTTGTTTGAATATGCACAATCTATTAAGGTTTTGAATCATGTAAACAAACCTACCATGGATGTTTGGCTGTAACTTCTCTGAGCTTTTTCATGGCTTCTGGTTGTCTTGGATACACACTTGTTAAAGAATATACTGTAACTTATCTAATGGCCTTTATTTCTACATCATATGATTTTGATCCTGGTTTCAAGCAATTAGGTCTTGCGGGAATCAAATGCTTATGAATCTGATATAGAAATTGCGTTCTAAAGTCAAAAGTCATCTCCATTCGATTTTGATTTCATATTTGTGCTTGAATATCAATGAAACTTTTTAATCTTCCAAACTTACGAAACTTTACAGAGAGTAATTAACAAGCATTGCATGTTGACGACACAATTTTTTTGAATATGCACAATTTATTGGGTTTTCGAATCATGTAAACAATGGGTTCAAAAATTGATTTTTGAGAATATTAGACAATGTTACATTCAACACGTTAGATAGAGTTACATTCAACACGTACTATGATTTTGAATTTTAGCATTTTTTAGAACGTTTTACACATTGTTTTTGAATATTTGGCAAATTGATTCAATCAATTTCCATTCAATAGTATTCAAAAAACTGATTTTTTAGAACCGCAGACAATGTTACATTCAACACACATATTGTTTTTGAATATTTTTACAAGATCAGATAGTGTTACATTCAACACATACTTTGAAAGTGTTACATTCAACACACATTAGAAAACAATAGTTTTCAATTGTTGAATTTCTAAAAATTGATTTTTTAAAATATTAAACAATATTATTCAATACGATTAGATAGTGTTATATTCAACACGCACTTTTAATTTTTGAATTTTGGCAACATTAGGAAGGGTCAAATTCAATACACACACTGAAAATAATTGAGAGGTCAAAAAAAAGTTGTGAAGGTTCTAAGGAGGAAAGTGTAAAAAAAAGTAAAAATTTGAAACTAAAGTTAAAATAGGGGGTGTAAAATGTAAATAATTTTATTTTATATCTCTATGTAATCGGCCCCCTTCCAGATGCGACTGTGTGGTCCGTAAACGATGAAATAGCGATGGGCGACGGCGATGGGCGAAGGACGAACGACAAACGGCGAACGGTGAAGGCGAAAGGCAAGACTAACGGTAAGAATCATTTTCTGTCGTTCGATTTTAGTTTTGAGATTGTTTCGATTTTTTATTTCATTTGTAGAGAATGATTTTCGATTTCAGGGACGAACGACGATGACGACAGCGAAGGCGACAACAACGGTGACAGCGACAGCGGATCAGTGACGGATGAGATGCGCTGCTGTAGGAATGTATATGGAATTAGGAGTGAAACATTTAATACGGGGTTTGGTCATGAAAATATAATGAGAGTTATTGTACGGCGAGGATTCGATCCTCGCGTATTGACTACTCACAAGTGTATGAGGTCAAAGTTTTAGTATAACTTTATCTTGAAAGATCGGATATCGTATCCATAGGAATTGGTGTCGTTATTATCGAGTACCATAATTGTCATGACCTAACTTTATCTAGGCGACCAAAAATGTAAATAATTAATTAAACTAAACTAATATAACCTAAATTATCTATACTAATATACTAATATGTTTTAGGGGAAAGAATTGTCTAGAGATTAACGTGGTTTACAAATACGCGTTCGATCTTGATTAACTTACGTTTACAGTGTTCGACCTATTTGACAATCTCAGTATCTAAAACTCTTCTGCCATCTCTCTTAAGTGTAAGACGGGGGATATAACGTAACTTTGTGTCAACGAAGAAGTCCCCCTCAACGTCTTAACGACCATAGGTCGCGTGAGTCTCGCCCCAATGTCATTGATTGCACACAATCCAACTCCCGACCGGATTGTTGGATCGTGCGTTGTGTTTACCCTATCGACAATCTCAGTTCTAAAACTCCACCGCCACCTCTCCCGAGTATAAGATGGAGGAATACATGACTTCGAGTCAACGAAGAAGTCCCCCTCAATTTCTTAATGACCCTAGGTCATGTGAGTCTTGCCCCAATGTCATCGATTATCCACAATCCAACTCCTGACTGGGTTATGGGATTGGGGCGTTTATTTACCCTAATTCGAATCCGGGGTTTGTTAAACCCCGTATTCTCCATATATCTATCTAAGTATAATAAACAAATAATATGATAAATACAATCAAACTACGAAGAACAAACATAAACGCGACACTGAAATCATACGAAACACATATTTATAAATATATTGTTAATCCCTAAACAATCCATATTTAACTAGCGGCCATAACCGTATTTACAAATAAGAAAGAGCTAAACATGCCCACAATCTAAGTTAAATAAATAAGGAAAGAAATTGAAGAACTTAGTCTATATTCGAAGATTTGACACTTGAAACGTTCAACAATCACTTCACCGTATTCCTCCACCTCGAGATGTGAGCTCTCCCTCTAAAACTCCTAAATCCAAACCTAAGTATAGCCTAAGGGGCTTTAATGGCCGGAACTTTTTAAGAGGAGAGGAGAGGAATGGATATTTATAGGAACAATATCTCAAAAATATCTAATAAATATCCTAAGCTGTGCAAAGGTCACCACCGCAGCGGTGGGTAGGTCGGTGGCTGGTCGCCTCGGCAGTGAAGAAGGCAGTGGATTTGGAAAACATTCTGTATTTTCACCGCCTAGGCGATGAGCTTTAAGCAGGAATGGGGTTGTCTCAGCATCTTTACCGTCGCGGTGGAGGTCTGGACGCCACAACGGTGGGTTTCTTTCACAATTTTGCCTCCGAGCTTGTTTTTCCACCGTTCATCTACCGTTTTTGGTTCGATCTCATCGTTTTCGCTCCAGTTTCTTATATTTTTGCCCCCCCACACCTATTTTATACAAAAAGTAATAAAACTAATTAAAATATAATAAAATAATATATAAACGCTCGAAAACTAACTTAATTCGGTTTGGAAATAGATAGGTAGATCACACCTATCAAATACCCCCAAACTTGAAATTTTACTAGTCCTCGAGCAAAACACACACACGAAAATGAAAAACAAAAGTAAATTAAATAACAAACATCCTAAAAACAATCTAAACATAACGAGATGCGAGTTTTGACTTCTTCTAACGGCCAAGTCATCATTCTCTCAACAACCGCCAGTTATATTGGGTTCAAACGGTAACATACGTCATGTAATGTTCTAGAATTTCGATATACAATAATGGTGAACGTCATTTTAGATCCTGTAAACGTGTTAGTTCGAGACTCAATAATACAGCTATACAACGACCGAATTGGATTATCCCCCAACTAAACTCATGACTTAGACCGTAAAGGATTAGGATTATCCATATGCTTGATTGGGGTCCACTCTCCACTAATGTAGGTTTAGTAGTTCATAAAGATCAGAAGGACTTGGTTCGGTTTAGGAATATTTGGCCAAGGGTATTTTGGAATTGAAAACGGGTTAACGTTGTTAACTTAACATTACCCAAGGCTCAACACTTGGCATATTCACTCTCGAACCCCCATAGAAAGATTGGACACAATCTTAAACAAACGTTTAAGACCGATGTACTCGCTTGTCAAAAGAAACGTAATTTTTATTTTTTTATTTTTTTTTTAACTAACCACACCCCTAAAATTATTCGATTAGTATGATTTTACGGGTGTGGTTAAAACGAAAGAAAAACGATAAGTGAGTACTCGAATACTGAACCAATTCGAAGTTCGCCCTAAACCCAACCGCTCACATCAAGTAGCATTTGCAATTGCTAGCTTCAGCGATTAAGGTTTGGAAAAAGATCAATTGGCCAGGGTATTTGTTTATGTGTTTAGAATTGAAATTGGAATTTAGGCTTCGACAGGGTAACGAGGGATAATCATGTTACAAGGTAGGCTTAAAAAGGCTCAAGCGACAAAGAGAATGCCTAAATCACATCTCCTGAACTATCTCGCTTAGGATTTCACCTCAAGCTTCCTCTCAATCAGGTTCTAGAATCCTTAAATTATCATGAGTTTGGCTAATCGATAATTTGCCTTAAATTAATTGAATAACTATACATTGAGTGTATGTGCTCATGCAAATCAGGATCTACAATAACTTTTACCAAAAAGCATTATCAAGCACACGAAACACACATGCATGGGTATTACCCTTGACTTTGAAAACAACTAAGGGGTAATATCATCATCAGGTAACGGCCTAGATGAACACAAAACTTAGCATGCACAACAACAATACAAAAACATAAACATATTCTAACCTAAAAACATACAATATGGAAAAACAATAAAACATAAAACATACTATACTACATATCATTTCCGAACTTAAAACGGACAGTGTTCTTAGCAGTCCCAATCATCAATCTCAACATATTAAATTTAAACATGCTGACGAAGGGGGTTTAGAACACGTACCTGGGAGGCGAGAGAATCTCGCCTCCAAATCAAGTCGAATGTGACGGATTTAATTCATTTGACCTTGGGTTGCCTCCCAAGAAGTGCGTGGTTTAATGTCCTCGGCCCGATATTTCAGAACGCCCTCAAGCTTAGCGAGGTTTTGCTTTGGATGGCTCGATCTTTCAACGACACGCCTCACTGGCTTATGTGCGTGGCCACGTACCATAAAACGACTTGAAATCCCGTTGAAAATGATGCATCAATACCTGTTGATCTAACATCGGTAAGTACTCCGCATAAGAAACAAAAACAAAACTACAAACAAAAATTATATACAAAAGAATTGTCTAAAGTAAAATTGGGTCATTTACTCACAATATCGATAATAACCAACAAAACAATCCTCGGCAATAGTTACCGAAAATTGCATATGACAAACAACCAATCCTTGACAACAGTGCCAAAAACTTGTACGGCGAGGATTCGATCCTCGCGTATTAACTACTCCCAAGTGTATGAGGTCAAAGGTTTAGTATAATGTGATCTTGAAAGATCGGGTATCGTATCCACAGGGATTAGTGTCATTATTATCGAGTACCGTAATTGTCATGACCTAACTTTATCTAGACGACCAAAAATGTAAATAATTAATTAAACTAAACTAATATAACCTAAATTATAATGCAACTTCGTGTCAACGAAGAAGTCCCCTTCAACGTCTTAATGACTCTAGGTTGCATGAGTCTTGCCCTAACATCATTGATTGCACACAATCCAACTCCCGACCGGATTGTTGGATCATGCCTTGTGTTTACCATATTGACAATCTCAGCTCTAAAACTCCACCGCCACCTCTCTCGAGTATAAGACAGGGGAATACATGACTTCGAGTCAACGAAGAAGTCCCCATCAACGTCTTAACGACCCTAGGTCATATGAGTCTTGCCCCAACGTTATCGATTGTCCACAATCCAACTCCCGACCGGGATATTGGATCGTGGCATTTGTTTACCCTAATCTAATTCCAGGGTTTGTCAAATCCCGTATTCTCCATGTATCTATCTAAGTATAATAAACAAACAATACGATAAACATAATCAAAATAAGAAGAACAAACATAAGCGCAACACCGAAATCATACGAAACATATATTTATAAATATATTGTTAATCCTTATACAATCCATATTTAACTAGTGGTCATAACCGCATTTACAAATAAGAATGAGCTAAACATGCTCACAATCCTAAGTTAAAGAAATAAGGGAAGAAACCGAAGAACTTAGCCTATATTCGAAGATTCAGTGCTTGAACCATTCAACAATCGCTTCACTGTCTTCCTTCACCTCTGGATGTGAGCTCTCCCTCTAAAACTCCTAAATCCAACCCTAAGTATAGCCCAAGGGGCTCTAATGGCCGGAACTTTTTAAGAGGAGAGGAGAGGAGTGGATATTTATAGGCAAAATATTTCAAAAATATCTAATAAATATCCTAAGTTGTGCAGAGATCACCGCCGCGGCGGTGGGTAGGTCGGTGGCTGATCGCCTCGGCAGTGAAGAAGGCGGTGGATTTGGAAAACATTCTGCATTTTCACCACCTAGGCGATGAGCTTTCAGCAAGAATGGGGTTTTCTCAGCATCTTCACCGCTGCGACGATGGACTTCTTTCACAATTTTGCCTCCAAGCTTGTTTTTCCACAGTTCTTCAACCGTTTTTGGTTCGATCTCATCGTTTTCGCTTCAGTTTCCTATCTTTTTGCCCCACACATGTTTTATACAAAAAATAATAAAACTAATTAAAATATAATAAAATACTATATAAACGCTCGAAAACTAACTTAATTCGGTTTGAAAATAGATAGGTAGATCACACCTATTAGTTATTGGTGCAAAAAAGAGTCTTTGGGTTTGATCGGTACATAGAATTGTGAAATGGGATATACCAGTACGCACCCCCAAAAAAAATAAAATAGAAATCAATCAATACCTAAAAAAAATCATTAAGCTCGTCTAATTTACGAAAAACCCAGTTCAAGAAAAAAATGATGGTGGAGGCAGCAGCTGAGGAGGATGGTGGAGGCGAACAGCAGCAGCTGTTCTTGGTGTATCCATGTCTTCAGGTGTCTCCCAAGCATGGTCGAAAACCCAAAACAGAGTACAACTATGAACACAAGCCTGAACATAAATGGTGTTTGGTTGTGCTGTTGCTTTGAGGAGGTAATCAGTGGCCCAGCGAATGACATCTCTAGCATTCTGCAACTCACCCTTCATCAACCCGCAAAACTCGATCACAGTCCATGACAGCATGGTTGTTGTGAATGCCATGGGGAACCCAAACTTCACATTATCCCCTGCATCATAATACCCTCCCACTAAATCAACCTGCATTTTCACATTCCAAACCTCGCCAAAAAAAATAAATCAAAAAACCTTATCAAATCTTTAGGAAATGCTATTAAGAGCATGGCTGCCATCGGAGAGACCAGAGTTTATCCGCCAAGTGATCCTCTGGTTTGCGGGAAGCTTCCCTAACCTCCGTCCTTCAAAGAAAAGCATGGATTTGGTGAGATCATCCCTGTAGTTGTGGGAGGCGAAGTGAGGGAGGTGGCAGTGGGTATGAAGAAGAGAGAGAGAGAATTGAGCGAGAGAGAGAAGTGAAAAAAAAGAAAAATCAAAGAAAAATCAAAGAAATGATTAAAAAAATTTAAAATATAAAAAGATTATTTTGCCCTTCAATTTTGTTACTTTCGACGTAATTTTTAACATAAGGATCATTTAAAAACGTGTTGATATGTAAAGAGTTTAAAATGAAACGTACAAATTTAAAAAAACTATTTAGCAACGTGTCAATAATTAGAAGGTTTATAATGTACTTTTTCCTTAATTATAAGGGCAATTATCCAGAGCTCTTGTTATGGTACCAAAATTACCAAATAATCCTAGTGTTTTTGCGTTGAACATTTTGAATCTTTTGCAACATTTGGACAAATCTGTCCTCATTTAACAGTCATTACATTTCATATTGACCGCTCAAATATTCTCGAAACATGTATTCCAAATAATGAGAAGCAGGTATGTGTAGACACGACATTTTGACTATCTTGCAAAAATTTTATATTTTATTTTATTTTTATTTTTTTTAAAAAAAAAAAAAAAGAAGAAAAAAATAGAGAAAAAGGAAAAGAAAAAATGAAAAAAGAAAACAAAAGATAACAAAAAAAATAGAAATAAAAAATAGAAAAGAAAAACTTTTCTTGTCAAAATGGGATTAGGTTTCCCTTTCCTTTTAGGTTTTGTTTCATTTTTCTCGTCAAATTAGGACTAGGGTTTCTAGGATTTTTCACTCCACATCCTTCCTATATATAAGACCCTCATCCTCATAGTTTAGATACACAAAAATTCAAAGAGAAACCTTTCGGGGAGATTCAGAAAATTGAGAGAAAAAAATCCTTAAAGAATGATTCCCATCGTAAACCCTTTCGAGAAGTTGTCTGCACGAGAGAAAAGCCCGAGCATCGGGATTCTTGGCCTAGAACAGGTATCTTTTCTGATTTTTAATTCTTTTTTCAGTTTACTTTATTCTCTTCGCAACTTAAATTCCTACAAGATTTTTTTATTATCCGATGACTCGATGAAAAACGCCAAGATAAGGTTCCTCATTCTCGATATGAATATTTGAGTGTTTAGATGAGAACACCGGTGTCTCGTTGTTTTATTTATTTATTTATTTTATTTTCTACATTTATTTTATTTTATTTTAATAAAGAGAAAAAGCTAAAAAAACAAGTCGTCCGATGATCCAATGAAAATGCCGGAGTGAGTTTCTCGTGCTTAAACCTAACTCCGAGCATTAGGTGAATGATGTTTTTATTATTTATTTTGCTGAATTTTTTTATTTTTGTATTTTTCTGTATTTTTTTTATTTTAATTTTATTCTTCCTATTAAAAAAATAATAATAATAAAAAAAAAAAAAAAAACAAAACAAAAACTTTTACTGGTAGAAATTAATCCCTACAAACCTTAAGTCGAATTTAACGATTCGATAAATCGTGGGAGAGTTTTTTGTGGCCTCGTTTTCCATTCCCCAACCCGAGTGAAATTTAGAAACGAATGGTTTTAGGAAATCTCTTCTGTCGGTAGATTTTTTGTGGGATTTCGTTTAAGTTTCGGAAAAATTAATTTTAACTAAATTGTTTCCGCGAATCTCTCTCGATTCTCATATCCATAGAATTTGAAGAAATTTCAAATCGAGACTTCTTTAAATTAATTAGGCAAACTTAAAATAAACATTTTTACATCCATCTAGCCTATTTACTTCTTGCATTATTTAGACGGCATGTTTAGTACACTTTCACCACTCACATATATTTTCTACGCATAGTTTTTTTTTTTTTAATTTCATAAATCCATGTTACTTTTTCATATCTAGTCATGACACGTGCACCACTTACGTTTTTTGTTATAATTAAATCATTGTCACATATAATCAGGTTAATTCATGTAGTATTCATATCAGTTTGCATTGACATATTTAAATTAAACCCTTTAGTTTTTTTTTTTTGTTATTTTTTGCATATAAAATAAAATTCATATAATCTTAGTTTTTGCATTCATATTTTCGTATTTCTTCACTTATTTGAGTCTGCCCATTTAAAGTAAAGAAATCTTTAGGAAACATACATAAAACTCCCTAGGAACCATCCTTGTCGAATCTTTAATATTCGATAAGAGGTTATATCGGGGAAACATTCATAAAAAATTCAAAAACTTGTCCCACCTTATTTGTGAAAATACCAAAAATATTTTATAAGAAGGAAATTATTTCAAAATAAAATAAAACACTCGGACTAAACTAATTGGACTTAATTGGACATAAGGTACCGTTTTCGGACGGGCATCTTGGGGGTGCCTAACACCTTCCCCGAGTGTAACCGACTCCCGAGCCCTTAAATGAATTTTTGGTTTGACTATGTCTTTTTTGGAGTCAATTTTCACTTAGGCCATTTAAATTATTTTTCTAAAAATTTGGTGACTTAACACACCATTTAAATCTTATGCTAGGTGGCGACTCCTTAATTTTTTAAACGGCCTACGTATTTTTTTTTTTAGAAAACCGGCGCTTTAAAACCCTCATCTCTTTAAGCTAATTATCATTTAATATTCTTTTCCTTTCGAAAAAATGGGACGCGTCAACTGACGACTCCACTGGGGACAATTAGAAGGTCGAGCCTAATATATCGAAATAAGTTCAACTATTTCATGTCTGAATGTTATATTTTGTTATATTTTCCTTCTATTTTTGTAAATGAATTGTGATGTTTGTTTTTTTTCTTCTTTTCGTTATTTACTCTAGAGCACTATATTGTTGTAAACCCTCCAACATAAGTACAGTGGTCTTGCATCCATATTATCCCCACAGGATTTTATGAATACAAGACATGGAAAGGGGTTTGATACTCGATGGATTGATGATGTCTTAAGAAATCTTAAAAACCAAACGAGTTCAAAGTTTCCAATACCGATTAAATAAACGAAAGAATTTTCATAAATTATTATTTGTTTTGATCGGTCATTATTGGAATTGAAAACTTCGAACTCGAATGGATTTTAAGGTTACCTAAGACCCACGTGGACTAATAAAGGGGTTTGTTGTAAGAATAGGACGAGATAGGAAAATTGGTCCTAAAAAAGCAATTATGGTTCCCCCCATCCGAAGTCCGGTCTTTACTCGCAGCCGGGCCCAGACTCACTCCAGGATGACATCAGAAAGCAATCTTGAATCTCCCCATATGGCCCAAATGGCTCAGATGCAGGAAACCATTGACATGCTGAGGGAAAGAATGAATGAACTTAGCTGACCTCAGGAGGTGCCTATTCCTCCGTCCATTGGAACTTCTATGACTGAATCAACAAATGGAAACCCTTCAAGTGTCGGGATGAAGAACTCAGTGCCGTATTCGAACCACATTGGCCCAAACTTCGCGATACCGATCTACTACGGACCCTAGATGGGCCCTCAGACCTTCGCCTATAGAGCGTCGGCATATCCTAGCCAGGGGCATATCTATCAGGCCTCATCAGAAGACTCGGCCCCCACTGTACCACAGATCTTCATTCACCTGAAGAGGGTCGTTGCTTCATTAAACGATCCAAATGGTAACCAACCGACCTCGACCACTGAAACCGAAAACAAAGAAAAATATAATGGACCCCATCCAGCCGGGGTTCTAAAAATGGAGGAATTAGAGAAAACCATAGAAGAATTGAAAAGAGAAAAGCCATCCAGGAAAGTAGCGTACAAGAAATTGTCAGCACCACCCCGGGTGGTATATCCGAAAAACTTCGTAGTTCTAGAGTTCACAAAGTATGACGGTGCGGGCCCCGTAGAGTGGCATATTAGCATTTACAAAGAAGAATTGGGAGTCCATACTCGGAACAAAGACCTTTGTCTATAGATGTTTGGGCGATGATTGAAAGGACCTTCTCTTAGCTGGAACATAACCTTGGACCTAGCGCGTATTAAAACATTTAAGGATCTAATAGAAGTCTTCTATGAGAAGTATATGTATAATAAGGATGTCGCATCGGACCGTAATACCCTCTAACAAATACTGAAAAAGAAATATAAAAGCTTCCGGAGGTACACTGCCTGCTGGAGGAAGGAGGCTGCCAAAGTCGTCCCTAGGCTGAGCGAGGAGGCTCAGTTAGAGATATTCAAGTTAATCCAGATGTCTCCATTCTATCGAGATCTTTCAAGCATAGCGGTGGCTTCTTTCGGCAATGCCATCTAGCAAACTGAAGTGATAGATAAAGAAATAAGAAGCGAAAAGATTGAAGGAGTCTCGCCCGATCTGACTAAGAGGCTAGCTTCGCCAAAGAAAAGATAAGACAAGGTAGCTGTCGTTGTTTCCCCCCAGCAAATCATTCACCAAAATAACCCCCAAATTTCCTATTCCCAAAACTACCTGAACCAAAACAACCAGTACCGCAACTATCTCCTGCAAAATCGCCAAAACGAATACTACCCCCAGAACTAACCATATTCCCAAAGTTGTTCTTGCTATTACTAGAATGTACCTCCCCCTTACCAAAACCACACTTCTCATGCCTACTAGACACCCTCTTACTATACTTATCAGCGAAACCTGAACACCCCACCTCAAATTCCTAATCATACCATAAAGCCAAGAACCCAATACCACCCAAGCTATCTACTTCTCACTACTGGGGAAACTTTCAGAACGATGATGAGGAACCACTAGACCTTCCGATCTCAATCATCGAGCTGTACCAGAGTTGTTTGAAGTAGGGGGTGCTGACACCTCTTCCATCATATGAACTTAAGCCTGGGAATAAAACAGCTTCTTCGAATGCTTTCTATGAATACCACTTGGGAACCAGAGGACATGCGACCGAGTAGTTCTTTCAGCTAAATGACAAGATTTGGGAGTTCATACAGGCATGAGCCATCACGTTTCCTAAAGAGTTTGAGACTGGTACGCCAAATTGTCAGCAGAATCCGCTGCCTAAGCATGCCTCTTCAGGGAGTGGTGAAACTGATCTTTAGCAAAAAATTGGCAGAGATGGGAGCGAGTCATGTGTTCGAGGCTCTATTTAAAAAAATCTAAAGGCTAGAAAACTGGGGTTCTTGTTTACTTTCAATTTGATAGGTGTTTTGATAAAATTGGGACATCTTCACGTACTCACATTTCCATCCCATTGGATGAAAAAAGATTTTCTTTGTAACGGCTTTTTAAATTTCAATAATGCAATACTGTTTATCCAAAACTGTGGTCTAATGTTTTAATTTTACTCTTTCAGGCACCCAAAATCGCCTGCATATGTTGTATGTGATGTGTTTGGGTGAGGATGCGAGTACATGATTTTAATACAGAGCTAGATCACGATCCAATGGGACTAGAAACAAAGGAAGATTATGTTTAGCCAAATGATGGAAAGATCTAAAGGGCCACTAACTAAATCCGACTGCAATTCCAGAGTACCGGAGGATTCAAAAATCAAGATTAGCTTTCATTGCCCTAACGATACTTTGATATGTTGTTGCAAGCTGATCAAGCCGTCTTCAGTGCTTCTTTAGTGATTTGATAAAACCGGGTGTAAACATCCTGATTCGCCTGCTGTCAGACCCAATGGAGAAAAAAGAACAGAATCATTCTAGGCTAGTGATCCCAATGAAGAAGCTCTCAAATGTTGCATGAAGGTCTCAATTCGTATAGAAAATCAAGTTCATTGATAAGCTCGGCTGCCCTTGAACCATTGTAAGTTCAATCATCTATTTAAAAAAAAAAGAAAAAAAAAAAGGAAAAGAAAAGAAAATAAAAATAAAAATAAAAAGAGGGGTAATCGAGCAAGAAGCACTGGTGTAAATGTGGAAAAGATTTGAAGAAAAAAGAAAGATAATAGATTGGTTCGTTCAAGTTTTTCGTCTAGGGTCAATTTGGCGAGCAAACAACGTTTTTCAGGATCAAAACTTCATGGATTTGAATGGAATCAGAATTTGTGAAAAGAAACACTAGTAGTGGTCTAGAAATGTATTGGAACCGTATTCCTCTACAATCCGACTCAAGATCTCACAGAAAATTATATCGGGCATTAAAGGTACTCGTTTTAGTAATTTTTGACATTTGTCCTTTTTTGGACTAAATCAGTTTTGCAGAACTTGAGAAAACACAGAGCATGCAGGAGTATTAGAACTCCAAGTATTAAAGCACCTAGAAATTTGAAAAGACAAAAATCCAGTAGTGCAAGCCAAGGAGACCTTGATAAAGGCATGTTGGGCCCTCCTATGAGTTAAAAAGTGAAATCTCAGAAGTAAAAAAAAAGAAGTTTCATCGAACCACCCGAGGCATGTCGGGCCCTAAGTGGGAAAGCGAATCCTCTAAATTCAAATGGAAAAATCTCCCGATACTGTTCCAATCCAAGCGCCATCACCCGAAGCAATTACGGCAGAAAGGGGGGAACAAAATTGCGAGTCGTCAAAGGCGACAAGTTTTTCAGACTAAATTTTTGTGTTGCATGTGTTTTTTTAGAATAGTTACAGGGATCTCAAAGGGACTGAAAGCGTGGATTTCCCTATCACTAGGACTTCTTACCTTCCGACTCAAATTGGAGACTCTTATTGTTGAAAATTCAGAAGCTCTAAATGAGCATCCAAGTATGCGTTTTGCCCAAAGAGAGGCGTTCAGTGAACCACGCTAAACCTGATCCTCGACATAATGCTAAGGTACGTAGGCAACCTATAAAGGTTCGGTCATCTAAGAGTCAGCTCCAGCCGAAGGCTGAGGCATATTTTATATCTTTGTTCTCTCATCTTTGCCTAGCCACAAGCTGGGGCATATTCTATACATCTGGACCTTCTTTTGTCCCCCAACCAAGAGGGCTTGGGCTTGAGCTATTTCCTATCACTCTAAACGATCCTCTAAACGGATACTTGTTCATCATGAGTCATTCTTTTATTACTCTAAACGATCCTCTAAATGGACACTTATTCGTCATGAGTATCGTCATGAGTCTTTTTTTCATTACTCTAAATGATCCTCTAAACGAACATTTGTTCATCATGAGTATCGTCATGAGTCTGTTTTTCATTACTCTAAACAGACACTGGTTTGTCATGAATATCGTCATGCGTATTTTTTTTTCATTACTCTAAACAATCTTCTAAACGAACACTTGTTCGTCATGAGTATCGTCATGAGTCATTTTATTTTATTTGTTCTGTCATTGAAAAATGCACTTCGAAAAAAATCAGAAAATGGGACATTCAAAATGACATGATCTCCTATCTTTGTCAAACAAGTAACTCACATGACAAAGAGGAGTAGCTGTAGACCCGACATTTTGACCGTCCCGCAAAAAATTTATACTTTATTTTAAAATTCATTTTGTTTTATTTTAAAAAAAAAAATAGAGAAAAAAGAAAAGAAAAAATGAAAAATAAAATAAAAATAAAACAAAAAATAAACAAAAAAATAGAAAAGAAAATGTTTCCTTGTCAAAATATGATTAGGTTTCCCTTTCCTTCTAGGTTTTGTTTTCTTTTCCTCGCTAAATTGGGACAAGGGTTTCCTAGGATTTCTAGGATTTTTCACTCCACATTTTTCCTATTAATAAGACCTTCCTACTCATAGTTTATACACACAAAAATTCAGAGAGAAACCCTTTGGGGAGATTCAGAAATTGAGAGAAAAAAATCCTTAGAGAGTGATTCTCATCGTAAACCCTTACGGGAAGCTGTCTGTGCGAGAGAAAAGCCCGAGCATCGGGATTCTTGGCCTAGATGAAAAACTCTAGGATAAGATTCCTCATTCTTGATCTGAATCTTTGAGCGTTTAGACGAGGACACCCGTATCTCGCTGTTTTATTTTTTATTTTTTTCTGCATTTTTTTTTATTATAATAAAGTGGAAAAGCTAAAAAGACAAGTCGTTCGATGATCCGATGAAAATGCCAGAGTGAGTTTCTCGTGCTTAAACCTAACTCCGAGCGTTAGGTGAATGATATTTTTATTATTTATTCTGCTGAATTTTTGTATTTTTCTATATTTTTTTAATTTTAATTTTTATTTTATTCTTCCTATTAAAAAAAAACAAAACAAAAAAAAAACTTTTATTGGTAGAAATTAATCCTTACAAACTTTAAGTTGAATTCGATGATTCGATAAATCGTGGGAGAGTTTTCCGTGGCCTTGTTTTCCATTCCCCAACCTGAGTGGAATTTAGAATTGAATGATTTTAGCAAATATCTTCCCTCGGTATATTTTTCGTGGGATTTCGTTTAAGTTTCAGAAAGATTAATTTCAACTAAATTATTTCCGCGAATCTCCCTTGATTCTCATATCCATAGAATTTGAGGGAATTTCAAATCGAGACTTCTTTAAATTAATTAGGCAAACTTAAAATTAATATTTTTACATCCATCTAGCATATTTACTTCTTGCATTATTTAGACGGTATGTTTAGTACACTTTCACTGCTCGCACATTTTTTTTACACATATTTTTTTTTTTAATTTCATAAATCCATGTTCATTTTCATATCTAGTCACGACACGTGTACCACTTATGTTTTTTGTTCTAATTAAATCATTGTCACATATAATCAGGGTAATTCACGTAGTATTCATATCAGTTTGTATTGATATATTTAAATTAAATCCTTTAGTTTTTTTTTGGTTATTTTTTGCATATAAAATAAAATTCATATAATCTTAGTTTTTGCATTCATATTTTCGTATTTATTCACTTATTTGATTTTACCCATTTAAAGTAAAGAAATATTTACGAAACATACATAAAAAACCCCGAGAACCATCCTTGTCGAATCTTTAATATTCGATAAGAGGTTATACTAGGAGAACATTCCCAAAAAATCCAAAAACTTGTCCCACCTTATTTGTGAAAATACCGAAAAAAATTTATAAGAAGGAAATGATTTCAAAATAAAATAAAACACTCGGACTAAACTAATTGGACTTAATTGGACATAAGGTACCGTTTTCGGATGGACGTCTTGGGGTGCCTAACACCTTCCCTATGCGTAATCGACTCCTGAGCCTTTAAATGAAACTTTGGTTTGACGGTGCCTTTTTTGGAGTCAATTTTCACTTAGACCATTTAAATTGTTTTTCTAAAAATTCGGTGACCTAGCACACCATTTAAATCTTATGCTAGGTGCCGACTCATCAATTTTTTAAACGGCATAAGTATTTTTTTGAGAAAACTGGCACTTTAAAACCCCCTTCTCTTTAAGCTATTTATTATTTAATATTCTTTTCCTCTCGGGAAATCGGGCCGCATCAGTACGATAACTCATTATATTAAAAACTATTGCAAGTAATCACGCAATTACTGAATTTTGCTTTGTTCTTTTCATGATTAAATTCCACCACCATGATCGTCTCTTTTAGAGCTCAAAATGATATCGCAATCGTATTTTTTTGTATCATATGAATATAATTCATATTGAATTCACATGTACACTAAAAAAAATACTATAATTATGATTAATGTTAAATTCTAATTTTTTGACATAAAATTGAATTTACTTGAAATAATTTTCAATCTAAAAATATAAAATGATCATAAACATATTGTGCATAAATGTTGAATATAACATGTATTACAATTGGGGTTTATCCTACTTACCTCCCATGTCATTCTATAAATATCGGTCAACCATTTACCATTTTCAGTTAAAGACCACTTTGCCATTTAAAGATAATCAAATAATTAAAAACTAAAATACATAAATAACCCTTTAAATTATTTTATATATATTTTCATCAATTACCTTTTTACACTAATATCCCTATTTTTAAAAAATAAAAATAAAAATTAACCTTTTTTCATTTACAAAAAATAAACGAGAATAGCAGCTCGGTCATTTTCTTCTTGATTCCCTCTCTCTTTCTCCCACCATAACCTATTTCTAATCCTCTTCATTCCTCTCACTTTCTCACTCCGGCAGGTGTCAGATCTATGTCGGTAAACACAAATTCGACACCATGTCGCAGAGAGAGAGAGAGAGTGAGAGTAAAGAAGAAGAGGAAAATGAGATAATGGATAGGAACAAATTCATCAGGGAAAATATTATCAACACTCGCCACTTTTCGAATCCTTTAAGAACCGTTCTACAATCTCCCCTACACGATCTCAATAATCGTTCAAACCAAAGTCTCCCTTGATCAGATCTCATCTTTTTTTCGTCTCAACGATCTCAACCCCAACGTCGTTGAGAAGCTTTCAAGAGCAATTTGTCATTCCAACACAGTGATTGAGGTCGTTGATAAGAATTTTTCACGGGATTCATCATTTGTGAACGTAACCCTAAAAAACATAAATTTCAAAATCGATCACGGAATGAGAGTCACTATCTATGGTATCGTCAAAGCCAAAAAAGTCAAGCCCGATTTCATCGCACACATTCGATGGTGGTAGCGAATGGGGTGGGGGTGGTAGCGGTGGCCGGGAAAGTAGGGGTGGGGATGGGGTAATGAAATTGTTTAAAAAATAGAGGTCAAAAGTATATTTTTAAAAATAGGGCTCTTAGTGATTTTTTTTTAAATAATATCTTTTTTCTAAGATCGCGATCTCTTTAATTCCCCTACATTGCAACCACTCGATATCGCCGCCTCCTTGAAAAACAACACTACCTTCTTGAAAGTCATGATCATGAAGGAATTCAAAATTCACGACGAAAAACTGAAAAGTCCCTAAAAACCTCCTAAAAATATAAGGTAGTATTGCTTTTCAAGGAAGCGGTAACGTCGAGTTGTAACATGGTAGGGGAATTAAAGAGATCACAGTCATAGAGACAGAGAGACTTGTCCAGGATGTCCTCGTCCATGACTGCCTCAATGGTGCATGTTTGTGGTATGACACGTCCAATTCGCACCAAGTCAAACCAAAACATGTCTAAATCAAACCACCAATTGATAACAAAACTAAAAAATCCCAAAAAACTTCCTAAAATAGAAAACCCATAAACTTAAACCAAAACATGTCCAAATTGGACCACCAATTGATAACAAAATTGAAAAATCCCCAAAAACCTCCTAAAATAGAAAAAACCCACAAACTCCAAGAATACCCAATGCAATTTCTTTGAATTTTGCACAACCAAAGACAAAAGTATAAAAAAAATCACATAGTAACATCATAAGAAACATACCTAGGGTTTAAGCGAAAAACAAACAATAGATGAAGAATTCTATTCCAAATCTTCTTCAAATCCAACTCAAACAAATACTAAGAAGCTTCCAATTAGGTCGAAGCACAAAATCCCCTCTTCGCATTGCGTAAATGTATAGTTAAAAGTCTCATGTGTTGGGTTTTAAGATAGAGAGTATTCAAATTCGACAAAAAAAAAAAGAAAAAAGGTGGTAGTGGCCTCGGTTCTGTAGAAGGGCTGGTGATTGTGGAAAACAACAGATAAAAAATCATTGATGGATGGCGGCGATGCCCTACAAGAAAGAGACGCTGAAAGCAAGAAAGAGAGGAGAATCAGGGAAGAGAGGGACAAAGAGAGAGAGAGAGAGAGAGAGAGAGAGAGAGAGAGAAGCGTGATTTGCTTTATAGAAGATGGTGATTGTACGATTTGCAAAACGGAAGAGTGAAGATCGTTGACTAGATCTGGTGAAGTATGAGAAAAAAAAAAGACATACTTGTAGATGGATAAGGCGATGGTTCGACTGTAGTAACGGTAGCCTGGAAGGAGGAGACGTTGAAAGTGAGATAGGAGAAACAGTGGAGTAAGAGAGAAAGCGAGAGAGAGATAGAGAGAGAGGCACAATTTGTGTACACGGTGTAGGAGCTGGGTCGTAGGAGGTGGGAAATGGAAGATGGGAGGTGGATCATGGGAGTGACGGTTGTGAAAGGGTTTGAGAATAAAAAATAAAAGTAATCTCAGCCATCCATTTCATAGGATTCAATCCGAACTATTAAAATATATATCCATCCTGATTTATGAATTATATATGCATGCATATAAAAGTCCACTTCTATTTATGATTATTTATTCCGATATCTGGAGTCCATCAAAAGTCACTACTTTGGGTAGGTAACATTGGTTTGTAATGTTTATTGATGATTATACCAGGATGACATAACTTTACTTGATGAAATCAAAAAGTGAAGTGAACTCAATATTCCTGAAATTTCATAAAAGCATTAAAACTCAGTATAATAGAAAAATCCAAATTCTTCATAGTGATAATAATGGAGAATATTAGAGTACTGAATTTCAACATTATTTGGAAGTACAAGGAATGATCCATCACACCATTTGTTCCACCATGCCTCAATAGAACGGGGTGGTGGAGTGAAAAAATTGACACTTGTTGGTAGTTCTTTGAGCTTTGCTAATCGAAGCCCATATGCCTTTGTCTTATTGGGGACAAGTTTTAATGTCTGTAGCTTATTTAATCAATCGGTTACCTTCCAGCAGTCTCAATGTCAAAAAACCATTCCAAACTCTTAATGATAAGATTGTTGTTCCATCTGTCTTAAGTTTAACTCCTCAAGTCTTTGGATGTATGGTGTTTGTACATCTACATAAGCATCAACACACCAAGTTAACTCCTTAAGCATTGAGATGTATTTTTGTTAGGTATGCAATGCATCAAAGGGGATATCAGTGTTATCATCCTCCAACATATCGACTATTTATCATGATGGATGTTGTTTTCATTAAAGATATAATGTACTTCGCCATGCCTAAATTTCAGGGGGAGTACCGAAAAGAAATTCAAAGTCTAGATTATGATAACCAAGATGTGGGAAACTTGGAGATAACTAATATAACATTGGATTCCAGTAGCAATGACTCATATACTAGAGTAAATGAGAAAACGGGTGAATTGGATTTAAGTGGTATGATATTATATCAAAATCGTGATGAGAACCAAATAACTGAAGAGGTGGATCATCCTCCAACTTAGCCAGAAATCGAGATTTATGAAAATATAGCTTCATCTCCGGTCGACATATCACACCAATCATTTATTGAAGATGTTCCTGAACCGCACAAAAGACAGTTACCACAACACCGCACGAGCGGTATTCCTAAATCCACATATGAACCTAAACTCTCTATTAAAGTAAAATATCCCATGAGTCATTATGTGTCCAACCATCATTTGTCAAAATCAAATATGTCATTTGTGAATCAATTATCTGGTGTATCTATTTCTAACAGTGTGCATGAAGCCTTATCTAATCCTAGGTGGAAAGTAGCTATGAAAAAAAAAAGATAAAATCTCTGGAAAAAATGAAACATGAGAACTAGTTTATCCTCCACCAGGAAAGAAACCAGTTGGATGTCGGTGGATTTACACCATGAAGTATAAGGCTGATGGCACAATTGAACTCTTTAAAGAGAGATTGGTAGCAAAGGGATACACTCAAACCTACGGGATTGATTACATATAAACATTTGCACTTATAGCCAAAGTTAACACAGTTCATATTCTGTTGTCTTCAGCTGCAAACTTGAATTCTCTATTAAAACAATTTGATGTAAAGAATGTTTTTTTACATGACGAATTATCTGAAAACGTCTACATGGATCTCCCACCGGGATGCATGATACCCAAATGACATAGTCAGAAGGTTTGCAAACTAAAGAAATCATTGTATGGTGATAGGTGTAAATTGCCTATCTATTTCTAATTCGAACATTGTTAGTTTTCAAGTATGTTTAGTACGTTTTAATATGTTTTTTTGTGTTTTTATATAAATCAGGTGTTTGAGGTGAAACGGGATAAAAATGGATCAAAAACGATCACATCGGATCAAAGACGGTGGAAGAACAGTGGAAAAAGGGCAAAGAAACTGAAATTAAGAACCTGCAGCCACCACCGTGGCGACCAAACCACCGCCACGGCGGTCAAAGTATAGAGAAGGCCTTAACTTACTGCAAATCAACCACCGCAGTGGTGAACCCATCCTCGCGGCGGTGAAATTACTGGAAGAAACAGAAAAGGCCATCACCTTAGCGGACAAATCCACCGCCTAGGCAGTGAAAATGTAGAGAAGTCCCTAAATCCACCGCTGACTCCACCACCTAGGCGATCATCAAGTCGACCTACCTACCGCCGCGGCAGTGAATTCCACCATCGTGGCAGTCCCTCTGCACCAGATTTTAGATATTTATTAGATATTTTTCCTATTTATACCCTTTCCACTTCTCTCCTCCAGCTATGAGAGCACCATTAGGGTTCGGATATTTTAGAGAGAGGTTTTGGGAGTACTCAACCAATTCCGAAGGAGAATAACACGTTGCGATAAAGGAGAAGCAATCTCGAAGCGTTTTTAGCGGCAAATCTTCGAACTAGGCTAAGTTTCTTTCGTTTCTTCTTTATTTTCTTAACTTCGATAGTTAGTTGAGCATGTTTAAATCCATTTTCATTGTATAACTGGCCATGTCCATAAGCTAAATTGGTTTTTGTCTAGGGATTAATATAATTTATAAAAGTGTAGTTTTATTTGAGTTTGTATTTCGTTAATGTGTGTTTTATAATAATTTCGATTGTGTTTGTCGTGTTGTAATAATATTATTCTTGTTTAGATAATTAGAGAATATGGGGTTTGACACTCAGGAGAAGTAACTCTGAATTCGGATTGGGATAAACACAACACGACAATCTAACGACCCAGGAGGGCGTTAAAAAGTGTGCAATCAAAGACGTTGGGGCGAGACTCACGTGACCTAGTATCGTTAAGACGTTGAGGGAAACTTCTTCATTGACAAGAAGTCATGTATTCACTCATCTTACACTCAGGAAAGGTGGCGAATGAGTTTACAAACCGAGATTGTCGGATACCCGAACGCCAACGTAAACTAAAACGAGACCAACCATGTTTTTGTAAACAAAGTTAATCCCTAGGCAATACTTTCCCTAAAAAACTCATATTAGTATTAGTATAGTTTAATTAATATTTTAGTATTAGTTTATATTAATTTTATATACATTTGTTTTAGCTTAGATAAAGTTAGGTCATGATAAACGTGGTACTCAATAATAATCAAAACCAATCTCTGTGAACACGATACCCTTACTCTCCCCACCTTTACTACAACTTAATCTCGTATACTTGTGAGTGAAAGTAGCGTCGTATTTACGCACTACCAAGTTTTTGGCGCCTTTGTTAGGGATTGTGTTTTTTATTATTATTGATATTGCGAGTAAATTACCCGATTTTACTTTAGGCATTTTTTTTGTATATAATTTTTTTATTTGTAGTTTTTGTTTTTTTTCTTTTCTTATGAAGGGTACTCGACGATGTTAGATCAACGAGTATTGATGCATTTCTTTCAATGAGATTCCAAGCCATTTTATAATGCTTGGGATCGATACAAGGAATTGCTACTCCGGTTTCTGAACCATAGCCTCCGGACGGAGTGTCAACTCTTTAATTTTCTTGACGGGTTACAAGCCGCAACCAGAATATGGGTATAAGGATGAATTGCTAGCACCTCGTTCTACGACCTAACTACGGACGAAACCATTTGGTCATTAGAGGATTTGGTGGCCTTTGATTTTCAGAGTTGGAATTATTCACTAAGTCACCTAAAATTGGGGGATTTTTCCAACACCTTGGCGCCATAGATTGATAATTCCAATCGCGAAAATGAGTTTTCCCCCAATCTGGAAGAAATACTCGTAACTGTTATGGGAGAAACTCAGAAATTGTTAAGAGAGATGCATGACCGGATCAACGAGCATGAGGATTGTCTTGATCATATCGAGACGGTCTACGCTGACATTGATATGACCATAACGTCTCTTCGGACACAAATCGATCAGCTTATCTGCTTTGTTGAGGCCGAGACAGAGACGGTGGCACTGAGAGACAAACAAGTCGAATCCTATTGTGAAAGCCATCGGGAGGAATTGAAGACAAGCGGGAGGTACTTGGGTGAGATCGATGAAAATTCACATATTAATCGTTGTGAATTTTCACCGTTTGAATTCTAACTCATGACGTCACAGTCAATCCAAGAGGAGCACATCTACAAGGATCCGATATGGCTCACTTGTCCCTCGCCGCTGATAGCAATGTCCTTTCATCCCACCAAGTACATGAGCCGATGATGCATGTCGTTGAAAGATCGAGCCGAACAAGGCAACATCTCGCCAAGCTTGAGAGCATTGATAACCAAGACCCGTATGTAGTGTTATTTGACACGTACTATGGGCGGAAGCCACTCTTTGACGAACACTTCGGCGTGTCGGGTTGACAACCATAAACCAAGCACTTCTTGGGAGGCAACCCAAGGAAAATTAAATTAGATCCATCTCCGCCGATTTAATTCGGAAGCGAGATTCTCTCGCCTCCCAGGTATGTGTTCTAAACCCTTGTTTTCATTATCATGCTATAAACTGTCATTGGGATCGCTGATAGGGTTGTTGTGATCATTACCTGTTTAAGTCAGGTGTGATGTGTTAGTATAGTATTATGTGTTTAGTTATAGTTTATGTTTTAGTGTTTTTATGTGTGCATGTTTGTTTAGGGTAGTTTTTGTACATGTGCTGAGTTTTGACTTCATTTGGGCCATTACCCGATGATGAGTCTGTCCCCTAATTGTTTATTGAGGTCGAGCGTAAAGCTCATGCATGTATGTTCTGTGTGCTCAATGTTATGTTTTAGTAATAGTTATTATAGATCCTACTTGCACGAGCACGTAAACTCATTATATAACTCTCTAATTGATTTCAAAACGATTATCTGTCACCTAAATTCATGACATTAGGGTTTCTAGAACTTGATTTCAGGGAAATTCGAGGCGAAATCCTAGGCGCAGTAGTTCGGAATATATGATTTAGGCATTCATTTGATCGCTTGAGCCTTTTGAAGCCTATCTTGCAATATTATTATCCCTCGTTACCCTGTCGAAGCCTTTAAACCATTTTAATTATGAATACTTAACCAATACCATGTGACCGATTAAACTTCTTTCCAAACCTATATCGTTGAACCGAAGGCACAAATTTGAGAGAATCAAGTTAGCAGTTGCAAATGCTACTTGAATTGGGCGGTTGGGTTTAGGGTGAACTTTATATTAGTTCGGTATTCAAATACTCAATTGTTTTTTTTGTTCATTTTTCACACATCCCTTAAATTGTACAAAACAAATAAGTTTGGGGGTGTGTTTGTGTTTGAAAAAAAAAACAAAAGAATCAAGTGTACATACGTTTTTATTTTCCGTTTCTTTTTGACAAGTGAGTACAAAGTTCTTAAATTTATGTTCAGGGTTGTTTCAATTATATCTATGGGGTTTCGAGAGTGAGAAATAACCAAGCATGTGCCTCGGGTATCGTCACGTTAACAATGATTAACTTGTTTTGTATTTCCAATATATTAGTGGCCATTATTCCAAAACAGAACCAAGACCTAATGATCTCCTTAAACTTCCAAGCCTACATTAGTGGATAATAGAACCCGTTCAAGCCTCTGGACTCCCTATACCCTCAGGTTTTTTCTGTCATGCGCTTATATGGTAGATAATCCAATCCAATTAACGAATAGTTATATATTTGAGTTTTAAGCGCACACACGTTGACAGGATCTATAATGATGCTTACTATTATAAATGTTGAAATTCTAGAACACTACATGGTATGTTTTATGCTTGAACTTGGTAGGATTAGGGGCCGATGAGGGATAATTCGTTTGGCCGGTAGATGATACTCAAATTTGCACATATTTGTTTTTCGTGTTTTTCATTTTTAGTTTTTAGTTGTTATATTTTCTTTTATTGCGTGGGTGTTTTGCTCGAGGACTAGCATATGGGCTGAAGCACTCTCCTACAACATGGTTTGGAAGGTTCACAAAATCTATGATAGCCTTTGGCTACCATCAAAACAACTCATATCATATTTTTTTTCTCAAAAGGAAGCAAGGTAAAGTAATTGGGCTCATTGTATATGTGGATGATATGGTGGTTATAGGGAATGATCCTAATGAAAGGAAAGCCTTGCAAAGTTACTTGTCCAAAGAATTTGAAATGAAAGATATAGGCCTTCTAAAATATTTTCTTGGAATTGAAGTATCCAAATTTAACAAAGTGATAGTTCTGTCTCAAAGAAAATATGCTCTAGAGCTATTACGAGAGACTTATATGCTAGCATATCAACCAATTGATATACCAGTAGGAGAAGGTCTAAAGTTATGTGTTAATCCCAACCAGGTACAAGTTGACAAAGGAAGATACCAAAGACTTATAGGGATATTGTTGTACTTATGTCATACCAAATCAGATCTAACTTATGCCTTGAGTATTGTCACCCAGTTTATGCATAATCTTGGAGAACAACATATGAATGCAGTTATTCGCATTTTTGGGTACCTAAAGTTTACTTCGGGAAAAATAGTATTATTCACTAAAAACACAAACCATCAAAGAATAGAAGCCTATATTGATGTTGATTGGGCTGGTGATGTAGGTGACAGGTGGTAACCTTGTGACATGGAAAAGTAAGAAACAAAATATTATAGCTCGCTCAAGTTTAGAAACTGAATTCAATGGTTTGGCAAATGTACTTTGTGAGACATTATGTCTAAGACTTCTTTTACAAGATTTGAGTTATCTATCTGATCAACCTATCCGACTATTTTGCGGCAATAAAGTAGCATGTGACATCGCACATAATCCAGTTCAACATGACCGCTCAAAAAACATTGAGGTCGACAAAGTTAGATGGAAATATTGTAGAGTTGCCTAAGAGAGGATCAATTTTCTGACATCCTCACCAAAATAGTCTCAAATCGGGTATTTTTAAAAAATTTAGTCAACTTGGGTATGTGGGACATCCATGCACCAACTTGAGGTAGTGTGTTAAATAAGGCTGAAATTGTATGTGATTATACTTTCCTAATTTAGATTCTATAATTAGGGAGATGATTTGTGTAATAGCTTGATTCTAGGGTTGCCCTAGAATCAAACTATATATATATACCCTTGTACTATCTAAGAGATTAATATGAGAGATTAAAATACAATTTCAAGAGAGACGATGAGAGCGAGAGAGAGATGAGAAGTAGAGGAGTGAGAAAGAGAGAGAGACAGAGAGAAAAAGCACGATCTATTGTTTAGAGGATGGTGATTGTACGATTTTCAAAACGGTAGAGGGAAGACCGCTGACTAGATCTGGTAAGGTATGACTAGAAAAAGAAGGCATACCTATAAATGGATAAGGCAATGGTTCGATGGTAGCGACAATGGCCTGCAAGGAAGAGACGCTGAGAATGAGAAAGAAAGAGAGAAAGAGGTGCAATTTGTGAAGATGGTGTAAAAGTTGGGTCGTGAGAGGTAGGAAATGGAAGTACTTGTGGGAGGGTGACCGTGGAAGGGATGGTTGTGAAAGGGTTTGGGAGAAAAAAAAAAAAAAGTAATCTCAGCCATCCATTTCACAGGATTCAATTTGGACCATTAAAATATTTATCCATCTTGTTTTATTAATTGAATTATATATACATGCATATATTGTATTACTTTCAAAATATAAGTCTGGGATTATTCCATTATAATTCAAAAGGCTTTTGTCATGCTAAGTGTTCTCTAAACAGGATTCTATTAAATTTAGAAAACTATTCTATATTTGTTGATTTTAAATCTTGGACGACCCCAACGGTATGATCTGGTCATTGCTGGTGGAGATCTTTTTCCGCGTCGGGATGAGGATTGAAAGGTTCGAGATCAGTCTGTCCAGCCCGAGATGGGCGGAGTCGGAGCGATCTAGGATGGATTTCAAGTGGTGAGGCAACCTAGGAGTCTTCTAATCCTTGGAGAGTCTTCATCAAGAAAGGAATGGATCCGAGCTGGGATGGGTCCGAGCTGCCACTTGCACAAAAGACTTGTGGGATGGATTCGGTGTGTCCCCTTCGGCATAAGAATTAGCACTCAGGGGGAAGATTTAAATATGCTACAATGTGAAAGCTGAGCAAATTCATGTACCTTTGGGCATTGGTATGCCCTATTTTATACAGGCAATAGATTGATTAGTTTAGCAGCTTAAGCAAGGATTAGCATCCCATCTTGGCGCTTAGCCAATAAGAGGGTGAGTGGAGAGTTTAATATTGTGGGCCTAAGCTTTTTAGCTCCTTTACAGAGGCCCGTGGCAGGGAATGTTAGCATGTGGAAAAGTGGTCTGGCCCATGATCTGAGAAGGATTCTTTCTATAGCCCGCGATGGGAAAAGTTTCATCCCCTGCCCTTCTCGGATAACTAGAAAAGGGAAAGTGAAAGTTTTGAAGAGTTTCTTTCCCTACCCTTCCAAGATAGCCAGAAACAAGAAGGGGGCGTTTCATTGAGGAGCTTGTGGAGTTGATTTCTGAGATGGGTGGTGATGGCGTAGAGAACCATGTCGAGATAAGAAAAGGATTCCCCATCTTGACGACGGCTGGCCAGCTCTTTCCGGAGAATATTGCTTTCAAGGTCTTGAGGTGACTGGCATGGGCTGAGATGTGCCCTTTCTCGAAAAAATCTTCACACTTAATCTTTTGTAGGGTCGGGCCCTATTCGAGTGTTAATGACACGTGGCAATTCTTCATTGGTTGCGCGGGAGTGACCATTTTTTCACACATCATTTTCACCCTAGGACCTAGTGTTCAGAAGGAACTTTGAGGTACTGGGGACTCTATTCTAAGCTTTTTTTCGAGATCATGGCGCTTCTATGGAGTATTCCAGGATGTTTATACTTTTTTGGACTTTAAAGACGTGTAGCTTAGGGAACAAAACTTTTTCCGAGAAGGAAAATAAGCAGCCCCAAGATGGGAATAGTTTTCCCGAGAGCGGTAACGGTTAGCTCATCAGAGGCCCACGAATATCATGCACATCCCATCAGGTTTGTGCCTCTTCAATTATCTTGACACTCCGCCTGCACAGCCGATGGATAGAGGACACGCATCCGTACGGTTCTAAATGATGCGCCGCTCCAGGCTATTTAAACCGTTCGCTGACGCGATGGTTCGAATGGTCAGGGCCCCCTATATAGAGTGGGCATCCCAAGCTCATTTTTACACTTTGAGCAATTTCAGGAGCACCCTCTCCTTCCCGGAAGATACCCATTTTCTTCTTACCATGTCTTATATTTCTTCATCTTTCTCTTCTCGGTCTTCGTCAGGGTTTTCTTCAGGGTCAGCCTCAAGGTCTGGCATGGGTTTAAGGTCTGTTACCCTTAAACTGGCACTATCAGCTTCCCCACCCCGGCGGGTTGATCCCGTTCTAGCATTGCCCCTTGCCCAAAGAAATAGACAGGTTCTTCCACCAGTTCTGGGCCCTCTAGTCATCATAACAAGAATGGTGGTGCTGGGCCTTCTGGTGGCCCGACCATTGAGGTTAGCTCGGGCCAAGAAAGAGAGGTTTGGTCCGGAAGGGATGTGAGCAATTTCACCTTCCCGAAGGGGGTGGAGATCCATCTTGCCCTTCCTGATGAGAGGGCTTGCACTCTCTCTCAGGGTTCCATCACCGTATACATGGAGCACCTGCATAGTAGAATAAGGTTCCCGATCCATCTGTGGATACGATCCCTTTACACAGAGTATCAGTTGTGTCTGTCCCAGCTTTCTTCGAACTGTATGAGGGCCTTCATGGCCACGTACATTATTTGCAAGGCAGCGGGGATTGAGTCGTCTATCGATCTCATTAAGTCCCTTTTCTTTCCCACGTCTTTGTCATCCAGGAAGCGTTGGTGTTATGTGGCAGCTAGGTAGTAGTTTCTCTTGGGTCTGGAGTCCTCCGACAAGAACTCGAAGCCCCAATTCTTTTTTCTAGGACCCACCCGTTGGGAATTTAGCCCAATAAAGGAGGAGGTCCACCCTATCCCAAGGGAGTGGGGTACTGTAGGTGAGATAAAATTTGTTTGCGAACAACGTTTTGGTTGTGTAATCCTATGGTAGCTTGATTGTTCATCTATGTCCTTTTGTGTGTTGTTCCAAAGAAAGTACGCGATACGAGAGTACAACTGAGCCCACTGATTCAATAACGAAAGAAAGTGATCCTCAACACAGAGTTTAAAAATGTCGAGCACCTATGGGAGTCGACCCTGTACGATCGCTATTTTTATCGCGCCCTAGGCCTGTCAATACCAGACATTGACCCAAATACCAAGAATGGTAAAATCTCTCCCTTTCTCAAAACTTTTTGAAAACTTGGAATTTTTTAGCTCTTTTTCCTTCTTTATTTATTTAACTGTCATGGTGCTCCCTTTGCAGAGATGGACAAAGTTGCATTGAGAGGGATGTTGATAGATAAAGTCACGAAAGAAGCCGCCGTCAAGGGGCAAGCTTCCCAGCCCCAAGAGGGGGCCCTACTAGAGGGAGTCCCTGAGAGATGAGAGCCAACTACAGCATGGAGTTCCCGTATGATACCCCGAGATAGGTAGAGGTAATCCCGAGGAAGACAACACTAAGGAGAGAACAACCAAAGAGGGAGGCGTCGGCGAGGACGAGGGCCATGGAGAGAAGAAAGATATCATCGTAGCCAAAACCAGCCTTCCCGCCCCTGGCCAAGAAGAGCGGGGCAGGAAAGGGCTAGGATAAAGGGAAGAACAAAGCGGTGGAAGTAGAGGTTGAGGGACAAAAAAGATCCAGAGTAGAAAAGATCATTTTAGAGGTCATTTCGTATACAAAATGCGTGATTTTCCATCCCTAGCTGGACTTAGTGAATTCCAAGATCAGTCGTCAACAAGTGAGATACTCTCTATAACTTGTTTTTCGTTTCTGAAGTAATGTTTGATCCGCTCCCCGTTAACTCAGAAAATTCGTCCGTCATCGCCTTCCAATTCGACGGAGCCGAATAGAAATACATGCTTGATCCGGAACGGCCTGGACCACTAGGACTTCAATTTTCTAGGTAAGAGCCTCAGCCGTGAATTGAACAATAGAACTTGCTGACCTAGGCTAAACTTTTTCCTCACTATCTTCTTGTCATGCCACCTCTTCGTTTTGTCTTTCTAGAGCTTGGCATTTTCATATGCTTCGTTCCGGAATTCCTCCATTTCATTGAGTTGGAGGAGACATTACTCACCTGAAGCTTTTAGATCGAAGTTCAATTTCTTTATCATCCAAAAGGCGCGGTGCTCCAACTCGACTGGCAAGTGACACGCTTTTCTAAACACCAACCGATACGGCGATATGCCGATCGATGTCTTAAAAGCCGTGCAGTAAGCCTACAGTGCATCATCCAACTTCACTACCCAATCCTTACAATTAGAATGAACTGTTTCTCCAAAATTTGCTTGATCTCCCTCTTTGACACTTTGGCTTGGCCGTTTGTCTACGGATGGTATGGCAGCGCCACCTTATGCCTCACCCCATACTTTGTAAACAAAGTATTGAACATTTTGTTACAACAGTGGGTTCTTTCATCACTAATTATGGCCCGAGGTGTCCCGAATCGCGTCATGATATTTCTCTAAAAGAACTTAAAAACCACTTTGGCATCATTGGAAGGCGTCTCCATAGCTTCGACCCACTTAGACACGTAGTCCACCGCCAACGGAATATACTCTTGATCGAATGACGATGGAAACAGTCCCATGAAGTCTATACCCCGTACATCAAACAACTTTAATTCAAGAATAGACATCAGTGGTAATTCATGTCTTCTTGAAATATTACCCACCCGTTGGCATCGATCACAAGTTTTCACAAAAGTATAAGCATCTCTAAACAATGATGGCCAGTAAAAACCTAACTGAAGCCCTTTTGCGGTAGTCCGAGTCACTCCAAAATGACCACCACAAGGTGATGAATGGCAGTGATAAAGAATACTTGCCATCTCTCCCTTTGGAACACATCATCGGATCACCGGATCAACACACTTCTTGAATAGTAATGGCTCGTCCCACATATAGTGCCTCGAATTGAACAGAAATTTCTTCCTTTGGGCACTTGTAAGATCCGGTGGTAATACTTTACAGGCTAGAAAATTGATGATATCCGCAAACCACAGAAGTGTAGTGTCAATTTTGAACAACTGCTCATCAGGGAACACCTCCGTAATACAGGACTCATCATCGACGTCCTCCTACACCAGCCGTGACAAATGATCAGCAACCACATTTTCGCTCCCTTTTTTGTCTCTTATCTCCACATCAAACTCTTGTAATAAGAGAATCCACCTGATTAGATGCGGTTTGGCGTCTTTCTTGGTGAATAAGTACCGGATGGCGGCATGATCCGTATAGATGATCACATTGGATCCTATAATGTAGGATCGAAACTTATCGCATGCAAAAACAACTGCCAACATATCTTTCTCGGTTGTAGTGTAATTCTCATGCGCATCGTTCAAAGTCTTGCTTGCATAATAAATGGATCGGAAGATCTTCTCCTTGCGTTAGCTTAAATCCGCTCCAACTGCATAGTCGCTAGATTCGCACATTATTTCAAATGGCTCGTTCCAATCTGGAGCAACTATTATAGGACCCATGATCAACTTTTCCTTCATTGTATTAAAATCTTTCAAGCAAGCTTCGTCAAATTCAAATGGGGCTTTATTCTTGAGTAAGTGACACAACGGTTTCACCGTCTTTGAAAAGTCTTTGATAAAGAGCTGGTAGAAGCTGGCATGTCCCAAGAAACTATAGACTCCCTTCATATTTATCAGATGTGGAAGTTTTTTAATTATTTCAATCTTGGCTCGGTCAACCTCGAGCCCCTTCGAAGAGACTCGATGACCAAAGACTATTCCTTCTTTAACCATAAAATGACACTTCTCTTAGTTGAGAACCAAGTGTTTTTCTTCACAACGATCGAGAACAAGCATCAAGTTGTACAAGCAATGATCAAAGGACGAACCAAAAACTAAAAAGTCATCCATGAAACCTCCATAATGTCTTCCACCATATCCAAGAATATCGCCATCATATACCATTGGAATGTGGCCAGTGCATTGCATAGACCAAACGGCATACGTCGATAGGCAAACGTTCCATACAGGCATGTAAAGGTAGTCTTCTCCTGGTCTTCCGATACTATGGATATTTTATTATACCCTGAGTAGCCATCAAGAAAGCAATAATGATCATAGCCAGCAAGACGATCAAGCATTTGATCAATGAATGGAAGCGAAAAATGATCTTTCCTTATTGCCTTGTTCAATCTTCGATAGTCAATACATACTCGCCATCTAGTGATGGTTTATGTCGGAATAATATCATTTTTCTCATTTTTCATAACCATCATGCCACATTTCTTTGGCACCACCTGCACCAGACTAACCCAATAGCTATCGGATATAACATAAATAATTCTAGCGTTCAAGAGCTGCAACACCTCCGCTCTAATGACTTCTTTCATTGCCTAATTTAGCCTCTTTTGATGCTCAATGGAAGGTTTAAACAAATCCTCCATTAAGATCTTATGCATGCATATTGTTGGGCTAATTCCTTTAATGTCAGAAATAGACCACGCAATGGCGGATCTATGCCGTTTCAGAATTTTCAGCAACTTGTACTCTTTCTCTTTTGTCAAAGATGATGAGATTATCACCGAATTGGTTAAATTCTCTCCCAAAAAGGTATATCGAAGGTGATCCGGTAATTGCTTGAGTATTAATCCACCGTGAGGCGAATTGGATAGTTCGGGAGAATTAACTTCTTCTTCAATCATAACCAAATAAATAAGATCCTCTATGTCTTTAGATTGATCCTCCATAGCAAGAACGTAGTCCACAACACCAACTTTCGTGGTTGAGCCCTCCTCACCAAAATCTCCCATAGATAAGGAATTTATAAGTGTATACTCCAATAGATCCATATCCACATTTTCATGGAAGAATTCCCTCACACACGAGTCAACATCATCTACTCAGTTGCATTTAGGACATTCATCTAGAAAGTTCATAGTTTTGAAAATGTTGAACTTTACCTCATCTTCGTTTACTCGCAACATCAAATTGTCATTATGCATATCAATTAAAGCCTTTCCCATTGCAAGAAAAGACCTTCCAAGGATGATTTGAATCTCTCTATCCTCTTCCATTTATAACACAACAAAGTCCACTGGAAAGATGAACTTGTCCACCTTCACCAAGACATCCTTAATAATTCCTTTCGGATAGGTCAACGATCGGTCCACCATTTGGAGGGAAATTGTGGTTGGCTTTGCATTACTGAGTTTCAACTTTCGGTAGACGGAAGATGGCATCAGATTGATACTAGCACCAAAATCACATAGTGCTTTGTCAAAATGAGATTTTCCGATAGTACACGGAATCGTGAAATTACTGGGATCCTTCAGCTTTTCTGGCAATTTCCTTTGCGGTATAGCACTATATTCCTCTGTCATTTTTACCGTCTCATATTATAGCAACTTTTTTTTCTTCTTCATTATGTCTTTCAAGAACTTACCATAGTTGGGCATTTGTTCTAACGCAACCGCAAAAGGTATATTAATTTGTATTTTCTTGAAGATGTCATGAAACTTTGCAAATTGATGGTCCAACTTCTTCTTTTGGAATCGTTACTAATAAGGTAAAGGTATGGTTAGAATCAGTGGATTATCCGGGAATGTAATTTTCCCCGAAATCACCCTTTGATCTCCTCTCTTTCTTCCACTTTTTCTTCTTTCTTCTTTTCATTTTTCTCCGCCATCTTGTCTTCATTCTTCTTCTCATTTCTCTTATCAACTTCCTCCTCCAAATGTCTCTTTAGTTTGTTTCAGTCAACATCATCTCTTACCCCCGGCTCTTCTTCCATCGGCTTACTTGCTTCAACCTCTTTTCTGCTTCTCAACGTAATAGCCTTGTATTCCCTCGGGTTAGTTTCCATGTTGCTAGGAAACTTTCCCTTGGTCTGCTCTTGGATCGCACTTGTAAGTTGCCCGATCTGAGTCTCCAATGATTTCACAGTAGCATTTGTGTTTGTACATGTGATCTCAATCGAGTCAAGCCTCGTCTCGTGCATGTTAATCCTATTGTGCGTCTTACGCAATATTGTTTGCATTTTCTTCACAAAATAACCCATTATTTCTTCCAAGTTCAGATTTTTGCATTTGGCGATTTTGCTGTATAGGATAACCTTGAGCTTGTGTTCCATAACAGGGAGATGGCCGCAACATGTTCTGATTGTTCGCATATGAAAAGTTTTCATGATTGAGAAGTCCCGGATGATAGTGAGTCGGAATATTGGCGGTGGGCCTGAACGTGTAAGCCCGATTGTTGACAAAATGATATTTTTTGAATTCACTATCCACTCCGGGTTGAGAACTGCTTGCTATATTCTCTACTTCACGACTGGACGAAGCATCTTTAGTAAAAAAGACATCCAATTTATCCGAGAGTTTTGAGACTTGGGCCGATAAGGTAGCAATATGATTAGCTTCTTGAATTGAAGATACCTTTCGTCCCGTGTTTTTCTCGTTTAGCCATTGGTAATTATTGGCCGCCATTTTCTCCAGTAACGCATTTTTTTTCAGTAACGGCATGTTTGGTTAGACGGAATGGAATGAGGGTGGAATGGAATAGAAGAAATAATGGAATGAGATAAGGAATAGAATGGAATTGTAAATTGAATCACTATTCTATTTTCTTGTTTGGTTGGTATGGAATGAAAGAAAGAATGGAATAGTGAAATATAGTAAAATTTCCGTTTTGCCCTTATAAAATTATTATTCCATTCTCTTGTTGGTTGGTTATAATAAAATTTTATTCTATTTCACTATTTTATTCCTTTCCTCATTTTATTATATTTCACTATTCTTTAATTTCAGTTTTTGTTCTCCATTTTTAGTTTCCTTTTTCAATTTTTTGTTCTCTAATTTTCTATTTTTTGTTCTCAATTTTCAGTTTATGTTCTCAATTTTTTGTTTTTGTTCTCAATTTTCTATTTTTATTCTCAATTTTCGATTTCCGTTCTCAATTTTCTACTATCTAATTTTTTGTTTTTGTTCTTAATTTTCTATTTCTATTATCTAATTTTATGTTTTTGTTCTCAATTTTCAATTTTTGTTCTCAATTTTTCGTTCTCTAATTTTATATTTTTGTTCTCAATTTTCAATTTATGTTCTCAATTTTATGTTTTCTAATTTTATGTTTTTGTTCTCAATTTTTAGTTTATGTTCTCAATTTTTTGTTCTCTAATTTTCTGTTTTTGTTCTCAATTTTCTATTTCTATTCCCAATTTTCTGTTCTCTAATTTCAATTTATGTTATCTAATTTCTGTTTTTGTTCTCAATTTTCAAAGTCTTAATTATAAGGACTATCATGTAATTTAAGATATTGATTCGATTGGGTTGGAATCTCATTCCACCCCATCTCAAATGGAATCTCATTCCATCAATTTTCATTCCAATGGAATCACAAAAGTGATTCCATTGGAGAACCAAACAACGGAATAGGAATCAAGGGCGGAATGCGATTCCATTCCGCCCTCGATTCCATCCAACCAAACATGCCGTAAGTGTTTTTGACAATAATGATCCTCCTGAGAAGGCATAAACTATGGTTCTTGTTTGGCCACCAAACCCATCGTAAAAGAGTTAGGTTTGAAGCCAATCTTGATACCCGTGTTAGGGGCACCGATGCAATAGATCCTTAAACCTTTCTCAAACTTCAAACAGTGGCTCGAAGTCCCTCTGGAGAAATTACGCTATTTCACCTCTGAGTTGAGAAGTCTTCGAAGGCGGGAAAAACTTAGTAAGGAACCTTTGAGCAAGGTCCTCCCAAGTGTTGATACTCCCCGTTTGGATTGATTGTAACTAACCCCGTGCTCGGTCATGAAGTGAGAACGGAAATAACCTCAATCAAATTACATCCTCAGCAACACCGTTGATTTTAACTGTATCACATATCTCTAGAAATGTAGCTAGATGGACATTGGGGTTCTCACGTAGATTCCCTCCATATTGGTTTTGTTGTTCTATATTGATTAGGGCGGGCTTTAATTCAAAATTGTTGGCCTGGATCGGCTGCCTCCAAATTCCTAAGTAGATGTCGAACATAACAGGCCAATAGTAGTCCCTAAGGACCCGTTGTGGAACTTTCTGCTCCGGAGGCTACTATGGTAGTTCCTATGGAACCGGCGGTTGTTGAGGAATATGTGGCATATGATCATCTCCACCGTCTTCCATAGTTTGAGCTTGGCTTCTTCTCTCTCTCATTATCCTTCTCAATGTACGCTCGATCTCGGGATCAAGAGTAAAGAATTCCAAACTTCTACTACGTCGCATGCATTACTTGATCACAACAAATGAAACAAATTATAAACAATGAATTTAATTGAAGGAAAATAAAACAAAAGAATTTTCTGGATTAATATTCAACCACTTGGTCACAATATCAACCAAATCAAAATACCAATCCCCAGCAACGACGCCAAAAACTTGGACATGGTACTTTTTCATGTATTAATTTACTCGTAAGTGCACGAGGTCAAGTTTTAATATAGTGGACCTTTCGATCGAATATCATCCTCTGGGAAACGTTCTTGATTAATTAAATACAACAATTTGCATAGTCTTATATTATCTCGACGGTTCAAGAAATGTTTGAGTTTGAATATTTAAAAACTAAGTTAAACTAACTACTATTGAGTTAATTCTAATTAAGTGGATTACCTATGGATTGATTTCATTTACTTAATATATGTTTGACTTCGCTTAGTTAACAGTAACGGTGTTTATCCTATCCGACAATCTAAGTATCTCAAACTCGCTCATTACCTCTCCCGAGTGTAAAATGAGCGATTATGTGATTTCATGTTAACGCTGAAGTCCCCCTCTAGCGTTTTATATAATTCATAGTCAAATGAGTCTTGACCCAACCTCATGGATTGCACACTTTCTAATGCCCTTCCTGGTCGTAAGATCGTCGTGATGTGTTTAACCCTAGTCCGAATCTGGAGTTACCTCTCCCGAGTGTCACACCCCATATTCTAAAAACCAACCCTAGTACCTTAACAATCATATTAAAATTGTAATGAAATGGTAAACACAATCGAATTTAGATAAACAACCGTTAAAGTAACATATATTCAATCGAACATGTATTCACATGAGTTACATCAATCCCTAGATAATATTTATCTAACCTGCTGTGATCTTAGTTATACAAATATTAAAACAAAAGGGATTCATCATCATTAGATATGAAAAGTTGATTACAAAGATAAAAACAAAATAAGAACGATCAAATCTTAGAGTGGAATAGTCCACTGTCGCCAAAGATCGGCCTGGGATTGCTTCCTCTTCTCCAAATGTTGAATCTCCTGTTTGAGCTCTCAAGAATAGCCTAAGATCAAGTCTCTAATGTGTGGAACGTCCTTGACAAATGGGGGAAAAAAGAGGTTTAAATAGAAGGTTTTAAAATATTTAAAAAAATAGATATTTTCTACAGAAAGTGACTACTGCGGCCGTAAGTAAGTCGGTTAACTTCACCGCTGTGGCAATGAACCAAACCCTTAGCTCTTGAGACTTTCACCTCCTCGACGATGAATGACCACTGCGGCAGTAAAGATAGCATTAAACTCTCTAGACTTTTACTGCCTCGGTAGTGAGACTTGTGCAATTGTCCCTACATTTCCACCACCTCGGCGGTGGCCTGACCACCGTGGCAGTGGATTTGCTGTCCTGAAATCTTATTTCTTTTTTTATTTCTTCATCATTTTTCCACCATGTCACTTGTTTATCACTCGATTACATCCCTACACCTGATTTACATAAAAATAAACAAAAACGCAACAAAATATTATTAGAACACTCAAATATTACAAAATTCGGCTTAGAAGTAGATAGGTATTTTCAACCTATCAAAATACACACACATAGGAGACTGCACCGCCATGGCCTTTCTTTTCTTTTTTTTTTTGGTTTGTTTTGGCCTTGACACGTGTGATCTTCACACCCATATATATCAACATATATGTGGTGTTTGTTTGTTTCCTTCTTTAGGAAGGAAACATACTACACCACATGTAAATTTAATTGTTTATTTATTTATTTTATTTATACTTATTACCCCTTAAAATAAAGAAAGTATTAATTATATCCCAAAACTTTTTAAAATCATATTTTAAATAAATTAATAATCTCTAAACTTTTAAAATTCGAAATTAAAATTAAAATATTAGCCCCTAATTTTTTTAATAGGTATTAATTAGCACAATGCACCCCATTATTTTCTAAAAGTTCTAAAATGAAACTAAAAGTATGAATGTGAAAGAACAAGGCTTTACACGAATGGACTTTAAGCCGGACGTGAAAATAATCGTTGAGCTGCAGAGGGAGATTGTGTTGGTAAGACTCCTCGCAACACTGAAACTCTTTGCAACTCTTCTTTGCATTTCATTTTTTGCTAAGTCCCTTATATTTGCTGTGCAGGTGCTTTTCAAGGCTGCCTCCGTGTCCGCACGCTTCCACTCGGCCCTGGAAAAAGAAAAAGATCTTAAGGACGAGTGTGCGCATCACATGGCTCTGTTGAAGAAATTCCACGATCAATCCATTAACTTTATGAGAAGTGAGAGTGGCTTCAGGGCTGAGGTGACCAAATTGTCTAGCGAGAAGGAGGAGCTCAAATCCCAGCTCGACAAGCTTGAGGATGACCTTGCTACCGTGCAAGAGAGGATGCAGAAGATGGAGCAAGAGCAAAATACAGAAATTACCAAGAAAAAGAAAAGGTCGTAGAGGAAAGGAAACTTACCCCAGTCTACAAGGAAATGAGAATAGCCACAGGTATACTATCTGTAATCGGCACTGCCAATATCCGAATTTCCCAACTGACTAGATCAGCATGGATTTCTCTGACTCTGAAGGAGGAGCTGTACCCGAGAAGGAGAATGATAAGGCCAGGCAGGGCGAGGCTGAGACCGGGTAGGGTGAGGCTGAGGCTGGGCAAGGTGAGCCCGAAGCCGAAGAAAATGAAGACGGCCCCTCCACTTCCGCCCAATAGGCTGCTCCATACTAATCCCAAACAAATTTTGTCCCGAAAAATTTATAGTACTTGTATTTATTTATTTTTTTAACTTTTGTGTTCTTGCCCCTTTGCTCTGTAAGGGCATTTTTTAATGGGCTTTGAGGCCCTTCAATTATAATGGCAATTAAATGAATGAAGACTATTGTCACGACCCGGTTTCCCAGGGCCAGACTATGGTTTCTCCTATAGAGAAATTCTTAAACCTAAAACCCGACTGGTCAAACTTCCAATTTACAACGTTCGGTAATTATGACGGGAATCGTTATTATGACAATAATTACCATTTAAAGTATCACCAATTAAAATCAATCATTTATTTAAAATTTATCTGCTTATTTTCTACACAACGGCGACCCATTAAAAAGATCTTGAATTTATAATTTAAAAACCAAATATTTCATATTTCATCAAATCAGATTATCCCATCATAATTTTATAAAAATCGACTTCCCAATATTAAATCAAACCAGTCATATTCAACAGTTACATTTACCGAATATTCGATACATTATTATTGAGAGAAATATTCTACAACAACTATGAAAATTAATATTACCGTTTTCGCCAGTTACAACAATAAATAATAATTACAATTTTTACAATAGAAATTCCACAAAAACTCTTCTCTCGTTACGTCCCAGCCGACCCTGCAACCAAACACTGTGAGGTTATGAGCTTACGCTTAGTAGAACTCTAACCCCTCTAATATGTGCATTTAATTAAACACATAAAACCACATAATCATGCTCGTCACATAAATTTCACATCATACAAGTTAATTCGTATAATATAGTAGGTAGAATTTCCACGATAATTTATCAAATAATTTCACACAATGTGACAATTAAATGCATATATGCAAAGGGTTAGGAATTCTACCTTTTCCGAATTTTTCCGCTGGCTCTGAGATTGGATTTATAACTTTTAGTAGGGTTATTTGTGTAGTTTTTTTCTTTTTCTTTTTCTTTTCTTTTTCTTTCTTTCTTTTCCCACTTCTTCTTCCTTTTTCTTTTTTCTGTTTGTTTTTTCTGTTTCTGCTTCCTGCTTTTGCTTCAACCAGCCGCCGAACGTTTCTCACTCCTGCCGCCGATCGCTGCTCCGACCAAGCTACCCCCGCAACCTCACATCATCGGACCTCAGAACAAAACACACACTCACAATCACCGCCACCACCGTCAGCTAAACTCATGCCGCCGCCTGCACCTACATGCCCACAACACACACACTGTCACAACAGCGCACACACACACACTCACAAATAGAGTATACCCATATACACACCGGTGAACAGAACACCACCGGAAATTAGAAAACACACACATACCCACTTCTTTCTCTCTCTATCTCTCACTTACCGCCAGCCCAATTACCCGACAACGACACACACACACTCCGACACACAATCTCTCGCCGAAACAGACAGGGAACACACACACACATCATCAACGGCACATATAGTAACACACACATACACACACACATACACATACACACACACTGTCACAAACAAAACAACCGTACAATCATCGGAAGAACAACGAAGATTTCACACACACCCACGCAACGATGACCAGAACACACTCACACCCATTGCACCAAAATGGAAATAGAAAACACACACACACTGTTTACACACACCGACGACGAACCGCCAATCGACCTCTCTCTCTTCGCCTTCTCTCTCTCCTCTGTTTTCGGTTCTTCGATTTTCTTCTTTTGAGAGTTGAGATCAAGATCTTTGCATGGGGTATTTATACACATGAATCTAGTACTTCAACTTCAATCCCTTCTATTGCCACGTCTCCCCTCTCGTTCTTGGTTTCTCGATTGTTCTCATGGCACACACACGCACGATATGCATATATATATATATATATATATATATATATATATATATATATATATTATAAAAACTCTTTTGATCAAAATACTCTTTCCTCCCCCAATTTTCTGGAAATCTACTTTTTAGTCCAATCCTCACCTTTAGCATTTTCTTAAATTGCAATTCCACCCAAAAAGTTTTAATTCAAAAGTTAAATGCCAATTTTGGGTTGAATGTTTTCTACATTTGCAAATTTGACCCCTAAATTTTTTAAATCAAAATAATTAATAACGTCATCCACCCCGTTATTTTTGAAACATTTTAAAATACGACTTAAATCCCTTCTATTGCCACGTCTCCCCTCTCGTTCTTGGTTTCTCGATTGTTCTCATGGCACACACACGCACGATATGCATATATATATATATATATATATATATATATATATATATATATATATATATATATATATATTATAAAAACTCTTTTGATCAAAATACTCTTTCCTCCCCCAATTTTCTGGAAATCTACTTTTTAGTCCAATCCTCACCTTTAGCATTTTCTTAAATTGCAATTCCACCCAAAAAGTTTTAATTCAAAAGTTAAATGCCAATTTTGGGTTGAATGTTTTCTACATTTGCAAATTTGACCCCTAAATTTTTTAAATCAAAATAATTAATAACGTCATCCACCCCGTTATTTTTGAAACATTTTAAAATACGACTTAAATAAAAATCAGGGTCTTACAACTATTTTGATCTCTATTCGGCGTATTATCAATACTTGAACCATTTTCTTCAACTTATTTAAATTTCCGTCAATTCTTAGAGAGTTGTCCCCTTTGGGACAATAATGATCCCTCTGCCCATCCGTGGAGCTTTGCTCCTAGCCTAATTTTGACAATGGCCAGAATGGGTAAGGAATCTGAGCTCGATAAGGTGCTTGAGCATGGAGCCTAGTTTCTGCTGGATCATTCTTGGACACACAAATATTTTTTTCATTGCATCTGTCTTTCGTACTTTGCTTAAGTTGACGGGGTGTGTGCCAAAGCTTTAACTTTCCAACTCTTCCCAATTTCGTTGGTACTCTGCTCTAGACAAACACTCCTTGTCACTTAGCTATTTTAATTTATTTTCATTTTTTCCCTCTATACCATAAGCTAGATGTTCTGTTAAGGGTATTTGTTTGCTGCAACATCATTCAAAATTTAGACGCCCTGAGACCTGTATGAATCCGATCTTGGCATCCTACCTCATCTCGGTATGGGTTTTAGAGGGTGAGTCGCTTGAGCCACACCCTTCTCGGTCGCGAAGCCTAGGTCCGACATGATCTCGGGTTGGCAATTAAGCTAGTGTTTTCAAGATTTTTCCCTACCGAGTTCACGCACCTTCTTGGTCAAGCAGTTAAGAAGAAATCAAGTTTTTTCCCTCCAGGTTTACGCACCTTCTCGGTCAAGCCGCCGAGAAGAAATCAAGTTTTTTCCCTATCAGGTTCACATTCCTTCTCAGTCAAGTTCCCGAGAAGAAAACATAGTTTTCCCTTCTCGGATAAGCCATCGTTTTATGTTATTTTACCATATCCATATCTTCTCTACCCCCCAGGCTAGCATCCGAGCAGAGCTCTGGTAGTAGGGTTTAGTCTATGGGTGTTACTCGTATGGTTTCTGGCCCTCGCAGTCCCTAGAGAGTGACCTTTGGTCGGCCCCTTGTAGCCGATCACATGTGGGTTCTCCTTAGTGGGGCTTATCCCTAAGCCTTTTTGGGTTATCCCAAATCGTTCTTATAGGAGCATCACCCCTTTATGTTGCCTAAGCTCGGCTCGACTGTCAAGGGTGGGATGCTTAGTTGTAGGTCTTCGGACCCGATTGATGTTCCACCGTCAGAAGACGGATGTGATCAGTTTCCAGGCATAAACTATCGATCTATGGGAAGGGTCCGATTACACCTTCGACGCAATGTGCCGGGATAGGATCGTTCTTGGAGATCACCCTCGATGCAGTGTGTTGGGATGTCGTTTCTTCTTAACAAAAGGTTGGGGTAGCACATCCCCATCCAAGATGGGGTGGGGGGTTGCCCTCTCCTGCCGTTTGTAAAATTTTGGAGGACAGAGAATAGGTTGAACCAAAGATTTCTTCCATTGATAAGTAGTTTCATTACAACCTTCAAAAGCGAAGTTTTTACAAGTTCATCAGATCTTCCTCTCTTGGGTAGTAGCGCTTTAGATGCTCTGTTTTCCAGGGATGTCTCAAGGGGACACCATTTTCCGTTTCAAGCTCATAGGTATAGGGACGGGCAATACGAGTGACGCAGTATGTCCCTTCCCAATTTGGAGATAATTTTCCTACGGTTTAATCCTTGGTGGCCAGGGTTACTTTCCGGAAGACGAGGTCGCTAGCGTCAAATGACCGAGGGTTGACCCTTCTATTATAGTACCTTATCGTTGTTTGCTGATAAGCTGCTTATCAGGCATGGGCACACTCTCTCTTTTCTTCAAGAAGGTTCAGGTTAAGATCCAAGGAGGCATCGTTCTAATCCAGGCCAAAGATCACTACTTTCCGGGGAGAGGGCATGTTGATCTCAATAAATATCACGGCCTCTGATCCGAAGGTCATTGAAAAAGGGATTTCTCCTGTGGGGGTTATTATCGTAGTGTGATATACCTAGAGAACAAGATATATATCTTCAACCCACCCACCCTTTTGATTTATTTAGTCATGTCTTGAGCCCATGGAGGATAATGCGATTGGTTACTTCCACTTGTCCGTTAGCTTGCGGATACCCTAAAGTGGCGAAGTGGGTTTAGTCTCCATCCCAACACAGAATTCTAAGAAGAAATCAGGTTGTTTCCCTGCTGGGTTCACACATATTCTCAGTTAAGCTGCTTAGAAGAAATCTAGTTTTTTCCTGCCAGGTTCATGCACCTTCTCGATCAAGCCCTCAAGAAGAAATCATGTTTTTTCCTTCTCGGATAAGCCATCGTTCTATGTTATTTTACCATATCCATATCTTTCCTGCCCCCTCCCCCCAAGCTTAGCATCCGATGAGAGCTCGGGTGGTAGGGTTTAGTTCAGGAGTAGTACTCGTATGGTTTCTAGCCCTCGTAGTCCCCAAGGGGTGACCTCTGGTCGGCCCCCTATGGCCGCTCATAGGTGGGTTCTCCTGAGTGGGGCTCATCCCTAAGCCTTTTCAGTTATCCTAATTGTCCTTATAGGAGCATCGTCCCTTTATGTCGCCTGAGCTCGGCTCGGCTATCAGGGGTGAAATGTTTAGCTGTAGGTCCTCAAACCCGATCGATGTTCTGCCATCGAATTTTTTCGCAAATTCTATGGAGTCTTTGTTCATGTACGGCTAGAAGTATCTATGTTGGATGATCTTGTGGACCATAGACCTCCCTCCTAAGTGGTTGCCACATATCTCTTCGTGAATTTCTCTCATCACATAATCGACCTCTTTCGGCCTAAGGCATCAGGAGTACGGACCTAAGAAGGATCATCAGAATAGTACCCCGTTGATAAACGTGTAACTTGCTACCCTGTATCACATTCGCCTGGCCTCTGCTCGGTTAGAAATGAGAGTTTTGTGCTGGAGATAATCCTTTATCGAGTCCATCCAAGTCGAGCCATCAGAGAAGGTGCATACAGCGGTTACATGATCAAAAACTACTGTGCTTGGCCCCTTCAAGTATTCGACTGGGTTGCTTCTCTTCAGGGTAAATTCTACCACTGAGGTCAGATTGGCCAGAGCGTCGGCATGCTTATTTTCTTCTTGGGAGATTTGGTTCACTTTGACATTTTTGAAAAAAAATTCAGTGCCTTCACCCTCCTGAGGTAAGTAGTCATGCTTTGGTCCTTAGCTGTCTACTCACCATTAAATTGGTTTACCATAAGTTGTGAGTTTAAAAAGACTTGAAGACTTTTGGTATTGAACTCTCTTACCAGCCTGAGTCCAATGAGAAGGGATTCATATTCAGCTTTTTTTTTGGTGGCCTAGAACCCCAATCGAAGGGTATCTTCTATATCTTCTCAGTCTAGGCTACCAAATCCATTCCAGCCCCACAACCTCCTACGTTCGAGGAGCCATCCGTAAAAAATTTCCATTTATCTAGGCTAAGATTGTTGCTTAATTCGGGATAGGTTGAGGTTCCTTCTACGACATGTTTCCCTCTTGGGCCGAGATGGGTGTTACGCCGAGTAGGGTCATGGTCATCCAAGATAGGCTATTCCGGGAAGGTCAGCACGAAAATAAAGTCATCCAAGACCTGTCCCTTGATGGTTATCCTAGGCCGGTAGTCAATATGGAATTGTTCGAGCTCGAGGCTGTATTTCATGAGCTGACCAGAAACATCTGGTGAGTGAAAAACTTGCCTCAAAGGTTGATCAGTAAGGACGATAATTATGTGTGCTTGAAAGTACTGCCTTATCTTCTTTAACGCGATAAGAAGGGCATAGGCCAACTTCTCAAACCAATGGTATCTCGTCTCAACGTTAGTCAGTACTCAGATTAAATAATACACGGGCCTTTGAATCTCATCCTCTTCTCGGACAAAATCCATATTGACGATGTATAGAAACAATTCCTCCCCATCCTTGGGAGTACTGAGCAGCGACACGGATGAGAAGTAAGATTTGAGCTCTTAGAAGGCGGCCTCACACTCAGCCATCCACTCTAAGGTTTTGTTGTCCCGCAAAATCTTAAAGAGAGAGAGGCATTTCTCTAAGGAGCGTGAAATGAAGCGGTTCAAGGCGGCCAACCCCAACCTCCCAGTGAGCATTTGGACTACCTTCTTCATCCGTGGAGGGGCCATTCTGAGAACGGTACTGATCTAATCAGGGTTGGCATCAATGCCATGCTGGGAGACCATATAGCTGAGGAACGTTCTTGCTGAAACCCCGAAAATGCACTTAGTATGGTTCATCTTCATACGATAGGCTTGGAGTTTGTTAAAGTAATTCTAGAGATCGACGACGTGGTTAGATGCCCTTGTGTTTTTTATAAGTATATCATCTATGTAAACCTCCATTGTTGAGCCGATCTCTTTCTTGGACATCTTATTCACGAGCCTTTGGTAGGTTACCCCAACATTACGAAGGCTGAAGGGCAAAACCTTGTAGCAGTAGATGCACCTGTCCATAATGAATAAGGTCTTCCCCTTATTAGGAGAAAACATGGGGATTTGCTTATATTCAGTGTAGGCATCCAGGAAACTCAAGAGCTCATGCCCCTCCATGGCGTCTATAACCAAGTCTATCCTAGGCAAAGGAAAAAAAAAATCCTTAGGGAATGCCTTGTTAAGATCCTTGAAGTCTATATAGATACGCCACTTGTTCCTAGTCTTGGGTGCGAGGACGACGTTGGAGAGCAAATTCGGGAACTCGACTTCTTCCATCATGGATGATTTCACCAATTTATCCATTTCTTGCTCAATGATTTTTTGGCATTCTAGGTTAAATTTTCTCATTTTCTGCCTCACAGGAGGATGATAAGGGTCGGCGTGGATACGGTGTATAGTTACACCCGGATCAATCCCAGGAAGTTTGTTGAAAGACTAGGCGAACACGTCATACTTTTTCTTGAGAAGATTAGTGAGTTATTCCTACTGCACCGCACTGAGCTTGGCACCTATTCGAGCAGTCCGTCCCTCGATGGTGGGATGGAAGGATACCTCCAACAGATCTTCATGGGAACGCGAACGGGGCTCCTCATCTCAGGGGTCATCAATTGGCATAATTTCGGGATCGGACAGGGTCATGAGCTCACCCACGCCATTCTTGATTCTGGCCGTTGATTGTTATTTCCTCTTCTCGAATCATCCTTCTGGTATATGATCTAGCTATCTCCTAGTCCCCTCTCACTTTTCCACCTCTTATTTCGTGGGGAACTTCATCGATTGGTGGTAGGGGGAACACACAGCCTTTAAGGAAGCTAAAGTTGGTCTCCCAATGATTACGTTGTATAAAGAATGTTGGTCTATGATGTGGAATTTAGCCCAGACCGTGGTTGCGGTGGGCTTAGTGCTGACCATGATAAGTAGGGAGATCCAGATAATGGAGCTCGTCACATCTCCGCTGAAACCAACGAGAAGGGAGGAAGTAGGTTGCATGGTGCCTGAATTCATGTTCATCTTGTTTAATACCCACTTGAAGATGATATCCGTGGAGCTTCCTCCATCAACCAGAATCTTTCCCACCTTTTAATGGTTTATCAAGGCCGAAATTACCATGGTGTTGTCGTGAGGGGGTGTGCACCCCTCTAAGGTTGTCTTTTCTAAAAAAAATGACATTTTGTGTCACAACATTAATTGTGTTAACCTCGTACACATCATCATCGGCTTTCCTATTTGCTTTACACTCATACCTCTTTCGGGAGGAGGTCGTCTTCCCACCGAGGCCAAGGCCGCCATGGATCACATTTATTTCGCTGTCTACCCATAGGTCATTATCGTATTTCTCGACTTCTCTTCTCAGTAGGGGTCAACTGTGATTTTCTCTTCTCGGATGGCCCCTGTACTCATCTCAGAAATTGCCTCCCCGGAGCCTGCGTTTTCCCTACGGATGTAATGTTCGAGATACCCACTTTTTATGAGGGCCTCAATTTGTTCTTGGAGCAAGAAGCATTCATCCATTGTGTGATCGCGGTCACGGTGGAAATCGTAGTATTTGCTGACGGATTTTCCCATGGGTTTTCCTTTGGGGAAAGAGGAGTAGGCGAGAAGAATCATCTTCTTGAATTTTCGATGAATATTGTTGCAATAGAGGCTTTTAGAATGGTTATCCCTCTGCAAGTCCCTGGGGTTTTGGAAGCCTATGATCCTCAAGAATGGGCACCAAACATCCCCCAACCTACAGCCTCCGAGAACCCTAAGCCCTGCTCGTCATCTCCTCTAATCGGCCATTTGTTTCTGAGTCCCTTCTCGGTCTCTCTTCATGGCGTCCCTGAGGTCCGCCTTGTAGAAGCTCATATCGCTGGCCAGGGTAGGAGTTAGGTTGGAATTGGGTTGGGAATATAGGTCATAAGATAACATCTAGTGCCTCAGTCCGTCAATGAAAGTGTTTACGGTTACGGCATCCGGAAGGCCTTAACAACACAAACTTTCTATGTGGAACCTATTAACAAAATCACGCGAATTCTCTCCAATCTCTTATAGGAGGGTGAGGACATGGGTCGCAGTTTTAGGCCTTTGCTAGGAGCAACTGAATCGGGTCAAAAAGAGTTGTTTGAGCTGGACAAAGGTTGAGATCGAGGCGGGAGCCAATTCTCAAAACTAGGTGCTGGCCATCCCATAAAATGAAAGAGGGAATAACTTACACCTAATCACCACGGTGGCTGTATGCATATACATGAAGGCAACGAAAATGAAGAGGTGATCGATGGGGTCGGTATTCCTATCGTAGAGAACTATCTGCAGACTAGGGAACTTGTACAGAACCACTTTACACAAGATCTCATCAAAAAATAGAGACTTTACCCTTGAAATAAGCCTAGCGGGCCCTCTCCCTTGGGCGGCAGTGCAACTTGGCTTGCGGCCACTCTAAATCTCTACCTCTCGGTGGGAAGGGAGAGTGGGAGTCTTCCTCCTAAACAAGACGAATCATTCGCCCGGCACGAGTGACGTTGTTGTAGGTTCTTCCTGGTTGGGACTCATAGCGATCCTCTGTTCAACTAATCTTGGGAGGGTAGAGACACGAAGTTTGAAGCAGCCGAGGAGGCAAAATCTCGTTCTCGGGCTAGACGGTCATGATGACGAGGCAGATCTCTTGGGATATTCCATTCAGAGTGAATCACATGATTCGATTCTTGATTGTGTTCCTCTACCCCTACATTCCAGAGAATCGGTCCCCCCTGAGCCGAGGCCGATGTCAGACGAGAGAGGATGACTTCAAGGCAAGATTGGAATTAGCCTAGCTGGCGCTCCAAATTATCACTTCGCCCTGCATCCAAAGCTATGGCGACTAGTCCGACAAAATTCCCTGAGGGTGGAGTTGACAGACCCGCCTAGTCAGTTCGGGGTATGCTTCTTTCTTCTTTCGGGATGATGACTAAAGTCCTCACATCCGTCATGGGGACTCTTGACATCTCTCCGACCAGGTTGCTGTTTACTGCATTGTTCGAGTCTTTGTTCACTGCATTGTTCGTGTCTCTTGGCTGTGTAGAATGACCAGACCTTATGATCATCAAGCCTTTAACCAAGATAGGAGTTGATGACCAAAGAAATGCTTTTAATAGGGTTTCCTATAGACGATGTCAAACTATTGATGTCGAATCTTGGACAACCCCAACGGTATGATCTAGTCACTGTTGGTGGAGATCTTCTTCAGCAACGAGATGAGGATAGAAGGTCCAGGATCAGTCCGTCCGACCCAAGATGGGCAGAGTCAGAGCGATCTAGGATAGATTTTGAGTAGTAACACAACCTAGGAGTCTTTTGATCCATGGAAAGTCTTCTTATTAATGGAGAGTCTTGGTCAGGAAAGGAATGGATCCGAGCTGGGATGAGCTCCAATCTGCCACCTGTACAAAGGACTTGTCAGAATGGACCTGGCGTGTCCCCTCCGGCGTGAGAATCAGCACTCAGGGGAAAGATTTAAATATGCTACAGTGTGAAAGCTGAGCAAATTTTGTGTACCTTTGGGTATTGTTATGCTCTCCTTTATATAGGCAATGGATTCATTAGTTTAGGGGCTTAAGTAGGGATTAGCGTCCCATCTCGGCGCATGGCCAATGAGAGAGTGAGTGGAGAGCTTAATATTGTGGGCTTGGACTTTTTGGAATTTTTTCTAAGGCCCATGGTGGGGAATGCCAGCAAGCGGAGAAGTGGCCTGCCCATGATCTGAGAAGGATTCTTCCTGTAACCCGCGATGGGAAAAGTTTCATCCCCTGCCCTTCCTGAATAACCAGATATAGGAAAAGAGAGTTTTGAGAAGTTTCCTTCTTTGCCTTTCCCAGATAGCCGGAGACGGGAAGGGGGGCATTTGGTTGAGGAGCTTGTAGAGTTGATTTTCGAGATAGGTAGTGACGGCGTAGAGAACCACGTCGAGATGGGAAATGATTCCCCATCCCGACCGTGGCTAGCCTACTCTTTTCAGAGAATATTGCTTGCTAGGTCTTAAGGTGACCGACATGGGCTGAGATGTGCCAATTCCCAACACAATCTTCACACTTAGTCTTTGGTAGGGTTGGGCCTTATTGGAGAGTTAATGACACGTGGCAGTCCTTCATTGGTTGTGTGGGAGTAACCATTTTTACACTCATCAGTTGTAAATGAAGGCCCTCAGTTAGTGGTGTTTAGCTGGGCTTCTAAAGAAAATATGCAGTTACCGAACATATGAACCCAAACCTCTCAAAAACATACTTTTGCCAATTCAAAAGAAAGTTTAGCTAAAGTTTGATAAATGCTTTATATACTCAGTAGGATATGTTTGAGAGACAACCTCGAACATCATATATGGGAGAAACATGACCAAATAAGAATAGAAACAAAGACATATCGAACTAAAAAAGAGAAAACCATGATTTTCTAGGAGAGGCCTCACAAAACACCGGTTTACAGAATCAAGAGAATTGTTCCTGCGAGTAGGATAATCATAAACAATACCTCATGTATTTGGGGGGAAATGATTCATTAATCGCTAATGCACAATAAAATAGAAAGTTACCAACCAATATATTGTTCAAAATTCATGAAGGAATCCTACATGCTTACCACTTAGATCTAAATGGAGAAGTAAAATTTAAAGACAAATCACTAAAAATTCCAAATGGGTGTATCCAAGCAAAAATCAAACCACACAATTTGAATTTAGTTAAATCATTGCCAAGTCATTCCTCTTGTGCGAACTAACAACCAACCCATTGTTCGCCTCCATTTCTAGAGGACTAATTTGTTGGTGTAAAGAATTGATTAACAACTTGAGTTGGTCCGATCAAGAGACACATGGATATTCCTTACTGAGATTGAGGTGAAGGGTTCCTAAATCTAGTCCTTTTAGGTCAATGGTCCTCAGATGTCTTGAAGTCCGAGGTCGCTTTACGTCTGATCTAAGCTGAGATCCAAACTTGTACCTACACAAGGACCCACTGAGGTTTTTCCTGGTAAAGCCCTTTCAACGTGATAGTAAGAGCTTCGAGGATAGGCAATAAATAAGCTTTGAGGCGGTAGTTGAGCTTTACCTTTGGGCATTGAATGCCTTGGATTTTATAGGTAAAGAGCTTGATTAGCGTCGCAGAATTAGAGGGCCTAAGCTCGGTTAATTATCGTAACTCGACACGTGGCCAATGAGAGAGAGCATGAGGAGGTTAAGCTCCTGGGTCTGGGATTTTTGGCCCATTAGGAGGAGTCCACAGACCGACCCATCATGAACAAGATGAATCGGCTTGGCCCACGGTGTCAACGAAGCATCTTATGCCCTTGGAGGTGATAACAGATCGTTCAAGCTCTGCTCGAACATCCAGGCCAAGCAGTTAATGGTTTACCAAGGGATAGACTAGGAGGAGATAGAAACCCCTGAGGTTGGTCGGTCTTCCATTGGCTCTTCAAGCGACAGACCGAGTGAGGGACGTCTGAGGATTCTTGCTTGGTAGATGGTCTTCACCGCTGATCTCCCATTCTCAGAAAGGCCATGTAGGTATCTTCTATCGCAAATACTGACTAAACGTGGCTCGGTAATTGAGCTCGACACCTTGAGGCCGGTATACCCAGCTCGAACTAGGACTGTAGGCATTTCTTTGGTAAAGGCCAACTAGAGACTACTCAGGAGCTCTGGTTAATTAAACCTTCAAAGGCTTTCCCAATGGAAGAAACCTGACCAGGAGGTGCTCGATTTTCTAGGTCGGCCATTCCATAACATCCCGATCAGAGTCTCCGTCCACGTGTAGGTCTTCAGCGGGTTAATTAAATATGAACAAATTTGTCCTCATTAGTTGCCCCTAGGCCCTTGTACAGAGATGGAACGTGATGTGTTAAGGGATCTGCTTTGCTTGGGCTTGTGTCCTCTATGGATCGGTATACCATCCAAGTGTTGGCCCTGCTCGAGGTGTTTAAGTATTTGATGCCAAAAATTTGGTCAGTCAAAGGAAAGGCTCTACTCAGCTCTAGAAAGAAGTTCGACTCGGCAAATAGGTTCGGTCCGAACACTTGGCTTTCCCAAGAATCTTTATCACTACCCGTCGGATGAGCAACACGTGTCTCGTCCTCTCTGACGAGCACAAGGATCAAGGTTCCCTCAGTCATTGGATTGTGCAACCATTTGATAGAACATCTCTTTCTATATATAGGGGCCACATCCTATTTATTTACCCACTTGAGTGATTCTTGAGCACCTTTTTTCTATCCGGCCAATGGTAGCCACTTTCCTTTTAACCATGTCTTTGTCTTCTTTCTCTTCACATCCTTTTTCTTTTGGATCCAACTCGAGCTCAAAATCTATTTTCTCTGATTAAATTCTCTCCATCTCCCTTTCCAATAGGTGGATCCCAACTCAGATCCGAAGATGGCTCCTACTCCCTCTTCGGTTGTGAGGGTGAGTTTCTCTAGAGATTCTATGGCTGAACTCGACCCGGACCTTGTCGACGAGCTCAAGTCAAACGATGTTACAGTGATGAAGATCCACATATTTCGATCTTCACTTCTATCAAGCCCCTTAGCTCCCTCCAACCGTTCTCAATCCAGCCTCCATAAATAGTAGGCACTCGTCTCTACTTGGTGAATTTTTGGTACTTAGAATTTTTTTTAACATTTAACTCTTTCCACGTAGGAATGGACAAGGTAGCCTTGAAGAAGTTAATGAACAAGAGGTTGGCCCAAGCTATGCGGGCTTCTCAACAGGCTCCCCACTCCGGTAAGTTCGTCCAGGAAGAAGAGTCAACTTCGGTAAGTGTTTACTTTGAATGCCCTTAAGTTTTTTAATTTGTATCCCAAGTTCTAAAAAAAATTTGTTCCCTGTGTAGAGCCTCTTCAAGGCGACCACAGTGGATTTGCACTGGAACCAGGCAAAGGATTGAGAGAACAAACTCTTATAGGAAAATACTAACATGATGATTAGCTTGAATGACCTTCATGATAGGTGAATTAGGTCAGTATGAGTGAGGATCGAATCCGGGCTCAAGTCGATAAGTTAACCGTGAAGCAGACCCAACTCAGCTCCTAATTTAGGAAATTGGAGGTGGATCTAGCCGAGGTGAGCCACTGCCTAGCAGCTAGCGATGAGAGGAAAAATGAGACAATAACTTGGGCTGAGCACAAAGCCATCACCAAATGAAAAGTTGACTCGTCATACCTTGTGCCTCGAAAACATGCTTGACTATATATTTCTTCCGGTAACTCCTTTATAAACTTCTTTACACGTGCTCCCCTTTGAACAATCATGTCGTTATATGCAACATGGTATATTTTCGAAGTTACTGCATAAGCACACTCAAACAATTTCGCAACAAAAAAATCCTTTGTTCTGGTGGTCTGTCTAGTCAATGTAGCTTTCAATTTCATTTTGAGATGATGTAAACAAAACGCATGATAACAATATAGAACAATATTGTTGATCCTAAGATTTTGATGAACAATTAAATGTTGATATTTTGGTAGAACTAATGTTTTAATTGAGCGTTTCAGTGATTTAAGTTCCAATGATGAAGATGATGCAAATTAAATGGATGCTAAACTAAGATGTTGAAGATATTGAAGAATTAAGTATTTGAAGAAATTAGGAAAAACAACCTAGGTGAATTTCAACTCTTAATATCCCAATTAGGAACACACATATTGCACAAAAAGTTTTTTATTATTTATGTGTGTTTTGATTAAGTGAAATTATTTGCTCCAATATGTGATTTTAAAAAAATAAATTTAAATGACTAAAATGGAATTTGAGAAAGTCAATGGAGCTAATTGAGAAAGAAATTAGTTAAAGGGGCAAAAACATAAAAGAGAAAGAGTTTAAAACGAATTTAGAAAAGGTTCCACCATTGGTGAGTCGACCGGAGTGTAAGAAAGGAACTCTCTGTATGTAGCAGTCAACAGGTAGGTTGACCAGTAAGAATAAATAAAACTCTCTGAATCAAGAGGTCAACAGGCAGGTCGACCAATGGACGCAGCAAGCTACATCCTAAATCGAATGGTCGACTGACCAGTCGACTAGTGGCTCTGTTTCAGAATCATGTGGATTTCGAAATCATATTTAAAAGTAGCCATTTTTTGTTAGGATTTGAGAGAGATTTAAGGGATTTGATGATATTTAAAATATGGTTCATATATTAATTAAATCATATGGATTTGGTATATTAAATATTAATATTTCTCAATTTGGTACTTGAAATAGTTTCTATTCTATCTAATTGAGTTTGATAAATACTTTGGGGGTTTAATTGAAAGATTCGAAAGCTGTTATTAAGTGAATTGAACCAAAATGAAGTCATAATGATATAAGGGGTCTAAGAGAGTATTTAAATGTCATGACATATGGGAACTAGCCGTTAGAGAGCTGATTTATTTTCCATATAAATATACCTGCGTTTTTCATTATTAAATTAAGTGATATCAGATCTATCAAGAGAAATCATATCATATCATAAGAGTGAGCTTTTCTAAAAGTTATCTTTTTAAGAATTTGTGAGCTATTCTAAGAGTGATCTTGAGGATCAACTGCTGTTAATTTTTGTTGCTACCAGATTTAAAGTTACATTATTTTAATCATTCTTTCTGTGAATTCCGGGTGAGATCTTTCCAATTATATTCTTTCATTGCATTATTTGAGTATTATTTGGAAAATGATCTTAGAAATTGTTTCTGATTTTTTAAGAAAAAAAATTTATAAACAATTTTTTGAATCTGATTACGTGCTCAAATTTGCTACCTATATCTTGTTAAAATCAGATTTTTCTATCTCACATTTTTCTATCACTGGACTTGGAATATTAATTGAGTTATTATTTATTTGGGGTGGTAGAAGCTCCGAGTGAGATATTTCTTGCTTATCATTTTATATTAATGAGTAGTATGACAGGTTAAATACTGTTGGGGGTATTTAATCAAGGGTAGCTGGGTTTCAGTCTCTTCCTGTAAAGAGATTGAGGTAGTGATTCTTCCTAGATAGAATTGCGTTGTGAGTGATTTTGTAAAGGTTTCATTCTTACCTGGGAAAATAATAGTTGGAGTGTTTTGTGGGGTTTTGATTATTGAGTCTAAGGTATAAAAATAATTAAGTTAGTCTTTAGCCTGTAAAAAGATAGATTATTTTTGAGCCTGTAAAAGTAGAGGTTATTCCTGAGCCTTGGAAAAGGATATTGTAAAGGTTGATTCTGAGCCTGTAAAATAATCGGTGTGAGGGTTTGGTTCCTACCTTTAAAGAAATCTTGAGTATTAGTGGGTGCGAATCTCCATGGAGCTCGGAGGACTGGACTAGCCAAGAGTAACTTGGTGAACCAGGATATATCTTGGTATGTTGCATTATTAATTTGTTTATTTTTGTTGTTTGTGTGTACACCTAGTTGATTAATTAATTCCGCCGTGATATAAAGATAATAATTAATTTAGGAATAAAATTAATTATTTGATTTATTAAAGTTTTATTCTGATAATTTTTAATTACCCAATTCACCCCCCCTCTTGGGTATTCTAAAATATTTCGAACTCCTTAAATAATATTGTTGTGCCGATCAGAAATGAATGTTATGACGCATTCCGGAGGTATTATAAGAGATAATTGTGTCAAAAACCAAAACTAATTATCATCATTTTCAGCATTGACAATTACAGATGTAAGGGGAAACATACCTAAAAATAAAATAAAAATAGTAAAATCAAAAAAATAAAAATAAAATTATGCATATATATAAAAAAAAAAAAAAAAAATGGCATTAAAAAGTATACAAAAAATTATATAAAAATAAAAAAAAAAAAATATATAATGTGATTAAAATGATATAAAAAAAAAAAAAACTTATATTGTATTTAATTATCAAAAATAAAAGTATAAAATAAAAATATATCAAAATATATGATTAACATGTCACTAATATTACATGTTAAAAATGTAACGTAAAATGACATGTTACTAAAAAAGAGGTACATGTCTCTAATATTACAAAAAATAAAAGTGACATGTTACTAAAAAAATAAGTTAAAATCAAAACTAATATGTAAAAAATTCGATACATGTAACTGTGAGTGAACAAAAATGCGTTAATTTAAGTACTTTGATTGTCGTCTTTACCACAAGCAGCAAGAAAAACTCCTTTGTATCTATCAGTCAAAAATGCCCCATCTAGGAACAACATTGGGCGTATAAACTAAAATACAAGAATAAACCCATGGAAAGCAACAAAAAAACACTTAAAGCGATTTGTGTCGCCTTCATACTCCAACAACATGTAACTATTTGGATTTGTTCTATTGCATGCTTCTACATGCCATCTCAATTGATCATATGCAGATATATGATCCCCAAAAATATTGTCCTTTACCTTTTCAACTCCAAGCCAAGCATGATTGTATGTAATCTCAAGACCATACGTTTTCTTTAACTCGTGAAGAACATCAATAGGTCGTGTTTCAGGTTTATCCTTGACAGCTTCCAACAACAACAACTAACAACAACATTCAAACTCATCTCCTTGTTCTTCATAGTTCTATATGCCGAACCACATGTATGTTCATTCACCAACTCCCTTATGTTAAAAAAATCCATCCAAATGATCAGCACGCCTATGTACAAACCACTTACAACCTCTTGTATCTCTAAATGAACAATATGCAGTGATATGGACTTTATCATTTTTCTTATATTTGTAAATAAATTCAATTTCAATCGAATACTTCCTCAATATAGTACGAAATTCTTCCACCCCACCTTTAAAACACTGCCCCAACACAATTGATATCATTTGCCTACTCGGCAGATTGCAAGTACTTCTTCTCATGACGCCAAAAATGAGGTAGCATATCATTATCCTCATCATTGTAAACACATAAGTTTGATTCCCTTGATCCTTTAAGACCACCACCTACGACATTACTTGAAGCCCCACCAGATGTAGCACTTAAACTATGTCTAGGAATAGTAGCATTACCTTTTATTACAACTTCCACAAAATCAACCCGAAATGATCTAATCAACATAATCATACCATCACAATCATCTTGATCGCATAACATACAGTTTGGATTACTAGGCAAAGAATATTACATGTCAAATGCGATTGAAGACAAGTAATTCTATCGACAGACAACTTTTTCTATGAAACTAACAAAATTCATCTCACTATTAATTTTCACAATTCCACTGTAACCCTCGTATTTGCACAAAGCAATTGCCAAGTTCGACATCTTATATATAAACACAAATAGAAGAAAAACATAGCAGAAACATGTATGAAAAAACACAACACATTTACCACAAAAAAACAAAACACATAACACACACACACACACACAAAGGGCACACATACACACAATAAGAATGTAAGTAAAATTGCACTAAAACTAGTCGAATGTAACAAATTTTGCACTAAAAAATCTATATATATCAACACACAATAATAACAAAAATAAATCATATCTATCATAAAAATCACAAACAGTTACTCTAAAAACTCTAGAAAAATCAAACACGTCAACTAACAAAGAAATGAAGGACATATTCTATTGCATTTATCCAACATGTATATCACGTTACTAAAACCATATCGTCCTATATGCAAAAACACTTAAAGATCTGATAATAAATCAATTAGATCCTTTACCAAGAACATAATCTATTCTATCCTAAAAAATTCAAGATCTAACCAAAATTACGCCGTAAAAGCAACAATTAATAAACAAATCACTAAAAATAGAGCCAAAAACGATTTATGTTACTTACAATATCGATTCACTGATCTTTAGTCGACCTCCTGAATCAATAGAATTCAAGACCTCCAAAATCCTAGCTTGCCGATGCAGAAAATCATCAAAAAAACAAAGACAAACTCTTATCTCAAACTATATATAGAGGAGAATTCAAATATAATGACTAACTATATGAAGAAACTACTCTCTACGCTCCAAAAACCATACGTGAACACGTTCAGGACTTAAACAAGGGATAAAAACAGATTAAGGGACAAATTTTGAACTTAATAATAAGAAAGGATTAATGGAGGATTAAACCCTAATAATAGAACTAATCGTCAATTATTCCTTATTCACATGTAATTCATTCAAAATTAATTACTTTCTCAGGTAAAAGTGCAAATGTAATAGAAGTAACAATTAAAAATTGAGTCGTATTGAAATTAGAGAAATACACACAAAAGCATGTCTCAAATTGAATGATCAAAATTACGATTTACCCTTAAAAAATAACAGATGTTTGTGTCAGTAATTCAAAGAGCCTCTTGTTCAACAATTCATCATTTCAAAATAGGGTTATTATACTTTACTTCTCGCTTAGGCCGTTTTGTACTTACCCCTTTGTGATATTTTTTTCACTACTTACCACCCTTGTGCTTGTGGACTAAAGTGCAACGGTTAAAAATTAACAAAACTAAAGATATTTTTGACATTTCACTTTAAGAATAAAGGCAATTTTGTCATTTTGTTCTTATTGATTTAATGGGATCTATTTGAAAAATATTTTAACTTAAGGGGCCAAAACTCATCTTTACAAAAAAAAAAAAAAAAAAAATCCGACCATCCCCTAATTTGATTCCCTCTTCCCCGCGACGCCGACCCACTGGCCACCCTCAACCACCCCTTTGTTTCTCTCACTTCCTATATTTTTCTCTCTATCTTCTGGGTGGGTATGTATATTTCATTTTCATATTCATCTTCCTCCTCATCATCCACCACGCCCATCCACCGCCACACCTTCAACGACCACCACCAATCAACCATGCTGATCTAACTAGGTCACCACCATCAGGTCGAACCACCACGATCCTGAACCGCTAATCTACCACTCCAGTTGGCCTAGAAGAAGAAGACGAACAGAGGAACCACCACCATCAGGCTAAACCACCACGTTCCCAGCCGCTTTCTCTCTTTCTACATTAAAAACAAAAGAAGAAGATGGGGAGTAAAACGGGACAACGCGAACAGGGTGATCACAACAATTTTTACCGCATCGACTGCCACCATGGACATTCTCCCAATAATCGTCGAATTCGTCGGTGAATGTAACGATCCGGTTTCCTAGGGCGGCCACATAGTTTCTCCCTTTTGGAGAATTAATACTAAAACTGAATAATCAATAATTTATTTTATAAAAATAAAGAGAAATTTTACAAACGATAGCTATAGTTATAATAATCGATTTATCAAATCAATTTTATAACAATAAATAATAAATACAATTATTACAAATTAAATATAAATTCAAATAAAATTACTAGCGCAATTTCATTCTCACTAGTCCTGCAATCAAAACTATGGGGTTGTGAGTCAGGGCTCAGTAGAATTTCAACTCCTCTAATATGTGTATCTAATTAATACAACAAATAAACATATAAACATGTATCATACGTATTTTCACATAATCATAATTATTTCATGCAAACTAATAATTATAATTTCAACCACAATAATATTATAAATCACACAATAAAAAGATTAAATACATATATTAAAAGAATTGAAAATTTTACCTAAAATCCGAAGCCTAAATTTGAATCGGAATATATTTCTCGCTCAAAAGAAACATTCAAAATTATATATATACTATAACTTTTATTCGATGTATATATTGATAAGATCATTCTGATTCTTATCTTCTTTATTAAAAGAAATTTAAGACTTTTATATGAAATCCATTAAATTTATTTTGGACAAAAACATCCTTATTTCTTCATCAAATTTACAAAACATATCTCTATTTTTCATCATCTGAAAACTCTAAAAAAAAAAAAATCACAAAAAACTGCTTCATTTCATAAACATAATCGAGTAATATTTAAATTTTACAATTAGTTACTATTAAAAATTAATAAAAGAGAATAAACGTCACTTGAATAGAATAATTTGGATATAAAAAATAAATCAAAAACAAATATGATAACTCAATAGTAAATAAACTTAAAGTAACATACCAACTGATTATATTTTTATTTTTCTTAAAAAAAGGTAAAGTTCTTCTTTTTCTTTTCAACTTCGGGTTGCCGGCACATTGATTTATCAAAGCCCACAAGGAAGTTCATAAAGCGTCTGATCGGCTCGATCAATTTCTCTCTGGAGTATAGACAGTAGACACACCTCTTTAACATCCATGGAGGACGAGCAGAAGGAGGAGCACCCTTCGCTTCCCCCCAACTACGTCACCCTCACACAGCTCCGAGAGCGTTGGCTCAAAGAACAGCAGCGGAAGCAGAAAGAGAAGGAAGAAGAAGACGAACGGCACAAAGGGAAGCCCAAAGAAATCGAAGAACAAAAATGGATGCCAGAATATGAGAGAGCCGAGAACCATATCGAGAATGTGGACAAAGCTGTAGTCGGGGCTGTCCCTTTCGATCGACGCCGTTTCCGGAGAAATCGTCGGAATAAGTCGGAGAAGGATCGCAGCTCAGTGGAAGTGAGGGACTCGAATTCGGATTTTTTAAAGGTCGAAAATATCGTTTGTAGTGGTGAAGAGCAAAAGGCTGAAAAATCGGAGAGGAGGAAGAAGAAAACGAAAAAAATATGGAACAATAAGAAGAGAAACCCTAGGGTTGATGAAATCCTTGGGGGTGGTAGTGGTACGGCACAAGTACTGCCACAAAACGTTTCACGGGGAGAAATTCCGGTTGCTATGACTGTAAAGAACGTGGAAAAGAACCCTTTTGGAAGTGAGGAAGGACGGAACAGCGATAATCAGGGGATTGGCAACGAGAGAGTTGCTGAGGATAAACCGGTGGAAATTGAACGGAACTTTGAGAATTTAACATTGATTCCTGAGAAAAATAGCAATGTGAAGTCGGGGGTGGACATGAATGGACGCACCCAGAGGTACAGGGGATATAATGGAAGGTACGGAGGCCGGAAAATCTGGAATCGCGGCGACTGTAACTTGGTATGGGTCAAAAAACGAGAATGTTCTGAAACTCCCAACACAGGTGGTTTGTTTACTTCTCGTTTCTCTCATACTGTTTTTCACCATATCTTCCAACTGTGAAATTTGATTCTTGAGGCATGTTTGGCTTACGGATAATTGATGGGATAGGATAGGCCTCCATCATTATCCAGATATGAACATAATGCCACTCGAATGGGATAAAATAATACCATGGCAGAGAGGTGGTATTATTTTTATGATGAATGGCTAAATCATTTGCTACCATCTCTGTCATGACATCCATTTTTGCCTTCAACACTATCCCACTATTAATATTGCTACCACCAAATTGTTGTGGTTATTGTTACTTCACCCCCACCACCTCCTCCACTGCCGCCGCCACTACAACTACCACCTTCACCTCCTTTGCCTCCCACCATGACCACCCACACCAGTTTAATCCTACCCAAGCAACATTGTAATAAAGATGAAATAGAGAAGGAAATTTGAATTATATCTATATATACTAGGGATTCACTATGCTTGAAGGCACTATATTAATTATATAATTCATGTGTAGAAAAAAATGACCAATTAATTATAAATGTAAAATTCAAGTGGCTAAAAGAATATTATTTAATAATTTTAGAAGTGGGGTGTGAAATTTTTGGGCGGCTCCTTCCAAAACTTCTCATGTCCTATTTATTATATAGATTTGTGTAAGATATTTTGGGATAGATTGTTAGTTTGTTAGAGATATTATATGATATAAAATTATAACGATTTAAAATTTTGTTTGATCTCAACCGTTGGATCTAATCTAAGGGCTTAAAATGTCTCCTAATATCCTTTAATCTTGGCTCTTAAATATTTAATATCGAATCTGATTAATCTGGAAACCAACATGCCAGAAGGTTTAACATGATCTTGGAATATTTGATGCCATAATGCTTTGTCATTTATAATATCTGTTATGCTAAAAAAAGACGAGGCTTATAGATTTGATGAAAACTGTTTATTTGCTCCATGGCGCTTTGAATTTCTTTAAATAAAATAAAATACACATGGCTTGACAAAGAACAAAGCAAACTGATGACTGACCACTAGAAGGAAATTAAAATATTCTCCCTCTTCCTCCTCTATTTTGTGAATCAATTCTGTTATCTTACTATGAAGAAAGTTCCAATTTTTTCCAAGGTTGAAATTGCAGTCCAGAGACCAACTGACAGATCATATTATGGGTCCATTTTTGGGGCATATGATGTAAGGACATCATCATTAATGTGATGATCAACTAATTTGGATACTTCTTTGTGTCAAGACCATAAGGTTGTAATTATTATACACAGATATGGACCTATATTTTCCAACCTGGTGCCATTACTGGAATTAACTGACTAAGTGGCTTCCTATTAGAACTACTGATGTTAGAATATGATGTGGTAAAGATTAGGAGAGACATGTCAAGCCATGTGATTCTTTTGGCTACTCAAGTATGCGCTTAGGGGTTATGATTGAAGTTCAATATGCATTGAAGATATGGTTACGATAGTATTATTAGAGAAAGAAAACTTGATAACACCTTGTATGGCAACCTCCAATATTTAACTTGTATAGCTTGAATCAGTTTGCGTAGTAGAAGAATGTTTTTAACGATGCTGACGGTATCTATTACTGATTATTATTTATATTTCTGATTATGCTCCATCTGTCAAGTGTTGAAGGACTTGGGCACTCACAACTCTTCAACTATATATGCTAGTCGGAGAAGGCAGTAAGCCAGTTACAGATTGTGAAAATAGTAAGAAATGGAGGTTACGTCGTAATGAAGCCAAAATATTAGCATAGATATGGACATTACCGTGACTAAGTGCCCATTTGATAATATAATTAGGTGCTTAAAACTGAAGGCATTAAGTACTTTTTGTACATTAAATACTTTTTATAATAAGTGTTTGATAAAAAAGGAAGCAATCACTTAAAAATAGTAAAAAAAAAAATAAGTGATGGGGAACTCATTTATTTTTTAGGACTTATCACTTAAAACTATCTATTACTTGTCTACCACAATCCCTATTAAACATCCTTACGATAAGATTTTGGAAAAAAAAATATTATGAACAAAAAATTGTAGATAGAGAAAGTTTACATGTATATATATATATGTATAGAGAGAGAGAGAGAGAGAGCTGTAGAGAGAGAATGTTTTAGAAATAGAAAGTTGTAGGCAAAGCATTTATTTAAAGACAAAAATCAATAGAGATGAAATTTTTGGAATCTAAACGTATTAATATAATAAATACTTAATACATTCAACATTTATAAGTTTTCTGCATTTAATTTTCACTTTTACTTTTATCAAATGAGCCCTAACGCTAATAACTATATGGGAACTTGTCTTCGGGTTGATGGGACTATGTTGGCTTTATGCTCATGTCATTTTTATTTAATTTTCTTTCCCCTTCTATTTGTTGGGATAAGTGGGTTAAAGGGTTTGAGGGCCTGGGAAGGGGTAGGAGGCGGCGATTTGAAGTGGCTCCCTAGCTATATTTTGCAAAAAATAATTAGACTAGACGTTAAGCAAAAATGGTAGGAAGTCGGAACACTAGCAAGAATGCTTTGGAACTCAATCTTGTGAAAATTAGTTATATACCATGTTGAATTTGAAGTGGTTCCCTAGCTATATTTTGCAAAAAATAATTTGACTAGACGTTACGCAAAAATACTAGGAAGTCGGAACACTAGCAAGAATTCTTTGAAACTCAATCTTGTGAAAATTAGTTATATACCATGTTGAATTGCAAATGCATACGAGCAAAATCATTTGTAATCAATAATATTATTTGTATTTTTATTGGCTGATTTTATGCTCCAGGAATAGTTTGTTTGGATTGAGAGAAATGGAGAGAAGAGAAAATTGTAGGTTTTCTTTTCATTTATCTTATTTTTAATTGGGAGAGGAGAGGAGAAATGAAGAGATTCAAAGAGAAAATGCATTAAGAAACTATCCTTCCCAAAATGGGGAGGATTTGGGGAGAAAACGAGGGAAACTACCAAAAAAAGCGGTTATTCTCTTCATTTTCTTTTCATTGAAGGGTATAGTAGTAGTTTGGCTTGAATACGTATACTTCCTCTTCTTTTCTCTTAAATAGATTCCCAAACCAAATGGAAAGAAATTTGAATTATATTGCCTTCCCTGCTTTTTCTTTCCTTAATGAAACATTTTTTGTAAGGGTAAGCCTTGGGTACAATGGTGAGGTTACTCCATTATGACCTAGAGGTTTTGGATTCAAATCTTGGAAACAGTCTTCCTGTATACAGGGTTGTGTATATCTAACCCTCCCCAGATCCCGCAATGTTCCTGTATACAGGGTTGTGTATATCTAACCCTCCCCAGATCCCGCAATGGGTGGGAGTCTTCATGCATTGGGCTGCTGTTATTATTGAAATATTGTCTCTCCTCCTCATTTCTCTCTCAATTGAAATTTCAAACATGGTGTATGTCGCCAAAATGTGAGGAAGGCTTATATCAGTACATTAATTCATTTTCAACAACCCAACCTTAAAATAATTCTTCAATTTAAAATTTTTCCCTTTTTTGCTTTTAAGGTGGACCTTTTTGGTTCAGGTTCACTAAATGAAGCTTAGAGCCAGAAGACAAGCCCTGGATTCAGGTAGCCGAAGGCGATGAGTCGGAGAGAGCAACAGAAGCGTGTACTGATGCACATAATTGAACACCTACTGAAAACTGTAGTTTGTCTTAGCAAAGAGTTAGTACAGGCATTTGTTTACTAACCGAAATACGGTTGAAATTCATTCTTATGCTTGTTCTACTACTATGGGGCTTGTTTTCTTCAAAATTATAGTGTCTATATATATCTAGCTTGCTTATTTATAAATTTGACCATTTTATTTTCTTTCTCCATAGCAACTCCTTACAGGTTGGTTAGATTGATAAAGCAGCACATCGGTTCCTTCCATTGATACCCTAGTCAAACAAGATTCGACTCTCTTGGAGAGCACTTTGGGAATTGAATCTTGAATTTAATCCTAAATGCACCAGGTCAATATGGGAGAGTGTGCCCTTAAGATCTGCCGGAGAAATGATTAGTTGAGGTGCGCGTAAACTGACTCGGGCAACACCTTACCGTAAAATCCAAAAAAAGTCCCTTGATATATTCAAATAGTGAAATGAAAGGCTGATAATTTTATTGGCTATATTCCACGGTTTTTGAAGCAACTGTGTTGAGTATTGAGAATGAGGTTATGTATAATTATGATGTTATTTTTCAGATTGAAAATGACAGGGTTGTGAACTAAGGAAGAGAAATGTTTCTCATCATCATGAATCAGTTTCCCAGTGGACTCCAACGTTGGCTGTCATTCTCAGAATGATGGTCGCGGCTGTCATGTACGGTAAGGTCCACCTTTCAATATCAACTGTTCAGATACCCTATGCATTATTGTCCCTCGATGGATCAATCTACTTTGTATTCTTATAATAACTATGAATGTGATGAGAGGCCTTTTAGTCTCTCTCTATCTCCCCCTCATTGAAGGCAATAACTTTACCCAAAAAGGTTTTCGGTTGGTAAGAAGAGGTACATCTTTTCTTGTCAGCCAGGGTTAAATCCTTTTGAGAAGCACTGCAGGTGTAAAATCTTGAATGCATCAAGCCAATGTGAGAAAGTGTGCCCTTAAGATCGTTCGGGGAGGTGATTAGTGTAGGTGCGCGTAAACTGGTCCGAACACAGCTTGTCGTCTAACTTTAGAATGTAGATATGTAATTTGAGCTTCATATCTTTTCTGTAGAGTGATGAAACTTTGTTTGGTACAATAAGTGGGTAAAAATGATGGTCGAGGTGCGTGTAAGCTCCGGGACACACCCAAGTAGTAAGTTTAGAATGTAGATATGCAATATGAGGGACATATATTTTCTGTAGAGTGATGGTACTTTGTTTAGTACAATAATTGTGTAAAAATGAGGTGAGTTATGACCTTCACACGGTAAGAATGACTTGTGTATGCAACTTTTTTAGATTATTCGTTCCACGAGATGTGTGGGTGATGGGGATTTGACTTTGCTCGTGCATGAGTTGTTTGCTTCGTTTGTTTGTGTGTTTTACTATTATGAGTGAAAAGGATGTTAAAGGTGTCCTCTAGTTGGAGACTTCTGGGAGGTTTGAATTTTGAAAATTTGATGAGTGGCAACTTCGTTTTTACTCATTTACATGTTTTAAGGTAGGAATGGGACCACTTTAAGCAACCAAATGTCATTGCATAACCCATAATATTAATTTTTTTTTTTTTTTTTTTTTAAACCTTGAAACAACCTTGTTTGTTTGTCTGTAATCAAAAAATAATTTTTGATCAATTAAAAAATAGGCTTAAATAATACAAATATCAACTTTTACAAGCATAAAACCCTGATTCTCTGTGGTTTTTGACATGAAATTTGGGTGATAACAATACAATCAACTTATGTTCGGGTTGTGATTCGTTGTTTTCCGTGTGAATAAAAGTGAATTGAATTGAGGTACTCGTTGATAGCATGGAATTAGAATTGTAATTTTTTTTTTAAGTTTTTTTTTTTTTTTTAAATTTATGTAAATGCAAATTCAATTTTGAAGGTTCAATTGTGCAACTAAACATAAGCTAAGCCTGTGTTTGGATGGATGGATATGAAATTAATAGATTTGACAATTTTAATTGCATGGTAACTACTGTTTATCTAAATAAATAGTATAAAATGAACCTCCAACTGATATGTTCTTTTCAAATATCACAAGTGATTTTACATTTGAGATATTGTTAACAATTGGATGGTTCGAGATATTTATAATCGTTAACTTGGATTTTATTAAAAAAGTAAATAACAAATTTTTAACGGAATATCATTTCAAATTGATATATTTTAACTATACATTGAATTTTCAAAATATTGAATTACCTATCAATACTAGTCTATTTTACAAAATCCGGATATATTTTATATTTTAGACATTTTGAACCTTTGGATCAGTTTTGAATCCAATGATTATGATTAAATAACATTTTAAATTTTTATAATTTTATATCATATAATATCTCTAACAAACTAACAATCTATCACAAAATATCTAGTGGGATTATTCCAATCAGATGTGGAATGAGTTGATGGTTATCAGTGTAATGAAAATTTTACCTCATGAGCTAGGTTTTGGAATTGTGAGAAGCCGAAGACCACCCCCACGCTGGTATAAATTTGTACTAATTGGTGAATTATTTTATTATTTATTATATTTTTACACTTAGAAATTATAAAATCAATATAGTGTCTTTAGGTAGAGGGAATTCTTAGTATATTTTATAAATCATGACTTATTTTAAATTACATACACCTCGACCAATCACGTTACATGACGATCTTAAGAGTATACTTTCCCACATTGACCTGATACATTCAAGATTTAATTATTGAAATGCTCCACAAGATAATCGAATCTTGGTTGACAAGGAAATGTACATCTCTTTTGCCAACCGGACGAACACCTCTATCATAATTGCTTCACTAATACTCACAATTCTAATTAAATACAAAAAATACATAAAAAAAATTTTTTCATTAAAGCAAGCTCAATTGAGAGAAGGCAAAATAGAAAAAAGGCATGTTGATTCATATAATTTTGAAGTCAATGACAAGGTTCAAAAATCAAGACGCCAGAGAAGACTAGTCCTCCGTTGGATTGAAACGAGACAATGGTTGTGTCAAACAACAAGTGACTCATCCTTGTACCCACCTTTGGACCTACCCACACATGGCCTAAATCTACCCTCATCTTACAAAGCCTCGATATCTTCTTCCCGCGTCCATCCCAGTCAAATCGTCGCTTACTCAAACTAGAGGTCACTAGTTTCAACTTTGGAATTGATCGAAATATCTTTAGCAAGTATTTGGTTCCACAAATTTAGAATTCTAATAATTGTAATTTGATGACATTAGAATTTTAAGAATTGTAATTTAATGACATTATTTTTTTTTATTTTTTTTGACAAACGTTGGGATAAAATTTGAATACTAGATTTCCCACTAGAAAGGCACACCAGATAACCGCTAAGTTTTAAATGTTGAGTTAGAATTCAATTATTATTTCATGTTATTAGAATTTCATTTTGTTTTTGTATAAACGTTGGGGGAGGAAGTTTTAAACACTAGATTTCTCATTGTGGGGTATACTAGATAACCACTAAGTTATAAGTTTTAGGTTCAAATTTCATTGTTTGATAGTATGTTAAAATTCAATTGTAATTTCATGTTATTAGAATTTTATGGTTTGATAGTATGTCATAATTTAATTGTAATTTCATGATAATTCTAATTTCATTATTTGAATTATCAAATCATTATTTTTTTTTAGTATAATTAACATTATTAAAGTGTAACAAAATTTGATAGGAAAAAATACATTTCATACATAGTTTTTCTTGACTTTCTACACCGAAAAAAGTTTTTTTTTTTTTTTTTACGTATATAAGCATCGAGTTTTTTTAAGTATATAAGTATCAGGTGTTTCTATTGAATAAAAAATAATTGTAATTAGTACTTCCAATTTCAATTCCATGACGCCAAAATATTAAAGAGGTTAAAAAAAAATTAGTGTACGAAGAATCTCGTCAGGTCTAAAAAAGTTAAATGTAAACATTTTTTTTTTTTCAATTTATTAGTAAAACGTAAACTTAATTTTTTTTTTTTTTTTTTTTTTTTTCAATTTATTGGTAAAAAGTGAAACGTATCTAAACATAAAAACACTTTGTCCAAGTTATTGATAAAGTTAAATATGTATATAAACTGAAGATCTACCCAAAAGGTAAGGGTAAATCTTGACTCTTTTGGGGAGAGTGATTAGACTTGGTTAGTGTTTGTAATAGTAGGATAACTCAATTATTCAATTTCTACTATTGCCAATAGAACCAATTTTTCATGCCATGATAGAGAGAGATTGGAGGAGGAATGATTGATGGAATGTTAAATAGTAACTAAGCAATGATTCCCCCCTATGATTATGCAATCATTCTCATGATAATAATCTAAGGTACAATATGACAGATGGATTATTTGTAAATTAAATAAGCATTACCCCACTTGATTAAACCTATGTTCTTTAAATTGTAGTCATCATTTATATATAAATACCTTTATACATCTCTTTATTGTATAGTTTTCGCAAATATTAATTCAATTGTATCGTATTCTCTCTCAATATTTGCATAAATATTAAAATTAACTGGATCAATAAAATAAAGATAAAAATTAATATTGAAATTTGGGTATTATTTGCGACATTATCATATAAACTACAAGTAGCTTAGAGATTTTCAAGCTTAATTGCACTTAAAAAGTCCACAAAATTCTAAAATTTGGGTGCCCCTTACTTGGTACTTTAATGTTTAATTTTTATAATTTGCTCCCTCAAGTTTATTCTTCATATTAGTTGGTAATTTGGTTCAATCGAATTACTCCAGCCAATTTATTGACATAATTAGTCATGAGATTTGCATACATGAGAGAAAAGTAGCTGAATAAAAACCGATTTTACTGCATTTTGTACCCTTGAAGTTTTTTTGTTATATTCCGTCCGTATTTTGATTTAAAAAAAAAAATGATTGAAATCAATCAATTAAACCAAAGTGATATGAAAAATAAATTTTACGAGGTCAATTATAACAAGTAACTACTAAGAGTATCTGCAATAAGCATGTTATCACTTGTGCCAAAACTCATAACCAAATTTAACTACCTCTTATGTCATTTTTCATCAACTCAGTTGTGCTATCACTTGTACCAAAAATAAAACACCCCTACACTTGTGCTATATTTGGCACAATGATTACCTATGCCAAAAATTGAGGAAAACTTATTGATCTGTAAAAGTTGTATTTAATTAATTTTATTTAATATTTTATTTATTTATAATATAAAATATAATAAAATATAGAATGACAAAAGATAGGCAATACATTGTATATTTTGGTTGGCAAAAGGGAGGTGTTTTTTGTCCTTATTAATTAGAGTTTGACTTTTTTTTAGAGCATTCCGCCAGAATTAAATTTTGAATTTAATCTTGAATGCATTAGATTAATGTGAGAGTGTACGCCCTTAAAATGACCCGTTGAAATGATTAATCGAGGTACGCATAAACTGACTTAGACACTTAAAAAAAAAAAAAAAAAAAGGGTTCTATTAATTTTTTTTATTTTTTATTTTAGCAGAGACAAATGTTAAGGTAGAAGTGTGACCCATTGCAATTTACCCCTTTTTATCTCCTTAGGAGCCTTGAGAGAATGACATCACCGACTGGGGTAATAGAAATAGGAAGCCTTTGCTGGTATTGAGCTGGCCATTTCACTATTATAGTTGAAACCATAATCCTTGGACATCAAAATCAGCAAAGGAAAAAGGATGGTCCAATGCACGAGGTCTTCATGAATGGGGTACACCCTCATTATTTCTATCTTAAATGGTTGGTACGTTGTTTTCGGTGAGCAAGGATTAGTATTTCATAGATTGCTAATCAAAAGTCACTCACATCTATCTACTAAAGAAAATCACCTTCCTGTATTATCATACTTTACAAAATTCAACGAGTCTGAATATCCAAAGAACCTGAGCCAAGTGTCCCCATTTCCTACATATGAGTAGATGAAATGTCGGTGTGGTAAAGACAGGTTGAAAACAAAACTGGGATCCGATTGTTCAAATATTCATGCAATTCATGTTGGTACGGGACTCAAATGATACAATATAAAGAAAATAGAAATAAAAATGACCAAATATCTATAAATAATCGGAACGTGAGAGAATTGAGATAAGTTCAAAATTACTCTACACATTTGAATCAGAAATTATATCCACCTCAGACACTTACTCTCCCATTCAAAGTTTTTTGCCGAGATCTAAAACCTCAATGTAAGAATTGTTGTTGTTACCGCTGTGAGGAGCTAAGGATCAAAAGTTACCTTACTCTTTACCGTTGTTAATATTATTTATATAAGTGTTGGCCCACTAGGTTAACCAAACGCTAATCCTACTAGAGAAACCCTAACCACTCTCTATATGAAAACTATTTATATATGTCTGTATAATGTATTTTTCTAAAATATCAATACAATTGCTCCATGTTCTACTAATATTCTATCTCTCAATAATTCTAATATGGTATCAATTGAGTTAATTTTTCATAGCCCTGTTCATACTAAACTTCGTCAATCTTTTTCTTCCCAAATCACCCCGCAGTTGCCCAATTCGTTCTATCACCGTTTCAACATCTCAATACAAAATCCACCACCACCCACCAACTCGTATTGAAATTGTGAGTTCAACACCACAAACAAACAACCCAATCAAGCTGCCACACCCTCCCACGCGCCACCCAAGCCACATGTGTCCCCATCACGGTTTTGGAGCTCTACAGGATTCACAATTTGTCGTAACACCAGAATAACCACTTCGTCCAAAGTGTTTTGACGAGATGCTTCCAATTCCACGCACGCTCACGTGTGGCTTAAAACAACTGCAATGCTACCGTACTATTCTTCATGTGCCCTAGCATTGCCATGCAAGCCACGTTAGCATTGACTCAATGCCACGTGGTGACAACTTGGAGACACGACCACGTCACGAATATTTTCCATGTCACCAAAGGACCACCACCTCAATTTCCACCTCAGTAGACACATCAACGCCAATCACCACGTGACCTACCACGTCATCTACCACATGACCTACCACGTCATCACAAACATCAAACCTAAGGTGGTACGCCATCAAACACATCAGCATTCTTGCTTGCCATGCTACCATTTTGTCACGTCAGCCTTGTCAAAGGTTTAACCGATTCAGTAGTGGTCAACTATCTTCTTTTGACTGATTCACTACATTTTTTTTTTTTTTTTTGCAATTCGGATACTAATTCGTTTCTAATTTTAGTATTTTGAATCCATCCGTGACCTCTGTTTACTCAAATTTAAATCATACAATATACTTTCTTTTATATTGTTGGTTCAATTCACCACCTTATATTGACTGGTTCAAGAGTTCATCAATCATTTTTTCACGATCATATACAAGTTCCGAAATAATTTCAAAAACTTTGAATCCATCTGTAGCCTCTATTTTTCCAGATTCACATCAAACAGTACACTTTATTATATATTGTTGATCATATTCAATGACGATGTATAAGGGTTGTCCTTCCCCAACCGTTCTTCCAGTCAATAAGGGTTCAGATCTTGCCCTCGCAGTTGTTTCCATCTCTATTGAGGATATAGCTTCAATCTTTAGTCGCTTTCTCTCCAATACCAGTACAAACGTTTCCCACACCCTTTCACTTACTACATGTACTTCTTTTTGGTACATTGATGTTGCCTGTTGCAGTCATATAATTTCTGATCCCAACATCTTCTAATTCAAATTATCTGCTATGAATGCTCCTACCATTCATATTGTTGATAGTTCTCATATGCGTATTAGTCATACCGATAAAATTTATATTTCACATCTTTCTTTTTTTGACACGTATTTAATTCCAAAACTCACCTTAAAACCTTTATCTTTTGGGCAACTGTGAATTGGGACTTGAAGTGATATTTTCTAATAGTGGTTGTCATGTACAAAATCCTCGGATAGAAAAAATCCTTAGAACTGGGTCATAAAGTTGGACGTCTATTTGAGCTCAGTAGTTTGCACCTTCTACCTTGAACCCCACCATCACCAACCCATGCCCCTATATTAACTTGTGCAACCTCGCCACCACTACTACCATCCTCATCATCATCATCATCATCATCATCATCACTATTACCATCATTTTCCTTATCACCACCCCCACTACCATACGAACCACATTCTCATCATCATCATCACCACCTAATTCTTTTTCTCTCAATCTTTGGTATTCTCGGTTAGGTCATGCATCCATCAAACGTATCCACACTTCAGCTTTTAGTAGGAAATTAGGCATTGTCTCTACTGAACATCTCAATTATCTTTCATGTCAATAAGCTAAACAACATACCTTATCTTTTTCTACCAATGACTGGGTCTCTCATGTAAGTTTTGATCTAGTATACTCTAATATTTGGGGACCCTTAGGGGGAGCCAAATACTTTGTAAAATTTATCGATGGCTACACTCGGTACACTTAGTTGTACCCCATGTATAAGCGTTTTGAATTACCTCAAATCTATTCAGAATGTGTTGTCATGATTCAAACTTATTTTTCTCGCAATATCAAAATCTTCAGATCCAGCATTGCCATGGAATACAAGGATCGGTCTTTCATTACCACCCTTATAAACCATGGCACACTTCTCTATAGATCTTGTCATGTCACCTCTGCCCAAAATAGTTGAGTTGAACGTAAACATCGACATATCCTAGATATTATTCATATACTACTAATTTCATCATCTTGTCTGGAGCGCTTATGGGAAGAAGTTGCTCTCACTGCCGTCTATACTATCAATTAGGTCTCTTCACCTACCATCGGTAATATTTGTCCTTGTGAGAAGTTGCATGAATTTTCTATTAATTACAACCTCTTAAAAGTATTTAGGTGTGCCTGCTTTGTTAACTTACGACCTCATGGACATTCTAAACTTGAACCTTGGGCTAGAGTATGTTGTTTCCTTGGATATGGAATTGAACACAAAGGATATTGATTTTGAGATCCCATTTCTAATCTTCTTCGATTTCTCATCATGTCAACTTCTGGGAACACAAGATCTTATCCTCCATGACACCTTCGAAAACATGACATACTTTTTCATAGATCTTACACTGGCACATCTGTCCGAAATGGTCGAGCGATATTTTCTAGATATTGTCCGTGCACTACTTATTTCATTCTTTTGTCCAGAGTACTTCTAAGGAGAAGCGACTCTCACTGTCGTCTATACCAACAATCGGGTCCCTTCACCTACCACTGGTAATCTTTCCCCTTATGAGAAGTTTTATGGAGTTTCTCCTAATTACAGTCTCTTAAAAATCTTCAAAATGTGGCTGTTTTATTCTCTTATAACCTCATGAGCATTCTAAACTTAAACCTCAGACTCAAATATGTTGTTTCCTTGGATGTGGAATTGAACACAAGGCATATCGATTATTGGATCCTATTACTAATCGCCTTTGTCGTCCTCGTCATGTCATATTCTGGGAACACAAGATGTTTTCCTCCATGTCACTTTCGAAAACATGGCATACTTCCCCATAAATCTTTCCTTGGATGTGGAATTGAACACAAAGCTTATTAATTTTGGGATCCCATTACCAATCGCCTTTGTTGTTCTCGTCATGTCACCTTCTGGGAATACAATATGTTTTCCTTCATCTCACCTTCGAAAACGTGGAACTCTTCCCCATAGATCTTTCCCTAACACCTCTGTTTGAAATGATCGAGATGAACTTAAACATTAATATCATAGATATTGTCCGTGCACTACTCATTTCATTCTCTTGTCCGGAGTGCTTCTAGGGAGAAAATGCTCTCATTGCCGTCTATACCATCAATCGAGTCCTTTCACATACCATATTAATCTTTTTCCTTCTGAGAAGTTGCATGAAGTTTCTCCTAATTACAACATCTTAAAAGTCTTTGAGTGTACCTTATTTGTTCTCTTATAACCTCATGAATATTCCAAACTTGAACCACAGGCTCGAGTATGTTGTTTCCTTGAATATGGAATTGAACACAAATGATATCGATTTTAGGATCTCATTTCTAATCGTCTTTGTATTCTTTATCATGTAACTTTCTAGGAACACGATATGTTTTCCTTCATATCCAAATTTCATTCGACATCTACCACTAACCATCTATATTTCACTAATCAATCCATAGACCTCTTCCATGGTTATCCTAATACAAATATCATTAAGGCTCAAATAAATCCTCCATCTACTTCATTGATCCCCCATTGATGTTCTTGCTCCATTTACGGATCTTGAACACGACTACCTTGAGCCTATCCCAATAACTTCAAATTACACTGAACATATCTATAACGACCCAATTTTCTAAGGCCGCCACACAGTTTCTCCCTTTGGAGAACTAATGTGAAAATTAGGAAAACACAAATCACTCTACTGCCACATTTCAACTGCGTCACCATGATTAATAAAATAATAATAGAAAAAAAAATAAAAAATAAACTAGTTGACAGTGCATGGTCTAATCAAATATTATGAGAAGTATTTTGATATACAGTATGATTAATCTCGACGATATTACTGGAGATAGACCCCATGGATTGACGATATTAGAGTGTGATTTATATAAATAACCTATGTTCATTCGTCCCGTGGATTGATATACAATATTATTTGAGGATTCCATGAATTATTATGATAATAGATTAACTCTCACTTGGATTATAGTGACGTGAATTATAAAAGTTATTTTAATTACTGATCAGGGCGTGATTTATTAATTGTCAAATTCACCAGGGCCATCACCGGTTTCTTTCTTTAGAGAATTAGTACTAAAACCGAATATTTTATTTTTCATAAATATGGAAAAAAAAATACAATACGACGGAAATAATTATAATTATCGATTTATCGCGTCAATTTTACAACGGTAAATAATAAGTACAATTATTACAGATTAAATAGAAATTCAAATATAATTCCTAGTGCAGTTTCATTGGCACCCACCCTACGAAAAAATTGTGGGGTTGTGAGTTAATGCTCGGTAGAATTTCAACCCCTTTAATACGTGTATCCAATTAATACAACAAATAAACACATAGGCATGTATCACACGTAATTTTCACATAATTATAATTATTTCATACGAACTAACAATTATAGTTTCAACCACAATAATATCATAAATCACACAATAAAAGATTAAATACATATATTAAAAGAGTTAGAAATTCTACTTAAAATCCGAAACCAAAATCTGGACCGAATATTTTTTTCTCGCTCAAAGCTTTCAAAATTTCATCCTCTAACCTTATTAATTTATTAATATATATAGAATTTCAAGTCCAATCTTGTATCATTGTATATGCATCCCTATCGAATTAAAATTATTATTATTATTATTATTATTATTATTATTATTATTATTATGTACACCTATCAACTTACTAACCTATATACATATATACGGTTACATTTGGTTTCCTTTTTTAAGAAGGAAACCATTTTAGTTGTTTGTTTATTTATTTATTTATACAATGTTCCCTCTTAAAATAAAGAAAATATTAATTATATCTCAAAACTCTTAAAACTATATTTCAAATAACACAATAGTTCCAAAAATTTTAAAAGTCAATTTGAAATTAACGTTTAACTCCCAAAAATTATCAAATATTATTTATATAATACATTTACAAAACAATCCTAAAAATATTAAACTTACATTAAATAATATTTTCAAAAATATAAATTTCTAGAGTATTACAATCTACCCCCATTAAATAAATTTTGTCCTCGAAATTTTATTCAAACAATAATAATTCAGAATCGCATGGTCCTATTAATCACACTCAATTCTAAGACAATCGTTTTCTATGTAGGTCCTATAACCGAAAGTTATCCACAATTCAAAATCGACAAAATTCATTCTACACATCGCCACATCTGCATTTGCGGTGGCCCACATTATATTCAACAACATACGGATAGGATGCACTTTGGTCGGTAACACCTAGCACAAATAACCAATTGTCAAAGAATCTTATATTTCTAAATGCTTCCGTTGTGCTATTATGATAAAAATAACAATAAATATATATGTCTATATACAACCAACAAATATATTTTTAAAATATCACGGTAGTTTTACTTGGATTGAGTCTATCTCAATTCCAACAAATCTACGACCTCAATAATTTTCTCACTTGACATGACTTTTCAAGTCCATTACCATATCTCATAACCAATATTTATCAATTCTATCCAACATATTCGCAACCAATATCATAAGCAGTAGATAGCTCAATTCCTTGTGAACTGTCACACGTGACTAAAAATAATCAATTCCGATATCCATATTAGAATTCCAATAATCTCGTAAACTTTTTCATAAATATCAATACAATCAAAACTTCAAATAAGGAATTTTTTAGAAATACAGCTGAAAACACATAAATACGTCTCAAATATATAAATATGTCTCAAAACACATAAATACATCTCAATCACATACATCCATCGCAAGCAAATAAATATGTCTCAAAAGTTCAAGACTCAAGTAACATGGTATAAAAATATTACATAAAATCCCCCTACTCGGATTTCTAAAATATTGTTTAAGCTCAAGGTAAAAAATAACATAAAATGTATATAAAATTATTATATAAAATCTTCCAAAAGTCTCAACGATTACCCCACACTCTAACCCTATTATCACTAGTAGTGGATCAATATCTATCTGAATATTTTATCGGTGTACTGTCTTCATAATATAAAAATAATTTATGGATCATGTATTTTTTTTTTTTATCAAAACCCATTTTCAACAAATATTACCGCACTGAGAAAAATATCAAAATTTCACAAATATTATAAAACAGTCGAATTTAAATTAACTGATCAACTCACTTTTATATAATAAAATAACATACTTTCTTACTAGCCATGGGATCGTTTTATCTTACGATCGGGAGTTATCATATCAACTACCTATAGGATTTGTCCTCTTGTTAGGTTTCAATACAACATATCCACAACAACATATTTTAATCACTTACAGGACTTGCCATCCTGTCAAGTTATAACACAACATCCTACAGGATATGCCCTCCTGTAAGGACTAACAATATCTTGCATGACATGCTCTCCTGACGAGACAACTATGGTATAATAAGATAATAAAAATCAATATCTGCACTTAAAAATTTACTTGGTCCATTAACTATCGTAAAACTGTCCATTTTTATCAATATTCTTTTCCCACAATTTAGTACGAAAAATATAATTTTATAATTTATATAGAAGACAATATACACCTTTAAACCGATATTTTTCAAACACTTATCCTAGGGTCCACGACTAACACGACACTCACCCAATCTTACTTGACTTACTATTGGTTCCCTTTTTTTCTGTAGATATTCACGAGTAGATCTTTAAAGGATTTTTTTTCATAACTTATTATGGAGTTGGTAAATATGCATCCCTTTGTAACGGCCTCTAGAATGAAGTTGGTAAATATGCATGACCCCCAACGCCTGTAATCCCTGTCACAATAACCCCTAAAATATGCATCCCTTTAAGGCCTGTAATCCCCTTCACAGAAACTCCTAAAATTTAGGAAATAAATTATGAAGTTGGTAAATATACATTCATATATTATGATAGGGACGACAGGTTCTAAAATCAAACATTGATACAAAAAAAATAAAAAAAATGACATAAAATAAAAATTATACCAGTTAAAATATAATAATAAATCTACTAGTGAAAATTATTATTTTTTAATTCATTTAACTTAATATGAGTAATGGGCCAATGGGTATCATAACCCAAACCTAGGTTGGTTGCAAACCTGCTCTGATATCACTTTGTAACGACCCGATTTTCTAGAACCATCACGCGCTTTCTCCCTTTGGAGAACTAATGCAAAAATTAGGAAAACACAAATCACTCTATCGTCACGTTTCCGCAACGTCACCATGATTAATAAAGTAATAATAGATAAAAAAAAATATAAACTAATTGACAGTGCATGGTATGATCAAATATTATGAAAAGTATTTTGATATACAATATGATTAATCTCGACGATATTACTGGAGATAGACCCCATGGATTGGCGATGTCAGAGCGTGATTTATTTAAATAACCTATGTCTATTCACCCCATGGAAATATTACTTGGGGATTCCATGAATTATTATGATAATGGATTAATTCTCACTTGGATTATAGTGACGTGAATTATAAAAGTGATTTTAATTATTAATCAGGGCGTGATTTATTAATTGTTGGATTCACTAGGGCCATCACCGTTTTTTGCCCTTGGAGAATTAATATTAAAACCGAATAACCAATATTTCATTTTTCATAAATCTGAGAAAATTTTACAATATAACGACGTTAATTATAATTATCGATTTATCGTGTCAATTTTACAATGGTAAATAATAAATACAATTATTACAGATTAAATAGAAATTCAAATATAATTCCTGGCGCAGTTTGATTATCACCGACCCTGCGATAAAAACTGTGGGGTTATGAGCTAACGTTCAGTTCAATTTCAACATTTCTAATACGTGTATCCAATCAATACAACAAATAAACATATAGGCATGTATCACACGTAATTTTCATATAATCATAATTATTTCATACGAACAATTATAATTTCAACCAAAATAATATCATAAATCACACAATAAAAAGATTAAATACATATATTAAAAGAGTTAGAAATTTTACCTGAAATCCGAAACCGAAATCTAGACCGAATATTTTTTTCTCACTTAAAGCTTTCAAAATTTCATCCTCTAACCTTATATATATATATATAATTCCAACTCCAATCTTGTATCCTTGTATATGAATCCTTATCGAATTAACATTATTATTATTATTATTATTATTATTATTATTATTATTATTATTATTATTATTATTAACACGTACACCTATCAACTTACAAACCTATATACGTATATGTAGTTGCATTTGGTTTCCTTCTTTAAGAAGGAAACCATTTCAACCGCTTGTTTATTTATTTATTTACACAATGTTCTCCCTTAAAATAAATAAAATATTAATTATATCTCAAAACTCTTAAAATTGTATTTCAAATAACACAATAGTCCCAAAATTTTTAAAAGTCAATTTAAAATTAACGTTTAACCCCCAAAAATTATCAAATATTATTTATACCATACATTTACAAAATAATCCTAAAAATATTAAACTTATATAAAATAATATTTTCAAAAATATAAATTTTTGGGGTATTATAATGTCCCAAAGAATCCTCGTTCTTCTAGTAAGGTAGCATAACTTCCATTATATCTTTCTGATTATCATTGTTTTTCTACCATACGTAATTTACATGAGCCTCAATCCTATAAAGAAACCAGTACTAATCCTCTTTGACAAAAAGCAATTGACGGAAAACTTCATGCCCTACCCAAAACTCATACTTGAGATCTCATTGATCTTCCTCATAAGAAAACTCCTATTGAATGAAAATGAGTTTTCAAAATTAACACACTTTCTGATGGTTGAGTTGAACGCTATAAATCTCAACTTGTTGCACAAAGATATGCTAAAAAATATGACATTAACTACGAAGAGACCTTTGCTCATATAGCTAGACTCACATTTGTTTATACTCTCTTTGTTGTCATTACAAATGGTCCCTCTTTCGGATGGATGTCAAGGATGCCTTCATCAACAACGATCTCCTTGAACAAGTTTATATGTATACTCCTCCTGATCAAGTAGCTCCTCAACATAAAGTTCGTCACCTTTGTCATGCCATACATGGTCTAAAACAAGCTCATGTGCTTGGTTTGGCCTTGTTTATTCGCTGAACTCACAACAAAATTATCCTTCTTCTACTGTATGTGGACAACATGATCATTACAGGAGATGATCTACACAAAATTTTTAAAATAAAAATTTTTCTTAATGGTTAATTTGAGATGAAACACATTGGTATGTTCACTTATTTTCTTGGTCTCGAAGTTTCAACTAGTTCAGATGGATACTTTCTCTCTTAGGTTAAATATGTCTCTAATCTTCTTTTGAAGGCTGGCACCACTGACTCCATGTCTTTAGAGCTGAATGTCAAACTTACTCCACTAGATAGCTCCCCTATCCCAGGCTTCACTATGTATCGCCAACTAGTTGGAAGTTTGGTATATATCACAATTACTCACCTAGACATTGCATATATTGTCCATCAAGTCAGACAGTTCTTGTATGCTCCTTGGATAACTCATTACTTAGATGTTCTTCGCATTCTTCGATATATCAAGGGTAACTTATTTCACAGACTTCATTTCTCCACACAGTTCGCTTCTACCTTATAGGCTTATTCTAATACCAACTGGGTAGAAGATCCCACTGCCATACGTTCAACCACTGGTAACTATTTATTCTTAGGCAACTCTTTCATTTCCTAGCGCAATAAGAAACAAATTGTGGTTGTCCACTCCAACACTGAAACTAAATACTGTGCCATCATTGATGCTATATAAGAACTACTTTGGCTTTGCTAGCTACTCACTGACATGAGAGTCTTTTCCCCTAATGCTATTGTTCTACACTGTGACAATATGAGTACTATTCAAATCACCCATAATAATGTTTTCCACGAGTATACATAAACACTGTGAGACTAATTGTCACTTCATCCGTCACCACATTCTCAATAATATTGTTCGACTTCATTCCGTTAGTTCACCCAATCGAACATTAGACATTTTCACCAAAACTCATCCACTTGAATGCTTTCATACTTTGATTTCCAAACTCAAGTTTACATCTAATTTATCGCCTTGAATTTTAGGGGGGATACTAATATTATGTATATGGGCCTTGGTCTATTAGGTTAATTAAACCCTAACCCTACTAGAGAACCCCTAATCATTCTCTTTATTTATAATCTTTGTATATGTATGTGTAATGCACTTTTCTAAAATATCAATACAATCACTCTATATGCTTCCAATATTCCGCCTCTCAATTATTCTAACAACTATGATCCCAATATTAGGACATCATCAATTTGCAAGGAGCTAAGGATCAGGAGCTACCTCACTCTTTACTGTGATCTCAAGATTTAGGCATTATCAACTACCAATATAACATGCTCGTGATACGGACACGGAAATACAATAAATTTCAATATATATATATATATGACAAACCTAATAAATATAATTTTTTATATATAATATGTTTTAAAAAATATATCTATATGTCGAAATACGTCTCTGATAAGTTGTAATATGCCCGTTACGTCGGGATGAGTTTCCAATACCTATAGAACATGCGAAAAATAGGTATTTGGTATTGTATTCGAGTAGTGTCGTATCCAATATGTGTCCATGTATTTGATACCGATACGGCTATGTGTGCTTCCTAGCTGCCAACCAATGGCCAATGATTTCAACCCTCTCCGACTCCATGGCCACGACTCAACCCTCTTCGAAAAAGAATGAGCCAACTGGCAGTATTGATTTATTCGCACAAAAGATAAAACAATAAGGCCAAATGATGGAGGAGCCAAGGACAAAAATAGTTGAGGATTTTTTAGTATGATTCGTTTTGTTCTCTCTCCTGAGTCAAGACCCGCTCTCTCTTTTCTCTCTACTCAATAATATTATATAGCCAAGCATCAAACACCGTTTGAATCTTCATGTTCTCTCTCCTCTCTCTACAACTCCATCTCCTAAACATGAACTTACCCAATTCTCATTGCAGCAGCGGGTTTGAATCAGGCTGGACAATGTATTTGGATCAATCCTCAAACTCTTCATATCAGCACCATTTAGCCAATGGGAAGAAGGCCATTACCGATGAAGAACAAGAACAAGAACAGGAGGATGATTTGTCCATGGTTTCCGACGCCTCGTCCGGTCCTCCGCATTTCCACGGAAACGATTATTTCTTTGAGGAAAAAGGGTATTCCTCATCAATGGCTAAAGAGAAGAAGACAATGAAAGAACAGAGTATAAAGCAGAGTTCATATCTGGATGATACTGCCAGCTCTCATGTGTTGGGCTTTTCCAAGGCAAGTTCAAATCATATATAAACACAATTTTTCTATTTTTTCCCCATTTATTTAACCATTTTCTTATGTTTTAATTTTTTCTTCAGAAGAAGAATATAGCTGCTTCTGATAATCAGGAATCAGTGAAAAATGGGTTTGGTTTCTCCCAGGGCTTCTCTGCAACACACTCCAAGGTACTTATACGATCAAATTCTTCACTTTTAATAAAATTTTCAAGGATATAAAAATTTAACTAGAATCGCTATTGCTTGTAGGGAAAATCGTCATTGAGAAAGCACATGGGATTCTTGAAGCCCAGTTCGAAAAAATCTGGTTAATCGCTTTTTAATGTACATATTTTGAAGTTCCCAAATCGTGGTTTGAAAATCCATATTCAATTTCTTTGAGTTGTCCGGAAATCACGGTTTTGCAGGTTTTACAAACTGTAAGCCAAACGGGTACTTAAGTATATTTGTTCATTGTCTTAAAGTTTTTTGGCAACCCAAGATTGTTTGTCTAGCGGTTATTTGTGTGTGCCGCTCTATTGGGAGGTCTAATATTTCGAAACTTCCTCCCCAACCAATATACCCAAAAAAGAAAAAGAAAAAAAAAAAAAAATTGTCCATAAAGAGGAAGATGGAGGTGCCCAACACTGTTCTTGCAGCTGAATTGCTCACAGAAGAAAGAAATGAAGTGGCAAGAGAAATAAAACCCAACATAGATTTTGAAAAATCGTGTTTTTTTTCCTCCTCTTTATTTTTGTCTTTGTTTTATTTCTCTCTGTCTATGCTGTGGGAAACAACCTCAAAGTATAATGTAAAAAAAATAAAAAAAATTAATCATTATTTAATTTTTTTTTTTTTTTTTTTTTTTACTTTTGATGGAGATTTTTTTATTTGGTAATATTTGTTAGAATCTCACATCAAATTTGTTTCCCAAAATAAATAATATATGAAAGAAATTACTCTATTTGACACAATAAGATTTTAAGTTGAAACCGCTTAACATGGTAAGGTAGGTTTGGAAAGTTTCGTTTGTTTGTCTCCGATTATTTAAATATTTGTCTTGTCTTTTCTGTTATTTGATCGCATCACGTGCGAAGTGGGTAGCAAGTGAAGGTGGGTATTAGAATCGCACATTGAATTTGTGAGGTTTCCCAAAATAATCTTTATATGAAAGGAAGAGTTTAAACTCGAGATACTCCTATCGTTTTGATAAATACCAAAAATACCCCATGTTATTTTTATAATACCTGAGACATATATTCTCTTTTCAGTTTAGTTACGCAACATACCATACATCAATTGTTATTGACAAAAATATTGCATTTTTTTAATTTTTATTTTCTTCCTTCTAGTCTCTCACTTTCTTATTTCATATTTATATTTTTATTTTTTTTATTCTATTTTTGTTTGTATGTATTCGAAGAAATTAAAAAAGATCAAAACTAAGAACCTAGAAAGCAAAATGCAAAAAATAAAAAATAAAAATAAAACAACTCAAAAAAAAAAAAAAAAAAAATGATGAAAAATAAAAGATAAATCCTAAAAAATAAAGAAAAAAATGATTTTTTTTTTGGCTAAATTTAAAGTTTTCTTTTTGTTTTATAGTTTTTTAATTTTGATTTTTTTTTATAACTAAAATAAAAAATACTGAATAAAAAAAAAAAAAAAAAAAAATATATATATATATATATATATATACCAAAAAATAGAAAATAAGAGAGATAGTAGAAAATTAAAAATAAAAACAAAAATTAAAATATAAAAAATATGAAAATAAAATAAAATTATGTTACAAAACTATTTTTGTTAACAAAATGTGACAAAAGATGTCTGATGTATTATAAAAACGATAAGAGAATTGTTTAGTTTTAGACAAAATAACAAGGGTGTCTCACGTATATACTCATGAAAATAATTACTCTAGTTGACACGATATGATTTTAAGTTGGAACTTCAGGATTATCCAATAATGTTATTCAAAAAAGAAAAATGATGGATGAATAAAACGCTTTTACAGTCAGAAGAAAAATAAGAAACATTTTTGAAGTTATGAGGATGAATATGTTCCCACACACCTAAAAGGCAACTTTACAGTCAGAAGAAAACAAGAAACGGTTTTACGAGGGAATATGTTTTGACAGACGGGAAAAAAAAAAATTGCAGTTGTTTTTAGAAGAGTAATTATGTCTGGACAGATGTAGAAAACGGATATCAAATGAAGAAAAGAAGTGTGGTCCTTGGATGAATAGAGACTGCATTTCCTATTGGGCCCCTCCCTTCCCTTGTGGGCACATACACAAATCACCCATATATATATACATCTAGACATAGAGAGATGCCAAGCCAAGGCTAAGGACAATAAGTGAGCTACTTCTTCTACTTCAGGGGTTGCCAGCCTAGCTTAAGCCCAACTGAGATGGGTTTGATGTGGGTAAAACTTTGGACACAATGTAAACTCGTAAAATCGTATGGTATCAAGTGTGGAGTAACTCTTTTGATTTATATAATTGTTGGCAAACTATCAAGTGATCGATGTAGGACAAAAATCTAATACTCGCCTTTAAGCATAACCTCCGATTTTCACAAACGACTTGACTAAGAGGGAATGACGAAAAATGTATAACCGTTGACTTGCAAAGATGATTTGACTAAAAAGAATAAGAGATGAATTCTCATAACTTTCGGTACAATATCATGTTAGGAGGTTCCAACTTAAAACCATATGGTATCAAGTGGAACAACTCTTTTGATTTATATATTGGTTTGAGAACTTTTAAGTTATCGATATGAGACAAGAATGTAACAGATTCCAAACTCATGTGTACTATTGTTAAGAATAATTGAGAAGGGGTGAGAAACTATGAGACGATTGTATTGCTAAATGTGAAATATACAATAATACAGAGAAGTACAAAAGGTCTATATACGAATAGTGACTAAGACTTTACCCTGGTAGATGTATTAACAAGTCGAATTGAGAAAAATACAATCGTCTCATATTTTCTTACTATATTCTGATACTCAATTATTCTAACGTGATATCAGAATCAATATTACATGAATTCGTCTTTTTTTTTTTTCGTAGTCAAATTATCCGTGCAAAATAAGAATTGCACTTAAGAGTGTGTGTTATATTTTTGTCATTGGGTACAATGGTAAAGTTATTCCATTGTGACCTGAAGGTCTCGAGTTTAATCGTGAGAACAACCTCTCTAAATACAGGAGTAAAGTTATGTATATTTGACCCTCTTCAGACCCTGTAATGGTGAGAACCTTCTTGGACAGCCATTTTGTTTAACATTCCCGCATTCCTATACCTAATCGATTACATTGATTAAATGAACTACTCCATACAATATAATCGATGTGTTTCAAAATGATTGAGCCAAACGTGTACCAACTCTATTTATAAAAAGAAGCAAGTGAAAGAAGACAATATTTGTGATGAAACTTAGATAGCTTTTTAAACCTCATTTTCCAGGAAAAGGGACCGAAAGAAGCACCCCACCACTTAATGACAGCTACTCACTAGGGATGTGATCCATATGTTATAATATCGGCTGCAATAATTGAAATTTGTTTGCCTAAATCACACTTTCAACCACTTAAATTTACATTTGCTTTTTCTTTTCACTACAAACTTCCAATTGCACTAAATTGCATTCTAAAATTTGGGTTACAGCATCATCTAAGTTCTCGCTAAAAAAACGGGATTTTGACATTTTGAGAAATAATGGGTTTTTGACATTTTTTTAGTGCAATTTAAGCCAAAGTTGAGTAACCAGAACTCCTATTAACAAAGTTTCTTGTGTAATGTGGTGCTATTGAAATTTTAAGGCGCAAAGTGTAGTTGAATGGAAAATATTGGGGTTCATAATGAAATTTAAGCTATTATTTGGGGTGGGGATTTTCTTGAAAATCTATATGGAAAGTACTTATCATGATCATCCTCGGAATTGGAACCCCGAATCTTGGAAAGGGAAAATCGATTTTAGGAAAAGGACAAACAAACAGCTTCTCATTGTACTCTTTAATATCTCTCATATAATATCAGAAAAAATCACATTATTCAGAGAAAAAATAAATAAATAAAATAAAATACAAACCTTACATGGGCAAGTCGTCATCTTACATGCACCTCCACTTATCATCTTCTAGAATAATTTTAAAAATATACTCTCCCATATTAGTATAGTACATTCATACTTTTAATTCTAGAGTGTTCACCAAAAAAATCAAACCCTATTTAATAAAAAAAAAAATGTATTTTTCCTTAGCAACCAAAATAACCCTTTGGGTATAGTTGATTTTTTTTTTTTTTTTTTGTAAAGTGTGTTCGAGTTAGTTTACGCAAACTTCAATTAATCACCTCACCGGACGATCTTAAAGATACACTTTCTCACATTGATTTGATGCGTTCAAGATTTATTTTTTGAAGTGCTCCTAGGAGAAACGAACCCAAATTGATAAAGAAATGGAGCACTCCCATTGCCAAATGGACTATCACCCCTTGAATCTCTAGTTATGGTTAATTGATAATTGATGAAAATGATAGTGAAGTAGGTGATATTTTCACACATAATATAATAGGTGCTCAAGGGTATTTTTGAGATTTAGTTTTTCTACAATAAATTTTTGGAAAACCCTCACACACAAAGGATCCTAAGGTATTGTTTGGTTGGAAGGAATTGAAATATTGAAATTTTAAGTTTTTGCACGTTTTAATCTCACATTTCAATTCCCAATCATGCAAATACATTATTTTTTCAAATGATTTGCCATTATAAAATAGTATGTCAAAAAAAATTCAAAACCTGTATATAAGATGAGAGAAAATTTGTTTCATCCTATTGTGATTTAAAATTAATAGAAAACATCATAAAGTAATTTTGGCGCCATTTGATAACACTCATGTTTAAGTACTTTAAAAAAATCAATTTAACAAAAAGAATTTTACTTTAAAAGTGAAAAGTTAAAGGCCTGTTTGATTGTGTAGATCTCCTAATTTTAAACAAAAGTCAAAAGTGAAAAGTTAAAGGCCTGTTTGATTGTGTAGATCTCCTAATTTTAAACAAAAGTCATAGATGATTAAAAAAATGTCGTTGAAGAAGTCTTAATCCATTGATTTTCATTAGTCTAAAATTCAAAAAAATAAATAAAAAGTAACTATTTTTTTAAAAGTATAGTTCTCATGAAAAACATGTCATTATTTTTTTTTTAAAGTATAATTATTATAAATGTAAAAACAAACATTATTTTTTTTAAAAAATATTTTTGCTTAAAAAATAGGAACTTAAAAAATATTGTACAAATGATAAATTTATTATTGGAAACTTTAAAAATCTCCAAACCGGAGTTTCCAAAGAACATCTCCAATCACTCTCTATTTTTATAGTCAAAATATTTATAAATTATTTTATCTAGTCAATACTTTGAAAATTACTCCAATCATGCCCAATATATTAGGTTCATTTAAATTTAGGGGCAATTACTTTGGGCTCCCATTAGAGAGTCAAAATTACCAAATAAGCTAATTTTGCACTGTTTATAAGGATATATTTAGGAGACCTTTCACCACCTCCATTTTCAATTCCTTATGTCATTATGTACGTCTTTTAGTCGTTTCTTATTCATGTATTCATGTGATGTGTGATGTCTTGTCGAATAAGTCATATAATAAACCATGTCATTTTAGTACTTACTAATTTTACATCAGTTTAATTATTATGCTTAGGACATCACCACTCTAACTTCTTATCATTTCTGTCATTATGTATGTCATTTAGTTCATAATTTATGGCATTAAACATGCCACTTAATAGGTTACTCCAATTCGATATGCCAGGTAAAACAATTCATGTCATCTTGGTGTTGTGCCAGTTTTTCATCATTCAATTTATGTATGCTTAAAAAACTTACAATATTTTTCGTATTCATCCTCATTCATGTAATTTTGTAAGTCATATTAACTATGTTAAACATTAGGTTCATTTACACGTAGATTAGAAATCATAGGCATGTACATTTTTTACTACACAAATCATGTTTTTCACTATTTTGATACCCATTTTCCACATAGTTTAAAATGTGAGTTGTTTACGTAATAAATATTTAAAAAAAAAAAAAAATTACTGAAAAAATATTGATTTCAACTTATTTACCGAAACAATGCATTTCGACTTTCAGAAGGTCGGGATCGAATTTTATTTTTTTTTTGATTTTTTGATCCCAGCCTTGTGAAGGCTAGGATAAAAAAAAATTATATTTGTTTTTTGAATTTTTTTTTATGCTTTTTAGATCCCGGCCTTGTGAAGGCCGGGATCACACAATTTTTTATTTTTATTTTTGTTTGTTATGTATTGTTTTGGCCGAATAAATTTTTAAATTTTCGGCAACTTTGAGTTGATTAACAGTGGTCTATCGATATTTTAAATAAATCTATTTTTTTTTGTGTATAAATTACGTTCAAAATACTCCATAATACTTTTTACAACATTAAAAACGGACAAGTGGATGAATTTTAAAAAATCGCCAAAGTTGACTAGACGAGTTGTTTCGATAACGGCGAATTTTTTTTCGTCAATTTAGAATTAACAAAAGATTGCATGTCCGTAACAGAAATGAACCAATTTTTTTGTATATAAACTATGTTGATAATACTACATAACAAAATTTATAACACTAAAAACGGCCTTATGGATGAATTTTAAATAACCGCCAAAGTTGACCAGACGAGTTTTTTTGAAAATTTTGAGTTAATGGTCATCTATTTTAAAATGGAGAACATAAAAAATAGATAAGGGAATATATGATGTTGAGAGAAGAGAAAACTTATGTAAAATAATAAAAAAAAAAATTTGGATGGACATAATTTTACGCTCGGTGGTCCGTTTGGGGCGACTTTTTTTTTCTTTTTTTTTTTTTTTTTTTTTTTTTTTTTTTTTTTTCCAGGTATTTTTTTGAGATCTAGGCGTGCAAATTTCCGCAGGCGGTTTGGTCCAGTATTTTTTCAAATAAGGTCCGTTTTCATATTCAATTTTAGATTTGAAGTGTTATGTGACTAAATTTGTAATCTTTGTCGCGAGCGTGTGTCTTGTCCTATTGGTAAAATTGAAATCTTCAGAAGCCAGATTGATGACTCAGATCAGACCCAACTTTTTTAAAAAAAAAATTGCCTCCAGCGGACCACCGAGCGCAAAGTTATGTCCATCCAAATATTGAAGAGCAATATAATGTTTTTGGAACATTAAAGAGTAATAAAATATTGTGACAATAACCATTATTTAAAAATTATTCACTAATCAGTTTTTGGTGTTCTCGATTTTATTATTTAGCGTTATGAACGTAGTTTGTATACAAAAAAATTAGGTTCATTTCTGTTACGGATAGATGACCATTTTTTGCTAACTTAAAATTTTCAAAAAAACTTGTCTGGTCAACTTTGGCGGTTATTTAAAATTCATCCACAAGGCCGGGATAAAAAACAAAAAAAAATTAATCCCGGCCTTCTGAAGGCCGAAATGCATTGCTTCGGTAAATAAGTTGAAATCAATACTTTTTCAGTAATTTTTTTTTTAAATATTTATTACGTAAACAAATCTTTAAAATGTCATTTAGAATAATTCTTTCTATAAAAAAAATATAATTTGGTAATCCATTACATCCTGAATACATTTCATATTCTTTGCATTTGCATGCTTGAATTAAGTCATGAAAATAGGGTAAAATTTGTAAATAGTTGATTCATACGTTTAACATACACTAGTTTAGATCATTTAATTATAAAATAAGCATGTTTTTGCATAAAAAAGACTAGAACTTCATACATCATAATTTTAGACATCATAACGTTATTTTACCTCATTTCATGCACATTTTCTAATTTTAACATATGCCATTTACTCATCTTAGTTTTTACTCACAATTTAAACATGACATAATGTAGTTTCATTTTATTTAGATTTTTCTTACCATCACTTAGGACATAATCAATCATAGTTATGTTTATTTTGCAGGATAAAACTAAAGTCATATAAGGTCATTTTAGACATTGAAGATATCATGTTAGTTTAACATCATATCATCTATGTTTTGTATTTACATTCATATCTTCATTAGATTATAATAATTCACTTAGATTAATTTTTCCATTTGAATTAAGGAAGTTCATTTTATGTGTTTGATATGGGGGAATCTCGTCAGGTATACCATGCAGTCAATATATTTTCAAGTATGGAAAGATGGCCGGGCTGGGAGCTGAAGTCTCCTCGAGTTGAGCTGGAATCCCCTCCACGCTGAGTTAGAGTGCCCTCCAAGCTAAGCTGACAGTCGCCTTGCCTAGTTGAAGAAATCCAAGCCAGTAGACCCTGGACCGAGCTGACAAACTCGAGCACCGTCTACTCGTCATCTCCGCACTCGGGGTCTCTCCGGGCCGTCTTGCGGCTCCGGCCCATGGGCCTCTACAGGTGGGCTCAAAAGCCCAATCCAGATCATCAAAGTACTAATCTACTTGCTCATTGGCTACTCAGCGGATTAGGTTAATTAACTTGAGCTTAGCTCCCTAAATTCACAGGGTTTATCGAGTCCAAAGCCTATAAATACCTCATGGCATCCACTGCCCAACGATACATCTTCTCTACTGACACCAAAGCATTTCCTAAGCCCTTCTACCTCGGATACTTACTCTCACGCTAGAGGAACTTTACTGGGCACAACCCCGGTGAGTCTGTGTGCAGGTGCTCGGAGTGAAGGAGTGGAGCCCAGCTTAGAAATCATTAGGACCTCTGAATTCTTCAATACCACATACCACAAACAATCTTGTGAGTATATTACTTTCCCAAACCATATTGTTAGTTGCTCACCACTTTTGGACATCAACAGTTTGGTGCCGTCTGTGGAAACGCACTAAAAGCCTCCCCTGATAGTCAACTCCCCATGAGGTTAAAACTTGATGATCACAAGGTCTGGGAAGGAAATTCTCCAAGTCGACCAAGCGTTCGCCACAAACAATAATCCACCCCCTTATCCGTGCAAGACATGTAAAAGGATCCTAGGCTGGATCCCCCGGTTCAACCTGTGGAGCATCTCCACCAAGCTGCTATTCCCCTATCCGGGGCTGCCGGCCCGACGACTTAGCCCACCGATCAGGTGGGTCCTATCTTACCCACTGCGCCGTTTGTTGGGCAGACTTTCGGGGCCCCAAAGGCGGCCCACGTCAATATCTTGGAACACCAGCTTGGCAAGATCCAAAGCTTCTTCTAAATTGTCCTGGCCCGCCTGCCGCTAGCCCCTCCAGTGGGTTTCCCGATAATCCAGGTCGCGGGTCAGGAGGAACAAGCGATCGGAATTGAAGAGCGCATAATCCATTCCAGCAGACACATCCTGAGGCCCCGAGCCCATAACGGTGGTCGGAGGGAGGTTGATTTAGCACATTCTAAGGCCTCAGGATCTCCGTCACCACCTCCTCCAAGACGAAAGAGAGACAACCGTACTGAGTCTCATCTGACCCGAGCTCACAGCCATACCGTATGGTCCAACCGTAATCCTCGACACATTCTGGAGGTGGACTCGCATTCCCTACCGAGACAATCAGCTCTCCGCACCACTTTCAACCAAGCTCGATTACCGCTAGGGGTCGAGGTGGTGGTGGAGAGACGTCTAGTTGACATGGAAGCGGCCTTACATCATATCCAAGGAACAAGGGGCCCAGTCGGGCTTCCTTCTGAGGCAAGATCTTCTTTCATCAATGAAATTGTTGATCCTAAGATTTTGATGAACAATTAAGTATTGATGTTTTGGTGGAACTAATGTTTTAATTAAGTGTTTCAGTGATTTAAACTTCCAGTGATGAAGATCAAATTAAATGGATGCTAAATGATGAAGTTGAAGATATTGAAGATCAAATTAAATGGATATCATGATGATAATGAAGTATTAAGAGTTTGAAGACATTAGGGAAAATAACCCAGGTAAATATAAACTCTTAATATCCCATTTACCATTTAGGAACACGCACATGACACAAAATGATTTTTATCTTTTATGTGTGTTTTAGTTGAGTATATTTATTTGCTCCTATGTGAATTAAAAAGAAATATTTATAAATGGTTAAAATGGAATTTGAGAAAGTTAGTAGAGCTAATTGAGAAAAGAAATTAGTTAAAGGGACGAAAATGTAAAAGAGAAAGTGTATAAAATGAGATTAGAGAAAAGTTCCAGAAGGGAGCAGTTGACTGAGGAGTCAACCGGCATATAGTGACTGAACTCTCTGAATCTGCGAGTCGACTGAGCAATCGACCAATCAAGTGCATGGGCTATATACTGAATCTCCTAGTCGACTGGGCAGTCGACTGGTGGCTCTATTTCAGGATAATGTTTGATCCGAAATCATATCTAAAGGTAGCTATTTTTTGTTAGGATTTGAGAGAGATTTAAGGGATTTGGTGATATTTAAGATATGGTTAATATATTAATTAAATCCTATTAATTTGGTACATTAAATATTAATGTTTCTCAATTTGGTACTTGAAATAGTTTCTATGCTTATTAATTGAGATTGAGAAATACTTTGGGAATTTAATTGAGAGTTTTAAAAGTTGTTATTAAGTGATATTGAACCTAAGTGAAGTCCTTATAATATAAGGGGTCTATAGGAGCGTTTAATTGTCATGACACTTGTAAACTAGCCGTTGGAAGGCTGATTACATATCCCTATATATAGACCTGTGAATTTATGTTTTAAGTAAGCATTAAACAAGAGAGAAATTATATCATATCATATTGTGAGCTTTTATAAGAGTTATCCATCTGAAATATTGTGAGCTTTTCTAAGAGACGATCTTGAAGATCAATTGCTGTTTATCTTTACTACTACCGGATTTAAAGCTACATTGTTCTAATCATTATTTCGGTGTTATCTGGGTGAGATCTTTCCATTTATATTCTTTCATTACATTATTTGATTATTGTTTAGAAATTGATCTTAGAAATTATTTCTGATTTTTTAAGAAAATATTTTTATAAACAATTTTTTGAATCTGATTATCTGCTCCAATTTACTATCCATATTCTTGTTAAAATTAGATTTTTGTATCTCACGTTTTTCTATCACTAATTGGGATATTAATTGAGTTATTATTTATTTGGGGTGGTAGAAGCTCTAAGTGAGATTTCATACTTATCATTTTATATTGGTGAGGAGTGTGATGGGTTAAATACTGTTGGGGGTATTTAATCAAGGGTAGCCGGGTTTCAGTCTCTTCCTGTAAGGAGATTGAGGTAGTGATTCTTCCTGGATAGAATTGCATTGTGAGTTATTTGTAAAGGTTCCATCCTTACTTGGGAAAATGATAGTTGGAGTGTTTTGTGAGGTTTTGATTCTTGAGCCGTAGTGATAAAAAGAATTAAGTTAATCTTTAACCTGTAAAAAGATAGGTTATTCTTGAGCCTGTAAAAAGTAGAGGTTAGTCCTGAGCCTTAGAAAAGGAAATTGTAAATGTTGATTCTGAGCTTGTAAAAGAATCGGTGTGTGGGTTTGGTTCCTACCTTTAAAGGGATCTTAAGAATTAGTGGGTGTGAATCTCCGTGCGGCTCGGAGGACTGGACTAACTAAGAGTAGCTTGGTGAATCAAGATATATCTTGGTGTGCTGCAATATTTACTTTGCTATTTTTATTGTTTGAGTTATAAAGATAATAATTAATTTAGGAATAAAATTAATTATTTGATTTATTCAAGTTTTATTCTGATTTTTTTTTTAATTACCCAATTCACCCTCCTCTTGGGTATTCTACTGGGCCAACAGAAATATTGGAAGAACCTCTACCCTCGCGATACACCCACTCCCAAATGATCCGCTATGACGGGATCATTGATTCGGCGGACCACTTATCCATCTTTAGGTCCTATATGGACCTGCACATAGCTTCAATAGCAATGAGATACAAAAATTTTCACCTCACCCTCACGGGGGCTGTTGGTGCATGGTTCAGGACTTTGGCCCTAGCATCCATCTCATACTTTCATGAGCTTGAGCAACTCTTCCTTTTATGATTTGGGCAATCGCAGCATAGGCTAAAGACCATGGCACACATCCTTGAACTCCAACAACTACCTGACGAATCCCTGGGTGATTATGTTGAGAGGTTTTACAAAAAAGTCATTCGTTGCGATGAGCTCAACGACGTGGTCGCGATGAATGCATTCATCGATAGCCTGAAGTTTGAACGTTGCTCTGGAAAGAGGCACAAGGTTCCATAATGCCGATGAAAGGGTAGCTGCCCAAAAGAACAGCAGAGGAAGCCAGAAGGAAAAAAAGAAAGCTGACGAAGGGCCGAGCAGACATCATGGATCCAAGAGACTACAAGCGGAGGGGAGATTGGGCCCTTTTCCAAGGAATAGGAGACCATTCCCACCCCAGGGGAACTGCCAACAGAACTTCACACCACTCACGATCTCAGTGGCCACCATCTTCGCCAAGAATTTAGGGAGAGACTTCTTTTCCCCTCCTCTTCCCCCCAGTGGAAAGCTAATGGGGAGGTCGATGAATAAATATTATGAATTCCACCGAGACTAGGGACATTCCACCGAGAACTATTTTCGACACTAGGAAGAAATCGAGGCCCTCATCAATAGGGGGTATCTTGGCCGCTATGCTCGAAGGGACGACCGGACTCCTAGAACGGAAGACAACGATCTCTGTAAAGAGCATAGGGGTCGGAGAAGAAGGAGGAATAGAAGTCGCACCCTCCCAGACCAGAAGAGGATAGGGGCGGTGACGAATAGATGGTGGATGGCGAGATCAACATCATCCACGACAGACTGAACCTTTGGGGAGAGACCTTCTCCTCCAAGAAAAGGTATGAGCATAAAGCCAAGAGAAAAGCAGACAATGACATCTTTAAGGTAAGCACGATCGACACTGCGGAGCACGATGCTATTTTCTTCAATGAGACAGACCTTAAAGATGTGCACGTCCCTCATAACAATGCCCTCGCCGTAGTCTTTCTCATCAACCACTTCAAAATAGGGAGGACCCTCGTGGACAGTGGTAGCTCCACTGATATCATCTTCAAATGGGCATTCAAGAGGATGGACGTAGATCCTAGCAGCGTAAAACCATCAAAATCCCCCTGGTTGGTTTCGGGAGAGACGTTGTCAACACTGTTAGGTGGGTTTCGCTTCCCATCACCATCAGAGCCCATCCAAGGACCTCAACTGTTTCGACCAAATTTCTAATTGAGGACAGGTCGTCGCCTTACAACGCGATCATGGGTGACCCACGGTGGCAGCTCTCAAGGCAGCCTGTTTCCCGTACCCCCAGTCAATAAAGTTCTCCACAGAGGGGGGGTGTGGGAGTGGTAAGAGGAGACTAGGAGTCCTCTTGGGCTTAGGCTCGGAGGGCACTGGAAAAAAGAAAATAGCAATCAAAGGCAGAACCAGAGCTTGGGGAGCCCGAACTCATGGCTTTGGACCTAAGACCTGGGCCAGTACCTATCAACGATCCCTGAGAGGAGAAGGCCGGTCCCCGACCGCACAAAGAACTAGTGGAGGTTCCTATCCACCCAACAATCAAAGAAAGAACTATAAGGATCAGAGCCATCCTCACATCCGATAAGAGAACTAAACTCACTGAGCTGCTTGAAAAAAATTATAACGTTTTTGCATGGTCCCATGATGAGTTGTCGGGGATTGATCCGAGTGTGGCAATGCATTGCCTGCACGCTACCCACACCACCCTTCCATAAGGCAGAAGTGGCAAAAATTTTATCCTGAGCGCCAAAAGATTATTGAAGAAGAAATAGACAAACTGATTAAGTCCGACGTCGTCGAAGAAGTCAAGTTCTCCGACTGGCTAGCAAATGTGGTCCTGGCCCTCAAGGCTGGTAATAAGTAGCGCCTTTGCATTGAATTCAAGGACCTGAATAAAGTATGCCCGAAGGTTTTCTTCTCCCTGTCCAGAATTGACATCATCATACACACTACGGTAGGGTATGAACGCCTGAGTTTCCTAGACGCTTATGCCAGATACAACCAAATCCATATGTTCTATACCGATAAGAGAAAGACATCCTTCATCATAGACAAGGGTACATACTACTACAAGGTCATTCCATTTGGCTTGCGCGACGCTGCAGCGACTTATCAATGACTGGTGAACAAAATGTTCAAAGAGGAGATCGAGCGGATAATGGAGGTTTACATCGACGACATGTTGGTCAAGAGCTCGAGGGCCCCTGACTATGCCCAACATATCCAGAACTGTTTCGATAAGCTCAGGGCTTATCGCATGAAACTCAACCCTAACAAATGCATTTTTGGTGTTTCTGAGGGAAAGTTCATCGGGTACATGGTCTCCTAGTGTGACATCAATGCCAATCCTGATTAAATACATGCGGTCCTTAGAATGACCTTTCCTCAGAATAAGAAAGAAGTACAGATGCGGACGAGGAGGCTCACTACTCTCAATCAGTTCATCTTGCGAGCGTCGGAGAAATGTCTGCCTTTCTTCAAGGTACTAAGAGGCAACAACAACTTTGGATGGACAGAGAAGTACGAATCAGCTTTCCAGGAGCTCAAAACTTATCTCTCCTTTACTCCGCTGCTCAATACCCTGAAGGCAGGAGAAACTCTATACTTGTATATTTTCGCCTCTCCAACAACAGTTAGCGCGACTCTTGTAAAGGAAGACATCGATGTTCAGCATCCCATCTTTTACTCCAGCAGAGTCCTCTCAGATGCTGAGACCAAGTACACCAAGTTTGAAAAGTTGGCTTACGCCCTGCTGGTGGCTTCTCGGAAGCTAAAACAATACTTCCAAGCCCACATGATTATCATCTTAACTGATTCGACAACGTGGAGGCTAAAACCATGGAAGTAGAGGGAGTGCTACGGAACTCAAATCCAGATTTTGATTCGACAACGTGGAGGAATTTCACCAATGGATCGTCCAACACCAATGGTTGTGTGGCAGGAATGGTGCTTGTCGCCCCCGTCAACGAAAAGATCGAATACGTCCTAAGGCTGGGGTTCAAAATAACTAACAACAAGGCTGAACACGAGGCTCCGCTCGCTGGCCTCCGCTTAGCCCAGGAATTTAATGTGAATACACTGGTCGTCTTCTGCAACTCTTAACCAGTCGTTAACCAGGTCAACGGAGATTATTTAACGAAGGATCCTAATATGACTGCATATCTTGAAAGAGTCAAGGCCCTAATGGAGAAATTTGAAAAAATCCACGTAACCCTGTACAGTGAGGCATTTTTTACGCGCTCGCGTATTGATCCTGATAGGGAAATTTGAAAAAATCCATGTTACCCTGTACGGTGGGGCATTTTTTACGCCCTCGCGTATTGACTACTCGTAACTGTATGAGGTCAAAGTTTTAGTATAGTGTGATCATGAAAGATCGGACTATCGTATCCACAGAAATTGGTGTCGTTACTATCAAGTACCCCGTTTGTCATGACCTAACTTTATCTAGGCGACTAAAAATGTAAATAATTAATTAAACTAAACTAATATAACCTAAATTATCTATACTAATATACTAATACGTTTTAGGGGAAAGAATTTCCTAGGGATTAATGTATTTACAAATACGTGTTCGATCTCGATTTACTCACATTTACGGTGTTTGACCTATTTAACAATCTCGATTCATTAACTCCACTACCACCTCTCCCGAGTGTAAAACGGGGGAATACATGACTTTGAGTCAACGAAGAAGTCCCCCTCAACGTCTTAATGACCCTAGGTCACGTGAGTCTCGCCTAGCGTCATTGATTGCACACAATCCAACTCCCGACCGGGTTATTGGATTGTCGTGTTGTGTTTACCCTATCAACAATCTCAGTTCTAAAACTCCACCGCCACCTCTCCTGAGTATAAGATGGGGGAATACATGACTTCGAGTCAATGAAGAAGTCCCCCTCAACGTCTTAACAACCCTAGGTCATGTGAGTCTTGCCCTAACGTCATCGATTATCCAAAATCCTAACCCCGACCGGGTTATTGGATCATGGTGTTTGTTTACCCTAATCTGAATCTGGGGTTTGTCAAATCCATATTCTCCATGTATCTAACTAAGCATAATAAACAAACAATAATATAAACACAATCAAACTACGAAGAACAAACATAAACGCAACACCAAAATCATCCAAACACATATTTATAAATTTATTGTTAATCCCTATACAATACACATTTAACTCGTGGTCATAACTGTATAAACATTGAAATCAAGCTAAACATGCTCACAAAATCCTAAGTTAAAGAAACAAGAGAAGAAATCGAAAAACTTAACCTAGTCCGAAGTTTAGCCGCTAAGAACGTTCAATGATTGTTTCGTCGTCTTCTCTTCCTTCGGAATGTGAGCTCTCCCTCTAAAACTCCTTTATCTACCCTTAGATATATTCTAAGGGGCCCAAAATGCCAAGAGAGCCCGAAAATGAGAAAGGGGAGTGGCTTAAATAGGAAAATATCTCAAAAATATCTAACAAAATATCTGATCTGGTGCCGAGGCCACCGCCTAGGCGGTGGGTATGTTGGTTGGGTGATCGCCTCGGCGGTGAAGTCAGCGGTGGCCTTGGTTGACATTCTAGAGTTTTACTGCCGCAGCGGTAGATCTCACTGCCGCGGGGGTGGACATTCTGCAAGATAATGTCACTCTCTGCATTTTCACTGCCGCAGCGAAGGTCAGGACATCGTAGCGGTGGGTTTCTTTCAGAATATTGCCGCTTTGTTCATTTTTCCACCATTCTTCGACCGTTCTTGGTTCGATCTCATCGTTTTCGCTCTAATTTTCTATCTTTTTTCCCCACACACCTGATTTATACAAAAAGTACAAAAATCAATTAAAACATAATAAAATAAATATAAAAACTACTCTAAAACTAACAAAATCGGTTTGAAAATATGTAGGTAGATCACACCTATCAAATACCCCCAAACTTAGAATTTTGCTAGTCCTCGAGCAAAACACACACATGAAAATGAAAAACACAACAAAATAAAATAAAAAAACATTCTAAAAACTATCTAAACATAACGACATGCGAGTTTTGACTTCTTCTAACGACCTATTTATTTTTCCCTCAACAACCGCCAGTCATATCGAGTTCAGGCGGAAAAACACATCGTGTGGATTTAGAATTTTGACATGCAATAATGGTGAATGCTATTCTAGATCCTGTAAACGTGTTAGTGTGAGACTCAATAATATAACTATACAACGACCGGATTGGATTATCCCCCAACGAAACTCACGACTTAGACCGTATAGGACTAGGATTTTCATATACCTGATTAGGGTCCACTCTCCACTAATGTAGGTTTAGTAGTTCATAAAGATCAGAAGGACTTGGTTCAGTTTAGGAATATTTGGCTTAGCGTATTTCAGAATTGAAAATGGGCTAACATTGTTAATTTAACATTACCCAAGGCTCAACGCTTGGCATATTCACTCTCGAACCCCCATAGAAAGATTGGAAATAATCCCGAACAAATGTTTAAGACCGATATACTCACTTGTCAAAAGAAACGTAATTTTTTTTAACTAACCACACCCCAAAACTTATTCGATTAGTATGATTTTATGGGTGTGGTTAAAACAAAAGAAAAGTTACAAGTGAGTTCTCGAATATCGAACCAATCTGAAGTTCGCCCTAAACTCAACCGCTCACATCAAGTAGCATTTGCAATTGCTAGCTTGATTCACTCAAATGTGCATTTAAATTCAGCGATTAAGGTTGGGAAAAAGATCAATTGGCCAGGGTATTTGTTTATGTGTTCAGAATTGAAATTGGCATTTAGGCTTCGATAGGGTAACGAGGGATAATCATGTTATAAGGTAGGCTTAAAGAGCTCAAGCGACAAAGAGAATGTCTAAATCATGTCTCCTAAACTACCTTACCTAGGATTTTGCCTCAAGTTTCCCCTCAATCAGGTTCTAGAATCCTTAATTTGTCACGAATTTGGCTAATCGATAATCGTCCTCAAATCAATAGAATAAAAATACATTGAGTCTATGTGCTAATGCAAATTAGGATCTACAATAATTTTTTATCAAAACGCATAGTCAAGCACACAGAACACACATGCATGGGTATTACCCTTGACCTCGAAAATAACCAAGGGGTAATATCATCATCGGGTAACGGCCTAGATGAATGCAAAACTCAGCATGCACACAACAACAATATAAAAATAAACACATTCTATCCTAAACAAACATGCACACAAGAAAACAATAACACATTTAACATAATATACTATACATCACCACCAAACTCAAAATGGACAGTGTCCTTAGCGATCCCAATCATCATTCTTCAACATATGAAATTTAAAACATGCTGACGAAGGGGGTTTAGAACACGTACTTGGAGATGAGAGAATCTCGCCTCTGAATAAATTCGGCTGTGACGGATTTAATTTATTTAACCTTGGGTTGCCTTCCAAGAAGCACGTGGTTTAATGTCCTCGGCCCGACATTTTCAAACGCCCTCAAGCTTGGCGAGGTTTTGCTTTGTTCAGTTCGATCTTTAAACAACACGCCTCACCGGCTTATATGTGTGGCTCCGCACCATAAAATGGCTTGGAATCCCATCGAAAGGGATACATCAATACCCGCCGATCTAACATCGTCAAGTACCCTGCATAAGAAATAAAAACAAAACTACAAATGAACATTATATACAAAAGAAATGCCTAAAGTAAAATCGGGTCATTTACTCACAATATCGACAATAACGAACAAAACAATCCCCAACAATCGTTACCAAAAACTTGGTAGCGATCGCCGAAAACTGTATATGACAAACAACTAATCCTTGGTAACGGCGCCAAAAACTTGTATGACGAGATATTTTTTACGGGCTCACGTATTGACTACTCTCAAGTGTGCGATGAAAAAGTTTTAGTATAGTGTGATCGTAAAATATCGGGTTATCGTATCTACAGGGATTGGTGTCGTTACTATTGAGTACCGCGTTTGTCATGATCTAACTTTATCTAGGCGACCAAAAATGTAAATAATTAATTAAACTAAACTAATATAACCTCTATTATCTATACTAATATACTAATATGTTTTAGGGGAAAGAATTGCCTAGGGATTAACATATTTACAAATACGTGTTTGATCTCGATTTACTCACGTTTACGGCGTTCGACCGATTTAACAATCTCGGTTCGTAAACTCCACTGTCACCTCTCCCAAGTATAAGACGGGAGAATACATGACTTCGAGTCAACGAAGAAGTCTCCCTCAATATCTTAATGATCCTAGGTCACGTGAGTCTCACCCAGCATCATTGATTGCACACAATCCAACTCCCGACCGGGTCATTGGATCGTCGTGTTGTGTTTACCCTATCGACAATCTCGGTTCTAAAACTCTACCGCCACATCTCCCAAGTGTAAGATGTTGGAATACATGACTTCAAGTCAACGAAGAAGTCCCCCTCAATGTCTTAACAACCCTAGGTCACGTGAGTCTTGCCCTAACGTCATCGATTGTCCAAAATCCTAACCCCGACCAGGTTATTGGATCGTGGCGTTTGTTTACCCTAATCTGAATCCGGAGTTTGTCAAATCCGTATTCTCCATATATCTAACTAAGCATAATAAACAAACAATAATATAAACACAATCAAACTACGAAGAACAAACATAAACGAAACACCGAAATCATCCAAACACATATTTATAAATTTATTGTTAATCCCTATACAATCCACATTTAACTCGTGGTCATAACCGTATAAATATTGAAATCGAGCTAAACAAGCTCACAAAATCCTAAGTTAAAGAAACAAGGTAAGAAATCGAAGAACTTAACCTTGTTCGAAGTTTAGCCGCTAAGAACGTTTAACGATCGCTTCGCCGTCTTCTCTTCCTTCGGAATGTGAGCTCTCCTTCTAAAACTCATTTATCTACATTTAGATATATTCTAAGGGGCTCAAAATTCCAAAAGAGCCCGGAAATGGGAGAGGAGAGTGGCTTAAATAGGGAAAATATATCAAAAATATCTAACAAAATATCTAATCTGGCGCAGAGGCCACCTCCTAAGCGGTGGGTATGTCGGTTGGGTGATCGCCTCGGCGGTGAAGTCAGCAGTGGCCTTGGTTGACATTTCATAGTTTCACCGCCGCGGCGGTAGATCTCACCATCGCGGTGGTGGACGTTCAGCAAGATAATGCCACTCTCTGCATTTTCACTGCCGCAACGGAGGTCTGGACGCCACGGCGGTGGGCTTCTTTCAGAATATTGCCGCCTTGCTCATTTTTCCACGGTTCTTCGACCGTTCTTTGTTCGATCTCATCGTTTTCGCTCTAGTTTTCTATCTTTTTTCTTCACACACCTAATTTATTCAAAAAGTATAAAAACCAATTAAAACATAATAAAATAAATATAAAAACTACTCTAAAACTAACAAAACCAGTTTGGAAATATGTAGGTAAATCACACCTATCAAATACCCCAAAACTTGGAATTTTGCTAGTCCTCGAGCAAAACACACACACGAAAATGAAAAACACAACGAAATAAAATAACAAACATCCTAAAAACAATCTAAACATAATGACATGCGAGTTTTGACTTCTTCTAACGACCTATTTATTTTTCCCTCAACAACCGCCAGTCATATCGAGTTCAGGCGGAAAAACACATCATGTGGTTCTAGAATTTTGACATGCAATAATGGTGAACGCTATTCTAGATCCTGTAGACGTGTTAGTGTGAGACTCAATAATATAACTATACAACGACCGGATTGGATTATCTCCCAACAAAACTCACGACTTAGATCGTATAGGACTAGAATTTCCATATACCTGATTGGTGTCCACTCTCCACTAATGTAGGTTCAGTAGTTTATAGAGATCAGAAGGACTTGGTTCGGATTAGGAATATTTGGCCAAGGGTATTTCGGAATTGAAAACGGGTTAACGTTATTAATTTAACGTTACCTAAGGCTCAACGCTTAGCATATTTACTCTCAAACCCCCATAGAAAGATTGGAAATAATCCCAAACAAACGTTTAAGACCGATGTACTCACTTGTCAAAAGAAACGTAATTTTTTTTTTAAACTAACCACACCCCAAAACCCAACCGTTCACATCAAGTAGCATTTGCAATTGCTAGCTTGATTAACTCAAATGTGCATTTAAATTCAGCGATTAAGGTTTGGAAATAGATCAATTGGACAGGGTATTTGTTTATGTGTTCAGAATTGAAATTGGAATTTAGGTTTCGATAGGGTAACGAGGGATAATCGTGTTACAAGGTAGGCTTAAAAAGCTCAAGCGACAAAGAGAATGTCTAAATCACGTCTCCTAAACTACCTTGCCTAGGATTTCGCCTCAAGTTCCTCCTCTATCAGGTTCTAGAATCCTTAATTTGTCACGAATTTGGCTAATCGTTGATCATCCTCATATCAATTGAATAAAAATACATTGAGTCTATGTGCTCGTGCAAATTCGGATCTACAATAATTTTTACCAAAACGCATACTCAAGCACACAAAACACACATGCATGGGTATTACCCTTGACCTCGAAAATAACCAGGGGGTAATGTCATCATCGGGTAACGGCCTAGATGAACGCAAAACTCAGTATGCACACAACAACAAGATAAAAATAAACACATTCTATCCTAAACAAACATGCACATAAGAAAACAATAACACGTTTAACATAATATACTACACATCACCTCCAAACTCAAAATGGATAGTGTCCTCAGCGATCCCAATCATCATTCTTCAACATATGAAATTTAAAGCATGCTGACGAAGGGGGTTTAGAACACGTACTTGAGAGGTGAGAGAATATCTCCTCCGAATAAATTCGGCTGTGACGGATTTAATTTATTTGACCTTGGGTTACCTTTCAAGAAGCGTGTGGTTTAATGTCCTCGACCCGACATTTTCAGAACGCCCTCAAGTTTGGCAAGGTTTTGCTTTGCTCAACTCGATCTTTCAACGACACGCCTCACCGGCTTATGTGCATGGCTCCGCACCATAAAATGGATTGGAATCCCGTCGAAAGGGATGCATCAATATCCGCCGATCTAACATCGTCAAGTACCATGCGTAAGAAATAAAAACAAAACTACAAACAAAAATTATATACAAAAGAAATGCCTAAAGTAAAATAGGGTCATTTACTCACAATATCGACAATAACGAACAAAACAATTCCCGGCAATCGTTACCAAAAACTTGTTAGCAATCGCCGAAAACTATATTTGGCAAACAACTAATCCCAGGCAATGGCGCCAAAAACTTATACGGTGGGGCGTTTTATATGCGCTCGCATATTAATACTCGCAAGTGTACGAGATCAAAGTTTTAGTATAGTGTGATCATGAAAGATCGGGTTATCGTATCCACAGAGATTGGTATCATTACTATCGAGTATCGCGTTTGTCATGACCTAACTTTATCTAGGCAACCAAAAATGTAAATAATTAAATAAACTAAACTAATATAACCTAAATTATCTATACTAATATACTAATACATTTTAGGGGAAAGAATTGTCTAGGGATTAATGTGTTTACAAACACGTGTTCGATCTCGATTTACTCACATTTATGGTGTTCGACCTACTTGACAATCTCAGTTTGTAAACTCTACCGCCACCTCTCCTAAGTGTAAGACGGGGGAATACATGACTTCGAGTTAATGAAGAAGTCCCCCTCAACGTCTTAACGACCCTAGGTCACGTGAGTCTTGCCTCAACATCATCGATTATCCATAATCCTAACCCTGACCGGGTTATTGGATTGTGGCATTTGTTTACCCTAATCCGAATCCGGGGTTTGTCAAACCCCGAATTTTCCATGTATCTAACTAAGCATAATAAACAAACAATAAGATAAGCACAATCAAACTACAAAGAACACACATAAACGTAACACAGAAATTATCCAAACACATATCTATAAATTTATTGTTAATCCCTATACAATCCATATTTAATTCGTGGTCATAACCATATAAACATTGAAATTGAGCTAAACATGCTAACAAAATCCTAAGTTAAAGAAACAAGGGAAGAAATCGAAGAACTTAGCCTTGTCTGAAGTTTAGCCGCTAAGAATGTTCAACGATCGCTTCGCCGTCTTCTTCTCCTTCGGAATGTGAGCTCTCCCTCTAAAACTCCTCTATATACTCTTAGAAATATTCTAAGGGGCCCAAAATGCCAAAAGAGCCCGAAAATGTGAGAGAAGAATGGCTTAAATAGGGAAAACATCTCAAAAATATCTAACAAAATATCTAATCTGGCGCAGAGGCCACCGCCTAGGCGGTAGGCATGTCGGTTGGGTGATCGCCTCGGTGGTGAATTCAACGGTGGCCTTGGTTGACATTCTGCTGTTTCACTGCCGCGGCGGTGGACATTCAGCAAGATAATGTCACTCTCTGCTTTTTCACCGCTGCGGTGGGCTTCTTTCAGAATATTATCGTCTTGCTCATTTTTTCATTGTTCTTCGACTGTTCTTGGTTCGGTCTCATCGTTTTCGCTCTAGTTTCCTATCTTTTTGCCTCACATACTTGATTTATACAAAAGTATGAAAACCAATTAAAACATAATAAAATAAATATAAAAACTACTCTAAAACTAACAAAACTGGTTTAGAAATATGTAGGTAGATCACACCTATCAAAGCTAAATACCCTAAGAAGAGAACCGGCACGCCAATGCCTTGGCAAACCTAGCCTCGACAATAGAATTGACCTTGAAGAGGAGCGTGCCCGTTGAGTACTTGGAAGCTCCGAGCACAGTGATATCCGACCACGTGGCACCAATCTGTAAGCTCAGCGATCAACCCACCTGGATGGAGCCAATACGAAAATACTTGGAGAACGGAACGCTACCCGACGACCACAATGAGGTAACGATGATGCGGTACAGATTTGCCAGATACTGCATCATGGACGAGATCCTTTACCGACATTCCTTCTCTGGTTCATATTCTCGATGCCTATGGCAAGAAGAGGCCGACTACATTATAAGAGAAGTCCATGAGGGGATATGTGAAAATCACTCGGGGGGGCAAAGCTCTAGCTAGAAAACTGTTTCGCCAACGGTATTTCTGGCCCAAGATGCACGAAGATGCGGCCGAATTCGTGGAAAAATATGACAAGTGCCAACGCTTCGGCCCCCACCCTCATTTACTTCCAACGACCATGGTACTGATGTCTAACCCATGGCCATTCGCCTACTGGGGAATAGATCTGTTAACCCCTTTTCTTAGGGCACCGGCCAGAGAAAGTTCCTGATCATCTCTATTGATTACTTCACCAAGTGGGTTGAGGCCGAATCCTTAGCACGTATCACTAAATGAAAAATCCGTGACTTTGTCTAGAAATCGATGGTGTGTCGCTTCAGAATCCCAAAGGCAATCGTATCCGACAATGGCACTCAGTTCGACAATGATTTGTTTGTTGTCTTTTGTTCCGGCCTTCGTATCCGAACTCAATTTGCATCACCAGATCACCCACAGGCTAATGGCCAAGTCGAGGTCACGAACCGAATAATCCTACACAATTTGAAAACCAGGCTCGACATCGCCAAGGGAAGGTAGGTAGAGTGTAAGACCTCAATCGTAGCACATACGTCATTATAGTTGCATTTTAGAAGATTTGGGAAAATATGAGGTAAATTTTGATTTAATTAATAATCAAATTAAAAGTTATTGGGTCAGATTGAAATTTAGAAACATTTAATCTAAACTTTGGAATCCAAATTTGTCATTTAAATTAAAAAAATAAAAAATTTAGGGATCAAATTGTGATTTAAGAAAAATTATAAGTGGTAAATTGAACTAAAAAAGGAGAATTAAAGAATTAGGGGGAGAAAAGAGAAATTTAACAAAAGAATTTTTTTAAACACATATATATACACAAATAATCAGTTGTGTGTGCAGTGACAAGCCGGAGACAGAACAGAGAGAGACCGACGACGTGGCAATCGAAAGATCAGGCCCAAACCCACTATAAACATGCATATATATATATATATATATATCCATGCAGTAGTGATCATCAATCGTTAGAGGAAAAATTGAGAAAATCAGAAAAACTGAGAAGAGAGAGAGAGAAGCTGGGTTTCGTTTGTGGGTGTGTTTTGTCGATGGTGTGCAGTGGGTGAGGGGGTGTTCATCCGACGATTGTGTGGGTATATGTGGGTGTGTCGTTCGACTGTTCCGTTTGTGACAGTGTGTGTGTATGTGCGTTTTCTGGCCGTTAATGTTGTGTATGGGTGAGCATGCAATCGTCTCTGTTCCGTTTCCGTCGCCGGTGATTATGTGTGTATGGGGATGATCGGCAGTGTGTGTGCGTGTTCTGTGCTCTGTTCGCTGGTTGGTGTGTCGGCAGTGCGTTTTGTTTATCGCCGATGCCTGTGTGTGTGCGTGTCGTCGCCGGTTGCGTGCATCGATCGTCGGACGATTGTGTGCATGTGTATGTCATGTGGTCGGATGGTGTGTGTGCATGGGTGTGGACATTGAAGTGTGTGTGTTTCGGTGTTTGTGTGTGAGCCATCGAGTTCGTCGTATGGGTATGTGTGGGATCGTCGCCGTCGTTCGGTTGGCGTGTTTTTGTTCCGTTCAACAGTGTGTGTGTGTGTGTGCGTGATCAGTTGTAGGCTGCCGATGGTGTGTAGGTTGTTTGGTCGGTGAGTAAGTTCCGACGACGTGTGCGTCGTTGTCGATGGTGTAAGGCCGCCAGAGGTTGGTGAGGAGAGAGAGTGAGAGGGGTCGGCGGGAGCAGCAAATTGAAACAGAAGCAGCAAAGAAAACGGGAAAAAGAAAGAAGAAGAGGAGAAGAAAATAAAACAAAAAAAATTACACAAACACCCCAATAAAAATCCAAAAATTCATCTCGCGGCCGACGGACGATTCGGAGCAGGTAAAAATCTAAATCGATTACCATTGTTGTCAAATTGAATTATTAGCAAATGGGATTATAATTTGGAATCGTTAATTCTAATAATTTTTGTCACCGTCCATATTAACAAATACGTACAGTAATTATTAACGAAACAAAATTTACCGAATAACAATTTTTCATAATGAAAAGTGGGTACGGGGGAAATTATGGAATTTAGGACCTGCATGGTATATTAGGTTATTTTAAAGTAAAATATTAATTTAGGCCTATCGTTGTTAGGTTCACAGGCGCCAGCATCCCAATAGGTTTCGGACAGTGACGTTTTCGCCATGCGGAGAAAAATGTGAGTATACTGTCTTCTTTCCAAACTATTTTTATATCTATATATGATAGAAAATGGTTGTATTTATATTAAATGCTTTTAAAATTTTGTGGATCAAGTAGGTTTTGGGTGAGTTGGTAAAATGGATTTTCGGGAGATCACGATGGTTTTCAAAAGGAAGGTGAAAATAATTTTTCGATGGATTTGGTGGTTTTAAAAGAGAGTGGAAAATATCTGATTTTCTAAAAATAAATAGTGAAAAAATGGTTTTGGTGAAATCAGACGTTTTTTTTAAAGAAAGTGAAAAATAAATGATTTTGGATTAAAAATCGGTTTTGGAAATAGAGGGTGATGTTTGAGATTTGACGATGTTGATTAGACGATATTATTGATTAGTGATTTGATGATGACGTTATTGATTTGACAATGCTATAGTATTTAACTGCTTCGGCAGAGTGATGGTAATGATTGGACGATGTTATTGATTTGACGATGTCATAGTATTTATCCGCTTCGGCGGAGTGATGTTATCCGCTTCAGCGGAGTGATGTTTATTTGCTTCGGCAGAGTGATGTTAGACATTTATACTACGTAGTGATTATCCGCTTAAGTGGAGTGATAGGTGTTCGTAGGAAGGCATATCCTATGGATGGTACGGTACCGTTGCAAACTCCCGATCGTGAGGTTAAAACGATCACTAGGGCTAGCCAGTGTGTGTTTGAGGTGTGTGGTTGAGTTGTGTGTTTAAAAATTGTGTTTGAGATGTGTGCTTGAGATATAATGTTTTACGTATATTGATTGATTTGATATTTATTATCATGGTGATTAGTATGATTTTTATATTAGTTGAATTTGAATGGAACTTAATTATGTCGCTTTATTTGCTCTGCTTTTATACTGGGGATTTTACGAGTTATATGGTATTTATAAACTTATGCTTGATCCATTTAGATGTTGTAGAATGAGTTTTTATTATTAAATATATTTTTACTAAGAAGGCAGTACACTCGCAGGTGAAGTAGCTAGGAGTCGGTCCCCTACTGGCGCTAGGTAGAGTCCTACGATGGAGTCATGTGGAGGGTTGAGATGAGCTTCCTGAGGCGAACCTGTGAGGGGTTCATGATATTATATTTTGCTGTTAGTATATTTGGGGAGCAGGTGTGTTCCCATATTAGAAATATGTTTAGCTTCATATAGATGATGGTTTATTTATATATATACATATTGTCGTGTAATAGATGGTTGATTGGTTAGTTTCGGTGATGTCATTATGTCGTCATGCCAGCCTGGGATGTCGGGATTTCGGGACGGGTCGTGACATAGAGGACCTTTACCCTATTCTTTAGGCGTATCACACCACTTCCCGAACCCCAACGAGAGAGACACTGTTTGCAATGATGTTCGGATCTAAATCCATGATCTCTGCAGAGATTAGAATGCCGACCTTTCGAATGTTGGTCAGGGGTCAAGACCAAGAAGCAAATAATGCCATGCTGGCCCTCAACCTAGACCTGGTAGAAGAACGACGAGAGAATGCTCGAATACGGTAAGTAGCTTACCAACAATGGATAACTCGATACTACGATAGAAGGGCACGTCTACGCCATTTTGAAGTTGGAGACCTCGTCCTCAGGAAGGTAACCTTAGCAACTCAAGAGCAAAACGTGAAGAAGTTAGCCCCTAGCTAGAAGGGACCTTACCGCATTATCAGAATTGCAAGGCCAGGTACATACGAGCTCAAGACCGAGGAGGGCGTCCCACTGCGACACCCATGGAATGTCGACCATCTCAAGCAGTACCACTGTAGGGCTGAGCTCGTTTTGTAATCATTCCATTTTCATGCCAAGTGTAATGTATTTTCATATCAATGCAATGGCTTTCCAACGAAACAATATGTTACTAAAGCAATACTTCGAAACACCTAGATACATCGCGGATTGTCTCAAAGAGCCACGTTATAGACAATAGCACGAGCAATGAAACTACTCCCACTACAGGTTGGGGGGGGCAAGGTGAATACAGCCTTGGCAAAAGCAAGTATGAAATCTTGACTAAAAAATTCCAAAACCAAATGGCGTCAAAATACGCAAGTGTAAATATTTGGCCGAGCTATGCCCTTAGGGCAACACCAACCCGGTTCCATAAATTTGGACATCTAAGAGAAGAACGCGGAGCTGAGATCTACGAGGGCTTAGCACGGGTGCTAAATTTTGAAAGTTAAGTCTACCAAATTAGCCGATTACATTATCCCAAGCACATCATTAGGGTTCATGCCCATTTACACAGTTTGGGGTTGAATGTCGAAATAAATCACTTCCTATATCCTAAAGAGAAGAAAGTTGGGACAAGTAATTGCTCAAAAAATCTCCTATGTATTATATTAAAAAATGAGGGCTTACATCAGTGGGGTTCATGCCCATTTACACAGTCATGACAAAAAAAAAAAAAAAAAGCAAAAAGTTCTTAATTCTTCAACATTAACCGAGTTGAAGATCTAGATCCACGCCCATAACTGCCAAGGGGCCTATTTTTCTCCGGATACAACTTCAACATCCACAACATCAACGGTAATGTCCTCATCCTTGTCCTCATCTTCCCCCTCAGCCTCCTCGTCACCTACTTCTTCGGCCCCCACCTCACGAGCTTGTTCCTGAAAGGCCTGCTCGGCTACCCGCTCCACCGCCAACTCTCCTTGTTTTGGAAACTCCATCCACTTAAGCAGTCAAATTCAGGGTAGTAGCTCTGAAGAAAGCGAATCATGGCCTTGTGACCATCATCTATATACTCCGCAGCCAACTCTTATTTGAGGTTCTCAAATTCTCTACTCGACTTGTAGTCCTCAACGGCTTTCTTTTTGTCTCTACGGATCACCTTCGCTTTGAGCTGCTCTTCTTTCTTCAGCCTACTTTCCAGTTCGTCCACCTCTTTCTCCAGGTCGGTCTTTTGTCTTTGGAAATCATCCCGTTATTTGGTGACAAGAACGTGCCTGGCCTGAAGGCTGTGATGAGCTTGGGTGGCGAGCTGGAGGTCATCATTTAGTCTATTTACTCTCGCCTCTGTTGCATTCTTTTCTAACCGGAGGATTGAATCCTCCATAGCACTCTCGGAGATCCGATCAAATACTACCGACATTCGGAGCATGCACTGCATCAGGGCGAAAAATTTATTACACTTCAAAAAATTTAATAAATTGTTAAAAGAAAAACAAAAACATGAATTAATGGGGTTCTTACCGAGATTTGGTCATAGACGGCCTGGCGCATGAGGTTGCCGGTACTCTCCTCCTCTATTAAGGTTTTGTCATTGGGGAAGGTGATGCGGTGAAGATATCCAGGCATCACCTCTGGGCTCCTTAGCAGGGCCCAATCGGCTGGGAGCCCTATGTTCGGGATCCCAATAAAGGAGTCATTGACCGTCAGCTCGGAAGAAGCCCTGGCCATGAGCTTGGCTCTCTTGGAGAACTTATGTTTCTTTTGTTTGCCCTAATGGGCCTTCCTTTTCCCCTTGTCGGAAGCGTGGGGGGATGAGTCTCCACTCAAAGTACGCGTGGACTGGTGAGAACCAAACTTTGATTGCGGGGTGTCTCTTATCACGACCCTAGGAAGAGCGGCGGAGCAGCTCCGGGCTAGCGTTGGGGAAAGCTGTGATATTTGAATGGCCTGGGATCCCCCCAATGTGTTCTGAACCGGTGGCCTTTGCCGCCTCAGCAGCCTCTCTACTTTTCTTCTCCAATAGCTTCTGAACAACCATCACCTTGTCCATAGCTGCAATATTTAACAAGATATTTAGAAATTCCTTTGTCCAGGCCGGAAGCATCCAATTCTACACAAGAGTTATCTACGCAGATTGAGCATAGCACGTGTTAAAATTTAAAGTATGAAGGATTGACAAAGCCGAGATTGTTTACCGTTGTCTGAATGGTCGGGGATGTCGAGTACAAACGGGGTATCCGGTGGTAAGTATTAATAGATGGTGAAGAGTTGAGAATCGAGCAGGGTGTTCACGTCCCTGAAGACCGTCCTCAGAACCTTGTCCTTCTACTCGACAATCTCTTTGCTCAGCTCCGGCCTCTTCTTCTTGGGTACTTCTTTCGTTGCCCAAAATTACTACGAAAAATTATTGGTGCAAGTGTAAAGACAAATCCAAGAACAAAAATCTTCCCCCTCCCCTTCACCAAGGGACTACAGTCTTACCGAACTTTTCTCATTCCATCTGAAGGGGGTACTTTCCTTCGTCTTTCGGGCCGGATTACCAACCGGTCCCTCCAAGATAAAATAACTAGGGCTTCCAGTTGTGAATGAAAGAGTTCAGGTCCTTCAAGAAAGTTGACCTAGACGAGATGTAGCACCACCCAGTGCCTCGGGGAACTGGCTTGGGAAAGAATAGAGCCTTAAAGAGCTCAACGCTCAGCTCGAGTCCCTCGGCCTGGAAGATGATGTACGATGCCACCAGAGCCCTTGTACCGTTCGGATCAATTTGTGATGGACACAAACAATACTCCCCATAGAGGACCCGGATCCACCAAGGGAGAGGGAATCGGAGACTCGCCTCCAGCCATTGTTTGTAAACGGTCATAAAACCCGTCGATGGCATGCAGCCCCGATCATCGGGCCCAAGAACAATAGTTATGACCCCCTCTAGGAAGAAGTATTTACTTCTTCAGTGGAGGATGGACTCTTCTGTCATATTTGTTTTTGTGTTCCACACTGGGCTCGAGATCAGGACCTTTATGTGAAGTTTCTCTAGCTCAGCATTGTGCACCTCATTTTCACGAAGTAGCTTGGGCAAGGAGAAGCCGGAGGAGATCTCCACCACGGTGATAGTGTCAAGAGGGACCCCGACTTCAACATTTTGTGACGTAGATGCACCACCGCTCTTGTCGGCACCCGGAATGATTGGATAGCTCCACTCGTCTCGTGGATCCTAGACATGGCAGTCAATGAGGCATCTCCTGGAGTAGGACGATGCTCAACGTTGAAGGATAGAGAGCTGGAGAACGTCCGTTCAAAGAAATCAGACCCCGAGCTGGAGATTGAACCAGAAGACGAAAAAGAAGAAGATGAAGAGAACGCCTACCTTTTGTTCGAACAAAAGAGAAAAAAAGTACAAATGCCGAGGAGAAGGAAGAGCTCTGGAAATTTCGTAAGTGTTAAGTGAATGCAGAGGCCACCATTTATAAAAAGATATGTGCCCATACGAAAAGTCGCCTAGACCAATGGTTGCGAATGCATTAATTAAAGCGCCAACCGCCACGTAGAGCCCATCCAACGATAGTGAAATTGGCTTTCCCTGCAGGCCATGGTGGGGGGGCATGTGTCACCTACTCACCACGTGTGAACTAAAGAGCCTCAAACCTTCCTCCCTTCCAAGAAGTTCAAGTTAGAAGAAATGTCCGAGTTGACGAGCCTACGTACTCCCAGCTCGAACATGATAAAAAAAAGGAGGAGCCTCAAACCTTCTTCCCTTGCAAGAAAACCAAGTTAGAAGAAATATCTGAGCTGACGAGCCTACAAACTCCCAGCTCGGACATGATAAAAAATAGGGAAGTCTCAAACCTTCCACATTTCCAAGAAGTTCAAGTCAGAAGAATGTCCGAGCTGACGAGCCTAAGTATTCCCAGCTCGGACATGATCAAAAAGGGAAAAGCCTCAAACCTCCCACCCTTCTAAGAAGTTCAAGTCAGAAGAAATGTTCACACTGACGAGCCTATGTACTCCCAGCTTGGACATGATCAAAAAATGGAGAGCCTCAAACCTTCCTCCCTTCCAAGAAGTTCAAGTTAGAAGAAATATCCGAGCTGACGAGCCTACGTACTCCCAGCTCAGACATAATCAAAAAGAGGGAGCCTCAAACCTTCCTCCCTTCCAAGAAGAACAATTTAGAAGAAATGTCTGAGCTGATGAGCCTACATATGCCCAACTCGGATATGATCAAAAGGGAGGGAGCCTTAAACCTTCTTCCTTTACAAGAAGACCAAGTTAGAAGAAATGTCCGAGCTGACGAGCCTACATACTCCCAGCACGAACATGATCAAAAATGGGGGAGCCTCAAACTTTGCACCCTTAAAAGAAGACCAAGGCAGAAGAAATGTCCGAGCTAACGAGCCTACATACTCCCAGCTCGGACATGATCAAAAAGAGGGAGCCTCAAACCTTCCTCCCTTGCAAGAAGACCAAGTTAGAAGAAATATCTGAGCTGACGAGCCTTACATACTCCCAGCTCGAACATAATAAAAAATGAGGAGCCTCAAACCTTCCTCCCTTGCAAGAAAACCGAGTTAGAAGAAATGTCCGAGCTGACGAGCCTACGTACCCCCAGCTTGGACATAATCAAAAGGGGGGAGCCTCAAACCTTCCTCCCTTCCAAGAAGTTTAAGATGGAATAAATGTCCACGCTTACGATCCTATGTGCTCCCAGCTCGAACATTATCAAAAATAGGGGAGTCTCAAACCTTTCACCCTTCCAAGAAGACTAAGTTAGAAGAAATACCCGAACGGACGAGCCTACGAACTCCCAACTCGGACATGATCAAAAGGGGAGAGCCTCAAACCTTCCACTCTTCCAAGAAGACCAAGGCAGAAGAAATGTCCAAGATGACGAGCTACCGTGTCACAACCCATCCCGGACACCCGTCATCCCGGGGCTGGCATGACTACAACATGACATCACCAAAAACCCAAATAACCTAATGAATGACAATATACACCCACTGCATAATACATACATCTATTATGGGAGAAACACACCGGCCCAAAATTTTTCTAACTAAAAGTATTTATCCATGAACCTTTTTAGGTTCGCCTTTGACAACTTCTTTCAATCGCCGACAAGACTCCATCACATAGCTCTACCTAGTGTCAGTAGGGGACCGACTCCTAGCTGTTGTACCTGCGAGTGTACTGCCTTTTTAGTAAAATATTTTTTTTAAATAATCAAACATTCTAAATATTACCACAATTAAATATGGATCAAGCATGAGTATATAAGCAATGAAAATAAAGTGATATAGATAAGTTCCATCCAAATCCATCTAGTATAAAATCATACCAATCACCATAATAAATAATAAATCACCCAATATAAGTAAAACACCACATCTCAAACACACATCTCAAACTACCATTCCACCACAACATATACTGGCTAGCTATAGTGATCGTTTTAACCTCATGATCGGGAGTTTGCAACGGTACCGTACCATCCATAGGATATGCCTTCCTACGAACACCCATCACTCCGCCGAAGTGGATAATCACTGCGCAGTATAAACGTTTAACATCACTCTGCCGAAGCAGATAAACATCACTCCACCGAAGCGGATAACATCACTCTGTCGAAGCGGATCACATCATTCTGCCGAAGCAGATAAATACCATAGCATTGTCAAATTAATAACGTCATCATCAATTCACAAACCAATATTATTGTCTAATCAATATCGGCAAATCTCAAACATCACCCTCTATTTCCAAAACTGATTTTTAATCCAAAATTGTATTTCTCATTTTTCTTTATAAAAACATCTGATTCCACCAAAACCATTTTCACATTCTTTTCGGAAACCATCGTAATCTCATGAAAATCCATTTTTTTCCAACTCACCCAAAACCTGCTTGATCCACAAAATTTTTAAAACATCTAATGTAAACACAACCATTTTCTATCATATATAGATACAAAAATAGTTTGTTAAGAAGACGGTACACTCACCTGATTATCCGCTTCCGAAGACTTTAGCCACCTATTCTCTACCGGTATTCCGATGCCTGCGAACCTAATAGTGACGGGGCCTAAATTAATATTTTATGTATAAAATAATACCTAACCATGAAATGCAAGCCCTAATTTCCATGATATTTTATTCCCCATATTTTATTATAAAATATTACTATTCAACTAATGTTACTCCGCTACAATTTATTATATCAAATTTATTCATGTGAACGGTCTCACTATTTCCTATCACCATTTCAATTTAAACAATTAAATACATATATTAAAGAAGTTCGAAATTCTACCTTTCCCGGTTTTCCAATGGCCGTGAAATTGGATTTTTATTTATGCTGGGGTGGTTTGTGCAAATTTTCCTTTTTTTTTTTTCTTCTTCTTCTTCCCTTTTTCCTTTTCTGTTTTGCGTTACTGTTTTCTGTTTTCCTGTCACACTGCCGCCGACGAGATCTCGCCGTCCCACCAACCGAACACACGTACCACCAGACAACCGAACCCACACACTTCTACGTCTACCTCTCATGCACACCCACCATCCGCCCACACGACACACACAGTAACACACACACACACACACGCTGCTTTCTCTCTCTAAACTTACCGCCAGCGAACATCTGGCGACCTCTAAAACACACACACACACACGACAGACATACACACACGATGAAACACGACACTACCGCCACTGACAACAGGGCAACGACAGGCCCCCTCTCTCTCTCCACTCCGGCGATGATCAAAACATGTACCACCACCACCGATCAGAATACATACTCACACCACAACGATCAACAACATCCACCCGCATAGCCGACCAATACCCAGCGACGATCACCTGTCGACAGACAGCCCATACCGTCGGACCGAACTTTTCTTTCTCTCTACTCACTTCGGCGACTCACCTGTGGCCGGAGCAACACACCCACATATTCGCATCAATTGGACACACACACACACACACATCGAACACACACACACAGAGACCCATATCCCCTACTGACGATCACCCTCCATCGGCCGACGACACCACCTCCAATCCTCTGCCTCTTTTCTCTGCTCTGTTTGATCTTCCTCTTTGTGTTTTGTGTTAATTTTCTTTGTGTTTTGTGACAATTTGTATAGTGCTTATACCTATATATATGCATGAAAGAAGTGGTGTGAGCTTGATCCTTGTCTTGCCACGTCCGTCCCGTTTCTCCGATTGTGATTTGGGATGATCTCAGAAGCCTCTACATATATGTGTGTTAATCTTTTCCCCCTAATTACATTATTCATCCCTTAATTTTCTTTAAGTTCTTAGTTAGACCCAAATTCTAATTTTAATATTTTGCAAATTTCAAATTGACCCCTTAAAATTTAAGTTTAAATAATAAATAACACCATCTACCCCGTTATTTCTAAATGTGCTAAAATATGTCTTAAATAAAAAAATCAGGGTCTTACGTACCGTACTCTCAGCTCGGACATGATAAAAAAGGAGAAGCCTTAAACCTTCCTTCTTTCCAAGAAGTTCTAAGTTAGAAAAAATGTCCGAGCTGACGACCTGTCGTGCTCTCAGCTTAGACATGATCAAAAAGGGAGAGCCTCAAACCTTCTTCCCTTCCAAGAAGTTCCAAGTTAGAAGAAGTATCCGAGCTGACGAGCTATCGTACTCTCAGCTTGGACATGATCAAAAAATGGGAGCCTCAAATCTTCCTCCCTTCCAAGAAGTTCAAGTCTGAGGAAATATCCAAGCTGATGAGCTGCTGTACTCTCAGCTCAGACATGCCTTAAACATGAAGCCTCTTCCAAACAGCACAATTTTATCCGGTCTGACGATGCCGAGCTGACGAACTCCCAATCCCTTAGCCCGGATTCCACTCATTTAAGATTTTTTGAAGCCATTTTTCGTTCCTAGAGTCATTTTTCGCCCCAAATCACTAAAAATGGGCCGCTATCATCTATTTTTATGTGGCTGTTATGGAAATCAATCTTTAGCCCCTTAGAAGATGTAGTTTTCCCTCATGGGTTTGGTTATTCTTGCTTCCGGCTTTGATTTAGCCTCCATGGGACGACCTTGACACATTCTAAATGTACTAGAACCTGAACATTTATGGCTAGGATAGCCATTGATCAACGACCACAACAAACGAATGCCAAGTCTCTACGGAATTGCTTATTGTAAATCTTGAGCACGTTACATTCCACTCTGGCCCTCAGGACTTGGGAGAAAACTGATATGGGCAAATCTCGTCAGGTATACCACGCGGTGAATATCTTTCCATGTATGGAAAAATAGCCGGGATAGGAGTTGGAATCCCCTTGAGTTAAGCTGGAATCCCCTCTAACCCGAGCTGGAATGCCCTCCGAGCTGAGCTGAGAATCGTCTTGCCTAGTTGAAGAAATCTGAGCCAACAGACTCTGGGCCGACACTCGAGCACTCTCTACTCATCATCTCCGCGCTCGGAGTCTCTCCGGGCCATCTTGAGGCTCCGGCCCGTGGGCCTCTACAGGTGGGCCCAAAAGCTCAACCTAGATGATCAGAGTACTAGTCTACTTGCTCATTGGCTGCTCCTTAGCTCCCTAAATTCGCAGTGCTAATCGAGTCTAAAGCTTATAAATACCTCAAGGCATCCACTGCCCAACGATACATTTTCTCTACTAACACCTAAGCATTTCTTAGCCGTTCTCCCTTGGATACTTACTCTCATGCCGGAGGGACATTACCAGGTACAACCCCGGTGATTCAGTGTGCAGGTGCTCAGAGTGAAGGAGTGGAGCCCGGCTCAAAGATCATCAGGACCTTTGAATTCTTCAGTACCACACGCCACTAACAATCTTGTGAGTATATTACTTTCCCAGACCATACTGTTTACCACTTTTGGGCATCAACAGTGTTAATAAAACTTCTCTCCCAAAGATCATCTTTGTCAATTGACGTAACCCGGATTTTGGAAAGAAAGAAAAAAGATATGTGAAAGAAGAGGAAAATGCGATTTGATTTTCTCCCTTTCAAAATCCAGTCATTTTGAAAAAAAAAACTAGTTTCAAGGGCTTTTGTAGGTGCCGATTTAGAAAAAAAAAAACGTTCTTTGAGTCGAGATTTGTTTGAAAAATGAAGTTGTCACCTAGTATTGAGTTAAACGTTGTGCTAGGTCACTGGGATTTTAAAAATTATTTTTTATTTTAAAAATGGCTCAAGGTTTGACTCGGAAAGAAATTCTTGGTCTTAACCTGTAATGCCCCGGTGTCTGAGGACTGCCACGCGGTTTCTCCCAAAAAAAATTAAAACTAAAACTTATTAACAAATATTCAGAAACAAATTTATGATCATGATAATAAATGATGTATTCTAAATCTTATCATCACTGGTAAGATTTAGTTATAATTATCGATCTATCAAATCAATTTTACGATAATGAATAATAAATACAATTATTACAAATTAAATAGAAATTCAAATACAATTTCTGGCGCAGTTTCATTTTTACCGGCCCTACAATCAAAATTGTGAGGTTGTGAGCTATGGCTCAGTATAATTTCAACCCTTCCAATACGTATATCTAATTAATACAATAAATAAATACATAGGCATGTATCACACATAGTTTTCACATAATTATAATTATTTCATGAAAATTAATAACTATAATTCAACAACAACATTAACATAAATCATACAATAGAGAGATTAAATACATATATTAAAAGAGTTAGAAATTCTACCTAAAATCCGATCCGAAATTCGAACCACTACATTTTTCTCGCCCAAAAACATTCCACTGTAACTTTCTTAATCTATATATATATGTCCCCCCAAAAAAAACCATTCAGAGTATTACCGTAATATATATATGCTTATTATTATTATTATTATTATTATTATTATTATAATACAAATACACGTGTAATCATATATGTATATATAAGTTTACTATTATGTCATGTCTTCATTATATGAAGACAACACATTTATTATTTTTATTATTTACACAAATGTCCCTCATAAAATAAAGAAAATATTAATTATACTCCAAAACTCTTAAAAGTATATTTTAAATAACACAGTAGTTCCAAAACTTTTAAAAATCAAATTAAATTTAACATTTAACTCTCAGAAATTATCAAATATTATTTATACCATAAATTTACAAAACAATCCCAAAGATATTAAATTTATATAAAAATAATATTTTCAAAAATATGAATTTCTCGGGGTGTTACATAACCAGAGTTTTCTTTAAAATTCGGGGGTCGATTATACTCAGGAAGATGTTCGGACCTTAAGATACCCTTCCGAAGATGGTACATAAGTTTAAATAAATCTTTAAGTTCAAACTATCCAAATAATTTTTTTTCAATTTTTCTTAAAACACTAACTCCCAATTTTATTTTTTTATTTTATTTATTTTATTTTGTCTTTTTTATGTTTATTTTATGTAAGAAAATGAGAAAAAAATCATTTAAATAAACAACAACAGATAAAACAGAAAATAAATAATGAACAAATGTCCCCATTTTTAGACTGCTAATCGATTATGGAAGAACTGACAAGTTTGGCCTCAGAGAAAATTTTTATTTGTTTAGTTAAATTTTGTCTTGACAAAACTAGTGTGCATTTTTAAAGAGAAGAAAAAGAATAAAATAAATTTAAGTAATTAATAAAAATATTTATTGGAATGTGGAAAATCATGTTTTAAGTAGAGAAAAGATAATTAAAAAAAAAAACTAGCAAAAGTTTTAACAAAGTACGTAAAAAAATTTATTCATAAAAATAATTTAGCAAAAAACAAACAAAGATCTCAAGAATCTTCTTTGAGGAAACATCTTTAAAACATTTTTGTTACTAAAAGAAATTTTAAATTTTTGATAGTTTTGAAAGACAATGTTTTGGAATAAAAGAGTAAAAGAGTTATGAAGAAATATAAAAAGAATAAAAAAATTATAAAACTTCTATAATATAAAAGAATAAAAGAGTTTGGAAGAAACATAAAAATTAAAAAAAATATATTATAAAACTTCTAAAAAATATTTTTGTGAAAAACTTGAGAAAGTATTTTCTTAAAAAAATGACAACAAATCTTTTTAAAAGAACTTTGTTTAAGAAAAATTTAAAATCATTTTTTAAAGAACAACCTTTCTTTTTTCAAAGAAAAAATATTTTGGAAAAAAAAACGTATGTAGAAAAATAAAAACAAGTTAAAACATATTTTATGAAAGAAAGCAAATAGGTTTTTTTGTAAAAATAACTTGTTAAAGACATCTTTTGAAAAGAAAAAAAAAAGACAAAATAACTTTTTACCAAAACAAAAAGTCATTTTTTGGAAAAACAAGGTTTTTAAAGACAACTTGAAAAATAGTTTTTGGAAAACAAGTTTAGAAAAAAATATATTAAAACTATTTTCTTTAAAACATTAAGTTTAGAAAAATACTATTTAAAGACATTTAAGTTCAGAAAATATATTTGAAAGGCGAATCCTTTCAAAATAGAAACTTAAAGATCATTTCTTTAGAGAAAACTAAAGTTTATTTTTATATTAAAACACAAAGTCATTTTCATGAAGAAAAAAACTTCATATGTAAAACTCATTTTCCTTTGTGTGTGTGTGTGTGTGTATTTAAATAAGAACCAAAAATTACACTAATGGCAATGATATGCACATTTGATTATTGTCAAGAACACTACAACCAAACTTACTTGCTTATGCAAGGTTAATGTTATTGTTTACTTTTGTTAGTAATATATATATATGTGTGTGTGTGTGTGTGTGTGTGTGTGTGTGTGAATCCTGCTAGTAACTAAGAAGGAGAAAATATTTCTGAAGAAGGCACACACTTATTCCCTAAGGGATAGAGGGTCTTCTTTTATTCTATCCTTTAGCCATAAGGGTCTTGACATAATATTATGTAGGGTGTAGCCCAAGATCTGAGGCATAGGGTCAATCTATGATCTATGCTTAAATATATGTAGAGGTGTGTAAGACCCCGATTTCTTAGAGACAAATAGTTTTGGTTGCATTTTTATAATATTTCAAAAAATAGCAGGGAGGATTTTGAAATCAAAGATGTAATTTAAAAGTTTAGGGGACCAAATGGTAAACTTTCAAAAATATTAAAATAAAATAAAATTTGTTTTAATTCATAAACTTAACTAAAATTAAGGGGGTTTAAGTGCAATTATATATACATACTAGAATTATAGAAAAAGAAGTGGTGGAGATGAGGATCGGGCCCTTAAGACCCTAACTTCCGCGCATATATATTTATTAGCCGCATTTTAACATTTAGAAAAAAATGGGGTAGGATGTGTTATTTTCAATTTGAAATAAAGGGGTAAATTTATGATTTTAAGAAAAATTAAAAACTTGGATGGGGATTCAAATAAAAAAAAAAAACTTAAAGGAAATAGGGGTGGTTAATGTAAATAAGAGATTATATATATATAGACACACAGGGACAGCCGGTAAACGCAAAGAATCGGACGGAGGTTTTGACGTGGCGAGCTAGGATCAAACGCAACCACTAAATTCATGCATATATAAGCGATTCAATCATGTAAGAAGGATCGAGAGGAAATCAGAGAAAAAATAAATAAAAGAAAATGGGAGAGAGAGAGAGAGAAGGGGTCGTTGTTCGTCGGCGGTGATGTCGGTTGTACGGTCGGGCATGACGTGGTTCGTCCGTTCAGTCCAATCTGGGTGTGGGTATGTTTTTATTTGTTCATTCGACGGTTGTGGGTGGGCGGTCGTTAACAGCGAGACGGTGTATGTGGGTATCGTCGATAGCGGAGTGGTCGATTGTTCCGGTGGTAGGTGATCATCGTCGATCGGTCGTTGTATATGTGTTCGTCGTTCAGTTGGTGTGCGCATGTGTGTGTAATCGTCGTTGTCCCTCCAGCGAGTGTGCGTGTGTGTCCTGTTCATCAGGTGAGTCTGTGTGTATATGTCCTGTTCATCCGGCCGTGTATGTGTGTGTGTACTGCTTTGCTGTTGCGGGTGTGTGTGTTGATCGCCCACGGTGAAGGTTGACGGAGAGAGTGAAAGAGGGAGGAGTTGGTGGGGCGGAGAGTTTTGGTCGGCGGCGAGAGTTCTTCGGCGTCGGTTGTCGAAATCGCAAACTGAAACAGAAACCGTAAGCGCAACCAGGATGAAAAAGAAGAAAGAAAAAGAAAGGAAAAAAAGAAGAAGAGGAAATTGTAGAAACCACCCCAGGAAAAATCCAAAACCCATCCCGTGTTCGCCAAACGTTTCGGAAACATGTGAAACTTCAATGGATTATTAATTCTCGTTAAATTAAATTTTAGTTAGTATTACAAATCCTAAAATCATAATAATTTCGTGATGATTAATTAATTTAAAGTATGTAGTACATAAAATTAGTAACGATTCAGAATATAGGGTCTGCATTGTATGATTAGGATGTTTTAGATATTAATTTAGACTCTGTTACTATTAGGTTCGCAGGCACTGGTGTCCAGATGGAGTGCGGTCAGTGTCAGTTTTGTAAAACGGAAATCAAGGTGAGTGTACTGTCTTCTTACCAAACTATTTTTCTATGTATATATATAATGAAATATGTGTTACCTAAATGACATGAATTTATAAATGATATAGATCAAGTAGGATTTGGGTGAGTTAGTAAACTGGATTTTCGGAAGATTTCGATGGTTTTCGAAAAGAAGTTGAAAATAATTTTTTGTTGGATTTGGTGAAATCAAACGGTGTTTTTAAAAGAGAATAGGAAACATCTGTTTTTCTAAAAATGCCTGGTTTTCTAAAAATAAAGGGTGAAAAAGTGGTGTTGATAAAATCAGACGTTTTCTTTAAAAGAAAGTGTGAAATATGGTTTCTGGATTTAAATGTTGGTTTTGAGGAAAAGAGATAAACGTGGTGAATAGACGATATTTATTGTGTTGTGATTCGATGATGCTATATTTAATTTGATGATGCCATAGTATTTATCCGCTTCGGCAGAGTGATGTTTATCTGCTTCGACAGAGTGATGTTAGACGTTTATACTGCACAGTGATTATCCGCTTCGGCGGAGTGATAGGTGTTCGTAGGAAGGCATATCCTACGGATGGTACGGTACCGTTGCAACTCCCGATCGTGAAGTTAAAACGATCACTAGGGCTGGCCAGAGTGTGTGTGTTGTGGTGGAGTGGTGTGTTTGAGATGTGTGTTTGAGGTGTATGTTTGAGATGTGGTATTTTACTTATATTGGGTGATTTATTATTTATTATGGTGATCGGTACAATTTTATACTAGATGGAACTTATCTATATCGCTTAATTTTCACTGCTTATATACTTATGCTTGATTCATATTTAATTATGGTGATATTTAGAATGTGTCATTATTTTAAAAAATATTTTACTAAGAAGGCAGTACACTCGCAGGTACAACAGCTAGGAGTCGATCCCCTACTGGCACTAAGTAGAGCTATGTGATGGAGTCATATAGGCGGTCGATAGAAGCTGTCAAATGCGAACCTATAAAAGGTTCATGGATAAATACTTTCAGTTCATAAATTTCAGGACGGGCGTGTCCCCCATAATAGATGTTTGTATTATTTAAGTGTGTGTATAATTTATTTCATTAGTTTATGTGGGATTTTGGTGATGTCATGTTGTAATCACGCCAGCCTCGGGATGACGGGTGTCCGGGACGGGTTGTGACAAGGTGTCAGTCCATGATTTGAGATATAGGGTCAGTCGATGATCTAGGCTAAAAAAAAATGGTGTCAGTCCATGACCTGTGACTTAATTCCAAGCCATGATCTTGGTTAGTGCAAAAAAGGCATAGAGCAAGAAAAATAAATAATCAGTAGTTAGTGGTTGGTAGTTAGTAGTCCATAGTCAGTAGTCAGTCAGTTTATTTTAAGCTCTTTGAGTTTAGTTTCTTGTGTTTCTTGACAAAGACAAAGATACTATGCACACCAAAAGGTTCTTGTTGTTCTTGACATAAAACAGAGACAATATGTAAAGAAACAAAACAAAACAAAAAGACAATATGTACAAAACCAAACAAAACTAAAAAAATAAAAATAAAAAAAATAAATAAAAGATAGGTTGAAGAAAACTTACCTAACTTAGGGGAGTGGCCTTTCCCTAAGTAATGTTACATTTTTTCTCTTCTTCTTCTTCTTTGCTTGGTTGTTCTTGAGAGATTTTTTGAACCCTTTGTTAAAGAGTGTTAGGATGACCTTTTGAGGGATTTTTGAAAGATTTTTGGAGGTGTTTGAGAGGTGGAAACCTTAAGGATTAAAGAAACCCGAGAGAGTTTTTTCAGCTTAGAAAGAGAGTGTATGATCGGTGTCTTTCCCTTATGAGAAATGGAAAACTTTTGTAGTCAAAACCATGCCTGCATATTCATGAATGTACAGGCTTAAACAGATTAAATTTAATGGTCGTTAAATGTTGCTTTATTGATAGGGGCTACTAAGCTAGGGTTGCAATGACGATGTTCTCTAAATAATGATGATATCCTACTAATTGCATCGAGTAAAATATTTCCATAAGATTCTAAATTAATGTTCAACATTCATTGCAACGTTCTTGTGAAGATCCCAATTGGCTAGGGGCACTCCTCTAGAGGAATCCTATGGTTTTTCCTAAGCTTGGAGGGTGTGCTCTTGAACTTGGTGTTTTGGGCATTCATTTTGTCCATTTAAGGTTTTATTATTTAATATTTTGGAATTTAAGCACGAAATTAAACTATTTTGGATTTCAATTTGACAAAACCGGTGAAAATGAAATTTCCAGGGATCAAAACGTAAATTAATTGTAATTGATGAAATTTCTTCAAATTAAAGGTAGAAACTAAAGTTAAACATATTAAAAGTGATATTAATAGAAAAGTCACTTTAATTTTGTCATTTTAGTTCCCATTAACTTTTTTAAAAAAATCAAATTGACCCGAAACATTTGTTTATACTGAAATTCGATTGAACTGACAAATTTTCATATTTTTTATGTTTTTTTTTTTTGTCTTTTTGTTAAAATCAAAGCTTAATCTAAGTCGAAAATTCATCCCTCTAAACCTCAGTTTAAAATTTCTCGGAATTTGCACTTTAGACCCGATAATTTTCGAAACTAAAACAAGGGGGACAAAATGCGGGATCTGTATCAATTCTTTTAATATTCAATAAGAGGTCATATCGGAGGAATATTTAAAAAAAAAACTTTTGTAGTGAAAGAAAAATGATTTCAAAAATAAAATAACACATTTGGACTTAAACTAATTGGACTTAATTGGACATAAGATAAAATGAATCTTTGATTGGACCTTACTTTCGGAGTGAAAATTTTACTTAGGCCATTTCAAAATTTTATTTGTTAAAATTTGGTAACCTAGTACACCAATTAAACTCAATACAAGGTGACGACTTCTATTCTTGAAAATTTGACCTAAGTTTTTTTAAGTGAAAATCGACGCATTTAAAAGTCCATCTCTTTACTTTCCCTAAAAATGCATGTATTTCTTATTTTTATTGTTTTTCACTTTTAAAACTTGGGGTAGGTCAATATAAAATCTAGAATATGGGTGTAAAGACGAAATTCAACAATAAAAAGATAAAAGAAGAGATTAACATCTATGAACCAAAAGTTTTTTTTTTTTTTTTTTCGAAGGAAAAGGCTAAAAGGTGTGCAAGTTTCAAAATTATATTTATGGACTCAAGGAAGTTTTTTAGAGTTGGAGCATCCATTTTGACGAGGCAATTAAATATTTTGTCTGCCTCAAAAATATAAATGATACATGTGTGTACAAGAAAATAGACAACATAGTGATTAGCTTTCAGATGTTGTACGCCGAAGACATTTTACCAATTAGCAATGATGTAGGAATTTTATAAAAAAAAAACAATTTGTGGCTTTCTTAAACTTTCTCCATGAAAGATTTGGAAAAATCATCCTATACATAGATAAGGTGGAGGAGGTTACTTAGATTGTTCCAATCCATGTACATAGATAAGGTGTTGGAGCATTTCAGCATGTCGAATTCCAAAAGTAAACTTTTACCAATCCAGTATAGAATTCATCTCTCTTAGAATACGAGTCCCAAAACTCTTGAGGATAGTAATGCGATAATTAAGATTCTATATGCTTTGATAATTAAACGTCTCATGTATACTATGACGTGTTAAAGCCTTGGTGCCAATAATGTCATAGAATTAACCAATAAGTATCAAGAAAATCAAGGTTTGAAACGTTAGATGGCCGTGAAGACAAAATCGAAGTATTTGTAAAGGACTAACTATAATCTATGATTTATTGAGGAGGATCGATTGATATATTTAATCTGACGTGGATGACTGTAGGTGAATTATGTATTTATCCTAAACAATATGACCTTTGTTTCGGGGACTTGTAAGAAAGCTATAATTGCAGATCCCATTACTCAGATCGAGTATATGGTTGCATCATATTCGGATAAGCAGAATGTCTAGATTGAGAAGTTTGTCACAAAACTTGGTGTGGTGCTACCATTGAGTCACCAACACCTTTATATTTCTACAAATTGGGCTATAGCTTAAGCTAAGGAGCCCAGATCTCATCAAAAATCAAAACACATAGAGTAGTGTTTCTATTAGATTTTCAAGATCATGGAAAAAAATTATATTTGCATTAAGAAAGTATGCACAATGGACAATATCGAGGATCCACTCATTAAGGCTCTAATCTTATAACAGCTAGATCAATATCTCAAAAGAACAAGTATTAGATACTATACCAATTGACTATAGTGTTGGAGGTAAATTATTGGAGATAATCCTTGTATTTAATCCAGTTTAATTATTTTTGTGCCTTTATCTATAAAATTAAATCTTAAATATTTATTAGATAAAGGTCAGGTCAAGAGTTGATATAGCACAAAAGAGAAGAAAATCCACGAGATTAATCTTTTTCAATTTTTCAAAATTAATTACAACTTGGCATAATTAGATTTATATTTGACTCAGTGACTCGAGTTCAGGTGACTAAAAGTCCATGATTATCCTAATCTATTTATATGCGTGTATAGGACATTATTTATTTTGTATGTGTATTACATACATGTTAAAATTAACTAATAATTATAATATGAGATCTAAAAACTTAAAAACCATGGAATCATATATAAGCTATAAATATGAGCATATGAGATGTATGTCATCATGGTCTTCTACCAGCGAATAAATTCGGGATATAATTTCAAAAGCCCAAAGAAGACCAAGATTTAGCAGTATAAGGTTGTGCCCAAGATATCAAACTCTCGATGCTACCTTGGACAATGCTAGGGTGGGTTTCACTGAATTAGGAATATGAGCCAAGATCTATTAATGCGAGGCTCATGCAATCTAAGAGTTCGAAGAATTGGACATTATCTAAAAATAAGTGACAAGAGTAGTTAATGTTGGCCTAATGAGCTACCCAAGAGAAGGGGTGAATTGGATAGTTATAAAAAATTTTAACAAATAAATCTTTCAACACATAATTATCAGATAATCATTTTTTCCTAAATCAATTATTATCTTTGTTATGCAGCGAATAAGTGTTTAATTCTAAGAGCACACTCAAACAAAATATAAAAAAGTAAATAATGTAGCATACCAAGATATCCTAGTTCAGCAAACTAACCTTACCTAATCCAGTCCCTCGAGCTCCACAGAGATTCACAGCCTCTAAACCCCTGATTCCTTTACTAGGTAGGAACCAAACGTTTACAACGAATCTTTTACTAGATTCAGAATCAACCTTTAAAATTATCCTTTTTCTAGGTTAAGGAAGAACTTTATCTTTTTAACAAGTTAAAGACTAACCTAATTTTATTACAGGAAGAATCAAAATCTAATCCATTTAACAGGCTAAAGATCAAAACTCACCACACTCACAAATATCATTTTCCCAAATAAGGATGAAACCTTCACAATTCAATTAAATTCATTCATTTTCAGGGGAAATCAAAATCTAGTTTTTTTTAAGGAAAAGAATAACCGAACATTTTTATATTTAGGACAAAGATTAAATATCAATCTTTTCCATCAAAAAATATTGAAACCTAGTTACCCTAACTAGACACCGACCCAACTGTGTCTAATCCGCTCAAACTCACAAATTCAAAAAATAATGAGTTTCTTCCCACAAAGAGTTTCTACCACCTCAATACAATTATACTCAATTAATGTCCCAAAATTTACTATGTGATAGATTCAAGGTAAGGCAAATTAATAGCTGATTAATAACAAGTGTGAGTAACACAAATTAAAACACATAATCAGATAATCATATAAAATTGTTTTAAAAAGATTTTTTAGGCTTTCAGATTTGAAAACGCTTTTCTAACAATCTTAACAACCAAACAAATATAATAATACGAAATCACAACTAAGAATAATAACTTGGAAAGATCTCACCAGGAAAACATCAAAATATGAAAACAGAATCACAAGATAGCTCAAAAAGGTGAAGCCAAATCAATCAGTGCTTTATATCAAGAACTTTAACACAAAATCTCTATCGAAATTTCAACTGAATGATAACTCTTAGAAAAGCATAGGAACTGATAGTTCTTTATATATTTCATCCAATTTTTGCAAGTCTATATATTGATATCAAGCCCTCCAACAGATACTTTTCAAAAGATATGCCTCTAAAAGGCACTCTTAGACCCCATATAACATAATCATTCAATTCTAATGTAATTCACTTAAAAATAACTTTCAAAACTCTCAAATAAGTCCATAAAATATTTCTCAATTATCAATCGCAAAGATAGGAAGTATTTAACTGCTTAAATTAATATAATCTTTAATTATGTGGATCAAATCAATAGGGATACACAAATACATATACCATATCTTCAGTAGGTTCAAATCTCCCAAAATTCTCCCTTGGAATCATAAAAAATGGTTAGTATTTGACCGAAATCCCAAGTTCCTCAAAATCTCAACCGGAATAATTGGTTGACCGATCCTAGCAGTCGGTTGACCGTTTGATTTAGCATAGAAACCAAGCCAAACCCAAGACCCTAGTTGGTTTATTGATCCCCCTTCAGTCGGTTGACCAGTTGATTTAAGAAGTTTTCCCTACCAAGTTCCAACACAGTCGCGTGACCGATTGCCTCCCAATAGGTTGAAAGATTTATTCAGAGACTTCCACTTTTTCACCCTTAAGCCCATCGGTTGACTGATTGCTTCAGGAACTTTACATTTTGCTCTGAAAACCTCAATGTTTCAAACAATTGATCGATCCTTTCTGATCAATTAACCAATGGATGTTGGTTGGTCATTTCCTTCACTAATTTCTGCTCCAAAATTAACTGTTTTTATTAAATTAACCGATTACTTTTCTCGGTTGACTAAATTAATCCTAAACTTCAACTTTCTATACTTTAATTATGATTTTCCCTTAGGTCAATTTTCATTTTCATTTTCACAAAAGGAGCACATATTTGATCAATAATTAGGATCTTAAACTCTATCATTTCAACACACAAAAACATAACTCATCTAATAGTATCGTGTGTGATCCTAATTCGGTTTGTATTAAGGGTATAAAAGTTTTGAGTTGTTTTCACCTAAATTGTTCAAAATCTTCAACACTCTTCATTTCTTCATTGCATTCATCTTTGCACCGTTTACTTGTTCTTCAGGATGTCTTCATCATAATCAAAGAAATAGAACTCTTTTTCTGATACACTCAACAAACATTAGTTCCACCAAAAATATTAACACTTAATTGTCCATCAAAACCTAGGGATCAACAATCTCCCCCTTTTTTTATGATGACAATTAATTTTGATATTTTCTTCAAAATAAAAAAATGTAATCACGTTCCCCCTAAATCCAAAGACGGGTATTTAACTCATTTTAGCATAATCATCATAAAAAAAGGGGAGATTGTTGATACCACAGTTAAATGCGATTCTTTAAGACAAGATTCAAATCTAGCACACAAGTAAACACTAAACATTATATCATATCTACTAGCAGTAAGATACAATAAGCTACCTATAGATCCTAAGATTTTAATCAACAATTAAGTATTGATGTTTTGGTGGAACTAATGTTTAATTGAAGTGTTTCAGTAATTTAAAGTTCCAATAATGAAAATATCAAATTAAATGGATTCTAAATGAAGATGTCAAGATGATGATGAAGAATTAAGAGTTTGATGAAATTAGGGAAAATAACTCAAGTTAATCTTAACTCTTAATATCCCATTTAGGAATACACACATGATACAAAATGTATTTTATCTTTTATGTGTGTTTTGATTATTTGTTCCTATGTGAAATAAGAACAAATAATTTTGAATGACTAAAATAGAATATAAGAATATTAGTGGAGCTAATTAAGAGAAGAAAATGGATTAAGGGGCGAAATTGTAAAAGAAAACGTATTCAGAGAAGAGATCTAGGTACAACAGTCGACTAGTGAGTCAATCGGACATAGAAGCTGTAACATCCTGTATTTCTAAGTCGACCGATAGGTCGACCAACCAAGAAAGGCTGAACTTCTGAATCAATAAGTTGACCGATAGATCGACCGTTGAAGTAGTGCTAAACTTTCTGAATTTGTGAGTCGACCGGACGGTCGACCGATGTACATTGCAGCGACAGTTTGGCTACAACCTGAATTGGGCAGTCGACTGAATGCGCTATTTCAGGATACTGTTTGATCCAAGATTATATCTAAAAGTAGTCATTTTTTATTAGGATTTGAGAGAGATTTTGGGGATATTCTCTATATTTAAGATGTGGTTTATATACTAATTACCTATTAATATGGTTCATTAAATATTAATGTTTCTCAATTTGGTACTTGAAATAGATTCTATACTTATTTATTAAGATTGAGAAATACTTTGGGGTTTAATTGAGAGATTTGAAATATATTTTTAAGTGGAATTGAACCAAAATGAAGTCTTTATGGTATAAAGGGTCTATAAGTGCTATTAATTGTCATGACACATGTAAATTAGCCGTTAGAAGGCTGATTTCATATTCTTTTATATAGACTTGTGAATTCTATATATCAATTAAGCAGTAAACAAGAAAGAAATCATATCATATTATTTGTGAGCTATTATAAGAGTCATCATTCGGAGATATTGTGAGCTTTTCTGAGAGACGATTTTGAAGATCAACTGTTGTTAATTTTTGCTGCTACCGGATTTAAAGTTACATCGTTCTAATCATTCTTTCTGTGGATTTCGGGAGAAATCTTTCCAATTATATTCTTTCATTGCATTATTTGATTATTCTATATTTGGAAATTGATCTTAGAAATTATTTCTAATTTTTTAAGAAAATATTTTTACAAATAATTTCTTAAATCTGATTACGTGTTCCAATTTACTACCCATATTCTTATTAAAATCAAATTTTTGTATCTCACGTATTTTAATCACTAGTTGGGATATTAATTGAGTTATTATTCATCTGAGGTGGTAGAAGCTCCGAGTGAGATTTACTTCTTATCAATTTTTGTATTGGTGTGTTGTGACGGGTTAAATACCATTGGAGGTATTTAATCAAGGGTAGCCAGGTTTCAGTCTCTTCTTATAAAGAGATTGAGGTAGTGATTCTTCCTGAATAAGAATTGTATTTTAAGTGATTTGTAAATGTTTCATCCTTACTTGTGAAAAGGATAGTTGGAGTGTTTGTGAGAGGTTTTGATTCTTAAGCCTTCGTGTTAAAAAAGATTAGGTTATTCTTTAACCTGTAAAAAGTAGAGGTTCTTCCTTAGCCTGAGAAAAGGATATTGTAAAGTGTTGGCCTAGTAGAATACCGAAGAGAAGAGTGAATTGGGTAATTAAAAAATTATCAGAATAAAAATTAATAAATCAAATAATTAATCTTATGCCTAAATTAATTATTATCTTTATAACACAGCGAAATTAATCAATCAACTAGGTGCACACACAAACAGAAAAAATAGATAAATTAAGAAAGCAACACACCAGAAATTTATACTGGTTCACCAAGCTACTCTTGGTTAATCCAGTCTCCCGAGCTCCAAGGAGGTCGCACCTACTAAAATCAAGATTTCTTTAAAAGTAGGAACCAAACCCGCATACTGATTCTTTTACGGACTCAAAATCAACCTTTAGAATTTCATTTTCAAAGGCTAAGGAATAACCTCTACTTTTTACAGTCTAAAAAATAACCTAATTCTTTTTAACACTTAGGTTCAAGAATCAAAACCTCACCAAAACACTCCAAATATCCTTTTACCCGATAAGGGATTGAACCGTTACAAAATCACTCAAAAACACGTAATTCTTATCCAGGAAGAATCACTACTTCAATCTCTTTACAGGAAGAGACTGAAACCCAGCTACCTTTGATTAAATATCCCTAATGATATTTAACCTATCACAACTCACCCATACAAAAATTGATAAATAAATCTCACTCGGAGCTTCTGCCACCTCAGATATATATAAACTCAATTAATATCCCAACTAGTGATAGAATTATGTGAGATGCAAAAATATGATTTTAACAATATATGGGTAGCAAATTGGAACGCATAATCAGATTCAAGAAATTATTTGAAAGAATATTTTCTTTAAAAATAAAAAATAATTTCTAAGATCAATTTCTAAAATACAATAATAAACAAGTAATAATCAATATGAAAATATCTCACCCGGAATCCATAGAATTAATGATGAAAACAATGTAGCTTCAATTCCGGTATCAGCACAAATTGATCGCTGTTGATTATCAAAATCACTCTTAGAACCGCTCACAGTATAGTTGAATGATAACTCTTATAAATGCTCTCTAAAAAATATAGACTGATTTTATCTCTTAGAATGAATAGTATGATTAGCTCTCTTAGAAAATTTGCAAGTCTATATATAAGGGCACATGTAATTAGCCTCCTAACGGCCAGTTTACAAGTGTCATGAAAATAAAATACTCTTATAGACCCTTCATAACATGAGGACTTCATTTAGGTTCAATTTCACTTAATAACAACCTTTAAAACTCTCAATTAAATCCCCAAAGTATTTATCAATCAAAACAAATAAGTATAGAATCCATTTTAAGTACAAAATTGAGAAACTTTAATAATTAATGAACATTATTGAAATGATTTAATTAGTATATGAACCATCTCTCAAATGTTAAGAATATCCCCGAAATCTCTTTCAAATCTTAACCAAAAATGGCTACTTTTGGATTTACAATCGGATCAACCAATATCCAGAAACTGTGCGTTCAGTCGACTGCCCAGTCGACTGAAGGATACTGGAAGTAGCCCATGCACTTTATCGGTAGACTCCTCAGTCGACTCGCAGATTCAGAGAGTTTGCCAAGCTTCCATCGGTAGACCGCTCTATCAACTCGCAGATTCAGAGAGTTTGCCAAGCTTCTATCGGTCAACCTCTCAGTCAACTCACAGATTCAGAGAGTTCATCTTCTTTCTCTGGTCGACTCCCCCCTCCTGAATCTCTTCTCTAATCTCATTTTTAACTTACTTTCTTTTACAATTTTGCCCATTTATCCATATTTATATTCAAATGAACTCCACTAATACTCTTATATTTTATTTTAGTCATTCAAAAATATTTCTTTTTGATTCACATTAAAGAAAATAAATATACTCAACCAAAACACACATAAAAGATAAAATTCATTTTGTGTCGTGATTGTATTCCTAAATGGGATATTAAGAGTTTATATTTAGCTGTGTTGTTTTCCTTAATGTCTTCAAACTCTTAATACTTCTTCATCATCTTGATATCTTCATTTAGCATCCATTCACTTTGACATCTTCATTATTGGAACTTTAAATCACTGAAATACTTGACCAAACATTAATTCCACCAAAATTTCAATACTTAATTGTTCATCAAAATCTTGGTATCAACAATCTCCCCCTTTTTTATGATGACAATTAATTTTGATGATTTCTTTAAAAATAAAATATAACCACACTCCCCTTGAATCCGAGGACGGATTATTTAACTCATTTAAACATTATAATGAAGATTTCAATAATTCACACTTTAAAAATACTCAATAAAGCATAATTTTTTAAATTTCTCCCTTTTGATTAAAACACGCAGTTTTAGAATTCTCCCCCCTAAATAAAACATCACTCATTTCTCCCCCTTTGTCATCTTCAAAACCAATTTAGGTAGGGAAGGAGAAAACAACAAACATGTAAGTCACTCTAGGCAAACATCATTAAGCCTAGCCATTCCCAAACCACGAATGATTTTCACAAACTGATCTTTCGCTAGTGGTTTGGTAAAGACATCAGCAAGCTGGTCTGAGGTATCAATATACTCAATAATAATATATCTTTTTTGAATGTGATCATGAATAAAGTGATGTCTAATCTCTATGTGCTTAGTTCGTGAGTGCTGTGTAGGATTCTTACTTAGACATATAGCACTTTTATTATCACAAAAGATCGGGACCTCCTCCATACAAACTCCAAAACCATTTAACTGTTGTTTAATATATAAAATTTGAGCACAACAGTTACCAGCTGCCATGTATTCAACCTCGATAGTAGATAAGGCTATCGAATTCTGTTTCTTACTTGACCAAGAAACCAAAGCATATCCTAACAAATGACATGATCCGCTTGTGCTTTTTCGCTCAACTTTGCAACCAGCAAAGTCAGTGTTGAAGTAACTTACCAATTTAAAATCACTCCCCATAGGATACCATAATCCTAGGTCAGACGTCCCCTTTAAATAATGAAAAATTCGTTTAACCGCAGTCAAGTGCGATTCTTTAGGACAAGACTGAAATCTAGCACAAAGACAAACACTATACATAATGTCTGGTCTACTAGCAGTTAAATACAACAAGCTACCTATCATACCTCGATACATCTTTTTATTAACGTTTTTGCCTGTATCGTCTTTTTCAATTTTTGTAGTCGTTGCCATAGGAGTTTTGTTCTCTTTAGCTCCTTCTAAGCCATATTTTTTTAACAGCTCCTTGGTGTATTTAGCTTGCTTCATAAATATTCCTTCTTTGGTTTGCTTAATATGCAATCCAAGAAAGAAATTCAACTCTCCCATCATGCTCATTTCAAATTCAACCTGCATTATCTTAGCAAACTCTTGGCAAAGATCCTCATTAGTAGATCCAAAAATGATATCATCAACATATACTTGTACTAAAAGAATATCAGAACCAGTTTGCTTGATAAATAGTATTATATCACAAATACCCCTTCGAAAACTATTTTCGATCAAATATCGGCTAAGTCTCTCATACCAAGCTCTCGAAGCTTGTTTGAGCCCATACAAAATCTTGCGAAGTTTAAATACATGATTGGGAAATTTGTCACTTTCAAATCTCGGGAGTTGTTCCACATAAACTTCTTCAGCTAGAAAGCCATTTAGAAATGCACTCTTTACATCCATTTGATATAATTTAAAATTACATGAACATGCAAAGGCGAGTAGCATTCTAATTGCTTCTAGTCTAGCAACAAGAGCATAAGTTTCATCATAATCAATTCATTCCTCTTGATTATAGTCATGTGCCACTAATCTTGCTTTATTTCTAATTACCATACTAGAATTCATCCTTTTTGTTTCTAAATACCCATTTAGTACCAATAACTAGATGAAAATCCAGTCTCGGAATAAGACACCATACTTTGTTCCGCTCAAATTAAACTAATTCATCTTGCATTGTGAAAATCCAAGATTCATCAATTAGCGCCTCATTTATATTTTTAACCTCAATTTGAGATAAGAAAGTAAGATTAATTATATCCCTAAGAGAAGATCGAGTACTTACACTTTTTTGAAATTACTGATGATTTCTTTAATTGAATGCCCTAGTACTTTCTTTATAGCTCTTGGTAAAGTCGAATCCTTCTCCTTAAGTTTCTCCTCTTGTTGAGACTCCTTTGTTGCATCATTACCTTGATTTTGGTTATTTAAGATACCTACATCATCATCATCATCCAAAACCTTTCTCAACAAGTATGGATCAGCTTCCTCAAAAATGACATGCATAGTTTCTTCTACTACTAAAGTACGTTTATTAAAGACTCTATAAGCCTTAGTAGCATATCCAAGAAAAATCTCATAATCGAATTTAGCATCAAATTTACCAAGATTGTCCTTGTCATTCAAAATAAAATATTTGCATCCCAAAACTTTAAAATATGAGATATTTGGAGTCTTACCATTCCAGATTTTAAAGCCTCTACGAATTTATACTCGATTTATTACGTGACAAGCGGTACTTACTGCTTCGGCCCAGAAGTAGGTTGATAAACGATTTTCATTTAGCATTGTTCTGGCCATCTCTTGAAGCGTTCTATTCTTTCTCTCCACTACACCATTTTGTTGCGGTGATCTTGGTGCAGAAAAGTTGTGAGCATAACCATGCTCATCACTGTAACTTATCACTTCATCATTCTCGAACTCTCTTCCTCTATCACTACGAATGTTAATAATAGAACATTGCTTCTAATTTTGAACACGTTTACAAAATTTAGTAAGAACGAAAGCAACTTCACTTTTCTTAGCAAGAAAGTATACCCAAGTAAGTTTAGAATAATCATCAACAATAACAAATGCATAGAACTTACCACCGAAACTAGCAACAGAGTTAGGCCCAAATAAATCAAGATGCAATAATTCAAGATATCTAGACGTGGACATGTGCATCTTTTTCTTAAATGATGATCTAACTCACTTGCCTAATTGACATGCATCACATACTTTATCCTTCACATATTTCAAATCAGGTAGGCCACGTAAAAGACTTTTCTTAGATAAGTTAGAATTAACTCCATACTAGCATACCTAAGTCTTCTATGCCATAACCAACTATTCTCAGATAACGCATTCAAACAAGATAAATTTTGAGAATTAAAATCATCAAAAGAACAAGTATAAACATTCTCAAAACGTGATGTAACAAACAAAATACTACTATCATGACTATTCTTAATGATACATCTATCATGATCAAATATAGCATTGTATCCCTTGTCACACAGTTGACTAATACTAACTAAATTATGTTTAAATCCATCAACTAGTAACACATCTTTAATCATAGTAGTATCATTACCTATATTACCTATACCGATAATTTTACCCTTTGCGTTGTCTCCGAAAGTCACATGACCTCCATATTTAGGTGTCAAAGATGTAAATTTTCTTTTATCTCCCGTCATGTGTCGAGAGCAACCACAATTCAGGAACCATTTGTCCTTACTTATTGATGTTTTTAGAATAACATGTAAGGAGTACCTCAAATAGTTTCTAAGTGGTACCCAGTCTACGTGGGTCCAATCTTGTTAGTCGGGACAATTTTTGTTCCTTTCAGAATCCAAACTTGTCTACAGTTAGATAGTTTTGCAAAATATCTTCGAATAGTATGCCTCACAACATTACATTTAAAACATCTAATAAGATCCTTGGTTTCAAAAAAGAATTTATAAAAGCATTTAAATTTAAGATTTTTTTTGAAATCCAACACTGGTCTTATCAAAAACTCCATATGAACTTCCCAAAAGCATTTTCAAATTATTTTCACCATCGATAAATTTGAGAACAATTGATTGCAAATCCATCAATTTAGATTTCAACTCATTATTTTCAAATTCATAATCCACTACTTGCTTGTTTAATGTGTTAATTGTACTTTGAAAGGCATTTATTTTTTAACACTGGTTTTTATAATCATGCAAAAGTTTTTGATAAACATCAAATAATTCATCAAAATTTAAAGGACAAGAACTTGAACAATCGGTTACCTCACCACCAGTGGCCATTAAAGCAAGCATTGACGAATCATCACTATTTAATTCTTCCGAGCTACTTGAATCGGTATCATCCCAAGTAGCCTTCATCGATTTCTTCTTACTCTTCTTTGTTTTCTTCTTTTCTTTCTTCTTATTCTTCTTTTCTTTATCCTTCTTCGATTCGGGGCAATCAATTTGAAAATGACCGATTTTACAACAGTTGTAGCATTCCACTTTGGACATGTTGAGATTTTTTTCCCACAGAATGTGCGCTGAGTCATTCTTCTAAAATTATTTGTGAGAAGTGATACATTATTTTCTTGCTCACTATCAAGGCTTTCATCATCACTGTCATCCTCTTCTTCAATTTTTTTTAACTTTTAGTGCCAAGGATTTCCTCTTGCTATTTTCGGTATCATCTTCGTAGCCTTTGATCGCCGATTCATAAGTCATCAAATTACCAATTAGATCATCGATGTCGTATTTTCCAAGATCCCTGGCTTCCTCGATTGCCGTCACTTTTGACTCCTATATTTTCGTCAAGGACCTTAGGACCTTCCGTACTCTATCCTCCATGGAGTATGGTTTTCCGAATTGATTCATATTGTTGCATATGTTGTTGAGGCGAGTGTACATCTCATGAATCGATTCCTTTTCCTCCATCTTGAACAGCTCAAATTTTCTCATAAGCGCATTGATTTTTTACTGCTTCACTTGACTTGTCCCTTCGTGGGTGACTTGTAGCTTATCCCACATCTCCTTTATGGACTTACAACCTAAAACTCTAGAATACTCATTAGCATCTAAAGAACAAAAGAGAATATTGATAGCTTGAGAATTAATAGAGAGTTTCTGCTTATCGGAAGCAGTGAGTTGTTCATTCTTCTTCTCAACTCCGTTTTCCATTGGAATAAATGGACCATCCTCGATTGTTAGCCACACGTCATAATTTGTAGCCTAAAGAAAGGCTATCATCTTGTCTTTCCAAAACGAGTAACTTTCACCTGCAAACAAAGGTGGTCGGTGCATAGACTGCCCCTCACCTAGTGTGCCTACTATGTATGTCATGTGATCTTTGTTAGTAAAATAAATTTGAGCTAAACCAGCTCTAATGTCAATTGTTGACCCAGTAGAATACCCAAGAGGGGGTGAATTGGGTAATTAAAAAATAATCAGAATAAAAATAAATAAATCAAATAATTAATTTTATACCTAAATTAATTATTATCTTTATAATACAGCAGAATTAATCAATCAACTAGGTGCACACACAAATAGCAAAAGTAGACAAATTAAGAAAGTAACACACCAGAGATTTATACTGGTTTACCAAGCTACTCTTAGCTAATCCAGTCCCCCGAGCTCCACAGAGGTCGCACCCACTAAAACCAAGATTCCTTTAAAGGTAGGAACCAAATCCGCACACTGATTCTTTTACAGGCTTATAATCAACCTTTACAATTTCCTCTTCAAAAGCTAAGGAATAACCTCTACTTTTTACAGGCTAAAGAATAACCTAATTCTTTTTAACACTTAGACTCAAGAATCAAAATCTCACCAAAATACTCCAAATATCCTTGTACCCGGTAAGGATTGAACCGTTACAAAATCACTCACAAACAAGTAATTCTTATCCAGGAAGAATCACTACCTCAATCTCTTTACAGGAAGAGACTGAAAATCAATTACCCTTGATTAAATATCCCCAATGATATTTAACCCGTCATAACTCACCAATACAAAAATTGATAAATAAATCTCACTCGGAGCTTCTACTACCCCAAATATATATAAACTCAATTAATATCCCAACTAGTGATATAATTATCTGAGATGCAAAAATATAATTTTAATAATATATGGGTAGCAAATTGGAGCCCGTAATCAGATTTAAGAAATTGTTTGAAAGAATATTTTCTTTAAAAATCAAAAATAATTTCTAAGATCAATTTTCAAAATACAATAATAAACAAATAATAATCAATATAGAAAGAGTTCACCCGGAATCCATAGAATTAATAATGAAAATAATGTAGCTTGAATTCCAGTATCACCACAAATTGATCGCAGTTGATTATCAAAATCACTCTTAGAACCGTTCACAGTATAGTTGAATGATAACTCTTATAAACGCTCTCTCAAAAATATAGACTGATTTTATCTCTTAGAATGAATAGTATGATTAGCTCTCTTAGAAAATTCGCAAGTCTATATAATGGTACATGTAATCAGCCTCCTAACGGCTAGTTTACAAGTGTCATGAAAATAAAATACTCTTATAGACCCTTCATAACATGAGGACTTCATTTAGATTCAATTTCACTTAATAAAAACTTTTAAAACTCTCAATTAAATTCCCAAAGTATTTCTCAATCAAAATAAATAAGTATAGAATCCATTTTAAGTACAAAACTGATAAACTTTAATAATTAATGAACTATATTGAAAGGATTTAATTAATATATGAACCATATCTCAAATGTTAAGAATATCTCCAAAATCTCTATCAAATCTTAACCAAAAACGGCTACTTTTGGATTTAAAATCGGATCAACCAATATCCAAAAATTGTGCATTCAGTCGACTGCCCAATCGACTGAAGGATACTGGAAGTAGCCCATGCAATTTATCGGTCGACTCCTCAGTTGACTCGCAGATTCAGGGAGTTTGCCAAGCTTTCATTGGTCGACCGCTCTATCAACTCACAGATTCAGAGAGTTTGTCAAGCTTCTATTGGTCGACCTCTCAGTCGACTTGCAGATTCAGAGAGTTCATCTTCTTTCTCCGGTCGACTCCCCCCTCCTGAATCTCTTTTCTAATCTCATTTTTAACTTACTTTCTTTTACAATTTTGTCCCTTTATCCATATTTATATTCAAATGAACTCCACTAATACTCTTATATTCTATTTTAGTTATTCAAAAATATTTCTTTTTGATTCACATAGGAGCAAATAAATATACTCAACCAAACACACATAAAAGATAAAATTCATTTTGTGTCGTAAGTGTGTTCCTAAATGGGATATTAAGAATTTATATTTACCTGGGTTGTTTTTCCTAATGTATTCAAACTCTTAATACTTCGTCATCATCTTGATATCTTTATTTAGCATCCATTCACTTTGACATCTTCATTATTGAAACTTTAAATCATTGAAACACTTGATCAAATATTAGTTCGACCAAAATATTAATACTTAATTATTCATTAAAATCTTGGGATCAACATAAAAGTTGATTCTAAGCCTATAAAAGAATCGATGTGTGAGTTTGGTTCTTACCTTTAAAGGGATCTTTGTTTTAGTAGGTGCGACCTCCGTGGAGCTCGGGAGACAGATTAGCCAAGAGTAGCTTGGTGAACCAGTATAAATTTTTTATGTGCTGCATTACTACTTTACTATTTTTGTTGTTTGGGTGTGCACTTAAATTGATAAAATTATTCCGTTGTGTTATAAAGATAATAATTAATTTAGGTATAAAATTAATTATTTGATTTATTCAATTTTATTCTGATTATTTTTTAATTACCTAATTCACTCCCCTCTTGGATATTCTACTAGGCCAACACTACCAATCATACCTCGATACATTTTCTCATTTACGTTTTTGCTCGTATCATCTTTGTCTATTTTTGTGGCTGTTGCAATGGGAGTTTTATACTCTTTAGCGCTATTCAAGGCATATTTTTTCAACAACTCTTTTATGTACTTGGCTCAATTAATGGAAATCCCTTCTTTAATTTGCATGATTTGCAACCCGATAACGAAGGTCAACTCTCCCGTCATATTCATTTCAAATTCAACTTGCATTATCTTAGAAAACTCTTGACAAAAATCTTCATTCGTAGAACCGAAATAATATCATCAACATATATTTTCAAATAGCTCACTATTTTACGATATCATTTGTCAACATCCTTTTGTATTGAATCAAAATCATATAATCGTTAATGCATAAGGACATGAATCATATCTAAATAATAACATACATATTAAAGATGTTATCTCATAACATTCTAGATCTCTTTCAGAATAACAATCATTTAAAAATCAGGAGACATGAAATGTATGAGAATGACATATTATCATGCATATAGTTAGATACTTAATGCCTATAAATATATCCATATGCAAAAAGTATCAACTTCAAACACTAAGTACAGATTGATATGTCATTTATATTCAGACGATCGTACTTATGGTATCAAAAATATATTAATGCAATTTCATAAAGAGATACCGACCATGATCTGCTTAAACTCAAAGGATATGTCTGTCAAATAAGATTATGCTAGAAACTAATTTTATCAAATATTTGTTAATAACATGTGATACAAGAAATAACCATCACATAACTCAGTTTTAATTAATAAATCAGTATTAGCTAATCGATAAAATTCCATGTAAGCATATAATCAAGGTCATAAACAATTCAAATCAAATAAAAGTATCAATCAAATCATTCTTTATCATGTATTTTAATAAATTATCTTAATTCAATGATGAATAAGTCACAGATAACATGTTTCACATATTTTCAAACATAGATTTTAGCAAATCTTACACACACACATGCAAACTTGTCTAATTATCATGCAATAATTTTAAGACAACTAAAGAATGTATAATTTAGAATGTATAATTTAGCACATGTCTTAGAAACCATTATTGACTTACCTAATCGGCATGCTGAACACCTCCTTTTTTAACAAATTTAATAAACTTAAATTGTGACGGTTTAGGAGTACCTCTTATACCCTTGGGGACGACTTTGATTTTTATCTCATTTGTACCAATGATTGTTTTGGATGTACAATTTCTCTTGGCCGGTCCGTATCCTCTAAGTCTTTGATTGTTGCTATTTGATTCAATGATATTTCCATTTGCACATGTCACTTGTGACTTCCTGGTGATATCACATCTTAGCTTTGGTAAATCTTTTCTATTTGCACGTGTCACTTATGGTTTTTTTGTAACTTCACATCTTGGCTTTGGTACATCTTTTCATTTTATACGTGTCCCTTTTGGATTTTTGGTGACTTCCCATCTTGGCTTTAATATGACCTCTTTGTTTGTTCCTTCAGGTCTAATCCCAACATTATGTAACTCTGCACAAGACATTTTCATATCTTTCTTTGGTATCCATTTCATTTTGTATCCATTCTTGTTAAACATAAACTTGGGGTTCCTGAACGGACATGATACTTTAAAATATTCAACCCTATTACAATAATAACATCTCAACTTCGATTGATTATCATAGGTAGCACAAGAAGTAAAGAATGAATCATTTCTAACAATAAAAATATTACAATCATTGGTTTGTGATGAAAGATGAGACGATGAAACATCCACTTCCATAAATTATTTTGAAGAATGGAGAAACATTCTCAAAATCTCTTAAAATAGACTTGAGGTCGGATTTTGATTTTTTAAAATTTTTCTTAAGTAAATCAATATTTAATTCAAGATCTGACATTTGTCTGGAAATCACATCAAAATCATTTTTTAAAACTCTGTTTTCATTTTCAATAAAATCTACTTTAGAGAGCAAACTATTTATTTCAAAAATGACATCCGAAAACTCTTTTATTTCATAATAGTCATCCAGATGCATTTTAGATTTCTAAAGACTTTTTCTTCCATTTCCAAAAGAATCAATTTTTCTTTTTAAACTCAAGTTTTCTTCAGCAAAACGAAATGTGAGAGAAAGTAATTTTTCCATAACAATATGGACATTTCCATTATCATCATCTCTATCACTACCACTTGTGCCACAAGAATTATAAATAACATTATCGTATACAGATCTATCATGTTTAAGAGAAGATATCCAAAAAATATTCTCCATGGTGTGTGTCATGTGATTGGTTTAGCTAGGATTTTAAGTCTATCGAGCTAAAATTAGCTCTGATGTCAATTGTTGACCCAGTGAATTACCCAAGAAAGGGGGTGAGTTGGGTAGTTATAAAACAATTAAACAAATAAATCTTTCAACACTTAATTATCAAATAAACAATTTTTTCAAAATCAATTATTATCTTTGTTATGCAGGGAATAAATGTTTAATTCTAAATTCACACTCAAACAAAATATAAAGAAAGTAAATAATGCAGCACACTAAGATATATTCTGGTTCAACAAGTTAGCTTTGCCTAATCCAGTCCCCCATGCTCCACGGAGATTCGCAACCTCTAAACCCCCGATTCCTTTACAAAGTAGGAACCAAACACTTCCAACGATTCTTTTACTAGGCTTAAAATCAACTTTTACTATGATCATTTTACCAAACTAAGGAAAAATCTTATCTTTTTACAAGTTTAAAGACTAACCTAATTCTATTACGGGAAGAATCAAAATCAAATCTTTTTAACAGGATAAAGATTAAACCTCACCACAGTCACAAGTATTCTTTTCTCAGGTAAGGATGGAACCTTCACAATTCACTCAAATTAATTCAATTTCAGGGAAAATCAAAACCTAATTCTTTTCAAGGAAAAGAATAACCTAACCTTTTTATACTTAGGACAAAGGTTAAACCTCAATCTTTTTCACTGAAAAATATGGAAACCTAGCTACTCTGACTAGACACCGATCCAACTGTGTCTAATCCGTTCAAACTCACAAATTCAAAAAATAATGAGTTTCTTCCCACAAGGAACTTCTATCACCTCAATACAATTATACTCAATTAATGTCCCAAAATTTACTATGTGATACATTCAATATGAAGACAAATTAATAGCTGATTAATAACAAGTGTGGGTAGCACAAATTAAAGCACGTAATCAGATAATTACAGAAAATTGTTTTAAAAAGATTTTTCTGGATTTTTGATTTGAAAATGCCTTTCTAACGATCTTAACAACCAAACAAATATAATAATATGAAATCACAATTAAGAATAATAACTTAGAAAGATCTCATCAGGAAAATACCAAAGTATGAAAACAGAATCGCAAGATCGTTCAAGGAGATTATGCCAATTCAATCAACACTTTAGATCAAGAACTTTAACAAAAAATCTCTCTCGATATCTCTGTAAAATGATAACTCGTAGAAAAGTGTAGGAACTAATAGGTCTTGATATATTTCATCCAATGTTCGCAGGTTTATATATATAGACTGATATCAAGCGCTCACACGGCAACTTTTCAGACGATATGCTTGTAAAAGGCACTCTTATACCCCAAATAATATATTCATTCAATTCTGGTGTAATTCACTTAAAAATAACTTTCAAAACTCTCAAATAAGTCCATAAAATATTTCTCAATTATCAATCGCAAAGATAAGAAGTATTTAACTGCTTAAATTGAGAGAATTTTTAATTATGTGAACCAAATCAATAGAGATATACAAATACATGTACCATATCTTTAGTAGGTTCAAACCCCCCCAAAATTCTCCCTCGGAATTATAAAAAACAACTAGTTTTTTACCGAAATCCCAAGTTCCTCAAAATCGCAACCAGAACAGTTGGTTGACCGATCTCAGCAGTCGGTTGACCGTTTGATTCCGCATAGAAACCTAGTTGACGTGCCCCATTTTTTCAAAAAGGAAAAAAATAATAAATAATAAATAAGCTTAAGGAGAAGGGGTTTTTTTTTAAGCATCGGTTTTCTCGAAAAATATAATTATACCGCTTTAAAAATAAGGAATTGCCACCTAGAATTAGGTTTAATGGTATGCTAGGTCACCGCATTTTTAGAAAACAATTTAAAAGGCCTAAGTAAACAATTTACTCCAAAAACACGATCAAATTAGAGATTCATTTAAAGGCTCGGTGGTCGGTTACGCTCGGAAAAAGTGTTAGGCACCCCAAGACGCCCATCCGAAAACGGTACCTTATATCCAATTAAATTCAATTAATTTAAATTCGAACGTTTTATTTTATTTTGAAATCTTTTCCTTCTTATAAAATATTTTTGGTATTTTTTAAAAATAAGGTGGGACAAGTTTTTGTATTTTTTTGGGAATGTTTCCCCAGTATAACCGCTTATCTAATATTAAGGATTCGACAAGTGTGGTCTCCGGGGGGGAGGGGGGGTTATGTATGTTTCCTAGGGACTTCTTTAATTTAAGTAAGCAAACTAAAATAGATGAATAAAATTAGAAATATGAATGCAAAACAAACATTTATATGAATTTTATTTTTTATACAAAAGTGACTAAAAAATGATTTAATTTAAATATATCAATGCAAACTGATATGAATACGGGAATCGAATATGGAACACTACGTGAATTAACATGATAATGCATAATAATGATTTAATTAAAAAAAAATTATAAGTGGTGCACGTGTCGTGACTAGATATGAAAAAGTAGCATGGATTAGTGGAAAATAAAATAAAAACTATATGTATAAAAAATTTAAGTAGTGAAAGTGTCCTAAACATGCCGTCTAAATGATACAAGAAATAAATATGCTAAGTGGATGCAAAAAAAAGTTTACTTTGAGTTTGCCCAATTAATTTAAAGAAATCCTGTTTTGAAATTTTTTTGAATTCTATAGATATGAGAATCAAGGGGAGGTTCGCAGAAATATTTTTTTTTGAAATTAATCTTTCCGAAACTTAAGCAGGATCCCACAAAAAATTTACCGAGGGAAGAGATTTTCTAAAACTATTCGATTCTAAATTCCACTCGAGTCGGGGAATGAAAATGAAGCAACGAAAAACTCTCTCATGATTTATCGAATTGTCGAATTCACCTTAAGGTTCATAAGGATTAATTCTTTAAAACAAAGATTTTATTATTTTTGGATTTTTTATTTTTTTTTTATTTTTAGGGTTTTGATAACAAGAATGAAAATAAAATAAAATAAAAAATACAGAAAATAAACAATGAAATATCCTTCACCTAGCGCTGGGGGTTAAGCTCAACGCGAGAAACCCACCCCGGCATTTTCATTGGATCATCGGACGACTTATTCTTTTCTTGTGTTTTTTTTTATGAATTACAAACAAACAAAAAAAAAAAATACAGAAATAAAATAACTAAAAACAGCGGGTGTCCTCATCTAGACGCTTAAAGATTTAGATTGAGAATGAAGAATCTCATCCCGATGTTATTCATTGAGTCATCGGACAAATATAAAAAAAAAAAAGTTTGTAGAAATTTAAATTGCGAAGAGAATAAAATAAACTGAAAAAAGGATTAAAAATCAGAAAATATACCTATTCTAGGCCAAGAATCCCGATGTTCGGGCTTTTTTCCTGTCGCAGACAACTTCCCGAAAAGGGGTTTGGGAATCACTCTCTAAGGGATTTTTCTCTCAATTTCTAAATGTCCCCGAAAGGTTTCTCTCTGAATTTTTTGTGTAAACTATGAGAAGGAAGGGTCTTATTTATTGGAAGGATGTGGAGTAAAAAATCCTAGAAACCCTAGTCCCAATTCGATGAGGAAAATGAAACAAAATCTAAAAGAAAAGGGAAAAGGAAACCTAATCCCATTTTGACAAGGAAACATTTTCTTTTCCATTTTTTTTTTCAGTTTTATTTATTTTTCCTTTTTTCTTTTATCTTTCTTTTTTTTCTTTTTTCTCTAATTTTTTTTTTTAACATAAAAATAAAATAAATTTTAAAATAAAGCATAAATTTTTTGCGAGAGAGTCAAAATACCGTGCCTACAGCTACCCCTCTTTGTCATACGAGTTCCATTTGCTTGATAAAGATAGGAGATCACATCATTTTGAACGTCCCATTTTCTGATTTTTTTCAAAGTGCATTTTTCAATGACAGATAAAATAAAATAAAATAACTCATGACGAACAAGTGTTCATTTAGAGTGATAAAAAGAAAACTCATAACGATACTCATGACAAACCAGTGTCCATTTAGAGGATCGTTTAAAGTAATAAAAAAAAACTCATGACAATACTCATGATGAACAAATATCCGTTTAGAGTGATAAGAAATAGAAACTCATGACAATACTCATAACGGATAAGTGTTCGTTTAGAGGATCGTTTAAAGTAATGAAAAAAAAGACTCATGACGATACTCATGACAAACAAATATATATTTAGAGGATCGTTTAGAGTGACAAAAAATAGAAACTCATGATAAACAAGTGTCCGTTAAGAGGATCGTTTAGAGTGATAAAAAAACAGAGACTCATGACGATACTCATGATGAACAAATGTCCATTTAGAGGATCGTTTAGAGTGATAAAAAAAAAAAAACAGAGACTAATGACGATACTCATGACAAACAAATGTTTGTTTAGAGGATTGTTTAGAGTTTAGAGTAATAGAAAATTGATCAAGCCCTAGCCCTCTTGGCTGGGGGATAAAAGAAAATTCAAAGGTATAAAATATGCCCCAGCTTGTGGCTGGGCAAAAAATGAGAGAGCAAAGATATAAAATGAGCCCCCACCTTCGGTTGGGGATGACCGAACCTTTACAGGTTGCCTATGTACCTTAACATTACACCGAGGATCAAATTTAGCGTAGTTCACCGAAAACCCCTTTTAGGGAAAAACGCATACCTGGATGCTCATTTAGAGCTTCTGAAATTTAAGTAATAAGAGTTTTCAATTTGAGTCGGAATGTAAGAAGTCCTAGTGATAGGGAAATCCATGCTTCCAGTCCCTTTGAGATCCCTATAACTGGACAAGAAAAACACATGCAACACAAAAATTTAGTTTGAAAAACTTGTCAACTTTGACGACTCACAATTCCGTTCTCCCATTTTTCGTTGCAATCTCTCGGTTGATGGCGCTTGACTTTCTCGGGAGATTCTTCAGTCTCATCCTTCCATCAATTTTAGAGGTATTCTAGAGGTTTTTTCTGGGTTACTGGCGGGGTCTGGTTCTAGACAACATCCCTATCAACTTTTATTTCTCTACACCTGTCGATTCCCATTTCCTCTCTTCCGCTAGGCATCCTCAGTATTAGGGGAATCATATACTCCTACTTGTTTTGTATTTCTTAAATCCTGCAAAAACTAATTTAGCCAAATATGGAAAAATGTGTAAAACCTTACCCCAAACAGGTACCTTCTTCACCAGATATGCTGATTACGAGTTCCAAGCCGGATTGTCTAACAAGTATGATTTTAATGTAAATTTGAGCCATATTTAATGTTCCTTTTCATAGATTCCAACTCTGCTCAAATCCATCAAGTTTCGAACATGAAAAGTTTTATGGTTAATGAAAGTCGGCCGTAGTGGAAATTCCGAAAATGACCCCCGGAGCAATCTACCTGTTCTTTTTTTTCTTTTTTTTTTACACGGTCTATACATTCTTTTCATATTGCTCTTTCAAGTTTTCACCATGTTCGAGTCGTAACCTTTTCCTTTTCTTTTTTTCTTTTTTTGACACGGTCTCTACATTCGTTTCATAGAGCTCTTTCGACTTTTCACCATGTTCGAGCCATACCTTTTTTTTTTATTTTTTAAAAGAAACAGATAATCACATATCGAAATAAACTTACTTGGAAAAGAAAGATCTTTATTAGGCAAAATTTCTTTACAAAATCCAAGTTTAGAGGCTCGAAAAATACATCACCATCCATTTCCTGGAGAATCAACACTCCACCGCTCAAACCCTTGTGAACAACAAAAGGACCTTCCCAATTTGGCGCGATCTTGCCCTTAGTTTCATCTTGGAAAGGAAATATTTTCTTCAATACCAACTCACCAGCCCTAAAAACTCTGGGGCATACCCGTTTATCATGAGCTTTGGCAATTCTCTATCTATAACATTGTCTGTGGTATATCGTTGTTAGCCGTTTTTCATTGATTAAACAAAGTTGGTCCAATCTTTGTTGTATCCATTCAGTTTCATCCAACTCGGCCTCCATGAGTACTCATAGAGATAGAATGTTCACCTCAGTCGGTATCACCGCTTCTGTGCCATAGACCAAAGAGTAGGGGGTTGCCCCTGTCAAGGTCCGAATCGAAGTTCAGTAAGCCATCAAAGCATACGGCAACATATCATCCTACTCTTTATAGTTATCAATCATCTTCCGGAGGATTTTCTTTATATTCATATTGGCAGCTTCCATTGCTCTATTCATCTTTGGACGGTAAGGCGCTGAGTTTCTGTGCTCGATCTTAAACTGTTGACATATTTCCTGTATTTCTGAGCCCTTCAGGTTTTTAGCATTATCGATTATCAGTGCTTGCGGCGAACCGTATCTCGACATAATATTTTCTTTGATGAACCAAGCTACTGTCCTTTGAGTTACTCGGGCCAAGGAGACAGTCTCTACCCACTAGGTAAAATAATCAATCGTCACCAGGATAAAGTGATGCACTTGGCGCCTTAGGGGTTACTTCTCCAATAACATCCATACCCTACATTGAGAAGGGCCATGGGGACGCCAAGCAATGAAGTTGCAAAGGTGGGACATGGATTTGATCGCCATGAATCTGACACTTATGGCATCTTTGAACAAATTGCATACAATCGTTTTCCATCGTTAGCTAAAAATGACTGATCCTCATGATCTTATTTGCTAGCATGAATCCACTCATGTGAGGTCCACATATGCCACCATGGACCTCTTTCATCAACTGGATGGCCTCTTCGACTCCAACACATCTCAACTAGCTCATGTCAAGAGAGCGTTTATACAGTGTCTCCCCGCTCAAGAAGAATTGGCTTATTAACCTCCGAAGAGTTTTCCGATCAACACTCGATGCCCCTTCTGGATACTCCTGATTTTTCAAGAAGTTCATTATGTCATGGTACCACGGGTCTTTGGCTGGTTCAGATTTAAGCTTGCAATAGTGGGCCGGTCGACGTTAAACTCGGATTGCCACCAGAATGATATCATCATCCTCCCAAGTGATAGAGATCATAGACGCTAAGGTAGCTAAGGCATCGGCAAAGTCATTCTTGAGCCTCGATATGCTTTTAAATTCGATCATCGTAAATCACTCGCACAACTCCAAGAGGTGATTGTTATAGGCTATCAAGGTCGGATCTCGGGTGGCATACTTATCCGTTACCTGATTAATTATCATCTCAGAATCCCCAAACACTAGTAATTCTTTGATTTTCATGTCGACAGCCAACTGGAGTCCCAAAATACAGGCTTTGTACTCAGCTCGGTTATTGGTGCTCTGGAACTTCAACGTGGAAGCCACCAGATAATGCTTCTTGCTCGAAGAAACCAGAACGGCTTCGATTTCGGCCCCTCGAGAGTTCACTGCTCCATCAAAATACATTTTCTAAACTGTTTCCTTCTCTTCTTCCTCCACCGCATGAATCGAATCATCAGGGAATAGCATCTCAAGAGGCTGGTGATCCGTTTGAGCTGGACAACTAGCCAACTAATTTACTATTACCTGACCCTTCACTGACTTTTAGGTCTTTTAAACGATATCGAACTCCGTTAGCAACATCTACCATTTTGCAACTTTTCCTGACAGAATCGGATTCTCGAAGATGTACTTTAAGAGATCCATCTTGGCTATCAAGTAGGTAGTCAGTGGGAGTATATAATGGCGCAGTCTTTAAGCAAACCAGGCAAATGCACAACAGATCCTCTCCAGTAAAGTGTAATTTTTCTCATACTTCGTAAAGTGCTTGCTGAGGTAGTAGACGGCTTGTTCCTTCTTTCTAAATTTATCGAGTTGCCCGAGAATAACTCCCATGGAGAATTCGAGAACTGAGAAATACAGCAACAATGGAACCCCTCCCAAGGCAGCACTAGAATTGGAGGGTTGGTTAGATAGGATTTAATCTTCTCCAAGGCATTCTAACAATCTGTATTCCATCATCCATCACTTTCTTTTCGAAGTAGCTTGAAAATTGGCTCACAAATGACAGTAAGTTGGCAGATGAATTGGGCTATGAAATTCAATCGGCCCAGAAAACCTCGGATCACCTTCTCATTTTTCAGTGGTGATATCTCACAAATGCCCTTCGTCTTTGCAGGATCAATCTCGATTCTATGGAGATTTATCATAAAACCAAGAATCTTTCTAGAAGTCACCCTGAAAGCGCATTTTGCTGGATTGAGCTTGAGCTGATACTTTCGAAGTCTGTCGAACATCCTTTTCAAATGGCAGAGATGGTCCTCGTTCTCTTGAGATTTAACGATCATGTCATCCACATATACCTCCATCTTCTTGTGCATCATATCATGAAAGACGGTTGTCATTGCTCTTTGGTACGTTACCCCGGCATTTTTGAGACCGAAAGGCATCGCCCTATAGCAAAAGACTCCCCATGGTGTAGTGAATGCTATCTTTTCTAGATCTTCCTCATCCATCAGAATCTGATTATATCCAGAGAAACCATCGATGAAGGAATAGAGCTTCGCCCCGCAGTATTGTCGATGATGATACGAATGTTTGGCAGCAGAAAATCATTTTTCGGACTTGCCCAGTTCAGATCACGATAATCCACGCAGACTGATTTTTCCCGAGGACTTCGGCACTAGAACGACATTTGAGAGCCATTCACTGTAGTTACACACTTCAATGATTCAGGCATTGAACTGCTTTACAATCTCCTCTTTGACCTCAAGGCTGACAGTGGACCTTAATTTTCTCAACTTTCGCTTGACCAATATACTCCCAAGTTTTAGCGGCAGCTTATAGGTCACAATACTTTTATCTATCCCTATCATGTCATCATAGGACCAGGCAAAGATATCTTGGTATGAAACTAAGAGCGTTGTCAACTCTTTATTTTTCAGAGCCGTGAGGGCTGATCCAATCTTTATTTCCTTCAACTCTTCCAGGGTCCCCAAGTTTATCAACTCAGTCTCGTCATTACTGGGAATCGGCTTATTCTCAAATTTCGTAAAAGCTTTTCGGATCTCACCATCGTCTGGCTAACAAGAGTCACCTTCTATTTCTACTCCCATCAGGTTATGGTCTAGTTTTGCATTGAAATCATACTCATTGCACTCTAGCTTAGTTATATCGTATGCATTATACACTGGTAACTTAGGCATCCTGAAAGAGTAAAATTTAAACATTTAAACCATAGGTTGGATAAAACAGAATTGCATTCATTAAATTTAAAAATTCATTACAAAGCATAATCTTTTTCCATCCAGAAGGCTAGTTGAATGGAAGGGTGAGTACAGAAAATCTCCCCAATTTTATCGAAACGCCCAGCGGGCCGGGAGGGAACAAGAATCCCAATTCTGCAGTTTTTCTTCCCCCTTGGTTCAAATACCAAACCCATGACTTGGTCATATCTCATCTCCCATGATTACATTCATAGCTTCCTCGATAATCACTCTCTTAGGGTGCAACTCGAATCCTATAGTCTCTTTCCCTTATTGATAGTTTCTGCTGGATAGGGGAAGGTGACTCTAATATGCTGAATTTTCATCGACTAGTTGTCTGAGAATCCATCCCTCTTCTTTTAAAAGAACTTCGCCCTGTCTGCTCTTGTTGGCTCGTATCCCAACCCGAATCTTTCCCTCTTCTCCTTAACTTTTATCGGCTCTATAATTTCGTCCAAATTCTTGCCCAATCCTTTTCCGGGAATGCAACCCAGGGACTTCATTTCTTTAACAACGAAGGCCACAATACTAGACAGTAATGGTTCGATCTCGTGTCCTCCTTCCTTCACAAAGGTAGCATTCGCGACGTCGAACACGTGATAGGAGGCTTCAATATTCTCTTTCTCTTTTTCCTCGTCTATTAACGATACATACCGACATATCACTTGATGGAAAGGTCTGATATCTGAATCAGCCTTGATCACATTCAGTGTGTCATCAACGATGAACTTGATCTTCTGGTGTAGTGACGAAGACACTGCTCCAGCATTATGGATCCACGGCCTTCCCAACAACAGGTTGTACGAAGCAAGTATGTCGAGCACTTGGAACTTCATATTGGACTGGATCAGGCCAATTTCAATTGGCAGGTCAATCTCTTCAATGCTATCTCTCTTGGCCCCCATCGAATGCCCTAATAACTGTCTTTGACGGTCGAATCTCTGACAAATCTATCCCCATTTCTTCCAGTGTCGACAAGGGGCAGATATTCAGTGTCGATCCATTGTTAATCAGCACCCGAGCTATAAACATTCCATGGATTTCGACAGTGATATTCAAAGACTTGTCGTGACTTGTTCCGTCTTCGTCAATCTCGTCATCGGTGAAAATGAGGGTATTAGATCCTAGGACTTGGTCGACCAGAGTGACAAACTTTTCTGGAGGGATCGTGCTAGGCAAGTGGGCTTCATTTAGGACTTTCAGCAGTGCCTGTCTATGTACTTCTGAGGACAAGAGTAGTGAGAGTATAGAGATTTGCGTCGGCGCTTTGCTGAGTTGCTTCACTATCTTGTATTCTGAATTCTTCATTGCCTGAAAGTCATGAGCCTCCTGTTCTGACACCGGCTTTTTTAGAGCCCCTCATGGTTCCCTCACAGGAACCCTAATAAAATCTTGTGGCGTGTACACCCTCCCAGACCGAGTGGTATTCACAGAAAGCATTCGAAGAAGCTATTTTACTCTTAATCTTAACTTCGTAGGATGGAAGAGGTGTCAGCATCCCCTACTTCAAACAACTCCGATACAGCTCAATGATTGAGACCAGAAGGTCTAGTGGTTCCTTGTCATCGTTCCGAAAGTTTCCCCCAATATTACGAGGTAGATAGCTTGGATGGTATTGGGTTCCTAGCTTGAAAGTGTGGTTAGGAATTTGAGGTGGTGGATTTTGATTTGGCTTATATGAGGGTGTATGGTAAGCAAGTGTTTGGTAGGCTTGAAGGTAGCATTGGGGAGTGTGGTTTTGGAAAGATGGTGGTACATTCTGGTAGTAGCGAGGACAACTTTGGGAATATGGTTGGTTCCGGGGGTAATGTTGGTTTTGGCAATTTTGAGGGGGATAGTTGCGATATTGGTTGTTCTGGTACAGGTAGTTTTGGGGATAGGAAGCTTAGAGGTAGTTCTGGTGATGGATTTGCTGGGGAGAAACAACGACAGCTACTTCATCTTCCATTTTCTTTGGTAGGGCTGACCTCTTAGTCGAATCGGGCGAGGTCCCTTCAATCTTTCCACTTCTTATTCACTCTTCTATCACCTCGGCTTGTTTGATCGCGTCGCCGAATGAAGTCACTACTATGCTCGATAAATCTCGATAGAACAGCAGCGTCTAGATTAACTTGAATATCTTTAACTGAGCCTCCTTGTTCAACCTGGGGACAACTTTGGAAACCTCCTCCCTCTAATGGGCAGTATACCTCCGGAAACTCTCATCTTTCTTCTTCAATATCTGGTAGAGGGTATTACAATCCGGTGCGACATCCTTATTGTACACATACTGCTCACAGAACGTTTCTACTAGATCCTCGAACATTTTAATCTGCACTAGGTCCAAGGTCACGTACCAGCTGAGAGCCGGTTCTTTCAATGATCGCTAGAATCTTCAAGCAAATGTCTTCATTCCGAGCATAAATTCCCAATTCCTCTTTGTAGATGCTGACATGCCACTCTGCGGGGCCAGTGCCGTCATACTTAGTGAACTCCGGAACTACGAAGTTTTCTGGATACACCACCCGGGGTGGTGCTGACAATTCCTTGTACATTGCTTTCTTGGATGGCTTCTCTATTTTCAATTCTTCTATGGTTTTCTCCAACCCCTTCATTTTCAGAACCCAAGCCGAAGGGGGTCCATTATCTTCTTCTTTGTTTTTGGTTTCAGTGGCTAGGGCCGGTTGGTTACCATTTGGATCGTTCGGTGGAGAAACGACCCTCTCCGGGTAAATAAAGATCTGCGGTACGGTGGGGGCCAAGCTTTCTGGTGAGGCCTGATAGACATGCCCCTAGATGGGATATGACGGCGCTCCATAGGTGAAAGGATGAGGGCCCCATCTGGGGTCCATAGTAGACTGGTCCCACGAAATTGGGGCCGACATAATTCGGATTCGGCACTGAGTTCTCCATCCCGGCACTTGGAGGGTTTCCATTTGGTAATTCAGTTACGGGAGTTCCATTAGACGGAGGAGCAGGCACCTCCTACAGTCGGCTAAGTTCGTTGATCATCTCCCTCAGTATGTCGGTGGTTTCTTGCATACGAGCCATCTAGGCCGTACAGGGAGATTCGGGATTACCTTCTAATGTCATCCTGGAATGAGTCTAGACCCGGCTGCGAGTAAAGACTAGACTTCGGATAGGGGGAACCGGAATTTCTTTTCTGGGACCAATTTTCCTGTCTCATCCTGTTTTATACAACAAACCCATTTATTAGTCCACATAAGTCTTAGGTAGTTTTAAAACCCATCCGAGTTCAAAATTTTCAATTCCGATAATGACCGATCAAAATAGATAATGATTTATGAAAATTCTTTCGTAGCTTAATCAGTATTGAAAACTCCGAACTCATTTGATTTTTAAGACTTCCTAAGACATCATCAATTCATCAAGTATGAAATCCCCCATCTTGTATCATAGAATCCCAAGGGGATAATATGGATACAAGATGTCCGTACTTATGTCAGAAGGTTTACAACAATATACGAGCCCGAGAGAGAATAAATAAAAGAAAAGAAATAAACATCACAACTTATTTACAAAAAAAGAAGGAAAAGATAAAATAAAATATAACATTTGGACATGGAATGGTTGGACTTATTTGGACATATTAGGCTCGACCCTCTAATTGTCCCCAGCAGAGTCGCTAACTGACGCGCCCTGTTTTTCTGAAAAGGAAAAGAATAATAAATAAGCTTAAGGAGAAGGGGGGGTTTTTTAAGCGTCAATTTTATCAAAAAATATACTTAGGCTGCTTTAAAAATAAGGAGTCGCCACCTAGCATTGGATTAAATAGTGTGCTAGGTCACCGAATTTTTAAAAAATAATTTAAAAGGTCTAAGTAAAAAATTGACTCCCAAAACACGATCAAACCAAAGATTCATTTAAAGACTTGGGGGTCTGTTATGCTCGGGGAAGGTGTTAGGCAACCCAAGACGCCCGTCCGAAAATGGTACCTTATGTCCAATTAAATCCAATTAATTTAAGTTCGAACATTTTATTTTATTTTAAAATATTTTCCTTCTTATAAAATATTTTTGGTATTTTTTAAAAATAAAGTGGGACAAGTTTTTGTATTTTTTTGGGAATGTTTCCCCGGTATAACCTCTGTTATAATATTAAGGATTGACAAGTGTGGTCCCCGGAGGGATTTTATGTATGTTTTCGAGAGACTTCTTTAATTTAAGTAAGCAAACTAAAATAGATGAATAAGATTGAAAATATGAATGCAAAACAAACATCTAAATGAATTTTATTTTTTATACAAAAGTGACTAAAAAAAAGGATTTAATTTAAATATGTCAATGCAAACTGATATGAATACGGGAATCGAATATGGAACACTACGTGCATTAACGTGATTATGCGTAGTAATGATTTAATTAAAAAAATATAAGTGGTGCACGTGTCGTGACTAGATATGAAAAAGTAGTATGGATTCGTGGAAAATAAAATAAAAATTATATGTATAAAAAATTTAAGTGGTGAAAGTATCATAAACATGCCGTCTAAATGATACAAGAAATAAACAAGCTAAGTGGATGCAAAACAAAATTACTTTTAGTTTGTCCGATTAATTTAAAGAAATCTCGTTTTGAAATTTTCTCGAATTCTATGAATATGAGAATCAAGGGGAGGTTCACGGAAACATTTTTTGTTGAAATTAATCTTTCTGAAACTTAAGCGGAATCCCACGAAAAAATTACCGAGGGAAGAGATTTCCTAAAGCCATTCGTTTCTAAATTCCACTCGAGTCGAGGAATGAAAACGAAGTCACGGAAAACTCTCCCACGGTTTATTGAATTGTCGGATTCACCTTAAGGTTCGTAAGGATTAATTCCTTAAAACAAAGATTTTATTATTTTTGGATTTTTTTTTAATTTTTTTTTTTAGGGTTTTGATAACAAAAATGAAAATAAAATAAAATAAAATAAATACAAAAAATAAATAATGAAACATCATTCACCTAACGCTCGGGGTTAAACTCAACGCGAGAAACTCACCCCGGCGTTTTCATTGGATCATCAGACGACTTATTCTTTTCTTGTTTTTTTTTTTTTTATGAATTACAAACAAAAAAAAATGCAGAAATAAAATAAATAAAAGCAGCGGGTGTCCTCATCTAAACGCTCAAAGATTCAGATTGAGAATGAAAAACCTCATTCCGGTGTTTTTCATCGAGTCATCGGACAAATATAAAAAAATAAAATTTGCAGGAATTTAAATTACGAAGAGAATAAAATAAACTAAAAAAAGAATTAAAAATCGAAAAATATACATGTTCTAGGCCAAAAATCCCGATATTCGAGAATCACTCTCTAAGAGATTTTTCTATCAATTTCTAAATGTCCTCGAAGGGTTTCTCTCTGAATGTTTTGTGTAAACTATGAGGAGAAATGGTCTTATTTATAGGAAGGATGTGGATTAAAAAATCTTAGAAACCCTAGTCCTAATTCAATGAGGAAAATGAAACAAAACCTAAAGGAAAGTGAAAAGAAAACATAATCCCATTTTGACAAATAAACCTTTTCTTTTCTTTTCTTTTTTCAGTTTTATTTATTTATTTATTTTCTTTTATCTTTCCTTTTTTTTTCTTTTTCTTTTTTTCTCTATTTTTTTTTTTTTAACATAAAAATAAAATAAATTTTAAAATAAAGCATAAAATTTTTGTGGGATGGTCAAAATGTCGTGTCTACACAAGTCAAACCCAAGACCCCAGTCAGTTGACTGATCCCCCTTTGGTCGGTTGACCGATTAATTCAGGGAATTTTCTCTACCAAGTTCCAGCACAGTCGGTTGATTGATTGCCTCCCAATCGATTGACCGATTGGTTAAAAGAATTCTATTTTTTCACCCTTAAGCCCATCATTTGACTGATCGCCTTTGGTCGGTTGACCGATTGCTTTAGGAACTTCACATTTTGCTCCGAAAACCTCACTATTTCAAATAGTTGATCGATCATTTCTGATCAGTTGACCAATCGATGTTGGTTAGTCATTTCGTTCACCAATTTCTGCTCTAAAATCCATTGTTTTGATTCAGTTAACCGATTGCTTTTTTCAATTGACGAAATTGACCTTAAACTTCAACTTTCTCTAATATAATCATGATTTTCACTTAGGTCAATTTTCATTTTCAATTTCACATAAGGAACACATATTTAATCAACAATTAGAATTCTAAACTCTATCATTTCAACACACAAAAACATAACTCATTTAATAATATCGTGTGTGATCCTAATTCAGGTTGTATTAAGAGTATAAGAGTATTGAATTATTTTTACCTAAGTTCTTTAAGATCTTCAACACTCTTCATTTCTTCATTGCATTCATCTTTGTACCATTTACTTGTTCTTCATGATGTCTTCATCATAATCAAATAAATAAATAAAAAATTTGAAACACTCAACAAATACATTAGATCCACCAAAAACATCAACACTTCATTATTCATCAAAACCTACGGATCAACAGTTACTCATTCCCTTAGGGTTGGTAGGCCAAGAGCTAGTAATGTGACGCTCGATGACAGTAGTAAATGTTCAATTTCCCACAAGAAACATTTGAATATACCAATTTTTCCTAGAGGAATGTGATATTCAAAAAAATTAGTAGAACTACATTAGATTCATAAAAGACCCTAAATCTAAAATCAATATACACTACTTTTTTGCTAAACTCATTCGTTGTATTTATTTTATTTTTTGTAAATATCAAAATGTTAAATTCATTACAAAAAGCTCCTAATAAAAGTACTTTGATCTTACCCAACTTCTCGGATTGGCGAATCATATTAGAACTTATTTTAACATACCATAAATTAGAATATGGTCTAGAGGGTCCAGTGACTGTGACCTAGGAGACTAATATTGATGTGAACAAATAAGTATCTAGAAATTGATAGATGATGGTAAGCAGACTCAATGCTATTTGATAGCATCAATAAATATTGAGCTCTAGAAACAATACGAAGGGCTTTCGAGCTCATATACAATTGTACAACAATTGAAGTCTCTCTTTTGTGAGTATAGTTGTACTGCTATGTACAATATCTTGAATGAGCTTTTAAAGGCCAATATGTTGAAAAGATTATCGATTGGGGACCACATCCTTAAGATGATTAGTCAAGTTGATGAATTAGAACTGTGGGGATCACATTTTGACTACTACCTAATTGTGGATCTCATTATGCAATCGTTGTTAAACTTGTTCAACCAGTTAATGGTGAATTTCAACATGAATAAATTAGAAGTACCCATTATGGGACTTTTTAACTTGTTGAATTCCACCGAGTAAACCTTCAAAAAGTGTAAAGGATCGTTGTTCGTATTGGATGAACCTTATATCTTAAGAGAGAAGAAGAAAAAGAACAAAAAGAGCACATCATTTAAAGCGAAGATAAAGTCGAAGAAAGGGAAGAAACCCAACAAAGAAAAATGCTTTCACTACAAACAACTTAGGCTTTGGAAAGCACATTGTCTTCAGTTTCTTATTTACAAAGACAAACCTTTAAAAGGTATTTCTTATTTACTTATTGTTATTGGATGTTTGGCAATTTATTTTGTTTTAAATTGGGTTTTAGACTCTTGTGCTAGTTTACTTGTGTGTAATACTATGCATAACCTAGAGAAAGAAGAAGACTAGATAAGAGAAGATCTCGCTATACATGAAAAATGGAGCAATAGTTGATGCATTAGCCATGGGAAAAAAATTCTTGCAGTTTCCATCGGCAAATATTTTAAATTTAAGAGATTTTTACTGTGTATTCAGTTTTTAGAATTATTATTTCTATTCCTTGTTTAATTCATGATGAATATTCAATTATTTTTTTAAATAAAACTTGTCATATTTATTTTGATTCAAAATTGATCGGTGTTGGAATATATTTTAAGAATCTCAATTATTTATATACAAATAGTTCAATTAACAACAAAGCAAACGGAAGTATAACAAAGGAAAAAATAAGAGATGAAAATTCAACATGTTTGTATCATCTCAAATTAGGCCATATTAGTGAGAAGATTATTAACAAGATGGTTAGAGATGAGCTTCCAACCCATTGAGCGCAGAACCCTTGCCCACTTGTGAATCTTGTCTCATAGGTAAGATGATTAATTCACTCTTCGTTCGAAATTTAGAATGCGTTGTTACATTTTGGGCCTTGTACATACCAACATGTGTGGGTCCATGAGCTCTACGATGCAAGGTGATTTCCCCACTTTGTAACCTTTATCGACGATCACTCCAACTTTGGATTTGTATATCTTATAAGACACAAATCTGATTCTTTTGAAATTTTCACGAAATTTAGAAGTGAAGTAGAGAAAAAGTAAGAGTATTAAGGAACTTCGATCAGATCACGATAATGAATACTTATCCACAGAGTTTTTAGATTATCTTTTAAAAATTGAATATTTTCTCAATATACTCATTCAGGTACCCCACGTTTAAATGGTGTAGATATGATCAGATCAAAAATAAGTCGCACTACTTTGTCTATTTTATTTTGGGGATATGCCTTAATGACATGAACTCATTTACCAAATAAAGGTCCAAGTAAACTCATAGTGGTAACGCCATATCATATGTAGCATGAGCGAAAACCAGATCATAAATATCTTAAGATTTAGGAATATCGGCCCGATGTCAAAAGACTTGAGCTTGAAAAATTGAAAACTAAGAATCTAGATTTTAGATTTGTGGGATATCCTAAAGAAACATTAGAATACTACTTAAATCACCAAAAGGATGAAAAGGCATTTGTTTATCCAAGTCTACCGAAAAAGGGGGTGAATTGGATAATGCAAATAACTTACTAGTTTTTTCTTTCTTTTTATTTACTCTTTAGAACACACGTAAGCAAGTTCAAAAATCAAGAACAAGTGTTAAAGAGGTGCAGCGAGATATACAAGTAAACAATTAAAGCATAGACACATAGATAGAGATAGGGACAGAGACATAATGGCATATCAATTTATATTAGTCCGACCAAGGTCTCTCATTACTGACATCTACTCTCCCGAGCTCTTTAAGAGATTTCTAATCCACTATTTCTTTGATCTTCTTCCTGAGTGGAAGTAAATTACACTTATATATATCCACACTCTCACTCAAGGTAAATTACACTTATACCTTGTCACAATCCTCACTTAAATCAATACCCTACTTTAAGCTAGGGTTCACACCCTTGCGGGTTAAATTTTATCTTTTGTTAGTTTTCATGCGCTAACCCTCGGAGTTTCAATGAATCACCTACAAACCAATACACCCTATGTTCACCCACCAGATTCTTATAAAAATGGATGTACAATATATAGGATTTGCAACAAGTACACAAATAATCACGTAAAAATATAATCAATTTAGTCCACGTGTTACAAAGAATCGAAATAATAAATTTTAACTCAATATTCAATAAGTACGATTCTTTACGAAGTGAAGTTAAGACGATTTTCAAGATAGTAAATAACTCTTTGAAAAATCATTGAAAACCTTCAATTATCTTACCTCGTGTTAGATTGTTACAAGAGGGATTTAAGATCTCAATGCGTAACTTAATCTCGCTTGTGGTGCGAATTCTTCTCGTGTCCAATATTCCAAATCTAACAATTTCATGATATTCTTATAAACACTTTTTGTTTCTCTAATAAAAGTTCTTTGTTTTCTCAAAAAGATAGATTTTAATGTGTATGTGAAATTACTATTATATCTCAATATGAAATCGTAAATCGGTTTATCACAAAGTCAACAATATATATATATATATATATATATATATATATATATATATATATAATCTAGAGTTAAGGATATTATCAACATGTAAGCAAGTCTAGATACAAGTATATTCACATAGTACTCCACACAAAGACAATTAAGCAAAATTAATGTATGAACAAGTATGGAACAAACTCACTAGTAATGTTTAGGATGTGTATGCAATAGATTGTATGCGAATTCAATTGATCTCAACTAGAATCCCCAACGATAACACCCATTTGATTTGAAGATTTCTCTTATAAAGGCTCACTATAGAGTCTATCTCAAAACCTCACTCTTCTAGTAAATGTAGTGTTTTTACAACACTATTTCACTCTATGTAGTGCTGAGAGTGTTTAATACACAAGAATTGATCTCAAAGAGTATGTATAGTGTGTAAATTTCTTGGAATTCTCTCTTTTATTCGGAGGTTTTCTAGACAAGTATTTGTAGGCTTTAGATCTGAACAATTGAGCATGATTTTGGGATGAATTCGTTGTAATTAATGAGTTGAACATTAGTGCTATTAGATCTGATGAATGCACACTCATAATATTCCAATTTGTCCAACTTGAGCAATAATTCATTAAAAGACAAATACCTACAAAAAAGGATATAATTTACGGCTTAGAAAGTGAACTTTGCTTTACACAATTTTACCCCTTAATCTTGTCTTTTCATTTGAAATAATTGACACAATCGATAGATAAAAAGTTTAATTAGCGTTAAGAATATGTTTGAAACAATTTGGTGTTCAATTCAAACTTGAATTTACATTTTCATAAAAGATATCAAACAAGTCTTTGATAATCGGTTGATTGAATTTGTATTCGGTCGACCAATGTTCACGCGTAGCCTTTCTAAAATATATTATGTCCCAATCAGTCGACTGCCCAGTTAACCAAAGAGTACTTTTGAATATGTTGTACAAAAGGATAAACGAGTTCATTTATTTGATTGATCAATTTTATGTATTTGTTACATACCATAACATACTGCCAAAATCGATTGATCGGAACTTCTTATTAGTCCATTGGATCAAGTTGGTTTCTTTTCTTTCTAGACTATTGTCCTATTCAGTTGACCGATGCAACAAATTGCTCTACCAAACTCTGCATTATTTCATTTTTGCCTTTTTTTTAACAAACTCTTTTTCATTTTTTATCCTTACTGACGAAATTTCATTTTCATCATTTATAAGCATCTTAAACACACATGATGTACAAGTAAAATATGTCACCTAATGGATACAAGTGCAATTGTGTTTATCCTATATGATTCAATGTGTATTGAAGTTGTAGGGAAAAATTTTACCTTATCTTTAGATATACATTGAGTATACTTTAAGCCCTCCCAAGCCTCTGGATCTTCATCACCTTATATTTAGATATACATTGAGTTCATTTATAAGTTGTTGACATGGGGCAAACAATGGCCTCGCAATGCTACTGCGAGACAGAGAAGGGTTGCCGAAGTTGTTGCCGCGGGGCAGTGTGTTGCACGCAAATGATAGATTTTGCAACATCGGAAGACCATCGATGACAACTGGAATGTCAGACAACCAACGATAAGAATTGGAACATCAAACAACCAACGACGACAAGTAGAGCGTCAGATAACCATCGTGAGAGAGATGGCTAGAGAAAGGGGCCAACATGAGGTGAATGAGAAGGTTGTGTTGTCACGGGACACACGAGAATGCAAACATGAACAATGAACGCAATTAGGGTAAGGACGTGAATCTAGACAACAGGGGTCGTGAATCCAAACACGAGGGCTGCAAACAAGACCTCTAACCGCAGCTAGGGTAAGGCCACTAATTTGGACAGCACAGATCAAGACTGCTAATCTAGACAACAGAGCAGCGAACAGGACTTCCAAATACAGCTAGGGCTACAATAGCAGCAATGGCTACTCTGTTGGGCAGCCCACTACAGCATGTCAGGATTTTTATTTCTTTTCCTTTGGCTATAATACCAAAGGAATTTTGGAAAGAAAGAGAATATTTTGTTATCATATAATATATTCTATATAATAAAGCTTTACGCTCTCTACTATATAACCGTAACAGTATTCTAAATTAGAAAAAATATATGACCTAAATAGTAAATAATAAATAATGCATTTATGAAATTATTAAATATTCCAAACAAATTAAAATGGAAACGTAGTGAAACCCCATCCAACCTTCAAGGGTGTTTAGCCAAAAAAATATATCAGGAGTCAAAAATAGGATACAAAGTTAGATGTCCCATGAACATAATATGATCAGAAAACAGCAGGGCAGAAATTTTAGGCCATGCTATGTTTTAACCTATGCCTTGAAAAGACATTCTCTATTGGCTAACTAGGGTGTTATCTGTACAGACTTCGTAATATAAACAGAAAAAATTTACTAAGAATCGGCAGAAATAACACTACCAGGAGTAGTCGAACTCGCAGCAATCTTTTCCATTTCCGTTGCCATGACCTCATCGTCTCCCTTGTTATGCTCAGGTTTCTCGACTTTTAGTCTCTGCCGAAAGATGGATGAACTGGTTAATAAAATGTTAGCAGGCCGTTCATAGCTTAATCTAACCCGGCAGGGCATATGCTGAGTAGGGCTTTCAAAGAATGCGAATGCAATATAAATACATGAAAAAATACCGAATTACCCTTAATGATGTTGATACACTACACAAGCAACATACTTTTCCTCCATTTTAACAGCAAGATTTAATGGATGGCCAACTAAAAAACCATTACACTTACAAGGTTTAAAGTGAAATGCTCCAAAGTTAAAAGACTAAGAAAAATCATGATCAAAGTTACAGGGACAAAAGCATAACTTTCCCCAGTTAAAAAATAAAATAAAATATAAATAAATAAATGAAGGCATGTGTTTGTGCGATTGCATTTTTTGCACCTTTCTCCCCGAAGTTCATATTTCATGTCCAATTGGCCCTGATTGCCCTTGAAATTTAAGTGTGGTTGCACTTTGCTCCTTATGCAACAAAGTGGCTAGAACTGTGTAATTGAGTAAGTTAGACACGAAAAAACTAAAATTTGGGAAATAATGTGCAAAAATTGAAACTTCAGGAAACAATGTGCCACGGCAATTAAATACGTGAAGAATGTCATGTTCCTTCCATTTATGTAGCTTTTGAATGTTTAAGAATCATTTAGTGTAGCCTTTCACCGCCAAATCATAGCTTTACAAACCAAATCCAATCACCAGTTTTTGTGCTATACTTTTCTGTCTCTTTTCATGGCCAAAGCTCATCGTTTCAACAGCAAAAGTTAGTTGTTTAATCCTCGTTTGACTGGTAAGCAGCCAATAATTTAGTAAATTTATTGCATAGGATTGCTTTTCATAAGTTCACATGCGCAATCCTAACCTTTGTTGCTACAGAAGAATCCCTCGTCATTCCTCCAAAGATGTTTGTGTAGAGCTTTGCATCTCTCTTGTTGCTCTCAGCTTGAAGTTTCTTCAAATTCTTTTGAATTAATTTCACCTCCCTATAATAACAATAATGATAATTAACAATTTGTAAGAAGGTCCAAACCTAAAACCATATGGTATCAAGTAGAGTAACTCCTTCAATATATAGACTAACACCTACCCTCACGTGCCACCCCGCCTTGCACGTGATGCAATCAAACAAACAGAAGAGAAAAGAAAATTATTCAAACAATCGGAGACAAAGAAAAGAGACTTCCCAAACTTAACTCTGATACCATGTTAGGAGGTTCCAACCTAAAACCATAGTGTCGAGTGAAGCAACTCCTTTCATATATAGACCACTTTGAAAAGCATCACAGATGCGATGTGGGATTCTAACAATAATAATAACCACCCCCACTTAGTATACATTTTAACTAAATATGAATTCATGTGCCCAAGGATTAATCTTTACTTGTTCTCAGGATCAGCTTCCAGAGCCTTTTTTATGTCCAATTCAGCCAAGTGCAGATCCGCAGTTTCCATATAAGCTTGTGCCCGTCTATACAGAGCTTTCACATTGTAAAACTCAACATCCAGAACCTGTCGGATATCACTCGGTGAGAAAATGAGATTACTCTACAGTGCATGATACTGGTAGAAAGTATATCTTGAGTTCATGAAAGAACCCTAGAAAAATTAAGAGGAAAAAAATAGAAAATCATCTTTCGAACATGAGCACATGCATATTCTGGGGAGTTGATCACGAAAAATGCAACCACTCAATAATTTAGCCCTCCATAGTTACCGAGCCAGCCAGTTCAACAGTGATAAAGGACTCAAATCAGATATTTTTGAAGTTTTCTCTGTTAGAAACGCGGTAAAACTCGATTGCCAGTATGCCAACTCTGCTTTTTTATAATTTGACGTCCCAATATTATTAGATGATTACTCTTGTACACAAAAAGGAAAAATACATATATGCCCCTAAAACTTATATTTTTACGCAAACAGCCAAATAATTCACCCAACTGTCCAACCAATAAGGAAATAACCCCGCCTAAAACTTGTGTTATTGACTTTATAGTGCACTTATTACATAAGTAGGTTTCTCCCCTCAAATAAAGTCGCAGTGAATGAAAAAGATAACTAAGAAGAACAGGGGGAGGGGAGGACTTCAGAGAGTGATCAATCAGAAATCTTTATTGGGGATTAGTTACTGTTGGGGTGAGAAAATGGATAAAGGGTATTTTAGTAATAATAGAGGGCATTATGCAAATATGGATCCAAAGAATTTGGGTAGAGAGGGGGGACACTGGTCAACTCAATCAATAGAGAAAGAGATTTAAGTGACTCGGTGCTTAGGTGGACTGAGTAGCCGTGGGCTGGACTTGTGAACTTGGATTGAATACCAAGTACAATGAGTTGGTCTTGGATTGAATACCAAGTACAATGAGTTGGTGAAGTGTTAAATGATTTATGTTTGTGCCCCATAAATTGTTGAAGCTAGTTGTAGTGGTTTAACCCACCTATGCAAGAAAGTCCAAAGCTACCAGCTTTAGGCACTTCTAGCTTGTGCTGATGTGACATGACAGACTAAGGTTCTGTCACATCGAAAGTTTGAGTCCAAGATGAGGTCAGCTCAGTGAGTTGACCCTGCCGCCATGTGTGGAGACAGTCAGGCAGGCACGAGCAGGATGGGGCACGCAGCAATGGATTAAGGTAGGTGGCACGCTGTTGGCGATAACAGCACTGCGGCAAGTTGGTAACTGGTAGTGACGTGCGACAGAGGTGGCTCGCCACAGCAACAGGTGATCACACATTGTGGCAGCTGAATGTGGCATGGGCAGTAATAGGTGGTAGCACGCCAGTTGGCAGAGATGGCCGAAATGTAGTGGCATGGTGGCACGCAGTTGCCATAGGTGGTAGCACCTGAGGGCAGTAGGCAGCATCGCATTGTGGCCACTGGCAAAGCCTTTGTCTATTTCTAAAAGCAGTGTTTAAAGCGCAAAAACAAAGGCTAAAAGCAAAAAGTACCTAAGAAAAAACTCACCAAAAGGTGCCTAATCTTGTGTGTTGTTTATTACCTTGGAACACAGTTTTATTGCTTCCTGGAAATCAATCAGTTTGAGGCTGCAAGCAGCATGATTCAACCAGCACGGCACTCTTAATTGTTTGACTATCTTCTGATCATCATCTCCAAAGGGAACATCATCACTCACGTAATCCATAGCCTGATAACAAGGAACCCATACCAACTTTCCCATTAAGAACTAATCAATGCCATGACAAAATAAGTTTAATTCAGTAGATATCAGCCTGCAAACTACCTGGCTGTATTTTTTTGCAGCTCTTTGATACTTCCCTGTTTTAAATAGAAGATTGCCTTCTTCTTTCTTCTTACGAGCCACCTCGGTCCTCTCTTGATTATTCATCTCCCACGGCGATTTCTCCTTCTTCACCACAAAGATGGAATAGGAATAAGTTAGAACATGGGAGCCATTAACAAGAAAAAAGATTTAACAGCCAAAAAATTCAAAACTATTATAGAGAACATGTTATGTTGTGTACCATGTGAAAACTTTATTGATACAGAAAAGTACTATAGCCTTCTTTCTAGAGGGCCTATTTTGCGGTTCAGGAAGTGGGGGGGGGGGGGGGGGGTGTTTGGAGATTATCACTCTTAGGGAAGTCCATGATGATCTAAAACATACGCTCACTGTTTATTATGGACTTGGGATTACAAGGCTCATAAAGAAATGAATTAAACAATAAAACAAGTAAAGTGTGGGAAAATAAATAATAATCAGATGATTAGGAGTTGAATTTTAACCCGACGTGGTCCAATTCTTTTATGTAAAGCAAATATTGAACCTTTTCATATCTCCGGCACCAATTCCCTCTTAGCTTATTCATATGACAAAGGTTAAGCAATATTGTAGAGTTGTTCACTCTTAATATCTTGGAAAGGCAATCAAACCATCACACACACACTTACCTAATAGCTTGAAGATAGTTTTAATTGGATTAAAAGGCACAACAAAAGATAGTGTTCAAGATTAAGGATAAAATCAATCAACCAAAACCATGGTTTTTAGTCAAAATAACATTGGGATTTACCTCGGTCCAATTGGATTCTAAGCAATCATTTGAGAGGCCTACATATGATAACTAATCAGTAGTCACATCATATTTACCTATTCTTATTAATTAGATATGACCGCAAGTTTTTCTAGAAAACAGCAAACATCCCATTAATTTTTCAGCGACAAACAAAACTTTTCAGGCCTCGTCATTTTCTTAAATCTTTTATCTGTTACTACTTACTTTAAAAGGAAAGGGTACTGGTAATACAATGTCGACAGTGGAAAAACAAATTAAAAGTGATGGATCCTGATCCTCTGGCGGGTCTAAAATATACTGGGATCTTGCTTAACTTTTAATGAGAGCTTGCCACATCATTAATTACAGATCTAAGGGTCCATATTTAATTTTGCTAAAAACTCAAACAAAAACAACATTTCATTACCTAAACATAACATTTTAAGTGTGATGATGCCTGAATTTCCGCGGCACTCAATAAATAACAGGAGAACATCATCGGCCTATTTGCCCACCGTCCAATCACTTGCAAGAGTCTAAACACCGGGTGGGTTTCCCTATGAAAAACCTCCAATGTAAGAATCATCAATTGTTCTGAGAGAAATTTGAATATAAAGTAGTCTAGTAGATAAAATTCACTTAACCATTACCGTTTACCTATCACCTTTAAATAGGAGCGCTAAAAAGGATGATAGATTCTCGACAAGCGCGTGGCCATTCTGCACCCACCATGTGGAATTTGTTAACATCACTGTTGAAGAGGCTCTGCATCAAGGTTGCATGGCGGGCCCGACCTACGAGAACGAACTAAAGAAAAATAAAATTCGCATGAGTTTTGCCCACCCTGGAGTATTCATGGTGGCCTGAATGGTCCCCAGGTCCCTAAAGAGCTGGAGAGTCCTCTGCAAATAACTTACATCGAGCAACTCTTTGGCCCTCAGAAGCCCACACATGGCATATGTGGCTTTCCCCACATCAGTATCCCCCTACTCCCAAGTCATAGTTGCATTACCTTCGGAGTCTATGGTGACAGGTCGCACATCTCAAAATGATCTTTGCATAGTACAACCAATGCAACCACCCTTATCCTAAGACCATACTAGGTGTTCTACTCCATTTTCCTGATGTTATATAAAGACGTGCAGAGAGTTTCACCGGCGCACCATCCCAGCTACATATTCCCCTTTTCTGCCTTACTATCTCTTCATGACCTGGCAATACTTTCTATGAGGCACTCCTCTGTATTGATGTAGAGATTACCAATAGGAGGCCTAACTTCAATTCACCCAGTTGTTAACATGGTTCGATCCCATGGCAGTGAGAAGCTGAAATATTTAGCTCCAGCGTTCTCACCAAAAAATCCCATCCTCATAAAAGAATTGTCGTCGCAAGCAATGTCAATGGTCGAAAACCCTCTTTACCTCCCTCGAGATGGCAGAAGTGTTGGTGAAAAACCTCCTCTCCCAACCCTCGAATGTTCATCTCCTGGGGGTCACGGAACCAACATTGATTCGTCCTCCATGGTATGGATGGAGAAATCATCGTTGACGCTCGGGATGTCAATGGTCCAGTTTCGGTTCGGTTTCATACGAAAACCATAACCAAAACCGTCCGACATATACCAAAACCAAAATTGTCTGTTTTTTTTAAACGGCTTTAGAACCCTACCATTTAAATTTATACAAAACCAAAACCGCGAAACCGCAAAATCATATTTTTTAATTTTATAAAAACAAAACCAAAACCATGATTGGTGGTGAGAAAGAGATCAGACATTCAGAGATGAGGGAATGGATGGAATTGGGATAGGAGTTGGAATTCGACCACAAGACAAATGAATAAAACCTTAATCCTATAAACATATATATATATATACACACCCTTGGGGTTAAATTGTAAATAAATAAATATAAAAAATGTGAGGGTATATATATCATAAAAAAAATCTAAAATATAAGTTACACGGTTCGGTTTCATGATTACTATCCTAAAACCAAAACTGCTTTGGTTTCTAATTTCAAAATCAAAATCGCAACCAAAACCATTTAGTCGGTTTCAAAACCGAACCGTTCGGTTTGGTTTCATTCGGTTACCCGTCGGGTCGATTTGAATTGCCATCCCTAGTTGACGCTAATGGATCTGTATATATCCATGGGAATTATTCCATTCCCTCGATTGTTACTCTATCCCTACCAACTAAAGATGAGAGAATGTCTTCGTTGATGAAGTAAGAGATTTGCTTTTACAAAGACAGTTTAACGGTCGAGCTTCGATTCCCTATTCCTTACTACATCCATCCATGCTTCGTCAATTCAATCTGCACCCTACAACGTTGGTGCTCAATTCCTAGAGATTTCTTGTAGGAACCTGAATTTTATTCCAGAATGAGAAGGTCCCTTACTCATTCGTTCACCTTGTTCCAGGAGTTTTATACGTTGAAGAGGAGTCCTATGAAGGGGTGGTGGTATTTTTCCTCCCGTGTTAGAGGAAAGCTCTTTTCTGATCCCCTTCCTCTGTCCCTAGATCCATTAAGACCTGGAAAGTCCATGTCTCTAGGTCCCTGAAGACCTAGACAGTCCTCTGAAATTAACTTACATCGGGCAACCCTTCTACCCTCAGAAGTCCACACATGGCATATGTAATTTTCCCCCACATGAAAGTGAGTGTTGTTTGAGTTTTTTAGTTAAATTAAATATAGACCTTTAGATCTCTAACTAATGAGGTGGCAAGCTCTCATTAAAAGTCAAGTAAGATCCCAGTATACTCTAGCCCAGCAGGGGGATTCGGATCCAAATCCAGATCATGCAAGACTTTTCGTTACCAAATACGTCGATAGTAACTTACTTGTAGCTGTTATCATCCACACTATGAAGGCTCCATTTCTATAATATAAAATTACCTTTATAAAATCCAACATTTCAACATCATATATTAGAGTTGAAAATGGTGGTACTGCAGCAAGATCCCGATCAATTTCCTTGCTTCCAAACCCATATTCAGGAGATATTGTCAATATTGCACGTTCTCCCTTCTTCATTGTTGCCACCGCTAGGTCTAACCCAACAACCACTTGTTCTACAAAAAAAATATTTCAACAATAGTAATGGCTGGTCATGAGAGATAGTTTCAAAACCAGAATACGAGTCAATTCCTCAAGTTGAGCGTCAGAATGTTATACACACTGATAATGACTCACTTAAACACCTTTGAAGTTAAAGACAATTTGCCAAAGCGTACACATTATTTCAAGGGAAGTATGCCTTTAATCCACCTAATTCCATGGTTAGAAGTCCATCCGGTAAGCTTTTCGCACTAACTACTGTATCAGTGCCTATAGTTTGAAAATTTGACAGGTGTAAGATCAATGCCCATGTTGAACAACATATTTGCATTTTGGCACGTGGGATAGACTGACCTTCATCTGTAATAAACTCCAATGGTGCCTCTCCATCATGACCTCTTTTCTCAAAAACAGTCCCGTCTTCTAACATAGCTGTATACCTCACTGCAGAAATTTGATAGCAATGCAAACAGTAAGAGAGCCCAAATAACAAGATAATGTCAAGATTTTGACTATATATTCATCATCTAAAAGATTTTACAACAAAGTGCTGCAAGTGCATCTTATGTGAGATCTTGAATATTTTCTCAAACAATGCAGTATAGATTGTCAAGATTTTTTTACAAAAAACTAAAGAGAGAGAGAGAGATGTGTAATGATGCTTGTAGTACTAGAAAATCCCCAGACATCACCCAAAATCATAGGATTCACATTTCCTCACAAACTCAATAAGTCTTATGCCCCAAAACTTGACCACATCTTAATGCTAAATCACAATGGTCTAAGACCATCCAATTTCAAAGTTGATGTTAAGTTGTATATTTGTATAAGTAAAACAATTGCTCTTTTCCTATTTAAGCCGTAAACCATCTAATAAGATTAGAAGCTGCAGCTTTCCGATCCATCTTTCTAGATGTACACACTCACTAGTTACAGAAGCACCTTCATCCGCGATTACTGTGCCTTCCCCCTCTTTCACAATCTTCTTGATTACCTTGGAATCTCCAACGATATTAATGACAGGCTTGAAAGAAACAAGTTCCAAGTCAATGGTCAACGTGGAATTCGGTGGGATTAGAGGAGAGTCATTGTTAGAATGCTTACCCCCCTCCTCTCCAAATGCATCTGTAACAATTTCAAGCCAAAACACGTAAATTATGGGATCAGATGTATCTTTAAACTAATAGAACAGAATGTTACATAGAAACAGTTCTTATGAAATCCATTTTGGTAGGTCACGGAACTGAAATTATAGCCAGCAAATTTAAAACAAGCAACAATTTCCAAAGGACTTACACTGAGGTTGAACTATGAGACTGACTTTCTCGCCCTTTTTCATTGTCCGGACTGCTTTTGCCACTGCTGGAACAAAATGACCTAACAGCAGATCCACTAATTTTCAGAAACAGTTATGCAGCAGAATAAATGCATACGGCAAATTCATTCATAGTCAAAACAAAACTACCATCTTTAACATAAAACTCCTCTTCCTCTGTTTTCGCAACAACAGTACCATCAACCAGCATTGCCAGATACTTGACTGCATCACAATTCAGAACATCATAATCCTTCTATTGGCCAATTCCAAAGCAAATAAAGCCTTATAATCATATAACATGTTATCAGATTTAAATGATGGACTCGGAGGAAATAGCATTTACCTAGAACTTCATCGGAATAACCGGGTGGCCCAATTTGCTCCCCTTTCTCCATGATTTTCTTGATAATTCCACCATCCTTGCATATATCTACCACGGGGATCCATGAGACTAGCTCTACTTCGAACTGAATAACTGAATTTGGAGGAACGCCGTTTGTGCCTTCCGCACCAAAACCAAATTCAGGAGGCAAAGTGAACAATGCAGCCTCCCCCTTTTTCATGGTAATGATCCCACTATCCAACCCACTAACCACTTGACCTACCAAAACCCACAACTCAATTTGCCAACAGCAAGAGGAAAGAAAGTCACCAGTATAGGAAAAGGAAAAGGGACGTTCAAAAGTCCATTATCTTTCACTGGTCGCCATTGGGTAGCCAAACAAAATACAGAACATTCAAACAAAATAATAGGAAAAACACTCACCATGACCAAGCTTTAAAGTGAAGGGCTCATCTCTATCCCTCCTGGAAACAAATTTGGTTCCGTCAAGCCAAGTGCCAACATAGTGAACTGTTTACGCACAAATCAAAACAGAAATCATTTCTCTCAAACAAAAAAAAAAATGCAGCTAAACATATGTCAAAAAAAATGAATAAGAATTTTTGAGCCACAGAGAAAGAATTCAGCGACTAACCTGTTACCTCATCGCCAAATTCAGGGGTCTCCCATCCACTCCCGCGCTTGAGGAGCTTCTTTCTAAGGCCAGACGAGATGATTTCTCTTTCTTCACCAACCTTGAGCGGCGGTGCCGATTCGATGACTTCTCCCGGTTCTTCGTCGAACTCGTCCTCATCTCCAATGTACGACGCGTTGCTTCGATGCTCTCCCACCATTGATGAAAATGAAACCCTCACCTACATCCGATGAATTCTCCAACTTATTTAAATCCGTACATTTTGGAGATTTTCTTTGTTATTTTTACTTTTTGCAGCGCAAATTGAATAAACTTGAAACTCCATATAAATTAATCTCAATTGACAATTAACCATTGTTTTCTTTTGTTTTTTCGGATTTCACGGTTAAGTGTGGTAAGTTTGTCGCACCTGTGCACCTCAACTAAATATTTCTCTGAATAATTTTAAAAGTGTATCACCAGATCAATTTAGTGCATTTTAAATTCCAGAGTTTAATTTTTGAGTCGAACCATTGGTAATACGTAGATACTAGATACCTTAATAGTAAATTTTGATAACTCAAATATTTGTTTTTAAGGGTTATCTAATATCTCCGTAATAGGAGATCTAAGTCTGAAACTCTCTCCTCCAACTTTTGGTACCCAAAAGAACAAAATTTTAGTATACTATAGTCATATTGTCAAATAAAAACAAATACAATACAAGTAGTTTTAAGTTTAATTTTGCACTCATTCCCATATCAAAGAAAATGTTGTTCAAAATGTTTTGGTCTTGTATTTAAAGAGGGAGTCTACTATTTGCGAGCTAGAGCGTGATTTATTAATATTTTTAATAATCTAAAATAGTAGGTATACTGTTGGTGTCGGAAAATAGACCAACCAGCAGTATGGTCCGGTTAATCCTCACGTAGAGAGATGGAACTGATCTGGAGGTCGACATATGTTGGGTTGGAGCCTTTAGCCTTTCTGGAGCCTCACCCTGCACATGTTTGAGGTGTATGGCGCTGTCTGGCCTAACCATCCAAGCTATACTTACACACAAGACTAGCTAGGGTGTTCCCGGCGTGAGAGTAGGAGCTCGGGGAGAAGAAAATAACTCTCTTGGATAAAACAAGGTCATTACCTCAAGTTTTCAACCTTTTGAATGGCTTGGCAAAACCTTCTATTTATAGGCGACGACGTCATTAGTGTCCCGAAAATTAGGATCTTAAGCTTAGTCATATGTCCTAATTAGTCAAGCGCGTGGGGATCACGTAGAGGATTAGAGTTATGGGCCTGGGCCTTTTGTTCATTGATGGAGAGGCCCGTGGGCCAAGCTTGTTAGGAAATATAGGCCGGCCCGAGCACCGAGGTGAAGGTCAGGGTAAATGCACCGACCTGTTCTTCTTTGGCGAAATCAGAGGTGAACGTTGGAGATTATTGTCTAGCGATTAATTTAAGGGCTTCATTCTTACTGACCCAGGAGACATTCGAGTTGTTAAGCAACTGGGCTCACCAAGTCGTTTGATGACGTGGCGTTGGAGACGTGGCTTTTTTTTATCTCGATGGCGGACACGTGGCGGGTGGTAGAATTTTACGCACATCAGTTGCACCCCAAGACTTAGCGTTAAAATAAAACATGAGGCGCTGAGGGTTTTGATCATGGTCAGTTGGAGAATGGAGATCCGAGCTCGGGGTGGTTCTGCCCGGCATCTCGAGACAGCTTAGTACAGAAATTAGCTCGGCCGACCTTCTCATGGCTTCCACAAGAAGTTTGACTGGCACTTTGACCGAATATGCGACACGTAGCCTAACAGTGCGTGGATCGAAGCTTTGATTGTTGTCCAATTATCGCGATGTTTCAACTTCTCGGTCTGCCTATAAATAGGCACTTCATTTTCTCTCATATTTCTTTGAACCAGAGTATTCGTGAAAGCTCTACCCAACATCAGAGCATGGTACTCTTTCTATTCTTTTTCCAAATATGTCTGATCTTATTCGTCGAGGTTCAGCCCGTCGGAATCCGAATGGACTAGAGTTGAATCTCCTATTGAGTAGATCGAGCTCAGCTCGTCTGCAACAGAGGTCGATGAACCAGAGGTGGTCGTTAAATGGACCACTTTCTCTTTTGAGAGGGCCCGTAGGATGGCTGGAGCGGGGACCTCCCAGCCTCCTGGTGAAGCCAGTGGACCTCGTCATAGAAAGGTAAAGAGTGAAGCGGGCTCTTCTAGGGGCCCCAATGTTGAGCTTGACACGGGTCTTGCCGTGGAGCTTGATGTTAAGGGCATATCTACCCCCAAAGGAAAAAACCAAGGCATCCACATCATGTCAGCCTTTGAGGGTCGGCCTTGTCCCTAAACGGCTAATATACGAGGTTCCACAGGACACCTTAGTCTGGGAGGTGGAATCCAAGCTATCAGAGGATAACGTGAGGACTCTTCACTCCATGTACGCCTTTCCCAGCACGGTGGAGACGTTGGTTCCAGGGGAAAACGACCATGTTTGTGCTCCCCCGAAGGAGTACATCAGAGTGTACAAGGAGTAGCTACTAGGCGGCCTGTGCTTCCCAATTCATCCTTGGGTGTGGGCTGCCTGTTGGGATATCGGGTTGTGTCCATCGCAGCTCGCGCCCAACAACATGCGGATAGTGGTGGCCTTTCACGTCATTTGCATGGCTGAGGGTATTGAACCAACCCTAGAGCTATTCTGGGATGTCTTCCTAGCAAAGTTGATGCCTAGTGGAAAGGGCTGGTGCTACATAACAACCCGACAAAAATTTCTCATAGGCTACGTTGACTCCATCAAAGACTAGAAGCCTAACTTCTTCTTCCATGGAGGGAAGGGCTTAGAGTTTGGCTTGGCAGCGGATGAAAATGAACACCCAATCCAGATGCATTGGGGGATCGTGGGTAAGTTTAACAGTCCGGTGCTGCTTTGATTTTTCTTCTCGATTATTTTATCTGACTTAGTATTTTCTCTTGTTCTCTCAGCTCCAAAAAAGAACAAATTGAGCCCTGAGATCGTCGAGCTGAGAGATCAGGTGATAAGCACACGGTTTAACAACGTCAAGGCACTGTTGATGTCATGTCTGTACGACGTGTACTTTTGGAGTGATCCATCCCTGCTACCGCCGATCTTGGAGAGAAGCTCTAAAAACAGTAAGTGAATGCACCTCAGCTCAGTAATTTTTTTATACTTGGATTTTTGTAATTTTTTTATTGTGGTCGTTCTTACTACAGTTATGGACATCGAGGCTATGGCGAGGTTGGCCATGGAAGAGACTACTAGAGTGGCCTCCTAATAGGCCGTGGAGGAGATTGTCGTCCAGGCGACACTAACGAGGTCAGCACCGGCTAACCCCTCCACTCGGGCAGCCCCGTAAGCAGCCCCTACGAGGTCGGCGCCAATGAGCATGGTTGCGACGCTGAGACGACCTGAGATACCGAGATGACCTGCTACCCCGGTCCTGGCCAGGATTACAACGGCGCCTACGGACGTGGCGAGCTCGACCCCGGTGGAGAGGAGGAACAAGGGCAAGCGAAAGGCGAGCACGATGGAGGTAGCGGCTGAGCCACAAAAGAGAAACTGGGAGAAGAGCGAGCAGAGGTTGATAAAAACGCTCGTGGTGGACACCAGTCCCCAGTCCGACTGAAGTATCCTGTATATGACAGCCATCATCTCAACCTTTATACACAAGATTACGCCACCAGAGGATCGGTTCCGATTCAGCGCGAAGTCCGCCGACAGGCTGGCCTTCGAACTATACGATGATCTTTTGTCAGTACGTTCTCGTCTCGACAAAATTTTAAGACGTTTTTAATTTTTCTTTCATACTGTCTAAGCCTTTATTTATGCAGGGCCTCTACTTGACAATAGAGTTTAGGTTGTGTTTCCAACGGGCTAGCAAGAAGCCCAATGCTTGGGAGAAAGAGAAGACCAAGTTGATCGATAGCCACAACACAACCCTGGAAAGGCAACGCGAGTTGGAGAAAACGGCGGAGAAGGATCAAGCAAAGATCGAGCAGCAGGCGAAGAGGGTCGAGAACTTATAAAAGGACAAGGAGGTCGTGGCCAAAGCACGAGGACTAAAAGGCCTAGATTGAACGAACTATGGAGTAGTCTAACACAACTGTCAGTCAGCTCAAAAAGATCATTGCCAACCAGGAAATGATGCTAGAAGAGTCCAGGGTCGGCGCCGTGGAAACTTGGAAGAACAACCGGGACTACCGAGACCTCGAGACCAAGATCAAGGCGGCTGTGATAAAATTGGGCTTTAGAGGAGCGGTCAACTTTGTCTAGCACCAATTCCCCAAGGTAGACTATAAGAAGATAAGAATGAAGCTTGATCCCTTACAGGTCCGAGGTGCCTAGGTCGAAAGTGGCGGTTCTAGCGCGGGTGTCGAAGTTCGGGCCAGACCCTCTGCTCTTGCTGGTGGTGAAACCCAAGCTGGGCCGGCTCCTTGATTAGCTCTGCCTCAGCCCAGCACCAAATCAAAACTTTGTAATCTTTTTTCTTCTTTTCTTCTTTTCTTCTTTTCTTCGTTTTTTTATTTTTTTATTTTTTTTGTTTTTCTTTTTATGTCAACCTGGAGGTGTCTTTGTAATGACGAGCTTCTACCCCAATTTTGTAACAAATTTTTTTATGAATGAATGAACGAATGTTTCCTCGATCTTTTTTTTATCTCCTTGTATATTTATTATCTGAGTTTCTAGTCGTTTTTCTCTACACACTTGCACGAGTAGTCGCTAATAATTGTTGCAACTTAATAAAAGTAGCCGACCTTAATCAACTCATTTGACTTAAATTTTGAACCATAAACCAGCTCGGACGCTTTTGAACATAATAACCAATATGACTTAATCAGCCCGGTTATCGTGAATGAACAGTCACACTAGCCTTAATTATTGCGGGCTCGGTGTCTATATTCAGCCCGATGATCTTTAGTCACTTGACCTTTTTGCAATGTGTTTTGACCCTTTTTTGTCCAAGCAAAACGGTGACACCAAAGTGAAACATCAGGTCGGCAGGACGCTGACAATCAGCTCAGCCACTTCTAGACACTTGGCAGCGGAGTTTTTCATTCAGTCGCCTAAGTGTGAAATATCTGAGAACCGGACAGATTTTAAACCGACCTGGATTCTCGTGCCAAGCTGCATTTACTTGAAATTTTCTGGGATTAAAAATATTCCAATCGTCACTACAACACCAAGAAGTCATACCTCAATCAAGTGGAGCACTGGGAAGAATTTGACATTCCACCAAACGCCTCATCGCGTTGACGTCGTCTCACTCAAGTATGGGAGATAAAGTTGGTCCACCAGCCTCTACCCTTCATCGACCGTCCTACCCCCCAACCGACTGGACGAGCTTGGATTGACCATGCTCGTGCGGTCGGTTTACTGGAGGGGGTCCAATCTGGGTTCGGTCTTCTTGGTCCACAGACTTCGACACCTCGATAAAACCACGTAGCCAGTCATAAGTAAGTTCTCCGTAATCGGGCTCATTCTCGAGCCTTTTTCAGGTTATCTCGATTCTCCTTACAAGAGTATCGTTCATTTAGATCGCTTGAGCTCAACTATGCTGTAAGAGAGAAGATGTTAGTTACTAGGTCCTCAGTCCCGATCAGTGTAACACCAATAGTGGATGACAGCTAGTCAGTCCCCGGGCTAACACTATCGACCTGTATAGCGGGCTAGTTATCACCCTTGATGATGTACGCCAAGATGCCATTTAGAGATTTGGCTGGAGAGTTTCTCGCCTCCGTACCTAACAAACTGGAGGGCAGTTCATCTCCGCCTTCGCATGGAGATCGGCTGGAAGATGGCTCGTCTTCGACCTTTAAGGTCTGACAGCTGCTCATCTCTGCCGTTTCATGTAGATTTTTGGACATTAGGGAAGACATTGAGCCGAACACATCTTTCATTGATTAAAAATTTCATTACAAGCTTCAGACATCCAAATTTCCACAAGTATATGGAGATGGCTCATCTATTAGATAATAGTACTTCAGGTGCTCTGTGTTCTAAGGGTGTCTCAAGGGTACCCCCTCCTTCGATCTCCAGGTCGTATGTACCGGGCCAAGCTATCCATATAACCCAATAAGGTTCTTCTCAGGTGGGAGCAAGCTTACTGGCATTCGGGTCCTTGGTGGCCAGAGTGACTTTCCTAAGGACGAGATCTCCGATGTCGAACGAATGAGGTCAAACCCTCTAGTTATAGTACTGATGGTGGAATATTACATCGCCACTTTCATCGCAAGTGTACGGGTCAAGTTTTAGTAGAGGGAAAAGAGTAAGGGTTATCGTTTCCACAAGAATTGGTTGAGAATATTGTCGAGTACTGTAATTATCATAATCTAATTTTATCTAAGTGATCAAAATGAAGTTTATAATTAATTAATATTAATACTAAGTTAATTAAACTACTATAATAATATATTGAGATGTTTATGGGAATAGATTATCTAGGGATTAACTTCATTTACTTAAATGTATTTGATCTCGTTTAGTTTACGTTAACGATGTTCTACTTATCTGATAATCTCTATATTGTAAACTCATTCACTCCCTCTCCCAAGTGACAAGTGAATGAATATGTGACTTTGTGTTAACGTCGAAGTCCCCCTCTAGTATTTTTTAGAACACATAGTCACAAAAGTCTTTCCCCAATGTCATTGATTGCACACTCTCTTACTCCTTCCCGAGTTATTAGATCTTCGCGTTGTGTTTAAACCCTAGTCTGAATCCGGGGTTACCTCTCCTGAGTATCAAATCCCGTATTTTCAGTATATCATAACAAGCATAATATACAAGAAGAAATGGCAAACACAAGAACAACTATTAACGTAACGCCGATTTTAAAACCACATATTCATAAATTATACTAATCCCTAGACAATATCCATTTAGCTAACGGCCATAACCGTATATACAATGATAAACAAGCTAAACATGTTGAAACCATAATCCAAAGTTAAGAAATAAAGAAAGAAATGAGATAAACTAGCCGTAGTCCGAAGATTTGGCCCTAAAACCGTTCCGAGATCGCTTCTCCTTCTTCACAACGTGTTCTTTTCCTTTGTATATGGTGGAGCATTCCCCAAAAACCTCTCAACCCTATTCTAATCCTAGGAGCTCTATAATGGCCAAAATAGAGGAGAAGAAGAAGATATAGCACACAAAAATATCTAAATAAATATCTAAATTATGTGCAGAGTGATCGCCGCGATGGTAGGTAAGTCGGTTTGGTCACGGCCTCGGCGGTGGACTCAGCGGTGGGATAAGAGACCTCTCTATTATTTCACTGCTATAGCGGTAGATCTTATCGCTGTGGCAGTGGGCTTTCAGCAAGAAAATGTCTTCTCTGTATATTGACTGCTGCGGCGGTGGTTTAGACGCCATGGCGGTGGGCTACATTTCATAATTTTGCCTTTATGCTTGTTTTCCTACCATTCTTGATTCGATTTGATCATTTATGATTCGTTTTCATCCCTTTTCACCCCCCACACACCTGATTTATATAAAAATAAATAAAAATGTATTAAATATATTAAAATACTATAATAATACTCGAAAACTAACAAGTTCGGTTTGGAAATAGATAGGTAAATTACACCTATCAAATACCCCCAAATTTGGAATTTTGCTAGTTCTCAAGCAAAACACTCACACTAAAATTAAAACCACAACTAAATTAAGTAACATGAACAACCTAAACACAAACAATCTAAACATAACGATATGCGAGTTTTGAATTCTTCTATCGACCAAGTCATTTTCTCCTCAACAACGCCCTAATCATTTCAAGTTCAGGTGGTAAAATGACCATGTGGTGTTCTAGAATTTTGACATTCAATAATGGTAAACGCCATTCTAGATCCTTTCAACGTGTGTGTGTGAGACTCAATAATATAGCTATCCAAGACCGAATTGGATTATTGACCAATGAAACTCACGAGTTAAACCATAAAGGACTAGGATATCCATATGCCTGATTGGGTTTCACTCTCCACTAATTTAGGCTGATTAGTTCATAAAGATCAAAAGGACTTGGTTCGGTTTTGGAACATTTGGCTAAGGGTATATCAGAATAGAAAACGGGTTAACGTCGTTAACTTAATGTTACCCAAGGCTCAACGCTTGGCACACTCATTCTCGAACCTCCATAGATAAATTAAAAACAATCCTGAACAATCATTTTTAAGACCGATGTACTCACTTATCAAAAGAAACGAAATTTAACGATATTTACATATTTTATTTTATTTTTCAACTTACTATACCCCCAAACTTATTCGATTTTTAGAATTTCACGGGTGTGGTTAAAACGAAAGAAAAGTGACAAGTGAGTACTCGAATACCGAACCAATCAGAAGTTTTCCCTAAACCCAACCGCTCACTTCAAGTAGCATATACGAATGCTAACTTGATTTACTCAAATTGTGCCTTTAATTCAGCGATATAGGTTTGGAAAAAGATCAATTGGCCAGGGTATTTGTTTATGTGTTCAAAATTGAAATGACATTTAGGCTTCGACAGGGTAACGAGGGATAAACATATAACATGGTAAGTTTAAAAGGCTCAAGTGACAAAATGAATGCCTAAATCATATCTCCTGAACTACCTCGCCCAGAATTTCGCCTCAAGCTTCCCCTCAATCAGGTTTTAGAATCCTTCAATTGTCATGAGTTTGGTTAATCGATAATCAGCCTTAAATCAATTGAATAGAAATACATTGAGTCTATGTGGTCGTGCAAATTAAGATCCACAATAACTTTCACCAAAACGCGTTGTCAAGTACACAAAACACATATGCATGGGTATTACTCTTGACCTAGAAAAACAACCAGGGGGTAATATCATCATCGGGTAACGGCTCAGATGAACGCAAAATTCACCATGCAACAACAACAATACAAAAACATTCTACACTAAACAAACATGCAATACGGTAAAACAATAAACATACTAACATCCTACACATTACCGCCAAACTTAAAACAATCAGTGTCCTCAACGACCCATCAACGATCCCAATGAAAGCATAAAGTATAATATTGAAGACAGGGGTTTAGAATATATACCTGGGAGGCGAGAGAATATCTCTCCGAATCAAGTCGGCTATGACGGATTTAACATATTTTTTAACTTGGGTTGCCTCCCAAGAAGCGCGTGGTTTATTGTCCTCAGCCCGACACAGAGAACAGCTCGTCAAAGAGCGGTTTCTGCCAGTAATAAGTGTCGTACAACACTACATACGGGTCTTGGTTTAGTACGCCCTTAAGACTGGCGAGATTTGTCTCTGATCGGCTCGATCTTTCAACGTGACTCAACTCTGGATTATGTGATTGGTTGGCATGAATGAACTGAGCTGGAAACAGGGTAAGACAGGTGAGCCACATTCAATTCTCGTAGATGCGATCGTCTTGGATCGATGGCGGCATCACCAACTGGAATTCAAATAGTAAAAACTCACAACGATCAATATGTAAATCTCCATCGCCAATCCATACTTGGGTTCTCTCTTCATTTGAATCTTCATCAATGAATTCTCCCAAGCTCCTCCCGCTCGTATTCGGTTTCTTACGGTGGCTTTCACATGATATGGTTTGTGTATCTCCCAGTGCCACCACGTCTGAATCGGCCTCAATCAAGCAGATAAGCTGACCGATTTGCGTCTACAAAGATGTTATGGTCGCATCGATTTCAGCTCAGACCGTCTCGATATTGTTAACATGATCCTTGTGCTCATTGATCCGATCATGCGTCTCTCTACAAAATGCTTGAGTCTCCCCAATAAAATTACCGAATATTTCCTCCAAGGCGGGGGATGACTCAACATAATAGTCCGTTGTGTCAATCCATGGCTTTGAAACGGTGGAACTATCCCCCAAGCCTTGGTAGCTTATTGAATAATTCCAACAGTAAAAATCATACTCGGCCATGTCTTTCAGTACCTGATAGGCTTCGTCCACAGTTAGTTGGTCAAAAGAGGTGGTACCATTCCCTCCTTCAACCCATATTCTGGTTGCGGCTAGTAACCCATCGAGAAAGTTCTGTAGTTGACACTCCCTCGGGAAACGATGGTTTGAAAATGGGAACAACAATTCCTTGTAACGATCCCAAGCACTATAAAATAGTTTGAAATCCCATTGAAAAAAATTCAAAAGCACTTGTTGATCTAACATCGTCAAGTACCCTACAGGAAAAACAAAAACAAGACTACAAAGGAATAATTATAAATAACAGAAATGCCTATATTAAAATCAAGTTATTTACTCACAATATCAATAATAATCTAAAAACCAATCCCTAGTAACGACGCCAAAAACTTGGTGGGAGAATATTACGTCGCCACTTTCACTGCAAGTGTACGGGTCAAGTTTTAGTAAAGTGGGAAAAGTAAGGGTTATCGTTTCCACAGAGATTGGTTGAGAATATTGTCGAGTACCGTAATTATCATAACCTAATTTTATCTAGGTGATAAAAATGAAGTTTATAATTAATTAATATTAATACTAAGTTAATTAAACTAATTATACTATAATAATATATTGAGATGTCTTTGGGAATGGATTATCTAGGATTAACTTTATTTACTTAAATGTGTTAGATCTCGTTTAGTTTACGTTAACGATGTTCGACTTATCTAACAATCTATGTATCATAGACTCATTCACTCCCTCTCCCGAGTGACAAGTGAATGAATATGTGATTTCGTGTTAACGCCAAAGTCCCCCTCTAGAATTTTTTAGAACACATAGTCACATGAGTCTTGCCCCAATGTTATTAATTGCACACTCTCTAACTCTCTCCCGAGTTATTAGATCGTCGCGTTGTGTTTAAACCCTAATCCTAATATGGGGTTACCTCTCCCGAGTGTCAAACTCTGTATTCTTAGTATATCATAACAAGCATAATAAATAAGGAGAAACGACAAACGCAATCAAATAACGAAGAATAACTATTAACGAAACACCGATTTCAAAACCACATATTCATAAATTATAGTAATTCCTAGACAATATTCGTTTAGCTAATGACCATAATCATATATACAATGATAAATGAGCTAAACATGCTCAAACCATAATCCGAAGTTAAAAAATAAAGAAAGAAATGAGAGAAATTAGCTGCAGTCCGAAGATTTGGCCCTAAAACCGTTCCGAGATCGCTTCTCCTTCTTCACAACATGTTCTTCTCCTTCGAATTTGGTGGAGCATTCCCCAAAAACCTCTCAACCCTATTCTAATCCTAGGAGCTCTATAATGGCCAAAATACTCAATAAATATCTAAATTGTGTGCAGAGTGACCGCCGCAGCAGTGGGTAAGTCGGTCTGGTCACGGTCTCGACAGTGAACTTAGCAGTGGGATCAGAGACCTCTATGTTATTTCTCTGCCACGGCGATGGGCTTTCAGCAAAAAAAGGCCTCCTCTGCATATTATCTACCGCGGCGGTGGGTTACATTTCAGAATTTTGTCTTTATGCTTGTTTTCTCACCATTCTTCCACCGTTCTTGATCCGATTTGATTGTTTATGATTCGTTTTTCCTTTTCACCCCATACACCTGATTTATACAAAAATAAATAAAAATATATTAAAAATACTATAATAACACTAGAAAACTAACAAGTTCGGTTTGAAAATAGATAGGTAAATTATACCTATCAAGTACAAGGTTGCTCTCTGCTGATAGGTGGCCTGGTACACTCGGGCTCTTTCTCTTTTCTCTTCTAGAAAATACAGACTCAAGGCCAAACTTGCCTCGTTTTCAGCTCGGTTGAAGAGAGTTGTAGTCCGGGGTAAAGGCAGACCGATTTCTATCGGGATGACGATCTCGGAATCGAAGGTCATGCTAAATAGAATCTCACCGGTAGGGGTCCGAGCTATCGTATGGTAGGCCCACAACACGGGATGGAGGTTTTCCACCCACAACCTCTTGGACTTGTCCAACATTATCTTCAGATTTTGTAGAATAGTCCGATTAGTGACCTCGACCTGGCCATTAGCCTGGGGGTGGCCAGGGGAGGAGAAGTGGGTGTTGATGCCTAGTCCGGAGTAGAGCTCGACAAACAAGTCGTTGTCGACCTATCTCCCATTATCCAAGATGATGGCCTTGGGGATGCCGAATTGGTAAATTATGTTATTCCATATGAAGTCTCGTATTTTCTCCTTGGTGATCTTTACAAGGGGCTCAGCTTCTACCCATTTGGTGAAGTAGTTGATGTCGACAATAAGGAATTTGCTCTAGCCAGTTCCTTGAGGGAACAGGCTAAGGAGGTCGATGCCCCACTGAGCGAAGGGCCACGAACTAGTCATCGACACCAGCTCAGTCAGCGGTACACGGGGGTGCACAACAAATCTCTGGTACTTGTCACACTTTTTCATGAATTCTACTACGTCTTCTAGTATCTTTGGACAGTAGTAACCATGTTGGAGCAGTTTCTGGGCCAATGACCTACCCCCATTGTGGTTACCACAGACGCCTTCGTGAACTTTCCTTATTACATATTCGGCCTTCTTAGGTCGGAGGCACTTGGAATGGGTGTCATAGAAAGATTTGCGATATAAAATCCCATCGAGAAGGATGAACCTTGCTGCTTGATTTCATATTTTCCTAGCCTCAGCCTGATCCCCAAGCATTTACCATCAGTGAGATAGCTTCTGATCGGATCCATACAGGTCGGATCGGAGTTGAGGGCACATATGGTCGTGACTTCATCTGAGGCGGCAGTGCTCGGTGACGAGCTACTCCATGGGAACTGTGCACTTGAGCATATATTCTACCGCTGAGGTCAGGTTAGCCAGAGTGTCGGCATGCCTATTTCCTTCTTGGGGTATTTGTGAAATTTTTTATCAAAGCCTTCACCCTCTCCAGGTAGGCTATCATGCTCGGGTCCTTGGTCAGGTATTCACTATTTACTTGATTAACCCTAAGCTGTGAGTCGCTCAAGACCTGGAGAGTCCTCACGTTGAATTCCTGAGCTAACCGCAACCCGACTAGGAGAGCTTCGTATTCAGCTTCGTTATTCGTGGCCCAAAATCTAAGCCTGAGGGTGTATTCAACTTCTTCTTTGTTTGGAGCAACGAGGAACATCCCAGCACTGGAACTATTTTGATTAGAGGATCTATCGGTGAAGAGTTTCTAGGAGTCAGGCCCCAGGTCCATATCCACAACTTGGGCTTTACCAGTCTCACTGGTCAGATGAGAGGCCCTCCCAGCTACTTCTAGGTCGGCGCTGGGCTCTTTATCCGAGAAGGTCAACTCGGCTATGAAGTTAGCCAAGAACTATCCCTTTGTCACTGTTCTAAGACAGTACTCCATGTGAAATTGGCCCAATTCGAGGCTATACTTCATCAATCACCCAGAAATATCAGGAGAATGGAGAATCTGCCTCAAAGGCTAGTTAGTTAGCACGGCAATAATATGAGCCTAGAAGTACTGCCTTAGCTTTCTCGAAGCGATCAATAGGATGTAGGCCAGCTTTTTGAATTTTGAGTACCTTGTCTCGGCGTCGGTGAGCATTCTACTAGAGTACTATACCGGGTTATGGGCACCACCCTCTTCTTTGACTAAGGTGGCACTAACAGCCGTGATTAAGGCTGTAATGTAAAGAAGTAGGTCTTCTCCTCTCTCTAGCGTGCTGAAACACATTATTACATTCCTCGGTCTATTCAAAGGCCTTGTTCCCTCGGAGGATCTTGAAAAACGGAAGGCATTTCTGGGAGGACCGGGAGAAGAACTGGTTCAGGGTGACCAACCGGCCTGTTAGCATCTGAACTTCCTTCTTGTTGCGAGAAGAGGCCATACTAATTACCGTGCTGATCTAGTCGGGGTTTGCATCGATGCCATGCTATGAGACCGTGAAACCAATAAACTTTCCAACGGACACCCCCAAAGATGACTTGCTTGGATTCAGCTTCATACGATGTTGTCAAAATAGGCCTGGAGATGCCCGAGGTAATCTTGAGCCCGGCCGTTCTTGACGAGCATGTCATCGATGTATATCTCCATTATTTTCCCGATCTCCTTCTTGAACATTTTGTTCACCAAGGGCATGACCTTGTAGTAGTATGTGCCCCTTTTCATGATGAACAAGGTCTTATTTTTGTCTGGCGGATATATCGAGATTAGATTATAACGGCGTAAGAGTCTAGAAAGATCAATCGTTCGTATCCAACCGTTACGTCCATCACAATGTTAATTCTTAGGAGGAGGAAGAAGTCTTTTCGGGCAAGCTTTGTTGAGATCTTTGAAATGTATGAAAAATCGCCATTTGTTATCTGCCTTAAGAGCAAGGACCATATTGGCTAACCGGTGCATGGCCATACTGGGATCAATCTTGAGAAACTCGTTATGCGACCAGGTAAAGACATCATAATTTCTCTTTAACAGCCTGGTGAGCTCGGTACGCTGATCCGAGCTAAGTTTGACTTCGATTCTCACCATTCTTTCTTCAATGGTTGGGTGAATAGGGACCTTAAGGAGATTTTTGTGGGGTCGGAGATCGTGTTCTTCATCTCGGGGATCATCAATTAGGATGGGCTCGACCTCACCGACTAGGTTTATGAGCTCGAAAAATGATCGGTGAGGTTCCCTAGGCTCAGGCCCATATAGTAATTGTTTTTTTTTTTGTCCATTGCCCTCCTCGCACAAGCTTGGGCAGCTTCCTGATTTCCTCAGACCTCTCCCACCTAGGAGCTGGTGGGGAACTTCATCATTTGGTGATAAGGTGAACAGACGGCCTTTAGGGAAACTACTGTATGGCAGCCCATGATGGTGTTGTAGGGTGAAGGTCTGTCTATGATGAGAAATTTCGACCACACGGTGGCCATTTTGGGCCTGGACCCCACTGTGATGGGTAGTGATGAAATACCCCGAGAATTTATATTTTTCAAAATATTATTTTATATAAGTTTAATATTTTTGGGAATTATTTGCAAATTTATGGTATAAATAATATTTGATAATTTTTGGAGTTAGATGTTAATTTTAAATCGATTTTCAAAAAAAATTGGTGATAATCGTGTTATTTAAAATATACTTTTAAGAGTTTTGGTATATAATTAATATTTTTTTTATTTCATGGGGGTAATTAATGTAAATAAAAAAAAAATATGGTGAAAATCAATGGCTTCCCAAAGAAGCCATCCATTTCCAACCACACTTTCAATATATGATATTCATATATATCAAGCACATATATACATGTTGTTTCAACTAGGGACACATAGGGTTTTTTTGGGAAGAAAACCAAGGAAAAGAAAAGATAATCAAATATATGTCAATAGGGATAGGAAAAAAAAAAAGGAAGTATTTCTGGAGGTGGCCGAAACAGTGAAGGAAAAAGTGGAATTATAATATTCAGTATAATATATATATATATATATATATATATATATATATATGTGTGTGTGTGTGTGTGTGTGTGTGTGTGTGTGTGTGTGATGAATTATAATATTAAACCTTGTTGAACGTTATTTTTCAGCAAGATTAATATCTCGGTCCGGATCCCGGCTTCGAATTTCAGGTAGAATTTCTAACTCTTCTAATATATGTATTTAATTTCTCTATTGTGAGATTTAGATTATTATTGTTGTTGAATTTTATCTGTTAAATTTTATGAAATTGATTATGTGAAAATTATGTAAAAATCATGCCAAGGTGTTTTGTTTGTCGTATTAATTAAATGCACGTATTAGAGAGGTTAAAAAACTAATGAACGTTGACTCACAACCCCATAGTTTTGATTGCAAGGTCAGTGAGGGCGAACTACTCCAGGAATTATACTAGAATTTCTAATTCGTAATACTTATAGTTATTATTCACCGTTGTAAAATTGACTAGATAATTTGATAATTATAATTATTGTCGTAGTTTTGTAAAATTTATCAGGTTTTATAAAATACAATATTAGTTAATTAAACCCATTAAATTGATAATTAGATGTCGCCGTGTGTGCGAGTGTCGCCTTGCTTTTCAAGAGTTCGCCGGAAGTTCTCTATATTTTCTGGCTATCCAGGTGGGAGCTTCTCAAATATGGCTCAATTTAAAGAAAAAAAAAAGAGGTAATTTTAGAGGGGTTTGTATGGTGATTTGTATATCTAGTATTAACTTGGACATCTAATAAAGTGGTTTCTGAATTTGATTATGTATCATATCAACTTTAAGCACTAGTACCTAATAATGAGTTTTTCTACTTTAGGTGGCATACAACATGGATAATTTACAAATTCACCCCATAGCGCCATGATTATATGGAATAAGTTACGTTAGGTGGCATTTGAGAATTTGTATTGAATTTGTAATAATCGAATTTATTAATTACTATTGTAAAAATTGAATCGATAGATATAATTTCTATTTAAATTGTAATTGTAATAATTTTATAACTTACTGTTGTAAAAATATTTGGCGCGATAAAATCGATAATTAAAAATTATCACCGGTTGTTGTAAAATTTATCTGATTTTATTATAAATAAAATATTGATGATTCGAATTTAATTTTAATTCTCCTTAAGGAGAAACTGCGTAACGGCCTTAGGAAACCGGGTCGTTACAGGTGGTATCGGAGCATAACTGAATTGTAATACTAATTTATTTATAAATGGTGGAATATTTGGGGTAGAATTCTCTATAGGAGAAACCAAGTGGTGGCCTTAGGAAACTAGGTCGTTACAAGTGAGACCCATCCCACCGAGTTCACGACGTTCCCTTCAAAACTGACGAGAGAAGACTTCACGGGCTGAACAGCATTGGAGTCCCTGTTCATTCGGTCGAAGGCCCATTTGAAAATTATATCGGTAGAATTACCACCGTCGACAAGAATTATACCCATCTTGAAATTATTGATCAGGACGTCATCGTGGGGGAGATGTACCTCTCTGAGGTTAGCCTCGTTGAAGGAGACAACGTTGTGTATGGTGGCATCAACCATGTTGACCTCATACACGTCCTGCTCGGCCTTTTTCTTACCCTTCTGTTCATATCTCTTTCGGGAGGAAGATGTTTCGCCCCCGAGACCTAATCCTCCATGGATGACGTTTATCTCACCGTCTACTCTCATGTCAGCATTGTCACCGAGGTTGTCATCTCGGGGAGGAAGTCGGATGTTGGTCTTTCTACGCCGCTGACCTCGGTGCTCATCCGAGCGATCACCACCCCCATAATGGGGTTCTTTGTTCATTCGGCGCACATAGTTTCCAAGGTAACCTCTCTTGATGAGGGCCTCTATTTTCTCCTTTAGCTGGAAGCACTCTTCGGTGGCATAGCCGTGATCACAGTGAAAGTCACAGTATTTGGCAGCCGACCTGCCCATGGGTTTCCCCTTCAGGGGTGGGGCAGGTGGGAAGATCCTATTCTCGGAGTTTTTGGCAAATATAGTGGCGATTGAAGTTGTCAAATGAGTGAACTAGTGCTGGCGAGGCCCCGGGGTGGATGAGGTCTCCGATCCCCGGGCAGAGGTCCCAACCATCCTTAAACTTGGAGTCGCCTCAAGGCTTGAGGCCAACTCGGGCCTTCATCAGCTCATCCCTTCTTCTTCAGGAGTCCTTCCCTTTCTTTTTTCACCTTGTCGATTAGGCTTGCCTCGTAGAAGTTGGTACCACGGTCCAAAGCATCACACAGGCACGGAGCTGGCTGGGAACTTAAATTGTAAGACAATCTTCTATGTCTTAATCCGTCAATAAAGGCATTTAAGGCCATGACATCCAAGACCCATTCACAGGTGAGTGACTTCTTCCAAAATCTATCAACGTATTCGCCCAAGTTTTTGTTGATCTCTTGCCTAAGGGAAATGATATGGGTCACAGTTTTTTGCCTTCGCCGAGATCGGTTGAATTGGGTAAGAAACTGTTGCTCGAGCTGGAGAAAAGTCAAAATTGAGGCCCATGCCAGGTTGTTGAACCAAGTCCGAGCTGGGCCAATCAAGGTAAGTGGGAAGAACTTACACCTCACCGTTGTGGAGGCGGCGTGCATATCCATATGGGACACGAGGATGGAGATGTGGTCCACGGGATCAGTGGTCCCATCATACTGGGCTACTAGGAGATTGGAGAATCTATAAGGAACAAGTTCATTTACGATTTCATCGATAAATGGAGATCTTACCCCAGAAGGAAGCCCAGCGGCACCTCTAGCGCCCTGTATCTGGTTGAGCATGGTCTCCAATTCTGAATTTCTCAAAAATTGGATTTGTTAATGGTTATTATTTAACTTCATATATTTAAGAAAATAGTCCAATACATAAATAAATAAATAAATAAAAAAGAACAACGACAACAATTTAGGAGCACTTTAACTATGATTTTATAGTTTCGACTATAAAATCTTATTCTACATTAAAAATCGATCAAAAATATATTCAATTTGTATATTCTTATGTGCATATTAGAAAGCTACAGGTCTATTAATTTCAACATAATGGTGTAGAGGCACAATTTAAGTGTGTATAGAATAGGATAAACATCTATGTTTCTTCGGTTCATATTCCTTAAAAATTGGAGGTAGTAATGACTCTTACTTAACTAGCTATGTTTTAGGAAATAGGTTAATACATTAAATATCATAAAAATCCCAAATTTAAGAACATTTTAGCTATGATTTTTATAATTCTGATTGCAAATTCTTGTTATGCATTAAAAACAGATAAAAAAATATATCCAATTTGTATATTTTTATATACATATTAGAAAGTTGCAGTTGTATTATTTTCAAAATAGTGGCGTAGAGGTATGGTTTTAAGTATGCGTAGCATTGGATAAACACTCATTCTTCAATACGTTTAGATTCCTTAAAAATTAGAGTTATTAATAATTATTATTTAACTTCATGTATTTAAGAAAATAGGTTTATACATTAAATATCATCAAAAATTCCAAATTTACAGGTGTGTTAATTTCAACACATTGTTATATGATACAGAATGCATATACGTAACATGAGATCTTGTCCCCTATTCAATTAATCTAAATTATTAACAATGTTTTGGGTATGTTAATTTCAACACACCGTTGTATAATATGAAATGAATGTAGGTACATAACATGAAATCTGATCTATTTTCAAATAATCTAATTTATTAACAATTTTGTGATTATGTCAATTTCAAGATAGTGTTGCGTGATACGAAGTAATGTGCATAAAATGTGATATTATCTATTTTCAAGTAATCCAATTTATCAATAATTTTGTGGGTATGCTAATTTTAACACACTGTTGAATGATGCGGAATGAATTTGCATGACATGAAATCTTATCCCGTATTGAAAATCAACACTGGAACAGTATAAACAATAAAAAGTCTTTACATTATTAAATATTTTGTTGTTTTGTGTTGAATTTCTCATTGTGGTTTTCAACCTCAAACGTGAGAAAACTGAAACAATTCTTTACTTACCCATTTTACTCACTAAAACCTTCTTTACGATTAGAAAACTAAGAAAATATCAATTATCTAGTAGGAAAATAATCAATATCCACATTTAATCTACAATTCGTAATCTCCAAAAATCATCAGTGGATAATATAGTTGGACGCGTTTACTTTTTCACGTCTTAATATACTCGCAAGTGTACAAGGTCAAGTTTTAATATAGTGGACCTTTCAATCGGATATCGTCCTCTGGGAAACGTGTTTGATTAATTGAATACCGCGATTTGCATAGTCTTATATTATCTCGACGGTTCAAGAAATGTTTGAGTTTGAATATTTAAAAACTAAGTTAAACTAACAATTGTTGGGTTAATTCTAATTAAATAGATTACCTAGGGATTAATTTTATTCACTTAATACATGTTTGACTTCGTTTAATTAATAATAACGGTATTTATCCTATCCGACAATCTAGGTATCTCAAACTCGCTCATTACCTCTCCTGAGTGTAAAATGAGCGATTATATGACTTCGCGTTAACGCTGAAGTTTCCCTCTAGCGTTTTATATAACACATAGTCACATGAGTCTTAACCAAACCTCATAGATTGCACACTTTCTAACACCCTCCCGGGTCATTAGATTGTCATGATGTGTTTAACCCTAGTCTGAATCCGGGGTTACCTCTCCCGAGTGTCAAACCCCGTATTCTCAAAACCAACCCTAATACCTTAACAAACATATTAAAATTGTAATAAAATGGTAAACACAATTGGATTTAGACAAAAAACCGTTAAAGTAACATATATTCAATCAAACATGTACTTACATGAGTTACATCAATTCCTAGATAATATTTATCTAGCCTACCATGATATTAACCATTCAAATATTAAAACAAGAAGGATTTATCATCATTTGATATGAAAAGTTAAGTTACAAATATAGAAACAAAGGAAGAACGATCAAATCTTAGAGTGGAGTAGTCCACTATCGCCAAAGATCGGTCCTGAAATGATTGATCTTCTCTAAATATTGAATCTCCTCTTTGACCTCTCAAGAAATACTTAAGATAATGTATAACAAGTGTGGAACGTCCTTGACAAATGGGGGAAACAAGGGTTTAAATAGAAGGCTTCAAAATATCTAGAGAAAATAGATATTTTCTGCACAGAGAAACCATCGCGATGGTGGTTCACTGCTGCGACGGTGATTGACCACTGCGGTGATGAACCCAAACCTAAACTCTCTGTACTTTCACCGCCTCGGCGGTGAAACAAAACCTAGGCTCTCTAGACTTTCACCGCCTCGGCGGTGGCCTGACCGCCATGGTGGTTGGTTTGCTGTCCTGAAACTTTATTTCTTTCACCGTTTTTTCACTGCTTCGCTTGTTTAACAGTCGAGTACATCCCTACACTTGATTTACATAAAAATAAACAAAAATGCAATAAAATATTACTAAAACTATCAAAAACTACCAAATGCGGCTTAGAAGTAGATAGGTATTTTCAACCTATCAATAGTGTGTCTAGAACTAGAACAAAAAAATCACGGAAAATAATAAATATGATTGTAAAGAAACTCTAATTTTTTTAATTTTTAATTCTATACTTTCTCAAATGGTAATCATAATATTAAGGTTGATTGGTTTCCAAATATATATATCTCAATTTTTTGGAAAGTATCTATGAGTTTATTAATTGAATGTATCTCTGACTTCCTAAAATAAGTGAGGATTTCTGAGAATGGTATAATGGACATCCATAACTTTGCAATTTAAAAAATGGAATTAAAATCAATACACAATTAGATTTTAAGGTTTAGAAACGATAATGTTTTTTTTTAGTGGGATAATTTATAGTTTATGTGTTATTTATGTTGGAGATAAGCCCCATAAACAATCCTAGGTCTACTTGTTTCTAGTGATAATATCAATTAAAAAATAAAAAGTATTTTGATATTATTATTTAATTGTATCAATGTTGCTGTAGACCTTGGATATTTTATGTTAAAGTGTCTTAACTCTTTAATATGATTACCAAGCATGGACTAAATATATTTGGTAACTTGATATTCTTAATTATTCCTAGTCGATATTAAATTATTGAAAACTGGTCTTCAACAATCTAGGATAGTTTGTTCTACTGTTTTCTATTTTATAGTGGCGAATCTCAAACTATTAGTATAAGATATTTGAACAACCACAAGGGGACTTACTAATATAGTAAAGGACTAAATATAACCATCATTGATATCTTACATAGTAGCTTTACTCAATGTCAAAATAAGATGTCTGAGTTGTGATTGTATTTGTGATCTTTTGACTTGAGGTATTGTACATTAAATGTATGGATTGTTATACTTTGATAATATAAAGTGTTGTACTCTAGACACGAGATTGCAAAGGTATTCATTTGGTATAATGAGACATATATGTGAATAAACGATAACAAGAAATGATCTATGACTCTCAGTAAAAAGAGACACGTCCTACATTATTCAATTTAGTATAATTAACCCAAACCTTTGGCCAGAGTAGTATGACGATTGTGATGAGATTCCATTTGGTGTTACTAGAAATTTTATTATCAATCAAATACATATGATTGGACTAAAAAAATTTACTATTTCATACCATGTTAGTACTTTCGGGAAAATTGATAGATGGATCGTATAATGTAGAAATCATACCTAATGAGGTTCTTTTGGTTAAATTCTTGCTAACTAGACATGGTTATGATATGTAGGTAATCGTGACTTACAGTCACAAAAAATGCCTGAGAGAAAAAGTGTTTTCTTCTAGAAGGGAAAAATTAAAATTATTCAAATTTTTATTGATTAATTGACTAGTAAATTAATTAATTAATTTCACCATCTATTTTTTGTATAAACCTAATGGACCACATAGAAATTTAAAAAAGACTTTGCTTCCTAAAGTTTTCTTTGTGCATACTGTTAGAAGTAATACACTTGTGTTACTTATAAGGGAATCATTCTTCGCTACCTGTTCCTCATTGTGTCCAGTTTCTCTCAAAAGAGCCTTTATAGATCATGCCTCAAGAACTACTAGCTTGAGGATAAAGCGCAGAAAGAACTAATCATTAATTAAATGCGATTTAATCATATATATGTTTTTATTATTTTAATGTTAATACAGATAGATCCGCCTTAGAGGGACAAGAAGTTAAATGTGATTTAATATTTTTTAATATTTTGTTGCGTTAATTTAGTAATTTTAATATTCGATTTTGATTGCGTCACATTTGATGCTGATAAATACCCTTAATCTAAATTATATTAGTCTCTTGAACAAATTAAATTGGTGTAATTGATTTATTTCATTCTTCTTTTGTAGATTTTAAGCCTCGACCCAAAATACCCTATCTTGAAGCAAAATGCAAGGGAGACCGATCAAATGCCCGAACTCATGCATCACCTGAGTGGTCGTACACTCATTTGCTGCCAGAGGGCTGGCAAGAGCCCTCTGGACAAGGTCGCGCATGCGACCACGACCAGAGAACCCAAGTAAGCTCTCTGGCCAGGGTCGCGCACGCAATCTTTTCCTCGTATGCGCAATCGCAACTTGGGCTCTCTGGCTTAGGTCGTGCGCATAACCGTGTTCTTCACGTGCGACTTGATGTATCTCTCTCTTAGTGGAACGACATTGTTTGATTTATCATGCGCACAACCTTTGATGTTACACGTGTAACGAAGTTTTGAAGGACATATTTTGGAAGCTTTCTACGCTAAAGCCATGGGGATCCATTTTGACAACTTAAAAAAGACAAAAAACTGAGTTAAAAGGAGGTCATTCTATATTCCATGGGGTATCTTTAGATCAATTATTGAATACATGATGACTGGGATTACAAAGAGAAAAGTGGAGATGGAAATTTTGAGGATTACATCGATTAAAGCGTTGATCTACGCAACAATGCACAACTAATCTCCTTCGATTGGGTTAGGATTATGTTAAGTATTTTGAATTTATGTAATTTTGTGTTTTCAATTTAATTTTGAATCTATGTAAACAATTGTATAAGGATAATCCTGTTCTTAATCTGGTTTTAATGTGATTGAATTTATTTTTAAAAGTTCTTGTAAAATTTTTTGTTTTGAATTCAATTTCTTCTAGAACGTTAGATCTAGTACTTATGGTTTAGATTTAACGGTCATACAATAGTATTCTTGGTAATTGATTATTGGATTGGGTGATTTATGCCTAAATTTCAATTCACCTTAGATTAAAGTTACAAATGAATTAAATACCGAAGATAAATCAGATCGGTGACTAATCAATCTGATCTTTCTGAGTAGTTCTAACTTGCAGTTAAGGACACTTGTTTATAAGGTAGAGAAAGTTTCCTAATTTATTTTGAATTGATTTTGCTTCCTAATTTTCCCATTATTCCCAATTCTTTGGGATCTTAATTAATCCCCATTTATTCTCCCCATTTACTTTCCTATTTTATTGTAACTCTCTAATTCTTTGGGATCTTGATTAATCCCCATTTATTCTCTCCATTGATTTTCTTATTCTATTGTAACTCTCTACACTATATAAGGTGTATTATATCAATGAGAGTTATACAAGTTTCATAGAAATCCTAGTTGTTATATGGTATCACGAGCTCCATTCACTCTAACAAGTTTTCTTTTTCAATCTTACCCTCTCCCAATGGCTGTCGACACCCGTACCACCCCTACCCAAGTGGAAGCTACTAACTTTTCTCCTTATCTTGTCTACGACCATAGCTTAGTGGTTCAACATTCTCAATTGATGTCTTTCAATCCTACCTCTCAATTATCATTGAAACTAACTGGGCGCAATAACTACTCCACATGGCAAGCTCAATTCACAACCTTACTCTTTGGTTATGACTTAATAACCCACATCGATAGATCCTCTAAATGTCTTCCCCGTATCTCACATACAACAACCAAAAATATGTCAATCCTACTTATAACTTCTGTCAACGTCAAGACAGTTTGGTTTGCAATGCCATTATGGCATCTGTTGATCATTCGATTACTCTGATGATAGTACATGCACTATCAGCCAAGTACATGCACTATCAGCCAAGCATGCATGGGAAACACTTCAAACAACCTTTGCAAACAAATCTCAATCATGAATCTTTAGATTCACATGCACTATCAGCCAAGAACGCATAGGAAACACTTCAAACAACCTTTGCAAACAAATAACAATCTTGAATCGATAGTCTTCGTGAGGTTCTCGCAAACCTTCGTAAAGACTCTTGTCCGGTTGCTGATTACTTGAAGGAAGTCAAATACATTGCTGATGATCTCACTGCCAGTGGATCTCGCTACCTTGGAACTGAATTCAAGGAAAACTTGGAAGCCATTTGTGCACGTGATAATCCTATATCCTTTGAGGAATTATATAACAAGTTTCTAGGCCACGAAGTCCTTGTCTAACACTCAGAATTGAAGTCCACCACTCTTATGGTCATGGCTCAATTCAATCAACAGACGTTTGGCACTCAAACCTCTTAGTGACACAACAACAATAACAATAGCCCACAGTGCCGCAATAATCAGGAACCTCCCAGCAATTTTTCTAATAATAAGAACTACACTGGCTAGTAGCAACATTTTGCTCCAAGATAATTTACCTCGCGACCACCAAATCAACAATGTATCCAATGTCAGTTATGTGACAAATATGGTCACATAGACAAAGTATGTCGTTCTCAGTCCCACAACAAGTATGAGGCTCAAGAAAATACAATATCACGTTCCTTCAACAACAATAGCAATCCTTAGATTGCTGACTCTAGTGCCTTCCATCACATGAGGAATAACTTGAACAACCATACTTCTGCAACTTATTTTTCTAGAAATGATAAGACCATCGTTTGTGATGGTAACAGTATTCTAATATTGCATATTGGACAAACTACTCTTCATTCTACTTCACCCACTCGTTCCTTTAAACTTCATAATGTTTTATGCTCACCTAAAATAAGACATAATTTGATTTATGTTGCCCAATTTTGTCGTCAAAATCTAACCTCCGTTGAAGTTTTTCCATATTTTTATTTTGTAAAGGATTTGAGCACGGGGGCATCTCTTCTTTAAGGCCAGAGTAAGGGAGATCTCTATCAGTGGCCAATGGATAATTTACCTACTAGATCCAACCTTTCATTACCACAAGCTCATTTTTCCACTCAACCATCCCTCACATTATATCTCTAGCATGCTAGGCTTAGACATCCTCAGCCATGTATTACCAAAAAAATTATTTCCTCATTTCATCTTCCAGTGTATTCCAAACAACCATTTACATTTTGCAACTCTTGTCTTTTTAATAAAAGTCACTGACTTTCCTTTGGTGAAACTTCTATTACTAGTCATCGACCTTTTGAAATAATTTACTCTGATGTTTGGGGCCCAACCCTTGTTTTCTCTCTTGATATATTCCAATTTTATGTCATTTTCATTGATCACTTTACAAAGTACCTTTGGTTGTTTGCCATCAAACACAAATCCGATGTTACTCAAATCTTTATCAATTTCAAGAAACTAGTCGAGAATTATTTTTCCACCTCTAATGGCACACTTTATACTGATAGGAGTGGTGAATATTTCAGTCTCAAATTTGTCCTCTAAGAATCTGCATTCGATATCTTTGAAGTCCACCATATACCCATCAACATTTGGGTACAACTGAAATAAAGCATCATCAAGTCCTTGAAACCATACTCACCATTCTTTATCATGCATCTGTTCCCATCCATTTTTGGTCTCTTGCTGTTCAAACAGCCGTTTATCTCATCAACTGATTTCCTATGCCTCTTCTCAAATATAATTCTCTCTTTCAAGCCTTGCTCACTCACTCATCGAATCCTCACAAGTTATGGGTCTTTGGATGTCTCTACTATCCATGATTAAGACCCTATGGTAAGAACAAGCTTGACTCCAAAATCCATCCACGTGTCTTCATGGGTTACTCCTCTTCAAAAAATGGCTATGCGTGTCTAGATCCCTCTACTAACAAGGTGTTTCTATCACGCCAAGTTATCTTTGTTGAACACATTTTTCCCTTTGCCACAACTAAATCTACATTACCTCGTGTATCCCTTTTTTTCATTCCTACATGGCTTGATCCATTACCCACTTCATCCTCTCTTACAACCTCCATTGATCTCGCTATTGATCCATCTATGCCTTTGCCACCTTGTCTAATGCCCACTCGTGCTGTTTTTCTTCTAGCGCCCAACAAATATGGTTGCCTCTGTTACTTCTACTGACAAAGTATCTCCTTCCTCATCTTCACCTCCTATCTCTAGTCTTTTACCATTATATTCACAAGTCCAAAATGTGTCTTTGACTATCTTCCCACTTCATCTCTCGCTCCACAACCCTTAACTCCCAATACCATTAAGCAAGCTCAAAAATATTCAAAGTAGTGTGATGTTAATAAAGAAGAGTACTATTGATCCTAAGATTTTGATAGACAATTAAGTGTTGATGTTTTTTGTGAAACTAACGATTTTATTGAGTGTTTCAGTTTAAAAGTTCGATTGATGATGTTATCATTGCTAAGGATGCAAAGAGACGAACAAAGAGATGGACATTAAGAGATTGAAGATTCTGAAGAATTCAGGTAAAAACAACTCAAATATATTTTTACTCTTAATGTATCCCAATTAGGATCACACATAACACAAAAATAATTTATATTTATGTGTGTTTATATTAGGGTCCTAAGTAAGTTCAATTATTTGCTCCAACGTGAAATTGAAAAAGAAAAATTGACCAAAGCAAGATTAGTGTTTAAAATTGATTAATAGTTTCAATTTAGTTAATTGAGAAAAGAAATCGATTGAAGGGTCGAAAACGTCGAAGTTTTAGAGTTGAAATAATTTGAGAAACGTTTATTCCAACAGTGATCGGTCAACCACCACAAAGGATCAGTCAACCGTTAGGTAATGGCTATGAATTGAGAAAGTATCTAAATTGATAGTTCAGCCAACTGAGAGAGATCGGTCAATCAATGACCGAGAGATTAACTCTTTGTATCGATCAATCAACCGACCATTGATGATCGATTAACTGACCAGGGCCAAAAATTGGCCTAGAGAAGCATCCTGAATCGATTAGTCAACTGACCCATTGGGGATCGGTTCATCGACTAACGTTTGATATTGGCTTGGCTAGCATCCTACATTAATTGGTCGACCGATGGGTAGAGGTCGATCAACCCACTAGGTTATTTCAAATTTTGAGGATTTTCGGGATTTGATCAAAACTAGTCATTATTTGTTTACCTGATTGAGATATCTTAGGGATTTGGATATATTGAAAACATATTACTCTTATTTATATATCCCTATAGATATGGTACACCTATTTTAAGTATTTCTCAATTTAGTCTGTTTAATACTTCCTATCCTTTTCGATTTGAGAATAAGAAATAATTTGGGGACTAAATTGAATGATTTAAAATTCATATTTAAGTGAAATTGACCAAGATTATGGTATTGATATATTGGGTCTATATGTGCATTTAATTGTTATAACATGTGGAAACTAGTCATTATAGGGTTTGTTTCAAATCAGCTTACATAGACCTACGGATTTCACATATCATAATAGACTTCCATCAAGAACTAGTTATTCCTAAACTTTCTAAGAGTTATCATTCTGATATTTTATTTAGCGATCTTTGTGAGATTATTCTGTGATTTGGCGTCACCGATCTAAGCTGTCTTGCCATTCGTTTTCAATCTTTCGGTGTTTTCCTAGTGAGATTGTTCAAAACTTTTGTTCTTTATTATTATATACTATTACTACTTTCTTGGATATAAGATCTTGTGAAATCGTTTTTTAACTTTAAAAGCATAAAAAATCTTATAAAAATGATTTGTGTGATAATCTGATTATGTGCTCAATTTTTTGCTACCCGCATTTTTTATATAATCAGATTTTTATTTTCTCACGTAAAATTCTATCACTAGTAAATTCAGGACATTAATTGAGTTTAATTTATTTGAGGTGGTAGAAACTCTGAGTGGGAAAAAACTTATCGATTTTTGTAATTGGCGAGTTTATGCGAATTAGATACTATTGGGAGTATCTAGTCTTGGGTAACAAGGGTTTCAATCTCTTCCAATAAAGAGATTGAGGTTTAAGCTTTACCTAAGGTACAAAAATGTTAGGTTACTCTTTTCTCTTAAAAAAAGTTAGGTGTGATTCTTCCTGATTAGAATTAATTGTGAGTGAATTGTAAAGGTTTCATCCTTACCTGGGAAAAGGATATTCGGAGTATTTTTTGGTGAGGTTTGATTATTAACCTAAAGTATAAAAAAATTAGGTTTGATCCTTAGCCTGTGAAAGGATTAGGTTAGTCTTGAGTCTGGTAAAAAAATAAGGTTATTCCTACGCCTGGGAAAATGATTAGGTGGTAATTCCTCCTGGATAGAATTAGGTTAGTCTTTAGCCTGTTAAAAAGATAGAGATTATTCCTTAGCCTACGAAAAGAAAATTGTAAGGGTTGATTCTGAGCCTGTAAAAGAATCATTGTGTAAAGATATGATTCCTACCTATTTAAAGAAATCTTAATGGTTTAGTAGGTGCGAATCTCCATGGAGCTTGAAGGACTGAATTAGCCAAAAGTAGCATGGTGAACCAGGACATATCATGGTGTTCTACTTTGTTACTTTATTTATTTATTATTGTTTGGGTGTGCACCTAGAGTTAATTACACTTATCCATTTCTATATAAAGATAATAATTAATTTAGGATTAAATTAATTATTTAAAAATTTAAGTGTTGAAAGATAACAATTTGCTTTAATTTTTATAACTACCCAATTCAGCCCCCTCTTGGGTAGATCATTGGGCCAACAAGTACAATGCCCTTATGCAAAATAAAACTTGGCCTCATTTTCCATCTAATATTGCTCACAATGTTATAGGTTGCAAGTAGGTGTTCTGCATAAAGTAAATTTTTAAATTTGGAAAGTGACTTTTATTGTTATCCCTCTATGCCATAGTGTGGTCCCAACAAGAGAGCATGTCTTGCGGGATATTGTTGGTTCTAATAGGAGGGTATGTCTTGTAGGACGTTGTGTTGTGACCTAATAGGAGGACAAGTCCTGCAGGTGCTTGATATATATTGTTATTGTTGATGATGATAATGATTATCATTATGATATAGTAGTTTATATCACGTGTTGGCTCCTACAATTGGAGATACTGAATAACCTTAGCACTGATGACAACATTAGATTGCACAGTTGTATAGGTTATGGTACTGTTATAACTCCCGATTGTGAGGTGAAACGATCATATGGCTAATAGGGAAATATGCGTGTGGAATTTTATTATATATCAAAGTAATTTAATTAGTTGATTTAAATGCATTTGTTTTATTATGGTGATAGATTTGGGATTTTATTTCTGTTCAGTATGTGATTATATTCAATTTTGGAAAGTGGTTTTGATAAATGTGCTTGATCCATAAATTATTTTTATATTATAAAGACAGTTAATCGATAAAATAGTTTATCTCAAGTACCTCAACTAGAGACGAGTCCACTACTGGCGCTAAGTAGAGTCAGAGTATTATGTGTTTTGTTTTGGACTATCAAGACAGGTGATGATTAGGAAGGATATGAATGTTGTAGTTTTGCTATGAAATAGTTGGTTATATATAATTGTTGAATTTTGAGTCGGTAAAATATACTATTTTTTTTTAAAAATCTATGTCAATTGACAATTAGTTGATATTTATTATTTTTATCATAGCGGCGCAACGGAAGCATGGTGGTGGAGTGGTTTGTGTTTTACCTCTACTTTTTCATAAAAATGAAAGGGAGAAACCGAGTGGCGGCCCGAGAAAACCGGGTCGTTACACTTTCTTTTCTCTTGTGGCTTCAAAAGGGCATACTCTGATACTTTGCTCTTCATTTATCAAACATTAGATGTGCTAGTGTTTGTATTGATATATGTCGATGACATCATTTTTACTGGACTTTCACCATGCCACATCCATTCGGTCATCAGCTTACTTGGCAATCGCTTCTCTCTCAAAGATCTTGTCTCACTGTATTTCTTTTTTATCATCGAAGTCATCCCATTTCAACAAGTTCTCTTTCTAATGCAAAGAAAATTTATTGTTGAGATATCGGAATGTTTTAACATGCTTGATGCAAAGGGTGTCTCCACACTTCTATCCTCTTCCAAAGCTCTTGTTCTTAATGATGTTTCTCCTCCCACCAATGACAAGTAATATGGCCAAGTTGTATGTGTTTTGAAATATCTCACCAATACTTGGCGTGACATCTCCTTTACAGTTAATCGCCTAGCTCAGTTCATGCACTTCCCATCAGTAAAGCACTGGCAAGCTGCAAAATGCTTGCTCCGTTATCTCAAGGAAACAATTACATATGGTCTTCACATTCATCCGTCGACTACAACAAAACTTATTGCCTATTCAGATGTCGATTGGGGTGGCGACTTGAATTCTCATGTTTTAACTTCTGCCTATATTGTCTTCCATGGAAGCAATTTATTCAGCTGGAGTTCCAAGAAATAACGCACGATGGATCGCTCATCTATTGAAGTCGAGTACCATGTTGTTGCCCCTACGGTTGATAAACTTAATTGGCTTGTTAATCTTTACGGTGAGCTCCATATTCTTCTCAAGTAAACTCCATTGGTTCTTTGTGACAATGTTTGAGTAACGTTTCTTTACGAAAATTCAGTTTTCCATAGTCGTATGAAGCACGTTGCTATTGATTTTCACTTTGTTCGCGATCAAGTTGACAAGAAAGAATTTGAAGTTCGCCACATTAGCTCTACTAATCATCTTGCCGATGCTCTCACAAAACCATTGCCAAGGAGATTGTTTACTGACCTAGTTTTCAATGAGAATTGTGTACAAATTTCTTAAAAATCCTAGTTGTTATAGTTTGCACAGATCCGAGTTAGAAAGATAATGCAAAAATAACATAATTCTTAAAATACGTAATCCATAATTCCTAACCTGGTTTTCCAAAATCAATCAAAACTTGAAATCAAAATTTGTCTTGCTAAAGAAAGAAAAAAAACCTTTGTCCCACTTGTGTAGGGTCGGCTACATGAATCTATTTACGCTATAGAGATTAATCAAGGACTATCCCCTCCATCAGGTTTAATGTCGCTAAATCATTTCTAATAATCTCGTCCAACGTCTTCTTAGGTCTACCTCTCCCTCTAGTAGTCCCCTGAACTTGAACTAAATCACATTTTCTCACTGGTGCTTCTATGAGTCTTCTATGCATATACCCAAACCATCATAAATGATTTTCTCTAATTTTCTCTTCGATGGGTGCAATTCCTAAATTTTCTCTAATAGTTTCATTCTTAATTTTATCTATTCTCGTCTTTTCACTCATCCACTACAACATCCTCATTTCTGTCACCCCAATTTTCTAGACATGATTCATTTTTACCACCCAACATTCTGAACCATAAAGAAGTATTGGTCTTATAATAGTTTTATAGAATTTTCCTTTATGTTTCAATGGAATCCTACGATCACAAATCACCCCAACTGCACTTCTCCAGTTCAACCAACCTGCCTTGATTCTATGCATAATATCCTCCTCGATTTCGCTATTGCTCTTAATTATGGAACCTAAATATCTAAAACGATCAACCTTCGGCACCTCCTCGCCTCCAATTTTGACCGCACCACCGTCTCTCCAGGCATTACTAAAATTTCAATGAATGTATTCCGTCTGGCTTCTGCTAACCTTCAAACTTTTAGACTCTAATGCTTCTCTCTATCTTTCTAACTTAGTATTAAGACCTATTCTACTTTCGTCCACTAATACGATGTCATCCGCAAACAACATACTTCAAGGTACTCCATCTTGAATATGTTTTGTGAGTTCATCCATCACTAGATCAAAGAGGTAAGAACTTAAAGATGATCCTTGATGTAAGCTTATATTAATAGGAAATGTACAAGTATTGCCTCCTCCTATTCGAATACTAGTGACTATACCTTCATACATATTCTTAATTACCTCAATGTACACATTGGATACCTATTTCTTTTCTAGCACCCACCACAAAACTTCTCTGGGTACCCTATCATAAGCCTTTTCCAGGTCCACAAAATTTTTAAATCTTGGTTATTTAGCATTATTAGTACCATGTAAATTTAAAAATTATTTATAACATTTATCACAGTGTGAGAGAAGAAGATGATGGTCATCTAAAACTCTCACTTAGATGCACTAGATATATAGAGTTGAATATAACATAATGTACAATTTACTCATGAACTTCTTAATACAATTTTGTTTGCTCGACGAATGAATATTGGAAAGGAAAAATATGAATACACTTGATGTTATATTCAGCATAGAGTTTGATTTTTGAAATGGATTGAAGTCATATTATATCCAATATTCACATATGGCATGAAATAAATGGAATAAACATGGTAAGGAAAGTGTAAACATAATTAACATTATATTTAACACATAACATCTAGCATTTGAAACGAATTAAAGTCATGGTGTATTCATCATACACACATGGCATACATTAAATGGAATTATCATTATGTTTTATTCGACATATAAATGTAACAAAAGATTAGTACGTATTGAATTTAACATGTAAAATGCTTTTATAGTTAATGTTTTATCTCTTGTATGTTGTCAACGATTTTTTGGTAGAATGTTATCCTCTATTTCTTTATCGTGCAAGTGTAATGGGATTACAATTGTATTTATTTAGGATAAGCCCTATAGACAATCTTAGTTGGGCTTATTTATGGTAATATTCTAGTAATTAAATAATAAAAAGGACACCTTGGTATTTCGTATATCAATATGGTATTTACATAACGCCATGCATGTGTAAGTGTTAATATTCTATGGATATTCAATTGAAATATCTAAACCTTGTAATGATATTAAAATGAGTGAGATTGTAGGCATTTGGTAATTGGATATCCTAAATATTCCTGACCGTAAGATTATTAATTGGCACTTAATAATCCAAATAGATTAACTTGTGAGGTCTTTTCTCTGTTGATAATGGTGAATCTCAAATCCATCGGTATGATATATTGTAGCAACCACAAGGGGCTTGTTAAATGTTAACAAGTTCTTGAAAGTTACCATACTTGATCAAGCCCAATCTAAAAAAATAAATAAGAAATGTATAACCTGCAATTTCGAAAGTTGTACCAGGATGTAGTCTATTATTTGTGCACTACACCTGCAGTCTTGGAGATACCTTGCGCATCCGTGGATGTGCAAGGGTGGGTTGCCTATTTATATGCAGTCCACCCACCTCCCCATAGAGATTCAGTTTTCCAATCCCCCAACTCGGGGTTTCACGCCATTTTCACCCATTAAACTCTTCTGAAACTACCACCCTTACAAAACTCCCTCATATAATAAAAAAAAAAATGAACGAAAGAATCGAAAAAGACCCCACTCCCGACACCGAGCGTTTATTCATTTTTATCCAAGATAAGTTCATATACTTGGAACTTTTCTCCTTTGAGTTTATTTTTATCCCTAAAGATTCTTAATTAAAGGACATTTAACCTTAATCATCACTAAAAATTAATTAGTCTTCTTACGATAATTAAATAGATGGGACGCTTTGTAGATTTGATGAAATACCATAAGGATACAAATAACACTTTAGTAGTCAAGATCTATTTGTGGACTCGATGAAATGCCACTAAACAAAAATAAAAAAGTTGAATTGTTTCTTTATTGCTATAAGGGAATTAAATTTTCTTATTTATTTATTTTATACATTTTGTTATATTTTCACCCTTGTAAGCATTGTGGCAAACTCAATGATATAATGGGTTGAAGGAAAAAATTTCATACCATCATTTTGATTCTCCAAATATGCGTGGAACCTTGAGACGGTGGATTTAGGAGATTTCTTCTCCTAACACGTTGCCTTATTGACGTTGCGTTAGTATTATTAGGAGTTAATTGTTAACCACAAGGGTATTTGATGGTTTTGAAAATCTAATTAACTTGAATATTTGGTTAGACTAATGTTATTATTGAATATATGTTTATAGAAAATTAGTCAAGACCAAAGGAGGACCAAGTTAATGAATTAGGAAAACAAGAATCCATGAATGATGAAGATGATATTAATGGAAGACATGATGAAGAACAAATTTTGAATGAAGAATTATTTTGTATTCTAAGGTAAAACAATATTAACATTTATAAACTCTTAATATAACCTAACTAGATTCACTCACTGCACATAAAATGATCTTATATGCACGTATGTGTTTAATTATGTGTTTAGGATTGTTTAAATAATGTTTTAAGAGAGTTTTTACGAAAGAGGTAGTGAGAATCGGTCAACTAATTTTAAAAAATCAGTCAGCCGATTGTAACTGGATTTTGAAATTACGTAAACCTAAAAATGGCTCAAACAGTCAACTGGAAGTATAATTAGACGACCAAAAATTACAGGTTCCCAGAAAATTAAGAAAAAATCAAAATTAGTTCACCGATGGATACATGTTCCTAGAAACCTTAAAACGGTCGACTAATTAGGTAAACTGGTTGACTGATTGATCTTTACAATTGTTAAAATTAGGCTACAAATGGTTGACCGAATGATGGACCAGTCGACCGATTGGCATGAATTTTCAAATTTTCGAAACGTTATTTCTAGATACTTTTGTCTCAATATTTAGGATTAAATATTTTTAAAATTATTTTTAATTGGTCTAAAATGTTTTTACATACCTGGAAATATTTTTTCATTTGAAAATGAGAGTTGTAATGAAAATGTATTTCGGTCCCTAAACTTTCCGATCTCGTAGTCTTATCGGTAAAACTTATTTCTATGATCATTGGGGATGTTATTTGAAATCTATTAGTGCATGAATTTAGACTGGTTTTAAGAGATATTCCTAGTTAAAATAGTTGTTGGAGACTTGGACTCATAAGGAGAGATATTAGAAAATATTTGGGGGGATCCATATGCAAACTAGCCGTCGGAAGTTTGTCTTTCACATTGGCTACTTATAACCTACGTTTTTTTAGAGATTATATAATAATAAAAAAATATCTTTGTGAAAACTTCTTGAACTTTAATCGTTTAAGATATCTAGATATATATATAAAAAGTCTAAAATCATAGTCAGAAAATTGTTTTATTCTTTTGAATATATCTGTGAAAGAAGATTGTCTTAAAAATCGAGTACAATGCTTTCTTATTCAAATCATTCTACTAGAATTCTCGGTGAGATCGTTCTTTATTATACTCTAGATCAATTTGTGATAAATGTGTGTGCTCAATTTTTTGCTTAAAAGTTATCTGAATATCTATTGCATTTTAATATTATTTTCAAAAGATTCATTTAAAATACTTTTGATTTTTTTTTTTTTAAAGAAATCCTTGAATCTTATCATTGAAAATATTTTAGATTAGATAAAAGATATTTGTGATATACTGATTCTGTGTTTAACTGATATAAAATCCTGATTTCTACTTTCACAAGATTCAATTTGATTATTATTGAATCGTGAAAAACACTTTTATCACCTAGATTAGGCCATTAAATGAGTTTATTTCTATTAGCAATGGTAGAAACTCTTTGTTAGAAGAAACTGAAATATTTTGTGTATTTTGTGAGATTGTAGCTAGCTCAAACCTAAGTGTAATTAGTCTAGGTAAGAGTGTGATTAGGTATAAAATGAACTTATCTAATCAAGATTGTAAGAGGTTTGATTCTTACTTATGAAAAAGATCAAAGTGGGGTTTTAGTGGATTGAATTCCCTATGAGAGCTCATGGAAGTAGACGTAAGCAAGAGTAGCCTGTCGAACTACTACAAACTATCTTGTGTCAAGTTTCTCTATCCCTTATTCTTTGTGTGTGCATTAGATATAATGCTTCCATATTTAATCAGATAAAATTAATTAGGAATTAATTAAATTAAAATTTTAAACTAACCAATTCACTCCTTCTCTTGGTTAGATCTTTGGGTCAACATTAATTTTGTTAAAACATCTATCCATGACATCTTCTCGATTCTCATTCCTATAGAATTCGGGAAAATGTCTTAATTGAATTTCTAGGATATAAAGGGACAAACTAAAAAAGAGAATAATAGATATTTTGTTAGAATCATGTAGTTAATATATTAATCATGTATTTTATATCTCTCATCGTTTAGAAACATGTCTAGGATGCTTTTCGCTGCACTTAGTTATCATTCCAAGTTAATGAAACATGTCATTCAATTAATCATATAGAATACTCTTTCATATTGTTTTTATAAAATAAAATCACTTTATTATTTAATTTTACATGCTTAGGACACATAAAATATGCCATCCACATCATTTTCAAAAATTAAATAATTTATCATAGCTTTTACTTACTTAACACACTCCACCACTTACACCTTTCTTTCTCATACTCGTTAATCATATAGATTATGGTAGTTAAAAAATTTCTTTCTCTACACCTAGATTATACCATGTCATTTAGTGTAGAAATTGCGTTCACTATTTTGCACTTACTTTGTATATTATTATAAAAAGCATGTTAGAGTGTATCGTAAAAAAAAATCATATAAAGACTCTCATTTGTATCATGCAAGTTTAGTATCACATGCATTTACATTTTCAACCATAGGATCATTGGATATTTTTTTATTCATTTACGTTTATTTATCCCTTTAAATTAAAGAAATTCATGGATAATATTAATAAATTACCCCTGGGGATCATCCTTGTTAAATCATCAATATTTGATAAGATATCATACTGCGGGAGCATTTCTTAAAATACCAAAAACTTGCCTTGCCATATCTTTACAAAACCAAAAAGATTTTTTTAGGGAAATGTTTTAGAATAAAATAAAACATTTGAGCTTAATTTTTATGGACTTGATTGGATATAGGGTACTCTCTTCGGATGGACGTCTTAGGGGTGCCGAACACCTTCCCCGAGTGTAACGGACCCCCAAGTCTTTCTAAAATGAATGTCTGGCCAGACCGTATTTTTTGGAGTTAAATTTTTACGTAGACTATAATCAAGCACACCATTTAAACTCAATGCTAGGTGGTAACTCATTTTCTGAAATTTTGACTTAAGTTCTTTTATTAAAAAAAAATGCATAAAAAATCCTCTCGTTACTTGTATTTTCAAAATACCTTGAATTCTTTTCATAAAAAAAATCTGGGATAAGTCAATCAATAAGACCAACAAGCAGCAAGTGTCTAATAAGTACCAATTATGTACTACCATCGGATATATCAACTAAAAACACGGTACTAAATGGATTTATAATCAATTATTCATATAAGAGGGTAATCATTTCAAGTAGTTTCTCATGTTTTATCAACGTCCATGAATCTAGAAGTATGTGCTTATATAAATATGATGGACGAATAGTTTATGTTCTCATCTTAATGTATTCAAGCACAGTAAGACCAATATCATGAGATATGAGAACACAAGTGCATCTATTCATTAATGTAAAGCTAGTGACATGAAAATATGTTCTTAAAATTACAAGATCAAGAAGTATAACAAAATATTGAGAGTGCGTATGTGAGGAGGATAAATCTAAGGTAGATGGAACAACTTAGCACTATTTGTCGTAAGCTCGATTCATATACTATTTACATGTCTAGTGTTGTGGAAACTCTTAAGTTACAATATTAGATAATGTTCAAGAATGTTCCAACAAACTGAGATATTTATGAACTTCAATTTCAATTTCTCTTAGAATTTAGCCATATCAAATTTTAGCATTTTGGAGATCATTTTCCACATATTTTTCATACTTTTTCTAGGGAAATTTCACCGCATAATAGCAGGGAATATATGACATGAATTGGTGATCGATAACCAATATAATGGCACACAAACAATGAACAACAGTTTCTCAAATAAGGTCTAACATTCATTTTTCTCAGTAAAAGTTAGCAAATAGAGCATGGAGAAGATTAACACATATTATAAGCACATAGAAGGGTGATGGATATTGGATTATTCAGAGCATATGATGAGGAGAGGTGCATACATAAAATAAGTTATATTAAGCATGTTCAAGTAAATTAAAAGGAGGCATATAAGATATAACATGCATTGGACAACTTGCGATTCTTATGAAGCACATAGTGATATAGTCTCTTTAAGAGTTGGTAGCCCGTTTACCCACATAGCATGTCAACTATCTACCCACATTTAGATATACCAACTATGAAGGAGACAGGGGTTAGAGATACCTTCAACATTTACGAAAGTATATAGCATTTGAGCTTAAGTATAAATGAATTTTCTCGTTGTCATCCGTTCTCCCCTTTTTATTTTTGCTCATGTATTTGTTTAAGGTGTCTTCACTTGGTTTTCAAATGACCTGGTATGAAATTACCTACATCACAACTTTTGTGATCTAGGTACCCTTTTTCTTTGGGTCATCTTTGTTAGCTTAGGCTTACATGGTTTTATTAATAGCATATAGTGGTCATTACGAAAAGCATATCATTTTTCTTAACTTTTTATTTGACAAGTAGTGTGTACTATTTTGAAGATAGAGCGTAGCAAAACTTGTCATTTATTTTTTAATCCTATAAGACCAAGTCATCATTTTCAATAATCTCAAATTTTAATTTAAATTATTTGTGCTTCAAGTTGAGATTCTTTAAATAAGAAGTAGTGTGTACTATTTTGCGGATTAGATATTGTTGGGAATATCTAATCAGGGGTAGCTAGGTTTCAATCTTTTCCAGTAAAGAGATTGAGGTTTGATATTTACCTAAGGCATAAAAATATTATATTACTCTTTTCCGTGAAAAGAAATATGTCACACCCCACATCGGGGCACCCGTCATCTGAGGCTGGGCGTGACGTCGACCTAACGTCACCAGATCAATCCACAAATATTCCAACATACAAATATACGTACACACTCGCACCACTGTAAAATTTCTTCCCTTTAAAATAAATATATACTTGAACCTTCCACGGTTCACGTTCGCCCGACTCACCTCCAACGCGATACAACCTTCGGACTCTCCCTAGTGTCAGTAGTGGACCAACTCCTAGCCATGGTACTTGCAACCAAAAATTTTATCGATGTACTGTCTTCATAATAAAAATATTTTATGGATCAAGTATAAATAACAAATGCCACAGTTCGAAACATAATATTATATAGTCACATACCCGGTTCCACTGTCACCAATGTAAAGAAATAATATATTTAAATCACCCAATACTAATATAGTTTAATCACACACCGTATAGAAATCCAGTTTTCCTGTCACCACTAAAATAAACTCATATATTTAAAACATACATTCCAAGTAGTGAAAGTCAACCAAGCTAATATATAAGTATACACCATTCCAGTTTAAAGTAATATATATATCCAAATAGTTAACAGTATACCAACAAGACACCACACCACCCTCTGACTAGCCATAGGATCATTTTAACCTCACGATCGGAAGTTGCAACGGTACCGTACCCCCCGTAGGATTTGCCTTCTTAACGGGTCACAACAACACTCTGCCGGACTTTGCCTAACAGATAATCAACGCTCTGTAGGACTATGCCTAACAGATAAATAAAGCTCTGCAAGACTATGCCTAGCAGATAAACAACGCTCTGCAGGACTATGCCTAACAGATAATCAACGCTCTGCCAGACTATGGCTAGCAGATAATCAACGCTCTGTCGGACTATGCCTAGCAGATAAACAACACTCCGTAAGACTATGCCTAGCAGATAAACAACGCTCTACCGGACTATACCTAACTAATAATCAACGCTCTGCCGGACTATGCCTAGCAGATAAACAATACTCTGCAGGACTATGCCTAACAGATAATCCACATCCCTTTCCGAGCAATACAGACCCTAAATCTCATATTTCTCATTCCCTGAATTTAATTATGCAGAATTATTATTTACCCTTTTTTGTTACGTTAATATTTCATGTACAACGTTATTAGAAATTAATCGTTCTGAAATTTATTATGATTACGGAAATTTTAACGCTAAAAATTTAATTTAATAAAATTAGTAATTGATTGAAATTTTACCCATTTCTGAATTGTTCAAAATTCACTGTTTTTCTGCATTGATCCTCACCGCTGCGGCTACGCCACAGTAATTCAGCCCACAGTATCTCACCGCCGCGGCGACGGTCGTCTTTCCCGTCTACTCTATTTTCTGCTCAGTTTCCGGACGGCCATTCTCTCTCTCTCCTCACCAGCTCCGGCGACCTCACTCGCTATCCTTCCTCAATGATCAACACACGCACACCACAGCCCCAAACAAGCAACAATTACACGTACACGCACTAATCACCCATGCACACACACCATCCGACCATACGACACACACATACACCCAATCGTCCAACGATCGACGCACGAAATCGACGACAACACACACATACGCACACCCACGGTTGGCAAAACATAGAGCACACATACACACATACACCTGCACAGCACCGTCGGACAAAACACACACCACCGATCAAACAAAAACGACGAACACTGTCGTCGACGACGCCCACCAGCGACACAACAGTAGCGATCAACAGCTCACAAAACACACACACACATAGCGTCTCCGGACTGAACAACAATACACACCCAAACGAAACACACACACATACACAACAATCACACATACCCACACGCCAATCACACACACACATACAGAAAACATACACACAGTAGCAGCGGCGACACTGAATAAGGCACACACACACCGTCACCGTTTGAACAGAGCAGCAAACATACACACCCACATGCCTGATCAACCACACACAACAAAACACATACACAACCACGCCGGAGTAACAGCAACGATCGGAAACCCGCCACCACCGGTGATCCCCAACCGCTCCGATGACCCCCCTCTCTCTCTAGATTTTTCTGAGTTTTTCTTCCTCTTTTCCCCCGTTAATTCTCATGGCATGCATATATATATATATATATATATATATATATATATATATATATATATATATATATATATATATATATATATATATATACATGTAATTAATGGCAGAGAGAGAGAGAAAGGGCGACGTGGCAAGGTAAGCTTCATTTTCAAACCACTAATTACATGCATATATATATATATATATATATACATATATATATATATATATATACATATATATATATATAACTTTTGTTTAATTACTCTATTCTCCCCCTAAATTCCCTTAAATCTTTATTTTAGTCCAACTTTAACAATTTAAGATTTTCTTAAATTGTAATTCCACCCCTAAAATTTTAATTTTATAAATAAATGACAAATTGAATCCCAAAGTGTAAAGTAAATGTTTTTAAATTTGCAATTCGACCCCTAAACTTTTAATTTGAATATAAATAACACATTTCTACCCCATATTTTTCTAAATGCTCTAAAATGCAACTAAAATTATGTATATGCTAAAGTTAGGGTCTTACAACCCTTCCCTCCTAAAGAAATTTCATCCCAAAATTTTATTACCTTAATCGAACAAGTGCGGGTATCTTTTCCTCATCTCATCCTCTCGCTCCCACATTGCCTCTTCCACTGCGTGACTGTGCCATAACACTTTGACTAATGTGATCGTTTTCGTCCACAACACCTGGTCCTTACGGCTTAGGATTTGGACTGGCTCCTCAATGTATATCAAATCTTCTTCTAATTCTATCGGTTGCGAAGTCAACACATGCGAAGGATCTGACACATTTTCGGAGCATCGATATATGAAAAACGTCGTGTCGTCGAGACAACTCTAGCGGTAAAGCAAGTCTATAAGCTGTCGTGCCAACTCGATCTAAAATTTCATATGGTCTGATGTACCCTTGGACTTAACTTCCCTTTCTTTCCAAACCTCATTATGCCCTTCCACAGAGAAATACACAAAAACACCTGATCCCCCACTTCGAATTCCAACTCCCGCCGGCACTTGTCTGTATAACTCTTTTGTCAACTCTGAGCAATTTTTAATTTTTCCCGAATCACCTTGACTTTGTCTGCTGTCATCTGGGCTATGTCCGACATCAACAATTTTCTTTCCCCTACCTTAGTCCAACAGACAGGGGTTCTGCATCTCCTACCATACAACACTTCATACGGGGCCATCTTGATTGCCGAATGGTAGCTGTTGTTGTAGGCAAATTCCATCAACGACAAATGATCATCCTAGCTACCAGGAAATTCTAGAACACATCCCCTAAACATATCTTCCAACGTCTGATTCATACACTCTGATTATCCATTTGTCTGAGGATGGAAAGCGGTGCTAAATTTCAGCTTGGTACCCAAAGCAGTTTGGAGACTCGGCCAAAACCTCGAAGTAAATCTCAGATCTCTATCCGATACTATGAAAACCGGTGTGCCATGAAACCTAACAATCTCATCAATATATAGTTAGGCATACTTATCAATAGAGTATGTTGCCTTTACGGCTAGAAAATGAGCAAACTTGGTAAGCCTATCAATGATCACCCAGATTGAATTATGCCCCTTTTGAGTACGGGGTAATACTGAAACGAAATCCATCATGATATGCTTCCACTTCCACTCTAGAATAGGTAGAAGTTACAACAACCCACTTGAACGTTGGTGCTAAATCTTAACTTGCTGACAAACTAGACACCTGACAACAAATTCTGCGATTTCCCATTTCATCTCGATCCACCAACAATGTTCTCGTAAATCGCGATATATTTTAATACTGCCTAGATACATTGCGTACGTTGAGCTATGCGCTTCCTCCAAGATATCCCTTTTTTCAAATTGACGTCATCCGGCACACACGGTCTGTTTCCAACCATCAAAGCTTCATAAAAAATCATGACATGATAGTCAACTCTGCGCCCATTTTTCACTTCATCTCGAATCCTCTCCAATTGAACGTCTGACTTTTGTGCGTCAATAATACGGTCAACCAATGTCGGCCTCAAGGTCAAAGTCGCAACCAACGCTGCCCTTAGACCAACGGCTAGTTAAACTCACAAAGATATCAACTCGGTATACAGATCAGTATGAATTACTTGAATGTGTGCGATCGAACCCGCCGATTTTAGACTCAACGTATTTGCTACAACATTAGCCTTCCTTGGATGATAGTGGATGGTACAATCGTAATATTTAATCAATTCTATCCAATCCCTTTGCCTCAGATTTAGCTCATTTTGAGTAAACAAATATTTCAAACTCTAGTAGTGGGTGTATATTTCACAAGTTTCGCCATACAGGTAGTGCCTCTAAATCTTCAAGGCGAACACAATCGCTGCCAATTCCAAATCATGTGTCGGATAATTACGCTCATGATTCTTCAATTGCCGAGATGCATATGCGATTACATGACCATGCTGTATCAGTACACATCCCAGCCCTTGATGTGACGCATCGCTATAAATCAGAAAACTACACCCTTCTGTCAGGAGAGACAGTATTGGCGCCGATATCAACCTTCTTTTCAGCTCTTGGAAACTCTGCTCACATTTGTCAGTCCACTCAAATTTTGATTCATTGCGGGTCAATCGAATCAACAGGGCTGCTATAATAGAAAATTCCTGCACAAACCGTCGATAGTAACCCACCAAACCTAAAAAGCTTCGAACTTCAGTCACATTTTTCGATCTTTCGCATTGGATAATAGCTTCAATTTTCTTTGGGTTCACCTGAATACCATCTTCTGAAATAACATATCCCAAAAATACCACATGATCTAACCAAAATTCACATTTACTGAATTTCGCATACAACCGCTTCTCACGTAACGTCTGCAACACAATCTGGAGATGCTCTGCATGCTCTTTTCTACTTTGGGAATACATCAATATATCGTCAATGAATACGATAATAAATTGGTTGAGATAAGGTTGGAAGATCCGATTAATCAAATCCATGAAAACAACAGGGGCATTTGTCAATCCGAAGGGCATAACCAAAAATTCATAGTATCCATATCTCGTACGGAACGTTGTTTTCACTACGTCACTGTCTTTGACTTTCAATTGGTGATACCCCGATCGAAGAACTATTTTGAAAAATACTTTAGCCTTCTAGAGCTGGTCGAACAAATCATCAATTCTAGACAACGGATATTTGTTATGAACCATCACCCTATTCAGCTGCCGATAATCGATACACATTCTCAACGTGCCATCCTTCTTCTTCACAAACAACACTGGGGCTCCCCATGGGGAAACACTGGGTCTGATAAACCCACGGTCTAGGAAATTTTGCAACTACACTTTCAATTCCTTCAGCTCGGTAGATGCCATACGATAGGATGAAATCGATATAGGAGCAGTTCCTGGAAGTGACTCAATAATAAATTCTATTCCCTTATCCATTGGGAACCCTGGCAATTCTTTAGAAAAAACATCAGGAAAAATTCCTGACATCCCTTCTTTCATAACTTCCTGACCTCCAAGACTGGAATCAAGCTGATTAGGGTAATGGTTCTATTTCCCAATAATACAAACTCTGTCTTGCCTAAGATTCAGAAAGTAACTTCTTCTTCTTCTTATTTTTTTTTTTTTTTTTTTTTTTAACAATCTATCATAGCATGATAACCGGATAACAAATTCATACCCAGTATCACCTCAAAATCGTGAATACTCAAGGGTAGTAGATCCACCAACTACTCATTATCACCCATACAGAACAGGCTATATTTACATACACTAACTATCAACACGAACTCCCAGTTCTCGGTTCCTTCCTACACATCATTCTCTATTGATTTCGTTGTGTTTATTAATTCCGTATAACTTTTAATTTTTTCCTACCCGTCAACCTAAAACATATTGCGAAATTAAATCCTTTCAGGAATCGTCTACATCTTGCTTCTTCCGTTTTCACCAAATTAGGAGCAAATCTGAACTAAACATCGAATTTGATTTCATAAAATAGAATGGTTATTTTCTCCTGTTTCAATAAGATGAATTCTTCCTCCAATAAAATTACAACATTTCCCCTTAGTATTGCTTAGAAGGCAAATTTTTTATGCACCCCCTTGGATGCCGTATGCTAGGATAGAATCCAGACATCAAGTAATACAAATATAATTCCTTATCAATTATAATTTAGTATTTACAACCACTAGAACCCCCCACGATCGTGATCCATCCATTACCACTACCAACAGCACTATCCAATCCACTACCTAGTGGTATCACCACTTCATGTCACCCACTAATAGCCAACAAAACAAATAATAATGTATGATGCCAATGTACTATCTAATGCAATACAATACTATCACTCACGTGCCGAACTCACTTGTTAACACCCTATCTCATGGTCCACCACTAGCTCGATGCTACCTATCGATATCTTATCTCATGGTCCACCACTAGCTCGACAACTGACATATCTACAGAACCTATAACCTAAGCTCCGATAGCATAAATGTCACACCCCACCCCAGGGCACCCATCATCCGAGGCCGGGCGTGACGTCGACCTGACGTCACCAGACCAATCCACGAATATCCCAACATACAAATATACGTACACACTCGCACTACTGTAAAATTCCTTCCCTTTAAAATAAATATATACCTAAACCTTCCACGGTTCACATTTAACCGACTCACCTCCAACACGATACAACCTTCGGACTCTCCCCAGTGCTAGTAGTGGACCAACTCCTAACCACGGTACCTGCAACCAAATTTTTTATTGGTGTACTGTCTTCATAAAAAACGTTTTATGGATCAAGTATAAATAATAAATGCCACAGTTCGAAACATAATACTATATAGTCACATATCCGGTTCCACTACCACCAATGTAAAGAAATAATGTATTTAAAACACCCAATACTAATATAGTTTAATCACACACCATATGGAAATCCAGTTTCCCTGTCACCATTGAAATAAACTCATATATTTAAAACACACATTCCAAGTGGTAAAAGTTAACCAAGCTAATATATAAGTATACACCATTCCAGTTTAAAGTAATATATATATATATATCCAAATAGTTCATCGTATACCAACAATACACCATACCACCCTCCGACTAGCCATAAGATCGTTTTAACCTCACGATCGGGCGTTGCAATGGTACCGTACCCCCCGTAGGATTTGACTTCCTAACGGGTCACAACAACGCTCTGTCGGACTTTGCCTAGCAGATAATCAACGCTCTGCAAGACTATGCCTAGCAGATAAACAACGCTCTATAGGACTATGCCTAGCAGATAAATAATGTTCTACAGGACTATGCCTAGCAGATAATCAACGCTCTGCCGTACTATACCTAGCAAATAATCAACGCTCTAACGGACTATGCCTAGCAGATAAACAACGCTCTGCCGGACTATGACTAACAGATAAACAACGCTTTGCAGGACTATGCCTAGCAGATAATCAACGCTCTGTCGGACTATGCCTAACAGATAAACAACACTCTGCAGGACTATGCCAAACAGATAATCCACATCCCTTTTCGGAAGAAATACTATGGCATAATTGGACCAAACATCAATTTTCACCTCAAAAACAAACAACTCGGTCCACAATCATTTTTCCATCCTTTTAGAAACCAACTAGATTTAATAAATCATTTTTCACCCTTTTAAGACCAATGTAATCCACAAAATAGTTTTTCACAAACACCCCAAACCGCTTTATCCATATAAGTTGCAAATTCATCCAATTTTAAATAAACACATTTTTCATAATATATACGAAAATACAATTTGTAATTTACGTAGAAGACAGTACACTCACCTTGTTTTTCACACTGCAAAAATTTCACTGCCCAAAACCTACTGGGACGCTGGCGCCGGTGAACCTAATAACGATAGGCCTAAATTAATATTTTACTTTGAAATGACCTAACATGCAATGCAGGCCCTAAATCTCATATTTCTCATTCCCTGAATTTAATTATGTAGAATTATTATTTACCCATCTCCGTTACATTAATACTTCATGACCAACGTTATTAAAAATTAATCGTTCCGAAATTTATTATGATTACGAAAATTTTAACGCTAAAAAATTAATTTAATGAAATTAGTAATTGATTGAAATTTTACCCATTTCTGAATTGTTCAAAATTCACTGTTTTTCTGCATTGATCCTTACCTCCACGGCGACGATCTCACCACTGCGGCTACGCCACAGTAATTCAGACCACAGTATCTCACCGCCGTGGCGACGGTCGTCTTCCATGTCTGCTCTATTTTCTACTCAGTTTTCGGACGGCCATTCTCTCTCTCTCTCCTCACCAGCCCCGGCGACCTCACTTGCTGTCCTTCCCCAATGATCAGCACACGCACACCACAGCCCCTAAACAAGCAACAATTACATGTGCACATATTGATCACCCATGCACACACACCATCCGACCATACTATACACACATGCACCCAATCATCCGACGATTGACGCACGAAATCGATAATGACACACACATACGCACACCTACGATTGGCAAAAAATAGAGCACACATACACACATACACCTGCACAGCACCGTCGTACAAAACACACACCACTGATCAAACAAAACCGACGAACACTGCTGGCGACGACGCCCACCAATGACACAACAGCGGTGATCAACAGCTCACAAAATACACACGCACACAGCGCCTCCGGACTGAACAATAATACGCACCCAAACGAAACACACACACATACACAACAATCACACATACCCATACGCCGATCACACACACACATACAGAAAACATACATACAGTAGCAGTGGCGACACTGAACAAAGCGCACACACACCATCACCGTTTGAACAGAGCAGCAAACATACACACCCACATACCTGATCAACCACACACAACAAAACACACACACAACCACGCCGGAGTAACAACAACGATGGAAACCCGCCACCATCGGTGATCCCCAACCGCTCAGATGACCCCCCCTCTCTCTCTAGATTTTTCTGAGTTTTTCTTCCTCTTTTTCCCCGTTAATTCTCATGGCATATATATATATATATATATAACTTTTGTTTAATTACTCTATTCTCCCCCTAAATTCCCTTAAATCTTCATTTTAGTCCAATTTTAACAATTTAAGATTTTTTTAAATTGTAATTCCACCCCTAAAATTTTAATTTTACAAATAAACGACAAATTGAATCCCAAAGTGTAGAGTAAATGTTTTTAAATTTGCAAATCGACCCCTAAAATTTTAATTTGAATATTAAATAACACATTTCTACCCTATATTTTTCTAAATGCTCTAAAATCCAACTAAAATTATGTATATGCTAAAGTTAGGGTCTTACAAGATAGGAGTTAATTCATCTTGAATAGAATTAGTTTGTGTGATTTGTAATGGTTCCATCCTTACCGGTGAAAATGATACTTGGAGTGATTTTGGTGAGGTTTGATTCTTAGCCTAAGTATAAAAGAATTAGGTTAATCTTTAGCCTGTTAAAAAGATAGAGGTTCTTCCTTAGATTGTAAAAAGAAAAATTTTAAAGGTTGATCCTGAGTATGTGAAAAGAATCATTGTGTAAAGGTTTGGTTCCTACCTGTTTAAAGGAATCTTAGCGGTTTAGAGGGTGCGACTCTCTGTGGGGCTCGGAAGACTGAATTAGCCAAGAGTAACTTGGTGAATTAGTATACATCGTGGTGTGTTGCATTCTTACTTTATTTATTTTTTGTTGTTTGAGTGTGCACCTAATTTATATAACACTTATCCACTGCCATATAGAGATAATAATTAATTTAGGATTAAATTAATTATTTAAATTTTTAAGTGTTAAAAGATAGATATTTGCTTAAATTTTTATAACTACCCAATTTACTTCCCCTCTTGGGTAGATTACTGGGCCAAAAGTAATAATACAAAAATATTCAATTAAATTCAATTCAATTAAAGAAAATAATATAAAAGACGAAATCTAATATACGAAAATTGTGGACATTAAATTTATGAAAATTACAAAAATAATATATGCATATTAAATTTAGTAATAATACTAAAATATTAACTTAATACAAATTAAATTAAAGAAATAATATAAACAAAGAAATATAATATATAAAAACTATGAACATTAAATGTACGAAAATTATAAAAATAATATATGAACATTTAATTTAATAATAATATAGAAATATTAAATTAAAGAAATAATATAAAATAGAAAATATAATATACAAAAATTATGCACATTAAATTTACGAAATAATATAGAAATAATATATGCACATTAAATTTAATAATAATACTAAAACATTAATTTTACAAAAATTAAATTAAAAAAAATAATATAAAAGAAGAAATATAATATGTGTAATATAATATATAAAAATTATTGACATTAAATTTATGAACATTATAGAAATATAATATACATAATTTATGAACTTTAAATTTACAGAAATTATAGAAACAATACATGAACATTAAATTTAGTAACATTACTCAAACATTAAATTTACAGAAATTAAATTAAATAAATAATATAAAAGTGAAAATATAATAACAAAAATTATAGACATTAAATTTACAAATATTATAGAAATAGTATATGGACATTAAATTCAATAATAATATTAAAAAGATTAAATTTATGAAAATTATAGAAATAATATATGAGTATTAAATTTAGTAATAATACTAAAATATTAAATTTATAATAAATTGAAGAAATACTATTAAATTAAGTTTTATTTTTTTGCACTCGTGCTTGCCAGTATGGGTGATGTGAAAACTTCAATCATTTTAACACAAAATCAATTTTATATACTTTATCATCTAGATGTATAGATGTGATAAATATAAGCAACTTCTAAATGTCTAAGTGTGCATATAAGTAAATTAAGCATACCACCAACCATGGAGATACATAAAGTGTCTAGACAAATAAGATGGAACATGTAAAACATGATCAAAACTTTTCCAATTAGGCACGTAATAAGCATGTTCCAAGATTTAAACAATTCAACGCAAGTAATGCATAATGGAATGAACTCACCCAGTGTAATAGTAATGATTAGGTCGTTGCAACTTCCAGGATGACCAATTTTTTGCTTTTTCAATTCCCTTACGATCTCAGAGCATCACAAGATTGGGCTTGAAATACATACTCTAGGTTTTGGCATTTATAGGATCATACTCTTAATTTTGTAGTGTTTTATCATACTATATCACTCATTTACGAACTAAGATACGTCTCTAAAGGATGATATACATATATCATTTAAGTTCAGACCCTCATCCTTGTCAAATTTGTGCAATTAAGGGGGGTTTAAATATTGTTAGTCAAGATAGTAATTGTTGCACCAAATCTGAGATCAAAAGATTGTTAATCCGTTCTAATTAATTAATTGAAAGTTAGATGCATGTAATATAATCTATAATGTTAATTTCTAACATTCTAATTTGATTAATTTAGGTAAAAATCTGTTGGGAGACAAGGTGCATCAAGAAAGGCTTAAATTTAGAATTAAAAAAAATGGAAACATTTAAACATCTTATTTGCCCTTTGATTTTGATTCATACTTCATAATTCTTGATTCAAATGATAGAAAATATATTTAATTGAAGATTAACATCATCAAGAAATAATTTGGTATTCAAAATAAGGTCAAATTTGATTTTTTTTTTTCCCTTAATGTATACAAACAAATCCTATAAATCGGTTTATTGGTTTGGTTAATTTGACTAAAATTGATTATACTAAAACCCCTTGCAAGTAATTACGCAATAAGTCAATTTTGTTTTGTTCTTTGGGTAATTAAATTACACAACGATGATCGCTTATTTTAAAACTTCAAAATGACATATCAATTATATGTTTTGCATAAAAGGAATATAATTCGTGTTGAATTTAATAAATTAAGTTGTTTTATGAAATTTAAAATTAGTTATTCATGGGTTTGTTGAATTTAATAATTTGTGTGAAATTCAACATGGTCAGTTAATTAATAATTTTTGACATACCAATTATTACTGTATTAAATTCAACAAGGTCATTTAATTAGGAAATTTTATAATCATTTAATAATGTGACATACTCTAAATACGGGTTAAATATGTTTCAAAATATCTTTCATAAAGAAGAGACAATTACGAATTATAATTTCATCAATCATCGCTTAATATAATCATAAATAACTTCATTTCAATTACTCTTTTACTTGATTTAATTACAAACACATTTATTCTAAATAATATATTCAAAATGAAATATCCATTCATTTAATAACGTGACATGCTCTAAATACTAGTTAAATATGTAGCAAAAATATCTTCAGTAATAGAGGGACAATTACCAATTATAATTTATAATATTTTTTTATTTTTTTTTAGTATTTAATCCTAAACGTAGGTTTTATGTAGTGTTCATGTTGAATTCAACGTTGTGATATCATTTTGATTAATTGTTTATGTTGAATTCAACATTATGATAGCGTTTTAATATGTCCATATTGAATTCAACAAAATTATAAAAATGTTTTTTAATATTGATAAACAACTTTAACATATTGAATTCAACATGAATTATTTTTTCTTGATCCAAAAAATACGATTGAGATTTCATTTTAAAGTCTTAAAACATGCGATTATTGCTGTATAATTGCATGATGAAAAAGCGAAAAAACCGGGAAATATTTGATTATTTATAAGGGTATTTTTCCTCGAATATATATGGCAACTTATCCTTATTTTTTTGGAATATATCTATAATATTGACCTATCCAAAAATGGTTGTTTATTGAAAAGTCATTGGGATGATACCAAATTAGGATCTTTGGGTAAAAGCTCAGCAAAGAATAGTAGTTTCAAGGTTTAGGGTTTGGACCTTGCATTTTCATTCCTAAATCTTGGACTTTTTTTATTTATTTTTTGAGGTTTTTTCACTTTGCAATCCTGACATTTTGGGAAAATCCTACTTTAACCCCTATAATTTTAATTTAAACACATTAAATCCAAATCGTATCAAGTTAGTCCAAATTAATAACTCTTTTATTTTTCTTATAATGCAAATGAGCCACATGTCAGATACAAAATCATCCACATAGATGAATTCCGTCATAAAAAATAACGGAAAGACTGACTTGACACAATCTAGATACTTCAGAGTTTAATGTGTTCAAATTGAAAGGACATTGATTAAAGTATAATTTGTCTAAAACTTTAGGGGTGCAAAGTGAAAAGAACTCTTATTTTTCATTAAACTAGTATTTTGTGATTAACTTGTACTTTTTATTTTTTTTTAAATTGACATGACATGGGGGAACTAGGGATTTGACTTTAAAGAACGAGGTCTTCTCAATTTATTATCCGTCAATGACTAAGAACAAAGTATAAGAACAAAGTATATGATGTTTTCATTTTAGGTAGTTTAATGTATGTTGTACATAATATTCACAATAATTGAATATCACAAAGTAAATTATGAGTAAAGATGGGGAGGAGAAGATAGATTAGGTATTCCAAGACTTATAACTTAGTGAATATGTATCTATCTTTTTTGTGAAAAATCTAGAGTTACTCCTATCTCAACATATGTATAAAATAATAATAATAATAATAATAATAATAAATAAATAAATAAATAACTACTGTAATAATTTAGGGTAATTAATTTTTTAGTTCTCTGTAAAGACCCAATAAAAAAATCAGACCCCCTGACATGAACAATTAAGGTGGCGTTTAGTAATCGTTTCTGTTTCCATTCTAACAGTGGGATGGAAATGAGATAGATGAGATGAGAATTTTGTTTCCTTCTTTGAAGTAAAATCGCGTTTAGTAATGATATATATTTATTTATTTTTGGGAAGAGAATCGCGTTTGGTAACGATTTTATCCTAAAATCAAATTTTATTTTTTTTGAGATTTTATTTTTTTTGTTTTGGCCGGACGGCGGCGGTAGCGGCGACGACGACGGTGATGGTGGCAGCGACGATTGGTGGGTGACGGCGATGGCGACGGTGACTGACGGGTGGGTGACGGTGGCGGACGGTCGGAGGTGACTGGCGACGGTCGCCGGAGATGGCCGTCGGCCGGTACAAATATTGGAAATGGAATGGGAATAATGAGAAACAATTTTTTTTTTTATTTCTCATTTCTTAAGGAAAAAAATAGGCACAATTCCTAAATAGGAATGAAATGGAAACAAGAACAAAAATTATTAAACACTATTTCCAAACAGAATTTCCAAAAATCTAAGAATGAAATAAGAATTTTTGGAATGGAAACAGTTACCAAACGGGGCCTAAGTTTTGAGACCCCACAAACCTTTTAGAAAAAAAATCATTCATTATGGCCCCCCTATTAACATTTATTTACAAGTCTGTCATTCTGTTATTATGCAATAAGACAAATCTGGACAATAAAGAGTATTAATGTTAACGTAAACTTGTTCAAGTAAATACCACTTACCTATATTACAATATTACATTGGGAATTGATGTTAACATTGTTGCATCCATTTTTTTTTGCAAGTTAACGCATCATCTCTCAATCTGTCTATTTTGTGCATTACGTTAACGTTAACTCATTTTACCACTAGACGTGTTGTATATTTTTTCTCTTAAATATTTAGCGTATTTTGTGTGTATTTACGTTAATGCATCTTGTTCATTTGTGTGTGTTAATGTTAATACATTTTTTTTTTTTTTTTGTTTCATATTATCGTTTCTTTCATTATTTATTTTGTGTGCATTAACGTTAACCTATTTAGGTAAGTTTGCGTTAACGTTAATGCATTTAATGTTGTCCAAAAAATATGTGAAATAAAAATTACTCACAATACAGGTAAATTTAGTTGTATTAACGTTAACGCAGTTACAACCCAGTACATTACTCAATTACATTAACGTTAACGCGATTATAACCCAACATATTTAACTTAATTGCGCTAACATTAACACAATTACAACCCAACATACTTAAATTAATTGCATTAATATTAACGCAATTACAAACCCAATAAATTAAACTTAGTTGCATTAACATTCAACATAATTACAATCCAGCCATTAACGCCTTTTTTTTTTTTTTTGCAAGGTAACGCATCATTTTCCAATTTATCTGTTTTATGCATTACGTTAACGTTAACTCATTTTACCACCAGACGTGTTGTATATTTTTTCTCTTAAATATTTAGCGTATTGTGTGTGTATTTACGTTAATACATCTTGTTCATTTATGTGTGTATTAACGTTAATGCATTTTTTATTTTATTTTTTTGTGTGTTTCACATTATCGTCTTTTTCATTATTTGTTTTGTGTGCATTTAATGCATTTGGATGAGTTTGCGTTAATGTTAATGCACATTTTGTTATCTCTCTTTGTAGTAAACGTTAATCCATTTAATGTTGTCCAAAAAATGTGTGAAATAAAAATCACTCACAACACATACAAACTTAGTTGCATTAACGTTAACAAAATTACAACTCATCACATTAACTTAATTACGTTAACATTAACACAATTACAACCCAGTACATTTTTAACTTAATTGCGTTAACGTTAACACAATTACAACCCATATACTTAACTTAATTGCGTTAACGTTAACGCAATTACAAACCAAATACATTTAACTTACGTTAACATAAAAAAATACACATTTTTGGGGTCTAATCTGTGTTAACGTTAACACGTCAAAACATTGTCCAGAAAAACACGTGTGCAAAAATAAAAAATGGTGTGCGTTAACGTTAATGAACATTTTCACCTCACCGCCGAATCAAACATCAACACCGGTGTTAACGTTAACTTTAAATCTGGCTGGTGGTCGGCGGTAGTTGCCGGATCTGGCTAGTGGTGATCGACGGTTGTCCGAATAAAAAATGAACATCACCACCCCAATAAAACACCACCAACATGAACAACACCGCTAAATCAAACATCAAACCCAGAAAAAAAGAGTGAGAGAGGTCCAAATCTGGCTAGTGGTCGGCGGTGGTTGCCGGATCTGGCTAGTGGTGGCTGATGGTTGTCAGAAACGAAGATCAACACTGCCATCAACATTCGCCGAATTGAACATCAACACCACCGAAAAACACCACAAAAACGAACAACATCCATAACTAATAATAATCAGATAGAAATATGTGCATATATAGAGAGAGAAATATATATATATATATATATATATATATATAGAGAGAGAGAGAGAGAGAGAAGTACCTGCCGCCACCACCATCCACCACCACCACTTCAAAAATTATACAAAAAACCCACAACTTCAAAACACATAGTGAAAATCGTGAAAACCACCACTTCAAAATTATACAAGAAACCCACAAAACCAAAATACCCACAAATCCAAAACAAAATCGTGAATCGAAGCTCCCAAATCATTATCAAAACCTCCAAAATCACCAACCCTTTTCATCTCTCTGCATACCCACTTGCATTCAGCGATCTCTTTCTCAACCAATTTACACATTTCACCCCCCAACTTGCATTTTTTCTTCAATACTGTACATCTACTCTCAATCCTCTATCTATTTTCATTACACAATTTGGGTTGATCATGATTTTCAAGCTCCCCCAACAATGTCCTCCTTGAATTTGAACAAGCCAACCTTGAATCTTCTTCTGTTGCATGTAATAACATTCATATGGAGATGATTTAGATCAAGAATCACTAACATGGTTGAGGTTTTAAGTTGGAAATTGTAAATTTCAGATACATTTTGAAGAAACAAACATGTGAATTGAACCTCTAGACTGGTTGGGAACTCTCCAAGATCGAGAACAGAAATACCCACTTCAAAATTATACAAGAAACCCACAAAATCAAAATACCCACAAATGCAAAACAAAATCGTGAAATCTGGAACCCTAGAGATCGTGAAATCGAAACCCTAGAAATCATGAAATCTCGACCATGGTGAAAAGAGAGAGAAGAAGAGAGACAAAAACGGTTGCTTCGGTGGTGGGGTCTAGCGGCGATGGCGTACGGTGGTGGGATCTAGCGGCGATGGCGTTTGGTGGAGACCCGACGCCGCGCGATCGACCACCAACCTCTTCGGAGTTTGGAGATCCCGTCGACGCCCACCCACTGGTTCAAGCCTTCCTTCTTCCTCGACCAGGGTTTCGACTCCATTTCTTACGCCGTTCTCCGGACCTTCGGAGCTCCATTCCCATCTCTCCTCCCTCAAGCACGAGCTCGTGGCACCGTTGAGGACCGACGGCTGAACGGCCGACCAGATCTTGTTTTTTGTTGGCCAATCCGGCCGGTGACGGTGACGAGAGAGAGAGCTTGCTAACGACCGCGCAAGAAATTTGGCCGCCTCACCTTCACCGATTTTAGAGAGAGAGAGAAAATCGTGATGTTAGGTTTAGAGAGAGAGTGATCCTTTAGAGTGAGAGACAGGATTGATGATATTTGAGAGAAATAAAATGTGAACAAGGATTGTAGAGTGATATAAGTAAGATAGAAATAACGTTAACGTAAATGATTAACGTAAATAAGAAAGAGGAATATATGTATTTTTTTACGTTCTATTTTGTCTAATTTAAAAATTAAAAAATTAATTAATTGTACTGTTTTGTTTAAATTCTAACCAAATATATGAAAAAGGTGTTATATAATGAAAAACTCAATAATTTAAGGAGAAGGGGGAAAAGAGCAGTTGGCAGTGGTTGGTTTCTCTTTGGAAATCATGCATGTCACCTGGTAGCTTGAGCACGTAAAAAGCCAGTCTCTCTCATCTCCTTTATAAGCTGTCACTGTCCAGCTTCATCTCTCTCTCTCTCTCTCTCTCTGTCTCTATATATATATATATATATTAATAGTAATATATAGGAATATAAATTATATTCTTATCTTTAAAACTCCCAATTTGATGCTTATTTAGCTGTTTCTCCGGGTACCCATTCGGTGAAGTTGGCCGTTCCTCGTAGAATTCAAAGCAAGTGTTTAATTCCTTTAAGGGTTCTATCAATATACCAATTTTAGGGGGGTGGGACTGTTCGGAAACCCTATTTCGCAAGTTGGGTTTATGTCTAATTCGAGTAGAATTTGATGCTCTTTTGTCTTTTTCGGCTACCCATCTGAGAGTATCTCGAAAGGGTCTCATCATTTGCCCCCATTTTTGGGTTCTTGGCTAGTTATTCAAAGCTTTCATTTCTTCAAATTGGTATGTTATCCATATTTGGGTATTCTTGGAATCCCTTTCCGTTTTTATAGCTGGAGCTTAGATTCATCCTCCATTTTGGGTTCAAATGGAGAGGTTTTCACCAAGTTTTAGATTTTATTTCTGTTGCTTAGCTATTGCCATTTATTTTTAGTTACATATGTTGGGGGAAATAAGCTAGATATCCGGCAATTGGGGCTACTTTATGCTCTCCTGGATGAGTTTTTGAAAAAACAAGGTGTAAGTAGATTTTATGCCTGGCGAAGTGGATTTTCTCTTTTCTTTTGTCTATAGGATGCTGGAATGAGAATAAAGCTGCCAAAATTGCTTGTTCTAAATTTGGTCAAAAACCCAATTTGCCCTTACTCATGTTCTTCCTTCTGTTCAATAGAAATCAACCCCTGCTTTGTGTTTAGTTGTCAAATTGGCTTTTTCTTGGAGGGGGTTGAGAAAATGGATAATGAAGGTATTGTAGATGTCGGTTTTCAAAATTGAGGCAATAAAGGTGTTCTAAATTGCCCGTCTTCAGGAATTGATTCTGGTTGGGATCAGATTGTTTCACTATCCCAGGGCGAAAACTTGGATTTTTCTTCGGTTCTTCCTTTGAGTGAACTCGCTAATCCATCTTATCAGTTTCATTATCCATCCGATTTGACTCTCGTTGACATGGTCAGTCCCCTTGGCGTTCCTGATTGTGGGCAGATTACAACCACTGAAAGCCCTTCAAATTATCCTCGAAATAACAGCCAAAATTTTGGGGATCAAGCTTCAACTGATGGAAAGAGGAAAAGAAATGCACCCAATACCCGTTTTCGATCGAATGCCAGTAATGTAAATTGTCTTATAATTTAACATAATCTCTATCGAATATTGAATGTGGCGTTTGTTTAGTGTTTGTGCTCATTCATTTTTTGTTTTGTTCCCATGAATTTGTTCTAAAGATACAGATTTCGTTTTTGTTCCCAGAAAATAAAGATATTTTGTTTTTGCTCCCATGTTTCTGAACACTAAACAAACACCACCTTAGCTTGTAATTTATTTTTGATTCAATGTTATTCGATTTAGAATGGAGAAGGGAATAGCTTGGATGAGAGGAAGCAGAACATAAGCACAAATAAGCAAATGGGGAAGCAAGTTAAAGAAAACTCGAATAGTGGGGAAGCTTCTAAAGAAGATTACATTCATGTGAGGGCGAAACTAGGAAGCACGGACACGCGACACGACACGGACACGGACACGGCGATACCACAATTTTTCAAAAACCTCGACACGGACACGGTGGGGACACGTCTGTAGCATAACTAACGAAATACATTTACACATAACTAGTAAGTAAATTCATTCCACAAAACACATCAAGTTAATCATTCCACAAAAAAACATCAAGTTAAAAATATTCTTACAAAATAATTCCAAAAATAAAAAATATCACTCGAGATCAATTGGTTGATTGTCATCTTTGCACCCGTCATCAGTGAATAAGACTGCCTCAAAATCCGGTTCATCAAGGGACAAATTAGCAACCAAAAGAAGCCCAATACCATCTATTTGATCAAAAGCATCCCCTCCAATATCCCACATCAAATGTAAACAACCCATTTTACATTCATGAATATAATCAACATTTTAGATTAATGGTTGATCCTTAAGCCCATGTTGCACGGATGATCCTAAAATAACACTATAACAGACTTTCAAGTTTCAACAGTGGATTTTATCAAATGATTATCTTTAATCAATAAACAATAAACAGACCGATAAAGAGATCCACGAAGCCATGAACAAAAATTGAATAAAACAAGAACAAAAATTGAATGAAACACATAATATAAACATTATAAACAGAAACGAGAACATAAATGAAACAAATAAACAATAAACAGAACAATAAAGAGAAAGAGGAACAAACCGAAGCAGGAACAAAAATCAAACAGAGCAAAGTAATAAGCCGAAGCAGGAACAGACCGAAGCAGGAACCAACAGAAGCAGAACAGACCGCGAACAGAGCTTGAAGGTCGAACAGAGCAACAAACCGAAGCAGGACTTGAAGGTCGAATCGTGCTTGAAGGTCGAATCGAGCTTGATTCCTTGAAGATCAGACTGAATCGTGCTCAAATGAAGAATTTGATTCGAAGAAGGAAAAGAATCACAATCGCAAGAAGGAGAAGGGTAGCGGCTGATTCGGCTGAACATAACATGGGTAATAGGTATTTTTACAACTAGGGTTAGTAAAAAATTACACAAATCATCCCCTAAAAAAAAAAAAGGCCGACACGGCCCCACGAAGTGTCCAACACGCGAGGGAGGCGTGTCGGAGCCGTGTCGGACTTTAAAAAAAATAATAAAAAATTTCAACACTGTCCGACACGTGTCAGAGCCATGTCGGTGTCTGACACGTGTCGGACACCGACACTCTACTCCTGGCGGAGTGTCGGTGCTTCCTAGGGGCGAAACAAGGCCAGGCTACAAATAGTCATAGCCTTGCCGAAAGGGTACCTTTTTATACTCATTTGTGGATTTTTTTGAGGAAATTTCATATATATTAGTTGGTTTTACTGACAAAATTATATGTGATTGTAGGTTAGAAGAGAGAAGATTAGTGAACGGATGAGATTGCTTCAAGAACTTGTTCCTGGATGCAATAAGGTGTTCGGAAGTGTAGGCCCTGTTTGTTTAAGGCATTTGTTCCTTGATTTCTATTCCTCTTCTCTGAAACCTGGAAATAGAGAAAGAGATAAGGGAACAAAAAAAAAAAATTATTTGCTTCTGCTCCAAAAATTTGAAAACAATGTTTTGGGGAGCTAAATTGCTAAACAAACGTCAGTTGTGTTCTTGTTTTTTACTATTAATTACTGAATTTAGTTGTTGTTTCTGATGAAGATCATTGGGAAGGCAGTAATGCTAGATGAGATCATCAACTATGTGCAATCGCTATAACAAGAAGTCGAGGTAAGTTCTTACACTTATCACTCTGTAAAGGAAATAGAATGAGAATCAACTAATATTGTGATAACGCTGGAATTTTAACTGAGCCCTAATTAATACCTGCGAAACTTAGGATACTGGTGTGGTATCGGTCAAATACCCTCTGGCGTGAGAATAAGTTAATCACGTCTACAAGTGATCATAGAGCAGAATTTACCTGAATCCCTATATTCTTGGTATATCTTAACTGATCAACGTCTCCTTTAGATCTTTTTAATCTTTAGATCTTTTTAATCTTCAACGCCTGGATCAACCATTTGAATATTTGGACCTTATTAAGATCATTTCAGATCTCTCATGGGCTGCACTATAACAAGCCCATGTACTTTGAATTAATATGGACAATGAGCCTACTTATTCTGAGCCCTTAGATGGTGTATTTTTGGACGATTATGGGCCCAATCTGGCTGGGCCCACCACTATTCTTATATTTAATGTTCGCATGGGTGGTGGGGAATCCACCCACATCATAATGTTCTCAAGACCGAATGCTTATTAGACGGTGAAAGTTCATGGTTTGATATTGTATTATGCTTCTCAGACTTGATTGTTCATACACCAGACTTATCGTGCGTGCCCAAGGCACCATGATTTTTCCTTTGTTGAGCCATTTCCACGTAAAAAGAAAATGCTTGTCTTTGTCTCTGCTCTCAGCTCTATTGTCTTAATTGATTCATTCATCAAATTATCGTGGATTGATCATTTATGTAGTTGGTTTATTTTGATTTTCTTTTTCCACACCATCGTAAATAATCGTTTACGATGGTTTGAACACTTGTATAGAAGACTTGAGGATGCACCCAATGTGAAAATGTGAAAATGTGATTTATTTCAAGTGGAAGATGTTCCAAGTGGGCGAACTAGTGGATTAATATTTTCTAATTCTACCTTAAAATAATAATGATTAAACCTTATACGAAAAAAAAAAAAAAAATTTAGAGGAAAATTAATTACACAACCTATAAATTAGTCTTTTCCAAATAAATAATCCAAAAATATAAAGCATTAATATTCAACGAATCGGAAAGATTTTTTCTAACAAAAAATTCTATTGTCTTTTTTTTTTGTACCAAAAAATAAATAAAAAAAGCCTTAGTTTTAAATTTTTATTTTTTTTAATTTTGGGAAAATATCGCTAGTCCCCGCCCGAGGTTTACCATAGTTAAGATGATTGAGAAGTGGGAGAATAAATAATGTATTGATATATAAGAAAGAGATACAAAAATATAACGATATATACATATATTTATAGGGGAAGTGGGGATTAGGGTTTTGCCCTAATGGGCCACGTGGGCCAAACTCATATAATACATTAACATCCTCTCTCAAACTCAAGGCGGTAAGTGGGAGGTGAACTTGAGTTTGGAAACCAGATAATGAAAGCGTCCGAGTGAATGAGTCTTAGTGAAAATGTCTTCTGTCTGATCGGTTGAACTGATGGATTGTAGACTAACTGTATTCTGTAGAATGTGATGACGGATGAAGTGACAATCAATCTCGATGTGTTTTATATGCTCGTGGAAGACATCATTGTGAACGATCTAAATAGTACTCCTGTTGTTACAGTGTAGGGTAATGGCAGCAAGAGAAGAGATGCTCATGTCAGCGAGTAGCCAGAGAAGTTCTTGAGTTGCATCAGCCATGACACGATATTCAGCTTTAGTATTGTAGCGAGCAACCACAATTTGTTTCTTACTACGATAGGAAATGAGAGAATTGTCCAAAAAGAAACAGTAACTAGTAATTGAACGTCTATTGGTAGGGTCTCTGGCCCAATCAGCATCAGAATAAACTTGTAAGATGGGAGCAGACTGAGCTGAGAAATGAAGTCCATGAAATAAAGTACCCTTAACATACCGAAAGATGAGAATAACAACCGAGTAATGGGTGGTCCGAGGAGCGGACAAGAACTGTCTAACCTGATGAACGACATAGGCAATGTCGGGGCGAGTGATAGTGAGATATAAAAGACTTCCAACCAGTTGGTGATATAGAGTGACATCTTGAAGAAGTGAACCATCGAGTGGAGTAAGTCTAACGTTCAGCTCGAGAGAATTAGTGGCACAATGGTTGAGTCAGTAATCCCAGCCTTAGAAAGGAGATCCGAAGCATATTTGGCCTGAGAAAGAAAATATTCATCTGAACCGGATGAGACTTCAAGGCTAAGAAAATAGGCAAGCATACCAAGATCTTTCATCTCAAATTGTCCATTGAGAAACTTTTTGAGTTCAGAAATACCGCGTAAATCATCTTTAATAATAACCATATCATCCACGTACAATAAAAGAAGAAGAATTCTATTGCTAGTAAGGCGAATAAACAGAGCCGAATCATGAGCACTAGGTGTGAACCCAAACTGATGAATGGTAGTGCTGAATTTGGCGAACTTGGCACGTGGAGCTTGTTTCAAACCATATAGGGCACGGCGAAGGCGACAAACTTTATTTCAAGGGGCAGCTAGACCGGGAGGGGTATGTATATAGACTTCCTCAAGAAGATCACCATTGAGAAATGCATTTTTGACATCCATTTGAAAGAGAGTTCATTTTCGAATGGTGGCAACGGCAAGAAATGTATGTACATATATGAGTCTTGCCACTGAAGCAAATGTCTCTTCGTAGTCAATACCATATTTCTGAACAAATCTCTTGGCAACAAGTCGAGCTTTATATCATTCAACAAAGCAATCAGAAAGCGTCTTGATCTTAAATACCCATTTGCACCCAATATAAGTTTTTCCAAGGGAGCAGACAATATCCCAAGTGTGAGTTTTAGTGAGGGCCTGAAGTTCTTCGTCAATTGCTTTCTGCCAAAAATGATTAGTACAAGCATCCTTATAAGATTGAGGCTCATGCAAATGAAATATAGTAGAAAAATAATGAAAATCAGTATGGTAAGGTGGATGATGAGTTACCCTGGTAGAGCGGTGAGGGTGATTTGGAGCGTGGGTCTCAGAAGCAATCGGTACAGAATCATCGGCCATAGGAGTAGTCTCAAGCAAGGTCACTGGAGTTGGAGGAATGAGATCAGCTGGTGGTTCTGGAGTGGGTTCGGTTGGTGGTTCTGGGGTGGACTCAACATAAGGTTCAGGACTGGGCTCAACTATTAGTGTTGGAGTGAACTCAACAGTACCTGGAACTATATTATCAGGAAACAACTTAATGGATGGATCAGTAAAAAATCTGGAGTTGGTGATGGTTGACATGCCAAATGACCGTAAGGAAGAAAACATTTAATGTTCCCAAAAAACAACATGTCGAGAGATACAAAGAGTTTTAGAAATGGGATCCCACCACCCATACCTTTTATGTTCGATGCCATATCCAAGAAAACAATACAAACAAGTCCTTGGTTCTAGTTTGTTGTGTTCATGTGGTTTGAGAAGAACAAAACAAGCACAACCAAAGACTCTGAGTTCAGAGTAATAGGGAGGTTTACCGAAAAGACGCTCAAATGGAGACTAGTTATGGATTGTAACAAAAGGGATACAGTTTATTGTGTAGACTCCTGTGAAGACAGCATCACCGCAAAAGCGCTCAGGACATGATGAAGAATTGATAAGAGCACGAACTATGTAAAAAATATGTCTATGTCTATGTTTGCGTTCGGCTCGTCCATTTTGTTGGGATGTACTAGGACACGAGCAATGGGGGAGCGTGTTATTTTTGCGAAGTAGGTTAAGAAAGGCACGATCCTTGTATTCCACTGCATTATCTGAGAGAAAAACTTTGATATTTCTAGAAAATTGGGTTTGAACCATAGAGGAAAACTTGAGTATATTTGGAACAGTTTGGATCGATGTTTCATAAGAAACAACCATGTATATCGAGAGTAGTTGTCCACAAAGATAACAAAGTAACGACAACCACCCATCAAGGAATGAGGAGAAGGCCCCCAAATATCAGAATAAATTAGATCAAATGGTGCAAGAGAAATAGACTGACTCTCTTTGAAAGGTAGGACTGATTGTTTTGCAAGTTGGCAATGAATACATTTAAAGGACTCATGCTGAACTGAACCTAATTGACCGCTAGAGATAAGCGATTTGAGTTAGCTAGATGAAGTATGGCCTAACCGAGAATGCCAAATTTGGGATAGTGAAACACTGGTGGTTGTGGAAATAACGTGGTTGTGGTGGTAGTGGAGTTGGAGATGGAAGGTGCAAACTGCTGAGTTCAAATAAATGTCCAACTTTACAACCAATCTCAAGGGTTTCTCCTGTCCGAGGATCCTATACACAACAACCACTATTAGAAAATATAATTCCAAATTCTAATTTACAAAGTTGCCTAACAGATGAGATTTAAGGTGAGTTTCGGAATCAATATCAGGAATAGAAATATGGGAGGTAGAAACCTGACCAGTATGAGTAACACGCATTTGAGAACCATCAGCGGTATGAATACTAGAGATATTCATAGCGGAGAGTTTGGTTGAAAAAATATTGGGATCAAATGTCACATGGTTACAACAGGTAGAATCAAAGAACCAAAACGAGTTACCTGTAGTAAGTGAGAGAGTAAGGAAAAAGTTTGTACCATTTTTTGAGAATATATAATGGAGGAGTGAAAGCCAAATCTGCAATAAAACATGGTTATAGTAGTGGAGGTAGGATCTGAACCCGCTTAGGCATTGATAATGAACGAAGAACCCACAGACATCGCTGTTGAACCTAGAGAAACTGCTATCAATTGTCCCAGAACCAGTCTATACTCGTGAAGAACCGATTGAGAGCCCCTTGAACCGATTAAATCTCCGTGATGAACCGAATCAACAATATATAAAGAACTATATTATATGATCCGAATTCGATTAAACGGAGATCACAAATGGATCCGGAATGCTGAAATTGTTAAGGAACCGATATTATATCGTCAAGAACCAGATGAAAAACGGGTGAACCAGTATAGGAAACACACGAATATAACAGAAAGCATATTCTGTGAGTCTCAAATCACCAAACAGAGGCCAGAAATAGAATCAGAACGTCCAAAAACCCCAAGAATCGATCCAAGTTTGTAGAAAATCGGTTAAAAAAGGCCTGAACCAGTCCGAAAAAGATTATCTCAAATAACCGGTGACGTGGTAGAGATTGGATTACTGGACGCTGACCTGGTGATGGTCAACGCTGACATGGCGGCGTCCACATGGCAATGAAATACTAAATGATGCTGACGTGACACCTGACGTAGATGATGACGTGGCACTGACTGGGCTTTTTAGGGCTGACGTAGCAGCTGCAAGGAAGACAGAAAGAAACCTGGCGCGTGGATTTGATGTAAACCTGTGCAAAAACTTTGGTTCACGTGTGAGAGCGCTTGAGAGGTCCGACGACTTCGATTTTTTTTTCATAGTTTGAATCGTCTCGTCCAGATGGTTCCGATGGTATATTATAGGATGGATTTAGAGCCCTGGTTGAGGCGTTAGAGCTCAAAATCCGAGACAGCGAAATGTGGTGGTACTATAGGCTGTTTGAAGCGCTTGAGGGTGTGTTTTGTCTTCAGTGGCGGTGAGTTTGGTGGTATTGTGTTAATCTCTATAAGATGAAAATGGTGGTGTGGTGATTGTTGATATCGAAGTGATGATGAGGCCTATAGCAATGATGAAAACCACGGGAGAAAGAAGATGGTGGCGGTAGAAGTTTTAGGGTTGTGGAGAAAAAAAAAATTAAAGAACAGATTCAAGAAATACTTGTTATGATATCATGTTAAGATGATTGAGAAATGAAAATAAATCATGTATTGATATATAAGAAAGAGATATAAGAATACAACGATATGTACACATATTTATAGGGAAAGTGGGGCTAGGATTTTGCCCTAATGAGTCAAGTGGATCAAGTCCATATAACCATAATATCACAAACCACCCCTATTTTTCCTAAAATAGCGAGGACCGTGCTTGAAGTTTGAGGTTTTGTATCGCTGTGCCTTGATGACTAACAGAGCGTTAGTCAAGTGTTAATGGTCAACTAATTAATACCGGAAATTCCCATTTTATCCTTCAATATTTATCACAAATCACCCGTGTTATCTTCAAAGAAAAAAAAAACTTTATCTTTTTCTTCTTCTATTGTTTTTTATTTTTCTTACAATTTTATGTACTTATTGTATAATTTTTCCCCAAAAAATTGCTCTAAAAAATATCCTTTCAGTCTTCTATTCATTTTTCATTTTCGTATAAATTTTTTTTTCTTCAGAAAACTGCTATCTCAAAAAAAAAAAAAAAAAAAAAAAGACTAATCTTTTTCTTTTTCTTCTTTTATTTTATTTTTTTTTCATTTTCTTACAATTTATTTATATTATTAATTTATTTTTCAAAAACTTATTATTTAAAAAATGCTATCTCATTTAAAAACAAATTCGTTTTTGTTTTTTCCTTCTAATATTTTTTATATTTCTTTTTTAAATTTTGTTATATATCTGTCATTGTTTTTTTTCAAAAAACGGTCACCTAAAATGAAATTCCTATTTTTCCTATTGTTTTTCTATTTTTTTTTTCTTTTGCTTATGGTTTTTATGTATTAATCTTATAATGTTTTTGAATTTCTTTTACAAATTTTTAAGCCTTTTCTTTTTCTCTTCATTGTTATTATTAAAACATATCACAATTAGGAAAATCACACCAAAAAAATATAAAAATAGAATAAGATAAAAATGATTGAAATAAAGCAAAACAAAATAATTTAGAATGATCTTTAGGAAAAACTAAAAACATGAATGTTTTGTTTTCTGTCATTGTAAAATAATTTATTTGCTTGTAAATAAAATTGTGAAAATTGATATTGTATTGAAAAGATCGTTGCAGAAAAGTTAATAAAGAAACATATTTATTTGTCAAATAAAATTAAAAAAAAAAAAAAATTAACTATAAAATGACATATAAGATAAACGTCTAAAATATAGAGAAGAGGCAAGAATGTAATTTTGTATCCTCGGTTAGTTGGTTGTTTTTTGCTATTTTGGGAACAATAAGGGTGCTTTATGATATTATGCCAAAATTCAGAGGAGGTTATTGATATATTGATACTTTCCCTTTAATTTGTCATATTACAAAATATATAAGTGATATATTGGCTATTCTAAGGAATAATTGTTATCATAATTAATGAAAATTTTTGCCCTATAACCAACATTTTTTATTTTAATTGTCAGCAGGTTACTACTTAAAATCATATGGTGAAGTAGAATTATTATTTTCATATATATACTATTTTGAGAAGTCTCACAAAGTTGATGTGAAATTCTAACACCCACTTTAATATGCAATCCTGTCTTGTACGTAATGTGATCAAATAATAAAAGAGACAAGATAAACATTCAAATAATCAGGGACAAACAAAAGGGACTTCCAACCTTTAGGAGGTTCCAACTTAGAACCATATGGTGTTGCATGGAATAACTCCTTTCATATATAAACTATTTTGGGGAAACCTTATACATTCGATGTGGGATTCTAACACTCACCCTCACGTGTCATTCCGCCTTGCATGTGATGCGATTAAATAACAGAAAAGACAAGACAAACATGCAAACAATTGGAGACAAACAAACGAGACTTCGCAAACCTAGGTCTGGTACCATGTTAGGAGGTGTCAACTTAAAACCTTAATTGGAGTAACTCCTTTCATATATGAACTATTTTGGGAAGTCGCACAAATTTGATATGGAATTCTAAGCCCGATTCAAATTATTAATATTAACAATCTGGTTTGCAAAAGTGAATCGAATACTTTCAACAATATGGTTCACCAAAGCCATCTTTGTTTTTTTTTAAAAGGAAAAGAAAAAAAGGTTGAAAAAGCTACTAGATTATTGATGTCAACGATTTGTTTTTTGCTACACGAATTGTTAACGTCAACACTTGAATTCGCAAAGAAAAATAGAAAATACGGCACGGCGGGTAAATCAACACATGAATTGAGCTTTATCAAAATCAAAACATATTTTTGTGCAGATAAATTTTTAATTTGGTTTTGCTCCCAAAAGACTCCCAATTGTGGATATATTAGTTTTGGAAAGTTAATTGATTGTTAACATCTTCCATTTCAAACGATCCCTATGCATTCGGTGATTTTCCCTAGGTTTTTCCATTTACGATCATCTTGACCCCTAAAATTATGAAATCAATTTATAATGTTAAAATTGACATTTCTGAGTATAATTGGTTTAAAATATTAATAGTTCTAAAAATTAAGTTGCTGGACAAATATATTTTACTTTAAGAGAGATTAGACGGTAGGATCAAAAATTTAAAACCTCATATATTTATTCCTAGTGCCGCCTTAAAATCCGGCAAGACATTTTTTTCGATTTTACCCTTTAGCAAAAGGATATTAAAGTTGCACAATTAAGGGAAGACTAATGTTTTTTTTCCTCATGTAAAGACTTGGATACCACTTTTAAGCAAAAAAGTACTTAATTTTTAAAACTAATACTTGTTTTGAATTTGAAAAAAGTTTTTTAAAAAATAAAAAAATTATGATTTTTATTACTTTTTTTTAAAAAACAAAAAATATTCATTTATTTTTCAATATTTATACCGTAAGAGAAAGATGAAGATCCATGGACTACGACTTATCTGTCCAGTTTTTTCTTTTCAATCATCTATGAACGTCTTTTCAATCATCTATGTATGTTTTCGGAATTAAGAGATCATTTATAGGGATAATACTAAGATATTATCTCTACATTGTCGAACACGCTTGTGTTTTTACCTTTTCTTCTAAGTAAAAATATTTTTTTTAGTGAAAATAACTTCTTCTTTTTTTAAAAAAAAAAATACTTAAAAAAAGTGTTAACAAATAGTGCCTTAGTGATACTTGGAGGAGCATTAAACGTGGTTCTGTTGATTTATTTACACCCTACTTTTTACTACTTGGTTAAATTTGGGTTGTTCTATTGAATTTCAAATTTGCACTCAGAGATTGTGACAATAGAAACGTAACATCAAAAATTGTGGTGGTTAAATGTAATTATAACACCACATATTCCACTACCACAATCTTTGAGTGTAAATTTAAAAATTAAATGAAACAACTTGATATGTAACTGCCAGTGGAAAGTGAAAGTTAATGTATAAATAGTTGACAGAATCGCAATATTGCGTTGTAACATTCCATTACCTACAATTTCTGTGTGAGTATAGAAATTAAATGGAGCAACCCGAAATGTAATTTGATAAAATGTAACTGACTCTTCAATATTGTTGTAAATAAGTCAAATAGATCGTTAAAACCCTAGTCGCCCGCAAATATCATTAAATTATTTCTGCAACTTTAATAAACAATAAAGGGTAAAATAATGTTTAAAAACTTTGCTTCAAGTCAACAATGTGAGTTTGTTTGTTGGGAAATTAATGGCTTCTACAGGTGGCAAATGGACGACTAGGGGTAAAAGCAGGTTGGTCGCTAACAGATATGGGTATGCAATGATCGGGTGTCAATCTGACCATTTATTAATCAGATAAAAATGGATATAGATTATAAACGGATTTGGGCAAATCTAAATTATCTGTACATGATCCAATTTTTACAATTTTTCTAAAATTTTGAAAACAAACAAGACATCAAATTCATTTAGAAAACTATCTTGATTAATTATAAAATCTGAAACATTAACTTGAAATATAAACAATAGGGGAACAAGAAACATCCATTGTTTGTAGAACAATTTTTTTTTTTTTCGTTTTCATATTTCTTTTTTTGTTCTCGTCAAAAATATATTCGTTTTTTTTGTCAAATTTCTGTTTCTATCCCCAAAATGAAAATAGAAGTTTGAGAACAAAAAATTAGTTTATGTTCCCTGAATCGAAATAATTTTTTGGAATAAGAAAATCTGTTTCTATTCCTGGATTTTTTTTACACACTTTTTGTTTTTATTCTTGGAAAACAGAAATCTGAGAAAAAAAAAATTGTTTCTGTTCTGCGAACAAAAACAGTGCTCTCTGCTTCAATCTGTTCCCAATTTCTTTGATTATGGTATGCCTCTATTCTCTGCAATCTGGTTGATTCAAATGATCAATCTTTTTTTTTTCCTTCTTTTTCTTTTTCCTTTTTTTTTTTTTTTTTTTTTTTTTTTTTTTTTTTTTGTGTGTGTTATTTATTTCTTTGTTGCACATATTGAAATTAGTTTTTTTTTTTAGTTCAAGGTAACTAATGTTTTTTTTTTTGGAAGAGAAATACTGTTCTGTTACTAAATATGATTATACATTATACTGAGACTGATTTTTCAACATTGGAAACATGATTTGTTTCAGTTCCAAGTTATTCTCAGATTTCTGTTTCTATTCCGGAAACAGAAACATATTTTTTTGTTCTAAAAAATATTTTCGTTCCCAAAATTGAAACATATTTTTATTCATAGATTTTGGCTTCTCGTCCCGGAGTAGAAACAAAAATTTTCTTTCTAAAAATCATTTCTATTTTGCGGACACAGACAATTATTTATTTAATATCAGATTTTTCTTTATCCTCTATGAATAAAAATAGATTTTTTCCTGGGAAGAGAAATTTGTTATGTTTTTTTCCTTTTAATCTCAGATTCATTCCTTTTTTTTTTTTTTACAGTTCTTGTCGATGAAACTTTCGACTGTCAATCCTGAATTGAAAATTGATATCGACCGAATAACATCAAAAGATGTAAGCAATAAAGAAAGCCAATTATATTTTTGAGTCAAAACGAGTAATGCTTGTGAATTTACCATTCTGCCCTCAATATATAGATTCTCCATTCGCAAGGCAGCAGCTCGCCCATTCTTAGATTTAACCCTGGATTAAACTCCTCTTATCCTTATCCCCATGGAATTTGACTGGGAAAATCCACCTCATCAGGTATAATAAGATCTCATTATCTAAAACTCATATACCACTTTTCTTGAAAAAAATCCTTTGTACTTGTTTTTTAATAGACGGTATCGCACAACGAGCTGCAAACTCTTCTCCAAATGGGATTTGATTTTAATCCTGCCGTTGGTAATCTTGGACACAATGGTAATTTCATGATAAATTTTGGTTCAAAATCTTGTTGTTCTCAGTTTTTAGCATAATCTTGTTGTTTGTAATGTTGTATAGGATGATTGGACATGGATTTATCGTGTTTGAGATGATAATCGATAACGTAAGCGTGTCTAAAAGTGTTGACAGGAGTTTGGTTCGAGTGTTAAAGGAATATAAAATCTAAGAGAGATTTTTGTAGAAAGAATTCTGGATTGAAAGCATGATTATGAAGAAAGGATTTGGTGAGGCTGATGCTGAAATTGTTTTTTGTTTTTTTTGTCAAAATAGTCATTGGGATATTGCGGTGTTTGTAGTACAGTAAGTAGCAGTTGGAGGGAATGAATTTCAGATTTCAGATTTTTAGGTCTGTCTCGTCTCTTGATGGGTTTTCTTTCAGGTTAAATGTATGTTTACAGCCCGTTTTTCTATTTGTACACTTTAAAAGAAATAAATAAAAATTATTTCAATTGATTAATGTTTTACCACAACCCTTTATCACTGCCGGCGATTGCCATTACGGCTGCTGAGTTTATTTTTTTCCTCTTCACCTCTCACCTTCCTGTCTCTCTCTCTTGCCTTCTTTCTCTCTCTCTATATAATAGAGAGACAAATGAAGGAGAATCTTGGCTATGCCAAAGAAGTTGTCACCATGTGACATGGAAGTCACATATTTGAATTGTGAAAACAACATTTTGCAAAGTAAGGTAAAATTGCGTACAATGGATTCCAAGTGGTCTGACTCTTTCTCAGACCCTGCGCATAGCGGAAACTTTGTAATATCGGGATGCTCTTTATATGTTTGTGTTTGTGTGAAAAATTGTTCATTTTTTCACTGTTAGTAAGCAAACACTCGCTAGCTAAGTTTGTTTTTTATTTTCTTTTATTTTTTTATTATTATTTTTTAAAAGTTTTCGAACTCTTTTTTTTCCACCTTTAAACATATTTGATTGCATTTCGTTTGGACTTACATGTCCGTGAAATATGATTCCACGGACTCATACTTCCCGAACTCCTTTAGTTGAATATGGACTTATAAGTCTAAACTTCTTTAGTCAAGTATGGATTTATAAATCAGAAAACACTTCCTCCCCCCCCCCCCAGTTGAGGATGGACTTATAAATCCAAGCAACCTTGATTTTTGCGAACTTCTATGTCAGAACAAATTATATATATATATAAAAAAGATTTATACCATTTATCTTCCTTATCTTTTTACACTATAATAGATATCTTTCTTATCTTTTTATAAATATCAGTCTCTTCCTTTAACCTCTTTTTGTGTGAAAAGACATAAATATCCTTATATTATTTTAAAAAAATTATATTTTTATTTTTATAAAAATTCATTAACATTTTTTTTTTTTTTTTTAAATTATATTTTTACCCTCAGGTATCAAAATGTATTTTTTTCTTTTCCCCATCCCCCTACCTTCAGACGTTCATCCTCTGTCAGAGGAGAACGATGGCCGGCCATGGCCTCTCCCTTCATGTCCAAGGACGCAGTTTCTCTTTCTTGGGTACCTTAAATTGCCGGAGAATGAATGAGAAATTGGGGTGCTGTTGGATTCCTTGGTCGGATTATGAACGGTGATTCCTCTGTTTTTCTCGGATCCTTACAGTCAAATCATCGTCTTCTCCAAAAACACATGCCCTGTCTTCGTCGATCCTCCCCATCCCAACGCTGCAGCTCCTCGGCACCCCTCTAGATCCCGCGACCGCCACCGTCGCCGACCGCCTCACTGCCGCCTCCTCGCTGTTTCCCGTACAAATCCATAACCCCACTACTCCTCGCTGAGGCAGCTCTGATCAGCTCCCGGAGATCCTCGGAATCGTTTCCACCGGAATAGGACGATCCGACACTGAAGCTCCTCGGCACGGAGGGTACTGGCCCTGCAGAGACACCCAACATGCCGCCGCCGTAGCTGACTCTGTCGGCTCAACCCGTCGGGCTCTTCACGTACAAATCTTTTGCTCTGCACAGGACCCTGATCGAAATTGTGATTAGCTTCAAGAACCTGTTTTGGCCGTTCGATTTTCCCCTCATTTTGCGCTTTCAATTTCTGCGAAATGCAAGCATTAACTGTTATATATGATTCTGGGTTCAGAGTTTCAATGGGCGTGGCTTGAAATTTTTGTCTAGCGAGAGAAAATCATATTATATATATATATATAGAGAGAGAGAGAGAGAGAGAGAGAGAGAGAGAGAGAGATGATTGGATTGGAATTTGCCAATTTGGTGGGTTTTGGGAGTATTTGTGGAGAGAGAGTAAAGAAAATGTGAACAAGAATAGGTTAAGGACGTGTTTGTGGACTTTTTCAGAGCATGGTTAGGAAGAAAATAAATAGATAAGAATGAACTGAATACAAAACAGAGTAGGCCAAGCTTGAAATAAACTCAAGCAGTTTGTTGACTGCAGCGTTTTTCAACGTTTGATTTTTATTTTTTTTTCAAAGTAGCCATTGATCTGTTAATAGAGTTGTTGTTGCAGAAAATAAATAAAGAACGAGTTTACCAAAATTTCTTGGAATGAGTCGCGGACTAGGTGATTCTCTTTAAGACGTTTCGCGGCTCTGCCCAAGAACGTGCAAGCAGTGTATTAGCCCCATCGTCCCCAGGATAAAACAGCCCAGAATTCTTCTCTGTCTAGGACGTTCTTTGCACTGTAGAAGTCCCGAAAACCAAACACCACCACACACTGTTCGCAAAACGAACAAACTGCTCGGAAACCAAAATGGAACTGAAGAAACAGTACCGGAACAGATCGGAACAATTCCGGAAGAACAAAATAGTGGAAACGAAACTGTTTTAGAACAGTTTCGGAACAGAAACAGGAACAGTTTCGGAACAGATTAGAAGCAGAAACAGAAACAGTTTGGGAGTAGAATCAGAAACAGTTTACTGTTTTTTTTTTCCGTGACTGAAACTGAGGAAAAAAGGCTTAAATTTATAGGAAAAACTAAACCTTTTGAATTTAATTTTTAATTTTGAAACCGAAAGTAATAAATAAAAAAAATGTTTAAATATTAATTTAAAAAGCTGAAACGTTTTGACTTAAAACGTTTAATGTTTTGACTTAAAACGTTTTTTTTTTTATTTTAACGGTTCAAATTTTAATTCAAAAGTTTTAATATATATATATATATATATATATATATATATATATATATTTATTTAATTAAACTGTTTTAAGAAAAAATATTTTAAATAAATTTTTTTCTAAAAAGTAAATAAGTGCCACCTCATCACACGCGCGACTCGGCACGGCACGGCACGGCTGGACGGACGACGGCGGTGGCACGCGCGCGTGTGTGGTAAACCGGTAGGGATGTAACTCCTCTCCCATCCACAAAATGTGGGTACCCCTTGGGGCACACCCCAAGTGTCTCACATACCCCTAGATATCCACTTTAATTTTACCTCTCCCAACCAATGTGGGACAAAAGGTTTTGAGGGAAAAAACCAAATTTGACACATTTGGCACTTTCTATTCTAAAAATTAAATTAAAATTCATTTGTTTCAACAATCCCCCACTTGAATTTTTAAAAACAATTTTTTTTCTCATCGAGCATTATAATTCAATATAAGATTGTGCATAAGAAAAGGTGTCTATCGACTTGAACCTTTACATAGTGAAGATGCTTTAGATTATACTAGAGTAACTCGTAGGTTTGAACTCTATCTCTAACAACATCACACACACAACCCTATCAGGGTGTAGTCCAAAAGCCCGTGCTTTACGGCCATGCACGTTATCCCAATATAGTGAATGCTCTAGAGAATTTTGCCCAAAATTCCATAGGAAGCGGCCACACTTCCACATTCACATAGGTGAATCTATCAAGAGTACTCTTGTAGCTAGGTACTCCACTCCAAAATAGAGTATAGATCTCATTAAGAGTTAATAAAAACTCAACCTTCTATTGCTTCAAGATATCATGTTTCAAACAGCACATTTATGAAATAGAACTCAAATTTATAGCATGATTTTTCTCATATCACTTCATGAGTTGTTATTACCCTTTGAACCTATTTCTTGGGATCTCCAGTCTATAGGTTGGGTTTCCCTCACAAGTGACTTGTCAATCTATGGGCTTGAGTCCCATTCCTTTCGAGGTTTTGTAAACCTTTTCTCGAGCTAATCCTTTCGTCAAAGGATCGGCTAAGTTATCATCAGACCGTACATGATCCACTCTCACAACCCCTATAGAGATATACTCCCTAATAGTGCTGTGTTTGCGACGTATTTGTCGCTTTTTTCCGTTATAATAACGGTTCTGAATCTTTGCAATAGCCGCGGTACTATCACAATGGATCAAGACAGCTGGAATCGGTTTCTCCCATAAAGGGGTATCAGAAAGCAGGCTCCTTAACCACCCTACTTCCTCGCTAGCCGAAGCTAGAGCAATCATCTCAGACTCCATAGTAGATTGAGCCAAAATACTCTGTTTCTTAGATTTCCAAGAAACAGCTCCACCAGCTATACTAAATATATAACCGCTAGTTGCCTTGGAGTCATCTGAAAGGGTGTTCCAATCAGCATCGCTGTATCCTTCCAGAACAACGGGAAACTTCTGATAATGTAATCCAAGGTTCATAGTTCTCTTTAGATATCTCATAATCCTATCAATAGCATGCCAATGTTCAATACTAGGTTTACTTGTAAACCTGCATAGTAATCCCACAGCATACGCTATGTCGGGCCTAGTGTAGTCAGTGGCATATCGGAGACTGCCTATGATGCCCGCATACTCAGTTTGTCTAACACCGTCACCGGTGTTCTTGAACAACTTCACACTAGGGTCATAAGGAGTACATGCTGGTTTACAATCAAAATAATTGTATTTCTTTAGAATCTTCTCTATATAATGAGATTGGTCCAAAGAAATTCCATGTTTAGACCTAGTTATTTTAATACCAAGGATTACACTTGCTTCACCAAGATCTTTCATATCAAAATTAGCACATAGCATGGACTTTACATTATTCACAACATGAATATTGGAACAAAAAATTAGCAAGTCATCCACATAAATACATATAATAGTGCAAACATCATTTTCAGATTTATAGTAAATACATTTGTCACTTTCATTTACTTTAAAACCATGTGAAATGACTAGATTATCAAATTTCTCATGCCCTTGCTTAGGTGCTTGTTTCAAACCATAAAGAGATTTATCTAATTTGCATACTTTGTTTTCTAGACCAGGAATAACAAATCCTTCAGGTTGGTCCATATAAATCTCTTCTTCTAATTCACCATTCAAAAAAGCAGTTTTAACATCCATTTGGTGTACAATAAGATTATGAATTGCAGCAAGAGATAAAAGTACACGAATAGATGTAATTCTAGAGACAGGTGAGAAAGTATCAAAGAAATCTACATTCTCTCTTTGTCTAAACCCTTTGGCTACAAGACGAGCCTTATATTTATCAATGGTTCCATCGGGATTCAATTTCTTCTTTAGAATCCATTTACATCCTATTGTTTTACAACCAAGAGGTAAATCTACCAAATGCCAAGTTCTATTTGACTCGAGAGAGTCTAACTCGTCATCTATAGCCTCTTGTCATAAACTGACATCTATAGAGGATAATGCCTCTTGGAGGGTAAGTGGATCCTCCTCTAAAGTATATGCATAGAAATCCGAACCAAAGTCTTTAGCTATACGAGGTCGTTTACTCCTTCTAGGTTCAATATCTAGTTCCTTATTAGATTCATTAATCCTAATGATAGGTTCATTCCTAGAAGTCGAGCCCCCACTATTCTTTAATTTGAAAGAAAATTTATATTCATAGAAATCAACATCATTTGATTCAATGATAACTTTATCTTTCAAATCATAAAATCTATAAGCTTTTCTATTTACCGCATAACCAATAAAAACACATTCATAAACTCTACTGGCAAGTTTTCTTCTTTTGGGGTTAGGAATTCGAACATATGCCAAACAACCCCAAGTTTTAAAATAAGACAAATTTGGTTTCTTATTTTTGAAAACTTCATAAGGTGAAATTTTACTTTTCGATTTGGGAACTCTATTAAGTACATAGCAAACCGTTAATAAAATTTCACCCCACCAGTGAGAAGCTGCACCGGAGTTAAGTAAAATAGCAACTATTGATTCAGCAAAAGTTCTATTTTTCCTTTCAGCCTTACCATTCATTTCAGGAGAATATGGTACAGTTTTTTCATGAATAATCCCATGAGATTTATAAAAATCAATAAAAATATCATAATCATATTCTGTTCCTCTATCACTACGTAATCTCTTAATTTTCTTATTGCATTGATTTTCAATCTCAGTTACAAAATTCTTTAACATATCAAAAGCTTCACTTTTATTTTTCATGAGATAAACATAAGTAAAATTAGAACAATCATCTATGAATGTAATAAAATACCGTTTACCATTCCTAGTCAAGACTCTATCAAATTCACAAATATCAGAATGTATCAAGTCAAGAGATTTCGATTATCTAATTATTGATTTATGAGGAGTTTTAGTAATTTTAGCTTGACTACAAAATTCACATTTTTCAAAATCATTCAAAGACAATTTAGGAATTAGTTCTAAGTTGCTTAAGTTTTTAATAATGCGTTTGTTAACATGACAAAGTCTAGCATGCCAAATATTAAAAGAACACAACATGTAAGTAGAAGAATTTTTTTTATTAATTTCAACATTCAGTTTGAACATTCCATCAGTTGCATATCCTTTCCCAACAAAAATATTATTTTTGGTTAAGGTGTACAAATCAGCTCCAATAGTTTGAGTGAATCCCGCCTTGTTTAGAAGATAGCCCGAAACTAAATTCTTTCTCATCTCTGGAGTATGTAGAACATCTTTAAGGATGACTGTCTTTTCAGAGGTAAACTTTAATTCCACTTCACCAGAACCGGCAACAATAGTGGAGTGGGAATCACCCAGCAACACTTTCTTGTCTTCACTTTCAGAATAAGATTTGAACATGGTACGATCATAGCAGATATGGCGTGAAGCACCAGTGTCTACCCACCACCCTTCGGATCCACCAACTATATTGATTTCAGAAATCATAGCTATAAGTTGGTCCTCGGTAAGATTCGCCTGTGGAACAGGACGACGTCTTTGCCGGCAGTTCCAAGCCAAATGGCCCGCCTTCCCACAATTATAATAAGTAAACTGTTCAGAATTATTTCTTGAAGGGAGTTTGTTTCTATTCTGATTTTGATGCACATTTCTGTTCTGCTTGTTGTGGTTGCGATTCTGATTTTGGTTTTTTATATTTTTCCCTTTAGGTTTCAGAATAGCGTAAGATGATTTTTTATGAGTGTTGTTAGTAACAACAAGCACTTCATCTTTCTGATTTTGTTTTCGGGCCTCTTCCTCAATCCGAAGACGAGTGATCAAACTTTCTAAAGAAAACTCTTTAGTTTTATGCCTCAGAGTATTCTTAAAATCTTTCCAAAGAGGGGGGTAATTTATCAATTAAAACAGCAACTTGAAATTGTTCATCAAGAGACATACCTTCAGCAATTATTTCGTGAGCGATTTTCTGAAGTTCATGAGACTGAACCTCCACTGATTTGTCGTCGGTCATTTGGTATTTCAGATACCGACTAACAACATATTTTTTACTTCCAGCCTCCTCAGTGTCGTATTTCTTCGAAAGAGCATCCCAAACTTCCTTTGTAGTTTTGTTAGAGCAGTAATAATCATACAGATCATCAGACATACCATTAAAAATAAAATTCTTACAACGGAAATCATTTTCCTCTCAAGACTTAACTTCTTGAATCTGAGCGTCTGTAGGAACTTGAGATAATTGAGGTTTTTCGATTGTACAGACATATGCTACTTTTTCGATAGTAAGAAAAAATAACATTTTCTGTCTCCACCTTTTAAAATGAAACCCTTCGAAACGAAAGGGTTTGTTGAGATCAACAGTTACTTGTTTAAAATCGTGATCAGCAGACATCTTAGCAGATATTGAACGTCTTAAATTGTTGTTGCAGAAAATAAATAAAGAACGAGTTTACCAAAATTTCTTGGGATGAGTCGCGGACTAGGTCGCTCTCTTTAAGACGTTTCGCGGCTCTGCCCAAGAATGTGCAAGCAGTGTATTAGCCCCGTCGTCCCCAAGATAAAACAGCTTAGAATTCTTCTCTGTCTAGGACGTTCTTTGCACTGTAGAAGTCCCGAAAACCAAACACCCCCACACACTGTTCGCAAAACGAACAAACTGCTCGGAAACAAAAATGAAACTGAAGAAACAGTACCGGAATAGATCGGAACAATTCCGAAAGAACAAAACAATGGAAACGAAACTGTTTTAGAACAGTTTCGGAACAGAAACAGGAACAGTTTTGGAACAGATTAGAAGCAGAAACAGAAACAGTTTGGGAGTAGAATCAGAAACAGTTTACTGTTTTTTTTTTTCGTGCCTGAAACTGAGGAAAAAAGGCTTGAATTTATAGGAAAAACTAAATCTTTTGAATTTAATTTTTAATTTTGAAACCGAAAGTAATAAATAAAAAAAACGTTTAAATATTAATTTAAAACGCTGAAACGTTTTGATTTAAAACGTTTTTATTTTTATTTTAACAGTTCAAATTTTAATTCAAAAGTTTTAATATATATATATATATATATATTTTATTTAATTAAACTGTTTTAAGAAAAAATATTTTAAATAAATTTTTTCTAAAAAGTAAATAAGTGCCACCTCATCACACGCGCGACTCGGCACGGCACGGCCGGACGAACGGCGGCGGCGGCGCGCGCGCGTGTGTGGTAAAACGGTAGGGATGTAACTCCTCTCCCCTCCACAAAATGTGGGTACCCCTTGGGGCACTCCCCAAGTGTCTCACATACCCCTAGATATCCACTTTAATTTTACCTCTCCCAACCAATGTGGGACAAAAGGTTTTGAGGAAAAAAACTAAATTTGACACATTTGGCACTTTTTATTCTAAAAATTAAATTAAAATTCATTTGTTTCAACAAGAGTGTTGGGATGGTGTCGGAAGAGGAGGAGGTGGAAGAAGAAGCGAGGAGGAGGGTGCAGACCGTGGAGAGGCGAGGGGAGAGGTGGAGGGGGAGAATCTCATTCTCACCATTGTTGCAGGTTGGTGAAGAAGATGACCAATGGAAAATAAAACAAAAAATTACAACATTAACCCTTTATGTTTAGCCATATATTCAAATAATCCTTTAGTTATTATTTTTAAATGAATAAGGGTAAAATTGTAATTACACTAAAAAATATTATTTTTTAATCAATAAGGGAGGTAAGTGGTGTTTGACCAAAAAGATAAGGGAGGTGACTGGTATTTATAAAATAACAGGGGAAATATCATGTTTAGTACAAAAATACAAGGGAGATAAGTGGTATAAACCCTATATATATACACACACTAGCATATAATCCGTACTCGAAGGACCGATTTTTATTTATTTATTTATTAAGTTAATAGTTCATTTAATATTAAAAATAACAAAATTGATTAAACACACATGGAGAATATAACGACAAAAAGCAATTCATAAAATTTAGTTTTACAAATTTACAAATCAAATGTACACTATCAATAAATAGAATATTGGGTAAAAAGAGGTTTAAAAAAATTCAAAAAATACACTTCATTTAAACAATATTATTAAATTATCAACTCTTATTTTCAAATAAGTACAACCAATGACTAGCATAACTAGTAGCTGGCAACCAATAATTAACAATTATTTTCAAATAAAAAATAATAATGTAGTAAAAAATATTGTTTAAAAGAGTTTGACAATCTCCTTTCTTTATACATTCTAAAATTCATTATTTTCAAATAAAGACAATTGATGAAGTCCAAAACTGGTTCATCCGACATATGTCACTTTGGGATCTCAAATATGGGATATCTCCCAACTCAAGTTACTCCTTTAGTTCAAGTTCCTGTAAAACAATGTATCGCAGGTGGGTCTCTCAGCTTTGCACCTTCGGTGTGACAATTAGTCGAGTACTCTGAGTAGAACATGATAAAGTATTAGTTAGGAAAAAGTGTACAAACCTGGTCAGTTCCCCCTATCAGTATTTATAGGCATGGGAGGACTTGTTCGACAAGTCCTCCCAGAATCTCCGCCCATATTCGCAATCATAGCATAGTTGGCGGGATATGATGTTAATGAGACGTTACTTAGGGATCGTAACGAATTTTTATTTAATAGGTGGAAGTCGTTACAGTTGATCCTGGGCAGGAATAGAGCTAGCACGGTGCCTCAGGATTACTGCCCTGGCTGGGGTGGGGAGTTGAGCCCAAAGGATCGGTCCCCATTAGCCAAGTCCTCGCTTTGCTTGGCTAGCTTTTGGTGAAGCGTTACTCGGGGTAATGTCTCTCCTGGGGTAAGCATTTCGATCACCTTGAATCTCGTAGTGGCTTCTTGTTCCAGGTATGTGCCTGAGGACACGTGCGCGACGATTTGGGTCTCGCATGATTTTCCCTCATCAAAAGCCTTCTATTCCCAGGCAAGTAGGGAGGTATGTCTCGGGTATACGAGGATGATTTCTCCTGGGGTCGAGCTTGGTACGAAGTCAGGGTGGCGCTTCCTCGATGGTTACGCCCAATGAATACTTTGACAATATGATGCCTTGGGCTTCATGACTCTGGCATATCAAGTATTTAATGCACTATGATTGATTAGATGGCATGCCGCTTTGCATCCCTAGATGATGATTAGAGAGACCCCGACGCGGACATCCCTATATAAGGGGCTCAAGATTTCATATTCTAGCTTTTCCAAAACTTTCTTGCAATCAAGCTTTCATCGGTGTTCTACGATTCTCCTGCGACCATCAGCTATTTTCTTCTTGTTGGTCTTTTATAAGTCTTTTCTTCTGTCCTAATCTGTTCGAACTTACGATCCTCGCTCGCTCTGTTTGTGTCGACTTGTTCTCCCCATTGTTTTTCCCTTTTAGTCGCATCATCATTGCGTTGTCTGGTGATCTTTAGTCACCTTCTTTTATTAATTATTTGTCTCTTTATCTCCTGCACTTTTTACTATGATGTCAAAGCCTCGCGAGTTTATCCCGAAGTAGTTCTGCTTCTCTGCTGACGATTGTGCTGGCGAAGGTGCTTAGGCTAAGCCGAGGGTTGGGCTTTCTGATGGCCCTGACCCTGGCATTGGCAAAGTAGATGTTGGGCCTTCCATTAGGCCCGATCTTGAGGAGGTGGCCGTGCTTACTCAAGCACTACCTTTCGCTCTCTTTGTCGTTGTAGCTGGCTGCTCGATCACCGATAAACCTGATCTGGAAGATGTCAAATTCTTGGAAAGTTTCATTACAGAGGCTTAGCTCCATAACATGTACAGTGACTATTCTATTCCCAACAGAATAGTATTATCCCATCCCGAGAATAGGTTCCGGGTGCATCTTTATGTGTTTGGGTTCATCTCCTTCTACATTAACGCCCTCTTTGGCGGAGCGCGATTTCCATTCCACCCACTTATTTGGGAGATTCTTGGGAGGGTGAATCTCTCTCCTGTCTAGCTCATTGCTAATGTTTGGAGGTTAATGGTCCGGTTCATTATCCTTTGTCTTAGGAACGACATCATGCCTACATATTCCATGTTCTCTTCCACTTTTATATGGTCAGGAGAAACGCAAAACCATATGACAACTTATTTTTGTTCTGCACTCGACATGGTATAGAAAAGCTTGTAGTTGGTATCCCTAACAACAACAAAGGGTGGAAGAACAACTGGATCCTGGTAAGCGGGGATTGGGCGGAACCCGCCAGATAGAAAGGACCTTTCCCAATCCCTACTCGTGGAAGGAACCAAGTAAGCTTGCTATGCCAGGTCTTTTCCTTTATTAGATAATTCTCTTTGTTGGTTTGTATAGTCACTTCATCTAATCTTTCTTCCAAACCTTTGCAGAATATCGCAGTCAACCTCCACAGCTCAGTGCCGTTAAAGCAACTGACGCCACCACCTTAGAGAAGATCCTTGAGGTGGAAAAGGACTTTACTCTCCTTAGAAAAATTGCCTTTGACCTCTACGTCATGGATTTCGCCCAACCTGCTCAATCCTCAGAAGCTGAACCCGAGCTTGACCAGGAAATTAACGAGTATACATCAGAGGCGGACCCTACGAGTATGGCCGAAAGGACAGTGGGAGAAGGTAAAACTGATAGGTGTAATTTACCTATCTATTTCCAAATTGAACTTGTTAGTTTTCGAGTATGTTAATTACGTTTTAATATGTTTTTATGTATTTTTATATAAAACAAGTGTGTGGGGGTGAAAAGGGATGAAAACGAATCATAAACGATCAAATGGGATCAAGAATGGTGGAAAAATAAGCATAAAGGCAAAATTCAGAATTGTAGCCCACCGCCGCGATAGTCAATATGCAGAAAAGGACTAAATGTTGCTGAATATCCACCGCCGCAACGGTGAGATCCATCGCCACGGCGGTGAAACAACAGAAAGGTCTCTAATCCCACCGCCATGTCTACTGCCAAGGCCATGACCCAACCGACATACTCACCACCGCTGCGGTTACTCTGCACACCTTTTAGATATTTATTTAGATATTTTGGTTCCCTATTTATTCATCCCTCCTCTTTTCCGGCAAAAAAAAAGCCCATTGGAGAGCTCATTAGAGACTCCTTAGGGTTAGGATATTTTAAGAGTGTTTTAGGGAGTGCTCAACCAAATTCGAAGGAGAAGAACATGTTGCGAAGAAGGAGAAACGATCGTTGAACGGTTTTAGCAGTAAATTTTCGGACTACGGCTAAGTTCTTCCGTTTCTCTCTTTATTTTCTCAACTTCGGTAGTTTGTTGAGCATGTTTAACTCGTTTTTCATTGTATATATGATTATGGCCATGAGCTAAGCGGATTTGATCTAGTGATTAATATATTTTATGAAATTGTTGTTTATTTGAGTTATGTTTCGTTAATGGTTGTTCTTCGCTATTTCAATTGTGTTTATCGATTTATCATGATTATATGCTTATTTAGATATAATGATAAATCAGGGTTTGACACTTGGGAGAGGTAACCCCGAATTCGGACTAGGATAAACACAACGTGATGATCTAATAACCCGGGAGGGAGTTAGAAAGTGTGCAATCAATGACGTTAGGGCAAGACTCATGTGACCTAGTGTCGTTAAGACATTGAGGGAGACTTCTTCATTAACGTGAAGTCACATATTCATTCTTCTTACACTCGAGAGATATGGTGAATGAGTTTACGATACAGAGATTGTCGAATAGGTTGAACGCTGTTATTGTAAACTAAACGAGACCAAACACGTTTTTGTAAACAAAGTTAATCCCTAGATAATCTTTTCCCCTCAACATCTCAATATAATATTAGTACAATTAGTTTAATTAACTTAGAATTAGTATTAATTAATTATCAACTCAATTTATGTCTCCTAAATAAAGTTTGGTTATGATAATCGCGGTACTCGATAATAATCTCAACCAATCCCTGTGGATACGACAACCCCTACTCCGTCCCATTTATACTAAAACTTAACGCGTACACTTGGGTGAAAGTGGCGACCTAATATTCTTCTACCAAAAACCTCGATTTTTTATCTCACCAATCAATTATAGTCTTCTTGTACTAGAGTGATTGACGAGAAGATATGTCGAGTCGAGGCGTAGAAAATGAGGTCATAGAAGCATTACAACGTCTCCGGACCACTAGGGCGACTACCACCACCTTTGCCACCATGACCACCCCTGCTAGCGCTCTTACTGTCGCTCGGTCCAGGTGCCTTCTGCCCTGCTGGGCCAACCAAGAGGCGATGTTAACCTGCCCTTGGAGTGGTCATTCGTGATCAACCAATGTCTAAAAGGTCAAGAGAAAAACCACCAATAATCTATAGACAGGGAAAAGATAAGGTGGGTAAGCTCTCCCATGGTCTCCCTTCAAGTTCCCTGGCTCAAGGAGAGCTCCAAGAGTGGGCTCCCAAGGTTGAGGGACTCACTGTAGAGTCAAGAGTCATCCTCCCACTAGATCTCAAGGTTTCCATAGTAGAACAGGGTAACAACCTCGGCCTGAGCATGATCCAACTGAGTGCAACGATAAGTACTCTCATACCTTGTTTCTTATTAGTAACTTTCATATTTCATTTTGAAATTTTCTAAGCCTCATTTTTGTTTTCTTGATAGGTGACCATTCACTCCCTCACCCTATTGGATGGGTGGCGTCATCCAGCTCGAGGATCTCGAGCACGAGAGGGATAAAACCAAGTCTCGTTTTGGAAAGCAAGAGCGTTGGGTGGCCGAGGCTAGGCGATAGAGATGGAGAAGAGGCAGCTGATCCGACCCAGAAGGCTACCGAGGTTGAGAGAAAAGGCGTAGAGTTAGAGCGGGAGCTTTAGGCTCGCCTTCGTGAAACAAATACCTTCAGGAATAAGGTAAAGCCTAATCTGGTTGAAGATAGGACTTGAGTAGAGGATGTAGTGGCGAAAGCAATCCATGACTGGCAACAAATTTAGAAGTTGAGAGGGGAACTTAAGGCAGAGTTCCTGGTGGTTGGATTCGAGAATACAAAGCCTAGGGAGCTTGAGAAGTACGCTGAGGTAACTTTTTTGAATTACCTCCTAAGCCTCTTCATTTAAAGATGGAGTTGGACAAGAAGATCTTGGTCTACAGAAGCCCCCAACCACCGTGTCCGACGGTCACATGACTCTTCAAGAGATTGAAACCTATCTCGAGCTTGACGACTATGATGCCCCTGCGCCCATAGGAGGTTCGAACAAGGAGACATGTTAGGAGGCACCCTTAGACTGGGCCCTTAACAAGTTTGAGTTTGCCCTGGTCGATGGCTAGTAATCTTATCGCATTTTCCTTACCCATCTTTCTTTTTTCTTTTTTATTTTCCCTAGAAGGTCTCTATGTGTAATGTCTTCGGGCTTTATTCGTTAATAGAAAAATTGTCTTCTAATTGATCTCAGTTCCCTTCTCATTTTAATTTGTACTTTATTCTTTATCTTCTATGCATGCCAAGTAGTTTACATAGTCGCCCTTCAACATGAGTGTTGGCCCAAAGAGTAACCCAAGAGGGGAGTGAATTGGGTAGTTACTAAAATTTAATAATTAAACACTTAAATGGAAATAATCAATTTTCCTAAATCAATTATTATCTTGTTACGCATGAGAAATGTCTTTAATTCTAAATGCACACCTAAACACAATATAAGAAAATAAACAATGCAGCACACGACAATATATCTTGGTTTGGTAAGTTACTCTTACCTACATTCAGTTCCCAAAGCTCCATGGAGATTCGTCATCCACTAAACCCTTGATTCCTTTATCAGGTAGAAACTAAACCCTTATACTTTCGATTCTTTCACAAGCTCAGAATCAACCTTTACAATTATCTTTTTCACAGGCTCACGAAGAACTTTATCTTTTTACCAGGATCAAGACTAACCTAATTCTACTACAATAAGAATTTAAAACCTAATCATTTTAACAGGCTAAAGATCAAACCTACTACTCTCTCACACTTTTATACTTATCCTTTTCGCAGGCTTAGGAAGAACATTTACAACCACTCAATTCTATTACTGAAAGAAACAAAACCTAGTTCATTTCAAGGAAAAATAATAACCTAATCTTTTCGCAGCACAAAGATTAAACTCTAATCTTTTTCAAGGAAAAAATATAGAAACCCTAACTACCTTAACTAGACACCGTCCCAAACGTGTCTAATCCGCTCAAAACAAAAAATTGTAAGTTTCTTCTCACAAGGAGATTCTACCACCTCAATACAAATATACTCGATTAATGTCCCGAATAATTACTACGTGAAAGATTGAATGTGAGGAAATTAAAATCTAATTAATAAATAAAGTGGGTAGCACAAATTTAGCCCGTAATCAGATAAATCAGACATAAATCGTTTAAAAAAGATTTTTAGGATTTTAAGTTTAAAAATGATTTTTTTTAGCAATCTTAAACCAAGTAATCAATATGAATATAACTTTAAATCAAATAATAAAGTTTGAATAAATCTCACTACGAAAAAATCGAAGATGATAGCAATATAGCAAGTAGAACTCAAATCGGTGACGCCATATAGCAAGTGCTTTAGATCAAGAACTTATATAGAATCATTTTTTGAAATCTCAGCAAAAATATCACTCTTATAATAACTCAAACTGATGTTCTTGAGTTGTCTAATTCAATTCCCGCAGGTCTCTATTAATAAACCAATAACTAGCCCTCCAACGGCTAGTTTTTCAAAGATATGCCATAAAATGACACTTTAAGATCCCATATATCATAACATTTCATTAGAGGTATGTTCCACTTAAAAATATCTTTCAAATATCTCATTTAAGTCTATAAAACTATTCTCAATTTAAAATCACAGAAGTAGGAAGTATAAAATCCTTTAATCTAAGAGAATCTCAAAATATATGGATCGTATCAATAGAGATTACTAAATAGGTTGTTTAAACTTGAAATACATTTAAATCTCCCAAATCCCTCACTTGGAGTAATAAAAAATGGATAGTTTTTTATTAAGTGACCAAATCAATCAAATTTGTAACTGAAGCAGTTGGTTAACCGACTTGCCCCATTGAGTTGACCGACTATGCCAGGCTTCCAATTTAGCCATTGGCACATCACCAGTTGGTTGATCGACCCTACCCAATCAGTTGACCGATTGCTTTTCCCGATTGACCGAATTGACTCGAAAACACAACTTTTTATACTTTAAAACACATTTTCCAATTAGGTCAATTATCAAAATCATTTCACATAAGAAACACATATAATATTTCATTTTAGGATCTTAAATTTATCACTTCTTATCATGAAACACATAGAATTAACTTATTTGGAATGTCGTGCGTGATCATAATTCAAGTTGCATTAAGAGTATATAAGTAAGGAGTCGTTTTCACCTATTTTTCTTCAACTTTTTCAAAACTCTTCATATATTTGTCATGTCCATCTTACACCATTTATGTTTTTTTCATCAAATTTTTTTCTTAATAAAATGCATGTGTTGATCCCGAGGTTTTGATGGACAATTAATGGTTAATATTTTTGGTGGAATTAATATGTTTGTTGAGTGTTTTAGTAGATTAAATCATGAAGAAATTATCAAGGGTGCAAAGATGGACAATGAATAAATGAAGAGTATTGAAGATTTTGAAGAAATTAGGTGAAAACAATTCTTACACTCTTAATGTATCCCGAATTAGGATCACACACGACACTAATTAATGAGTTATATTTATGTGTGTTTGATTTAATGAAATTTAGGATCCTAATTAGTGTTCAAATATTTGCTCTTATGTGAAATTGAAAAATGAAAATTGACTTAAGTGAAAATAATGTTTAAAATTAAATTTTAGTGTCGATTGTGTTAACCAAGAAAAGTAATCAGTTAACGGGATTAAGTGATTAATTTTGGAGCTGAAATAAGTGGAAAAAAGAGCATTCAGTATTGATCCATCGATTGACCAGTAGAGGTTTGGTCAATCGATTGGTTTTGAGTTGGAAAGTGTATCTTTCTAAATCGATCGGCCAATAAACCAGGAGAGATCAGTCAACTGATTGGCCAAGTGAAACTCTCTAAATCGATCGGTCAATTGATCGTGGTTTAATTTTGGCCTGGATTACAACCTGAATCTATCAGTCAATCAACCGTAGGGTATTCGGTCAACCGGTTGCCTTTTTAGGTTTGGGCTCGGTTAACCGACTGGCAAGGGTTTGGTCAACCGACTGTGTTGATTGAGATTTCGAGAATTTTAAGGTTTCGGTAAAATATTAGTAGTTTTTGGCAAACTGATGGAGATATTTGGGGCATTTGAAGATATTAAAGATATGACACATCTGTTTTGATATCCCTATTGATTTAGTACATATAATTTTAGATTCTCTCAATTTTAGCAATTAAATACTTCCTATCTTTATGATTGAAGTTTAAGAAATAATTTGTGAATTTAATTAAGAGATTTGAAAGATGTTTTTAAGTAAATTATACCAGGATTAAAAAGATATGATATTTGGAGTCTATAAGTGCTCTTTAAAGACTTATCTTGTCAAAACTAGCCACTGGAGGGCTTGTTTAAAATCACTGTATATAGACCTGCGAATTTGAGATCTAATGACATCACATCATATCACATCAAGAACTATCAAGTTCCTAAGACTTCTAAGAGTTATCATTCTGAGATTTATTCGAGAGATCATTCGTGAGATCATTTGTGTGAAAAGTTCTTGAGCTAAAGCGCTGTTGAGTTGGCATCACTGATCTGTGTTGTCTTGCGATTCTGATTCTATTCTTTCAGTGTTTTCCTAGTGATATCTTTCCAAGTTATTGTGTTGAAATTTGATTTCATATATTGTTTATTACTTAATTTTAAGATAATTGAAAATTCGTTTTTTAAACTTTAGAGCATAAAAAATCTTTTTAAAACAATTTTGTGGTATTATCTGATTACGTGCTTAATTTTGTACTACCCACACTTGTTATAATCAGATATTAAATTCCTCACTTAAATTCTATCATGTAGTAAATTTTGGAACATTAATCGAGTATAATTATTTTGAGGTTGTAGAAGCTCCGAGTGGGAAGAAACTCATTATTTTTTGTATTGGTGAGTTTGTGCAGATTAGATACGGTTGGATCTGTATCTAGTCAGGGTAGCTTGGGTTTCAATCTTTTTCGGAAAAAAAGTTGAGGTTTGATATTTGCCTAAGGTATAAAAATGTTAGGTTATTATTTTCCATAGAAAAGAATTAGGTGTTAATTATTCCTGAATAAAATTAATTTTGAGTGATTTGTAAAGGTTCAATCCTTACATGAGAAAATGATATTTATGAGCGTTGTGAGGTTTGATCTTTAGCCTTTTAAAAGGATTAGGTTGTGATTCTTCTTGTAATAGAATTAGGTTAGTCTTTAGCCTGAAAAAACATAAGGTTCTTCCTTAGCCTTGGGAAAAAAATTTGTAGAGGTTGCTTCTGAGCTTGGGAAAATAATCATTGTAAGGGTTTAGTTCCTACCTTTAAAGGGATCAAGGAACTTAGAGGATGCGAATTTCCATGGAGCTCGGGGGACTGGATTCGGCAAGGCTAGCTTGTTGAACCAGGATATATATTGGTGTGCTACATTGTTTACTTTTTTTACATGTTGTTTGGGTATGCACCTAGATTTAAATACTTATCCTCTGTGTAACGAAGATAATAATTAATTTAGGATAAATTGATTATTTGATAAATTAAGCGTTGAAAGATTTAAATTGCATAAATTTTTAGAACTACCCAATTCACTCCACCTCTTGAGTAGCTTACTGGGCCAACAATATGGAACTATAAATTTGAAACACGATAAAACCATTAGTTCCACAAAAAACATCAATACTTAATTGCTCATAAAATCTTGGATTCAACAATTTTCCCCTTTTTTTATGATAGCAATTAACTTTGATATTTTCTTCAAAATGTAATGTAACCATGGTCCCCCTAAATTCGAGGAAGGGTATTTAAACTCATTTAATCACAATTATGATAACATAATTAAACCATAATAAAGATATTAAATAGAAGCCCAATTAAACCATAATAAAGATATTCAACATAAGCCCTTAATAACTTCTCTTTTTAATCAATGCAATGCTTAGGCAAACAAATTCCTAAACATCAACTGCTCATTAAACATCACCTTCTCCCCCTTCGTCATCTAAAAAAGTTGGGACGGAGAACCAAAAACATCACTCTAGGCATACATTATTATGCCTAGCCACACCTTAGCCTCAAATAAGTTTCACGAATTGATATTCAGTTAGAGGTTTGGTGAAAATATCAACAAGTAGATCGGAGGTATCAACATATTTAATAGATACTTCCCTTTTTTCAATTTATGCATAACATATTATTGTTTCACCTGTAAAAGCTTCTCATCCTATAAAATTGTAAACATCAATTAATGCTAAGGAGAACAAAAATTCATAACATCATATTTTCTCCTCAATAATATTCGTGTAAAAGCATCAGATTCTATAAAAAAAGGGGGGGGGGGGGGGGGATCATGATGAGAACACTTTTTAAGATTAATCTCTATATGAACCATATTCAGGAAAATTCAAGAGATCATAAAAATATTTCAACAATATAGTATGAAATCATATAATTTCAATTAAGTCAACAAGATTTATCAATTAATATCTTCCCTTTAATAAAAAAAACATATAATCTTTAACGCACTAGGACAAGAAACATATATCAATGATAATTTATGAAACTGTCAACGTAAACCTAATGCACACTTTAAACATGGATAAGTGTACATTTATCACATAAAATTACATCTCTCTTCTAGAATAATAATCATTTACAACACAGGAGACATTAGATGCATGTCAGACACTTAATGCTTATAAGGATATCCACGTGCAATAGTATCAACAGATTGAAATGTCATATATATTTAGAGATCATGTAGATGGTATAAAAAAGAATTGACATGATTTCATAAACCAATCTCTGTCATGCAAGTTCTATTATGGTTATGATCAATACTTAGAATTCAAATCATATAAATGTATCAATTAAATCATTTGTTTATCATTTAAATAACCATAATATTTCAAATAGATCAAGATATCATGCATTTTAACAAATTATCTTAATTCAATGATGAACAAGTCATGGATTGATATAACATGTTTCACATATTTTTACGTATAGCTTTTAGCGGATCTCATATAGCATAACATAAGAAAACCACATACAAATATGTAAACTTATCTGATTATCATGTAATAATTTTAAGACAACAAAAGAATATGTAAAAAAACACATATCTTAGAAATTGTTACTAGCTTATTAAACTGGTTTTCTTACTCATGGGATAGTCTCCAGAAATCACATGACTTTCATCTTTAGGTGTCAAAGACGTAAATTTTACTTTATCCTCTGTTACGTATTGATAACAGCCACTTCCTAGGAACAATTTGTCCTTAGTCATAGATATTTATTAGATTAACCTGCAAGAAGTACCTCAAAAAGTTCTTAGGTAGTACCCAATCTAAGTGGGTCCGATCTTGTTAGCCGGGATAATTTTAATTCCTTTAGTAATCCAAAATTTTCTACATTTAGATACTTTTGAAAAATATTTGTTAATGGTATGCCCCATAATATTACATTTAAAACATCTAACAAGATTCTAGGTTTTAGAAAAGAATTCATGAAATATCTTTTGTTTAAGATTTTTCTGAAAACTAATTCCAGCTTTATCGAAAATCCCTCTTAAACTCCCCAATAGCATTTTCAAATAATTTTTACCACCCGTGAATTTGAGAACAATCCAATATAAATAAAAAACAATGGATTTCAATTCAATGTTTTCATATTCGAATTTCATCACTTGCTTTTTTAAATATGTTAATTTTACTTTGTAGGGCGTTAATTTGAAAACACTAGTTTTTATAATCATGCTTTAATTCTTAATAAACATCAAATAAATCATCAAAATTTAAAGGACAAGAACTAGAACATTTCATTGCCTCATCTCCAATGGTCATCAAAGAAAGTATGGAAAAATCATCACTACTCGATTTTTTCGAGCTACTCGACTCTAAGTCATCCTAAGTGGCTTTTATTGACTTCTTCTTACAGTTAATCACCTTCTTGTTTTCCTTTTTCTTTTTTCTCTTTTTCCTTCTTTGGATCGGGATATTCAGATTGAAAATGACTAGTTTTATAACAATTGAAGAACTCAACATTATTCATGTTGAAGTTTTTCTTTTCACATAATATTTGTCGGGTCATCTTTCGAAATTCTTTCGTGAGAAGTGCCACATCCTTTTCTTGCTCACTATCAAGACTGATGTCATCACTATCGTCTCCTTCCTCAGTCTTTTGAACCTTTAGTGCCAATGACTTCTTTTTGTTATTCCTTGTTTTATCTATATATCTTTGAACAATAGTCTCATGGGTTATTAGGTTGCTAATAAGTTCATTAATGGTATACACTGTGAGATCCTTAGCTTCCTCAATTATAGTCACTTTTGGCTCCCCAAACATTTATAACGATCTTAGAATTTTACATACTTTGTTCTCCATAGAATAAGGCTTTCTGAGTTGACCAAGCTTATTGCAGATATTATTGAATCTTGTGTACATTTCCAGAATTGATTTTGTATTACCCATTTTGAATAGTTCGAATTGACAAACTAAGGCATTGATCTTGGATGGTTTTACCTGATTTGTCCCTACGTGTGAGATTTGCAATGTGTCCCACATTTCTTTTACCGATCCACAACCTGAAACTCTGGTATATTCATTTGCATCTAAAGAAAAAAACATAATGTTTATAGCTTGAGAATTGATAGATAATTTATGTTTATCCAAGGGAGTCAGTTGTTCCTTCTTCTTAATCACTCCATTCTCCTTAGGAATGAATGGACCATTCTCAATGGCCAGCCACACATCATAATTAGTGGTTTGAATAAAGACGATCATTTTGTCCTTCTAGAATGAATAATTTTCACCTGTAAACAAAAGTAGACAGTTCATAGACTGCCCCTCACCTAGAGTGACTATGGGGGTACGCCATGTGATCTTTCTTAGCCAGGATATTAAACCAAATGAGCTAAACCAACTCTAGTACTAATTATTAGCCCAAAGAGCTATCAAAGAGGAGGATGAATCAAGTAATTACTAACATTTAACAATTAAACACTTAAATACAAATAATCAATTTTTATAAATCAATTATTATCTTGTTACGCAAGGAAAATGTGTTTAATTCTAAATGCACACTCAAACACAATATAAGAAAATAAAGAATGGTGCACATGATAATATATCCTGGTTCAGTAAATTACTCTTACTTACATCCAGTCTCTCGAGCTCCACGGAGATTCGCAATCCACTAAACCCCTGATTCCTTTATCAGGTAGGAACCAAACCCTTATAATCTCGATTCTTTTTACTGGCTCAAAATCAACCTTTACAATTATCTTTTTCACATGCTTAGGAAGAAACTTATCTTTTTACTAGCTCAACACTAACCTAATTCTATTACAGGAAGAATTCAAAGCCTAATCTTTTTAACATGCTAAAGATCAAACCTACCACTCCTCCATACTTTTACACTTATCCTTTTTGCAGGCTTAAGAAGAACCTTTACAATCACTCAATTTTATTACCGGAAGAATAAAAACCTAGTTCTTTTTAAGGAAAAAAAATAACCTAACTGTTTTTAAGGATAAAGATCAAACCCTAATATTTTTCATGGAAAAAAAATATCAAAACCCTAGTTACCCTGACTAGACACCGTCCCAAACGTGTCTAATCTGCTCAAACTCACAAATACAAAAGATTATAAATTTCTTCCCACAAGAAACTTCTACTACCTCAATACAAATATACTCGATTAATGTCCTGAATAATTACTACATGATAGATATAATGTGAGGAAATTAATATTTAATTAATAAATAAAGTGGGTAACACAAATTTAGCACGTAATCAGATAATCAAGCAGAAACCGTTTAAAAAAGATTTTGGGCTTTTATGTTACAAACAATTCTCTAGGAATTTTAAACCAAGTAATCAATATGAATATAACTTTAAAGAAAATAATAAATCTTGGATAGATCACACCAAAAAAACACCGAAGATAATAGCAATATAGCAAGTAAAACTCAAATCGGTGACGGCAAATAGCAAATGGTTTAGATAAAAAAAACTTATAGAATCACTCTTTAAAGTCTCAACAAAAATCTCACTCTTATAATAGCTCAAACTGATGTTCTTGATGTGTCTAATTCAATTCCCGCAGGTCTCTATTGATAGACCAATAATTAACCCTCAATGACTATTTTTTCAAAGATATGCAAAAACATAACACTCTAAGACCTCATATATCATAATCTTTCATTATAAGTATGTTCCACTTAAAAATATCTTTCAAATCTCTCATTAAGTCCATAAAACTATTCTCAATTTAAAACCACAGAAATATGAAGTATTAGATCCTTTAAATTAAGAGAATCTCAAAATATATAGACCATATCAAAAGGGATTACTAAATAGGTTGTTTAAACTTGAAATACATTCAAATATCCTAAATCGCTCTCTTGAAATCATCAAAATGGATTATTTTTTTATCAAGAGACCAAATCAACCAATCTGTAACTGAAGCAATCGGGCGACCGACCTGCCCCATTCAGTTGACTGATTGTGCCAAGCTTCCAAATTAGCCGTTGGCATAACGCTAGTCAGTTGACCGACCCTACATAGTCGGTTGACCGATTAGATCAGTGTGTTTTCAATTTTCACCATTTCATCTACTGTTTTAAACGGTTGATCGATTGCTTTTTCTCGGTTGATCGAATCGACCCAAAAACACAATTTTTTATACTTTAAAACACATTTTTTAATTAGGTCAATTATCAAAATTATTTTGACATAAGGAGCACATATAATATCTCATTTTAGGATCTTAAACTTATCACTTCTTATTATAACGCACATATAATTAACTTATTTTAATTGTTGTGCGTGATTTTAATTCGGGTTGTATTAAAAGTATATAAGTAAAGAGTTATTTTTACTAATTTTTTTTCAGCGTCTTCAAAACTCTTCATATCTTTGTCATGTCCGTCTTGCACCCTTTATATCTTCTTCATCAAATCTTCTTCTTAATCAAATGCAAGGAAATATAAATCTGAAAGACTTGATAAAGCCATCAATTCCACAAAAAATATTAATACTTAATTTCTCATCAAAACCTTGGATTTAGCAATGAGTCTTTAGTAAATTTTAAGCGATGATCCTCTCGTATAACACTTTGTCGAAATTAGGAAGTATTCGTCTGGCATCCGAACTCAAGGTGTTTGAATCAGGCAGCGATCAACTGACCGAGGTGGGTCTATCACGAGACGAATAATACTTAACGTACTCTCCAATACCAATTACACACCAGTTAACTGGGTAGAATTGATCACTAAAAAATAATACCATTTTAATGGTATCGTCATACTGATGTAGTACGGGTTCAAATAGAGTGTCAATCCATAGAGATCGATTTAGTAACTATTAATTTCAATCATTTTTCTTTCCTTGATAAAGAAAGAGTTTTGATTTTTAATTTAAGTTTTGTAAGGAAATAAATATTAGATCTAAATAATGGAAATTGATAACCGGGTTATAAATTGTGAGTTTTGTATTTTGGATTTGTTATGTTGTTTTCGTATTTTATTTTTAATTTGAATTTGTGCAAACGAGCGTTCCCAACTATAAGGCGAAACTACTCAAAAACATTAGTTTGAGTATTCAATGGTATGAACTATCTTAGGCATTTAATTCCTACATTACTCTAATCTAAGGAGAAGTAAAATATGGGCATATCATCCAAACCAATAATCAAATCCCAAGAATATGATTATATAATCGTTAGATCTAGACCACAAGTACTACATCTAACGTTCTAGCAATAATTAAATCTAAAATCGAAATTTTTACAAGAATATTTCGAGATTAAATTCCATCGCAATTAAACTATATTTCAAGAACAATATTCAACATCATATAATTGTTTACACATAATCCAAAATTAATTTTAAAATACGATATTACATTAAAACAAAATATATACCACAATCCTAACCCAGTTCGGAGGAGTTGTTCATAGTGATTTATTCGTTTTTACAAATATTATCCTATATAGATCCCGTTGAAGAATTAACACCACAAATCCAAGAAGCCAAAATCCAGTGGGTTTTTTCGCGGAGAAGAGAAAACAATGAAAAAAACTATAAAATAGTGGTAAAAAAGCGAAGCTTATTGACGAACTCTAAAAAAAAAAAAAAAGTAAAAAAAAAATATTCTCTACCTCCATCCATTGCCAGTTAAAACCCCTCAAATACAACTCACATTCAAAAATAAGTAAAAGGAAAAAAACAAAAAGATTTTTGTTCCTTTTTTTTTTTTACCACAAATCCTTAATTAATAGCCATTAATTGGCCTCACCAATAAAATGTAATGGTTCTGGAACCATTATACCCAGCAAAACAAATGTGATGGGCCTTGGCTTGGGCCGAAGGAACAATAAGATAAATAAGGGGCTAGCTGGGTCAACGCATGGGCCAAGGCACAAAATGAAATTAAAAGAGGAACTAGGCCTTGGGGAAATAAAGGGAACATTGGGCCTTCGGGGCAAAAAAGGTGCTGGGCCTTGGCCCAACTCACATAAACTTCAATTTTGTCATATGACCAATCATTGAAAAGATCAAAGAGTCTAGTTTCATATGAAACTTGTTTCATCTCAAAAATCCAACTATGCAAGTACTTATGGTCAAAAGAGTGGACATATGTTTTTATTCTAGTGTAGGGAACTACAACTTTTATCTGATTGATCATTTTCTTACGCATTTTGCGTCAAAAAGTGTTTTTTTTTTTGTTAAAAACAAATAAAATAAATCAATTATACTAGTTTAATTTATTCAAAATGATAATTAGATTAGTGGTATTAGATCGCGTAAATTGTGGTGCGATCAAGAACCCACAGATCCAAGTCAAACTTACTCGTAAGAGTTTCCTTAGGAAGGATCGTATTGGTCTTACAATTTGGATGCTTAGGGATTTTGTCGGTTGCATGAGATTTTCTGGTCGGGAAATACAAATTACTTCCATCAGGAAGGGTTAATCCCTTCCTGAGATGACCTCAAATGTCACTTTAATCCGCGAGATAAGGTAACAGTTAGTGTATTTTCAAAAATAGACTTAACTGCCCATATTTGTTGAAGCAGCCTTTTGAGATTCCCTATCCAATCAATAACTTGTACTCAGTGCTCGTGTCTCCTGACCTTTCTTATGAGGAATCGCCCGTTCATAGCCTTCATTTCCTTACTTTTCTTCACTTTATTTTAACAACATTCTTATCTACTTTTCTCTACTTTCTTTTTCCATATTCGATCATGGGCCTCCATAATGAAGTCTAAAAATGTCGGTCCAAGTAGAATAAAAAAATCAAAAGAGGGCTGAGGTAATCATTCAACAACTGAAGACGAATGATAGGCCGTTGTACCGTCTCCATAAACTTGAGGAACTTCGAGTGCTTTCTGTCAACTTGGACTCCCACAACTACAACATGATGGTTGAGATTCTTCATATACTAACTCGGTTAGAAGAAGATGAGAAGAAGACGAAAAAGCTACAGGTTAAACTGTACAAACAACAAGCGGCAAGAGTGAAGATGGAGTTGAAGAACACAGCTCGAAAAGTGAAGATCTGGGAGCTCATCTCCACTCTCTCTAATTACAATGTCGGTGACAACAGGCTAACCTTCGACAAGGAGGTAGGCCCGAGCGCCCAAGCCCTCTCTGGCTCTTATTAAAAGAAGAAGATAAAAAGATCTTCTTTAGTTTGTTATTTTTTTAAAAATGTATGGGGCACCCCTTTCTTTTCCCTATAAAAGGGGTGATTCCCCTATCTTCTCTTTAAAAATATTAATTTTTAGTATTCCTTATTCTTCTCGTCTCTTAGTTGTCTTTTCATTAACTGAATACATAATAAGTCATAAAAACAGTGTAATAGTAGGAAAAAAAATATGGTAACAAGAGGTAGTATGAAGTACCACACAGGTTATCGAAACCTAAGTGAATTGTAAAAAATTGTACCAAGTAGAGGGTTGCTTTGAATTTGAAGGCCCTTCGAATCTCGACGACCTCCTTTCCCCGACCCTCTACTTGAGTATGCTTGGTTTTATTGGGTTGCCTGAGTACAATGGGTGTATAAAGAGGGTTTTTCATGCGTCGTCGAGCTAACCTTGTTGAGTTATAGTAGTTGGCTGGTCGGTTGATTGCATCCCAATGTTCTGGTCACAGACTCTTTCTTACCCGTTGTACCACATAAGGACTGTTAATGTAGTTATCGTCAACTCGTAGTGTGTTAACATTTATATCAATTTTGATCAAAGTAAGACTTTTATTAAGGAGAATAAAAATTACAACTTACATAATTAATTTTTGCTACTGGTAATGTTTCTTTAAGTGTTCCGCATTCCACGAGTTTTGCAGTGGTCATCCATCCGAAGTCTCAACCTTATAGGTACCAGATCCAATAATGTTGGTAACCCGGTATGGCCCCTTTCAATTTGGACCAACTTGCCTGGGGCTCAATCCTATGTTGCAATATTAACTTTTCTAGGTCACCTTTCGTTTATGCCTGTGGTTTAACACGTTTGTTGTAGTACTGAGCTATTTGTCGTTTGTAAGCTTCTTGTTGTATGTAGGTATATTCCCTATTTTTTCTCTATCCAATCCAAACTCAACGCAAATTTTTTGTGGTTCTCACTAGGATGATAGTGTGCCACCCGATATGTTGGGTGGCCTAACTCAACGGGAATTACGACCTCAGTACCAAAGTTTATTGCAAATGGTGTTTCCCCTATTGAGACCCTTGATGTTGTATGATTGGACCATAAGACCAAAGGGAGATCCTCAATCCACTTGGAATTAGAGTTTTCCAATCGAATCTTCAGCGTATATAAGAGTGTTCGATTGGTTATCTTCACCTGACCGTTTGATTGAGGATGGCCCGAGGTAGACATATGGTGGCTTATGCACAATCTCAAGTAGAAATTGTTGAATAAGGTACAGTCAAATTGCTTTTCCTGGTCACTAACCATAGCTTGAGATACTCCGAACCGACAAACAATATAATTGCATACTAAATCCTGGATTTTAGAGTCAGTGATTTTAGCCACGACCTCAGCCTCAACCCACTTAGTAAAATAATCTATTACAACAATCAAAAATTCCTTTTGAGTAGTAGCCATGGGAAATGGGTTGAGGATGTCTACCCTTCACTGTGCGAAATGCCACTGTCTGGTCATGGGAAGTTGCCCCATGGAAGGAACGTTGATTGTAGTCCCGAATCTCTGATAATTGTCATACTTATTCACGAGATCTCTAGCATCGGCTTTGATTGTCGACCATAAGTATTCTTTCTTTAACATTTTCTTGGTCAAAACCCGTGCTCCCCGAATAGTTACCACAAAGTCCTTCATGGATGCCGTGGAGTATATAACGAAATTCATTCTGATGTAGACACTGGAGCAAAAAACCTATGAAAGACTATTTATACAATATTCCACGTACTACGGTATACCATATACTGAGATGCCAAGTATCGAACCCTTTGGGCTTCGTTTTTCTGATCCGAAGGATCTTACTGTTCAGATAGTTGAAGATGGGATCTATCCAACTAAGCTGGTGTGTCACCACCTTAATTTTATCATCGGCTTCATTTTCGCTTGGACGTAGTACATGCTCGACTAGGATAGTCCTCTACTCTTTAGTTTTGAAGACAGAAGATTGGATGAACAATGAATCCACATGTTCGTTTTCCTCAAGATTTATTTGATTGCGACTTTTGAGAAACTTTGCATGAGTAGTTTGGGTTTGCTCAGATATACGACCATTTTTTCCTCTTAAGCCACGTACTCCCTATTTAATTAATTTTCTATGAGAAAAGAGTCACAATAGAGTTCTACCTCAGTTACCTCAAGTTCCTTCAAGATCCTCAATGAAGAGATCAATGTTTCATACTCAGCCTTGTTGTTTGTAGCTTTAAAGCCAAGTCTCAATGCATACTCCAAGATGTCACATTTGAGGGTGCGGATTACCAACCCAGCCCTCGAGCTGCTGTAATTCAATGCTAATGATATGAGTGGTTCAAACATCGGTCACTTGTTGGTTTGGAACTCGAGATAATTTCTTTCTCCACTGGGGCTATTTCCTTGGAGAGAGTGAATTTTAAGATGAAATCACTACTGCTTTCCCCTTGATCGCCGCCCTTGGGAGATATTGAATATGTAACTCTCTGAGTTTAATTAACCATTTGACAAGTGTCCCAAAAGTTTCTGGTCAGTATAGTACGACCCTTAGTGGTTGGTTGGTCAACATCGCCATGAAATGAGTCTAGACGTAATGCCAGAGCTTTCTTATCGAAATTATTAATGCATAAGTTATCAGTTCAAGTCGGGTGTAATGTGACTTTGCCCAGTTCAGCATGTGATTGACATAGTAAACAAACCTTTGAACACCCTACTCTTTTACCAAGAGTGTCAAGTTTACAACAGTGGATAGTATTGCCAAGTACACGATGTTTTCTTGTTTAGGCTTTGAGATAATGAGTATTAGCGGTGCCAAAATAAATCTCTTGAATTCTTGAAAATCCTCCTCGTACTCGTTAGTCCACTTCAAACTTTTGTTATCCCATAGGGTCTTAAAGAAGTGCAAACACTTATTTGATGCCCGGGAAATGAAATGGTTCAGGACTGCTACTCGTTTCGTCAAGCTTTGAAATTTCTTGATTGTCCCTGAGGATGTTATATTAAGGATTTTCTTGTGCTTCTATTGTCTAGTTTTGATTCCTCTCCTTGTGACGTGGTGACCCAGGAATTTCTTGGTTTTAACCCCCAACACACGCTTGCTCGGGTTTAGCTTCATTTTGTATTTTTTGAGTACATAGAAATACTATTGTAAATCAGCCAGGTGGTCACTAGATATCTTGCTTTTAACCAGCATGTCGTCGATGTAAACCTCCATCATCTTCTCGAGCAGATTGACAAAACATCTTACTCATCGACCTTTGGTATATATTCCTGATGTTCTTCAATTCGAATGACATCACTTTATAGCAATACAATCTTTTGTCAGTGATGAAGGTTGTCTTTCCTTTATCGAGTGGGTAAATACGAATTTGGTTGTATCCCAAGAAGGTGTTGAGGAATTTGGGTGACTCGTAACCGGCATTCGCGTCTACAATAATGTTTATATTCGAGAGTTGAAAGCAATTCTTGGAACAAGCTTTGTTGAGATCACTAAAATTTATTCACAAATGTCACTTTCTTGTTTTATTCTTTACCAAGACTACATTGGCCAACTAGAGAAAAAAGTTAATTTCGTTAATAGTGTTTGACTCAAGTAGTTTCCTAGTTTTTTCTTTGGTCATGACCTGTCTTTTCGGTCCGAATTTTTGGCTCTTCTGTCGATCGATGGGTAGGTAGGGTTGGTATATGACTGATGCATGGAGATGCTCAGGTCTATCTCAGGCAAGTCTACATGCAACCCAAAAAATAGGTTGTGGTTGGCTCTGAGAAGCTCAATCACCTTCCTTTCAAACCTTCTGAGAATGCTGAACCGATCTAAACGGTACAGTTTATCTTGGTCGGGTGTACTTGGATATCCTTTAATTCTTCATTCGGACGAGGACGAGGTTGACGCGGCTACTCAACCTGGGGGTCCATGATGTCCTCTTTCCGGAGATGATCGGTTATATCCATAATTAGAAAATCCTTGTCGACCTCCTCACCTTTTATTTTTATTTTAAGATTCATATCTCGTCAACGAGGTATTCTCGGGCCATCTTTTGACTACCTATTACTTTGTCTACTCAGTGATACATGCACTGTCACCTTCATAATTCGATTGTTCCTTTGAACCTAGATATTGGGATCTTCAGTCAACTAGGTTGGGTTGTCATTATGATGACTATTTCGTAATACGATTTAAGCACATTCCCTTCTATAGGCAGTTTACTCTATCTCGTGTAAGATCTTTGGCCAACGTATCCGCAATATTATATTTTGACTTAATCTAGTCAATTGAGATAATTACATTAGAAACTAACTGCCTAACGGTATAATGCCTTCGATATATTGGCTATCACATTGTATGTAAATAGCTGACACACGCTTAGTCCACATTAGAATATCTTTCAAGAATTGTTGATTGTACTCTACTTCTTCTCATTCTTTATCAAAATCAATAAATTCATATTCTATTGTGGATCTGGAAATACACGTTTGCTTTAGAAGATTTACATGACATAACAGCTTATCCTAATAAAAACATATCTGATCGTGGATTTGGTATCTTTAGTATCAGATATCCAATTTGCATCATTGTACCCTTCAAGTACTACTATATATCTCCTGTAATGCAAACCATCATTTTCAGTATATCTTAAATATCTCAAAACTCTCACTATAACTTCCAGTATTCTCTACCTGGATTGCTAGTGAAGCTACTTAAATTACTTATTGCGTAATTAATATCAGGTCTTGTATAATTCATAATGTACATTAAAATGCTAATTATTAAAGAATACTCCAACAGCTGAGATATACTTTCACCAGTATTCTTAAAATAATGTTGATTAACATCTATTGGTGTACTTGCTATACTCGAATCATCGTTGTCAATTTTTTTTAAAGATCTTCTCATTGTAATGAGATTGAGATAAGATCAATCTTTCAGATGTTCTTGAAATTTTAATTCCAAGAATGACATCTATTTTTCTCAAATCATTCATTTCAAATTTATTAGTTAACATTTCTTTGGTAGATTTTATAATCTTATCACTATTACCAATAATAAACATGTCATCTACATATAAGCATATAATAACGTAACAAGATTATGTTGTCTTAACAAAAACACACTTGTCATATTCATTAATCTTAAAATTATTTAACAACAAAACCTTGTCAAGTTTATCATGTCAACCCGTTTGGACACAAATCCAAAGTGTTTTTAATAATATAGAGGTAATATTTTAGTATTATCTTATAAATGATAATAGATTTTTTATTTTTTTTTGAGTCCTCTAAATAATGTAACATATTAAAAAGACCCCAACTGCTGAAAAATAAGTTTTTGGTCTTCCAAGATTTTTCAGAAAATAGTCCCCGTTCTTTTACCAGTGATTTTTCCTAATTTACATAATATACCATTCTACAAAGCCTGAAACCACGTAAAATAAAAATGAACAACTCACGCTCTTCATTTTGATATGCATAATGTATATTTTTGGGAAACAAATATAAAAATTTGAATGTTCAAACCAAAACAGTGTAAATGTTAACATATGAGCAGCAAATGTGTCAACGTCACATATATTGTTGTACAAGTTATTATTTTTGAAGTGATATGAACATTCATACTAATACAACAGTGTTATGAATATTCACACTGATAAATATTTATTAAGTTTGATGCTTTAACAATTCTTGTTTCGAAATGGTGTGAACATTTGCACTACACAAATAGTATAGTGAATGTTAATATTGATAATATTTACGCTCAAATGATATTCACAATTTTATAATATTGTGAATGTTCACACTATTAAAGAACAGAAACTCGCACCGCAGTAGATTTAATAGGATTATAAATGTGAACAACCATGAAAGCACTACATAACATAATTATGCATAAATTCATGTGGTTGGGGGTAGGTGTAACATTCTCAATTTTAGAAATTAGAATTATAAAGTAATAAGAGCAATTAAATAAAAAAATTGGTGCAATTAAAATTCTCTAGTGAAGATCACAAAATTTATGTGCCAAATTAATGGAATTAACTTAAAATTAAATAATCCAATGGTCCACCATGGTTTAGGCACATGATTTCTAGCCCAAAGTGTACATTTGGACCACTAAATAATATTTCAAAAATACCACAAACAAAAGATATGAAAATTGATAGATTATAAAATCCAATATAAATAGTTAGAGTTCAAGTTGTATTAAAAAAAATCCAAAATTAGTTTTGAGATGACCTAATACCAAAGTTAAGATCTATACCCACTAACTTAAGTATTAGTATTCATAGCCAATGACCCAAGAACCTACCCCAAAAAAAAAAAATGTCTCTAGACTTCACGTGAAAGGGCAAGTACCAAGACAAAACCCCTTTTCCTTCTCCTTCAACCACCATCAGCATGTACCTTCATGGCAGAGAGAAGTTCTCTGCAAAACTACCTCAAACACTTACATGAAAACCAACAAAGCCCACGTAATTAAGGCAAGATAATGTATATATAAACCATGTTGTTGCTACCATGGAAAACTAGAGAAGAAAAAGTGAAGAAAATAAGAGAAGAAGATAGGGAAAGAGAGCGACCGAGATAAGGAAAGGGAAAATGAGGGTTTGGGGAAATTTGGAGAAATAAATTTGAGAGAATTCACAGCTGAAATCAAGTCTCAGTGGAGGATTAAGCTCAAATTTTGTAATGTCTTAAACCTAGAATTTTATTTTAAGAGTTCTAACATAATTTTTTATAATTCTAAAGGTTAAGATATAAAGTATATTCGGATTAAACCTAGTAAAACTTGGATTAGGTCATGTATGAGTTTGTTAGGTTGAATTAAAAATGGTACTTGGGTGAAATCACCTTGCATAAAATCTGATTTTCTTTTTAAAATCTGGTTCAGAACTTTAACTTTGTTCTTTTTGGTTTTGGGAGAAAATCGGAGAAAATCATGATGTAAATGAACCTTTAATGAATTAGAAAGATTGTAAATTTGCTTGGGATGAATTATAGGCCTTAGAAAATTCAAAAGCATAGTTTATGAGCATTGGGTATCAAAAAGAATTGAAGAACTGAATCTAGAAGTTTTAAATTCTACTATCGATTCATCTGAACAAATTGTCTTAAAATTTTTATAACAATTCGTAAATAAATCAGAAAAATATGAAACTTATTTAAAATGAAACTAGACTCAATGAGGATCACTTTAAGCTATTATATGTTGTGTTTTAAACTTTATATGGTACATTTATAGACCCCAAAATGTAGTTGAATATAATCTCGTAAGATTTTGGCAGCTTTATTTATTGAATCTCTAAAAATCATAACTAAATGTAAAAAAAAATAGAAAGCTAGTGATTCAAAGTGATTTTAAAAGCTTGAGAGGTCTATTTTCATAAAAATATATATATATATATAAAAAAAAAAACAGAAAAATATTCTCAATTGTGGTAAAACGAGTGGGAAACCTGACTGCTCACAGTAAATTGCTCTCATGTCATCTAAAAACAAATATTTTTTTCATATAAACTAAACAATGTAGGCATGCTCTCATAATGAATTTTGCCCCCTTAAGAAATAATAGGATATTAAGGGTACGCACATAAAGTGATGATGTTAATGAAAGGATGTTTAATCTTTGCTTCCAGCAACTGGGTGAGTTGAAGTAGGATGATTCGAGATTGGTTGGTGACCACCCGCATCTCAAGGTATGAAATTCTATTAATTCTCTTACGTGTTTTTAGCATGCATTATATGTATGTATTCTTGTGTGCTTATTTGCAAAATGTGTTTTCAAATGAAAATGAATTTATGGTAAAAAGTTGAATTTTAGGAAAATCTGGTAATATAAAAATAAATATATACTTGTGTGTTAAATATATTTGGTTGGGTGGTATTGTGTTGATATCATGTGAGGACCGATGAGATTAGGTCACCGTGGAGCTAACCATGGTTGCAAATCCCTAAACCTGCACAGGGGATACTCCAGTTTACTTATCTCACTGAATGATATAGATTCCCAGTATTACGATTCGGTCACCAGGTATCGCAATAATATATTTGTTATGTATGTGTTTTGATTATTCTACTTGAATTTTATAAGTGCATGTTTTATTATGATGTGTGTGCATTATATATTGTTTTATTTATAAAGTTCCAGTCAGGATATTATAGTTTATATAATCACGTATGTTCTATAAAAATTAGAAAAAGGTAAGAAAATTGATAGATTTCCCAACTGAGCACGTAGAACTCACCCCTTTTTTTTTTCCTCCCATCCTCAAGTAGTTCACAGGATAGTGAGCAAGAGTGAACTCCGATCTGAAAGTACGCTATATCAAGTTTCTAGATTTGGTTTATTCGGATTATTTTGGTACTTTCTGTCGCTATGGACCTTTTTACATTAAGTATGACATGTAATAATGGACCATATAGGACCCAAACATTTAGACTTTTGGTTCGTTTGTGAACTTTATTAACTGTGTGTCTAATGATGTTGTTAAGGGCTCTATAAGTGATATATAGGCCCAATCCAATAATTTAGTTAGTTTTTATTACAAAAAATTCACCACGGTATTATCAAGTGTTTAATTAATTAGTAACATCCACTAGGCATACTTGGTGACTGTAAAACAAATCGATGCTAGAAAGGAACACACCTAGTAAGATTAGGTAATTAAATAAAATTATGCATCAAAGAATAAGAAAAATAGGGTTATCGGTTGACTACTTAAGTTGGCCATCCCGGGGCCTGATTCACGACCCCAGGGTTTGGGGTGTGACAGTAGGTAATGTTCTTGGGTTTTCTTTACTGACTGAAATGAACAAAATGATCAAAGCATTTGTTCGCAGAATCATTGTCGAAACCAAAATCAAGAGACAAGCTTATTAACCTCGCCTTCTCCATCTGCAGATCTTTGTCATCTTCTATATCGTTCCTATGATTGTTGTAGATAAAGTTCTATTTTCAATTAAAAAGTAAGGGTTGGTTTAAGGTTTCGCCGTCGTCGTTTAAGATTCGGCAACTGGGGGTTTTATCTAAACTGTTGTAAATGTTCAAGATCCACTCAAGATCCGTCGTTGATTCGTTCAAGTTCTACAGTTGACCTCCATCCCCTTTCCGACAGCTTCGATTCACGTCTCCTCCAAGATCTGGCAAACTTTAGGGAAGAAAATATTCAAAACTTTAGGGCGGCAGCGAGTCTGCCTATGGTGATGAGTTTTAGTAATCATCTTCCCTTTTTCCTCTTCATCACTCCACCGTCCCCTCATCAGATGTGGTAGCGAAGGGAGAGATTATGAGAAAGAGCGAAGGCAAGGACATATTGGTGTTGGAAAATTCCAGCATTGAGGTGAGAGAGATGTTGTAAATTGACTGAACTTTCCATTACAGTTATCATGATTTACGCAGGGGTAGTAATGTTTGTACTATGCATTTGTCCAACTGTCAATGACTATTTTGTTAATATATTCTACGAATGTTTTTTTTACCAACATATGTTTTCGTTTGGTTAATTTCCTATACCAACTCTTAATATAGGGTTAAACAATAAAAAAACTCATGATAGTATTATCCTATAAATGATCTCTTATTTTATTTTATTTTTTAAAAAAAAAAACATAGATAATTAAAAAAAAAAAAAAAAAAAAAAAAGGGTAACCATTTTTTCTTTCAAAATGACTACTTAAAATCATTTTTTTTTAAATTTAATTTTTTTTAAGTGTAGAACAAATACTTCTTTTAAAATTAAAATTATGTAAGTCTTTAAATCACTTCAAAAAACGTTGAAGTAAAATTATTCAAGCTTGTCTTTGTGTTCCCAGGGCTTTTGTATTCATTTGATGGATCACATGGGTAACCTAGTACTATATTATGGAAGACATTGGGCTCACATTTGATTGAATGATCTCATTGTTCATTGGGCTAACATTATCTCATAGATAGAATTATCTCACTATTCACTTCAATCATAGAGACAAATTCTTTAAAAAAAAAAAAAAGAGTTAATTGCATTTTGACCCCTGTACTTTGGTGCTAGAGTAATTCATTTTCTCACACACTTACATAATAAACACAATCTCTTTTAAATTTTTAATTATTGACTAAATTGTACAGTTATATTTTGCTACTAAACTTGACAGAATCAATTAGGGAGGATAACGATTTAGTTTCACTAGAAACCGAAACCAAAATCGTATAGCAAATACTGAATTGTAAATTGTCAATTTTCTAGAAAATGATTTTAATTCCAAATCGTTTAATTTCATGCAAAACCAAAATCAAAACTGCGAAATCGCAAACTCGTTAAAGTTTTTTAATTTTATATAAAACCAAAACCGAAATCATGAACGTTTATATATATATATAAACAAAAAAATAAATAAAATATAAAATATAAATTCTAAATAACAAAATCAAACTATAAAGTTGTTAATTATTTCAATAAATGTATCAACCATAATTAAAATACATTACATAAAATTCACATGTATTAAAAACGATAAATAATATCATAATATATATATATATATATATACACACACACACACACTAGCGTATAACCCGTGCCTAATAGCACGAATGAAAAACAAACGAAAAATATTAATATCTTTTAATTTTGTTGACATTATCTATGTTTATACAACATTTTTTGGGTGGGTAAGTTGTTTACACAACATACTACACCTATTTAATATCAATAATACTTGACAATTAATACTAAAACTTGTACTGATATAATATAAGGGAACATAGCACACATTGAATAGTAGTAATAAATAATTTACACCATAAATAATTAAAAAAAAAAAAAAAAAAAAAAAAAAAGAGAGAGAGAAACACAATTTCACCAATATTATTGATTCCCAAAAAGAGAGATTACATTCTTTACAAATACACTCTTTATATACCTACATAAAACTTCTAATAGATTCTGTTTTCTGCTTCAAATATCGCTCTATTTCGTTTATCATGTAATTACATGAAAAACAAACAAACTTAGACAAAACTTACATGGAAATAAAAGAGAACTTAGGGTTTTAAATTTTATCACCCATTGATTCCATTTAATTCAAAAAATGTCTCTTAACCATCCTAGAAAATAAAAAAATATAACTAAACTAATGATAATATATCATATTAAAAAATAAAGGATTAATATGAAGAAAAAAAAAATCAATAATTACAACAAAATTTTACTTGAAGAAACATTTGAAAATTGAAAAAGAAAATCTGTTATTATCTTAATTTTACCTTACCAAATTGATTGATTGCAATGACAATCTCACTACATGAATGATACCATCTCTACAATTCAAATCTTCTTTCAAAAATTCTTGCATAACAAAAAAAAAAAAACTTCAATAATTATGAAATCGGAATAGAACCCAATGATAAAATAGATAACAAAAGCTTAATAAACCAAATTTTTTTTTTATTTCATTTATTTATTCCAATATTCTTTTATTTTGACTTATATATTCCAACCAAATATATTTCTCTATCTCAATGAATTTGTATTAGAAAAAACAAAATTGACATCTAACATCCTTTCCATACTGGAATACAGCGCAACATAAAAAATAAAATAAAAAGAATTGAAAAAACCAAAAACAGGGGGGGAAAAAAATAAAAAAGAAAAGAAAAAGAATTAAAAAAACAAAAGAAAAAGCAAGAAAAAATCAATTGCATTACCTAAGAGAGAATGACACCACCTCTTCAATCCAAATCTTGTTTCAACAATTATTGCATGTAAAACAAATAGAAAAAAAAAAAAAAAAAAATTCAATAATCATGAGACCAAAATAGAAAATTGGAAATCGACATTAAAGAAGAGACAAAACAACTTAATAAACCAAATTATTCAGACTTCATATATATTTTCCTATATATTCCAGTATTTATAGTATATATCATTTAGTTTTAGTTTCCAATATGCCAAGAAAAAAATATCAACCCATCAAAATATATTTCTCTATGTCAATGAATTTGCATTAGAAAAAGGAAAATGACATCTATGCTCCACTTAAATAGCAAAGACAAAAAGAAGACATACACTCATATCAAATCTTATATCAATCCTTATTGCACCCCAAGTACCAAATCTTGTAGATACTTCTTTCTCTCACCGATTTTTTTCCCTTATTACCAACATAATTCATATAATACACTATCAATTGAGTATTAGTATTTGTTGCTTCACTAAATCCTGTTTGTAAACACTAAATTTGAGCCCAAAAGTAAATACTTCAAACAGCGCAAAACACATATTATATGACAGAAAAATCGAGCAAAATGCAAAGAGTAGCTATTGGTACATATACTATTTTCAGCCTAACTATATAACATAAAGCTGAACTAAATAACTCTTCAATAGAAGAGAACAAAATCAAATCGCAAAATCATGTATTCAAATTATAAAATATCAGAACATACTAAACTGGGGGAATAGAATGAAATTAAAATCTATCAATTTTAATTATTCCAATGACAAATTAAGAGAGAAGAGGTTTCAACATACCCATCTTTGCTTCTCAAGGCACGATCACTACCACTACGAAACAGTTTGGTTCCCTGAAGAACATAGATTTCATATTAATTTCGGAGGACAAAGAAAGTCAAGCCAAAATAAAAAAGCACAGAAATCATCAAGAATGTAAGCAGAGGACTTTCAATTTAATTTTCGCAAAGCATAAAAGCTGATTCGGTTGCATGTAATATCTTGTGACTGTTTATCACTTTTATTTTCATGGTAAGAATCTATTTTATATAAAACCAAAACCGAAATCATGAACCGTTAATATATATATATATATATATATATATATATATATATATATATATATATATATATATAAACAAAAAAATAACTAAAATATAAATTCTAAATAACAAAATCAAACTATAAAGTTATTAATTATTTCAATAAATGTATCAACCATAATTAAAATACACTACATAAAATATATATATATATATATATATATATATATATATGTGTGTGTGTGTGTGTGTGTGTGTGTGTGTGTGTGTGTATTCCTTTGTGTATATATACAAGAGATCAAAATATAAATAAAAAAAATAAAATAAGGTAATATATATAATAAAAATATATTTAAAATATCGGTTACGCGGTCATTATCTCAAAACTAAAACCAAAACCGCTTTGATTTTCAATTCCAAAACCAAAACCATTTAATTTGTTTTAAAACTAAATCTTTTGGTTCAGTTAGATTCGATTACCCGCCAGTTCAGGTTCAATTGTCATCCCTAAAATCAATGCATGCGAGCCTTAAAATGTGTTTCCAAATCCACTCAATTTTCAATTGACCATGATACAGTTTTTTAATGAATTTATATTCAAAAATCAAATAAAATAAATTAAAAAATACACAATCAAAATAACAGAAAAACATAAATTAAAAAAAAGAAAAGAAAAGAAAAACATGGAAAAAAGAATGAAGCTACAAAATGGATATCAGGAAATGAGGAAATAAAAAACATGGGGAAAGAATGAAAATCAGAAAGGAAATAAAAAGCAATGAACGGAGGGATCTGTGAACTCTCAATCATCATCCTTGACATTATAATATAAGATTTTTTTATTGTGTTTCGTTTAGATTTTGTTTGTCCACAAGCTTTGGTTGGTAAAATATTACTTTTGTTTAACCTGTAATTTAATCAATTAATGTGTTAATTAATTATCTCATTAATTAAAGAAAATTTAGGTATTTGTTTTTAATTACATATTTAATTAAAGGGGTCAATCATGTTTATTCCTTTTTATATTCTATAATTAGTTCTATAAATTTGTAAATGTTGTATGACTTTTGGCATGCAAGAATAATATATCTCATCTTTATTTAGAGGTTTGATTCTTTCTAAGAGGTCACTATTTTTTCTTTTCTTTATTTTTTTTTGGTAGAATCTATAGTTCTAGCAATTGGGTATCGATAGCACGATCCTCGTTTGAGCAAGAATGGCTAAAACTAATGAGAAACATGATGAACAACTCAACCAACACGGCGTTGCATTGAAAAATCATGGAGAGAGTATTGATAAGCCTTAAACTGATGTTATGGAGATCAATAAGAAGCTTGATATACTCATGGATATGCTATCACAACCATCCAAAGATCGGCAAGTTCTTCCGTCGGCCATCTGGTTTCTCTCCCGCGATCATCGCTCCGCCACGATCAATGCTCTATCTCTTTCTGAACCCTAATACTCTCAATCTCACTCACTCTGTAGCCCTCTCTCTTCTTCTCCCCCGATCATCGCCGCTTTCTTCTCTCTCCATCACCCACCAAAAATCAAGTTGTTTCATTGCCTAACATTCACCGCTCCGTCATCTTCCTCGATCATCGTCTCCTCCTTCATCTTCGCGATCGTTGGATGGGTTTCATTTATACCGCTCCTTATCATCACCCACAGAAAATCAAGCTGCTTCCTTCCCTACTGCATTCGTGCCCTAATTGTTCGTCAAATCATGCCCTGGTCTTTGCCCTAATCCCTTTTATTTGCCCTAATTTCTTAATGGAATCTCTCTCATCTCTCATCTCTTTATCAATCGCTTATAAAACCCTCATCTCAGCCCTTCATCTCACAATCGGTCCACGCAATAGAAGATCAGAGGTCACCGCAATACACGATCAGCTGTTACTACGGTCAGTTCCAATTTTGCTACCGTGTCTGCTTTCTATTTGCTATTGTTTGATATTCTTCTTCTTTTTGAAATTGGTTCCTGCAATCAAATAGAATAAAACTCCTGATTAGTGTTTGATTGCTCTATAATCATATAATCATACCCATGTTGTACGGTGTTAGGTTTTCTGATTTCTCATTATATTTGTTCTGTTGTTTGATTCTCTATTTTTCTATTTTGAGACCCTTAAAATTGAAACCGCTCATCAACAGAGGCGGAACTAGAAAGAGTTATGTAACTTTGAATTTGTTCGATCTCATTTTTCTGCTCTTAATCTGCTGATATATCGAGTGTCTTTATCTCAATTAAGTTTTTTGTGCTCAAGATTGTTTGCTATTCTATTTCTGTTTTTAGTTCCGGATAAAACAATTTTAGAATTTTTCTATGGGTGCAGTTTTTCCTTCTGAATATTTTGTTCCCAGATTTGTGTTTGTTCCCTGATTTCTGTGTCTATTCCCATTTTTCTGTATTTTTTTTCCAGGTTTTTAATGAATTGGCGTTGTAATTTGGATTGGGAGCAATAAGTATTAAATACAAGAGTCGGGAACTACCGTGTCCAAAGACCCCAAACAGTAAGTTCATGAAAAAATCACTTTATATTTTCTATGGGTGCTGTGCCTGTTCCTGTTTCTGTTATGTTCCTGTTCCTGTTTCTGTTCTGTTTTTATTTCCTGATTCTTTCAATGCGAAACAAGATAAGAAAATTTGCTTGGGATTTCCCATTTTGTTGTTGTTGTTAGCTAATAACAGCGCATTTAGAAAAAATCACTTAATCACTGGGAGTATTAAAAGTTAAAGACTTTTTCCACTGTTTCATTTCATGTTTCTCTCTTTAATTTTCAGTACACTAAGCATCGGCGTAATATCATTATTTCATCCTTGATTAATTGCTTTAACCAGTGATCATGATATTAGTGATCCAACTGTCAGTTAAATACTACATATGCTAAACGATAGGAGGACCTAAACATAAGATAGAGTCAAGCCTCTCTTTAAACCCAAATGACACTTCACAAATTCTGAGTGATTGACATCTTTCAAGTTCAAATAGTCTTTATTTGTTTTTTTTTAATACTTTTTCTTGCAGGGTTCAATTACTGTAATTATACATGCATTATATGTATGTTTGAAATTAATGTTCAATCGTGGCAATTTTGAATATTGTATGAAAAAATGATCTATCATTTTTTTTTCAAAAAAAATGTTATGTTTATGTTATTGTTTTTTGCTTTGTTACTATGAAAATGAAAGTATTGAACTTGAGAATGTTGTCTAAATAATTTGAATTAGGCCAATTTTATCTATATAATAAGTTCAAAAAGACTACCGTTGGATTTAAAAATTAAGTTGTATTTTGTATTGTCGGATCAAACTAACTACTTATAAAATGAGAATTAGGATCACTGTAAAAGAAAATTAGGGTTATACGCTAGCATAATATCAAATTAGGTATAATTTTTTAATAGTTTGATGTCACTATTGTGATTGTTATTGTCAATATTTTTGTTTTAATTGGTTGGAGTTCACTGTTTCCGTTCTTGTTTCTGTTTCTGTTTCTATTTGCGTTCCTGTTTTTGTTCTGTTCCATAACATATAGGCCACTTCTGTTTATATCTGTTTCTGTTGCTATTCTGTTTCTGTGTCGTTTCTTTTTTTTTTTATTCCCAAAATTTCTATATTTTGGAACAGAAACATTAAAAGCTAGGGATATACTGTTTCTGTTATGTTTCATGTTCCTGCTTCTGTTCCCGTCCTGTTCCTGCTTCTGTTTCTGTCCTTTTCCAATGGTTTGCTAATTTGATGCTATCTAGAAAAATTGTGAGATGGGGTTCAAATAGCCTTTGCTTAGATTTTAGTTTTACTTTTGTTTAGTTGATTTACGTTTTGTTCCCTATTTTTGTTTCTGTTTCTGTTCCCTGTTTTTTGTGTGTGTCATTTTCTATGTTGTTGAGAACATATTATCAAGAGTTCGATCCTACAGTTATATTTTGTTGTGAACTCAGATTTCTGTTTAGTTAGTTTATGTTCTGTTCCCTATTTTTGTTTTTGTTTCTGTTCCCTGTTTCTGTTTCTGTTTCTATTTTTTGTGTGTGTCATTTGCCATGTTTTTGAGAACATATTATCAAGACCTTGATCCTACAATTGTATGTTGTTGTGAACTCAAAATTCTGTTTAGTTGATTTATATTTTGTTCCCTGTTCCTTGTTTTTGTTTCTGTTCTCTGTTTCTGTTTCTGTTTTTGGTACTATGTAAAACTACACTAATTGGATTTGTTTTGTTATAATTGAGTTTATATTTATTTTTTGGGATTATTTTGTAGAGAAAGTTACATGTTCCTGTTTGCGTTCCTGTTTCTGTTTCTATTCCTGTTCCTGTTCCTGTTTCTGTTCTTTTGTTGTTTCTATTTCTGTTGTTGTTATGTTCCTGTTGTGAACTCAGATTTTTGTTTAGTTGATTTATATTTTGTTCCCTGTTTTTGTTTCTGTTCCCTATTTTTTGTGTGTGTCCTTTGTCATGTTGTTGAGAACATATTATCAAGAGTTCGATCCTACAGTTGTATTTTGTTGTGAACTCAAATTTCTGTTTAGTTGGTTTATGTTCTGTTCCCTGTTTTTGTTTTTGTTTCTATTCCCTGTTTCAATTTCTGTTTCTGTTTCTATTTTTTGTGTGTGTCCTTTGACATGTTGTTGAGAATATATTATCAAGACCTTGATCCAAATTTCTGTTTAGTTGATTTATGTTCTGTTCCCTGTTCCTTGTTTTTGTTTCTGTTTCTGTTCCCTGTTCTATTTCTGTTTCTGTTTTTTGTACTATGTAAAACTGCACTAATTGGATTTGTTTTGTTATAATTGAGTTTCTATTTACTTTTTGGAATTATTTTGTAGAGAAAGTTACATGTTCCTATTTGCGTTCCTGTTTCTGTTTCTGTTCCTGTTCTTTTGTTGTTTCTGTTGCTGTTCTGTTCTTGTTCCTGTACCAGTTTCTGTTCTGTTCTGTTCATGTTGTGTTTATTTCTAAATTATATTTCTATTTTAATTTTTGTTTATATTTATATTTGAGCTAGCAGAAATTAGGTTGATTTTTTTGGCTTAATTGCCTAAACATTAGGTTATTTATTTCTCAGATTTATAATTTTGTTCTTTTTTTTTCCTATTTTTTTCCACTTTTGTTCCTGTTCTATTCCAATTTTGTTCCTGTTTTGTTTTTTTATATATTATTTTATATTTTGCCTAAATAATAATTATTTTATATATTATTTCAATGTTCTTTTTTATTTATTTATTTATTTTCTGTTCTATTGTAGAATTAGAGGGAAGAGAGACAAACTAGCGTCGAGGGAGGGAAGCGGCTGTAGAATCAGGTTAAAGCTTAGCTCTCGAATCAGGTAAGACATTCTTATACCATTTAAGTTTCATCTATACACTTTATTAGCTATTTTTTTATTCTACAATTTCGTTGTTAACTTGAGATTTGGAACCTTAGTATTGATTTCCTTTGTGTGTTGGTTTTTCGTTTGATTTACTTATGTTACAATTATTGTCCTTTAATCTTAGGCAATATGGTACGACCCGCTATTGTATTGAGAACGAGTGCTAGGTTAAAGTTGCATAAGGAAAAACATTTCTACTGTTACAAGCCTTATTTACAAAATTGTCTCGTGCAAGAATATGGAATGAATAAGATTTTAAGTGCTAGGTGTTTGCAGAATTATAGGTATAAAATTAGTGAGAGAGATATAATGAACCAAATTGTTGATGGTTTGCCATCAAATTGGACTGTTGCGAAAGAGAACATATTTGAGAATCATCAACCTCTTACTGCATTTGAATTTGTGCAATTTTTAGAGGAGGCTGAGCGGGATGTGCATCCATTGTGGAGAGAATTCGAAAGAGGAAAAATGAATGAAAACAAGAGTATCAAAGAGCATATACTTAGAAAAGAGCGTCAGTACTACAACCTAAGACGTAGAAGGTTCCAACTAAACATTGCAGTCTTGGTGTATGCAATAGTGTACACCCTACCTTCGTCATGGCCTAGAATTAGAGTTTATGAAGTCTTAAAAAAAGAATTCCTAGATTTGAGAGCATTAGGAGAGTTGTTAGAGAGTATCGAAGACGATCAAATATGCTTAAAGGCGTTGGAGGATTACGAGGTTCAACTACAAATGGGCAGCCAGAGCAATGAAATTGTACCCTAAACCGACGGTTTTAAGGTATAAATAATTTTTAACCTATTTTGTATACAAAATATATGTTTTTTAAATTTTATATCTAATATATATTTTTTTCTTTTTCTTTTGTAAGGTTACCACGTCAAGTTGTTTGTTCTCTTCGGTGGTTGAAGATGTTTCGACTTTCATTTAGTTTTATTTGAATAATAGATAATTTTTAATTTTTACGTTATGTCATTAAGATTTCTAGAATAATACGATTGTTATTTTTTATGTTGTCATTTATGTTGTTATTTTTAAATTATAGACATGTGAGTTGATTTCTTTATTTTGTTGTATTTAAATTTATATTATCTTAATGCAATGGAATTAATGTTATATATTTATACTTTGTTGATCTTTTACTTATGTACAATCTTTAAGTAATACGCCAATTATTCAATTAATTTTTAAATTAAAATATTTTTATTTTAATTTAGTATCTTTATAATTCGTATTGAATATTTTACTTTTGTATCTTTGTCATGCAAATGTGATGTATTGTTTTCTAAAAAATATATTCGTTTTATATTTTTCAAGGAAAACTATTTAGCTATGGAAAAACAGAAGGGGAATGATGACAAATTGAAAGAAAATTCGACTTCAAATAGTAGAGGAAAAGAGAAAGTGTGTTTAACTTCAAATAGTGTGGACGTCGGGAAGGAGAACGTCAATGGTAACGTGGTATGTATGTAATTACTAAGATTAATTCAAGTCAATTATTTTTAAATTTTAATTATCACTGTTTTATCATCCAAACATAATCATATGTTCAATCTATAAAATATAAACTAATCTTACAATACATTAGAGATCTGAGATAAACTATAAAACACAAATAATAAATGAAACAATGATATAATAAGAACCAAAATATCTATTGTAATAGAAATATATCTAAGAAATATACACATTGTTTATAAATAAATCATAAACCAAATGGAGAATACAACCATAATAAAAAATGAAATTAGCAAATAATTATCTTCAAACGATTATTTCGTTTTACTTAAATAATGGATAATGCTAACATGTTAACTTGATCTCTATCAGCAACAACAAAAAATGATTTGATTTTATAGATTATTCCTATGATCATTAACAATAACGTTTCATCCATATGATCAAATTGAAAAGAGAACAACTAAAGAGCATGAATCAAATAAGTAAAACGAGAATGAGAGACAAAACTTCATTGACATTACAGTACATTCAATCAGATAACTGATCATTATAATTAGTTATCATTTTAAATGTATAGTTGTTTATCTAATCTGATTTTGTATTTATACTCTTGCGTTTTGCGTGATATTGAGTTGATCGTATTCTTATTTATACTCTAGCGTATTGTATTCTATTTATGGTTTTATGTAGTACCTATTTTAGTTCATACTTTGTCACACACTCCTCCACTTTCCGTTTTCATTTCTTCAATCCACAAAATTGAAGAATCAAACATATGTTACCACTAGGTATTCAATGATAATATCATATCAAAAGCTGCTCTAGACCAACGAATGCGAAGGGAACGAGAGAGGCTTAGTGGTCCAATTCTAGAATGTCAAGAAGGTGGAACATCTCGCTCAAGTGATATTTCAAGAACATTTAGCCCAAGCATTATGTCAAGAAGATCTCTGGCTCAATGAGAACGAAGAGAACGGGAAAGAGTTAATCGTGAGAGGAGTGATCTCTTTAATAAAGATAATCGCGAATGCTTGGAAGGAGGTCAACCGTTTTTGGAAGAATTATTAGAGCCCACGCCAAAACGAAGAATGGTTACACAAGTCTCTGTGTCATCGGCAAGCACAAGTCGATATACCCCTATAATTCTCAGTGATCAAGTTACTGAGCCAGTAATGGAATATGAAATGGATTCCACTTTTGAGACCAATCTGACATTACCTTCTGAATGTATAGCACCTAACAATAATGTCATATCAAAACGTGCTATAGCTCAACGAGCACGTAGAGAATGAGAGAGATTCGATCAGCGAAATTTTTGAAATATTCAATATTTAGAAAGGGATCGTTCACTACTGGAAGAATCATCTCAACCTCCACTACAACGAAGAATGATTTTACAATCATGTGGGTCATCAGTGATTACGAGTCCATGTACTCCTAGAATTGTGGATCTCCTTATGGATCGCACTACTCCATCATCCATAGAGTATGAAATGAATTCTATTGTTAAACCAAATTTGCCTTCTCCACGCAATCTTACGAAAACGTTTGATGCCATGACTCCGAATGAATACTCAGTGCCCGAAGTTGAGGAACCAGTTGTATTGTCTGATATAAGGTATTATACTAATTCATTATTTACGTTTTTAAGTATTAATGTTTAAAAGCACTAGATGTATAAAATTTAATACTTGCCAGCTATAGGTCAACTTCAACTTGTCAACATTTTGCCGAGAATCACGATACTGATCGTGTAGGAAATTTATCTATTAACGCTGGGATGGATACAAATTTGATTCCTCATTCTCTCAGTATAATTGAAGATGCATGCCTTTCTCCGTGTGGTAACCCGGAACCTTTTGTTTACCCAAACTTAAATGAAAGCCCAGTCGTAGCAGTTGAAGAACCAATTCTACCTTCTGGGAGTATATGGTGAGTTTATTTTTCATCTTATTCATTTAATTAAATACGTTATTCACATATATGGTATTAATATCTATATAATAACTTTGTTATTCATTAAATGTAGGCCGTCAAATACTACCAATGAGGAGTTTTACAATTATCAAGATATGGACGAGGTGAACAATCCATCTGCCGACCGTGATGTTTATGCAAGTTCAAATCGACACTCTCTTGGTGGAATGAATGTCATGTGTCCTCATTGTTCTGCATTACACTGGATGGATGAGAGATTAACAAAATCATCCGAACGACGTCCTCTTTTTGGTACATGTTGTTTATAAGGAAAGGTTAGGCTTCCACTACTTCTCACACCTCCTCCCCAAATTAAAGCACTATATGATGGTAATGATGACATATCAAAATCATTTCGACGTTATTCGAGAGAGTACAATGCAAGTAACACTTTTACAAGCCTTGATGCTAAATTGGATACAAGACTACTTTCCGGAAGAGGCCCAACAACATTTACTATACATGGAGAGTTGTGTCATCGGACAAGAACATCAATCCCAGAACCGGGACAAGATCCCATTTATTCTCAATTGTACATCCACGATCCTGATTTCGCTTTTAGCGTGAGAAGTCGTAGAAATTCTCATTTGAGATCAGATGTTTTGCAAACTATTCAAGATACATTGTTGCAACATAATGCATTTGTAGATAAATTTCGTCAAGCTTTTGCAATTTTAAATCAATTGGATTTGGAACAACAAACGTTGCCTGCTTTTCTTCACTATACTGCCTCTAACGATTGTCGGAGATATAATATGCCGACAACGAATGAGATGGTCGTCATATTACCAGGGGATGGAACTGAGACCAGTGCGATGAGAGATGTTGTTCTACATTTAAAGGGGGGTAATGGATTAATGCAAATCAATGAATGTCATCCGGCTTATCTACCATTGCATTACGTTTTGTTGTTCCCTTTTGGTGAATTTGGATGGGAGCCTGAATTTAGACAATGGGATGTGATTCACGATCGACACACAAACGCTCGACTAACTCAAATGCAATTTTATGGCTACCATATGTTTGAAAGGCCAACAGAGTATTCGACAATTCTAAGGGGAGGAAAATTATTTTAAGAGTTCTTGGTAGATGCTTGGGCTGCGACTGAGCAAAATAGGTTGAATTACTTTAGGCAACATCAACCAAACCTTCGTAGTGAACTCTATCAAAGTCTTACTGATGTAGCATTAGATGGGATGGAACCTAATCAAATAGGTCAACGAATGATTTTGCCATCATCTTTTATTGATAGTCCAAGACATATGTTTGAAATCTTCCAAGATTCAATGGTTATAACGCGATACCACCATTACCCTGACGTATTTCTTACCATGACTGCGAATCCAAGTTGGACAAAAATCACTAAAGCTTTATTGCCACATCAGACACCAACTGACCGTCCAGACTTAATTACCCCTGTTTTCGAATTAAAAAGAAATGCTCTAATGAAAGAGATTGAAAGCACTCGAGTATTTGGAAAAAACGTTGCCCATATTTTTACAATTGAGTACCAAAAACGTGGTCTGCCGTACTTGCACTTACTTATATTTCTTGATGATGTAGACAAAATTCGAATGTGCGACCAAGTAGACAGAATAGTTTGTGCTGAATTTCCAGATCCAAATGAAGATCCAGAACTTTTCGAGACTGTAAAAAAATGCATGGTTTACAGACCATGTGGTGCTCGAAATTGTCAAGCCCCGTGTATAGAGAATGACAGATGCACTAAGAGATATCCATGAGATTTCACGGAGTATACAACGATGGATCAAGACGGATATCCCATTTACCGTTGTCGTGATAATGGTAAAGTTTATACAATGAAGGAGCAACAAGTTAATAATAGAGAAGTCGTCCCATACAATCCGTACCTTTCCAAGATGTTCGACTGTCATATTAATGTTGAAGTATGCATTGGAATTAGGTGTGTCAAATATATCCACAAATATATATCTATATATAAAGGAGGTGATATGATGATATTAATTTTGGGAATGATGGATGAGATCAAGCAATATCTTGATGCAAGATACATTGGACTGTCTGAGGTGGCCTAGCGATTGTTGAGTTTTCCTTTGCACGATGAGAATCCAACAGTTGTTCGATTGGTGCTCCATTTGCTTGGAATGCATCAGGTTGTCTTCAATCCTACTGAAACAATGGAGTCTATCATTTCTCGAGCTCAATCATAGAAGTCGACTCTGACAGAATTTTTTGCATATTGTGATACACATGCTTCTGCACATGTGTATACTTATCAAGAGTTTCCCCAACATTTTGTTTGGAATAAAACTGAAAAATGTTGGAAGCCACGATAGAGGGGATTTGCCATCGGTAACCGTAGTCAAAGGGCCGCAATCATTTAGGTGTCCATGCATTGTTAACAATGTTGAACATGCAACATTCAAAGCTGCATGTGTAGCAAAGGGGCTATTGGAAGTTGATGGTGAATGGATACAATGTCTTCAAGAGGCGTCTATTATGAGTATTGGATATCAATTGAGAAGATTATTTTGTGTCATTCTCACACAATGTTCTCCTGTAGATCCATGTGAATTGTGGGATCAATTTTGGATGCATATATGTGATGATCTTCCACACAAACTTCGCATGTTGTTTTCGATACCCATCCCAAGCGAGGCAGAGATTAAAGACTATGGTCTATATCTTTTGAATGAACTACGTCAAGAATCGGGCAAGAATTTAACAGACTTTCCGCCGATTCTACAACCTGTCCAAAATTGGATTATCGTAGTTGGAAATAGATTGATATGGGAAAATCGTCAAATGCAAAGTGAAGCGCAAAAAGAGAATGTGCAGTGTAATATTGATCGTCTCAATGAAGGCCAACGTGTTGCATACGAAGCAATCACTTCATTAGTGTTTGAAAATCTAGGAAAAATGTTCTTTTTGAATGGTGGTACTGGTACAGGAAAGACGTTTCTATATAATACCATAGCAACAAAATGTCGTAGCCTCGGACATATTTTCATTATTGTGGCATCGTCCGGTATTGCATCTCTACTACTTAAAGGAGGTCGAACTGCACATTCCACATTTCGCATCCCTCTAGATATTCTTGATAATTCAATTTGTCATTTCAGTAAACAATCGTTACATGCCGGATTGTTTAGAAAGACAAAGTTAATTATTTGGGATGAAGTTCCGATGCAACATAAGTACTGTGTTGAGTCTGTGGATCGCATGCTACGAGATATTTGCAGTAATCCAAATCCATTCGGGGGTATCACGGTCGTTCTTGGAGGAGACTTTCGGCAAATTCTATCTGTCATACCTAAAGGTGTCTGTCAACAAATTGTGACAGCATCGTTGAGACGTTCGTACCTTTAGAATGATATACATGTCTTAACTTTGAATTTAAACATGCGCCTAAATAGTAGTAACATTGAAAATGCAGAGTTTTTGAGATATTTACTTCAGGTAATATTTCATTTAAACATATTTTAGCATTCTTTCGTTTGCAATAGATTACTTATATATGCTTTGATACTAAATTATTCATTTACATTTATTTTTTCTTTAAATAGGTTGGCAGTGATCCGCATAAAATCGTACAACTGCCATCAACCATACACAAGTGTCGTAATGTGGTTGAACTAATATCTTCAGTTTATCCACATTTAGGTACACCCAGCGTTGCTACCCCTACATTTCTAACTGAACCTTCCATCTTTTCTGCAAGAAATGACGATATTAGTGCTATTAATTCAACTGCTTTAAATATTTTTCCCGGAGAAACGATCACATATCTGGCCGCAGATAAAATGTCTGAAGATAATGGAGCCGATCGTCAAATTACAAATCATTATCCTAATGAGTACTTGAATTCCTTAGATTCTCCAGGATTACCTCCGTTCAAGTTAGATTTGAAAATTGGATGTCCAGTTATGTTATTGAGAAATATCGCACCAAGTGATGGACTTTATAATGGCACACGATTAATGGTTGTCAGGTGTTCTTTACGTGTAATAGAAGCTCGAATATTGACAGGGGATAAAGCAGGAAATTTGGCGTTCATTCTGAGAATATCCTTGACGCCATCGTCTTCTGAATTTTCTTTTCAAATGACAAGGCGCCAGTTTCCAATTCGTTTGGCGTATGCTATGACGATAAATAAATCACAAGGATAATCAGTGAAATTTGTTGGAGTTGATTTGACTACACTGATTTTTAGTCACGGTCAACTATATGTGGCTTTATCAAGGTGTACATGTCACGACCCGTCTCGGACACCCATCATCCTAGGACCGGCGTGACGACAATATGATATCACCTATTACATCTAAATTTTCTTATACATTACAAATTTCAATAATTCACTATATAATTCATTACACAAATTATACATAATCTTTTATTTCTTTATTGTTCCTCTCTGACAGCTCAACTCAAACATATTCCCAGATGACTCTACCTAATGCCAGTAGGAGACCGTCTCCTAAAGAATTCACCTGCGAGTGTACCGCCTTCTTAATAAAAACCATTTTTTAACATAATAATAACACATTTTAAATAATACAATATTGAAATGGATCAAGCGTAAATATATGTATATCCAACACACAGTTGGTAAAACCTCCAATATCAAAAGAGCAGTGTAAATAAATTTGCAAACACCATAATCAATAATGAATCATCCAATATATATATAAAACACCCCAACTCAAAACACACATCTCAATCCCATACCCACCGACTAAGCCATAGTGATCGTTTTAACATCACGATCAGAAGTTGCAACGGTACCGTAACCATCCGTAGGATGTGCCTTCCTAGCGGACCTATCTGCGCAGATCACCACCAACCGGACGTCTCCGGAGGCCAATAATATAAATCACCACATGACGTCAATCACCTTATAGTAACTATCCATCTGCCGGACCACCCTCCGGACAGATCATAATATAAACTATGACATAGTCAATTCAATAATATTATTACCAAATCACAAATAATTATCCATCTGCCAGACCACCCTCCGGACAGACCATAATATAAATCACTACCTCATTAATATCGTCAAAATCACCATTGTCCACCTCTTTTTAACAAGACCCACCTTTAATTTAGAAATCATGTTTTTCCCACCTTTTATTAAAACCACCAAATCTAACAGATTATTTATAAAGTCTTTCTTTTTAAAAGCCAAACATTTCAACGGAAATTCATTTTACCAACTCACCCACAACTGGCTTGATCCATATAATTTATAAAATTCGTATAATTAAATAAACACATATCTCATCATATCTATACAAAAATAGTTTGGCAAGAAGGGCAGTATACTCACCTGATATCTACTTTCGTAAACTTTAACCGACTATCCCCTATCCGAACTCCGGTGCCTGCGACCCTAACGGTGACAGGGCCTAAATTAATATTTTTGTATAAAACAAACTAATCATACCATGAAATCCTAATTTCCTTCATTTCCTATTTTCCATATTTTATTACGAAATATAACTATTCAACTAGTATCGTTTCGTTACGGTTTACTATTTATAAACTCTGTTCTTATAAACAATATCAAGATTTATTATTTTCATTTAATTACTCTAAGGCTAGAAAACTAAATTTAGATTTCACAACATAAATTAGAAAGGTTACCTGTTCTGAACCGATTGTGGATTTTCCTAAAATTCCATGTATTTCTGATTCTGCTCCCCACCGCCTAAGCAACGTCCCACCGCCTAGGTGAACGAGTGACTGCTTCTCCCTTTTTTCTCAACTGCACTCTTCATTTTCACAACCTAGGCAAAAATCCACCGCTTAGGCGACCGACCGAGCTGCTTTACAGTTTCTGAGTTAGACACTGACGACCTACCGCCTAAGCGAGAAATTTCCGTCTAGGAAAACTTCCTCTCATTCTGACACTGATCTTCCACCGGCTGCAAGATTGGATTTATGTTTTTTCGTGGGGTGGTTTGTGCAATTTCTCCATTTCTTTTTTTTTTTTTCTTTTTTTTCTTTCTTCCCCGCAGCTATCTAATTTGTGTTTCTGCTTCATGTTCTGTTTTCCTGTTCGCGTCCGTTTCTGGATCAACCCAAACCGCCAACCTCCTTCCACTCCTCCCCACCTTCACCGGCCAACAAAACACACCGATCACCACTCAACACCAAACACCCAACAGCACACGCCACTCCCTTCACCGCCGATGACGCTACCGGACGAACAACACTGCCAAAACTCTCTCTCTCTCCTCTGACGACTAGTCTCTCTGAACATCCCTACACACACAGCACACCCTGATGGTCAATACATCCACCTACCCACCGTCAGTTCCACCCAACTCCACCACTGTCACCGCCTTCGGACCCAACTCATGCCCATGGCCACCCCTGTCTAGCACCCACTGCTCACCCCCATCACACACCCACAAACACACAGCTGCCCAAACAAAAATAGAACACACGTACACAACACCGCCACCACTGCCAACGGACGATCACACCCTCACACATCCACAATGACGGACAGAAAATAGAAAAAATGAACGCCCATACGGTAAATCAAATATACCCTTACCGATCGGCGACGATGATTACGCACCACCGGACCAACTGCCCTTTCTCTCTCTTTGATTTACTTTCTGCCGAACAGCAACCCATCGCCGGTCAGTTCCTTCCTCTGCTTCTCTTCGTCTTTCTGTTTTCCGTCAAAAGTCAGTCGACCAGTGGTGACTCACAAACTACCGCCGGCTGCCTTCTCTTCCTCTTCTCCGGTTCTCCTCTCTCTTCCTCTTCTCTGCTCGGCTTCTCGAATTTTCTTCCCGATTTTTCTTTATATATATATATATGTGTGTGTGTGTGTGTATGCTCAAACAGTCGACACCACCCAAGCTCCCCATACCCCTTTCACCAAATTTCCACTCTCTCTCTCTATAATGAAGATATTTTTTGCAATATTACACAATCATCCCCTTATATTATGTTGGGGTAGAAATTAAACCCAAAACTATAATTTAATGTTTATAAAAATTTCAATACAACCCCCCTAAAATTTTAATTCACATAATTAATATCGTAGTCCACCCCGACATTTTTAAAATATTTTAAAACACTACTTGAATTATTCGTATATGAAAAGTCGGGGTCTTACAGTACATCATTTGATCGATTAAGTGTACTTCTCCCCGAATATGGATCTCTATTCACGACAAATATTATTTATCCTGAAGTATTATTGTAATTGTAATTATCTCAGTTGATGCAACATTTAAAGTTGAATAACAAAATAAATTGATATAATTGTCAAAATAGATGATGTATGTTTTATGCCCGTGCCTTCAGGCACAGGTTATACGCTAGTTTTATATAAAACCAAAATCGAAATCATGAATCGCTTATATATATATATATATATATATATATATATATATAAACAAAAAAAATAACTAAAATATAAATTCTAAATTCTAAATAACAAAATAAAACTATAAAGTTATTAATTATTTCAATAAATGTATCTACCATAATTAAAATACACTACATAAAATTCACATGTATTAAAAACAATAAATAATATCATAACATATATATATATGTGTGTGTGTGTGTGTGTGTGTGTATTCCTCTGTGTATATATACAAGAGATCAAAATATAAATAAATAAATAAAATTAAGGTAATATATATAATAAAAATATATTTAAAATATCGGTTACGCGGTCATTATCTCAAAGCTAAAACCAAAACCGCTTTGATTTTCAATTCCAAAACCAACACCGCTTTGGTTTGTAATTCTGAAACCCAAAATTGTAACCAAAACCATTTAATTTGTTTTAAAACTAAATCTTTTGGTTTAGTTAGATTCGATTACTCGCCAGTTCAGGTTCAATTGTCATCCCTAAAATCAATGCACGCGAGCCTTAAAATGTGTTTCCAAATCCACTCAATTTTCAATTGACCATGATACAGTTTTTTAATGAATTTATATTCAAAAATCAAATAAAATAAATTAAAAAATACATAATCAAAATAACAGAAAAACATAAATTAAGAAAAGAAAAGAAAATAAAAACATGGAAAAAAAATGAAGCTACAAAATGGATATCAGGAAATGAGGAAATAAAAAACATAGGGAAAGAATGAAAATCAGAAAGGAAATAAAAAAACAATGAACGGAGAGGTCTGTGAACTCTCAATCATCATCCCTAACAGTACAATATAAGATTTTTTTATTGTGTTTCATTTAGATTTTGTTTGTCCACAAGCTTTGGTTGGTAAAATATTACTTTTGTTTAACCTGTAATTTAATCAATTAATGTGTTAATTAATTATCTCATTAATTAAAGAAAATTTAGGTATTTATTTTTTAATTACATATTTAATTAAAGGGGTCAATCATGTTTATTCCTTTTTATATTCTATAATTAGTCCTATAAATTTGTAAATGTTGTATGACTTTTGGCATGCAAGAATAATATATCTCATCTTTATTTGGAGGTTTGATTCTTTCTAAGAGGTCACTATTTTTTCTTTTCTTTATTTTTTTTTGGTAGAATCTATAGTTCTAGCAATTGGGTATCGATAGCACGATCCTCGTTTGAGCAAGAATGGCTAAAACTAATGAGAAACATGATGAACAACTCAACCAACACAGCGTTGCATTGAAAAATCATGGAGAGAGTATTGATAAGCCTCAAACTGATGTTATGGAGATCAATAAGAAGCTTGATATACTCATGGATATGCTATCACAACCATCCAAAGATCGGCAAGCTCTTCCGTCGGCCATCTGGTTTATTGAATGAAGAACCACTAGCATTACAGAATCCTAATATTCATAGGAAAAAATTGTTATGGAATCTAATGTTCAACTAAAATAACCACTCCACTGTGATCATAGAAAAAAAATTGCTATGAAATCTGATATGAAAAATTCCTGCCCATAATTGATATAGGCGTGTAGCCTTAAACGGGTTGGATCGAGTTTGAAATCTGATCCAGAGAAGACAAACCCAATAGGTTATCTGGGATGAAGAATGTCAAGCCCAATTGGAGCCTAATGTTGAGTGGTTTATTTATCAACAAATTAAGTACTTTTAGATTCAAATATGTGTGTGTTTTCAAGCACTTTTGTTAGTTTAATGTGTTTTTATATTCTTTTATAGGTTTTTGAATAAATAGGTGAAAAGATGCAAATTCGAAGCAGGTATAGTAACGTCAAGTCATATTTTGAACACTATAAAATTCTATTTTGGAATAACTTAAAACGTGAAAGTTGTATATCTCTATCTTAGCTTTCCATAGGATTTTGAATCATCTCAATCGGAGTTTAAACAAGAAAGTTACGGCCAAAAGAAAAACCTAGTGTCAGCACTACCTTGACCATCGCTACAGCGACCATTTCCACCGCTGTAGCTATGGGAACCATCATTGCTACAGTGATCAAAGGGTAGTCAGTTACTACCCTTTAATCACTGCAGCGATACCCCCCATCACTACAGCGACCCAACATCACCTGGCAAAAATATTTTTGGATTTTTTGAGATATTTTGGATTTGTCTTGATATCCCCTCATCCCCATCACCCTATGCACGTTTTTGGGAACATTTTTGGAGATATTTGGGAGCTCAAGATCAATAACTAAGAGGATATATCATCAATAAGAAAAGAGAAAATATTCTTGAAGCCGATTTTGCAGAAGTGGAACTATTCACTTCACAAATTTGCTTTCCATTCTTTATTTCTCTCTTTGTTTTCAACTTTGTAGATTGTATGATGATATTATTCTCATATAATGTTGAATATGTAGTTATAATCATGAGTAGTTAAGTATCTATTGTATAGAGATTGAATTAGTTCAGGAAAATTATGTTTGTTTGAATCGTTGTTTCGTTAACGGTTGTTCATTTGCATTCGATTGTGTTTGCCATTTTATTACATCCATTATATGATTTTTATGATATTGTGGTTGGTTTGAGAATACGGGTTTTGACACTCGGGAGAGGTAACCCTAGATTCGAACTAGGGTTTAAACACAACGCGACGATCTAATGAATTGGGAGATTATTCAAAAGTGTGTCATTCGTGAGTTTGGTGCGGGACTTGTGTGATCGTTTAGATGCTAGATGGGGATATCAATGTTGACACGAGTTGTATATTCATTCACTTTACACTTGGGAGAGGTAGTGAGTGAGTTTTCGATACCTAGATTGTCTGATAGTTTGAATACCGTTAATGTAAACTAAACTAATACAAACACATTTAAGTGAACGAAGTTAATCCTTAGATAATATATTCTCATTAGCGCCATTATTAGTATTGTAGTTTAATTAGTTATAATTTTAGTTTAGTTTATCTTATAACAAAAACCTAAAAATTCTATCGCCTAGATAAAGTTCGGTTACGATAATTGTGGTACTTAATGGAAATTTAATCCAATATCTATGGATACGACAACCCTAATCATCACTATTCTATTAAAACTTGACCCGTACACTTGCGGTAAAAGTAGCGACGAATAATTCCGCTACCAAGTTTTTTGGCGCCGTTGTCAGGGATTGGTTTTTAAAAATGTTATTGATATTGTGAAAAAGTAACTTGATTTTAATTTAGGTATTTATTTTATTTTTAATTTTTTGTTTCAATTTTATTTATCTTGCGAGGTACTTGAAGATGTCTCATCAACAAGTGCTATTGCATTTTTTTCAACGAGATTCCCAGTCGTTTTATTGTGCTTGGGATAGATACAAGGAGTTGCTCATTTGGTTTCCAAATTATCATTTCCCGAGGGAGTGTCAACTACTGAACTTCCTCGACGAGTTACTAGCCGCAACAAGAACTTGGGTGGAAGGAGAAAACGGTACCACCTCTTTAGACCAACTAACCGCGGACAAAACCTATTGGTTGTGGGAAGATATGGTGGAGTTTGATTTTCAGAGTTGGAATTCTTCAACAACCTACCAAAGCTTGGAGGATAGTTTCAACATTTTGGCGCCATGGATTGACACCCCGGACCAACATGTGGAGTCTTCCCCCATACTGGAAGAAATGTTCACTGAATTTATATGGGAGACATAGGCTTTCTGGTGGGAAACAAATGATCATCTCAATGAGCATGAGGATCGTCTTGAGAATGTTGAGACGACTTGCACTGAAATTGATGTGACCGTAAAGTCCCTCGAGACGCAAATCGGTCACCTTATTTGCTTTATTAAGGCCGAGTCAAAAGTGGTGGCACTGAGAGACACACAAGTCACATCCATATATGAAAGCCATCATGAGGAACCGAATACGAGCAGGAAGAAATTAGGAGTGTTCAATGACAATGATTTGAATGAGAAGAAAACCCAAGAGTGGATTGACGATGCAAAATCACACGTTAACAATTGTGATTCTTCAACATTTGTGATCCAAATTCTGATGCCACCACTACCGATTCAAGACGATCACATCTATGAGGATCCGATGTGGCTCACTTGTTCTCCATCGCTTCTAGCATCATTCATTCAAGCCCACCAAGCACATAAGACGAAGCCGAGTCACGTTGAGAGTACGTGCTGAACAATGCCACATTTCGCCAAGCTTGACGGCGTTTTGAACCAAGGCCCGTATGTTGTGTTGTATGATACATACTATGGGCAGAAGCAGCTCTTTGACGAGCCATTCTCCGTGTCAAGCCAAGGACATTAAACCAAGCGTTTCTTGGGAGGCAACCCAAGTTTTCAAATAAATCAATTCATCACTGCCGACTACACTTGGAGGTAAGATTGTCTCGCCTCCCAGGTACGTGTTCAAAACCTCCTTGGTCACTATAATGCATGCTATTTGTTGAATTGGATGTTGGGTTACTGTGGACACTGCCTGTTCTGAGTTTAGGGGGATGTTTTGTATGCTTTATAGTAATATATCTTTTTGTTAGTTATGTAGTTAAGTTAAAATGTAGTTGTGGTTCATGCATGTTTAGTAGTACGTTGTTGTGGTGTAGATATTTAGTGTAATGTATGCATGTTTGTGTTTAGTATTAGTATAAATGTGTTTATCTATGAAGTAGCAATTGTGTACTAAGTTTTGTAGTTCTTCTGGGCTATTATCCGATGATGATATTATCCCCTAATTGTTTTTCGAGGTCAAGGGTAATGCCCATTCATGTGTATTATGTGTGCTTGACATTTTATTTTGGTAAAAGTTATTGTGGATCTTAATTTGCACGAGCACGTAGACTCAATGTACTAACTATCCAATTGATTTGATGCCGATTATTCAGTAGTAAATTCATGACAATTTTAGGGATTCTACAACCTGATTGGGGGAAACTTGAGGCGAAATCCTAGGCGAGGTAGTTTAGGAGACATGATTTAGGCATTCATTTTGATCGCTTGATCCGTTGAAGCCTAGCATGCTATATGTTTTTATCCCTCGATAACCTGTCGAAGCCAATAAACTATTTCAATTCTGAACACGTAACAAATACCCTGGCCAATTAAACTTTTTCCAAACCTCTGTCGTTGAACCTAAGCCACAAATTGAGTTGAAATCAAGTTAGCAATTGTTTATGCTACTTGAAGTGAGCGGTTGGGTTTTGGGCAAACTTTTGATTGGTTCGGTATTCGAGTACTCGCTTGTCATTTTTCTATCGTATTTTCCACACCCATGAAATTGTACAAATTAAATACGTTTGGGATGCGGTTTGAAAAAAAAAACATATGTAAATATAGTTCTATTTTTGTTTGTTTTGACAAGTGAGTGTGACGTTTTAAAATGCTAATTCAGGGTTGCTTCGAATTAATCTGTGTGGGTACGAGAGTGATTGAGTTCCAAGCATGTGCCTTGGGTAACGTCGAGTTAATAATGTTTACCTATTCTCGATATACCTTTGGCCAGTTGACATAAACCGATTCAAGTCTATTTGATCTTTTTAAATTTCCAAGCCTACATTAGTGGAGAGTGGAACTCAGTCTGGCATATGGATATCCTAATTCTTTATGGTTTAAGTCATGATCTTTGTTGGTGAATAATCCGATTTGATCTTTGGATGGTTGTATAATTGAGTTTTCACACACATACTTGAATAGATCTAGAATGGTATTTACTGATATTGAATGTTGAAGTTCTAGAATACCACATGGTGCGTTTTATTCTTGAACTCGATTTGATTGGGGGTCGTTGAGGAAAAACTGTTGATCCTAAGATTTTGATAAACAATTAAATATTGATGTTTTGATGGAACCAATGTTTAATTGAGTGTTTCAGTAATTTAAAGTTCTAGTAATGAAGACGTCAAATTAAATGGATGAGAAATAAAGATGTCAAGATGATGAAGAAGAATTAAGAGTTTGAAGAAATTAAGGAAAACAATCCAGGTGAATCTTAACTCTTAATATCTCATTTAGGAATACACACATGGCACAAAATATATTTTATCTTTTATGTGTGTTTTGATTAAGATAAATTATTTGCTCCTATGTGAAATAAGAAGAAATAATTTTGAATGACTAAAATGGAATATAAGAATATTAGTGGAGCTAATCAAGAGAAGAAAATGGTTAAAGGGGTGAAATTATAAAAGAAAATAAGTTAAAAACCTATTCAGAAAAGAGATCCAGTGACAGCAGTCGACTGGTGAGTCAACCGGACAAAGAAGTTGTAACATCATGTATCTTTAAGTCGACCAACAAGTCGACCGACCAAGAAAGCTGAACTCTCTAAATCAACAAGTCGACCGATAGGGCGACCGGTGAAGTAGTGTTGAACTCTCTAAATCTGTGAGTCGACCGGGCAGTCGAACGATGCACGCCACAGCGATAGTTTGGCTACAACTTGAATTAGGCAATCAACTGAATGCGCTGTTTCAGGATACAGGTTGATCCGAGATTATATCCAAAAGTAACCATTTTTTGTTGGGATTTGAGAGATATTTCAAGGATATTCTTTATATTTAAGATATGGTTCATATACTAATTAAATCCTATTAATATGGTTCATTAAATATTAATGTTTCTCAATTTGGTACTTGAAATAGATTATATACTTATTTATTAAGATTGAGAAATACTTTGGGGGTTTAATTGAGAGATTTGAAAGATATTTTTTAGTGGAATTGAACCTAAATAAAGTTCTTATGATATAAGGGATCTATAAGAACTTTTAATTATCATGACACATGTAAACTAGCCGTTAGAAGGTTGATTACATATTCCTTTAAATAGACCTGTGAATTTTAATTAGAAACTAATCATTCATTGAGATAGCTAAAAGAGTTTATATCATTTGTGAGCTTTTATAAAATTTATTATTCTATGATATTGTGAGCTTTTCTAAGAGTGATTTTGAGAATCAATTGCGATCAATTTTTGTTGATACCGGATTTGAAGCTACATTGTTCTAATCATTATTTCTGTGGATTCCGGGTGAGATCTTTTCATATTACTTATTATTTGTTTATTATTCTATATTTGAAAATTTATCTTAGAAATTATTTCTGATTTTTGAAGAAAATATTTTTTACAAATAATTTCTTGAATCTGATTACATGCTCAAATTTGCTACCCATATCTTGTTGAAATCATATTTTTGTATCTCACGTATTTCTATCACTAGTTGGAATATTAATTGAGTTAGTGTTTATCTGGGGTAGTAAAAATTCCGAATGAGATTTACTTCTTATCAATTTTTGTATTGGTGAATTGTGACAGATTAAATACTATTGGGAGTATTTAATTAGGGGTAGTTGGGTTTCAGTCTCTTCCTGTAAAGAGATTGAGGTAGTGATTCTTTCTAGATATGAATTGTGTTGTAAGTAATTTGTAAAGGTTCCATCCTTACCTGTGAAAATGATAGTTTGAGTGTTATGAGAGGTTTTGATTCTTGTGCCTTAGTGTTAAAAAAATTAGGCTATTCTTTAGCCTATGAAAAGTAGAGGTTAGTTCTTCCTTAGCCTGAGAAAATGATATTGTAAAGGTTGATTCTGAGTCTGTAAAAGAATCGGTGTGCGGGTTTGGTTCTTACCTTTAAAGGGATCTTGGTTTTAGTGGGTACGACCTCCGTGGAGTTCGGGGGACTGGATTAACCAAGCGTAGCTTGGTGAACCAGTATAAATCTTTTGTGTGCTGCTATATTTACTTTGCAATTTTTGTTGTTTAGGTGTGCACTTAGTTGATTATATTATTCCGCTGTGTTATAAGGATAATAATTAATTTAAGCTTAAAATTAATTATTTGATTTATTGAATTTTATTCTAATAATTTTTTTAATTACCCAATTCGCCCCCCTCTCTTGAGTATTCTACTAGGCCAACAAAAACGTTTTGGTCGATTAGTTGAATTCAAAACTCACACGTCATTATGTTTAGTTCATTTGTGTCTTTCGTCTTTAGTATTTGTGTTCTTAAATTCATTGCGGTAGTTTATTTTCTTGTTTATGTGTTTTTGCTTGAGGACAAGCAAACATTTGAGTTTGGGGGTATTTGATGAGTGGTTTATTTACTAACAAATCAAGTACTTTTAGATTTAAATATTTATGTGTTTTCAAGCACTTTTGTTAGTTTAATATATTTTTGTATTATTTTATAAATTTTTGAATAAATGGGTGAAAAGATGCAAATTCGGTACAGGTGCAGTAACTTCAAGGCTAATTTTGAACATGATAAAATTTGATTTTGAAAAAACTTAAAACATGGAAGTTGTAGATCTCTGTTTTATATTTCCATAGGTTATTTAATCACCTCAATCAGAGTTCTTATGAGAAAGTTACGGCCAAAAGAAAAACCTGATGTCGGTACTACCTTGACCATCGTTGCAGCGACCATTTCCACCGCTGCAGCAATCGTTCCCATTGCTGCAGCGGTGATCCAGTAGTAAGTTACTGCCCTTTGATCACTGCAGCGATGTCCCCCATCACCGCAACGACCCGACACCACCTGACAATGATATTTTGGTATAGTTTTTAGATATTTTGGATTTGTCTTGATAGCCCCTCATCCCCAACACCTTATGCACGTTTTTGGGAACATTTTTGGAGATATTTGGAAGCCCAATATCAAGAACCAAAAGGAGAGATCATCAAGAGGAGAAGAGGAAACAATCTTGAAACCGATTTCGCAGAAGTAAAACCATTCACTTCACAGATTTACTTTCCATTCTTTGTTTCTCTCTTTGTTCTTCAACTTTGTAGATTGTATGATTATATTATTCTCATGTAATATTGAATATGTGGTTATGATCATGAGTAGCTAAGTATCTATTGTATAGAGATTGAATTAGTTCATGAAAACTATGTTTGTTTCAATCGTTGTTTCGTTAACAGTTGTTCATTTGCATTCGATTGTGTTTGCCATTTTATTACATCCATTATATGTTTGTTATGATATTGTGGTTGGTTTGAGAATATGAGGTTTGACACTCGGGAGAGGTAACCCTGGATTCGTACTAGGGAACGTAATGATCTAATGAATCGGGAGATTATTAGAAAGTGTGTCATCCGTGAGGTTGGTGCGAGACTCATGTGATCGTTTAGATGCTAGATAGGGATATCAGTGTTGACACGAGTCTCATATTCATTCACTTTACACTCGGGAGAGATAGTGAATGAGTTTTCAATACCTAGATTGTCAGATAGTTTGAATACCGCTAATGTAAACTAAACTAATTCAAACACATTTAAGTGAATGAAGTTAATCCCTAGATAATCTATTCTCATAAACGTCATTTTTAGTATTGTAGTTTAATTAGTTATAATTTTAGTTTAGTTTATCTTATAACAAAAACCTAAAAATTCTATCACCTAGATAAAGTTCGGTTACAATAATTACGGTACTTAACAACAATTTAATCCAATCTCTATGGATACGACAACCCTACTCATCACCATTCTTGTAACAGAGGTCAGCAAAATTTTGGATGACACTGTTCAAATCATCTCACTCACATTACTGATTGAGTGAAGTTTTGATCTCCATTGTTTTCTTGTCATCAACAATGTTCAACTCCTCCAATAAGGAAAATCCAAAAAACTTATCTTAGTGATGAGTTTGAAACTGGTTAACTTATGAAGTTTTATTTGATTATGCTGCATATGATAGCGATAGTTTTGTCGACTAAGGAAATAATCCAATTCGACTTGCTATCATGAACCTAATATGTAATTCATAATTTGTTCAACTTCCAAACCTAGTTATGAAATAGGGCAGGCAGGGGTAAGCGCAAGGCAATTCAAACAGTTAAAGGAACAACAACACGATATCAAGAATATCAAGAACCCCAATATTTGTCATTGATAAGAAAGAAAAAAAGGGGTACATGGATTTTACAAAAAAAAAAAAAAAGCATGAAGAAGAGAAACACAACTATAGGATCAAGGGAAAATAAAAACTTACGAGAAATAGAAATGATCTTTCACCTGTCTTCTCTTGAACCGCCGTGAAAGTCAAGAGGGAAAATGATATGGGAAAACTCTCGCTCATAACTAACATAAATGTGTAGCCTTAAACGGGTCAGATCGGGTTAGAAATCTTATCCAGAGCAGACAGACCCAATGGGTTATCTGGGCCGAAGAATGTCAGGCCCAATTAGGTGCTAGCTTTGGCGGTCTTCTGAGTGAGACTAATAGCCTCATAAAGAGGCCCATATTTGGGTATACTCAAACCCATGGTGTTCAGGGCAAAGGAATGAACAGATCAGTCCACAGTGAACGTCTCCCATACACTTAAAGAGATGAGCCAAATTGACTGTAACGGCCCATATATTATGGGGACCGTTATAGAGATCTCTCCTGAAATCATGTGGATTGTGGTTATCTTCCAAGTTGTTAGGAGCGTATTACGTAATGGACGATCTCTCCAAAGCAACGACAATATATTTTTGAGCCTATAAGAAGGCAGGGATCACTAGTAACATTTTACGGTTAAAACTATGTACTATTTTCTCCATCACCAGATTAACTTATTCTCACACTAGAAGTTTTTTGGCCGACACCACACCGATGTCCTCTAGTAGAACTAACGGTTTTGTAGATCATAAAGGAAGATGAAGAGGTTTCTAGCATGCACGGAGCTAGCACACGTGTTGGGAATTTCTGGTAACATCAGAATCTAATATTCAACCAAAAGAACCCATCTACTATGATCACAGAATTTCTAGAATAAATTGAAATTCCCTGATAGAATGGAAAAGATCTCGTTGGCTGGATTTTTTGTGTTGCTTCCATCAGATCTTTGAGAACATGAAGGTGAAAGTGACTTCAATTAATCTCGAATGTGAAATAATCCAATGCTACGATTGATATGAATCTAGTCGACGTATTCAAACATGGGAAGTATTTGTTGAATGATTAAGGATTCATTTTGGCCCATCTAGTTTTGACAACGTCCCTGGTGAACTTTCAAAAATTTCAACAAACCTCATTTGTCTTAGAATGCCATGGTAGGTTTGAGCGTTTGTCAAAGCAAGCTCGTGACAAGTTCGAGCAACAATTAGTTGTAACATTTGTGGAATGATTGAAACCTGAAATTTGAAGAGAAGTGAAGGCGTATCGACCCCGAACTAGGATGGTGGCAATATCGTTTGCTCAGTTGCAAGAAGAACGTCTACCTATGGAAAGATAACACCAGATTCGAAATTTCAATCCAAGAGCTAGCGATGTGAAAATGGAGAAGTTAGTGCAACCTAATGATTCACCTCGTGATGTTGCCCCAAAACGACTGACAAAAGACGAGTTAAAGGTCCATACAAAGAAGGGGTTATATTGCTATTGCAATGAAAAATGACAACAAGGTCATAACTTCAAACAAAGAAGAGTTTTGATAATCGAACCAACACAAGATTCTAATGAAACTGAACTTACTTTGCACCTTGCACGATTTGGATACTTTAGTGTTTAATGTGTTCAAATTGAAAGTACAATAACTAAAGTGAGATTTATCCGAAACTTCTAAAGTGCAAAGTACAAAAACCTCTGAAAATAAATGGACAATTTTTTTATATGTTTTTTTTTAAAAAAAATTAATTTCAATTTGAAATCAAAAGTGAAATTTTAGTAAATTACTTAAATCCATTTTTTGGAGATTTAATCAAATAAATAAAATGGGCAGTTACCGAGAGATTCTCATAAGTTGAGAAAATAACCAATTAAACCTTTTTTTAGTGGGTTACCAAATAGTCCTTTGTAATTATTTGATCAGATTTGCTCTTTCAACTATATGCTTGATATATAACTTCCTGAAAAATAGATATTCAAAATCATTTTATTAAATAGATAAACAAAATAACTATTGTTTTAAATAAAAAAAATGTTCACGATCTAATTATTTGTTAAAAGAGTAATTTATTATTTGGTCATTTATAGATGTATAAACTAGAAAATAGACATTTGACTTTAAACTTTAAGTTTTTGGTCCTCAATGAATGTTTAGAAAATGATCCTTTACAAATACCCTCCCTTTTTATTTTTATTTATGAACTGTTCCATTGAAACTTCTATATGAATGTTTACTCAAATTTTTAGAACAATATTTAACTTCACTCAAATTTTGCTCAAATAATAGTTTACACGTTTTGTGTAAATGTTCACTCATTTTTTTAAAAAATATTTTAGTTCACTCAAATTTCGCTCAAACAATGGTTTACACGTTTTATATGAATATTCACTCAATTTTTCAAAACAATATTTAAGTTCACTCAAATGTAGCTCAAACAATGGTTTGCACGTTTTGTGTGAATATTCATTCAAATTTTTAGAACAAATATTTCAATTCACTCAAATAATGATTTGCACTGAATGTTTACTCAAATTTTTAGAATAAATATTTCAGTTCACTCAAATTTCGCTCAAACAATGGTTCATACATTTTGTATGAATGTTCACTCAATACTTCATAACAAAAATTTCAATTCACTCAAATTCCACTCGACGATGGTTAACACATTATGTGTGAATATTCACTCAATATTTGATAAAAGATCAAAACACATTGGTAAATAAATAAAACTCCACAATAATAAACAAAAAAATTTACATGAATATTCACTAATTCACGACGACAATCTGTAACATTCACACAAAAAAAACAAAAAAAAAAAAAACTCAAATTCACAGATCTAAAAAAAACAATTGAAACGAATGAGGATAACGGGCTTGTGAGACTAACGCCGATGGCCAGTGTTCATGGTGGTGGGCTTGTGGCTGATGAACGATGAACAAAGAGAGAGAGCAGTACCATTTGTCTCCACCACAGACTGCCGCGATGCCGTTTGTCTCCACCACCGCAACGGGGTTTGTCTCTATTGTCCAAGTCTGCAAATAGAGAGAGAAGGGGTAGGTCAACGCTGGTGAAGCACTTAATAGATAGAGAGGGGCCTAAAGAAAGAGAATCTTCATACTCTTTCCCATGAAAGCCATGAACAATATTCATCATCCATGTCACTGAAATTCCTTGTGAAACAGATATCAGTGTTGCAATAACCACCATGTTAATGCAAGTCTGGTCATTTTTCTTGTTTAATACTTGATTTAAACATTTTTCTTGTTGGCATTTCAACAAACAGTTGATGCTCATTTAATTAATTCGACAAACCTAACCGTCATCCCCTTTTTTTGTCATAGATCTATCTAACGCCTTCATGATCAATTGAACTCAATTAACAATAGCTTCGAAAAAAAATAAAAAAAAGGTGAAACCCGTCCAAACGCCAACGTCCGGCCATGGCCTTCTTCCGATTTCCTCCATAGCCTTCATCCAAACCTGTCCGGCCATGGCCTTTGTCCAATTTCCTCCATATCCTTTGTCTGATTTGGCCATCATCAAATATGTAATTTTCAGATCTCGATAAATGGGGTTAATTTAAATGGACTCTCATGTGGTTTGGGGATGCTTAAGTCCCCTGGGAATTTTAGAACTATGAGAGATAGAGAGAGATGGAGAGCGAGAGGACGGCGACTGAATTTTTAAGAGAGATGGGCTACAATGAGAGCTAAGGTTTTCTATATTTATATAAGAGTATTACCATCCGTTTATTAATTTGGTTAAAGGTCAAGGGACTATACACTAACAATATTTCTCAAAAAGACTAAATTTCAACATAATTGCTTAAAAGAATTTTTTGTTAAACTAACTCTTAAATAAGGGTTAAACAATAAAACACTCTTGTTAAAATCCGTCTTAATAAGATCTTCAAAAGATAGCCTATTCCATACTTTTTTCATTAGTTTTCAAATTCGTATTACATTAAATATGATATTTCCAGATTTTCTAATTTCACAGTCATGTTACATTCAATATGCTATTTGAAACTTTCGTGGTTTTTGACATCGTGTTAAATTTAACATGATATTTTTTTTCATGATTTAACTATATATATTCAGATTTGTCTGAATAAGAACTTTAAGAAGATATCATGTTCATCATTTTTTTTAATCAAAAATTCATATTTGTGTTACATTCAACAGGGTACTTTCAGAATTTTCAATTTTCACATTTGTGTTACATTCAACATGTTAATTTGAATCTTTCGTAGTTTTCCGCAAATGTTGAATTCAATATAGTAATTTTTTCATGATCTAATTATATATTTACATTCGTACGAATAAGATCTTCAAAATGATATCATGTTCATCAATTTTTCATTAAAAATTCACATTCGTGTTATATTCAACACGAAATTCACATTGATGTTTTCACATAATGTTAGTATTTTTTCACGATATAATTATATAAATACAACATAATAGATTTTGTTGTTTATTTTATCTTTTTTATTTCTATTTTCACACTTTTTTTTTTTTTAAGTTTTTGGTTGTTTTTGTAAAAAAAAAAAATCTACAAAAAAAAATATAAATTTTTATCGAAAATTTACATTCATGTTATATTCAACACGAAATTCACTTTCATGTTATATTCAACATTGTAAAAGAGTAAAATCGTATGAATCTCATTTTAAATTTGAAATTAGGACTAATCGGTAATACAATTCTGTAAGTTATGGAGCATTCCGTTAAATTTAAAAGTTGATAGATCGTTGGGGAAATTTGGACTCTTGTTGAAATCATTGGATAATTTTCCCTCAAAAATCTGGCAAAATATGGTTTGATGGGCCCAAAATAAGTTAGGTAGGGTGTCTGTATATGGACGGTTGGGAGAGGGACGTAGTAACAGTCCATTGTTTTGTCTTTCTCCAAAGCCATTTGAAAATTGATTTGGAAGGCAGTACCAGATTTCAGACAAACCTCACATGTCCCCCATTTATATCTTTCACAAATTCTGCTGAACCATCCAATTTTCTTACCTTCTTGATTGACAGATCGGACCACCCACACAAATTCCTTGTATTTTCTTTTTCTTTTTTTTAACACTAGGGTGTGGCAAACCTAATTTACGCGCATCTCGACTAATTATCTCAGCAAACGATTTTAAAGGACGCACTCCCCTACATCGATCTGGTGCATTCAAAATTAAATTTAAAATTTAGTTGGTTGAGTGCGAACTCCAAGAAAGTTGAACCCTGATTGATAAAAAAATGTGACATCTCCTCTTGTCAACCCGATTAACATTTCTTGGTTAATACCTTCTTGATTCACTATATAAATTGAAAATTGTGTAAAATTATTTAATTTAGTTATGAAAAAGTTATAAATTGAAAATTGTAAAAAATTATTTAGTTTAGTTTTGAAAAGTTAAAGAGAAAAATAATATTTATTAATAATGTATTAAAAATTAAAAAATAAAAGTGATAAAATTAATTGAAATATGACAATGAAAAAATAGAGATAATAATAATCTTTATTGAAAATATCTAGAAGAGAAAATTTATAGAGATATAAATAATAGATATAAAAAAATTAAAAAAAAATTATAAACTCATAAAAGTATAAAATTAAAAGTAGGTAACGTGATAGCTTTGAGTATTGTGAAAAATATTTTGTGAAAATATTTTTGTATTGTGTTGTTAAAAAGCAAATAACAATATTTTGAGTTTTTGGAAATAAAAAATATTATTCGATACAATCAATTCTTTATGGAATTTGTTCTTATAATTTTGTCGAGTTGATCAACTAATAATAGTTTTTTTCAAACTTTTTTATGGAAAATATCCTTTTTTTTTATTTAATTATAAGGGGAAAATAAGCTGGTAGTGCCACTACCAACTTATAAAGCCGGCAGTAGTACTCCCAATTTTAAAAAAATGGATTGAACCAGAGTTACTAACTTCGGTTATACAGTTTTGAAATATTGTTAAAGCCGAAGGGGCAACCTCCAGCTTTTTCTTCTTCTTTTTTTTTTTAAATAAAGCTAGAGGTAGAACCTCCGGCTCTAAGTCCAACCCTAATTTCCTTATACCTTTCTTCTTCATCTCTTCATTTCCTCAAGCCCGCCACAACACGCTTCTTCTCCTCATCTTCCATTCTTATTCTTTTATTTTTGTTGTTTTATTTGCTTTATCGCCATTTGTTGCTCCGACGCCCCCAACGTCGTCTGTTGTTCCGTTGCCGTCGCCACCTAGCTTTTCCATTTTATTTTTATTTTCTATTTTTTTTAATCTCATTTATTGTTGTTTAATTGTAATTATATATTTGATGTAATAATTAGTTATGTATTTATTTAGTTATATAATATATATTATGTTAATTAGTTGTTAATTATTTTGTTAATTAGTTAATTATTTTGTTAATTAGTTGTTAATGTTGTAAATGTTGTTAATTAGTTGTTATATATTTATTTTATAAATGCTAGGGTTTAGGATTTAAATGTTGTACATGTTGTTAATTAGTTGTTATATATTTATTTTGTAAATGTTAAATTTTTCAAAGTAATTATATAAATTGAAGAAATTAAATTATATATAAAAGTTAATTTTATCTATTCTTTAAGGTATAAAGTGTAAATTAAAATTTGCTGTTGATATAGAATAGAAATGCATAAAAAAGATTAATGAAGAAAGTAGAATTTTTTTTTAAGTAGTAGTATTTTTTAAAAATAAATAAATTGATGTATCATTAAAAATAATTACAAAATTCAAAATGTATGTTCGATACCAAAGAAATACTTGACAATCATTTTAGCAGGTAATCACATGTATAGAGGTGAAAAACAAAATTAAACAATAAGGAAATATTTAGGAGAAACAATAACAAAAATAAAAACAATAGGGAATGATTATTTTTTTAATCTACCACCTATAACATGTAGATCAAGAGAATTATTTTCCTCTACTTGTTGTATCATGAACCAAATCATAAGTTTCTAATTTGTATGTTAATATAACGGAATTATCTCTTAGAAACAATTTTGATCGCACAAGTGTTATCCTTTGGCTTTTTCGATCATACAAGTGTTATTGTGTTTTGTAGTTAAAAGAAAATAAAAATATTTCGAGTTTTTGAAAATAGAAAATATTATCCGAAAAACCATACAATCATTCCTTTATAGAATTTGTTCCTATAATTTTGTTTCTATTCAATTAAAAATTAAAAAAAAAAAAAATTGAAATATATATGTATGTATGCATGTACGTACATATATCTCAACATCAAAAGGCAAGAGGGCTACATTTTTAAAAGACATTTCGAAGATATATTTTCAATATAAATTTTTAAAATATAAAAGAGATAGAGTAAGGCTTGCAATTGTGATATCTCACATTGATCGAATACCAAAAAATACTAATATAAAACAATTACAAACATTAGACTCACAGAATCACCTGCACAAAGGTGCAACCATTTGACTATATCCTTCGGCTCAGGTTTCGTCCTTTAATTTAAGCATTTTGGTTCAATGGTTTTAGCCAATTCAACCATTGGAAATTTTTATAATGAAATTGAACAATTTTGGTATAGTATGCTTTTTGGGAAAGATTTATTTTATTTTTAGGACTGGTCGACAATTTAACAAGTTGAACCACCTAGTCTAGTTTAGTTTTTCAATCACTGCGAAATATTAATTTATAATTTTTCTAAAATTAAGATTTTTTTTATTATGTCATTACAAACACAGTTCATACACTATATATCTAATAAGACAATAAGGGCATATATTCATAAGACATTTTCTTGACATATTTTGAGTATATATTATCGAAGTATAAAAAAGATAGACTGTGCCTTGCAACTTCCATATCCCATCTAGACTTAATGCAAAAAACGAATAAGTGAATCTTCTTGTGTAAATTAATTTTAGGCTAATAGATAAACTCATAGGATCATATGCACAAGGGCGCATGCATTTGATTATACCTCTTAGCTCATATGTTGTCCCTTAGTTCAACTTTAATGAATGGTTCAGTAAAATAGTCATTTTGATTCAATGGTTTAGCTGATTTAATCGTCGGGTTTTCAGTTTTAATGAAATTAAACGATTTTTGGTGTAGTTTCATTTTACGAGATCAATTTGTTTTTGGCACTAGTCGACTGTTTAATAGGTTGAACCAACTGGTATGGTATGATTTTCAAATCACTGTTAAATCTCAAGTTATGCTATTTTGTGAGTCAAAATTACACTTTTGATCATTTAGAATAGACTATATTAAAACTTTGTTGTCTTAATATAGACACACTTGTCACTTTCATTGATCCTAAAATTATTTGTCAACATAAAATTGTCAAATTTCTCACTCTATTGTTTTGGCGCTTACTTTCGTTGTATCCTAGGAGACAGAAGTTCAATCAAATTGTGAGCATCGTAACAGGGGTGAACTTTGCTTCAAGAAAAAAATTTATCAAATGATTGTCTCAATCTCCTTTTCTAGTATTCTGGGTTGTCATTTTATTTTTTTATTTTTTTTTTTTATTTTTTTTTTTTTTTTTGGGGGGGGGGGGGGTGGGGTTGGTAATACAATAAGTATCTTGTTCTTACTTTTTCAATCAATATATGTTATAATCGCATTGTAATACAAATATATATTGTGTCTTTGTATGCTATCATCTGTTAATCTGGATTATGCCTGTAAGAACTAACTTTGATCTATTTCATTTTTATTCCTCAGATTTCTTCTTAATAATTAATTAACTAATTAGTTATTTAACTATTTAATTAATTTTTGGACCAAAATTTCTAACAATCTTAAAGCAAATTTCAAATATACAACTCTGGTTTTTCGTTTAATAAAACATTCCAGTTACAAAATTTCTTATATTTTATTTATTTATTGCCTAGAAAATTGTCTTCTTGTAATGATCTTGTTGTTACCATTGTTGCGGCTGCAAATCAAAGTGTTACACCACTCGCTATGCATGTGCTTGTTGCGCATCCAATGCCTACTCCAAATGGAGAAAACACGGAGAAGGTTGATGGAAGCTTTTTCAATATATGGAAACAGAAGATATTATTTTACTTGACAATATTGAACCTGGTGAGGTTCCTTCGCGAGAATGCTCATGCTATGATTGAACAGTCTGACACACAAACTATAGTAGTTGTAGATGCATGGAAATATTTTGATTTCCTATGGAAGAATTACATCCTGAATTGACTAATTAGTACACTCTACAATGTGAATTGATCGTTCACAACTGCTAAAGAACTGCAACAGTCCTTGGAAAAGAAATATAAGACTGAAGATGCTAGGACTAAGAAATTTATAGTCGAAAAATTTCTAGACTACAAAATGGTGGACTCAAAAATAGTCATGAATCAAACTAAAGAGTTCCAAGTCCTACTACATGATATCATATAGAAGGAATAATGCTTGGTGAGCCATTACAAGTGGTAGCTGTGATTGAGAAGTTATCATTATCATGGGGTGACTTCAAGAATTATCTCAAGCACAGATAAAAGGAGATGAATCTTGAAGACATTGTTCTCAAAATGAGAATCAAATAAGAGCATCAGATCTCGTCTAAACGTAAGGGTCATCATTCTATGATGTAAAAATCTCATGTCATAGAAACTCACAAACCTTCAAGGAGATGAAGTAATTAGAATCAAGCTTAAGTAAAGAAACTGCGAACAAAAAGTTCAAGGACAACTGCTATACTTGTGGAAAGTTGGGACACCATGCTCAAGATTATCGTGAAAAAAGTTATAGCAAAGGCTAAGAAGCCTAATAACCACGATCATGTGATTGAAGTGGAAAATATTACTGATGAGGTTTCTGAGATGAATTTGTCGGTAGTTGTATACGAAGTCAATCTCGTTAGCAAATTCATAGAATGGTACGTGGATACTAGTGCTACCCGTCATATAAGCTCAAATAAGAAGATGTTTACCGTATATCAACCGGTGGAATATGGAGATAATCTAAATATAGGGAACTCTTCAACTTCTAAGGTTGAAGGACATGGAAAGGTCGTGCTAAAAATGACATCTAGTAAAGGAACTTACTTTGAACTAGATATTCGTAAGAATTTAGTTTCTGCATCGTTGCTGAGTAAGAAGAAATTCAGACTAGTATTTGAGCTTGACAAATTAACGCTTACTAAGAGTGTATGAAACCTGAAAAATGTTATATGAATGAAGGTCTTTTCAAGTTTAACATTATGACAGTAGTCCCAACGAATACTAATAATAAAGTTAATACTTCTTCTATTTATATGATTGAGTTTTTAGATGTGTGGTATGGTCGATTAGGACATGTTAGTTATGATACTTTACGTAAGTTATTTAATATATATTTAATTCCTAAATATCAATGTAAAGTTACAAAAGTGAGCCTTGTGTGAAGTCAAAATTAACTCAAATTTCTTTTCATTCAATTGAAAGAAAATCAGAACCTCTAGAGTTAGTGCAGACAGATGTATGTGATTTAAAATTTTTATGAACGAGAGGTAGAAAAAAGTACTTTGTTATTTTTATCGATGATTGTACAAGAAATGTTATGTTTATATTTTAAGAAATAAAGATGAAGCATTTGAGATGTTTGTACATTATAAGACTGAAGTTGAAAATTAACTTAGCAGAAAGATTAAGGTGTTGTGTAGTGATAAATGTGTTGAATATGCTTGACCTTTTGATGAATTTTGTGTACAATATAGAATAATTCACCAAACTACTTGGGAACTAGTGGATCTTCCATCTGGAATGAAACCACCAGGATGTAAATGGATCTTTAAGAACACGATGAAAGCAGATGGATTAATTGACAAATATAAATCAAAACTTGTAGCTAAAGGTTACAAGTTAAAAGAGGGCATAGATTATTTTGATATTTATTCACTAGTAACAAGAATCACATCTATATGTATGTTAATAGAAACTGCATTCTATACATAACATTGAGATACATCGGATGGATGTTAAAAATGTATGCTAGAATGGTGACCTAAGAAATCTATATGAAACAACCATAAGGGTTTGTGATTCCTGGAAAAGATAATAAAATGTGCCAACTTGTAAAATCCTTGTATGGATTAGATCAACATTTACAGGTACTAACACTGGAAACCAAAAGCTCAAAGAACGAAAATGTGTTTAACTCTCTCAAGAACTCTTAAGAACAACGAAATCTCTCAAAACTCAAAGCACTCTGAAGAAATGCAAGCTTAGAATGGGATGCCTATATGCCGAGAAATGTCTACCCTTTTATAGGGAGTAGAAACATTAATTGAAGGCAAAGAAGAGGCTCTTGAATTAAGATGCAAGAGTTAATTTTTGCAGTTACACACAAGAATAGTCTCCGAGTGTGTAACTCTCAGCAGTTACGGACCTGAACAATTAGGCTTTGTTTAGACCCGAAGACCAAGCCCAAGCATTCCCCAAGACCAAGCCCCCGGACCAAGACAAACCCAAAACTCGGCCACGACTACTGTCTCATGGCCGAGCCCGGCAAGCCCCATCAGTCGACTACGGCGACACGCACGCGCTTGTGGATTTATTTATTTTATACCATTTAGCCTACTTATTTGTGAATATTGTTGGCCAACAAATCTACCCAAGAGGGGATAAATTGGATAGTTATACAAATTTAAACAATTAAGTTCTCAAACACACAAGTAATCAATTTTCCTAATTGATTATTATCTTGTAATATAGCGAAAATATTTTTAACTAAATACACAACCAAATAACAGAAATATAGGCAGAACACAATAATTTATCCTGATTCGGCAAGCGTCTCTTACCAACGTCCAATCCCCCGAGCTCCATAGGGTTTTTTGCAATCCACTAATCCCTTGATTCATTTCCCAAGTAAGAACCAAACTCTTACAATCCTTTTCACAAATTCAAAATTAACCTAATTCTTTTCGCAGGCTCAGAATCAAACATTTACACTTTTACACTTTTCCTTCAGGCTTAGGAAGAACTTTATCTTTTTAGCAAGTTAAAAACTAACTTAATTCTATTACAGGACGAATCAAAACATAATCCTTTTAGCAGGCTAAATATCAAACCTAATTATTTTCTCAAGCTAAAGATCAAACTCTAATTACACTGATTAGACATCATCCCAAATATGTCTAATCCACTCATACTCGCAAATCCGAGAAAAAAAAAATCGTAAGTTTCTTCACACATAAATTTCTACAACCTTAAAATAACTATACTCAATTAATGTCTCGAATATTACGTGATAGAACTAAAGGAGAAATAAATCTGATTTACTTAATTAAAGTACAAATAATATTTAATCAGATTCCATAGGCAAAAATTGTTTCTTAAGATATGCAAGATTTTCAAACAGGAAAACGATTTTTCTAAAACAAATATTTCTAGTAATCAATTGGATAATCTAAGAAAAATACTTAAATCAACTTGGAAATATCTCACCATGATTTTTTGAAAATAGATAAAATAGCTCAATGTAGAACAAAGCCAGTGATGAAAACTTTTGCAGGTTCCGATCAAGACATCTTTTAAAATCATTCTCTTAGAAATATTTTAGCAAATGTCATTATCTCTTTAAAGCAAAGATTGATTGTTCTTGATTAATTAAAGTTGAAAATGCAGGTCCCTTTATATAGAATTCAAACTAAGCCTATAATGGCTAGTTTCCAAATGATAAGACCAAAAATGACACTTTAAGACCTCATATATAATATAATATCAAAATAGGTATATTCATTTAAAATTACTCTTAGAAAAAGCTTGATTTGGTCCCCAAAATGTTTTAGATTCAAAACTCTTAAATGTAAGAAGTAGTTTTGCTAATTTATTTAAGAATCAATTAATATATGGATCAAATTATTAGGATCTTAATAATATATGATATATAACAGTAATATACTCAAAAAAAAAAAAAAAAAAAAACTATTTTTCCAACGTTTAAAACCATAGGATTTGGGTAAAAGATCACTAAAATGAAACAGTCATGTTGATTGAATCAGGCCCCGTAGATCGAGCGCCCTACCGCCAGTTGACCGGCCTGTGCAACGGTCAAATTTCAAATCATTGCTTCATTTCCAATCGGTCGACCGCCCTCCTGGTCAGTTGACCAATTCCTCTAGTGGTTTTCCTTCTTAATTTTCTTTAGAAAATTGTTTCCGTTAGTCAATCGACCGTTTCGTCAGTTAACCGAATTGACCAGTAACTGCCTCACACATTTTCTTTCAAGCTACTATTTTAGTTAGTTGACCGACTATTTTCATCAGTTAACTGAATTGATCATAAACTTCTCATTTTATGTGTTAAAAATATTTTCTCAATTCAACACTTTATCAAAACCTTTTTTTTTTTTTTTATTATCTTAACACTTTATAAAAACCATTTAAAATCTTAAATTTATCACTTCTTATCATGTCACACATAAAATTACTCATTTTAAACTTTTGTGTGTGATCCTTATTCGAGTTGCTTTAAAAACATAAAAGTAATGAGTTGTTTTTATCTAAGAATACAAAAAAATTTCAATACTACAAAGAATCTTCAATATCTTCATTTTGCACCCTCCTTGAATCTCTTCATAAAATCTGTCTTTGTAAATCTCTAACAATTAACCTTTTTTATTCATTCTTTTTCTCATTTAAACACATGGAACTTTTAATATGAAATTACTCAATAAATTCATTAGTTACATAAAACATCAATGTTCAATTGTCCATCAAAACATTAGGTCCAATACATTTCAGTTCAACGCTCTAAGGGGCTTACCTTTAAGAGGTAATCCGAGTCTTAATAAATGACTCTTCATATGTTTTAGTTACCTATGTGGGATAACCCACACGATACATCAATCAACAATTTCAAGTGGGTACTTTAAGAAACAATTTTAATTCACCTCTTAAATGATTTTTACATAAATAAATGTACCGCATTCATTTTCACACCAAGAAAAATATATTAAAATATTTATATGTTCTAATTTAAAATTAGGTCCACAAATAATTGGATCATAAAATACCCAAAAAAAATATTTTTATATATATATATAAACAGAACGGATATAAATTCTCTAGACAAATCTCAGTCATTTTTTTTATCTACAGAGATGTAGAACGGTCCAAATTGATCTACAAAGTTAACATAAATATAAAATGTATATTTGTATTTAACCTTATATATCATTGTCAACCTTTTCCCCTAACCTTTTTGTAACAAAGATTTATTTTAAAAATCAAAGAGAAAATGTTCAATCATTGTTAAGAAAAAAATATATTAGATTTTAGTGAAGTGAAGAAATAACAAAAATATCACCATTAGAAGATCAGGTGTTGAAGGGAAACACATTAGAAACTAGGGCCATGTTTGGTAACCGTTCTCATCCTATCCCATTCTCATCTCATTCCCAGATTTTTTAGATTTTTGTTTGGGTATAGCATTTGGTAAAATTGTTTCCGTTCCCATTTTCATTCCAAAACCAAGAATCATTCTCATTTTTTCTTAAGAAGTAAAAAACAAAAAAAAAAGTTGTGTCAATTATTTCCCATCTGATTCCCATTCTCTAAAAATGAAATGCATGTCTTTTTTTGATTTGTTAGTGAGACTCCCATTCAAACTTTGTAAGCCCACTTTTCTTTCTCTTTTTTTTCTTCTTTTTTCTTCTTCTTTGTTCTTTGTGTCAATTCGCCCTGGCTCGTTGTCGTCCTCATCCATCAATGGCGTCCTCTTCTTCGTCTGCTTCATCTTCATTCGTCTGCTTCATCTTCATTCGTCTGCTTCGTCTGCGTCGTCCTATTCCCACTTCGTCTTCTTCGTTTGTCCATGGCAAAACCGATTTCGATTTCGATTTCGCGGTTAGGGTTTCGATTTCAAAATCGAGTTCGATTTCGATTTCAATTTTGGTATTGATTTCAATTGGGGTTCGTCTCCTTCGTGTGTTCTTCTTCGTGGTTAGGTTTCGATTTCGAAATCAATTTCTTCGTGTGGTTAGGGTTTCGAAATTGAAATCGATTTCTTTGCGTGATTAGGGTTTCTTTTTCGATTTCAATTGAGGTTTAAGATTTCGATTTCAATTTCAGAATTGATTTCAATTGGAGTTTAGGATTTCGATTTCGATTTCGATTTTGATTGGGTTTATAATTTTAATTGCGATTGGAGTTTAGAATTGATGATTTCTTGATTATAATTTAGAATTCGATTACTTGATGATTGTTTGATTGTGATTTAAGGTTCGTTCTTAATTTTTAAGATAAAATCGTTATCAAATACAATTCTGTTCTCAGAACCTAAAAAAATTATCATTAACAAACGCAATTCTGTTCCCAAAAAAGAAACAAAATTTTCATCCAATCTCATTTCCATCCCACTACATGGGTTGAGAACGAAATGGTTATCAAACCCTATTTTCACGTGGAAATCAAGTCCCTCTATGGGGAATCACTTCCCTTTCCATAGCATTTTTCAATGTCAGCAAAACAACTGAACACTATTTAAAGCAAGAACCTACCAATTCTTCTAAAAGAATATTAAACGACGCCCCCACCCCCCACCCCCAAAATAAAAAGGGGAAAAAGAATTACAAACAGATGGAGAGAAAGAGGAAGATGTTACATGTAGTTTTTCTGATCAATCTGAAACCTAGAAGAGGACCTGTTCCTGGCTTTCCTTTCTCTCTTACTCGAAACTCATTATATATTTCTACAAACCCTAACAAATTTTTTTTATGTACTTTTTACTCAACCTGCTCTCCGATCAAATCAAGACCCACGAGCAAGAACGATATCCCCTGAAACAGCAAGAAGTAGAAATGTATTCCCTGCGCCGATAACAAACTCCTTGCCGACGCAGTCAAGAGAAGGAAAGCCAACGCTAATTCCTTCGTGTAAATCCGATTATGCTTCTTTGTCCTCTTAGAAAAAGTTTGTTTTATTTCCTCCCTCATTTCCCCCAAATCGGGCTCTAAAAGACCCCTATGTTGTTGCTTTGGCTCTTTATCGATCAATGACACGAGATCGCCCTCCGACGAACGGCCGGATTTCTTCGTGACAACCCACTCATAGGCAGACCCCAGTTGGAACAAACCCGAGATCATGGCGTTGAATTTGGTTACGGACATAGTGTTTTCAAAGAGAAGATAGGGGACAATGAAGGGGAAGGATTTGGGGGAGGGGAGGATATTGAGGAAAGACATGGTGGCCGGGACATAACAAACCACCCACGGCGGGAGGGTGGCCTCCGGTATGAACATCGTCATTGGTAGGATTATGCAGAAGAGGGTGAAGGAATAGAAGGGTAGTATTAGTTTTCGGAGGAGGAAGAATAGAAAAATTAAATTGGATTTCTTCCATATGCTAATCTGCAAACAAATACAAATTGTAAAAATTAAAGTCACCCAAGACAATTTGGTAATTAAATCTATAAAATTAAAGTCACCTAAGACAATTTGGTAATCAAATCTATATAATAAATCAGGACCAACTGAAGGGTTCAGATTAAATCTTTGACTAATTTTAGACCTTCACAATGTGCGGCTTTAGAAAATAAATAAATTTATATTTGTAAATTCTCAACATTTACACATGAAACACTTAGATACTTAATTGTTATTTTGGTAGTAATAGCATAGGTTTCAAGATAAAATTGGAATTGTAAATAAATGCATTTTTTTCAATTTTTTATGTATTGTTTTTCAAATCTTCCTCTCTATTTCGATGGACAAATTGGCATTCTTAGGAGAGATAAAAGGTATCCAAACCATTTATATTCGTCATTGAATGCATGAACATTAATCCAAGAGATTGCTCTTTTCAAATACGTTTATTGAATATATGTATACTAATATTAGTAAAATTAAAATAAACTCCTTTGAGCCTAACAAGCAACAATTGCAATGATCTATTCCCATCACCATGACATTTCAAAGATTACCCAAGCCTATGAGCCAAGACTATAGACTCGTTGAATACATCACTGCAAAGTGCATGCGGCCCAGAACATCTAAGGGCATCACATACCTGTTATTGCCTCAAACTTCCGTGGCCTAAGAGGCCATAGTCCCTCGAAGAAGCTAGTCATGGAGGGATACATCCACATAGCTCTAGGTAGTGCAACTATAAGTACAACCAGGTGTGAAAAAGCACTTGGTCCTCCGGATTTTTAAGGGCCACCAGGGGCGCACTACACACCATGCGACGCGCAGTGCTCTACCAGTCGCTGGACCCAACCTCCGTATGAGCCGTTTCCAAGGTAGGCAGGTTGAAGGCTTAAACTTTCACTTTAAGTTTTTTATATAGATACAGATTTGGTAGTCTTTTATCCATTCACCGTCATCTCCCACCACTAATTTCAACTAATAGGGGGACAAAATTTCACCTTGAATATTTGTCAATTCTCACATCTATATTTTTATTAATGCTATATCTCTCTTTTTCAATGATTAGATATTTATTGTGTTTTGGACTTTTCAATCTTATACAAGTATTAAATTTATACATTAAATCTAATTAAATTAAAAAATCAAGACAATACAAATAACATTTAGAGTGTGTTCGGTGTCATGGAATGTCCAATTCCAATTCATTAGTTCCAATTCCCTAGAGTTGGTTTTCATTTATAATTTCCATGGAGCCTACTTTCTTAATTTGAATTTCAGAACCCAAGTGAAGAATTGCAAATTCGATTCTTTAAAAATTGAGCCCAAAACATTTTTGCAAGTAAATAATTATTTGTTCAATGAAAGCACCCGATGCTTATATGCATGAAAAATGCTAATAGGCTTATACTTATATGCATGAAAAAAAACTGAGTTCAAAAATGTCATTTTTTTAGAAAATCAATTAAAAAAACGTGTGAAATGTATTTTTTTTTTTTTCCAATCATATTAATTATAGTGAAATTAGAAATGAACAATTTGATAATCCAAATTATGGAATTAGAATTATCATGAAATTACAATGGAATTATGATGTCATGGAGCGAATTCCAACATAGTACCAAACAATAGAATTTTTAATACCATGGAATTGCAATTTCAATTAAATTCCAATTCCGTTCGACCAAAACTACCTTAGGGCCTTCAACCACGAGAATTACTAGTTCTACTACAAATGAAACAAGGAAAACGAACAAAAAATAATAAACGAGACAAATACCTTTGATCGGATAATGTCGGGTAGACAAAGTCTAAACAACTGCATCGGCCCCGAATGCCATCTGTGTTGTTGCTTCCTATAAGCTTCATAAGACTCCGGCAATTCACATTGGCACTGAAAAAATGGTAACGGTTAGCTTTCAAAGCATTGATGTAGGGAAAATTCTTACATTAGCTATATATTTCTTTTAGTCTTGTGAGTACGTTTTTAGTCCATCAGTTAATATCAACTAAATCGAAACCTTAGAAATGATACCCAAAAATTGAAGTATTAACAATAAAAATACCTCTACATCATTTAGGAAGACGAATTTCCAACCATGGAGATGAGCCCTAACGGCGATGTCCATGTCCTCGACTGTGGTCCTCTCGAGCCACCCGCCAGACTGCTCCAAAGCCTTCATCCTCCAAACTCCCGCCGTACCGTTGAAACCAAAGAAGTTTAGAAATATTCCGTTCACTTGTTGTTCAACTTCAAAGTGAAAGGCCAAATTAATGTGTTGTAACCTCGTTAGGAGGTTTTCGTCCTTGTTCACGAAAGACCACCTTGCTTGTACCAACCCTAGTTCCTCGTTATCCTACATTGAAAGCGGAAAAATGAAAATTGATGTAGAACAGATTCAGATTCAGATTCAAATATTTAGGCAAAGTTTCTTTAGGCTTTTTTTCCCCCAAATACTTGAAACAAAAAACAGAAACATGGGAACAAATTTTATACAATTTTCTTTAAATCAATTCATCCCAAAAATGGCAACATATAATTGTTAGGAGGGTCCAAACCCTGGTTTGCACAGAAGATTGGAACCTCCTAACAATAACAATGCTATAAAACACAATCAAAATGATATGAAGGATCAAATTTAGCGCTGAAATAGTAGATTAGAACATTAACCACATCAAAACTTATAGCTAAATCACGAAAGGTCGAAAGAAAAAACAAAAAACCTTGAAATGAGGAACAGTTTGCTTGAGAAAGTCGGGATTTGGCTGAAAATCAGCATCGAAAATGGCCACAAACTCGTAATCCTTAACATAGCCACAGTTCATTGCCGACTTGAGATTTCCAGCCTTATACCCTTCTCTGATCACCCGGTGACGATAGACTATATTGGCGCCCTCGTTCTGCCATTTATGTACCTCTTCACGGATCAACAATTGGGTTGTCGGGTCATCAGAGTCGTCCAAAACTTGTATCAAAATCTTCGATTTGGGCCATTCCAAATTGCATACCGCAGCTATGGATTGCTGATAAACCTGGTTCAAGGCTCTCAACATCAAAGACCAGTAAATAGTAATACACCATGAATGAAGCAATAAATAAGGATTTTTTTTTTTTTTCTTTTTACCTCTTTTTCATTACACATGGGGATCTGGACAAGAACCGGAGGGAAATAACCATTTTCGCGGGATTCCAGATCCGGTTGGATGTGCTTGGGAACAGGTTTGATCTTGTTTAATCGGATCCAGAAACAACCAAAACAGAGGATTAGCCTATCCAGGCTCTGGATAAGGAAAAGCAAGATACAGACATTGGCAAGAAATTGGAGGGGAGGAGCGAGGTATTCGACCCGAATCAAGACCCATTTGGAGTAAAACGAATCGAATAAACCCTTCACGGCTAATGGGTTTGTTAGTGTGTATAAATAATTTAATGGCAGATCAGGAGTACCCAAATGCCAACCCTTGTAATATGCAGCTATTTCAAACCCTAGTAAAATAAGAGACAATGAGAGGAAAATCTTTATACAGGAGTAGAAACGGGCTTTCACGGTGAAGTTCTCAGTCAGAGTATCGCCGGAGATATCCGGGTCGTTGTCGGCGTCAGTCCTTCCGGAGGCGATGCGGCGGCGAATGGCCGTGGCGAGGCCGAACATTGCGGTGGCGAGGGATGTTAAGCAGCCGGCGGCCTTGTGTGCCCTGAGGAGGAGGACCCAGGTGAGCTGTTTGGCGTTCTTGTTACGGGATTTTTCGCGGCGATTTGGGGTCGACGGGTCGCCGTCGCCGTGGTAGAGGAAGTCGTCTTCCAATGGGGCTTCCAGCTCCACCATGGACCAGTTGTTCGGGTTCTCCATCTTGACGACCACCGGCGTCCCCCTCCGGCTCTCCTTGGCCCACCAATCGAACGAGGGCGCCATTGTATCCGGGGGCGGATCCGACCAGACCCAGTACACGGAATACGCCTGTCAGAGGCTCAAACTTTCCTGATCCGGTGCTCAAATGGATCAATGGGCGAAAATCCCGAAGTACTACAATGATCCCATTTTTAAGAGAGAAAAGGAAACAATGTGGGGAGAGAAAGAAACTGGAAAAGGTGAAGAGAGAGCGAGAGAGACGCGTGGTGAAGAAAAGAAGCTAGGCGTCTCTAGTTCATGGCGACATTCGTATTTAAGGGAATGGTGCTTTCGGAGACAGAGAAATGCAGGGGAGGAGGAGGGGGGTAAGTTCAAGGACGAGGTACAAAATGGGAACCGATTCAATTACAGCTTTGCGCATTTACAGCCTGCGCAGGCTCACAATTGTGGAGAGAGAGAAAGAAGGGGGTATAAAATACAGGGAAAATGGTAACAGCTCAACACGTCTTCCGAATTGATTCTTGAATCCAGAAAAACAAAATTCAAAGCACCTTAATAAAAATTAGAAACATAAAACAGAAAGCACGTTGGGACGTCTATATCACTTCCCTTTATCGTCACTTTCACCAAATTTCAACATTTTTATTTTCCGTTTTTCATAATAAAAACCCGATAAAATTTAACAACCTTGTAAGAAATAAACAGAGATTTCCGACAAGGATATATGCGCTATTTTTTTGAATTCCCTTTTTGACCTACTGCTTATTTCATAATTTATTTTTATATAAACGAAACCAAAAGACCCACAAAAACGTCAGCCCTAGTTCTTCAAACAGAACCCAAACACGGAGACGGTCTCCTAAAGAAATTGACCGAGAAAAAAATTACAGACATAACGCAACGCAGAACGGAATGCTTGGTTCTAGGTTAAATGTTTCCGCGTGAATATTAAAGATACGATCATTATATTTTATTTTTTCGGAGGAGGATTTATGGCTTGATAATTCTATTAAATATGCAGATTGTATAAATGCAATTTTTTCACACGGAAAATCAGTTTAAGCTTTAAAGACTGAAGATCGAACACTCCAAACGTGTAGTAAAGAGAAAAACAAAGATTAAAAGGACGGTTTTTTTAATTTTTTTATTTGTTTGATTGAAAACGGTATGGAGTTGACGAGGAAATCATGGCTGTGGCGTTTGTGGTTGGCAAATGACCAGACCAAGTCTACGGTAATGTTGATATAAATTTGGGTTTTAATTTTCACTTTGCTCCCCCCATGCTTTACACTAGATTTTTCTTTTTCTTTTTTACGGCATGTTTGGTTGGACGGAATAAAATGAGGGTGGAATGGAATAGAAGAAGTAAAGGAATAAGAGAAGGAATGGAATGGAATTGTGAATTGAATCACTATTCCATTCTTTTATTTGGTTGGTATGGAATGAAAGAAAGAATGAAATAGTAAAATATAGTCAAATTTCTATTTTGCCCTTATAAAATTATTATTTCATTATCTTCTTGATTGGTTATAATAAAATTTGATTATATTTCACTATTCTATTCATTTTCTCATTTTATTATATTTCACTATTCAACTCAATTTTAAGTTTTTGTTCTCTAATTTCTATTTTTGTTCTCTAATTTCTATTTTTGTTCTCAATTTTCAGTTTCTATTCTTTAATTTCTGTTTTTGTTCTCAATTTTCAGTTTCCTTTTTCAATTTTTCGTTCTTTAATTTTCTATTTTTTGTTCTCAATTTTTCAGTTTATATTCTCAATTTTTTTTTTTGTTCTCAATTTTCAGTTTCCGTTCTCAATTTTCTATTATCTAATTTTATGTTTTTGTTTTCAATTTTCAGTTTTTATTCTCAATTTTCAGTTTCTATTCTCTAATTTTATATTTTTGTTCTCAATTTTCAATTTTCGTTCTCAATTTTTCGTTCTCTAATTTTATATTTTTGTTCTCAATTTTCAGTTTATGTTCTCAATTTTCTGTTTCTGTTCTCTAATTTTATGTTTTTGTTCTCAATTTTTAGTTTATGTTCTCAATTTCTTGTTATCTAATTTTCTATTTTCGTTCTCAATTTTCAGTTTATGTTTTCAATTTTCTGTTTCTATTCTAAATTTTCAGTTTCTATTATCAATTTTCTAGTTTTGTTCTCAATTTTTTGTTCTCAATTTTCTATTTCTATTCCCAACTTTTTGTTCTCTAATTTCAATTTATGTTCTCTAATTTTTGTTTTTGTTCTCAATTTTCAAGGGTTTAATTACAAGGACTATCATGTAATTTAAGATATTAATTCCATTAGGTTGGAATCCCATTCCACCCCATCTCAAATGGAATCCCATTCTATTCAATTTCATTCCAATGGAATCACAAAAGTGATTCCATTGGAGAACCAAACAACGGAATAGGAATTGAGGGCGGAATGCGATTCCATTCCGCCCTCAATTCCATTAGTGTATTTGTTATTTACCTCCCTTATCATTTTATTATTGTCCAGAAATTTTTTCTATCATTTACTAAATACCAATTAACTCCTTATCATTTTTTATCAAAGACCATTTAGTTCCTCTATAAGTAAAAAAAAATACTAAAATTTTTATTGTAATGATAATTTTATCTTTAACCATTTTAAAAATAATTCAACAATTAAAAATTAAAATACATAAACATCCTTTTATTTTATTTTATTTAATATTTTTTCTCTCACGTTTTTACACTAACATCTCTATTTTAAAAAAAATGAATACTTTCACTTTTAAACAAACAAACAAATAAACAAAAATGAGCGTCAGATGCTCTTCTTTCTTCTCTCTCTCCAATATGTGCTTCAATGCACAGATCAGCGTCGGATTTGTACACTGGATACAGATCCAACCTAAACCTGGATCTTCTCCGCCCAAATGGGTGTCTCCAGTAGTGGCTTTCACTTCGAAAATCCCTTCTTCGATCTTCCATCTTCTCTTTCTATAACAACCCCAGGCGCCTAAAGCTTCATTTCTTCTCTCTCTCTCTCTCTTTATATATATATATACTTAAAAATGGTGGGTCAAATGCATTAAGGATTGCGTTGAGGATGCCAACTTCACAAAGGATTAAGCAAGAGCATTGCATTTCTTTTGCCAAAAAAATCATGTGTTAGGGGAAGTGATATATATTTTTAAAAAATGATGAAATGCATTGAGGATTGTGTTGAGGATGCCAGCTTCCAAAAGGGTCTTACTAAATCTAAGATTTTGATGAAATATTAAGTGTTAATATTTTTGTGGAACTAATGATTTTACTAAGTATTTCAAATTTAAAGTTCTATATTTTTTATTAAGAAGAAGAATCGTCGAAGAAAATGTAATGGGTGTAAGATGGAAATGATGCAGACGTATAAAGTTTTGAAGACGTTGAAAATTAGGTGAAAACAACTCTTTATCCACGAATTAGGATCACGCACGACATTTAAAATAAATTAATTTTATGTGTGTTTTAATAAGAAGAGATAAGTTTAAGATCCTAAAATGTGATTTTTTATGTACTCCATATGTAAAATGGTTTTGATAAATGACCTAAGTGAAAAATGTGTTTTAAAGCATAAAATGTTAAGTTTTCAGGTCAATTCAGCGGTCGACTTATCAAAACAGTGTGTTTTCGAAATAGAAATAGAGACATTCTTATCCAATCGGTCAACCAAAAAGATGAGTCAATTAACCGATTGAACCAGTGACCAAAATGAGTAAATGAATAAAGCCTTTGATCAATTCAGTCAACCGACAAGTTTGGTCAGTTAATCGAATGAAATAGTAGCCGAATTGAGAAAATCTGGATAGGCTACAGATACTATCGGTCAATAGACATTTATGGTCAGTTAACTGATAGGATTAAGACTAAGAGATAATTTCATCCTTTGGTACAAGGCGGTCGACCAAGGCATAGCGTCGATCAACTGACTGTTTCAATCCACAATTTGACTGTTTCGGTTTCTTGGTCAAATTATCTCATTTTTTATGATTTCAAGATAAGAGAGGCTTTTGAGGGGTTTGGGTCTATTTCAGATATATTTAACATATTTTGTTATCCCTATTAATTTGGTCCATTTAATTGAATATTTTTTTTAATTAAAGTGCTTTAGTACTTCTTATTTTGATGGATTTCAAATTAAAAAAGTTTTAAGTACCAAAATGAGTTTTTCCAAGAATATTTTTAAATGAAACAAATTTATTTTGAATATATGGGATCTTGGGATGTCATTTGATGGCATATCTTTTGAAAACTAACCGTTAGAGGTTTAGTTCTAGGTCTATTTATAGAGACCTGTGGGATTGAGTCGAGGTACATCAAGAATAATCAATTTTGAGTTTTCTAGGAGTGAAAATATTTCTAAGATTTCTATGAGAGATTATTTTCAAAGTTCTTGATCTAAAGTATTTGCTATTTGCGTCACCGGTTTGAGTTCTTATTATGAAATAATTCTAGTCTTCATAATCCCGGTGGGATCCTTCCAAGGTTTTTTTATTTGCTTTCTAAGATTTATATATATTGTTGATTGATTGGTTAAGGATTGTTAGAAAATCGTTTTTGAACTTAAATCCTAAAAATATCGTAAACAAATTTTAATTGATTATCTAATTATCTGTTTATTGTGTATTGCCCGCTTTATTATGTAATCAGATTTAATTTGTTTCACATTGTATCGATCACGTAATATTTATTCAGGCCATTAATTGAGTGTGTTTATATTGAGGTGGAAAAATCTCCTTGTGCGAATAAACTTGGTATTTTTTGAATTTGCGAGTTTTAGTGGATTAGACACATTTGGATCGGTGTCTAATCAGGATAGTTAGGGTTTCGATTTTTTTCATATAAAAAAAAATAGGGTTTGATTTTTCTCCTGCAAAAAGGTTAGGTTATTCTTTTCTCTTGAAAAGAATTAGGTTTTGATTCATCCTGTAATTGAATTAGAGTTTGATTATAAAGATTCGTCCTAAACTTGTGAAAATGATATAGTGGTAGGTTGATTCTTAACTTATGAAAAGAATCAAGGTTTGTAAAGGTTTATTCTAAACTTGTAAAAAGAATCGAGAATTATAAAGGTTCCTACCTGGTAAAGGAATCAAGGGATTGAGTGGATTGCGAATCTTCGTGGAGCTCGGGGGACAGGACGTAGGTAAGAGTAGTTTAACAAATCAGGATAAAATCTTGTGTGATGCATTGATTATTTTCCTATATTGTGTTTGGTGTGCATTTATAAGTAAACACATTTCCGTTGTGTAACAAGATAATAATTTATTTAGGAAAATTTATTATTTATGTTTAAATGATTTAATTACTTGAATATTTGTAACTATCCAATTCACCCCCCCCCCCCCCCCCTCTTAGATAATTCTTTGGGCCAACATGCCTCTTTCTCTCTAGAAATGGAAGAAACCAGGAAAAGGCCAAGGTATGATCCAACCAAAGATGTTGTCGGGAAACAAGAAAAGATAGAGCATCAATTTGAAGATGTTGATCAGGACAACAACGAGGACGAAGATCTAATATCATGGTTTTTCGTCGATGGTGACAAAACGATGACAGAGTTATCAAAACTCCTAGACGTTGGCACGATGTCCTAGCATTTCAAGGTGAAGATCATCGACGATCCTTACTCTTCGACTTTGGTATTCCAGTCATAGTCGCTTTATATCACCATCAACAGAAACAAAGAGTCATGCAGGTCGTTTTTCTGGGACATGGAAGAAGAAGAAGAAGGAGAAAGAAGAAGGGAATTAAAGAAAAAAGATATATGGATGGGGTGGGGTGGGGGCCGACGGTGGTGGATGGGGTGGGGGCAATGGCAGTGGGAGGTTAGGGTAGGGATGAGGTAAATGTAATTACTTAAAAATTAGGGATAAAATATTTATTTTTAAAAATAAGGTATGTTAGTTAATTTTTATAAAAATAAAAGAATAAAAAATATTTTTTTTAAAATAAGATAACAATATTCATATTCTTTTATAAGAAAAAATTGATCAAATGAGGTGACTGATATTTTTAAAATTATTGGGAAAGTTTGTGATTTTTGACAAAATGATAAGGGAGATAAGTGGTATGAACCTTTATTTTTTATATTGCCTTCTACTGTTTACACTTAGGTGTTGTTTCATTTTGACCTTTTTACTTTAAAAATTTACACAATACTCTTTTCTACTTTAACTAAAGAGAGAAACTCAAACTCTATTAAAGAAAGGTAATTCTATATGTAACTCATTTTTACTATATATATACAAAATTGCTAAACATACACCCCTTAAAATAATTAAATAGTTATATATATATATATATATATATATATATATAACCATAGTTACTAAATGTACATTCACCCTAATTTTTCCATCACTCTCTCTCTCACGATCTTTACCGTCCACAGTCCATCATTTTCTATTGCACTCTCATCTCCCGCAGCTCCCCCTCTCTACTGCTACTCCAGCAACAACAAAATTTCTACAACATTGTGGTTACACGTGAACATCCCCCTACAAGAGGTTAGTTCTTGAAATTTCATTGTAAGATGATAGTTCTTTAATTTTTGTAGTTTTTATTATGAATCTTGTAGTTATTCAAAGGTTATGATTATGAATCTTCATGAAACCAAAATCTGGATTGTTAGGAATAGTTAATTGAGATTTGGAATGTGTATCTCTCCAAGTCTTGGTTCCTGCAAAACAATGCATTGCATGTGTGTCTTTCGACGTTGCACTTCCAGTGTAAGAATCAGTAGTGTTTTCTAATGAAAATTTGGCAAAGTAATGGCTAGGAAAATGTGTAGGTACCTGGCTAGGTCTTACCTTGTAGTATTTATAGAAGATGGAAGACTTGTTTGACAAGTCTTCCATAAATTTTAGTCCATCTTCATTAATGTTGCTTGATTTTATGTGATATGGAGTAATGGGTTCTTATTTCAGAATTGTAATCGCTCGTTCCATAATTAGAGGCCATTATAATGATTCCCAGTTAAGGATGTTAATAACCAATGTTGACCAAAAAATCTACCGAAGATGGGGGGTGCATTGGGTGGTTATAAAAATTTAAACAAATAAATCTTGAAACACACAAGTTATCAATTTTCCTAATTGATTATTATTTTGTATAACAGTGGAAACGCTTCTAACTAAGTGCACAATGAAACAAAAAAAATAGATAAATAATACACAACGATTTATTCAGATTCAGCAAGTTACTCTTACCTACGTCCAATCTCCCGAGTTCCACAAGGCTTTCGCAATCCACTGATCTCCTGATTTTTTTCCCACGTAGAAACCAAAATCTTACAATCTTTTTCACAGGTTTAGGATTAACCTAATTCTTTTTGCATGCTCAGAATTAAACCTTTACACTTTTACACCTTTTCCTTTTCACATGCTCGGGAAAAATCTTACATTTTTACCAAGTTAAAGACTAACTTAATTCTATTACAGAAAAAATCAAAACTTAATCCTCTTAACAAGGTAAAGATCAAACCTAATTCTTTTCACAGACTAAAGATCAAAATTAACTAACCTGATTAAACATCGTCCAAATATGTCTAATCTACTCATACTCGCAAATACAAAAAATTCACGAGTTTTTTTCCATAGGAGGTTCTACCACCTTGAAACAATTATACTCAATTAATATCCCGAATGCTACATGATAAAATAAATCTGATTTAACTCAATTTAAAGCATAGATAATATGTAATCAGATTTCATAGATAAAAATCGTTCTTTAAGATATGCAAGTAATTTAAATTAAAAAATTATTTTTTCTAAAAACAAAATATTCCAAGTTATTTATTAGATAATATAAGAAAAAATTGCTTAAATCAATTTGGAAATATCTCACAAGGATTTAATTAAAACAGTTAAGATAGCTCAGTGAAGAACAAAATCAGTAATGAAAACGTTTGCGCGCTTGAATCAAAAACACTTTAAGAATCACTTTCTTAGAAATACTTCAGCAAAATCTCACTCTCTTAAAAGCAAAGGTTGATTTTAAACTCTTTGTTCTTGATTGTAATTGATGAAATTCATAAGTCTCCTTATATAGAATTCAAACTATGCCTATAACGGCTAATTTCCCCATATATAATTATACCATCAAAATATATATTTTTCAATTTAAAATACTTTTAGAAAATGTTGATTTGGTCCCCAAAACTTTTTTAATTCAAAACTCCTAAATATAGAAGTAGTTTTGCAATTCAATTCATAGAATTGATTAATATAAGGACCAATATAGTAGGGTCTTACAATATATATTATATAATGACAATATACTCAAATCCCCCAAAAAATATCTTTTTCCAACGTATGATTTGGGTAAAAGATCACGAAAACTGAAACAGTCAAGTTGACTGAATCAACACCCATCAACCGACTACCCATATGTTAAATGATCGACCTCTTCAACGGTCCAAAATTCAGACCGTTACTCTGCTTCCCATCGATTGACCACATGTTCGGTCAGTTGTCCAATTTTACCAGTGGTCTTCTTTCTCAATTTCTTTCGAGCCACTGCTTATGTTAGTCGACTAACCCATTTTGTCGGTTGACCGAATTGACCAATAGCTTCTTCACACATTTTCTTTCAAGCTAATGTTTCAGTTAGTCGATTGACCCTTTTCGCTGATTCACCAAATCGACTAAAAACTTCTCATTCTATGTGTTAAAAATATTTTCTCAATTCAATACTTTATCAAAAATATTTTCGTGATTTTGACATATTGTAAAATCAATTAAGATCTTAAATTTATCACTTCTGACAATAACACACATAAGATTACTCATTTTAAAGTGTCATGTGTGATCCTAATCAAATTGCATTCAGAGCATATAGTAGCGAGTAAATTACGTCGCTACCTTCACCGCAAGTGTACGAATCAAGTTTTATAAAATAGTAAATGAGAATTGTTGTTGTATCCACAGAGATTGGATTAAATTGTCACTAATTACAGCGATTATCATAACCGAACTTTATTTGGGTAATAAAAAATATTTTTTGTTTTTATAAAATAATATACTAAATTAATTAAACTATAATACTAAATATATTATATGCAAATATATTATCTAGGGATTAATTTCGTTTACGTATACGTGTTTGATCCATTCTACTTTACATTAACGGTGTTCAAATCTATCCGATAATCTAGGTATCGAAAACTCACTCACTACCTCTCCCGAGTGTAAAGTGAATGAATATGTAACTTCGCGTCAATACCGAAGTCCCCCTCGAGCGTCTATACGACACTTGGTCATGTGAGTCTCGCCTCAACCTCACAGATTGCGCACTTTCTAACGCCCTCCCGGGTCATTACATAGTCACGTTGTGTTTAAACCCTAGTCCAAATTCGGGGTTACCTCTCCCAAGTGTCAAATCTCGATTTCTCAATATATCTAAATAAGCATATAAATAAAGAAGAACGGTAAACATAATCGAATAGGTAAGAACAACCGATAACGAAACAAAGATTAAACAAACGACGTATATTAATAAACTACATCAATCCCATAAATAATCAGTGTTCAACTCATGGCCATAACCATATATTCAATGATAAACAATATATACATGTTCAAACAACCAAAAAGAAATTAAGAACAAAGAGAAAAATAAGGGAGAATAGCCGTTATCTGAAGGTGGCGTCCGTAAAAATCGCTCCGATTTTATTTCCTCTTTCCAAATGTGTTTCTCCTCTTTGGTTGGTTGAGAGCTCTCTTAGAACACTCCAAAAACACTCCCTAGGTATTCTAAGAATAATGGGAACGAATAGGAACAAAAAGGGAATAAACAAATATCTAGAAAAATATCTAAAACATGTAGAGCATGACCGCTGCAGCGGTGGGCATATCGGTAGGCCTTCTGCTTTATCACTGTTGCAGCGATGGATCTCACCACTGCAATGGTAAGTAATCAGAACTTAGGGAACTCTCTGTTGTTTCACCGTTGCAGCGGTGAGATGACCGCTGCAGCTGTGAAACTATTGTTTTAAATACTTGATCATCTCGAAAATTACCAAATTTGATTTGAAAATAGATAGATAAAATTCACCTATCAGCATACTGGTAATGAGTTGTTTTACCTAAGAATACAAAAAATCTTCAATAACTTCACTTTGCACCTATCTTGAATCTCTTCATAAATTTTTTGTCTTGTAAAACTTTAACGATTAACTCTTTCGATTCATTATTTTCCTCATTTGAACACTTAGAACTTCTGATCTGAAATCATTCAGTAAACCCATTAGTTCTATAAAATATCAACGTTCAATTGTCCATCAAAATATTAGGGTCAACAACCGAACATGCCTCGAGTAAAGGGATCGGATATTAAAAATAACAAATTTATGCATCGAAATATATAAAAAATAAATCACATATAATATTGAATTCTTTAAAGTTGAATCCAATTATATTAACATTGAAACAATAAATTAGGAAATATTAAATTATATTTAATATAATTGTTACCTCTTCCAGTGCTTTAGCTCCAAAGCTTATAATTCCTAAGGAGTGATTTGAGTAGGCTCTTTTGAGAGCGTATGAACACGAACAAACCCGAAACTAGAGGTTTGATTCTATAAGAAGTGACACATATCTCTTACATCTAACAATTTCCACACTGAAAAGAAAAGTTTTCTTGTGATTCCTAACGATTATATCTAATCTCAAGACTCTAGGGTAGCTTTAATTTGAATCTAGAGATAGTGAGATTCAAATTTGGAAAACAAAATCTCACAGATGTAAGACAAAGTTATGGCCGACTATTCCTAAGGGGTGGCCGAATTTATGAGGTAGGTAACCTTGAGGAGTCTTTCACCTTATAACTATTGGCCAAGGTTCATAACCCTGGAGTCCTTTTTTTCTATATTTGGACTTCGACCTCCAAACTACTTAAGTTCCACATTACTACCCTTTCATTTTTCAAGGACTCTTCTAACATTAATTCTCTATTTCATGGTAACCCATTAAGTTCATACCAAAATCTAGATAGTGAAATTAATTAATTGATTAATCAATTAATTATTTTACTGATCAAGTAATCAATAAAAATTAGAAAAAATCTAATTTTGGCCTTCTAGAATAAAATGTTTTTCTTCCTTTAAAGTATTTCCTCCGACTGTAAGTCACATCTATCTATATATCACAACCATGTCCAATTGGCAAGAATTTAACCAATAGAACCTCCTCATGTATGATAAACGTATTCTACGATCTCTCTGTCAGTGTACCCGAAAGGAATAACAAGGTATAGTTAAGTTAAAAAAAAAAAAAAACTATTCCAATCGTACGCATTTGATTGATAATATAATCCTTCATGATACCAATTGGAAACTCATCCCAATCATCATGTTGGCCCAAATATCTACCCAAGAGGAAGGGTGAATTAGGTAGTAACAAAAATTTAATCAATAAAATTAAATTTAAAATATCAATTTTCTTAATTGATTATCATCTTATTACCCAGTGGAAATATATTTAGCTAAGTGTACACCCAAAAAAACAGAAAAATAATCAATGCAGCAGACAAAAATTTATCCTAGTTCAGCAAACTAATCTTACCTACATTCAGTCCCCCGAGCTCTACGGAGATTTGTAATCCACTAAACCCTAATTCTTATCCCAGGTAGGAACCAAACCCTTAATATCTTGATTCTTTTCACAGGCTCAGAATCAACCTTTACAATCCCTGATTCTTTTCACAGGCTAAGAATCAACCTCCAATTCTCTCATGCTTTTACACTTATCATTTTTCACAGGTTTAGAAAAAGCCTTTACAATCACTTAATTCAATTACAGGAATAATAAAAACCTAATATTTTTCAAAAGCTAAAGACTAACCTAATCTTTTTCACATGCCAAAGATCAAACCTTAATTTTGTTTTTCAAGCTAAAGGCTAAATCCCAATCTTTTTCGCATGCTTAAGATTAACACCTAACTATCCTGATTAGATACTGATCCAAACGTATCTAACCCTCTCAAAACTCGCCAATATAAAAGATTAACATGTTTCTTCTCACAAGGAGCTTTTACTACCTCAAAACTGTTATACTCAAAATGTCCCAAAATTACTATGTGATAGATTCAATGTGAGTCACAAATCTGATTTAAATAATTTATCACACAAATAGCACGTAAACAGATTTCTCAAATAAAAACTGTTTTAAAATATTTTCATAAAATTATATTTGAAAACAATTTTCACAAATAATGTTTCCAAGCTATTAATCAAAATAATCTAAGAAAGTAAAACCAATAGCTTGGAAATATATCACCGGGATTCATTAAAAACGATTATGATACCACAATAAAGAACACAAACCGGTGAACCAAAAACACTTAGCACTTCGATCAAGAACTCTTAATAATCTCACAAACGAATTTCAGCAAAAGAATTTCTCTTAGATAGCAAAATCTAAATGTTCTTGATTGTGTTTTCTAAATCCCGTAGGTCTTTATTAATAAACCTAGAACTAGACCTATAACGGCTAGTTTTCAAAAGATATATAAAAAAATAGCACATATGGACCCCATATGTCATATAAATTTATAAAGTCTATATCTGACCAAAAATATAACTTTTAAATCTCTCAATTTAGTCCCAAAAATAATTTAATCTAAGTCAATGAAAGTATATAAATAATTTTATCATAAAATCAAAAAGTATACAGACTAAATCGTAAGGTCAAATAAAATCACATAAATCTCTCCCATACCTTTGACCCCAAATATTCTCCATAAAAATAGTATTATTTCTCTCATATCTTTGACCCTATATATTCTCCAAGAAAATAGTAATATTTAAACTCAAAATTCACAAGTTTAATTATAAGAATTTCAAAGATATCTTATAATGGCTACTTTTCAAAAGTTATTTCATTAAATAATACTCCAAGACCTCATATATCATATACCTTTAAAATAAATATGTTACATATAAAAATACTCTTGAAAAAGATCAATTGGGTCCATAAAACTTTTTCAAATCAAAATCTTTAAGAATAGTAAGTATTTTGTCAATTTCATTAAGAGAATAGATAAATAAGTGGACCAAATAAATAGGAAACATTTAATATATGATATATATCTGAAATATATTTAAATATCTTGAAAACCTCACTTGAAATCGTAAAAATCTAGGAGAAATTATCAAAAACCAAATCAATCAACTATTTTGACTAAGCCCTGTCAGTTGACCAAGCTTCACACAGGTCGACCGCCTCTATCAACGGTTCACTTTTTAACTGTTGATTCTCTACTGGTCAACTGACCGATTGGACCAATAGGTTCCTCTTTTTTCCTTTATTTAGCTACTAGATTTGTTAGTCGACCGACCCAACTTATCGGTTAACCAAATTGACTAGTAGATCGCCCATTCTACTTCCTAAACTCACTATTTTGATTAGTCGACGGACCCGCTTTTGTCGGTTGACCTAATTGACCCAAAAAATGACTAATTTAAGTTTTAAAACTATTTTTTCAATTAGGCACTTAACCAAAAATATTTTAATGACTTAGTACACCATAAAAAAACATATTAGGACCCTAAACTTATTACACACATAAGATTAATTTATTTTTAAAATGTTGTGCATCATTCTAATTCGGGTTGCTTTAAGAGTATAAAAGCAATGAGTTATTTTCACCTAATTGTCTTTAATATTCTTTAAATCTCTATTGTCTTTATTTTGCACCCATCATGAATTCTTTAACGATTCTTCTTTTCGATCAAATATTTTTCTCATTTCAACATATGGAACTTAAATCTAAAATCACTCAATAAAAACATTAATTCCACAAAATATCAATATTAAATTGTCCATCAAAATATTAGGTTTAACACATCGCACTCCTCTAGATAGAGACTTGGGTGAGTTATATTAAATCGAATCACGTAGGCCAGGTCTCTTTTGCTAAGAGTGATAGATCATTTCTTGTATACTCGTATATTCACATGTTTGGTATACTATACCCAATGAATATCTTTGAAGGCTCTTAATAGAGAACACTTAGTGTTATCAAAGTATAGCAACTCATACATACAATATAGATCATCTCAAGTCAAAAGATCACAAAATACAATCTCACCTCAAATATCTTATATTGACTCGAGCAAAACTATCATGTAGGATATCAAGGATGATCACATTTGGTCTCTTATTACCCTTAGTAAGTTCCCTTGTAGATATCAAATACTAATGGATTGAACCTTACCATTCTCAAAGACAAAATGTCAGAACAAGCTAGCCTAAAATGTTAAAGACCATTTTCAACAATCCAATGTTGACTAGAAACAAATAAGAACATCAAGTTAGCAAATGTCTTTGGTCTCTTCCTATTTAATAATATTAAATAAGCGAACATTTTGTACATCATCCAAGGTCTGTAGCAATAATGATACAATTGCAAGAATAATATAAAAAGATACCTTTCATTAATACTTGAGACTGAAATTTTTTACAGATACAAGTTTTAAATGTAATATGACAAGATTGACTATTGGGTTTACATCTAACAATCTCCTTGTTGGCCCAATAAGCTACCCAAAAGGGAGTAAATTGGGCAGTTATAAAATTTAAACAATTTTAAATCTTCTAACGCTTAATTATTAAAATAATCAATTTATCCTAAATTAATTATTATCTTTGTTACACAGCGGATAAGTGTTAAATTCTAGGTGCACACCCAAACAAAATAAAAATAAAGTAAATAATACAGTACACCAAGATATATCCTGGTTCAGCAAGCTAGCCTTACCTAATCTAGTCCCCCGAGCTCCAAGGAGATTCACAGCCTCTAAATCCTTAATTCTTTTAACGGTAGAAACCAAACTGTTATAATGATTCTTTTCACAGGCTCATAATCAACCTTTACAATTATCTTTTTCTAGGTTAAGAAAGAACTTTATCTTTTTCCAAGTTAAAGACTAACCTAATTCTATTACAGGAAGAATCACAACATAATCCTTTTAATAGGCTAAAGATCAAACCTCACTACACTCACAAATATCATTTTCCTAGGTAAAAATTGAACATTTACAATTCACTCACAATTAATTCAATTCAAGAAAAATCACAACATAGTTCTTTTCAAGGGAAAAGAATAACCTAACATTTTTATACCGTAGGCAAAGATCAAACCTCAACCTTTTTCTCAAAAAAAATTGAAACCCTAACTACCCTGACTAAACACTAACTTAATTGTGCCTAATTCGCTCAAACTCACAAATACAAAAAATTATGAGTTTCTTCCCACTTGAAGCTTCTACCACATCAAAACAATTACACTCAATTAAAGTCCTGAAATTTACAACATGATAGAATTCAAGTGAGACAAATTAATATCTAATTATAACAAGTGTGAGTAACACAGAATAAAGCACGTAATCAGATAATATCACAAAATCGTTTTAATTTTTTTTTTTATGCTCTTAAGTTTAAAAACGATTTTTCAACAATCTTAAATCCAAGTAATTAGCATTAATATGAAATCAAATTTCAACACAATAATTTGGAAAGATCTCATCAGGAAAACACCAAAATATAGAAATAGGATTACAATACAGCACAGACAAGTGATGCCAAATCAACAACGCTTTAGCTTAAGAACTTTTCACACAAATAATCTCTCGAAATAATCTCAGCAGAATGATAACTCTCAGAAAACTTAGGAACTTGATAGTTCTTTGTTGGCCCAACGGAATACCTAAGAGGGGGGTGAATTGGGTAATTTAAAAATTATCAGAATAATACTTCAATAAATTAAATAATTAATTTTAATCCTAAATTAATTATTATCTTTATATCACAGCGGAATTATATAATCAACTACGTGCACACCAAACAGCAAAAATAAACAAAATTAAATATTGCAGCACACCAAAGATTTATACTGGTTTATTAAGCTACTCTTGGCTACTCCAGTCCCCCGAGCCCTACGGAGAGTCGCACCCACTAATACTCAAGATCCCTTTAAAGGTAGGAATCAAATCCTCACACCGATTCTTTTACAGTCTCAGAATCAACTTTTACAAAATCTTTTTCACATGCTAAGGAAGAACATCTACTTTTTACAAGTTAAAGAATAACCTAATTCTTTTTAACATTAAGGCAAAAGAATCAAAACTTCACCAACACTCCAAATATCCTTTTACCCGGTAAGTATTGAACTGTTACAAAATTCACTCAAACTAAATTCTATTCAAGAAGAATTACTACCTCAATCTCTTTACAGGAAGAGACTGAAAATCGGCTACCCTTTGATTAAATACACCCAACGGTATTTAATCCGTCACACTACTCACCAATACAAATTGATAAGCAAATAATCTCACTCGAAGCTTCTACCACCCTAGATAAATTAAAACTCGATTAACATCCCAAATCTAGTGATAAAAAAGTGTGAGATTGAAAATTTGATTTTAAACAAAATATGAGTAGCAAATAACTTAGCACGTAATCAGATTCAAAAAATTGTTTATAAAATATTTTCTTCAATAAAGAATCAAAAATAATTTCTAAAGATCAATTTCTAAAAATTAAACAAGCATTGCACAATAGAAAGTAATTGGAAATATCTCACCCGAAATCCACCAAAACAATAAATAGAACGTAGTTACTTCAAATCCGGTAGCAGTAGTGATTAATAGCAAATATTTCTCAAGATCGTCTTAGAATAGCTCTCGCAAAATCTCAGAATGATATCTCTTAGAACAACTCAATATAATCTCTTAATCACTCTCTTCTCTTGATCAATCATATATAAAAAAAAAAAAAAAAAAACGTGGGTCTATATATATGGGAAATAAATAAGCTCTCTAACAGCTAGTTCCCACGTGTCATGACATTTAAATGCTCTCTTAGACCCCGTATATTATTATGACTTCATTTTTGTTCAATTCACTTAATAAATGGCTTTTAAATCTTTCAATTAAGTCTCCCAAATATTTCTCAATCTCAATTAAATAGAATAGAAACAATTTTATGTACCAAATTAAGAAATATTAAAATTTAATGAACCAACTTAATAAGATTTAAATAATTAGTGAAGCATATCTTAAATATCATAAGATCCCTTAAATCTCTCATAAATCCCAACAAAAAATGGCTAATTTTAGATATGAATTAGAAATTCTCATTATCCTAAAATATCGCCCTCAATTGACCGGTCAGTCGACTGCTAGATTCAGGATGTAGACAAGCCAAAGTTGCTGCGTTAATCGGTCGACCTATCTGTCGACTTGGAGATTTAGAGAGTTCGATTTACCTTCACCAGTCGACCTACCTGTTGACTTAGAGATACAAAGAGTTCATATTCTCTTCACCGGTCGACTTACCTGTCGACTTAGAGATACAAAGAGTTTCACTCGTTTAGTCCGGTTGACTTACCAGTCGACTTATGCATGCTAGATCTTTTTTCTAAACTTGTTTTTAACTCATTCTTATTTACGTTTTTGCCCCTTTAACCATTTTCTTTTATAAATAAGCTCCACTAACTTCTTAAATTCCATTTTAGTCAATTATAAATATTTCTTTCCAAATACACATAGGAGCAAATAATTTCATCTTATCAAAACACACATAAACAATAAAAACTTTTTGTGCCGTGTGTGTTCCTAATTGGGATATTAAGAGTTAAAATTCACCTGAGTTGTTTTTCTTAATTTCTTCAAACTCTTAATTCTTCATCATCTTTGACATCATCATTTAGCATCCAGTCATAATTTGTCATCGCATCTTCCTCACTGGAACTTAATTAACTAAAACACTTAACAAATCATTAGTTCCACCAAAACATCAACACTTAATTGTTCATCAAAATCTTAGGATCAACATTATTGATTTTTCTTAATCCAAATTCATAGGTCTATATATAAAGAATTAGAACAAGTTCTCCAACGGTTAATTTTTAAATGATATGCCTCTAAAAGGCACTTGTAGACCCCATATATCATATCCTTTCAATTCTGATATATTTCATTTAAAAATAACTTTTAAATCTCTTAATTATGCCTACAAATTATTTCTTAAACATCAATCATAAAGGTTGGAAGTATTTAGTTGCTAAAATTGAAAGAATCTTTAATTATATGTACCAAATCAATAGGGATTTCAAAATAGATGTATCGTATCTTTTGTATTTTCAAATCCCCCAAAATACTCCATTGGGTTTGTCAAAAACAGCTAGTAACGGCTAGTTTTTGACCGAAACCTAAAAATCCTCAAAATCTCAACCTACACAGTCGGTTGATCGAAACCTACCTAGTTGGTTAGCCTATTAATTCAGCCTGTAACACAGGCCAAACCTTTAAGACAGTCGGTTGACCGATTACCCCACGGTCGGTTGACCGATTGATTCAGAATATAATCCAAGCCAAAATCAAACCACGGTCAGTTGACCGATCCTTCCACGGTCAGTTGACCGATCAATTCAGAGAGTTATCTTTCCAGCCCTGACCCATTAGTTAACCGATCTTCTTTTGGTCGGTTGACTGATCTATGCCAGATGTTTATTTTCATACTTATTTTAACTCCAAAATTCATCGTTTAAAGCCATTAACTGATTTATTTTCTCGATCAACACAATTGACACTAAAAATACAATTTTAAACATTATTCTTACTTAGGTCAATTTTTTTTCTTCAATTTCATGTCAGAGCAAATATTTTAACACTAATTAGGATCCTAAATTTGATCAAATCAAACACACAAAAAATATAATTCATTAATTAGTGTCGTGTGTGATCCTAATTCGGGTTTCATTAAGAATATAAGAGTATTTGAGTTGTTTTCACTTAATTTCTTCCGGATCTTCAATACTCTTCATTTCTTCAATATCCATCTTTGCACCCTTGATAATTTCTTCACAATTCAATCTTTAATTAGAACCTTTTTTACTAAAACACTCAACAAACATATTATTTTCACCAAAAACATCAACCCTTAATTGTCCAACAAAACCTTGGTCATAGTCAATTAGAATAGTATCTAATATCCATTTTAGAAGATGTTGATCTAACTACTGTAAAATTATATCCTTAGTAAGTGGATCTGCTACGTTATCCGTTGTGTCTACTCTCCTAAAGTCAAGATCATTCATCTTGATAATTTCACAAACTAAATAGAAGTGTTGCTCTATTTGTTTGGAATTCTAATGAGATCTTGGTTCCCTATCTTGATCTATAGCACCATTATTTTCACAATACAAAGGTATCAATGGTTCAATAATTAGAACCACCTAAAGTTCATAAATGAACTTCTTAATCCATACAACTTCCTTAATTATGTCAGAAGCGACATTGTACTCGGTACTCGGCTTTTGTAGTGGAATCTGCAGTTGTAGTTTGCTTGCAATCCTCTAGCTAATGACCTCACCATTTAGGATAAATACATATCTTGAAGTTGACTTTCGGTCATGCACATCGGATTGGAAATTTGAATCAGTATAACCTTAAACTCCTAGTTTCGATCCTCCATAGACTAAAATTTTACCTTTAGTCCTTATAAAGTACTTGAGGATAGATTTCACAGCATTCCAATGTTTCAAACCTAGATCACTCTGATATATACTGGTGAATCCAACAACATAACTAATATCGGGTCCGACACATAACATTGCAAATATGAGACTTTCAATTGTCGAAGCAAATGAAATCCTACTCATTGCAATCTTATTTTCATAAGAATAAAGACTCATCTTCTTAGATAGATGAATTCCATGTTGGACTAGTAGATAATCCCTTTTGGAATTCAACATACTGAATCGCTCTAGCACTTTATCTATGTACGCGAATTGGGATAAACTAAGCATATATATATATATATATATATTTCTATAGACTTTTATACCTAGTATATAAGACGCTTCTCCTAATCCTTCATGGATAAAGTGTGATAAAAACTATATTTTTGTAGTTAACAACATTCCTACATCATTTCTAATCAGTAGAATATCGTCGACGTACAATACCAGGAAAAAATGGCATTTTCATCCATTTTCTTGTAGACACATAGATCATCCACATTTTGGAGATAACCAAATGATTTAACTGCCTTATTGTAACGACTCGGTTTCTAGGGTCGTCACTCAGTTTCTCGTTTTATTTTTACGGAGAAATATTGAGAAAACACAAATAACTCCACCACCACGCTTTTCACTGCGCGACTATGATAAAAATAATAATATATCTTACCAACTCAAAATTCAACGATTATATATGTAACTGACTATTCCCAACAAAGCTACAAAACATCCAAACCCTCACTTTCAATGGTTGTGCTGACAGCCTCAAAAACGACACCGCTCCCTGACTCTAACTAACGTCAGTAGTAGACCCGTCTCTATCTGAAGTACTTGAGACCAAATAATTTATCGGTGTACTGTATTCATAATATAAAAATAATTTATAGATCAAGTACATTTAATATCTGTGAAATTTAATGGTAGTCATTAGTGTCAGGACCATTCATTATCTCCAATGGTAGAAGTCAACACGTGGTGTAAACCACTATATCATGATGATAATCATAATCGTCTACAACAACAACTACCTGTAAGACTTGCCCTATTGTCAGGTCACAACACAATATCATACAGGACATGCCCTCACATTAGGACCAATAACATCCCGCAGGACATACCCTCTTGTTGGAAACACACTATAGCATAGTAGTATAATAAATAAAAATCACTTTCCACATTTAAAAATTTACTCGATTCATTTAACGTTATAAAATAACTCATTTTAATAAACATTTTCTTTTCATATTTTAGTACAAAAATATAATCTGACAATTTACATAGAAGACAATATACTCACTTCGATATATGTACTGCTATTATGCTATCGTTAAAATATTGTCGAGGTTGGCGTTACCTGTGAACCTAACAACGACAAGGCATAAACTAAGAACTTATTTAAATAAATCTAATATGCAATAGCCTGTAAACCTAACAACGACAAGGCATAAACTAAAAACTTATTTAAATAAATCTAATATGCAATACATGACATTAAAATGTAAATTTTCTCATTCCCAATTTTTTTTAATTATATAAAATTGACTATAATTAAACGTTCTATTTTCTCAACCCAATATTAATTATACAACTAAAATATTATAGTTACATTTATAAAATTTATCAATAAATAATTTAATTACTACAAAAATATTATCCGACTATTAACAATGTTATTAGTCAATAAAATACCAAAAATGTTATTATATTATAATATGTGTGCGTGTGTGTGCAGAAAAAAAAGAATAAGAAAAATGAGAGAAGTTAAAGAGAGAATTACTTACAAATTAAGAACTATGAAAAAAAAAAAAATCAGTATTAGTCTCCTGTTTTTTCTTTAAGTTTTTTTTTTTTTTTCTTCTTCTTATGTGATTATCACCTTTCACTGCTTCTTTCATTTACACCATTTTTGTGTTATTTATTTATTTATTTGGTGATTTGTTCTTCATACAAGACATTGTTGTCTTCATTTTAAGAAAAACACAAAAATCAAAGTGTAGGTATCATAAGATCCCAAACTTACGTGTCACATCTTCTTTTAAATAATAAATAATCTCATAAATCTCCCCACTTGAATTTCTAAAATTTTATTTAAACCCAAAAATTAAAATTAACATTTTAAAATAACAATTGACTCCCCAAATTTTAAAAAAATAAATTAAATTAATCTATTAACTTCTGAATTTCATAAAACTACAATTTTTAGATATCATAACGACCCTAAAAATATTTATGTGAAATTAAAATAATAAATTAGACCCAAATATTTTCTAAATTTTTTAAATACAATTAAAAATATATTGTAACGATCCGATTTCTCAGGGTCTCCACGCAGTTTCTCCTTTTGGAGAATTAATACTAAAACTGAATAACTAATATTTTATTTCATGCAATCTGAGAATTTTTTTACAAACTACGGCGATAGTTATAATTATTAATTTATCGAATCAATTTTACAACAATAAATAATAAATACAATTATTAAAAATTAAATAAAAATTCAAATAAAATTTTTGGTGCAGTTTCATTCTCACCGACCCTATAATCAAAACAGTGGGGTTGTGAATTAGGGCTCAGTAGAATTGTAACCCTTGTAATACGTGTATTTAATTAATATAACAAATAAACACAAAGACATGTATCACACATAGTTTTCACATAATCATAATTATTTCATAAAAATTAATAAATATAATTCAACAACAACAACAACAATAACATAAATCACACATTAGAGAGATTAAATACATATATTAAAATACTTAGAAATTCTACCTGAAATCCGAACCAAAGAGTTAACAATTCTACTTGAAATCCAAGCCGAATAAATTTTCTTACTAAAAATCATTTAATATCTCAACTTGTAACTTATTAACCTAGCTATACATATATATGGAATTCGTGTGATTCTTCTTCTTATTATTATATACATAACTTATACACATGGTTGTCATACGTATATATATATATATATATGTTAATGTGTTAATGTATTGTCTTCATCATATTATGACAACAAATTTTAACATATATTATTACTTTTTATTATTTACATTTTCCATCTCTCTTAAAATAAAATAAAAATATTAATTATATTTTAAATAACACAATAGTCCCAAAATTTTGAAAAGTTAATTTAAAATTAACATTTAACCCCAAAGATTATCAAATATAAATTTATACCATAAATTTTCATAATATACAAAACAACCCAAAAATATTAAACTTATACAAAATAATATTTTTAAAATATAAATTTCTCGAGATATTACAATAAAATTTTCATAATATAGAAAATAACCCAAAAATATTAAATTTATACAAAATAATATTTTCAAAATATAAATTTCTTGGGGTATTACACTTATCAAAAAATATGTGGTGGTCTGAGTATGCCCAAGAGAGGGTGAATCAGGTATTCATTGTAATCAAAGTATCAAACAAGTGCAATGTAATATCAAGGTAAGTATAAATAACACACAAGAAATAGAGTAAGAGACAACATACACAATGATTTATAGCAGTTCAATAAGGCCCCTCATTACTTATGTCTACTCTCCTCAGCTCTTTCAAGAATTTCTAATCTACTATAATTCAAATCTTCTTACCTAGTAAAAACCAAATTGTTAGACCCTCACATAACAAGGTTCGTGTTGATCACAGGATTTTGATGGACAATTAAGTATTGATATTTTTTGTGCAACCAATAAGTTTATTGAGTGTTTCAGTTTAAAGAGTTCTAATCAAGATAACATCATGAAGAAATTATGAAGGATGGAGAGACAGACATTAAGAGATGGAAGATTCTGAAAAATCTAGGTGAAAACAACTTAAATCTATTTTACTCTTAATGTATCCCAATTATGATCACACACGACATAAAAATGATTTATATTTATGTGTGTTTAAAATTAAGGTCCTAATAATTGTTAAATTATCTGCTCCAATGTGAAATTGAAAATAAAAATTGAATAAGCAAGATTAGTATTTAAAATTGAATATTAGTGTTAATTATGCTAACTGATAAAAGAAATCGGTTAACGGGATTAAAACGATGAAATTTGGAGTTGAAATTAGTTGAAAATGAGAGGTTCCAGCAGTGATCGGTCAACTGAAGGGTATCGATTCGGTCAACCGATTGGCGTTGGGCTAGAAAGGTGAAACTCTCTAAATTGATCGATTAACCGACTGTGTTTGTGCAGCTGTCAGTCAACCGACCGTAGGAGTTCGGCCAACCGACTGGAATTGTGCAGCTGTTCATATTTTGGTTATAATTTTCTCGTCCAAACTCTGATTAAGGTGATTCAAAATTATCTGAAAATCTTAGAAAGAGATATACAACTTTCATGTTTTGAGTTTTTTGAAAATCAAATTGCATTATGGTCAAAACATGGCTTGAATTTTTTGCACTTGTAATCACAATCAGTCAGCCGACCACACAGATCAGTCAACCAACTATTTTGATTGAGATCTCGAGAAACTTGGACTTTTGATAAAAAAAAAAAAAAAAAAACTAGCATTTTTTATGGTTCCAAATAAGAGATTTGGGGGATTTAAAATTATGGAAGACATGGTCCATATATTTGAAAATATATTGATTTGCTTCATATATTAAATGGTTTTCTCAATTTGGTTCATTAAATACATCTTATCTATTCGATTTAAAATTGAGAAATAATTTGAGGACTTAATTGAAAGTTTAAAATATATATTTGAGTAAAACACATTACAATTTAATGGTTATGTTATATGGGGTCTATAAGTGTTCTTTAAATTCTTATCTTGTGAAACCTAACTGTTGGAGGGCTTATTTCAAATTAGTTTAAATAGACCTGCGAAAATTAATCATGATATATCAAGAACTATCAGTTTCTAAACTATATTAAGACTTATCATTCTACTGAGATTTATTTGAGAGACATATTGTGTTGCGTTCTTGATCTAAAACGCTGATAATTGAATTAGTGCCACCGATTTGAGCTGTCTAGCAATTCTATTTACATTCTTTGGTGTTATTCCAGTGAGATCTTTCTAAGCTATTATTTCTTATTGTGATTTGATATTATTATATTTGTTTGGTTGATAATATCATTGTAAAATCGTTTTTGAACTTTAAAGAGCGTAAAAATCTTTTTAAAACGATTATTGTGATTATCTGATTACATACTTAATTCTATGCTACCCACTTTTTTTATAATCATATATTGAACTCCACACTTAATTTCTATCACTAGTAATTATCGGAACATTAATTGAGTTTAATTGATTTGAGGTGGTAGAAGTTTCAAGTGGGAAAAAACTCATAGATTTTTGTATTTTGTGAGTTCGTGCGGATTAGATACTGTTGGGAGTATCTAGACAGGGGTAGCTTGGGTTTCAATCTTTTTCGAGAAAAATATTGAAGTTTGATCTTTACCTAGAGTATAAAAATGTTAGGTTATTATTTTTCCTTGAAAAAATTTATGTGTTAATTCTTGCTGAATAGAATTAGTTTGGAGTGAATTGTAACGGTTCCATCCTTAGTGGTGAAAAGGATATTTGGAGAGTTTGTGAGGTTTGATCCTTAATCTGTGAAAAGATTAGGTTAATCTTGAGCTTGGTAAAAAGATAATATTATTCCTGCGCCTAGGAAAAGGATTAGATGGTGATTTCTCCTGAACAAAATTAGGTTAGTCTTTAACCTGGTAAAAATATTAGGTTCTTCCTTAGCCTGTGAAAATGGACTTGTAAAGGTTGATTCTGAGCCTGTGAAAAAAAATCATTGTAAAAGTTTGGTTTCTACCTATTAAAAAGATCAAGTGGTTTAGTGGGTGCGAATCTTTGTGAATCTTGGAGGACTGAATTAGCCAAGATTAGCTTGGTGAACCAAGATATATCTTTGTGTTCTTGTTTTTTTATTTTTTTTCTTTAATTTATTTACTGTTATTTGGGTGTACACCTAAATTTAAATACTTCTCCACTGCATTATAAAGATAATAATTGATTTAGGGTAAATCGATTATTTGATTGTTTAAGTGATTAATTTTTTTATAACTACCTAATTCACCCCCCTTCTTCAGTAGATCACTGAGCCAACAGTTTGTTTATATTATGCTATAACTCTTGCAAGGCAAGATACATTATGCCTTTGTAAGACCCTAATTTCGCATACGCATAGTTTTAGCTACATTTTTTAACATCTAGAAATTAACGGGGTGGAACGTGTTATTTCTAATTTAATTAAAAAGTTTAGGGGTCAATTGGTAATTTTTGAAATGTTTAATTTGGAATCGGGGATTCAAATAAAAACCTCAAGAAAACTAGGGGTAAATGTAATTTGGGAAAAAGGGTTATTATTATTATTTATATATATATATATATATATATATATATATATATATATATATATATATATATATATACATATATATATACACATCAACATATTTATTATGGCAATAGGGATCAAAGAAAACGAGAACCAAAACAGAGAGAGAAATAGACGACGTGGCAACGCAAGGAAGTAGGGAGATCCACCAATTCTATGCATATAAATTAATTCATGCAAAATGATGATCGGGACTTCTCAAAAGAAGAAGAAATCAGAGGAAAAAGAAAAATCTGGAAACAAAGAAGAGAGAGAGAGAGATTGGGCGTGGGGTGGTCGGCGGTGTGCTCCTCCGGTGGGTGTGGGTGTGGCGTCACCGTTCGGTGTGTCGTTTCATGCGTGAGGGTCCGTTCAGCCGTTGGGTGTGTGTGTTTCATTGTGTGTGAGGTTCATGTTTGTCGTTTTGTGCATGTGGGTGTTCAAACGTTGGGTGTGTGTGCGCATATGATCATCGGCGTTCCTTTGCTGGCGTGTGTGCAACTGTGTGTATGTATGTGTGTGGGTTGTTGGTTGGATGGTGTATGTGCGTTTTCAGTTCTGCTCATCTATTTTGTGATCATCGCTGTTTTGTTCGACGGTGTGGGTGTGTTCACTGTCGATCGATTGTGTGTGTGTGTGTTGTTGGTCTGACGGTGATTGTGTCGGTGTGTTTTGGTGTAGGAGTATGTGTCATCGTCGGAGATGTAGGAGTAGTCCGGTGGTGAGTGTTTTATGTGGGTGAGTTATCCGTTTGTCCATCGTGGGTGTGGGGGCGTGATCAAAACAGTGATCGGCGGGGGACTCATTGAGCCGACGAGGCGTCAAAACGGAAACAGGAGAGAGAGAGAGGACACTAAACAGAGCGGGGGGCGTCCACCGCCGCGGTGGGAGGATCCAGTGACCAAAGCAGAAGCGGGAAAATCAAATAAAACCAAACACCAGAAATCAACTTCTCGGCTGGCAGAAGATTCGGAACAGGTAACGATTTCGTCGGTCAATATTTTAAACGTTAACTATTATTTTCGTTAAAATTAGTCGATTATTATTCTGTTAAAAATTAAAGTATTAGCATTAAAATTTCCGTAATTGAGATAATAATTTTGTAACCGTTAATACTAATAATTGGGTATAATAAATATTAACGGAAAAGAAGAACGAAATAATAATTCTCCATAACTATATTTAGGAAACGGGGAATTTTGTATTTTAGGGTCATGCATTGCAAGTTAGGTTATTTTAAAATAAAATATTAATTTAGGGCTGTCATTGTTAGGTTCACAGGCACCAACGTCCGGTAGTGGTTGACGACAGTACTTCTGTGGTGCAAAAATCGAGGTGAGTGTACTGTCTTCTATATAAATTATAAATTTTATTTTCGTATAAATTATGAAAAATGTGTTTATTTAAAAATGGACGAATTTGCAACTTATATGGATCAAGCGGTTTTGGGTGTTTGTGGAAAAAAAAATGATTTTTGGACCAAGTTAATTTTAAAAAGATGGAAAAAATGATTTTTGGATCGTGTTGGTTTTAAAGGTGGGAAAATAATTTTTGGATCGAGTCGGTTTTTAAGGTAGAAAGTGATGTTTGGTTCGACTATGTCATAGTTTCTTCCTGTAAGGGATATGGATTTTCTTCCCGTTAGGCAGATATGACCTACGGGATGTGGATTTTTTTCTCGTTAGGTGGATATGACCTACGAGATATGGATTACCTGCTAGGCAAGTCCTGCAGGGTGGTTGACCCGTCAGAAGTGCAAACCTGACGGGTGGTACGGTACTGTTGTAACTCTCGATCATGAGGTAAAAACAATCCTATGGCAAGTAGGAAAGAGGTGTGGTATATTTTACGATGAACTGTATGGATTGATTTGGTTTGGATATATTACTCTAAAATGGATTGACGTGTGTGTATATATATATATATATATTATTTTGGTTGCACTGGCTTATTTAAAATGTTTGGATTGGGTATTTTAAATATATATTGGTTTATTTCATTGGTGACTGGGAAACTGGATTTCCATACGGTATGTGATTAAATCATATTTGTATTGGGTGTTTTAAACACATTATTTCTTTACATTGGTGACAGTGGGAAACTGGTTCCGAATATGGTGTGCGATATATGGTATTATTGTTATATTATTTCATTTCATTGGTGGCAATGGAATCGGATATGTGATTATATAATGTTATATTTCGAAACGTAGTGTTTATTATTTATACTTGATCCATGAATTGTTTTTATTATGAAGACAATACACAGATAAAAAAAAATTAGTTTCAGGTACCGCGGCTAGGAGTTGGTCCATTACTAGCACTAGGGAGAGTTCGGAGGTAGTGTCGTGTTGGAAGTGAGTCAGTCGGACGTGAACCGTGGAAGGTTAAGGTATTTTGGTGTTTTTGGTTGTAGATATTCGGAACAGGTATATGTATTTTTGAGAAAAAATTACAAGTAGGCGAGTGTATATGTATATGTGTTAATTTGGATATTAGTGGATTGGTCCGGTAACGTCAGGTCGACGTCACGCCCGGCCTTGGGTGACTGGTGCTCGGGGTGGGGTGTGACAGCATTGTTACTCTCTCACAAAGTAAGGTATGTTTATAACTTGCCACAACTCTCTCGCAAGATAACTCACGTTTATATCTTGCTACGCTCTCACTAGACAATTCACACCTCACAATATAAAATTTTATCTTGTTTAGATTTTAGCAAGTCTAAACTTCGAATCATCTATCAATCACCTACAATCTCAATATAACATATATTAACTTTTGCTAGGTGCTAGTAAAAGTGCGTGTACGACAATATTACAATTAAGCACGTACACAAAGTAATCACATAAAGATAGATGTATATAATAAATATCGTGTGATATATAAAAGAATCAAATAACACAATAAAGCACAAGTAGTGTGGTATGATTCTTTCTCAAGTATATGCTAAGAAAACTTAGTAAAAAAGTCTAATTAGCTCACCTCTTTGTGGAATGGTATGCGAGGGATTTAAGATCTAGATGAGTAATTTAATCTCGTCGATGATGCAAGTTTTTCCCATGTCCAATATACCAATTCCAATGAATTTCATGATTATGTAGAAAATATTTTTGATTGATCTTAGAGAGCTGTTTTTAGATTTCACAAAATGTTGGATTTCACAAGTAATATATTTAATCTCTTAGAAGGCACAAATATGAATATCAAATTCATTTATCACGATTTCAAGAAATATAATCTAGAGGTAAGATATACAAGTCAAAACAATTATAGATATATACAATTAAGCGTATAAGAGAAAATAATAGCAATTCAAATATAATACTACTTAGAATGAACTCACAGGTTTGATAAGATATTAAAACAATAAAGAATTATTGTTCTGAAGTTGTTCCTTAGATATGGGATACCTGAATAAGGTTATTCCTTAGAACTTAGGTAATGAGGACAATTTCTTTTCCAATGTCCTTGCTAACTTCAGTGAAAGCATTTCCCTTTGTTAGGTTTTTTTTTTTTTTTTTTGCTTTTGATTCACTTTAATAGATGAGTTAGAATTGTTGTTCTTCTTTTTCGTCTTCCCTTTTGAGGTTGAATGTCCGTCCACTACAAGCAGTGAACCCTTGGACTCTTTCAAGGTCCTCTCGGTAGTCCCTAACATTTTAAGAAGTCCTAGAAAAGTGACTTGCATGTTCATATTGAAGTTCACCACGTACTAATCGAACGCGCTAAGTAGCCACTACTGAATTAGGTCCACAACTAAGATATAATCAAGAGGCGATCCAAACTTTTCTAGTTCCTCAACTTGATTGGTCATCTTAAGGACATGGTCTCTAACCGATGGCCCTATTGGCATCTTGGTTCTAAAAAGCTCATTTGTGACCTTGTATCTAGCAATACAACTGTGCTCGTTGAACAAAGATTCCAGATGTTGCACAATTGCATATAAACTCCCCAACCCTTCGGACAATTTCTAGAGCTCATTGCTCATTGATGATATTATATAGCATTGAGCCTGCTTATTATCGTCTAACCATTTTTGGACCGTGACATGTCTTCCTCATTGTTGTCATCATATGTCAGAGGTACTAGATCATCCAAAACATAGTCTAATTTTCTAGAAGCCAAAACTAGCTTAAGGATTCTCAGCCAATCCGAAAAATTAGATACTGTTAAAGTATCTTTCTCAAAAATATTTTGCAATAGTTTTGACATTATGAAATATACATAGAAATTAAATACAACTTATAAGTGAATCAGAGAACTAGTGTACATAAATTTCAGATTAAAGATTTTTTATGAATCTAAATGTACGCCAGTAATTCATATTAGAGGTGTACATCAACAGCTTTCAAGCGTAAGTATATTTTGGTGAGTAACGCTATTTGATTTTACTCTATTTAGGCTTGTTGGGAAATTTTCATTGTTATATTTGGAAGTCCAATGCTGATAGTGTTTTTTTTTTTTCTTTTTGTCTTTTTAAGGTACATCCGCCACGCTTCTGCAACCCATTAAGTATTCAAAATTTTAAGTTTCTTGCTTATTTACCTTCTCGATAACATTACGTGCTTGTGGTGTGAAATGCCATTATTTTTATTATTGTTGTATGTTTCATGGTGTCGTTACTTTTATATATTTTCATGTACGTTTATATCATCTTTTTATGGGCTAGAAGGTTTTCGACCTTCTTGACTTGTAATTAAGAACACTAACAATTTGATCATGAGGTAATTTGATTTTTCTTTGTGCCAAGTATGTAATATTTGTAATGTTTGAAATGAATCAAAATTTTGCCTAATCACCATTGTTCGCTTGTAGTTTTTTTAGTAGGCAATTCAATTACTTAGAATAATCTAGGACTTTGAAATTTGAACATTCAAAACATAGCATGACATGTTTACAAAACTTAATAAGCACTCGGTTGCAAAATAACATAAATTACATTATTGAAAAAACCAACAAAAGTGAAATACGATTAAGAATTGATAATTTATTTTAAATAACAAAACTTATTCGTCATGTGTCTGAAATTCAAAATAGAATAATGTTATTTTTTTTGTATATATTAGCTTTTTCCATGCATGATACCAAGAGTATGCCCTAGGAGAGTCCAAAACATATTCCAATTTTTGAGAAGCCAAAACTAGCTTAAGAATTCTCATCCAATCTGAAAAGTTAGTTCTGGTTGAAGAATTTTTTTCAAGAACATTTTGTACCAGTTTTGACATAATGAAATCATCATAGAAAGAAAATGCAACATATAAGTTAAGCAAAAAAAGTAGTGTGCATATATATACATATATATATATATATCAAAGGTACTTTATGAATCTAAATGTAATGTCACTAAAATTTTCAAATCTCAATTCCCTATAGAGAAATGGAAACGGTTACATTCCAAATATTCCTAGTGGATAATTGAATAATCCCTAACCTGTTGATAGTACCCGCCCATCAACTTAGGGACTATCATGCTAATGGACAACCAACTCTTGCCTCTTACCTTTTGGATAAGATTCAATTCATGTTTGGTCTCTAGTTTGATCATAACTCGCCCATCGGCTAAGGATATATCTCCATTGTTAAGTTATACTCACTCAGCATAGTTCAAAGTAGTCCTAGTGAGCCCCTCACATCATCAATTTATTGAAATCTATTTAACATGAGTATTATTTTATGTTTTGATAAATTCAATTAACTTAAATATTTTGTTGGACTAATGGTTTTATTAAGATTTGATTACGGAGAATAGTTCAAGTAATTAATGAGGAAAAATGAGAAATTAAAATAGAAGTTCAAGATGATCGCAATGAATGTTGATGAAAATCATTTTAGAAATACACACACACACACACACATATATATATAGTTCTAGTTAAAACAACACAAATTCTTTATAAACTCTTGATACAACCAGACTAGGATTGATCATGCACTGCACTTGAATTGATTTAATTAGTTCAAATGTGATTGAAATCATGGTCATATGTGATAGATAATGTTTTAAAAGAGTTTTTTTTTTTTTTTTTTAAAAAAAAAAAATCGATCAATTGAGCTTGAAAAAAGAGGTCAAAATAACGAAAAAACTATGTTTTATTTGACTATCCTGTGGAATGGTCGACCTCCAAAAAAGGGTTCCCGAAAAAATATATTTTCTAAGCTTTTGATCAACTTGAGAAAAAGACAAATACAGGCTTGAAATCGGTTGATTGGCTCGAAAAGCCGATCGACTGAAACATCTTTAATGCTAGAAATTTTTTGAACGTTATAAGAAACGGTTGACTAACCAAACTTCTAGTCGACCGATTATCTTTAAATTTTTTAAATAGTCTAATGTTATTCCAAAATATTCCTACCTCGATTCTCATGTTTGAACGTTACAAAGCTATTTTTTAATGGTTTAAAATTATTTTCAAAGATTGGAAATATTTTTTAAAATATTTTATATTTTTGGATTTCATGATTTTTTTGGTAAAATTTCTTTCTATAGATTTTATAATTGGGGATAAAATATAAATGTATTTTGATATAAGCTAGATATTTTTAAAGGATGATTTATGGTCAAACTAGACGTTGTAAGCTAGATTAAAATAAGGGGTCTATAAGAGTAATTTTTAAAAATATATCTTGAAAAATAACCATTATAGGATACTTTTGAAATTCCTGTAAATAACTTGTTGAAATTAAATATCAAGAAATATCATATTTTAATTGAGAGAAAGATATATCTTTTGAAAAATATATTTCAGGCAAATTTTTGTGAAGCTCTTGATCGTGAAAGAAGCAGATTTAAAAAACCAAGCAAATTGAGTTCTTATTCTAACCATTTTTTAAGAAATCTTGGTGAGATCATCGTGAATTACTTTTAATTGATTTATGTGCTCAAGATATTGTGCTTTAATTGTGATTAATTATATTTTGATTTTGAGCCTACAATACTTGTAAAAAAATCATTTTTAAAAAATCTTTGAATATCCTTTATTGAAAATATTTTTCTGAAAAGATTGAAATGATTTTTGAAATTTGGTATTAAGCAACTTTGTGCTTATTTGAAAAATCTAGATTGTTTGATTCTCATGTATGTTATTTGATAAACACTTATATCACTAGATGGGAACATCAAAAGAGTTTATTTTGATTTGAGTTGGTAAAAGCCCTTGTGAGAAGAAACAATTATATTTTAGAAAAAATACATTTTGAACCCTCTAACTATTGACACGTTTATATGTAATCCAATAACTTTTTTCGTTTCAGTTTAATCCCTCTAAGTATGAAAATGGTTTCAAAAGGTCCTTCGATAAGATTTTCCATCCAAACTAATAGAATTAAGGGGCAAAATCGTAATCTTCTATTTTTTATTCAATTTTTTTTCTTCTTTTCTCTGCCTCTACTAGTAAAACGCTATCTCCCTCTCTTCCCCCTCTTTAACAAACTTTTCTTTGTCTCTCCACCACCTTCTTCAGTCGCTACCACCAATGTTGCTGCCCTCTGTAACAAGGGGTAATTCACCCCTGTTAAAAATAGTGATTTCCTCTGTAACAGGGGATGGTTCACTCCCTGTTACAAAGGTGACTCACCCCCTGTTATGGGGGTGTATAGGGGGTGACCCCTCTATAATTGGGGGTGAACTACCCCCTATTATAGGGTTGATTCACCTCCCGTAGTAGGGGGAATCCCCTTCCCCCGTAACAGGGGGTGGTTCACCCTCTCAAATAGGGGGTGAATTACCCCTTGTTATAGAGGGTGGTGGTAGCGATGACGTTCGTGGTGGCACCAGAGAAGGTGGTGGATAGAAAGAGAAAGGTTTGGTGAAAAGGAGAGAGAGAGAGAAAGAGAGAGCTTCACCGGTGAAGATGGAGGAAGAGAAAAGAAGGAAAAAAAAATTGAATAAAAAATGAAAAAAAAAAAAAAAAATAGAAGACTACTATTTTGCCTATTAATTCTGTTAGTTTGGATGAAAAATATAACATAATGATCTTTTAAAACCACCTTCATATTTAAAGGGTTTAAACTGAAACGGAAACACTTATTGGACTACATAGAAATGTGTGAAATTTTAGAGGATTTAAAATATATTTTTCCCTTATATTTTTTGTATTTGTGATTTTTTAGCCTAAGCCTAAGTGAAATTATTATGGGCGAGAGTGTTTATCAGGTATAAAAAGAGGTTACCTAATTAGAGATTTGTAAAGGTGTGATTATTACATACGAAAAAAATTAGGGTGAGGGTTTGATTCTTCTCTAGGAATAGGATTAGTGTGGTTTTAGTAAATTTGAAATCCCCGTGAGAGCTCAAGAGAGTAGGCGTAGACAATAGTAGTTTGCTGAACTACTATAAAAATCTTGTGTGTCAATTTTCTCTATCCTTACTCTTAATTTGTATGTGCATCTAGTATTCATATTTCCTTATTTAACAAGATAAAAATGGATTAGAGAAAATTAATTTGATTTAAATTGTTAAATTATCCAATTCACACCTCTCTTGGGTAAATTTTTGGGCCAACAAAATCCATTAGTCTACTTTTTACATGTCATAATAAAGATAAATTCATCGTGAGCTCGATTACCCGAACATAGTCCTGGTCATAGACTAAGGACCAACTTTAGGCTTATCAAACCCTTACCCAAAGAAACCTCCATGGTGGAAGACCATGAAAATGCATATCCCATATGCTCCTGTTCAAAACTTAACATTTATTTTGAGGGATATTTATTTAGATTTCATCTTTTAACTTATTTAGTTTATTTAAGATGCATCATATACATATAACAGAATAAATAAATGCCCACACACACATACTAATTAGGGCAAAAATAAACCAATATAAATAATTGTTCCATACATGAATATAAATGGTCTAGGATAATCATGGACTTGTAGTTCACTTCGGACCGAGCCACTGGGTTAAATTGTTCAATTTAATTATGAAATTAATTATATCAATCCGAAGATGACACATCTCATTGGACTCATTTGTGGGCTTCTCTTCCTAGCCTTCATCGCTCCATGCTTCTAATTGGGTGCCTTGGTTTTTCTGTAATTGTTGAGTTTCTTCTTTGTCTTCATAAATTAAAAATACATAATAAATATAATAAAATAAGGGGATATAGACCAGAGGGAGAAATGAGTATCAAGAAAGGGTATCAAAACTGAGATAAAGCATGCAATCCCTTGAAAAAACCTCAATAATTAATTAAAACCCTTATTGGAATAAAACAAATTCCAATGTATAAAATTGTAGCCAATCCACAAACCAATCACATAACTCTAACAATTTTAGTTCACAATCATCCCATAACTAGCATATATAATACATCTCATAATAATATAATTAATCGAAAGAGATGTAAACTTTTTAAAATTATCCCATATTTAAAATTTAAAATATTTATTTATTAAAAACAAATTGAAATTTAAATATGGATAATCGTCAAATTTAAATAATTAATAATAATTGTCATCTATAAATTATTAGCCCATAATAATTTAAAATAATTAAATTAATATTTAATTTAGGAAGTTTAAACTTTAAATTTTAAATAAGATACCAAATATGTTTTGATAAAAAATTTCAAAGATATTTTTAAAAATATAAAATTTGATTCAACCCAATTTAATATTCAAATTAGATATCCTAGTAAACTTTTGACTTCTTCCTAAATATCCGGAAGACCAAATCTTGTAGAATTTAACAGAATCGCAGGTAGCCAGATTTCATCGAGACAAGAAATGAGCTGCCACAACAGCAAACCAGCGTGGTAGTACATTACTCTTTCAGGCAGTGCCTCAATAGCGATGCGCCCCGAGGCAGCACCACCCTAGACGGTTGTGCATGACGACGATGATGTTGCTAATGTTGTTACACGATCGGTGCTCCCACCGAAATCATGGTTTTATCGTGACTTTGCTCGCTCGAATTTCTCAATTTTTTATTTATAATATTTTTAGTACAAATAATTTTAAAAAACTCTTTTGGATTTACATTTTATTGATATTATTTTATGGAAAACCTAGAAAATAATATATCATTAATATTACTACCATTCGATATTCCGTAAATATAACTAAAAATAATTTATTTTAAATTAATTACGAAAGTAGATCTAATAGCATTTGAAGGAACTGGATATAAAAAAAAATACTAGATTTACTTAGCGAAATATATATATAAAAAATCACAATTAATGTCATTTTCCTCTAAGCAGGATCTATCCATATCAACATAAAATAAATATAATAGGCATAAATTAAATTGTATATAATTTGATTATCTTTTTCGGTGCTTTAGTCTCAAAGTCAGTAGTTTCCTAGGCATGATTTAAGAAGACTCTTCCAAGAGTGACAGGATATGATCAGGTATCGACAACAATGATTGATTCTTTCAAAAACAACACAAGCTTCTTTACTTTAACAGTATCCACATAAAAACTGAAGGAAAAAATATTGTTGGGATTTTTAAGAATCTGATTCTAATATTAAGAAACTAAGGTAGATCTTATTTGAATCTATGTAACAATAAGATTAAAATCAGTAGCACAGACACAAAAAAAAAAAAAAAAAAAAAAAAAAAAGGTAGCAAAAAATTTCCTTCCTTGTTAAAAAACTACTGATTGAGGGTAACCATATAGGCTTTTTCCCCATTTATAAAATCTATTTAGGGTTCAAAACCCCAGACCCTTTCTATTGTATTTGCACTTTGCCCCCCAAACTTTTCAAAGTTCAACACTACTACCTATTTATTTTTCAAGAACTTTTCTAACTTTTATTTTCCATTGTGTGTAACCCATTATACCAAACGTTGGATGGTGAAATTAATTAATTAATTTAATAATCAATTAATTTATTAAAATTAAAAAAAAATCAATTGTTCCCTTCATGTAGAAAATAATTTTTTCAAAGGCATTTTCTCTAAGTGTGAGTCACGTCTACCTATATATCACAACCATGTCCAATTAGTAGGAATTTCACCAAAAAAATACCTCCCCAGGCATAATTTTCATATTATACGATATTTCTATCATGTGTTCCCGAAAGGACCAACATAGTATGGATAAAAGTAAACAAAATATCATCCAATCATATGTACATGATTAATAATATAATTCCTCGTAACATCAAGTTGAATCTCATCCCAATCGTCATACTACTCTGGCCATAGGTTTGAGTGAGTTATAGTAAATTTAATCACATTGGACACGTCTCTCTTTGTGGAGAGTGATAGATCTTATCTTGTATATTCGTATATTCGCACGTATGTCCCACTATATCCAATAATGAAGTCTCGTGGCTAAAGTACAATACTTATGGCACGTTTGGTACATGGGATTGAGCAAGGGATTGGAATGGTCATGTAAATGATCATTTCATTCCTATATTTGGTACATAGGATTAAATTCCCATTATCGAGAATTTCCTAATCCTACAAACATGGGATTAATCAATCACAAGATAAACTTGGTAGTTAATTAATCATAATTACATTGGATTAGGTTTCAATTTTTAAATGACCAAAAATCACGACCAAACGCTAACCAAATATAGAAATTGAAATGTAATTTAATTAAATTACTATTTTAATCATTGAAATTTTAATTAAATTACTATTTTACCCTTTGAATTTCTAACAAACATATCCCTTAATTTTATTTTATTTTGCTTTTACACTTCCCTCTCCATCATTTTCCCACCATACACTATCTTCTCAAGAGAGAATTCGATTCTGGTAGCTAGCACCGTTTCTCTCTCATATTCTAACTAACCCCCCATCGATACCACCACCCTAACCCCCGCTGGTAACACCCTGCCCACTTCCCGGCAGCCCACACCCCTTTGTCCACCGCCTCCATCTTCTTTTTCTTCTTATTCTCTCTGTGTCTGTATATATATTTCTTATTTGGAACTTCATTTGGTTTATGTTCAAATATTCTTTATTTAAAAAAAATATGTGTATTTTCAAGTGGAGACTTTATTGTACTAATACATTTCATTCTTGATTTATTTCCAACACTAATCAAATATTGGAATGAGAATGGTTATTCTAATACCATATATCTAATCTTTTTTTATCACCAAATATAGGAATGACAATGGTCATTTGATTCTATTAACATTGTAATTCCAATTTTATTTTCATTCCATTCTATTCTATTCTAGCGTACCAAACACAACGTTAGTGTTATCGAAATATTGCAACCCATACATGTAATATATAATACCTCAACTCAAAATATCACAAATACAATCTTGTCTAAGATATCTTATTTCACATTGAACAAATCTACCACGTAAGATATCAAGGATTATTACATTTTGGTCCTTACTACACTAGAAAATCCCCTTTCGGTTGTTCTAGTATCTCATACTAATGGTTTGAGACTCACCACTCTCATAAGAGAAAATAACAGAATAAAGTAGTCTAGATTGTCAAAGATCAATTTTCAACAATTCAATAGAAGAATATAAGTTACTAAAGCCCCGTCTAGTAACTGTTCCTATCCCAAAAAATCTCATTCCATTCTCAGCTTTTTGGGATTTATGTTCGGGAACATCATTTGGTAAATTCTGTTTCCATTTCCATTCTCATCCCAAAACCAATAATCATTCATTTTTTTCTTAAGAAGTGAGAATTTTTTTTGTTTTGTTTTGTTTTCACCAATTCCCATCCCAAAAAAAAGGACACGCTTGGCATTTTGAAATTGTTGATGAGGTTTGGCTATCAACTCTTGTAAACTCTCTTTTCTTTATCATTTTTTTTCTTTTTTAAATGGCGATGAATGATGTTCTTCGTTGATTTCCTCTATTCATCGTCGTCCTCCTCCTCCTCCTCTTCGTCTGTCCTACTCCTTGTCATCGTTGTGTTCCTCGTCCCGGCCCGTCGTCGTGTTCTTTTGTTCCCCGTTGTCGATTTCCTCTATTTGTCGTGTTTGTTATCCGTCCTCTTCCTCATCGTCGTTGTGTCTCCATGGCCAATCAATTTCATCTTCCTCTTAGGGTTCAAATGTGAAATCGACTTCATCAGACCCTGAAATCAATTTCGATTTTATCGATCTTGATTTAGGGTTTAGTGAAATTGATTTCGATTTAGGGAATGAAATTAATTTCGATTTCTTTGATTTTGATGAGGGTTTCGATTTCGATTTCTATTGAGGTTTTGATTTCGATTTCGATTTCGACTAGGGTTTAGGATTTCGATTTCGATTAGGGTTTAGAATTTCGATTTTGATTGGGGTTTAGGGTTTGATTACTTGATGATTTATTAATTGTAGTTTAAGGTGGTTCTTGATTTCTCGATGATTTCTTGATGATTTCTCAGAATAATTATTTTAGATTTCTAGGATAATATCGTTGCCAAACACGATTATGCTCCCATTGAAAAACAACATTCCCATCTCAATTGGGATGGCATGGGATGGGAACACTACCAAAGAGGCCCTAAATATCTTTAATATCTTCCTTTTAATCAATCAAATAGTTAACAAATTACAACTTAATATCCAAGATCTATATCCACATTGATAGAATTAAAGAATAATATCCAAAATACATTTTTATTAACACTCGCAATTGAAATGTTTTACATATAAAAGTCATAAATGTAAAATTACAAGATTTGTTGACCCTAAGATTTTGATGGACAATTAAAGGTTGATGTTTTTTGTAAGAGCCCGATTTAGCAAGTACGTCATTTTAGTTGTATTTTAGAACAATTGGAAAAAAATACGAGGTGAAATTGGGTCAATTAAAAAATCAAATTAAAAGTTTAGGGGTCAATTTACAAATTTAGAAAATAGTCTATCCAAAAATTTACATTTAACTTTTGAATTAAAACTTTTGGGAGTGAGATTGCAATTTAGAAAATGTTAAGGGTGAAATTACCATATTAGACTCTTATAAATGGTGAATTGAACTCAAAAGATGATTTTTAGAAATTAGGGGGGAGCAAAGAGTAATTAAGCAAATGGGTTCTAGAAACATATAGAAATCCATATTTTCTTCTAACTGTTGCCGTGAGATCAACCGATGGGCAAAGGATTTGGGAAGTGGACAACGTGGCTTGAAGAGGGAGTATTCTGGTCCACTAATTACATGCATATATATATATATATATATATATATATATATATATATATATTCATGTCCGTAGTGCGTTAAAGGGGAGGAAAAATCTGGAATCAAAGACAGAAAATCTAGAGAGAGAGGGTTCGGCATGTGACCTTATGAGCGAGGGTGTGTATTCCGATCGTCGCCGGAGTAGGTATCGCCGTTCGGGTCGGTGGCGTGTGTGTTGCTGCTGTCGTGGGTATGTGGGAATTCGTCAGTGTGTAGGTAATCGGATGAGTGTGTGTGTGTGTGTGTTGGTGGAATCCAAACAAAAACAGAGAAAAAGAGAGGTCCACTGATGGGTGCCGTTCATCGCCGTCCATTTAGTAAGTGGGTGTGGGTGTTTGGTCGTCGTTTGGTAAGGGTGTGTCTGTGTTTGTATGCCCAAAAACATGTGTAAGTGTGTGGGTGTGTTTAGGTATGGATCTCCAGCATAAATGGTGATCGTTCGGCGAAGGATCGCCGTGTTTGTCATGTGTGTTTGTTGTTGTGTATGTATGAGTGTGGTAGGTTCGGTCAGTAATGTTTGGTCGACGATAGGTGTTCAGTCGTCGGTGGGTAGATTCTGTAATTTGGCCTGTCGGAGAGTTAGAGAGAGAGAATATGGGTTTCAGTTTGGGTGTGTGATTCGTTCGGTTGGGTGGTATGGGTATGATTGTTGCCATCGTAGGTTGGCTAAAAAGAAGTAGAAGCAGAAAACGAAGAGAGAGAAAGAGAGCAGTGTATGGGCGTGTGTTGTCATCGTCGGTTGTGTGCGTCGATCGTCGGGCGGTCTTGTGCATGTGGGTATGTCATTTGGTCGGATGGCGTGTGTACATGGTGTGTGGGTGATCGTTAGTGTAGGGCAGCCGACGGTGAGTGAGATCGTCGGAATGGATAGTACAGAGAGAAAGGGGGGTGGTCGGCCGGGGCTGTAACAGGAACCGAAACAGAAAACAAAAGACAAAACAGAGAAAAAGAAAAGAAATGAAGAAAAAGAAAAAAATGGAAAATTTGCAAAAATCACCCTAGAAAAATCCAAAACCCATTTCTTGGCCGCCAAACGATTCAGAAAAAGGTAAAATTTCAATCGATTATTAATTTTCGTTAGATTAAATTTTATTTAGCGTTACAATTTCTGAAATCGTAATAATTTCGTAGCGATTAATTAATTTTAATAACGTGGTATATAAAATAATAACGATTCAGAATATAGGGTCTACATTGCATGATTAGGATATTCTAAATAAGATATTAATTTGGGCTCTGTCACTATTAGGTTTGCAGGCACCGGCGTCCAGATAGAGTATGGTCAGGATCAGTTTTGCAAAACGGATATCGAGGTGAGTGTACTGTCTTCTTGCCAAACTATTTTATATATATATGATGAAATATGTGTTTACTTAAACTGTACGATTTTATAAATTATATGGATCAAGCAGGTATTTGGGTGAGTTGGTAAAATGAATTTTTGGGGTATTGTGTTGGTTTCCAAAAAGAAACTTGGAAAATGAGTTTTGTTGGATTTGGTGGTTTTAAAAGAGAGTGAAAAATATCTGGTTTTCTAAAAATGTTTGGTTTTCTAAAAACAAAGGTGGGAGAAATGGTTTTTATTGAAATCGGTGGTACAAAGGTGGAAAAATGGGTTTTACTGAAATTGGTAGTACTTTTAAAAAGGAGAGCAAAAAACGTGATTTTGGAAATTCTCCCTGAAAGGGGTGTGGTCTATATTCTCCCTAAAAGGGGTGTGGATTTTTGACGATGTAGTGTGAAAATGTATTTCTTCCCGTAAGGGATATGGATTTTTAACTATACTGATGATTTTGACGATGCCATAATTGTTCTCCCCGAAAGGGGTGTGGTTTCTCCTCGAAAGAGGTGTGAATTTCTTCTCGTAAGGGATGTGGATATTTCTCCTCATAATGGGGTGTAGATTATACTGCGCAGTTTGTTCCGCTAGGAAGGCATATCCTAACAGATAGTACGGTACCGTTGCAATTCCCGATCATGAAGTTAAACGATCACTATGGCTAGCTAGTATGTGTTGTGGTGGAATGGTGTTTTGAAATGTGGTGTTTTACTTATATTGGGTGATTTATTATTTATTATGATGATTGGTATCATTTTATACTAGATGGGTTTGAATGAAACTTATACTTATTGGTTTTATTTTCACTGCTTATATTATAGAGAATTTTACTAGCTATGTGCTGTCTATATACTTACGTTTGATCTATTTAGATGTTGTAGTTATGAATTATTATTATAAAATATTTTTTACTAAGAAGACAGTACATTCGCAGGTGAAGCAGATAGGAGTCGATCTCCTACTAGCGCTAGATAGAGTCCTACGATGGTGTCGGGGGTAGGTTTTGAGATGAGCTGTCTAGGGTGAACCTGTAAGACGTTCATGGTATTTATTTCGCTGTTCACATATTTGGGGACGGGTGAGTCCCCATAGTAGAAAATTTGTATATGCATATTTTTTACGATTGTATATTATTGTATGTGTATTATCGTTGTATGAGTTGGTTTGGCGTTCAGGTGATGTCATGTCGACGTCACGCCAGCCCCACAGTGAAGGGTGTCCGGGCTGGGGTGTGACATTTTTTGTGGAACTAACAGTTTGATTAAGTGTTTCAATTTATTAGTTCCAAATGATGAAAATATGATGATAAAGATGATGAAGAATTAAAAGGTTGAAGAATTTGAAGAACTTAGGGAAAACAACTCAGATTAAATTTTAACTCTTAATATTCCAATGAGGATCACACACGACACAAAAAGATTTTTAAATGATTTTCATAAATATGTATGTTTTTAATAGGATCATAATTAGATAAATTATTTGCTCCTGTGTGTAATTGAAAAAGAAAATTTATAATTGATTAAAATTGAATTTAAGTATTTAATGGAGCTAACCAAGAAAAGAAATTAGTTAAAGGGGCGGAAACGTCAATGAGAATAAATTAAAAATGAATTTAGAAAATGTTCCAGCATCCATAAGTCGATAGGTAAGTCAACGGGAACAAAGAAGGAAAACTCTCTGTATCTCTCGGTCGACCAATAGGTCGGCCTGTGCTTAAATATAAACTCTCTGTATCTATAAGTCGACAGGGCGATCGACTTGTGATAAGAATTGCAACTCTCTGAATCTCTAAGTCGACAGATAGGTCGACCGATGGGCACATAATTCTTGGCTTGGCTACATCCTGAATCGATCGGTCGACAAATGATCTTGGTTGGTCAACTTATGGGTCTGTTTCAGGATATTATGGAATTCTGCATTTTATTCTGAAAGTAACCGTTACTAGCCATTTTTTTGTTATGATTCATGAGAGATTTTAGAGATTTAATATTATTTGAGATATGCAACACATATTATGATATCCCTATTATTTAGTTCATTAAATTTGAATATTTCTCAATTTTATACATATAATCGTTTCTATTCTGTTTAATTGTGATTGAGAAATATTTGGGGTACTTAATTGAGAAGTTTAAAAGTTATAATTAAGTGATTTGAACCAGAATGAAGTCTTAATGATATAAAGGGTGTATAAGAGCAATTAAGTGTCATAATAAATGGGAACTAGCCGTTAGAGAGCTTATTTTAATCCCATTTATATAGACCTGCGTTTCTCACATGATGTAGTGAGATTAAGAGAGATCAAGAGATTATACTTAGCTTTTCTAAGAGAAATCATATTTAGAATTGTGAGAGCTTTTCCAAGAATCAATCTTGAGATTTATTTGCTGTGAATCATTGTTGTTACCGAATCTGAAGTAACATCGCTATAATTATTCTTTCAGTGGATTCCGGATGAGATCTTTTTAAATTACTTTTTATTTAGTATTGCTTAATTAATTTTTGGAATTTGATCTTTAGAATATTTTTTTTTCTAATTTTTTATTGAAAATAGTTTTTTAAACTATTTCTTGAATCAATCCGATTACGTTCTCAATTATGTGCTATCGATTTTATGTTTAAAATCAAATTTTGAATATCTCACTTTTCTATCACTAGTTTTGGGATATTAATCGAGTTTTAATTTATCTAGAGTGGTAGAAGCTTCGAGTGAGAAAAATCACTTGTCAATTTTTAATTGGTAAGTTGAGTGACAGATTAAATACTGTTGGGAGTACTAAATCAAAGGGTAGCAGGTTTTCAGTCTCTTCCTGTAAAGAGATTGAAGTAGTAATTCTTCTTGAATTAAATTGTTTTGTGAGAATTTTGTAACGGTTCAATCCTTACCGGGTAAAAGGATATTTAGAGTGTTTGTGAGGTTTTGATTCTTTAGCCTTTGTGTTAAAAAGAATTAGGTTATTCTTGAGCTTGTAAAAAGTAGAGGTTATTCCTAAGTCTATGAAAAGAAATTTGTAAAGGTTGATTCTAAGCTTGTAAAATAATCCTTATGAGGGTTTGGTTCCTACCTTTAAAGGAATCTTGAGTTTAGTGGGTATGACTCTCTGTAGAGCTCGGACGACTAGATTAGCTAAGAGTAACTTAGTTGACCAATATAAATTTATGGTGTGCTACTATCTTTACATTATTTATTTTTGTTGTTTGGTGGGCACCTAGTTGATTTTATATTTCCGCTATGATATAAAGATAATAATTAATTTAGGATTAAAATTAATTATTTGGGTTATTAAAGTATTTTTTCTCTGATAATTTTTAACTACCCAATTCATCCCCCCTCTTGGGTTTTTCACTGGGCCCACAAAATTGACTATAAGGTTTATAACCAATAAGAGGGGGACCGACATTATGAGTGGAGAAAATGATTGGAAAATTGTGTAAGTGTGTGTGTGAGAGAGATAGAAAAAAGAGTGATGAGGGTATTTTTGGGTACCTCTGGGTCAGTTCTTAGGACCCAGCCAAGTGTTTATCCTCGTAATGATAGGGACGCATTCCGAAATCCACAACGCCACGCTAGAATATTCGCCGACCACAGCTCCTCCCTGGAATCTCGTTTGTACCCAGGGAAGAGCGAGGAGCCACGCAGGGGCGTGCTGCTCTGAGCCCTGTGCCGTGCCCTGGACAATCAATTTCAGGGACTTAGCCGTTCACCTCAACCGACTCCTCCTTCTAACTTGTTTCTTCTCCAGGACTCCACGGATCTTCGCCCTCCTCTACCAGCTCATTGCCACGGGCCTGGCAAAGGCCCGTGGGCTTTGCCAAATGGGCCCAAAAGCCCAAGCCCAACGATTTTCTCCTAAATGCCTAGGATTATTGGCTAAACACAAGGTTTCGACTAATTAATCGTATTTAGGCTCAACTAATCATCTCCAACTCCTATATATATCGGGGACTCTGCAAGCCTGAGGTACACTTGAATACACTTAGATTACGTGCAAGTTTATTTGTTTACTTGCCGCATTACTGTACCTTTTCTCTTTGAGCACTGATTACTACGTCGGAGGGGCATCACCAGGATACACCTTGGTCTGAGCCTTCTGCAGGTACACTCCCTGAGGAGTAGGACTCTAGGCATAACAGGTCAGTCCCTCCAGGACCCAGCGCATCTCACCTGAAGAACTTCCAATCGACGACTCCACCTCAGCAGGAGGACCTACCCGTTATCCGATTAAATCATACTCGAGGTGTGAACCAGTTTTATGTACCAATAATTTGGTGCCGTCAGTGGAAATCGTGTAAAAAGCCTTCCCCTGATCACTTTTATTTGCTTAGCTGAGCTTGAGTGATCACAAGGTCCAGTCAGATAGACACAAAATAGAAGAACGAGAAGACATGTCCAAAAATCCAAGTGCATACCCCTAAGCTCCCACCAATGAGAATAACTGCCCCCCCATGGTTAGGCATAACCATCCACTCTGCCACCTGGGGCTGCAGGACAGACCTCAGGAGTTGTGGAGATATCTTGGGTTGATCTCCTTGAATGTCAAATGTAAGAGTTCAAGTTGAATGTACAACTCATCCTCGCGTGCTTGCCACCGCCCCTTGCTCAGGGTGGACCAGCCTTCCAGCCCACAGCACCCGAAGGGCCACCTCAAGACCGCAATATTTTCATAGATACTCCGAATAGGCAAGAGCTTGAGGGTCGCCCTCCGCCTCGCAATCCTAAGGTTGTAGGCTAGGAGAGGTCTCCCCTTGCAATATCGAGATCTCCACCTCTACCACCATACGAATTTATGCCAAGGGATATGTCCGTGTCCCCTAACAGTTGAGCTCTTCATCGGCCTACCAGGTCTGATCACAGAGGTTGGCGTGAGCGTGAGATTGACTCCTACTCATCTCCCTCCCATCACCCTGTGGCCTGAGTTGTGGACAGTTGAATCCAAGGAGAGCCTCGGGTAGGAGAGGCTGTGGAGCACTGCCTGGCTAACATGAAAGCCCATCTCCAGGAGGTACAAAGAGGCCGGGTAATACCGGGTGTTATTCCGAAGGTGAATTCTCCTTTTGTGGATGAGGTTCTGGAAGAAGTAGCGTCGAAGCACTTCACCCAATCCCAGATAAGTCCGTATGATGAGACTTCAGATGCCGTTGACGAACTGTCTATGTTCAAGTCTCATATAGATATGCAGGTGGCCTCTATAGCTTTGCGGTAGAGAGTCTTTCCCATCACCCTTATAGGTGCTGCAAGATAGTGGTTCCAGAGTTTGAGGCCAGTGTCAATCTCCACCTTCAGGGAGCTCGAACAGTTGTTCCTGGATCATTTTAGCCGTTCTCGGTGGAGGTCAAGGACTGTGGCTCATATCGTCACTCTTCGGCAAGAGCCCACTAAATCTTTGGGTGATTACATTGAGTGTTTCAACTGAGAAGCAAATTTGTGCGATGACTTTTCTGACGCGGTTGTACTAAATGCCTTTGTTGACGGGCTTCGACATTAGAGATTATCCTACAATCTCTACTCCAACCCTACTCTTACCCTCGATCAAGCTCTAGACCGTAGGACTAGATTCCATAGTGATGACCTCTGTATTACAACCAGGAGAGGGTATGAAGGAGCAAACAAGCCGTGAGAACCAGGGAATAGAGGTTCGAATGAAGCCCAACGCTCGAGAAGATTACGAGCTGAATGGAGGTTTAGACGCCTGCCCGGAGACAAGAGGCCATTTTCTCCTCCAGGGCGTCACCAACCAGAGTTCACCCCGCACACGGCCTTAGTGGCCACCGTCTTCACAGAAAACTCAGGGCAAGACTTCTTCCCTCCTCTGCCACCCCTGAGAGAATGGCTGGTCGGGAGATCGATAACCCAATACTGTGAGTTTCACCAAGATCGAGGTCACTCCATAGAGAACTGTTTCCAGCTACGGTAAGAGATTGAAATTCTTGTCCAAAGAGGCTATCTCTGAAACTACGTCCAGAGAGGAAATCTGGAGTAACCTGATGATGATGAACCACAGGGAGAGCCTTAGGCCCAAAGAAGAAGGGGAAATCGCAACTGTCCACCACCCCGGGGGACTGAGGCCGGAGAGAATCACCAACGCATGGATGGTGAAATCAACCACATCCACGATGGATTCAACTTCAGAGAGATATATAGAGTCACTAGGGTTACACGTCCGGGCACATACGATATTGAAACAGAAGAAAATGTGTCGTTCAGGCACCCAGGGAATACTGACTAGCTAAAGTGAAACTTCTGTAGGGATGATCCACTTTTGTGAACAACTTCCAGTTTATATTTTGCTTATCAAAATAAAGAATGTGTTTTGTGCAATATGCCTTGTGTTTTCTCCGGAACGGCATTCCGACCCCCTGAGTTGTATCTTGGCTCTCAGCGTCTTGAGTGATTCTCCACAGTTACATTCTGACCCCCTGAGTCGCATCCTAGCTCTCGGCATCACGAGTTATTCTCCACAGCTGCATTCTGACCCCCTGAGTCGTATCTCGGCTCTCGCCATCGTGAATAATTCTCCACAGTTACATTTTGACCCCTTGAGTCGTGGATAATTCTCCACCTAACATCCTAACCTCCGCATCGCGAGTAACTCTCCACAAGCCTTATCTCGGCGCTCAGCATCGAGGGTGACAACCAGACCTTCTCCAAAAGTCAATAGTCCGTACCCGGGAAAAGACCGGGGTCATCCATCAAGGGCGGGGCATTGATCGGGTCTGAGGGCCTGAAGCTAAGTACCTCTCCCTATCGGTCGACTAAGTCTGACGCTTTAAAGGGAAAGGTGCTCTTGCATGGACCAAATGGAGATAACCTGAATGGGTTTTTGAATAATCCTGATTACGGAGAACTCCCCGATGACCGGCCATGGGGGTCTGATAGGTGTGAAAAACCTATCTATTTCTAAACTGGATTTGTTAGTTTTCAGGCGTTTTAGTTATATTTAATTGTGTTTTAGTGTAAAACAAGGGAAGGACGTCAAAGGGCGAGAAACAAGTGAAAACAGTGGAGTAACGGTGATCAAAATGTGCAAAACATGGTTTCAGTGAATGAAGATCACCGTCTAGGCAAAAAAGAGGCAGAATATTGGAGTGCTGAAGGGGTGAGCCACCGCCTAGGCGGAAAAACCACTGCCTAGGCGAAGATCCGATAAAAACTTAACCGACTTAAGTCCACCGCCTAAGCGGTGAACCACCGCTTAGGCGATGACACTCTACACAGAAATATCTGTTTTCAGATATTTTGAAAATATTTCCAAACCTTACCTATTTAACCCCTTTCTCCACCAAACCTTAAGAAACCTTAGACCCTTACCTTAGACGTGGGAGAGGGCTTGGTTGTTCTTAAGAGCTCTCTTCTACCTTAGTTAGATTAGATTAGTTTATGAGGTGTTCTTGGCCAATCCTTGAAGAGCTAGAAGAGGAAGTTCATCAACGGAGAAGAGGGAGCTCGGGAGGATTGTTCTTTGGCGAAAGTGGACTACTCCACTTTGAGATTTGACTTTTTTTCCCTTGTTTCCATCTTTGTATTTAATGTTTATTGTTGATAATGATAATATCCTCTTGATTTAATGTTGTATTGGCTAAGAACATGTTAGTGTAATTTAGAGATTAGTTAGGGAAATGTGTAGTTATGTAAATACTCGTTTGGTTTAATATACGTTTCTTTAACGGTTGTTACTTTTAAGTCCGATTGTGTTTATCATTTGATGGCGATCTTAGTATGCTTGTTATGGTATTAGGGTTGGATTTGAGAATCTAGGGTTTGACACTCGGGAGAGGTAATCCTGGATTCGGACTAGGGTAAACACATCGTTACGACCTAACGACCCGGGAGGGCGTTAGTTAGTGTGCAATCGATGACGTTGGGTCAAGACTCACGTGGCCTAGAGTCGTTAAGACATTGAGGGGGACTTCTTCATTGACACGAAGTCGCGTATTCCCCTGTCTTACACTCGGAAGAGGTGGCGGAGGAGTTTACGAATTGAGATTGTCGGATACCTAAACTCCGTTATTATTAACTAAACGAAATCAAACGTGTATTAAGTGAACGAAATCAATCCCTAATTAATCAACCTAGTTAGAATTAACCCACTAATTGTAGTTTAGCTTAGTTTAATTTCAATTCATGTCTTCCGTCGTCAGGATAACATGAGACTTCGTCAATTGCGGTATTCAATTCAATTATTCACACTTTTCTCTATGGGAACGATATCTGATCTTCAATATCGACTATATTAAAACTTTAGACCTTGTATACTTGTGAGCGTAAGTAGGCGTGCACATTCCGCGCCCCTACCAGGGTCCAACCGTCGCGTTGCACCCTTGTGGACTGAGAAGACCAGGCGCCTTAGGAAACCATTCTCCTAAGTCTGCGACACATTTTTCTCACGATCAACTCGTGTCCTAAACTAGGGGAGTAGTGGTCCAAGGCCTTGGACAGAGACGAGAAGTTCTTGAAGTTTTTGTAAACTTTTCAAAATTTTACAACTCTAAAAACCATGCTAGGCAGAGAATGACCTGGCAAAAACGTCGAGAGAAAGGAGTAGACTCTGAAGTACCCTGGTTATGCCGCTCAAAATCTTACATGCTTGCGCACAGAAAAACAAGAATAAGCAAAAAGGAGTCTATAAAATCCTAAGTCCTAAAAAAATAATGGTCTGAGCTCAGTCCTCTCCGCCCTCGTTGCGAGGGGAGTCTATGCGAGGAGAAGTGAAGTCAATCTCGCTCTCCTCGGGGAGGCCCTCATCAGCATTGTTCACCTTGGCACCCTTGTGTGTGGCATCGTCTAGGGGTTCAACCTCAATGCCCCGTAACCGGAACTATCAATTTTGACGGGCACCACCATGTCGCGCTACTACTAGCCGGAAAGGTCTGGGTAGCGACGGACACCGCCCTACCATACTACTCGTAGTTGGTAGGTTCCAGTGACAACCTTCTCCAAAAATGTCATCCAGGAGTGTCGTCCAGAAATTGCACCACTTCTCCTCTGGCCGGCGTCGTCTAATCATGTTCCCCCGTCCTACCGTACTGCCTCAGGCCGGCTGGGCTTAGATGGGGGTCTATTGCAAATTCAACCTTAAAAAAATCCATGAGTACGAAAAAAAAAACACAAAATAAAATTAAAGATGGAGAGGGTAGCGATGCAAAAAAAAAAAGTGGAAGGAGGGCGCGCTGCCCTTCCCCAATACAAAAAAAAATTAAGGGGGTTAGGACCACTACCCTCCCCCCATACTAAAAATAAAAATAAAAAAATAAATTAAGTGGGGCGAGGGCAGCGCCCTCCCCCTATGCATCGTTCTGGCCATCTCTTGAAGTGTCATGTTCTTTCTTTCCATTATACTATTTTGTTGCGGTGATCTTGGTGCAGAAAAGTTGTGAACATAACCATACTCATCACAATAACTTACCACATCATCATTCTTAAACTCTCTTCCTCTATCACTACAAATGTTAATAATATAGCATTACTTCTCATTTTGAACACGTTTACAAAATTTAGCTAGAACAGAAGTAACCTCACTTTTCTTAGCAAGAAAAAATACCTAGGTAAGTCTGGAATAATCATCAACTATAACAAATCTATAAAACTTGCCACCAAAACTAGCAATAGAGTTAGGCCCAAACAAATCAAGATGCAATAATTCAAGACATCTAGAAGTGGACGTGTGTATCTTTTTCTTAAATGATGATCTAACCTGCTTGCCTAATTAACATGCATCACATACTTTATCTTTCACAAATTTCAAATCAGGTAGGTCACGTACGAGACTCTTCTTAGATAAGTTAGAGATTAACTCCATACTAGCATACCCAAGTTTTCTATGTCATAACCAACTATTTTCAGATAAAACATTCAAACAAGATAAATTTTAAGAATTAAAATCATCAAATGAACAAGTATAAACATTCTCAAAACGTGATGCAACTACCAAGATATTACTATCATAACTATTCTTAATAATGCACCTATCATGATCAAATATAACATTATAGCCCTTATTACATAGTTGACTAATACTAAGCAAATTATATTTAAGTCCATCAACTAGTAACACATCTTTAATAATAGTAGTATTATTACCGATATTACCTATACCGATAATTTTACCCTTTGCGGTGTCTCCGAAAGTCACATGACCTCCATCTTTAGGTGTCAAAGATGTAAATTTTCATTTATCTCCCGTCATGTGTCGAGAACAACCACTATCCAGGAACCATTTGTTCTTACTTATCGAAGCTTTTAGAATAACCTGCAAGGAGCACCTCAAATAGTTCCTAAGTGGTACCCAGCCTAAGTGGGTCCGATCTCGTTAATCGGGACAATTTTAGTTCCTTTTGGAACCCAAACTTGTCTACAATTAGATATTTTAGCAAAATATCTACGAATAGTATGCCCCACAATATTACATTTAAAACATCTAACAAGATCATTGGTTTTAGAAAAGAATTTATGAAAACGTTTTTGTTTAAGATTTTTCTGAAATCTAATACTTGTTTTATCAAAAACTCCACATGAATTTTCCAAAAGTATTTTCAAGTTATTTTCACCGCTGGTGAATTTGAGAACAATTAATTGCAAATCCACCAATTTGGATTTTAATTCATTGTTTTCAGATTCGTAGTCCACCACTTGCTTGTTTAAAGTGTTAATTGTATTGTGAAGAACATTTATTTTAGAACACTGATTTTTATAATCATGTGAAAGTTCTTAATAAACATCAAATAATTCATCAAAATCTAAAGGACAAGAACTTGAACATTCAGTTACCTCACCACCAGTGGCCATTAATGCAAACATGGGCGCATCTTCACTATTTGATTTTTCCAAACTACTTGAATCGGTATCATCCCAAGTAGCCTTCATGGATTTTTCCTTACTCTTATTTGATTTCTTTTTTTCTTTCTTCTTCTTTTCCTTTTCTTTATCCTTCTTCGGTTCGGGACAATCACTTTGAAAGTGACTTGTCTTGTGACAGTTGTAATACTCCACTTTAGTAATGTTGAGGTTTCTTCTCCCACGGAATGTGGGCCGAGTCATTCTTCTAAAATTCTTTATGAAAAATGCTACATCTTTCTCTTCCTCATTGTCAAGACTTTCATCATTACTGTCATCATCTTCTTCAATTTTTTGAGCTTTTAGTGCCAAGGATTTTCTCTTGTAATTTTTGGTATCATCCTCATATCATTTAATCATCGATTCATGAGTCATCATGTTGCCTATGAGATCATCAATTTCATATTTACCAAGATCTTTGGCTTCCTCAATTGCTATTACCTTTGACTCCCATATTTTGTTAAGTACCTTAGGACCTTTCATATTCTATCCTCCATAGAATATGGTTTTTCAAGTTGACTCAAGTTGTTACAAATGTTGTTGAAGCGAGTATACATGTAAGACCTCAATTATAACAAATACGTCATCTTGGTTACATTTTAGTGTAACTGGGAAAAAAAATATAATAATAATAAATAAATGAAAATAAAAATAAATTCGGGGTGAAATTGGGTTAATAAAAATTCAAATTCAAAATCTAGGGGTTAATTCGCAAATTTAGGGAAAAAAAAATTAAATCCAAACTTTGAGGGGGTAAATTGACATGAAATTTTTAATTGAAACTTAAAGGGGTGAAATTACAAATTTTAAAGATTTTTAAAAATTTCAATTGATTAAAATTAAGATTTAAAGAAAGTTGGAGGGGAGAAAGAGTAATTAATTAAAAATGTTTATTTTATATATATATATATATGCTCATCCGATGAAACTGCTGCCGGTAGGAGGTAAGGAAGGAGAGCAGTGTCGTGGCAAGCTGGGAGGAAGTGAACCCACTAAACGCATGCAATACATACGTGTAATGATCAGAACATTTCCAAAAAAAAAATCTGAAATTTAAAAAACAGAAATCAGGAAATGGAAAGAGGGAGGAAGATCGGCAGTGTGTTGGTGGGTGTGTGGGTTGTCGTCGATCTCAGGTGAGGGAGTATTAGGCTATCGTCGTCGGCTTACTAGGAGTGTGTGGATGTGTGTTCTGTCCACCGGCAGTATGTCCTTGATCGTCGCCATTTGCCGGCGTGGGTGTGTTCGGATTCGTGTGGGCTGCCGATAGTGGGTTTGTTCTGGGTGTTCGGAGACTGAGTGGGGGTGTGTGGTGGCACCGTCTGGTCTGGTTGTGTGATCATCGACGGCGTTGGGGTGTCCCTCCGGTGTGAAGATGGGTGCTACCGGCCGGAGTGTTAGAGAGAGAGAGAAGGTGGGTATCGGTTCGGGTAGGTGTTCCGGTCGACGTCACGGGTGTTTCGTCTTCGTGAAGGTGTGGCGTGATCGGAGCATGGTCGGTCGACGACGAGTCCCAAAGCAAAAAATAGAAAACGAAGTGAGGGAGAGGGAGTCGTCGGTGACGTCGTCGTCCGGCGGGGAGTTTATTCGGTCCACGGTGACTGTGGGAGGGGAGTATATGTGTGTTCGGCGTTTAGAGTGTGAGTAAAAGGGGAGTGGTGTGTTCGTGTTTGAAGTAGGACGAAGTTCAAACCAGGACGGAAGCAGAAGATGGAACAGAAAAGAGAAACGGGGAAAAAAAAAGAAGGAAGAAGAAGGAAAAAAAAAAAAAAAAGAGAAAAAGAAAAAAAGAAAAGGGAATTACACGAACCACCCCACTGAAAATTCAAAACCGCTCTCGTGGTCTCCAAACGATTCGGAAACAGGTAAAATTTCAATCGACTAATAATTCTCGTTAAATTAAATATTATTTAGCGTTACAAATCCCAAAAATTGTAACAATTTCCTAACGATTAATTAATTTTAATTACGTGGTACATAGAATAGTAACAATTCGGAATATAAGGCCGGCATTGCATGATTAGGATATTTTAGATAAGATATTAATTTAGACTCTGCCACTATTAGGTTCGCAGGCACTGGCGTCCAGATAGAGTGCGGGCAGTGTCAGTTGTGCAAAACGGAGATCGAGGTGAGTGTACTGTCTTCTTACCAAACTATTTTATATATATATATGAGATGAAAATTGTGATTACCTAAACTGTATGCATTTATAAAGGATATGGATCAAGCAGGATTTAAATGCATTGGTAACTGGATTTCGATAGATTTAAAAAAAAAAAAAAAGTCGAAAATGAATTTCCGCTAGATTTGGTGAAATTAGACGGTGGTTTTAAAAAGAGAATAAGAAACATTTATTTTCCTAAAAATGTCTGGTTTTCTAAAAATAAAGGATGGAAAAATGGTTTTGATAAAATCGGACGTTTCTTTAAAAGAAAGTGCGAAATATGATTTTTGAATTTAAAAGCGGGTTTTGTAGAAGTGTGGTAGGTGTGATGATTTGACAATATTGAGTAGATGATATTTATTGAGTTGTGTTTCGATGAGGCTGTATTTGTTTTTGACGATGTCATGGTTGTTCTCCCCGTAAGGGGTGTGGATTATATTTCTCCCCGTAAGGGATGTGGATTATATTTCTCCCCAAAAAGGGGTGTGGATATTTTGTAGGAAGGCATTCCTACGGATGTTACGGTACCATTGCAACTCCCAAACGTGAGGTTAAAACGATCACTAGGACTGGCCAGTGTGTGAGTGTTGGAGGTGTATGTTTGAGATTGGTGCTTGAAATGTGGTGTTTTTTGTATATTGGTTGGTTTGATATTATTTATTATGATGATTGGTAGGACTTTATACTAGATGGAACTTATCTATATTGTTTTATTGTCATTGCTTATATACTCGTGCTTGATCCATACTAGATTGTGGAAATATTTAGAAAGTATTAATATTTTCGAAATGTTTTACTAAGAAAGCAGTACACTCGCAGGTACAACGGCTAGGAGTTGGTCCCCTACTGGCACTAGGTAGAGCTGCGTGATGGGGTCATATAGGTGTTTGAGAGAAGCTGTCCAAGACAGACCTGTAAAAGGTTCATAGATGAATACTGTTTGTTAGGTTAAATTTGGGATGGTTGTGTCCCCCATTTAAATGTTTGTATTATATGGTGGGAATATATTGTCTTTCATTTGGTTGTTTGGGCATTGGTGATGTCATGTTGTAGTCACGCCAGCCTCGGGATGACGGGTTCCGGGACGGGTTGTGACAATACATGTCATGAATCGATTCATTTTCCTCTATTCTAAACAACTCAAATTTTCTCATAAGAGCATTGATTTTTTATTGTTTCACTTGACTTGTCCCTTCGTGGGTAACTTGTAACTTATCCCACATCTCCTTTGCAGATTTACAACCTGAAACTCTAGAATATTCATTAGCATCTAAAGAGTAAAATAGAATATTAATAGCCTGAGAAATTATAGAGAGTTTTTGCTTATTGGAAGCAGTTAGTTGTTCTTTCTTCTTCTCAACTCCATTTTTCATTGGAATAAACGAACCATTCTCAATTGTTAGCCACACATTGTAATTTGTAGCCTGAAGGAAGACTATCGTTCTGCCTTTCCAGAATGAATAACTTTCACCTGCAAATAAAGGTGGTCGGTTCATAGTCTGCCCCTCAGCTAGTGTACCTATTATGTGCGTCATGTGATCTTTATTAGCTAAATGTGTCAAGCTAAATCAGCTCTGATGCCTTGCTGGCCCAGTGGAATACCCAGGGGGTGAATTGGGTAATTAAAAATATAAGAGAGAAAATACTTTAATAAATCAAATAATTAATTTTAATTTTAAATTAATTATTATCTTTATATCTTAGCAGAATTATGAAATCAACTAGGTGCACACCAAACAATAAAAAATAAATAAAAGATTGCAGCACACTAAAAATTTATACTGCTTCATCAAGCTACTCTTGGCTAATTCAGTCCTCTGAGTCCCATGGAGAGTCGCACCCACTAATACTCAAGATCCCTTTAAAGGTAGGAACCAAACTCTCACAACGATTCTTTTACAGGCTCAAAATCATTTTCACAGGTTAAGGAAGAACCTCTACTTTTTACAGGCTCGAGAATAATCTAATTTTTTTTAACACAAATGCAAAAGAATCAAAATCTTACCAACATTCCAAATATCCTTTTACTCGGTAAGGATTGAACTGTTATAAAATTCACACAAATCAATTCTATCCAGGAAGAATTACTACTTCAATTTCTTTACATGAAGAGACTAAAACCAGTTACTCTTTGATTAAATACACCCAACAGTATTTAATCCGTCACTTAACTTACCAATAAAAATTGACAAATGATTTTTCTCACTCGAAGTTTCTACTATCCTAGATAAATTAAAACTCAATTAATAACCCAAAGCTAGTGAAAGAAAATATGAGATAGTCAAAATCTGATTTTTAACAAAAGATGGGTAGAATGTAATTTAGCAAGTCATCAGATTTAAGAAATTATTTATAAAATATTTTATTCAATAAAAATAAAAAACAATTTCTAAAGATCAATTGCCAAAAATTAAACAAGTAATACAATATAGAAAGTAAGTGAAAAGATCTCACCCGGAATCATTGAAAAAAATAATTAGAACGTAGTTACTTCAGATCCGGTAATAACAATGATTAACATCCAATGATTATCAAGATTATCTCTTAGAATAGCTCTCACAAAAACACTCAGTATGATATCTCGTAGAAAAACTCAATATGATCTCTTGATCTCTTAATCTTTCTTCTTGATATGAAAAAAATGCAGGTCTATATATATGGAATATAAATCAGTTTTCTAACAGTTTGTTCCCATATGTCATGACACTTAATTACTCTCTTAGACCCCTTATATCATTATGACTTCATTTTGGTTCAATTTACTTAATTATAACTTTTAAATCTCTCAATAAAATCCCTCAAATATTTCTCAATCTCAATTAAATAGAATAGAAACAATTATATGTACCAATTTGAGAAATATTAAAACTTAATGAACCAAATTAATAAGAATTAAATAATAGATGTAGCATATCTTAAATATCATAAAATCCCTAAAATCTTTCACAAATCTCAACAGAAAACGGCTACTTTTAGATATGAATTCAAAATCCTCAATTTCCTGAAACTGTGCCATCAGTCGACCGACCAGTCGACCGCTCGATTCAGGATGTAGCTAAGCCAAGAATTTTGTGCCCATCGGTCGACCTATCTGTCGACTTAGAGATTCAGAGAATTCCATTTCTCCTCACTAGTCGACCTACCTGTCAACTTAGAGATACAGAGAGTTTGCCTTATACGCTTCGGTCGACTTATCAGTCGACTTAAGAATACTAGATCTCTTTTCTAAACTCATTTTTAATACATTCTCATTTATGTTTTCGCCCCTTTAACCATTTTCTTTTCTTAATTAGCTTCACTAAATACTTAACTCTAATTTTAATTAATTATAAATATTTCTTTTTCAATTTACATATAGTAACAAATATTTAAGCTAATTAGGATGCTATTAAAAACATACATATTTATAAAAACCATTTAAAAATCTTTTTGTATCGTATGTGATCCTAATTGAGATATTAAGAGTTCAAATTTAAACCTGAGTTGTTTTCCCTAGGTTCTTCAAATTCTTCAATCTCTTAATCCTTTATCATCTTTATCATCAAATCGTCATTATATGGAACTAATAAACTGAAACACTTGAACAAATCATTAGTCCCACCAAAAACATCAACGTTTAATTGTCCATCAAAATCTCAAGATCAATACGGCCCCCCTTAAATTTTGAATAGGGGGCGTACCACCTAACCCTCCTGCTCGTCCACAACGCATACTCCTCTGGGGCTCCCCTTAATTTTCTCCGCAGTGAAGGCTGGTCCGTGCTCAGAACTTGTTTACAGTGAACGTATGTCGTCCTGAAAATTGAAAAAATTCAGAACCACCCTACCGTGCTACTTGACCTCAGACCCTGGCCGTATGGGAGCTTATTTCAAATTAGCTCCTCTAAAAAATTCTAACCATGGAAAAAGCGTTGCCCTGAAAATTGGTAAAATTTGGGGTCGTCCTACCGTGCCACCTAACCTCGGACCCTGACCGTATAGGGGCCTAATCTCTATGTGCTTAGTTTGTGAGTGCTGTGTAAGATTCTTACTTTGACAAATAGCACTTTTATTATCACAAAAGATCAGGACCTCCTCCATACAAATTCCAAAGTCATTTAATTGTTGCTTAATATATAAAATTTGAGCACAACAGTTACCATCTGCCATATATTCAGCCTCAGTAGTGGATAAGGCTATTGAATTCTATTTCTTGCTTGACCAAGAAACCAAAGTATGTCCTAACAGATGACATGATCTACTTGTGCTTTTTCGCTCAATTTTGCAACTGGTAAAATCAGCATCGGAGTAACTTACCAATTTAAAGTCACTTCTCCTAGGATACCATAATCCTCGATCAGTCATCCCTTTTAAGTATTGAAAAATTCGCTTAACCGCAGTCAAATACGATTCTTTAAGACATGACTGAAATCTTGCACAAAGACAAACACTATACATAATGTCAGGTCTACTAGCAGTTAAATACAACAGACTACCAATCATACCTTGATACATTTTTTCATTAATACTTTTGTCCGTTTCGTCTTTTTCTATCTTTGTAGCAATTGTCATGAGAGTTTTGTAATCTTTAGAGCTTTCCAAGCCATATTTTTTTAACAGCTCCTTGGCGTATTTAGCTTGGTTTATAAATATTCCTTCATTGGTTTGCTTAATTTGCAATCCAAGAAAGAAATTCAATTCTCCCATCATACTCATTTCAAATTCCACCTGCATTATCTTAGCAAACTCTTGGCAAAGATCATCATTAGTAGATCCAAAAATAATATCATCAATATACACTTGTACTAATAGGATATCAGAATCGATTTGCTTCACAAACAAAGTTATATCACAAAACCCCATTCAAAAACCATTTTCAATCAAATATCGGTTAAGTCTCTCATACCAAGCTTTAGGAGCTTGTTTGATCCCATACAAAGCCTTGAGAAGTTTAAATACGTGATCGGGAAATTTATCACTTTCAAATTCCGGGGGCTATTTTACATAAACTTTTTCAGCTAGAAAGCCATTTAGAAATATACTCTTTACATCCATTTGATATAGCTTAAAATTACGTGAGCATGCAAAAGCGAGTAACAGTCTAATTGCTTTTAGTCTACCAATAAGAGCATAGGTTTCATCATAATCAATTCCTTCATCTTGATTATAGCCCTGTTCCACTAATCTTGCTTTGTTTCTAATTACTATATATATCGGGAGCTATACAAGCCCAAGATACGCTTGAATACACTTAGATTACGCGCAAGTTCATTTGTTTGCTTACCGCATTACTGTACCTTTTATCTCTAAGCATTGATTACTACGTCGGAGGGGATTCACCGGGACAAATCCCGGTCTGAGCCTTCTGCAAGTACACTCTCTAAGGAGCAGGACTCTGGACATAGCAGGTCAGTCCCTCTAGGACCCAATGCATCTCACCCGAAGAATTTCCAACCGACAACTCCACTTCAGCAGGAGAACCTACCTGTTATCCAACTGGACCATACTCGAGGTATATACCAGTTTCATGCACCAACAAAGAGAGAAAGTGATACTTATACTATTTCGTCGTCACATGGTGCAAAGGTCGTGTCTGTGGTAGTGATGATTTTTCGAGACTATCGATGGTAAAGGTGGTGGGTGTGGCCATGGGGATGGGGCATGATAGATCCTTAAAGAGGCGGAGAGAGAGAGAGAGAGAATAAAAAGGTGAGCTAGATGTACTTTGGGAGAGAGGATCATATGGGAAGATGATGGGGAGATAGAGGAGGGCAATTGACTTAGATAAAGGGTTAGAGTTTTATCCATTTTAATTTGGACTATTCTTTCTCTTGTAAGACATCAAACCATCAGAAAATATCTAAGACTCTTATAACCATCCTATCTTATTCTATAAATTTTAATTTAATATAGTTAATTATATTTATCAATCAACACCTATAGTATTTCACATGCAATTACCTATTTGTAGTGGAAGTAAATTGAACTACTTATATAATAATTTATATATAAAAAATTAAAATTAAAATATTTTTAAATTTTAACTACTTTTTATCTTGATCTATTAGGTGGTGTTTTGTTAGTGTTTCTGCTTTTCTGTTTCTACTTTCAATAAATTAGGATGAGAATTCTGTTTTCGTTGTAGAGTATTCTTGGAAAATAAACATGTTTAGTAGAGACCATTGTCCTGGAATTGTTTCTTTTAGTTTATGGGAATAGAAACAAAGAAACACGTTTGGTTGTAACATTTTGTTTTCTTTTTAAATGTATGATAATAAATATATATTTTTTAATTGGTGTGGTGGTGGTGGCCCGCGCGGTGGTGGTAGTGGGAATAGTTTTGTTGAAGTGAATATGAATTAACATTTTTACTTTACCAGCGCACGAGAAGTGCGTGCATTATTTTAGGGAGAAAGTTGACCTCAACTGATCAATGAGAAAATTGAAGGGAATTTCATTATTTAGTCCTTATAAGATAGTGTATTGAGAAAATGATCCTTCAAATGCCTATATTAAATTTTTGGTCCCTATAACCTTCTTAAACTTTAGTCTTTGGTCATTGCCCCCTTATTTGTGTTGTATTTACAATTTACGCCATTCTGTTAAAAAAAAATATGAGTGTTCTCTTTTTCAAAACCCACCAAATCACCAAAATCCTCCCGCGTGATTCACGGTTCATAGAAATTTTAAAAACAATATACCAAATTTATCCACGAAAAATCTTCTTTCCGACGATATAAATTTCAATTTTTTTGGGTAATTTTTTGCTGATTTGTGAATGTTCATGTTTTTTGGAAATTAAGATCTGAGAATGAGAGCAAATCAACATGAACATTCAAACCAACATTTCTAATACACACGTTCACTGTCTGAACAACAAATCAAAATTTGAGAATATTAACAAAAATCGCAAATTCAAAACATATCTAACAAATTTGACATGAATATTCACAAAATTACAAAATCAATATCCACCAACCCATACACTAAGAATGAACATCATATCTGTGTATTTTTATATGAACATTCTCCGAGATCTAAAAAATGGAGAGAGAGAACCTAGATATGAGAATATTCAAACTAGATCTGATAACTAGAAACAACTCAATATGAAACATTCAAACAATACACACAAACAAATCAACAAAACAACAACAAAAACAAAACATATCTAATCTATTGCAAAAATTCACAGAAAACAAAACATTATGAACATTCACAGAAAACAAAAAGACATACCGGTATGAATATTCACATACGATGAACAAGGTTGAGATCTGGAATCAACTACTGCAAGATCGACTGTTCTGAATATCTACCGCCAAATCATTTACCGCAATCCACCATTGCAACGACCATTTGCAGCGATGGTTCACCAACCGTCGTTTGAACCAGATCTGAACAACGGTGTATGCAACGATGGTTCACCGACCGTTGTCTGAACCAGATCTGAACAACGGTCGTCTGCAACGATGGTTCATCAATTGTAATTCATCGTCCTCGCAAAATCGAAGCACGACAGCGATGGGGCCGTTCATGGTCTTCGCAAATCGGAGCACGGTGGCGATGGGCAATTCATTGTCTTCACCTTCGCAGATCTGAATGAGAGAGAGAGAGAGGGTAGACGCAGATCTGAACGATAGAGGAAGAAGACGAGCACCGAGCCGTCAGTTCATATCATCGAAGGCAAATGGACGCGACATCGATGAAGGCTAGCGGACGGCGGCAATGGCGATTGCGAACGGACAACGACAATGACGGCGACTATATAGATAGAGATGAAGAAGGTGGAGATTGAATGACAGTGACGGTGGCGGCGATCGTGGTTGGGCGGTAATAGTTTGGTGACGGTGGTTGGTTGTTGTTCGTCTGTGGTATCGAGATCGAGAGAAGGGATTGGGGGAGCCGACTACAGGCTGTGTAAATCTGAATGATATTTAGAAATTTAGGTTGCGTTTGGGTAAGGGATTTGATAAATCCAAGGGATTTCTAAAATGAAAGGATTTCAAAATCCTTTTATTTCACAAATCCGTTGTTTGGATAATTGTTTGAACTGAATTATTTGGATAAAAAAAAAAATTTGTTCTATTTTTTTTTATCTCACTTCTGTCTGGAAAAAAAAAAAAGTTTGGAAAAAAAAAAAAACAGGGTGACGAACAACCCTTCGTCTTTGAAATCCAAGAGCAAATTCAACAACTGCACTCGAAATCGATTTCATTTTTGAAATCCAAGAACATATTCGAAATTGATTTCGAAAAACGAAATCAAAATCGATTTTGAACCCTAAATAGGGTTCGATTTCGATTCGATTTCGAAAAATGATTTTCGTCAAATCGATTTCGATTTCGAACCCTAAATAGGGTTCGATTTGGAAATCGATTTCGAACCCTAATAGGAGTCGATTTCGAAATCGACAACTAGGTCCTAATTAGGGTTTGATTTTGATGACGGCGGAGATGAAGAAGATGACGACGATGGAGACGACCAAGAAGAAGACGACGACGGCGGCGGCGACGACGACGACGGAGACGACCAAGAAGAAGAAGATGACGACGGCGGCGACGACCTAGAAGAAGACGACGACAGACGAAGGTGGTCATCTGCGAATGAGCGAATTGAAAAACAAAGAGAAAACGAAGAAGGAAGAACGAACGGATTTGACAAATTCAGCCTCTCCCAAAAGGATTTCCAAATCTTTCCATTCACTCCTAAAAGGATTTGACAAATCCTTTCCTCCCTTACCCAAACAAGTAATTTATCAAAAGAGAATTTTGAAATCCCTCCTACAAATATCTTATCCAAACACAATCTTAGGGTTTTATGTATATATATATAATGGTATAGTTGTCTATTTTTTAAAAAAAATTGAAAAGGACTTTTGTATAAGATTATTTTTCAAAAGGGTTTAAAAATAACGTTTTTAAAAAAAAAAATAAATGAGGAAAGAGAAAGCCCAAAAAGCTAAGGAAAAAAAAAAAAAAAAAAAAAAAAAAAAAACAACCTTTTCAGCAGCAATATGAAAAATCACTTTTTAATGGATTTTTATTTTTGGTCAAAATTAGTCAAATATTTGAATTTTTATTGAGTTCAGGAGGTGCAAACTACTACTTAGACCTTCCAACTTCGCAAGGTCTCTCCGACGACCATCTACATTCTGGACAACGACGCACAGGTGGAGCGGAAATCGCCGAAGAGATCGCTTCTCAGTCGATTGTCCTCGTACAAAACTTATCGATTAGGCCATGCACTCCTATACCTGTTTTTTCGGGCTCTCGCAATTTGTCCTACTCCAAATCTTCTCTTGTCGATACTCACCTTCCTCTCTGTCCTAAATCGACGGTCAGAAAACCCTATTTCATCAATTCTCTCGATCGCCTAAATTTCCATCGTTGCATATCTCTGTAATGAAGTGTTCTAGTAAAAGTCTTGACGTTTTCGATTTCAAAGAAGAAGATGACCTCTCTGAAATGCTTGACAAATTCAAAAAACCTAATCATATCGACCAGTACAAGTTCGTCGAGAGCGGTAAGTTTCTTTTAGCTATTGTACTGGTTTCTCTATCCATTCTGTATTTATGGGATTTAGCTGAATGTATTTTGGCAAGTGCCACCAGGGAACGTCATATCTGTTGATGATATTTTACTCATAGGATTTATTGTAGCTGCTATTTAGACTGTCCAATGTGTAGATGGTTTTGATATCAGAGTATGGAACTACTCCATCGCTTGAATTAGTCTATACCTGAATGATGCAATTGGTTAATGCACCGAGAAATCTTCATAATGGAGAGGAATGGTTTATGTTACCTTGAGTGTTGGAAATCGTAGGTGGCATTTACTCCAAATGTATATATGCATTTGTGTGTGTCAAAAGTGTTTTAGGTTAATTTCTGTAGTAGGATACAATTGGGAGGCTGCTCTTTCTTTTCCTTCATTCATGTTTTGCTTCCTAGCTTGAGTTGAGATTCATGCAGTCTTCCTGTTCCTTTATTAGTTTATTGTCTTCTAAGAAACTGTACCATACTTGGGGTATCTATTGGAGAACTTGGAAAGAAGTGTATGAATTGTTTCAGAGAAGATGAGAGAATATGTATAGTGTCTGTCACATTATTCTATCCACATGAGGTAAAAGGAAACTTTGTTGGTCGTTCGTCCTGTCCTTGTTCCTTTCTTATGTCTTGTCATGTGCTAAAATCTTCTGCTCAATTGAACAAGATGTATACCACAATTTCATGATCCTCTTGTAAGTTGGTAGGCTTATGCCATTGGTTTTTGTTGAAATCTTTTACCACTTTGGTAACCTTTGTCATGACAAAAATTTATGCCTTTAGAGCACGTCGAATGATAAATGCATGAATATGCAATGCCAGATTTTGACTTGTGGCAAGAAACTTGAGCTCCAATGGTGTGCCATAAATGGCATATTCAATATGTTGTTACACTGAAGACACTTTTTTTTTAAATCTCAAAATAGCCTAGTTAGTTTACATTTGAATTGGCCTCCAGGGTTATTCATTTTTATTTTGTTGGTGTACTTTTTCATTGTATATTATCTTAGTTTGTATTGAATTAATTACCATAGTTTGTATTAGATTATAGAGGTTGATGATTATCTTAATCTTCCCAGGCTTGGCTCTGCTGCGAACTGCTCTAAGTGGTCTTTTTATTTTATATTTTGTTTTAACTATTTCTTACTGTTTAGTTTATCTCGATAAAATAACAAGAGAATGGAAAAGAATGAGATGACTTAATTGATGTGTCAGTCTCTCCCACTATTTATATAATAGAAATAAGAAAATTATATAGAACCCTGAACCCTAGAATTACATAAATATCCTTCAAAACTCCTTCTCCAGCTGGAGCATATATATTGTATGCTCCTAGCTTGTTCCAAATGTATTTTATTCTTAAACCCCCGAATGGTTTAGTAAATAAATTAGTTAACTAATCAATTGAATTTACATGTGTTGTCTTAATTAACTTTTGTAACAATTTTTCTCGTATGAAGTGACAATTAACTTCATTGTGTTTCATACTTTGATGAAAAGACTGGATTAGATGCAATGTGAAGTGTAGCTTGATCATCACATACTAGGTCCATAGATGAAGTGTTCAAAACCAAGCTTTTCCAACAAGTGTTTCGACCAAGTTAGCTCACAGGTGGTATGACCTATCGCTCTATATTCCGATTGTGCACTTGACCGGGTCACTACTATCTGCTTTTTACTTTTTCAAGAGATGAGATTACCTCCAACAAACACACAATAACCTGGAGCAGACTTACTATCCGAGGGAGATCCAACCCAATCTGCATTTGTATATTCCTGTATTCGAGTGTGACCAAAATTCTGATATATCAAACCACAATGAGGAGCACTTTTTAGATATCTGAAAATATGAATAATTGCATTCCAGTTACAAGCTGTTGGATGATCCATGAATTGGTCGATAACCTTAACGACAAAGGAGATATCTGGTATTGTAACAATCAAGTAGTTCAACTTCCCAATTAATTGTCTGTATTGAGCTGAATCTGTCAGTAGTATTTCTTGATCTGCATAGTTCTGTATTTGGATATGTTAAAGTAAAAGAACAGTAGGAAAAGAAGGAGACAACTTAACAATTGTGTTGGCCTCTCTATCTATTTATAATAGAAATAAAAAAACGATGCAGGAAACCCTAAACAATAGAGGAAACCCTAGGAAAGATATAAATACCCTTTAACACTCCTCACAAGCTGGAGCATATATATTATATGCTTCTAATTTGTTATAAATGTATTTTATCCTTGAGCCTCCTAATGGTTTAGTAAATAAATCAGCTAACTGATTTATTGAATTCACATGTCTTGTCTCAATTAGCTTCTGCAACAGTTGTTCCTGTATAAAGTGACAATAGACTTCTATGTGTTTCGTTCTATCATGAAAAGCAATGTGAAGAGCTGCTTGATTAGCACAAACAAGGTCAATCGGTCAAGAGTGTTCAAATTCAATTTCTTCCTGTTGATGTTTCAACTAGGTTAAGCCATTGCTTTGTATTCTTATTCTGCACTTGACCAAGACATAACTGTCTGCTTCTTGCTCTTCCAGGAGACAAGATTACCTCCAACAAACATACAATACCTTATAGTGGACTTCCTACCGAGGGATATCCGCCCTAGTTTACATATGTATATCCCTTAATTTGAGTCTGACCGAAGTTCTGATACAACAAACCACAATCAGGAGCACCTTTTAGATATTAGAGAATACAAATTATTGCATCCCAATGACAGGTCGTGGGATGATTCATGAACTGCGTGATGACACTAGCAACAAATGGGTTATCTGGTCTCGTAATCGTCGGGTAGGTTAATTTCCCAATTAACTGTCTATATTGTGCTGAATTTGTCAGTGGTACTCCTTGATCTGCCAACAATTTTGTGTTTGATATAACAAATCACAACCAGGAGCACCTTTCAGATATCAGAGAATACGAATCATTACATCCCAATGACAAGTCGTTGGATGATTCATGAACTACATGACGATACTAACAACAAATGGGTTATCTGGTGATTCTGGTCTCGTAATCGTCGGGTAGGTCAATTTTCCTACTGACTGTCTATATTGCGCTGAATCTGTCAGTGGTATTCCCTGATCTGTCAACAATTTTGTGTTTGGATTCATAGGCGAGTCAATCGGTGTAGCTCTTAGCGACCTTGTTTCGCTCAATAAATCAAGGACATGTTTTCTCTGAGAGAGAAAAATATCTTGACTCGATCGGGCCACCTTAATACCCAAAAAATACTAAACCTGACATAAGTCTTTGGTTTGAAGCTTACTATGCAAAACCTGTTTGAGTTCTTGAATGCCAATGTGGTCATCTCTAGTAATCAGTAATCACTGTCATCCACATGGACAATCAGTAATATTTTTCCGATTGTACTATGTTTGTAAAATACTGAATGATCGACTCCACAACGTAGTAGACTAAACTTGGTAATCACGTCACTTAATCTCCCAAAGCACGCTTGAGGAGATGGCTTGAGACCATATATGGATTTCTTCAAGCGACAAACCAAACCGGACTCCCTCTAAAGTTGCTCCATGTACGCTTCCTCAGTTAGATCGCCATTCAAGAAGGCATTCTTTATGTTGGGTTGATGTAACGGCCAACGAAGTGAAATGTGGCAGCAAGAGAGATGAACAACTAAACAAAGGTGAGCTTGCAACGGGAGAAAACGTCTCAGAGTAATCAAGATCATAACCTTTGGCAACCAAGCGAGTCTTGAGTTGATCAATGGTTCCATCTGAAAGAACTTCGACTGTGTATACCCATTTGCATCCAACTACTGTTTTTCTCGTGCGAAAGCGAGACGAGGTCCCAAGTACTGTTTTGATGTAAAGCATACATTTTCTCCTTCATTGCGATCGTCTAACCAGGGTGAGAGAGCTTCTGAAATAGATTTAGGATTAATACTATTTCTTTTGTAGCGAAGGAATAGTATAATGGAGATATGTGTGCATATGAGACGAAATTAGAAATAGGATGATCAATACAGGAGTGCTTACCCTTTCGGACGACAATGGGCATGTCCAAATCAGTAGGCAATGGATGAGTTGGAGAAGGATCTGAGGACATAGGGATGATTGGCATAACGATGGAAGTAATCCTCTAGCGACGAGAGTAGACCTGTAAAGGAGGTTTTGGACGACTACGTGTGACAGGTGCGGGAGCGGATGGAGATGAAATATGGGTTGGAAAGCTCAACGCATGAAGTGTAATATTCAAATCATCCTGAGAGTAGGGCACCAGAAAGTAAGGGGTAAACTCAAAGAAGTTGATATCTGCACAGACGAAAGAGTATCGTAAAGAAGGACTATAACACCAATAGCCTTTTTGTGTGCGAGAATAAACAAGGAAGACACATTTTATGGCACGAGCATTTAACTTATCATTATCAAGAGTCAACTGATGAACAAAACAAACATATTCGAAGATATAGGAAGGTAAAGCAAACCAAGGTGACCGGGGAAAAAGAATAGAATGAGGAACTTTGCCTTTCAGGGTAGAAGATGACATCCTATTAATCAAGAAACAAGCTGTAAGAACTGTATCGGCGTAGAAGTGTTTGAGAACATTTATCTCAAACATCAAAGTTCGACCATTTCTAGGAGATGCCGATTCTTACGCTCAACGACTCCATTTTGCTGCGGTGTATGAGGACAAGAGGACTCATGCAGTATACCAGACTGTGACCTGAAGGAAGTAAAGGGTTGAGAAAAATATTCTCGAGCATTATCACTGTGAAGTATATGGATGAACATATTAAATTGAGTTTTAATTTCAGCATAGAGTGCAAAGAAAATGAAAAATAATGCGGAATGATATTTCATTAAATAAAGACATGTAACGTTAGAAAAGTCATCTACAAATGTGACGAAATAATAAAAACCTAATGTAGAGGTAATACGAGAAGGACCCCAAACGTCTGAGTGAACTAAACTAAAAGGACTCGATACTCAAAATTGAGCCGGGGAAGCAAATGAAGTATGATGATGCTTCCCAACTGGTATGACTCACATCTAAGGATGACAAATGATGTATATACTAGGAACAAGTACCTTAAGGCTGGCATGACATGGATAACCTAGGCAACAATGAATTTGGTGGGCAGATGCAATAACATGACAGGCGATGGGTTGGATAACAGGTGTCTCATTGGGATCGTAAAAGTAATAAGGACCATTTTTGTCACGCTTTGTGCCAATCGTCTTATGTGTTCTCAAATCCTGGATAATGCCAGAATCAGAAAAGAAGGAAACAAAACAATTAAGTTGTTGAGTAAGCTTACTGACTAACATCAAATTAAAAGAAAAAGAGGGAATATACAAGATAGATGATAGAAAGAAAGAGGGTGCGAGTTCCACGGTGTTAATGCCACGAATAGGGACGGTGGAACCGTCAACAATAGTAACAGGGGACAATGAAGGAGATGATTGAATATGCGTAATCAAAGAAGAGATACCTGACATGTGGTCAAAGGTGAGTCAATCGGTTTAACTCTTAGCATTCTTGTTTTGCTCAATAGATCAAGAACATATTTTCGCTAAGAAAGGTAAATGTCTTGATTCGATCGAGCAACTTCAATACTCAAGAAATACTTTGACTGACACAAATCTTTTGTTTGAAATTTACCATGAAAAAATTATTTGAGTTCTTGAATACTATTGTCGTTGTCTTCAGTAATCACAATGTTATCCACATAAACAATCAACAAGATTCTCTCGACTGTACTCTTCTTGTACAACATCGAATGATTGAATCCACAATATAGAAACCCAAACTCTATGACCACATCATTGAATCTCCCAAACCATGCTCGAGGAGATTGTTTGAGACCATAAATGGATTTCTTCCAACGATATACCAATTCGGACCCACTGAGCAGCAAACCCAAGAGGTTGCTCCATATATACTTCTTTAGTCAGATCGACATTTAAGAAGACATTCTTAATGTCGAGCTGATGCAAGCTTGGCAACGAGAGAGAGTCTCAAAGTAATCAAGACCGTATACCAAGTATAACATTTGGCAACTAAGCAAGCCTTGAGTTGATAAATGGTGCCATTCGGATGAAATTTGACTGTGTACAACCATTTATATCCAACTACCGTTTTTCCAAGTAGAAGCGAGACGAGGTCCCAAGTACCATTATGATGTAGGGCTAGTATTTTCTCTTCCATTGCAGACGTCCGACCAGAGTGAGAAAGAGCCTTTGAGATAGGGTTAGGAAGAGATCCAGAGGACAAAGAAACAACAAAAGAAGAGTATGGAGGAGATATATGTGCATACGAGAGAAAGTTAGAAATGGGATGGTCAGTACATGAGTGCTTACCCTTCCGGGCAACAATGGGCATGTCCAAATCAGAATTGGTTGGATAGATTGGATAAGAATTTGAGGATGTAGGGACGATGGATGACAAGATTATACCTGGAAAGAAGGGGGAGAACGATTGGGCGAGACGGGTTCTGGAGCGGAGGGAGATGGGGTTGGGGTTGGGAGGCTTGTCAAAGGAAGTGTAACATCCAAATCATTTGGAGAAGATGACACATAAAAGTAAGGGTTGGATTCAACGAAGGTAACATCGACACTTAAAAATGAGCGACATAAAGATGGACTATGACAACGATAGACCTTTTGGGTGCGAGAATAATCGAGGAAGACATATTTTAAGGCATGAGGGTCTAACTTATCTTTATCAGGAGTCAACTGATAAACAAAACAAGCACATTCAAAGATATGGGGAAGTAAACCAAACAAGAAGAAATGGGTAAAAAGCATTGAATGGGGAACCGTGCCATGTAGGGTAGAAGACGACATCCTATTGATCATGAAGTAGGCTGTAAGGACCTTATCACCCCAGAAGTGTTTGGAAACATTAATCTCAGAAAGTAATGTACAAGCCACTTCTAGGAGATGTCGATTCTTATACTCAGCTACTTTATTTTGTTGCGGTGTGTGAGGACAAGAGGATTGATGCAGGATGCCCAAGTGTGACATAAAGGAAGTAAAGTATTGAGAAAAATATTCCTGAGCATTATTGCTTCGAAGTATATGTATTCACACATTAAATTGAGTTTTAATTTCAACACAAAATTCATGAAAAATGGAGAATAATTTAGAGCGGCCTTTCATTAAATAGAGCCATATAACTCTTGAAAAGTCATTGACAAAAGTAACAAAGTAATGAAAACCACCCATTATCGAAGCAACACGAGAAAGATCCCAAACATTTGAATGATCTAAACTAAAAGTACTCGATGCTCGAGCATGAGCTTGGAAAGCAAGTGAACTATGATGATGGTTTCCCAATTGACAAGACTCACAATCTATGGAAGACAAATGATGTAAACTAGGAACAAGTAACTTGAGGTTGGCAAGGCAGGGATGGCATAGGAGGCAATGAATCTGGTAAGCTGATTCAACAGTAGGACAAACAATGGGTGAAATAGCAGGACTCTTGTAATGACCGTTAAAGTAGTAAAGGCCATTTTCTCCCTGTACTACCCGTTTTCCGCATTCTTAAATTTTGGATAATGACAAAATTAAGGGAAAAAAGAAACAAGACAATTAAGATGTTTAGTAAGCTTACTCACTAACATCAAATTAAAACAAAAAGAGTGAATATATAAGACAGAGGATAAAGAAAAGGAGAGTGAGTTCCACGGTGCCAATGCCACATATGGGGATTAGAGAACCATCAACAACAATAATAGTAACAGTAACAAGGGAGAATAGGAAGATGATTGGATATGTTTAAACAAAGAAAAGGTAGCTAACATATGGTCAGTGGCAACAGAGTCAATAACCCAGGGTGGTAGATTGGGAAGGATGAAAGCAAAGGCATGCAGTAGAGGTTCCTTGTTGAGCTAGAAGAAATGGGGGTAAATGCCTGCTGGGATGCCTTAAATTGAAGGAATTGAGCGTACTTGTCATAAAAAATTCCCTTGGTAGTTTAAGAGTCAGATGGTGGAATAGGATGGGTCTGATTAGAGGTTACTGCAGGAGCGTACTTAGGAGGACGATCAACTAGGTCCCAACAACTATCTCTGGTATGATTTTTCTTTCAACAAAAAGAGCACAAACAATGTGGACTATGATCACGACCTCCACTACCACCCCGAGAGCCACCACCACGGCCACCTCGGCCACCTTGAGAGCGACCACCACTAGACTAATCACTACGGTTGCCCTAAGGGATCTGTGTAACCAGGGTTGAGTGTTCTGATGATAAAGATAAACCAGAGGTTGTAGCATTTTCTCAATTGGTGCTATGCAAGACACATGATTAGGTTTCAATGATGGAGGGAAGGTTAGCATCGACTAGGATTTGAGATCGAACGGGCTCAAATTCCAAGCATAACTTGGTTAAAAATTTCATAATTTCCATCTGTTCACGTTGTGGCTGCATTTTTTTCGCATCAGTAGTCATTGAAAGAATTGTATTTATCTTCTCATGAATCCTATTAAATGTTGCAAAGCAGTCCGTAACAGATTAGGTTACTGGAATATAACATTGGAAGATGCTCCCATATTGCTTTACATGTATCCAAGTGAGTATACATGTCAACAATCTGAGGTTCCATGAGTTCCACAACATAGAAACAATCCAGGCATCAGTTTAAACCTACTGTTCGTACTTTTTGTTAGTTGCAGCTGGAGCGGATTCAGTGAAGTAACGATGTTTCCCTTGGTCGGCTGCATTTTTTTCGCATCAGTAGTCATTGGAAGAATTGTATTTATCTTCTCACGAATCCTATTAAATGTTGCAAAGCAGTCCGTAACAGATTAGGTTACTGGAATATAACATTGGAAGATGCTCCCATATTGCTTTACATGTATCCAAGTGAGTATACATGTCAACAATCTGAGGTTCCACGAGTTCCACAACATAGAAACAATGCAGGCATCAGTTTAAACCTACTCTTCGTACTTTTTGTTAGTTGCAACTGGAGCGGATTCAGTGAAGTAACGATGTTTCCCTTGGTCGGTAAGGGCAACTTGCATAGGTTTGGACTATTGTAAGTAATTGGTCCCATTCAACTTGCATGGGTTAACACTTAAGGCGACACAGTCGACATTAATGTCCTACTAAATGAATGAGATAGTACTTACCAATACAACAATTAACTCAAGTGACAATTAAGCTCAATGGAACCGAACCAATAGAAACTTACATGTAATAAATTAATAAAATATATACTGAAAAACAAAAAATGAAGTCATTAAATAATACTATTTTTGAAAATAAAAATAATCGTAACAAATTGAAACAATAAAGCAGGAAAGGGAAAATAAGGGAGTTGAAACCGGCTGAGAGGCTTTTCGATTAAGTCTGGATCTAAGGTCCGATAGAAAATTAGCAGTTCGTCCTAGGTCATGTGAGAATTTGTGGCAACTGAGATCTGGCTGAATGACAGCAACAATGAGGTTGGCTGCACAAAGAAGGTGGCGACGGCGCGGGGCTGATTGAACAATAGCGGCGAGAGGCTGGAGCAGCTAAAAATGAGGCCTGTGAAGGTCATCAATGATTGGATCTGGGGTGGCCGAACGACTACAAAGGCGAAGGAACTGAGCTGCAAAATTGTGGAATACAGTGTCGGGGTGAAAATTTTGGGTGGTGGGCAATGTGGTTAGGGTATCAGTGGCAGGGTGGAAATCTAGGGTATTGGATGGCGTAGGTAGGGTAGCGATGGCAGGTGAAGGAAGAAAAAATAAATAAAATAAGATAATAGGTACAAACCGGCATGAAATGGTAGAACCGAACTTATGGGCTTAATTCCCAATTGGTACTTGCTCTTGATACCATGATAAAGTAATAAGAGAATAGAAAAGAATGAGAAGACTTAATTGACGTGTCAGCTTCTCTCTCTATTTACAAGAGAAATAAGAAAACAATACTGAAACCATAAATTCTAGGAATTACAGAAATATGCTTCAACATATCGAATTTTTTTTAATAATATTGGTAGACAATTTAGATCAATACTTCTTAGCAATGAACTGTTAACTTATCCTTTGAAACAACTAAAATGGAATGCACTTGAATCTAACAAGAAGGTAATCTTCATAGTGTTGGAATCTTCATAGTGTTGTATACTACAACTTTATGTTGATCAGTTATAATGTTTTAGGCAACTGGAGACGCCCCTACGTTATTACCGTGTTTTATTTTTGTTGGCTTCACTTGCTTTAGGGTAACTCTTGAGTTTATGGTTCCTAATAAGTTAGGTCGCAACATATTGAAGCATAGTAGCATAAGCCTTTTTTTGTAGGAGAAATATTGTGAGTGGTGACGGTCTCACCATGTTACCTTGTTGAGTGGTGTGACGATCAAATAACTGATGGACGACAGTGCTATGGGTTGGAATAATAGATCTAGAAAAAACACTACCTTGTGATTCCTTGATTTTCGTAGGAAAATACAAGACACTAAGGGGGCTACCTTCTTGTTAGATTCAAATGAATAACAACAGGAGGAAAAAAGCAATATGAAGCTTTATTTAATTGATAACTCTGGATATTGGCCAAGGGGCTTAAAATCTGGTATTTGTGACAAATAAACCACCAAATTTTCGGAGAACAAGAAATAAACCAAAGGGAAAGCTCACAAGCTTGACCACCTAGTCAGAGTCATGAGCACGAGGTTACTAACTCAACCATGGATCTTCTGCTTTGTCTTAAGCGATTTTATTCGTTGTCCTCGAGAGCCTCATGGCAACAACTACAATTATAGTACGGTTCCTTGCTTCGTCTAGTCAAAGCAAAAAGAAAAAAAAAAAGAAGACGAATGTGGCACAGTGCGGCTGGGGTGCAACATTGTTGGTCCTTCGTTTGTAGTGGTCATTATATAATGAGAAAGCTCACCCCTTGCCTTTAGATACATATATAGAATTCTATGGAAAGTTGTATTTGATGAAAGTCTTATATATGGCTTGGAGGGAGATCTTTCATATCTTTTGAGATTGAGATCCACCCTATGATATGGAGTCAAAAAGCCAAAATAAGTGATTTTAGCCCTTATCAAAAGAAATCTGATTCTTGAACCCTTTTCACGCTCATGTCACGTCGAGGTATTGTAGAAGAAAAAACTGCAAAATCCGATCCAATTTATTGTAATCAATTAGTTGACAAGGAAGTGAAACCGGCCATAGCTGGGCAAGCAAGGAACGACACCTTAAATAAAATAAGTCAACGCAGGTTATGCGTTAGCGCATAACTCAAAGAAGAAAAATCTTCCTTCAGTGAGAATCCCAGTGTGAAAGTTACTATTGCTAGTCTTTTGCCCGTATCTGCTGCTAGAGTAGCCACTCTTTCTTTCTTCCTAGATGCTTCGAATATCCCTATACCGTCGATTGCCTTTATTACCAGATTATTAGAAAGTTATTCAAAAGGAATTTCTCCACTAGTGTGCGAATACCTAGTTTAATAAAGGCTTTTTAAATGGGAAGAGCTTCAAAACCCTTTGCTTCAGATGTGTCCTCGACAACTTGGCCCTTGTTAGGTCTTTGCTTTTGGGGGCGGAACTTTTTCTATGATCTTACGATAATACAGTATGCTCACCACCTCCCACTGGACATCTTGTTTGGATTTATGTGCTTAATTTCATGGCGTGGGTATTGGCAGGAATTGATTGAAACTTTAGCATGGGCTCATGAACTCATGCCTTTGGCCAATTTGATTCGCTGGAGAGATAAACTTGTGGCCCTTTCCATTGTGCTAGCAAGATTGGTTAGGCTGAATGAAAGAACACGTGAGTGGCAACTGAGATCGCTTTGCGTTTGTAATGTTTTTGTTTTAGAGGACTTAGAATAAGAACAAGAATTTGGGAACAAAAATTGTAATAGAGCAAAAATCGATTATTTTGTTCTGAAAAATCTGTTTTTTGTTCTCAGTTTTAGGGAAGAGAAACGAAAAGCAGAAACAGAAACACTACGTTATTACAACCTTGAACGATTTGTATGGTGCAAAAGGATTCATGTACCCAATCCTACTTAGGAGGGACAGAGAATTTGTTGTTGTTGTATGCCAGAAATGGACCATCTAGTAATTTGGTATATTAAATGCCAAGAGTTAGTGTATTAAGGGCTCAAGGTGTATTGAGACTCTAAGCTTGTCTGGAGCCTGGGCACAAGCCTCATCAAAGTACAAAGCATAATAAGGGGTATTTGCAGTTTACCCTTGTGTGCTTAGATCTATTTTCACTTTATTCCCATATATTTTGAAAAGAGGCAATTTTCGTCAATACACTTTTGATTGCAGTGTTAAAGTTGGTTGTTCCATTAAGTCTAATGAAATTGACAAAGAAGACTGGAATGCACCTGACACTTATCAGATTCTTAACTTTGGAACACAAATTAACTATTCAAATGTATTTCAAGTTGGATGATCTATACATGCGTTAATTCCTATCAGAGAGTACTATAACTTGGAATCAAGAATTGATTTGATACCCAAATCGCTAACCCTTTTTAGGAAATATGCTTATTTTAAGTGGAATTTCAATTTTTTTAAACATTAAATTGATCTCATCTTTTAGCCTTTTTTTATAACTGTATATGTTTTTCAATGTTTTTGGGGGGCAAAAAATCCATATTTTCAATCAACTTTTACATTTAGAGTAGGTATTAAAAAAATAGTATTTTGGCGTCTTTAGAAGAAATTGATTTTGATAGATACAAAATTTTTCATGGCAAAATTGATTGAAATTTAGATTCCCCACCCCTTGAAACATAAGAAAATATATATAGATTATTACAAAACGGATAAAAAAATTAGATCAATTTTGTGTTTTAAATTTTGATTTTTCATATAAAATAAGCATTTTTTCCTGGAAGGGGGTAAGAGATTTGGGTGTCAAATTTTAATATTTTGGTCAAATTCTTAATTCCGAGTTGTAATATTTTTTGGGATGAATCAATGCACATATAGGCTATCCAAAATGGATTTTGTTTGAGTAATTAATTTGTGTTCCAAAGTTATGGATCTGGTCCACGTTAGGGGAATTTTAGTCTTTCTTCCAATTCCGTTAGATTTAATGGAAAAATTAACTTTTACAATTCAATCCAAAGGGTAAGGAGGTAAAATGCCTATTTTAATATTGTAAGGGGGTAAAACGCAAAAGGGTCCAAGTACAAGAGGGCAAACTGAAACTACCCTTTTAAAAAAGACATTTGTAACCGATATTACTTTGGAGCAATACAAAATCACAATCTAATAAAATAACTCAACGGAAAAACACCATTTTAAACAATAGCACCGAATGACAACAATTTCCCACAATTTATGAACTGTTAAAACCAACCTGAAAACAATCCAGCAGTTTTAAACTTACTACACTGGTTAGTTCCAATTTTCAGCAAAACTCACCAAGTATACTAGTGCAGTGGCAATCAGGCACACTTTTCACAGTCTGCTACTCAGCTTTTCTGGAGTTAATAGGTACAAAAAAAATAGATTCATCATAAACAATGATGGCCAACACTCGGTGAGATTTTTTTTTGGGAAAAAAAATTGCGACTGGCAAAAAATTGATGATGTGAATAAACAGAAGACTTTGGATAGCGGAGAATTTAAGGGATATCATAAATGCTTTAAATTTAAAATTAAAAAGTAGAGAGTCAAAAATGGAGGAGTAAAAGATAGAAATACCAACAGAAAAAAAAGACATTGAAAGAAGAGAGAAACATAATCATGAGAAAGAAAGAGGAAATAGAGGGGAATGTGGAGAAAGAAAGAAGAGCAATTGCAGAGCAAGTAAGTTTAACTATTGAAGATAAAGGAATAAGTGGAAGTAAGTAAGGAGAGGAAGAACGAACAATTGACAGAGTTGGCGTCTGAAAAGCTTTCTTCTTATGAAAGCAACCCATCATGTACTTCTAGTTCTATTATTGTATTATTCTGGCATTCTACCATTCTCAATGTACAAGCAACATAAGAATCATAGTTGTCAAAGGCGTGCCTAGGCTCTAGGCGCACAAAGGCTCACCTCGTGTGCCACACATTCAAAAAAGGCTCTTGCCTTAGGAATGGAGGCACAAGGCTCAAGAAAGGTGCACACGATTGCAGTTCAATAAAATTGTATTTATTCTTATCACTCCACTTACCACTTATTAATTTGACTTGAAATATTCCCATTAACGCGAGTGTGTTGGATCATATCTAACACATAACAAGTTACCAAGCATACTGTCGTAAGTTCTCCTGCATCTCTTAATTACAAAAGATTGAAGCACATCTTTTCAGTTACGAAGGTCTCACACATAACATGGTTATATAAATTTTGATCTCTTCGATTTTTCTTTTGGGACTTGAAGCGTGCCTTTTTGGAATCTTTGGATGTATTTAGTTCCTTAAGACTTTTTTTTTCTTCATCATCGAAGATATTAATATTTGAACTTGTTTGATTTTTTATTGGGTTGATTAGATAAATAATTGAATGTATTATAATATTACATTTTACATAATTAAATTAAGTATAATAATATCTTTATTGCTAATAAATAATATGTATCAACACATATGTTTTGCTTGTTTCATATAAATTTCACCCTGGTGTGAGCCTCACCTTGTGCCTTGCACTTAGGCTACATAAATCCTTGGTGCCTCGATGCACTTTGAGGCTTTGACAACTATGATCAGAATGAAATACTCACTGCTGAACTTTAGCAAAACACGTGACTGAAAAAAAGGAGCACCCAAGTAGAGCCTGAGCACCGGCGCAACTTATGGATCACGCATGTGATTCGTTAAACTTGCATTGGTTAGGTAACTTCAAGGTGCCAATTTGAAATAATCTAGAATTTATTTTTGGAAATAATTATGTTTATTAAATTCTGAACTATGTTATACACAAGTGTGATTGTAACTCTATTTGATCGAAATGATTAGGATGTCGTTACTGGCCTAATTTTCTCTCACGGTAGATGATTTGCTAAAGAATCCAAACGAAGCCTTTAATTGTTATTTAAAATCTTTATAGCTGGAAATTTCAAAAATGACATGCTACTGATTCTGCTTAGGAACTTCCATATAATATATTCTTCTAATTCCTTTGGCTAGTCATTGCTTGTATGATTAGATTTTCCTAATCTAATTATTGTTTGCACATGCAGCCTGCTGATTTTTTATTTTATTTTTTCCTTTTTTTATTCGTCTCTTTGTGTTTTGTCCTTTCTTTTTTAAGAATTTCAAATTTTCTGTTCATTCCTTAGGTAGGCATCATTTGGTAGCCTTTTTTTTTTTTTTTTTTCCCTAATAAAAAAGCTAATATATCGAAGAGGTACTTGCACTCCAAGTAGAAGCCAAAAATTGAAATAAATTATGTTTAATGTCCTAGGGTGGATATCTTGTTGTTATCTCCATATAAGTTCTCCTCATTAAAAGAAGTTTTAAAGATGGTGAAGAGAATTTGGTAGAGAGGTGCTGAGGTGGTAATCATTCTATAAAAATGGAAGCAAATAAAGTAACTCTTTTCAGCTTGGTGATTTTTTTTTCCTTTATTTATTTATTTGTTTATTTATTTTTTTACAATTTGCAAATTTACAATGCATTCCTTAGGCGTTGTTTGGTAGCACTTTTTGTAAGTGCTTTTTGTAATAAAAAAATTAATTTATCAGAAAAGTAAGTGAAGAAATTATGTATGTTTAATGGTGTAGTGTGGAGATCTCAGTATGATTGCCATAGATTTCTTCATCCAACGAATATTTATAGATGGTAAAGGAAATTTGGGTAGAGAGGTCTTAATAGATGAATCCCCTAAGTATAAAGTTCAAAGAAAAAATTGACTATTTTTTGCTTTTCAAAAAAGTACACACATGAATCGAGATAGTTTTTGAAATTTCATTTGACATTTAATAAGAAGTATTTGAACCCAATTCCATTTCATCCAGGTGTACCAAACTTGTGAACTGTTGCGAATAAGAATACCTCGACAAATTTTGATTGAATTATGATCCAAAGAAGATCATAATTATTGTTTATTTTTGCTTTTTCTGCTTAAAAGCAGGCTTGTTCTTAAAAAAAAAAAAAAGAACATAACAAAATGGTATCTTAGGTAACTGATTCTATATTGCACAAGTTTAATATTATTAGGAACCTTGGTATGCTTTGAAAAACCATTTTCTTCCAGCTAAACTTTGTAATTTCTCTGATATTCCATTTCCTTCTATTTTTTTAACTAACTAACTAACTAAATAAATTAAATAATAGAATACAAAAAACAATTAGAAGTTTACTGTTTTCAGTTTGCTGACTATTGATAGACCACCAATTAGGTACACCTATGCACGTCGTAAGAAAGGAAACAACCGTTACTAATTACCTTGATTTACGGAATATTTCGAGAAAGATGTTGGGTGAGAATAGGAAAGCTCCATCAGCCATAATTACCTAGTTAATAATTACCTTGTATAAGAGGAGTCTTATATGGTAAGAGGTAGGCAATAAAATGGGGAGAATAGAGTGTGTAGGGATATCGAGAAATAATTTGTATTAAGATTTGGTTCTAGGAGAGAACCAGGTCTCTCACCTGACTTGGAATTACTTGTAGAGCCTGCTGAAGTTCTTGGAGTGCGCAATCTAGACACCAATGGTATCACTCTTGTTGAAATTCTGTTTCAATAGAAAGATTTGCCACAGTTTGAGGTCACTTGGGAGAAGTTTGAAACCATTCAGTAACAGTTTTCTCAGTTTCCCCTTGAGAATAAGGTGAAAGTTTGGGTGGCGGGTAATGATAGACCACCAATTAGATACACCTATGCACGTCGCAAGAAAGGAAACAACTGTTACTAATTACCTTGATTTACGGAATGTTTCGGGAAAGATGTTGGGTGAGAATAGGAAAGCTCTATCACCTATAATTACCTAGTTAATAATTATCTTGTATTAGAGGAGTCTTATATGGTAAGAGGTAGGCAATAAAATGGGGAGAATAGAGTGTGCAGGGATATCGAGAAATAATTTGTATTGAGCTTTGGCTATGGGAGAGAACCAGGTCTCTCGAATACCTGGGATGTTTGTTTATCTCTTTGATTTCAATAAAATACACGTCTTTCCCTTTCAATCTGTCAATCCTCATTACCACTAAACCTAGGGTTCATCAACTGTATCTTTAGTTGATGCCTGTATGTTCTGGTCATTCAGTCATGGTCACACTTAGCATCCTGGGGATTCTGTTATGGTCACACTAAGCATTCTGGGTATTTAGTTATGGTCATGCTTAAACCCCCCCCTTTTTTTTTTTTTGGGAGCCATGGGCAGTCTAGGATGACGTTTTTAAACATGCTATTGGATGATGTAAATGGGTTTGATATGCATCTGATTTTTTGTAAATATTGAAATGTGGAAGACTGGCCTATAAATTGATTTGATTTTGGTATCTTTAAATTTTTCTAAACACACTTGAAGTTTTGTTTTCCAGTTGAACAAATTAAAAATATAGTAGAAGGAAATGTGTTTCCACCATCAATGTTTGGTTTTTGTTGTTTCACTTTTTAAATTGTTGCATTTCCAGCTGCTAAGGGAACCCTTGATCAGTCAAAGGAGATTGGCAACTTATTATGTATGAATGTTGATGCAATCACCAGTTATAGTGCTCTTTCTACCCTGCCAGAGGCAGGGCATGCTTTTTCTAGCAAGAGTATGGCCAGGTTGGATTCCTCCCAGCAAATTATTTCCGGAAGTTCTGTACAGCAGCCTCAAGCTAGATTGGAGAAGTTTGAACCCGGAAGCTTGTATCCTAAGCCAGAATGCTGTTCCAGCCCTGGAGCAACTTCACCTGGAAGCAACCAATTGAATTGTGCTCTACTGGAGTCACCATCCAGTGTATTTGAACATTTGTGTTATATTAAGTTTTGTTGAATTTCAGTAAACATTTTTTAGATGTGTGTTCAATAACAGTGGTACCCGTGCAGTGTCAGTCGATAGGTGGGGTTTCAGATGCTGATGAGTGCATGAGTGAGAGATCTGTATCAACCCAATCTGATATGGCAGAATATGAAGGTATGCTTTGGGATAGTATGCGCTCTATTTGTAAATATAGATTATCCACCCTGATATTCTTTTGGAATTTGTTGTATTGGCAGATTCCTTTGATGGACCATCATCGGATGAAGCAATATAGATTATCCACCCTGATATTCTTTTGGAATTTGTTGTATTGGCAGATTCCTTTGATGGACCATCATCGGATAATTGCTTCAGTGGTTGGGAAGTGGTAATCACTTTCACTGTGTTATTTCTTCGGTGATTTTGGCAGTGTATGCATTTGTTGCAATGAGGAATAATAGATAATGTTCATGATAGTTGAAGCTCAATACTTTAAAATCTTCGCCATCACCACTTTATAAGTTTGTTTTTCTCTTTTGGAGCCGCTAATAAGTAATTTCCCCAATGACCTTTTTTGGAATGTTAAGAGGATATTTTAGTCTTTATGTTTGTATTATTGTATAAGGGGTTACATGTTCATACGGGCTGTACGGCCCATACTTTATTATAAATAGCATGAGAGGCTGGCTGCTAGAGTCAACCCGTCTCATTCTTTTCATGGTCTTCTTCATCGTAAGATGGTATCAAGAGCAGGTTATGAGAAACTAAGCCCATCGTTCTATTCAATCCCTTTATTATCATTATTTTTTTTTATTTTCCCTTTTTCCTTTCAACTCTTGTACACATAGAGAAAAAAAAGAAAATGAAACCCTAGCTCTTGTATTCCCTCGTCATTGCTGTTGCTACTCACACTGTCCCTCATTGGCGCGTTGTAGCTGACCGTTGTCTCTTGCCAGAGTTGTCACACTCGTTTGCCTCTCCGATCTTTTCGACCAGACCCTCGCCACTTGGATCTGGCCTCGTCCAGTCCCTTTATCACTTTACCACATTTGTACAACCCTTCGTTGGTCCTCCTCTAAACTTGCTGTCTCTCTACAACCCTTCACTGGGCCTTTTACGAACTCATCGTCGCTATTCAACCCTTCGTCGACCCTTTTTCAGCATCGTCCAACTTCAAACGACCTCTGAAACGCTTAGTCCGGTATTTTTTTTTCTTTCCCTTTCCATTTATTATTATTATTATTATTATTATTATTATTATTATTATACTTATTACTATTATTATTTTTTCTTTCTAATTATTTGCTAAAAAAAGAACAGAAAGAACCCCAGGGAAAAAAAAAAAAAAAAAAAAAAGAAAGAAAGAAAAAAAGAAAAAATGTCTTAAATTTCAGTTTTTTGCAATTTTCCCCCTCTTGTCACACGATTTAACTTGGTTAAGTGTATTGCCCATTCCAATTTCATGGTTTGTTCGTTACTCCTGGTAGTTTTGTTTAGTTATGTTTTCAATGATAATTCTAGTGTTAACTGCTCAAAATTGAATGGGAGTAATAATCTTCAGTGTTCCAAGGCTGTCAAAGTAGCCCTTACTGGCCAAGGAAACACCATCTACCTTAGGATTTCGTTATTTTGTTATCTTTATGGATGACTTTTTCTCGAGTTACTTGGATTTATTTAATGAAAGATCATTTTGAATTATTTTCTATCTTTTGTGACTTTTATGCTGAAATTCAAACCTAGTTTAGTGTGCATTTTCATATATTTAGGAGTGATAATGTCTGAGAATATTTTTCTCAACCATTTACCTCGTTCATGAGACACTTGAGTATTGTTCACCAATCATCTTGTGCTCACACGCCCCAATAAACTGTTATCGCGGAGCGTAAGAATCGCCATCTTCTTGAGGTTGCCCGTAGTTTGTTGTTTGAAATGAATGTTCCCAAACCTTCTGGGGTAATGCAGTTCTTACTGCTTGTTACTTGATTAATCGAATACCTTCCTTGACGTTGAATGGAAAAATTGCCACACTCCGCTCTTTTCCCTTGCTCTCACTCGTTCAGCTTACCCTCTCGTATTTTCGATTGTTTCTGCTTTGTTCATCAACTTGCTCCCGGTTAAGATAAGTTAGACCTTGTGCCCCGCGATGTGTCTTCCTTGGCTACCCTTGCACCCAAAAGGGTATCGTTGCTATAGTCCTTTGCGTCGTTTTTGTGTGTGCTGATGTTACTTTTTTTGAGTCCACTCCTTATTTTCCTAAGCCTCGCACCCGTGCCGGCCTTGATGTTATACTTCCTTTGCTTAGCTTTCCTACCGCTACTCTATTTGCATCTCCTACGACAACCGGTCGCCCCACCCCCCCTTGTCCTCTTTTCTAGGGTTATTCTTGTTGACCTAAAGTATCCTTTGCCCCCTTGAACTCTTTTGCCGCACCTCTCGTCCATATATCCCCCAATCCTTCCTCATCTGCCCCGCCTCTGTGTGATTTGGACATACCCATTGCTGTCAGGAAGGGTAAATGTTCATGTACTAAACATCCTGTACTTCTCTGTCCTCTGTTTCTCTTCCTACAACCTGTTTCACAGACGCTCTCTCACCCTGGTTGGAAGATTGCAATGGGGGAAGAAATACTTGCTTCCAACAGAATGGCATGTGGGATATCGTCTCTCTCCCACCTGGCAAGACTGTTGTCGGTTGTGAGTGGGTGTACAACGTCAAAGTTCACCCAAATGGCACCATTGTTCGACTCAAAGTATGCTTAGTTGCGAAAGGTTGCACCCAAGTCTATGGCCTTGATTACTCGGAGACGTATTTCTTGTTGCCAAGCTTGCATCTGTTCGTCTTTTCATCTCTTTTGTAACCATATTTTGTTGGCCATTACATCAATTAGACATAAAAAATGAATTCTTGAATGGCGATCTACTTAAAGAGGTATATACATAGCAACTTTCAAGGTTTGTTGCTCAGGGGGAGCTAAGATTAGTATTGCCAATTGCAGAAATCAATTTATGGCCTCAAACAATTTCGTCGAGCATGGTTTGGGAGATTTAGTGATGTGGTTATTGAATTTGGTCTTCAATGGTGTGGAGTCGATCGTTCAGTGTTCTACAAACATGGTACCATAGGGAGAATATTATTGATTGTGTATGTTGATGATATCGTGATTATAGGAGATGACCACAACGACATAGAAGCACTCAAATTGTTTCTGCATGGTAAGTTTCAGACTAAGGACTCCGGATATTTGAAATATTTCTTTGGTGTAGAACACTTCGTCAAGTTGAGGCATTTATCTTTCTCAGAGAAAATATGTCCTTGACCTGTTGAACGAAATAGGGATGTTAGGGTCTAAATCAGTAGACTCACCTATGGATCCAAACACAACATTATAGGCAGATCAATGAGAGTTTTTGACGAACTTAGGACAATATAGACGATTAATTGGGATGCTTTATTACATGACTATTACCATATTTGATATATCCTTTGCAGTGAGTATTATCAATCGGGTTTAGATCATTCAAGAACGAATCGTTGGGAAGCTGTTGTCTTCATTCGTAGATAACTGAAAGGTGCACCAAAGGTGCACCAGAATGTGGTCTTTTGTATATGAATTATAGACAATTGAAATTGAATAATCAATTGTGTATTTTTCTAATTGTACAATTAGGCCACATATAATAGTAATTAAGACTAAATAAGGAAATTAACTACGACAGATAATATCTTCCTAATCTATACATTTGACTTTCCCTATATACAAATAATAACAATATTGAATATTCCAACACTCCTCCTCAAGTTGGTATGAAGATATCTTCCATTGTCAGCTTGCATACTAGATAGTCGAATCTCCTCTTTGGTAATCCTTTTGTTAAAATGTTTGCGATCTGTTCAGTAGTTGGTACATATGGCATACATATTTGTTCACTTTCGATTTTTTCCTTGATGAAATGCTTGTCTACTTCCATATGTTTTGTCCAATCGTGCAACACCGGATTGTGAGCAATTGCAATGGCTGATTTGTTATCACAGTAGACCTTCATAAGTGCTGAATTAGATATCTTCAACTCTTCGAGTAATCTGTTAATCCATAACACTTCACAGATTCCGTGAGTCACTGATCTGTACTTCGCTTCTGCGCTACTTCTAGCTACGACATTCTGTTTCTTGCTCCGCTATGTGACGAGGTTCCCACCAACAAAGGTACACTAACCGGAGGTCGATCTCCTGTCCATGATGCTTCCAGCCCAGTCTGCATCTGTATAAACCTCTACAAGTTGGTGGCCATGTTTCTTGTGCAAAATTCCCTTTCCAGGAGTACCCTTTTAGTACCTTAGTATTCTATAGGCAGCATCGAAGTGTTCTTGTCCTGGTGAGTGCATAAATTGGCTGACCATGTTTACAGCAAAGGCTCTATCTGGACGGGTATGTGATAAGTAAATTAACCGCCTCACTAGTCTTTGATATTGTTCTCGGTTTATCACAGTTTCAGGTTTGGCCGGTTGTAGTTTCTCATTCGGTTCACTTGGAATTTCTACAGCTTTGCACTCGAGTAACCCTGTTTCATTCAGTAGGTGGAGTACATACTTTCTTTGACTCACAAATATGCCTCCCTTTGATCTAGCAAATTCCATTCCAAGAAAATACTTCAACGGATCTAAGTCTTTGATTTCAAAATTATCAGCAAATTTTCCTTTAAGTCATCTCAACTCGTCACTATCACTTCCTGTTAAGATGATATCATCTACATAGTCAATTAAAATGATAATCTTACCATCAATTCAGTGTCTATAGAACATAGTATGATCTGCTTGGCTTTGTTGATAACCCTGACCTTTTACAATGGTTCCAAAGCGTTCAAACCACGCTCTTGGAGACTGTTTTAGGCCGTATAGTGATTTTTTTAGTTTGCATACCTTTCCTTGTCCTATCTTTCTTTCAAAGTCCGGTGGTAAACTCATGAACACTTCCTCTTCCAAGTCTCCATTTAGAAAGGCATTTTTCACGTCTAATTGGTGTAGTGGCAATCAAGATTCACAGCTAGGGACAATAGAACCCGAATTGAGTTTATCTTAGCAACTGGATCAAATGTTTCTTGGTAGTCTATCCCATATGTTTGCGTGAACCCTTTAGTCACGAGCCTTCCTTTGTACCGTTCTATGCTTCCATCTGCCTTACACTTAACTGTGAATACCTATTTGCACTCGACTATCTTTGCATCCTTTGGCGAATCAACTATTTCCCACGTACCACTCCTTTTAAGAGCATTCATCTCTTCCAGAACTGTTAGCTTCCAATCTGTATCACGTAGTGCTTCCTCAATGTTCCTTAGAATAAACAGATTAGTAACTTTAGAAGTAAAGGATCTATAAGGTTCAGAAAGTTTTGTGTAGGATACATATCTAGATATGGGGTGATTCGTGCAGGTTCTAACTCCTTTCCTAATGGCTATAGGGATATTAAATTCTGAAGGAATACTAGAATGAGAAGATTCATTAGGAGGTGGTACAGAGATAGGATTACTTGGATCATTACTTGGGGAGTCGGATTGACCTTGTGCTAGAACAGTAGGCTGATCTGTATTCTTTTTTGTACCTCTCCGAGTATAAACCCGCAATTGAGTACATGATCGTGGTATTTCTTCATGTGTTTGTGAGGGAATTAGGCTCGGCACTAGTGTACTAGTAGGGATCTCTTTTTGTTTTTCAATATTGCCATCACTTGTTTTTGACTGATTTAGAAGAAAAATTTCTAAGACTGTGGTAGGGAGAGGATCATTAGTGACCCAAAAATTCCCTTCCATTACATTCTCCCCCTGAAAGGGATTTTTGTCAAAGAAAGAAACATTTTCCAAAAACGTGACGTCTATACAAACATGAATTTTTTTGGTTTGTGGATTGTAACACTTATACCCTTTTTGATTTGGTGCATAACCGATGAAAACACATTTTTCTGCTCTAGGATCAAGTTTAGACCGAAATTAGCTAGAAATATGAATATAGGAGGTGCAACCAAATACTTTAAGAGGTAGGTCAGCTGATATCCTAGAAGTTGAAAATTGTGTTTTGAAGTTATCAAATGGTGTGGTGTAATTTAGAATATGTGTAGGCATGCAATTTATTAAATATGCGTCTGTTAAAAGAGTATCACCCCACAAATATTTTGGAATATGCATAGAAAACATGAGTGCATGTGCGACTTCGAGTAAGTGTTTATTTTTTCGTTTAGCGATGCCATTTTGTTGGGGCGTGTCACGATATGTGGATTGATGTAGAATACCTTTTGTTTTAAAAAAACTGCCTAAACATTCGTTGAAATATTCTGTTCCATTATCTGTGCGAAGAATGCTAGGTTTCATTTGAAATTGGTTTTCTAGCATAACGCAAAAATCTTTAAATAAAGTTGCTACATCAGATTTTGCACGCATCAAATATGTCCAACATAAACGTGTGTGATCATCAATAAATGTCACAAGCCATATTTTTCCGGATAGTGTTGTATTTTTTAGGGACCTCATACATCGCTGTGAATTAAATAGAATGGTTTGGATGCACGATATGGTTTTAAAATATAAGAAGTACGCTGACTTTTTGCAAACAAACAGCTTTCACAATGAAAAGAAGAATAATCCACATTCTTAAATAAAGTCGGAAACAAATGTTTAAGATATTGAAAACTTGGATGTCTTAGTCTAAGGTGCCAAAATATGATTTTATCACGAACAGACGTTGAACTCATACCACTGGGGCCGTGAGTTGTTTTATTCCTCAAGGAGTTATTATCGAAGTAATAAAGGCCATTCACCAATCTAGCACTGCCAATCATCTTCCTCGAGCTCTGGTCCTGAAAGAAACATTGAGATTCAGAAAAAATGACATGACAGTCCGAGTCTCGCAATAGTTTACTTACAGATAAGAGGTTACAAGTAAGTTTAGGAACGTGGAGGATCGTTTTTAGATTAATACTATCTGAGATTGTTATTTGGCCTTTTCTTGTAATGGGTGAGAAACTACCGAGTAAATCTCGCGAAACCAAGCTACTTGATGCTGAGTTGACTCATTGAGAATCGTCTGAGTTGACTCGGTTTCGTCGATTTCAAGCAAATCCGGCAGCGGTGGCGGTGGCTAGGGTCGCGAGTATTCGTCGATGGCTGTAATTAAACCTCACGAACTGCAATCGAGCTGTAATTGCAAGATCTATTTCGTGCAAATCTCGTGAGGGCAAGTTCGTCGGCTACTAGGGCTCTGGCTAGGTTGTCGGTGGCGAATAGGGGACCGACGAGGTTTCGTCGTCGGTTGTAGAAGGTCGGCGAGTGTTCGTCGGCGTCTATAGAGGACCGGCGAGGCTTCGTCAGTTGTAATGAGCGCTCGTTGTCGGCTGTAGGGGGGCTTTCGTTCGTCGCCTGGCTGTAAGGAACGCCGGCGAACTTTCGTCGGCTGTTGTTGGATGCCGGCGAACGTCGTCGATGACTATAATGGCCGGCGGCGAACGTCGAAAGCTTGTAAAGGGCCGGCGGCTGCTGCAAAAGCGAGGGTTTTTTGTTTTAGCTTTGATGCCAAATTGAAATTGAATAATCAATTGTGTATTTTTCTAATTGTACAATTAAGCTACATATAGGAGTAATTAAGACTAAATAAGGAAATTAATTACGACAGATAATACCTTCCTAATCTACACATTTGACTTTCCCTATATACAAATAATAACAATATTGAATATTCTAACAGAGACACACTCACATAGAGGGATATATGAATGCTGATTGGCCAGGATCTTTTTCAGACAAAAAATATATGACATGCTACTTTGTATTTTTTGGAGGTAATTTGGTATCTTGAAAAAGTAAGAAATAGAGTGTGGTAGCTCGATTAAGTGTTGAATCAACGTTTCAAGCAATGGCTCATATCACATGTGAGTTGATTTGGCTGAAACATATGCTAGAAGAACTTGGGTTCGGCCATTCTCCTCCCACGAGTCTAGTGTGTGATAATCAAGTAGTAGTTCATGTAGCATCAAGCAGTAGTCCATGAGCAGGCGGAACATTTTGAGGTTGATTGTCACTTCATTCGAAAGACTACTATAGAAGTTAATCCACTCCCGACATGTTCACTTTCTTGATCCGTTAGTTGATTTATTCACCACTTGGGGGTTCTCAGATTAAATATATTTGTAATAAGTTGGGAGTATTCGATATATATGCCCTAACTTGAGGGGGAGTGTTGGAGGATAATTTAGTTATTATTGTATTGGGGTTTACATCTACATACGACGGGCTGTATGACTCATACTTTATTATAAATAGTTGGAGAGGCTAATTGCTAAAGTCAACTTGTCTCATTCTTTTTATACTCTTCTTTTACTCTAATAGTAACCTTTCATTAACTTGCTCCCAAATAGATTTAGATTTATATATAGCTCTTAGGAGACCAAGCTTAGAACAATGAAGTCACTTTGTTGAGGAGTACTCTTTCTAGTCTTCCAACTCACTTTATGTCTTTCCTTCGTGAGAAGACCTTGGACAAAATTCATTGTGATTCTTGTGGATTGACAGGGAGGAAGGTAGGAAGATACATTTTGTTGGCTAGAGGATATTGTGTGTAGACCTAAGAAGCATGGATACAGAAACGCATATCGTGTCCAACATAGGTAAGACATGGGGATACAACAAATTTAAAAAAATCAGGACATGGGTATGGCTAGGATTCGGCTATATGTATATGCATATTTATTTTATTTTATTTTATTTTATTTTTTTTTTTTTTTTTTTTTTTTTTTTTTAATGCTCGTATCATTTAGAACACCAAAAATATTCACAAAAAATTCAAATTTGGGAGTTTCTAAATTTAACAAATAACAAACTGTCAAAAAAAATTTGCAAAAAATAAACAATTGAAGCAAATCAATTTTATTTTACATAGGGTGTATCTGGAAGTTAAGGGGGGTGAGTATTGTTGTCCCTTTGCATTTTTTAGCCTTTATTATTTACATTTATTACCTTGTAAATTTTTAAAAATATTGAATATTGGCCTTGTCCCTTACGTGTCCAAGATTTGTCCGATTTCAAATTTACATTTTCAATTCTCCAAGACATTCCGACATGTGTCCTATACGTGTTCCACTGTGTCTGCCGCGTGTCCGAGTCCGAGACATGTTCAACATGCGTATGGCGACTTTCTGGCAAGTTTTCGTGCTTCCTAGGTGTAGACCTATTCGAGAAGAGTGGTCTTGTACTGAGAACCTTAATGAAATTTCTGATTCGTGGTAATTGTTTTTTGGCATTTCTCTAATAACTTGGAATGCATTTGGAGGCGGGGTGCATTGATTGATAGATGCGGTATTACCACTGGTGGTCAGTCTGCAGGGTGGTAAAATCTCCTCACTGAATGGGGATTTGGAACATATTGAGAAGCATTTGTTTTTGTTTTGGTCAAGCCCTATATTTTGTATTGGCAGTGGTAGGAGGGGGAGATTTTGTTTGGATGTTAGATTGTGGTGTTGAAGCTTTGTGAGAAATTCCAATCTTCTTTTTGTCATGGCTAGCAACAAAGCAACAAAGGAGCTTTGGTGTTTTACTAACTTCTTGGGTTGGTGGTTTTAGCCCCCTCTCCTTAGAAGAACTTTGTTTGCTTGGGAGTTTTCGGACTTGATGAGTTCCTTGATCTTGAAGTCTTTGAAGAACAATGATGAGGATAGAGTCTTTTTGGGTAGGAGACAAGACTCAAGGTGAGGCGCGGGCTTTATTGAATTAAGGCGCATATAATATTACAAAATATATTATATGGTAAGATTTAGCGTGGTGACTAACCTTTAAACTATTGTGTTTGTATGGACTTTTTGCATGTTACATTTTGGCCTTGTCTACTTGTGAAAATTTAGACCATAATAACAATTTCAATAGTAGCGATAATTTGAAGTGCAAGGGTTTCAATTTCAGAATAATGTATAATAAGCGATCTATTGAGCATTATTACTCCCCTGCCTGGTTACAAGGGATCTATGGTCTTTGTTTTTCTCCTTAATAGTGTATACTGACCTCGTGTCAGGCCTTGTTGGGTAGTTGGAGCGATAGATGCCTTCCTAATAGCCATAAGGTGTTGTGGTGTTTGATATCTTTGGCCTTTTTTTGGCGTATATGGAGGAATAGAAATTGGTGTCTTTTTGAACGAGGATTGCAAGTTGGGCTTGAGTTGGATTATCAAAAGATTAAAACTGGGCCTTTAAGGTGGGATTTTGTGGTACTGTTTCTATTATTTAAAAGATGGAACATAAATAGGAAAAAAAGCAAAAATATATATTTTTGTTCTCATTTTTTTTCTTCAAGTTTTCGAGGAACATAAACCGAAACACTAACCAAATGACCCTTAAAACAATAATTTCAACAAAATACCAACATAAAATCCTGGGAGAGAAAATGTGTGTTCTCAGCTCTCAAACGAGCAAAATATTTCATGGGCTATGTGTGTATTTTTTGGGTATATAAAGAAATTACACCTAAGTTCTACATTTTTGAAAAATTTGTAGTGGCATGCCATCCCAAGTCCCATAATCTGCCCCTGATCCTTCGTCTTGTTCTTCATTCCTTGATTTCTAGAAAGAACTGATTACTTATGAGCGTAGATATTGGCGAGAATGGCACCCCAACTGGTATTGCTGAAGCTTCCAAAATTGAGGTCTCTATGGTCTGCCCATCACAGTATTTGTCTCTTCTCCCTCTTCGATTTGGTGCCATCAACAAGGCGACACACGCTCTCTCACTCCTTCAACTCTAGGTTTAGCTTTTGGCAAATGGGTGGGGTATGTTTTTTGTTCTTGGGATGAATTTTTAAAGAAATATTGGGCTTTCTAAATTCAATATGGTTGTGCTGAACTAGTTTTGAGAAACTCATTTCAACTTGAATTATTTAATTTTTCTATTATATGTTAATTAACTCTAATTTTAATACATGTTCCAGTCATACATTTATTCTAATTTTCAGAAATTTGCTGTATCCCCATGTCATAATCATGTTGGACGTGACACGCTTGTCTGTATAAGGCTACCTAGATACCTCTGAATCTAATCAACTTCCGAAACTCCACCACAGAGTGAGGTTACATAACCGTTGGGCTAAATCATAATGCCGTTCTTTTGTTTAATTCAAAAAAAGGTTTAAAGTTGGATATCTGATGGCAGTATGAGATTGTTTTATGTTGATATTTGATCCATTTCCTTGGTTGTGAATGGAAAGTGTTATTAAATTTTGTGGGTGAATTACACATTACCTCATCTAAGTTGGCCATTTTCTAACTTTTACCTCCTTAGACTTAACACTCATGTGGTCCAAGGGGTTAAGGTGCAATTCTTACATTTAACCTTTAATCATAAGAAGTCAAAAGTTTGAGTACATTAGATAATCAAAATTGCTTATTAGTCAATATTAAATAATGGTTTAGTGTTCTCCTTGTCATTAACTATCAGATTTCTTGGCATTTTTAGATGATGAAAATAATGGATATATTTGTGGTTAAATAGATGCCTCGATATTTCTGAAAACCTGGATGTAACATTACTATGCGTGGTTCAATTTTTGTTGTAGAAATTAGAGGGAGTAGACTAGTTTGACTTGGGCACTGTATCCAAACTCATAGAGGCATGCCTAGTTGTAAGCCTACTATGCATGGTCAAATCTATTTTGCCTTGGAAATTGCACCGAGTATACCAGTTTTAGTTGGGCGCTGTATCCAAATCCACACATTGATATGCCTAAATGCAAGCTTTCTATGGTGCAATTTTGAAACTGTTCAGCTTATATAAGTGACAACTTAAAAAGAACGAACTATTAACACAAGAACTCATGCTCAGGTGAAGCATAATTAGCCTATTTATGTTTAAGTAGGTACCTTGACATTTTGAAAAGCTGGATGAAAAAGGCTTTAGTTAGATAAGAAATTGCTCTCTATGCCAAATTTAATGGGATGACTATATAGTGATATGCCATGATACTCTATACAGCATTAAGGCACATTTGTGTATAATTAAAATTTTAAGAATATTTTAGAACTTTATTATTATATTGTAAATTCTTGGGTGAATTGCACTTTGCCGGTCTGCCCCCTCATAGGCTCATTTTCACTTGTAGTATGGAAATAGAACATTACTCCCTTGGACTTTAGATTAACGTGCAAATGTTATTTTTTTCGTTAGAAAATGATGAAAAGATTGAAATGCCTTCAAATGCTGAGCATATCCCCCACTTTGGAACATGAATTTACTTTTTTGTTTTGGTGATCCATGTGTACGAATTCGTATTAGCGAGTACTATAACTTAAGATAAAAATATGTATGGATTCGTATTGGTGAGTACTATAATTTACGATAGAAATTGTTAAAGTAAAAAAGTGATATGAAAAGAATGAGAAGACTTAACAATTGTGTTAGCCCATTTCTCTATTTATAATAGTAATTATGGAATAATACAATAAACTCTAAACAATATGGGAAACCCTAATCAGTATTCGAAAGACATAATTACTCTTCTAATACTCCTCCTCAAGCTGGAATATATATGTTGTATACTCCTAGCTTGTTACAAATATATTTTATCTTTGAGCCTCCTAACGGTTTAGTGAATAAATTAGTTAACTGATCAACTGACTTTACATATTTAGTCTCAAATTGTTTCTGCAATACCTTTTCTCGAATAAAGTGGCAATCAACTTCAATGTGTTTTGTCCTCTTTTGGAAGACTGGGTTGGATGTATTATGAAGTGCTGCTTGATTATCGCATACCAAATTCATGGGTGAAGAGTGTTCGAATTCAAGTTCTTCTAATAAATGTTTCAACCCCGTTAACTCACAAGTGGTATGAGCCATGGCCCTGTATTCCGATTCTGCACTTGATCGCGTCACAATTGTTTGCTTTTTACTCTTCCAAGAAATGAGATTACCTCTAACAAACACACAATACCCTGTAGTAGACTTTCTATCTGAGAGAGATCCGACCCAATCTGCATCTGTATATCTCTTAATTAGAGTGCGACCGAAGTTCTAATACAACAAACCACATCTTGGACAACCTTTCAGATATCGAAGGATACGAATCACTGCATCCTAGTGATAAGTCGTGAGACGATCCAAGAACTGACTGATAACACTCACGGCAAAGGAAATATCTGGTCTAGTAACCGTCTAGTAGTTTAACTTCCCAACTAACCGTTTGTATTGCGCTGAATCTGTCAGTGGTACACTTTGATCTGCTAATAGTTTGCTATTTTGATCCATAGGTGAATCAATCGTTTTAGCTCCTAGCATTCCTGTTTCACTTAATAGATTAAGAACATATTTCCTCTGACACAGGTAAATACCTTGACTTAATCGAGCAACTTCAATCCCCTAGAAATACTTCAATTGACTCAAGTATTTGGTTTGAAACTTGCTATGCAAAAACGTTTTGAGTTCCTAAATACCTTGGTGGTCGTCCCCAGTAATCACGATGTCATCCACGTACACAATCAACAATATTCTCCCTACTTTACTGTGCCTATAGAATACAGAATGATTGACTCCACAACGACGAAGACCAAATTCAGTGATCACTTTACTGAATCTCTCAAACCATGTTCGAGGAGACTGCTTGAGGTCATAAATGGATTTCTTCAAGCGACATACCAAACCAGACTCCCCCTGAGTAACAAACCCAGGAGGTTGCTCCATGTACACTTCCTCAGTCAAATCGTCATTTAAGAACGCATTCTTGATATCAAGTTGATACAACGGCCAACGAAAGGTGGCTGCAAAGATATAAACAAACGAACAGAAGCGAGTTTGGCAACGGGAGAAAAAGTCTTAGAATGACAAAGACCATAAACGTGAGTGTAACCTTTGGCAACTAAACGAGCCTTGAGTCGATCAATGGTGCTATTCGGATGAACTTTGATTGTGTACACCCATTTACATCTAACTATTGTTTTGTCAGGCGGAAGCGAGACAAGATCCCAAGTATCATTCTGATGTAAAGCTAGCATTTCCTCTTTCATTGCGGTCGTTCAACCAGGGTGAGTGTCTCTGTGACAGACTTAGGAAGAGAAACAAATGATAGAGAAGTAACAAAAGAGGAATTTGAAGGAGAAAGGTGTGCATACAAGACAAAATTAGAAATATGATGCTGAGTACATGTGCGCTTACCCTTCCGAACAGCAATAGGTATGTCTAAGTCAAACACGGATGGATGAATTGGAGAAGAATATGAAGACACAGAGACGATGGGCTCGATGGCGGAAGCTACCTTCTGGCGGCGAGAGTATACCTACAAAGGTGGTGAACGACGACTAGGCGGTATAGGTTCTGGAGTGGAAGGAGATGGTGTTGGGTCGGGGAGGCTTGGTAAATGAAGGGTGATATCCGCATCGTCCTGAGGGGGTGGGGCAGCAAAGTAAGGGGTGGACTCAAAGAAGGTGACATCTGCACAAATGAAAGAGCGACGTAAAGAAGGACTATAACATTGATAACTCTTTTGTGTGCGAGAATATCCAAGGAAGACATATTTTATGGCATGAGGATCTAACTTATTCTTGTCGGGAGTCAACTGGTGGACGAAATAGACACATCCAAAGATATGAGGAGGCAAAACAAACTAGAGCGATCGGGGAAAAAAAATAGAATGAGGAATTTTGCCATTTAGGGTAGAAGATGAAATTCTATTGATCAAGAAGTAAGCTGTAAGAATTGCATATGCCCAGAAGTGTTTGGAAATATTCATCTCAAACATCAGAGTTCGAGCCACTTCTAGGAGATGTCGATTCTTATGCTCAACGACTCCGTTTTGTTGCGGTGTGTAAGGATAAGAAGACTGATGCAGTATACCAGTTTGTGACATGAAGGAAGTAAAGGGTTGAGAAAAATATTTTCGAGCATTATCACTACAAAGTATACGCACGAGCACATTTAAATTGAGTTTTAATTTCAGCCCAAAAGGCGGAGAAAATGGAGAACAATTCAGAAGTATCTTTCATTAAATAGAGCCATGTATCCTTGGAGAAGTCATTGACAAACATGAGAAAATAATGAAAGCCAAGTGTAGAGACAATCCGAGAAGGACCCCAAACGTTTGAATAAATTAAACTGAAAGAACTTGATGCTTGAATCTGAGCCGGGGAAGTAAATGAAATACGATGATATTTTTCTAACTGACAAGACTCACAATATAAGGAGGACAAATGATGTAAATTAGGAACAAGTGCCTTTAGATTGGCAAGATTGGGATGACCTAGGCGACAATGAATTTGGTGGGCAGATGTAACGGCAAGACAGGCAGTGGGCGGGATAACAGGTGTCTCGTCGTGATTGTTGAAGTAATGAAGGCCATTTTTCTCACGCCCTACACCAATCGTCTTCTGTGTTTTCAATTCTTGGATAATGACAGTATCAGGAAAGAAGGAAATAGAACAATGAAATTGTTGAGTAAGCTTACTAACTGATATAAAATTAAAAGCAAAAGAGAGAATATACAACACAGAGGATAAAGAAAAAGAGGGTGGAAGTTCCACAGTGCCAATACCACGAACAGGGACGGTGGAACCATAAGCAACAGTAACAGGGGACGATGAGGGAGATGACTGATTATGCGTAAATAGAGAAGAGGTACTTGACATGTGATCGGTGGCAGCGGAGTCTATGATCCAAGGTATAGAAGTGGAAGGATGAAAAGAAAGACGTGCAGTAGGGTTACCTCGTTGAGCTAGCGAAGTAATGGGGGTAGATGTCTGTTTGGACGCCTTAAACTGGTGGAACTGAACATACTCATCATCAGAAATTGCCTTGGGAATTGAAGAGTTGGATGCTGAAACGGGAGCAACTTGATTAGAAGTTGCCACATGAACATATTTAGGAGAATGACCAACTCTGTACCAACAAGTATCTTGGGTATGGTTTTCCTTACCACAAAATGAGCACTGACGATGTTGACTGCGATAATGGTCACCTCGGCCACTTTGAAATTCATTACTACGACTTCCTTGGTCACCTGGTTTCCCTTGATCGGTAACAACTTGTACAACTTTGGGTCATTATAAGTAATTGATCTCATTCAACTTGGGGTTGTTAACTGTTGGGGGGTAGCTGTCGACATTAGTTCCTGCCAATACAACAACAAATACAAAGGAAACAAACCAACAACATAAACAATTGTAGGGCTTAAACGAAGAACATTATAAGCGGAACAATACTCACAACAATACTCACGAACATCTGGGACATTAGATCTGGTTCAGAATACTTTCGTAAATCTAGACAATTGAACGAACAATACTCGTGAACAATACTTTCTCAGATTTGGTCTAGAATACTCTCAAATCTGGACAATCTGAACAACACTAACGAACAAACCCCTCGTGTGACTATCGGATCCAGATAGAGGCAACAACAACGAAGGCCATGAGTCTCGATTCCGGCCAATCGATGGCCGACAAGGTGCCGGTGATGGTCTGCGAAGGTTGGCGACGTCAGAGAAGACGGCGGCAACGTGGACGACGTCAATGGTGGATAGCGACGATGTGGGCGACGTTGATGGTGGACAAAGAGTAGAGGATCTGGTTCGTGATGATGGTAGGGCTTTGTTTTGGGGACGACGATGGGTGATGGAGGCTCGGAATGGCCTAGGCGACGGCGGTGAGGCTCGGTATGGCCTGAACGACGGCGGATCTGAGTGTTTGGTAGGCGGCGGCGGCGGCGAGGGTTTGTGAGTTGCTAGGGTTTCAGATTTATTTATCTATTTTTTTCCTTACGAACAATAGGGAAGGGAAAAAGAAAAAAAAAAAAAGGGCAGTTTGAACAAATCTATAGAATTAATCTTTCATAACCTGCTCTTGATACCATGTTAAAGTAAAAAAGTGATATGAAAAGAATAAGAAGACTTAACAATTGTGTTAGCCTCTCTCTCTATTTATAATAGTAATTAAGAAACAATACAAGAAATTCTAAATAATATGGGAAACCTTAATCAGTACTGGAAAGACATAATTACCTTTTTAATAGAAATATTAAAATTTGACCACCAAATCGTTCACCCCCGTTCAGAAAAAGTGCTTGTTTCACATAAAAATTCAAATTTTTAAAACACTTAATTGATCTCACTTTTATCCGTTCCTTATTATCTAAATATGTTTTTTTTTTTCAAAGTTTTAAGGGGCGTAGAATCCAATTATTGGGATCAATTTTGACATTTAGGTCTGCAGTAAAAAATTTAGATATTGGAGTCTTTAAAAGACATTGTTTTTGATACAGACCTTGCATGTTGGAATTGATCCTAAATTCGGATTCTGCACCTCTAAAACCTAAGAAAACGTAGTTAGATTATTAAAAACAAATAAAAATGATATTAATTTAGTGTTATAAAAATCTATTTTTTATGTGAAATAAGCATTGTCTTAAAGGGGGTGAGTGATTTGGTGGTCAAGTCATAATATTTTCTTGAAATTCTAAATTTAAGAAGTATTCTTTGATACAAATCCTTCTATATATAGATTATCCAAATATAGTTCTTTTTCCTAGGCTTGCCATGCGCAAGCGAAAGAGGTAGGGGTTGCACCTAGCGAGGCACCACAATTGGGACTACGTGTGCCTTTATAACATAGATGGGAAGGGTTAAAAAAAGAAAAAAATCAGGTAGTTGTGGAAGGCTTTGTGAGTTGTCCACATCATGTTTCACATGACAGGTGCTCCTTGTAAAGTATGAATTTCTTAATTTACTTAAAACATAATCCTTTTTGTATGGGTCAATGATTGCTGGATTTCGATAGTCGACCAAGATTTGAGCTGAACATTAATGCAACATTGATTTCTCTTATTCCTAAGAAGGGTGGTGGGGGTGGAACTTAAAGAGGTAGTTTGGTGGGGTGAATGTCCAAGTTTCTTTATAAAATGCTTTCTATTTGGCTTAAGAAGGTGATGATAATCTTATCTTTGACGACGAACAACTTTCGGAAAAAAATGCGGAAGAGAGGAGGATGAGTTTGAAGAGAATGAAGAGGATCAAAATGCATTTGCGGTTGGGTGGATTGGTGCATTTTCTAAGGTGTAGTTTTCGAAGGTGAGTGGTTTTTTGGCTGGTTTCTTTCCTTATTTGAGGTGCTTTGAGGAAGGGGTGGCCTTCACTTCCCATGTCTTCTCCTCATTGTTATAAAAGGGTTTAGTGTTCTACTGGTAAGGGTGGTGGATTTGAGCTTGCTTTCAGGTTTCTTGGCATGGGCAATCATGAACAGTCCATGGTAAGAGTTTCACACCTCCTTTGTATCGGTGATGCTTTACTTTTTTTGTTTGCCCTGAGAGATTTAGGTGAGAGTCTTATGGTATATGCTCTTGTGCTTTTAAGCTATTTCTGGTCTACATGTTAGTTTTGCCAAATCTAGCATTTCGACTGTCGAAGGGGTTGCAAATGTTGGTGCTTTATGCTATTTGGTAGGATGGAAAAGTGGGAGGAAGGAAAGAGATGGATTGAAAATGAGAAAGGATATTGATTTTTGTTAGAATTACAGGTTAAATTTATGAGGCTTCACATCAACGCTGAGTTTTGGAAGCCTTGTTTGTTTGTCCTCGATTGTTTATCTTCTCTCTTTTGTCTTCTGATGTTTGTTTTATCGCAACATGTGCAAGACGGGGTTGCACGCGAGTGTAGGTGTTAAAATCCCACATAGAAATCGTGATGTTTCCCAAAGTAGTCTAGATATGAAAGGAGTTACTCCACCTAATGCCATATGGTTTTACTTTGAAACCTCCTAACATGGTATCTGAGCGAGTTTGGGAAGTTTCGTTTGTTTGTTCCCAATTGTTTGTCTTCTCTGTTTTTTTTTATTTTATTTTATTTTATTTGATGTCTATCTCCGCCCTTCATATTTTTCCTTTGATGTGGGATTGAATTCTAATATCCTCTCGTGTTCTATCCTTTAAATGTTCCCTTTGTACCAAACAAGTGTAATTAGTGAAAATTACACGAGAGATATTTGGGATATAATTTTTTGCTTTCAGGGGGTCCTCCAATGTGTGCTGCACTGTGCAAAGATATTTTTTGTGCCAGGGTGGTTAGATTGAGTGGTGTGCTTGGGGGGTTATGGGGTGTGATTCTGCCGGCGCTTTTCTAGTTTGTTTAGAGGTAGTGGAACCAATGTATTATTGAGGGTGTTTCTTCTACCCTTACCCCTTTTTGGTGTAGTTGTTGTATATGTTAGGTTTTTGGTTGAAGGGTTTGGTTTCGGGGAGGGAGGTTTGAGTTCCTTGACTTTTTAAGGGAACTTAAGCTTCATAGCTTTGTACATGGTTGATGCCCCTCGTGTCCTTTTTATAAATCTTGTGCTTACCTCGCGGGGAAAAAAAAAAAAAAGAAACATTGGAAATCACAGTTTGTCCTGCTTGTAATTGGTTGAATCTGCACATGGTACGTGCCAACTGGGGAATGCATGGGTATGATACTGTTTATAGAGCTGCTGTTATGTTTATATACGGTTTTGCAAGGGTGTTTCCTTTCAACTAGTTGATCTGCCATCCTTAAACGCAATCTTTGTATTATGTGTTCAGTTGAATCCTAAATATCATTGTTTTTCTTTGGGAAAAATATTATTTATTATAACGAAGTACCTTTACACTTGTTTGGTTGGCAGGGGGACAAAGATGTGGCTGTTGCTTTCTATCCAGATTATGTTGTATATCGTGATATATATTGTACAGACAGTGTGTTTCGTTTTTCAAGCGGTTGCGTTGAAGGAAAGGGTTCAACTACCTGTGGGGACCCAGCAACTTTTAACATTCAGTGGAGAGTCGATGATATCATTGATATTGAATCTCAGTGGTGGGGAAAGGTAAGTGATATAATACTCTGATCTTTTATGTTGCGTGCTAATAATTCACAAGTTCTTCAATGATTTATTTACAGTTTGAGTTGGCCATGGTGAAGATCCGTGTAATTTCTGGAGATGCACCACATACTGAAGATGTATTTGGCTCCTCAGGTTAGTGCATGCCAAAATATAGTTCTTTCACTTGATTTTTTTCTTTTTCCCGCATCTGCTGGAACATTTTTTATTTAATGTTTATGGTGCTGCATTGGTAAGACAAGCCTGTTAGCCTTGTGAAACGGGATACTCCTATCTATCTATCTATAAATATATATTTGCCCAAGTAGGATTGTAAAGAAGGATGCAAGTAGTGTCAGGCCATGTACAAAATTTAGAATCTCTTTGACTCGTCTGGGAAGTCGAGGACTTGGATGTTTCCGAAGGGTAGCAGCCTTTGAAACTCAAAAAGCGCACATACAACAAGGATGGCTAAAAAGAAATTCTCGTAGATGCGATGAATCATTTTTTTTCCGAATGTGCCAGAACTAGGGGACCGTTATTCAATTCTTGCAAATGCATCTGCTTGGGCATCCCCCAGTCTCCAGAAACTTGGCAAAGTTGCTGGAGATGAGCAACAAATTCCTTCTATCATGTGCGCACGCATTTGTTTGAGTCTTAAAGAGGTGGAAGCTCCAACTGTTTTGGAGGCCGAAGGTCCGTTGGAGATTGTTAAGGTTGAGGATAGCATTTCAAGGTACAGATTATTTGGAGAAAGTTACTTGAGTATGCTCCTCCTTGCACCAAATGTCTCGCCATGGAAACACTGCCGCTGTTAGGTCGAGTAGCTTGGCATCAAAGGTCATGATCAAGAAACGTCTGTCTATTGCCCGTCAACCCAACCTATCCATCTTGTAGTACTACTCGAATGCCCTGAAGAGTCCTAAGCAAATAGATGAAGTTAAGAATCCCCAATTCATCAGGTCTCTACGGAAAAGTGGGACCCATGTGGATGTACTACCGAGAGTCATGAAGAAATCTGCAACAAAGGCAGAACTGCTATTGTTGACCAAAAAGAGTTGTGGGAATTCGTCTGCAATACTTGATTACTGGGCCAAACATCGAAGTAGAAACTGATCCTCTTGCGCTCACCTTTATTAAATCTGATAAAATCCCAGCAGGTACTGGCAATCCTCACAATGCACTTTGACACACTACACAATATGAACATCCAATTCTAGGGTTGACCAACTACCTCATTTGATGCCGAGTCAGGCAATGGTTATTGCACTAGATAAAAATTTATGATGAACTCGATGGGCTTGTTTGTTTTTGTTTTCGAAAAGAATTCTTGAAAATTTTAAGAGAAGTTTGTGAAAATTGTGAAATGTTGTTTGGTTCAATTTTTTTAAAAAATATGAAAAAGGAAATATTTATTAATAATGGGTTGAAATTAGAATGTAGAAGTGATGTTATTGATTGAAATATGATGGTGAAAAAGAGAGATAATGATGATGTTTGTTTGGTAAATGTGTGATAGAGAAAGTGTGTAGAGATTTAGAAAATAAAGATATATAGGGCATCGTCTGGAAGCAACGCGTTGTGTCTTCACCCTGATACGGTGTGAAATAGGCACGAGCTTCCATATTATGGTGGATGGGTGTGGATGAAGAAGTTAGTCCTTCACATCTTTGTGCAACTCAATTTGGGGAGCTTTTGCACTTACTACATTAATCGCCATCCCTGTTTTAACTATCTTTAAAACCAACATTCTTTCTCCTATTCTCCTAATATCTATGCATTTTCCTTTAAATCTATCTACCATAATCCCCACAACATTCCTGTGTTTCTCCTTCTTGTATGCCGCAACTTACACCCCATACTACCAATTTTCCTAGACTTTTCGCCCACCCACTTTGTTTCTTGCAAACACAAAAAATTAATCGATCGTCTACTCATCATGTCCAACGATTTTCTTGGCTTTCCTAAAAGTGTTCGTTTCATATGAGATAGGACCATGTTGGTTATGGATTTGGAGAGATCTTGGGTTAACTAGGCTATTCAATAACATTGAAAAATAAGAGAATGTCACATGAGTGGAGAAGTATTTTAGTGCTTGTGGAGAAGTATTTTAGTGCCTATTTACAAAATTAAAGGAAATGTTCAACGTTTTACAAAGTATCATGGCATAAACTTATTAGTCGTACTATGAAAATTGGGAGAGAGTTATAGCATATAGATTAAAACATAAGATGAGCATATATAAGAGGAAAAAATGGATTTATGCCCATTTGTTCAACCACTGAAGCCATATTTTACTTTGGTGATGGATGGAGAAATATAGGGAAATGAAGAAAGATTTAAATATAGTTTTTGTGAACTTGGAAAAAACTTATGATCGGGTGTCCAAAGAAGTGTTGTGGTGGATTCTAGAAAAGAAGTATCCATTGATTATAGTACATACAAAAGTATAGTTACTTGTGTTTGAACTGCTAGAGAACCGTAGGAGATGATAGTTGTGCCGTTCCAATTAATATAGGTTTGCGTCAAGGATCATCTCAATACCGAAGTCATTGCTGTCAGATAGTCATATCCTTGTTTTTTTAGTAATGGATTAACTCGCAAAACATATTCAAGAGGGGTTATTGTAGATGACGTAGCACTACTTGATATAATTAGAACACATGATTCTTGCAAATTTAAGCACAACAGTTGTGTAGATCTTTAAGCTTATACAACACATACTTGCACTTATCTTCTTCTGAATATTTGTATATTCAAAACAAAACAATCTTCAGTTTTCAATACCTTACAGAAATTTTAGGACAGATGATTCCTATCTAATTTAGGTGAACTATCTAATACATATCTTTTTATTTTGAAAACCTCAACGGTGCAAGGAACTTTATTAAATAATGAAAAGAATAAACAATTTAGAGGGGGCAAGGCCTGACCTCTAAAATAAAGCAACTAACAACTTATAAAAAATGAATACAAGTAACAGAATGAATGGATATCAAGAATTAAGACAAAAAGAGAGTTAAGAACTTCCCTTTACTTTCCGAATGTTAGGGAAGTGAAACCTATCCAGTCTTAGACTTTCTTAGACTTCCACGAACAGATGTTGGACATTATGATTTAGACCAAAAAATCCGATTATCACCAACAAAGAAAGAGGAAGAGGAACCTGTCAACAAACAGGTCGTGCGCGTGCCCCATTGACGTTGTGGTCTGTGACATCTCCATGATTCCAGTTGCTGCCCAACACTATCCTAGCTATCGTCGCCTCCAATGGTTGCATTACTTGTGTTTTTTGTTGCGCTTTTAAGAACGCAGACCTCATATGGACTTTTTACCAATGATCATCCTTATGGTTGCAAGTGCCATCATCACGTATGTTAGCCATCTAGCCTTGATATGACAAGGCTTTCAATAACAACTGATGCAAAGAATAGCAAGCAAAATGCTAGGTACTGATCTAGCAGACAATAGAAATTTTCAATCCATAAGATCAAAGGGAAATTCCAAAAGTGTATTAAAAATGAATAATTGAATCAAACTTGATTTGTCCAAGAGGACTATAATAACTATTTATTGGCAATAAACCTAGCCCTAGTAACCCTAGGCTTAGAGAACAAGGAAAATATAATAGGAAATTAACAATACAAGTACCTATAAAAAAAAGGGAAGTTATTCCAAAAATAATTCTTGAAATTAATTTTTTGGAAGGACTTAAAGCACTAAATTTTTTCAAAATACTTGGTTTGGCATGGGAAACTTCAATATCTCCAGATAAACTCAAGTGCTTTTTTTTTTTTTTTTTTTTTGTTTTTCTTTTTGAAATGGGGGAGGCTGCTGTGGGACATTAACCCAGGACAAGTTACGATCGGTTGATTGTTTTTATATATATTTTTCTCTTAATAGATTTATGTTTTATTTATTTGATTTAAAAGGATTTAGTAAGTAATTAGTCTAATTAGAGTCCTATTATGATACTATAATAGGTAAAATTATTTTTGAAATGCTTTTCCCTAGTTATTAAAACTAGGGGTAATAGTTTCTTAATTTTGTTTTCCTTGGTGTGAAAGACTAGGGTCAGTAACGCTTTATTGGCTATAAATAGTTATCATAGGCTTCTTGGTCTGCTTAACTTTGATTCTGTTAATCATTCTTAAAGTTTTGGTTTTTTTTCCTATGATTCAACATTTCTATCGTGTCTGCTAGGAGTGTATCTGTCCTTGATAACCATGGGATCTGTCGACCATCATTGTTTACCGGGTTCATGGTTCGCCCATCCTTTCCACTCTTTAGGTTCAAGCTGCTTTTTGATCCCTTTAATACATGAGCTCCTGTTTTTCATTTTCATATCAATATTAAATAGAGAACGACATATTATCGAGCAGTCAAAAATTCCTATACCCTGAACTGTTGCAGAATTTTGGTGTATTTTTTGACAGTTTTATATGTCTATTAGTCTATCTGGTGTTACAGAAAGTATGTTAACTTCTCTTTTTATTATTTATTTATTTTTCTCGAAAAGATGTTGAAGGTATCAATCGGTGTTCTTTATATGGTTTAAATTCTGTTTGGATGTGTACTTCGTTGCTGTTCTCTGTGTGTTGTAAGTCTCCATTTGTCCCTGTACACTTCTGTTGTCATGCATCTGATGTAGTTGATTTGATTTGTATAACGAGTGCGCATTTTTACCTTGTTCCGCATAAACTTTAGGCATTGAAGAGTTGAAGTTTGCCGTTTGTGACTCTGATTGGTACGATAAACTGGAAGCAGTTATGTCTTTGGATGTGAAATACAAGGCCATATGGAACGTTAGACTCGAGTGAGTTCTTTCATTGTTTTATTTAGTCTTATTATTTTTATTCCTTGCTGGTCGTCATATAAATTACGGTTGCCGGTCGCTTTGGTATTTTCATTTTTATTACTCTTCCTTGCTGGTCTTTATGGTTGCCGGTGTCACATAAATTATGGTTGCTTGTGATTTCTATAGAAACTCTCTCATTTTCTTTCCATCGATCTTCGCTCTCTAGAAATTTCTATTTTTTTATGAGTTCTTTGTAGACTTTGACTGTTCTTGCTCTGCCATATTCTTCTCCTCCAACTCTCCCTCAAACTTTTTATTTCTCTCTAGACAATATTATCTGTCTAGTTATTTTTCTCCCTTTTTACAGATGCACCTGTCTTATTGGGTGTGTAATTAGTATCCATCTCCAATTCGCTTAAACCTTCAATTAGGTTGCTTGAAAAATTCACCTGGATTTAATTAGGAGGATTGGCACGGATCATGCTATAATGATCCATATTGCCACCTCTGTTTTCCTAACTATTGTGCATACTTTGCTGTGGATTCTCTGCTGAGGCTGTTATTCTATCGAAACAAGGGAACATAAAGAAATAGTAAAAGGAACGCCACAATAGTTACTCTCTCCCTCCTCCTTTCTCATGCTGCTAGAATATGGTGTTGGTCGTTTCAAAAATCTAATTTAAAAGAAATCTTTGAGAATTTAAAAGCATCTAGCAAGTAGGGACATTTCTCAGTCCTTGTGTCTGACACACCAATGCTTAAAGATACTCCTCTGACACTTGGTGGACGCTCGTTGACCGTATTACAATATGTTGAACATCTTGACGGTGTCAATGACATGTTGTTGGATAAAATGTAAACCAATATTAGCAACATTGTCTCTCAACTATTAGAAAGTGAAAAAAATTAATATAACAATAGTTAATACTCCTGTCCGAAAATAATTGTTCAACATTTGTTTTTAGGATGTGCCATAGTAATTGTCTACTTAATTTTTCGGGTGGTTCAATATAGACATTTTTACTAAATATACACCCCATCGAATATTGATTTTCAAATTACTTTTATACCCTCAATTATAAGAAGATATTTTTTTTTCGTTTCCTTTCTTTCTTGATTCTTCTCTTTCATTTTACTTTTCATCTACAACTATCAAATGCCACTAGCGCCCCCCCTCCCCCCCCCCGCCCCCCCAAAAAAAAAAAAAAAAAAAACCTCCCTTCGCATACCCAACACTCACTTCCCCACCCCCACCTTTGCCGATCCAACCTGTCTCTTATCTCAAACCCAATGGCAACCTTCTCTCTCCCCTGAACCCATGGCAACCTCCTCTCTCCCCAATACCCATGTGATGATGGAAGCCAATTGAGAAAAAAACAAATAAAAGAAAATATAGATTTTCTGAATAATTCAATAATCAAATTCTCCCATCCAATAAAAAAAAGTCGCATTATATAGGCTTAATTCTAAAATGGAAATAATAAGCATAACGGCTACTTGACAGTGATAATTTAAAAATAAAAATGATGAACATAGCTAGAACTTATAAACTCTATCTCCGCACTTGACATAAGTTCAAATACTGGTACATTTCCAAGTGTCAGTGTCTACAAGTGTGGTAATGATACATCTCATAACGTTAAGATGAGCATTTCTGGATTCATCCCCAAGTGCTTATCCCTCTTTCGATGGTTCTAATGTTCTACTATTTGGTTAATTTTTTTCTCATCTACGGGTTCTCCTTCTTCAACACCTATGGCCAAAGTTCGATGTGGACAACACGAATCGAAGTGACCTACACCATGAAAATTGTGAGTTTGTGACACTACATGGACGAGAGATCCCTGGCCTTAGTTGCACTAGGTTTTTGGTAGACACTTTGGCTAGGATTAAAGCTTATCCTAGAGGTTCTTGGTGGGGCGTGACTTGGGTTGTAACTACTCTTGGGTGCTTAAGAGACAGGTTGTGATTGATTGCCCCTTTGTGAGTTTTCAAAAGGTATAGATCTAGACTGATATGATCCTACTGTTTGGGAAATTAGTCTCTTCTAATTGGGGCCACATTTAGAGGCTTGTGGTATGCCTTTTCTAATGACTCTGGTGAATGGAGAGAGACTTCCCTCTGAATATCGGGCCATAAGCCATTAATAAATTTGGCCACTCGAACCCACGACATAGCATCAATATACATCTCAACATCAATTCCTCAAACCGAGCTACATAATTAGATACACTAGAAGATAATTGTTTAAGGTTAAGCCATTGGTTCATTAATTGTTGCATATAGCATGTCAGAAGGTACTTTTCTTTCAATCAACGTTTCATATTTGCCTAGCAAGTAATAGGCGACTCTCCAATTCGCTCTACGTTTCTTTGAATCCCTTGCCAATACCTCTTGGCAAACCCAATAAGTTTCATCTTGGCAATTCTAACCCTATGGTTGTGTGACATCTCATACCACTCAAAATAATCTTCCAAATCATTTAAACAATCTAGGAAAATGTTAAGGTTTAGAGTGCCATAATAACAAGAAACATCAACTTTCACCTTTCTAGTGGTATCTTCATTTTCGCAGCGGGTTTGATGGGGTGGGTTCTCATATGTCTAGGATAGGCATGCATCTCTTCCTCAAGTGAGTATACTCCATCTAAAAATTCAAGCAGGCCATTGAACGGAGATTTAGGGGCTATAAGGTGACGATTGTCTAGCGAAATTCTCCTGTCAAAGTCCCTGGGTCTACCCTCCCTTTCGTTTGTTTTGCACTCAAGGTGAATATGGGAGAGTACTAAGGTAAGCGACGAATTCGAATGTGGAACTCTCGGAGCGGTGAGTATTGAATTGTGAACTGGTGGATGTCCATTGTGATGAGAGAAACTAGACTCCACTCTATTTTTCCTACCGGTTGTTTTTCAATATGCCTAGCCTTATGGTTTAGGTGTTGTTCAACTTGTTGTGTGACTTGTTGGGTGATCAGGCTACCTAACTCAATGCTGATTTTCTTTTGAATTTCCGTTTGGTTTACCTCCTTGTATCTTTGAACATGTCTGTTTTGTTCATCAGTTGGCTCCTGGTAAGGACATGTTAGATCGTCGTGCCTCAAAATGTGTTTGCCTCGGTTATTCTCACAGACAAAAGAGTTATTGTTGTTATAGTCCATCTTCACATTGCTGATTTGTGTGTGCAAATGTGACAGTCTTTGAGTTCACCCCTTACGTTTTTGAGCTCCACTCTCGTTTACACTTCCTTTGCCGATTTTTCCAACCCCTACTCTATCATCGTCCACTCAAAAACCTGTCCCGCCTAGTTTTTCTATACTTTCTTTGCAGGTATACTCTCTTTGCTCGAAGGTTGCTTTTGCCGCTGCGCCCATGGTTCTTGTGTCCTCAGATTCTTCTCCAGTTCATTTATCCACTTCTAATTTGGATGTGCCCATTGTTGTCCAAAATGGTAAGAGCTCATGTACTGACCATCCTATATTTCACTTTGTCTCGTATGCATATTTTTATCTCCTTCATACTCTTCCTTTGTTGATTCTTTGTCCTCTGTCTCTTTTACTAACTTTGTTTCAAAGGCGCTCTCTCATCTAAAGAGGAAATGCTAGCCTTAAATCAAAATGGTACTTGGGATCTCGTCTCGCTTCCACCTGACAAAATTGTAGTTGGATGTACATGGATGTACACATTCAAAGTTCATCCGGATGATACCATTGATCAACTCAAGGCTTGCTTAGTTACTACAGGTTAGACTCAAGTAAACGATCTTGATTACTCTGATACTTTTTCTCTCGTTGCAAAGCTCACCTCTATTTGTTTGTTCATCTCTCTTGCTGCCACCGTTCGTTGACCATTACATTAGGTCGACACCAAAGAATGCCTTCTTGAATGACAATCTCACTGAGGAAGTATACATGGTGCAACCTCCTGGGTTTGTTGCTCAGGGGGAGTCTGGTTTAGTTTGTTGATTAAAAAAATCTATTTATGACCTCAAGCATGGTTTGGGAGATCAATGACGTGGTCACCGAGTTTGGTCTTTTGTATTGTAGAGTCGATAATTCAGTGTTCTACTAGCATAGTACAAAATAGAGAATATTGTTGATTGTATATGTGGATGACATCGTGACTACTAGAGATGACCACAGTAGTATTTAGGAACTCAAAAAGTTTTTGCATAGTAAGTTTCAAATGAAAGATTTTCATACTCAAGAATGCATAGCACTCTTGGGTATTGTAGTTGTTTGATTGAGTCAAGGCATTTGTCTTTCTCAGATGAAATATGTCCTTCATCAGTTGAGCGAAACAAGAATGCTAGGAGCTAACCGATTGACTTACCTATGGATCCTAACACAAAACTCTTGGCATATCATGGAATACCACTGACAGATCTAGTGTAATGCAAACAGTTAGTTAGGAAGTTAAACTAAGGTTTTTTTTAGTCTGTTTTGTTTACTAATAATGAAAACAGAATAAGGCTTTCCAAGTTGTCTGGTTTACAAGTTCCTAAACCTTCAAGCCAACCCCGTCTGATGGCCCCTTAAAGCCCGCCGCTGTTATGAGATCATATATCTCCTTTGATATTAGTGTTATTATTCAGTTCATGGATTATCCCACAACTTGTCTCTAGGATGCAGTGACTCGTATCCTTAGATATATGAAGGGTGCTTCTGGTTGTGGTTTGTTATGTCTGAACTTCAATCACACTCAAATAAAGGGATATACAAATGCAGGCTGAGTCGGATTATCTTCGGATGGGAAGTCTACTATAGGGTATTGTGTGTTTGTTGGAAGTAATCTTGTCTCTTGAAAGAGCAAAAGGCAGATGGTAGTGGCCCAATCAAGTGCAGAATGGGAATACAGGGCGATAACCCATACTACTTGTGAGCTAATTTGGTTGAAACATTTGTTGGAAGAACTTGGATTTGAATGCTCTTCACCGATAGACCTAGTATGTGATAATCAAGTAACACTTCACATTGCATCCAACCCAGTCTTTGATGAGAGAACAGAACACATTGAAGTTGATTGTCAATTTCATCGGAATTTTTTTTTTTTTTTTTTTTGCAAAAGTTGATTGTGACTGAACATGTAAATTCAGTTTATCAGTTGATTTATTTGCTAAACCATTAGAAGGCTCAAGGATAAAGTACATTTGTGATAAGGTACAAGCATACAAAATGTATGCTTCTCCTTAAGGGGGAGTGTTAAAGGATATTTATGTTGTTTAGGGTTTTTTTCTCTTTTTTTTTTTGTTTTGTTTCTGTATTGTTTCTTAATTTCTATTATAAATGGAGGGAGACACAATTGTTACGCCGAATCATTCTTCTTTTGTTATTCCCTCAGCTTTAACATTATTTTCCTACATTTGTAGGAGACATACACATATTTTTCCCGTGCTCTATTCAATTAAAAATTCAACAAAGCAAATAGCAAATGTGTGGGTACCACATGTTCACCAAATACACTACACGCATATGGCTAAAAGTAAACAAAAGCAAACAACATATGTTTCATAATAAAATACAAAACTGACAAACCCTAGAAAATTTGGGCACATTAAAGACGACATATTCAAGAACTAAACAACATTGATAAACCCTAGAAAAATTGAACTTTTGAGTTTTAACTGTACACAATCGAACATAGATTTTGATAATACAAATACCATTACTCATCAAGTATTAAATGTTCGTGCAAGTTGAGCTCAGAAAACTAACATGCAAGTAAAAAAATCCAGATCAAAACCCTAGAAATTGAGAAAACTAATCTCAACTTTGGATCTTCGCAATCCTCAGTGTTCTAAGCTTCCCACCACTAGGAACTCATATCCAACAGTTTAATTTAACTCAAAATCATATTTCAAGCTCAACGGTTTAGTTGAAATCATATTTCGAGCTCCATTCTTTGCAATGAGAAGAGCTGAAGACTGAGTTTTTGAGAGAAAAATGAGAGAGAGTTTGGATCGTATGAATGAATTGCCTACTAACAAACTCAACTATATATTATGGCTGATATTTTGGGTCATTTTGCATATAAACTTTACAGAACATTATGTGCCATTTTCTAGAGAGTAGAAGTGGGTATGTGCATTTCTGAATTAGAGGGGGATAAAATGATACCACTTCAAAGTAGAAGACCCTAAAAGATAATTAATCCCGGTTATTGACATTAATTTGTACTAAAGAACTTGAAAAATGATTTGTTTGAGTTGTAACTAATAGTGAGATCAAAATTCAAAAAAGTTTAGTCATATAGATTTTTAAAATATTTAGATATCTTTGCTCGTAGGGATTTTAAATTTTAACTAAGGCACTGCTTCGTAATGTTTTTTCTCTTATATTTTATATTGAAAAATGTTAATCGAACGAAAGAAATAATTACTTTAAAGCAAAAGAAAAAATTAAAAGTGTTTTTGATAACATAGAGATGATATTTTAGTGTTATTCATGCAAAAAATTTCTTTATCTAAAAGAATTTCATAGTTGGTTGAGAAAATTTGGGTGGGGATGTCCTAATCCATCTCTCTTTTAAAATGTAAATTCAAAAAACCGAAAGTAACTTTTGTGTTTCTTTTAAGTACTTAATATTATTTTTTTACTTTCTTAATTTTTAAAGTGTTTTTTTAATTACAAAAACAACTATGCTTTGAGACTTAATTTCTTTTCTACTTGTAAGCAACAAAGTACTTGAAGAAAATGTGTTGCCAAACGGTGTCTAAGTTATGTTTTTAACGTTGTTATTATTTTTGCTAATTAAGCAAGAGATTTCAAGAAAAATGTAACTCATTGGCTACATGAATCCGTTTACGCCATAAAGAACGATCAAGGACCATCCTCTCAGTCAGGTTCAATGTCATCAAATCATTTCTAATAGTGTCTTCCCAAGTCTTCTTTGGCCTACCTCTTCCCTTAGTAACACCTCGCACTTGAACTAAATCACATTGTCACACTGGTGTTTTTATGGGTCTTCTATGCACATGTCCAAACCACCATAAACGATTTCTCTCATCTTCTCTTCTCTGGGTGCTATTCCTTAATTCTCTCTAATAGTTTCATTCTTAATTTTATCCATTTTCGTCTTCCCATTCATCCACTGTAATCTCCTCATTTCTGTTACACTAATTTTCTAGACATGTTTTTTAGTTTTAACTTCCTAACATTCTGAACCATTCATAAGCGCTGGTTTTATTGCAGTTTTGTAGAATTTTCCTTTGAGTTTCCATGGCATCCTACGATCGCATATCACCCCAACTGCACTTCTCCACTTCAACCATCCTACCTTGACTCTATGAGTAATATTCTCCTCGATTTCGCCATTACTCTGAATCATTGAATCTAACTATCTAAAATGATCCACATTTGAAACCTCCTCATCGCCAATTTTGACCGCACCATCATCTCTTCGGACATTACTAAAATTGCAATGCATGTATTCGGTTTTGCTTCTGCTAACCTTCAAGCCTTTAGATTCTAAGGCTTCTCTTCATCTTTCTAACTTAGTATTAAGACCCGTTCTTTTTCATCAATTAGTACTATGTCATTCGCAAATAACATACTCCAAGATACTTCATCTTGGATATGTGTTGGAATATTCAATATTGGTAGTATTTGTATATATGGAAAGTCAAATATATAGATTAGGAAAATAGTTAATTGTAATTAGTTATTTACCTTTTTTAGTTCTTAAGTTTTCCTATATGTAGTCTCATATTGTATGATTAATGTAAAATACAATTGATTAATTCATTTCAAGTTGGTATCAGAGCTAAAACCCAAAAAAACTCTAGCCTCTGCTCAGCCGCCGGCCCTTTACAAGTTTTCAAAGTTCGCCGCCGGCCATTGTAGTCGTCGACGACGTTCGCCGGCATCCAACAACAGCCGACGAAGGTTCGCCAGCGTCTCTTACAGCCAGGCGACGAACGAAAGCTCCCCTATAGCCGACGACGAGCCCTCATTACAACTGACGAAGCCTCGCCGGTCCTCTATAGTCCCCGACGAACACTCTCCGACCTTCTACAACCGACAACGAAGCCTCGTCAGTCCTCTATTTGCCGCCGACAGTCTCGCCGGAGCCCTAGCAGCCGACGAACGAACCCTTGGGAGATCTGTACGAAACAGATCTTGCGATTTCAACTCGATTGCAGCCACTGACGAACACTCGTGGCCACTGACGAACACTCGTGGCCACCGACGAACACTCGCCGCCCTAGCCACCGCCACCGCTACCAGATTTGCTTGAAATCGACGAAAACGAGTCAACTCAATGATTCTCAGTGAGTCAACTCAGACGATTCTCAGTGAGTCAACTCAGCATCCAGCAGCTTGGTTTCACGAGATTTACTCGTTGAAGGCCAACCCGACGATTCTTAATTTCTGACGGTATTTCCCCTTGCCTTCACCATGTCCGACGTTACCTCGGAATCCATCCCAAGGTCCAGCCAACTTACCGAACCAAAGCATCTCCCTTCCGAATCCCACTCCATCCAAATCACCTCTGTTCGTCTGAATGGAACCAATTTCTTGCGTTGGTCTCAATCGGTGCGAATGTATATCCGTGGACGAGGACGGATGGGATATCTAACTGGTGATGCAAAGGAGCCCTCCATCAAAGATCCGTCGCATACGACTTGGGATGCTGAAAACTCCATGGTGATGACATGGCTCGTAAACTCTATGGATGAGGAAATCAGCTCCAACTACATGTGCTACCCTACGGCGAAAGAACCTTGGGACAATGTAAATCAGATGTATTCTGATCTGAGAAACCAATCTCAAAAATATGAGTTGACTCTAAAACTCCGTGATATCCGTCAAGGCGAAGACAGTATCACCAAGTATTTCTATTCATTGAAGAGAATATGGCAAGATCAAGATATGTTCGATGATCATGAATGGCATTCGACCGAGGATTATAGCCACTATAAGAAGTTGGTGGATGATGATCGTGTTTTTAAGTTCCTAGCAGGTCTGAAACCGAAACTTGACGAAGTTAGGAGACGAATCATTGGTCGTCAGTCTCTTCCCTCAATTAATGAGGTTTTCTCTAAGGTCCGAAGGGAGGAGACCCGTTGGAACGTTATGCTTAACAAGCCACAAATTATCAGCCCTACAGTTGCTCCAATTGACCAGTGGCTGCTGCTAATGCTCACTCCAGCAGGTTTCCACGCCGAGCAGAGGAACGTCCTCGTATATGGTGCGATTACTGCAACAAGCCCCGTCATACACGGGAAACATGCTGGAAAATCCATGGGAAACCAGCAAATTTGAAGAGCAACAAAACGGGAGAAAAATCTAACCGATCCTATCCTTCCGCGTATGAAGCTGCCACCACTCCATTCAACAAAGAATAGATTGATCAACTTCTGAAACTGCTGACTGTCAATCCATCATTTGGTACTTCTAATGCTTCCTTAGCTCAAACAGGTAGTAAATTTAGAGCCTTTTCTTGTTCCTTAAACTCAACAACTTGGATTATTGATTCAGGTGCTTCTGATCATATGACAAGTTTTTATCACCTTTTCAATACCTATTCACCGTGTTCTGGTAATGAAAGAATTAGAATTGCAGACGATAGTTTCTCACCCATTGCAGGAAAAGGCCAAATAACAATCTCAGATAGTGTTAATCTAAAAACGGTCCTCCACGTTCTTAAACTTACTTGTAACCTCTTATCTGTAAGTAAACTATTGCGAGATTCGAATTGTCATGCCATTTTCTCTGAATCTCAATGTTTCTTTCAAGATCAGAGCTCGGGGAAGATGATTGGCAGTGCTAGATTGATGGATGGCCTGTATTACTTCGATGATAACTCCTTGAGGAATAAAACAACTCACGACACCAGTGGTATGAGTTCAACGTCTGTTCGTGATAAAATCATGCTTTGGCACCTTAGATTAGGACATCCAAGTTTTCAATATCTTAAACATTTGTTTCCGACGTTATTTAAGAATATGGATTGTTCTTCCTTTTATTGTGAAAGTTGTTTGTTTGCAAAAAGTTAGTGTACTTCTTATATTTCAAAACCATATCGTGCATCTAAACCATTTTATTTAATTCACAGCAATGTATGGGGTCCCTAAAAAATCACAACACTATCCGGAAAAAGATGGTTTGTAACATTTATTGATGATTACACACGTTTATGTTGGACATATTTGATGCGTGCAAAATCTGATGTAGCAGCTTTATTTAAAGATTTTTGCATTATGCTAGAAAACCAATTTCAAATGAAACCTAGCATTCTTCGCACAGATAATGGAACAGAATATTTCAAAGAATGTTTAGGCAGTTTTTTGAAAAGAAATGGTATTCTACATCAATCCACGTGTCGTGACACGCCCCAACAAAATAACATTGCTGAACGAAAAAATAAACACTTACTCGAAGTCGCACGTGCAGTCATGTTTTCTATGTATATTCCAAAATATTTGTGGGGCTCTTTTAACAACCGCATATTTAATAAATCGCATGCCTACACGTATTCTAAATTACACCATACCATTTGATAACTTCAAAACACACTTTCTAGCTTCTAGGATATCAGCTGACCTGCCTCTTAAAATATTTGGCTGCACCTCTTATATTCATATTCCTAGTCAATTTCGGTCTAAATTTGATCCTAGAGCAGAAAAATGTGTTTTCATCGGTTATGCACCAAATCAAAAAGGGTATAAATGTTGCAATCCACAAACCAAGAAAATTCATGTTAGTATGGACGTCACGTTTTTGGAAAATGTTTCCTTCTTTGACAAAAATCCCTTTCAGGGGGAGAATGTAATGGAAGGGAATTTTTGGGTCACTGATGATCCTCTCCCTACCACAGTCTTAGAAATTTTTCCTACAAATCAGTAAAAAACAAGTGATGACAATATTGAAAACAAAAAGAGATCCCTACTAGTACACAAGTGCCGAGTATAATTCCTTCACAAACAGATGAAGAAATACCACAATCATGTACTGAGTTGCGGGTTTATACTCGGAGAGGTACAAAAAAGAATATAGATCAGCCTATTGTTCTAGCACAAAGTCAATCCGACTCCCCAAGCAATGATCCAAGTAATCTTATATCTTTACCACCTCCTAATTAATCTTCTCATTGTGGTATTCCTCCAGATCTTAATATCCCTATAGCCATCAGGAAAGGAGTTAGAACCTGCACCAATCACCCCATATCTAGATATGTATCCTATACAAAACTTTCCGAACCTTATAGAGTCTTTACTTCTAAAGTTATTAATCTGTTTATTCCAAGGAACATTGAGGAAGTACTAGGTGATACAAGTTGGAAGCTAGCAGTCCTGGAAGAGATGAATGCTCTTAAAAGGAGTGGTACGTGGGAAATAGTTGATTCGCCAAAGGATACAAAGATAGTTGGGTGCAAGTGGGTATTCACAGTTAAGTGTAAGGCAGATGGAAGTATAGAACGATATAAAGCAAGGCTCGTGGTTAAAGGGTTCACGCAGACATATGGAATAGACTACCAAGAAACATTTTCTCCAGTAGCTAAGATAAACTCGATTCGGGTTCTATTGTCCGTAGCTATGAATCTTGATTGGCCACTACACCAATTAGACGTGAAAAATGCCTTTCTAAATGGAGACTTGGAGGAAGAAGTGTTCATGAGTTTACTACCGGGGTTTGAAAGAAAGATAGGACAAGAAAAGGTGTGCAAGTTAAAGAAGTCACTATACGGCCTAAAACAGTCTCCAAGAGCGTGGTTTGAACGCTTTGGAACCACTGTAAAAGGTCAGGGTTATCAACAAAGCCAAGCAGATCATACTATGTTTTATAGACACTCAATTGATGGTAAGATTGCCATTTTAATTGTCTATGTAGATGATATTATCTTAACAGGAAGTGATAGTGACGAGTTGAGAAGAATTAAAGGAAAACTTGCTGATAATTTTGAAATCAAAGACTTAGGTCCATTAAAATATTTTCTTGGAATGAAATTTGATAGATCAAAGGGAGGCATATTTGTGAGTCAAAGAAAGTATGTACTCGACCTACTGAATGAAACAGGGTTACTCGGGTGCAAAGCTGTAAAAATTCCAAGTGAACCGAATGAGAAACTACAAACGACCAAACCTGAAGCTGTGATAAACCAAGAACAATATCAAAGACTAGTGGGGCGGTTAATCTACTTATCACATACCCGTCCTGATATAGCCTTTGCCGTAAGCATGGTCAGCCAATTCATGCACTCACCTGGACAAGAACACTTCGATGCTACCAATAGAATACTAAGGTACTTAAAGGGTACTCCTGGAAAGGGAATTTTGTACAAGAAACGTGGCCACCACCTTGTAGAGGTTTATACCGATGCAGACTGGGCTGGGAGCATCACGGACAGGAGATCGACCTCCGGTTACTGTACTTTTGTTGGTGGGAACCTCGTCACATGGCGGAGCAAGAAACAGAATGTCGTAGCTAGAAGCAGCGCAGAAGCGGAGTACAGATCAGTGGCTCACGGCATCTGTGAAGTATTATGAATTAACAGATTACTCGGAGAGTTGAAGATATCTAATTCAGTACCTATGAAGGTCTACTGTGATAACAAATCAACCATTGCGATTGCTCACAATCCGGTGTTGCACGATCGGACAAAACATGTGGAAGTGGACAAGCATTTCATCAAGGAAAAGATCGATAGTGGACAAATATGTATGCCATATGTACCGACTACTGAACAGATCGCAGACATTCTAGCAAAAGGATTACCAAAGAAGAGATTCGACTATCTAGTATGCAAGCTGACAATGGAAGATATCTTCATACCAGCTTGAGGGGGAGTGTTGAAATATTCAATATTGGTAGTATTTGTATATATGGAAAGTCAAATATACAGATTAGGAAAATAGTTAATTGTAATTAGTTATTTACCTTTTTTAGTTCTTAAGTTTTCCTATATGTAGTCTCATATTGTATGATTAATGTAAAATACAATTGATTAATTCATTTCAAGTATATGTTTTGCTAACTCATCCATCATTAGAACGAAGAGATAAGGACTTAGAAATGCACAAGTCTTGCGGCCTCCTGTTCTAACACTAGTGACTATATCTTCATACATATCCTTAATTACTTCAATATATACGTTGGATACATATTTCTTTTCTAGCACGCACCACAAAACTTCTGAGTACCCGATCATAGGCTTTCTCCAGGTCCACAAATACCATATGTAAATCTTTCTTCTTCTCTCTATATTTTTCCATTAATCTCCTACGTAAATAGATAGCTTCAGTGGCTGATCGGCTGGGCATAAATCCAAATTGGTTCTCTTCTATGCTCGTTTCATATCTTATTCTATATTCTAGTATGACTCATAAGTTTTATGCCTCTATAGTTCGCGTTATTTTGAACATCCTTTTTAGTTTTATAGATGGGCATTAAGATACTCCTCTTCGAGTCATCAGACATTCTTTTAGTCCTCAGAATGTGATTAAAAAGTCTAGTCAACCACTCTATCCCAAGATTTCCTAGACCTTTCCACACCTCTATTGGGATCTCATCTGTCCCAAAAATATAGTCTCATTTGACTTTGCACAAAATTTTAGGCAGTGTATCGATATTTTTACTTTACTATATGCCTCATTTGGAATGGTGCTAAAGTAAAGAAACTTTTGGAAAACTGATTGTGTGATGAGAATGAGAAGAGGCTTATTCTGGGGAAAAGGGATAAAGTATGTTTGTTAAAAAAAAGAAAGCGGACAATTATTCTCGGACACCTTAAAAAGGAGAGTGGGATGCTTATTTGGGAACATAGGAAGTAATAAATCATGACATGTTTTAAAAATATATACATGTTAATGGTTGGGATCGTTACAGGTTAAATAAGGGGTGTAAATTTAATCTTTGATTTGGTTGAATATTGGTTTTAGGCCCTTTTTTTTTCAAACCATTTACGATCTCCTACACTTATTTTACCCCAGTATATTTTTTTACAACCTATGATAGTTATTGTTAAAAATAAATTCTCTCTCAATAAGTCAATACCTATATAATTGCATGTTTACCGTTATGAAAGTATACAATAAAATTTTGGTTTAATTTATGTTTAAATAAAAATTACCCTTATGAAAGTATAAAATAAAATTTTGGTTTAATTTATGTTTTAAATATAAATCCGGACAACTAACAAACAGCCTTTAGGCCTAGGAAATCTAATGATAACAAAATATACTAAAAATATATATTGTAATTTTTTCCATGTCCTAATTTTCAAGTTCGACGCGTTGCTGTATATCTAATTATAACAAAATATATTAAAAATATATATTGTAATTTTTTCCATGTCCTAAATTTTCAAGTTTGACTTGTTGCTGTATGTGTCGTGTTCTGTGGTGTTATGTCCATGCCTCTGTGTCTGGTTCTTGGAAAAACATTCTCTTGAATTCGCACCGATTCATTAATCTTCAATTTGTTTGGTTATGTATATCAAAGGAGAGTGACTGCTTGGATGCCTCTAATGTGCACATGACTTCGGTCGTTTCTTGATTTTGATACTACTAGATTTACTTTGTGACAGAAACTGCTCTATTAATTTTTCCTGTTACATTTTATGGTTTGGAACACATTATGGCATTGTCCTTTAACTGTACCATGAACATGAAGCTTTCTTACATTTGTTTCTTTTGGATGTTTTTTTCTTCTCTTTTGGATCATCGTTACTGGTCTTCATATGTGTGGAATAGTTGTTGGGAGAATCCTATCCTTTACCTTTTATTTGTTGTCTTCCAATTGTATGCCTTTCTTATTCTTATACTAGTTCTGCTCCTTGATGTAGGACTGGTTTGGAAAGGAGTAATGATGCCGCATGCAGACAAGAAGGTTCATTGCTTCCAAACTGCTATTTCCCCAAGTAGGTGAAAAAAGTCGTCGTATTTAGGTGTATGCTCTGGAGGTGCATCTATTCATGATTGATTGAGCCGTTATGATTTATAATTTTTGTAGGCACATCTTATTCTTCAGCTCCGTTTTGGTTATATTTTGAATGAAATACAAAAACATATTTTATACTCGTATAATATTGGAAATTCTAAAACAATGTAAATGTATAATTTGTCACAGACAGAGAGGTTTACTTCAGTAAAAATCAATATAATTGTTAAATTTGATATATATTTTTTTACCATGAGTAAAAATAAGTGTAGCGAATAGTAAATGGCAGAAAAATGGGCGGGAAACCTATATTCAACAGTTCAGCAAAATCAAAATTGTATCTATACCGTTCATTTTTCCAAAACCAATTCAAACAATCCAAAATGTATACCTGTTCAAATTTATCGTATAGATTTTGATGAGTTGATGCTGATTTTTCAGAATCGATTTGTTTTTTGGAAGTTACATTAATTTTTTCTTGATGTTTTCAGTAGTACGTCTTTGGATCAGATGTTGGAAATCCTTGATTTTCTTTACAATAAAATTTTAGGAATTGGAATTCCCCCAAAAAATGTGCATGCGGATTTAGTATTTCTAAGCTTGTTGCTATGCATTTCTTGTTTTGTTTTGTGCAAGTTACATTCCCAATACACATTTTCTGTATCGGACTGTTAGGCAATAGAGGCATTGAGGCACAAAAGAAGTCCTCAACATGGCAATATGTTTTAGCTGTTCTAGGACATGAAGTGAGGATGTTTATATTGTGGTAACCGCTAAGTCCTATTAGAAGTGCATGTATGATGTGTAGTGTTTTTAATCGTCATGGATTATACTGTTATCTAATCGTCATGGATTATACTAACTGGGGTGGAAGACAAACAATGATTGGTTTTAACATGAAAATGGAAAATTTAAACTTTTGCGGAGTAAGAAAACATGATTTTCGGGTTTATTTTGAAGATATTATTGACGGAAATTCAACATTGATTATTTAGGTTATCTGATATGCTGGGTACAAATGATTTTCTAGGATAAGTTGCTTGGAGTCTCCGAAATATTTGAGTTAGTAAGGTTAGAGTCTTGGAAATATTTGAGTTAGTAAGGTTAAGCCAAGTAACCTTCTTTTCTTTTTCTTTGGAAACATGCTGCTTTCTTGATTTCCTCAAGTTATTACCTTTATTTTGAATATGGAATCAATGGAAAACATATCCTGATGTCGAATTTCGGTGAGATAAACTTGTCCACGTGATTGATTGGATGCCCTCTCCGGCCAAGCCCCTCGCCGTCCATACCTAAACCCTCCAACCAAGCCCATTGCTGTTGCTGGCCTTTGGCTACTTAGTTTAAGCCCTCGCCGTTGCATCTCGTGGCTTTCTACGGCCAACCCTAGCTGAACCCTCCTTCTACCCCAATCGCTCCACCTCCCGCCTCCCCCAGCTTCTAGCAAAGTCCCAAACCAAAACCCAAGCTACCTCCTGCCGTCGCCATCCTCTTGTGAACCCTAACCTAACCCCTAGCCTTTGCCTCTGCCCTTTGGTCCTAGCCTAAACCCTAGTTGCCGCCACCTCTCTTTCTCGCCACCTCCCCTCCCATTGTTGCCATTCTCCAGCGTCTCAAGCTCTGCCAGCGATCTCTTTCCTGACTGAATTTCAATCCTATAAGCCTCCTTTCTACCAATTTTTTCAAGCCTACTCTAGCTGCCGACCCTTTGACCTGTGCCAATGGAAGGAACATGTGCTAACAAAAATGCGGACTTTGGAGCATCAAGGGGATAAGTTAACACAAGCTATTCACAAAGAAGATATAAAGGAGGATGAAGGAAATAAAGAAGATAAGGCGAAGTATGATCAAGAGCGAATTCTTGAAAATTCAAAATCCAAGAAAGGTATATTTGCAGCGTATTAAGGAAAGAATAAGAAGCAAGTCACATATAGTGAGGAGGAAAAAGACTTTTCATCTCAATATGATGCATCAAAGGATGATCAAGAAACATTTTCAAGAATTTTGGTGGTGCAGGAGACCGAGGATATAGTACAACGTCTATACCTATCACCAAGAGTAGTGGATAGCGCCAATTCTATAGATTCGGCTGATTTGGAGTGGATAACTAAAAAAGAAGGGAAATTGAGGTAGCTAGGTTTTGAACATATAATCTAGACCAGATTGGTGAAATGTAAGGGTCACGCCCAATGCTCCAACTCTGCCAATGTTTAACTCGCTTATTTGGAATGCTCGGAGGACTGCCAAGTCAGACACTAGAAGAGAATTGAAAAGTTGTCTCAACTTTCTTCTTGTTCTTTCATTGGCTTGTTGGACCTTAGAATGGAATCTCTAGCTGTAGAGAATCTAAGAAGATATGTTTCGTTCGATGATGGCTTCAGTAATGTAGCTAATAAGCTTTGGTTGTTTTGGAGAGATCCAATTCAATGTGATGTTCTCGTTAGCAAGGATCAGTTCGGGGTTGCTAAGATAAATTATAGGCTAATGTGGTAGGAGATCCTAGTTCTAGTGGTTTATGCAAAATGTTTAAGAAGGGAGAGATGAGGTTGAGTCTTGGGTACAATAGTAAGGTTGTTTCATTGTGATCTGGGGGTTATTTTCCAGCTGGGGCTTACGCCCAGATGTTGTGGGCAACGCGTGGGCGAAGTTTGACGAGGCTTACGCCTTGCGTTTCCATCACTAGAAAAATCAAGAGAGAAACAACATGAGTTTGCACGTGTTTGGTGTGTTCGTTTTCATCTTCATCGCTTTGCCAGTGTCAGACCTCGAAAGCTGGAGGGGCAATCAAGGTTTAGGGTAGTAGACGTTATCATTCATATGAGAAAGCAGATGTCGATGGTGGTAGAAATATGAGAACTCAAGTTAAGTCTTGCAGTAGTTTTATGTTTTCTTTGAAAATAAAGCAATTGTTTATTGAATTGAATAATCAATATTATTACTTGTTAATTGTACAATATGAGACTACATATGTGAGTAATTAGGAATTAAACAAGCAACTAACTAATGACTAATAATTACTTTCCTAATCTACATATTTGACTTCCCGTATATACAAATAATCAAATCTTCCAACACTCTCCCTCAAATTGGTATGAGGATATCTTCTATTGTCAGCTTACAAACTAGATAATCGAATCTCTTCTTTGGTAATCCTTTTGTTAGAATATCTGCAATCTGTTCGGTAGTCGGTACATATGGCATACATATTTGTTTACTCTCGATCTTTTCCTTGATGAAATGCTTGTCCACTTCTGATATAGGAGAATCTCGTAAGGTACATCACGGGATCAAAAGTTCACCCAATCATAGAAGAGCGGCCTGGAATGAGAGCTAAAAAACCCCTCAGTACCGAGCTGGAGTGTCCCCCAACCGTACTGAGGGTCGTCTCAGTGAAGAAGTCAGGACTGGCAAACTGAGGTCCGACCTTCCGAACTGAAGATCTGCGGCACCCTTTGCTCGCCACCTCAGCACTCGGGAGCTCACCAGGCCGTAATGGGGCCCTGGCCCTTGGGCCTCCAGTTGTGGGCTCAAAAGCCAGCCCAGGCGATTAGAGGACTAACCTGTCTGCTCATTGGTTGCCCAGCAGATTAGGTTAATTAACTTGAGTTGGCCCCCTAATTTCGCGGCGCTAATTAGGTGCTGGCGCCTATAAATACACTGGGACACCCACTGCCCAATGGTATGTGACTACTACTGAACTCAATATATATTTTCAGCCCTCCATCTCGGAATACTTATCCTCACGCCGGAGGGACTTTACTGGGGATAACCCCGGTGGGTCTTTGTGCAGGTGTTGGGCGCAGAAGAGTGGAGCTCGGCTCGGAGATCGTCACCACCCCTGAACGCAACCTGCTACAGCATTAGTGGCCGCCCTGTGTCCCAGGTATCCTCCCGGACCACACTGTTGACCAGCAACCACTTTTCGGTATCAATAGTTTGGCGCCGTTTGTGGGAACGCACTAAAAGCCTCCCTTGATCGTCAGCTCCCCACGAGGTTAAGATTTGATGATCACAAGGTCTGGGAAGGAAATCCGCTAGGCCGACCAAGCGCCCGCCACCAACAGCAATCCACCCCCCATATCCATGCAGGATATGTCTAGAGCTCCCAAGTCGGATCCCCCGGTACCTCTTGAGGAGGGGCTCCACTTGTCCGCCATCCCGTCGTCCGGGTTGGAGGGACCGACCACTCAGTAAGCCGCCCGAGTGGGACCTATCTTGTCTCCAGGGCAGCTTGTTGGGCAGGCCTCTGGAGTGCCTGAGGCAGCCCGCGTCGATCTTTTGGAGCGTCAGCTCGGCGAATTCCAAACCTTCTTCCAGATCGTCTTGGCCCGCTTGCCACCAGTCCCTCCGATGGATCTTCCTACAGTCCAAGTTGCGAGCAGGGAGTGTCGGGCGGTCGTGGGTGAAGAACGTATCATCCGTTTCGACGGACGTGACCCGCCGCCTCGGACCCGCAACGTTGATCGGAGGGAAGTAGAGGTGGCACCCCCTGAGATCTCGGGATCCTCGTCGCCACCTCTACCACGGCGAAGGAGAGGCGATCGAGCCGAATCACCCCCAGCCCATAGCGCTACCGTGTGGTCCGATCATCACCCCCGTCGCTTTCGGGAGGTTGATTCACATTCCCCACCACGACAGCTCCCGCCTCGGGCCGCTGTCAGTCAAGCTCGGGCCCAGCCTGGGGCTGAGGTAGTGGTGGAAAGGCGCTTAGCTGACATGGAGGCGGCCTTGCAACAAATCCGGGGAACCAGGGGCTCGTCTGGGCTTCCCTCGAAGGTAAGATCTCCTTTCATCAATGAAATCCTGGAAGAGCCCCTGCCCGCGCGATACACCCATCCCCAAATGGTCCTCTATGACGGTGTCACTGATCCGGCGGACCACTTGTCTATTTTCAGGTCGTATATGGATCTACACACCGCCTCAATAGCAATGAGGTGCAAGGCGTTTCCCCTCACTCTCACGGGGGCCGCCGGGGCTTGGTTCCGAACTTTGGCACCAGCTTCCATCTCCAATTTTCACGAGTTAGAATTACTCTTCCTTTCGCGATTCGGGCGATCGCGACGTAGACCAAAAACCACGGCCCGCATCCTCGCACTCCAGCAATTACCCGATGAGTCGCTGGGGGATTATGTGGAGAGGTTTTACAAGGAGATCATCGGGTGTGATGAGCTCAGTGACGTGGTCGCGATGAGCGCATTCATTGACGGCCTGAAACACCGACGCCTCATGTATGACCTCTGTTCTAACCCAGCTCTTACTCTGGATGCTGCCCTAGAGAGGCACGAGGTTTCATAATGCTGATGAGCGGGAAGCAGCGAGGAAGGACCAAGGATGCAGTCACAAGAAGAAAGGAAAGGCAGAAGGAGGGCCGAACAAACACCATGGGTCCAAAAGGCTGCAGGCGGAAGGGAGGTTGGGGCCGTTGCCCGGAGATCGGAGACCGTTCCCGCCCCAGGGAAACCGCCAACAGAACTACGCGACTCTCTTGGTCTCGGTGGCCACCGTCTTAGCTGAGAATGCAGGGAGGGATTTTTTTCCTCCTCCTCCTCCACCTAGCGGAAAACCGATGGGGAGGTCTATGGACAAATACTGTGAGTTCCACAAAGACCGGGGACATTCCACCGAGAATTGTTTCCGACTTCGGGAAGAAATTGAAGCCCTCATTAGCAGGGGGTACCTAGGTCGTTATGTTCGAAGGGACGGCCGAGCTCCCAAAACGGAGGAGCGCGACTCCCGCGAAGAACATAGGGGTCGCAGAAGAAGAAGAAACAGAAGTTACCCCCCTCCTAGGTCAGATGCAGGGAGGGACGATGACGAGCACAGGATTGATGGCGAGATTAATGTCATCCACGGAGGATTGGGCCTTGGGGGAGAGACCCTCCCATCCAAGAAGAGGTGCAAAGCACAACGTTATTTCATTCAGCGAGGTAGACCTGAGGGACGTGCATGTGCCCTACGACGACGCCCTCGTCATCATGGCGATCATCTATCAATCACTACAAAATGGGACGGATCCAGGTAGATGGTGGTAGTTCCGCCGATATTATCTTGAAATGGGCGTTTGAGAAAATGAACGTGGATCCCAGCGCGATAAAACCGTCGACGGCCCCCCTAGTCGGTTTTGGAGGGGATGTTGTGAACACCGCCGGGTGGGTCTCGATCCAGTAACAGTCGGGGCCCATCCACGGACCTCCACTGTTTGGACCAAATTTCTGATCGTGGACAGGCTCTCGCCCTATAACGCAATCATGGGTCGACCCATGGTGGCTGCCCTTAAAGCTGTCTGTTCCCCATATTACCAAGCGATAAAGTTCCCCACCGAGGGAGGTGTGGGAGTGGTGAGGGGTGACCAAGAATCCTCTCGGGCTTGTGCGCGGAGGGCATTGGAGAAGACGAAATAGCAATCACTGGCGGAGCCAGAGCTCGGAGATTCCGAACTCATGGCTTTGGGTCGAGTGCTGGTGCCTGTGCCCATCGATGATCCAAGAGAGGAGGAGACTGGTCCCCGACCTCACGAGGAACTGGAGGAGGTTTCCATACACCCAACCATCGAAGAGCGAACTGTTAGGATCGGTGCTAGTCTCCCGTCCGAACAGAGGGATGAACTCATCCAACTACTCCAACGCAATTACGACGTCTTTGCTTGGTCCCATGACGAGCTGTCGGGTATTGATCCGAGCGTGGCAATGCACCGCCTCCATGCTGATCCACATCATCCTCCCGTGCGGCAAAAACGGCGGAAATTTCATCCAGAACGCCAGAAGTTAATTGAAACAGAGATGGATAAATTGATCAGCTCTGGCGTCGTTGAAGAAGTCAAATTCCCGGACTGGTTGGCGAATGTGGTCTTGGCTCCCAAGGCTGGCAACAAGTGGCGCCTCTGTGTTGATTTCAAAGATCTGAATAAAGTCTGCCCGAAAGACTTCTCCCCCCTATCCCGGATTGATGTCGTCATAGATGCCACAGCGGGGTATGAGCGCCTGAGTTTTCTCGACGCTTATGCTGGGTACAATCAAATTCCACTGTTCCCCCCCGATAAGAGCAAAACGTCGTTCATCACTGATAGGGGTATATACTGTTACAAAGTAATGCCGTTTGGCTTGCGCAACGCAGGAGCCACTTATCAACGACTGGTGAACAAAATGTTTAAGGAAGAGATCGGAAGGACGATGGAGGTTTACATTAATGACATGTTGGTCAAGAGCTCGAGAGCCCTTGACCACATACAACATCTCCACGACTGCTTCGAGAAACTCCGGGCCCACCGCTTGAAACTCAACCCAAACAAATGTACTTTTGGGGTTTCTGCAGGAAAGTTCCTGGGGTACATGGTCTCCCAGCGCGGCATCGACGCTAACCCGGATCAAATACACGTGATCCTCGGAATGGCCTTCCCTCGGAACAAGAAGGAGGTACAGATGCTGACTGGGAGACTCGCCGCACTCAACCACTTCATATCCAGAGCATCGGAAAAGTGTCTGCCGTTCTTCAAAGTGCTAAGGGGCAGCGGCAATTTTGGGTGGACCAACGAGTGCGAGTCAGCTTTCCAAGCGCTCAAGAACTATCTGTCCTCTGCTCCTCTACTCAGCACCCCCAAGGAGGGGGAGACCCTTTACCTGTATATTGCCGCGTCTGCAACAGCGATGAGTGCTGCTCTTGTGAGGGATGACGTCGGGGCCCAGCATCCGGTCTTTTACTCTAGCAGGGTCCTCTCGGATGCCGAAACGAGGTACACTAAGTTTGAGAAACTGACTTATGCTCTACTGGTGGTTTCTCGGAAACTGAAACAGTATTTCCAAGCACACCAGATCGTCGTCCTCACGGACCAGCCAATAAGGCAAATTTTGCATTCACCAGACATCTCGGGGCGGTTAATGAAGTATAGCCTTGAGCTGGGTAAGTTTCATATTGAATATCGCCCTAGGACGGACATTAAGGATCAGGTCCTAGCAGATATCTTCGCTGAGCTCACATTTCCTGAGGACCCCGAGCCACCCGCTGCTCAACCAGAAGCAAGAAGGGTGGAAGAAGGGGAAGTGCTGGGTGACTCCAGCCCAGATAACGGTCCGGCGACATGGAAGCTGTTCACCGATGGATCATCCAACACCAGTGGTTGTGGAGCGGGGATGGTGCTCGTTGCCCCAGGCAATGAGGAAATTGAGTATGCCCTGAGACTGGGGTTTAGAGCAACTAATAACGAGGCGGAATACGAGGCTCTACTGGCCGGGCTCCGCATGGCCAGGGAATTCAATGTGACGGCGTTGTCCGTCTTTTGCGACTCTCAGCTGGTCGTCAACCAGGTCAATGGGGAATACTTGGCGAAAGACCCCAGTATGACTGCGAATCTTGAGAGGATCAAAACCCTGATGGGGGAATTCGAAGAAATCAATGTATCCAAAATACCACAGGAGGAGAACCGGCACGCCGATGCCTTGGTAAACCTTGCCTCGGCAGTAGCGTTAACCCTGAAGCGAAGTGTGCCAGTTGAGTATCTTGATGCTCCGAGCACGACAGTTTCTGATCGGATGGCTTTAATTTGTGAGCTTAATAACCATCCCACTTGGATGGACCTCATCCGTAAATATCTAGAAGACGGAATGCTCCCCGACGACCGCAACGACGGAAGAAGGATGTGATACAGGTCAGCCAGATATTGCATTCTGGACGGGGTCCTGTATCGATGTTCCTTCTCTGGACCATACTCACGGTACTTGCGGCCGGAAGAAGTCGACTATGTGATGAGAGAGACGCATGAGGGAATCTGTGGCAATCACTTGGGGGGCAGGGCCTTGGCTGGCAAACTCCTTCGCTAAGGATATTTTTGGCCGAAAATGCTAGAAGACGCGAGGTGAGTTGGTAAAAAAATGCGACAAATGCCAATGTGTTGGTCCCCACCCTCATCTACCGCCAACGACCATGGTGCCCATGGCGAGTCCGTGGCCCTTTGCCCAATGGGGAATCGACTTGTTGGGCCCTTTTCCACAGGCCACTGGTCAAAGGAAATTCCTCGTGGTCGCTATTGACTATTTCACCAAGTGGGTGGAAGCCGAACCCCTGGCCCACATTACCAAGGAGAAAGTCCGGGACTTTGTCTGGAAGTCCATGGTGTGCCGGTTCGGAATCCCGAGGGTAATTGTGTCCTACAACGGCACTCAATTCGACAACGACTTGTTTACTTCTTTTTGCTCCGGCTTGGGTATCCGAACACACTTTGCGTCTCCTGGTCAACCGCAAGCTAATGGACAGGTAGAAGTCACAAATCGGACGGTTCTACACGGTTTAAAGACCAGACTTGACAAAGCCAAAGGGATGTGGGTGGAGGAACTTTACCCGGTCCTCTGGGCATACCACACCACTTCCCGGACCCCGACTGGAGAGACACCGTTCGCAATGACTTTTGGATCCGAATCTGTAATTCCTGCGGAAATTGGATTGCCGACCTTCCGAATGTTGCCTAATGGACAGGACCAGCAGACGAACGACGCAATACTGGCCCTTAATCTGGACCTTCTAGAAGAACGGCGGGAGAACGCTCGAGTGTGCCAGGCAGCATACCAGCAACGGGCAGCTCGATACTATGATAGAAGGGTGCGACCATGGCATTTTGACATCGGAGACCTAGTCCTCAGAAAGGTAACCCTAGCGACAAAGGAGCCAAATGCAGGAAAGTTGGCCCCTAGCTGGGAGGGACCTTATCGCGTGATAAGAATTGCAAGGCCGGGCTGGGGGGCAGGGTGGTCGTAACCACAACAGTTAATCACCAAAATGATGCCACAACATGTTTAAAGTTGTAAGCATTGAGAACTAAGGTCTGTAAAGACTTGACACGCGTGCAGGAAGGTGGGGTCGTGAAGGTGTAAGGGTTTGCAACCCTATCCCGAACACTTAAATTGGGAACAAGTGCTCAATTTTTTTTTTTTGTTGTTGTATTCCATTCCACAAAATAAACAAGGGCTTACATCGGTGGGGTCCTAGCCCGTATTAAAAAAAAAAAAAAAGAAAAAAAAAAAGAGTACGTACAAGGGGAGTTTAACAAAATTCAAAATCCAATTTTTTTTTTTTCTAAGTCTTCAAAAAATGCCGAGGTGAAGATCTATTCTTCCCCAGAAGCACCTTCGACGCCCACAACATCGACGTTGGTGTCTTCGTCATCCTCAGGTTCCTCTCCACCAGCCCCTTCAGCACCGGCTTCACGTGCTGGACCCTTGGCAGCCCCTTCAACTGGCCGCTCCACCGCCAACTCGCCGTGCTGGGGAAATTCCATCCCAACACCCGAGCTGTCTAACTCCGGGTAATGGCGCTGAAGGTAGAGGAGCGTGGCCTTGTGCCTGTCATCCATGAATTCGGCAGCAAGCTCGTACTTTAGATTTTCGAATTCTTCGCCGGATTTATAGTCCTCAACGGCTTTCTGCTCTGCCCGACGGATGGCCTTTCCCCTCTGCTGCTCTTCTTTTTTCAATCTTTTCTCCAGCTCCTCAACTCTCTTCTCCAGTTGCATCTTCTGCCTCTCGAAGTCGTCCCGTTCTTTGGTCACGAGGACGTGCTTGGCTTGTAGGCCCTGATGGGCCTGGGCGGCAAGCTGAAGGTCGTCCGTCAGGCGGTTCACCTTTGCCTCAGCACCGTTCTTCTCGGATCTCAGCATGGCCTCTTCCATGGCACTCTCTGAGATCCGGTCAAAAACCACAGACATTCGAAGCATGCCCTGCTTGAGAAAGAGAATGTCATCACACTTAGAAAAATTTAGCCACAAAATGCAAAGCGAAAAAATATAAGTGTGAGAAAGTGTTACCGCGACTTTGTCGCAGATGGCCTGGCGCATTAGGTTACCAGTGCTCTCCCCCTCCATCAGTTCTTTATCGTTGGGAGGCGTCATGCGACGGAGATAGCCCGGCATCACCTCCGGACTCTTCAGTAGCGCACGATCGGCCGGCATCCCGGTGTTCGCCACCCCAAAGAACGATCCCTCCACTGTCAGCTCGGATGACGCCCCAAGCACAAACCTCGCTCTCTTCGAGGACTTGTGCTTTTTGTGCTTCCCCTTGTGAGCTTTCCTCTTCCCTTTGTCAGAACGGCGAGGAGACGAATCACCGCTCAAGGTTTGCATGGATTGTCGGGATCCCGACTTGGATTAGGGCGTGTCACGGATAACCACGCCAGGCAGGGCGGGTGAACGACTACTGGCTGGTGTCCTGGGGAGCCGTGCAGGTTCCTTCTCTGTATTCTCTGCCTCAGCAGCCTCCTTCGCCTTCTTCTCCAGAAGCTTCTGTACTGCCATTGCCTTGTCCATAGCTGCAATATTCAATAAGATTTTTAGAAATTCTTCCGTCCAGGCCGGCAGCATCCGGTTTTATACAAGGATATCTGCGTGAATTAAGCGTAACACGCGTAAAATTACCAAGTATGGAAAATTGACATTGCAGAAAATTCCTTACCGTTGTCCGAATTAAGAAAGAAATCGGTTGCGGTAGAGACGTCCGGCGGAGAAAACCAGAAGGCTAAAGATAGCTGAGAAGCGATCAGGGTGTTCACGTCCTTAAAGGCAGTCCTCAAGACCTTGTCTCTCTGCTCGGAAATGGCTCTGCTCGGCTCTGGTCTTTTCTTCTTGGGCGTCTCCTTAGCTGCAGGAATTCACGAGACAAGGATATTAATGCATACGCAATAAGTAAAGCCCAAAAAACCAAAAATTCTCCTTAAGGGGCCGCAGCCTTACCAACTTTTCCCCATTCCATCTGGAGGGGATACCTTCTTTCTTCTTCCAGGCCGGATTGCCAACCGCTCCCTCCGATATAGAAGAATTGGGGCTTCCATCGATGAATGGAAGAGTCTAGGTCCTTCAGGTTCGTTGACCTGGACGAAATATAACACCACCCAGCGCCCCGGGGGAGTGGCTTGAGGAAGAACAGAGCCCTCGATGCTCGGCTCGAGTCCCTCGGCCCGGAAGATAATATACGAAGCCACGAGGGCTCTCATACCGTTCGGAGTAATTTGTGACGGACACAAATGGTACTCCTTATAGATGGCCTTGATCCACCAGTGGAGGGGAAAGCGAAGGCCCGCCTCCAGCTGTTTCTTATAGACTGTCATAAATCCAGCTGGTGGCATACAGGCCCGATCGTCGGGCCTAGGAACAAGTGTCGTGACCCCCTCCGGGATGAAGAATTCGCTCCGGCAGGAGAGCACGGATTCCTTGGTCATGGTTGTTTTGATTTTCCATACCGGACTCGAGGGCGGAACTTTTATGAATAGTTTTTCTGGCCCGGCTTTGTGCACCTCGTTTTCATGAAGCAGCTTAGGAATGGAGACGCCGGTGTGGATCTCCACCACTGTGACGGGTTCGGGAGGGACCCCGACCCCAACGTCAAGTGTTGTAGATGCCCTACCACTCTCGTTTGAACGGTTCACCACGAATGCACGGTCTTCCAGGCATGACTGGATAGCACCGCTCGTTTCGAGGATCCTGACCATAGAGCTTGAGGAGGCTTCTCCCGGAGCAGGATGCCTCTCCACCCTGAATTGAGTGGAGCTGGAAGACGACCGGTCCGAGGAGCCGGACTCCGAGCCGTCAGCAGAGCCAGACGTCGAAAAATATGAGTAAGAAAAATATGAGTAAGAAGGGGATCCCAACATTTTGTTCGGACACAAAAAAGACAGAAAAAAAGTACCACTACCAGGAAGGAAGAATAGGCTCTGGATTCTACGCAAATACCAAATGAAAGGTAGGGGCCACCATTTATAAAAGGACGGTGTGCCCAGACGAAAGGTCGCAAAGGCCAATGGCTGGGGATGCCTTGGTTTAAACGCCGCTGCCACGTGGCACCCATCCAACGATGGTGGCATGGCCTATCACACGATTCAGAATGGGAGGGCACGTGTGGCGCGTTTTGCCACGTGTGAGGGGAAGGCTCTCAAACTTCCTACCCTAAAAAATCTTAAGGCATGCCAAATGGCTGAGCTCACGACCCTATGGGCTCTCAGCTCGGACAAAATCAAAGGGGGAAGGCTCTCAAACTTCCCACCCTTCACAAATCCTAAGGCATGCCAAATGGCCGAGCTTACGACCCTACGGGCTCTCAGCTCGGACAAAATCAAAGGAGGAAGGCTCTCAAACTTCCCACCCTTCACAAATCCTAAGGCATGCCAAATGGCCGAGCTTACGACCCTACGGGCTCTCAGCTCGGACAAAATCAAAGGGGGAAGGCTCTCAAACTTCCCACCCTTCACAAATCCTAAGGCATGCCAAATGGCCGAGCTCACGACCCTACAGGCTCTCAGCTCGGACAAAATCAAAGGGGGAAGGCTCTCAAACTTCTCACCCTTCAAAATTTCTAAGGCATGCCAAATAGCCGAGCTCACGACCCTACGGGCTCTCAGCTCGGACAAAATCAAAGGGGGAAGGCTCTCAAACTTCCCACCCTTCACAAATCCTAAGGCATGCCAAATGGCCGAGCTCACGACCCTACGGGCTCTCAGCTCGGATAAAATCAAAGGGGGAAGGCTCTCAAACTTCTCACCCTCAAAAAATCCTAAGGCATGCAAAATGTCCGAGTTCACGACCCTACGGGCTCTCAGCTCGGACAAAATCAAAAGGGGGAAGGCTCTCAAACTTTCCACCCTTCAACAATTCTAAGGCATGGAAATGGCCGAGCTCACGACCCTACGGGCTCTCAGTTAGGACAAAATCCAAAGGGGGAAGGCTCTCAAACTTCCAACCCTTAAAAAATTCTAAGGCATGGAAATGGCCAAGCTCACGACCTTACGGGCTCTCAGCTCGGACAAAATCCAAATGGGGAGGGCTCTGAAACTTCCCACCCCTTAAAAATTCAAAGGCAGTGACAATGACCGACCTCACGACTTGACGGCCTCTCAGCTCGGACAAAGTCCCAAGGAAGCCGAAAAAAAAAATAAATAAATTTTGGCCGAGCTCACGACCCTACGGGCTCTCAGCTCGGCCACTTTCAACAAAGGGAAGGCTCTTTAACTTTTTACCACCACCGCTTCCGTCGTACTGCCGACCTGTCGAACAGAGGACAATATCTCCTCATCAGCCCAGACTCTACTCTGTACCTTCTTTTTTACTGCCGTTTTTCCCCCAGGGGTCCATGGTGTGCCACTTTCGCATTTTGACCCCGATATCCTTCCCTCCTACTACTTACCTGCTCCTTCAAAATTCCGAGGCCATCACGTTTCACTCCTGCCCTCGAGACTTGGGGGCAACTGATATAGGGGAATCTCGTAAGGTACATCACGGGGTCAAAAGTTCACCCAATCATAGAAGAGCGGCCTGGAATGAGAGCTAAAAAACCCCTCAGTACCGAGCTGGAGTGTCCCCCAGCCGAACTGAGGGTCGTCTCAGTGAAGAAGTCAGGACTGGCAAACTGAGGTCCGACCTTCCGAACTGACGATTTGCGGCACCCTTTGCTCGCCACCTCAGCACTCGGGAGCTCGCCAGGCCGTAATGGGGCCCTAGCCCATGGGCCTCCAGTTGTGGGCTCAAAAGCCAGCCCAGGCGATTAGAGGACTAACCTGTCTGCTCATTGGTTGCCCAGCAGATTAGGTTAATTAACCTGAGCTGGCCCCCTAATTTCGCGGCGCTAATTAGGTGCTGGCGCCTATAAATACACTGGGACACCCATTGCCCAATGGTATGTGACTACTACTGAACTCAATATATATTTTCAACCCTCCATCTCGGAATACTTATCCTCACGCCGGAGGGACTTTACTGGGGATAACCCCGGTGGGTCTTTGTGCAGGTGTTGGGCGCAGAAGAGTGGAGCTCGGCTCGGAGATCGTCACCACCCCTGAACGCAACCTGCTACAGCATTAGTGGCCGCCCTGTGTCCCAGGTATCCTCCCGGACCACACTGTTGACCAGCAACCACTTTTCGGTATCAACAACTTCCATATGTTTTGTTCGATCATGTAGCACCGGATTGTGACCAATTGCAATGGTTGATTTGTTATCACAATAGACTTTCATTGGTGCTGAATTAGACATCTTCAACTCTTCTAGTAATCTGTTAATCAATAACACTTCAGAAATGTTGTGAGCTACTGATCTGTACTCCGCTTCTGCACTACTTCTAGCTATGACATTTTATTTTTTGCTCCGCCATGTAACGAGGTTCCGACCAACAAAAGTGCAGTTTCCAGAGGTCGATCTCTTGTTCGTGATGCTCCCAGCCCAATCTGCATCGGTGTTTACCTCTACCCGTTGGTGACCACGTTTTTTGTGCAAAATTCATTTTTTGGGTGTACCCTTCAAGTACCTTAGGACTCTATAGGCAGCTTCGAATTGTTCTTGTCCCGGTGAGTGCATAAATTGACTGACTATGCTTACAGCAAAAGCTATATCCGGATGGGTATGTGATAAGTAGATTAACTGCTGCACTAGCCTTTGATATTGTTCTCGGTTTACCACTGGTTTAAGTTTGGCCGGTTGTAGCTTCTCATTCGGTTCGCTTGGAGTTTCTACAACTTTTCACCCGAGTCGCCCTGTTTCATTCAGTAGGTCGAGCACATACTTCATTTGACTCACAAATATGCCTCTCTTTGATTTGGCAAATTCCATTTCAAGAAAATACTTCAACGGACCTAAGTCTTTGATCTCAAAGTCATTTGCAAGTTTTCTTTTAAATCTTCCCAACTCGTCACTATTACTTCCTGTTAAGATGATATCTTCTACATAGACAATTAAAATGACAATCTTACCATCAATTGACTGTCTATAGAACATAGTATGATCTGCTTGCCTTTGTTGATAACCATGACCTTTTACAGTTGTTCCGAAGCGTTCAAACCATGCTCTAGGAGATTGTTTTAGGCCGTATTGTGACTTCTTTAGCTTGGACACCTTTCCTTGTCCTATCTTTCTTTCAAAACCCAATGGTAAACTCATGAACACTTTCTCCTCCAAGTCTCTATTTGGAAAAGCATTTGTTACGTCTAATTGGTGTGGGGGCCAATCAAAATTCACTGCTAGGGACAATGGAACCCGAATCAAGTTTATCTTAGCAACTGGAACAAACGTTTCTTGGTAGTTTATCCCATATGTTTTTGTGAATCCGTTAGCCTCGAGCCTTACTTTGTACCGTTCTATGCTTCCATCTGTCTTACACTTGACGGTGAATATCTACTTGCACCCGATTATCTTTGTATCTTTGACAAATCAATTATTTCCCACATACCACTCCTTTTAAGAGCATTCATTTCTTTCAAAACTGTTAGCTTCCAATCTAGATCACCTAGTGCTTCCTCAATATTCCTTGGAATAAACAGATTAGTAACTTTAAAAGTAAAGACTCTATATGGTTTGGAAAGTTTTGTGCATGATACATATCTAGATATGGGGTGATTAGTGCATATTCTGACTCCTTTCTAGATGGCTATAGGAATTTGAGACCCGAAGCAATACTGGGAAAGAAGATTCATTAGGAGGTGGTAAAGAGATAGGATGACCTGGGTGAGAGGGGTCATTAGAGATGGCAAACATATAGGATTACCTGGATCATTGCTTGGGGAGTCAGATTGATCTTGTGCTAGAACGGTAGGTTGGTCTGTGTTCTTCTTTGTACATCTCCGGGTATAAGTTTAAACCCGCAACTCAGTATGTGGTCGTGGTATTTCTTTATTTGTTCGTAAGGGAATTATGTTCGGCACTAGTGTATGTACTAGTAGGGATCCCTTTTTGTTTTTCTATTTTTTCATCACTTGTTTTTGATTGATTTGGAGTAAAAGTTTTTAAGACTGTGGTAGGGAGAGGATCATCAGTGACCAAAAAATTTCCTTCCATTAGATTCTTCCCTTGAAGGGAATTTTTGTCAAAGAAAGGGACATTTTCTAAAAATGTGACATCCATACTAATATGATTTTTTTTTTGTTTGCGGATTGTAGCACTTATACCCTATTTGATTTGGTGCATAACCTATGAAAAACATTTTTCTGCTCTAGGATCAAGTTTAGAGCGAAATTGGCTGAGAATATGAACATAGGAGGTGGAGCCGAATACTTTAAGAAGCAGGTCAGTTGATATCTTAGATGCTAGAAAATGTGTTTTGAAACTATCAAATGATGTGGTGAGTTTAGAACACGTGTAGGCATGTGATTGATTAAATATATAGCTGTTAAAAGTGCATCGCCCCACAAATATTTTGGAATATGCATAGAAAACATGAGTGCACGAGCTATTTCGAGTAAGCGTTAATTTTTCCGTTCAACGATGTTATTTTGTTTTGTTGTGTCACGACATGTGGATTGATGTAAAATACCATTTGTTTTAAAAACACTGCCTAAACCTTCGTTGAAATATTCTGTGCCATTATCTGTGCGAAGAATGCTAGGTTTCATTTGAAATTGGTTTTCAAGCATAATGCAAAAATCTTTAAATAAAGTTTTTACATCAGAATTTGCACGCATCAAGTATGTCCAGCATAAACATGTATGATCATCAATAAATATAACGAACTATCTTTTTTCGGATAGTGTTGTGATTTTTTAGGGGCTCTATACATCGCTGTGAATTAAATAAAAAGGTTTTGATGCACAATATAGTTTTGAAATATAAGAAGTACGCGGACTTTTTGTAAGCAAATAGTTTTCACAATGAAAAGATGAACAATCCACATTCTTAAATAAAGTCGGAAACAAATATTTAAGATATTGAAAACTTGAATGTCTTAGTTTAAGGTGTCAAAGCATGATTTTATCACAAACAAATATTGAACTCATACCACTGGGGTCATGAGTTGTTTTATTCTTTAAGGAGTTATCATCGAAGTAATAAAGGCCATCCACCATTCTAGCACTGCCAATCGTCTTTCCCGAGTCCTGATCCTGATAGACATTGAGATTCAGAGAACATAGCATGACAGTTAGAATCTCGCAATAGTTTGCTCACAGATAAGGGATTACAAGTACGCTTAGGAATGTGAAGGGTCGTTTTTAGGTTAATGCTATCTGAGATTTTTATTTGGCCTTTTCCTACAATAGTTGAGAAACTATGGTCTGCAATCTTAATTCTTTCGTTAACAGAACATGGTGAATAGGTATTGAAAAGGTGAAAAAAGCTTGTCATATGGTCAGAAGTACCTGAATCGATAATCCAAGGCACTGAGTTTAAGGAATAAGAAAAAGCTCTAGTGTTACTTCCTGTTTGAACTAAGGAAGCATTAGGAGTATCGAATGATGGATTGAAAGTCAACGGTTTCAAAAGTTAATCAATCTGCTCTTTGTTGAATGGAGTGGTCGTAGCTTCATGCGCGGAAGGATAGGATCGGTTAGATTTTTCTCCCGACTTGTTTCTTTTCAAATTAGCTAGTTTCCCATGGATTTTCCAGCATGTTTTCCGTGTATGACGTGGCTTGTTGCTGTAGTCGCACCATATATGAGGATGTTCCTCTGCTCGGCATTGAAACCTGTTGGAGTTAGCATCTACGGCAGCCGAAGCAGATTGGTTAATTGAAGCAACTACTGGACCAGTAATTTGCGGCTTGGTGAGCATTACATTACGATGGGTCTCCTCCCTTCGGACGTCTGAGAAAACCTCACCGATTGAGGGAAGAGGCTGACGACCAATGATTCATCCCCTTACTTCATCGAGTTCCGGTTTTAGTTCTGCAAGGAACTTAAAAACATGGTCATCCTCCACCAACTTCTTATAATGATTATAATCCTCGGTCGAATGCTATTCATGATCATTGAACATATCATAATCCTGCTATATTCTCTTCAATAAATTGAAATACTTGGTGATACTGTCTTCTCCTTGACGAACATCACGATGTTTTAGAGTCAATTCATACTTTTGAAATTGATTTCCCAGATCAAAATACATTTAATTGACATTGTCCTAAAGTTCCTTCGCCGTAGGATAGCACATGTAGTTGGAGCTGATTTCTTCATCCATTGAGTTCACGAGCCATATCATAACCATGAAGTTTTCAACATCTCAAGTCGTATGCAGCGGATCTGTGATGGCGGGTTCCTTTGCATCACCAGTTAGATATCCCATTCGTCCTCTTCCGCGAATATACAATCGCACCGATTGAGACCAATGCAAGAAATTGGTTCCATTCAGTCGAACAAAGGTGATTTGAATGGAAGTTTTTTGGTTCGGTAAGTGGATTCCGAGGTAGCGTCAAACATGGTGAAAGTCGTCGAAGGTTGAGAATCGTCGAATGCCGATCGATGTTGTCAACTGTAGTGGAAGGCCGATCGATTTAGTTTATTGTCGGCTATAAGGAGGCTGTTGGTCGTTCATCGTCGGCTGTAAGGGGCCGACGAATGTTGTCGTCGGCTGAAAAGGGCCGGCGAATGTTGTCGTCGGCTGAAAAGGGCCGGCGTCTTCGTCGGCTGTGAGGAAAGGGGGGCTGGTTGGCTAAGCTAGGGTTTAGTTTAGCTCTGATATCATATTGAATTGAATAATCAAAATTATTACTTGTTAATTGTACAATATGAGAGTACATGTAGGAGTAATTAGGAATTAAAAAATGCAACTAATTAATGACTACTTTCCTAATCTACATATTTGACTCCCGCTATACGAATAATCAAATCTTCCAACATTTTCTCCTCTATTTTATATATATTTTTTTTTAAATTGATAAAGGAAAATTTGGATTTCTTGAACATAATTCAAGTAAGATTATTACTTGTTAGATAATAGATATCAAAATGAAAAATAATATTTAATAACATCTCTGAATAGGTTGGCCTCATATAGAAAATAGAATTTCAATTAAATTACTTTTTACGATTCATAACTTTTGTCATCTAATGATTTTATCTATATTTATTTTTCATATATATCATTTTTATTTATTTTCTATATATTTTTTTAATTATATATAATATTTTTTAAATTTTAAAAAATTATGTATTGTGGGGTTTAAACCTCACCTCTGAAGGCTTACGCCTCACCCCAAACAGGTCAAAACGCGTTGTCCAATGCCCCTACCTTTTGCAACACTGAAATAAATGAAACTAAGCCAAGTATAACGTGGCTGCAAAAATAGTTGTTTTCATTATTTTATGGATTGTTATGGATTTATAGTTGTTTTCATTATTTTATGGATTGTTATGGATTTACCTTGCTAAATGAGATATTTAAGTTTGTGACGTCACCTGGTCACGTTTTTCTAAGTGATTAATATTATTTTTCATGAATGCCTCTCTTCTAGGTTAAAGTTTGTTCTTACATTTATGTTTTTTTGTTTCATTTCAATTTCAATATCCTTAATTCATTTGAATAGAGAAATTTAATTTATTTTGGGTGGGAATTTGTTACGCCCCATTTATTTATTTTTTTCTAATTAAGAGCCCCTAACGCTTCGTTTGGATGGAGGGGGAGGGGGAGGGGGAGAGGATTTTCTTGCCTTCATTGTGTTTGGATGTACAGGGAGGGATTCACTTTTCATTTTGTAATATGCTGTTCTACCCAATCTTTCACTCCCCTACCCCCAACAAAATCCCCTCCCTCCTTCCCCTACCCACCTCTTTCCTCCAATCCGAACATAGCATTAAGGTAGTACTTCATATCAGACATCACCTTATGCAAAAAGTTGTGTCAATGTAGTAAAAAATTGCCTTGGAAGATGCAAAATGACGGGTTTTAACACCATAGAAGAACATAAAAGTAAAAATAAAAAACTGTAACAATTTTTTTGTTTTTCTGAAAGAGACTAGGCAAGGCGTGAGACTGCTCAACTTAAGTGATCAGTCTTTATAGTGAAATATGTGCCATAAGCATAAGCCCTAATACATTTACAAAGACTAAAGTACCCTCTGACACAAACATCCAATGCTTTACTGTTGTTTTTTGTTTAAATTCAATTATTAGATCGTATAGCGGACATTAGTTGCAATGATTTTTTCCTAACTAGTAGTTTATGTATTCATCGTCGATGTTTGGTTCTTTACAATGTAATTGATATGGTTTTAAATGTTTCAGTTTTGATGAGCCTTTCAAAGACGTTGTCTATCCAAAAGGGGATTCTGATGCTGTTTCCATTAGTAAGAGAGACGTTGATCTGCTACAGCCAGAGACATTTGTCAATGATACAATCATTGACTTCTACATCAAGTAAATCGTCTTGTGTATTATCTTGTCCAGTTCAATTCTCAAGGAGTATGGAGTAGCAAATCTTTTTCAATTGTCCCATATTGAAGAACCAACTGCGATGGGGATTTAATATCAATTGTCCCATATTGAAGAACCAACTGCGATGGGGATTTAAAATCTTTTTTCTTGTTTTCTATCGGACTTCTTTTTCTTTCTTTTGTTTTGTTCGCAGGCAAGGAGGAGACAAGAGAATGGTATATTCTTTGTGATTTTGATCCTCTAATCTTGTAAAGGTTGAAATGTATGGGAGGCAGTAGTTTTTGTTTGGATTCATTACATGCTTTTATTTCAGGGTTTTTGTTACCTACAATAGTAATTTCTATTAGAGTTATCTGGTTCTTTAAATGTTAATAGGGTTCTGCATGATTTCTTCTTTCCAAATGATATGATTGTTATGAATTGTCCATTCCCAATGTTTATAAGTGCCGCTATGTTGACTGTAGATTTTTGAAGAATAAAATTTTACCGGAAGAGAGGCGTCGCTTTCACTTTTTCAACAGTTTTTTCTTCCGGAAGCTGGCTGACATGGACAAAGATCCATCTAGTGCTTTGGAAGGCAGGGCTGCTTTTCAGCGTGTTCGAAAATGGACAAGAAAACTGAATTTATTTGAAAAAGACTATATATTTATTCCTGTAAATTTTAAGTAAGTCTTTAGCTGAACAAAGCAGTACTTTTTCAAAAGAAAGCTTCTCCTTATAGTATACTTTTGGTTTGAATATGAGTGCATCTGATGACAGTTACCACTGGAGTCTAATAGTAATATGCCATCCTGGTGAATTGGCTAATTGTCCAGGCAAGTTCTTTTCTGCTGGCTAGATCTCTCTGTATGAAGTAATTTTTAATCCTTGTCTGACATTGTATATTATTATGTTTCAGATGACGACATAGAGAAAGCACTTAGAGTTCCCTGCATGTTGCATATGGATTCTATTAGAGGAAGTCATGCAGGGCTCAAAGATCTTATGCAAAGGTACAGAAGCACTTCTGCACGGTGTAGTGGAACAGAAAAGTAAATTTTCTTGAAGAAATTTGACATTTTTGTGAATGTAGCATGCATTATAGGGTTTTAAGGAAAGTGAGAGTATTGAAGGCGTGGCCTTCATCCTCTAGTTCTCTCACTTCGGAAAGAATGCTTGCTACTGTTGCAACTTATTGGTACTGGGACCGGTATACTTTTGTTTGGAGGTTAATACCGAACTTTTAGTAAAATTAGGGGATTTTTTTTGGGTGGGTTGGGAGAGGGGTTGGCTTGCCAAATTAGCTCATGATGAATCGTGTGGTAATAGTGCAATCATGCCTTATTTGCAAGATATGATCTATCTGATAGTGGGTGAGTACTTGGTCCGCCCAGCATGCCAAGTACTCCCTAGAACCTCAAGTACAAGGAAGATTGTTGCAACTGACATGAATGGGTGCTTACATGAGTCAGAGAAAACTTTAGCTGCCAGACCCCTGCAAATGCGCATCAATTAGTCAGGTTCCAGGCTTATGTGCATTTAAATGTAGAACAAGGTACAGGACATCATCATCACAGGTAAACAAGAACAAGTATCATAATATTTGGTGGGAAATAGAACAATACTAGAGATGGGCATAGGAGAACAGTCATGGGAACAATCATGGTGAGGTATCAAACGAATAATTCTAACTGTAAGATCGCTGGAGTGATAATCTGAAGTGGTTGTGGTTCTAATTTTAAATCAAGTGCAGTGCTCTTTCATTTCACATGGCCGTAGTTTAATTTGACTTTTGGTGGTCTATGGTCCTCAAGAGGACCACCATCCTCTCAAAAGGTGATTCTATGTATAACTGTACAGTCTGTGGTTTATTCTGCTATTTTGTCCCACGGCATAGTTGTCAAAGACGCGCCTAGGCACACGCCCAGGCGCGAGGCGCAGCAAGGCGAGGGTCATGCGCCTCAATGAACCCTAGGCGACGACCTTGAAGAAGGCGAGCGCTTTTTGCGCCTGAGTGCAAGTTGCGACCAGAGCGTGAGGTGCGCCTTGTATGTTTGATGCCCTAATCCATAATTAATAAATACCCAAACCTAATTTTACTCGTTCGTGAGGCATTATTCAGTAGTCGATTCTCCTTCGATCTTCGATTTTCCTTCGATTCTCACGACGCAGCCTTCGAATCTCCTCCTCCTTCTTTGATTCTCCTTTGAATCTTCTTCTGTTCGTTGCTCTGCTCCTCAAGTTCTTCTCCTTCAGTCCATGTTCGCTGCTCTGCTCCAGTTATTCTCCTTCAGTCCAGGTATGTGCTCTATTCGTTACTCTAATCCTCTAGCTCTGTTTGTTTAGTTCGTTCCCAATAATTTCTTCTTCTAATTATATTCTTACATTCTGTCTTCTTCTTTTTTCCTTCTTTTTCTGTTGTTATTTGATTGTTTAGTTGTGTATTTAATTTATTTCTGTTATTATTTGCCTGTTTAATTGTTTACTTAGGCCCCGTTTGGTAACCGTTTTCATTCCAGAAATTCCCATCCCATTCCCAGATTTTTGGGAATTATGTTTGGGAATAGCGTTTGATAATTTTTGTTTCCGTTTCCATTTCATTTCCATTTGAGAATTGTGCCAACTTTTTTCTTAAGAAATGAGAAACAAAAAAAAGTTGTTTCTCATTATTCCCATTCCATTCCCAAAACACACAGTCACTGTTCACCCGCCGGCCGATCACCGTCCGCCGCTGTATGCCGCCGCCGCCGCCGGCCATCTCTGGCGACTGTCGCCGGTCACCGTCCGGGTGGAAACTTTCCGGCCACTTCCGGCCGTTGTCACCCATCCGCCACCGTTGTCCGACCGTCGCTGGCGCCGGCACCACCGCCGTCCGGCCAAAACAGGAAATAAAAAAAAAAAAAAAAAAAAAGATTTTAGGATAAAATCGTTACCAAACACAATTCTCTTCTCAAAACAAAAAAAAAAAAAATTATTGTTACCAAACGCGATTCTACTCACAAGAAGAAAACAAAATTCCCATCCCATCTCATTCCCATCCCACTGCTAGAATGGAAACGGAAACGGTTATCAAACGCCACCTTGGTTTTTTTCTGTTATTATTTGGTCTGAGTTTATTTCCGTTATTATTTGGTTGTTTAATTTTGTATTTAGTTTATTTTTGTTATTATTTGTCTATTTAATTGTTTACTTATTTCGGTTATTATTTGATTGTTTATTTTGGTTATATTTTGTCTATTTAATTGTTTATTTTGTTATTAATTGTCTGTTTAGTTTATTCCTGTTATTATTTGTTTAAGTGTTTATTTACTTTATTTACATTATTATTTGTTTGTTTAATTATTTATTAGTTAATTCTTCACATGCGGCCTGTGAGTGTGTTTTATTTTTTATAATTGAAATTTAGTTGATAGTTTAACTTCCTGATTTTAGATTTGCAATATATTAGTACTATAATTTTTATTTTTATTTTTTAATGTTGTGTGCCTAGCTTCGCTCAGGCTAGCGCCTCACCTTGCGCAAAGGCTCTAGGGCACCTTGTGCGCGTCGGTGCGCCTAGAGCCTTTAAGAACTTTTGTCCCACCTCTTTGGCCACTAGGTTTTCCTTGGCTTGTGGGTACTGTCTGGCAAGTATGACATTTTTTTACTTTTCCTTTTCCTTCGTAGAGTTTTTGAGTGGATAAGAGGGGGTAATTGGTAAGGGAAGGAGTCTAGCTGTATCTTCTTGACTAAATGATGTTTGAACTTCTAATAATGATCAATGATCTTAACAAATTACGAAGTGAGGTCAAATCCATATAATTTGGCTATTGAGTGGTCTTTGTGATGTTGACCAGGCCTTAAGTTGTGTGCTGTGCACTTTTTCCTCAAACTTGCCCAGTCAGTCTGAACAAACTTGTGCAAGAGAGGGATGGCTTACTGCAAAAAACGCTGTTCTATATACAATCAGGATTTGGGTCTGGTAGACGAGCGGTTTGGAAAAATAACTATAGTGAAAAATACTTGGCCTTCTAGTTGGATGAAAGGTGATGTTCCTTGATGCTTCAGAAACTTTGATGGAATTACTGCTTTCGTTTTCCTTTAATTAGTCTCCTATTCTGTTGCTATCTTAATGGTAGAACTATTTGGAGTGTCAGAATACTTTTTGCAATGTTCAGATATTTCCTACATACTTTGTGACCAAATAATGGATTTGGTTCTGATTTTCGCTTTTATTTCTTTCCTGGTATTTGCACACATGAGCATGTGTGTCCCCCTCCATCAGGGGTGGTTATATGTAATTTTACTCAATTTTTCTAATTTTCTTTCATTTTGTCACCACTTCATGAGTTTGAATATTTTTAATGTTCAGCATGGTTACTCCAAAGAAAATTGGGATTGAAATTGTTGACATCTCAATTTTTTTTTCTTGAAATGGCAGTTACCTGTGTGAAGAATGGAAAGAGAAGCAAACGGAGATATTCGATGACATCTCTGCAAGATTCTCAAATTTGAGATTTATCTCACTCGAGGTTTTGGCCTGAACTTCCATGTTACATCCCCTTCTTGTGTCTTTTAGAAAAAGAATTCTGTTGTCTAACAAGTTTTTGACTGTTATAGTTGATGAAAAAATTGAACTCGATGTTGATCTCACGTGACGTCTGCTTTATTTGCTTCTTGTTTCGTGTCCAATATACATTCACTATGTTCCCTGATTCTTTGGAATACTTGAGAGTGACTAATGTTATAATTAGAATAGAAACATTAAAAATTGATGAGCGTTATTTTTGTCTGTCCCGGGGATCGAGGAGTCCTGGGGTCTAGAGTACATGCCTCGCAGATTCCATAAGACACTTGGATGGATATCCTGACCAACATGATTCTCATCAGGACTGATCATAGTTGTGAAAGGTGCGTGCCTAGGTGAGAGTTACAGCGCAACGCACCCTCTGCGCTTCGCATAGGGTTAGGAGATTGACCTCCCAGAGTCGATCGCCTTTCTCGCTTGGGCATGAGTTGCGCCTCGCAACTATGGCGCGCCTTACATGGGATGACCTAGGTTACAGTTATAATTAAAAAAACAAAAAAACATCGATCATTACTTTTTTCCTCCTCAGCACATCGGATCTTGAGTATCGCAAGTTCACAATTCACAGTTCCAGAGCAATTCGCACATCAATTTCCTTTAAATCTTCTCCATTTCGCAGCTTAGTGCCCTTCGATTCTTGAGCAAACCATTTCGCAGGTGAATCTTCCTCTTGAGCTGACCATTTCGCAGCTGAATCTGGTTCTTGAGCAGACGATTTCGAACCTTCTTCTCCTTCGAATCTTTTCTTCCTCTTCCCCTGTTCTCCTCGTTCGAATGTTCTCTAATTGTTCGCTAACTGTTCGCTTTGTTTTTTTTTTCTTTCCGTAATTGTTTATTTATTAATTAATTTTAATAATTGTTTATTTAATTATTTGTTTAACTAATTGTTTATTTATTTAACAAAATTTGGTTTCATTAGGGTTTTATTTAACAAAATTTGGTTTTATTTATTTAATTGTTTAACAAAACTTGTTTTATTTATCTGTTTTTTTCTGTTTCTGTAATTGTTTAGTTGTTTATTTAACAAAACTTAATTTTATTAGGATCTTAATTTGGATTTTGGAATGTTTAGTTTGGATTCTTAATTGATTGAATTATTTGAAAATTTTATTAGTTAATTCTTCTTATTTAGTGTCTTATATGCGACTTGAGTGTGTGTTTTATTTTTTATATTTGAAATTTAGTTCATATTTTGAGTTCTTCATTTAGATTTGTAATATATTAATGCTATAAATTATAATTATTATTATTTTGATGTCGTGCGCCTGGCATCGCTTAGGCTAGCGCCTTGCGCCTAGGCTCCGAGGGACCTTGTGCGCCTCGGTGCGCCTCAAGCCTTTAACAAGTATGGGACTGATTACCTCTTATCTAGGCTTTAGGTGTCTGCTTCTTGGTCTAACCTTCATTTCCACTTCAGCCGCCTAGTCCATCACGACCATGGGGCCTTAGCTCAGCCCTAGAGCTTAACCTCGGGCCCCGGACATCATTTCGCCTTGGGATTGGACTTGGTCAATCGTACCTCCCCAATCAGGGAGGATTTTACCCTTCAATCCTAGCAAATCAGTGATATTCCAATATCCCTGCTCTATATCAACAAATCCACATCGGTTGTCCCATATAAGGGAAGACATATGGCTTTCCCTAGGCACCCTTTCTCATGTGTGTGGGGCTAAATCCTAATTTCTTCTCTAAAGTTTCATTGTCAGACTCTACTTATTCTCACACTGAAGGAATTGTACCAGAACAATTCCCCGGAGCTTAGTTTTTCCCTTTGTAGGTTGTTGACAAGTTGACTGGTGGAACTAGTTTTGGGCTCAATTAGTTTGGCGCTGTGTGTGTGAACTATCGAGTTCTTACTCCATAAAACCAGTGACCTTGCAATCTGGGATGATGATGAAAGATAACCAGGATAGAGAAAAGCAGAAGATTGGGACCATCATGGATCAACCCACCATGGATGTTGTTGTTACCTCCAGCGTCCAGAACCCCATAGTGATGGACGTGGCAAGGGAGGTGTGTGAACGAATGCCAATGACAACCAAGTCCTCACCCAAGATGCGCACTAAAGAAATCTCCTATAGTGTTCAACTATTCGTTTATAAACGGCAACATTCCAAGGTGTATCCTTATGAGTTCATATTATCCCTCGTAATCGACCGAAGGGTTATCTAACTATGGCACAATCAGTAGGAGGCCTCGGGACCCTCCTAGGGACCCGAGCAGTGATCCAGTGCTGCCTCCGCACCAGTTATCATCCCTTGCACCAGATCAATGGGAAATTGTCACAATCGGGTCACTTGATGTTCAACAAAAGCTCGTGGTTATGGAGGAACACCTCGGGAGGGTTGTGGCAGCCAAGCCCAAGATCCATGAGATTGTTGGGCGGACTGAACAATTGTCACAACTAGGGTACTTTAGAGAAAGTGGCGACAGACTTCAAGATGCTTTTCAAGATTGGGACATTTGATGGTCTCACAAATCCATGGAAACACTTGCACTAGTTTTAAGCTCACATGAATCTGAGGTGTGCCGGATTCGCTCAAAATGTCAGGCCTTATAGATTACCCTCCCCCTCACAAGAACGACATGTAAATGTTATAAGAAGTTGAGGTTGGGAAACGTTTTATGAACCCTACACATCAATTCTCGAATAAAAAAAAAAAAAAAAAAAAAAAGGAAAGGGCTGGACTCTTACCTTCACCCAAGCATAACTGTATCCTGAAGGAGATCAAGATCGTACTTCCGCTGAGGTGGGGATACGCATCGGCAAGACTAAGCAACCTCAATGCGAGGAAAGTATCAGAGACGACTCAAATCCCTAATATCAAAAAGTTTTCCGAGATCACTCCTTACTTGAACAATGTCTGACGTGTCATCTTTAGATAATGTTAACTTAAACGGAAATAATAATGCAGAGCTTGAAGATGAAAAGGAATGAAACATGTATGATCCGAGTGACATCGAACAAATCCTATATTAACAATCACATAATTGGAACAGTTAAATCAAGCCTGTGGAGATTGCTCAAGTCTATTGAGGGATTTTTGAAGGCAACATTCTTTTCATAAATACTCTCCCTGAGCCTGAAAACATAGTGAAGGATCCATGTATATAGTCTCTGACAAGTCACCATTAAGGAATGCATTCACCAAAATAGGACCCAACAAGGGGAACCATAAGGAATTGGACGCAACAAGGGGAACCAAAGGCGAACTGATGTTAATTTAGCAGCAGGGCAAGGAACGACACTTTAACTGAGACAATTCACCGCAAGGGTTACTCCGAAGTCCTTGCCTGATACCTGGTTGAATTCTTTTGCAACAAGATAGGCCTTATACATGTCAATGGTTCCGTTTTCCAAATATTTCACACTGAGCAACCACTTACAACTAATTGTCCATTCGCCAGTAGGTAAATCAACAAGCCCCCAAGTTTGATTTTGCCGGAGGGCATCCATTTCCCTTTTTATAGCAATCACCCACTTATGATTTTGGATAGCCTCATGAATTGAGCAATTTTCACTGATCAGAGAGATCCTGAAAAGAAATATACTTGGCAATAGGATGATTAGTACTACTTGGAAGAAGATAGCTGGAGGGGGCGACGTTCACGGGTGGGATAATGGGGAAGTCTAGGGTTAGAAACTACGGGAGATGGTGAGATACCTGAACCCATAGAGCAAGCTTGGAGAGATCTTATGGACGCGGACGATGGGAGTAGACCTGTAATGCAACAATGGAAGAGACATGAGGTAGGGACCCGCTAGCGGAAGGTGTGGTATACGGTGGAGATGGGTTAAGTATCGGAACTGGGCAAGGAAACAAAGAAGTATCCTCCATGGAGGCCTCCTTAGTTGGTCCTGACAAAGGAGGATTGGATGAAAAGAATGGGAGTCTCTAGAAAAGTAACGTTCATAGAGTAATGAAAAACGACAAGTGACAAGGTCATAACACGTATTTCCTTTGGGCATTGAGGAATAACGTAAAATGACACACCTGATAGCCTTATCATCATGTTTTGTATGTGTGGGGATGCGGTTAGGGACAAAAAATGTGTGCAAAAAAAACGAGGTAAGGTAAGGAAGAGTACTATTTGGATGGAGGATGTGTAGGGGTGCTTTGCTTTATAGCACTTGACTTGGGTTGCGATTAATAAGGTAGGTGGTAGTAAGGACAACCCAAAAAATATATGAGGACACTCATACCACATTATAAGCATCATACCACAGACATAATGTGACGATTCTTTCTTTCGAACACAACTTTTTGTTCATGGGTATACGGACAAGAAAGTTAATGAACGTGTGTCGTTTGTTATGGTCAAACCGAAATTCATTGATTAAGTATTCTTGTCCATTATCAAACCTGATATTGCATACAAAAGTGTGGTGTTGGGTTTTTATCATCTATAAAAAGTGAGTAAATGGAGTGAATATTTCATTTTTTTCCCGAATCAAATAGGCCTAAGTAAAACAACTATTAGCATCTATGAATGTGACATAATAACAGTGGGAAATGATCGTGATAGGTGGAGGACCCCACACATTAGAGTAAATAAAATCAAAATCATTTAAAATCCTTGCGACTTTTATCCGGAGATGGAAATAACCAACAAAAGTGTTAAAAACTATAACACTACAAGCTTGCATAGTATGCAGTCATTTTGGAAAGTAGAGGGTCACCGAATTAATAAAGTCCATTGCATTCATATCCCCTACCAAAAATCTTCTCGGGTCATGCAAAAAACAGCGGTCGGGTATGAAAACGACAAAATTAAGGTTCTTTACAAGACATCTAGCGGTTAAAAGATTATAGGCAAAATTAGGAACACAGTAAACGTAGTGGAGGGTAATATCTGAATATAAGCAGGCATCTCCCTGTTTATGGATTGGAATAGAAGTCCCATAGGCAATACGAATAGATTGGTTAATGGAAGTACCAGGAGAGGTAAAGGTTGATATATATGTGGTTAATTGGTACGGGAATCCAAAATGCAAGTTGAGTGGTTTGACTTACCATGAAGAGCGGTAGGAGTACCTGTAGCAAGAGCAATCGTGAGACTAGAGGAAAGTGTTAAGCCCAAGTGTAACTGTAGCTGAGCAGTTTGGGATCACAGACAATATGTAATATGGTGGGGGCAGAATAGGTTGTGGTGGAGAGGCTGTAGATGCCATTTCAGCCAAACACCAATACGAGTGGCACATCTGCGGTCTGCCTCATCTGCCTCTGCCGTTTGGGGAGTAATGGTGCTTTAGTTCGGAATGGAGGTCAAAATAACGGTCAATGAGATAATCAATCTTGTGAGTGTGTTGACGGTATGGGTGGCTGCCTACTGGGCGGGAGCTTAAAAGAGCACCGAATGCCATATTCTCTAGAATGTGAGGGGAGGGCCCAAGTGCTATGAGAAGGCGTTGTGGGATTCCTTTCATATATAGTCTGCTTTGGAAAGTTTCACAAATTCGATGTGGGATTCTAACATGGAAGAACCATCACTTTGAGTAGCGGGCTTGGATGCCAATTTTTTTTTTTTTTTCCATCAACTCTTTATTCAATATTTGGAAAACTGAATACTCAGTCACAGTGCTTGATTATGGGCTCAGGACAGGAAACATTCTTTTAATTCAAGGTGTTATCAGCTTATTCCATACACTTTTGCCTTCCCTTCGATGTTTGGCCTTTCAAGTTATCTTTTGTACCTATTTGCTTGGTCTTCTGGGCTTTGGTCCGTCTTGGGAATTATGTACAATTGTCATCTGAATCTCCCACCTTGGCTGCCAAGCTTGGAGAGTTTTAGGGGCCTAGGATTTTTTTGGATTATGCCATCCTGGATACTTTACTCAATCATGGCATCGACTTCGTCATGTCTGAGCCCGGATTTTGCATCCGAGGTGCCTGAATATCCTTCAAGACTTTGCCTGGGGATCTTAAATTGGCACCTGGTGCGCCTTTGTTGGTGTTTTGTGGCCAAAGGTAGTGGGTCTTATTTGGTTGATTTGACTTCGGGAGCTTGTTGAGCCCCGTTGAGGGAGCCAATCGACCTCGCTTTATGGGCAATGGCACTCAGCTACAGTCCTTTGGGGATCTTTCAGGGGCTGAACCTAGTCAATCTATTGGCTGAGTACTCATTGGACTGGATTTTTTTAGTATTAGAGTATAACCCGTGCCTAAAGGTACTCCATAAAAAATAAAAAGATGCTCGAGGAAGAGTAAAAAATATGCTGGGGAAACAAAGGCTGTGATTCAATTTCTTTAATTACCTAGGCTCAATTCAGTTTCATTCATATAAAACTTAATCCGAGGGCCATTAGTTGTGCTTAGCTGTGGAGGGTAAGACTTCGAGAGCCATTGGTGTCGAGTCCCTTTATGTCCAGAGCGCCCAAATCATTTAATGTATCCCTTCATGGAGTACCTCCAAACTGGTGTACTAGCGTATTCATGATTGGATCCAATCATTTAATCCTTGTCCGATTATGCTAGCGTATAACCTGTATTGAAATGTACTCTAAAAAAAAATAAAAAGATGCTCAAGGAAGAGTAAGAAATAGGTTGGGGCAAAAAAAAGCTGTGAGATTCAATTTCTTTAATTACCTAGGCCCAAATTCAGTTTCATTCATATAAAACTGAATCCGAATGCCATTAGTTGGGCTTAGCTGTGGAGGGTAAGACTCCGAGAGCCACCCTTGTTGAGTACCTTTATGTCCCAAGCACCCAAATCATTTAGTGGATACATTCATGGAGTACCTCCAAACTGGCGTCCTCATGGAGGATGGTAATGCCTCAAGGAGGATGTGGTATTGGGCTCAATACATGGTGAGGAACGGTATTCTATATAAGAAGTCCTTCCATGGACCATATCTTTGTTGTTTGAGACCCGAGCAAGCCAATAAAACTATCAAATAGGGAGACTCTTTGTCGAAGCTCGGATTCGGATAGGATGCTCAAGATCTAGTTAGGAAGTGTGACAGATGCCAAAGATTCACCCCGAGCCTCCATCATCCTCCAACGGAGCTGGTGCCTATTGAAAGTTGATGCTCATTTGCACAATGGGGAAGAGGCATCTAGATCCCAATGGGCACTGGCCCGGAAATTCCGCTTGGTGACAATCGATTATTTCACAAGTGGCTCAAAGCTCTATCACCGGCAAAAATTAACAAGCAGAAGATCAGAGGTTTCACTTGGAAACGTCTCATTTGTTGGTTTGGAATCCCAAGAGTTATCGTGGCGGATAATGGACTTTAGTTCAACAACACTCCATACAAACATTTCTGCACCGGACTCAAGATCTACAATGACTTCTCATCTCCAAAGCATCCTCAAACTAACGGGAAAGTGGAGTTCACATACCCAACAATCTTGAACAACCTTGGCTGGATAAAAGTAAGGGCAGATAGGTCGAGGACCTACACTCAGTCCTCTGGGCATACCGTACCCCTGCAGAACCTCCAACGGTAAGACTTTATGCTCTAACCTTCAGTTCTAAGACGGTCATCCCAGTGGAGATAAGCATGCTTACTCTGAGGGCAGAACAATTCGAGTCAGAAAGCAGTGAACAGGAGCACAGGCCTATGACCTCGAAGATTTGGGAAGACAGAGACTGCCATATCCTTGGAATGCTGAAAAGTGAAAACCTAAAGAAGCATTTCCAATAATTCCGCATTTCCATGTAATGACTTGTCTTCCAAAGAGATAAAACACAGGTTTTTTATTTCGCTTTGGTCTCTCTTTTGATGTGCATTCACTCTACAGACTGACAAGGCAAAAAGCCCCGACAGACCTGAGGTGCCGACCATCTTATGGAGTCCAAAATCCCATTACTACTCAAGCTCCGACTCAAGTCCTCCTGTGGAGCGCCGAACAGAGGTACGCCACCGTTGACCTTGGGAGTCCAGACTCCCAGGTTTTACTGAACCAACAGAACCTGAGCTTCAGCTCCAGACCTCAGTGCAGGGGGCCCAGACCCTAGGCTTCCTGCATAACCGTTGTGCTGTTGCCAAAATCCTTGGCAGACCAAGGTCTGTCACCTCGGGGTAGCAATTGCTCGGACAAACAGCCAACCAGGACGAGGTATATTGGTAGTCCAATGTATCTGAAATAACCTTCACTTGGCCCTACTGTTCAGCCAGATCTTCCAGCAGTGCTTTGCCCATTTGCTAAAACTAACACCTCAATCAGGGGCCAGGCAGGTACGACTGCCGACAGTCATGGCTGGTAATATTTTATAAAAAAATTTGTCTTGTCAGCCTCGGTGGTTAAGGCCTCAGCATATCAGTCTTCAGTACATTACACTTGTTTTAAATATCCTTTTAAGTATTCAAAAACTCTCCTAGATGACCTCGATCGTTTAATGATTTGACCTAGAATTGTCTGCAGAGTCTCGTCTTGTTGAGATCTAGGTTATTCATTTAGTTAATTAAGTGACTTGGAGGGGATTGAGAAATTTTGATACACAAAAGCAGAATTTTCATTAGGTACAAAAAAAGTACAAAAGGGGGGCTGCTAGGCCATTTACATAAATGAATGATTGAGAAGGAAAGCTAAGGCTTAGTCGACCGCAGTCTCCTTGGTCTCGGAAGTTTCAATGTTTCCCACAACCTTTTGGTTTTACTTGGTCTTGAGGTTGGACCTCAGTGTCTCTTGCGCCCTTTGGCTGATGGGGTGCTTTGAAAATTTAGCACCCTGTGCACCCATAGCCCCAGCCTCCTCTACCTCGACTCCCTCTAAAGACTCTCCCGTAAGCACAATTTCACTAAGTTTTGCCTTGGTACTTCTTAGTCACTAGGTTCGGAGCCGTCTTCAAAGTATTTGGTGATTTGAGTCTCCAAGATGTCACTTGCCTTGGCCATGGCCTTTTCCACCACCTCGGCCTGGGCCTTCTTCCATTCAACGATGGCCTTCTTGGTAGCAACATTGGCCCTTTCGGACTCCAGTTCCTAATCCTTCTTGGCCTGATGAGATTTTGAGGCCTCAAGCTCCTGGATCTTCTCGGTAGGGATGGCAACGTTTCGGTTTTTGGCCGGTTTCACTATAAACCAAAATCAAAACCGTTAGGTATACCGTAGGTTTTTTAGAAGTTGGTTTTTAAACTGAACGGTTTAATTTTATATAAGACCGGAACCAAAACTGCAAACCTGTTATGGTTTTTTATATATTTATTAATTTTCTCTAGCAATGCAAGTTCGTAAAGTTGTAAACAAAAACATAATTAAAATATAAACATGAATTCCAAACAAAATCAAAATCAAATCACAATACTATTAATTGTTACAATAAACATCACAAACATAATTAAATTACAACCATAAAGTTCACATGTAATAGAAGATAAACAAACAAAACAAAAACCAAAAAGTAGAGATAAAAGTGTAAATAAATACACATATGATATAATACACTAGGGGTAAAAGTGTAAATATCCCTTTGCTATATCCTGTAAGTCTACACTGGCAGTCCTATATAAGGGAAAGCATTTGGCCTTCCCTAGGTACTGTTTCTCATATCTTTGAGCGCTTAAGCCCTACTTCCTTCTTTAAAGTTCTACCCTCTAACCGAATGGTTGTTCTCACGCCGGAGGAGCTTTCCCGGGAGCACCTTCGGTGCTTAGCTATTAGCTTTTCTGCAGTTGAAACGAATTTGGGCTTTATCACTAATGATAATTTCAACTTATTCCTTTTTATTTTTCTTTGGTGTTGTTCAAATTCCTTCTTAAAACATCTTAAAACTGCGAGATTTACCGTGGTATCCAATTATCGTTTTCATGGAAGACGAGTATACTCTAGTTTTTTTTCTTTATGGCCATCAGTTTGGGGCCTTTTCTTTTTGGATTGCAATTGTTAAAGAATGAGAAGACTTAAACCATTGTGATAGCCTCTCCCTCTATTTATATGGAAAACGAAGAAACAATACAGCAAACCCTAAACCATACTGGAAAACCCTAAATAATACAGGAAAGACAACCCTTTTAACACTCCCCCTCAAGTTGGAGCATATATATTGTATGCTCTTAACTTGTTACAAATGTACTTTATCTTTGAGCTCCCCAACGGTTTAGTAAATATATCAGCTAACTGATCAACTGAATTTACATATTTAGTCTCAATATGCTTCTGCAATAATTTTTCTCGAATGAAGTGACAATCAACTTCAATATGTTTTGTTCTCTCATAGAAGACTGGGTTGGAAGCAATGTGAAGTGCTGCTTGATTATCACATACCAAATCCATCGGTGAAGAGTGTTCAAATCTAAGTTATTCCAATAAGTGTTTCAACCAAGTTAACTCACCATTGCCCTGTATTCCGATTCTGCACTTGACCGTGCCACCACAGTCTGCTTTTTGCTCTTCCAAGAGACAAGGTTATCACCAACGAACACACAATATCCAGTAGTAGACTTCCTATCCGAGGGTGATCTGGCCTAATCTGCATCCGTGTAGCCCTTTCTTTGAGTATGACCAAAGTTTTGATATAGCAAACCGCAACCAGGAGCACCTTTCAAATATCGTAGAATACGGATCACTGCATTCCAGTGACAAGTCGTTGGACGATCTAAGAACTGACTGATAACATTAACGGTAAATGAGATATTTGGTCTGGTAACTGTCAGGTAGTTCAACTTTTCAACTAATCGTCTATATTGTGCTGAATCTGTTAGTGATACACTTTGATCTGCTAACAGTTTGGTGTTTAGATCCATAGGCGAGTCAATCAGTTTAGCTCCTAGCATTCCTGTGTTCGCTCAATTGGTCAAGGACATATTTATCTAAGACAGGTAAATGCCTAGACTTGATCGAACAACTTTAATTCACAATAAGTACTTTAAGTGACCCAAATCTTTCGTATGAAACTTACTATTCAAAAACTTTTTGAATTCCTGAAGACCACCGTGGTCATTTCCGGTAATCACGATATCATCCACATACACAATCAACAATATTCTCCCGACTTTACTTTGCCTGTAGAAGACGAAATAATCGACTCCACATCGTCGAAGATCAAACTCAGTGATCACTTCACTAAATCTTCCAAATCATGCTCAAGAAGACTACTTGAGGTCATAAATTAATTTCTTCAAGCGACATACCAATCCAGACTCTCCCTGAGCAACAAATCCAAGAGATTGCTCCATAAATACTTTCTCAGTCAGATTGTCATTTAAGAAAGCATTCTTGATATCGAGCTGATGTAATGGTCAACGAAAAGTGGTAGCCAAAGAGATAAACAAGCGAACAGAAGCGAGCTTCACAACCGGAGAGAAGGTCTCAGAGTAATCAAGACCGTATATCTGAGTATAGCCTTTAGCAACTAAGCGAGTCTTGAGTCGATCAATGGTGCCATATGGATGAACCTTGATAGTGTACACCCATTTACATCCAACTATTATTTTGTCTGGCAGAAGCGAGACAAGATCTCAAGTGCCATTCTGATGTAAGGCAAGCATTTCTTTTTCTATTGCTTTTGCCTAACAAAGGTGAGTGAGGGCCTCTGAGACAGATTTAAGAATAGAAATAGAGGACAGAGAAGTAACAAAAGAGGAGTATGAAGGAGATAGATGTGCATACGAAATAAAGTTAGAAATAGGATGGGCAGTGCATGTGTGTTTACCTTTCCGGATGACAATGAGCATGTCTAGGTCAGAGATGGATAGGTCAGCTGGAGAAGAATCTGAGGACACAGAGTCAATGGGAGCGATTGCGGAGGGGGCCTTCTGGCGACAAGAGTAGACCTGCAAAGGAGCTGAAGAACGACTAGACGAGATAAGATCTGGAGAGAGGAAGATAATGTAGGGTTTGATACACTTGGCAAGGGAAGCGTAACATCCAGATTGTTTCGAGAGGAAGGGGCAGAAAAGTAAGGGTATACTCAAAGAATGTAACATCCGCACACACAAACGAACGACGTAATGATGGACCATAACAACGATAACCCTTTTGTGTGCGAGAATAGTCGAGGAAGACACATTTTAAAGCACGGGGATCTAACTTATCCCTGCCAAGAGTCAATTGATGAACAAAACAAACACACCCAAATATTCGAGGAGGTAAACTAAATAAGGAAGAACGAGGAAAAAGAATGAGATGGGAAACCTTGCCATTGAGGGTAGAGGACGGCATCCTGTTTATTAAGAAGCAGGCGGTGAGAACTGCATCGCCCCAGAAGTGTTTGGGAACGTTCATCTCAAAAAGAAGAGTACAAGTCACTTCTAGGAGATGTCGATTCTTACGCTCAGCAACTTTATTTTGCTGCGGTGTGTGAGGACAAGAAGACTGATGCAAGATACCAGAGTGTGACATAAAGGAAATAAACGGCTGAGAAATGTATTCTCAAGCATTATTGCTTCGAAGAATACGAAGTGGTACATTAAATTGAGTTTTAATTTCAGCACAAAAGGCACGAAAAATAGAGAATAATTCTGAACAATCTTTCATTAAATAAAGCCAAGTAACTCTGGAAAAATCATCTACAAATGTCACAAAATAATGAAAACCCAATGTAGAAGTAACATGAGAAGGACCCCAAACATTTGAATGAACTAAATTAAACGGACTCGATGCTTGAACATGAGCTGAGGAAGCAAATGAAATACGACGATGTTTACCTAATTGACAAGACTCACACTCTAACGAAGACAAATGACTCAAAATAGGAACAAGTAACTTGAGGTTGCCAAGGCAGGGATGACCAAGGCGACAATGGATCTGGTGAGCGGAGGCAATAGCAAGGCAGGCAGTGCAGGACTCTTGTCATGGTCATCAAAGTAATATAGGCCATTTTCCTCACGCCCAGTGCCATTCATGTTCCGCGTCCTCAAATCTTGGAGAATGACAGAATCAGGAAAAAATAAAACAGAACAATTAAGATGTTTAGTAAACTTACTGACTGACATCAAATTAAAAGAAAACGAATGAATATACAAGACAGATGATAGAGATAAAGCGGGTGAGGGTTCCACTGTGCCAATGCCACGAATAGGGACAACGGAATTATCAACAACTGTAACAGGAGACAACGAAGAAGATGACTGAATATGTGTAAAGAGGGAAGAAGTACCTGACATGTGATCAGTGGTAGCAGAATCTATGACCTAGGGTGTGGGAGGAGAAGGGCAAATGGAAAGACAAGCAGTATAAGTACCTCATTGAGCTAAAGAAGTAATGGGAAGAGATGCCTGCTGGGATGCCTTATACTGAAGGAATTGAGCATATTCATCATTAGAGATGTCCTTGGTCGCCTGAAATTCTGAAATAGCAAGAGTATTTGGATCAGATGTCACTGCATTGGCGAATTTGGGTGGACGACCAACTAAATCCCAACATGTTTCTCGACTATGATTCTCCTTTCCACAAAAGGAGCACTGTCAATGTGAGCCATGACTACGGCCACTACGTCCACCCCGAGGGCCACCACCACGGCCACCACGAGAGAAACCACCACGACCCCTACTGAGTTGAGCACCACGATCTCGTGTAGGAATCTGAGTAACAAGCACCGAATACTCAGATGACGCAGACGAACTCAAGCCAGAAACATTGTCCTTGGTAGTGCTACGCGAGACGCGAGAATACGTTTTAGTGATAGTGGGGAGAGTAGCACTGGAAAGAATCTGAGATCGGACTGATTCAAATTCTGGGCGTAATCCAGCCAAGAAGTTCATGACAGCCATCTGCTCACGTTGCTTTTGCATTTATTTCAGATCGATAGTCATCGGTAGGTTAGTATTCAACTCCTTATAGAGGCTGTTGAATGTGGCAAAATAATCTGTAACGGATTGCGTGCCTTGTTGAAGTTGGAAATACTCTACCGATAAATCATACATCCTGGTGAGATTACTGGAATATAAAACACGAAGATACTCCCATATAGCTTTGCACGTATCTAGATGAGTATAGAGATCAGCAACTTGAGGCTGCATCGAATTCCACAACAATGCTACAATCTGCGCATTAGCTTGAATCCATTCCTTATACTTTTTATCATTCTCTGCCGAGGCGGATTTCGTGAGATGACAATGTTTCTCTTGTTCGGTAAGGGCTATTTTCACAGCCTTAGACCAATTTAAATAATTGGTTCCGTTCAACTTATAGGTTGTTAACAGTTGAGGTGTAGTAATTGACATGTGTACCCGTCAATAAAGCAACTAACAAACAACGTGTACATGGGAAATAAACCAACAACACAAATAACTGTAGGGCTTAAATGAAAAACATTTGAATCAGAACAATACTCACGAAAAGATGGACATTCTCATGCTCAAGAACCCTTGTGGTAACCAATGTTACAGCTCCTCAATGTTACTGTGTTTGAGACAAGGTAGGAATACAGTGTATCACTTTCATCCAGTGAGGTCCCGAAGGCCGTGAGTCTCCAGCCAGAGCAATCAACGGTCGGCGAAGGTTCGGCAACGAAGGTCAGCGAACCCCGACGAAGCGCCGGTGATGGTCAGCGAAGGTTGGCGACGGCGGCTACATGGACGACGTCGATGGTGGACAACGAGTAGGAGATTTGGTTCGCGATGATGGTACGGCTCGATTTTTGGGACGACGATGGGTGGTGGAGGCTCGGAATGGCCTGGACGATGGCAGATCTGAGTGTTTGATGAGCGGCGGCGGGGGCTTGTGGATTGCTAGGGTTTCAGTTTTATGGTTTTTTTTTTCTTTTTCTTTTTCTTTTTGTTTCGTATGAATAGTAGGCAGGGGAAAGAAAAAAAAAAATTGGTTTGAACAAATCTATGAAATCAATCTCCCATAACCTCCTATGGATACCATGTTAAAGAATGAGAAAGTTTAAACCATTGTGGTAGCCTCTCCCTCTATTTGTATAAAAAAACGAAGAAACAATACAGTAAACCCTAAACCATGCTAGAAATCCTAAATAATACAGGAAAGACAGAAATACCCTTTTAACAACAATTATTGTGGCCACCGTAACAAGGAATAGGTTCCTCTACCGGGTCAATAGAAAGGACCTACCAGACAAATTGAGTTGGTCAAATAAGCGGACTACTTACTCTTAAGTACAAGTCCTCACTCTAAAAGGCATTGACTTGATCACTTGAAGTACTCGCGGGGGGGGGGGGGTGAGAAAAGAAAACTTTTTTGTATCAATTCATTGTGATTGATCGATCTTTAGGTTTATCTTTTGACGCAAACTTTGCTGCTATACATGTTACTTTTCTTTTTACGTAGTTTATAATAGGTGTTACATTTGAGCATGGTGATCGATTTTTAGGTTTATCTTTTCAAGTAAACTGTGCTGCGATACACGTTACTTTTTTTTTTTATGTATTCTATAATAGGTGTTACATTTGAGCGTGATGTTACATCTATTGCGAATTTTCCTTTTCTTTTTTCTTTTGAACTTGCATATTTGTTTTGTACAGCTACCGCAGCAGCAAAATTCTTTCGATTGTGGCCTTTTTTTGCTACACTATGTGGAACTCTTTTTAGAGGAAGCTCCAGTGAACTTCAGTCCCTTCAAAATCACAAAGTTCTGGAAGTTCGTAAGTGAACAATTTTCTCAACTCAATTTAATGCACCCTCAACCCCCTCCCCCCCAAATTGTTTTCTTCTGAGCCACGTTCATGTGGCCATTTTATTGTTCAACCCGGACAACATTATTTAAAAAAATAGTAACTTTATTTTATTTTTACTTCATAGCAATCAACATTGCCCAAGTGGGAAACTTTACTGCCTTTGATTATGTGTTCTTTCCTTTTATTTTTATTTTTGGAAAAAGAGCTTCTCTTTCTGAGACACTTTTGCAATCGTTGACATATGATCTTTTCTTGACTCACCCAAGGGGCCTAGTTATTTAAGAACAATCTTCAGTGGTTTTGGCTAGCGAAACATTAGCAAAGCACTTGCTGAATGTTATCAAGGCCAAATGTCCTTGATTTATCATTCACTACTAAGTAAAATATAGTTAATAAACTCTTTTGTAGGAAAATGTATTCTGATAAGCTCAAAATGTTGATCATATGTATCTCAATTTTTTGATCAAATAGGAGCTTTGTTTTCATATTCTGTTTGTTTTCCTGCCTGTTGTGATTCTGAAGTTTATGATGCTCCAAGAAGTCATCTGCCATAGTGTTGGAATATTCAATATTGTTATTATTTGTATATAGGGAAAGTCAAATATGTAGATTAGAAAGGTATTATCTGTCGTAGTTAATTTCCTTATTTGGTTTTAATTACTCCTATATGTAGCCTAATTGTACAATTAGAAAGACGCACAATTGATTATTCAATTTCAATTTGGCATCAGAGCTAAAACAAAAAACCCTAGCCTTTGCAGCCATCGCCGGCCCTTTACAAGCTTTCGACGTTCGCCGCCGGCCATTGTAGTCGTCGACGATGTTTGTCGGCATCCAACAACAGCCGACGAAGGTTCGCCGGCCTTCTACAACCAACGACGAAGCCTCGTCGATCCTCTATTCGCCGCCGATAGCCTCGCCGGAGCCCTAGCAGCTGACGAACTTGCCCTCGCGAGATTTGCACGAAATAGATCTTGCGATTACAAATCAATTGCAGTTTGTGAGGTTCAATTGCAGCCACCGACGAACACTCTCGACCCTAGCCACCGCCATCGCTGCCGGATTTACTTGAAATCGACGAAACCGAGTCAACTCAGACGATTCTCAGTGAGTCAACTTAGATGATTCTCAGTGGGTCAACTCAGCATCAAGCAGTTTGGTTTCGCGAGATTTACTCGTTGAAGGCCAGCCCGACGATTCTCAATCTCTGACGATATTTCCCCTTGCCTTCACCATGTCCGACGTTACCTCGGAATCCATCCCAATGTCTAGCCAACTTACCAAACCAAAGCATCTCCCTTCCGAATCTCACTCCATCCAAATCACCTCTGTTCGTCTGAATGGAATCAATTTCTTGCGTTAGTCTCAATCGGTGCGAATGTATATCCGTGGACGAGGACGGATAGGATATCTAACCGGTGATGCAAAGGAGCTCGCCATCAAAGATCCGTCGCATACGACTTGGGATGCTGAAAACTCTATGGTGATGACGTGGCTCGTAAACTCTATGGATGAGGAAATCAGCTCCAACTACATATGCTACCCTACGGCGAATGAATGACATTTATTGATTATCACACACGTTTATGCTGGACATATTTGATGCGTGCAAAATCTGATGTAACAGCTTTATTTAAAGATTTTTGCATTATGCTAGAAAACCAATTTTAAATGAAACCTAGCATTCTTCGCACAGATAATGGAACAGAATATTTCAACGAATGTTTAGGCAGTTTTTTTAAAACAAATGGTATTCTATATCAATCCACGTGTCGTGACACGCCCCAATAAAATGGCATCGCTGAACAAAAAAATAAACACTTACTCGAAGTCGCACGTGCACTCATGTTTTCTATGCATATTCTAAAATATTTGTGGGGTGGTGCTCTTTTAACAGCCGTATATTTAATAAATCGCATGCCTACACGTATTCTAAATTACACCACACCATTTGATAACTTCAAAACACACTTTCCAGTTTTTAGGATATCAGTTGACCTGCCTCTTAAAGTATTTGGCTGTACCTCCTATATTCATATTGCTAGCCAATTTCGGTCTAAACTTGATCCTAGAGCAGAAAAATGTGTTTTCATGGGTTATGCACCAAATCAAAAAGGGTATAAGTGTTACAATCCACAAACCAAGAAAATTCATGTTAGGATGGACATCACGTTTTTGGAAAATATTTCTTTCTTTGACAAAAATTCCTTTCAGAGGGAGAATGTAATGGAAGGCAATTTTTGGGTCACTGATGATCCTCTCCCTACCACAGTCTTAGAAATTTTTCCTCCAAATCAGTCAAAAATAAGTGATGACAATATTGAAAAACAAAAAGGGATTCCTACTAGTACACTAGTGCCGAGCATAATTCCTTCACAAACAGATAAAGAAATACCACGATCATGTACTGAGTTGCGGGTTTATACTCGAAGAGGTACAAAAAAGAATACAGATCAGTCTACTGTTCTAGCACAAGATCAATCCGACTCCCTAAGTAATGATCCAGGTAATCCTATATCTTTACCACCTCCTAATGAATCTTCTCATTCCAGTATTCCTTCAGATCTTAATATCCTTACAGCCATCAGGAAAGGAGTTAAAACCTGCACCAATCACCCCATATCTAGATATGTATCTTACACAAAATTTTCCGAATCTTATAGAGCCTTTACTTCTAAAGTTACTAATCTGTTTATTCCAAGGAATATTGAGGAAGCACTAGGTGATACAGGTTGGAAGTTAGCAGTTCTGGAAGAGATGAATGCTCTTAAAAGTAGTGGTACGTGGAAAATAGTTGATTCGCCAAATGATACAAAGATAGTCGGGTGCAATTGGGAATTCACAGTTAAGTGTAAGGCAGATGGAAGCATAGAACGTTACAAAACAAGGCTCGTGGCTAAAGGGTTCACGCAAACACATGGGATAGACTACCAAGAAACATTTGCTCCAGTTGCTAAGATAAACTCGATTCGGGTTTTATTGTCTCTAGCTGTGAATCTTGATTGGCCACTACACCAATTAGACGTAAAAAATGTCTTTCTAAATGGAGACTTGGAGGAGGAAGTGTTCACGAGTTTACCACCGGGCTTTGAAAGAAAGACAGGATAAGGAAAGGTGTGCAAGCTAAAGAAGTCACTATACGGCCTAAAACAGTGTCCAAGAGCGTGGTTTGAACGCTTTGGAACCACTGTAAAAGGTTAGGGTTATCAACAAAGCCAAGCAGATCATACTATGTTCTATAAACACTCAATTGATGGTAAGATTCCCATTTTAATTGTCTATGTTGATGATATCATCTTAACAGGAAGTGATAGTGACGAGTTGAGAAGATTTAAAGGAAAACTTGCTGATAATTTTGAAATCAAAGACTTAGATCCGTTGAAGTATTTTCTTGGAATGGAATTTGCTAGATCAAAGGGAGGCATATTTGTGAGTCAAAGAAAGTATGTACTCGACCTACTGAATGAAATAGGGTTATTCGGGTGCAATGCTGTAGAAACTCCAAGTTAACCGAATGAGAAATTACAACCGGACAAACCTTAAGCTGTGATAAACCGAGAACAATATCAAAGACTAGTGGGGCGGTTAATCTACTTATCACATATCCGTCCGGATATGGCCTTTGCCATAAGCATAGTTAGCCAATTTATGCACTTACTAGGACAAGAACACTTCGATGCTGCCTATAGAATACTAAAGTACTTAAAGGGTACTCCTAGAAAGGAAATTTTGTACAAGAAACGTGGTTATACCGATACAGACTGGGCTGGGAGCATCACGGACAAGAGATCGACCTCCGGTTACTGTAGCTTTGTTGGTGGGAACCTCGTCACATGGCGGAGCAAGAAACAGAATGTCGTAGTTAGAACTAGAGTAGAAGCGGAGTACAGATCAGTGGCTCACGACATCTGTGAAGTGTTATGGATTAACAGATTACTCGGAGAGTTGAAGATATCTAATTCAGTACCTATGAAGGTCTATTGTGATAACAAATCAGCCATTGCGATTGCTCGCAATCCGGTGTTGCACGATCGGACAAAACATGTGGAAGTGGACAAGCATTTCATCAAGGAAAAGATCGAGGGTGAACAAATATATATGCCATATATACCAACTACTGAATAGATCACAGACATTTTAACAAAAGGATTACCAAAGAAGAGATTCGATTATCTAGTATGCAAATTGACAATGGAAGATATCTTCATACCAGTTGGAGGGGGAGTGTTGGAATATTCAATATTTTTATTATTTGTATATAGGGAAAATCAAATATGTAGATTAGGAAGATATTATCTGTTGTAGTTAATTTCCTTATTTAGTCTTAATTACTCCTATATGTAGCCTAATTGTACAATTTGAAAGACACAATTGATTATTCAATTTCATTTCTTAGCTATCAAAGCCTCTTGGTGGTCTCATACTTATATCTGGTTGAGAACATTTCTAATTTATTTGCCTTCTGTTTGGTCGATTTCAGCCATGACCAAAATTTTATTAAATAGAAGCTCTTTTCCTTCTTCATCTTTTGTGTTTTTCTCAGGGAGAGCACTCCAACCATAATGGCCAGTTTGGTTTGGTAACACTACAAAATTGGCTTGTTGAATGGTTTCAGCATCTCATAGCTAGGCTAAAATTTATACACTCCAACCATATTAGCCAAAACAGGATCGAACTAAAATTTGTTCAACCATCATGGGCAATCTTCCTCCACAATTTTGCAAACTCTGTCATGGCGTCCATACTAACATGAATTTTCTTGGTTTGTGGATTGTAACACTTATACCCTTTTTGATTTGGTGCATAACCGATGAAAACATATTTTTCTGCTCTAGGATCAAATTTAGACCAAAACTGACTAGGAATATGAACATAGGAGATGCAGCCAAATATTTTAAGAAGCAGATCAGCTGATATCCTAGAAATTGGAAAGTGTGTTTTGAAGTTATCAAATGGTGTGGTGTAATTTAGAATACGTGTAGGCATGCGATTTATTAAATATGCGGCTGTTAAAAGAGTATCACCCCACAAATATTTTGGAATATGCATAGAAAACATGAGTGCACGTGCGACTTCGAGTAAGTGTTTATTTTTTCATTCAGCAATGTCATTTTGTTGGGGCGTGTCACGACACGTGGATTGATGTAGAATACCATTTGTTTTCAAAAAATTGCCTAAACATTCGTTGAAATATTCTGTTCCATTATCTGTGCGAAGAATGCTAGGTTTCATTTGAAATTGGTTTTCTAGCATAACGCAAAAATCTTTAAATAAAGCTGCTACATCAGATTTTGCACGCATCAAATTTGTCCAGCATAAACGTGTGTGATCATCAATAAATGTCACAAACCATCTTTTTCTGGATAGTGTTGTGATTTTTTAGGGACCCCATATATCGCTGTGAATTAAATAAAATGGTTTAGATGCACGATATGGTTTTGAAATATAAGAAGCGCGCTGACTTTTTGCAAACAAACAACTTTCACATTGAAAAGAAGAACAATCCACATTCTTAAATAACGTCGGAAACAAATGTTTAAGATATTGAAAACTTGGATGTCCTAGTCTAAGGTTCCAAAGTATGATTTTATCACGAACAGACGTTGAACTCATACCACTGGTGCTGTGAGTTGTTTTATTCCTCAAAGAGTTATCATCAAAGTAATACAGGCCATCCACTAATCCAGCACTGCCAATCATCTTCCCCGAGTTCTGGTCCTGAAAGAAACATTGAGATTCAGAGAAAATGGCATGACAGTTCGAATCTCGCAATAATTTACTTACAGATAAGAGGTTACAAGTAAGTTTAGGAAAGTGGAGGACCGTTTTTAGATTAACACTATCTGAGATTGTTATTTGGCCTTTTCCTGCAAATGGGTGAGAAACTACCGTCTGCAATTCTAATTCTTTCATTACCAGAACACGGTGACTAGGTATTGAAAAGGTGATAAAAACTTGTCATATGATTAGAAGCACGTGAATCAATAATCCAAGGTGCTGAGTTTAAGGAACAAGAAAAGGCTCTAAAGTTACTACCTGTTTGAGCTAAGGAAGCATTAGGAGTACCAAATGATGGATTGACAATCAGCAGTTTCAGAAGTTGATCAATCTGCTCTTCGTTGAATGGAGTGGTGACAGCTTCATGCGCGGAAGGATAGGATCGGTTAGATTTTTCTCCCGTTTTGTTGCTCTTCAAATTTGCCGGTTTCCCATGGATTTTCCAGCATGTTTCTCGTGTATGACGGAGTTTGTTGCAGTAGTCGCAGCATATACGAGGACGTTCCTCTGCTCGACGTGGAAACCTGCTGGAGTGAGCATTAGCAGCAGCCAAAGCAGACTGGTCAATTGGAGCAACTGTAGGGTTGATAATTGTGGCTTGTTAAGCATAACGTTCCGACGGGTCTCCTCCCTTCGAACCTCCGAGAAAACCTCATTAATTGAGGGAAGAGGCTGACGACCAATGATTTGTCCCCTAACTTCGTCAAGTTCCGGTTTCAGACCTGCCAGGAACTTAAAAACACGATCATCATCCACCAACTTCTTATAATGGCTATAATCCTCGGTCGAATGCCATACATGATCGTCGAACATATCTTGATCTTGCAATATTCTTTTCAATGAATTGAAATACTTGGTGATATTGTCTTCGCCTTGACGGATATCACAGAGTTTTAGAGTCAGCTCATACTTTTGAGATTGGTTTCCCAGATCAGAATACATCTGATATACATTGTCCCAAAATTCTTTCGCCGTAGGGTAGCACATGTAGTTGGAGCTGATTTCCTTATCCATAGAGTTTACGAGCCACGTCATCACCATGGAGTTTTCAGCATCCCAAGTCGTATGCGACGGATGTTTGATGGAGGACTCATTTGCATCACCGGTTAGATATCCCATCCGTCCTCGTCCACGGATATACATTCGTACCGATTGAGACCAACGCAAGAAATTGGTTCCATTCAGACGAACAGAAGTGATTTGGATGGAGTGGGATTCGGAAGGGAGATGCTTTGGTTCGGTAAGTTGGCTGGACCTTGGGATGGATTCTGAGGTAACGTCGGACACGGTGAAGGCAAGGGGAAATATCGTCAGAGATTGAAAATCGTCGGGTTGGCCTTCAACGAGTAAATCTCGCGAAACCAAGCTGCTTGATGCTGAGTTGACTCACTGAGAATCGTCTGAGTTGAGAATCGTCGGACATGGCCTTCAACGAGTAAGTTGGCAGGACCTTGGGATGGATTCTGAGGTAACGTTGGACATGGTGAAGGCAAGAGGAAATATCGTCAAAGATTGAGAATCGTCGGGTTGGCCTTCAACGAGTAAATCTCGCGAAACCAAGCTGCTTGATGCTGAGTTGACTCATTAAGAATCGTCGGAGTTAACTCGGTTTCGTCGATTTCAAGCAAATCCGGCAGCGATGGCGGTGGCTAGGGCCGCGAGTGTTCGTCGGTGGCTGCAATTGAACCTCACGAAGTGTAATCGAGTTGTAATCGCAAGATCTGTTTCGTACAAATCTCGCGGGGGCAAGTTCGTCAGCTGCTAGGGCTCCGACGAGGCTGTCGGCGGCGAATAGAGGACCGACGAAGCTTCGTTGTCGGTTTTAGAAGGCCGGAAAGTGTTCGTCAGCGACTGTAGAGTACCGGCTAGGCTTCGTCAGTTGTAACGAAGGCTCGTCGTCGGCTGTAGGGGAGCTTTCGTTCGTCGCCTGGCTGTAAGGGACGCTGGCAAACCTTCGTCGGCTGTTGTTGGATGCCGGCGAACGTCGTCGACGACTACAATGGCCGGCAGCGAACGTCGAAAGCTTGTAAAGGGCCGGCGGCGGCTGTGAAGGCTAGGTTTTTTTTTTTTGTTTTAGCTCTGATGCCAAATTGAAATGAATTAATCAATTGTGTGTCTTTCTAATTGTACAATTAGGCTACATATAGGAGTAATTAAGACTCAATAAGGAAATTAACTACGACAGATAATACCTTCTTAATCTACATATTTGACTTTCCCTATATACAAATAATACCAATATTGAATATTCCAACAAATAGGCATTGACTTGAGGTTTGCCTAAATGGCCATTGAGTTTGCTGGTGTGATAGAGCTATATTTTTGGGTAATAGATAGCCATTCTAGCAATTAACTGATTTGGCAAGCCAAATAGATTGTTGGTTGGAAATGCTCTAATGATCAAGGAATCTTGCCCCATTTCTTTGTCAAAAGTCTTGTAACAATCAACCTATTTCATCATGTTACCATCATCTCTTTTCGTTGTCGGATTGAAAATCTAATTGATGAGTTAAGTTTATTCCCAGTATAAGAGAAATTGCCACTGCCACCCCCTGTATTCGATGTGACGTTAACCACGAAAACCTCCTATGTTTTATCAAATACAGTGGAGACCTCTTACTGGAAAAAAATAGTAGTCTTTGACATATTTACCCTTATCTTTGAACAATATTTTTTTAATTGAAATTCATGAAATTACTATTTTACCCTTGCCTATATATTTTAATAATCCTTTCTCTCCAACCCACTCAAACAACAAACAGCCCCACCGCCACCATCTCCTCCCACCACCATCGTTCCAACTCCACAAGTGCCTCCACCCCAATCCACCGCCACTTACCCAAATCTGGGCATATACTGCCGTGCCGCATGAACTAGGAAGCACCGACATATTGTCGGAGGCTGAGCATTGGTGTCAGACACGTGGCCGACACGCCTCTGACACGTGTCGGGACGTGTCCAATTTTTTTATTTTAAATTTCTACACGACACCAACACGAGAAATGAACGTGTCGGACACTTTGGAAGCCCATGTGGTTTATTTTTTGGGAGGGTCAGTTTTGTAAACTTACTGTAATTATATTATTATTTAAGAAGTGTATTTCGTAATTTGATATTAAATAATTCTATTAAATGAGTTTTTAGCAATTGGAAAAACGAGAAATGAGAAAGACAGAAAGTCAACCTTCTTATTCATTCATGAAAGGTGTGAAGATGATAATCAACCTCGAGTGAATTTTTTTTTTTAGTGTGTGTGTGTGTCTTTCTTGCTTTTGTTTGTGGAATTTTTTTAATTGTGAATGTTGGTTTTAACTTTAAAGATTTATGATTATTGGTTTAATGGTTTTTGTTGAATGAGTTTGCTTAACGGTACATGCCTTTTGTGAATTAGGCTAACATATATAAAAATATATATTTATTTATTGACGTGTCCCCGCCGTGTCCGTGTCGGGATTTTTGAGAAATTGTGGTGTCATCGTGTCCTTGTCGTATTGTGTCCATGTCCATGCTTCATAGGACATGAACTAGCTCCTGCGCCTAACCTTCAGAACCACCGCACCTCCTGAACCAGATTTGTATGCTTGCGCACGCGTGGGGTGCTCCCCCCCATACATACGTAAGTGTATATATATATACACACACACATATATATATAGAGAGAGAGAGATGGATGAGATGAGAAAAAAGGAGGTGGGGCAGTCAGATCTACACACTGGGACGGCATTGGCATCGGTTGTGATGGTGGTGTAGGATGGTTTTTTTTTTTTTTTTTTTGTTGGGGGTGGTGGTGGTGAATTTCAAGTGGGTTAGGGAAAGAGGGAGGGAAACAAAGAGGAAAAGAAAAGAAAATAATATATACATATATATAAAACGTAAAAAGGAAATGGAATTACTGAGGGATAGTTTTGTCCTTTTACATAAATGATAAGTATTAGTTAAGTGATTTCACGAATAAGTCTTATATAAGAAGGGTAAAATTTGAATTTAATTGATGATATCAGCTGGTCAAATCTGATTTGGGAGGTATTGTGCTATTTGATAAGGGGGGTCTCGGTGGTATTTGATAAACATAGGGGATTTCCGTGGTCCATGTCTCAAATGCAGGGAGTGTCAGTGGCAATTTCCCCTCAACATAATTGTCTATCGGGACTATAAACCAATCTGGTTTCTTCAATCAAGTGGTAATCCGAGTACTTGATCGATCCAGTACACCAAGGGACGAAAGGAAGCTTCTTCCTGTGGAGACAAGAGGCGCAAGTCGAGCGACGTCAGGATATAACCTAGTGGAAAGTATAAAGAAGTGGCTTTAGGGAAAAGTAGCTACTCTCAATACTCAAGAGGCTTTCCGAAGCCTAAGAGAGAGGCTCAGACTTCTACCGGGCTAGGCCCTACTAGGGTAATCCCTCGTGCTCCATACCAATAGTTTCTGAAGGGAAACCAACTCAACAGCACTACCACTAACTGAGGGACCGAAACATGCTACTAAAAGACTACAAATTTGTAGTGTCCTATTTGGCCTTATTCCAGTTGTCATGCTGCCTATGCAACTAACAGTTGATGACCAAAAGAAAAAAAAAATTCTGAACATGTGATGTACTATCTTAGCAAGTCTTCTATATATGTTTGTGATGGGCCTTAGAGTTGGTCTACTTGGATAGATACTAAACTATGTTGTCCACCAAAGAGAATGGTAGTGGTCTTCTTTTTCATGTGTTTATTCTCCTTTTTCATGTGTTTATTAGGTTCGTTCAACTAACAAGAAAAAATATTTTTGAAAATCTTCAAGAGGCTGATATATATATATATATATATATTTTGTGTGTGTGTGGTTTTAGGTTCAGGTATTCAACTAAAATTTGAAATCAGAATGAACCCGTCGACTTATATATATATGCACATCTGCAATGTCTAATCATATTTATAACTCGTTTATTTTCCAGCTTAAAGTGAATTGGTTTCCACCTGCTGAGGCTTCGCTTAAGCGAGTTCACATCCAAAGATTGATTTATGACCTTCTCAAAAATTGTTCTTTGGAGGACTCTCCTGCAAAAGATTGTTCCTATGTCAGTCCCGGAATTAAATATGATAACGTAGCTGCTGTAGATTTTCTCTCAGAGAGGTGCAGTCCTTCAAAAGGGCCTGGAAGCAATTTCATGAGTTCTCAAGATGTTCAAGGGATAGAGATGACTTTATTATCCACATCCTCTCTATCGAGTTCCAAGCACACCAATGCTTCTGGCTTGGTTTTGAGGGAGTTTTTTGAGCCAGGTTGTGATGCTGAGCCATTCATGGATGCACAGTGTCATGCTCTTGACCAGACAAAACATTTGCACAGGATCAAGAGTGATATGTCTGCAATTGAGGTATTTCCACTTCCTGTTATCCCAGACAGGAACATGTCTTGCAAAAGTTAGTTCAAGAAAGCTCATCATGTTCATCTTCAGTAGGAAAGGAATTAATATAATTACAATCTTGATGACCATAGTTGTTAAATCTGGATGGACTGGAACTGGAGAACTCTAATCCCATTATTTTTTTTTTATTTTTTTTTATTGCTGGATTCCTTCTGAAAATAAAGATAGGTTGCACTGCTTAGAAGAATCAGCACCCAATCAACTAACAGCCTAAAAACACATATCACTTCTCTGGGATCTCACCCTTTGTCTAAATGGCTTTTTTAAATTTATTTATGGAATTATAATAAATTTATTTTAGTTGGACCACTTTGGCCAGACATCAGGTTTTTGGACTCGATGGACCCCAAAACAGGTCAGTGTATGCTCTTGTTTAACTTCTAAATTGAAGAGGAGGCGGGGTCTGTCAGACACTTTGCTGTCATCATGCATGACTGAAAGAGGTCAATATGCATGAGTTGCAGGATGCTGTTGTTGCATTGAAGTTGCACGAATGGGTCGTTTTTTAAGGGATAAAGGAAGGGAACAATCTTTACCAACAATTTTTCTCATTTTCTGTAATACCTAAGCATCCCATTTCTACCCTTTGATTTCTAGATTCTTCCATCATAGCAGGAAAAAAAAAAAAACAGAGATTCATTTGACATAGTTCTCTGAATAGCATAAATCACTGGATCTAATTTGTGGTTTGGTCTTTTGCATCCCGAAAATTTATTATTTTTCCATCCATTTGGAACAGGAAGGACTGGAAGCTGACGAGAAGATTGTCTATCATCCATCAACAGGAACTGGTTCACAGAAACTAGCTGAGAGTACCCCCCGTGACACTTGTGCCTATCATTGTTCATCCGTAGATTCTAAAGCAGAAGCTTGTCGGGATTCAGGAAATCCTTTATACCAAGCTGAGCATCAGGGCGTTGTCTCATCGCCAGAAACATTGCATTGTGCTTCTATTGATTTGTTAGAAGTGAATTCGAATTTTGATGCGGTTGCGGAAGATCTTAGTTCGGGAGATAAAATAGATGAGCGGACATATGAAGGCCTTGAATCAACACCTCTTGAGTTGCTGGACGATGCTGAATATTCTCGGCAACCAAATCAAATGCTTGTCAGTTGTGCTAGTTCAAGTATTCTTGCCTCTTGCCCCAGTAATTTACCCGGCTTCTCTCGTCAAGAATTTATTGTGCAAGAGAATGGGGGGGTCACCCATGACGATTTGCAATTGATCGAGGATGATTCAGTGTTAGGATTAGATGAACAACATGCAGCCAAAAGGATGCGGTTTACGCCTCCCCTTGACAGGGAAGGACTTACAAGAAGCCCGGCCAAGGATCTCCAATTGTAAACCTAAGTTGTATGACTGTCCTCTAGATAGCCTTTCTATCTCTCCTGATCTGATCATGAATTTCCATCTGACTTAGTGATATATGCCATAATGTGAATAGTGTGGCTGGCGCTGCCGTTGAACTGCTTGTCTTTTTCTCCCTCCTAACCACTGGGATATATATTCGTGATACGTAGACTCTTTTCCTCATCCATGGACATTTGGATGTGGTGAAACAGAGAGAAGGCAATTATGGAGGATATGATCTTTTTACTTGAACAACTGTCTCTGAATTTGTAACATTCTTTTGCATTAGTTTAAAACCTGTTAACATTTTGGATCTTAGAGATGTGGTTTGGAGCTTACTAGTTTTTCCCGAAATTTTTTACCGGCAATTTATATTCCTGTTGCTTGGGAATAGCCTCTCTATATATAAGCTTAAGGTTACGTACATCTGAACTTCCCCAAACACTGCAGTTGTGGGAGCATTTGTTTATTGGGCTGCCCTTTTGTATTACCCCTGTTGCATTGTGTGAGTATATTTTGATTGAAAGTAGTTGATGTAAACTACTGGTGAATTGTATTGCAGCACAATGAATTTTTCAGGCTACTGCTTAGCAGTAGTCTCAATTCAATATTGTCACTGTTAGGGGCAACATTTCTCCACTTAAAATTTGGGCCTGTCCGGGGTAACCCGGATATTTCTTAAGGTCTGGGTTTCCGGGTTTGATCACGGTGCTTACTGAAACATGTAAGTATCCTAATAGAGTCCGGCTTCTTGTTAATTAGTTTATTTATTTTTCAATAATTTTAGAAAATATTTAAAAATAGTTACTGTCCAAGTATTACTAAATTTGATTGTTGAGATCTATGAACCTAGAAATATTGTCTTAATTACCCATATCATTACCCATGTTTTGTAGAATGTTAAACGATTGATTAATCTCTTATTAAAATCACCTTGTTCTACCTGTAAGTGTGCCTAAATTAATATACTTATTCTTAATGTTATGAATTAGGCTTAAAAATACAAGTAGATTAAATTACCTTGTGTCAATCGTTAATCTAATTTCACTCCTAAGTTACACTAACTATTCTTGAACTAGAGTGTCATTTGAATGTGAACATAAATAGTAGAGGCTTGATAGTGTCATACATCTTTAGATAATTGTTTAGAAGCCTTGTTGGGCTTTGTGATCTAAACTGCGAAGTCCTTAGTTGATTCCATATATTTACTCGACTAAGTTGCTGAAGAGTTGTAATTATCCTTGAGCATATCATGTTAGAACTCGGTGAAAAGATAACATTTAAATCTAAAATTGTCAAAGTGTGAAGAAGACCAAGGGAGGCACCTTTCTCTTAGTATCGTCTTGATCTCGCTAGGGAAGAGATCAGTGTGAAGAATCCAAGAGAGTAAATCTCGGTGGTCTAGAGAGTGAATCTAGATTTGTCATATTTACGTATTATCTGGCTATAATTGATTGTATTGTGAGTTGTATTAAATTACTTGTATTAGTAGGCTAGGCTTGACCTATGCCTTGGAAATGAGATTAGATATCCAAGGGTGTGAAACTTGGTAGTTTAGGCACGGTATCTGGCTGCAAAAAGAGGTTAGAAATCTAAGGGAAAGAACCTTAGTAAGTAGTGATTAATCTTTGTCTAGAAAAAGAGATTAGAAAATCCAAGAGCTGGACTCTCGATAAATTATAAAGGTTTGATTTTCTCCTATAAAAATGATCAAAGTATTGGTGGATTAGAATTCTCAATAGGATCTTAGAGGAGTAGACGTAGGCAAACTGATATTTGCTAAGCTACTATAAAAATCCTTGTGTTGTGTGGATGCTTGACTTACTCTATCTCTATCTTTTTTTCGGTGTTTTGCTTATATTTGTATTATGATTATGATTGTGATTACTTTGTTATTACTTCACTACCTTTATATATATGTTGATAACCAGATCAGATTCATCATAAATGTTTGAATATTCTTGTTAAGAAGAACTTATTCAAATCATCAATATATAAGTCTTCTACTAAATAGATTGGAAAAGTGTCTTAAAGTTCCAGATAGAGATAAAAAGGCATAAAAAGTTTTGAGATCCAATTCAACTTAGGTCATACCTAGGCCAAAAACATAATTTACATTATCTTTTGTGTGATCCGACTATTCGATTAACATTGTAGATCTAGGATTCAGAGAAGGCATGTTAATTGGATATTTGCCATTTTCTTATGAGATGAAGTTCTTGTATTTGAAAGCTTACATGAAGGCATCTCTTATGTTGACAAATGGGCTCGTCTAGCTTGCTACACAAGTTGTAAACGACTCATCCCACCAAATAGGTTTGTTAGGTTCCTATTTCTTGTGTTGGCTAAATTTGATAACTTTGGGTTTCTAATAAATTTCTTTCAATTTGAATTAGAGTGATCTATGTATGAGACTCTTCCAGGCAAAGATTTTCTTATCGAATGTCAAGTTTGTAGGTTCCTATTGCTTGTGTTGGCTAAATTTGGTGACTTCGGATTTCTAAACTTTTTTCCATTTGAATTAGAGTGATCACTGAGACTGTTCCTTGTAAATATTTTCTTATCGATTGTCATCTTCGTTAATGATTAATCTTCCCATATTGCATCATAGTCTGAACAGGTAATTATATCTATTGCACAATGCACTTCCCTAACTATCCTACATAGTTTCGGAAGTTAAAAACTTGTCAAAATAGGGTTTTTTGGAAAGTGAAGCCCACGAGCGTATGAATGGTGAAATATATCATCCAAACAATGGACTTGAAGAACGATAAGTGATCGGAGGTTGGATGCGACCATTCGAACATCATCGGCTTTTGAAGGACCACCATACAAATAAGCAAGGCATTGTTTTAACGACCACGGTGGCCTTGTTCTACAATAATATTTTTTATTTAAACCCTATAGTCAATATTGTAATCAAACATCTATGCCTTTTGTCAATAAGACTTTTCAATCTCAAGTATTAATAAAAGGTAATTTTGATATTATTATTTAACTATATCAATATTGTTGTAGATTTTAGATATTAAGTTAAAATGTCTTAACTCTTTAATGTGATTAAAAGACGAAGACCAAAGATATTTAGTAACTTAATATTCTTAATTGTTTCTAGTCGGTATTGGATTGTTGAAAATCGATCTTCAACAATTTAGACTAACTTGTTCTGTTATTTGTTCCTAGTATCTCAAACAATTAGTATGAGATATTAGAACAACTACAAGAGGACCTACTAGTGTAGTATGGGACCGAAAGCAATAATTCCTGATATCCTATATAGTAGGTTTTCTCCGTTCTTAAAATATGATATCTGATATATGATTGTATTTATCATCTTTAGACTTAAGATATTGTATATAATATATATGGGTTGCTATACTTTGATAATAGTACGTGTTGTACTCTAACCATAAGACTTAAAAAATATTCATTGGGTATAGTGAGATATATATGTGAATATAAAAGTATAAAAGATAAGATCTATTACTCACAATAAAGAGAGACATGTGTTATGTGATTAGATTTAATATTCAACCAAGTCTCTAGATAGAGCGGTGTCACGATTGGGATGAGATTTCAATTAGTGTTACAAGAAATTATAGTATCAATCAATACACATATGATTAGATTGGGGATTTTTTACTTTATTCATGTCCGGGTGGTCTTTTCCGTAACACAAGATAGAGAGATTGTGTAATACGAAAATCATAATGGAGGAGATTCTCTTGGTGAAATTCCTACCAACTAGATATGGATGCGATATGCGGGTAGACGTGACTCACGGTCAGAGAAAATGTCTAAGAGGAAAAGTGGTTTCTTCTAGAAGAAAAAAATTAGAACTATTCCAATTTTAATTAATTAATTAGTAAATTAATCATCCTTGTTGGTTGGTTGACAACCTGTTCTATTTTAGAATGGATTTTATATTCTGGTACTAGTTCATATGTGTGTAATGCTATACAGGGTCTAAAGGAAAGTTGATGGTTGAGTAAATGAGACATCTCGTTGCGCGTGGAAAATACAACAAGAGTTATTGCATTAACCGTGGAAGGCCTTTGCATTAACCGTTGAAGGCCTTCATTTGAAGCTGTCATTGTCGCATATTTTCTATTTAAGAGATTGTTTATTTATGGCTAAAGTTTTCAAAACCATTATTTCTATTTCTTATATAATAAATGATGGTTATTTGGTTGTTTTTAGAATAATAAATATATTATTTATTTTCATTCAAAGTTGGTTGGTTTGGGCATATATTATAACAATCTTTATTATTTTAAAACATATGAAATTAACAACATAGCATTTGAAAGTATAACGAAGAAAAAATGAAGAGATGAAAATCCTACCTACTTGTGGCATCTTAGACTAGACTATATTAGTGAGAAAATAATTGACAAGATGGTTAAAGATATGCTCTTAGGTCCATTTGACTTGGAGCCCTTACCAACTTGTGAATCTTATCACATGGACAAAATGACTAAGTCTCCATTTATTTGAAATTAGTAAAGTACTGGTTATATATTGCGTCTGTACATATTGAAGTGTATGGGCCCATGAGATCTTCATCTTGAGATGGACATTCATACTTCATTACCTTCATCAACAATCACTTTATTCATGGTTTGTGCATATTATGAGACACTAGTCTAATACCTTTGAAATTTTCAATGAATACAGAAATAAAGAAGAGAAACAAACCAAGAAAATTATAAAGGCACTCCGATCAAATCGAGGTAGCAAATACTTATCCTCGGAGTTTATGGATTATCTCAAACTTTATAGTATATTGTTCCTGTGGACTCCTCCTGCTATACCATAATTAAATCGTATATTAGAAATAAGAAATTGAACTCTATTATATATGGTTAGATCAATAACGAGTATGTCTTGATGATTACGGCTCATTTATTGAACAAGATTCCACCTAAGTCTGTGTCGGTTACACCGCATAAGATGTGGTATGGGTGGAATCTAAGTCTTAAGTATGTTAGGATTTGGGGGTGTCAAGCTCGTGTCAAAAGACTTGAGGCAGACAAGTTGAAATTTAGTACTTAAATTTGTAAGTTTGTGGAGATATTCTAGAAAAACAGTTGGATACTTCTCTATTACACAGAGAAACAAAAAGTATTTGTTGCTAGATATGATGAATTCTTAGAGGAACAATTTTCTAAGAATCATGCACTAGTCACAATATAGATTTGGTAGAGGTATTGGACACCAAGGAAGCAGAGAAAACTAGAAATGTAAATCTGACAACAATAAATGCATCCAATACACAAATTTCTCGTAGATATGGTAGAACATCTGGAATATCTTGAACATGAGGATAGAGAAGAGCTACTGGTAGTGGGAGGTAACGACCCCATTAACAATGAAGAGGTAATGTTGGACATCAACAGTAAGAAGTGGCAAACAACAAATAAATCTGAAATAGACTCTATGTACACTAACTGAGTTTGAACTCTTGTGGATCCCCCTGATGGAATCGTTCCCACTGGGCGAAAATAGATCTTCGAGAGAGAATTAGACTAAGATGGCAAAGTGGACGTGTTCAAGGCCAGACTAATGGCAAAAGGATAAACCCAATGTCAAGGAGTTAACTATAAGAATACTTTTCGCTGATCTCCATGTTAAAGTTTATAAGAATTTTATTGGTTATTTCCCCATAGCACAGCTATGGAATATTACAAATGGATTTCCTCAACGAAAACATAGATGAATAGATTTCCATGCATCAATCAAAAGGCTTCATAACCAAAAGCAAAAGCTAGAAGGTGTGCAAGTTACAAAAGTCTATTTAAGGACTTAAGCAAGTTTCTAGAAACTGGAACATCTATTTTGATGAGGCATTCAAATCATTGTGTTACCTCCAAAATGTGGATTATCTATGTGGGTACAAGACAATAGATAGAAAGTCCATTAGTTTCCTGGTGTTGTATGTCGACGGCATCCTACTGATTGAAAATAATGTAGGTTTGTTTTCAACTACCAAAGCATGGTTTTCTCGAACTTCCATGAAAAATTGGGACAAGCATCCTATATACAGGAAATAAAGGTCTATAGATATATATTTACAAGGATATTGGGCTTATCCCAATCCAGATACATAGACAAAGTATTGCAGCGATTTAGCATGTCGAATTCTAAGAAGGATTATCTAATAATCTAACATGGAACTTTCTCTCTAAGAAAATGAGTCCTCATGCTTCTGAAAATAAGATTAGGATTAGTAGAATTTCATATGCCTCAACAATTGGAAGTCTTATGTATACAATGCTATGTACCAGGCTCGATATTAATTTTGTTGTTGGATTGACCAGCAGATATCAGGAAAATCTAGGTTTGGAACACTAGAAGACTCTAAAATCTATCCTCAAGAATTTAAGAATGATTAAGTACAAATTTATGGTTTATATATGAAGGGAACTAAGGGTTAACGGTTATACTTATTCGAATTTCTAATCTGATATGTATGATTAGAAGTCAACTTCGATATATGTATTTATCCTGAATGGTGGGATCGTTAGTTGGAGGAGATGTAAGCAAACTACAATTGCTACAACTATAGATTCTTCTACCGAGGTTGAGTATATTTCTTCTTTCGATAAAGTTAAGGAAGGTGACACGCCCCGATTTTCTGAAAGGAAAAAATAATAAATAATAAATAAGCTTAAGGAGGGAATTTTTAAAGCACCGATTTTTTCAAAAAATATACTTAGGCCGTTTTAGTCACCACCTAACATTGGGTTTAAATGGTGTGTTAGGTCACCGAATTTTTAGAAAACAATTTAAAAGGCCTAAGTAAAAAATTTGACTCCAAAACTACGGTCAAACCAAATATTCATTTAAAGATTCGGGAGTCGGTTACGCTCGGGGAAAGTGTTAGGCACCCCAAGACGCCCATCCGAAAACGGTACCTTATGTCCAATTAGTTTAGTCCGAGTGTTTTATTTTATTTTGAAATCATTCCCTTCTTATAAAATCTTTTTAGTATTTTTCATAAATAAAGTGAGACAAGTTTTTAGATTTTTGGGAATGTTCCCTCGGTATAACCTCTTATCGAATATTAAAGATTCGACAAGGATGGTCCCCGGGGGGTATTTATATATGTTTCTTAAAGATTTCTTTAATTTAAATAGGCAAACTAAAATAAGTGAAAAAAAAAAAGAATAAAATATGAATGCAAAACTAACATCTATGTGAATTTTATTTTTTATGCAAGAGTGACTAAAAAGAAACTAAATGATTTAATTTAAATATGTCAATACAGACTAATATGAATACGAGAATCGAATGAGGAACACTACGTGAATTAATATGATTATGCGTGATAATGATTTAATTAAAAAATAAAAGCGGTGCACGTGTCATGACTAGATGTGAAAAAGTAATGTGGATTAGTAAAAAATAAAAAAATAAAAATAAAAATTATATGTATGAAAAGTGTAAGTGGTGAAAGTGTCTTAAACATGCCGTTTAAATGATACGAAAAATAAACATGCTAAGTGGATGCAAAACAAATCTACTTTGAGTTTGCCTGATAAATTTAAAGAAATCATATTTTGAAATTCCCTCAAATTCTATGGATAAGAGAATCGAGAGAGGTTCGCGGAAACAATTTAGTTGAAATTAATCTTTTCGATACTTTAAAAGAAATCCCACGAAAAATTTGCCAAGAGAAGAGATTTCCTTAAACCATTCGTTTCTAAATTCCACTCGAGTCGGGGAATGGAAACGAGGTCACAGAAAACTGTCCCACGATTTATCGAATTGTTAGATTCACCTTAAGATTCGCAAGAATTAATTTCCACAAGTAAAATATTTTACTATTTTACTATTTTATTTTTTATTTTTTAGGGTTTTGATAACAAGAATAAAAATAAATAAAGAAAATACAGAAAAATAAACAACGAGAACATCCTTCACCTAACGGTCGGGGGTTAGATATAAGTACGAGGAACCCACCCCGAAGTTTTCATCGGATCATCGGACGACTTTATTTTTTTGTGTTTATGAATTTGTAAACAAAACAAAATAAAATAAAATAAATAATGAAAACGTCATTCACCTAACGATTAGGTGTTAAGTTTAAGTACGAGAAACCCACCCCGACGTTTTTATCGGATCATCGGACGACAATACATAAATAAATAAATAAAACTTGCAGAAATTTAAATTGCGAAAAGAATAAAATAAACTGAAAGAAGAATTAAAAAATTAGAAAAACATATATGTTCTAGGCCAAGAATCTCGATACCTCTATTTTCCTCTCTCGCAGACGGTTTCCCGAAAAGGTTTTGAGAATCACTCTTCCAAAGAAGGCGACTCCTCTCAATTTTTTTGAATGAATAAAGTGGGAGGATGAGGGTCCGATTTATAGGAGAAGATCAGGCATGAAAAACACTTTAGAAAACCCTAAAACTAGGTATGGCCGCCAAAACTCAGACCAAGTTGGACTGGGAAAGGGTAAAATAGGCAGAAAATGGCAAAATTAGTCCTAGGGTTTCGAGCGCGTGAGAGAAACGCGTCTGCCCACCGCCTTTAGTAGTCGGCAACATGTGGCAGGAGAAGAGAGACCATTTTTCGATTTTTTTTTTGTGTGTGGTTCAGCCGGCAAAAGAGGCCCTCCCACCCTCTCTTTTTTTCTCTCTCTCTCTCTTCTCTTCTCTCTATTTCTCTCTCTCTCTCTCTCTCTGCGTCGTGCAGGCGGCAAGCAGTGGGGCAGGCAACCCCACTTTTGCCTTTATCTCTCTCCTCACACTCTCTCTCTCTTACCGACTTCTCTCTCTCTCTCTCTCTCTTTTCTCTCTCACTCACAGTTTCCTCTCTTATCTCTCTCTCTCTCTCTCTCTCTCTCTCTCTCACGGTTTGGACCCCAAAAGGGGTCCACACTTTTCTCTATTCACAATTTTTTTCCTTTATTTTTCTCTTCTTTCAATTCTACCCCATTTCCTTATTTCTGATTTTCTTCTCTTTCACTTCACTCCCTTTATTTTACATTCTTTCAATTTCAGTCCCATTTCTTCTTCTTCCAATTTCACACCCGTTTTTTTTTTTCATTTTTTTTTTCTCTGTTTTTTTTTTTTTTTTTTTTTTGTGGGACAGTCAAAATGTCGTGTCTACAACTATCCCTATTTGTCATATGAGTTCCACTTACTTGACAAAGATAAAAGACCACGTCATTTTGATCATCCCATTTTTCGAAGTGAATTTTCAACGATAGAAAAAATAAAATGACTCATGACAAATGAATGTCCATTTAGAGGATTGTTTAGAGTAGTAGTAGAATGACTCATGACGACACTCATGACGAACAATTATCCATTTAGGGGATCATTTAGAATAAATAAAGAATGACTCATGACGATACTTATGACGAACATTTGTCCGTTTGAAGGATCGTTTAGAGTAATGAAAAAAAGAGACTCATGACGAACAATTATCCGTTTAAAGGATCATTTAGAGTAAATAAAAAATGACTCATGACGATACTCATAACGAACAGTCGTCTGTTTAGAGGATCGTTTAGAGTAATGAAAAAAATGACTTATGACGATACTCATGACGAACAAGTGTCCATTTAGAGGATCATTTAGAGTAATATAAAAATAACTCAAGCCCCAAACCACTTGGCTAGGGACAAAAGAAAGTCCAAAGATATAAAATATGCCCCAACTTGTGGCTGGGCAACAATGAGATAGCAAAGATATAAAATGTGCCCCAGCCTTTGGCTGGGGCCGCTCTCGGATGACCGAACTTTATAGGTTGCCTACGTACCTTAGCATTACATCGAAGATCAGGTTTAGTGTAGTTCACTAAACGCCCATTTCAGGGAAAAACGCATACCTGAATGCTCATTTAGTGCTTCTGAGTTTTTAGCAATAAGAGTCTCTAACTCGAGTTGGAAGATAAGTAGTCCTAGTGATAGGGAAATCCATGCTTTCAGTCCCTTTCAGATCCCTGTAATAGACAAACATAAAAATTTAGTGTGAAATTTGTTACCTTTGACGACTCACAAATCCGTTCCCCCATTTTTCGTCGCGATCATTTGACTGACGACACTTGACTTTCACGGGACAGTATCGGGAGATTCTTCCGTCTCATCTTTCCGTCAATTTTAGAGGTGCACCTTCTGGAAGTTCCTCTGGGCTACTGACGAAGTCTAGTTCTAGACAATCAACTTTTATTTCTCTACACCTGCCGATTCTCACTTCCTCTCTTCTGCCGGGCATCCTCAGTATTAGGGGAATCATATACTCCTACTTGCTTTGTATTTTTTTTTAAATCTTACAAAACTGATTTAGCCAAAATATCAAAAAATGTGTAAAAACTTATTAAAACAGATACCTTCATCACCAGATATGTTGACTACGAGATTCCAAGCCGAATTGTCTGACAAGTATGATTTCAATGCAAATTTGAGCCATATTTGATGTTATTTTTCACAGATTCCAACTCTGCTCAAATCCATCAAGTTCTGAACACGAATTTTTTTTTACGGTCAATGAAAGTCAGCTACAGTGAAAATTCCGAAAATGGCCCCCGGAGCGATCTCACTGTTTTTTTTTTTTGGGTCACAGTCTCTACATTCTTTTCATGGCGCTCTTTCGAGTTTTCACCATGTTCGAGCCGTACCTTTTTTTTTTTTTTAAGAAACAGATAATCACAAATCAAAATAAACTTACTTGGAAAAGAAAGGTATTTATTAGGCAAAGTATTTTTTTATAGAATTCGAGTTTAGAGGCTTGGGAAATACATCATCATCTATTTCCTGGAGAATCAACGCTCCACCGCTCAAAGCCTTGTGAACAACAAAAGGACCTTTCCAATTTGGCGAGAACTTGCCCTTAACTTCATCTTGGAAATGAAATATTTTCTTCAATACCAACTCACCGACCTTGAAGACTCTGGGGCATACCCGTTTATCATGAGCTCTGGCAATTCTCTGTCTGTAACATTGTCCATGGCATATCGTTATTAGCCGCTTTTCGTCGATTAAACAAAGTTGATCCAACCTTTGTTGTACCCATTCAATTTTATCAAGCTCGGCCTCCGTGAGCAGTCGCAGAGATGGAATTTCCACATCAGCCAGTATCACAGCTTCTGTGTCGTAGACCAAAGAGTAGGGAGTTGCCTCTGTCGAGGTCCGAACCGAAGTCCGGTAAGCCATCAAAGCATATGGCAACATATCATCCCACTCTTTATAGTTATTAATCATCTTCCGGATGATTTTCTTTATATTCTTATTAGCGGTTTCCACTGCTCCATTCATCTTTGAACGGTAAGGCGCTGAGTTTCTGTGCTCGATCTTGAACTGCTGACATATTTCCTGTATTTTCGAGCCCTTTAGGTTTTTAGCATTGTCGGTTATCAGTTCTTGTGGAAAACTGTATCTCGACACAATATTTTCTTTGATGAACCGAGCTACTGTCCTTTGAGTCACTCGAGCCAAGGAGACAGCCTCTACCCACTTGGTAAAATAATCAATCATTACCAGAATAAAGCGATGACCACTCAGCACCTTAGGGGTAACTTCTCCAAGCAATGAAGTTGCGAAGGTGGGACATGGATTTGATCGTCGTGAATCTGACACTTATGGCATCTTTGAACAAACTGCACACAATCGCTTTCCATCGTTAGCCAAAAATGACTGGTCCTCAGGATCTTCATGAAGCCACTCATGTGGGGCCCACATATGCCACCATAGACCTCTTTCATCAACTGGATGGCCTCTTCGACTCCAACACATCTCAACAGGCCCATGTCAGGGGAGCGTTTGTACAATGTCTCCCCGCTTAGGAAGAATTGGCCAGCTAACCTCCAGAGAGTTTTTCGATCAACACTAGATGCCCCTTCTAGATACTCCCGATTTTTCAAAAAGCTCTTTATGTCATGGTACCACAGGTCTTTGGCTGGTTCGAATTCAAGTTGGCAATAGTGGGCCAGTCGGTGTTGAACTCGAATTGCCACCGGAATGATATCATCCTCCTCCCGAGTGATAGAGATCATGGACGCCAAGGTAGCTAAGGCATCGGCAAAGTCATTCTTGAGCCTCGGTATGCTTTCAAATTCAATCATCGTCAATCTCTCGCACAACTCCAGGAAGTGATTGTTATTAGCTATCAAGGTTGGATCTCTTGTGGTATACTTATCCGTCACCTGATTGATTATCAACTCAAAATTCCCGAACACTAGCAATTCTTTGATCTTCATGTCGACAGCCAACTGGAGTCCCAAAATACATGCCTCGTACTCAGCTCTGTTATTAGCACTCTGGAACTTTAACTTGGAAGCCACCAGATAATGTTGCTTGCTCGGAGAAACCAGAACGGCCCCGATTCTGGCTCCTCGAGAGTTCACGGCGCCATCGAAATACATTTTCCAAACTGTCTCCTCCTCTTCTTCCTCCATTGCATAAATCGACTCATCAGGGAATAGTGTCTCAAGAGGCTGGTGATCTGTTTGAGCTGGACAACTAGCCAATTGATCTGTTATTGCCTGACCCTTCACTAAATTTTGGGTCTTGTAGATGATATCGAACTCCGTTAGCAGCATCTGCCATTTTGCAACTTTTCCTGACAGAATCGGTTTCTCGAATATGTATTTTAAGGCATCCATCCTTGCTATCAAGTAGGTAGTCAGTGGGAGTATGTAATGGCACAGTCTCTGAGCAGACTAGGCCAATGCACAACAGGTCCTCTCCAGCAAGGTGTAATTATTTTCATACTTCATAAAGCGCTTGCTGAGGTAGTAGATGGCTTATTCTTTCTTTCTATATTTATCGAGCTGTCCGAGAATAGCTCCTATTGAAGAGTCAAGAACTGACAAATATAGCAATAACGGAACCCCCTCCCGAGGCGGCACTAGGACTGGAGGGTTGGTTAGATAGGCTTTAATCTTTTCCAAGGCATTTTGAAAATCTGCATTCTATCACCCATTACTCTCCTTTCGAAGTAGCTTGAAGATTGGCTCACAAATGGTAGTGAGCTGAAAGATGAATCGGGCTATGAAATTCAATCGGCCTAAAAAATCTCGAATCTCCTTCTCATTTTCCAGTGGTGGCATCTCACAAATGACCTTCGTCTTTGCAGGATCAATCTTGATTCCATGGCGGTTAACCATGAAACCAAAAAGTTTTTCGAAAGTTACCCCGAAAGCGCATTTTGCCGGATTGAGCTTGAGTTGATATTTTTGAAGTCTGTCGAACATCTTTTTCAAATGGCAGAGATAATCCTCGTTCTCCTGAGATTTAACAATCATATCATCCACATATACCTCCATCTTCTTGTGTATCATATCATGAAAAAGGGTTGTCATTGCTCTTTGGTACGTTGCCCCGGCGTTTTTGAGACCGAAAGGTATCGCCCTATAGAAAAAGACTCCCCACGGTGTGGTGAAGACTGTATTTTCTAGATTTTTCTTATCTATTAGAATCTAATTATATCCAGAGAATCCATCGACGAAAGAATAGAGTTTTCGCCCTGCAGTGTTATCGATGATGATATGAATGTTTGGCAGCGAAAAATCATCTTTCGGACTTTTCCGGTTGAGATCACGATAATCCACGCAAACTCTGATTTTTTCCGAGGACTTTAGTACTGGGACGACATTTGAGAGCCATTCACTGTAATTACAAACTTCGATGATTCGGGCATTGAACTGTTTCACGATCTCCTCTTTGACCTTAAGGCTGACAGTAGGCCTCAACTTCCTCAACTTCTGTTTGATCGGCACACTCCCAGGCTTTAGCGGCAGCTTATAGGTTATGATACTTTTGTATAGCCCTGCCATGTCATCGTAGGACCAAGCAAAAATATCTTGATAGGCAACCAGGAGCGTCATCAATTCTTTCTTTTCCAAAGCGGTGAGGGCTAATCCAATCTTTACTTCTTTCAACTCCTTTAGGGTCCCCAAATTTATCAATTCTGTTTCGTCAGCGCTAGGAATCGACTTGTTTTCAAATTTTGCAAAGGCTTGTCGGATCTCACCATCATCTAGCTGGCAAGAGTCATCTTCTGTTTCCACTCCCATCAGATTATGGCCTACTTCTTTATTGAAATCATACTCATCGCATTCTAGCTTAGTTATATCGCATGCATCATACACTAGTAACTTAGACAATCTGAAAGAGTAAAATTTCAACATTTTAGACCATAGATTGAATAAAACAGAATTGCATTCATTAAATTTCAAAGAAATCCATTACAAAGTAAAATCCCTTTCCATCCAGAAGGCTAGCTGAATGGAAGGGTGAGTACAGAAAATCTCTCCAATTTTATCAAAACGCCCGGCGAACCAGGAAGGAATAAGAATCCCAATTCTGTAGTTTTTCACCCCTTTTGGTTCGAATATCGGACCCATGACTGGGTCCTGCCTCATTTTCCAGAATTACATTCACAACTTCCCCAATCAGCACTTTCTCAAGGTATAACTCGAATCCTACAGTCTCCTCCCCTTTGTTGATGGTTTCTGCTGGATAGGGGAAGGTGACCCGGATATGTAGAATTTCCATTGACCGATTGTCTGTGAATCCGTCCCTCTTCTTTTGGAAGAATTTCGCCATGTTTGCTCTTGTCGGCTCGTATCCCAACCCGAATCTCCCCCTCTTCTCCTTGACTTCTATTGGCTCTGTAATTCCATCCAGGTTCTTTCCCAGTCCTCTATCGGGGATGCATCCCAAAGACCTCATCTCTTTAGCAACAAAGGCCATAGTGTTAGATAATGACGGTGCCAACTCGTGTCCTCATTCCTTCACGAAAGTAGTATTCGCGACGTCGAACACATGATAAGAGGCTTCAATCTTCTCTTTTTCTTTTTCCTCATCTATTAACGGGACATATCGGCCTATCGCTTGACGGGATGGTGCGATATCCGAATCAGCTTTGATCACATAAAGTGTGTCGTCAACGATGAACTTGATCTTCTGGTGTAGGGACGAAGGCACCGTCCCAGCATTATGAATCCACGGCCTCCCCAACAAGAAGTTGTACGAAGCAGGTATTTTGAGCACTTGAAACTTTATGTTGAACTGGATTGGGCCAACTTCAATTGGTAGGTCAATCTCTCCGACGCTATCTCTCCTGGCACCATTGAAAGCCTTGATAACCGTTTTTTACGATCGAATCTGTGACAAATCTATCTCCATTTCTTCCAATGTCGACAAAGGGCAAATATTCAATGTTGAACCATTGTCAACTAACACCCGAGCTATGAACATTCCATGGCTTTCAACTGTAACATTCAGGGACTTGTTGTAACCTGTTCTTTCTTCGTCAATCTCGTCATCGGTAAAAGTGATTGTGTTAGAACTTAGGACCTGCTCGACCAGAGTGACAAACTTTTCTGGAGGGATTGTGCTAGGCAAGTAGGCTTCATTTAGGACTTTTAGTAATGCTTGTCTGTGTACTTCTAAGGGCAGGAATAATGAGAGCATCGAGATTTGCGCGAGGTGCTTTGCTGACTTGCTCCACTATCTTGTATTCTGAATTCTTCATTGCCTTTAAGAAGTCGTGAGCCTCATGTTTTGACACCGGATTTTCAGAGCCCCCCTTAGTTCCTTCACAGGAACCTTAATCAAATCCTGTGGCGTATACACCCTTCCAGACCGAGTGATTCCACCGGTTTCTCCTGTTGAGATTGGAAATTCTTCTCCTTCTCCTGTGTTTAGCGATGATCTCGTAATTCCACGGGACCTTATTGAGATTTTCCACTGGCTTTTGGATCGGGAAAAACAGAACTAGAGCTTTCTCTAGTTTTTCGGCTACCCTTTCTGGATGTAATTTGAACCCTTCGTCGAGAACCTCTGGTTGTAAACAAACACCACCGATATCGATCACATCAACTTCTTCCTCAACCTCCTCTATGAAAATTAGATTAACGCTACTTCCTGAGGAAGCGTGTTCAAGCAACGGATTATGCTAACAGTTCGGCGTACCGGTCTCAGGTTTTTTAGGAAACGTGATGAGTTATGTCCGTATGAACTCCCTAATCTTGTCCTTTAGCCGAAAGCACTGCTCGGTCGTATGTCCTCTGGTTCCCAAGTGGTATTCACAAAAAGCATTTGAAGAAGTTGTTTTACTCCCAGGTTTAACTTCGTAGAATGGAAGGGGTGTCATTATCCCCTGCTTCAAACAATTTCGGTACAACTCGGTGATGGAGACCGAAAGGTCTAGTAGCTTTTTGTCATCATTCTGGAAGTTTTCCCAGACGACAGGCAGTGGGGCAGGTGGCCCCACTACTGCCTTTATCTCTCTCCTCACTCTCTCACTCTCTCTCTTCTCTCTCTCTCTCTCTCTCTCTCTAACTCACGGTTTCCTCTCTTCTCTCTCTCTATTCACAATTTTTTCCCTTCATTTTTCTCTTCTTTCAATTCCACCCCATTTTCTTATTTCTGATTTTCTCCTCTTTCACTTCACTCTCTTTATTTTACATTCTTTCAATTTCAATCCTATTTTTTCTTCTTCCAATTTCACACCCCTTTTTTTAATTTCAGTTTCCTTTTTTTTATTATTATTAATATTTTTTTTGTGAGACGGTCAAAATGTTGTGTCTACAGAAGGTATATGGATTAGAAGTTTGACATTGAACTTGAAGTAGTTACAATCATTGATTCAACGGTGCCTTTTTATTGTGACAATAATGGTGCTATAGCCTAAGCAAGAGAATTAGATCTCATCATAAATCTAAACACATTGAACTACGCTTCCATTTGATTCGTGAAACTATCGTGAGGAATGATGTCAACATTAGGAGAGTAGACACAACGGATAATGTAGCAGATCAACTCACTAAGGTTATGACTTTACATTCATTATATCAGCATCTTGAAAAGATGAGTATTATATATTGTATTGATTGGCTATAGTGCTAGTGGAATATTGTTGGATTCAAATCCTATAGTCGATCTTGTAATGTATAATTTCTATTTGTAAAAATTTTCAATCTCAGGTATTAATAAAAGGTATTTTGTATATTATTATTTAATTATATCAATGTTGTTGTAGATCTCGAATATTAAGTTAAAATGTCTTAACTCTTTAATGTGATTAAAAGGCGAAAACTAAAGATATTTGGTAACTTAATATTCTTAATTATTCTTAGACGATATTGGATTGTTAAAAACGAGTTTTAAACAATCTAGGCTAGCTTGTTCTGTTTTTTTTTTTTTTTTGAGAATGGTGAGTCTCAAACTATTAGTATGAGATACAACAACAAACACAAGAAAACTTACTAGTATAGTAATGGACCGGACATGATTATCCTTGATATCGTACATGATGGATTTGCTCAAGGTATGATATATTATATGTATGGATTGTTATACTTTGATAGTAAAATGTTGTACTCTACCCAGGGGACTTTAAAGTTATTCATTAGGTATAGTGGGACATACATGTGAATATACGAATATGCAAGACAGGATCTATCACTCTTAGCAAAGAGAGACTTGTCCTATGTGATTTTATTTAATATAATTCACTCAAGCCTCATTCCAGAGCAGTGTGACTATTGGGATGAAATTCCAATTCGTGCTATAAGGAATTATATTATCAATCAATATACATATGATTGGACTACGATTTTTTACATTATCAATACCCTGTTGGTCCTTTTAGGAACTCAAGCTAGAGAGATCGTATAAATCATACCTGAGGAGGTTCTTTGAGTGAAGTCTATGGCAATTGGATATGCTTGTGATATGTGGGTAGACGTGACTCATAGTCCAAGGAAATGCCTTGGGGAAAAAATCTTCTAAAAAGGAGAAAAAAAATAGAATTATTTAATTCATTAATTGATTAATAAAATAATGAATTAATTAATTTTACCATCTATATTTTGATACGAACCTAATAGGCCACACACAATTGAAAATAGAAATTAGAAAAGTCTTTGAAAAAGAATGGGTAGTAATGTTGAACTTAAGAGTTCAAGAGCTAAAAGTGCAAATACAAAATAGGGGGTCCAGGATTTTGAACTTTGGATAGATCTTGTAAATAGATGGATACCAATTGGCCTCCCCCTAGATGAGAATTATTGGCCACCCTTGGAATATTTTGGTCAACCCCCTTTTTGCTTGAGATCTTCTGTTTTATGTATCTACATTACTGATTGAATTTTACTTCCACCTAAATTTAAATCAAAGCTATCTTAGTTTCTTGGAATTAGAATTAGATTCTTAAAAATCCCTATAACTTTTTGTCTTTCTTAAATTTTCTATGTGGATATTGTTGAAGGCAATACATTTGTGTTGCTTCTAAGAAAATCATTATCGGTTATCTGTTCCTAATCGTGTTCAACCTCTCTTGGAAGAGTCTTTTTAGATATTCCTTGGGAATTTTCAGCTTTGAGGTTGAAGTAAAGGAATAAGGTATATTTATTAAATTCAATTTAATTACGTTATTTTATTATTTTAATGCTAATACGAATAGCTCCGACTTAGAAAATCATGATATTAGATGTGATCTAGTAATTTTTAATATCTACTTCTTCTGTATTTAAGCCTAAAAACTTTCCTCGAGTGTTTTTAGGGGTTTATTATAAAATCTACATTTTTCTTGTAAATGCAACCCTAGCTAGCATATGTGCCCTGTTTTAGATTCTTTTGGTGCCTCGTTGAATATTCTTTCTTATTTTGTTGAGTTATCTCCTTGAATCAAACCTTTATTTTGTGAGCTTTTCAAGAGTGAAAAATTGATTCAAGGCATTTTTTAAAACCACAATCACTATCATACTAATCGAGGATCATATTACAGTTGTGCTTAATAGCCTACTTTTGAGGAGAAATTAGATATATCAAGATTATGAAGCACAAGCAACCTAAAAGAAATTCATAGTCAAGGTCGAGATCAGGGGATCTAGGGGTGATTAGAAGCCATTGAGGATTGGACCTGAACTAGGGGTTTGACCAAAATTATTAGAGCATGATCATTCATGTCAATCATCTTATTTGTTTGACAGAAAGTACATGCCTAAAGTGTTTCAACAAATGTTTTGGTGAATGAGAATAATGATAGGATGCTTATATGTGTGTTAACCCTAATAAATTTGTTAAGTGGTCTATTTTTCAAAGGATAACCGCTACAAGGAGCAATATATAGTTGAAGATGGTTTTATTTAGCGGGTTACACATATTAACTTCCTAGGATCACACACTCTTGAATACATAATCCTGTATTTTCATTTTATCATCAAAATGTTGTTAAATTGTACCATTTTTGTGTGGAATGTATTTTGGATAAGTCTCTAGAAATTAGGACACAAAAATACTTTAAAATGTTTGAAAATCATTGTTTTGGACAAATCGGTCAACCAACCCATTCAATTCAGTTGACTGAGTCTTCATTTCTTATCCTTTAAATGATTCCTTCTCAAATTGGTTGACTAATACCAAAATTATGGATGACTAAGCTCCTCAACTTGTTCAGTAGTGAATTCAAGTTAAAATCGATGACAGATTCTAGCACCCCGGTTGACTATGATGACTGACTAAACCAAATGCATTGAATTGTACAATGTCCGTTGATCAACTTTGAGTTTTTCAGTTGACTAACTCAACCAAGGGCTTTATCATTTTAGATTCTTAAGCATTCTGATTGATCAACTATGATTCCCAAACGACCAATTTGTGCAAACTAGCGATATTTTTTGCAATTTGCTTAAATATTTCAACCCATTTTTTAGTTTTAATATTCCTAAAATGTCATATAAATTGATGAAGCATATTTTGAATATATTAGGATATTTTTCATTGGATTAAAATGTTTTTTGAATATATTTTTAAGGTTTTCTGAAAAAATGGGATATTTCTTCTTAGTTCTTGATTTCACAATCACCTTAATTCTAGGTCATTGTATGACCAATATGAATTTGGTTTTTTCTAGGAAAATCTTATCCTTGTGTACATCTCATTAGAGCCTTTTATTCCTTTAGTAATTGGGTTTGTCCAATCTACCCTCCTATTTGTCATAATTTTCAGTAACAACTAATTTCAATTTAGGAAGGATTTCAGCCTAATCAAAAATGATTCTTGGTAAAAAAATTGAAAGAGAATTGAGGAAAGAAAAATACTCCATTCATATTCAAGATCTGAGTAAAAAAAAGTAAGATAATGAAAATATGCTAAAATATGATAGTTAAACCACTATAATATTACTGAAATCTGTTATGAGAAAAGAGAGTCGATGTAAACCAAGCCTTATAGAGTTGTATTGTTGTATTGTTGACCAGGTTTTAGCAGTAATTATCCCATGGCAAGAGACCTAGAGGAAAAAATTGTTGAGGGGTAGATTGTTGGCCATGTTTTGCCAATCATTGTCTGTTGTAGGAGGTCCGAGTGTGCATCAACTCACAATTAATGATGAAGGTGCTTGGGCTTATTGTTGAATACACTATAAGTCAAGGGTATGCACATTTCCTAACACCAATTAGTTTTAAGATAAGTGGTTGTGCATGGGGTCTTATAAGTAGTATTAGAGCCAAGTTACAGGTTCAATTCCCAGAGAAAGCAATGGTTGAGAGGGGATTGTTAGCCATATTATGCCAAAAATTTTCCTTCAAAAGGAGGCCAGGGGGAGAAATTGTTGAGAGGGAGATTGGTGGCCAGGTTTTGAAAACGATTATCTGGTGACATGAGGTCCAATTGTGGGTCGAATCATAATCGAATGTCGTAAGCGCTTGTGTGTGTTGTTGAATATATTATAGGAGTAGGGTATGTTACTTTCTCAAAACCAATTAGTTTTAGGATAAGTGGTATTACCTGAAGTCCTATACTTTACTTATGCTTGTATGATTATATGAACATTCCGTGTGCTAACCCTAAAACAACTCTTGAGTGATTGATTTCATGGGAAAGCCATCCAGAAGAGGTGAAGATAGAAGTTTAAGTATGGTACCTAAACATAACAAGATAGAAGTTTAAGTATGGTACCTAAAGATAACAACACTCTCCATATAAGAGTATGCACAAACGAGTCTTTAGGAAGCACAAACACTTTCATACACAAGTTTGAGTTATATTTTGAATGTCCTTTACACGTCTTAGAATCTTATTGATCATGATGCATGTGCCTTAGAGTCTTATATTGAATTTGGGAAGAAAAAAAAAATGTTAGTTTAAGAACGTAAGTCAAAATGTGTAAAATCGAGTTACAAAATCATATAAAAATCATTTCTTTCTCGATTCAATCAACTAATCTTCAGGATCAGTTAATCGATCTGAGAAAAAGCTCAATATAATCTATTTCCATGAGAAATCGGTCAACCGAATGCCCAAATCGATCAACTGATGCGCTCAACAAGTTAAAAATTGTATCCCATATGTATTCAATCAATCAAATCCCACATTCAATCGATCAAATGGACCAGAACCTTATGATTTAGAAGAGTATGAAGATCGCTCAACCGTTCTTAGGATCAGTCAACCATTCGTAGTGATCGGTCAATCGAATGTCGTAGAAATGATTGAATTTAATTTGTTCAAATGTAAAATTTAATTTATTTTTTGCTACAAATGTCTGAAACTAATTTCAATGTTAAATGGGATTTATTTACATCAATTTGGAACAAGTTTTATGAAATAAAGATCAATTCTTAAAGATTAATTTACAAAATTGGGTTGAACTTTTCAATTTTGATTTTAAACTCCCTAATTTCACGCCCTATGTTTCTCAGCCTTAATTTGCTACACCTGAGATTATTTTGTTGATTTAGAGATTTGGTTTAGGCGTTACAATCTCTTTTCTAATGTTCTTATTTCCGTCTCTAATCATATCTAATCCATTAAACAAAACTCAAGGCAGATTTGGTGTAATAGTCACCTGGGTCCTAACTAGAAAATTCTCATAGTTGAGTAAGCAGACTTACCAGACCAACTGATTTTGTATTCTAAAATATAAAATACGACGGAACTTCTAAACACTCTCTATAGATATACAACACGTATAACTTTCTAGTGCTTGTGCTCTAATACAATGTCACTCAAAAAGATAGATATTCAAGTTGAGTACAAGAGTGAAGTGGAGAATAGGTAAATAATCAAAAAAGTGAAAAATATACATATTGAAGTATCAAGGTTTCACAAGTTTTCCAGATCTGATCTCTTTCTCATTTTAGCTCAGTCTTATTCTTCTAATGTTGATTAGTAATTGTATCTCTTAACATGACTAAACAATTAATTATAAGAGATTAATTATCAATGTACAATTATGACTCGTTCAATTGACAAGTACCGAGGTATTTAAGATCTTGATGTGAATAATTCATGCTGTTTGTGCAAGTTCTTCTTATATCCAATAAACTGTATCAAACCTAATAAGACTTATCTTATATAACCGAAGATGGAATTTTGAACATATTATAATTTAAATCATATATCAAGTATTCCAAATCAACACAAATAATTTAATCAATATGTTTTACTCAACAAGGCAATCTAGATCAATTTTAGCACATGAGTAATTTAAGGTTTGAATCAAATAATTTTTCTAGCACAAAATTATGGAAGGTTGAACATAAATTAGATAAACTCAATAAATATGTATATAAGGTATAATCAATACAATCACCTAAAGATCAAGTATTTAATAGATTTAAGCACATAATGATTTCGATCTACGATATCTTAATAAACGACAATTAATTTATCAAATAAGCTCAACAAGAATGTAGAACGATCTTACCAAATCACACATTGCTCTTGTTTCACCAAGTAATTACTTAGAAATTTTGCGCGTATAAGCTAAATGATTTTTCAAAAAAAAAATCCTCTCTTTATCTCTCAACACTTGGGAACAATATTTAGCAATATTTAGAGAGCTTTCCAATTTTTCCTACATAAATTTCGTGATTAAATTAGTCTATTTAATTAGATAATGAATAAGTCACAAATATGATTGTTGTATCTCTAAAACTCTGGTTGAAAATATCTCCAACAGTTATATTGACTTTGGCTCTTGAAAAATTAATAATGTATCTAGCCAAAGATGCATCTTAAATTTTTAAAGAAAAGTATTAAATTGTAAAACTATAACTGGTCAGTCCAAAACCTTAAGAATAAGATTTGGTTAATGAAGAATTTTATAAAATCTTATTGAAATATTAATATATATCAAAAACCATTTTAAATACAAATTCTCACACTTAAAACTCTTCAAAAATCCTTCCTAAATATTTAGAAAGCATCTAGACATATTTAAAAATAATTTAAAATTAAAAATCATGAAAAATAGTTCGAAGAATTGAATTAAAGCATGAAAAACAGTATGTGCACTTGGCAAAATGCTTTGATGACTTCCGTAGTCAGTTGACCGTTGTGATCATTTGTCCAAAATTAATTCATTCCTTTCTGAGTTGGTCGACCAATTGGGACATGGCAGTCAACCGTTTTTGGTATAGTTTTTGACCAATTGAGATTTTGTCTAAGGCAATCGATCGTTTGGGCTACCAGGTCAAAACCATTTACAACATATTTCCAATTTTCATTATTTCTGTAATATCCAACTGACCAAATTACATGACCAATTGACCGAATTAGGCAATACAACAAAACATATTTTCAATATATTTCAAGAATCAATGTTCATACCACTCATCCTAATCATAATCGCGCAATAATATTATACCACATAAACATGCAATTTAATGAATATAAATCATTTATGTAATCCTAAACAGTTGAGTGTGCAATCATAGCAAGAGTGTTATTACCCAAGACGTAACATATTCATTGTTAAGTCAACACCCCCTCGTCGTCCACCCCTAGCCAAAGCTCCATCATCCATCAAGCTTAGAAACTATCCAACACAAATCTCAACAATTCCTCTTTGTTTAAAAAAAAAAAAACTTGAACTTACAATCATATACATGCTTGCTTCAACTTCACCAAGTTGAACTTTGACAAATTGGCCTAAAAATCGACAACGACAAGAAAACAAATCGTCTAAAGATTGAGATCAACTCAAGCTTAAGAGAGAACCACGGGTTGAACTCCAATATGCTATTGGGGACTGTGTTGGTTCCAATTTAAAATTTAAAACTGATAAAGAACAATGGATGTGTGATTCAGAACGACTTGGTTACGGTTGGTGGTGGTGTCGCAAAAGGTCAGTGACATCAAAACTACATTTGAAAGTGAAAGCAAAGCCTTACCTAGGATTTTTGTTTCAGTTCGTCAACAAGCTAGAGTGTAGCATTCAAGTGTTTCAGGTCAAGGACAACGTTAGCAGTCAGTTTTCACTTGCAAATTCAACTTCAAGCATTGCAGAGCGCAACATTTCACTTGGTTGGAGGTGACAGTGGCAGTGGCTAGAGGCAAACAGCAGAGGGCTGGGGAGGCATGGACAGCATGGGGGCAAAGAGTTGCAGGGGTGGAGGGTAGACATCAGGGCAAGGGTGGGGGTGGATAGCTTGGCGATGGCGAGTTCAAGGGGTATGGTGGGGTTGGTCGGTGAAAGAAAAAAAAATTAAAAATTGAATAAATTAAATAATTTACAATTTTACTCCTATTTCTGAATAATTTAACCATTAAATTAGACAGAAAAAACTAATTAAAACCATCATTAAAAGTACAGGATTCAAAATGAAACATAACAAATTTAAATTTTCCAAAAAAAAAAAAAAACAAAAACAATCAATCAATGCCTGGTTTTCGTGGCTATTTCAAAATGGTAAATACTGCTGCCACTCAAAATGTTAACGTTCACCCCTACCTTCATTTTCAATCCATACGCCAAAGCAGGCTTCTTTCCTTGAACAAAATGTTCAACGATATTATTAACCTAACAAAATCGAGTCCAGCAAGAAAATAACTGATTTTTTAATGGGCCAGACTCAATTTAGTAAGGGTGATTTCCCTACATTATGCAAGGTATAATACATATCAATGAATCACATTTCCGATCCAAATGCCAAAGATTATTCAATAGCCTCCATGCTCTCCTTAAACAATATGTAACCTACAGGTGGGAAACATGAATCATAAAGGGAAAAATTCCCACAAAAGTTGCATAAATAAATCATGCATAAAAAAAAAAAAATCCCCTTGTTCGGGGATTCTCCAGAACCATTGCAGCTACCCGTTCTTACCTACCAAGCATTTCATATCCTCTACTGATTATTGATGTCTATCACTATTGACAGACAGCTTCGCAATCCAGTAATCTAGTTGACTAGCAACTTGTTGTGTACCAGTAGATCCATACGAGCTAAATTTTTTGACGGCATTATCTACTCCGAGGAACTCGTACACATCCTCATCGAAAACCGGGTTTAGACTTCTCAACTCATCGAGGCTCAAGTCCTTGAGCTGGCAGCTTCTGGAGAGACACAATGCCACCGACCTTCCAACTATATCATGAGATGTTCTGAAAGGAATTCCCTACACGCAACACACGTACGAATTAGTTTCATTTTTGTGAAGTCACAAGCAAAAAAGGAAAAGGCAAATTTATGTGGTTCTCAATCATAAATTTGGCCCGTCAGTCGCACTGAAGTAAGACTAAAGGTTGCCTTTTTGAGTCATAAAGGTTGGTCGGTTCATCTTTTTATAACTGTGATCGAAAATTTTGAAAATAGTTTCGAAAAAACAGTGTTTAAAAATTTCGAGAAATTTGGTTTAGTTTTGAAAAAGATAATATTTATTAATAATGTATTGAAAATTCAAAAAAAATAATGTGATTGATTGAGAGGGATAATAATGATGTTTATTGGTAAATATATGGTGGAGAGAACTCCTAGAGAATTAAAAATAAAGATAGAAAATAACAACGAATCCTTTGTCCCACCTAAGTAGGGTCCGCTACATAAATCCTTTTGCCCTATACAAAAGTTCAATAGTTATCCCCTCAGTTAACTTCAAACCAATGAGAGTGTTCCTAATTGTTTAGTCTTACTTTTCTTTTTAGGTCTGCCTTGCCCCATTTGAGCACCTTTTACTTGAATTAAACCCTAGGAAGCACGGACACGGACACGCGACACGGACACGGACACGACACGACATGGACACGGCGACACCACAATTTTTGAAAAACCCCGACACAGACACGGCGGGGACATGTCTATAGCATAACTGACGAAATACATATACACATAACTAGCAAGTAAATTCATTCCACAAAAAATATCAAGTTAATCATTCTACAAAAAACATCAAGTTAAAAATATTCTTACAAAATAATTTCAAAATTAAAAAATATCACTCGATTTCAATTGGTTGATTGTTATCTTCGCACCCGTCATCAGTGAATAAGACTGCCTCAAAATCCGATTCATCAAGGGACAAATTAGCAACCGAAAGAAGCCCAATACCATCCGTTTGATCAAAAGCATCCCCTCCAATATCTCACATCTTGTTATCCCCTTCCATGTATTGTGATTTTTTCCTTGATAAAAGCAGAAGATTATTGTGAACAAATACTAAATCTTCGGCACGTTCAGGAGCCAATTTATTTCTTCTCACTGAGTGAATGAAAGAATATGTACTCCAATTACGCTCACAACACGAGGAAGAAGAAGGATGCCCAAGTAGTCTTAAAGCGATAGTTTGAAGCATAGGTGTAGAAGAGCCATGGGTAGCCCAAAAATCGAACAGAGCAAAGTAACAAGCCGAAGCAAGAACAGACCGAAGCAGGAACAGACTGCGAATAGAGCTTGAAGGTTGAACAGAGCAAAAAACCGAAGCAGGACTTGAAGGTCGAATCGTGCTTGAAGGTCGAATCGAGCTTGATTCCTTGAAGATCAGACTGAATCGTGCTCAAATGAAGAATTTGATTCGAAGAAGGAGAAGAATCGCAAGAAGGAGAAGGGTAGCGGCAGATTTGGCTGAACATATAGTGGGTTATGGATATTTTTACAACTAGGGTTAGTAAAAAATTACACAAATCACCCCTAGAAAAAAAAAATGCCGACACGGCCCCGCGAATTGTCCGACACGCGAGGGAGGCGTGTCGGAGCCGTGTCGGACTTTAAAAAAAATAATAAAAAATTCTGACACAATCCAACACGTGTCGGAGGCGTGTCGGGCGCGTGTCGGACACCGACACTCTACTCCTGGCGGAGTGTCCATGTTTCCTAGATTAAACCACATCTTCACACCGTTGCGTTGTTAGATCTTCTATAAACATGTCCAAATCATCGTAAACAATTTTCTCTCAACTCATTTTCAATGAGTTCTAATCCTAAACTCCCCCTAATTATATCATTCCTAAGTTTATTCATCCTTGTGTTACCACTCATCTACTACCCCCACTTTCTAAACTTGCCTCTTGTTTACCACCCAACATTCTGAGCCATAGATAATCGTCGGTTTTATCATAATTTTTATAAATTTTTCCTTTTAATTTTAATGGTATCCTACGATCATAAATCACCTCAACTACATTTTTTTTTACTTTCACCATCCTGCCATGAGTATATATGTAATGTCCTTCTTGATTTCTCCGTACCTCTAGAGTATAGAACCTAAGTGTCGAAAATTATCAACCCTAGGAATCTTTTTATCTCCAATTTTTACCATGTATATCTCCGAGTATTTTTAAAATTGCAATGCATGTACTCTGTCTTTGTTATATTGATCTTTAATCCCCAAGACTCTTGAGGCTAATGTTAAGATCTATTCTAGTTTCATCAACTAGTACTATGTCATCTACAAACAATATACTCCATGGTACCACATCTTGAATATGATCCGTGAATTCATCCATCACTAAAAAAAAAAGATAAAGACTTAAAGACAATCATTAATGCAAACCTATATTAATTGGAATGGCATAAGATATCACCTCCTACGGTTCGAACACTAATAATTAAACCTTCATACATGTCCTTAAATCACCTCAATATAATCCTTGGGTGCTTGCTTCTTTTCTAAAACCCATCACAAAACCTCTATGGGAACCCAATCATATGCTTTTTCCGAAACCACAAAAACTATGTGTTCTTTTCTCTATATTTCTCCATTAAGCGCCTAAATAAATATATGGCTTTAGTGATTGACCGACTAAGCATAAATCTAAGTTCATTCTCTTCTATGTCCATCTCACATCTTATACAATATTTTCTCTCTCCCAAAGTTTCATAATATACTCATAAGATTTATGCCACGATAACTCGTGCAACTTTGGACATCTTTATTTTTGTAATAGGCACTAATATACTTCTCCTCTAATTAGACGACATTCTTGTATTTTTCAATATGTCAATAGCTTAGTCAACCAATCTATCCCAAGATCTCTAATACTCTTCGAAACATCTATAGAGATCTCATCCGGCTCTACTATTTTTCCATACTCATCTTCCTTAATGTTATTCTAACTTCTGAAATCGTCCTAATTTTTCTATAGAACCTATGAGTCCTACATGGAGGAAAACTGGGAAGTTCTAAACTTGCTTCACCAACAATGTTCTCATTGAATAAACTATAAAAGTAACTTTTTCGTCATTCCATAATGTCTTCATCCTTCCCTAAAACCTTTTGACCATGTCCTTCATGCATCTAACACTTACTAGATATTTGTTCTTACTTTCACGTCTCTTAGCAAGCTTGTACATATCCCTTTCTCCATCTTTTGTTTTCAATTACAAATCTTCATAAGCCCTAAGCATAGATCCTTTAAGAGCTTTTCTTGGCTCATTTTTTGCCCGTTTGCACTTCTCCAAACTCTCACTACTCTGACACTTTTGCCACTCCCTACAAGATATTTTCTTACCCCAAACTACTTTCTGAACCTCCTCATTCCACCACCAACTTTCCCCATATTCTACCCCCTTCCTCTACGTATGCCTAGAACGTCTCTTCCTATATCTCTAATACAACTTGCCATATCATCCCACATTTTATTCACTTTGCCAATCTTTTCCACAAGTCCTCTCTGCTAATTTTAACCTTAAAAAACTCTCATTTCTTGTTTTAAATATCTCCATCATATTTTTAATTGCCTACTTACCTTAAACTCAACCCCCCCCCCCCCCCCCCCCCTTAAACTCTCGATCATCATTTCTTGAAATTGGTTGTCATCAATCCATGTTGAGTAACAATACTCTCTACGGGTATTATTTTGCAACCTTACATACTAAAGGATCATAACATTGTCTTTTTGGCTACTCCTAGGTTTACTCTTAAATATGATAAAGATGTTCATCTCTCTTCCTTAAACATTTATTCAAAAGCACTAAATCATACACCATCACGAAATCTAACACCCTCTCTCCTATTGCGTCCTTTTCCCTAAATCAATAACTTCTGAGTACTATGTCATGTAACCCACAATCCGTTTAACACAAGACCATTCAAATTTCCTGCAATAAATATTTTCTCTTGGACAGGTATAACTTGAACAACTCCATCCATTTGCTCCCAAATTAAATTTGTAAAACAATAAAGCAATGCGCTAGATGAAGTGTTGTCGAAATTGTTTTCTAAAAATTTGTTTAAGTAGTGTTATTAAAAGAAAAATGAGAGTATTTTGAGTATTTGAAAACTGAAATGCTAGTGAACCAAACAGCACTAGAACAACCTCAAAACTGAAAGACGAAATGCCATAACGAATGGAAAAAACAGTAAATTTTCGGAATGGTTAAATGACGAGAGTTTAGGGGAAAATGACTTGCCTTTTTCACAAGATAATCTGCAAGTGTGGTAGCATCAAGATGGCCTGCTGGTAAAGCCTTCTGTATTCTTTCCGGATTAAAAGTGATGTTATGTGCAAACTCAGTTGATACATCAAGCATCCCGATGATTGTTTTGACACTGTCAAACACAGGTTCCTTGTCCTCCTGTTAGTAGAAAAGAAAAGAAAAAATGTGACCATAATCAATGTTGTAGAACTCTAATAACACATTTCCTGTGAAATAAAGCGAGAGGCTGACATCAAATAATGAGGGATTGACTTACAGTAATGAATCAAATGAACCGTAGGATTAAAATGGAAAAACAATACTAACAGTGCACACAAGTGGACATGAATAGGTGTCCAAGAGGACGTCGTTGAGTACAAAAAGCTCATCACAAGTTGATGAGAAATCTACAAGAAAATCTCTACCTGTAGATCACGGTTGTAAGCCTGAGGAAGTCCCTTGCACAGAACAAGAAGAGAAACCAAATCTCCTACGACTCTCGCAGATTTTCCACGCACAAGTTCCATAGGATCTGGGTTCTTCTTCTGAGGCATTATACTGCTTCCAGTCGACACAGAGTCACTAGGGGTGATAAACCCAAACTCCTCTGATGCCCACAATACCCATTCTTCACCCAGCCGAGAAAGATGAATGGCTGCTATGGAATTCGAGGACAGAAACTCCAAAACAAAATCTCTGTCGGAAACTGCATCAATGCTATTTCAAGCAACAATGTTAACAATCGCTTATTGGGAAGCAAAATAGCCAAGGAGAATACATGCAGATAAAGGAATAATGAGAAGCACGAGTTTAAAGACAACGTTGATGAGTGTAGTAGCTTCAGTGGAAGTCGATAGAAGACAAAATAGAAACTGATGCAACTGCTTGAGAAACCATAGGTGTTACATCAATATGAGAATTTACATTAGTGTTTTTGTGGACCAGAACTAATGTTGGCCAATATAAATGGCGCTTACGGTGCGGACAATCCAGAAAGTCGAACAGACAACGAAATTCAGCAGATACCTGTTCCTCATGGGAGAAGTAAATCCCAATGCATCTGAGGTCATAAACCTATCAATGGGAAGACCAGTACCAGCTAATGCACATGCACCTAGAGGGCAGAAATTCAGCCTAACTCTGCAATCTAGTAAACGACCAGCATCCCGTTCAAGCTACAAGACAACAATGAAGGCAGGGTCAATATTGCTGATGTACAGGCATAACTGCTCCACTCCATTATCAAGTTGTAGCCCATTCCCAATCCCCATTCCTTAATAATCAAGGATGCTTCATGAAATGCTGCAATTACATGTTTTTAAGAAATGAATATGATTGCAATGGCTCAATAAAAATAATGCAATAGAACATCTCACCAAAGTTATTAGAGCCTAATAGCTCACATGCAGGCAACATACTATTCTTGTAAACTCTATGGTGCATAACGAAGCGATGTACCGCATTATTTTCATGCAGAATCGCAAAATAATTCTCAGAAAATTATTTCGCAAGAAGTAAATTTGAAGAAATGCTTATAAATCAAATAAAGATTGTATGCATTGGAAACTCTGGAAAAAAGAGAAGAAAATTGGTTAAAATAAGGCAAGATTTCGAAGGATCATTGCACAAATACATGTTCAACAGCTTAAAAGCTGGTGATCTCATACGCTCTAAAAATGTGTTTTTGTTAGGAAATAAATTTCTGTGGAGCATTTCTTCTTGCAAGGACTTTAATAGCCTTCATAGTTATACATCTGTTTCCAGCAATGACAATATCAATACTACATGTAAGGGCAGGTATATGCTCTATATCCATAATCCAATTATCCACATAGGAAAAGTAATTTTGAAGTTGTACCATATACCTCACCTTCCGTCTTACAACAACAACATGAAATTGAAGAGAAACATAATTTTTGAAGGCTAAACAATAGCAAAGAGAACCTGCTCAACATAAGCTAAGAGAAGATGTTGCAGTAGAACAGGCTGTGCCCTTTGCAAATGAGTATAACCAGGAACAATCAAGCCCTCATTCTTCTGAGCTAGGGTAACCAGCGCTACCTACAAATCAACAAGAAAAATAATATATAAGCAGAAGGCTACATGATAATATCTAACAAAAAGGTGATTACAGCACTAGAAAAATTGATGAATGCTAAAGTATGCCTAAACTGCAGAAGAACACTATCAAAATCAAAAGTACAGAGATTGATCCTTTCTGTTGCATGGTAGAATTGTAATTGTTCATTGTGACTCCATACTACAATATGCAGTTCCTTTTTCTTCAATTTGATATCATGCTGAGGGGAGTAAAAAGTAAAGAAACTCAAACTCGCACATGTATTAGAGCTAGCCAAGCAATTTTCATGATGAATAGTGCAAAAGAATCTGCGAGTCTTTTATTATTCGGTAAATCTTAGGTAAAAATGAGTGGTTTATTTTTATTGTTTGAATTCAACCCACAAAAATGCACATGTGGAGGCTACGATATTGGTGAATCCTAGTTGTCCTGTAATGAAAACTAATGCGAAGAGAGAGTCTACAACCTGAAGATTTCTAATGCGTGCAAAAATCCTATCGATAGCATCACGGCACCACAGACGGAAATCAGTACAAACTTGATCATTTCGACTCCTGGCTGTGTGAAGCTTCTTTGCAGGTTCACCAACCAAATCAGTAAGTGCTGCTTCAATGTTCATGTGCACATCTTCTCTGTCAGTCCTCCAAACAAAATCCCCCGCTTCAATTTGCGACTGAATCTGATGTAGACCTTGCAGAATGCTGTCCCTATCATTTTCATTAATCAATCCCTATAGTAGACCAGAGAAAAATAAGCACGGATTTCAAATGGTTAAGAAAAGTGAAAAAAAAATAAAAAAATGGCCTAGTGCAGTTAAGCAATAACTTAATGTACCTCGGACTAGGGGGATGAGGGTGGATTTTTCTCCAAATTCCAAGGAAAGAAAAGTTAATTAGGATAATCAATCTCAGGTTTATTACATTTAGATGAAATGGAGTGGGCAGCTGAAGAAATGTTGGTGACGACTCACCAAGAAAGAAGGAATTTTCAATTTCGTAAATTGTTCCTTAACTTTTTCAGACTCATTTGAAAGTAACCAAGTAAATGCCAAAAGAGAAGGAGAAAATCTCAAGTTTATCAAGCTTATCAACCAATCTTCAACAGCGAAAAAGAATCCACAGTTTTTTCCGATTTTCCACACATCTTACCATTATCTCAGCAACCAAATCAAGATTCGACACACCCTAACACTAAATATAACTCGATTACGTCTATTGAGTATTGACACCAAAAGCATTCAATCAGTAAAACATTTCAAACACTTGTGGAAACTTTAAAGGGAACTACCAGCAAATGATTAAAATGTTGGGGTAAAAACCAAATATATGGGCTTATATATTAAATAAATATGAATTATAGGCTATCAAATAAAATTAGGCCACGATCAATTTAAGTTTTGGGACCTTAATTAATGTATTATAAAGTATGGACATTAATATGTAGAAACAAGCGTAGTTTCTATTTTTATGATGAGTTAAAATAAAAAATACGAAAATACAAACAAACGTGATTGTTACAAACAGACACGATTGTTTACAAATAGACGCGACTGTTTACGATAGACACGATTGGTTATAAATAGGGGGCATGGTCTTCGGATCACACAACGTTTTTCTATTTTTCTAATCCCCATTGTCAGAGAAAAATTTAGACAGAAAACAAGTGTAAATCTGGAAAACCGTACAGTCTGATACTCAGATATTTTAACTTTTTTGCTATGGATTAAGATATGCTTCCGTAAATTTACTATTTTTATTCTTGATGATTCAATATGAATGTTCTTGTCTTATTGTTTTCACGTAGTGAAATTTAGTCTAACATAAAACCCTAATATATATTATATCCACACATAAAATGTGACCTGATGGGCTAGCATGCAGGCGTGAGCTCGACTCCCCGCGATATCATACTTGTAGAGAGCCTTGTCGAATGAGATCGACTCCGTGAATTTCTCCACCGCGTCGGTCACGCTCTCTTCAAACCTCCCGCCCCATAGCTTGGTCTCTTTGGTCTTGACCTCGGAGCTGTCGCTGAGAGAAGTCGCGTCCATGTGCTTCGCGGCGCACAAGACCGGCGCCACCGACGGAGCCGGTGCCGGTTTGTAGTTGCAGGGGCGGATGAGAGGGAAGGAACGGTAATCGGATTTGATGGGAGAGAAAAATGCAGGTGTTGAAGTAGAGGAAGGAGTCGAGACCAGAAGCGAGAGCGAGTCCATTCGCGTGACGGCGAAGAGGTAGTGTGATCGAGAGTACAGACAGAATTCTCCGCTGGTTATAAAATGGATTTTCTAGAAGACAATTAAGAAATTTGCTAAACGTAAATCTGTTTTTTCAAGGATTTCTCCAATTTAAATTTTTTGCCCTTTTTCTATTATTTATTCATTTATTTTATTTTTGTACTCCCAATTGCCAAATCTTCTGTATAATAAAACAGAACGTACATAAGCCTTCAATGTGAATTTCAACCACTCTTTATACTTCATTAAATAACGGTCCAAATTAATCCATTAATCTAACCCTAATGGCCCTCACAAACCAACCCTAACTCTCATTTTAAACAAAACCCTAATTCTCATTTCGAAACACCTCTCTCTCTCTACAATCGCTCTCTCTCTGTCTCTCACTATCGCCTCTCGCTCGCTCTCTCTTTCAACCAATCTCGCCATTGTCGTCTTCCTCCTTCGCCATCACCATCGCCATCGTTGTCTTCTTTCATCGCCATCATCGGTTGGTCCGACTGTCGATCATGCCCAGTGAAGTTCGCCATCGACGAGCTACACATCCACCAACTCGGTTTCACCTCTCGAATCGACGAGCTACACATTGCTAGATTTGGGTTTCATTTGGTTCAAAATCGCCATCCACTGCTCCGGGGTTTGCGTTGCCCAAATCTGGGGCAAATCCAGATCTAGGGTTTTAGTCAAAAATGGGGCTATCACCGTCTTCATCGCTGACACCATGCCTAAGTGCTCTGGGGTTCTTTTCTCTGATTTGGGTAAATCTAAGATTGATATTTTAGATGATCAATATGAATTATCCTACCAATCTCATCACCAAAATGATAGATCAATCTCTGTATCTGTTCAGTTTGTTTTTATTTCTCCGTATCCAAAATTTTTGTTTCTATTTACGCTCTGGTAATTGTATTTTCCATTTTAATTTTTTTTAATTTATTTGTTTTGTATAATTCTTGGTTTATCTCCTTCGCCGATTATGATTTTTGTTAAGCTCTGTTTCTTTTTTTTTTTTTCCAATTTCATCGTCTATCCTGGTCTGCATAGGATGATGGTAATGGTACGTGTTTGTTTGACTTGATTTTTCTGATTGCGAGACTGATCTATCATTTTTGGTACTCAAAATTCATAATTGTTTGCGTAGATGATCAATATGAATTATCCTACCAATCTAGCAATCCTTTTTAGATTATTGATTATTGGGGTCTATATAATCTGCTAATTGCATTCTGGTTTACGTTCATGTACAATTTTTTTCTCTTAAATCTTAATTGTGTGTGTGTGTGTGTGTAAGTTAGATGTTAAATTAATATTCTTGCCAAATTTTTACAGGTTTTAGCTCGAGAATATGTTGAGAGAAACACGAAATAGAGAAGGTATGGATTAAATGTAAGGTGTATTTCAACTGAAATTGTTGATCATTCTCACCGTTTGATTTGTTTATAGATTTCCATTCTGTTCCCATATTTAATTGAGACTGAAATTTAAATTGAGGTTGATTGATTCTCACCATCTGCTAATAAAATCTCACAAGTGACTCTCCTCTCTCCATTATCGTATTTGCATCTCTCTCGCCATTTGATTTGTTCACATATTTACTTTTATGTTTTTGCAGTTTTTATAGAACAACAACAAAAACCAAAAATAGATAACGAAAATTGAGGCTGAAAATTCTAATTTTTATATTAGAATGTGCCATACATTGAACACGTAAGGAGGTATATGGTCAGTGCTTCCCGTTTCTATTTTTTTATTATTATTTATTTATGTTCTCAAAAACTTCAGCAAAAAAAGTAACATCAAGAAACCTTTTTCCTCTAACCCTATAAATCAGTTCACAAATTTTTGGATCTAAATAATTTTTTTTTTCTATTTCATGTTTAATGGAGTAAAAATAAAAAAATAAAAATAACAACAGGAAACCTTCTCCTCTAACCCTATTCACGTTCAAGGAACTTACTTTGTGGGGGGTGGTTTATGCCTTTTGTTGGACAAGTTTCTCTTTCTCTAACAATTTCTTTGTTGTCTTCTAACTGGTGATGTAAAAGTCAGAATTATTAATGGCAATCCAGATATCTAGTGGTTGAATTTATGTGAATGGATTAATTTCTATGATTTTTTTGTTTAATGTTAGCATCATGAATAAATCCAGAAATTTTATTTTATTGTGCTTCTATTGAACACTATAAATGAAATATGGTTCTTATGTGAACGATGACCTTATGGAACATTTTATTGGTGGTGTAGCAACTACAGCCACCTTTAAATCGGGTAGGGGGGGGGGGGGGGGGGGGAGGACAAGGGTCATTGTTGAGAAACTAGTTCTTTAGTATTTTTTTTATTTTTTATTTTTATTCTTTTGTACAACTGATGAACATCAAGCTCGGGGTGGATGCTACAAGTGCCCAGGGGTTGGTAATGGTCTGTGGTAATGTTTAACTGGAGAAAACCTAATGCGTAAATTGTTGATTAAAATGACATTTTATTTGCAAATAATTGAAAATAATTACTGGTTGTTTTCATTTTAAAATAATTTTCGAATATTCAATTTAAGCATATTTTATTACAGTTGTGTGTGTGGGTGTTTGTAGCCTTTGTGATTCTAATTCGGTTAATGGTGTATCAATATGTGTGTTGGTGTATATTATTTGTTTGGTTTTAATGGTTGCTCAATTTGTAGGTTGGATTCATACTGCGTTGTTTACGTTTAAATTGCATCATCAATAAGTATTGTGCTCTGTGGCTTAATTAGGGGAAACCTAATGAGTAAATTGTTAACTGGAATGACATTTTATTTGCAAATAGTTGAAAATAATTACGGTTTGTTTTCGTTTGAAAATAATTTCCGAATATTCAATTTAAGTGTATTTTATTACAATTGTGTGCGTGGGTGTTTGTAGAGGTAATAAGTGTTTTCCCTTTATGATTCTAATACGATTAATAGTAGATTAGGTTAGCAATTCTTACTGTTGCATCCTTGCTAATGTGTATTTACCAATTAGGTCTTGGAATTTTTTACTTTGATGTAGTTTGAATTTCAATTCGTACAAGCTCTCCCTTTATTAATACGAGATATTCTCTCTTTGGTGTTTCGCGATGACTGAGGTGGTGTTTATCGTGGACAAAACGGGAATTAAGTTTTTCACTTCGATAAAAGTTGCATTTTTTACGTTTATATTCGTGTCTTTGGGCACAGGGAATCGTGATAATGAATTATAGTATTTCGCTCATGATTAATTGTGGTATTATTTTAATAGTTGAATATTGTGGTATTTAGGTTCAATTTATTTTTTTTAATTTTTTTATAGGCACAGATTGTACGCTAGTGTGTGTGTGTGTGTATATATATATAGAAAATATCTATGAATGTTAATTTAGACAATTTTAGTAATTTTTATATTTTTAATTGAATATTTTATTTTTTTGAAAAATATCAAATATTCAATAATACTATCATATTTTTCTTTTTAAAATAGGTCCATAACGTAATATATTTGTTGGTCGTTGAATATTCTAAAAATAACTAAAACTGAAATAACTGTGTTAAAAAATTTCATTGTATTATTAAATTATCATAAAGAAATGTTTTGCTATCATAGTTTAAACAAAAAAAAAAAATAGAGAATTAAGAAGAAGAAAAAGTATTAATTGAATGTTAGAACTAATCAAAAACAAAAAGAAAAAAAAATATGATTATATATCTCATATAATTAGTGTTGCTGCAGTAAATAAATAAATAACAGAATTACCAAATTTGTTTGAGTTGAGTCGCGGACTAGGCCGCTCTCTTTAAAACATTTTGCGACTCTGCCCAATAATATGCAAGCAGTGTAAAAGTTCCGTCGTCTCAAAGATAAAACAACCCAGAATCACTTCTATCTAGGACCTTCTTTGCACCGCAGAAGGCCTGGAAACGAACACTCCCACACTGTTCTAATAACAAACAGACTGCTCAGAAACAGGAACATGAAAAATGAAAACGAAAAATAGAAAAACAAAGCTGATTTGAAACCAGCAAACTTGTTTTCCAAAGCAAACTGTGTTGTATTTTTTCTGTGTATTCAAACATATGCAAACTCTAGTATTTATAGGCAATAACAGATGATAACGTTTTAGAAAAGAATTCTTAACATCAGAATACAATTAAAAAAAATTGTAACGTTTGCGTTTAGTTTGAAAGGAATTGAAAACAATTCATAACTGTTGCGGTTTGGAGTTTTGAAACTGTTCAGATTGGATTTTTGAAACTGTTCAAATTAAATAATTTGATCTGATTTATATAATTTATTAAATAATTTTTATCCAAAAAATAAATAAGTGCCACCTCACCACACGTACGCTTGACTCGACACGGTACGACCGGACGGACGGCGGCGGCGGCGGAGCGCGCGTATGGGGTAAACAAGTAGGGATGTAGTTTCTCTCCCCTCCACAAAATGTGGGTACCCCTTGGGGCACACCCTAAGTATCCCACATGCACCTTGTTATACTCCTCATCATCCCTTCTCCCAACCAATGTGGGATAAGAGATAAGAGGGAAACCTATTTGAAACTTTTCTTTATAAAATAATTTAAAAAATTCATATGTCCTAACAATCCCCCACTTGAATTTTTTAAAAATAATTTTTCATCGAACAGTATAATACAATATAAGATTGTGCATAAGCAAAGGTGTCTATCGACTTGAACCTTTACATAGTGAAGATGATTTAGATTATACTAAAGTAACTCGTAGTTTTGCACTCTATCTCCAACAACATCACACACACAACCCTGTCAGGGTGTAATCCAAAAGTACGTGCTTTACGGCCATGCATGTGTATCCTAGTATAGTAAATGCTCTAGAGAATTTTGCCCAAAATTCCATAGGAAGAGGCCACACTTCCACATTCACATAGGTGAGTCTATCAAGAGTACTTCTGTAGCTAGGTACTCCACTCCAAATAGAGTATAGATCTCATTAAGAGTTAATAAAAATCTAACCTTCTATCACTTCAGGATATCATGCTTCAAACAACACATTTATGAAATAGAACTCAAAATTATTATTATAGCATGATTCTTCGCATATCACTTCATGATTTTGTTATTACCCTTTGAACCTATTTCTTGGGATCTCCAGTATATAGGTTGAGTTTCTCTCACTAATGACTTGTCAATCTATGAGCTTAAATCCCATTCCTTTCGAGGTTTTGTAAACCTTTTCTCGAGCTAATCCTTTCGTCAAATGATCGGCTAGGTTATCATCAGACTGTAGATGATCCACTCTCACAATCCCTGTCGAGATATACTCTCTAATAGTGTTGTGTTTGCGACGTATTTGTCACTTTTTTCCGTTATAATAATGGTTCTAAATTTTTGCAATAGCCGCGGTACTGCCGCAATGGATCAAAACAGCTGGAATAGGTCTCTTCCATAAAGAGGTATCAGAAAGCAGGCTTCTTAACCACCCTGCTTCCTCGCTAGCTGAAGTTAGTGCAATCATCTCAGACTCCATAGTAGATTGAGCCAAAATAGTATATTTCTTAGATTTCTAAGAAATAGCTCCACCAACTATGCTAAATATATAGTCGCTAGTTGCCTTGGAGTCATCTGAATGGGTGTTCCAATCAGCATCGCTATATTCTTCCAGAACAGCGAAAAATTTCTGATAATGTAATACAAGGTTCATAGTCCTTTTCAGATATTTCATGACCCTATCAATAGCATGCAAATGCTCAATACTAGGTCTGCTCGTAAACCTGCATAGTAATCCCACAGCATACGCTATATTGGGTCTAGTGCAATCAGTGGCATATCGAAGACTGCCTATGATGCTCGCATACTCAAATTGTCTAACACTGTCATCGATGTTCTTGAACAACTTCACACTAGGATCATAAAGAGTACATGTTGGTTTACAATCAAAATAATTGTATTTCTTTATAATCTTCTCTATATAATAATGAGATTGATCCAAAAAAAATTCCTATTTAGACCTAGTTATTTTAATACCAATTATTACACTTGCTTCACCAAGATCTTTCATGTCAAAATTAGCACATAGCATGGATTTCACATTATTTACAACATGAATATTATAACCAAAAATCAGCAAGTCATCCACATAAAAACATATAACAGTGCAAACATAATTTTCAGATTTATAATAGATGCATTTGTCGCTTTTATTTACTTTAAAACCATGTGAAATAACTATATTATCAAATTTCTCATGTCATTGTTTAGGTGCTTGTTTTAAACCATAAAGATATTTATCTAATTTGCACACTTTATTTTCTAGACCAGGAATTACAAATCCTTCAGGTTGGTCCATATAAATCTCTTCTTTTAATTTACCATTCAAAAAAGCAGTTTTAACATCCATTTGGTGCACAATAAGATCATGAATTGCAGCAAGAGATAAAAGTATACGAATAGATATAATTCTAGAGACAGGTGAAAAAATATCAAAGAAATCTACATTCCCTCTTTGTCTAAACCCTTTGGCTACGAGACGAGCCTTATATTTATCAATGGTTCCATCAGATTTCAATTTCTTCTTAAGAATCCATTTACATCCTATTGTTTTACGACCAGGAGGTAAATCTACTAAATGTCAAGTTCTATTTGACTCAAGAGGGTCCAATTCATCATCTATAGCCTCTTATTATAAATTGACATCTACAGAGGACAATGCCTCTTAGAGGGTGAGTGGATCCTCCTCTAAGGTATATGCATAGAAATCTGAACTAAAGTCCTTAGCAATACGAGGCCGTTTACTCCTTCTAAGTTTAATATCTAATTCCTTATCAAATTTATTAATCCTAATGACAGGTTCATTACTAGATGTTGAGCCCCCACTATTCTTCAATTTGAAAGGAAATTTATATTCATAAAAACCAGTATCATTTGATTCAATGATAACTCGATCTTTCAAATCATAAAATTTATAAACTTTGTTATTCACCGCATAACCAATAAAAACACATTCATAAGCTCTACTGACAAGTTTTCTTCTTTTTGGATCAGGAATACGAACATATGTCAAACAACCCCAAGTTTTAAAATAAAACAAAATTGGTTTCTTATTTTTTAAAACTTCATAAGGTGAAATTTTACTTTTCGATTTGGGAACTCTATTAAGCACATAGAAAACTATCAATAAAATTTCACCCCACCAATGAGAAGTAGCACCGGAGTTAAGCAAAATAGCAACTACAGATTCAGTAAAAGTTCTATTTTTCCTTTCAACCTTACCATTCATTTCAGGATAATACGATACAGTTGTTTCATGAATAATCCCATGAGAATTATAAAAATCAATGAAAATATCATAATCATATTCGATTCCTCTATCACTTCGTAACCTCTTAATTTTCTTATTGCATTGATTTTCAATCTCAATCACAAATATTTTGAACTTATCAAACGCTTCACTTTTATTTTTCATGAGATAAACAAAAATGTAATTAGAGAAATCATCTATAAATGAAATAAAATAATGTTTACCATTCCTAGTCATGACACCATCAAATTCACAAATGTCAGAATGTGTCAAATCAAGAGGTTCAGATTCTCTAATTACTGATTTATGATGGATTTTAGTAATCTTGACTTGACTGCAAAATTCACACTTTTCAAAATCATTTAAAGACAGTTTAGGAATTAGTTCTAAGTTGCTTAAGTTTTTAATAATGTGTTTGTTAACGTGACAAAGTCTAGCATGCCAAATATTAAAAGAACACAACGTGTAAGCAGAAGAAGAAATTTTATTAATTTCAACATTCAGTTTGAACATTCCATTAATTGCATAACCCTTCCCAACAAAAACATTATTTTTGGTTAAGGTGTACAAATCAGCCCCAATAGTTTGAGTGAACCCCGCCTTGTTAAGAAGATAGCTCAAAACCAAATTCTTTCTCATCTCTGGAGTATGCAGAACATCTTTAAGGATGACTGTCTTTCCAGAGGTAAACTTTAATTCTACTTCACCAGAATCGGCAACAATAGTAGAGTGAGAATTACCCAGCAACATTTTCTTATATTCACTTTCAGAATAAGATTTGAATATGGTACGATCATAGCAGACATGGCATGAAGAACCAGTGTCTACCCACCACCCTTCGGATCCACCAACTATATTGATTTCAGAAATCATAGCTATAAGTTGATCCTTGGTAAGATTCGCCTGTAGACAACATCTTTGCCGACAGTTCCGAGCCAAATGGCCCGCCTTCCTACAGTGATAACAAGTAAATTGTTCAGAATTATTTCTTGAAGGGGGTTTGTTTCTATTCTGATTTTGATGCACATTTTTATTCTGGTTGTTGTAGTTGCGATTTTGATTTTTCATATTTTTCCCTTTAGGTTTCAGAATAGTATAAGATGATTTTTTGTGAGTGTTGTTAGAAACAACGAGCACTTCATCTTTCTGATCTTGTTTCCGGACTTCCTCCTCAATCCGAAGATGAGTGATCAAACTTTATAAAGAAAACTCTTTAGTTTTGTGCCTCAGAATATTCTTAAAATCTTTCCAAGAATGGGGTAATTTGTCAATTAAAATAGAAATTTGAAATTGTTCATCAAGGGACATACATTCAGCAATTATTTCATAAGCGATTTTTTGAAGTTCATGAGACTGAACTTCCACAGATTTATCGTCGGTCATTTGGTATTTCAGATACCGACTAACAGCATATTTTTTACTTTTAGCCTCCTCAGTGTCGTATTTCTTCCAAAGAGCATCCCAAACTTCCTTTGTAATTTTGTTAGAGCAGTAATAATCATACAGATCATCAGACATACCATTAAGAATGAAATTCTTATAGAGAAAATCATTTTCCTCCCAAGATTTAACTTCTTGAATCTGAGCATCAGTAGGATCTTTAGGTAATTGAGGTTTTTCGGTTGTACAGACATATGTTACTTTTTTTATAGTTAGAAAAAATAACATTTCGTCTCCATCTTTTAAAATAAAACCCTTCGAATCGAAAGGGTTTGTTGAGATCAACAGTGACTTGTTTAAATTCGTGATCAGTAGACATCTTAGCAAATAATCGACAGAATAGAACGTCTTAATATTGTTGTTGCAGTAAATAAATAAAGAACAAAATTACCAAATTTACTTGGGTTGAGTCGCGGACTAGGTCACTCTCTTTAAGACATTTCGTGACTCTGCCCTAGAATGTACAAGAAGTGTAAAAGCCCCATCGTTCCCAAGATAAAATAGCTCAGAATCACCTCTATCTAGGACCTTCTTTGTATCGCAGAAGGCTTGAAAATGAACACCCCCACACTGTTCTAATAACGAACAGACTGCTTGAAAACAGGAACTTGAAAAATGAAAACGAAAAATAGAAAAACGAAGCTGATTTGAAACCAGCAAACTTCTTTTCCAAAGCAAACTGTGTTGTATTTTTTCTGTGTATTCAAACATATGTAAACTCTAGTATTTATAGGCAAAAACAAATACTAACGTTTTGGAAAACAATTCTTAACGTCAGAATACAATTAAAAAAAAAAAAAAAATTGTAACGTTTGTGTTTAGTTTGAAAGGAATTGTAACTGTTCAGACTTGAAAACAATTCATAACTGTTGCAGTTTGGAGTTTTGAAACTGTTCAGATTTTAAATAAGTAGGGATATAGCTCCTCTCCCCTCTACAAAATGTGGGTACCCCTTGGAACACACTCCAAGTATCCCACATGCACCTTGTTATACTCTTCATCATCCCTTTTCCCAACCAATGTGGGATAAGAGACAAGAGGGAAACCTATTTGACACTTTTCTTTATAAAATAATTTAAAAAATTCATATGTCCCAACAATTAGGTATGCATCATAAAAAATATATAATTTAGACAAATCAATGCTTTTTCAAAAAAACAATATTAAATATGGTGCAAGAAAATATTTTCTCTGTATAAAAATATTTGTGCCATTAAAACCCACTTCAAATTCATTTAAAATCTAATAAATTAAATATTTAAAGAAAAACTCCTAGAATACAAAAGAAAAAAAAAATCTTATTGTTTCACCCTATGAGCTTCCATTTTTAGTTTTAGTATTAGTTTTAGACTTGTGCATTAGTGCGCGTGTTTGGAAAAAAAATATTACTAAATTCTCAACATTTACACATGAAACACTTGGATACAATTTGATTTGGTAACAATAGTATTAAAGGTTTGAAATTGGAATTTTAAATTGATGTATGTATTTTTAGAAGACATTCGCGAGCTTCTTTCTAATCATAGACCATAGATGGGAGGAAGTACCAATTGAAGCAAGGAATGACTACAACAAATGAATCTTACATTGTGTAGTATACTACAAGACTCTCCAAATCACCAAGAAAAGCATGAAAAATAAATGGCTTGAATGGTACGACCCACCGTCACCCCAGAATGAAATGGGTGTTCTAATAGTTCTTGATTTGTGAAGATGCGTTGTTAGGTGCTCCTTTTTAATTTTGTCCTATATTTATTTTTAATTCTTATTCTATATTTCAATGGACAAATTTAAGTCAAACCATTTGTATTTTTCGTTGAATTAAACCATTTGTATCTTTTGTTGAATGCATGCCTTCATTAATTTGAGAGATTGATATTTCCAAATCTGTTTGTTGAATATATATTATTACACATTTAAGCCTTTTAGTTTTGATATGGATACAGATATATTTAAGAAAAAAAATTATTGTTAATTTATAAATTAAAATATAAGAGAAAAAAGATGAAATTCTAAGAATTTAAGTTGAATTCAAATGATACTTTTTTATCAAAAATAAAAGTAGATAATAAAAATTCAAACTTGTAAAACCCACTTTGTCTGTGGTCAATGTTCAACTCCAAACCCCTCATCTATACTTATTGATCCTAGATCATGTACCCAATTTTTATCACTGATCAGAAACAACAAAGAACAAAGTCATTGTTTTCACTTAATCTGTTAGATAATTCAACCAATCTTAAGCAATTTCAGAGGCTAAAAAACCCCCAATGGGCCTATTATTAGAGGTTTCCAATTCTGATTAAACAAACTAGTTAGATCATATACTTCATTTACTTGTTCTTCTCATTTTTAACCAAATCTCCAACATAAAAACCATTATCTATAGAGTTGAACTAAAACAATTTTACCGGAAAAGAAGACGAAATAATATTTATGATATTTTAAAAGAGAAAAATACCAAAAAGTCTACTTAAAACACTAAATTTACAATATGGCCCAACAACTTTTTTTTTTTTTCATACAATAGTCCTACAAAAAGCATTGTTTATTACCAAACAGTCCTAAACTTTTGTGCTTGACAATTTTACGCTTCGCCACCATCTAAACGACCTTTTTCCACCTTCGAGAGCAGCATTGACAGTTCATTCACCATGAACTTTTCCGCGAGCATGGAGAAATGCCACAATCCTCTTTATTTTTATCCGTTCACCATCCCCCCCACAGCCGCATGCCCCCGCCGTCCGTCACCATCCACAAATCTAGACACAACGGCTAGATCTGGCTGCAAATCTTGTTGCAACGGCCAAATCTGGCCGCGAAAGAGTTCATCGGCTAGATCTAATCATCGAAGCAAACCTTAAATCGTGACCAGATCTATACAATAAAAAGCCCTAGAGATTCACTTTCATTCGAGCTCATGAACAAAATGGATCAACGATTTCCATAGAAAGAGAGAGAGAGAATTGTCGTGAACCAGAGCTTCAGAGTTTGAAAACCAGATCTTTGAACAAATCTGGCTGAGGCGGCCAGACAAGGTGCTTGCAGTAGTGGAGATGCCAGAGTCATTTCCGATGAACGGTGGAGTAATTCTCTTCTCTATGTGTGTGTGTAAATCCATTTATTTAGTGTGTCGATTTACTGTTCCTTAATCGCTTTCTGGTAATCGTGTATGGATTTGTTAAGAACTTTCCAAATTTTATGTTGATTTGAGTCCATTCATGGTGAAATGTTGATTCTAGCGATTTGGTTAATCAAGTTCTGGAGGCATGATTTGTGCTCTGAAGTTCAGTTCATTAGTTGAATTATTCAATGTTTTTTTGTGGATTTTTGTTCTACAATTTTTGTTTCTACATTTTTACCTAATTTTGGATGTTATTCGAAAGGGTGGCGATGCAGTCGACGAAGGCTTGGTGGAACGAATGATCTCGCATTATGAATATATATGAAGAAAGACGAAAGAATGCATATGAATGTAAAAAAAATTTATCAATTTGAATGAAAAATTTGAATATAACACGATGGTCGGCGGCTCCGAACTCGTCGCTCTAAACAAATGTGAGAGAAAGAGAGAAAATGGACTTAGTCCATGCCCCAGTGAAGTAGAGCTTATGTGGAGTATATTGTATAGTTGTTTTGCTTAGATGGAATGGATACAGTACCTTGGTAGAATTTGAACGGTGGTGAAAGTGAAATATAACACGATCTCGTGTTGAATATAACAGAAAGAGTAAAATCGTCACAAAAAGATAAAAGAACTATTTTATAACATATTTTTAAAAAATGTGTATTTGATAGTTTTGTCCTCCTATAAAGACTGTGTTCCCATTTAAAAAAAATAAAAATAATATATATATGTGTGTGTGTGTGTGTGTGTAGGGGGGGGGGGGGGGGGTTAAGTCGTCAAAGGTATGACAATTTCGCCAGAAAGAGTCTAAAAAAAATCTAAACAAAAAGTTGAAACTCCAAAAAGAATTCGAGAAAAAATATCAAATAAAAAATAAATTGAAAAAATTTGACAAAATTTTGGAAACTCCAACAACTTCACAGGGGAAAAAAAAAAGGAAGAAAAAAAGTGTCAACATCAAAAAACGTCTCAAAATAAATAGGGAAAAAATCCGACAAAATCACCCGTCACTCGCCATCTAGAAACTTCGTTGGAAAAATAATTTCAAATAAAAAAATGCATGGAAAAAAAAAAACTCAATTACGACAACTTCAATAAAAATTAATCTCAATCAAAAAACTAACATTTGCAAAATTTCAACGACATTCGACTGCCTAATTGAATTTCCAACAAAATCAGATATTGTTGCCAAGGTTCTGATTCCAAAAGCATTTTTTTGGCAAAATTACAGCCATAATATCAAAATTCCAACATTTCAATAACACTGCCAGAGCTCCAAGGATATTCCAACAACTTCAAACGATGAAGATAATAAAAATAACTACTTTATCAATTTTTATTCTCATTCAAGCTAATAATTAATTTAATTTTGGGACTAATTGACCCCATAATTTGTGGGATTGGTGAACAAAAACTATTCTTGCCCACCTAACATACACAGAGAATAGTCGTAGAAATGACCATTCCATTTCTTAGTTCGAACTCTTGTACCTAACCAACACGGAATTCCTAACATAGCTCGTTATATGTAGTCTGAAGAAGGCCAAGTATAATGGAAAATTATACGTTAATGCCAAGTATAATGGAAAATTAATACAGAAGTATATTAATATATTTATTTTCAAACTAACTAAAAATCTTATCATGATGAACCATTACCATCTCCCACGACTCTTAGAACCATTTGATTAGCCGCAAAATTTCCACAATGCTGGGCGAAGACAAAAAGGAAGAGCATCAATATAGTCAAGGTGACAACAAAAAATAAATAAAAAAAAATCAACACTTCATTTTTCTCGTAAATCATGGAATTATTTATCACCAACCTCGTTCTGATTCAAGGCGGAATTCTGTCCCAACTGAATTGGAGCTTTTGAGAGGTCCCTTAGGGTACCCTGCACCAAAAAAAAGAAAATGAGTGAAAAGACCAAGAAAATATTCACCTGTCCTTATCATCACGTCATCAGCTAATGTGGTGAACCACAGTCAATGAATGATTGGCACATCGGAATAATAACTCCATATGTCAGATTGGAATTAGTGCGGGACATCTAGAACCGACCTAATAAAGTGGGTTGACCCAAACGTTGTCAATCTCATGTTGGTTGTAGTACACCACGTCAACAGATGATGTCGTGCTCAAAAACCACTAAACATTTTCTTAAAAAGAACATATTATGATGGGTTTTCAATTAAGCATTTGCTAAACTTCCCTAATCAATGAGACTCGTCACATGATTTAACGGTCGCATGATTCTCTCTTTAGGAATAAATTTTATTTGGTTATATTTTTTTCAAGAAAAAAGGAACCTGGTAAATCAGTCATAAGATCAAATAAACCAATTTCCTCAGAGTCCAAAACATTACTTACGGTTATACGTAAGTCAAAGAAAACACTCAATATCAGACTTTTTGCTGATGACACCTTGTCATAGAGACATGAACCATGGTGACTCCTGCCGTTTTCCAAATACTAGGTCCCCCTATCATAGTCATTTTAAGACAGGATCTCCCTCTAAGGCCGAAAAATCTAGTTTCAGCAAAAAGTCAACAATTTACTCGAACATTAGATTTAGAAAAACTCAATTGTGCATTTCCCGAATTTTTATCTTTTCCTTTTTTAGTTTTTTTCCCTCCTCTTTTCCTTCTCATTCGTCTACCCTTTCCTTCTCCATTTTCTTCTTCTTTCCCTTTTTTTTTTTTTTTCAAAGGTCCCAAAACTGTAACTGAAACAGAAACATTTTTACGAACTAGTAAAATTTAGCCAATGCCAAAGTAACCAAACAAAAAATCATCCCTAAACTACGCAATCTTAGTCACAAATTCCACTGAATTATAATTTTTAGCAACATTTCCACTTAAATTTGCTATTTACCGAATATATATATATATATATATATATATATATATATATATATAATTTTTCAAAATTCCATAAATTCCCTCATGTATTTCCATTGAATTTACCTGAAATTTTAAAATACCAAAAAATAATTATGAATGATTTACCACTAATAAAAAATTAATAAAGTCCATGACAAGTTCAAAATATATATAAAAAAAAAAAAAAGGATTTTTTTACCATAAACCCGTGTATAAGACTTTAATTAAAATGGGTCCTACAAGTTTCCGCCCAATTGGAAAAAAACACTTTTTATTTTATTTTTTTCATTTCAACAAAACCCCACTAGTATAGTTAAGGTGCTTTACTTATAAGCGGGCATATGTATTTGTTGAAGTAATTGGTGTTTGGATTTTTGGGATTTTCACTGATTAATTTCTCATGCAATATATGTAGTAAGATTTTGGTTAATTAATTAATGGTAGCGGGGTAAAACTTAAGTATTTATGGGCTTTTGGGGCCAAAAATAACTTACCCAAAAAAAAAAAAAAAAATACCCATTACTCAATTCTACTGAATATTATTTTTGTAATGTTCCATTGAAAAATTTTGAAATTCCAAAATATTGTTAATAAAAATTCCACTTAATATTACTTTTTTCTTAATAACAATTCCACTTACATTTATTTTATGAAGTATTTTAAAATTTTAAAATATTTTGCACAATATTTGCACCACATATACCAAGACGGACAACCAAGAATGCGTAACAACAACAACAACAACAAAAAAAAAAAAATCACTAGAACAAGTCCCCAAAAACAGAGATCAACAACAACTATCAATATAGACACACGTCCAAAATTAAATAAAATTATAAATCCATTTTTCAAGTGCTTAGGAACACAGGACCATCTAACCATAGCAAAACTCACCCAAAAAAACAACACATTCCTAACCATTGAATTAGCAACACATTCCTACTATTCAAGTACTTTCAATTAAGATCGTAATTGATATGTTTTTTGCAACAAAAGAAAATCAATACACTCAGAGCCAAAAGCAAAAAACTGATTTGAGTGCAAATCCACTTATTCATTGTATAATGAAATTTATTTTCACCAGATATACACCTGAACAATCTTCAAATCATAGAAACGTTCAAATTTCAATGACATAACAAAACGTAATTAGTAGAATCTATAAATTTTATTAACATACACTAAATTAAGTTTAGTGGAAATCTGGAAATCCACTTAATTGGAAATTCGTAGAAAAAAAAGTAAAAAGTCACTGAAAATATATATACTAGATTAAGTGAAGTGTTAGTCCACTTAATTGAAATAAAAATAATAATAATAACTTTTTATTGATAGAGCGATCAACAAATTTCGATGCAACACATCAATTAAGCAACCAAAACCTCGAGCACGAGAATTCAAGATAAAACTAAAACTGAAGAACAGATGGAGGTTAGCTGGGGTGATTGCTTCAGCAGCTCAAGTGATTCGCAAAGTTCACTCATTTGTTCAACATAGCATACCTAAGCGAGCAAAGAGGAATATTATGTTGGTTCAGTGGTTTCTACCAGGTCCTGGTTCATTGTTATAAGGATGCCAACACAGTTGTTGATGGCCCTGCTAAGATAGGTAGCACAGGTTGTTCCCACGAATTTGAGTCTTAAAGAGTGAAGTTCCTTACTGATCAGAGGTAGCACAGGTTGTTCTTGGCCTTATCATTTCTCAATAAAAGTTCCACTCACCCAAAAAATAAAAATAATAACATTGAAGAACAAAAAAAAATGATAAAGATGTCTAATTATAAAAAATAATACATGATAAATAAAAATTGTGTCGTCACATGAGATGAACATTTAGATGAATCGCTACTTATATCCATTTCTTGCACAGAAGCCCTATTCAAGTACAGAAGATGCAGAGTTACAGCTGTAAAACATTTAAAGATTGCACTGAACTTTTTTTTTAAATAATACCTCATTTTCATTATTAAGTGCGGTACCAAATAAAATACAAAACAAGGAAATCACCAAAAATAATTGGTAAAGAACTATTTCAGGTGTGTCAGATTGAGAAGCCCGCAGGTCAAAACAGATCATGGAAGTAAGAGAACAAACATATGATGACAATATCTTAAATTCACCTTGTTTGCCCACATGAGTCCACATGCATTACAAAGAGTTCTGGGTCCATCAGGGCCACGACGCATCATTGGAGTAGATTTTTCACTGATGCCACAATGCCAACAGCTGACAAAGATTGTTATCACAACAGCAAAGTCAGAGATAGAACAAGTACAGATTGAGGCTCAGTAGGCAATGTTTATTGCTCAGACAGATACTAGACTCACAAATAGAGAACACAAGTGGAAAGGTAACATAAAGCTTGCCCACATGGCCATGTATCAACGTAGTGGTTCATCAGCTAGAAACGCTAGATTTACAAGGCCATAAAACAATTACAATATTCAACAAAAAATTGGGTCATGCGACAGGAGAAAGACATTTAGTATATGCTAAAGCATACACCTTCCCACATAATTAGGATTGTTCATGGGTTGGGTCGGGCCGGGCCCTACCTAATAAACTACAAGACTTTGCAGAGCCGGGGCCCGAGTAGTTGAAAACGACTATTCCATAACTTCCGGTGATTTGGATTGGATTACTAAGAAAAAAGAAAAAGTCAGGAAGATAGGTTTTGAACCCATAGTCTAGACTAGATCGGCGGCAAGTAAGGGTCAGACACAAGATTTTAACTCTTCTAATGTGTAACTTGCTTGTGTGGAATGCTCGGGGGCTGCCAACTCAGCCACTTGAAGAAGACTTAAAACGTTGGCTCGATTTTTTTCTCATTCTTTATTGAGGTTGGACCCTAGAATGGAGGCTCAAGTTGTGGAGGAACTTATGAATTATGTTTCGTCTCATGATAGCTTCAACAATTAATTTAGTATGATTTGGCTGTTTTGGAGAAATCCAATTCAAAGTGATATTCTGGCTAGCAAAGATCAGCTCATGGTTGCTACAAGTAAGTCATAGGATGCTTCGACGAGAATTCCTAGTAGTAGTGATCTATGCTAAAGGTTCGAGAAGGGAGATAAGCAAGTTGTGGAAGTAGATCTGAGAGGTACATAATAATTTTGCTTACTCTTTGCTAATAACAGGAGATTTTAATGTCACCTTAGAAAGATCAGAGTAACTAGGATGTTCTCATCTTAATAGTCAGACTACTACTGATATGTTGGATTGTACTGACATGTGTGGTCAATTAATTCACTTGGTGCACTTCCAAACATCGAAAGAGGAAGAAATGTAGCAAATTAGATAGAGGTTTGGTGAATAATGAATAGAAACATCTTTTCCAGACTTACAAGGTCCGTTATTTACATAAAGCTTATTCAAATCACCCCTAACTGATCAAATGTAGGGGGAACCATTATCGAGGTAAAGAATCTTTTAAATTTTTGAATTTTTGGTGTCAGCATCATAATTTTATTAAGATTGTTAAGGAGTCTTAGACCCAACCAATCTCGGTGAACCTGTTCCAAATGTGGTATCGGAAATTGAAAAGGTTTAAGTCGGTGTTACATGAATGGAGCTTCAAAACTTTTGGAAATATTTTTTACCAAGTCAAGATGCTTGAGAAAAAGGTGGATGAACTTGAAATGCAAGTTGCAACTAATCCTAGCATTGTCTAGCGACTACAAGATACAGAGGCTCAACTCACAAAAACATTAAACCAGGAGGAAGCTTACTGGATGTTGGCCCAATGAGCTACCCAAGATGGGGGTGAATTGGGTAGTCATAAAAATTTAAATCTTTCAACACTTAATCGATCAAATAATCAATTTATCATAAATCAATTATTATCTTTGTTACGCAGCGGATAAGTGTATTTAATCTAAATGCACACCCAAACAAAATGTAAATAAATTCAACAATGCAGCAAATCAAGATATATCCTGATTCAGCAAACTAACCTTGTCTAATCCAGACCCCCTAGCTCCACGGGGATTCGCACCCTCCAAAACCCAAATTCCTTTAAAGGTAAGAACTAAAACCTTACAATGATTCTTTTTTCAGGCTCAGAATCAACTTTTACAATTCCCTTTTCACAGGTTAAGGAAGAACCTTATCTTTTCGCAGGCAAAAGATTAACTTAATTCTATTACAGGAAGAATCACAACCTAACCCTTTTTAATAGGCTTAAGATCAAACCTTACCAATACTTACAAGTATCATTTTCCCAGTTAAGGATTGAACATTTACAATTCATTCAAAAATAAATTCTATTCAGGAAGAATTCACACCTAATTCTTTTCAAGGAAAAAGAATAACCTAATATTTTTATACCTTAGGTAAAAATCAAACCTCAATCTTTTTTCCGGAAAAGATTGAAACCCAAGCTACCCTAACTAAATATAGCCCCAACCGTATTTAATCCACACAAACTCACCAATACAAAAAATAATGAGTTTCTTCCCACTCGGAGCTTCTACCACCTCAAAACGATTATACTCAATTAATGTCCCGAAAGTTACTAAGTGATTGAATTTTAAGTGAGGAATTTAATATCTGATTATAACAAGTATGGGCAGCACAAAATTAAGCACGTAATCAGATAATCACAAAATTATTTTAAAAAGAATTTTTATGCTCTTTAAGTTTGAAAACGATTTTTCTACGATCTTAAAACCAAACAATCAATAATAAAATAAAATCAAATATAAGCACAATAACTTGGAAAGATCTCACCAGGAAAACACCGAGGAATGTAAATTGAATCACTAGACAGCTCAAATCGGTGACGCCAAAAACAATCAGCGATTTAAGATCAAGAATGCAATCACAATATCTCTCTCAAATAAATCTCAAAATAATATCTCTTACAAAAGCTCAGGAACTTGATAGTTCTTAATAATATGATGATATATATGTAACTCAAATTCGCAGGTCTATTTAAACTGATTTGAAACAAGCTCTCCAACAACTAGTTTTCACAAGATAAGACTTTAAAGTGCACCTATAGACCCTATATATCATAACCATTCAATCATAATATAATTCACTCAAATATAGCTTTTAAAACTCTCAATTACATCCACAAATTATTTCTCAATTACTAATCGCATAGATAGAATGTATTTAATGAACCAAATTGAGAAAACCATTTAATATATGAACCAAATCAATATCTAATCAAAACGTATGGACCTTATCTTCTATAATTTCAAATCCCCCGAATCTCTCTCTTGGAACCAACAAAAACGGCTAGTTTTTTTACCAAAAGTTCAAGTTCCTAGAGATCTCAACCGAAGCAATCGGTTAACCAATCCCTTGCCCATCGGTTGATTGAACGATTCAGCATGTAAGCTAGGCCAAACCCTAAAGGCAGTTGGTTGACCAACTGATTCAGGATCCATTTCCAAGCCAAATCAAGCCACAGTCGATTGACCGATCGTGCCATGGTCGGTTAACCGATCAATTCAGAGAGTTTCATTTGGCCAATCGGTTGACCGATCTCTCCTGGTCGATTGACCGATCAATTCAGAGAGTTACCATTTTCCAGCCCATACCCATTTGGTTGACCGAACCCCTGCTGGTCGGTTGACTGATCATTGCTAGATACTTCTCTTCTTCAACTTATTTCAACTCCAAACTTCGTCGTTTGATCCCGTTAACCGATTGTTTTTCTCGGTTAACATAATTGACACTAATATTCAATTTTAAACAATAATCTTACTTAGGTCAATTCTCATTTTTCAATTTCACAATGGAGCAAATATTTGAACACTAATTAGGATCCTAAACTTTATCAAATTAAACACAAAAAATATAATTCATAAATTTGTGTTGTGTGTGATCCTAATTCGGGATACATTAAGAGTATAAGAGTATTTGAGTTGTTTTCACCTAATTTTTTTGGAATCTTCAATACTCTTAATTTCTTCAACATCCATCTTTGCATCCTTGATAATTTCTTCATGATTCAATCTTTAATTGAAACTTTTATACAGAAACACTCAATAAACACATTAATTCCACCAAAAACATCAACCTTTAATTGTCCATCAAAATCTCGGGATCAACACTGGACGCAAAAATCTAGAATCAAATCGCTGAAAGAAGAAGATAGAAACGCAAAATATTTTTATGCTTGCGTCAACCAGGAAAGGAAAAAGATGTACATCAAAAAGTTGAAAAACAATAGGAGAGAAAGGATAGAGGATGATGACGGTATTCAAAACATATTGGTTAATCATTTTAAGAACTACCTTTCAAATCCATCGGCCACAAAATACAACTAGATGATTAAGTGTGTCCCCCAATTCATAGTTGTCAAAGACGCGTCTGGGCCCGTGCCCTGGCGCTAGGCATAGCTTGTGCGCCTCGCCCAAGATAAGGTGCAAGCCTTGCAAAAGGCTCTTGCCTAATGTGCTTGGAGCCTGGGGCCTTGTGCGAGACTACCCTATTTAATTACAAAAAAAACTGGTGCCCTAGTTCATTAAAAAAGACCCCACATACTTCCAGAAGAACCAGAACATTTTCCATCGGCCTCCCTCCATAGAACATCGCAGCACATTCCATTCGGATTCCATCTTCTTCTTCGAATCTTGTCCCTCCATAGAGCATCGCAGCAGGTTCTTCACATCTTCTTCTCCAAATCTTCTCCACGCAGGTTAGTCTCCTTTTCTTCTCCTTCCCATGTTCTTGTCCTTCTTCGTGAGCAAGCATCGCATGTGTGCTCTGTTCAGCGGCTTCATCTTCCGCTATTCTTTGGTTGTTTCATGTTTTTGCCCTTTTTTTTTCTTGTTCAGCCGCTTCATGTTTGCACTGGTATGCTCTGTTTCATGTTTCCAGTTTAATGTTTGAACAGCTCTGCTCTGTTCAGCCTCTTCATGTTTGCCATGCATACTCCATTCTTGTTTCATGTTTCCAATGCTCTACTCTGTTTCAGCCGCTTCTACTTGCTATTTCCAGTTTCTGCCTTTTTTTTGTTATAATAATTTAGTTGTATAGTGGTTTTATTTGGTTAGTTGTTTATTTAACAAAATTTAATTTTATTAGGGTATTAGATTTTAATATAATTTTTTTCTTTTTTCCGCAGCGTTGTTTATTAGGGGACTCAAATTAAATGACTAGTGAAGGATCAAAAGACCCCGCATGGAAATATGCACATTTGGCGAATCCGCAAGATAAAAATTCGGTCACATGCAATTTTTGTACCAAAGTGACAAAAGCCGGTATATTTCGAGCTAAACAATACATTGTTGGTGGATATAGAAGTGTTACCGTTTGCAAAATATGTCCATCTCATGTCAAATATCAAATTGAAGAATGCAAGTCCAAGAAGAAGAAAGAGAAAGAACACATTAATTTAGTGCCAGATTTTGATGACTTCGAAGTCAAGAGTGAGGATGAGGATGATGTTCAAGCGGTGACGTCCCCAAAAAGACAAACACCTCCAAGTAAAGGTTCGCATGCATTTATTCCGAAGAGGCCAAAGCAAAAAGAGCCTTTGGATTTGTATTTCACTCCCGATCCAGAAATGATTATGAAAAACCGAAAGGGGAAGGAAAAGAAAATGAAATTGGATGATAATGCCTCGGCAAAGAAAGAGTTAAGGTCCTGAGCATGTACATTTATTGCGAGATGGATGTGTGATGCGAGGATTCCATTCAACACCGTGAAATATGATAGTTTTCAAGCAAGGGCATCAGACAATATGGTCCAGGTATGAAAGCGCCATCATACCACGAGGTTAGAGTTTCTCTATTAAAGAAGGAAGTGCAACACACAAATGATTTGCTTGAAAAGCACAAACAGGAACATGAAACTAATGGATGGTCGATTATAGCAGATGGATGGAAAGACAAGCGAGAAGGACTCTAATTAATTTCTTGGTTAATAGTCCACGGAGAAGTGTATTTATTGAATTCGTTGATGCTTCCTTTTGTGTGAAGACGGGAGAGAAAAAGTTTGAGCTACTTAACAAATTTGTGGACAAGATTGGAGAATCCAACGTGGTGCAAGTGGTTACAGATGGTGCGTCTCCTAATGTCATGGCCAGTAAGTTTAAATACTAGGCCCCATTTGGTAACCATTTCCATCCCATTCCATTCCCAGATTTTTGGGAATTCTGTTTGGGAATAGCGTTTGGTAATTTTTGTTTCCGTTTCCATTTCATTCCCATTTGAGAATTGTGCCCACTTTTTTCTTAAGAAATGAGAAACAAAAAAAAGTTGTTTCTCATTATTCCCATTCCATTCCCAAAACCCATGATCACTATTCACCTACCGGCCGACCACCGCCCGCCGCCGCCGCCGCCGCCGACCGCCGCCGACCGCCGCCAGCGGCCATCTCCGGCGACCGTCGCCGGTCACCATCCGGCCGGAATTTTCCGGCCACTTCCGGCAGTCGCCGGCGACGGCGCCACCGCCGTCCGGTCATCGCCGGCGGGAGCACCGCCATCTCCGACGCCGGAGAACCGTCGCCGGCCGTTGCCGGCCGGCCGGCGACGGCGCCACCGCCGTCAGGCCAAAACTGAAAAGAGAAAAAAAAAACGATTTTAGGATAAAATCGTTACCAAACACAATTCCCTTCCCAAAACAAAAAAAAATTATCGTTACCAAACGCAATTCTACTCCCAAAAAGAAAACAAAATTCCCATCTCATCCCATCCCATTCCCATCCCACTGCTGGAATTGAAACAGAAACGGTTACCAAAGGCCACCTAATTTTCTAATAATTATGTTTTGATTATAATATATTGCCAGAATTTATTAATTTTTTTTCATTCTCCATAGGAAGGTTCTTGGAGGCGAAACATCCTCATTTATATTGGACATTGTGCACCGCCCACTGTTTGGATTTGATGTTAAAAGACATCTTCAAGCTATCAAACATGAATCGAACATTTGGGAAAGCGGTGTTCCTACGTGGTTACATTTATATCCGCCCGATATAGTTAATATGATGAGAAGATTTACTTATCAAAAGAATTTGCTAAGCCCGGCAAAAACTCAGTTTGTTACCCTTTTTATCACGTTATCCAGACTTCATCAATAGAAGTATAATTTGAGGAAGATGTTCATTTCAGAGGAATGGAACACTAGCAAATAGGCAACGGAGCAATAAGGTAAAAGGGCAAAGGACATTGTATTAATGTCATCCTTTTGGAACATCGTTTTTTGGCCTTAAGGTGTCAGGCCCTCTTGTTCGAGTGCTTCGTTTGGTTGATGGGGAGAAAAAAGACCAATGGGATATATTTTAGGAGGGTATTGATAGAGCCAAAGAAGTCATTGCTAAAGCATTCAAAGAGAACGAGTAGAAGTACAGAGAAATTTTTCAAATTATCGATCATCGGTGGAATATCCAATTTCATCGTCCTTTACATGCAAACGATCACTTTTTAAATCTGGAATACCTTTATGCGAACCCCAATATTGAACGTGACGAAGAAGTGATGAAAGGTTTTTATAATTGTCTTGATGGGTTGATTCCAAATACACAAGATAAAATTTCAGAGGAATTGGAGAAGTATAAGAAAGTTGATGGCCTTTTTGGGATGCCTGTGACCATCAAACAGAAGAGCAAAAAGGCATTGGGTAACTTTCCCCTTTTTTTGTTATCTTATTGCTCTTTATTTAATTTAATGATTCTTAATTAACTTTATTTTACAGCCAAATGGCGGCGATCATATAGTGGTTCGACACCTAACTTGCAAGCGCTTTCAATAAAAGTCCTTAGTCTTACATGTAGTGTATCTGGCTATGAAAGGAATTAGAGTGTTTTCGAACATGTAAGCATTTTTATTACGTTGAATTAGAATTTATTGTAAAAGTGAAAAAATATAATCCACGTAAATAATAATCTTTTTGATCTTATTGCAAATGAATTGTTGCAACTTCACAACCAAAAGAGGAATAAGTTAGCTCAAGCGCGGTTGAATAATCTGGTGTTTGTGAGGTACAATAGAGCATTGAGTCGTCGATATCTAGTACGCGACACCATTGATCCTACCTCGTTGACTAATATTGATAATAGCAATGAGTGGTTAATTGATCGAGTTGATGGAGCTTCCGATGGCGAGGCCGATGATGAGTATGTACATGATGAGGAAGATGTATTGACATGAAGAGATGTAGCTACTATTGCTGGAGTAAGAGAGAGGCGATATTGTTCTAGATCGAGACCGAGTTCAACTCCAAGGGTGAATGCTAGAAATAAACAAGTAGCAAGCTCTTCTTCTACTCCAATAAACATTTTAGATGAAGAAGATGCAAATTCAAAGGAGACTAAAGAGGAAGAGTGTGAATGGGAGGATCACAAGTCCAATGATGAAGATGTAGATGAGTTTGCTTTGATAGATGAAGACGATAATATTTGATTCTTGACTTATCATTATTGTATTTTTATTTGCTCTCCGTTTGTGAATGTTTAAAAACTTTTATTTTGGGTTTTGGAATGGAATATTTAGATTCTTGATTGATTAAATTTATTTGAAAATTTTATTAGTTAATTCTTCTTATTAATTAGCTCACATGCGACTTGCGAATGTGTTTTATTTTTCATAATTGAAATTTAGTTCATAGTTTTATTTCTTGATTCTAAATTTGCAATATATTAATGCCATAATTTTTTATTTTTTTAATGTCAGGTGCTTGGCTTCGCTCAGGCTAGCGCCTCACCTTGTGCCTAGGCTCCGGGACCCTTGTGCAGTTGTGCGCCTAGAGCCTTTAACAACTATACTCCACGATAGTTAGACCCAATAATAAGGCCAAAGTGCCGAAAAGAAGCACCAAAGAGTTTATGGAGGAGGAAAAGACCCCTGCACATTTAGTGGGTAATGCTTAACCTTTAACCTCTGTAGACATCTCCTAAAGACGTCACTGGGCCCTCCTCCCCTCCAAAGGAGGGTGGCAAAACTAACCTAGGTATGGTTGAGGAAGATTACATACCTTTGGAGGTAGACGATATTGAAGACTGGATTCGAAAGAACCCAATGTAGAATGCCCTAGAGAGAAGGGCTAAATCAAGTGGGAAGAAAAGAACTAGGCAAAATTTGTTTTCTTGCTAGCCATGTAGCCCTTGACTCTTGAATATGGTACATGTCCCTTGACTTTAGATTTTTTTTTTTTTTCCCTTTGAAATACAATGCAGTTCTCATCTTGCCTAAAAAGGGAAATTGCATGGAGACAATACAAGGAAATGTGGCAAGATACATGAATTTACAAATGAAATGAAATGGGTTATCCAACCTTAATGAAGACTTGTCCAATGCATCGACTAAACAAATAAGTACCGAATCTTAAGAGGTTTCTAACACGAACGACCATGAAATCAAATTAAAGTGAAATATATAAATCACTAATGAAGAATATCTACAAGGAAAATAAAGATTGTCTACAAGACACAGAAACTGAAGTCTATTCAAGTGGTATTGCCGAGCCAATGAATATTTAAACAGCATACAGTAACTTACAGAGTCTCTTGATATTGAAGAACGCTGCTATCAATGCCCCAGCTATGGTTCGAATCCCGACTTGATACAGCCGAAGCACAATCATCGTGACTCAGTTTTGAAGAGGTAAATTGACCTTTATTACGCTGCATCCTGTAAAAGGACAAAATGATCAAAACAGGGAAAACAAAATGAGGGGAAAAAGGCCACTGTGCTCATGGACACCCTATGAATGATAATAAAACATCTGCAGCAAGGATAAGCATACAAAGGGGCATTGAGCAGAAAACAGAGCAAAAACACATACAGGCAGGTCTAAGAGGCTTCTAAATTAGTTGCAAATAAGACCAGCAAAATCATTCAATAAACTTGTAAACTGATAAAATCGAGTTATAGGCTAATGAAATTACGAGAAAACCAAGCATGCGCAACCTCAGTTTAATTGAAATACTGCCCTAGAGACCATCTCCCTTCCATGCCTTATTATCTCCGTTAATACAGGTCACCTTGAAGTCCCACACCACATAAGAATCCGTTTAATATTACTTTTTCTCATTCACAACATCCCTCAACACGTAAAGGTTATACACTGATGTATCTTGGTAAGCTGAAACAATGTTACACAAAACGCGATTCATTGCGGTACATGGTAAGGGTTCGAGTATACAATACATTAGTGAGGTAAGTACACGGTATGAAAGGGGTACACCTCTCCGGTACACTTTTTTGGTATGCAATTTGCTTTGGTACGTCAATTTAGATCGGTTTTGAAACTCTCATATTAAGTCAAATATTATGTATAATACACTTCTAAAGCCCAAAATAAGGTTATTTTTCTTTTTCACCGACTTACTCCCCTAATTTCCAATCAAACAAAAGGCATTTAAAGTTATTCAAGTTAACTTATTTTCCAGAGGTCCGACAACGGGTATGCTATATACGAGAAATTGGTACGCTAAAGAACCCTGATTGGGTTCACACGATCCGATTCGCAGTACACTACTTGTTTAGGAAATTTATGCTACACTGAGCTGAACACTATAGAGAATCAATAAAAATTACAGACACGGATCCCAAAACCTGAATTTTAATTCTTCCTTCTCAACAGATATTAAACTCTTTTTTCATAATCTAATCTTACCTTGCTCGAATGATGGATTTCTTAAGGACATATAATGTTGTGGGAGATCCGAGCATGGTCTCCTGAAAGCAAACCAAGGAACAATAAATGAGCCACAATTGTGTGGCAGGTCCGCAGGTGTCTCATTAATGTAGATCACGAGTTTTTTAAAGCTGTTATTCGTTAAAATCCACAAAACCATTAATAGTTTGCACACACGCACATAAGGTTTCTGGTAACTAAGGCTGTTATACTGCTGATGTAGAAAACATTGATCCTCATTATCTATCAGAAGAAGTGACTACTTAGGATTAGGTTGCAATGACCTGAACAGACCATGATTAGATAGAGAATTGTTGCTCAAGTTGCAGACTGTAATAGTGCGATTGGGGGAGATTACCCAAATATTTTCAGCTTGATCTCCGCGCAGAGCAGAGATGAGCAAGGGGGGAATTTCTGGTTGGAGTTTCATGCTTTGATGTGAATGATTCTGCCATCAAACTGACTTCAAAAAGAAGAGAAAATGATACAACCTCTCGATATGGGGGGCCATTCATGGTTGTGGAGAGGGATCACAAGGAAAGTCACTTTTGAAACTTCCAGAAATCAACACATGTTGATAGAGGTACTGAAGGCCTTCCAAAACATTGTAAAAGGTCAGGTACAGTTGGAGCAGCCATCGATTAGTTTCAAGCGTTTTCTGGTTCGCTTACAGTCCCTAGGGCTACTAGTAAGAGATCATACATGCGCCTATGCTGCTGGGGTTAAAGGCTGGCCTTCGAAAAAGGTGGAGTGTGGTAGTGAGGTCCTCATGTGAATCAAGATATTTTGTTTTTCAGAATGCGTGTTTCTTTGCAAAGCTCTGGTGGGTGAAGTGGATGCTCTCGGTGAAAATACTCCGACGATGGTTTTAATTTATCAATGGATGAACAGGTAATCAATTGTTCCAATAGAAGTGGAGGTGAAAGAGCTACGACACACTTTATTCCCCGTCCTGTTCACATCAGAAAGGATGCTAAACTAATCTTGTAGACTGGGTCTGATTTTATTCTAGATAGGCTATCCCAAACTAGTAGAAGCAGCTCATAAAGGATGGAGTGAATCATGCAATAAGCATTCAAAGTTTTTGTAAATAGCTTGCATATATTCCTGGGTTTTAAATCAGCTAGATACGGCTCCCAGCAGATGGTTTCCAAGTATTATGGCTGGAAGTTCAAGCTGTTAGCACAAAATAATAGCATCTGGAGGAGTGCCTTCACTTATTGTAGCGTAGCAAATTCAGTATTCAACGAAGGGGGCGTCTGCACAGCTGAAGGCTACATTTGGGGCAGCAGCAGTTGGTCGGTCGTAGGCGTGCAATTCTTCAATCGTTGCAGCAGCTCAGTGCCAAGATTGGTTGCAAAGCCGGGATACGGGTTGCTTGGTGCTCCGTTAGGGCTGCTACCCACAGCCGTTTGTCCCAAGATTGGTTGTCTAGCTTCACAGATGGCAATCAATGCCTGGAGCAATGCCATGATGGCCTGTTGCATAGAGTTGGCAATGTAAGTGATTCCTGTGAGATTGATGGCCCCAACAGCATCGTTTCATTGCCCAAGTGATTCAGAGGATCTTCTTCACGCAGAACAGAGTTCTCCAATTTTCAGAACTCTCTTCCTGCAAACTTTCGAGTTTACTCCTGTTTGAACCCTTCTAGCCAGAAGCCATTCTTTTCTGTGAATACCCCACTGTAGTCGCCAAAAAAGGTTGAAGGTCAAAAAATACCGAAGGATATTTTAGTAAATATATACATATATGGAGGGTGTTACACATAGTGGATCTAGAGAGTTTGAGAAAACCACACTCAACTCGTATAAGGGTGAGACAGAGCTAAGTCACGCAGTCGTCGAAACTAACTATGCGACCTTAGATTTTGGACTAAAGAATTGTTAAAAGTGTAACGAAAGTTTGATCTACATTTGTAAGCTTTGTACCATTGTACTTGGCTTTCGACGTCGACCAAATGATTTCTGAACTCAATTAATTATAGTGTTGATTAGAGTATAGTTGGAATTAAGTGGCATATTAATTACCATAAATAACTTGGTAAATGATTTCCAATTAGCCTACATCCGAGGTCAAGTCAACCAATCGGTTGGCAAAATCTCCCTTATATGCGAGTGAGGGGGGGAGGGGGGAGTTTGACGCATCCCCGCAAGCACCATATTTCATCCTCTATTCCACAATCTCCCTAGAATTTCAAAATCGGTAAGTTTTTACCAAGGTAAAATCTGTGGGTCATGGTGCAACGAAAACGGCCGTCCAATCCAATTTTCCAGCCAAATGCAATAAGTATATGTATGTATTATACATTAATTTGGTAAAGGGGGTGCACAAAGTAAATGTTATATGCTAAGGGAGTATGTAGAGTAAACATATATTAAGAGGTGCATAGAGTAAATAGTATTCATCTGTCCCAAATTTATTGTTGCATTGACTTTGTACAAAGTTTTACATAGTGTTTCAATATTTTTTACTTTACTATATTGCCCTTATTGCAAATGGTGTTAAAGTAATAAAAATAATTTGAAATTTGAACAGGTGATTGAGAAGAGGGTTATTTTGGAAAAAGAAATAAATTATATTTGTTAAAAGTGGAAAGGTGACAATTAATTCGAAATATCCTGAAAATGAAAATATGACAATGAATTTGGGACAAAGGAAGCATACCCTAGGGGGTGAATAGAGTAAATAGATATTAAGAGGTGCATAGAATAATTATCAGATATTGAGGGTTTCATAAAGTAAATAACACATATAGCAAGTATAAATAAAGTATATATTAAAGGTAGTATATTTATAGTAAATGCAATTTAGTGTATATATATATATATATATATATATATATATATATAATATTTGTAAATATATATATTATAGATAAATGCCCCTTTTGGGCTACCACTGCCCGGCCATGGACAACGGTCTTTGGGGGGTTTGGGTTTTCAGGGGTGGGAGATCAAAACACTAGACAATTTCATAGGATGGTTATTGCTCACAAAGGAGGAATCTCATTTTTTCTCTACCAGCTAAAGGCAATGGATTGATAGGAAGGTGCATATGAGAAATGAGATTGTTGATTTCTATCAAGATTCGTTTAACGGAACCGTTGATTCAAAGGCATGGTTTACATGGATTATGTCTGAGGAGCTTACTAGCCAAGGACAAAGATTAGTCGGAGTTTCCATTCTCAAAGAAATAGTGTTTTGCTCGGAAGTCCTGTGAGGCGACAAAGCTCCAAGTGCAACGGTTACTCACATTGATTCCATGGATGGAAGGCAGACAAGTGGAAGCCATTATTTTCATTCAGGATTTTTAGAGTTAGTCTAGGTTTGTGCGCATTATTAGTTTAAACTTTATTTCCCTCATTCCTAAAATAGAAGGAGTAATGGTGCTCAAAATTAACAGGTTTGTTAGTTTGCTGGGTGGTTGCATATGAGATCCTTGCCAAATTTCTAGCTAATCGGCCTAAGAGGGAGACAATAATATGGTTTTGGTAGACAAGTACGCTTTTGTTTGGGGTATACATTTTGGATGGTGTTCTAGTTGCTAATAAATGTACCCATGACTAAAAAGAATGGAGTTCAAGGGGTTCTTTGTTTTTGGACATTGAAAAAGCTTTAGACCATGACAATTGGACTTTCTTCTTTTCATTATTAGGAAAATGGGGTTCACAAAGAACTGGAGGAGCTAAATTAACCATTGAGTGGTGTATATACATGGAAAAGTACTCAGTTCTTGTGAGTGCTTCTCCGACAGGCATCGTCCAACTCAGTATAAGGCAAGGAGACCATCTTATTTCATAGTTTTTTCTATTCGTGATGAAGGGGCTCAATTCTATTCTTGCTAGTACATAGGCAAGAAGACATTGTATTTTTTGTCGTGCACATATCTTGATCTTGCAAACTTGGGTGTAGCACAAGTGTGGAAAGGTTGCCGAAAAAGCTAGTCAATTGAAAACCCCGGTATCTCTCCAAGAGGGGTAGCCTTGCCAAAGGGTATGTTCTCTAACTTGCCTGCCTATTTTACGTTCTTTTTTATTCTCAGTTGAAAAGGAAAAACCATGGAGAAGCTTCAAGTAGAATTCTTTGGAGAAGATTTTCATCTTTGTTGGGATCATATTTGTCAACCTTTCAGCAGGGGTATCTGAAAAGCTTACCAATTTCAACCAAGCCTAATTGGCTTTGGAGATTCTCTAGTGAGGTGGAATTATGGAAGTGTCGTGCCTAGATTGGTGCCTAGATCGGTGAAGATAGGGGTGGTTGGTCTCCCAGGGTTGTATGGTGTAGGGATTTGAAAAATCACTGACAATATTGGGAGAATTTTTTTAGAGTTTCACCTGTTTCAACTTAAGTTAATGGCAAGAGAATCCAGCTTTCATAGGATAAGTTGTACGGGGACTTTAGGTTGGATGACGAAATTCCTTTCTCTTTTGGTGTATCAATTAACAACCTCATCAACATGTTTGATTCTACTTCCATTTCAAGGCGGTCTTGCTTTGGACTTCTTCATTGTGAGAGCCTTAACTGGGAGATCCCAATTTTAGTGGATTTGCTCACTGCTTCAGAACTTCCAAGCAGGAGAGGATAGAGACGATTAACTACCTTGAATGAGGATGAGAAAGGCCTTTTCTCAGTGGAATCCTTCCACGAAGTGTTGAGGGAACTAGATCAATTGACTTTCCATGAAAGATATTTGGAGAACAAGGGCTCCTACCGAAATTGTTTTATGTTTGAACTATCACTAGGAATTCAATCCTCACCATAGACAACCTTCATACGAGGGGGTTCCGATCCCTAATAGGTGCTAGTAGTGTGCTAGATGGATCATAGTCCATTGACCATCTATTACTTTTGTGCCTAGTTGATTGGGATTTATAGGTGATGGCATTCACTTTCATGTGTATCTCGTGATGCAAGTCCAACTCATGCAGAGGACTTTTGGCTTGTTGGAGAGCAGCATGTCCGAAGAGGAGGCTACGGAATCTATGGAGTTGCTGCCTTTGGCATCTTTTGGAGTACATAAAGAGAGGAACAAACATATTTTGGGGGATTTCTTAACTTAGCTTTCTTCAAGCAGTCATTTTTGTACATGTTATATTTTTGGCCGAAGGTTTGCCATCTTTCAGCAAGTTTTCCCTCCTATTTCTCACACACAAAAAATCAAAACAAGAAAAGAGGGGAAAGATCAAGATATCTCAATGTTAATCATTCCCAGATATACTCAAAAAGTAAAAAGTTACCCAATTGCAAACATGGATGCTCATTTAGTTGGAGTCTTTATGCCATTTGGACTTGGGGGGCCCTTCACATATGTAGTCAAATCCACTAGTTCTCTTTGGAATTCTTCTATTTCTACAGTTACTATGGATTTGGTTCTTATCAAACCCCATTTGAAATTAAAATACATGCAATCTACCAATTAGTATTCAGTGCGTTACCACTTAAAAGGTACTCCAAGAAAATTTTGCAAAATCCAATCCCACACCAACCGATCCCTACGAGACTACCAAGTACCCCTACAATTGAAATCCATGCTCTGTTATAAGCACATGAGCGGCCAAGAAATTATACCAATATTTTTTATGATAATGACTTGCAATCTCAAGGTACAGAAAGCATAAAGTTTTCTGTTTAAATGTAAGTTAAAAACGTTACGCATCAAACAAAACTTCAGTTAAAACTTCATGTCTAGATGACCAACGAATTTTACGTCTATTCGACATTAATAAGATCGATTGTTTAAATGTTCAATATAGTGATTATAATATATACAGGTACAGTACAGCTACCTATAAGTTTTCTCTGCCCAATAAGTTCCATGATCCCACACCAAGCAACATCAAAATTAGCTTTTAGGAGTATTATAAATATGACAAGGATTGTAGCTCTCATTGGTCGCATAACATAACAATTCCTTCATCCAGATGTTTGTAGTCCACAGTAATACTTGCTCCAATGGGACATACATGGAAACTGTAACCTATTACATGGTAAATAAATCAAACGTCCTAATCTTTAACCAAATGGACGGTATCTCAAATTTGTAGCAGCAACAGAGCAGAAAATCTTCATACCTAAGTGCAACTTCTTTACGTACGGTATAACGGATTTTCTTGTCAAAGTTCCGTTCTTTTCTCTTTTCACGAAATCTAATTAACGATGCCAATCTCTGAGGCATATTGAGGCGCTGAGGGGTACTGGATAATCCCTGGTTAAGAGGTTCATTGAAAAGCAATAAATAGAAAAACAAATGATGAAACTGTAAAGCTTAATGAAATTCACTTCTGTTCATACTCTGTCATTCTGGTGAGTAGGAACTGAGATAGCAGGCATGCTTGGAGGTACTTCACGGCCTCCAAGTAACAGAAGTACAGCTTGAACCTGAAGAAATTATCAACCAAAATGAATGATCTTCTCGACGAGGAATATACACTAATATATTAAGAGGGTGGAGTTGTTTCTCACTGGATATCTCCCTCTAAATCACTTCCTAAATCAACAACACTACTTTCGTCCGCTTAAGTAGGGTTGGCCAAATGAATCCATTTGGCCATAGAAATAATTCTAGAGCCATCCCATCCATAAATGTAATGCCATCATATTATTCCTCATTGTCTCTTTCTAAATTTCCTTACGTCTAACCTTCCCCCTTTATCACCTTCCACCTGAACTAAATCAAATTTATTTATTTGACATTGCAAATAGAAACAAAGAAAATAAATCTTCATGTTTTCTCTCATCTAAGATCTAACATACTTGCACTTGCAACTTCTTCTGTAGTATGACCACTTCTCATAATTTTCCTCGTTAGTAGTTCACTCAGTAGCAGATTCAATTGGGGGGGGGGGGGGGGGGGGGGGAACTATCCCAATATTTTTAAGAATTCTTCACAATGTAATTAATATATCATCCAATCCAAATACATAAAAACATAAATATTTGTAACTTAAAGTTTTTGGAATTTTTAGATCAATTTTTCAACAGTTTGTTAATTGATTTCGCATACAGTACGAAGGCATGATTAATCCATGACTTTGGAGTTTGGATGGATAATTTTAAATACTCAATGTTGTCATTGGGAAATTTAAGACCCAAATAACAATCAGTTCCAGTTCAAGTTTTTCATTTGGTTTTGTTCCCCTACATATTATTTTATAAGATTAAATCATTTAAACAACCTCAAAAAAAAAATAGGTAATGATGTGTCCATATATTGGCAGGAAACTCGCTAGACACATCATAGATCTCACCGCATATTTAGCCATTCATAATCCAAAATCCTCTATCGTCCACGAACCGCACTCACATAGGGCACTACATTCAATACCTGTATTTCGTCTTATTACCAATATACCCACTTGGACATAGTCTTCCTTTAAGACAATGCCTAAAGAGATCATGCAATGGCCAGTTAAACCTATATCGAATAGACTATCATGTCGAAAGTTGTCAACCAAAATGAATATTCATGCATTGAACCACAAATAAAAGATAACACTTCCAACCAAACACAATTCTCGATATAGTAAACACAAGTCAGTGAAAAAAGACAAACAAGAGCATAAACTTACCTTTTCTGGGGAGGCAGAGTCAAATACAAACACCTGACCCTGGAAAGAGAGAGTAAGCTGATTATTACTTTCGTTGCTTTCATGAATTACCAATGCGCTGTGACTATCAGACTGATTTCCAGGATTAGATGGAACATCCCCTTCCAAGGCTTCATTTGCACCACCGCCATTATCATCATGTTCATCATGGTCCATCATATTCCCACTACACATATGGTGCAACCCATGATTATTATCGTGGTCTTCCATATAATGCACATGCTGGTGCATAGACTGCTGCTCATCAGCAATGTTCATCGGTGCTTCACTTCCATGTATGTTATTCATCTTCTTTACTCAAGAAGTGCATCTAAACTTTAAGAAACATTATTTTCTGCACAAATCACAGTACTTCAAAATTATAGCATTGCATAGTAGCGTTCAAATCAGTGCTAGATACTAGGAACCTATGACATCAGTTTCTCTTGGGGATCATATAACCCTGGAAAAAATGAAGTCAACTGTGCCCCCAACCTACTCATTTCTATTTCAAAATAAAATAAGAACAACTGCGCCAGGGTCTCTATTTGGGTCTGCACAACTACCAACAGTCAAAATACTGGAAATGCCAAATTTTGGCATTCCAACGTAATGTGTATTCGAGTACGCATTTTGATTTTTTTGCACATTTAAAATTTGGAAGGAAGAAGAAGGGCATTGCTCATGTTTCATAACCGTTGGGCGCCAATGGCTATGAACCGACGCATATGAACAGTTCAAAACAACCCAAATTTTCAAAGCATGCAACGATTGAAAAGAAATTAAGAGTTGCGATTTGATAATTACCTCAAATTGTAGGCAAATTTGGCGTGAAAACAGTCTGGTTGTTCCTCCCGATTTCACACTCTTTCGTCACCGACGACCATCTAGATACCTTGGTTGGCTTTAAGATCTTAGCTCTCCGTCTGCTGACCGTCGCAAGATCTCTCCGTCGCCATTTTCACCCGTTCCTACGAAATATGGTTAGCAACGGGACTAGGGCATGTGATGTCAGTTTGGGAGCTCTAAAGAAAATCATTGCCACGTGGGTGCTTTGGCGGAACCTATCGCCAGCAATGGGATTAGTAGGGCCGTAAAGGAACCAAAAGAGCTCGGGCTCGGTTCGAAAAAAGCTTGTTCGAACTCGTTTATTAAAATAAACGAATCGAGCTTGAACTCCAAAATATGTTCGTTTAATAATCGAGCCGAGCCGAACTTATTCGCAAATTACTCATTTTCTGTTCGCGAACAAAACTAAAACGAGTCGAACCTGTTCGCGAGCTCATTTTATGTTCGCGAACAATTTTATATATATATATATATATAATACAATAAGAGAACTAGGGTTCCCATTCGCATTTCCCATTCACCACAACAGAAACGGCCGCTCTCGCTCTCTCCATAGCCATACAGTTTGCTCCATTTCCGATTCTCATCTCCATCTCCCTATCACGCCGTTCTACCTTCGTCGCATGCTTGCCGCTCGTCTGCATCTCCGTCTCACGCCTTCGCCACCGCTCATCTTTATCTCCATCTCCGTCTCTGCCTTCGCCACCGCTTCTCTCTGTCACATGCCGATCTGCCTTCGTCTCCATCTCCAGGCGCTCACACTAACGCCAATCTGTTCAATCGTGTCAAGCTACAACCCTAACGCCGCCTTCGACGCGATCTGGTACTCTCTCTCTCGGCTTCTGTCGCATTATTCATTCAGAATAATGTTTGATATTTCTTATAAATCCAAACAAAACTTCTTATTATCAATTAGAATTTAGAAGATACACAAGGAGGGTTAGAATTTAATTTGTGATTGATTGTAAATTTGTGAACTGCAACATTTTCATTCAGAGATGCATAAACCTATTGATTGTAAATTTGTGAAACTATATTGAAAATATTTCGAATTTAATTTACCTTTAAGTAGAGGCTGAATTAGCAACATTTTCATTTAGAGAATAATGATTCAATATTTTCATTCGAATTTAATTTGAATTTAATTTACCTTTAAGTAGAGGCTGAATTGTGGGGAACTGCAACATTTTCATTCGAATTTAATTTACTTTTAGTAGAGGCTGAATTGTGGGGAGCTGTTGGTGCTTCTTTTTGTAATGATTATGATATTTTGACAGCATTTTCTTGCATTATCTGTCTTATGAATGGTCTTCTTAGTTTCTTCTCTTTATTTTTAGATCGTTTGAATAGGTTTTTAATCTCATTATTACTGATTATGATTTATATTTTTTTATTTGAAGAGGCTATCATTTGAAGATTCAACATCATTTTCACCAGTTAGTATTCAAGACGATAAAGAAGATGTCCCAAGCCAAGAAGATAATGAAAATGATTTGGGAGTTGAAGACAATGATTAGAGGCATCAGGGGCGCAACACCCTTTGCACTTCTGATTGGTGTCGTGTGATCCATGGAGTCAAGCCAAAATCTAAAATAAGTGATAATATTATTTATTATTTTATGATATTACATAGAAATATTTTTAATTAAAATATCTATAACCATTTTTTTATTTTTTTGGTTTTTTGAAGAATGAAGATTCGGGTCACAAAGAGTTCCCAATACCTTATTAAGGTTAGTGTTTGATTTTGTAACTTGTAAATTGTTAAATGAATAGTGTTTTTCTACTTCCATTTCAAACTTGGAAATTGTTAAATGAGTAATGTTTTTCCACTTGCATTTCAATGATCTCTCTTTTAAAATTATGGAAACTTTTTGAAACATTTTCAAACCTCTTTGGAAAATCTTTAAAATTATGGAAAATCATGAAACTTTGTGAAACCAAAAATTATAATATGTTTATCTGTTTCTGTTTCTATTTCAGGTTTCAGGTTTCGGTTTCCATTTCTTTTTTTTTTTTCTTTTTTTTTTTTTTTTTTTATTTCAGGTTTCTATTTCTGTTTTCGGTTTCTGTTTTCGGTTTCTGTTTCTGTTTCATCCAGTATTTGTTCTTTTTATTTTATTTTAAACTGTTTTTGAGTTATTGGATGACAAGCTTGCAGATGCTAGAATGGTCCTCGGCGTTTTGGACTACTTGTTTGGATAGAGCTATTGTAATGGTTTAACTGTTTTTGGACAAAGCTGCTTTGGACATTCGTTGTTGTGTAATGGTTCATTGTTATGTAATGGTTTGGATTGGTTTTTGATGTATTTTTGGCTTTTGTGATTTGTGTACTGTATTGTAATAGTTTGGTACTTGGCTCGGCTTGGCTCGTTTACACCCCTAGGGATTAGGGCACGGGATGTCAGTTTGGGAGCTCTAAAGAAAATCATTGCCACGTTGGTGCTTTGGCGGAACCTATCGCCACTCACAAGCCTTTTTGGGGCAATCTTAGAATTGGAAAAACACCCTGGTTTTGGTTGCACAATTTTGGAATTGGAATTGGAATTGGAATTGGAATTGGAATTTTTAAGGCCCCGTCCCGTCGCATTCTCAAATTTTTGGAATTTATGTTCGGAAATATTATTTGATAAATTTTGTTTTCTCTCATTCTCATCCCAAAACCAAGAATCATTTCTCTTTTTCTTGAAAAGTAAAAAACAATTTTTTTTTATTTCCACCTATTCTCATCCCAAAAAAAAGACACGACCGGTATTTTTACAATTATTTGTGAGATCTGGCCATCAACTTTTGTAAGCCTCTCTTTTCTTTATTTTTTTTTTCATTTTTCTTATTCTTCAATGTTGTTCTTTGTGGTTTCTTGTGTTCGTCGTCCACTTCTTCCTCCTTGTCTGTCTTCCTCCTCATCGCCGTCGTGTTCCTCGTCTTGGCCATCATCTTCGTTGTCCTCGTCGCTGTCATCTTCGTTGGTTTCGTCCCCGTCGTGTTCCTCATCGCCATCATTTTCGCTGTTCTCGCTGGCTATCATCTTTACTATTCTTACCGCCATCGCCAATCAATTTTGTCTTCCTCTTATGGTTCAGACGTGAAATCGATTTCGTCGATTTCATTAGACCTTAAGTTTCGATTTTGATTTAGTCGATTTCGTTTTAGGGTTTAGGGAAATTGATTTCGATTTCAATTGGGGTTTCGATTTCGATTTCGATTAGGGTTTCGATTTCGATTTTGATTTCGATTAGGGTTTACGATTAGGATTTCAATTTCGATTGAGAATTTGATTTCAATTTCGATTTGAGTTTAGGATCTTGATTTCAATTGGCATTTAGGATTCGATTACTTGATGGTTTCTGGTAGCTTTCGTTGAGCTATATGCACTCTTATAATTTTTTTAGAAATTTTTTATGGGCTCCTATTTTATCAAAAGATAACTTAAATTTTTGGTACAACCTAAAAATACCAACAAATATGTTCTTCTTAGATTATCCTTTAATAGTTACAGAATTTATAGAATTATCATTTTTGCCATTTTTTTCAAAGCTCCTAAAATTAAAAGAAAAATAAAAATATTTCTAAAATTTCACTTATTTTTCAAATTCCACTCAATTTTTTTAATAAAAAATTCACTTAATTTTACTTTTCTTAAAAATATAATTTTTTTTTGGTAATATATCATATTTCACTTAATTTTATTTTGTAATATCCATAAAACAAAATTGTAATTACATTTCACTTAATTTTATTCTATAATATCCATAGAAATTTTTGTAATTCCATCAAATTTTAATTTCTAATAAAGTTTCACTGAATTATATTTTTTATAAAAGAAATTAAATACCCTTACATGCATTCCATTGAATTTTAGTTTATTTTTTGAAACATTCTGCTAAAACTTTTAAAATATAAAAAGTATTAAATTTTAAATTCTATTTAAACTCAATCAACTAAAACTCCACTAAAAATACTTTCAAATCAACTAAACTAATTTTAGACCCACATAATATGCGGGTCTAAAAAAATATATTAATGTATATTTTTAATTTGAATATAATAGAAAACATAAAATATTTTTTAAAAGATAAATTTTTTAAGAAGTTCACTTGAAATTTATATAATTAGAGGATGAGTATATGAAATTTTAAAAATTGTAATTGATTTTTTCTAAAAATAAAGGGGTAAAAATGTATATTTTAAAAAAATTAAGAATGATTAACTCATAGAAGATCTAATGTCATAATATTAATAATGAAAAAGAAGATTTTGACAATTGATTTAATAAGAATAAAGAGATTAGAGAGATGTTTTGTTTTGAGTTGTGGTGTGGTTTATATTTACTTTTGACTTTTATTTTTAATATATAGTATATGGGAATAATACTATTTACACCCCTTATATTTTTTTAATATTCCAAATACACCTCCAATAAGTTCCCAAATTACCACGGAACCCCTAGCTGGAGTAATTATTAATGAAATGATCATATTACCCTTACTCATTATCTGAATAAAATGAAACAAAAAATTGATAAAATAATATTAGTTAGTGAATTATCACAATACCCTCAGCCCATTTGTCTTAAAATATCAGAACATTGGCTTAGAGTTCTTTGCATAATAAATACTTTAAAAAAAAAATTCTAACGACATGCAATTTTCAACTTATTTATGAAGGTCGAGTATCCCGGTGTCGTAAATACCGGGATCAAAATTATTTTTTTTAATTGAATGGTCCCGGTGTTGTGAACACCGGGACCAAGTGTAACGACCCAGTTTCCCCAGGGCCGCCATGCGGTTTCTCCCTTTAGAGAATTAACGCTAAAACCGATTGACCGAATTTTCATTCTATAAAAATCTGATAAATTTTACAATGTGACGGCGTCAAGTAATCAATAATTCGTTTTATAAAAATATTTTAATTTATAATGCGGTGAGGATAATTATAATTATCGAATTTATAATTTATCGATTTATCGAATCGATTTTACAACAGTGAATGATAAATATAACTATTACAATTTTAAATAGATATTCAGTTAAAATTCTTATCGCCGTTTCCCTCTCACTGGCCCTGCAATCAAGACTGTGGGGTTGTGAGCCAACGCTCAGAAGAACTCCAACCCCTATAATACATGCATTTAATTAATATACCAAATAAAATATATTGACATGATTTTCACATAATTATAAATATTTCATAAAATTTAACAGTTAAAATTCAACAACAATAATAACATAAATCACACAATAGAAAAATTAAATACAAATATAAAAAGAGTTAGAAATTCTACTTGAAATTCGAAATTGGTAATAATCCAAAAAGAAACTGTTTTTCCTTCTTCTTCTTTATTTTTTTCCTGTTTTTCCTTTTCCCTTTGCTCGTCCTTACATCCTTGATCTTTTATTTTATTTTATTTTTCCTTTTTTTTTTTCCTCTTTTTGTTCATGTCTCCACCGATATATATATAGAGAGATATATATAAGGATGTGAATTATCCGATCCCTCTTCTGCATTTCATATATCTATATATGCATATAATAAGAGAGCATAAAGAGATGTAATCCATAATTATCACCCTTCCTATTGTTATTATTATTATTATTACTATTATTATTATTATTATTATTATTATTATTATAATGAACATGCAAACTGTCACAACCCGTCCCGGACTCCCATCATCCCAGGGCTGGCGTGACTACAACATGACATCACCAAAATCCAAACAACCCAATAAATATGACAATATACATCCACTGTATAATACATACATCTATTATGAGGGCGCACCCGGCCCAAAGTTTTTCTAACTAAAAGTATTTATCCCTGAACCTTCTTAGGTTCGCCTCTGACAGCTTCTCTCAATCATCCACAAGACTCCATCACATAGCTCTACCTAGTGCCAGTAGGGGACCGACTCCTAGCCGTTGTACCTGCGAGTGTACTACATTCTTAGTAAAACATTTCGAAAATATTAATACTTTCTAAATATTTCCACAATCTAGTATGGATCAAGCACAAGTATATAAGCAATGACAATAAAGCGATATAGATAAGTTCCATCTAGTATAGAATCCTACCAATCATCATAATAAATAATATCAAATCAACCAATATACGTAAAACACCACATTTTAAGCACCAATCTCAAACACACACCTCCAACACACACACACTGGCCAGTCCTAGTGATCGTTTTAACCTCACGATCGGGAGTTGCAACGGTACCGTAACATCCGTAGAAATGTCTTCCTACGAAATATCCACACCCCTTTTAATCCACACCCCTTACGGGGAGAAACATAATCCACACCCCTTACGGGGAGAAACAACTATGGCATCGTCAAAATCAGATACAGCATCATGGAATCACAACCCAATAAATATCGTCTAATTACCATGTCTATCTCTTTTCTCTCAAAACCAACTTTTAAATCCAGAAATCATATATCACACTCTCTTTTAAGGAAAATGTCTGATTTTATTAAAACCACTTTTTCACCCTTTATTTTTAGAAAACCAGGCATTTCTAGGAAATCGATATTTTCTATTCTCTTTTAAAAACACCGTCTGATTTCACCAAAATCCAACAAAAATTCAGTTTCACCTTCCTTTTTGAAAACCATCGAAATCCAATTTACCAAATTATTCAAATCCTGCTTGATCCATATTATTTATAAATTCATACAGTTTAAATAATCACATATTTCATCACATATATTTATAGAAAAATAGTCTAGCAAGAAGACAGTACACTCACCTCAATATCCGTTTGCAAAACTGACACTGACCGCACTTTATCTGGACGCCAGTGCCTGCGAACTTAATAGTGGCAGATTCTAAATTAATATCTTATCTAAAACATCCTAATCATGCAATGCGGACCCTATATTCCGAATCGTTACTAATTTTATGTACTACATACTTAAAATTAATTAATCGTCACGAAATTATTATGATTTTAGGATTTGTAACACTAACTAAAATTTAATTTAACGAGAATTAATAATCGATTGAAGTTTCACCTGTTTTCGAAACGTTTGGCGACCACGAGATGGGTTTTGGATTCTCCTGGGGTGGTTTCTACAATTTTTCCTTTCTTTATTTTTTTCCTCTTTTTCATTTTTTTTTTCTTTTCTTCTTCTCCGTTTCCTGTTTCTGCTTCCCGGCTCTGTTCACTGTTTGCTGTTTTGGGGTGTCCACCGGCCGGCCACGCACCACCCGTCGGCAAGGCGGTACCCACCTACGCATATCGTCACAGATAGACGACGGCCGACGACCGTCCACCCGTACATCCACCGACCAACCGAACCGACGAACGCCCCTCCGTGCCGATCTCTCTCTCACCAACTCCGGCCACCCCACTAAATATACACACCCACATACACACAAACACGTTTAAAAACACTCACACACAGATAATAACTCAAAGCAGAGCACACACGCACGGTCGAACATATTACCGAACACTTACCGGACAACCGGCGACGATCACCCACCACCTATGCTGAACCACCCTCTCTGTCCCTCCTGAAATTTGACAACGGCACACCCACGAAGCTCCCCGTCGACCACCGAATACCCACGCACGCCCACAACCCTGTAACTGGAACACCCTGCCTTCGCCGGAGAACCCTCTGATCTTCTCTCTCTCTCTAGATTTCCTCTCTTTTCCTTCTCCGGTTTGCAGTTTCTGTTTCGAGAATTGTTTCTTCGTGATCATTACATGCATAGGTCAGTATTTATATGCATGTAGCTAGTGGATTAAGCGGTAACCTCCTCCTGCCACGTCGTCGTCCATGCACTGCTCCGGCCGGTGGCTCCCGATCACCTATATATATATATTTGTGAAATTACCCTTTTCTCCCCTTAACTTCTTAAAATCTTCATTTTGGTTTAGGTCCACTTTTAAGATTTTTTTCTTAAATTGCAGTTGCACCACCAAAAGTTTTAATTTTAAGTTAAATGTCAATTTACTTTTCTAAATTGGGATTTACTGTTTCCATATTTTCAATTTAACCCCTAGACTTTTTATTTGAATTTTTAATTGTCCCAATTCCACCCCGAATTTTCACAATTACTCTAAAATACCACTGAAATGACGCACATGCTACAATTGGGGTCTTACACAAACCTTCTACGTGTACACTCATATAGCCAAGATATATGATATTTAGTTTTCTTCTTTATGAAGGAACTAATATCATCCATTTATTTATTTATTTACACAATATCCCCCTTAAAATAAAATAAAATATTAATTATATTTCAAAATTTTTAAAAGCATATTTTAAATAACACATTAGTCTCAAACTTTTTTTTTTAAATTAATTTAAAATTAATATTTAATCCCTCAAAATTATCAAATATTATTTATACGGTAAATTTACAAAATAATCTCAAAAATAATATTTTCAAAATGTAAATTTAACATCTAACTCCAAAAATTATTAAAAATATAAATTTAACATTTAAATCTCTAAAAACTATAAAGTACATATTTATAACACCAATTTACAAAACCGTTTCCAAAAATAACACGGTAGTCTCGCTGGATTGGGTCTATCTTAATTTCAACAGGTTTACGACCTTAATCATTTTTTCTACTTGGCATGACTTTTCAAGTCCACTATCGTATCCCATAATCAGCATTTATCAATTCTATGCAACACTCAACCCAACATATTTACAACTCTCATAAGCAACAGACAACCCAAATTCTTCGTGAACTGTCCCGTGAGAGTAAAATAATCAATCCCAATATTCACATTAAAATTTCAATAATCTCGTAAACTTTTCCATAAATATCAACACAATTCCACCCTCAAATAACACATTTTCTGAAATACATATGAAAACACATAAGTATTTCTCAATTACAAAAATACGTGTCAATCTCGTAAATACATCTTGAGATACATGATTATATCTCAAACCACATAAGTATTTGGAAACACGTAAACATGTCACCAACACGTAATTATGTCTTAACCATCCAAATACGTTTCAAACACCTCAATATATGTCAAACTATATAAACCAAATACATCCCAACTCACATAATTACGTTTCAAACCACATATAGGATATTCTATCTCAATGTTCAATACTCACGTAACATGACAAGTTCAATAATCACGAAAAATGTATATAGAAAAAATATTACATAAAACCCCCACTCGAATTTCTAAAATACCAGTTAAGCTAAAAAAAAATTCAAATTAATATCTCAAAATAACAATTGACTCCCAAAAGTCTCATAATGACCTCCACACTCCGACTCTACCTAACGCTAGTTGTGGACCAATATCTATCTGAGTTATTTTTATCGGTGTACTGTCTTCGTAATATAAAGGCATTTTATGGATCAAGTATTTTTTTTTTGTCAAAATTTATTTTCCAATAAAATATAACCACACTGGGCAATATCCAAACCCTAACAAAATATCATCGTAACAGAATAATCAAATTTAAATCAACTAGTCAACTCACTTGTATATAATAACATAACATACTTTATTACCAGCCATAGGATCGTTTTACCTCATGATTGGGAGTTATCATATCCACCCTATAGAACTTGCCTGATAGGTAACAACATATATAATATATCCACCATATAGAACTTGCCTGACAGGTAATAACATATATAATATATATAATATATTCACCCTGCAGGACTTACTTGATAGGTAATAATATATATATAATATATCCACTATGCAAGACTTGCCTGACAGGTAAGAATATATCCATACCTCGCAGGATGTGTGTAGACACGACATTTTGACCACCCTCTAAAAAAATTTTATACTTTATTTTATAATTAACTTTGTTATAATTAACTTTGTTTTATTTTATTTTATTTCACAAAATGCAAAAAATAAGAAAAAGAAAAGAAACTAATTATCGTTTGTTTGGAGAAAATCGGGAAAAAACGAAACAAAACAAGACAAATCAAACGGAGGTATGAACAGTGATCGTGAATAGTATCCGCATGCATGAACAGTGATCGTGAACAGTGACACCGCGTGAATAGTATCCGCATGCATGAACAGTGACACCGCGTGAATAGTATCCGCATGCATGAACAGTGACACCGCGTGAATAGTATCCCCCATGCATGAACAGTGACACCGCGTGAATAGTATCCGCATGCGTGAACAGTACCGCGTGATCGTGAATAGTATCTGCCGCGTGAATAGTGAACTGCGTTTTTGTGTAATTCCCATTTTGCCCTTTTTGAAGTCTATAATTAGAAGGCTCATTTTTATTTTGTAGAGAGGATTTTGGAGAGGATTTTTGTGGAGGATTTTTGGGAGGATTTTGGTGAGGATTTTTGAGAGGATTTTTGGATGAGGGATTTTTTAGAGGATTTGAAGGGAGAAGAAATCTGGAGAGAAATGTTGAAGAAAATAATATTATTTCATTTTATTATAATTTCGAAGAAGAAAAGAAATCTCCAAGAAGGTGGTAAATACTTTTTTTTTAAATAAGTTGTTATTATACTAATTTTTTTTTATTTATTTATTTATTTTTTTTAGTAAATAAAACGAGGTGAAAAATTCCCAACCTTCAATTTGAACGGTTTGAATTTAGAAGGGAATTACTCCCCTCGATGTGTGTGTGTGTGTGCGCGCGTGTGTTTTATTTAATTTGTATTAAATATAATGTGCTAACAATACGAGGTGGAAAACTTCTGACCTTCCATTGGAGCGGTTTAAGTTTAGAATGGAAGTACTCCCCTCGATGTGTGTGTGTGTGTGCGTGTGTTTTATTTAATTTGTATTAAATATAATGTGCTAATAATACGAGGTGGAAAACTTCTGACCTTCCATTGGAGCGGTTTAAGTTTAGAATGGAAGTACTCCCCTCAATGTGTGTGTGTGTGTGTGCGTGTGTTTTATTTAATTTGTATTAAATATAATGTGCTAACAATACGAGGTGGAAAACTTCTGATCTTCCATTGGAGCGGTTTAAGTTTAGAATGGAATTACTCCCCTCGATGTGTGTGTGTGTGTGTGTGTGCGCGTGTGTTTTATTTAATTTGTATTAAATATAATGTGCTAACAATACGAGGTGGAAAACTTCTGACCTTCCATTGGAGCGGTTTAAATTTAGAATGAAATTACTCTCCTCGATGTGTGTGTGTGTGTGTGTGTGCATGTGTTTTATTTAATTTGTGTTAAATATAATGTGCTGACAAAATGAGGTGGAAAACTCCCGACCTTCCATTGGAGTGGTTTAAGTTTAGACGGGAGAATACTTCCCTCGATGTGTGTGTGCGTGTGTTTCTTTAACATGTATTAAATATAATGTGCTGACAAGATGAGGTGGAAAACTCCCGACCTTCCAATAGAGTGGTTTAAGTTTAGAAGGGAGAATACTTCCCTCGATGTGTGTGTATGGGTGTGTGTGTTTTTATTTTATGTTTTTGTTAAATTTAATGTTGTTGTCAAATCGTGGAGGAATTTTCCCGCCTTCTATTTGAATGGCTTAGAAGAGAATTATCCCCTCAATGTATAAATTCTATGATAATATATAAAAAAAATACAAAAAGATTTTCTTTTTTAGAAGGAAATGATTTCAAAATAAAATAAAAACATTCGGATTTAAATTTTAATTGGACTTAATCGGATAAGGTACCGTCTTTGGACGGGCGTCTTGGGGTGCTTGACACCTTCCCCGAGCGTAACTAACCCCCGAACTCTTTAAACGAATCTCTGATCAGACCATGTTATTTTAGGAGTCAAATTTTTACTTAAGCCACATTTTTTTTAAAATTGTTTTCAAAAAAGAAAAATATGGTGACCTAGCACATCATTTAAAACCCAATGCTAGGTGGCGACTCCTTTTTCTAAAACAGGCTTAAGTATATTTTAATGAGAAAATCGACGTTTTTAAAAACCCTTTTCATTTTACCAGCACCAAGCATATATCTATTTTTTTGATTTTCTCTAGAAAATCGGGACGCGTTCAACGTGCTTTCTTGACGAGAAGACAATTATGGCATAACAGGATAATAAAAATAATTTTTCACCTTTAAAATTTTACTTGATCCATTAATAATTGTAAAACCATTCATTTCCATCAACATTTTTTTTTTTCACAATTTAATATGAAAATATAATTTGACGATTCATATAGAAGACAATAAATACCTTTAAATTAATACTTTTAATTCAATGACAATTCCTATAGTCCACAGCTAATACAGCACTCATCCAGGCTTATTTAACTTACTATTGGTAAGTTGTATTAATCAGACGCCACCTAAAATGTTATGTTCAATTTGAAACTTATAGGGACCAAATTGAAATAATGGTAACAACACCTAGGTGCAAAGTGTCAAACCACCAAAGACATAACGGAGACGTCAATGCATGTAAATATGGACCAAACCCCAATTCTTGCACATAGGTATAAGCACCACATTACATCTTGTATTCCAGTAAGCTTAATTTATTACACCACCATTCCAGTACGTGAAGCGTCCCAATGTTGTACGAAGTTTATTAGAAAACTCAACCAAGTATACAATGGTTTCTTGTTGAAACCCAAAGCATATTAGAAAACTCAGCTACTCACCAAAGAATTCATGAGTTGGGTGTATCACTTAATGTTCAAATGAAAAATTCAAGCCAGTGCGTGAATATGAAAGGCGACCAAGAGGTTGGTCATTATAGGATTTCCATTTATTGTTTATAAGGTTGTTTTATAGTAGACTTCACAATTGAAGCTACAACGCTCTATTTTTTGCAAGTTGCTCACCCACATTTTTCTTTCCAAAATGTTTAATTCAATCTTCAAGGGCCACTAATTTTCAAAGCACATACCTAAAAAAAAGCACTACTTCTAATTGGAAAAAAATAAGCACTTATATTCATTAACATTTTGACAACCGGTCCATTACTAATAGCAAATCAATACACCGAGCTCTTTCCTCTTTGTATACAATACACTTCTTTTTTTTTTGAATTAACTGATTATAAGATTTTATGACAAAACCCAAGCTGATGTTAACAGTAATGGCCCCTGTCTATTACTGGATACCATTAATTTGAATTAGTATGTTTTTTACTTATTTAATTTGTTAATGAGTTTGTTTGTTTTGTTAGTTAGTTAGTTTACTTGTTTAATTTGTTGGTTAGTTAGTTAATTTAATTTGTTGGTTTAGTTGTTTAGTTTGTTAGTTAACTGGTTAGTTTAATTTGTTAATTTAGTTGTTAAATTAAAAATTATACTTTGGTCCCTTTCACATATGTAGGAAAATATAAATTAATATATTATTTAAAAAAATTGTTAGTTAGTTAGTTTAATTTTTGAATTTAGCTATTTAATTAAAAAATATGCACTTCGTCCCCTCAAAGTTTAACTTTTAGAAAAATATAAATTTTTAATATATTGTTTTAAAATAAATTGTTAGTTAGTTTAATTTTTGAATTTAGTTAAAATTGTTAATTAGTTAGTTTAATATTTGAATTTACTTATTTAATTAAAAATTGTGCACTTTGACCCCTCAAAGTTTGATAAATTGAAAAAATATAAATTAAAATATATTGGTTTAAAATAAATTGTAAGTTAATTTGAGTTTAATTTGTTAATTTAGTTGTTAAATTAAAAATTACGCTTTGGCCCCTTTCACATGTGTAGGAAATATAAATTAATATATTATTTAAAAAGAATTGTTAGTTAGTCAGTTTAATTTTTGAATTTAACTATTTAATTAAAAAATATGCACTTTGGCCTCTCAAAGTTTGATAATTAGAAAAATATAAATTTTTAATATATTGTTTTAAAATAAATTGTTAGTTAGTTTAATTTTTAAGTTTAGTTAAAATTGTTAATTAGTTAGTTTAATTTTTGAATTTAGTTATTTAATGACAAATTATTTAATTAAAAATTGTGCACTTTGACCCCCAAAGTTTGACAAATTGGAAAAATATAAATTAAAATATATTGGTTTAAAATAAATTGTAAGTTAATTTGAGTTTAATTTTCTAATTAAGTTGTTTAAGTAAAAAATATGCACTTTGGCCCCTCAAAGTATGACAATTAGAAAAATATAAATTTTAATGTATTGTTTTAAAATAAATTGTTAGTTCGTGTATTCATTCCGTATCCTTGCAACCCATCGTGAAGAGTACGAATTCTTTTATTTAAAGAGTATGAGAATTCGTTTTTCAAAAGCTAGTGACGTCCTATTGAACGATACAAATCTCTTCCCAAGTACATTTTTCAATACTTTTCATTTTATTTGTTTTTAATTTAGCTGATAATTTAGTTAACTTTAAATGGAATATAAATTTTTTCAAACACATTAAAAAAAATAATAATTAAGTAACTAACAATTTTTTTTTAAAAACAATCTATTATAATTTCTATTTTATTTTATATTTTTCCACATGTGTAATTTGTCAAACTTTGAGGGGACAAAGTACATATTTTTTAATTAAACAACTAAATTAACAAATTAAACTCAAATTAAGTAACTAACTAATAATTTTTTTAAAAACAATATATTATAATTTATATTTCAATTTATAATTTCTCATACATGTATAATTTATTCAAACTTTAAAGGGCCAAAGTGCATAGTTTTAAATTAAACAACTAAATTAACAAACTAAACAAACAAACTAACTAAGAATTTAAACAACAAAACTAACAAATTAAATTAATCAACTAATTAATAAATTAAGTAAACTAACTAACAAATTAACTAAATAATTAAATAAGTAAAAAATATAGTAATCAAGCTAACAAATAAATTAAACTTACCTTTTGTAATAGGAAGAAGACATTGTGAAATTGTGAAATTTTTTATAAATAGACACTAACAACAATAACTATGAAGGAGGATGGAGAGTTCAGACTGGGGGAGGGAGAATTTATACAGATTTGGTCCCTGTGTTATCAACACCGGGACCAAAAGTAGCTGTTGCAAAAACAACTTGGTCAAACGGTACATTTGTAGCGTTTGACCAACAAACGGCAATGTGCCGTTCGGATTTGAATGGTCCCAGCGTTCACAACATCGGGACCATTCAATTAAAAAAAAAAAAAAATTGATCTAACACCAGGACCATTAAATTTTATTTTATTTTTTATCCCAGTGTTGCGAACATTGGGATCTTAGTCCCAATGTTCACAACATCGGGATACTCGGCCCTAGTAAATCGCATGTTGTCAGATTTTTTTTTAAAAAAAGTATTTGTTGTGTAAAGAACTCCATTGGCTTGCCTTGGAAATCCTTGAGCTTCTTCAAACCATTAAAGAAGAAGATGATCGACTGGGTCGTGAAATTTCCAATAGTTGAGTTTACCATCCCGAGAATCGATTCGTTCTTTTTTATTGCACCATGAAAGGCCTATCAAGGCGGTTGAAGATCGATTTTCTCGTGATCTTAGCGGGCGGAGAATTGTAATAGATGGTTTTAGCTTGGATTTTTAAGATCTGTGGTGTAGCTAGAGGTCTAGATTCCGTTAGCTACTCCGAGGCCAAACAAATGGATCTCTCCGTCGAGAAGAAGCCCTAGAAATGGAGTCAATTCTACATCGTAAAAGGAAAGATTAAAAGCTCCGATTGAAACCACCGGTTCCCAGAACAAAGGATGATTCTGCCAGTGAATATCACTAGAAATAGAATCATTAATCGGACTAGATCTAGGATCTTCTGATTATCGGCAAAATCACGGGGTCTTCAGATTAGAGTAATGCGTAAGTGGTGGAGATTGAGACGATGCCAGAACCTTAATTTTGTTGGTTGGATAATATAAGAAAGTGATATTGACGTGGTAAGCACCGATGAAGACGTTGTCGACAATGTTTTCTAGAATGGCAGATAGAGTGAGGTTCGATTGAGTAAATAGGAAAGAGTGCCTGGTGACATCCTTGCGGACAATACAGAAGACTCCTAACTCAGTCGACTCTACCGTGCTGGTGCAAAGGATCTCAGGTCAACTCGAAGTACTGTTGCTGTTGGGTTTTGTTGCGATGAAAGAGCATTGAGATTGATTTGATAAAGCAATGGTCTAGGGCTTGGAGGTGTTGATGTTCATCGACAATGGTGTTGGTTTGAGAAAATGAAGATGAGAGAGAGAGAGAGAGAGAGAGAGAGAGAGAAAGAGTGATACGAGCCTACCTATACAATTAGAGTAGGCCACACAAGATTCCATTCAAGGAGAATCAGTTTTGCAAGACTTAGAGCCCAAAACCTCTAATAGAGGAGAAATACAGCTCACAAGAACCAGCCCAGGCTCAGCACAATAGAGGACCAGCTTGCATAAGAAAACCTCCAACATGGATGAAGGACTTCATGGTATAAAGAAGGGGTTAGAACCTTCTATTCTCTTTGATATTGTTCGTTTGTTATTGTGAGTTGGTTATTTTGTTATTGTTAGTTGTTATTTTGTTAATTGGTTCCTAAAGAGGCTATATATATTGTAGCTCTTTATTCATGAAGTTTAATGAGAATTTAGTAGAACTTCTTCCTCCTAAATCTTTTTCTTCTTCTTCTTCTTATATTTGGAGCTGGCATTCGCTCGAAGAGTGTTCTTCTTTCACTAATTGTATCATTGGTGCTTTCATTGAGAGTTGTTCAATGGCGGATTCAGATGTTCTCACTCCCGTGAAAGCTTTATTGGTTCAATTCGAAGGTTAGACCATGTCCATTCACCAAACGCTGCAATAATACATGGTGATCGTGGATTCTCGTTTCAAGGATTTACGCTCTCAAATTCATGGTTCTCCTGGGACGTCTTCTGGACTCTTAGCTCTACTGCCTACTTTTTCTCAGTCTCCCAACATGTTCACTGGAGGCACTGAGCTTTCCCTTATTCTGTGCTCCATGAAAATGAAGGTTCCAAAATTTGATGGCTCGAATCCGAACGAGTGGGTATTTCGAATCGAGGAGTTTTTTGATTTTCACAATACACCGGAGTTACTTCATCTTCAGATTGTCTCATTCTACATGGAGGGCCGCATCACTGCTTGATACCAATGGATGAAGCCGAATCAGTTGTTGACAACGTGGAAGGAGATCTTGCTCAGTCTCAAACATTGTTTTGAGGCCTTAGTGTATAAGGACCATTAAGGTGATCTTTCTAAACTGATTCAGACCACTATTGTTGTCGAATTTCAATAAGCTTTTGAAGATTTGATGAACAAAGTCATTGGGATTTCTAAACCATTGTTGATAAGTTTTTTCATCATTGGGTTGAAACCGGATATTCGCTAGGAACGTTTGTTTTCTCTGTCTTCCACATTGATGGAAGCCTTTGCTATAGTCCATGCCTATAAAGCCCGGTTATTAAGAAACCAAACAAGCTCACCGTGGGTGGGCCAAGTGGAACTCATCCCTTGCCTCAAACACTCAAATTAGTTTTACCAATAAACCAACCACTGTTTGACTTCTATCTCAGTCCGCTTACCCGAATTCGGTTCATTGTTCAAACCAATCAATCCTGAATACACCACACACAACCACACAGAACCAATCTCCATCTCTACTACCGACCCTAAATTACTCGTTCGCCGACTCACTCCAGCTGAGTCACGTGAGAAACGTGAGAAATGTCTGTGCTATGATTGTGATTAAAATTATAGTGTGAATCATCATTACCACAGTAAGTTATTGATTCTTCTGGCTATTGATGATGATGATATAGAATACAATGATGAGTTTTCAGCAACATAACATGTTGATGAGGTTGCTATAGGGGATATTTCAAGTCTCATCAGTTCAAGTCCTCATTGACAGTGACAGTACTTACAATTTCATCAAACCAGCTTTGGCAGAGTGTTTGGGCCCTGATATTCAATCCACTGCTAAATTCAAGGTTTACATTGGCAATGGTGATTTTTTGGTTCGCCAATTTTCTTGTCCTCAGGTTGCTTTGACGTTGCAAGAAGGTGTATTCTTCCTGGATCTTTTTATCTTGCCTATAGAGGGTCCGAACATGGTCTTTGGGATTCAATGGCTCCAACAACTTGGTTGGGTTGCCATGACTATTCAACTTTGTCTATGGAGTTCACTTACGAGGGAAAACAAGTGATTCTCCAAGGTGATTTGGCAAATACTCCCAGCCTGATTACTCTTCACAAATTTCAGGCCTTACTTTAAAGTGTCGTTGTTCATAGCTTAGTCGCATTACAACCACTGCCAGCGAATAAGGCTATATCCCAGCAATCTTCGAAAAATTCACCCTCTCTTGAATTTCCCAGCAACTTGTTCGAGCCCATCACTAAGATTCTACATCAGTACAATACCTTATTTCTTCCACCAACTAGCCTTCCTCCCTATCGCACTATTAACCACAAAATACACCTCTTCCCTAATACGAAACCCATCAATGGTCGACCTTACTGTTATCCTTACTTCCAAAAGACTGAGATGGAGAAACTTATACGTAAGATGTTGGAGTAAGGAATTATTCGACCAAGCCAAAGTCCTTTATCTTCTCTAGTCTTATTGGTGAAGAAAAAAGATGGCACTTACAGATTTTTGTATGGATTACCGCGCTTTGAATGCCATGACGATTAAGGACAAGTTTCCTATTTCGACCACTGATGAACTCTTAGATGAGCTTGGGGGCGCTTCGTTTTTTAGCAAGTTGGACTTGCATGCTGGATATCATCAAATAAGGGTAAATACTCGGGACATTTCCAAAATGACTTGTCTCACTCACTAGGGTCACTACGAATTCCTCATTATGCCGTTTGATCTTACAAACGCACCTTCAACATTCCAAGTTACTATGAACCAACTTTTTGCCTCTTTCTTGAGCAAGTTCGTGATTGCCTTTTTTGACAATATCTTGGTCTATAGCGCCTCGATTTCATAGCATATCACACACCTTGAGCAGGTTTTATCATGCGTCTACTCCAACCCTTTTTTTGTCAAACTCTCGAAGTGTCTCTTTTGCCAAGGGACGATATATTATTTAGGCCATATTGTTTCAACTTGTGGTGTTCAGGCAGATTCTCAAAAAATTGATGTGATGGTAAATTGGCCCCTTCCTAAATCCTTGAAACATCTCTAGGGATTCTTGGCCCTCACGGGATAGTATTGGCGTTTTATTCAAGGGTATGCTACCTTAGCGGCTCTTCTTATTGACTTGTTGTGTAAAGATGCGTTCACTTGGATGCTGGCAGCGACATATGCTTTTGACACTCTGAAATGAGCCACGGTTGAAGCACCAGTTTTGAGGTTACCAAACTTTGATTTGGAGTTCGTAATTGAGACCGATGCATCTAATGTTGGCATTGGGGCAGTTTTAATGCAGGAGGGGCACCCCACATCTTATTTTAGCAAAAAGTTAGGACCTCGACTTTGCACTTCTTCCACCTACTTAAAAGAACTTCATGCCATTGTTGAGGTCATACAAAAATGACGCCAATATCCCTTGGGCAGGTTCTTTATCATACGAATGGACCACAAAAGTATCAAAGAACTCATCTAACAAGTTGTTTAGATGCCAGACCAACAATTGTTCATCCACAAATTATTGGGCTATCATTTTCGGATTGAGTACAAACCCAGCCGCTCGAATCACGCAGTTGATGCGCTTTCTTGGGGTACATGAAGATGGGACTGTGAGCACGCCACTGTCTGCTGCTTTGTGTTTGTTGTTAATGAGCCGACCCTCTTTTGATTTATTGTTCAAGCTTCTCATGGAAAATGGCACTCTGCCAGACCTGGTGTCTTTGCACTAGCAGTATGTTGAGGGCTCTCTTTCTTCTGACTGCTCTATTCATGATGGCATTCTATTCTATCATCACCAATATTATATCAGCCCCAATTCTTCTTTAAAAGCTATCTTGTTGCACGAGTTCCATGCTACGCCATTAGCGGGTCATGGGGGCGTCAAATGTACTTTGGTTTGTTTGTCTTCTACGTTTTATTGGCCCAAAATGTGCACTGATGTTGAACAATATGTGGTAGCTTGTTTAGTGTACCAACAAACCAAGTATTCCACTCAAGCTCCGACGGGCTTGCTTCAACCCCTACTAGTGCCATTGATGGTATGGGATGAGGTCACAATGGATTTTATTACAGGGCTTTCGTCGTCTCGAGGTTTTATTGTCATACTGGTGGCAGTTGATCGCCTGATTAAATCATCTCTTTTCGGAGCGTTGCTAACACAATTTGCTGCGATTAAAATTGCAGAATTGTTTGCGGATATGGTAGTCAAAATCCATGTTTCCTAGTTCGATCATCTCTGATCGTGATCCCATTTTCTTGAGCAACTTTTGGGCGAAACATTTTGAGCTAAGCGACATGACTCTACGCCACAGCACCGCTTATCACCCACAAATAGATTGGTAGTCAAAGGTAGTGAATCGTGGCCTAGAATAATATTTACGAGCCTTCACCCAAGAGAAACCACACTCATGGGTTTCTCTTCTTGGTTAGGCTAAGTTCTATTACAACTCTAGCTACCACAGTAGACTCAAGATGTCACTTTTTCAGGCACTTTTTGGGCAACTTCCCCTAACCATTCCAATATACTCACAGGGCTCTACTTTAATCCAAGCTCTTGATGACGTACTGGTAGAACGGAATGTTGGCCCAATGAGTTACCCAAAAAGGGGGGGGGGGGGGGGTGAATTGGGTAGTAATAAAAAATTATCAAATAATTTTTACTTCAAAAATCAAATAATTAATTTTACCATCAATTAATTATTATCTTTATAGAAGCGGATATATATATTAATCTAGGTGCATACCCAAACAACAAAATATAAATAATGTAAAAATAGCAGTGTACCAAAATTTATACTGGTTCACCAAGTTATTCTTGGCTAATTCAGTCCCCCCGAGCTCCACAGAGAGTCGCACCTACTAAACTCAAGATTCATTTATAGGTAGGAACCAAACTCTCACAATGATTTTTTTTCACAGACTCAGAATCAACCTTTACAATCCCTTTTCACAGGCTCAGGAATAACTCTATATTTTTCCTAGGTTCAAGACTAACCTAATCTTTTCACAAGTTAAGAATCAAACCTAATTCTTTTATACCTTATGCTAAGAATCAAACCTCACAATCAGTCTAAGTATCATTTTCCCAGGTAAGGATAGAACCTTTACAATTTACTCACAATTGATCATAATCAGGAAGAATCACACCTAACTCTTTTCAAGGAAAAAGAGTAACCTAACCTTTTTGTACTTAGGTAAAGATCAAACCTTAATCTCTTTACCAGAAAAGATTGAAATCCAAAGCTACACCTGATTAGACACTCCCAATAGTATTTAATCCGACACACAACTCACCAATTGCAATAAAATTGATAAGTTCTTCCCACTCGGAGCTTCTACCATCTCAAATAAATTTAAACTCAATTAATATCCTGATAATTACTAGTGATAGAATTAAGTGAGAAAACAAAAATCTGATTATAAAAATAATATAGGTAGCACTAAATTGAGCATGTAATCAAATTATCACACAAATTGTTTTAAAAGATTTTTTTATGCTTTTAAAATTCAGAAACGATTTCACAAGATTAATTATCCAAGTAAGTGATAATAACAATAATAAACTTAATTAAGAATAAGCTTGGAATACTTTCACCAGGAAAATATAAAAAATCTGATTATAAAAAAATATGGGTAGCACACAAATAAGTATGTAATCAGATTTTTACCAAAAATCGTTTTAAAATATTTTTATGTGATTTAAGGTCCAGAAAACGATTTTATCAAGATCTTATCAACTAAGAAAATATAAAAAAATAAATACGCAATAAAGACTAATAGCTTGGAAAGATCTCACCAGGATAACACTGAAGAATTATAGATTGAAACGCTAGACAGCTCAACTCGGTGACGCTAACACAATCAACACTTTAACTCAAGAACTTCTCAACAATTGATCTCACAATTTGATCTCTCAAAATAATATCAGAATAATGACTCTTAGAAAAGCTTAGGAACTGAATAGTTCTTGATATTATCTATTTTTTATATGAAATCTGTAGGTCTATATATAGATAATTAAAACAAGCCCTCCAACGGCTAGTTTTCAAATGATAAGTATCTAAAAAGCACCTATAGATCCCATATATCATTATATTTCATTTTAGGTATAATTTACTTAAATAAAGCTTTCAAAACATTTAATTGAGTCCCTCAAAAAAATATTTCAAACTCAAATTGATAAAATATGAAGTATTAAAAGGACAAATTTGAGAAACACTTTAATTTCATGTACCAAATCTATAGGGATATTCAAATAGGAGAATTATATCTTTAATATATTCATATTTCTAAGATCTCTCAATCAAGTAAACAAATAACAGCTAGTAAAACGGTTAGTTTTAGATATGATCTTGAAAACCACAAAACTTGAAACCGAAACCATCGGTTGACCGACCAAACTCCGTAGGTCGACCACTCGATTTAGGTTCTAGCCCAAGCCAAAAAGTTCTCGCTTGTCAGATGACCTTGCTTATTGGTCTGTCGATCGAACGATACAGAGAGTTACCCAAGCCAAAATCCAGCTATGGTAGGTCAACCGGTAAACCTTAATTTATCGATCTAACGATTCAGAGAGTTTTACTTTTGACCATAGGTCGACTGATTATACACCACAAGTTGACTAAACAATTCAGAGACTACACAATTCCTGCACCTTCGCATCGGTTGATCGATCGATTTAGGCAGGTCGATCGATCCTACTGTACTTAATCCTTAATTCATTTTTAATTTAATTTTTTCAACCTTTTTGCCCCTTTAACCTATTTATTTTCTCGGTTAACTCCTTAAATCAATTTTTTAATTTCTAATATTTCTTAAATCAACATTTCTTCTTCAATTTCACATAGGAGCAAATATGTTTAACTAATCAGGATCCTATAAAAAAAATACATAATCATAAAAATATTTTTGTATCGTGTGTGATCCTAATCGGGATATATTAAGGGTAAAAATTAACCTGAGTTATTTTCCCATAAATTCTTCAAAGTCTTCGGTCTCTTAATATTCATCATCTTTGTCAGTCTCTTTAGCATCCATCTCAACTTTTTGGTGATAATATTTTCAATGGAACTTATAAACTGAAACACTCAACAAATTCATTAGTTCCACAAAAAACATCAACATTTAATTGTCCATCAAAATCTTAGGATCAACATGGGATACCTCGTTGAGAATGCTAAAGGAAAATTTGCGCAAAGCCCAACATAAAATGTCACAGTGGGCCAATGCACATCATCGAGAACTCCAACTTGGTATTGGGAACCTGGTTCTTGTTCTCTTTCAGCCGTACTGCCAAATTACAGCCGCTTAACACACATCCCAAAAATTAGCCAAACGTTATAATGACCCATTTTCTATTTTAGAACGCATCGATCCAATCACCTATAAACTGACTCTACCTAGTGGATGTAAAATTTATCGGATTTTCCACATCTCAACACTTAAGCCTTACCGTGGGCCAACCGTTGAACAAGTCCCTCGATTGCCGATGGAGAGTGTAGCAAACATGCCTTTGTCTTTGCCACCCAACCACTATTTGCACTACTTAGTCCGTTTAAGTAGTTTCATATAATCAAGAAAATTTGGGAATGAGAAATATTGTATTTTAGGGTCACGCATTTTATATTAGGGTTATTTAAATAATGGAGCAGACCACACAACATTCCATTCAAGGAGAATCGGTTTTGCAAGACTTAAAGCCCAAAACCCATAATGGAAAATAAATGTAGCTCACAAGAACCAGCCCAGGCTCAGCACAATAGATGACCAACTTGCATAAGAAAACTTCCAACATGGACGAAGGACTTCATGGTGTTAAGAAGGGGTTGAAACCTTCTATTCTCTTTGATATTGTTAGTTTGTTATTGTGAGTTGGTTATTTTGTTATTGTTAGTTGTTATTTTGTTAATTGGTTCCTAAAGAGGCTATATATATATATATATATATTAATTGTAGCTTTTTATTCATGAAGTTTAATGAGAATTTAGTAGAACATTTTCCTCTTAATTTTTTTCTTCTTCTTGTATTTGGAGCTGGCATTTGCTCGAAGAGTCTTCTTCTTTCACTAATCGTATCAGAGAGAGAATACTAGAAGTTTTGAAAGTAAAAATGAACACTGAACAAAATAGAAGTTTTAAAATCCATAGAGCCAGATGTGTTTGGTTACATGGAACTGTTTAAAACAAGAATACTAGACTTGCAGTTGAAATATAATCGAAAAATGCATAAAAAATTACTCAAATCCAATAGAAAATTTACTGAACAAAATAAAAAAAATATAAAAATTTAGTGTATGCAGAACAGGCTATGCAGATCCAGTGTATATAGAAATCCATTAAATAGATCCACTGAGCAAATCTAGTGTATGCAGAACAAATCTAAAGAAATCCACTAAACAAATCCAGTGTACGCAGAATAGAAAATAAAAAAATAAATAATATTCAAGAACAAAATTGAATGAAAATAAATTCTGGCCAGATCTAGACTAGATTTTCTCAGATTTGGCCAAATCTAAGTAGAAAGAAGCGGAGACAAAAAAAAAGAGTTAGCGATCACAAGCAAAGGGCAAGAAGAACACACAAACAATAGGGACATCTATGACAATGAGCGGAAGGAGAGACGACAACGATGAGCGGCACAAGAGAGAGGATGGTTGTGCAGCGACGGTGACGAGCGACTATGCAACAATAACAATAACAACTAGCATTGCAGAGACGGTGATGAGTAACGATGACTGGTTGTACAGAGACGGCGATGAGCGGTTGTGCAGTGGGGGGCGGCTGTGAAGAGACAGGCTACTACGCGGCTGCTTTGTGTATCTGGATGAAAATGGAAGATGTGAATTAGGGTTGCATTTGGATGAAAATGGAAGATGTGCGGTTGCTATGTTGCATCTGGATGAAAATGGAAGATGTGGATTAGGGTTGTCTGTGTTTTGTGGTGACCGCTCAAATTTAATTCCTAATCTAAGAGCTAACTATCGTAGTATAGCGACATAAGTACGGGGTCGATCCACAGGGATTGAATTGTAACAATTAATTTTTGTATTTTATTTTTTGTAAGTGAAATAAACATTTTTGGGTTTGGTTTTCAATTTTTGATAATTAAATAGCAGAGATTTACTTAATTGCAATAAAATCTATACAAAAAGGCTCGGGTTAGGGACATGCATAAATTCATCCATCCATCATTTGAAATTCATTCTTATTCTTTTTTGTTCGGTGTATAGTTAGGAAATATTAACTACAAGTTAATATTTTTGAGAAAGATAAATTGACCATTTAATTGGGATACACTATCTTTACGATTTAATTTTTACGTCAACTAATCTAAATGAATTAATCGTTTAGTATAATTTATTCAATTTAGTCGTATCGATATTACTAAAATTGATTACAAAACTGTTAGATCTAAATAACGGGTATTAGATCTAACATTATGGATATGAATAAGTCCAAATCTAAATCTCTGTAACAACATTCATACATAAACTAATTCAAGAAAAATATTTAAGATCACAGTCGTCGTTTTACAATCTTACACACATAAGAACAAAACAAAATTAAACAAGAATAAACTTTACATGGATAAATTGGAGAAACGACACGGACCTAACCCGATTGAAAACTTAGCAAATCATGGGGGTTTGCTCTTTCACACAAATCTTCATTTGCACCATTGAATAACTTTTCTAAAAATCCAATAGCCAATATAATATAAATTAAATAAGAGTACAAGAACATACTACCTCCTATTCCCTTCGGCCAGAAGAAAAATAAAAAACCCAAGAGAAAAGAAAAGAACTTCTCACCCAACTACTGTCCGAAGAAGAAAAAAATAATAAAAAAGTTTGAATCAAAATAATGACCCAACAACACCACTGTCTAAAGCAATAAAAAGAAGAATTCCCAATTTATGAATGAAAGTGACACCTCACTCATAAAGTCTCAGCTCTCTCTTCATTTTTAGCACAAGACCCCACTATATAATTAATGGGCATGAATGCCCATTAATTTGGGAACCGTTACACAGCAGACTAAGCTTAGCTTGGTCTGTTGTCTAAGATGTGCGCACTGCACGCACACGTTTTGGATAAGATATTAGGCCTCTGGCCTATGCTAGTTGTGATGGTAAGTGCCTATTGTGAGCGGCACTTAGTTATTGGACAGGGCCGGGTCTACGGGTCAGTCCTAGTTCAGTTCGCAGGCCGTGACCTATTTCTATCCCATTTTGTTTCAAAATAGAGTGTTTTTACTCCGATTTTTCAAATCTACAAAAGCAAATAAATGGATCAATTACACTAATGTAAGTAATTCAGTAGATTAACAAAGTTTAGATTAATGGTATTAAATCGCATCAAATGTGACGCGATCACACCCCAAAATTTAAATTTTGTTAGTCCTCGAGTAAAACTAAATGTATCAAAATTGAAAAGCCACTTTAATAGGGAACACGATTACATTTAGTATATGCAATAAGCCTTTAAATCCCTAAGCAATCCTTAATGGATGAGTTTTAGTCTCGCGAGGGTTTATAGTGATATTACCCACAAATATCCCAAGTTCCTTATCGTGAATTTTATTCTACAAAAAAGATTTATCAATCATGTCCAATGTTAACATATTCGGTTGAGATCATACAAGAGTTACTAAAATAGTCATCAATCTCATAGTACATGATTTCTAGCAATATTCATTTTTGTAGCCATAACATACATGTAACTCTCATTTATAATAAATTTAGCACAAGTAATTAGTCAATTGGTTTTAAACAATCAAACAACCTTTTCCCTGAAATTAAAAAAAATAAAAAATAAAAAAAATTATATATATATATATATAAACACAATTTTCTTTAAATAAGTGACTTATTCAATGCTAGTCTTATTGGGCTTTGTAAGGTGTCCGTATAACAAGTGTTGGGCTAATGATCCTAATCCAGTTGACTCGGAGCATTAGGTGTTAAGGCACCTTTTAGGCTTAGCAACTCGAACATCTTAAGCTTCGAGGTTAATGAGTCACTTATTGTCTTAACAATTCGCTTTCGCTTTTTGACGCAAACGCTCAAAGCTTATTGAGGCAAGAGACCCGGTTACTCAGCGAAAATTTATATCATTAAGACAGAAAATTATTATTACTAACACAATTTTTTTTTTTTTTTTGTTTTTTCTTTTAATTTTTTAATTTTTAAATTCCAGAGTTAAGTTATTCTCATGCCAAAACTTAGTAAACCAGTTCATGTGTTAAATTTAAAATAAAATAAAGTTATCATGCGTGTAAGGGTCGAAAAGTGAAATATTTTTAAAAATCAGTGCTATGCTCCAATAACTATTCAACAAACTCGAATTTATATCCGACATACATGCTATCAATGGATAGATTGATAAAATTATGTGTGTGATAAAATATGAGAAGGAATACAAGCATTGACCTCCCAAACCTAGTTCTAACATTATCCTCAATGTAATGAACAATAAGATGGTAAGTAAAGGAGCTGGACAACCTAATGTAAAGAGAAAATTGGACTTCATGTCGATATTCCTTGAATTGCGTCCAACCTGTGAAATGTACATATATGAAAACATAAGGATCAAGCATCATATGAATGCCCATTAGTTTTTTAATAGCATAATTTTTTATTATATTATTTTTTTATTAGCATTTTTTTCTTTCTTTCTTCATGTTAGTAATATATACATATTATTATTATTATTATTATTATTATTATTATTATCATTTTTTTTATATAGATAGTATATTTATTTGTTTGTTTATTTCTTTTTGTATTTTTTTTTTTTATCCTTTTAGAGGTTGTATGTTGTATCAAAAGAAAACCTATGCATGAAACGATTAATTTGACTCGTGGGTTATTAATTGGAGAAAATTCAACTAATCATGAAAATAAGATAAATGAGAATTGCAATACATGAAATAAAAGTAACAAAAATGATAAGCAACAACACAAGATTGAAAATAAATTAAAGTGATGCAAGAGTTACGGTTGGCCGGTTAAGGTTAAGGGTGGGTGGTGGATGAATTAGCGTACTCATGGGCTTGGCGGATCCATTTGTCGACATTGTTAGGAAACATGTGACGTACAAACTTTTCCAAGAGATGTCATTGGAATCGCATTTCGGTTCGAAAGGCTTCTATCCAGTCAGAAAGATTGACGTTGTTAAATACGGGGGCTTGTGGTAAAAATCGTGTTAGGAACTCGAAGTGTGGCGTCCATTCTCTTGTCCCGAAAGTTGGCATAGAAGTGAGATTGGTCAATTCATTTGGTGCGAAATGAAAACCGTCAATGGCCAAGATTTGAGTAAGAAATCGCAAGTACCGAAGGTGTGGACGAACATTTTTGGAATAACGGGCAGACACTATCTCCTTTGAGTATAGGATTCCGTTAAATATGACTTCGGTGACCGAGAAGTAACGGTCTTCATACTTGGTATAGAATTTCAACGCCTACGCAATTCCTTCAACAGAAATGTAGATTTGTTGTCTGTAGATCTCTGCGGTGATTCGCTTATGACCACCAATAGTATTTGTTTGGGCGATAAATTTTGTTTTTTGTAAAAGAGTTAAACAATTCGAGGGTAAATGAGAACGTTTAGCGGAGAGATGATGGAGTTGAGTTTCATTTGAGAAATTTATCGGAGTGTTGGACAACATTCATTGTGTTAGTGGATATACTCCAAATCAAAGTTGGTTTTGTATTGGAACAGAATTGTAGTAATGTCGGGGATGGAGTTTCCCGACTGAATGATTGGTGTTTTCTTAAAGCCATTGGTGGAAATGGGTGAATGAGAAATAAAATGTGATTGTGGAATTTGGCAGAAAATTGTGCCGGAAGTGGATTGGAAAATCAGAAAAACTTGAAGAAGATAGAAGAAACCCCCAACTGCCGAAACCTACTACCCAAATCAAATGAAGATGAATATCAACTATCCCCCCAAAAAGCCACAGTGTTATTGTCGGCAGAAACTAAATAATCAATACCTCCCAAAAAAGATAGAAGAAGGAGAAAGAAATAAAAGGACTCCCCAAGGAGAATAAAAAGAAATAATTGAATACTATATTTGGGTCTAATTTCTTAGCTTGGTTGATTCTAATTGTAACCGCGATCCATGGGAAGACAATTAATGCATTAAGGGCCATTAAAAGACTTGAATTGAAAAGGAAAATCAAAATGGGACATTAATAGGATTGAAGAGGCCATTGATAGTGAATTCAAAAGAATCAAGGGATTTTTTGGGGAAAGTGGGTCAGTGAATCATTCCTATTTATTTTTCTTTTTTGTCTTGGTTGTGTTCACTTATTTTATAATGGCTAATTAATGGTCAATGACCATTAATTTACCAAACAAGGTAAATGACTATTACCTTTGAATATAAGATTATGCCTTGATTGCCCAAAATTTTACTGGTTTAATTTTTTTGTAAGATAAGTGTAATGGCTTGACCCATGTATAAATTTTTATTATTATGTATATATATATATATATTCTGATAGGCTAGGTCCATTAGTTAGATATGTTTGCCAAAAAAAAAAATTAGAAAAGGGAAACAGTTTGGTCTGCCTCATTTTTGGGCTGGAACTTGGGCCAATTATATTTATTTGTTTCTTCATGTGTTTATTCATGGAATTATATATATATTAGACTATATTTTTATTTTATTTTTTTCTTCACAAAAATTTGGAATAATTTTTTTTATTAATTATTAATGGGTTGTCTCCCATTCAGCGCTAAGCTTTACGTCTTCAGCCATACATGAAAGAAGTGTCATATATAAATTGGATCACTTAAAAGAAATGTGCCAATGACACATCCTTCATCTGTGGTTTCGACCATTGGTTTTAGTCGTTGATAATTAACTTTCATCCATCGGCCATTCTTAGGATCTTCAATTTCTACTGATCCATTACGGTACACTTCGGTGACCACAAATGGTCCATCGCATTTTGAGCGTAATTTTTCAGGGAATAATTGCAATTTTGAGTTAACGAGTCACACTCGCTGGATAGGCTCAATGGACTTCTTACGAAAAATTTTATCATGGAAAGCTTTAGTTTTAGCCTTATAGACTCATGAACTCTCATAATAATCATTCCTCAATCTTCTAATTCTACTAGTTGCATTTTTCTACGTATATCAGTTTTTTTTAAGTCGAAGTTAAAGGCCTTAATTACCCACATCGCTCGGTGTTCTAATTCAACCGGGAGATGACATGCTTTATCGTATACTAACTGGTATGAAAACATTCCAATCGGGGTCTTATATGCGGTACGATAGGCCCATATCGCGTTTTTTAATCTTAATGACCAATCATTCCTATCGAGCTTAACCGCCTTTTCTAATATATTTTTGACCTCCCTATTGGATACCTCAACTTGCCCAGTCATTTGTGGATGGTAAGAGGTTGCTACTTTGTGAGTAACAAAACATTTTTGCAAAAGCACTTCAAATGGACAGTTACAGAAATTGCTCCTCTCATCACTTGTTATTTCTTGTGAAACCCCAAAACGACAATTTTTTTTTTTTTTTTTTGAAATTGAAGCACAACCTTATGGTCATTTGTTTTTGTTGTTATCACTTCTACCCACTTGGAAACATAATTGACAACTAGCAAAATATATAGATTACCATAAGATTGTGGAAAGGGTCCCATGAAATCAATTCCCCAAACATCAAACAATTCTACTACTAAAATAGGTTGAAGGGGTATCATATCTCTTCGAGATATAGATCCTAACTGTTGGCATTGGAGGCATGCACGACAATAGTTGTGTGCATATTTGAAGAGCGTTGACCAGTAAAACCCGCATTATATTATTTTTGTTGTGATTTGTTTCCTCCGAAGTGGCCCCCACACGCTTGAGTGTGACAGAAATTCAAAATACTTTATACTTCACTTTTCGATACACACTGTCTAATGATTTGGTTTGTGCAATATTTAAAGAGGTGATGATCTTCCCAATATAAAGATCTCACATGCGAAAAGAAACGATCTTTATTTTGCTTGGACCAGTAAGATGGCGTTTTTTCAATAGCCAGATAATTAACAATGTTGGCATACCACGGTATGTGCGTGTGTGATATGGATAAGAGCTATTTGTATGGAAACGTATCTCGAATAGGTTCCTCATCTCTAGGTCCCTCATCTCTAGGTCCCTCTGAAACTATCCTCGACAAGTGGTCAGCAACAACGTTCTCTATTCCTTTTTTATCCCGGGTAAGAGTACCCATCTTATTAGTCGGGGTTTCGTTTTCTTCTTGGATAAGAGATACCGTAGAGTAGTGTAATTCGAGAATATCACAACTTTAGATCCCAGGCAGTAGGATCTACATTTATCCAAGGCATATACTACAATGATAAATTCTTTCTCCGTTGTTGCATAACTCAATTGAACACCGGAAAGGGTTTTACTCGCATACTATATCACATTCGGGACCTTCTCCACCTGTTGTCCCAAAATTGCTCCGATCTCATGGTCGGATGCATCACACATGATCTCAAAAGAAAGAGCAGAGTTCGGTGACTGAATAATTGAGGTAGTAGATAACATTTTCTTTAATTTATTGAAAGCCTTTAAACATATTTCATCAAGGACAAATAGAGTATCTTGTGTAAGGAAATGGCACAATGGACCAACAATTTTGCTAAAGTTTTTGATAAATCATCGGTAGAAACCTGTGTGACATAGAAATGAGTGAATTTGTTTCACTGTTTGACGTGGTGGAAAACTCTCTATCAAATCAACCTTGGCCTTATCAACTTCTATTCCCCTAGAGGACATTATATGTCCTAGAACTATTATTTCTTGAACTATAAAATAGCTCTTCTCCCAGCTTAACACAAGGTTCATTACTTCACATCTCTCCAAGACTCTATATAGATTTCGAGGGAAAATATCAAAAGAGGTTCCCAACATAGAAAAGTCATCCATGAATACCTCTACAAACTTCTCTATCATACCAGAGAAGATTGATGTCATACATCTTTGAAAAGTCGCAGGTGCATTACACAAGCCGAAGGGCATTCGTCGGTAGGTGAACATCCCAAATGGACATGTGAATGTTGTTTTCTCTTGATCCTCTAGGTATATAGCTATTTAATTATACTCAAAATATCCATCTAGAAAGCAAAAATACATTTAACCCGCTAAACGCTCAAGGATTAGATAAAAAAATGGCAACGAGAAATGATCTTTGCATGTCATGGATTAGCTTTCTAAAATCAATACACACGCGCCACCCCGTGACCTTAGGTGTTTGAATCAACTTACCTTTAGAATTTCATACCATAATGATACCAGACTTTTTAGGAACGACTTGGGGTCAACCCAAGGACTATCAGAGATTGGGTAAATAATACCCATATCTAACAACTTCAACACCTTTTTTTTCACTACCTCCCTCATATTACGGTTTAATCATCTTTGTGTTTCTCTTGACAATTTAACATTCTATTCTAAGTGTATCATATGCATACAAATAGAAGGATCAATAACCTTGAGGTCGGAAACTAACCAACCAATCACCTTCTTATAATGAGTTAACATTTCAGCCAATTTACTTTCTTGTTCCTTCGTTAAGGTAGATGAAATAAGTACTGGTAAAGTGTTATCTTGACCTAAGAAGACAAAGTTGAGTGGATTAGGTAATTTTTTCAGCTCAAGTTGTGGTGGTAATTCAATGGATGGTTTAAGAGGTGGACCTTGTGACATTGGTAGTGTCTCAAATCGAGGTGCCCATTTAGGCAATTTCGATTGCGAGATGTATGCTCATTCACTATTAACTTTCTTTATATTCTCCTCTGTAGCCAAACATTTTTCTTTATAAAGGAAAAAATTTGTCTCAACAAGATCTTGGGATGTGGAAAATGGTGGTGTTGCCTCAACTAATTCATCAATAATGTCAAGCGTAAATCTATTTTGAGTCAGCTTCTCCTGAGGGTGCTTATGAAGTATTAAACACATTTAGTCGCACTTTCATATTCCTGAATGATACATCCATGACCCCAATTCTATAATTAATGCATGCATTGGTCGTGGCCAAAAAGGGTCTCCCAAGAATAACTGGGATTTGTCGAGACATATTCGTTACAGGTTCCATATCTAGCACAATGAAGTCAATATGATTTTTTTTTGTCTACCCCAACTAGGATATCTTCTATTATCCCTCAAGGTTTCTTCACCGATCTATCAGCCAACTGAAGAGTGACTGATGTCGGGTTGCAAGGTTCCTAGCCCAAGTTTCTCATATACCGAATATGGAAAAAGATTGACACTCGCACCTAAATCCAAGAGAGCACGATGAATGGTATGATCACCAATCATGCATTAAATGGTAGGTGTACCTGGATCCTTAAATTAAGGTGGAGTGTCATATTTCAGAATAGAGCTTACATGTTCGGTAAGAAAGATTTTCTTAAGTACGCGATTTTTCACTTTTCTTTTCTGTGTGCTTAAATGTTTTAGAAATTTAGCGTATGCTGGTACTTGCTTAATCGCCTCTAGGAGTGGAAGATTTATTTTTACTTGTTTAAATGTTTCAAGAATTTCTTTCATGTTCTTGAATTTCTTGTTTGTTGGTAAGAGTTTGTCTAAGCATTGCAAGAATGGGACAAAAAGGCATATAAGATGCCTCCGGATGAGACCTAGAACGTTCCTTACCAATTGGGATAGGTATTGAGGTGGAAACAGGGTCCTACCTCAATAGTTTCTCTTACCGGCTCACTTGGTGATTCTTCTTTCTCATTCTCTTTCTCTATCTTCTCTCCCATTACTATCCTCCTCTAATTCTTCATTCAACTTACTTCCCATTTTATTATCTATCACTCGCCCACTCCTAAGGGTAGTTATGGCTTGAACGTGTTCATTAGCACTACTAGTCTCAACCATGTAATGTCCCTTAGGATTACTCACAGGTTGACTAGGAAGTTTTCCTTGATCCCTACGATGCATAGTATTAGCTACTTGACTCATTTGAGTCTTTAACTTTGACATAGTTTGGGATTGGTTAGCTGGTTGACCCATTTGAGTCTCTAGCATTGCTATAGCTTGAGACTGATTTTTTATTATGGACATTAACTCATCCATCTGCGGATCCCTAGCGGGTTGATAGTATTGATTAGATGGGTGAGATTGTAAGTACCGTTGAGATTGATTTTGAAAATTTTGTTTTAAGGTTTGATTCATATGTAGGCCTTGATTTGATTGTCACCACGAAAAATTAGGATGATTCTGCCACCCAGAGTTGTAAGTGTTAGAATATGGATTGTTCTCATTTTTTGGTATTGATTGAGTAACATTAACTTTCTCTTGCACATATTCAGTATGTTAAGAACTAAGATGGCAATCAATTATCGAGTGAGATACACTTTGACACAATGCACATGGTTCAAAGGTTTGAGATTGAGGAAATGAGGATTGATTATTACTTACCAATTGTCCTATGGTTTTTGAGAGATTTGCTACTAACTTATTTTGATTTATTTCATTTACCCCAGCTGGTGAAATTAATTTTTCTCTATCTCTTCTCCCTAAGGAATCATGTTGTAGTGAATTTTTACTTAGATTTTCAATTAATTCCCATTCATTATCTTCAGATTTCATTAGAAATGTGCCTCGACATGAAGAATCCACCATTTGGCGGTTACTGCCATCTAGTTCTTTATAGAAGCATTGCACTAATTGCCATCTCGGGACTTGATAATGTGGACATTAGCGTAATAATTCTTTTAATCGTTCCCAACTTTCATGGAATTGTTCACCTGGTGATTGGGTGAACGTAGTAAGGGCTCGTCTAACTTGATTTGTTTTTCCTATAGATAATATTTCCTAAAGAATTCTTTCTGTATGTCTGCCCAAGTTCCGATGGAAGCTGGGGGTAAAGAATCCATCCAATGTTTAGCTTTATCTTTAAAGAAAAATGGGAATAATCTTAGCCTAACTGCATCGTCAGATAAATTGGATATTCTAAAGGTTGTGCAAAGTTCCAAAAATTCATCCAAATGTTTATATGGGTTTTCATTGCTCATTCCATAATAATTAGGTAACATTTGAATTATTGACCATTTGATTTCAAACTTGTTCTTACCTGCTACAGTTGGTAAGCGGATACATGAAGGGGATACGTACATAGAAGGAGTATAGTACTTATTAAGAGATTTTAGTATATCTCCCATATTTATCTCTTTGATAATTGGTTCTAGTATAGGATTATTAAATTTAGATCTTGCTTTCCTAAGAACATTGCTATAATAGGGACTAAGAGTGTATCCCTATGATTACATGATCGTCTACTATTCATGCATAGGTTTCCTTAATTTCAAATACTAAACCAATTTAATTTTTATTTTTATTTTCAAACAATATCCAAGAAGTTAGAAAAAAAAATATAATAAAGAATAAGAGTTGTAAATTAGAACGTGGAACCTGGTTTTTGTAAGTGGCAATGATAATTGAATTCAACCCGGTTACCAAATTTTAATTTGTCAAGATAGAATATTTGTACAGTAATAATGAAAAATAAAATAAAATAAGGATTTACACTAATGGATGAAAAGTAAACAAAAAATAATAATTAATGTTGCCAATCCTTGGCAACGGAGCCAAAATTTGATCGCTCAAATTTAATTGTCAATCTAGGCGCCAACTATCGTAGTATAACGACTTAAGTACGAGGTCGATACACATGAATTAGATTGTAACTATTAATTTTTGTATCTTATTTTTCTTAAGTGAAATAAATAATTTTGGGTTTGGTTTTTTATTTTTGATAATCAAATAGTAGAGATTTATTTAATTGCAATAAAATCTATACAAAAAGGTTCGGGTTAGGGACATGCGTATATTCATCCATCTATCCCGTAAATTTTATTCTTATTCCTTTTTGTTCGGTGTGTAATTAGGTAATATTAACTACAAATCAATATTACTATGAAAGATAAATTGACCACTTAATTGGGATACACTATCTTCACGATTTAATTCTTACATTAATTAATCTAAAATGAATTAATCGTTTAGCATAATTTATCCAATTAAGTTATATCGATACCACTAAAATTGATTACAAAATTGTTAGATCTAAACCATAAGTATTAGATCTAACATTACGAATATGAATAAGTCCAAATCTAAATCTCTATAACAACATTTATACATAAATTGATTCAAGAAAAATATTTAAGATCACAGTCGTCGTTTTACAATCTTACACACATAAGAACAAAGTGAAATTGAACAAGAATAAAGTTTACATGGATAAATTGGAGAAAGGACACGGCCCTAACCCGATTGAAAACTTAGCCGATCATGGGGGTTTGCTCTTTCACACAAATCTTCATTTGCACCATTGAAGAACTTTTCCAAAAATCCACCAGCCAATGTAGTACAAAGTAAAGAAGAATACAAGAACATACTACCTCCTGTTCTCTTCGGCCAGAAGAAAAATGAAAAACCCAAGAGAAAAGAAAAGAACTCCTCACCCGGCTAATGTCTGAAGAAGAAAAAAATAATGAAAAAGATTGAACGAAAATAATGACCCAACAACACCACTGACCGATGCAATAAAAAGAAGAATTCCCAATTTATGAATGAAAGTGACTCCTCACTCATAAAGTCTCAGCTTTCTCTTCCTTTTCTGCACAAGACCCTACCATATAATTAAAGGGCATGAAGGCCTATTAATTTGGCAAATGTAACGGTTCCCAATTTCGAAACCATTACATAGTAAACCAAGCTTAGTTTGGTCTGCTATCCAAGACGTGCACGTGTAGATCAGACAATGGACCTCTAGCCTAATGGCCTGGGCTAGCTACGATGGCAGGAACCTATTGCGTGCCTACGCTTGGTTATTGGACCAGGCTGGGTCCATGGGTAGGGCTTGGTTTAGTTCACGGGTTTTGATCTATATCTATCCCATTTTGCTTCAAAATAGAGTTTTTTTTTATTTTTTTATTTCGATTCTTCAAATCTATAAAAACAAATAAATGGATCAACTATATACTAATTTAATTAATTCAACAGATTAACAAAGTTTAGATTAACGGTATTAAATCGCATCAAATGTGATGCGATCATGTGGATTAGGGGGCAATTTGGTCATTGAACTGTTTAAATAGTGTTTTTTTTTAGGCTACAAATGTTAAGGGTAATTTTGTCATTAAAAATTATTAATAGGAGTTTGTGCTAATTTTGTTTTTAAAAAAAATAGGAGTTATGAACAAATTTATTTGTAGGGAAGTGAAAAAGTTGTTTGTTTTTAAAATAGGAGTTTTGGAAGAAAAACTCTAACGTTGCGTTTGGTACGCTGGAATAGAATGATAATAGAATTAGAATTAATATGGTAATAGAATGGAATTGTCATTATCATTCCTATATTTGGTCACAAAAGAGATTACATGTGGTATTGGAATGATATTAAAGGGTCAAATAGAAATTTAATTAAATTTTCAAACGGTATAATAATTAATTTAATTAAATTTCATCCCAATTCAAATATTTGCTTAATATTTGGTCTCGTTTTTGGCCGATGAATGATTAAAACCTAATCTAATGTAATTGGGATGAACCAATACCAATAACCAATACCAAGTTTATCTCATATTGGTTAATCTCATATTGGTTAATCTTATATTTTGTGGTATTAGAGAATTCTTGGTGATGGGAATGCGATTTAATCTCATGTACCAAACATAAGAATATAATGATAATTCTCATGATCATTTCAATCCTATCTCGAATCCTATGTACCAAATGCAACGTAAATTCTTTCTATTATAATATTTTTAAATGAAAATTTTATTACTTAGTCCTCTAAAGATAAGACAACTATAAAAAAGACCTCCAACTACTTTAATTAAATTTTCAGTACCTAAAGATTTTTTTAAAAATAGTCCATATTCTTTGACCGTCATTTTTTCTTAATTTACATAAAATGTCATTATGTTAGATATAACAACATTTCACTGAATGTTTACTTTTATGTGAATGTTCACTGAATATTTTAGAAAAAATAAAAAATATTAAAAAAATTCCGTTATAAATGTATACTTATGTGTGAATGTTCACTTAATATTTTAGAATAAATCAAAAGTAAATATTCACACATTCACTCAAAATTTTCAGAACAAATATTCACTCAAAATTTTAGAAGAAGAAATTTAAGATAATAGAGGTGGCAGCAAAATCTGATTATTGAAATTTAATTTCCGATCTGAACATTCACATTGAAAAAAACAAATTCTAAGATCACCTTCAAATCTGGAAATTTTCAGATTCTGAATTTTTTTAAATATTTTCCAGATTTGGGAAAGACAAAGAGAGAGAGAACGGCGATTTAGAGGGAGAGAGAGAAAGAGAGTGGCGACGAACAACGACGATGAACGACGGAGGCGGTTATGAACATCAGCGACGAAAGACGACAACGATGGCTTTCTCTTCCAATCAGAAAATTGCAATGGTAGAACTCCAGCGGAGGTAAAATGGCCAAAATGATAATCGAATCTGGTGAAATGGAATGTTCTGTGAACGGCGATCGAATCTGGTCAATTGGTCGAACGACGACCAAATCTGGTGAAAGACCTCCATCGAACGACGATCTAATGAAACACCCAACTGATGAAACGCCGCCATCGTAATGCCGTTCGCTATCGTCTCCCCATTACGTAGTCCGAGGAAAGAAGATGAAGAAGAATCGCTGCAAGCAGATATATGAATCCGCTGGTGCCAGTGCCAATGGGCGTAAGAAAAAGAAAGAGTGAAACCTTTTTTAGAAGAGGGGCTATTAATTAGAACATGAAGAAAAAGAAGCCGAATGATGTTCTGAGCCTATAATAGAAAGAGTGAAACCTTTTTTTAGAAGAGGGGCTATTAATCATCATATCTTTCTATAATATGTAATTACTACCGTTAAATAGAGGAAATCTATGTATAGATTGTCTTTTGGGAAATGTGGAGTTTTCTAGGGTTTGTGAGCCTATAATAGCAATCTATCTCTGATGTTGATTGTAATCCAAATAACTACCCAAAAAAGATGGTGAATTGGGTATGAAAAATACAACTACTAAAAATAGAACTCCCATAGCTAAGTTTATGGCTAATTAAGTATAATGTGGAAATGACTAAATACAAGTAATTAACTCAATCACCCAAATAAGTCAAAATTAAAGAGAGAAAGAGAGAGATAAATTGATACTTAAATTTATAGTAGTTTGGCAAGGCGCTTACCTATATCTACGCCTCTAAGCTCCATGGAGAGTTTAATCCATTATATCCCGGTCTCGCATGGGTAAGATATAAATTGTTTCTATAATACTCTTGAGAAACCTATCTCAATATTTATCCCTTGAGCATAAGTGATTCACTCTCACAAAAACTAAATCCTACTAGAGTGAAACTCACACTCTAAATTTACACTATTTTAAAAGAATCAAAGATTACAAGAATGAAGCTTCTAAACACTTTTAAGATTTATAGTCAAGAATTCACTAGTGTATAAGCTCATCAACTTCATACAAATATAGTCTTTTGAAAACTCTACAATATATTAGCATGTGAATCTATTTTTTCCCCAAAAAATATGTGTAACATTGACGGTTTGGGGATTTTGAGAAATAGAATAGATTATGTATTTATGTATATGTATATGAACAATATATCAAGAGCTCTTCATATTGTATATAGAAATTCCTATTTATAGTGGAAAATAACTAGGAGTGTTTTACTTACATTAGTATCCGTTTGACATATTTTATGAGTGAATCAATCAATATAATGTTAAATTATATACCAAAAATAAACTAGACTGATTGACCACCCATTGTAATGGTCGACCACAATGTGCCAATGAAGTCTAACAAAAGAATGCCAACTAGTCTTCTATTCAACCTTATGATTGAGCACTTAGGCTTGCAAACAAAAGCCAATGGCCAAACATAACGCCCAGTCGTCAACCACTTGTCTCTCCTAAGTAGCCTTAATGTTCGACCATCACCTTTGGTGATGGACCACCTCCGTACTTTTATAAAGCTCATAATTGAGTGCATGCATATCCTAACGAGTTCAACACACAGTAAAAGGGTGTTTGCAAATGCCTAGTAAACAGAAAATTACAATTCTTTGATCTCGAATACCGTCTTAGTTTCTTTGTTCGATCTTTGAACACAATCTTAACTTCTTTATCTTCAGTGATTTCTAGCATCAATATGTTCTTATCAAATCACTAGAAATACAATTAACATATTCAAAATGTCAACTGAGAAGTTATCATCAAAATCAAACTTAGGGATCCTTTATTATTGAAACCACTTGGACTAACTGTCATAGATATTTGCAGTAAAATAAAGAGTTCGAGAGATAGATAATTACAATAAATAAATAGTTTAACGGATAGAGAATTACAATAAAGTAAATCGCATGAAAGTAAAGAGTTAAGAGATAGAGAGTTGCGTGAAATAAATTGATTAAGCTTCAACTAAAAGCTTACAAATAATTCTGAATTATCCTTGAAGGATCTTCCTAGCATCGATAGCTTCGTGCTGGCCATTCGACTACAAATTAAGTTTTGCCTATTCCCAAGATAGGGAAAGGAAAAATAAATTGAAGTGAGTTGGCGCCTATTGTATGATTTTTAATTGTCTTGCTTCGGAGTGGAACTTCGAACTTACAGGTTTTTGCTTCAACAATATCCTCTTTTATTGAATTTAGTAACTTCCTAATGCCTATGCTCAAAATCAAGAGGAGAGGTACATTGCATAAAAAGTTATAGCTTATTTCTCAGTTGCCATGTATTTATTTCAGTTGAAGGTTCCGACTGGCGAGTCATGTGTCCATCGCATGTCTTTTATTTGCTTGTGTTCTTACGTGCATGTATAGCTTAGTATTTCTGGCCATAGACTTAGACTATGTTTGACAATTGAATTAAGTACTTATTTAATTAAGTTTATTTGATAATTTTAATTAATATTACTTAATTAAGTGTCACTTAAAATTTTTAGTCTATGGGCCAAAAAATTTCAGCCAACAGACCTTATTTTTTTCTTTTTATCACTTAATGGGCTCAACTTTTTTTTTTTTTTTTTTTCAAATTTCAATTTTTTTGTTGAAACATTTTTACCCTCAACAACCTTTATTAATTTTTTTGAAGGATACATTTAAATACCAATAAATTTATGAAATAAAAAATGAGAATAACTAAGGTGACTTTTGTTTAGTGTACATAAAAAAGGAAATCTAAGAATTGAAAAAAAATAAAAATCCCGGATTTAATTTTTTTAGTTGACTTCTATGTTATTATTGACTTGTAATAATTCATATATTTGAACTTTTTTAATATGTTATTGGTATTTTTATTTTATTGTATTTTTTTTCTCAATTTTTTTTAAATTTTAGCTTTAGAGGGTAGTAATATAATTTAAATAATTTTCTGACTTAAAATTTTTGTATTTATCAAACATGAAAAATAAAAAATAAAAAATCAACACCTAAAAATCAGTACTCGAAATTTTAATTTTATCAACTGGGCTTATAATATTTTCGACACTTAAAATTTCAGCGTTATCAAACATGGTCTTAGTCAGATTTATTTTGGGATTAACAACAATACAACTTGATTAATCAATTCTGAACATCATTAAGTGAGATTAAGTACCTATTAGTTTGAGAATTAAATCTTGAATTTAATACTGAATGCACTAAACCGATGTGAAGAAATGCGTCCTTAAAATTATTCAGGGATGTGATTAGTTGAGGTGCGTTTAAGTTGACCCGGACAACACCTGACGACAAATTAAAAAAAAAAAAAAAGAAGGGTTGAGATTAACCGATACTTCAAATCAACTAATATTAACCCAAACTTAAACACCCTCACTTTGCGCAATAAATACTGAGCAATGGCTGCATAGTACAAAGTCGTCCGCTTGGAACAGCCTTTGCAGTGCCAACGAACACCCTTCCTATCACGGGGTGGAGGAGGAGAGTAAAACGATCAGAAGTCTGATTAATTGCACTTATAGCGGAAGAAACAAACAAACCGAGTGTAAAACAAAAGGCGGAAGGGGGTAACCATGAGTTCTGCCCTAAGAGCTAGAAATCCCAGCAACGAGTGCAAAGCACAGAGAGCTTCCATGGCGGAGAGCAGCGGCAATAACACCATCACAATCCCCGCCAAGGCGAACGACAGTGCATCATTATCGCCTATAATAGCTCACTTGGCACAAGACCAATTATTCTCAATCCTGCTCCTCTTACCCGTAGATTCAGTCCTCTCCTTTGCCATGACTTGCAAAAGACTGAGGTCTCTGACGTACTCTGATTCTCTATGGGAATCCATCTTCCAGAGAGATTGGGGTCACGCCGCTGTTGATTCCCTGAAGTCCTCTGTAGATACCAGACAGCTTCCATGGAAGAAGCTCTATCAGCAGCTCCATCAACTGGACTCTGTCTCTTGCCATAAAATGCCTGAGCGAGTTGTTGAAGATGAGTTCCCTAGACCCAGAGCTTCTCATTCCCTCAATTTTGTGTCTGGATGCCTAGTTTTGTATGGTGGGGGCTGCGAGGGAGGTCAGTTTTTATCACATACCCTTCTTCTTTTGTTATATAATTTCCTTTTCGAATTTCTGATCCTGATTGTTAGATTTTGATGTTGGTTTTCTCTGATGATTACTCTTTGGTAGTCTTCCTTTTTACTCGATGTTTCATATAATATGGATACAGCACATCTACAAATATATACATGTAGCAGTTAGGTATTATACTCACTAGTCACTTTTGTCTTTCATCGAATGGGTTCGAATTTGGCATTTTGTGTGATGTTGATCTTTTGCATTTGACTTCGGCATCTTCTGTTTACTTGATCATTTCCAAATTTGAATTTCCCAGATTTTTTCAGGGTTACATTTCCATATCCTGATGATCATATAGAAACTTGGCAACTCTGATTACCAATATCAATATCGATAGGCCAAAAAATTAAACGAAATAAACTATTATGTTAGAACATCAATATATGAATGAACTAAGTTCATACATTTTATACATAAGGTACTAATCTGTAAAAGTAACCTACTAACTTAGAAGTCTAATAATAGTCTAAATTTATTGAACCAAACTAGATCGTTCGCGTATAACAGAAAAATCTTCTTTGTCTTCGTTTCCTTCATCATAGATATAGGAATTGTAGGCGGGCTGTTATGTACAAATTGAATGCAATGGATATCTCACGACAATGTAGTTTCTTTTTAAGTAAAGTGTTACAGAAATGCAAACATGGCCTGGACATTAATTCTTTAAATGAAACTGTATAAGGAAGTGCATCTATAAAATTCTTATGAATGAGTTTTGTATGTTGCCTCTTTAGTTCATCATATAATGACTCCTTCAAGCTATACCCAATTCACCGCACAATGCAGGTCCCGCTGGCTCATAAGTAACAATATTGTTAAAACTACAGTCCAAAATGGAATGTTGCTCCTGTGGAATCCTCCTATAACTAAAACACTTAAATATTTTCATATGTGAAAAGAGAAGAAAAACATGGACACCTCCCGCCCAAAAATTGACCCTTCTCCCCCAACACTTTTTCCAGGTAGCCCATTCACCAAACAGACCCCCATTCAACACCCCACCGGTTTTCACTTTGCCCCTACTTCTTCTTTGCCTAGCCCTTTGCCACCCCCCCCACCCACCCCCCACCCCCCCAAAAAAAAAAAAAAAAACAAAAAACAAAAAAACAACAACATACCTTTAGTACCATTATCTCCCACCTGAGAGGGAGGGCAGGGGGGGGGGTTGAAATTTGGCAATGAAAGAGAGATATGTGTGTATATGTGCGAGAGAGACGCGTAAGGTGTGTGCAATGAGCCGGGCAGAGAGAGGGTGAGAGAGTTTTATCCTTTTTTCCCCACCCCCCGGGGTGGGGGGGGGGAGAAGGATGTGTTTGGAATAATATCAACCACCACTGGATTACTTTTTTTAGGCAGACACCCTCGTGTCTTACTATATAGATTGTAAGCAGACTTCTGGTCATCCAATTTGACACACATTTTTTGTGTGGTCTGTCATGAATCATGATCATTGTATTTCAATTTTGACCCTTAATTTGCTGGTTAATTTTTAAAGGGTTAATTTCACTGTTGGTCCCTTAACTTTGTCTAGAGTTTCAGTTTTGTCCCAAACTATTCTTTTACTCAGTTTGGTCCCCAAACTTAATGATTGTTTGCGCAAGTGACTTTTAATCTGAAGTGAATACGAAATTAAGCTTTTATGCACATTTTAGAGTGGAAAATGCAAAATACACTAAACATTGAGGGGTGCAAAATGATATTTTCTATGTTTTTTTCTTATTCTTTTTTATCCCCAAATCCCAATTCATCTCTATGACCGGTTGCTGCTGCATCGCCTTGACACAACTCTCTGACGCCATTTGCTATCACTCTCGCCACGACTCAGTTCCACCAAAGCAAATCTCATGTGTTCACTGTCACGCCGGGAAAGCTCAGGATTTTGAGTTGTTTCTGTTGCAGGGTGTCATCACCGGCGTCCCCTGCAGTTGCGCAACCGGGCACCAGATATTTTGCACCCGTACTGTTCTCGATATTTTGCACTTTATATTCTAGATGTTTTAATTGTGCCTAAATGGGTAATTTCAAATTTACCCCTAATTAGAAGTCATGTGCGCAGCACGTGACTCTTTCCGTCACGAATTCAACGGAACGTTTGATTTGTCCGTGATTGAAACACTTCTCAAGTTTGGGGACCAAACTCGGTAAAAAAATATAGTTTAGAGAGGGACCAACGGTGAAATTAACCATTTTTAAATAGTCATTCTAGTATATTTTTTCTGTTAAAATGGATGGAAATGTGTTTAAGTCAACTGCGAAATTTCACTTACCTCCTCAAAAGTTCGGTTTTATAAAAACATATTCAGTACTTTTTAAAAATAACACTAGCCAACAAATGTAACATAGTATATTTGTGCTCTGCTTCTTTTATTTTCTTCCTTTTGTCTTCTTTTCATTTGAAGTACCTTGTAGAACTTACACCAAAGATGACCCCCACCCTTGTGACCACCTTAGGACACCTCCGTCGCCGATGGAGATCTGTTGCCACCGTTGTCTCTCTCTCTCTCTCTCACACGCACACACAACTGAAACCCTTATAAATAAAATAAAAATTGCAAAACCCAAGACATATCGAAACAGAAAATTGAAAAAATGGACAAAAACCCAGCAAACAATTTCCTAATTTTAACACAAATCCAGCAAACGAAATTCCCGGCTGTCTCTGGCTTCTCTTACTTTGTTCTCTACTGTCTACAAATCCTCATTTTAGAGATCTGATATTAATACAGTCTCCTTATTTACTTTATTTCCACATTTTGTTTGAGTTCCAAATGGTTTTTTGTAATGGTGGTGGGCCTAACTGAGCAAGACTTTGCTATGTGGCAATGTTGGTTGCGGAGGGTGGATTATAAATAAAAAAATGGATGAGAAAATTTAATGTGTTGCTAATTAAGCTTTTGGAGAGAGAGCGAGAGAGATAGGGAACCACTTGTTTGTGATGATTTACCGGGGGGTCATGGTGGTGAGGTTTCCCCTTGAGTTGGGGTGGGTGGTTTTGGCAGATGGTGATAAACAGGGAAGGCATTGATAAAAAATGGAAAGAAGAAAAATATAAGCAACGGAAAACCTTATGGATTTTTTGTTCATTTAGATTTGAAATATTGGTTTTTTTAGTCTTTTTAAAAAAATAGGGAATGTTGTTATTTGATATAGATTAAGGGTGTTTATATTATTTTTAAAAAATGGTAATGAAGATCTACATAATAAATTTTTTCGGAGAAAATTTTCACCAAAAAAATTTCATACCCCCACTTTTAAGACAATTAAATTAAACTATGTTTTGTACCCTCTAGGTTTTACATTTTTATTTAATTGGCTATTTTATTTATTTATTTTAATTTTTTTTTATTTACTATCTTTTGACACACAAATTTGAAAATCAATATAGTGGCTTTAGGCATGAGAAATTTACTAGTTTTTTAATAAAGCCAAACCTTTAGGGAGGTATCTGAAATTTAGCATGACTTAAAAACACATTTCTGTCCATTTTAATTTCCAGCCCTTTTAGTGGAAAAATAGAGCGGAATGACTATTTAAAAATTGACCTGAAGTTTGAAGGCTAAAATTAATGCACACTGGGATTGACGGACCACATAAAAAAAATGTGTGTCGAATTTGACGAGCAAAAGTGAAATTTACCATATATAGTCATATCACTTGTGTACTCTCATGCCTGGAAGTGTTTAATGTGGGATAGAACTTTCATCATATTATGCCCACCTTCTTTGTAATTTTTTCCATTAAAATGCAATCGATGTTATTTCCAATTGTTTAGTTATTCAGATGTTGTGATGTCTAACGCCCTTCCTTCTACAATATTAACAAGGAAAAGGCAATAAAATACTTGCCACAAATAACAGGACTAGCGAGATGAGTCATTGCAAGAGATATGCTCAGCCTTGACTAAGGTTATTGTTATCTTCATTTAGTGAAAAAAAATAAAAAAAATAAAAAAATGAAATATTCTTTTCTTTTCTTTTTTGTTTCGAGTCTCTTGAAGTATGAAAATGGATGAAATTTTCACGGTTGCATCCATGGAGACCTAGGAATATGTCCATCTTTCCTAATGTCCTGAAAAGAAATAGCGTATTATGTACACCATCGTATTCTAATGCCTCGTGAATTTGAGTTTGAATTTGAATTTAAACATTCTTTGGCCTTTTGCCTCTTAGGACGCCATCTTGATGATACGTGGGTAGCTCATGTAGGCAATGACTTCAGAGGAATATTGAAGTGGCAAAAGGTAAATACAGGCATTCCTAGTGGGCGATTTGGTCATTCATGCGTCGTGATTGGTGATTCCCTGGTACTCTTTGGAGGGATCAATGACCATGGGATCCGCCAGAATGATACATGGGTAGGAAAAGTAACATTTCACATGACTATCGGCGTTACATTTTCCTGGATGCTACTTGATGTTGGTGCCCTTGCACCTCCACCGCGTGGCGCCCATGCTGGATGTTGCATCGACAACAAGAGGATGCTTATCCATGGAGGGATTGGATTGTCTGGCTTAAGGCTCTGCGATACGTGGATTTTAGAGCTCTCGGAAAATATTTGTTTCGGAACGTGGAACGAAATTGTAACACATCCATCGCCTTCAGCTCGTTCTGGACACACATTGACTTGCACTGGAGGAACACAAACTGTTCTGTTTGGAGGAAGAGGATTGGGTTATGAGGTGCTCGACGATGTCTGGCTATTTGATACGTCTGGAGGTGATTTAAGATGGGTAGAATTGGAATTTGAGTTACGAAATATACCTGAAGGACTTTCTCTACCACGAGTGGGCCACTCGGCTACCCTTATATTGGGAGATCGGGTGCTTATTTATGGAGGGGAGGATTCATACAGGCATAGGAAAGACGATTTCTGGGTGTTGGACATCGGTTCGAGGCCAAAGGGTGGAATGTCGGTAAATATGTGGAGAAAACTCAAATCAAAGGGTTATAAACCTAGCTGCAGGTCGTTTCATCGAGCTTGCACTGATTATTCTGGACGTTGTTTGTACGTGTTTGGTGGAATGGTAGACGGGTTGATTCAGCCTGCTGAAGCATATGCGTTGAAGTTTGATGGCGAGCTTTTCATTGCTGAGCTCGAGCTTCAGCTCTATACAGGTTAGATGCTTTTGGTTGTGTGAATCGGATCTTGTATATATCAGCATAATGACCGATGCTGCTTGTAAAATTAACTAGTTGTGGCAGTTGTGCAACAAGATGTATGTTTCCCTACATAAGATGTTGAGGGCCTGTTTGCGCTTGAGTTTTTTAGGCCCTGTTTGGTTACTGTTTCTGTTCATTGATTCCTGTTTTCGTTTTCAAAATTTTGGGATTAATATATAGAAACACGTTTGGTAAACACGTTCTATTTCCAAAATTTTGGAAATAATTTGAGATTATTTCTTGAATTTCTTAAAAATCTGATAAATTAAAAAAATATTTTCCTATTTACTCCCACAAAACTATTCCCCACTACCATTCTACCAGCCATCATCACACGCCAACCACCATACATTTAAAAAGAAGAAAAGAACAAATGTTGTAACCAAATGTGTTTCTTGTTTTTGTTCTCATAAATTAAAAGAAATAATTTTAGGATAATAATCTTTACCAAACATCTTTCAATTTCCGAAATATTTCAGAACAAAAATCGAATTTCTATCCCATTCCATCCTAGTTTATTAGAAGTTGAAATAGAAAAAACACAAACAATAACTAAATGCCACCTAAGTATTGCTTTTAGTTTTCAAAAATTCAAAATATTATATATACTAGGGTATAACCTGTGCCTGAAGGCACGAACGAAAAAAAAAATTGAAATTAAAAGAAACTAATATAAGCTCATCTATTTATACAACATTCTACACATATTTTATTAAAAATCAACAATAATAAACATTTAAATATCACTATCTAATAACCTAGATATTTGTCTATTAAAATAATACCACAATTTGTAATTTTTTATCTTTTACTTTAATTTTTTTTTATTTAAAATTAATTAAATTACCCTATTAATATATAATTCAAGTACTTTGGAAATGAAATTGCAAACCAAACAACCCTTAGGACTAATATCATGTTGAGTTTAAAAAATTATATAAAGAAAAAACACTTTCTACTTTTGATGTTCACCTTTTTAATAGATGATCAAATTGATTTTGTAGCATTTTGAAAATTCTCAAATTATTTGTCTCTCAAACAGGTTATAATTCCTGAAGTGACACACACCACGTTTTGATCCAAAATCGAACAACGAACTAGATGGATCTTTATTCGAACTCATCCCACTTCCAATATCAGTCATATTTCGCATAGATAAACCTTCAAGATTTGAATTTTTAGTATTACTATCAATGTTTACATTACTGTTGACATTTGATGCACTTGTATATCATTCATATTGCTTAGTTTAGATAATGAATCAGCCATGCTCCATATCGAATAAACACTTCTAGTTTGGGCAATGAATCAACCATGCTCTTTATCGAATAAGCACCATTAAAAAAATTAAAAATATTGACATAATTTACTTTGTTTATACGACACATTCCAATATTTGAAAGTTATTCAAATATTGAAGACGATCAATAATTAATGTAAAAAAAAAAATTGGACATAACTCCCTTAGTTACCTCTATTTATATGACATTCGAAATTATCAACTCCTATTTTATAACACAACACTGACAAACAACCAATATCAATCAAGTATGAAAACAACGAACACAATCATATCATACAACAATAAGACCATAATCTACAATATGAAATTTAACAATACGACGAATAATAACTATGTATATACATTATAAATTTAGTAATATAAGTCCACCACCCAGGACACTGGAGCCCAATACCCAGGGCTACTGGAACTTACCTTAATTATACTATGTCAAGCCATAGATTTCTCCATTTGTCTTCAATATTTGAAGTGGCACATATTTGAATATCGTCTAGTGAAAATCAAACATAATAATTATCAACTAGACAAATAAATTATAATCATATTTAAGACAAACAAATAAATAAGTCAACTCATGGTTAGAAATCTATAAACGATTACTTTCCAAAACCCATATATTTTCATTCCAAAACGGAAACCCAATTTTTTTTTGGTTTTCGTATAACCTTTTATGTTCCCAAAATGAAATTCACAGCTGTTTAGTAGCATTTGTTTAGTGTTTCTCTTCCCGGATTTCAGCATTTGTTCCCCAAAAAACATGAAACAAAAAATAGAAACAGAAACAGAAACAAAAACAGAAACAGAAACAAAAAACAGAAACAGAAACAAAAAACAGAAACAGAAACGGAAACAAAAATAGAAACAGAAACAAAAAACAAAAAACAAAAACAGAAACCCATTTATTTCCTGTTTCCATTGCGGGGAAAAAAAATTGAGAACAAAAAACTTGTAAGGAGAAAGCAATCAATATACATAGAAATTGACGCAAAAATATACGTGGCCATGTTAAACCGTTATTAACATTCAAGTTTCAAGAATTAGATTTAGAGCAGTGGCTCTAAGTCTAATTTTTTTTATCTATGATTTTTAAGAACACCAAACATAGTAAATAGGAAACAGTAACAAAACACGGGTACCGAAAATCGGGAATAGATCAGGCTAATTAGAATTCTCATAAACAGATTAGGCAAGGTAAACAGAGAAATATGTGAATAAAAGAACAACTCAACAGACTGTGTTTCACAGATAATTCAGAACAACTCACTAGATTCAAGATTTGAGAAAACCCACACCATTCCAGCAGTCATTCAATGCTCGAAAAAAGTCAGAGTTGTATATCAAGCAACATTACAGTAGTCAACTATCATAAATCTGAAAATGAGCAAACCAAATTCAAGAGAGCAGTGGACACAAAAGTGAGGCGGTTGTGATTGTGGCTATAGATATATGAACGAAAAATAAACTCAGAAGTGTAAAAATTGACATAGAGACATCAAATCTTCCGATTCAAGTAAGAATCAATATAAAACTAAGTTGAAGCATTCACATTACAAAAATCTCAAACTAATTTTGAGTACTCACCGTTGGACAGCTACAATAAGTTATCCAAACAACTTCATACTTCTCCTGTTCAAGGGAAGAAGATCTTGTCAAAATCCTTCCACCAATAAATCTTTCTCCTCAATTTAAAGATGCAAAAATCAAACCACTTGCAGATAATCCCAAAAATCATGTTTATATAGATAAGAAAAATCATTAAGCTGGGGTATTCAAAGAAGAACATTTACATCAGATATAAACTTAATATTGTGGTTAATAGTTAATGAACTACTTAAGACTACACGCAATGAGAAAAACAAACGGTGGACTTGTTGGACAAATGAACTACATATGAAGAAAAAAATGCCACCTCTGATTCATGCTAACATGTGCATAGTGGGTATTGTGCGAGATAACTTATCAAATTCAGAAGCAAATAGCATCAAACCAGTAAGAAGCAAAGAATTCAGAAAACACAATTGAGCAATTTACAGTTCAGCTATAAAGAAATAAAATGAAGCTAAGGCTCATAGAAAAAATTTAGCTAGGCCAATCCAAGGTATCAATTACAATTTTGCTTTGATTGATCAAAACTCACTCACCATAGCAACCTCAAAGCCTCCACCGCGAGCTTCTCCATATTTTGATCGCGTTTGTTTGGGTTTTGAAAAAGAACGGAAGCATAAATATGAGACAACTTCGTTTTGTACCCCTGTTTTATGTAGGAAAAAACATAATTGAAAAAAAACACAAAGAAACAGAATTAAAAATAGAACCAAAAGGGCGAAAAGAAAAACATTCAAGCAAATCTATCACAACATTCGAGTATGTTTTTTTGTCAAAAATGGTTTCGCATTGATTTTAGGTGGTGTTGCGGTGCTTGGTTGCACGGATTTAGAATTAGAATTGAAATGATTAGCTTCTATTTGATGCGCTTCTTTTTCTTCTTTACTTGGAATATACACCAAAAAGATTGAAAACCTTACATGCAGCAAATTAGGTGGTATTTCAGTTCCCAAATTTCTACAGAAATAGCAATTGAGGAACAATTATGTTCCCAGAATATTATTCTGAAAAACTATAAACTGAATAGATATAGATTTTTGTGTTCTCATAAAATTCTTGATGAATACAAAAACATTTCAACGGTAGAGGAATGACCGATAATCTCGCTACGTCCAAAAGGTGACTAACTTATTTGAGAGAAAAATTAATAAAAACCATAATGAGTCAAATTCAACACCCAAAATCGATCAAATTCAACTAAAATAAGGGAGGGGGGGGGGGGGAAAGAAAAAAAAAAAAAGAGATCAAAATTTAACCAAACAGTACCTAATTACCGTTGTTTAAGGCATCAACGAAGAGACAATTTGGCAAGCGTTAGCACCAATACCTTAACCCCATTGGCTATGTCTTTGGTTGAGGCAAAGATCTATTTTGAGCCGATTTTTGTTCTAAATTTTTAAGCTGCAAATCACTTTAATTCGATAAAAACATTCAAGCAAATCTATCACAACATTCAAGTATGTTTTTTTGTCAAAAATGGTTCCGCATTGATTTTAGGTGGTGTCGCGTGTTTGGTTGCACGGATTTAGAATTGAAATTAAAAATCAACATGTATAAAAGCAAATCTATCAAGCGATTCTATTTTCTGTCTCTTGAATGTTCATTCATATATTTTTCATTAGAATTTCAACAAAACAATATCATTACATCTACTCACCTCTTTAAACTATTTTTTGGTAAACAACAGTAAAGATATTTAATGGGATACAAAACAGTAAAGGTATTCAAGGGGAAGGATGAATAACAGTAAAGGTAATTGTGTTCATTGTTCAAATGTAAACTAATTAGTAACTAATACCTGGAGAAATTTCACATGATTAGGGAAACACCATACAATTTTGCACCAAAAACAGAAACAGAAAACTCAGAAACAGTAAAATTAGGGAGAATTGCGATTTTTTCCAGCACAATTGAGCATGAATTTTAGAGTGAACAAATTAGGGAATGGAAACAGAATGGAGACTGACCTGAGTTTGGTTCAACGAAGGGATTGTGCTTCGATGCTGATTGTTGCGAAGAAGCTGTGCTTCGGTGATGATGGCGATGGAAAGACGATGGGATCGATCAAGTCCCTGAGTCAAGGAACCCCAAATTAAAATTGAAAGGAATAAAAATTAGAAATCGTAAATCAGAAAATCAAAAAAATAAAAATTCTGGGACAAATACTTACTGTGAAGGCCGAAGGGACTGAGTTTGGTTCGATGAAGGGGCAGTGCTTCGATGGTGATTGTTCAATCAAGAGACGATGGAGCAGGGATGGCGTGGTGATGGCGATGGTTGTCGGTCCGGCAGCTGTTATTCTGGCGATGAGAGAGCAACCCTAATTTGGAGAGGTCACAACGGTAGAGAGAGAGCAACCGGATCAGACCACCGACGGCCATCGCCATCTAGATCAGGCCAAGTCGACGGCAACGCTACTGCGACAGATCGGGGCGACGATGGCGATGGTGATGGCGAAGGAGCTCTGCGAAGATGGCCGGCCAAGTCGACGGCAACGCTACTGCAACAGATCGGGGCGACGATGGCGATGGCGATGGTGATGGCGAAGGAGCTCTGCAATTATGGAGGGGAGGGTATGAATTCGGCGGAGAAGAAGACGAATCCGTGGAGGCGAAGGAGCTCTACAATTATGGAGGGGAGGGTATGAATTTGGCGGAGAAGAAGACGAATCCGTGGAGTGGGCAAGTCTCGATGCAAGCACTGTTGATGATAGAGGCAAGGACACTATTTATGATAGTAAGTGTTAAAAAGTAAAGTTGATGGTAAGTGTTGTATTATATAGATATGTTGTCTATAGATATTGTATATATCAAAAGACATCCAACGGTTACGATTATCCAGAGATATCGGACGGCTGTGAATGTAAATGAGCTAATTTATTATATATATATATATATATATTATTTATTTAATAAATTTAATTTAGTTTTTTTTCTTCTTAATTTCTCTATAAATTTTCTCTACTATACGTTCACCAAACAACCATTTTCATATTTTTTTCAACGTCATAGTTCAATCAATTCAACCAATTTACTTTTAAAATTTTAACACATTAACAAATCTTTTTATAATTTCTCCAAACTTAAACCAAACGACTTATTAAAATTTTCAAAATATATTTTCAAAATTTGAGAAAATTGTTTTTGAAAACTCAAGGGTCGGTTTGGTTGCTTTTAATGCACCAATTGTATTATTTTTCAACTAGTCAATTTATGAATTATTATAGTTTAGTGTTTGGTTTGTAAGAATTAAATACACTTAAATTAGTTAACAATTTTTTAGTTCGAGTTTAGATGTTATTTTTTCGTGTAATTAGAGTAAAATATAGTTTAATTTTACTAAGGTAAAACAATTGGATATTTTTTTTTTTTTTGTTTAAAAGCACAATATGTAAATGTTAGAATCTCACATCAAATTTGTAGGAGTTTTAAGTAAGAACCTCTAAATGGTAAATTTGAATAAATCACAAGGAAATGTAAAAATATACAGAGAAAAAAATGATAATTCATAAAATACGTTGATTTTTAGACAACCAAATGGGTTCTTAGAAAAATCAACCATTTTATCATGAGTTTTCCTTGAATACCAATGGTGGAAGTCCTATTTGTTGCTTGTTTTGGGTTTGTCTTTGGATTTTGGCATGCATATGCAATAGAGATTCTGTAGTTAAAGGAATGCCCAGTGAAGTTGGCTCAGTTATGAAGGCAATATGCAACCAAGAAAAAAAAAATGAGTATAGATAATCATATCATCACTGGTACCTGGATTGTTCACATGATCCCTATTTAGGTCCTGTATCAGTAGACCTGCAAGGCTTATATGCAAGTAAGATTGCATGTGTTGGTGTCTAAAAATGGTTAACATTTCTAATTGGTCTAGCCAGAGTACACGAGGAAATTTCTTGCTGAGGTGGAGGTCTTGAGTTCGGAGTTCTTTGAGCGGTTTGTATTCAACATTCAAGTTTTCAATGGTCGGATCTTAAGGTCCGAGCTGATACCTGCATAAAGACCCATCGGAATAAAGTCTTTTTGACGTGAGAGTAATAGCTAGGGGTAAAAGGCTATAATATGCTTCAATTGGGTAGTTGAGCATTACTTGGGGTATTGAATGCTAGGGTATATATAGGCAAAAAGCACAATTAGTGCCGCAAGATTAGCATCGCAATTAATTACGGTAACTCGATGCGTGGCCAATAGAGAGGCACGTGAGGTGATTAGGTCATTGGGCCTTGACTTTTGGCTAATTGAGATGAGTCTATGGGCTGACCCAGGTGATTTGAAGATCAAGTTCAGCCCATAGTAGTATTGGAGCCTTCCTTGGTGGAGTAGGAGATTGCAGGTCGGAGGACGCTGTTCCGAGATCACTGGTCGAATGTAAGCATTACATCCTGGTGAAGAACCCCTCAGTCACTGAAGGAAGGCCATGATCCTAAGCTTGAGAAAGCTTAGAGCTCGGACAAAGTACGTACATCTAAATGTTGAGGTGCCCCATCCAAAAGGAGCTCGGAGCTTGGACAAAGCACGTACGATACTCGTTGAGGTGTTATGACCATGAGGAGGTTGGAGCTCAACCAAACTAGGTAAGGCTTACTTGTTGAGATGATCTGAGCACAAGGAGGACGAAGCTCGGTCAAACTAGGTAAGACTTATATGTTGAGATAACTCGAGCACAAGGAGTTCGAAGCTCGGTCAAACTAGGTAAGGCTTATATGTTGAGATGACCTGAGCACAAGGAGGTCGAAGCTCGACCAAACTAGGTAAGACTACCTGTTGAAGTGATCTGAGCACAAGGAGGTTGGAGCTCGACCAAACTAGGTAAGGCTACCTGTTGAGGTCGTCTGATCACAAGGAGCTCAGAGCTCGGCAAAATAATATATGGCTATACGTCGAGGTAGTTCGACCACAAGGAGCTCGAAGCTCGGCAAACTTCGATGGGTTTACACATTAGAGTGCTTCGACCACAAGGAGCTTGGAGCTCGACCTATAGTAATCTTTCGAGGATAGTAGGCGATCGTGAAGACGAGACCCTAAGGTCGGAGCTTGGCCTAGAGTAATCTTTCGAGGAGAGTAGGTGATCGTGAAGATAGGACCTTGAGGTCGGAGCTCGGCCAGGTCATAGAAGGGCATTCACAAGTGGGGTGGATTCCAAAGAGGTTCAACTTGCCACACGGTGCTCGCTGATTGGAGCTTGGTGGTTGGTGAATTTTTACTTTTATTTTTCTACAAATATCATACCAAAAAATTAAAATAAAATAAATAAAAATAAAATTATAGAAAAACAAAAAATCAAAAGTAAAAATCTAAAAAATAAAATTGCAAAAAATAAAAAAACCAACAAAAAAAATATTTTTTTTCTTTGTTTTATTTTATGTTTTTTTAATTTTTTACTTTTAGTTTTTTTTATGAACACCATATAAAAAAATAAATAGGTAAAAATAAAAAATAAAAAAATAAAAATAGAAATCAAGAAAGAAAGATAGAAGTAAAACAAAAAATAAAAAAATAAAAAAATAAAAATAAAAGAATAAGAAAAAAATATGTTGTAATTTCAATAAAATGTGATAATGGGTATCTTAGTATTATGAAAAATATAAGGGACGACCTTGGTATTTGTCGAAAGAACATGAGTTTGTCGGTATAAACACTTTAAAGTAATGATGACATAATGATTTAGGGAGAAAATTCTAACTTTAATCCTAAACATTTACCTTATACTATTGATTTAAACATGTTCCATAAAAAATAAAAACATGATTTTTTTAATTCATTTTCTTTTCAGTGAAAATCTATCTCTGATGTGGGTAGTTTTTTCATGATCAACACCGGGCATTTAATAGGTGAACAATTATGGGATTTACTTGAGTGAGCCTATAACCATCTAAAAAAACATAACGTGATGGGCTTAAATGAGTAAGCTCATCTTCGCTATAAAAAGAGCTGCACGTGGGCCTGTGTTGAAGCAGCTCTTGGGAGATCTGAAATGATCAAATAAGACCCAAATATTCAAATAATTGAGTTGGATGTTGAAGATTGCATGTATCTAAAAGATGTTGATCAGTTAAGATTTGACGAGAATAAAAGAGGTCAAGTAAGCTCTACTCTATAAATACAGTAATGTATAGGTCAAAAGACAATTTCTAATTAACTTATTCTCACGCTGGAGGGTATTTAGCCGATACTACACTGATATCCCTTGTGTTTTTCCTAAATTTTGCAGGTGTTATTAAGGTGTTGAGGGTTTGTAGCATTAACAAATTTTCAACGTTATCATCTGGCGTCGTTTGTGGAAAAATAACGAAAGGTCTACATCAATGCGACAACTAAGATCAGGACGTGAGACCATCGAGGAAATGTCAAACAACGATACAATGACAAGAGACAATTATGCTGCGGAGATCGTTACTCTCAATATTCAGACAAGCTCTAGTAGTGCACCTGACAAAAGCATAGGTACAGAAGGAACAATCAAAAAAGCAAGGGATAGGTCAACACGTATTCTTCATATCTGAGGATCGAGTCTCACTCCAGAGTAGGAAAGATTCACATCAGCGAGGCCAATTGCGTGGAGAAATCCATGAACTCTGATTGAGGGGGGTACAACAAGAGATGACACGAAGCTTCGTACAAAGATGAGTTGGAAGAGATGCTTGGAATAATAGAAACTCTGTTCGTTGAAGAAATAATGAAGGAACCCTTCCCACAAAAGTTAGACTTTGCCAATCTAAACAAATATAAGGGAAAGGCGGGTTTAATCGATTACATCAAACACTTCATGCATATGATGGCCCTATATGAAGCATGAGATTCCATTCCATGCCGAGCATTCGCTACCACGCTGAAAGAGTTAGCTCTGGAGTGGTTTGATGGGTTGCTTCCTTGATCAATTAGTTCATTCGATGAACTAGGAAAGTTGTCCATCAGTCAATTCATCACATGTAAAAGGATGAAGAAGGGAACAGAGTACGCGTTGACACTGAGACAAGAAAAAAAAAAGAGATGATCAGGTAGTACGTGATAATATTCAACAAAGAGCTGACCTATATTGAAGGATATGGATTTCACTTAATTGTGAATGCCTGTGCGACTGGGCTGCGACCTGGACGCTTGCAAGACCCTTTAATAAACCATTCGCCTTTGGATATGATAGAGTTGATAGAAAGAACAAAGCCACAAATGAAGTTAGAATATGTGAGGAGAATTAGAGAAATAAGGTCCTCTAAGAAAAAAGGTCAGAGTAAATAGAGAAAGGAAGATCATCCCAAGACGCAGAAGGACGAAATTCGTAAATACAACAGAGTAGAAGAAAAAAGCTCTCGAAGGGAGCAAAAACCAGGTCTTCCTGGACTGAAGATCCCTCGTTCAACAATCCTGCATGAGATAATGTCATTTGACCAACTCGCTTTGAAGGAGTTAGTCATGGTCTCTTGTGGAAAATTTTCCAAAGGAAAAACTTTAGAGATTGGGGGATTTTAAGCTTCCAAATCCATTCCCATTTTTAAAAGATTATCGGGACCTCATAATTAGACATGAGAGCTAATGTCCTCTGATTTCTCTGATTCCTCTGATTTCTCTAATTGAGAGCTGATGTCATTGAAGTCCCCCGCTACCAACCAGAGAGAATCATTGAGTTGGGAGAAATTATACATTTCATCCTAGAGCTCTCTTCTCATATTGGGGTTGGTTTACCATAGACCGCAGACAGGATCCACTCCTTGTAACCCACCATGGTGATTTTAGCATGAATCACCTGATTCGTAGCATGATCCTGGCTTATCGAGACTTTATCTAGGAACCAAAGCACCCAAATCCCCCTAGCACAACCTTGAGGATCGATATGAGTAACCACAGTCAACCTAAACAAGTTGAAAAAGTTCCCTATCAAACCCAACTCAACATTCGTTTCTAGGAGAATCACAACTTCCTGTCTCTTAGCAGTAAAGATGTCATGAAAGGCCTTGAGAAAATTACCATTTCTGGATCCATGACAGTTCCAAACAAGAATCCTCATTGATATTTTGGAAGGAAAACTTGGAAGATACTCAGAATCCTTAAGATCTAGTATCGCTTTGCACCTCGTTACCAGGGTGTCCTATGCTTTCACCATCTCGAGAAAGATTTCCATGAACGGAGGTCGTGGAGCGTCCCAGTCCAGAATCCACACAGAGTCCACTAGCTAGAACACCTCTACGCATTGTTTTACCTCATTCAACTACTCTAGGAACATCGAGAAGGAATTTCTTTGGAGGAGATTTATTTGAAGACCTTCCATAGGAAGGTCTAAGGCTAATATTATCACCTAGTAGTTTGAGGGGGCGTGGTGGATTAGGGGAGGGGTTTTGGGGCTGGGATTGAAAGGGGGAAGCTATAGAGGAAATTGAGCCAAACGAATTAATAGAGGGAGTGATGTTGGCATGGTCTGTATAGTTGAGTTGGTTTGAGGTCCGAGACGAAACATTTTTCTCCTCCCTAACCCTAGCTATTTCCAGATTTTCAGGAAGCGTGATAGTAGCCTTTTCAGTTTGTTGATTTCCCATGGAGCTCTTAAAGCCCTGAGCTGACGATTCTAGTTTCTTGACACAGAGATTCACTTCTAGATTAGCTTTATCTTTTGCGTTAGGGTTCTCTTTCTACATCGAGTTCCCAAATGAGTTAGCATGGCCTTTTTCCTGCCTCAGTTGGTGGGCCTTAGACATATTTGGTCTACCATTCCTCTTTGTTTTTGTTATTCTATTTGGATCATTATGTTGGGCTTTCTTTCTCCTAGGCTCAACATTCATCGCTGATTTGGTTTGGGCACCCAAGTTTGGGCCTCTAGAATTCCCTCACTGGATAGGTTTGGGTTTTCCATTCCCAAACTTTCTCTGTTTCTTAACTAAAAACCACGGCCCAAAATCACCATCCTCTTCGTCTAGGCAACGACGTCGTTCCCTTCCATCACTGTTTCCATTGACGTGACTGTGACATCTGGGCAATCCACCGCCTGTTTATCCGTACTATTGATCGTTGGAATGCTAGCCTTTTTACTATCTTTCTTCTCTGGTGGTTCACTGCTGCCTCCGGCATAACTTTTGGCGTAAGGGCACAATTTTGTTCGGTGATTCACCCTCCTACATGAGTAGCACATGCCATGAAGGCTTTCATACTCCACTCTGAGCACTATATCCCTTATTTTGAAGCGAGGAATTAAGGGTTGGTTGAGATCGATTTCTACACAAACTTGAACTGGCCCCTAGCAGATGCCGCTGTATTGCCATCAATCTTGATAGGTCGTCCCAACAATCTCCCGATGTTATAAAGCACCGACAGTTCATAATACTCAAATTGTATATCCGGAAGCTTGACCCATATCGCTATATGTGATTTTTCAGCGAATTCCAGCTTGAAGTCTGCTTCCCATTTCCTTGCAATTAAGTAATGATCAAGGATTACCCATGGCCCTTTCATTAACACCTTGTGGGCATCGCTAATGCGATCAAACTTCGCAAGATAAAAACCCTTATTCAGGTCGATTAACTTAATCTCCCGTTGCAATTTCTAGAGAAATTTAGCACAGTCACAGAGAACTTTGTAGCCAATTGGTTACCTAGCTAGCAACTTAATGATGAGCGTACCTTCCCATTTATCCCTGATTTGAGCGATAATTTTATTAGACACAAACACTTCTAGGATGGAATCTTCACTTCCAGTCGAAACAGGGTAAGGATTAGGGGCAACCATTTTCTCATCTTCCAAGTCAAAGTACAACTCTTGCATATGTTGTTTTGGCTAGTCTATCTTCCAATTAAGAACATCCTTAAGGGACCTGCTTTGTACTTGCATGGGAGAGCTTACCTACGGCGAGGCTTGGCCCATCTCCGTATCCTACTTCTGGCTAGTGATCATCTCTGTATCAACCAAAATCTCCTTAATTAACATTCACATCCATACTTCCTTCCATAGATTCTTGATCTTTCTCAATCTCATTCTTGATTTTCTTCTTGATTCGTTCAAGACTGTCTTCTTCCTCATTAGATATCTCCACAAGTTTGCTTTTAAGAGCTTCTCTCTCTACATCCATTTTATTCTCATTAAGCAACATAGTTGTTTTCACGTATTTTATATGGCTCGCATATATATATATTCATACAGTTGAAATCAACAATTCAATCACATTGGTAAAATAATCACTATTCTGTTGATATCAACTATTGAAACTTAAATACCAATAAGATATAGCTCAAGTAGCAAGACACACTTGAGTTAATGTAGTTGAATAGCCTTTACAAGGTTAGAAGTTTGAGCCTACGAAAAAATACTTATTGGGAAGGACAGCTTCGCACCTCGAACGAGTTAGTCTTTTACCCTGTGTGGGTAAGGGGAGACTCGTGGATATACAATAACAACTAAGTCTTTATTCTACTTAAGTAAGGTTGGTTACATGAATCCGTTTACGCCATAATGAACGATTAAAGACCATCACCTCAGTCAAGTTCAATGTCATTAAATCACTTCTAATAGTCTCGTCTGAAGTCTTCTTAGATTTACCTCTCTTTAGTATCCCCTGCACTTGAACTAAATCGCATTTTTTCACTAGCATTTTTATAAATCTTCTGTGCACATGTCTAAACCACTGTAAACGATTTTCTCTCATTTTCTCTTCAATGGATGATATTCCTAAATTCTCTTTAATACTTTCATTCTTAATTTTATCCATTTTAATAGATATACCCAAAAAAAAAAAAAAACCTAAAGAAATTTGAATGATGGTGATTACACTGATATTAAGTAAAAGAGGACCAACTAACAAAACATATAAGCCACTTCTTTTGTTGAACTAACAAAAACATTGGCGCATATTTGATAATGCTTAAAAAAATGGGGCGGCTAAAAATGCTTAATAAACCCAAACATATTATTAGAGGACTATAAAACCAGAATTTTATATTCATTTGGGAAAAAAATACTGTTACAAAACATCAAAATGCAACTTCTACTTGTGCAAATTGTAAACTCTGCCTCTGTTTATCAGATTCCAGAGTGCAGCCTTAGCTTCCTCCACTGTTTCCACGGAATGCCCTACTTCAAATGACATCCTCTGTATGTTGAACTGTAGAACAGTCGGTGGTAGTAGTCGTTAGCATCATCAGAACTTGAAATACAAAACACACACAGAGACACAAAGAACAAGCCGCATGTACCTGCGCTCCTTGACGAACACGAATATCAGTCCCTTTGCTGTCTATTGATATCAACGCTGCATCATCCACCTCACTTTCCATCGACAACAGCTCCTTTAGGGGCTTCGAGAATATTGCATTAAGTTCCTACACCCCCAGCCACCCACCCCCCACGCGCACACACAAAAAAAAGCAATTTCAATAGTACAAAAGTTAGCACAGAACTTCGAATGGGAAACAGAACAAAAACTAGCAACGGTAAAAATCTAGAAAACTCACCTTTAGATTTTGCTCACCTCCATCAACTGCAATCTTGTCAGGCCGAAGCATCTCATATTCTTTGACGTTGACCCAGGCAACTGTTCCAAAGCCTCCAATAAAGTATATATCACTGGTTGCAATGAATAAACAAAGAATAAGATCCTACATATTTTAAATGAGGATTGGCTCCCTACACTAGCAACCTATAATGGCTAACCCATAGATCCATTTCGTCCATTATTTGTCTGGTAGGACCAAATTTACTTTCAAGTCAATGGGCAAGGTTTTAGGGTACATATGGCTATGATTCAAGGCCCCGTTTGGTCACTTTTTGGTTACTTTTACTGTTCTCTGATTCCTGATCCTGCTCCCAAATTTTTGGGATTAATGCACAGAACTGCGTTTGATAAACACGTTTCCGTTCCCAAAATTTTGAGATTAATTTGGACTATTTATTGAATTCCTTAAGAATATGAGAAACAAAAAAAAATGTTGATTCCAATTCACTCCCACAAAACTATTCCCCTGCTGGCCACCATTCATTTAAAGGAAAAAAAGAAAAGAACAAATGTTGTTGCTTGTTTCTGTTCTCATAAATTAAAAGAACTCCACAACGAAAACAAAATCCCTATCCCATCCCAATTTATTGGAAGTAGAAATAGAAAAACACAAATACTACCAAACGCCACCTAATTATTTGGTATCAAGGTCAATATAGACAGTCCATATGTTGCATCCAAAAAAAGTCTACCCCTCTTTATAGATATAGCACCTCAAGCAACAATTGGAGTCATCATAAAGAGATTTTGGTTGTTCATGACAATGACTTGTCTTTATCTTACAGAAGTGTAAATATTAATGACTCAGAAACGTAAAATGACTTCATAAAAGCATAAAACAACCTTATATTCTGCATCCTGAAGTAATAGAAGTTTCCCCACTGTTGAGAAGGCCCTTGTTGATGTTTGGCTATGTACTGCTTATGAGCCCACTCCTAAAGTTACAACCCCCAAACAAACAATATCAGTACTCAACATTCAACAAACAAAAGAAAGTGAAACATTTCATATAGCATGAAATATCTGGCCTCATCAAAATCCAGCAGATGAAAACCTCTGTCCCATTAAAAACAGACAGCAGAAGAAATTCAAGCCAATTGAAACTAAATTGAAGATTAAGGGCCCGTTGTCCATCAATTCAAAAATTATAATATTTTTTTATTTGTCAATTTATAAGAGGGTCAACATTGGGTACAATGGTAAGATTGCTCCATTGTAACCTGGATGTCTTGGGTTCAAATCTTAGAAACAACTTTATATGCAGGGGTAATGCTACCCGTACATCTAACCTTCCCCATTGTGACCTGGATGTCTTGTGTTCAAATCTTGGAAACAACTTTGTATGCAGCATTAAGGCTACGTGTACATCTGATCCTCTCTAAACCCTACAATGCCGGGAGCCTTAGTGCACTGGGCTACCCTTCCTAGAGTTTAGTATCTAAAAATTTCAGTTCTCGTTTACATTCTATTTTCTCATGTAGTCGGGAGTAAAATATAGCTTAAAATTTTAACTAAACTAAAACAATTGTACGTTTCTTCGGTCAAACAAACAAATATATAAATTTGATTAAATAATAGGTTATGGAAAACTATACAAACCCATTCATCAAAAAAAAAAAAAAAAAATCATAAAATGGGATAATTTAGACAACCAAACAGGCCCTAAGGTTGCATACCTGCTGATCCTCTGGAAGAGGGAGGACATCACCAAAGATTGTTACCCTTGCGTTTGACAAACCACTCCATCCAGGTATCTGTGAAGACTATACTGTCAATGAAACCTGTAGATGAAGAACTAGTAGCTCACACATTGTTGATGTGTACCAAAGGAAAAGAACAAACCTGGACAACTAGTGTGCATCTGGGGTCAGCTAACAAATTTCGTGTGTGTATAGCCAATGGCGAAAATGAAAATATTGGATCTGCAGACACACAGATGATTGAATCATGTGAGAGCAGTTGCTAATATCGTTGCCACTTGAGGGGTACAGAGTTGGTGCATCTGAAGCATTTGCTGTTTATCTTCCGAGAAATCCGTTGACAGCAAATTGAAGGCTACGAAGGACAGTTAAAATTTTTCGCAACCCATTCCCTCACCCAAAACCATAATCTTAAAACATACCGCATCACTCTCTCTTGGGAATATATACCCAAAAAGGGGGGCTGATTGCAATTTACCCTCCGTAAATTGATCTTGTTTTATTGTCCCCGCTACTTAAAAACCTACATTCTACCCCCTTCGACTTGTACTAGATTGGAAACTAACATTGTTTTGTTTAACTTAATAAATATGTTAAAAATGGATGAAATTAAATTCTTATCCAAATTTTACATAAAATGGACAAATTTACCCTTTATTTTAATTTTAATTTTGTTTTTCATTTTATTAAAAAAATTAACAAATAATTAGACGTAGAGAGAAAACTCTTACCTTTTAATATTAAATATGAATTGGCAAAACAGAGGGTGTGATGTGGAGGTTTTTAAAATAGAGGGGTCAAAATGAAACATGCACAATGGGGTAAAAGGCAATTAACCCAAAAATAAAGGTAAAACGCAGAACAAAAAAACAGTCAATGAAGCGGACCTGTTCAAAAAAGAAATACAAATATTATTATCACTTACGTCCCACTGGATCAGGTGCAAAATCTACCAGCGAACCAAATGGGTATCCCTCTCTCCGGTGATGCATCCGCGACATCACCGTACACAGATGAGCAAACCTAGCCTGAAATTATGCGTTTGAGAGATTTGAAATACTTGGGTAGAAAAGTATAATAAATCCACTTGATGCTATGATGACAATATGATCATATATGCATACAAAGGAAGAAAATAACCTGTTCCATTAAATTGCGGACTGCTAACGCTGGTCTTGGTAAACCATGAGCTGAAGTTGCACTTTGGACTCCGCCAGATATCGGAGTTCTAAAAAGCCCAGCCCTTGTCCCTCCTCCTGCCCCACTGCCATGTGAGACCATAAGTGGTGTCAAGGTATTTGATGCCATATCTGCTTCCTTTTCACTATTTTGATTGTGATCCTTCAGAATATGAGAGAAACAATCACAAGAAAGCCCAAGAAGCCATTTGAGATATCCATTCAGAGACTAACATAGAAAATGGATTCTTGACTGCTCATGTCAAAGAAATTATATGCACATCAAAACAACAATTTCTGTGACAGGCGAATCAATCCCAAGTGACCAAAAAATCTACCACGGAAGCAACATCCGGCCCGTTTCATCACTCACTTTTTCCTGCTCTCCATTAATTGCAAAGTTGAAACCTAGGCGGCGATGGGTTAGTTTTCTTAGAATACTTGGAACCAAACAAAAAAAGAAAACGAAAAGAAAAAAAATATATTTTTGTTCTGTTCCTTAAATTTCAGAACCATTTTTTATGATAAGAAAATAAACAAATTATTTGTCTTTTTTTTTTTTTTTTTTTTATATTCCAATTTCCAAGGTTTCAAAGAACAGAAACAAACACTAAAAAATGCTACCCCAAGTTATGAACCTCCTAAAAAGGTTATGCTATGTCATACTCGTAATTCTGGGCTTCATATCAGGCTCACTCTCATCACATCATAACCTCGATCTCACATCACTCCAACCACAATCGCACATTAAAATAGCTTGTGCTCAAATATTTGAGCAAAAAGAATATTTCTATATATGAAAACGTGATATAGTACTACTCCAAAACCAAAATGCACCATCAAATATCATTTAACCCAAAGCCCTGTTCATTATTAAATACACAGAATATGTCACAATAAATACAGGCTTCTTAGACACTCCAAAACCTTTAGCTAGACTGCATGTTCATGCTTCTAAGGTCAAAACTAGCTCAGTAACCCACTATGTTAAGTCAGCGTAAAAACAAAGTTACAAATGAATTAGAAGTTAATCTTTTTAATCAGATGATGAGATATCCTCGGCCTGTATTCCATAAGCACGGGGCATGATTGTCTATTGTTACCAAGTACCTATTAGTGAACCATAAGCAAAATCTCCAACATTACGAAATGGGGGGAAGGGCAATGTCACGTCTTAACTATCCAATCAGCAACCCAACGTAAAATCAATTAAAAACAGAAAAGGAAAAAGAATGGAGGCATAAAATGACCAACTTTAAAAGTCAGTTACTCAACCAGTGAAGCATTTATGAAAAGAGACTAAAGCTTCCTCTTTATCCATATTCCTTCAATTCTATTCATCTTATTCACTTATCAAGCAAAATATTTGTTGAATCCCACATTGATGTTGTGCCCCCGATATCCATTAGTAGTAGTTTGTCAAAGTCCACTCTACGCGGTGGGGGGGGGGGGGTTGAATCCTACATCACTTGTGTTACTTGATCTTGAATTATATACAACTCTAGGGGTAATCCTCCTCTTTCAAGGTGTCTTTTGAGAGTGAGTTAGGCCAATTGGATTCTTACATGGTATCAGAGTCAGACTTTTTGTATGATGTTGGACGTGTTGAATCCTTGGCCCTCGATATCCGTTCGCAGTGGTTTGGCAAACCCTGAGCAAGAAGAGGCGTATTGAATCTCACATTGATGTTAGGTCCTCCAATATCCGTTAGCAGTGGCTTGTCAAAGTCCACCCGACGAGTGATAAATCCCACATGGCTTGTGTTGCCTGATCCTAAACTATATATAAGTCTAGGGGTAATCCTCCTCTTTCAAGGCGTAATTTGAGAGTGAGTGAGGCCCATTGGGGGCCTACAACCACCATACTATTCATCAACGTTGTTGAGTTAAAAAACAATAAGCAAATTCTGCTGAAGCAAGGAATTGACATTAGCAGGGGCACAACTGAATATACTTAAATTTGCAGAGGCACAATTGACTAAATTAACATTATTAGGGGCACTAATGAAAATATTTGAAACATAATGGTAGTATTTTTTTCCCAGTGTGTCGGGGGGGCGGGAAGAGGGGGCTTCCTCTGCCAGTGCTGCTTCTCATGTCCTCATGAGCAAGGAACATCGGTGGGCATCGCCATTAAGGTAGACCATCAATCAAGTGAGGGGAAAAACTACTCGTTAAGGGCAATGTCGACAGTGTCACAGTGTGCCTTGTATTAATCCTATAAATCCTTCTTGGTCTATATAATTTCATCTTACTTTTGAGTTAGACAAGGACAAGATATTCCACTTTCCACAAATAACGAGGGCACATTGGAGGGAGGAGAGTTGAATATAGTAGGTAGACCTCAATGAACTTATGTACCTTGACAATGTCACCAAGGGGCAAAAACTAATCTTACAATCCGTTCGGTATTGACAAAGTAGAATTCATTAAATTATAAAATATAGTTTTTTTTATAATTCTTGTGTTGGTATGAATAGAATCGGATTCTAATATAATTCTCTATTCTTATTTTGGGTCACTTCTGAGAATTGACAAATCTCACCAGAAATCGTGGGATTTGACAAATTTTGTTTCTTATTTCTAATATCTTGTGTTTGGCATAAATAGAATTGAATTCTAGTATAATCCTGAATTTTAGTGTTTTTTTTTTCCATAGCTCGTGTTTGGTATAAATAGAATTGGATTCTAGTATAATTTTGAATTCTTGTTTTGGGTCCCTTCTGAGAATTGACAAATCTCACCAAAATGATGGGATTAGACAAATCTTGTTTCTTATTTCTAATATTTTGTTTGAAAATAAAAAACTATCTTTTATATTTTACAAAATCACAAGATTGTATCTCTATTACTCATGGAACATATCCATTAATCCTAATTTTCTAGAGTTTTGAATTTTTATTTTTATTTTTTGAGACTAGCATACAGTTTTACAGTCCTAAGAGTCTCAAGAACGAATCGAAAGTGGCTTATATGCTCGACCTTAGAGATGTTGTAAATGAGGATATCATCAAAACAGACCACCAAAAATTTTCCAATGAAAGGGTGTAAAATCTCAGTCATGACCCTCATGAAGGTACTTGGTGCATTAGAAAGTCTGAAGAGCATAACTAACCACTCATACAAGCCGTCTCGGGTATTAAAGGTAGCCTTCCACTCATCTCAAGTTGGATCCTAATTTGATGGGAACCACAACACAAGTCAATCTTGGTGTACCATTTGGACCTTACTATCTGGTCTAGTAAGTCATTAAGTTTGTTGATGCCAAAAAGTGGTGGGCAGATCAACAGTGTGATCCGGGAGGATATCCGGGACACAAGACGTCCACTAGCGCTGTAGCTGGTTGAATTCAGGGATGGTGATGATCTCCGAGCTGAGTTCCACTCTTCTGTTCCGAGCATCTGCACAAAGACCCACCGGGGTAATCCCCAGTAAAGTCCCTCCGGCGTAAGAGTAAGTATCCCGGGGTGAAGAGCTGAAAATATGTTCAGTTCAGTAGTTCTCACGTACCGTTGGGCAGTGGATGCCTTGGTGTATTTATTGGCGTCAGTACTTGATTAGCGCCGCGAAATTAGGGGGCCAGCTCAGGTTAATTAACATAATCTGCTGGACAACCAATGAGCAGACAGGTTAGCCCTCTAATCGTCTGGGCTGGCTTTTGAGCCCACAACTGGAGGCCCATGGGCCAGGGCCTCACAACGGCCTGGCGAACTCCCGAGTGCTGCGGTGGCGAGCAAAGGGTGCCACATATCACCAGTTCGGAAGGTCGGACCTTAGCTCGTCGGTCCTGATTTCTTTACTGAGGCGACCCTCAGCTCGGCTGGGGGACACCTCAGCTCGGTACTGAGGGGTTTTTAGCACTCGTCCTGGCCGCTCTTCTATGATTGGGTGAACTTTTGACCCCGTGATGTCCTTTACGAGATTCCCCTATATCAGTTGCTCCCCAAGTCTTGAGGGCAGGAGTGAAGCGTGACGGCCTCGGGATTTTTGAAGGAGCAAGTAAGTAGTAGGAGATGAGGATATCGGGGTCAAAATGCAACAGTTGCTCCCCAAGTCTTGAGGGCAGGAGTGAAGCGTGACGGCCTCGGGATTTTTGAAGGAGCAAGTAAGTAGTAGGAGATGAGGATATCGGGGTCAAAATGCAACAGTGGCACACCACGGATCCCTGGGGAGAGAAACGGCTGGAAAACAGAAGGTAAAGAGTAGAGTCTGAGCTGAGGAGAAAATAGTGTCTTCTGTTCGGCAGGTCGGCAGTACGAAGGAAGCGGTGGTGGTAAGTGAGGGTTTGGAGAGCGTTCCCCTTGTTGAAAGTGGCCGGCTGAGAGCCCGTAGGGTCGTGAGCTCGGCCAAATGATTTTTTTTTTTTTTTGGTGGGAAGGTTGAGAACCTCCTCCCTTTGGACTTTGTCCGAGCTGAGAGACCGTCAAGTCGTGAGGTCGGCCATTGTCACTGCCCCTGAATTTTTCAAGGGTGGGAAGTTTGAGAGCCTTCCCCCTTTTGAATTTGTCCGAGCTGAGAGCCCGTAGGGTCGTGAGCTCGGCCATTTGCATGCCTTAGAAAATTTTGAAGGTGGGAAGTTTGAGAGCCGTTCCCCTTTTGAATTTGTCCGAGCTGAGAGCCCGTAGGGTCGTGAGCTTGGCCATTTGCATGCCTTAGAAAATTTTGAAGGTGGGAAGTTTGAGAGCCTTCCCTCTTTTGAATTTGTCCGAGCTGAGAGCCCGTAGGGTCGTGAGCTCAGCCATTTGCATGCCTTAGAAAATTTTGAGGGTGGGAAGTTTGAGAGCCTTCTTCCTTTTGAATTTGTCCGAGCTAAGAGCCCGTAGGGTCGTGAGCTCGGCCATTTGCATGCCTTAGAAAATTTTGAGGGTGGGAAGTTTGAGAGCCTTCCCCCTTTGGAATTTGTCCGAACTGAGAGCTCGTAGGGTCGTGAGCTCGGCCATTTGCATGTCTTAGAAAATTTTGAGGGTGGGAAGTTTGAGAGCCTACCCCCTTTTGAATTTGTCCGAGCTGAGAGCCCGTAGGGTCGTGATCTCGGCCATTTGCATGTCTTAGAAAATTTTGAGGGTGAGAAGTTTGAGAGCCTTCCCCCTTTTGAATTTGTCTGAGCTGAGAGCCCGTATGGTCGTGAGCTCGGCCATTTGCATGCCTTAGAAAATTTCGAGGGTGAGAAGTTTGAGAGCCTTCCCCCTTTTGAATTTGTCCGAGCTGAGAGCCCGTAGGGTCGTGAGCTCGGCCATTTGCATGCCTTAGAATTTTTCTAGGATGGGAAGTTTGAGAGCCTTTCCCCATTCACATGTGACAAAATGCGTCACACGTGCCCCTTCTTCTGAATCGTGTGATAGGCCACTCCACCATCGTTGGATGGGTGCCACGTGGCAGGGGCATTTTAACCAAGGCATCCTCAGCCGTTGGCCTTTGCGACCTTTCATCTGGGCACACTGTCCTTTTATAAATGGTGGCCCCTACCTTTCATTTGACATTTGCGTAAAATCCAAAGCCCCCTCTTCCTCCCCGGAATTGGTACTTCTTTTTCATTGTCTTTTTTGTGTTCGAACAAAATGTCGAGATCCCCTTCTTACTCTTCTTTTTCGATGTCCGGTTCTGCTAACGGCTCGGAGTCTGGTTCCTCGGAAAGGTCGTCCTCCAGCCCCCCTCAATTCAGGGTGGAGAGGCGTCCCGCTCCGGGAGACACCTCCTCGAGTGCTATGGCCAGGATCCATGAAACGAGCGGTGCTATCCAGTCATGCCTGGAAGACAGTGCATTCGTGGTGAGCCGTGCCGACGAGAGTGGTGGGGCCTCCACATCACTTGACGCTGGGGTCGGGGTCCCTCCCGAAACCGTCACAGTGGTGGAGATCCACACCGGCGTCTCCATTCCCAAGTTGCTTCGTGAAAACGAGGTGCGCAATGCCGGGCCAGAGAAATTGTTCATAAAAGTCCCGCCCTCGAGTCCGGTTTGGAAAATCAAAACAACCATGACCGAGGAAGCCGTGCTCTCATGCCGGAGTGAATTCTTCATCTCGGAGGAGGTCACGACACTTGTTCCTGGGCCCGACGATCGGGCCTGTATGCCACCAGCTGAATTTATGACAGTATATAGGAAACAGCTGGAGGCGGGTCTTCGATTTTCCCTCCACTAGTGGGTCAGGGCCATCTGTGAGGAGTACCATTTGTGTCCGTCACAAATTGCTCCGAACGGCATGAGAGCCCTGGTGGCTTCGTATATCATCTTCCGGGCTGAGCATTGAGCTCTTCAGGGCTCTATTCTTCCTTAAGCCACTCCCCCGGGGCGCTAGGTGGTGTTATATTTCGTCCAGGTCAACTTTCCTGAAGGACCTGGACTCTTCCATTCATCGATGGAAGCCCCAGTTCTTCTATATCGAAGGGAGCGGTTGGCAATCCGGCCTGGAAGAAGAAGGAAGGTATCTCCTCCAGATGGAATGGGGAAATGTTGGTAAGGCTACGGCCCCGTAAGGGGAGTTTTTGGTTTAGTTGGCTTTACATACTGCCTACGCATTAATACCTTTGTTTCCGTGACTTCCTGCAGCTAAGGAGACGCCCAAGAAGAAAAGACCAGAGCCGAGCAGAACAATTTGCGAGCAGAGAGATAAGGTCTTGAGGACTGCCTTCAAGGACGTGAACACTCTGATCGCTTCTCAGCTATTTTCAGCATTCTGGTTTTCTCCACCGGACGTCTCAACCTCACCCGATTTCTTTCTTGACTCGGACAACGGTAAGGAATTTTCTGCTATGTCAATTGCCCATACTTGGTAATTTTTACGCGTGTTACGCTTAATTCACGCAGATATCCTTGTATAGAACCGGATGCTGCCGGCCTAGACGGAAGAATTTCTAAAAATCTTATTGAATATTGCAGCTATGAACAAGGCAATGGCAATACATATGCTTCTGGAGAAGAAGGCAAAGGAAGCTGCCGAGGCGGAGAAAGCAGAGAAGGAACCTGCACGGCTTCTCGGGACGCCAGCCCGGAGTCACTCACCTGCCCTGCCGGGCGTGGTTATCCGGGACACGCCCCAATCCAAATCGGGATCCCAACAATCCATGCAAACCCTGAGCGGTGATTCTTCTCCTCGCCGTTCTGACAAGGGGAAGAGGAAAGCTCACGAGGGGAAACACAAGAAGCACAAGTCCTCGAAGAGGGCGAAGTTTGTGCCCGGGGCGTCATCCGAGCTGACAGTTGACGGATCCTTCTTTGGGGTGGCGAACACCGGGCTACCGGCCGACCGTGCTTTACTGAAGAGCCCAGAGGTGATGCCGGGCTATCTCCGTCGCATGATGCCTCCCAATGATAAAGAACTGATGGAGGGGGAGAGCACCGGTAACCTTATGCGCCAGGCCATCTGCGATCAAGTCTCAGTAACACTTCCTTTCAATTTTACTTTTCGCTTCGCCTTTTGTGGCTAAATTTTTCTAAGTGTTACGAAATTTCCTTCCTCATGCAGTGCATGCTTCGAATGTCTGTGGTTTTTGACCGAATCTCAGAGAGTGCCATGGAAGAGGCCATGCTGAGGTCCGAGAAGAACGCTGCTGAGGCAAAGGTGAATCGCCTGACAGACGACCTTCAGCTTGCCGCCCAGGCCCATCAGGGCCTACAAGCCAGGCACGTCCTCGTGACCAAAGAACGGGACGACTTCGAGAGGCAGAAGGTGCAACTAGAGAAGAGGGTTGAGGAGCTGGAAAGGAGATTGAAAAGAGAAGAGCAGCAGAGGGGAAAGGCCATCCGTCGGGCAGAGCAGAAAGCCGTTGAGGACTATAAAGCCGGCGAAGAATTCGAAAATCTAAAGTACGAGCTTGCTGCCGAATTCATGGATGACGGGCACAAGGCCACGCTCCTCTACCTTCAACGCCATTACCCGGAGTTCGACAGCTTGGGTGTTGGGATGGAATTTCCCCAGCACGGCGAGTTGGCGGTGGAGCGGCCAGTTGAAGGGGTTGCCGAGGGTCCAGCACATGAAGCCGGTGTTGAAGGGGTTGGTAGAGAGGAAGTTGAGGGTGAGGAAGACACCAACGTCAATGTTGTGGGCGTCAAAGGTGCTTCTGGGGAAGAATAGATCTTCACCTCGGCCTTTTTTGAAGACTTAGAATTTTTTTTTTGGATTTTGGATTTTGTTAAACTCCCCTTGTACGTACTCTTTTTTTTTTTTTTTTTTTTTTTGAATACGGGCTAGAACCCCACCGATGTAAGCCCTTGTTTATTTTGTGGAATGGAATACAACAAAAAAATTTTTTGAGCACTTGTTCCCAATTTAAGTGTTCGGGATAGGGTTGCAAACCCTTACACCTTCACGACCCCACCTTTCTGCACGCGTGTCAAGTCTTTACAGACCTTAATTCTCAACGCTTACAACTTTAAACATGTTATGGCATCATTTTGGTGATTAACTGTCGTGGTTACGACCACCCTGCCCCCCAGCCTGTAGTAGGAGTGCCTTAGTGCGCCGGAAGGCCCGTTTAAGTAACAAGGTCGTTATATTATCATCAAAATACTCGATACTTGGCGGTATATAGATGAAACGATTATAAAATGACCTCAGTCCTATAGTGATATTGTTTGAGATGGTCGGTGTTCCACGGGTGTTGCAGCGGAACGCCTTCCTCAGTTTCGAGTTCATATGTACCCGGCCTTGCAATTCTTATCACGCGATAAGGTCCCTCCCAGCTGGGGGCCAATTTTCCTGCATTTGGCTCCTTTGTCGCTAGGGTTACCTTTCTGAGGACTAGGTCTCCGACGTCAAAATGCCGTGGTCGCACCCTTCTATCATAATATCGAGCTGCCCGTTGCTGGTATGCTGCCTGGCGCACTCGAGTATTCTCCCGTCGTTCTTCTAGAAGGTCCAGATTAAGAGCCAGCATTGCGACGTTCGTCTGCTGGTCCTGTCCATTAGGCGACGTTCGGTAGGTCGGTAATCCAAGTTCCGCAGGAATTACGGATTCGGATCCAAAAGTCATCGCGAACGGTGTCTCTCCAGTCGGGGTCCGGGAAGTGGTGTAGTATGCCCAGAGGACCGGGTAAAGTTCCTCTACCCACCTCCCTTTGGCTTTGTCAAGTCCGGTCTTTAAACTGTGTAGAACCGTCCGATTCGTGACTTCTACTTGTCCATTAGCTTGTGGATGACCAGGAGATGCAAAGTGTGTTAAGATACCCAGGCTGGAGCAAAAAGAAGTAAACAAGTCGTTGTCGAATTGAGTGCCATTGTCGGACACGATTACCCTCGGGATTCCGAACTGGCACACCATGGACTTCCAGACAAAGTCCCGGATTTTCTCCTTGGTAATGCGGGCCAGGGGTTCGGCTTCCACCCACTTAGTGAAATAGTCGATAGCGACCACGAGGAATTTCCTTTGACCAGTGGCTTGTGTAAAAGGGCCCAACAAGTCAATTCCCCATTGGGCAAAGGGCCACGGACTCGCCATGGGCACCATGGTTGTTGGCGGTAGATGAGGGTGGGGACCGAAACGTTGGCATTTGTCGCATTTTTTTACGAACTCACTCGCGTCTTCTAGCATTTTCGGCCAAAAATATCCTTGGCGGAGGAGTTTGCCAGCCAAGGCCCTGCCCCCCAAGTGATTGCCACAGATTCCCTCATGGGTCTCTCTCATTACATAGTCGGCTTCTTTCGGCCGCAAGTACCGTGAGTATGGTCCAGAGAAGGAACATCGATACAGGACCCCGTCCAGAATGCAATATCTGGCTGACCTGTACCGCATCCTTCTTGCCTCGTTGCGGTCGTCGGGGAGCGTTCCGTCTTCCAGATATTTACGGATAGGGTCCATCCAAGTGGGATGGTTATTAAGCTCACAGATTGGAGCCACCCGATCAGAAACTTTCGTGCTCGGAGCATCGAGATACTCAACTGGCACACTTCGCTTCAGGGTTAACGCTACTGCCGAGGCAAGGTTTGCCAAGGCATCGGCGTGCTGGTTCTCCTCCCATGGTATTTTGGATACATTGATTTCTTCAAATTCCCCCATCAGGGTTTTGACCTTCTCAAGGTACACAGTCATACTAGGGTCTTTCGCTAAGTATTCCCCATTGACCTGGTTGACGTCCAGCTGAGAGTCGCAAAGGACAGACAACGCCATCACATTGAATTCCCTGGCCATGCGGAGCCCGGCCAGCAGAGCCTCGTATTCCGCCTCGTTATTAGTTGCTCTAAACCCCAGTCTCAGGGCGTACTCAACTTCCTCATTGCCTGGGGCAACAAGCACCATCCTTGCTCCACAACCACTGGTGTTGGATGATCCATCGGTGAACAGCTTCCATGTCGCCGGACCGTTATCTGGGTTGAAGTCACCCTGTACCTCCCCCTCTTCCACCCTTCTCGCTTCTGGTTGAGCGGTGGATGGCTCGGGGTCCTCAGGAAATGTGAGCTCAGCGATGAAATCTGCTAAGACCTGACCCTTAATGGCCGTCCTAGGGCGATATTCAATATGAAACTGACCCAGCTCAAGGCTATATTTCATCAACCGCCCCGAGATGTCTGGTGAATGCAAAATTTGCCTTATTGGCTGGTCCGTGAGGACGACGATCTGGTGTGCTTGGAAATACTGTTTCAGTTTCCGAGAAGCCACCAGTAGAGCATAAGTCAGTTTTTCAAACTTAGTGTACCTCGTTTCGGCATCCGAGAGGACCCTGCTAGAGTAAAAGACCGGATGCTGGGCCCCGACGTCATCCCTCACAAGAGCAGCACTCACCGCTGTTGCAGACGACGCAATATACAGGTAAAAGGTCTCCCCCTCCTTCAGGGTGCTGAGCAGAGGAGCAGAGGACAAATAGTTCTTGAGTGATTGGAAAGCCGACTCGCACTCGTCGGTCCACCCAAAATTGCCGCTGCCCCTTAGCACTTTGAAGAACGGCAGACACTTTTCCAATGCTCTGGATATAAAGCGGTTGAGTGCGGTGAGTCTCCCCGTCAGCATATGTACCTCCATCTTGTTCTGAGGGGAGGCCATTCCGAGGATCGCGTGTATTTGATCGGGGTTAGCATCGATGCCGCGCTAGGAGACCATGTACCCCAGGAACTTTCCTGCAGAAACCCCAAAAGTACATTTGTTTGGGTTGAGTTTCATGCGGTGGACCCGGAGTTTCTCGAAGCAGTTGTGAAGATGCTATGTGTGGTCAAGGGCTCTCGAGCTCTTGACCAACATGTCATCAATGTAAACCTCCATCATCCTTCCGATCTCTTCCTTGAACATTTTGTTCACCAGTCGTTGATAAGTGGCTCCGGTGTTGCGCAAGCCAAACGGCATTACTTTGTAACAGTATGTACCCCTGTCGGTGATAAACAACGTTTTACTCTGATCGGGGGGGAACAGTGGAATTTAATTGTACCCAGCATAAGCGTCGAGGAAACTCAGGCGCTCATACCCCGCTGTGGCGTCTATGACGATATCAATCCGGGGTAGGGGGAAGAAGTCTTTTGGGCAGGCTTTATTCAGATCTTTGAAATCAACACAGAGGCACCACTTGTTGCCAGCCTCGGGAGCCAAGACCACATTCGCCAACCAGTCCGGGAATTTGACTTCTTCAACAACGCCAGAGCTGATCAATTTATCCATCTCTACTTCAATTAACTTCTGGCGTTCCGGATGAAATTTCCGTCGTTTTTGCCACACGGGAGAATGATGTGGATCAGCATAGAGGCGGTGCATTGCCACGCTCGGATCAATACCCGACAGCTCGTCATGGGACCAGGCAAAGACGTCGTAATTGCATTGGAGTAGTTGAATGAGTTCATCCCTCTGTTCGGACGGGAGACTAGCGCCGATCCTAACAGTTCGCTCTTCGATGGTTGGGTGTATGGAAACCTCTTCCAGTTCCTCGTGAGGTCGAGGACCAGCCTCCTCCTCCCTTGGATCATCGATGGGCACAGGCACTAGCCCCCGACCCAGAGCCATGAGTTCGGAATCTCCGAGCTCTGGCTCCACCTGTGATTGCTATTTCTTCCTCTCCAATGCCCTCCGCGCACAAGCCCGGGAGGATTCTTGGTCACCCCTCACCACTCCCACACCTCTCTCGGTGGGGAACTTCATCGCTTGGTGATATGGGGAACAGACGGCTTTAAGGGCAGCCACCGTAGGTCGACCCATGATTGCGTTATAGGGCGAGGGCCTGTCCACGATCAGAAATTTGGTCCAAATAGTGGAGGTCCGTGGATGGGCCCCGACTGTCACTGGAAGCGAGACCCACCCGGCGGCGTTCACAACATCCCCTCCAAAACCGACTAGGGGGGCCGTCGACGGTTTTATCGCGCTGGGATCCACGTTCATTTTCTTAAACGCCCATTTGAAGATAATATCGGCAAAACTACCACCATCTACCAGGATCCGTCCCATTTTGTAGTGATGGATGATCGCCACGATGACGAGGGCGTCGTCGTGGGGCACATGCACGTCCCTATGGTCTGCCTTGCTGAACGAAATAACGTTGTGCTCCGCAGCGTCAACCGTGCTGACCGTGAAGACGTCTTCGCTCACTTTTCTTTTGGCTTTGTGCTTGTACCTCTTCTTGGATGAGAGGGTCTCTCCCCCAAGGCCCAATCCTCCGTGGATGACGTTAATCTCGCCATCAATCCTCCTGTGCTCGTCATCGTCCCTCCCTGCATCTGACCTAGGAGGGGGGTGACTTTTGTTTTTTCTTCTTCTGCGACCCCTATGTTCTTCGCGGGAGTCGCGCTCCTCCGTTTTGGGAGCTCGGTCTTCCCTTCGAACATAGCGACCTAGGTACCCCCTGCTAATAAGGGCTTCAATTTCTTCCCGAAGTCGAAAACAATTCTCGGTGGAATGCCCCCGGTCTTTATGGAACTCACAGTATTTGTCCATAGACCTCCCCATCGGTTTTCTGCTGGGTGGAGGAGGAGGAGGAAAAAAATCCCTCCCTGCATTCTCAGCTAGGACGGTGGCCACTGAGACTGTGAGAGGCGTGTAGTTCTGTTGGCGGTTTCCCTGGGGCGGGAACGGTCTCCGATCTCCGGGCAACGGCCCCAACCTCCCTTCCGCCTGCAGCCTTTTGAATCCATGGTGTTTGTTCAGCCCTTCTTCTGCCTTTCCTTTCTTCTTGTGACTGCCTCCTTGGTCCTTCCTCGCTGCTTCCCGCTCATCAGCATTATGGAACCTCGTGCCTCTCTCTAGGGCAGCATCCAGAGTAGGAGCTGGGTTAGAACATAGGTCATACATGAGGCGTCGATGTTTCAGACCGTCGATGAATGCGCTCATCGCGACCACGTCACTGAGTTCATCACACCCGATGATCTCCTTGTAAAACCTCTCCACATAATCCCCCAGCAACTCATCGGGTAATTGTTGGAGTGCGAGGATGTGGGCCATGGTTTTTGGTCTACGTCGCGATCGCCCGAATCGCGAAAGGAAGAGTAATTCTAACTCGTGAAAATTGGAGATGGAAGTTGGTGCCAAAGTTCGGAACCAAGCCCTGGCGGCCCCCGTGAGGGTGAGGGGAAATGCCTTGCACCTCATTGCTATTGAGGCGGTGTGTAGATCCATATACGACCTGAAAATGGACAAGTGGTCCGCCGGATCAGTGACACCGTCATAGAGGACCATTTGGGGATGGGTGTATCGCGCGGGCATGGGCTTTTCCAGAATTTCATTGATGAAAGGAGATCTTACCTCCGAGGGAAGCCCAGACGGGCCCCTGGTTCCCCGGATCTGTTGCAAGGCCGCCTCCATGTCAGCTAAGCGTCATTCCACCACCACCTCAGCCCCTGGCTCGGCCTGAGCTTGACTGAAAGCGGCCCGAGGCGGGAGCTGTCGTGGTAGGGAATGTGAATCGACCTCCCGAAAGCGACGGGGGTGATGATCGGACCACACGGTAGCGCTATGGGCGGGGGGTGAGTCGGCTCGGTCGCCTCTCCTTCGCCGTGGTAGAGGTGGCGATGGGGATCCCGAGATCTCATGGGGTGCCACCTCTACTTCCCTCCGATCAACGTTGCGGGTCCGAGGCGGCGGGTCACGTCCGTCGGAACGGATGATACGTTCTTCACCCACGACCGTCTGACCCTCCCTGCTCGCAACTTGGACTGTAGGAAGATCCATCAGAGGGACTGGTGGCAAGCGGGCCAAGACGATCTGGAAGAAGGTTTGGAATTCGCCGAGTTGACGCTCCAAAAGATCGACGAGGGCTGCCTCAGGAGCTCTAGAGGCCTGCCCAACAAGCTGCCCTGGAGACAAGATAGGTCCCATTTGTGCGGCTTGCCGAGTGGTCGGTCCCTCCAGCCCGGACGGCGGGATGGCGGACAGGCGGAGCCCCTCCTCAGGAGGTACCGGGGAATCCGACCTGGGAGCTCTAGACATATCCTGCACGGATATGGGGGGTGGATTGCTATTGGTGGTGGGCGCTTGGTCGGCCTGGCGGATTTCCTTCCCAGACCTTGTGATCATCAAATCTTAACCTCATGAGGAGCTGACGATCAAGGGAGGCTTTTAGTGCGTTCTCACAGACGGCGCCAAATTGTTGATGCCAAAAGGTGGTGGGCAGATCAACAGTGTGATCTGGGAGGATATCCGGGACACAAGACGTCCACTAGCGCTGTAGTTGGTTGAATTCAGGGGTGGTGATGATCTCCGAGCTGAGTTCCACTCTTCTGTTCCGAGCACCTGCACAAAGATCCACCGGGGTAATCCCCAGTAAAGTCCTTCCGGCGTAAGAGTAAGTATCCCGGGGTGAAGAGCTGAAAATATGTTGAGTTCAGTAGTTCTCACGTACCGTTGGGCAGTGGATGCCCTGGTGTATTTATAGGCGTCAGTACCTGATTAGCGTCGCGAAATTAGGAGGTCAGCTCAGATTAATTAACATAATCTGCTGGACAATCAATGAGCAGACAGGTTAGCCCTCTAATCGTCTGGGCTGGCTTTTGAGCCCACAACTAGAGGCCCATGGGCCAGGGCCTCACAACGGCCTGGCGAACTCCCGAGTGCTGCGGTGGCGAGCAAAGGGTGCCACAGATCACCAGTTCGGAAGGTCGGACCTTAGCTCGTCGGTCCTGATTTCTTCACTGAGGCGACCCTCAGCTCGGTACTGAGGGTTTTTTAGCCCTCGTCCTGGCCGCTCTTCTATGATTGGGTGAATTTTTGACCCCGTGATGTCCCTTACGAGATTCCCCTATATCAAAGTCTAAGGATAGGAAATCTATACTTAATTGTGATCCAATTAACAACTCAACTATCCACACACGTTCTCCAAGAGTGATGCTTCTGGGGAGTCAAAGAAGTGGGAATTGTACAAGGACTAAGGCTAGGTTGAATTCGACCTTTTGTGAGGAGTTCTTCTACTTGCCCATTCATTTCTTCCCGTTCTTTTGGATTCAACCTATAATGTGAAAGATTAGGTAATTGGGATCCTAGTACTAACTTTATGGCACATTGAGTGTCAGTCATAGGTGGAAATTCATTAGGCAATTTTTCATATGTTACGTTGCTAAACTCTTAAAAATGTTGGGAGCTCTTCAAGGAGATCAACACTTGTCTATGGGAAATCAAATTTCTCCTTTTCCAACTACAGCCAAAAGGACACCAGAGACCTTACTTTCTTGCTCAAACCTCTGGCGAGAAGATATGAAGTTAGTTCTTATAGGTGGTTTGAGTGGACGACTCATTTTTCTTTTGACCATGTTTTGGATTGGATTTGGCTGGTTTTAAAATGATATTTTTGCCAGCATGTTGAAATGCCTAAGTATCGTCCCTACAAAAGTTCTTTGCGTTCACATCATAGAGCCATGGATGGCCTAAAAGAACATGAGCCACATCAATGCACAGAACAACACATAAGATCTATGTGAAATAGTCACCCATCTTGATTGGTACTAGATAGGTCTCAAATAATGGAATCTTATCTACCCAAGAAACTCTATAGGGGTGAGGATGTGGATCAATTTCAGTTTTAGCGTAGAAACGACAAACTTGGATACCGCATTCATCAAACTTCTCCATCAATAACGAACTTACAAACTCTTTCTCCACACTTTGTTAAGTGTGAAAAACACTGGCACGGTTCCTAGTGTTAGAGTCTACAGGTGTGGTCGCGAAACATCTCACAACGTTAAGATAAGAATTTCCAGACTCATCCCCAAGTTCTTCTCCCTCTTTTGATGATTCTAACAATTCCACTATTTGCTCAGCGTTTTCCTCATCTAATGGTTCTACTTCTTCAACACCTATAGCCAAGGTTCGATGTGGATAGCGCAATCTCTTTCGATGGTTCTAACAATTCCACCATTGGGTCAGCTTTTTCCTCATCTAATGGTTCTACTTCTTCAACACCTATGGCCAAGGTTTGATATGGACAACGCGAAGGGAAATGACCTACGTCATGACAATTGTGACATTCAATGGACGAGACCTGGTGATCCAGGATCCAGAGAAAGGCTAGATCTGGGGTAGTGGGGCTGGACCTGGATCATTGGAGGGCTGGTTGTGGTGAGCAGCGACATGAACAGTATATATAGGTTTTAGTGGTGTGACTAGCGGCGCAAACAGTTGATATGAAGGGTTAGGTGGGGTTGACGGCTTGCGTTTTAGATCTAGGAAATTTGTAGCCCCAAGATCAACTTGAAGCTCTGAAATGCAATTGATGAAGCCAATTGAAAAGAAATGAAATAAAAGAAAAATTAAGACTTCTTGAATAATTCAATAGACAATAATCGAGTTGTCGCTTCCAATACAATAAAACCTCATTATATAGGCTTAAACTAAAAATGAAAATAATGAGTGTAATGGCTACTAAATGATTACAATTCTAAAATAGAAATAATAAGCATAATGGCTACAATTCTAAAATGGAAATAATAAAATTAACAGCTACACAATGGCTACAATTCTAAAATAGAAATAATAAACACTAATGAATTTTTCGGCCCGGACGTACATAAGTTCGAAGTGGCGGTTTTATATGATCCCCATTAAGCAACCACAGAAAATTCTGCATTTGCAGTGACAAGCAAGTCTGCAGACAACAAGAAATTTCAAGATAATGACAAACTTTGGTGTGACTATTGCTATAATGCTGGAAGCTACACGCAAAGCCACAAAATTTGAAGCAACTTGCCAATCGAGGAGGGTTCCAGCCCAACCGTCCAAGTCAAGCAAATAAGAAGACAATTGTGGATGGGGGCAAAGGCCAAGGATCAGAGGGGTTTAATGGGCAAGACATTGAGAGGCTTTTGCAATTGTTGAAACCAGCTGGACAGCTCCAACTCCAACTCCAACTCTGAAACCCACCATTACTGTTCTTGTTCCAAGGCTATAAAGGCCTACTCAATGCGCTTCAAATCTAATTCTCTCATACCTGGATCATTGATTTAGGTGCTTCCAATCACATGGCCAATATGTCCATTATTTTTCTAGCTATTCACCATGTACAGAGAGAGAGAAAATGAAAGTAGCTGACAGAACATTTTCCTCAGTTGCTGGTCAAAGTAAATGTCAAAATCTCAAGCACCATAACCTTACATTGGGTTCTTCATCTTCCCAAACTGGATTACAGCTTGTTGTCAATTGGAAAACTCCCAAAAGACCTAAATTGCTCATTTAAATTTATATCATTTGGTTTTATTTTCAGGATCGATTGAGGAAGATGATTGGGTGTGGTGAGTTGAGAGAAGGACTTTACTACCTGGATACAAATTGGAGCAGTGAAAAGAGGCTGAATGCGTTGTTTCCAGAATACAAGTTTAGATCATTTGGCAAAACCGCTTAGGCCATCCACCATTTACCCTGCCAAAGAAATTGTTTCCCAAATCGTTTCAAAAAATAGATGCTGGCAGTTTGCATTGCAAGTCTTGCCTGCTTGCTAAACATCATCGTAACTTTTCCAATAAAAGAGTTTCAGTTTTTAATTCTATGCAACTTGATTCATTCTCATGTGTGGGGTCCATCCTGTATTACCAATATTTCTGGTACTCGGCGGTTAATTACCATTATTGATGATTGTACCAGGACTTACATGGGTTTATCTGATGAAAAACAAGGAATAATACTTTAACCAGGAACTCATGAAATATCGATCCAATGAGAGCATTCTACATCCATAAACTTGCACTAATAAACCTCAACAAACAACACTGTTCGAAAGGAATAATAGACAGCTTCTTCAAGTTGCTCGGTCTCTCTTGTTTCAAACAGGAGTACCAAAATACTATTGGGGAGACGCCATCCTTACTGTAGATAATGTCATAATAGAATGCCTACTATAGTTCTTGGAAATCAAACTCATGGCCCAATTTTTAAGGGGATGGATCTCTACTACCAAAGGTGCTTGGGCATGTCTCCTGTGCTCTCATATTCAATCTCATATGCGAAGTAAGCTTGATCCTAGAGCCATCCTAGGATATTCTCCAACAGAAATGGGGAACAAGTCTTATTATCCTCCCACTAAAAGGACCTACATCACTATGGACGTAACCTTTTAGGAGAATTGAAATTACTTTAGTGAGACCTCTCTTTGAGGGGATAGTGCCTCAGGAGAGGAAGATAGGTAGGATTGGCATGTAGAGGAGCTTCCTCAACCCAAGAGCATTGAACCAAATGTAGAACCAAAGGTGAGACTAGGGACCCTAAAACCTCTCAAGCAACCAAGGACCCTAAAACTCTCAAGCAACCGGGGACCCTAAAACCTGAGTTAACCTACAGTCCTACATTAAACGCGGGGATATATTGAAGCTCGGAAAACACCTAATTGAAAAATGTATTCCAGGAGGAAAAGGTCCACCATCACTTCTCAACTCCAATTGTCAATCTTGAATCGGGTAATGAAAATGATGGACCAAGTTCGATTCCTAACCCCATATATATTCCCAAAGATGATATTGATTAGGCTATTGCTCTAAGAATGGGGTTTGGAGTAGTACCCAATACCCTGTGTCTCACTTTGTGTCTTCGAAGAATATTTCTCGTCAATGTAGTGCTTTCCTCTCATCATTTCAGTCCAAAAAAATTGCTACATCTGTCCAGGAGGTCCTATCTCAATAGAAAGAGGCCATGGATGCTGAATTACGAGTCTTGAAGAAGAATCAGACATGGCAGATTGTGGATTTGCCCAAAGAGAATAATTCTAAAGCTTACTCTGCCCTTTTTTCCCTTTAGTAGTAGTAACCTTGCATTACACTTCGCTCCCCAGAAACTCAATTCTCTCCTAATTTCCTTCACGTACACTCATCTTACACGTTGAGGAGTTACATAAATCAAGGAAATGTCCTCGTGTGTACCGACTGGAGGTTGGTGGGAAAAGACTATTAATCCTGGAAAGTATACTGCAGGTTCCCACCTTAACATTATCACATGAGGGGTGGAAAGTATGTGAGTATTAAGAATAACATCAACAGTGTGTCTCGCTCTAAATCTAACGTGAAAAGTCCTTTATCTATTTTAATTTTACAAAGCACTTTGTTATTTCAATAAACTTGCATTGAGTTCAACATTTCCTACACACAGTACATGTAGCAAGAAATGGTCATTTTATGATAATCCCTTCCATCTATCTATCGGGCTATCAGTCTCTCTTCTTTTTTCTTTTCTTAAGAGAGTCCGGTATCTCCTATAGGTTACTTTTTTGACTGTCATGCTCCTGATGCCGTTCTGCCCGTTGGATATCACATGCCGAAGTTCTCAAAATATGACGGCACAACGGATCGCCCAGCAGTGCATAACGATCAAACAATCAACTGGGGTCAATCTGTTCAGGGCAATACCACACTTAACTGTGATGTGACTGAAGGAAGAGAGGCTGCCGCCAGAGTTGAGCCAGGATTGTATTCAATTCATGCTATCACGTTAAATCAGTTCTGGAATGTAATCACAAGATACTTCTTCAAAATTCCAGTTGAACATATGATTTATGAAGCTGACAGATTCTAAGAATCAAGACATGCAGGGTACAATAATCCCACACATGCAAGTTCGATTATTCAATAAGAAGATATTGAATTACTGATCCCTAGAGCCCAATAACAAATCAAAATTGCCAGCATTTTTATTTTTTTAGATACAAATGAGACGAAACAAACACAAAGAATCTATTATTGGGAGATATATGGTCATAATCAATTTAAAATCGTGTCTGTATTTTAAAATGGGATGTACCTGAAACAATGGAGAATTGTCTTCGGAAACTAAGCCAAACCCATTATCACTTTCTAATCCTCCTTCTTCTTCGCCGCCCTCTCCTGAAACTTTACGAGCAAGAGCAAGAAGTCGAGGTCCAGAGATCGAGGACATGGTACTTGGGCAATTAACATTGAGTTTCAAAGAGCTAGTATGCTTATTACATGTTCTTATTGAATAAAGAGTCGATTGAGCATCTGAAACCTTTGGAACGAAAAGAGAGCTTGAGAGGGGTTCAAGGGAGGAAGACGAAGAAGACAGAGAGAGGGAAGCCATAGAAGCAGCGATGAGAAGGGAAAAAGTATTGTGGGTTCAGAATGGGGCTATGAAGTTAGATTTGGGTTTGAGACCATTATCGGCGGTACAGTTCGGGAGCTCTCAGCAGGGCAGAGATACTTCCTTCCGACAAAAAAAGGTTTCGGCAGAGAAAGGCGGAGGGTGGTCGTGAGCTACAGTCCCATAACCGGCACATGTGAAGAGGCCCAAGGAGTCAAGCCCGGGGGGGGGTAAGTTGGCATTCATTCTCACTTTACACGTTTTGTTCTCGAATGACCTCGTCTTGTTTTAGGGATGTGAATGGTATGATTTCATACCATATCAAAATCATTAGACACATATATCAAATAAAAAAAAAAAAAAAAATCAAAATATTCTATTTTTTTTTTTTTTTAAAAACAATTTTCAAACCAAACCATTTAATTTTATACAAAACTTTCAACATTCGAAACCATAAGATTTAGATTGAAGATCTCAAAAATCGAAACAACAAAAATTGACTGGATTTGCCGCCGTCAGTCGACCGCCCTTCTGTCGGTCAACCGACCTTCTGCAAAGGCCAAAATTCTGACCATTTACAGCCTATGTTAGTCCACTGAGATTTTCTTCGGTTGACCGTTCTGGCCAGTAGCTTTCTTCCGCATTTTCTTTTGAGCTACTGTTTCTGTCAATCAACTGACCCTTTTTCATTAATCAATTGAATTGACCAGAACTTTCCCATTTCATGTGTTTAAAATATTTTCTCAATTCAACACTTTATGAAAAATATTTTCATGATTTAACTTTTTATGAAAATCATTTAGGATCTTGAATTTAACATTTCTAACAATAACACACATAATATAACCAATTTTATGTGTCATGCGTGATCATAATCGGGTTGTATTAAGAGTATAAGAGTATTGAGTTGTGTTTATCTAAGAATATAAAAAAAATTCAATGCTCCAAAAATTTCTTCAACGTCTTTGTTTGCAACCATCTTGAATCTTTTATAAAATATTGTCTTGTAAATCTTCAACGATTCATATCCTTTTCGATTCAATATTTTTCTTATTTAAACAATCGGAGCTCTAATCTGAATCACTCAATAAACACATTAGTTCCATGAAAAATCAATGTTCAATTGTCTATCAAAATATCTAAGGTCAACAATTTCCCTCTTTTTTATGATGAAAATTGACTTTGATATTTTTTTAATAAAATATGTAACCACGCTTTCCTTGAATATGAGGACGGGGTTTAACTCATTTAAGAACCATAATGAGAAAAATATTTTCTAAAAAATATTCAAAAAAACCCACAAAACATTATTACTCTCCCTTTTTAATTATACTCATGAATTCATGTCAAGAGAACACACATTCTTTTAAAACATCATACAATTTCTCCCATTTTGTCATCACAAAAAATGGGAACGAAGGATCAAAACATCTATTTTTAACCTCAAATTTTTTGAAATAATTACTCATTATTAGGTTTAAAAATGTTCTTGTGAAAATTACTCTTAGAAAGAATATTTTCAAAAATAAAATTGTTCTCTTTGATTTTTTCCCCCCAAACTTGTTGGTATAAAGATCTACCCAAAAAGGGAGTGAATTAGGTAGTGATAAAAAATTTAAATAATTAAATTCAAACACACGATATCAATTTTCCTAATTGATTATTATCTTATTAGGTAGTGGAAATATATTAAATTAAGTGTACACCCAAATAATCAGAAAAGTAATAATGCAGCACACAAAGATTTATCTTGATTCGACAAGCTACTCTTTTCCTCGAGGTTCACAAGAATTTCGCAATTTACTAACCCTTTGATTCCTTTTCCAAGTAGGAACTAAACCTTTATAAGCCTGATTCTTTTTGCAGGTTCAGAATCAACCTTTACAATACTGATTCTTTTCATAGGCTTAGAATCAACTAATCACACTCTCACACTATTACACTTATCTTTTTCACAGGCTTAGGAAGAATTTTCTCTGACTCTAATTCTATTTCAGGAAGAATCAAAACATAATATTTTAAAAGGCTAAAGATTAACCTAATATTTTTCGCGAGCTAAAGATCGAACCCTAATCTTTTTTTCAGGTTAAATATAAAATCCTATTTTTTTTATCATGGGTTAAAGATCAAAACCAAATTTTTTATTGAGCCGCGAAAAAGATTCAACAAAGACAGAAAAAATCAACTATCTATTTCACGTCAAGCAATACAAAGAGTAACTCTCAATTAACATCGTCCTAAATATGCCTGATCTACTTAAACTCGCAAATACAAAAAATTTATAAGTTTCTTCCCACGAGGAACTTCTACCACCTCAATACAATTATACTTAATTAATGTTTATACTTAATTGATGTCTCGAAATACTATGTGATATTCTATTATAAGGCACAAATTTGATTTAATCAACTTAATCCACAAATAGCAAATAATCAGATTTCACAAACAAAAATCGTTTTAAATTTTTTTCGCGATATTAGATTTAAAAATGTTTTTTTCTCAAAATATTTAATCCAAGTAATTAAGCAAATAATCTAAGAAGGAAATTAATTATCTTGGAAAGATTTCACCGGAATTTCTTGAAAACAATTAAGATAACTCAGTGACGAACACAAACAGGTGACCAAAACTTTTAGCGCTTCGATCAAGAACACTTTCGACACAATCTCTCTTATAAATTTTAGTGTAAAAATCTCTTATAATAGCCAAAACTTGAGTGTTCTTGATTAATGAATTTGAAAAACGTAAATCTCTATATATAAAGCTGTAACTAGACATCCAACAATTAATTTTCAAATTCTAAGACTTTAAATGACCTTTTAATACCCCATATATCATATATATTATCGAAATAGGTGTGTTTCATTGAAAAATACTTTTAGAAAAGCTTGATTTGATCCAAAAAACTTTTTCGTTTTAAAAACTCTTAAAGATATAAAGTAGTTTTACCAATTCAATTAAAAGAATTATTAAATATATGAACCAAATAAATAGAAAATAAATAATATATATATATATATATATATATATATATTAGTAAAACATTCAAATTCCTTTAGAAACTCTTTTAAAATCGTTAAATACAAGGAGAATTGACTAAAAACCTAAGACAGTAAAAAATCTGGCTGTTGACAGTCGGTTGACCGAACCTACCTCCAGTCGATTCCCCTATCCAATGTCAGAATTGTGAGAGTTTCCATGCCTATGGTCGATTGACTAGCCACCCGTTCGATTGACCGGTTCATCCAGTAGGTTTTTCTTATTTTTTATTTTCAGCTGCTGGAATGGTTAGTCGACCAATCTTATCCGTCAGTTGACAAAATTGGCTAGTAGGTAACCCATTTAACTTCCTTAAGCTACTATTTTCATTAGTTGACCAACCCATTTCTTTGATCGAATTAACCAAAAAACACATCATTTTAAGTGTTAAAACCCTTTTTTCAGTTAGACCCTTAATCAAAAACATTTTTATGATTTAACACTTTATAAAAATCATTTATAATCTTGAATTTATCACTTTTGATTAAGACACACATACGATTTATTCATTTTAAAGTGTCGTGCGTGATCTTAATTCAGGTTGCATTAAGAGCATACAACTAATGAGTTGTTTTCACCTAAATTGTCTTCAACGTCTTCAATGTTTTGAAAATTTTCATTGCCTTCATCTTATACCCGTCTTGAATTCATTTGCTTATTTAATAATTGCTTCATGAATTTTGCACTGATTAATATTTTTCGATCAATTTATTTTATCATTTCAACCAATGGAACTTTAATCTGAAAACACTTAATGAAAATATTAGTTCCATAAAACATCAACTTTTAATTGTTTATGAAAACTTTAAGTTTAACAATCTCCCCCTTTTTGATGATGACAATTAACTTTGATATTTTCTAAAAAATAATATAACCACGCTCTTCTTAAATTTGAGAATGGGTTTTTTCATCTCGTTTAAGCACCGTTAATAAGAAACATAAACATTTAAAAAAGATTTGCAATATAGAACAACACATTGTTCTCCTAAAAAAAACTCTTCCCTTTAAATCAATGTTTATGCGAACAAATACTCAAAACATCTATAACTTCTCCCCCTTTATCATCTCAAAAAATGGGGATGAAGGATCAAAACATTATTCTAAGCATACATCGCTATGCCTAGCCATACCTAAACTTCGAATAATTTTCATAAATTGATCTTCAGGTAGAAGTTTAATAAAAATATCAACAAATTGGTCGGAAGTATCAACATATTCAATAGTAACATCTCCTTTCCGAATGTGGTTACGAATAAAATGATGATCTATCTCTATGTGCTTAGTTGGTGAAAGTTGTGTTCAATTCTCACTTAAGCATATAGCACTTTTATTATCACAATAGATAGGTACTTCCTCTATGCAAATTCTAAAATCATATAATTGTTGTTTAATATATAAAATTTGTGCGCAATAGCTACCAGCTGCTATATAGTCTGCATCAATTGTAGATAAGGTAACAGATTTTTGTTTCTTGCTAAACTAAGAAACCAAGGTATGTCCCAAGAAATAACATGAATCGCTTGTGTTTTTACGCTCAACTTTGCATTCAACAAAATAAGCGTCAGAGTAACTAATCAATGTAAAATCACCCCCTAGGATACCATAATCCTAGATCACTAGTTCATTTGAAATACCAGCTTAACAACTGTTAGATGCGATTCTTTTGGGTAATATTGAAATCTTGCGCATAAGCATACACTCAACATAATATCAGGTCTATTAGCAGTAAGATATAAAAAGCTACTTATCATACCTTGATACATTTTTTTCATTGATGTTTTCGCCCGTATAATCTTTTTCGATTTTTGTAACTGTTTCCATGGGAGTTTTGTATTTTTTAGCACTATTTTAACCATACTTTTTCAGTAACTCCTTGGTGTACTTGATTTGATTAATAAAGATTCTTTCTTTAGTTTGTTTGATTTATAACCTAAGAAAAAATGTTAATTCTCCCATAATACTCTTTGCAAATTCGACCTACATAATCTTGACAAACTCTTGGCAAAAATATTCATTAGTAGATTCGAAAGTAATATCATCCACATATATTTATACCAGTAAGATGTCAGATTCATTTTCCTTAACAAACATTGTTATATCACTTAGACCACGTTGAAAACCATTTTCAATTAAGTATCGACTAAGTCTTTCGTACCAAGACCGAGGAGTTTGTTTGAGTCCATACAAAGTTTTTCCTAGTTTAAAAATATGGTCAGACAATTTATCATTTTCAAAACCCAGTGGTTGTTCGACATAAACTTCCTCAGTTAAAAATGATTTAAGAAGGCACTTTGGACATCCATTTGAAATAGTTTAAAATTGCGTGAACGTGCAAATGCTAACAACATTCTAATAGCTTTTAATCTAGCCACAAGGACATATGTCTCATCATAATCAATTCATTCTTCTTGATTATAACCCTGTACTACTAATCTTGTTTTGTTTCTAATTACCATACCCATTTCATCATTTTTATTATGATAAACCCATTTAGTACCAATAACAGGATGAAAGTCAAGTCTAGGAACTAGAGACCAAACCTTATTTCTCTCAAATTGAAGTAATTCCTCTTGCATCGCGGAGATCCAAGATTAATCAATTAAAACTTCGTTAACAATTTTAGGTTCAATTTGAGATAAAAATATAAGATTAACTGTTGGCCCAATGGAATATCCAAGAGAGAAGGTAAATTGCGTAATTAAAAATATCAGAGAGAAAATACTTCAATAAATCAAATAATTAATTTTAATCCTAAATTAATTATTATCTTTATATCACAGTGGAATTATCAAATCAATTAAGTGCACATCAAACAATAATAATAAAATAAAGATCGCAGCACACTAGAAATTTATAATGGTTCACCAAGCTACTCTTGACTAATCCAGTTCTCCCAGCCCCACAGAGAGTCGCACCCACTAATACTCAAGATCCCTTTAAAGGTAAGAACCAAACCCTCACAATGATTTTTTTACAGGCTCAGAATCAACCTTTACAAAATCCTTTTCATAGGTTAATGAAGAACCTCTACTTTTTATAGGTTAAAGAATAACCTAATTCTTTTTAACACAAAGGCAAAAGAATCAAAATCTCACCAATACTTCAAATATCCTTTTACCCAGTAATGATTGAACCGTTACAAAATTCACACAAATCAATTCTATCCAGGAAGAATTACCACATCAATCTCTTTACAGAAAGAGACTGAAATCGGCTACCATTTGAATAAATAACCCCAACAGTATTTAATCCGTCATATTACTCACCAATACAAATTGATAAACAAATTATCTCACTTGGAGCTTCTACCACCCCAAATAAATTAAAACTCAATTAATATCCCAAAACTAGTGATAGAAATGTGAGATACTAAAAAATCTGATTTTTAGCAAAAGATGGTTAGCACGTAATCAGATTCAAGAAATTGTTTATAAAATATTTTCTCCAATAAAAATAAAAAATAATTTCTAAATATCAATTTCCAAAAATTAAACAAGCAATACAATATAGAAAGTAATTGGAAAGATCTCACTCGAAATTCACCGAAAAAAATAATTAGAGCGTAGTTGCTTCAGATTCGGTAATAGCAATGATCAACCAGTTATTATCAAGATTGTCTCTTAGAATAGCTCTCACAAAAACTCAGTATGATATCTCTTAGAAAAACTCAATATGATATCTTAATCTCTCTTAGCCATCATTAATGATATGAAAAACGCAGGTCTATATAGATGATATATAAATCACATCTCTAACGGCTAGTTCTCATATGTCATGACACTTAAATGCTCTCTTAGACCCCTTATATTATTATGACTTCATTTTGGTTCAATTCAATTAATTATAGCGTTTAAATCTCACAATTAAGTCCCCAAATATTTCTAAATCTCAATTAAATAGAATAGAAACTATTTTATGTACCAAATTGAGAAATATTAAAACTTAATGAACCAAATCAATAGGAATTAAATAATAGGTGTAGCATATCTTAAATATCATAAAATCCCTAAAATTTCTCACAAATCCTAACAAAAAATGGCTATTTTTAGATATGAATTCAGAATCCTCAATATCCTGAAACTGCGCCATCAGTCAACCAACCAGTCGACTGCTCGATTCAGGATGTAGCCAAGCCAAAGATTCTGTGCCCATCGATCGACCTATCTGTCAACTTAGAGATTAAGAGAGTTTTATTTTCCTTCACCGGTCGACCTACCTGTCGACTTAGAGATTCAGAGAGTTTCATTTCTCTTCACAGGTCAACCTATATGTCGATTGAGAGATACAGAGAGTTTCACCTATTTTGTCTGGTTGACTTACCAGTCGACTTATGCATGCTGGATCTCTTTTCTAAACTCGTTTTTAATACATTCTCATTTACGTTTTCGTCCCTTTAACCATTTTCTTTTCTTAATTAGCTCCATTAAATTCTTAACTCCATTTTTAATCAATTATAAATATTTCTTTTTCAATTACACATAGGAGAAAATAATTTAACTAATTAGGATCCTATTAAAAACACACATATTTATAAAAATTATTTAAAAATCTTTTTGTGTCGTGTGTGATACTAATTGGGATATTAAGAGTTAAAATTTAAATCTGAGTTGTTTTCCCTAGGTTCTTCAAATTCTTCAACCTCTTAATTCCTTCATCATCTTTATCATCAAATCTTCATCATTCGAAACTAATAAATTGAAACACTTAAATAAACCGTTAGTTCCACAAAAAATATCAACGTTTAATTGTCCATCAAAATCTTAATATTAACATTAACGATATCTCTAAGAGAGAACCTAGTACATATACCTTTATCAAAATTACTAACAATTTCTTTTTACCGAGTGTCCTGGAACTATCTTTATAACTCGTGGTAAAGTTTTCCTTTCATTTTGTGGCTCCTTATCCTTAAGATTTGATGGTTCTTTTCTTGTTTCAACTACTTGATTATTTTGCTTAGTCATTATAGTTCCACCAAAAATGGATTACATTCCTTAAATACTACATGCATACAATCTTCCACAGCTAGTGATCGCTTATTATATACTCTATATGCATTACTATTCGAAGTATACCCAAGGAAAATACCATAATCTTATTGAACATCATTTTTTTTTTCTTCAAATCATCCTTATTATTTAAAATAAAACATTTACATCCAAAAACTTTAAAAAAAGATATATTTGAGATTTTTTCATTCCAAACTCATAAGGTGTTTTGTTAAAATCTCTTTGGATAGATATTTTATTAATAACATGACATGCAGTACTTATCGTTTTGGCCTAAAAATATTTAGAAAAATTATTCTCATTTAGCATAGTCCTGACCATTTCCTACATCATCCTGTTCTTTCTTTTCAGAACACCATTTTGTTGTGGTGTTCTTGGTGGAAAGAAATTGTGAAAAATATCAATGTTCATCACAATAACTAATAATCTCATCATTTTGACCTTCTCTGCCTCTATCACTATGTATATTAATTATGCATGATTATTTCTCATTTTGCACAAGCTTACAAAACTTAAAGAATATAAATGTCACCTCACTATTCTTAGGTGAGAAATATACCCATGTTAGTCTAGAGTAGTCATCTACAATCACAAATGAATAAAACTCACCTCTAAACTAGCAATGGCATTAGGACCAAATAAGTCTAGATGCAACAGTTCAAGACACTTTGATGTGGATGCATGCAATTTCTTCTTAAATAATAATCTAGATTGTTTACCTAATTGACATGCATCACATACTTTATCTTTAATATAGTTTAAAGTAGGTAATCCACGTACTAGAATTTTCTTAAACAAATTAGAAATTAACTCTATAATTGCATGCTCAAGACGTCTATGCCATAACTAACTATTTTTAGATAAATGATTTAAACATGATAAATTTTGTGTCGAAAAATCTTCGAATGAACATGTGTAAACATTTTTAACACCTGATGCTACAAGCAAAATACTACTATCATACCCATTCTAAATAACGCATCTATTATTATCAAATATAACATTATACCCTTTATCACATAATTAACTTATACTAAGCAAATTATGTTTAAGACCGTCTACTAATAACACATTCTCAATAGTAGTAGACCCATTACTGATATTAGTTATAACGATAATCTTATCCTTGTCATTGTCTTCAAAAGTCACATTATCTCCGTCTTTTGGTGTTAAAGACATAAATTTTGATTTGTCGCCCGTTATGTGCCAAGATCAACCACTATCCAAGAACTATTTTTCTTTACCTAATGATACTTTGAAAATAACCTGCAAGGAGAACCTCAAATAATTCATAAGTGGTACCTAATCTAAGTGGGTCCGATCTTATTAGCCAAGACAATTTTAGTTCCTTTAGGAACTTATACTTGTTTATATTTAGATAATCTTTGGAATGTTCGTTGGGTCATCTTTATGAAATTGTTGGTAAGAAGTGCCACATTATTTTCTTGTTCACTATCAAGACTTATATCATCACTGTCATCGTTTTTCTCATTTTTTTAGCTTTCAGTGCTAAGGATTTCTTTTTGCTGCTTCTTGATCCATCCTCACATCCACGAATAGCTGACTCATGGGTCATTAGGTTACCAATGAGTTCATTGAGAGTGTATTTGATGAGATAGATTCTTCGATTATAGTTACTTTTGGTTCCCATACTTTGGTCAATGATCTCAAAATCTCCGGACTTCGTCCTGCATGAAAATCGGGTTTTCGAGTGCTCTAAGAGTGTTACATATATTTGTGAAACTAGTATACACCTCCGGAATTATTTCTGCATCACCCATTATGAACAGTTCAAACTGATGTACCAAGGCATTGATTTTGGATTGTTTCACTTGATTAGTTCCCTCATGTGTGATTTGTAATGTATCCCATATTTATTTCGTCGATTCGGAACCTAAAACTCTACTATACTCATTTGCATCTAAAGACCAAAACAAAAGGTTTATAACTTGAGCATTAATAAATAACTTTTGTTTATCAGTCGAATATGGTTGTTCTTTATTTTTAACTACTCCCAGGGTTTTAAATATCGGCCGTTACGTACCGTAACGGCCGATTCGTACCGAAAAATGGGTAGGCCGATACCGATACACGGCCGATTCCGGCATCTAGGGCTGAATCGCCCCGTATCGGGCCAATACGGGCCGATACGGGCAGTTAACGGCTGTTACGGCCGTTACAGAGACCGTAACGGCCATTATAGTCTATAAAGAACAACCGACCGACCGACCGACTCCTGATTTCGCGCACACTTTTCAGATTTCTTCCAAGATTCTTCATATAATTGAGAAAGGAAGAGAAAAAAGTAGTAGAAGATAACCAAACACTTACCGAACGTTGAGGATTTCGTCTGGTTCTTCTAACAGAAACAGCTCAACGCCGTCGAACGTAGCTCTCGCGTCGCCGGCGATGTCTCCTCTCCTTCGCGTTGCAGCTCGTCGCCGTCGCCGTCTCGCCTCCGCTCCGGTCTCGCCTCCGCTCGGTTTGTCTCTCTCTCTCTCTCTCTCCATTCGGGTGTTATCGTGTTAGGGATTTCACGGCAATTGGGGGTGTTTGATTTGGGTGGGGGCTGAAATTAGTATTTTAGGCATTAAAATTATTTAGAAATTGTAATTTAGAAATAATTAAGGGGTTTAAAAATATTTTTTGTTTACAATTTAGTCCTAAAATTGTTAATTAACTTGTTTACAATTACAATTTAGTCCTAAAATTGTTAATTAACTTTTTTACAATTACAATTTAGTCCTAAAATTTTTTAACTTATATTTTTGTAGCAATTTTTTTTTTTTTTTTTTTTGTCATTATTATTTATCACATTATATATATATATATATATATATATATATATATATATATATATATATATATAATGGTTAATGTAGTGTTAATTAGCTTCAATTATAATTTTAATAAATAGTATGAATTAAATTTGTGTATGTAAATTGCAGAAAATTAAAATTTAACAATGTCGGGTGAAGAAGGATCACATCCTCCTAGTGATGATATTGGATGGAAATTTGGGATTCCTATTAGTGGTTCTAGACACAAATTAAAATGTAAATTTTGTGGTAGAGAGATAAATGGTGGAATAACTAGATTGAAGCAACACTTGGCAGCCAAAAAGGGTCAAGTAGCTCCATGCCAAAGTGTTAGTGCCGATGTTAGAACGCTTATGATGAAACATCTTGAAGGTAACTTGGAGAAAAAAATGGATAAAAGAAAACAAAGAGAAGAAGTGATTGAACAAATTCGAGCTTCTCAACGTGATCAAGATAATCCTTACGATTTGAGTGATGATGATAACTCGGATGATCCGGATATGGCTTATGCACGAAAAGAAAGTATGAGGTTGCATAGAGAAGAAGAAGATAGGGAGAGATATAGGAGGGATGCCGGCAACTGATATGAGACCGGGAGTAATAGCGAGGTTGGTGAAAGCACCAGACGGGGAAGCACTACTACTCGCATTGCTAATATGTTTCGATGATCTTCTACTGTCCGTGAATCGAGTTCGAAAAAAAGTTGGATTGATTCGTCTTTACCTGAAGCACGGTTGGCCGAGATTGATGTTGATCTACACCGTAGCAAAGCCCCCAAACAACAAAAGATCTCAACAAGGGTAATAAAAGGGTTGAGGAAAAAATTAGGGGTCGCAGTTAGTCAATTTGTGTTATATACACGTTTGCCAACAAACGTTGTTAATTCGCCATGGCTTGAGCCAATGTTGGATGTTGCAAGGGAGGTTGGAAAAGGAGTGAAAGTCAACACTCCTTACGAGGTGACTGAAGTTTTCTTACCTAGAGAATATGAAGAATTGAGAAAGTGGATCGAATCTCATAAACCAAGTTGGGAGGAGAGGGGCGTTACGATCATGTGTGATGGATGGAGCGGACCTACCCGGAAGCACATTATCAATTTTTTGATTTATAGCAATCGGGGGACTGTTTTTCATAAATCAGTGGATGCCACCGATGTTGTTAGCAGAACTGCCGATTATTACTTCGGGCTTATAGACAAGGTGGTAGATGAAATCGGTGAAAAATATATTGTCCAAATCGTCACTGATAATGAGCCTGCAATAAAAGCGGCGGGGAAAAAACTTATGTTAAAAAGACCAAATTTATATTGGACAGGTTGTGCTGCACATTGCCTTGATTTGATATTGAAAGATATTGGAGAGAAAACAAATGTGCTGACAGTCTTGGATGATGCAAGAAGAATATCACGCTTCATTTATAACTCTAGTTGGGTTATTGATTTTATGAAGAGATTTACTGAAGGAAAAGAGTTATTACGCCCCGGGATCACACGTTTTGCCACTAATTTCATTATGCTGGAAAGCATTGTAAGGTATAAGAATGCCTTACAAAATATGTTTAATTGTGATGAGTGGAAAAGCAAAAGATGGGCGAAGGAGGACTGTGGAAAAAAAGTTAGAAAAATTGTGAACGACAATGGTTTTTGGATAAAAGCTTCAGAAATTTTAAAAGTTCAAGAACCATTGGTGAGGGTGCTTAGGCTTGTTGATGGAGATGAGAAGCCTACAATGGGATTTGTCTATGAAGCTATGGACAAAGCGAAGATGGCCATTGAAAAAAATTGTCGTTACTACAAAAAATATTGGAAAATGATCGACAAAATATGGTAATTCCAATTACACCATGATTTGCATGCAGCTGGTAAGTAATTGACTAATTGTAAATTCAATTTTAAAAACTCTTGTTACTTATTAGAATTAAACTTCATTTAACAAAATGTGCTTTTTGTTTTGAATTCATGTAGGTTATTTTTTAAATCCTCAATTTCAATATGGTGGTAAACTTTCTGACCATAGAGAGGTAATGGAGGGAGTTCAAAAAGTGATTCAAATATTGGAGCCGAATATTGATAAACAAATTCAAGCTATTAATCAAGTTAGTTCTTTTTTTTTTTTTTTTTTTTTTTTTAAGTAACAACTAGCGACTAACAAGTTACTAAGTTTTATATGTTTTATTTGTGGGTTTTTGATTTGTTACGTCCTACATATAGATTATGATATTTCGTGATAAAGAACATTCTTTCGGGACAGTATTGACACAAAAAGCAGTAACACGCACAAATCCAGGTAATACAATGAACAATTAACTATTAATATAAGAATCTCAATCTTCGTATCGTTTTAATTCATATTGTTTCTACAGCTGAATGGTGGATCCACTTTGGTGCATCTGCCCCTGAACTTCAAGAGATTGCAGTTAAAGTGTTGAGCCAAACAACATCGTCTTCTAATTGCGAGCGTAATTGGAGCACATTCAGCTTGATACATACAAAGACGAGAAATCGTCTAAAGTATCAAAAACTGAATAAACTTGTTTACGTGGCTTATAATATGAGGTTGAAAATTAGACATGCTACGAGATTAAGCCAAAGTGAAATTGAAGACAGCTTCAACCCTATAAATTTGTATTTTATCTTTGAAGAAGATGATCCACTATCTCCATGGCTTCAAGAGAGAGAAGAACCATTGTTAGATGATCAGGACAACTCCAGATGGTTAGACGTAAGCGATGATGAGGTCGCTACTTCCAGTAGCCAAGCACCTCGACGTTGGCAAAGTGATAGTCCATCTGGAGATGCAAGTGATACTGATAGTGGTCGTGGTTTGAGCCCACCTAGTGGAGAGTCTAGTGGTGATGATGGTGGAGGTGGAGGTGGAGGAGACACTAGACAATCGCCGTATCATGGAGAGTTAGGAATGACTGGATTTGCAGACAATGTCGAACGTGGGGATATTAGTGAGCCACGAAGGCATTCTGTTTCTAGGGCAATTGGATCATCAAGAAGAAGACCAAACCCACAATCCTCAAATTCCGAAGAATATGATGACATGGAAAACCGCTTTGGTATGCTTGGAGTTGGAGGATACGGATATGGATATCAAGGGGATAATTATCATCAGTGGCGTCAACCACAACCATATTCTTACCCTTATTATCCCTCTTTGGAATATGTTTCGGCGCCACATTATGTGGGTATGGGTCCTTTAGGATGCCCACAACCTCCTACTACCGGATACTCATATCCACCACCACCTTCTTACCAATACGGTGTCCCTCCTCCACATCAAGAGAGTTCGAGTTCTACTTTCGGTCACTGCGAAGAAAGAGCAGAATCTAGCGGTACCGGTGGTAGTGGCCCTAGCAACACCATTTATGATCATTGCACCTTTAACTACTTTGGTGGTTATGGTGCTGCACAACAAAATCAGAGTGGTGATCATGCCGATGCCGACTATGAAGAGCCTGCGCGCAATTCGTTTTGGTATTGATAATTTTATACGAGTGTATTGTTTTTGTAATATGATGTACAAGTACAATTTACTCTTTTATTATATTTGTGTAATATATTTTTATTAAGTATTGTGTGCATTATCTTATTCTTTCAAGATTGTTAAGTACGATGATTTTTCGTATTTTTTATGTCTTTATTGTGTTGTATATAACCTTAAAATGTCATAAGATCTATTATAATGTGTTTATTAAAGGTTAAATGAGTGAAACAATTATTCTTATTGAGTTTTTGGGGATGTTCTAGTGATTTTAAAAAATTCACGACCGTTACGGCCGATTCCCGTTACGGACAGGCCGATACTCCCGATACCGTTACACCGCGACCGTTATCGTTACGTAACCCGATACCGCGATTTAAAACCTTGACTACTCCATTTTCTTTAGGAACATATGGATCATCCTCAATGACCAACAAAGCCTTATAGTGAATGGGTTGTAGAAAGACAATCATTCTACCTTTCCAGAATACATAGTTATCACCTATAAACAAAGGTAGACGATGCAGAAATTGTCCTTCAGCTAGAGTGTTTATGTGGTGTACCATGTGATCTTTTTAGCTAGGATTTTAAGCCTATCGAGTTAAACCAACTCTAGTACCAATTGTTGGCCTAAAGATCTACCTTGGAAGGAGGTGAATTAGGTAGTGATAAAAATTTAAACAATTAAATTCAAACAAAATATACGAATTTTCCTAATTGATTATTATCTTGTTATGCGGCGAAAATATATTGAACTAAGTGTACACCCAAACAATCAGAAAAGTAACAATACAGCACATAAAGATTTATCCTTGTTCAGCAAGTTACTTGACGTACCCCGAATTTTCCTCGAGAGCAAGAGGAAGTAGAGATCGGGAAGACTAGGAATTTTTTTTTCCATTTCTCCCATTCTAGAAATCCTCAAAAATTTGTTCATTTGAGAAAACATGTTTTTCAGGGGGTTTTTCTAGGCGTCGGTTTTGAAAACATTCATTGGGTCAGGATTTATATGAAAAATGGAGTCGCCACCTAACATGGGATTAAATGGTACGCTAGGTCACCGGGATTTTAGAAGTTCATTTTTACTTTAAAAATGATCCAAGTCTTGACTTGTAAAACATTTAGTCCTTACCAAAGATTTCTTTAAAGTTCGGAGGTTGGTTATACTCGAGGAAGGTGATAGGCACCCCAAGACACCCGTCCGAGGACAGTACCTCAGTCTAAATGAATATTTATCATTAAATATCATCCAAGAAGTTTTCTTTGGTTTACTTAAACAAGAATAATTTCTTTTTTTAAAAGTTTCCCTCTTTTTATGTATTTTACATGACATAATGATAAGCAGGTAAACACTACAATTAATACTAGTCAGCGACACCCAATAACAATTTATATAGATAGAAATGTAAATATACAAGCAATACTAAATGAAATACAAACTAAGACTAAATTGTTTGGATATGTGACCGAACCCGCACATGGGTTGCCTACATATCTCGAATGAGAATCAAGTTTTATATAGTTCGTTTTGGTTAAGGTAAAAATTGGATTGTCTTTAGTTGGTTTTAATTGTAAACAACCTGAATCACAACCTTAATTATGTTTATTATTAATTGTTTTTTAAGTTTGTGAACAACTTGAATTACAACATGACATATACATAACCTCTTTGATTTTGTCAAGAACTCCTTAACCGAACTCTTATGTTTTGGTTAGTTAGTGTTAGTGTGTGAGTTATTATTTAAAAAATAGAAAGAAATACTGTTAGCCTAAGCGGTTTCAATCATATGATATCCGAAAAATGTGATTTTGACGATAACGCCTCATTTGACGTTATAAATGAATTAACATTGTTTTCAAGTATAGGTCATTCATACATTATAGAAATATATCATGGACATGCATTCAAGTCTATAGGTATGATTTAAATAATGCAAATTTTCATTTCGATAACATTACTCAAGATATTGAACTCGAAACTCTATAGGTTGCACACACACACTGAGGATGCATACATTTGTGATGTTTTGTTTCTAACATGTCCAATATACCTAAATATCACAATATGTATTATATATTTGATCATATCATGCAAATTTGAAAAATTCACATTTTGATCACAAATGTGTGCTTAATATGCTTAAACTTGGATTTAATGTGATCAAATAGTACATTGCATGGTTTTAATGTGAAAATACTTCAAATATCATTGATATAATATTTTGAACATGTCCATATAATTATTATATTATGATCCTTGAAATAATATTGTTCATACCTTACTCAATTAAAAATTTCACATTTTGATTACAAAAATGCTCAAATTGCTTAAACTTGATTTCTATGTGATCATAAGGATTATTGTATATTTGGATCATCAAAACACTTTGAACATCATTGAAATAATATTTTAAAGTTATTTGGCTAAAAAAAGATCATAGACATCGACCAAAACCAAGAACAGGTGAAGAAAAATAGAATTGTGTCGAAAACACTGCAACAATCAATTGTTGCTGCCCAAAATATCAAAATGGACCTTTTGAAGTAAATTGATCATATCTCTCTTATTACTTATCCAAATCTGATGAATCTTATATGGTTATAAATCTAATTCAAATAGCTTTAAAACCACATAAATTTCATATCGATAGAAGTTGGTTTGGTTGTTTAAATTTCAACATTTTTCCAAAAGTCAGTAGCTAATTTTTACAGAAAATCCTGTCTAGACCTTTGCTCATTCATTTGATCATATCTCACTCATTTGGAGTCCAAATGAGGTGACTTTTTGATATGGAACTCTAACTCCATAAAATTTATTTCCATGCATAGTAAGAAAATTTTGGATATGTTTTTCATATAAAAAAGTAGCCGTTTATAAAAATGTCAGTAGCCTTTCTCTTTCCTGTCCTATTTTCGCTAAGTTTTTGGCTTAATGTGTTGGCGTCGTATGTTTGTTCTAATTTCTGTATGATGATTCATATTCCTTATAATGAATATATAACATGTTTTTAGTATTCAATTTGATCAATAAAATGTTGAATTGAAAATGAATTGATCAAAACATCTTGAAACATTTTAGAACTTAAAATGCAGAATTTTGTTATGAACTCAAATTTGGATTTTCATATCATATTTTGTTCGGAACGTTTAAATCATATTATGAGATGTTAGTTTAATATATCTACATGATATATGCATGATTAATTGATATGTCTATCATTACATTTATGATTAATTGACAAATTGGCTTAAAGGATATGAAAATTCTGTTTTCATCATGCTAAATGAATTCTAAGTATTCAAATGCTTGAAATGCTTGCATGTACTTAATTGGATTGTATACATGTATAATATGCTTTAGACATATTGTATGCAAATTCTCAAATATATAATCATGTATGAATACAAGTATTAGATTTGAATTTGTCAAGATAACCAAGTGGAAATACAAAGATATTATTTTAAGTTAGTGGTAGGATAGCTCATTAAATGCTAGTCCATGCCTTGTCTTCTACAATGTGAATGCCATTTTATCTTGAACAACTTGCTGCATATTTCAAAGTTGAAGAGCCTTATATTCAATGATTCCTACCCAACTTTGAATATCTCTATCATGATTTGTCTACATTCATTATTACCAACCATACTCAATTATATACATTGAATATCTTGAACAATTTGCTGTATTTTTCGACTACCTCAAAGACAAATTGGACAATAGGTCATTTGAAATTAATTAGATATATCTAGCATTTATGAGGTTGGAAAAAGTAGATGGAATGTTGACAAATCTGTAGAGATAATGGAGAGGAGCCTCATATGTCTTGACATTTGAAGAGACCACATGCAACGGTCACTTGAGCTCTCTACACTCCAATTGTAATACCCTCCCTACACTTCTCTACATCTATAAAATGAGGAAGATAGCTAAAAGTTCATTACTCATCAACCAAGAAACTCACCAAGTATCAATCACCAACTCTCAACTCACCAAGTATCAATTACTCAAATATGAGCTACAAAGATCAAAGAGATACTACCAAAGGCTTCCAAGCTAAAATTTGTCCAACAACACTTCTATTCTTTCTCGATTCATATTTCTTCAGTGTTTGTTGTATTTTCTTCACACACATAGATTTTTGAGTTCTATATCTTGTGAATGTTGAAACTCTATTTTGTGAGACGGTGAGAATATTTATTGTAAATCTTGAGTAAGGGTTTTACTCAAGAGAAGAGATTTGTGAGTGAAATATATTCACTTTGGATTGTAAAGTCTTGAGATACGCACTTCTCAAATGGTTACTTAAACGGTTTGTTCTTCACCCGTAAAAAAGATCAAAGAATAGTAAAATTTTCGAAGGAGCTTAGGGGAGTGGACTAGACAAAGGGTGTTTGCCGAATCACTATAAAATACCAGTGTCAATCTCTCTTACTCTACTCTTTACATTTTCGCATTTATTTGTGTTTGTAATTATTGCTCTTGTTTGAATATCCACTGTACACTTGACACAAATCACATAAACACTTAGTTTATATTGAGTAGATTTCATTAAACGTAAAATTTGCCAAAACCCAATTCACCCCCGCTCTTGAGTAATTCTTGGGCCTTCAATTGGTATTAAAGATACACTTACTTAATAGACTTAAAATACTAGCAAATCGATCATGGAAAAATTCGTTACAACTACTCTTCCCGAAGGTTAATCCATGTATAGACCTCCGTTGTTTAATGGTAACAATTATGTGTTTTGGAAGGCTAGAATAACAACTTTTTTACAAGTTACAAATTATGAAGCTTGGAAAATTATTAAAAATGGTCCACATATTCCTACCAAAACTAATCTTGATGGATCTACTGCACTTAAGGTAGAATCGGCATTTGATGATAAGGACACCAAATTAATCTCTATAAATGCCCAAGCTATTAACCTTCTTTATTGTGGTTTAGATGTTCATGAATATAATAGAATTTCTGGATGCTCATCAGCTAAGGAGATTTGGGATACTCTTATGGTTACTTGATAGGTGTGATCAACCTATCTATTTTCAAACTGAACTAAGTTAGTTTTCGAGCGTTTTTATAGTATTTTATTACGTTTTAATTAGTTTTTATTCTTTTTGTATAAATTAGGTGTGTGGGGGTGAAAAGGTAGGAAAATGGAGCATAAACGATTAGATCGAACCAAGAACGGTGGAAAAATAAGCATGGAGGTAGTTTAGGAGACATGATTTAGGCATTCTTTGTCGCTTGAGCCTTTGAAGCCTACCCTGTTATATGTTTATCCATCATTACCTTGTCAAAGCCTAAAAACCAATTCAATTCTGAACACATAAGCAAATACTCTGGCCAATTGATCTTTTTCCAAACCTTTATCGCTAAATTAAAGGCACAATTTGAGTGAATCAAGTTAACATTCGAATATACTACTTGATGTGAGCGGTTGGGTTTAGGGTGAACTTCGGAATAGTTCGGTATTCAAGTACTTACTTGTCGCTTTTCTTTGGTTTTAGCCATACCCGTGGAATCATACTAATCGAATAAGTTTGGAGGTGTGTTTCATAAATAATATATATATATATATATATATATATATATATATATATATGTATTTACATTTCTTTTGACAAGTGAGTATGTCGGTCTAAAGTGATTGTTCAGAATTGTTTCCAATTTTTCTATGGGGGTTCGAGAGTGAATGTGCAAAGCGTTGAGCCTTGGGTAACGTTAAGTTAACAACGTTAACCCGTTTTCTATTCCGAAATACACTTGGCCAAATATTCCATAACCGAACCAAGCCCGAATGATCTTTATTAACTTCCAAGCCTACATTAGTAGAGAGTGGACCCCAAACCAGCTTATGGAAATCCTAGTCCTATACGGTCTAAGTTATGAGTTTCGTTGGTGGATAATCCAATCCGGTCGTTGTATAGTTATATTATTGAGTCTTGCACAAATATATTTAAAGGATCTAGACTGGCGTTCACCATCACTGCATGTCGAAAATCTAGAGCACCACATGCTGTGTTTTACCACCTGAACTCGATATGACTGGCGGCTGTTGAGGGAAAAATGACTTCGTCGGTAGAAGAATGTAAAACTCGCATATCGTTATGTTTAGGTTGTTTGTTATTTAATTTAGTTGTGTTTTTCATTTTCGTGTGAGTGTTTTGCTCAAGGACTAGTAAAATTTCAAGTTTGGGGGTATTTGATAGGTGTGATCTACCTATCTATTTCCAAATCAAACTAAGTTAGTTTTTTAGCGTTTTTATAGTATTTTATTACGTTTTAATTAGTTTTTATTCTTTTTATATAAGTCAGGTGTGTGGGGTGAAAAGGTAAGAAAACAGAGCATAAACGATTAGATCGAACCAAGAATGGTCGAAGAACGGTGAAAAAACAAGCATGGTGGCAATAATCAAAATAGCAACCCATTGCCTAAGCGTCCAGACCACCGCCTAGGCGGTGAAAATGCAAAGATGGCCAATTCTTGCTGGAAACTCACCGCCTAGGCAGTGAAATTGCAGAATGGTCACCAAATCCACCGCTATTTTCACCACTGCGACGATCACTGAACCGACATACCCACCTCCTAGGCGGTGACCTTTGTATAGTTTAGATATTTTTTAGGATATTTTTAGGATATTTTGCCTATTTAATCCCACCTCCTCTCTCATTTTTGACCTCTCTTGCATGCTACCACCCTTAGAACATATCTAGGGTGAGGAATATGAGTTTTAGAGGTAGAGCTCATATCCCGAGGGAGAGGAAGACGGCGAAGTGATCGTTGAACGTTCTTACTGGATAAACTTCGGACGAGGCTAAGTTCTTTGATTTCTTCCCTTATTTCTTTAACTTAGGAATTTGTGAGCATGTTTAGCTCGTGCTTTATTGTAAATATGGTTATGGCCGTTAGTTAAACATGGATTGTGTAGGGATTAACAATATATTTATAAATATGTGATTCAAATGATTTCGGTGTTGCGTTTATGTTTGTTCTTTGTAGTTTGATTGTGTTTTCTATATTGTTTGTTTATTATGCTTAGAATGATATTCGAAGAATACGAGGTTTGACACTCAGAAGAGGTAACCCCGGATTCAGACTAGGGTAAACAACGCGACGATCTAATAACTTGAGAGGGAGTTGGATTGTGGGCAATTGATGACGTTGGGGCAAGACTTACGTGACTTAGGGTCATTAAGACGTTTAGGAGGACTTCTTCATTGACACGAAATTGCGTATTCCCCCATCCTACACTTGGGAGAGGTGGCAGGGGAGTTTACGAACTGAGATTGTCGATAGGGTAAACACAACGCGACAATCTAATAACCTGGTCGGGAGTTGGATTGTATGCAATCAATGATGTTGGGGCAAGACTCACATGACTTAAGGTCGTTAAGACGTTGAATGAGACTTCTTCATTGACATGAAGTCATGTATTCTCCCATCTTACACTCGGGAGAGATGGCGGGGGATTTTACGAACTGAGATTGTCAAATAGGTCGAACACCGTAAACGTAAGTCAATCGAGATCGAACACGTATTTGTAAACCCAGTTAATCCCTAGATAATTCTTTCCCCTAAAACATGTCATTATATTAGTATAGTTAATTTATGTTATATTAGTATTAGTATTAATAAATTTTATTCATTCTTTTTAGCTTAGATAAAATTAGGTCATGATAATTACGGTACTCGATAATAACAACAACCAATCCCTGTGGATACAATACCCGATCTTAAAGATCACATTATACTAAAACTTTGACCTCGTACACTTGCGAGTAGTCAATACGGGAGCGTGTAACAAATGTTTGCCGTACAAGTTTTTGGTGCTGTTGCTGGGGATTAGTTGTTTGTCATATGTAGTTTCCGGCAATCACCACCATTACTCATGAGGGTACAAATCAAGTCAAGAAATCCAAGATCGACATTCTCGTGCACCAATACGAACTATTCAAGATGAATGATGGAGAATAGATTATGGAGATGTATACTTACTTTAGAAATATTTGTAATAGCCTGAATGCACTCAGAAAGTCATACTCAATGCCTAATCGAGTATGAAAGATTCTTAGAGCTCTTCCCAAGGCGTGGGAACCAAAGGCGACGACCATCTCGGAATCCAAAGATCTAAATAAATATTTAATTGATGAATTCATTGGTAACTTGATCACTTATGAGCCGTCACTCAAAAGCTACGAAGAAAAAAATAGAAACCAAAAGAAGAGAATAGCCTTAAAAGCTATTCATGATGATGATGATGATGATGATGATGATGATGATGAAAGCATCAGAAGTAAACCCGAAAGCCAAATATCTATCTTGGCGAGACGATTCAATGGGCTCAACCGGAGATTCTTCAAAAAGAAAAAATTCAACAAAACTGACATAAGCAAAGTTGAATGTTATAAATGTTACAAGTTTGGTCACTACAAAATTGAATATCCTTAACTCAAGGAGGATCACAAAATTCCAAAGAAACATCATTTCAAAAGCAAGAAGAGAGCTTTCAAGGCAACTTGGGATGACACCGACACAAGTGACTCGAAAAGTGAAAGTAGTGGTGATGAGGCCAACTTACTTGCACTCATGAAAAAAGAAGATGATGTAACTTCTTCTTCCGAAACTTGTTCATTAGATGAATATGATGAATTACTTGATGCATATGAAGAATTAAAAGATGAGCTTAAGAATTGTTTTTCAAAAATGATAAATCTTAACAAAAAAATAGCTACTCTTTCACAAGATTTGGAAACAACAAAATTTGAAATTGTTTCTTTAAAACAAAAAAATGATTTTTTAAAGAAATGTGATCTTGAAAAGGAAAATATTTCTTTGAAAAATCAAGTTGATGATTTAACTAAAATAGTCCACAAGTTTACTAAAGGTAAAAATAACTTTAAACTTCTCTTGGGAAGTGAAAAGGGTGTTTTCGACAAAGCCGGTTTGGGTTTTCATCAACATAAGAAACAAAAGAAATTTCAGAAAATTTTCTCTTTATAAAATGTTTTTATTGTAACAAAGTTGGTCACGCTATTGATGTTTGTAATGAAATAAAATTAAAAAATACTAATATAAAGGTAAGAAAGATTTGGATACCAAAGGGAACCTTGGTTCTAAAGATTAACCCTCTCAAACCCAAGTAAAACGGGTACCGTTTAGGAATCATTTGAGGTGCTCCTTGCAGGTTAGTTTTAAAGAAAATATAATCAAGGACAAATGGATCCTAGATAGCGGTTTCTCACGACACATGATGGACGATAAAAATCAATTTACATATTTGACACCTAAAGATGGCGGACATGTGACGTTTAGAGACAACTCTAAGGGCAAAATCATTGGTATTGGTAAATTTGGTAAAAATGATTTTATTATTGAAAATGTTTTACTTGTTGAAGGTTTAAAATATAATCTTCTAAGCATAAGCCAATTATGTGATAATGGTTTTAAAGTAACTTTTCTTGAAAATCAATGTGTCATCAAAGAAGATGATAATCACAAAGTTTTATTTGTTGTATCACGTTTTAGAAATATTTATACATGTTGATTTGATGATTTATTTTCTCAAAATGTTTCATGCCTAAATGCATTGACCGAAAATAGTTGGTTGTGGCATAGTCGTTTAGGACGTGCTAGCATGGAACTTATTTCAAACTTATCTAAAAATAATCTTGTACGTGAATTACCGAATGCTAAATTTGTTAAAGATAAGATATGTGATGCATGTCAACTTGGTAAACAAGTTAAAAGTTCTTTTAAGAATAAGAGGTTTATTTCTACTACTAAACCATTAGAACTTTTGCATCTTGAATTATTCGATCCTAATCCCGTTGCTAGCTTAGGTGGCAAGCATTATGCATTTGTGATTGTTGATGATTATTCTAGATATACATGGGTTCTACTACTTACTAAGAAAAGTGATGTTGTTAACGTGTTTGTTAAGTTTTGTAAGTGTATTGAAAATGAGAAAGGTTTTAGCATTAACAATATCCGAAGTGATAGAGGAAGAGAATTCTGAAATGATGAGATTGAAATTTTTTGTGACGAACAAGGTTACGGACACAATTTTTCAGCCACTAGAACAGCTCAACAAAATGGCATTTTTGAGACAAAAAATAGTTGTTTACAAGAAATGGCTCGGACTATGTTAAACGAGCATTCTTCACCGCAATACTTTTGGGCGGAAGCCGTAAGTACGGCATGTTATGTATTGAACCGTGTTTCAATCCTTAGAGGTTTAAATAAAATTTCATATGAGTTATGGAATGGTAAAACTCCTATTATATCTTACTTTAAAGTTTTTGGTTGCAAATGTGTTATTCTTAATGATAAAGAAAATATTTCAAAATTTGATGCTAAATTCGATGAAGGTATTTTTCATGGTTATTCAACTAATAGAAAAGCTTATAGAGTATATAACAAACGTACACTTGTAGTTGAAGAATCGATGCATGTTATTTTTGAAGAATCTAACCCCTTTTCTCCAAGAAAGGATATAGATGAAGAAAATTCAGATTTCATAGAAAAATCAACGGAACAAGCTGAAAATGTTGATTTGAGGCTCGTTGATAATGATTCAATGAAAGTACAACCTTCCGAGAACACGTTACCAAAGGCGTGGAAAAAGGTCAACATTCATCTATCCGATCAAATCATTGGTGACATTGAGCGCGGGGTAAGTACTAGATCTTCTTTGAGAAACTATGTTAATAATTTTGCTTTCCTATCTCAAACTGAACCTAAAAATATTTTTGAAGCTATTGACGATGAATCTTGGATTCTTGCAATGCAAGATTAGTTAAATCAATTTGAGAGGAATAACGTTTGGTCTCTAATACCAAGACCTAATGAACATCCCGTAATTGGAACAACATGGGTTTTTTCCAAATAAAAATGATGAGTCGGGTTTTGTTATTAGAAATAAAGAAAGATTGGTAGCACAAGGTTTTAATAAAAAATAAGGGATAGATTATGATGAAACATATGCACCGGTGGCTAGATTAGAAGCTATACGTATGTTACTTGCTTTTGCTTGTGCAAATGATTTCAAACTTTTTCAAATGGATGTTAAAAGCGCATTTTTGAATGGTTTCATTTCTGAAGAAGTTTATGTTGAAAAACCTCCCAATTTTGAAGATGAAAAGTTTTCAAATCATGTTTTCAAACTATCCAAAACGCTTTATGGTCTCAAACAAGCACCTAGAGCTTGGTACAGAAAGTTATGTGGATTTACCTTAGAAAAAGGTTTTAAATGTGGTTTAACTTATATAACTCTATTTATTAAAGAAGCTAAAAATAATATCTTATTAGTGCAAATATATGTAGGCGATATCATTTTCGGTGCTACTAATGAGATCTTGTGCCAAAAGTTTGCTAAGCTTATGCATGTAGAATTCGAGATGAGTATGATGGGAGAATTAACATTTTTTCTCGGATTTCAAATTAAGCAAACAATGGATGAAATATTTATAAATCAAGTAAAGTATACAAAAGACTTAATCAAAAAATACAGAATGAAAAATTCAAAGGTATATAATACACCAATGAGTACTTCGACCAATTTGGACGCCAATGAAATCGGTAAGAAGGTAAATGAGAAGGAATACCGAGGTATGATTGATAGTATCCTTTATCTTATGTCAAGTAGACCGAATATCATGTTTAATGTTTGTCTATGTGCTCGTTTTCAATCTTGTCCTAAGGAATCGCATTTAACCACCGTTAAATGTATTTTTCGATATTTGCTTGGTACATGTGATTTAGGCTTGTGGTATCCTAAAAAGGATTTTTTTGACATGCTTAGCTATTCCAACGCTGATTTTTTCAGTTGCAAAGTTGAGCATAAAAGCACTAGTGGTACTTGTCATTTTCTAGGACACGCATTGGTTTATTGGTCAAGCAAGAAACAAAACTCGGTTGCATTATCCACAGCTGAAGCCAATATGTCGCAGATGGAAATTGGTTTTTTACAAGTGTTGTATATGAAACAACAATTGGGCGATTTCGGTATTGATGTTGGTTGTGTTCCAATCTTATGTGATAACACTAGCGCTATTTATTTGAGTAAGAATCCTACTCAAAATTGACGAATTAAGCACATTGAAATAAGACACCACTTCATTCGTGACCACATTCAAATGGACGATATCACATTAGAATTTATTGACACTAATAATCAATTAGGTGATCTCTTTACTAAGCCTCTTGGGGAAGATCAATTTTCAAAAATATTGCATGATTTAGGTGTGATGGGAGAAAAAGATGCTTTGAAATGATTTTGAAAATAAAATTTTCAAAATAAAAAATAAAAAATTCTTACTTTGAGAGTAAATATGATATGTTTTGGATATCATGTTTAATGTTGGTCTATGTGCTCGTTTTCAATCTTGTCATAAAGAATCACATTTAACTACTGTTAAACGTATTTTTCAAAATTTGCTTGGTACATGTGATTTAGGCTTGTGGTATCCTAAAAATGATTATTTTGACATGCGTAGCTATTTTGGGGCTACTTTTGCCAGTTGCAAAGTCGAGCGTAAAAGCACTAGTGGTACTTGTCATTTTTTAGGACACGCATTGGTTTCTTGGTCAAGCAAGAAATAAAACTCGGTTGCATATCCACGGCCGAAGCCAAATATGTCACGGTTAGAAATTGTTGTGCACAATTGTTGTATATGAAACAACAATTGGGAGATTTCGGTATTGCTGTTGGTTATGTTCCAATCTTATGTGATAACACTAGCGTAATTTATTTGAGTAAGAATCCTACTCAATATTCACGAACTAAGCACATTGAAATAAGACACCACTTCATTCGTGACCACATTCAAAAGGGCGATATCACATTGGAATTCATTGACACTAATAATTAATTAGGCGATATATTTACTAAGCCTCTTGGGGAAGAACAATTTTCGAAAATATTGCGTAGTTTAGATATGATGGGAGAAAAAGATGCTTTGAAACGATTTTGAAAATGAAATTTTCAAAAAAATAAAAATAAAAAAATCCTACTTTGAGAGTAAATATGATGTGTTTTGGATATCATGTTTAATGTTTGTCTATGTGCTCATTTTCAATCTTGTCCTAAGGAATCGCATTTAACCGTCGTTAAACGTATTTTTTGATATTTGGTTGGTACATGTGATTTAGGCTTGTGGTATCCTAAAAATGATTATTTTGACATGCTTAGCTATTTCAACGCTGATTTTGCTGGTTGGAAAGTTGAGCGTAAAAGCACTAGTTGTACTTGTCATTTTCTAGGACACGCATTGGTTTCTTGGTCAAGCAAGAAACAAAACTCGATTGCATTATCCACGGCCGAAGCCAAATATGTCGCGGCTGGAAATTGTTGTGCACAAGTGTTGTATATGAAACAACAATTGGGAGATTTCGGTATTGATGTTGGTTGTGTTCCAATATTATGTGATAACACTAGCGCCATTTGTTTGAGTAAGAATCCTACTCAATATTCACGAACTAAGTACATTAAAGTAAGACACCACTTCATTCGTGACTACATTCAAAAGGGAGATATCACATTGGAATTTATTGACACTAATAATCAATTATCTGATATCTTTACTAAGCCTCTTGAGGAAGAACGATTTTCAAACATATTGCATGGTTTAGGTATGATGAGAGAAAAAAAATGCTTTGAAACAATTTTGAAAATGATTTTTTTTTTTTTAAAAAAAAAAAAACCCTACTTTGAGAGTAAATATGATATGTTTTGCAAAAGTCGTCATAATTGTCAAAATTCACTTCAATTTTGATTTATAATATTGAAAATGGTTTTCACTGATATTTATGCATATATGTTATGTTTCAAATATTTTTAAAAGGATTTCAAAACCATGTTCCTCAAAGTGATCAAAAATCTATTTTTAATAGACTTGAATCCCTGAGGCAATAATGAAATTTGATTACATGTGATATTGATCAATCCTAAGTGATATTGGGTTGAAAAATCTATAATATAAATCAGGAATGTGTCATAAATTAAGTTTATGAGTCGTTTTGACGCTCAATAATATAGTATAGACGAGCGGTTTCAAACAGTCGTAGGATCATTCTCACAATTCACGCATAACTTTTACACACACTTTTCACTACCACCTCCTCAAAACTAAGTCTAACTCTACTTTTTGATGTGACAAAGGGGGAGAAAGACCTAGATTTGATGTTTATATTTTCATCATGCTTCTGTGTTGAATGACAATCTATGTTATATGGTGTGCTATTTATGTTTGTGTGATTCATATGATCTTAATTATATAGTTTTATTGCTGTGAGAATTAAAATAATTTTACTTGTCTAAGAGAATGAAAAATAAACTTTCTTGGATAAATCTTTTTTAAACTGATCTCATTCTCAGGGGGAGCTAGTAAAATGATTATCATTCATAAAATATCAAATGAGTTGTCATCATCAAAAAATAGGAGATTGTTAACCTTAGCGGTTTCAATCATAGGATCTCCAGAAAATGTGATTTTGACGATAACGTCTCATTTGACGTTTTAAATGAATTAACATTGTTTTCCAGTATAGGTCATCCATACATTATGGAAATACATCATGGATATGCATTCAAGTTGAAATATATGATTTAAATAATATAATTTTTTATTTTGACAACATTACTCAAGATATTAAACTCGGAACTCTATAGGTTGCACACGCACACCAAGGGTGCATACATTTTTGATGTTTTGTTTTTAACATGTCCAATATATCTAAATATTACAATGTGTATTATATGTTTGATCATATCATGAAAATTTGAAAAATTCACATCTTGATCACAAATGTGCTTAATATGCTTAAATTTGGATTTAATGTGATCAAATAGTATATTGCATGATCTTAATGTGAAAACACTTCAAATATCATTGATATAATATTTTGAACATGCCCATATAATTATTATATTATGATCCATGTAATAATATTGTCCATACATTGCTCAATTAAAAATTTCACATTTTGATTGCAAAAATGCTCAACTTGCTTAAACTCGGTTTCTTTGTGATCATAAGGTATATTATATATTTGGCTCATCAAAATACTTTGAACATCATTGAAATAATATTTTTAAGGTATTTGGATAAAAAAAGATCATAGACATCAATCAAAACCCAGAACCGGCAAAGAAAAATAGAATTGTGTTGAAAATATTGTAGCAATCAATTGTTGTTGTCCAAAAAATCAAAATGGACTTTCTGTAGTAAATTGGCCATATCTCTCTTATTACTTGTCCAAATCTGATGAATCTTATATGGTCGGAAAGCTAATTTCAATATATTTAAAACCATATAAATTTCATGTCAATATAAGTTGGTTTGGTTGTTCAAATTTCAACATTTCAGCAGAAGTCAGTATCTGATTTTTACAGAACATCCTGTTTAGACCTTTACTCACTCATTTGATCATATCTCCCTCATTTGGAGTCCAAATAAGGTGATTCATTTTGATATGGAACTTCAACTCCATAACCTTTATTTATGTGTATATTAGGATTTTTTTTTTGTATGTGTTTCCTATAAAACAGTAGCCATTTATAAAAATATCAGTAGCCTTTCTCTCTCCGACCATGTTTTCGCTCTGTTTTGGCGTCGTATGTTTGTTTTAATTTCTGTATGATAATTCATATGCCTTATAATGAATATATAACATATATTTATCATTCAATTTGATCAATAAAATGTGGAATTGAAAATGAATTGATCAAAACATCTTGAAACATTTTAGAACTTAAAATGCAGAATTTTGTCATGAACTCAAATTTGGATTTGCATATCATATTTTGTTTGGAACGTTCAAATCATGTTATGAGATGTTAGTTTAATATGTCTACATGATATATGCATGATAAATTGATATGTCTATAATTACATTTATTGTTAATTGACAAATTGGCTTAAAGGGTATGAAAATTCTGTTTTCATCTTGCTAAATGAATTCTATGTTTTCAAATACTTAAAATGCTTGCATGTACTTAATTGGATTGTATACATGTATAATATGCTTTAGATATATTGTATACAAATGCTCAAATACATAATCATGTTTGAATACAAGTATTAGATTTGAATTTGTCAAGATAATGAAGTAGAAATACAAAGATATTATTTTAAGTTAGTGGTAGGATAGATCATTAAATGCTTGCCCATGCCTTATCTTCCACAATGTGAATGTCATTTTATCTTGAACAACTTGCTGCATATTTCAAAGTTGAGGAGTTTTATATTCAATGATTCTTACCCAACTTTGAATATCTCTATCATAATTTGTTTACATTCATTATTACCAACCATACTCAATTATATACATTGAATATCTTGAACAATTTGCTATATTTTTCCACTACCTCAAAGATCAATTGGACAATGGGTCATTTGAAATTAATTAGACATATCTAGCATTTATGAGGTTGGAAAAAGTAGATGGAATGTTGACAAATCTATAGAGATAATGGAGAGGAGCCTCATAAGTCTTGACATTTGAAGAGATCACATGCAACGATCACTTGAGCCATCAACCAAGAAAATGAGGAAGATAGATAGAAGTTCATTACTCATCAACCAAGAAACTCACCAAGTATCAATCACCAACTCTCAACTCACCAAGTATCAATCACTCAAATATGAGCTACAAAGATCAAAGAGATACTACCAAAGGCTTTCAAGCTAAAATCTGTCCAACAACACTTCTATTATTTATTGATTCATATTTCTTCAGTTTTTGTTGTATTTTCTCCACACACATAGATTCTTGAGTTCTATATCTTGTGAATGTTGAAACTCCATTTTGAGAGACAGTGAGAATATTCATTGTAAATATTAAGTAAGGGTTTTTACTTAAGAGGGGAGATTTGTGAATGAAATATATTCACTCTAGATTGTAAAGTCTTGAGACACGCACTTCTCAAGCAGCAACTTAAATGGTTTGTTCTTAATCCATAAAAAGATTAAAGAATAGTGAAATCCTCGAAAGATCTCAGGGGAGTAAACTTGGCAAAGGGTGTTTGCCGAACCACTATAAAATACCGGTGTCAATCTCTCTAACTCTACTCTTTACATTTTCGCATTTATTTGTGATTGTGATTATTTCTCTTGTTTGAATATCCATTGTACACTTGGCACAAATCACATAAACACTTAGTTTATATTGAGTAGATTTAATTAAACGTAAAATTTGCCAAAACCCAATTCACCCCCCCTCTTGGGTAATTCTTGGGCCTTCAAATACCATATATTTATGCTAGTCTTAGTCGTAACTAAGGAAAACAAGATGGTTTTTGAAGAAGAATCACACATATCCCCGAAAGAATAGAGGCCCTCCCTTTATCCTGAGTTATTAGCCCCAAGGGTTTGTCGTTATAGTATATGAGTATATATATAGGTGCTAGTCCACAAGCCAACTTGGTTATGATATTAACATTTAGTAGAAAGTAAATCCGGTTATTAATAGTTATTAACAGTTAAAGGTGCCAGTCCACAAGCCTGAGACATGGGCCAGGCTGCGATCTTGATGTTTAGAATAAAGTAAATGCATTTATTAATAGTATATAGTTAATATTAACAGTTAGTAAGGAGTCGATTTGAAGTGTTCTTCGAGAGAATCGTAGAGATTATGGACAACTCATGGTGTGATAGGTGTTTAGTTTAGATCCTTACATGTTCTTAACATGTTCTCAAATGATTTTGGTCCTTATATGTTTTTAAAATGTTCTTGATATTCTTGATATGATTTTGTATAATTTGGATATTCTTTGATGATTATAACGAAAATTAATTGTTTTTTGGTAGATTAGGGCTTGTATGTGTTATATACATGAAATTAATACATAGACACTACATGATTATGATATGTACAAGAAAGATATATGAAATTTAAGACAATATAAAGGATAATCATGACACATACCTTGTTCAGGGGAGTGGTCTTTCCCTAAACAATATACCTTCCTATCATTCTTTAATCTTCTTGGCTTGAACTCGATCAATCATCGTCAAACTCTTGAGATCTTCCTCCAAGACCCTCAAGAACTCTCTCAGGATGATATTTTAATAGAATTTCAAGATGTTTTTTGAAGGAAAAACTTGGAAACCCTAGAGACCCGAGAATGATATTTGAACCTAGAGAAAGAAGATGTGTATCCAAGACCTTTTCCAAATAAAAATAGGCCCCATATTTATAGGCTTGGGATGTATATGCATCCATCAATGTGCAAACAATCCCAGGTGGTTCTTTAGGCAAATGTTTGCCCTAGGGGACTTGGTCTCTTCATTTGATCTTATTTTGTGTTGAACGAATTTAAGATGGAAGGAAAGATCTTCGAATATTTGGTAATGACTGGAAATCATTACCAATCATTAACTCTCCTTTAAATAATTTAATGGCTTGATGTGATACTTCCGATTTGGTTAGGGGCTAAGCACCGGTTAGTTTCGCTATTTCGATATGGTTGCCATTAATGCTTACAAGTTGCAATGTATGTAGTCTTGATGTTTCACCTTGAATTTAATTCCATATGGTGAGTCATGACTTGGAGATCACACATTCAATTAGATTTGGATTGAATTGGTTTGGTTTACCTTATAACCGATAGTTACATTTTAAGGTTTTAGTTACTTTGAGATATTTAGCACAAAATATCTACATGCCTTGACATGTCATACCAAGAATTTAATGTTTTATAGGAGGTCATTTAATTACCATTAAATGCCTTGGCTAGGTGGCAAACTAGATTGGCTTGGTTTCGATAACGGTTAGTCACTTTAGAAGTGACTTGGTTCCTTACTTAGATAGGCAACTTATTGTAAGTTTCTTTTGGGATTTCAATCATAATTTTGGTGAGTCATTTACTTGGTTTGTTCCCTTAATTCAATGGGCCTTGATGGTTTGTCAAGACAACTTTGGTTGGTTCAATTTCAAACCAAGCCCAAATCCCTAATCACTTTGGTAATTTAGGATTTGTCATCACATTTCCATGGTCTGATCATGGATTCTGGCTTGATTGTTTTGTAGGATCTCATACCTTAAATGAAAAATTACAGAAGTATTTTGGTGTTAGGAAGACGAAACCAGTGGTAGTAATAGTTTCAAAGGTCAAAATGGGTAACAAAGATTATTGACAAAATACACTTAAGCTAAATTATAGTAACTAATTTTATTCATATTAAAAGTTATTTCATCAAAAATCAACCTTTAATAATATCATTTTAGCCCTTCTTTAAATTTAGGAACTCTTGAGGTTGACCCGAAACTTTTACTTATACAGAATTCAGTCAAATTGACAATTTTATCTTTTCTTGTGTTTTTTGGGTATTCAAAGTAATATAAGGTGGAAATTTGTTCCCTCTAAACATCAGTTCAAAGTTTATCCAAATTTGCGCTTTAGACTTGATACTTTTGCAAACTTAAATAGGCGGGTCAAAATGGGGTGTCTATACTACTCTTACTTACTTCCAGTTCCCTAAGCTCCATAGGGATTTCATAATATACTAACCCTTTGATTCCATTCTCAGGTTGGAACTGAACCCTTCCAATCTTGATTCTTTTTTGTAGGCTCAAAATTAATGGCACACCCTGGATTTTAGAAAAGATATAAAGTGAAAAGAAGAAAACGCGATTTGATTTCCTTCCTCTCAAAATCCTCAAAATCTATTCACTTTAAACAAAATAGTTTCAGGGGGCTTTTCTAGGCATCGGTTTTGAAAACGTTCTTTAGGTCGAGATTTATTTGAAAAATGGAGTCACCACCTAACGTTGAGTTAAATGGTATGCAAAGTCATCGGAATTTTGAAAATTATTTTATTTTAGAAATGACCCAAGTTTTGACTAGAAAATGCTTGGTCTTAACTAGAGATGTATTTAAAGTTTAGGGGTCGGTTATGCTCGGTAAAGGTGTTAGGCACCTCAAGATACTCATCTGAAGACGGTACCTAAGTTTAAATAAATCTTTAAGATCAAAATAGTACAAATAATTTTCTTCGATTTTGGTTAACTCACTAATTCCTCTTTTTTTAATATTTTTCTGTCTTTTTATGTATATTTTATGTAAGAAAATAAGAAAAAATATTTAAGAAAAGTAGCAATAGATAAAACAAATTATAAATAAAAAAAAAAAATGTCCCCCTTTTAGATCGCCTATCGATTATGGAAGAATCGACAAGTTTGGCCCTGGGAGAATTTTAATTGTTTAGCTAAAGTTAGTCTTGGCAAAAACTAGTATGCATTTTAAAATAGAAGAAAAAGGTAAAAATAAATTTAAGAAAACATTTTTATTGGAATGTGGAAAACCATGTTTTAAGTAAGGAAAACATAACAAAAACAAGTATAAGTTTTATTATAAACAAAGTATATAAAAACATTTATTTATGAAAAAAAATTAGGAAAAAAAAGATCTCAAGAATATTTTTTGGGGGAAACATCCTTTAAAAGAAACTTTGGAGATCATTTCTTGGAATTTCTTTAAAGACAACTAACATTTATTTTTTATTTTTAGAGCAAAACAAAAAGTCCTTTCTGTGTAGAAAGCTTCCTATGTGAAACTTTATATATATATGTGTGTATGTGTGTACCAGTCCTACTCATAGCTAAGAATGAGAAAATATTTTTGAAAAAGACACATACTTATCTCTAAAAGGATAAATGATCTCTCTTTATTTTGCCTTTTAGCCACAAGGGTCTAGACATAGTATTATATATAGAGTGCCAGTCCATGATCTGAGACGTGCTTATATATATAGGGTTGTCAGTCCATGACCTGAGACGTAGGGTCAAGCCATGATCTAGGTTAGCGTGGAAAGGCGTAGAGTAGGAAAAATAAATAGTTAGTTGTTAGTAGTGCATAGTCAGTCGGTTTATTTTGGGTTCTTTGAGTTTGGTTTCTTGTGTTTCTTGACAACAGACAAAGATGCTATGCACACCAAAAGTTCTTGTTGTTCTTGACAGAAAACAAAGACAATATGTACAAAACCAAACACAATAAAGATAAACAAAAGACAATATGTACAAACAACCAAAAGAAAATAAACAAACAAACCAAAGAGAGGTTTAAGGAAACTTACCTAACTTAGGGGAGTGGTTTTTCACTAAGTGATGTTATCTTCTTCTCATTATTTCTTTTCTTTTTCTTCTTCTTCTTCTTCTTCTTCTTCTTCTTCTTCTTCTTCTTCTTTGTTTGGTTGTTCTTGAGAGGATTCCTGAACTATTTGTAAAGGAGTGTAGATTACCTTTTTGAGTGTTTTTTGGAAGATTTTTTGGGGTGTTTAAGAGGTGAAAAAGCTTAGGAAGCAAGGAAACCTAAGAGTATTTTTCAAGGAGAGAGAGAGAGAGGGTTCAAGATCAGTGTTTATTCCTTATGAAAACCAGCTGCCTTTTTATAAGCAAAGACATGCCTGCGCATTCCCAAATGCGCAGGCTTACCAAGCATGCATTTAATGGTCATTTAATGACTAGTAAGTGCTATTGAATGCTCTGATTGATAGGGGGCTACTTAAGCTAGGTTTTGACAATCCTCATATTCTCTAATGATGAAATTTTTTTGAGAAAAATCTTTCCATAAGATTTCCTAATTAATGCATGACATTAATGATCTCATTAAATGCTATTGAATGTTCTTGATTGATAGGGACTACTAAGCTAGGTTAGGCATGATGATATTCTATGGCTAATTATGATATTCTATGGATAAAATCTTTCCATAAAATTCTCATTTAATTCTTGACGTTAAATGAAAGCTCCCAATTTAGCTAGGGGCACTTTTGTATAGGAATTATATTCTTCTTCCTAAGCTTGGAGGGTGTGTTCTTAATGAACTAGGTGTTTTGGGCATCCATTTTCCTAATCAAGGCTTTATAACTTTATTTTGGAAATTAAAAATTAAACATAAAATTAAACTAAAAAAAATTTGGCCATCAATTTACCAAAAACGGTGAAAACAGAAGTTTTAGGGGTCAATACATAAAGTAATTGTAATTGATGATTTTTATTCAAATTAAAGGTAGAAACTAAAACATATTAAAAGTGATATCCATAGAAAACTCACTTTTAATTTTGTCACTTTAGTCCCTATTAACTTTTAGAAATTTTCAAATTAACCTGAAACTTTTGTTTATACCGAATTTCGATCGAATTGATGATTATATATATATATATATTATCATTTTTTAGTATCAAAACGTAATCTAGGTAAAAAATTCATCCCTATAAACCTCTGTTTAAAGTTTGTTAGGATTTACGCTTTAGATCCAATACTCCTGAAAACTAAAACTAGTTGGACAAAATGCGATGTCTACAGTTGTTCCTCTTTATCATGATAGTTTACTCATAATGACAAAGATAGGGGACACAAACATTTTATTTTGTGAGATACGAAAAGTAAAGGAATCTAATCTTAGAGTAGTCTAGATTAGATTTGACAGAGCCGGAAATGAAAATGGTATTTTTCAAAGTATTTTTGGAAATTATTGACAATAAGTAAACAACTGGAAATCTAGGATTAGCCCAAGAGTAGTACATCTAATAGTGAGCCCAGGGTAGCCTAAGAACACTGAAAACATGAAATCTAAATGGTAAGCCAAGGGTAGCCAAGGAACACTGCAAATAGGTAATCTAAAGAGGGACCCAAGGGTAGCTAAGGCACCCTACAAATAGGAAATATAAATTCTTACCTAATGGATAAAGAATTATCTCAATAAAAGTTGGGTTAAATAGTCCTAGAGGGATACACAGCAACATAGGGGTTGGAGAATGCTGACTCATCACTATCTTTTGAATTATGACTGTACCCAACCAGGGGTTTCTTTACATATCTCAGTCTTGCTGAGAATCAGGTCAAATGTAGTTCAAACAAGTCATTTCACAAAGTTTAGGAATAAAACTCTAAGAAGGGTCGACTGACCAGTCCTAGAAAAGATACACTGTAGCGTAGAGGAGACGATTGTTGACTCATCAACATCTCTTTAGTTTTATCGAACCCAACTAGGGATTTTCCTACATATTATAGATAAATTAAGAATCAGATCAAATGTAGTACTAACAATGGTGTTCTGGGGTTAACCGAGAAGTCACCGAAATAGATAAACTAGAAAAGCGAGGCCAGGGTTGTTCCAGGGCATCATTGCTATGAATAAACTGAGAAAGCAAAGCCAGAGATATTCATGAGTATTGCTTCTATGAATAAACTAAATATGTAAAGCTAGAGATGTTCCTAAGCATTACTGCTATGATTAAACTAAGTAAGCAAAGTCATGGATGTTCTTGAGCATCGTTGCTATTAGTAAACTAGGAAAGCAAAACCAGGGATGTTCCAAGGTATCGGTGCATTAAATAAACTAGGAAAATGAATCAATGGATGTTCCTGGGTATCCCTGATCGATAATAAGTAAACAAGGAATGAGTGGGCAAAGGTTCTTGATTAGAGAAATTGATCTTGGGGGTTGTCATCTCAGTTCTCAGTCCAAGATTGAAGACGACTAAGATGATTCTCAACTGAGAAACCCTCAGTGAAACTCAACATTCAGTGGAGTTCCATGGAAAAATCCCACCTGGGAATGCCGAAGAGGACTAGAAAACTTCTCGTAAGAAGTTACCTCAGATAAAATATGCTCAGTCGAAGACTGAGGCTCGATGGTATGTACTTTTTAGGGGAAGTGGGTCATAATTCTTAAATTTACCCCAGCCCAAGCTAGGGTAAATCCAATCAATGAATCTTAAAGGAAAAACCTGATATAATGTGCCCCAACCCTAAGCTGGGAGAAGGAATAAATCATAGGGTATTTAAGAAAATATAACAGAACCCACATGGGTTGCCTATGTATCCTGAATCAATTGTTTAACTTTTTAGTGTTAAAATAACACTGAAACCACGTGGGTTGCTAAGTTAAGTGTTATGTAGTTCTGGGCAATGACTGTTTATTTAATTGTACGACCAAAACCCACTTGGGGTTACCTGCGTATCCTGGTCTTCACCAGGAATTAGGTTAAAACTTAGTTCGGGGTGTTGATTCTGTTTGGTTGGTCGACCAAAATATCAAATTGGTGGGAAAAAGTCTAGGCGACTCTTCTCGGTTATAAGTATTTACATAAACACATCCGCCATTAGAGGTGGGAAGAAGCGCTTTTGTCTGCCATAGACGGGAATAAACGCTTCCATCCTTAGAGATGGAGAAATAGATTTTCTTCATCAACCGAACCCGTATGGGTTGCCTATGTATCTTTGTTTTCATTTAGAATCAAGTATAAACGTACTTTGTCGTGATGATTCGAGTTATCAAGGTGTCTCAATCTACAACTAGGGACAGAGACAAATACAGACTTCTGTGGGACAATCCTAAATATAGTAAAATATGTCCTAGTCTCTAACAGGGGAAGTGAATGAATAAGTTCCATGAGGAATCAAATTCGACACTTCCTAATATGAAGCAAAGAATGTAACCGGTGTAAAGAATACCTTAGTCTGCGGGCTGGGAGGAGATGGAATCGTTGTTGTAAGAAAAGCTAAGTCGGTATGCCTTGTTTTTATCAGAGGTAATGAAAAATGAATTTAGAGTAAATGTAGTGAATCCCTAGACATGCCTGTTGGCGTAATATCAAGTAGTGGCGATGAGGCTTTCTATAAAGATAAATCTACTTCCAAAATTCGCGGGGCTATCTAATTTGTCATTAAGTCTAAACAACATTAGTGGACTGATTACCTGTGGTGCAAAAGGTCGTAGATCAATGGTTAGAATCAAATGGTAAACATCCTCCTTCTTATTTGATCATCACTTTGGGTCTTTGTATTTTGAATGCCAATGTTTAAACAACCTGTATATGTTTTTCTGTATTTTAAGAGTCAAATTAATGTTGGAAAAAAGAAGAAGCTCTCGTCTCCCTTTCTTTTTCTTGTTGCTTGAACAGTGTAAGTTGACTTCTCTTATTTGAAGTTGGAAAATCCTTGTCTATCAGTGGACTTCTTCTTTCGACTGAAAGCTCCATCCTAGGGGCAATCTGCGTAGCGTACCAAACGTGTCTCGAAGTCGACTCCAAATATTAAAATCCAAGTCTTCTATGGTGCACGATGGTTTTTAAGTTTATGTCCTTTTATTGAAGTCTGGTTGTTGGACTAGGGAACATGATTAAATAGGGTGTTGGGATGGCTTTGATTTTTTATGTATCGTTGGTTTCGTGATGATATCGAACGTCCTTGGAATAGAATCGCTTGAAGAGTAATGTTATAGATTTTATCTTGCTTTCTCCCATTGCTCTTATGTCATTTGCCCTTTTTACTATATGTATTCAAAATGTTAGTTATTAAAAAGAAAAATAACAAATAGATAATCAGAGGTTATAATTACTAAACAGAGTCTTGCATAATCAAGGTATATTTCCATTTTTGAAATACTTTCTTTCTTAGGAGTACAATCTTAGATTCCGTCACTTAACGGAGGTTTCAAGATTTCTCGTAGCTCCCGACTTTTCTTCTTTCAAAACCCGAAGTAGAAACAATCACCAGTTAAACTACTCGGTTTCTCAACCCAAACATATAATGTCTGCCTTTAGATGAACCTAAAACTCTATGGATAATCGACAAAATAACCAAAATCTGATGTCTCTTTACTTTTCCCCCCTACTTTATATATTTTCATTTTTGAATTACTTTCTTTCTTAGGCGTACAATCGGTTCAGTCATTTAACGGATGTTTTAAGATTTCTAGTAGCTCCCGACCTTTCTTCCTTCAAAACCCGAAGTAGAAATAATCACCAGTTAAACTATTCAGTTTCTCAACCCAAACATATAATGTCTGCCTTTAGATGAACCTAAAACTCTACGGATAATCGACAAAATAACCAAAATCTGATGACTCCTTACTTTCCCCCCCTACTTTATATATTTCCATTTTTGAAATACTTTCTTTCTTAAGAGTACAATATTAGATTCGGTCACTTAACGGAGGTTTCAAGATTTCTAGTAGCTCCCGACCTTTCTTCCTTCAAAACCCGAAGTAGAAACAATCAGCAGTTAAACTATTCGGTTTCTCAACCCAAACATATAATGTCTGCTTTAGATGAACCTAAAACTCTACGGATAATCAACAAAATAACCAAAATCTGATGTCTCCTTACTTTTCCCCCCTATTTTATATATTTGATATTTTTTCCCTTAAAGCCTTTTTCGGTTTTCACTAAGACCGGCTATCACATTTTTCTACCTTAGCGCCCTTTCGGGTTTTCACTAGTTTGGTGGTTTTGTATCTTGTTATGATCCTTACTTTTTTGCCCGTAGTGCCTTTTTAGGTTTTCACTACTTCTTCAGGTCGTACAATTCTTTATCCTGTTTTGCCTTTACTTCTTTTCAATCGTGAGTCTGGGTTTACATGACTATATTTTTTGTTTTTTAGGGGTAAAACTTATTGACCGCATTAGAATTAGTGGGTTTTGGGAACTCTTCTCCGTCCATGTCTAGAAATATTAGGGCCCCATGCCCTAAAACTTTCTTGACAGCGAATGGTCCTTCCCAATTTGGTGCGAACATTCCTTTAGCTTCTTCCTGGATTGGGATGATCTTATTTAGCATCAACTTGCCCATGTTGTAGATTTGTGGATGAACTTTTTCATTGTGAGATCTAGCTATCCTTTACCGATAACACTGCCCATGGCAAACAACAGTAAGTCTCTTTTCATCCATTAGGCCTAGTTGATTGAGTCTTTGTTGTACCCATTCAACTTCATTTAAATCAAATTCCATTAGAATTTTAAGAGAGGAAATCTCTATATCTATTTGGATTATGGCTTCTGTTCGATACACAAGTAAGTACAGAGTTGCTCTAGTTGAAGTCAATACTGACATCCGATAAGCCATTAAGGAAAATGGGAGCATCTCGTCCTGTTAATCCTTAGATTTTGATGAACAATTAAATGTTGATATTTTTTGTGGAACTAATATGTTTGTTGAGTATTTCAGAAAAAAAGTTCCATATATTTGATTATGTTGAAGACATAATGAAGAAAAAATAAAGGGTGCAAAGATGGACGCATTGAAGAAATAAAGAGCTGTGAAGACCTTGAAGAAATTATGTGAAAATAACTCTATACTTTTATACTCTTAATGCAACTTGAATTAGGATCACACATGACACTATTAAATAGTTATCTGTTATGTGTGTTTTGATATTGACATGATAAAATTTAGGATCCTAATTAAAGATTTGATATGTGCTCCTTATGTAAAATTAAAAATGATAATTTACCTAATTGAAAATAAGGTTTAAAGTATAAAAAGTTGAATTTTAGGATCAATACAATCAACCGAGAGAAGAAACTGGTTAACTAAATCATATAGTGGGTTTTGGATTAGAATTGATGAATAAAAGAGCCACCCTGATGCGATTGGTCAACTGATTAGAAGAAATCGGTCAACCGTTTGAATCAGTGAGTTTTTTGGAGCTAAATTGGACCACCCTGTAACGGTCAAGTAATCGATTAGGAAGAAATCGGTCAATTGATTGGGTTTGAGGTTTTGGTTGGGTAAGACTCTAAAGCAATTGGTCAACCAATTGGAATTAAGTTTTGGCTTGGTTTCAGGGCTATTTCAATGGGTCAACCGAATGAAAAATTCGGTCAATTGATTGGGCTTGTGCACCTGTTTGTATTTTAGCCATAATATTCTTGTCCAAACTCCGATTGAGGTAATTCAAGATGATATGGAAAGCTTAGAAAGAGACATACAACGTTTATGTTTTTAATGTTTCCAAAATCAGATGGAAACATGGTAAAAATGGGCTTGAAGTTACTACACCTACAAAGAATCAGTCAACCAACTGTTTCGATAATGATTTTGACGGACTTGATCTCTTGGCAAAAAACTAGACATTTTTTATGATTACTAGGGAGATATTTGAGGGATGTGAACCTATTAAAGATATGATACATGTATTTAATCATCCCTATTGATTTGGTCCTCATAATTTAAGATTCTCTCAATTTTAATAGTTAATTGAGAAATATTTCTTGGACCTATTTGAGAAATTTTAGAGTTATTTATTAGTGGATTACCCTAGAATTGAAAGATATTATAATATGGGGTCTAAGAGTGCCTTTTAGAGGCATATCGTTTGAAAAGTAACCGTTGGAGAACTTGTTACCAATCTATATATTTAGATCTACGGGATTGAGATACAACACATCAAGAACATCAATTCTAAGCTTTTCTAAGAGCGATTTTTAGGCTGAGATTTTCAAGAGATATTCTTGGTACGTCCTTGATCTAAAGCGTTGTTGATTTGGCGTCACCGACTTATGCTATATTACGATTCTGTTTTCAATCTTCGGTGTTTTCCACAGTTAGATCTTTCCAAGCTATTGTTCTAAATTTTGATTTTATATTATTATTATTTGCTTGGATATAAGATTGTTAGAAAATTGTTTTCAAACTTAAAATCCTAAAAATTATTTTTAAAATGATTTTGTGTGATTATCTGATTATGTGCTTTAATTTGTGCTACCCATATTATTTATTAATCTGATATTAATTGTCCTCATATTGTTTCTATCACGTAGTAAATTTCGAAACATTAATTAAGTATATCTGTATTGAGGTAGTACAAGCATCTTGTGGGAAGAAACTCATATTTTTTTGTATTTGTGAGTTTGAGTGGATTAGATACGGTTGGGCCAGTGTCTAGTCAGGGTAGCTAGGTTTTGATATTTTTCCTGTGAAAAATATTAGGGTTTGATCTTTATCCTCAGTAAAAGGTTAGATTATTCTTTTCCATTGAAAATAACTAAGTCTTGATTCTCCCTACAATTGAATTATTTTGAGTGAATTGTAAAGATTATATCCTTACTTGGGAAAATGATACTTGTGAGTGTGGTGAGCTTTGATCTTTAGCATGTTAAAAGGATTAGATTTTGATTCTTCTTGTAATAGAATTAGGTTAGTCATGAGTCTGGTAAAAAGATAAGGTTCTTCCTTAGACTTGGGAAAAGATATTTGTAAAGATTGATTCTGAGCCTGGTAAAAGAATCGTTGTAAGGATTTGGTTCTTACCTTGTAAAGGAATCAAGGGTTTAGAGGTTGCGAATTTCCGTGGAGCTTGAGGGACTAGATTAGGCAAGGTTAGTGTGTTGAACCAGGATATAGCTTGGTAAGGTGCATGCTCTACTTTTATTATATTTTGTTTGGGTGTACACCTAGTTAAACACTTATCCGCTGCGTAACGAAGATAATAATTGATTTAGGAAAAATTGATAATTTGATAATTAAGTGTTAAAAGATTTAATTGATTAAATTATTGTTACTACCTAATTCACCCCCCATTTGGGTAGCTCATTGGGCTAACACATCCTATTCCTTATGATTATCTATCATCTTCCTTATGATTTTCTTGATCTTCTTATTAGCGGCCTTTATTGCTCTATTCATCTTAGGACTGTAGGGTGCAGAATTCTTGTGCTCAACTTTGAATTGAGCATATATGGATTTCATCACACCTCCTTTAAAAATCTAAGCATTGTCCGTGATTAAAACTTGAGGTACTCCATAGTACGATAGGATATTTTCCTCAAAGAACCGCGTTACAGTCTTTTGGGTGACATGCGTGAGTGAAACTGCCTCTACCCATTTGGTGAAGTAGTCAATAGCTACTAGGATGAATTGCCGCCTGCTCGGCGTTGTTGGTGTAATTAGACCAATTTCATCCACTCTCCACATTGAAAAAGGCCACGAGGGCGTTAAATAGTACAATTATGTTGGCGAAAGGTAAATCTAGTCACCACGCGTTTTGCATTTTTGACATTTTCGAACGAAGTCTTTGTAGTCACTTTCCATTGTTAACAAAAAATGACCAGTTCACAAAATCTTCTTGGCCAACATGAACCACTCATGTGTGGTCTACAGACTCTACTATGAACCTCCTTCATTAACGGTATCGATTCTCGAGCATCCGCACATCTTAAAAGACCTAAATTAGGGAATCTTTTATATAGTGTGCTACTGCAGGAATAAAACTAGTCTACCATCATTCGCAAGGTTCTTCTGCTTAGGCTATTAGCTCATTCGGGATACTCCAGATCTTTAAAAAACCCTTGGATATCCACATACTAAGGTTCTTTTTCTTGTTCTAGTTCAATCTAATTACAATGAGTTGGTTGATGGTATACCTTGATTGTTTTGGGAATTTTCTTATCCTCTTTCTTGAGCACAAATATCATAGACGCAAATATTTCGAGAGCATCAACAAAATTATTCTTCAGTCATGGTGCATGCTCAAATTCGATCTTCAAAAAGACTTCACAAAAGTTGATCATGTGATTGTTGTGCTAGACCAACTTGGCATATTTTGTAGCGTACTTGTTGGCGATCTGGTTTATGATTAACTTTGAATCCCTGTATACTATCAGCTCCTTTACTTTTATGGCCAACTCTAGGCCCATGATACATGTTTCGTACTTGAAGGTATTGTTAGTGTTAGCAAACTTTAACTTGGTTGCAACTAGAAAGTGTTGTCCTTGCAGAGAGATTAGGATGGCACCAATGCTGGACCTTTTCGAGTTGTTAGCTTCGTTGAAATACATTTGCTGTATTTAGTCATTCTTATCAACGTGATAGGCTCATCAGGAAACTCAATTTCTATGGATCCCTTGTAGTTTTCAGATTATCAGCGAGCTGGTTAGCAATCGCCTACTCGTTGACTGCCTTTACATACATAATGTCAAACTCGGTAAGCCGCATTTTCCTTTTATAGATTCTTCCAGTGAGTTATCACACCCCAAACCCTCGAGTCGTGAATCAAGCCCCGAGACTGCCAACTTAATTAGTCGACTGATAACCCTATTGTGATTTTTCTATATCCTTAATATTTAATTTTATTTAATTACCTAATCTTACTAGGTATATTCCTTTCTAGCATCGATTTGTTTTACAATTACCAAGTATTCCTGACGGATGTTACTAATTAAACACTTGATAATATCTTGGCGAAAGTTTGTAATAAAAACTAACTAAATTATTGGATTGGGCCTCTATATCATCTGTAGAACCCTTAGTAGCATCAATAGACACATAGTTAATAAATGTTACAAACGAACCAACAATCTAAAAGTTTGGGCCTTACATAGCCCATTATTACATGCCATATTTAAAATAAAAAGGCCCATAGCAACAGAAAATACCAAAACGATCCAAATACACAAAAGCTAGAAACTTGATATAGCGTACTTTCAGGCCGGAGTTCACTCCTGCTCACTATCCTGTGCACTACCAAAGGAGAGAAGGAAAAAGAAGAGGGGGTGAGATCAATGTGTTCAGTAGGGAAATCCATCCATTTTCTTACCTTTTCTAATTTTTATAGAAAATACGTGATTTTATAAATCATAATACCCTCGCAAGAACTTTATAAATAAAACAATATATAATGCACTCGCACATTGTAATAAAACATATACTTATAAAATTCAAGTATAAAAATTTTAAAACACATACATAACAAGTGTATTACTACGATACCTGGTGACCGAACCGTACTACTGGGAATCTAAACAATCCAGTGAGATACTCACGTAAACTGGGGTATCCTCCAAGCGAGTTTTGGGATTTGCACCTAAGGTTAGCTTTACGGTGACCCAATCTCCTCTGTCCTGACATGATATCATCCCAATACCACCAACCAGATATATAATTAATGCACAAGTATATACTTATTTTATAATACCAGATTCGCCTAGCAATCTCAAATCACCTTACTTAAACTCACTAGCTGCTAGAAGCAAAATTAAACATTCTCTCATTAACATCATCACCTTATACGCGTACCCTTAATGCTATTATTTCTTAAGGGGGTTTATGATACGTTGTGAGAGTAATTTATTATGTGCAGTCACGTTCCCCACTCATTTTACCAAAGTTAAAAATCTTTTTCTATTCTTTTTATATTTTTTTTATGAAAGTAGACATCCCAATATTTAAAAATCACTTTGAATCACCATATTTAGAGTTTTCTACATTTAGTTATGATTTTTCAAAATTCAGTAAACCAAGTGGTCAAGATCTTACGAGATTATTTTCAGCTACTTTTCGTGGTTTATAAAGGTACCATATCAGATTGGAAACACAGAATATAATAGCTCAAAATGATCCTCATTATATCTAGTTTCATTCTCAATAAGTTTCATATTTTTCTTATTTTTTTACGAATTTTTATGAATTTTTTAAGACAGGTTGTTTAGATGAACCTAATGTAGAATTTGAACCTACCAAGCTCATACTTAACCAAATCCAAGTTTTACTAGGTTTAATCCAAATATTCTATACATCTTAACCTTTAGAATCGTAAAAAATTATACTAGAACTCTTAATAAAAAAAAAAAAAAAAAAAAAAAAAAAAAAAAAAAACTAGAGTTTAGGAACTTACCAAATTTGAGTTTAATCCTCCACCAAGACTTGATTTCACCTATAGATCTTCTCAAATTTCTTGCTCTAAATCTCCCAAAACCTTCTTTCTCTCATTTCCCTTTCTCAATCACTCTCATTCTATCTTTTTTCTCTTCTCTTCTTCACTTATGTTGATAGAGGGTAAAAAAGAATGGAAGAAGGAATTTTTGTCTTAGTCCTTGGCCTTCACGTGAATTCTAGAGGCTTCTTTATCTTTTATTATTTTTTTTGTCATGATATGGGTAGGGTCTTGGGTCATGGGTTATGGGGTTATGGGTTATGATATGGGTATGGATACTAACACTTAGATAAGTGGGTAAGGATCTTGACTTGGGTATTGGGTTATTTCAAAACAAAATTTGAGCTTTTTCTAATACAACTTGGACTTTAACCATTTACATCGAGTTTTATAATTTACCAATTTTTGCACCTTTTATTTGTGGTATTAGTAAAATAGTCTTAAATAATCCAAATGTACACTTTGGGCCAAAAATCATTTTCCCAAACCATGGTGGACCATTAGATAATTTAATTTTAAGTTAATTTCATTAATTTGCCACCTAAATTTTGGGATTTTCACTAGAGAAATTTTAATTGCACCATAACTTTTATTTAATTGTTGTCACAACTTTATAATTCTAAATTTCTAAAATTGAGAATGTTACAAAAGTACTGGTTTTTCGATTATCTACTTTAAAGGGTCCGCTAAGGAAATTAAATAGGTAGTAAAATATAGTAAATAGTGGCGTAACCTTTGAGCGGTCCAGGCTAGCACACAACAGGTTCTTTCTAGTACCAAGTATTTTTTATCGTATAGAGTGAACCTCTTACTGATGTACTAAATGGCTTGTCCTTTCTTCCTCGAACTATCATTGTTCAGCATTTTCCCCCATAGAAGTTTCTAGGACAATGAGGTATAATAGCAGCGGACACCCCTACTGTGGCGACACTAAGACAGGTGGGCTCATCTAGTAGGCCTTAACTTTATCCAAGGCGGCTTGGCAGTCCTCATTCTATTTCCCATAAGACTCTTTCCTTAGTAGTTTTAAAATCGGCTCACAAGTTGTCGTTAGTTGTGAAATGAAACGAGCGATAAAATGAACTCTTCCAAGGAAACCATGAATTTTCTTTGTTTGTTCAAGGTGCTGGGATTTCAATTATGGATTTAATCTTGGTAGGGCCAATTTCAATACCTCAGCGGTTGACCATAAATCCCAATTGTTTCCTAGATACTACCTAAAATGCACATTTGGCCAGGTTAAGTTTTAATTGGAAATTTTAAAGTCGGTTAAACATCTTCTTTAAGTGTTCTAAATGATCTTCGACTTCTCTAGATTACACTATCATATGGTCCACATAGACCTCCATTTCTTTGTGGACCATATCAGGAAATAGGGTAGTCATAGCTCTTTAGTAGGTTACCCCAGCATTCTTGAGTCCAAAAGGCATGAACTGATAACAGAATACTCCCCATGGGGTGGTGAAGACTTATCCTCTTTATCGACAAAAAATTGATTATAACCACAGAATCCATCCATAAAGGATAAATCTTGCACCTGGCAATGTCATCCAAGATGATGTGGATATTTGATAGTAGGAACTTGTGTTTCAGAATTACCCTATTAAGACCTCTATAGTTAACACAGACTCGAATCTTGCCATCTTTCTTGGGTACTGGCACTATATTGCTCAACCATTTGCAATATGGGCAGACTTCGATGAGGTATGTACGGCGGAGGATTTCGCATCCTCCTCGTATTTTACTACTCACAAGTATACGAGATCAAAGTTTTAGTATAGTGTAATCGTTAAGATCGGGTTATTGTATCCATAGGGATTTATGTCGTTACTATCGAATACCGCGTTTGTCGTGACCTAACTTTATCTAGGCTAAAAACAAATATATTTAATTAATTAAACTAATACTAATATAACATAAATTAACTACATTAATATACTAATATGTTTTAGGGTAAAGAATTGTCTAGGGATTAACGTGTTTACAAATATGTGTTCGATTTCGATTTACTCACGATTACGGTGTTCGACCTAATTGACAATCTCGGTACATAAACTCCACCGCCACCTCTCCCGAGTGTAAGATGGGGGAATACATGACTTTAAGTCAATAAATAAGTCTCTCTCAACGTCTTAACGACCCTAGGTCACGTGAGTCTCACCCAGCGTCATTGATTGCACACAATCCAACTCCCGACCGGATCATTGGATCATGCGTTGTATTTACCCTATCGACAATCTCTATTCTAAAACTCCCTCGCCACCTCTCTTGAGTATAATACGGGGGATATAGCGCAACTTCAAGTCAATGAAGAAGTCCCCCTCAATGTCTTAATGACCCTAGGTTGCGTGAGTCTTGCCCCAACGTTATTAATTGTCCACAATCTAAACCCCGACCGGGTTATAGAATCATGGCGTTTGTTTACCCAAATCCGAATATGGGGTTTGTCAAAACCCCATATTATCCATTTATCTAACTAATCATGATAAACAAACAATATGATAAATACAATCAAACTACGAAGAACAAACATAAACGCAACACTGAAATCATCCAAACAACATATTTATAAATATTGTGTTAATCCCAATACAATCCATGTTTAACTATGGCTATAACCACATTTATAATGAAAGAACGAGCTAAACATTCTTAAATGATCCTAAGTTAAAGAAATAAGAAAAAACAATCGAAGAACTTAGCCTCGTCCGAAGATAAACCGCTAAGAACGCTCAATGATCGCTTTGCCATCTTCTCCACTTCGGGATGTGAGCTCCACCTCTAAAACTCCTAAATCTACCCTTAGATATATTCTAAGGGGCTCAAAAATGCAAGAGAGCCCAGAGAAGGAGGAGAGAGGATATATATAGGTAAAATATCCTAAAAATATCTAAAAGTATATTTAGTCTATGCAGAGGGTCACCGCTTCAGACGTGGGATTCAGCATTGCGGCGGTGGATAGGTCAGTTAGTTGATTACTTCAACGGTGGATTTGGAAAACATTTTGCTGGTTCATCGCCTAAGCGGTGGTCCGTCAGTAGCATTTGTCTTCTTAGTATTTTCACCGCCGCGGCTGAGGCTTGGACGCCACGGCGGTGAACTTCTTTCACAATTTTGCCTCCGAGCTTTTTTTTTCCACCATTCTTCGATCGTTTTCGGTTCGATCTCATCATTTTCGCTCCAGTTTCTTATCTTTTTGCCCCAGACACCCGATTTAATACAAAAAGATAAAAACTAATTAAAACATAATAAAAATACTATATAAACGCTCGAAAACTAACTTAATTCAGTTTGGAAATACGTAGGTTGATCACACCTATCAAGGTGGGCTTTAAAATGTTTCACGATTTCTTCTTTAACTTTCAGGCTAATCTCATATCGCATCTTTTAGAGTTTTTGGTTAGTGTGCATGATTTCTTCCTTGATGGGAAGCTTATGCGTTACGATGTCAGTCGATAGTCTTACATGTCCTCATCGGACTATGCGAATACATCCTGGTACTCCTTCAATAAGACTATCAAGTCTTCACTTTCTTGACTACTTATTGATTTTTTTATCTTCGTTTCTCTTGGATTTTTTTGGATCTCCTAGATTTACTATTTTTGCCGCGTCTTGGCTTAGAATGGGTCGTTCCTCGAATCATTCTAAGGTTCTTTAAACTTTCTCAGTGTTCTCAAGAATAGGGACATCTTCTATTTCGATTTCCATTTACTCCCAAATCATCTTCTTATCTAGATTGAGAAGATATTTTTCATTAGTATATGGATTATATGAGAGATTATTTGGGCACCTGAAAAGTAAACATGAAATTTGATTTCAAATATGTCATTTTCTTGCATAACTATTACTACAATACAAAAATCAAAATTTGTAAAAGCTAAAAAGAGCCTAGGGATAGCATAATCTCAATTATCTGGTGGCTAGTCAGATAGGAGATAGAACTGCTACTTTATGATTTCCAAGGTCCTCAGCGTACTGGGATTGGATGGGCTTTCCAATTGCCAAGGTTGTTTGTTGGTTCTGTTGTTCCGACGTTATCCTTTTCGTCGTTGATTGTGCAGACTAGACCTTTTGACCATGGTATTGGTGGGTTAGGTTCAATATGATTAGGGCTAACCACGAAGTCGGGCTTGTATTTCTTTTCCTCTTCCTCAGCCTGTATTATATTAGTGGCAAACGAAAAACTGATCCAAATATGAGGTATCATCCTCGGTTACTCGCTTTTTCCATGGTCGTCAGCCATAACCCATCTTTTCATTCGAAAAATACCCCAACCCATGGGTGTCTAACTTTTTCTTGATCTTAAGCTCGGATCGTATCCTCTAACATGAAGTTCATGGAGTTTATATAAGTGGCTATCATAATGGTGGCAATAGACAATCTAGGTGTTGACGGTAGATTTTCCTCTAGGATATATGAGGCATTGGTAATGTCAAAAGCTTGGAAAGAGGTTTCCTGCTCGAAATGCTCAACTACTACTACAAAAGAAGTTGGGGATCAACAGATGGCATGGTCCTCCTCAGCATAGATAGTTATGATACTGTCCTGGAAGACGAACTTCATCTTATGATGGAAAAATGGGGGAACTTCCCCAACTGATTGTATACAAGGTCGTCTGATGATCAATTTGTAGGCAATCGGTATGTCTAAGACATGCAGGTCCACTTGGAAAATGATCAGGCTTGTGACACCATCGAAAGCCTGAATGGTGATATCAGTGGTTCGAATTCGATCATCACTTACCCCTGTCTTTTTACGCATGCTCAGAGGACATATGTTAAGTGCTGATATATTATCTACTAGGACTCTGGAGAGACTAAAATTCTGGTACTGCATTGATATGTTAATAGGTTTGATATGATTGATTCCTTTGGAAGGTATCTCGTCGTCAGTAAAGCTCATGAGATTTGTACTGAGGATATTCTTCACTATATTAGTGAAGTGATCGTGTGATATGGAGCTCAGTACGTGGGCCTCATTGAGGACTTTCAACAACACATTCCGGCATACCTCTAAGGCCATTAATAGTTATAACATTGAGATCTGTGCCGGTACTTTGTTGAGTTGTTCGACGATCTTGTATTTAGTGTTCTTTACTGCCTTTAGAAACTCTTATACCTCATTCTCGTTGACAGGATTCTTAGGGACCCCCCAGGTTCCTTGTCAGGTACTTATAACAAGTTCGGAGAAATAAAGACCCTTACATTTTCGGTAATGCCTCTTGCTTCATCTGTCTTTGCTACAATATTAGTTCTTATGGTAATAGAAAAATCCCATTGTACCTATTTCAAGTTTTTCACTAGTCTTAGCTTTGTGCTTTGAATGTCAGGATAGTTTTAGGTCAGATCTTTACCTCGTTTCGAAAGGCTTGTGGATGTATGGTGAATATGGAGACTCCAGAATCCAATACCTTCTCGAGGTCTATCTTCATAAATTCACAGTCGATCACATTAATCCAAAAATCGTCTTAGATTGGGACGTTCGATCGTCTACCCTGAGTGCTTGAATTCTCCTTAGTCGGGGAATCGACGCCTTTTCGCCAAGATGTTTTCAAGGTTTGGTTTGATCCATACCCATGGCCAGTTTATCTTGGGTAATTGGGTTCGATCCTCTTCTTAGGCAGGAATAGTAGTGCGTATCTTGGGAGTTTTTTCTTGGGTGATTGACACAAATTCAAGACTTGACCAACTATTACGGCTAGTTTTGTGACATTTTTGTACAACATGCTAAATTTTCCCCATATTTGGTTTAACTTCTCTCGCCCTTGACAGGTTTCTTCTTTCTCCTCTATCACTTCTATATTCATGTCTACTATGGGTCCCTTGCCTTTACTATCTTCTTGTTTCAATACTTCTTCCTAGAAATCACTTTCCCAACCCGTAAGAGATATAGGTTTATCGTTCCTTACCCAAGAAGAAAGAGAAAGGTCTACCCAGTAGGCCTTAGGGTAACTTATGGATTCTACCCATATTGCTTCGAGTGGCTTGGGATCAGTTCTCTATACTTTGGTGTGGTGTTTAGGATTGACCTCCCAATCTTGTTTGACGATATTAATGGTCGAAGCCAAGTTATCGTGCTTAAGTAATAGGTTTTGTTGGAAATTGGGCTGAGATGTCTCCTCATCTTTTGGTAAATGTATTACTTTGGCTTGTATGAGGTCTTCTACTTTGTTTCTCAAGGCGTAACAATTGTCGGTATGGTGGTTAGTCGCCCCATAGTGATAAGCACAAAAATGGTTTGGGTTGAAGAACGGGTGTTTAGGGTTCAAGTGATTTGGGGGTATAGGTAAGAGCATTTTTTTTTTTATACATTCATCAAAGATTCAGGAAAAGGTTATAGGGAGAGGGTAAAATATCTTGTTTCTCTAAGTGGTGGATTAGGTCTGAAATTTGGTTGGTAATTGAAAGGGTTTAGAGGTGGTGGTGGAGCTTTATAGGGAGCTCGATATAGGGTTGGGTTGTATACAAGTGCTTGAAATGGTTCCAAGCACGGTGGCCCTGGGTTTTGAGGGGCTTGTGCTTGATATTTGGGGAGATTTGGCTGCTGATGATTGTATTGGGATAGTATATTCCACTGATTTCTTTAACCTCAGCCGACCATTTCTACCTTGGGATCCTTCATTTTAGGCAATGCTATTCTCTTAGTCTCATTCTCTATCGGCCTTTGAATTCTGTCAGTCCTGACACCTTCTTCTACGTACTAACCTCAGAGGATTACATTGAAAAATGGGTCATTCAATTTGTTTAGTAGAGGCTTGTAGTAAGGGTGAGGCAGAGCTTGGAGGAATATTTGGACCATCTCGGCCTCCTTCGTGGGTGGTATCACTTGTGCATCTCTGTCCTTTCAGCGAATAGCATATTCTCAGAAACTTTACCCATTCTTTCGAGTCAGGGTTTGGAGAGAGATTTTTTCCGATGACATCTCCTGATTATAACCGTACTGGTCATAGAAAACCTTGACTATGTCAAAGAATGTATTCACCTTATCCTATTCTATTGTTTCGTAACAACAAGCAACAGGTCCATCTAATGACTACTAGAAGAGCTGGACGACTGACTCTTCGTTATGGATATAAGCCCCTATTTCATTTTTGTATCGTTGGATGTGCCAATCTGGGCACCCTGAATCATCGTACTTCGTGAATATGGGCATGGTAAATTTATCAACAAATTTCACCCGAGACACCGAGAATAGATCGAGATACCGGGCATTGATTCCTGATTCTCCTTTCTTTACCTATTGAAGTTCTTTTTCCATATTTTGTAACTTGTTGATCATTAGGGATGTCTTTTCGAATTACTCTTTTACCTATTTTTTTGATTTAGTTAGTTGTCTCTGGTATGACTGTACTAGTAATTAGTTTAACTGAGGTTATATTTTGACTGGGGTTGGTCACAGTTGGAGTGACCTATGGTTGTGGTCCAATAGGATTGACTCTCTAGTAGCTGGGCTAGGGCCTCAGGAATTGGAAGGTTGATGGTTAATTGTTGGTTCTATCGGATTTGGGGTCTGAACTGAGACTATAGGGCTTTGCTGAGACTGGAGGAGTTATTGTAAAATCTTGACCTTCTGACAAACGGATTATTTCAGCGACACCATGTCTTTTCTTAGTTGGATCATCCCGACGGGTTTATTCGATTATTCCTCTATGTCTTCCATTTGGATAGGCTATCGTGCTAGTGCACGAGTACACGAGTGCAAACCAGTCATTGGAAGACAGGAATTTTTCTACGTGGATCAATTTTCCTAACTTGGCAAATATTGTGTCAGTATCATAGTTTACAAAGGCGTTTGGGTTTGATCATGACTCAGTTTGAAACAAGATTTCCATTACCTCCAAATTTTATAGATTGCAACCACATCGAATTTCGACGTGACTACCCCATAGACGGGGAGTCATTTATTAAATTTACAGACTTGATTGACACTTTTATTTGGATAAATGGAAATCTCATCTAAATTTTTGCCACTCTAGACCTCAAACTAAAGTAAGGTCTGAATCTAAACAAAACAAAATTTTCAAGTCTAATAAAGCATTGTATTGTCAAAACAATGATTCACATTATCCCTCAAACTACTTGCTTAACAGTTAAATTTGGAAATAATTTCTAACTGTGAATAGGCTCATAGAAGTAAGGGAGAATAGAAATTCCTAGCTGGCTATTCCGTTCTTTACTAGTCCTAAAGATTTGCTTTGTATGGTTTTAGGGTAAAATATATACTAACGGATTTGGGTATCATTCCATCCTAGGTTTACTATATGAGGTTCACAGTTTTTCTACTAACACATCTTAGAAAGGTTCATCTCCTAGATCTTCAAACCTCCGGCGTCCTTCCGAGCGGAACATCCATCGTTGGTTGGTGATCTGAGCAAGGCGAGTTTTGAAGTTAGATTTCGACAGATATACCATTCGACCTTGCTTCCACTAACTTCGCTCTCTAAATCCTATAAGGTTTTGAGGCTTAGATCGGTGTGATGAAATTGCACGACTTCAGCCCCTACTGCCGGCCTCCTAATAAGGTCCACGACTTTGGGTTTTTCATAATGCATGCAATTGCAATATGGCTCTTGTGCCTTAGAGAGAGCTTACAGAAAATAAAATGCAAAAATGTAAAGACAACAAAATAAAATGCGAAAACATAAAGACATGAAATAAGTACAGAAAAAATGCAGGGTATAAGACAAAAACATGCAAGAAGTAAAGCAGGAAATAAATGCATTCATACACATATGCATACTAATTAAAAAATATTTTATTATATTTTTCGATAAAAGAGAATTATTATGCTTAAAAAACCGAAGACGTATTTCTTGGACATTGTTTGAACTTGAAGATAGATTTAAACTCCAACTAGGCTTGACTCTCAAAAGTTCCTAGCGGAGTCACCAGCTAACGCACCCCGGATTTTGGAAGAGAGAGAAAGCAAGAAGAGGAAAACACGATTTGAATTCCTTCCTCCCAAAATCCTCAAAATTCGTTCATTTTATAAAAAAATAGTTTCAGGGGATTTTCTAGGCGTCGATTTTGAAAACGTTCTTTGAATTTATATTTATTTAAAAATTGATTCACCACCTAGCATTAAATTAAAAGGTGTGCTAGGACACCACGATTTTGAAAATTATTTTATTTTAGAAATGACCCAAGTTTTGACTTGAAAATGCTGGGCCTTAACCAAAGATTTCTTTAAAATTCGGGGGATCAATTATGCTCGGAGAAGGTGTTAGGCACCCCAAGACATTCGTCCAAAGACGGTATCTAAGTTTAAAAAAATCTTTAATATCAAACTAGCTCAAGTAATTTTCTTCGATTTTGGTTAACACACCAATTCTTATTTTTTAATATATTTTTTTTTTTATCTTTTTATGTAAGAAAATAAGAAATTTTTTTTAAGAAAAGTAGTAACAGATAAAATAGATTGTAAATAAGAAACAAACGTCCCCTTTTTAGACCGCCTATCGATTATGGAAGAATAGAAAAGTTTGGCCCCCGGGGAAGGGGCTATTATATTTGTTTCGCTAAAGTTAGTCTTTGCAAAAACTAGTATGTATTTTAAAAGAGAAGAAAAATGTAAAAATAAATTTAAGAAAATATTTTTATTGGAATATGAAAAACCAAGTTTTAAGTAAAGAAAACATAACAAAAACAAGTAAAAAATTTATTATAAAACAAAGTACATAAAGACATTTATTTATGAAAATAATTTAAAAAAACAAATAATATGAAGAATCTTCTTTGGGGCAACATCCTTTAAAAGAAACATTGAAGATCATTTCTTTAAAGACAACTAAAGTTTATTTTTTTTGAGTAAGACACGAAGTCATTTCCATGTAGAACAAAACATGACACTAATGGTAATGATATGCATATTTTATTCTTGTCAAGAACATTTCAACCAAACTTACTTACTTAGGCAAGGCTAATGCTATTGTTTCCTTTTGTTAGTTATAGAAAATAATATATATGTGTGTGTGTGTGTGTGTGCGCGCGCGCACGTGCCAATCCTACTCATAATTAAGAAGGATAAAATGTTTATGAAGAAAGTACACACTCAACCCCAAAGGAATAGAGGGTCTCTCTTTATTTCGCCTTTTAGCCACAAGGGTCTAGACATAGTAACAGTCCATGATCTGAGACGTAGGGTCTGTTAGCCCAAGAAGCTACCCAAGAAGGAGGGTGAATTGGGTAATTACTAAAATTAAACAATTAAGTCATTTAAACACAAATAATCAATTTTCCTAAATCAATTTATTATTTTGTTACGTAGAGGAAATTTGTTTAACACTAAATGCACGCCCAAAAACAATATAAGAAAATAAGCAATGCAACACGCAAGAATATATCTTGGTTCGACAAACTACTCTTACCTGCGTCCAATCCCTCGAGCTCTACGAAGATTCGCAATCCAGTAAACCCCTTAATTCTTTTACCAGGTTGGAACCAAACACTTACAATTCTCGATTCTTTTCACATGATCAAAATCAACCTTAACAATACCCTGATTCTTTTCACAATCTAAGAATCAACCTAATACTCTCTCACTTATCCTTTTAACAGAGTTATAGCGAACCTTTACAATTCGCTCTTTAATTCAGTATAGCCTGAATCAATACCTACTTCTTTTCAAAGGAAAAGAATGACCTAACCATTTTAACAGGACAAAAATTAAACTCTAATCATTTTCACAGGAAAAAGATCGAAACTTAGTTACCATGACTAAACAAGGTCCCAAACGTGTTTAATCCTTTCAAATTCACAAATACAAAAAAATGTAAGTTTCTTCCCACAAGGAGCTTCTACCACCTCAATATATATTTACTCAATTAATGGCCCGAATAATTACTATGTAATGAATACATTGTCAAGCAAATAAAACCTGATTAGATAATTAGGTGGGTAGCACAAATTAAGCACGTAATTAGACAATTAAGCAAAAAACTTATTAAAAGTTTTTCAAAATTTTAGGTTCAAAATAATTTTTTGAACAATCCTAAATCAAGCAATCAATATAAATATGTCTTAGAAAGAAAATAACAAGACTTCAAATGATCTCACTGGGAAACAAAAAAACAAAAAATATCACAATTAGAACTAAAACTGGTGATGCAAATAGCAAGCGCTTTCAATCAAGAATTTGAATAGAATCTCTAGTAAAAATCTCAGTAATATTATCACTCTTATAAATCTCAAAATTGATGTTCTTGATGTCTTTAATCTTATTTTCATAGGTTTTGTTAAATAAACCTAGAACTAGCCCTCTAATGGCTAGTTTTTCAAAGATATATCATAAAATGACACTCTAAGACTCCATATGACATATCCTATCAATATAGGTATATTTCATTTAAAATATTTCTTTGAAACACTTATTTAGATCCGTAAAACCTTTCCCAATTTAAGACCATAATAATAAGAAGTATTAAATCACTTTAATTAAGATAATATCAAAATATATGGACTAAATCAATAGAGATCATATAATAGGTCATGCATATTTGAAATACACTCAAATCCCCCAAATCCCTCTCTTGGAATCGTAAAAACGGATAGTTTTTTACCAAGAGATCAAATCAGTCAATCTGTTGACTGAACCAATCGGTTGACCGGTCTATGCCCTTGGTCAACTGCCCTGTGCCAAGATTGAAAATAGTCGTTGGCCTTATGCCCTATTGGTTGACTGACCCGATAAGTGGCTTTCGTAATTTCATCAATTCATCCATTGTTTCATTCAGTTGACCGACCCAAACCCGTCGGTTGACCGAATTGATCAAAGTACTCACTACCTTACTCATTTTAATCATTGTTTCAAACGGTTGAACAATTTCTTTTCTCGGTTAATCGATTGGATCAGTAGGACTCCATTTCTACTCCTAAATCTCACTGTTTTGATAAGTCGATCGACCCCCTTTACTGGTTGACCAAATATACCCGAAAATATAATATTTTATACTTTAAAACACATTTTTTCACTTAGGTCATTTATCAAAATCATTTCACGTAGGGAGCACATAAAATATCTCATTTTAGGATCTTAAACTTATCATTTCTTATCAAGACATACATAATATTAATTCATTTTAAGTGTCGTGCTTGATCCTAATTCGGATTGCATTAAAAGTATATAAGTAAAGAGTTGTTTTCAGTTAGTTTTCTTTAGCGTCTTCAAAACTCTTCACTTCTTCATCATGTTCATCTTGCACCCTCTATGTTTTTTTTCAACAAATTTTCTTCTTAATCAAACACATGGAACTATAAATCTGAAACACTCAAATCATTAGTTCTACCAAAAACATCAATGTTTAATTACTTATCAAAACCTTGGATTCAACAATCTCCCCCTTTGTGATGAAAACAATTAACTTTGATATTTTCTTCAAAATATAATGTAATCACGCTTCTTCTAAAACTGAGGACAGGTATTTAAACTTATTTATGCATAATAATGAAAACATAATTAAGATATTCACATAAGTTCTCAATAATTTCTCCCTTTAATTAATACAATGCTTAGGCAAACAAATCCCTAAACATCAACTTCTCCCCTTTTGTCATCTCAAAAAGTGGGGGCAGAGAATCAAAAACATCACCCTAGGCATATATCATTATGCCTAGCCATACCTAAATCTCAAATGATTTTCACGAGTGGTTCTTCAGTTAGAGGTTTGGTAAAAATTTCAACAAGTTGATCAAAGGTATCAACATATTCAATAGTTATATCCCTTCTCTGAATGTAATTATGAATAAAATGACGTCGAATCTCTATGTTCTTAGTTCGTAAGTGTCGTGTCAGATTTTTACTTAAGCATATAGTACTTTTACTATTATATAATTGTTGCTTAATATATAGAATTTGTGCACAAAAACTTCTAGCTGCCATATAATCTACCTCAGTCATAAATAAGGCAATCAAATTCTGTTTCTTACTCGACCAAGAAACTAAGGTATATCTTAAAAAGTGACATGAACCGCTTGTGCTTTTACACTCAACTTTGTATCCGACAAAATCAGCGTTAGAGTAACTAGTTAACTTAAAGTCACTCTCTCTAGGATACCATAATCCTAGATCATTTGTCATTTTCAAATATCGAATGATTCGCTTGGCAGTTGTTAGATGCGATTCTTTTGAACAAAACTGAAATCTAGCACACAAGCATAACACTAAACATCATGTCAGATCTACTAGTTGTAAGATAAAATAAGCTACCAATCATACCTCGATACATTTTCTCATTGACATTTTTGCCCGTATCGTCCTTTTCTATTTTTGTAGCTCTTTCCATAGGAGTTTTGTACTCTTTAGCGTTATCCAAACTATATTGTTTCAGTAACTCTTTTGTGTACTTAACTTGATTAATGAAAATCCCTTCATTGATTTGCTTAATTTGTAACCTAAGAAAGAAGGTTAATTATCCCATCATACTCATTTCAAACTCAACCTGCATAATCTTGCCAAAGTCTTAACAAAAATCCTCATTAATAGATCCGAATATAATATCATCAACATATATTTGTACTAATATAATATCAGAATTTGCTTGATAAATAATGTAATGTCACTAAGACCCCGTAGAAAATTATTTTCGATCAAATATCGACTAAGTCTCTTATACCAAGCTCGGGAAGCATGTTTGAGTCCATACAAAGCCTTTCGAAGTTTAAACACATAATCGGGTAATTTATTACTCTCAAACTCCTGTGGTTGTTTGACATAAACTTTCTCTGATAGAAAGCCAATGTAAGACTGCACTCTTTACATCCATTTGGTATAATTTAAAATTACATGAACATGCAAATACGAGTAACATTCTAATAACTTCTAATCTAGCCACAGGTGCATATGTTTCATGATAATCAATTCCCTCTTCTTAATTATAGCCCTATACTACCATTATTGCTTTATTTCTAATCATCATGTCTGTTTCATCATTTTTATTATGATAAACCCATTTAGTACCAATGACTAGATGGAAGTCAGGTCTAGGAACTAGAGATCATACTTTATTGTGCTAAAATTGAACTAACTCTTCTTGCATCGCTAAGATCTAAGATTCATTAGTTAACGCCCCATTAATATTCTTAGGCTTAATTTGAGGGAAAAAAAAACATTAATTATATCCCAAAGAGATGATCTTATACTTACACTTTTTTCAAAATTACCAATAATTTCTTTTGCTAAATGTTCCGGAATTGTCATTATAGCATGTGGTCAAGTTGTCTCTTCACCTTTTAACTCCTCATTCTTTGGATTTTGTGGTTCATTTGTCATCTCAACTCCATAGTTTTGCTTAGTGAGTATACCTGCATCATCATCATCCAAAACCTTTCTTGACACAAGTGGATTAGATTTCTTAAATACAACATGCATAGATTCTTCTACTACTAAAGTACGTTTATTATATATTCTATAAGCTTTACTATCCGAAGCGTTCCCGATAAAAATACCGTAATCAGATTTTGCATCAAACTTACCCAAAGTATCCTTATCATTTAAGATAAAATATTTGCAATAAAAAACTTTAAAGTAGGATATATTTGGAATCTTATCATTCCAAATTTCATAAGGGGTTTTATTAAAATCTCTTCGAATAGAAACTCTATTAACAACATGGAAAGCGCTACTTATAGCTTCGGTCCAGAAGTATTTAGGAAGACAATTCTCATTCAGCATCGTTCTGGCCATTTCCTGAAGCGTTCTGTTTTTCCTCTCCACAACACCATTTTGTTGTGGCATTCTTGGTGCAAAAAAGTTATAAGCATACCCGTGCTCATCACAATAGCTAATAATTTTATCATTTTTAAATTATGTGCCTTTATCACTATGGATGTTAATAGTGCAACATTGTTTCTCATTTTGACTACCTTTGCAAAATTTAGCAAATATAGAAACAACTTTGCTATTCTTAGCCAATAAAAACACCCATGTTAATCTAGAATAATCATCCACAATCACGAATACATAAAACTTACCACCTAAAGTAGAAATGACATTCGGACCAAATAAATCAAGATGTAGCAATTCAAGACATTTAGACGTGGATGTATGCAGCTTCTTCTTAAATGATGATCTAGATTGCTTACCTAGTTGACATGCATCAGATATTTTAGCCTTCACATACCTTAATGCATGTAAGCCACGTACTAGACTTTGCTTAGACAAATTTTAGATTAACTCCATACTAGCATGTTCTATGTCATAACCAACTATTTTCTGATAATGCATTTAAACATGATACACTTTGAGTAGAGAAATCATCAAATGAACATGTATAAACATTTTAAAAACGTGATGCAATAAATAATATGCTACTATCATGCCCATTTTTAATGATACATCTATTATGATAAAAAAAAAAAAAAAAAAACAAAAAAAAAAAAAAAAAAAAAAACATTATAACTTTGTCACATAATTGACTAATGTTAAGCAAGTTATATTTAAGATCATCTACTAAAAGAACAACTTCAATAGTAGTAGACCCATTACTGATATTACCTATACCAATAATTTTACCCTTTGTGCTGTCTCCAAACGTCACATGCTTTCAAAATAACCTGCAAATAGCACCTCAAATAGTTCCTCAGTGGTATCTAATTTAAGTGGGTCCAATCTTGTTAGTTGGGATAATTTTAGTTCCTTTAGGAACCCAAACTTGTTTGCATTTAGATACTTTTGAAAAATATTTACTAATGGTATGCCCCACAATATTACATTTAAAACATCTAACAAGATTCCTGATTTTAGAAAAGAATTTATGAAATATCTTTTGTTTATGATTTTTCTGAAATCCAATTCTAGCTTTATTGAAAATCCCTCTTGAACTCCCTAAAAGTATTTTTAAATTATTTTCACCAACCGTGAATTTGAGAACAATCAAATGTAAATCCGAAACTTTGGATTTCAATTCAATGTTTTCAGATTCGAACTTCATTACTTGTTTGTTAAGTATGTTAATTGTACTTTGTGGGGCATTAATTCGAGAACACTGATTTTTATAATAATGCGTTAATTCTTGATAAACATCAAATAAATCATCGAAATCAAAAGGGCAAGAACTAGAACATTTCATTACCTCATCTCCAGTGGCCATCAAAGCCAGCATAAATGAATCATCACTGCTCGATTTTTTCAAGCTACTCGATTCCGAGTCATCTTAGGTGGCTTTCATTGATTTCTTCTTACTCTTCTTCACCTTTTTTTTTTCTTTTTCCTTCTTTGGTTCGGCATAATTGGATTCTAAGTGCCTGTTCTTGTGACAGTTGAAGCATTTAACATTATTCCTGTTGAAAATTTTCTTTCCACAGAACATTCGTCGAGTCATCTTTCTGAATTTTTTTGTGAGAAGCACCACATCATTTTCTTGCTCGTTGTTAAGACTAATGTCATCACTATTATCTCATTTCTCATTCTTTTGAACTTTCAGTGCTAAAAACTACTTTTTTATATTTCCTATTTCATCCTCATATATTCGTATAGTCATCTCATGGGTCACTAGGTTACTAATAAGCTCATCAATGGTGTAAACTGTGATATCTTTAGCTTCCTCTATTGTAGCTAATTTTGGTTCCCAGACTTTCATCAATGATCTCCAAATGTTTTGTACTTTGTCTTCCAGAGAATAAGGCTTTCCGAGTTGACCAAGGTTGTTGCAGATATTATTGAATCCCGTGTACATTTTTAAAATTGATTCTGTTTCACCCATTTTAAATAGCTCGAATTAGCGAATTAAGGCATTGATTTTGGACTATTTTACCTGATTTGTCCTTTTGTGTATAATTTGCAATGTGTCCTACATTGCTTTTGCCGATCCATAACTTGAAACCCTGGTATATTCAATAGAACATCTAAAGAACAAAACAGAATGTTAATATCTTGAGAATCGATAGATAATTTCTATTTAGATAATTTCTGTTTATCCGAGAAAGTCAGTTATTCCTTCTTCTTAATGAATGGACTATCCTCAATGACTAGGCACATATCATAATTAGTAGCTTGAAAAAAAAAATGATCATTTTGTCCTTCTAGAATGAATAATTGTCTCCTACAAACAAAGGTAGACGGTGCATATATTACCCCTTACCTAGAGTGCATACGGGATGTGCCATGTGATCTTTCTGAGGTAGAATATTAAGCCAAACGGACTAAGACCAACTCTAGTACCAATTGTTGGCCCAAAGAGCTAACCGAAAAGGGGTGATTTGGGTAGTTACTAAAATAAAACAATTAAGTCCTTTAAACACAAATAATCAATTTTTTAAAGTGATTTATTATATTGTTACGCAGCAAAAATGTGTTTAATACTAAATGCACACCCAAACACAATATATGAGAATAAGTAACGCAACACATAAGAATTTATCCTGATTCAACAATCTTCTCTTACATACATCTAGTCCCCCGAGCTCCACAGAGATTCGAAATCCACCAAACTCCTTGATTCATTTACCAGGTAGGAACCAAATCCTTACAATTCTCGATTCTTTTCGCAGACTCAGAATCAACCTTTAAAATATACTGATTCTTGTCACAGGCTAGGAATCAACCTAACACTCTCTCACTTATCCTTTTCACAAGGTTAAGACGAACCTTTACAATTCACTCTTTAATTCAATTAGAGGCTAAATTGAAACCTATTTCTTTTTAAGGGAAAAAAATTACCTAACCTTTTTAACATAACAAAGAACCAACCCGAATCTTTTTCATAGAAAAAATATTGAAACCTAGATACACGACTAAATACCGTCCCAAACATGTCTAATCCTCTCAAACTCATAAATACAAAAAAAAAAAAAAAAAAGTTTCTTCCCACAATGAGCTTCTACTACCTCAATACAGATATACTCAATTAATGGCTCAAATAATTACTACTTGATAAATACAATGTGAGGTAAATAAATTCTGATTAGATAATTAAGTGGGTAGCACAAATTAAGCACATAATCAGATAATCAAGGTAAAAACCGTTTAAAAGATTTTTAGCCTTTTAAGTTCAAAATGATTTTCTAAACAATCCTAAACCAAAAAATAAATATAAATATGTCTTAGAAATCAAATAACAAGACTTGGAAGGATCTCACCGAGAAACACTGAAGACAAAAAAGATATCGCAATTAGAACTCAAACCGGTGACGCAAAATAGCAAGCGTGTTAGATCAAGAACTTGAATAAAATCACTCGTAGAAATCTCAGCAATAATATCACTCTTATAAAATCTCAAAACTGATGTTTTTGATGTCTTTAATCTTATTCCTGGGGGTCTTATTAAATAAACCTAGAATTAGTACTCCAACAGCTAGTTTTTCAATGATATGTCATAAAATGATACTCTACGACCCCATAAAATATATCCTATCAATATAGGTATATTTCATTTAAAAATATTATTTAAAACACTTATTGAGATCCATAAAACGTTTCTTAATTTAAAACCATAAGAATAGAAAGTATTAAATCACTTTAATTAAGAGAATATCAAAATATACTGACTAAATTAATAGGGATCATATAATAGGTCATCTATATTTGAAATGCACTCAAATCCCCCAAATTCCTCTCTTGGAATCCTCAAGAACAAATAGTTTTTTACCAAGAGATCAAATCAGTTAATCTGTTGATTGAACCAGTCGGTTGACCAGCTTATGCCCTTGGTTGACCGCCCTATGCCAGGGCTAAAAATAGTCGTTGGCCTTATGCCCTATCGGTTGACCGACCCTCTTTTTCGGTTGACTGACTTGATCAATGGTTTTTCCAATTTCATCAATTCAATGATTGTTTCATTTGGTTGATCGACCCTAACCCGTCGGTTAACTGAATTGATCAAAGTGCTCACTCTCTTACTCATTTTATCCACTGTTTCAAATAATTGAGCAATTGCTTTTCTCAGTTGACCAATTGGATCAACAGGACTTCATTTGTACTCCCAAATCTCACTGTTTTGATAAGTCAACTGACCAATTTTTCTGGTTGACCGAATTGACCGAAAAACACAAGATTTTATACATTAAAACACATATTCCACTTAGGTCATTTATCGAAATCATTTCACCTAAGGAGTACATAAAATATCTCATTTTAAAATCTTAAACTTATAACTTTTTATCAAGATACGCATAAGATTAATTCATTTTAAGTGTCGTGTATGATTTTAATTCAGGTTGCTTTAAGAGTATATAAGTAATTAGTTGTTTTCACCTAATTTTATTTAGTGTCTTCAAAACTCTTTACATCTTCATCATGTCCATCTTTCACCCTTTATATCTTCTTCAACCAATCTTCTTCTTAATCAAACATGTGGAACTATAAATCTAAAATACTCAATAAAATTATTAGTTCCACCAAAAATATTAATACTTAATTGCTCATCAAAACCTTAGATTCAACATGGTCAATCCATGATCTAGACTTATATATATAGGGGTGCCAGTGTAAAACCTAAATTGTAGAACATACATCATAAATAATTTCATTATAGAGCGTTAGAATATTTTAGGGTAAAAATTTTATTGATTAAAATTCAAATCAAAAGTTGGGGGTCAAATTGGAAATTTAGAAACATAAAAATTTAAACTTGAGATTTAAATTGACAATTAAAAATCAAAAAGTAAAAATATTAGGGGTGAAATTATAATTTTTGAAACTTTTAAAAATTGAAATTTATTGAAATTAAGATCTTAAAGAAATTAGGGGAGAAAAGTGCAATTTAACTATTTTTTTTAAATATATATATATATATACACGATCTCTCTCTCATTTCGGCCGATTTGATCGTCCGTCATACACACACACAACGTTTATATATATATATATATATATATATATATATATATATATATATATATGCTCATGCATGTAATTCATCAGGGAAGATCAAATCTGAAAATTTGAGAAAAATCTAGAGAGAGAGAGAGGACCGGAGGAGGACGGGGCTGTCGGAGTTCCGTGATCGACATTTCTCCGGTGAGCAATGCGTGTGTCTCATGGATGCATGTGTGTGTTGCTGTTGCTGCTGTTGTGTGCGTTCTGCTTTGAATCAATCGTGTAGGTTTTCGGTTGTTCACTCAGCGGTCGTGGGGGTGAGATCGTCAATGGTGTGATCGTTGTCGTCCGTCGCCGTCATCTGGTGAGTAATTGTGTATATTTGTCTCTGATTATTTTGGTAGGTGTATGGGCATGCATGTGTGTTGTTCCGTCATCGGTCTGGTGGTTCTGCCGATGGGTATGGGTGTGACAGTATAGGTGGGTTTTTCGTTCGGTCCGACGATATCGTCGATGTTGTGCGTGTGTGTACTTTGCTTGACGATTGTGTGTGTGCATGTTGTTTCTGCGGTGGGTGTTCTGTCCATAGTGTTCGCTGGTTGTGTGTGTGACGTCGACAGTTGCAGCATGTGTGTGTGGGTGTGAGCTTGATAATCTTCTGGGTGTGCGTGTTCGGCTGTAGGGCGGCCGATGGTGGTTGTTGTTCGGTAGTGGCTATTGTGCAGGATCGGCGGTGAGGGTCGGTTGAGCGTGGGAAGTCACCGGTGGACGTTAGTAGAAGAGAGAGAGAGAGAGAGCAGCTTGAAACGGGAGCAGGAAACAGAGCAGAGGGGAAAAAGAAAGAGAGAAAGTAAGAAGCCATCGGGGGTGGGATCGCCATGGAGTTTCGCCGGCGTGCGTGGGCCATCGATGATCACGTGGGTGTATGGCGTGGTCGGAGCAGCGGTTGGCGGTGAGTCCCAGAACCGGGAAAACAGAAAGGAAAAAAAAAAAGGAAGGAAAGGGGAAATTGTACAAATAACCCCAATAAAATTCAAATCCATCTCACGGCCCGTGAACGATTCGGAATGGATATCGTTTTTCGTTAAATTTATTTTAGTTTGGTTAAATTCAATTCTAGCATAAAAATTTTTGTAAGCGGAATAGTAAATTTGGGATTGTTCATATTACAAGATTTTTATGCAATAATTAACGGAATGAAATTATCAGAATAATAACAATTTTCATAAATAAAATATGAGGAATGGAAGAATACAAAACTTAGGGCCTGCATTACATGATTAGGTGATTTTACATAAAATATTAATATAAGCTCTATCATTATTAGGTTCGCAGGCACCGACATCCAGATAGAGTGTGGTCAGTGTCAGTTTTACAAAACAAATATCGAGGTGAGTGTATTGTCTTCTTGCCAAATTATTTGTGTATATATATGTATATGATGGAAAATGGTTGTATTTAAATTAGATGCTTTTAAAAATTATGTGGTGATTTGACGATGTTGATTAGACGATATTATTGAGTGATGTGATCCACTTCGGAGGAGTGATGTTATCCGCTTCGGCGGAGTGATGTTATCTGCTTCGACAGAGTGATGTTAGACATTTATATTGCGCAGTGATTATCTACTTCGACGGAGTGATGGGTGTTCGTAAGAAGACATATCCTACGGATGGTACGGTACCGTTGCCACTCCTGATCGTGAGGTTAAAACGATCGCCATGGCTAGTCAATGTGTGTTGTGGTGGAGTGGTATGTTTGAGATGTGGTGTTTTACTTATATTGGGTGATTTATTATTTATTATGATGATTGGTATGATTTTATACTAAATGGATTTGGATAGAATTTATCTATATCGTTTTATTTTCACTGCTTATATACTGAAGATTTTACGAGCTATGTGGTGTTTATATACTTATGCGTGGTCCATATTTAATTGTGGTAATATTTAGAATGTATTATTATTTTAAAAATATTTTACTAAGAAGGTAGTACATTCACAGGTACAATAGCTAGGAGTTGGTCCCCTACTGGCACTAGGTAGAGTTCGGCGATGGTGTAGTATGGAAATATTTTGGGAGGAGCTGTCTGAGGAGAACATGTGAGAGTTTCACTGTTGTTATACTTTTGTTGTTATTATAATTCAGGGACGGGTGTGTCCCCAGTTAGAGATGTTGTATATGGTCAGAATTTGTGGTTGTATATTTCTGTATGCACTTTGGTGTTTACTAGTGAGTTTGACATTAAGATGAGGTCGTGTCGACGTCATACCGGCCCCACAGTGACGGGTGTCCGAGGTGGGGTGTGACAATTTTGGTATCAGAGTCTAGGTTATAGGTTCTGTAAACTTGTCAGTTGTCGTACCCGTAGAGGACCATGAGATAGAAGACGTGCTAGCCGTCTAGTCAATAGGGGACCTTAAGATAAGGTGTCAGTGGGTGATTTTGGTACTCACGTAGTAGTTAATTCACATACATTAATTACTGTCATTTTTTTTGGTTGGCCTAGTTGGTAGGTTGTTGAGTTAAATTTTATTGCAAATAATAGGTATGGAGAGTGGGAGCGAAAGTCTTGGGAGTATGGGACCCCCGAGGCCAGTGGAACCTCCGGGGCAAGCGGAACCCCAAGAACAGGGTGATAGGTTGCAAGGGAGTTTAGATGCAGTTGAAAGAATTTTGCAGGCCGCTGCCCAGCTGACGGAGCAGCAAACGAGGATTATGGAAAGTCAAAGGGCCCAAAGTGATACTACCACATCTCAGGCGGTACGATTGAAGAGGTTCAAGGAGTTAGACCCTTCGGCTTTCACCGGGACGGTGAGTCCAGCTGATGCGGAGAATTGGATCAGAGGCGTGGGTCACGTATTCGAGGCAATGAGGATTATCGACGATAGTCGAGTTCCCCTTGCCACTTTTCAGTTGAGGGAGGAAGCCGAGCATTGGTGGGAAGAAATGAAAAGGTTGATTACCGGTTCTGGCAAAGAGATTACATGGGACCGTTTCGTCGCCGCGTTTAATGAGAAGTATTTTCCCGAGTCTTATCGATTTCAGATGGAGGAGGAATTTATAGTTCTGAAGCAGGGAAAAATGATTGTTCAGCAGTAGGAAATCAAATTTGATGCTTTATCCCATTTTGCCCCTAATCTGGTAAAAACAGAAGAGGCAAAAGGCAGACATTTCCAGAAGGGATTTCAGTTAGAGATTCATTCCAAGTTGACAAGCAAGCAGATTAAGAATTATGCAGAGTTGGTGAATACGGAAAAACTAGTGGAGAGGGATGTGCAGGAAGCCGCTGAGAGTCGAGAGCAGTACAAAAAGAGCAGATTTGATTCGCCTAGCATATTTTCAGGTGGTACTTCACGGGGGACAGTATCTCGACCGCCAATTGCTCGGGCCTCATCGTTTGGCCAATCCATCAGAAGCCGTGGTCCCCGACAATCATACCCTAGGCAATAACAAAGTGCATTGGAAGCTAGTGTTGGTCCGCAGAGGCAGGGGAGGAATCAACCGTCGAGTCGGGCTGGGGGATATAAATGTTATCACTGTGGAGCTACGGTCACTTTGCCAGAGACTATCATGTAGGAGTCCCAATATGTTTTCACTGTCATGTGCCAGGTCATAAATCTACAAATTTTCCGAAACTTGCTTTTACATTTGTACCTCCGGGGAGCAGTATGGGTAGTACGGGTCCTAACACTGCCCAGGGGCTTGGTAGAGGATCGGCTGGTAGACCTCCAACGCAAGGCCGTGTTTTTTCTACTACTCGACAGGATACTCAGACTACTCCCGATATGGTCACAAGTATTATATCTTTATATGCTAGAGATGCTCGTGTACTTATTGATCCCGGTTCTACGCATTCATTTGTTTCGGTAAACTTCATGATGCAAGCAGGCAGATTTCCCATCTCTTTATCATATTGTATTGTTATTTCTACTCCAATGTGTGAGTTGGTATGGATCGATAGTGTGTATAAAGACAGTCCACTTCGGATTAGTGATAGGGAGTTATTGGCAGATTTATTACCCCTGAGTATTCATGATTTCGATGTGATACTGGGTATGGATTTGCTATCCGGATATCATGCCACGGTAGATTGTTTCAAGAAAGAAGTGATATTTCGAATCTCAGACGAGCCAGAGTTTGTATTTACGAAAGACAGAATTATACTCCTGTCAGTTTAATTTCAATCCTAGAAGCCAGGAAATTATTGAAGAAATGATGTCAGGGATATCTTGCGTACGTGATTGACACCATTCAGAGAAAAGTTCCAGTGGCAGATATTCCAGTGGTCAGAGATTTTTCTGACGTATTTCCAGATGAATTGTCAGGGTTGCCCGTAGATAGGGAGATGGAATTCACGATCGAGTTATTTCCAGGCACTACCCTTATATCGATTCCACCTTATCGTATGGCACCTACTGAGATGAAAGAGTTGAAAATGCAGTTGCAATATTTATTAGACCGTGGGTTTATCAGGCCCAGTGTCTCCCCATGGAGTGCCCCAGTGCTGTTCATAAAGAAGAAGGATGGCACATTGAGAATGTGTATTGATTATCGACAGCTGAATAGGGTGACGGTTCGCAATAAATATCTGTTGCCTAGGATTGATGACTTGTTTGACCAGTTCCAGAAAGGTAAAGTATTTTTCAAGATAGATCTTCGATCAGGGTATCACCAACTGGAAGTCAGAGATAATGACGTGGCAAAAATAGCGTTCTGTACAAGATATGGACGCTATGAATTTCTAGTTTGCCCTTTGGATTAACAAATGCCCCTGCGGCTTTCATGGATTTGATGAACCATATCTTTCAACCTTATCTGGATCAATTTATTATAGTGTTCATTGATGACATATTGGTCTATTCCCAAAGTAGAGAAGAGCATGCGAAACATCTCCAGATTGTATTGCAGACATTGCGGGAGAAGCGGCTATATGCGAAATTTAGTAAATGTGAATTCTGGTTAGATCATGTGGTATTCTTGGGGCATGTTATTTCAGGAGATAGTATTTAGGTAGACTCGAAGAAAGTTGAAGTTGTTGTCCAGTGGGAAAGACCGAAAAATGTGACTGAAGTTCAATAGAATTAATACTTTTATGGGTTTTTAAATCCTTTTTTTTTTTTTTTTTTTTTTTTAGTATCAAAACGTAATCCAAGGATGAAATTCGTCCCTCTAAATCTTGGTTTAAAGTTTGTTAGAATTTGCACTTTAGACCTGATACTCATAAAGCTAAAACAAACGGGACAAAATGCGGTGTCTAAAATCAACTTTTACAACACTAATTCGTTTCACAAGCTCAGAATCAACATATCACACTCTTAACATAATATTTTTCGTAGGCTAAAGATCAAACCCTAATCTTTTTCTTAAGTTAAAGATTAAACCCTGATATTTTTCACAAGTTTAAGATCAAAGCCAAACTACCCAGATTGGACACCCTTCCAAATATAGCTAATCTACTCAAATTCTCAAATACAAAAAAATTTACAAATTTATTCCCACAAGAAGCTTCTACCACCTCAATACAATTATTCTCAATTAATGTCCCGAATTACTACATGATAGATTTTATTATGGGGCACAAATCTGATTTAATCAATTTAACGCACAAATAACAAATAATCAAATTTTACAAATAAAAATTGTTTTAAAAGATTTTCATGATATTATATTTCAAAACAATTTTTCTCAAAATACTTAATCCAAGTAATTAAACAAATAATCTAAGAAAATAAATTAATTAGCATGGAAAGATCTCACTGGAATTTCTTGAAAACGATTACTATAACTCAATGACGAACACTACCCAGTGACAAGAAATTTTAGCACTTCAATCAAGAACTCTTTCAATATAAACTCTCATATAAATTTCAGCATAAAAACCTCTCTTATAATAGCCAAAAGCTAAGTGTTCTTGCTTAATGAATTTGAAAAACGCAGGTCTCTATATATAGACCTTTAACTAGACCTTTCACGATTAGTTTTCAAATTCCAAAAGTTTAAATGATCTTTTAATACCCCATATATCATATATTATTAAAATAGGTATGTTTCATTTAAAAATACTTTTAGAAAAGCTCGGTTTGGTCCCCAAAATATTTTCGATTTAGAAACTCTTAAAGATAGAAAGTAGTTTTACCAATTTAATTAAAAGAATAATTACATATATGGACCAAATAAATAGGAAATAAAAAATATATAATATATAAAAAAAAACATTCAAATTCCTTAAAAAATCTGACTGTTGACCGTCGGTTGACCGAACTTACATCTGATCGACCTCTGCCTCCAATAGTCAGAATTGTGACCGTTTCCATGCCTATGGTTGGTTGACCAACCACTGAGTCGGTTGACCAATCCTTCCAGTAGGTTTTTCATATTTTTCCATTTTCGGCTACTAGAATGGTTAGTCGACCGATGCTATCCATCAGTTAACTAAATTGACCAGTAGGTCACCCATTTAGCTTCCCTAAGCTAATGTTTTTGTTAATCGACCAAGCCATTTCGTCGGTTGATCGAATTGACCCAAAAACACATCATTTAAGTGTTAAAACCCTTTTTCCAATTAGACCCTTAACCAAAAATAATTTTATGATTTAACACTTATATAAAAACCATTTAGAATCTTACATTTATCACTTCTAATTAAGACGCACATAAGATTTATCCATTTTAAAGTGCCATGCATGATCCTAATTCAAGTTGCATTAAGAGCATAACGGTAGTAAGTTATTTTCACCTAAATTGTCTTCAACGTCTTCCATGTTCTGAAAATCTTCATAGCCTTCATCTTGCACTCGTCTTGAATTCCTTTGTTTTCGCAATAATTGATTCTTGAATTCTTCACTGATTAATCTTTTTCGATCTATATAAAAATCATTTAGAATCTTGAATTTATCACTTATGATTAAGACGCACATAAGATTTATCAATTTTAAAGTGTCGTGTGTGATCCTAATTTGGGTTGCATTAAAAACATAAAAGTACTAAGTTGTTTTAACCTAAATTGTCTTCAACGTCGTCAATGCTCTGAAAATCTTTATTGCCTTCATCATGTACCCGTCTTGAATTTCTTTGTTTCTTCAATAATTGCTTCATGAATTCTTCACTTATTAATCTTTTTCGATCCATTTATTCTATCATTTCAACTTATGGAACTTTAATATGAAAACACTCAATGAAAACATTAGTTCCTTAAAATATCAACGTTTAATTGTCCATCAAAAATTAGTTTCAATAAAACTCTCTTTAGTTTTGTAAAAATATTTCTAAATAAACCACAAAAAATAATTTTAAACATCAATAAATTCATTCAAGATTTAATGATCAATTAACACATTAAAAATAATATTTATATGGATCATTGTGAGTTAATGAGAGATTAAGCATTAAAGATAAAAAACGTAAGCTAATTTTCAAAATAGAACCATCCACAATCCTAAATAGAGCTAAATGTTCATCACATACCCTAAATTACTGTTGCAGACTAAAATAAAGTGTTGAGACTTGTTCAAATAATATTACACACCAAATAGACGATCATTAATGTGGACCTAGACTAGAGAAATAATAGTACGAGCCATGAGAGCCGCTAGATGGAGGATATTGATAATACATACTCGGTTGACCAACTGTGGTAAAAGGCATCTGCTGATAATACGAGCTGGACAGGCCAGATGTTCTGGGTGGCATGTGAGCTCCAAATTGTTGGAAATTCTACATCATCCTGTAGAGTTGCTTCTTAGAATTCATTATTCTTCCAATATTTATTTATCCACATAAATATTTATTTAAAAAATTATTTTGTCATATTAAATTAACACACACAATCAATAAATCTAATTAGTAAAAAAATGCGAATCATTTGTCTCCCTAACAAAATTAACATATTTATACTTTAGAAAATTCGACATAACCCATCCTTCGGAGCGGTTGGTGTGTGTACCTTCGATTGGTTTTCAATACGAATCTTGATTTCCTTTGAATCAACTGATTGATCATTTGATTGATTCACCTTGATAATGTCTTCCTTTTGTTGGGCGACTTTCTTTTGAAAATTTTCAGTAACGATCTCTTTTTCATTATGGGATACTTATGTTTGATTTGTCTTGCTACGATCTGCAATGATTTTATACACCGGTTTCTTTTGATTCTGATTTTGAAATTTTCTTCGATGATAATCATTATTTTCTCTCCTATACTGAAATTGTGGTTTTCTGAAATTTCCTTTAAATCTTTGCATATCATATTAATTCATCCTTCTCGGTTTAGCAAATCTTGGTTCTTTATTTCGCACTTAATTTCCATTTGGCTTTCTTGGTATGACAAATCCATAATTCATACCTGCATGAAAGTTTTCTTTTCTAGGTATCCAATTATTTCTGAATCCAATTGGGTAACCATGCAATAGGTAACAATATTTTACAGATGACAAAACTTTCCACAATAGTAGCATCTAAAATTATTCGCACGCTTCTTAGGATAATCAACTTTTCATGTAGGAGCATGATATTGATATTGATGAGCTGCTTTAGGGACTATTAGTTTTTCAGAACTTTAGTTTTTTTTAATTTTCTTGAATTTATCCACTACCTCATTAAGCTATTTTTGCATCTTTTCAAGTGACTGTTCTAATGAACTAACATTCACTAGAAGGTCAAAATTCTTCTTGTGCATAAATTCAAGATTATTTTTAAGAATTCGACAATCATTTTCAAAAGAATGAATATTTAAATGAGCTCTATCAAGTTCATACTTTGCATTATCCAATTTAATATTTAAAAGCCTTATTTGAAGTTTCAATATTTTTACTTTTAAAAATACCTTATTGAAGATTTGAAACATAAAAGCATATTTTTTAAATCTCAAAATATTTGTCTAAATTATTCTTTTTAAAAGTTTGGAAGTATTGAACTTTTTTCTTTTCAAGAATAGCAAATTTCTGCCCAAGTTTTAAATTTTCTTTACCAAAAATATATGTAAAAGCAATCGATGTCTCAATAGCCTTATTAATAGTTTCATTATCACTATCTTTATCATTCTCACTAACAGAACCTTGATTATTAAAATAAGCAGGAGATTCACTCAAAATATTAGGACAAGCAGGATATCCACATAAAATATCAGGGCAAGCAGAAGATTCACATAAAACGTTTTCCTAAGTGCATTCCATGTGATCGTGTTTAGTTAGAATGTTAAGTCTATCGAGCTAAAATCAGCTCTGGTACTAATCGTTGGCCCACAGATCTAACTAAAAGGGGAAGTGAATTGGGTAGTGATAAAAATTTAAACTAAATATCAAACACACAAATTTCTAATTTTCCTAATTGGTTATTATTTTCTATTACAGCAAAAACGTATTTAACTAAATTCACAACCAAAGAACCCAGAAATAAAGAAACAACATACAACGATTAATGTAGGTTTGGAAACCTAGTCTTACCTACTTCCAGTCCCCTAATCTCCACAGGGCTTTCGCAATCTACTAATCCATGAATCTTTTCCCAGGTAGAAATCGAACCCTTACAATCATTTTCACAGGTTCGGGACTAACCTAATTCTTTTCAGAATCAAACCTTTACAGGTTTTCCTTTTCACCGGCAGAGGAAAAACTCTATCTTTTTACCAGGTTAAAAACTAACCTAATTCAATTACAGGCAAAATTAAATCTAATCATTTTCACAAGCTAAAGATCAAATCTAACTACCCTGATTAGACACCGTCCCAAATGTGTTTAATCTACTCACACTCATAAATACAAAAAACACAAGTCTTTTTCCCACAGGAACTTCTACTACCCCAATATAAATTATACTCAATTAATGTTTTGAAACTACGTGATAAACTAAGTGAGAAAATAAATCTGATTTAACTCAATTAATGCACACAAATAATATTAATCAAATTTTGGAAACAAAATCATTTCTTAAGATATGCAAGTTATTCAAATTAGAAAACGATGTTTCAATCACAAATAATCAAAGTTAAATAAAGATATATCAGTTAGATCATATAAGAAAAAAACATAAATTAACTTGGAAAGATCTCAACAAGATTTCTTGAAAACTATTAAGATAGAACAAAGTAGCACAAAACTGGTGATGAAAAATTTTTTGCACTTCGATCAAGAACACTTTCAAAATCACTCTTTCAAAAATATTTCAGTAGAATCACACTCTCTTTTAAGCAAATGTTAATTTAAACTCTTTGTTCTTAATACATTAAAGTTAAAAACGCAGATGTAATTATATAGATTTCAAATCATGTCTATAACGGCTATTTTTCAAAACATAAATGACATTCTAAAGCGTCATATAAAATATACTTTCAAAATAGATATATTTATTTTAAAAATACTTTTTGAAAAGCTCAATTTGACCCCCAAAACTTCTTACATTCAAAATTCTTAAATACAGAAAGTAGTTTTATCCTTCAACTCAAAGAATCAATTAATATAGGGACCAATTAAGAGGATCTTTAAAATATATGATAGACATTTCAAATATACTCAAGTCCTCTAAAAATTTGATTTTCCAACATTGAAAACCATAGGATTTGGGTTATAGATCTCAAAAATCAAAATAGTTAAAGTTAACTGGATTTACTGTTGTCTGTCAACCGGCCTTCTACAACAGTCAAAATTCTGATTGTTTACGGCCCACGTTGGTCAACTGAGATTCCCATCGGTTGACCGTTCAAGCCAGTAGCTCCCTTCCACATTTTCTTTCGAGCTACTGTTTCTATAAGTTGATCGACTCTTTTCATCAGTCAACCGAATTGACTAGAACCTTCCCATTTCATGTGTTAAAAACATTTTCTCAATTCAACATTTTATAAAAAAAAACATTTTCATGATTCAACACTTTATGAAAATCATTTAAGACCTTGAATTTATCACTTTTGATAATAAAACACATAATATAACCAATTTTAAGTGTCGCGTGTAATCCTAATCGGGTTGCATTAAGAGTATAAGAGTATTGAGTTATTTTTACTTAAGAATGTAAAAAATCTTCAATGCTCCGAAAATTTTTTCAACGTCTTCGTTTACAACCATCTTGAATCTTTTATAACATATTGTCTTGTAAAGTTTCAACGATCAATATCTTTTTCTATTCAATCTTTTTCTCATTTGGATAATTTGAACTCTAATATAAAACCACTCAATAAACACATTAGTTCCATAAAACATCAATATTCAATGGTCCATCAAAACATCTAAGATCAACAAGTTCAAACTTAATTCGTGATCACATAACACATTTGACTTATCCCACTTAGCTGTTTCGAAAGATCCATGCTTTTCCTTAAAAAAAAACTCTTAATTAAGGTAAAAAGTTTTCACATAATCTCCAAATCTTTGATCATATACGTCACCATTATTCTAAAGTGGAAAGTACCTCTAACACACCTAGCAAATTACTCTAATCTTGCTGCCAAAGAATTTGCCCACAACACAAATATAAACTTTTTATTTCACATAATAATTCAAGGATTAAGAAATTAATTACAATACATGTGTGTGATTACAATATAATCATATAATTAATATGCCTAGTTATTTCTTTCACTTTTGACTCAAGCTCGGATAAATCCCAAACTAACGATTCACTAAATAAAGTAGAAGTTTAAAACCAAATCGTAAACCCTATTGTACTAGGTCGGTTGCAACCAACTTCGCAAGAGTCGAGCTAGGTGTGACGAGTTTGAAGAGGGACTCAAGCATGTCGGGGGATATAATCTCACTGAGAGACCTAAATATACTCCTCCTTTCCCTAATAACTCCAACCAACTACCAGTCATTGGCTACGGTTGTTAAGTAGCAGTTGTCAGCTACGGAAACAACCCCCCTCCCTCTCACTAAAGACCTCCCCCTCTTCCACCACCAAAAAAAGGGAAAAAAAAAAAAAAAAAAACCTTCCTCTCAACAATTCCTTCCCCCTATCATTTTCTTTGTATAAAAACAAAAAGTCCGAACAACAATCTAGCTGGGTCACACTACAGTAAATATAGATGGAACATAGCTGGCCTTGTATGTCACCTCAAGTAAACGGTAACGTACTAGTCTCATTCGAATGTCCTTTTTGATGGATGTACAGAGAGAGAGATGAGGGATGTTGTTGAATCTTTTGCACGAAGAAAGAAACGGAGAGAGAGAGAGAGTAGACAGATGAGTATTGTTTTTTCTTTTTCTAATGTTTATTGCCATTTTATGTACTCAAATTCTTTCCATCAAAATCCATCCATTCCAACCTTCCTTTCCTCTAACTAAGAATAATTGACAAAACAGTGGCAGATTTAGAAAATATAATTAAAATCTCAAAAAAGTAATATTAATTCCGCTGATTTATAAAAGTATCTAATAAACATTTAAAAAAAAATCTCAATTTTCTAGATCAACCACTAGACAAATGATGGATATTCATAAACACGGCAACAAATATACTCAATGACGGATAGACACGACCATCATAGTCCATAGAACCGCACGAGATTTGAAACTATTCTTTTTTTTTGTTGATCTGCAGTTTATGTAGGTACAAACTAAATTCCAATAAGATGATTCCCTTGTCCAAGAAGGGAACAAAATCAATAACTTAATATGAAATATAAAACGCGTAGTACAAAGAACAAAAAAACAAATTTGGTTGCCCTAAAAGCTAACAAAAGAATGAGCAGAATAAATTTTTAAAAGCTCAGTTTTGTTCTCCACATCTCTCCATGGACCTTTCTTGGAGCTGGATCATCTGATCCTTTGTCTCGTTGTCCCGATGTAAAGTACAGCCACCCATTCCAAAACCCAACAAGAGTAGTCTTCACACGGTATGGAAGTTTTCCCACCACTGTCCATTTCTGTGATTATTTGGAAATCGGAAAGTCAGAGATGAAAACATGCTTATCATCAAATTTTTTTAATTTTATTTTTCTATTTTTTTGCACTTAAACAAAAGAAACACATAAATAGTTTACATCATATAAATGTTTCATATTGAAATAAATGGAGGAAAATGATATTTAATGTTAATACAGATACAAATACATCGATTCTGAAGTAATTAAATCAATTATCATTGCTTTTAATATAAAATCATTCTAACATATATCGAACGGTAAAAGTAGGTAACTTAAAAAGTTTAATGCAAAAAATACTGCAAGAATAATTTTGGTGAAAAAAAGGGGCTAGTGTGGAACATATTTTCTTAAGGGAGTTTAAACAGTAGCGACCACCAAAAAGGGAGGGGATGACAATTTACTCTTTTATTTGGGTCGGAGGGGGGTGTTTAGTGTCGGTCAAGTAAAATGACCCATCTCATAGAACATTTAAGTTAACATAACAAAAACAAAACACTAGAAGCTAAAATCTCTCACCAAGATTAGGAAGACGTAGCAGAAAATGAGGAAATAAACATAGAAATAATTTTAAGTGTAAAACATATTCTGATGACTTGTTAGAGTTCATGATGGGTGGAGAAAGGTGTTCCTTCCCCCACAGTTAGTGCTGTGGAAATTCAGGTAAGGAGACCTTGCATCGCTTAGCTAATAATAAAGCTGCAGCGACAAAAGAAGAACAGAACACAAACAAAGAATTAATGCCCGACATACCAGTCATTTGGTTTTAAACTTAAGACTCACCTTATCATATTTTGTTTAGAAAAATATCCTTACAATATAATAATCTCTCTCTTTTTTATTTCCTAATTTTTTGCTTTTGAATCTCTCTCTCTCTCTTTTATTTTCTAATTTTTTGCTTTTGTTCCGTACCTTTTTTATTTGTTTTTTTTTGTTGTTTATATTTTTGTGTATAGTGTTTATAGAAAAAAAAATCAAAAGTAAAAACATTTAAAAATAAAAAAGTAAAAATAAAAAGGAAAAAATAAAATAAATTTAAAAACAACAAAGAAAAAATACTTGTCTTTTTTTCTTTTTTTTTTTTTGTATTTGCCAAAAAATTAAATTTCTTATTTTAGGCTTGTTTTTGAATTCCTACTTTCTGTTTTTATTTTTTGAAATTTTTTGTTTTGAGTTTTTTTTTTCTGGTTTTTTTTTTTGTAGGTTTACTTTTGATTTTTTTAACCCCGCAAAAAAAAAATAATAATAAAAATACAGAACAAAATAAATAAATAAAGTAGAAAATAGAAAGATAAAGCCAAAAAAAAAAAATAGAAAAAAAAAACCGAAAGTATCACATTGCAACGGGATTTTTGTTAATAAAATATGATATAGGTGTTTCAGCTATCCAGACTGAAACGATAAAGGGTATCTCATGTATTATTCAAACTATAGGGGTAGTATAAGACTATAAGACCAAATGACAGCAAGTGTGTCCGGCATTAACTCTACAAACAAATCATGCACTTCACTTAAACCATACAGCTTAATTTTTATTTGCATTGGTGATTCTTTGTAGACAGGGAAAATCACTAATGTATTTACATCGACAAGAATTCCCCCACACATACATCAAAGAATAAAGAAAAGTCGGCTCCCACCTATCCAAATTTATTTTTCTATACAAATGAATCAAACTCTAAAGTTTGTGTCTGACTATAAACAGAAAACTGCAGTACTTATTTAAAAATGTCACGATGAAAATCTTTGCCCTCTTTTCATAACATAGCAAAAAATCACTGCATGCTTTATTAATACCAAAGGAAAACTCTTATCGTGTTCTTGTTCTTTACCACACTAAAATCTACAGAGTTCTTACCACGTTGAGCCCCTTCTTTTACACCACTAAAATGTACAGGAAAAATATTTATTGTGAGAAGGCTTAGTTGTTATTGTTGTACACCAGGAGACAGATGAGGCACTAACACACACTGACCACCATCAATAGGCAAGTATCAAAGGAAACAAATTATTACGAACACCACCATGAAAAAAATTGTTGCAGTACAAAAAGAATATACACTACAACCATCACCAAAAGTGCACCACTAAACACGAGGAATAAAGAGAAAAATTCACTGCAAACACCCTCAACTGTTAAAAGGATTGTGATATAAAAGAAATAAGGGAAGAGAATAACATAACACCACCATCGAACAACAAGCATTATGGTATAAAAAACCAAATCTCTCCACAAATACCAAAGACAAAAGTAAAAAATAAAATGAAAAATAAAAAAACAAAATTGAGTAGAAACTAAAAAACAAAAACAAAAAGCAAAAAGAAAAAAAAAATATTATGTTGCAAGAATAATTTTGTCAAAATATTAAAAGGGATGTCTTAGAAAATGAAGGGGTGTTCTTAGTATTTGTTGAGATGATATGCGGCATCTTGGGTTTAATCTCCTCAAAATATATATATATATATATATATATAAAAAAGAGTAAACTTGGACGTCCATTGCAATATTTTATCAGTGTCAGAATTTCAATAGTGATTAGAGACTTTAAGAACTGAAAGTGTTATTTCTCAGATAAAAACTTAGAAACATAATCTTCCTCTTAAGTCTCACCAAAGCCTCCAGTTCATCTCCACTGTCCAAAAGATCCCCAAAGCTCCACTAATCTATTTACCTACAAACACATCACACCAACAACAAACTACGGTAGCCCCGCGATCCTGAGGCTGCAGTTGGGGGGCAGAGGTGCTTCCAGGCAGATCCTCTACACTGAAGAATCCGCCGGAGCCTCTCCATCGTGCTGTCGCTTTTGGTATATCGTCTTCATCCCCATCTCACCACGGAAGCAACGGCTCTTACTTCCAACACTGCCAGGACTTCTAGGAGTGAATCATTCCCATGTCCAATTTTTCTTTTCTTTCCCCTTTTTCATTTTTTTTTTTAACTCAGATCTTGTATCTCTGTCGCTTGTTTCGAGTGTTTCATGTTTATGAATCTAGGGTTTAAAATGTTTTTTTTTTTTTTTGACATATTTGGTTTCTTAGTTGATTGGATTTTGATGTGTTACATAGATGTGCATTGATGTTGATGATGCGTAAAAACGGTCGATAATATATGGTTCACCAATCACTTGGGATTCGGAAAATGATCTTCTTTAAGCTTTGGAACTTGCAAAACAATACATCGCGTGTGGGATTGCTAATATTGCATCTCCAGTGTGAAAATCAATAAAGTGTTTGGCAGGATTTTTACAGAGTAATTGCTAGGAAAGTTTGTACCTTAACTAGAGCCCCCGCTAGTATTTATAGAAAGATAAAACACTTGTTTGGTAAGTCTTTCATAAATCTTGGTATTCATTAACGCCCATGAAATTCGTGGGATTGAGGGGTTATGGACCGTTATACATCTTTCCATTTATAGCAGGACATCCATAACTGATCCTGAGCATCGAGTACCAGCTTTCAAGCACAAGGAACGTCTTGAGTCATCCTCGGTTTGCCCCAAGGATGATCTTTTCTAGGCATGAGGACCTTATGCTCGGGTGGTTCGAATCGTGGTCATTATGAACGTCGTCCTTGGTTTTACCCAAGGAACCCGGTCAAAATCCTCAAGTTCTAGTGTTGAGTTTGGTCTCATGTGCATGTCATGTGGCTCTTCAAGGAAATGTGCTCGGGTACACATGCATGCCACGTAGACCTCTCCTTACACGTGGCGGTACTCGTGACTCCCCGAAATACCCTTCATCAGATGCTCCCTATTCCCGAGGAACGAGGATGAGGGAGTCGGGAACTTGACAAAATGAAGTCCCAAGGATCGAGCACGAATAGAATTCAGACAAACATTTTCTTTGAACTTTCCACCCAGTAAAAAATTTGAAAAACGTTGTGCCACTTCAAATTTCGCGCATAAAGTCTATTGATTTGATAGGATGTGTCTTTTCGCCCCCTAGGTGACCGTTGACATTCCTCTGACACGCAGATTCCTCCTATTTAAACAAAAAGTCCTCATCATTTGGATCCTTCTGCACTTTTGAACTCCTCATCATTTGGACCCTTCTGTACTTTTGAACTTGCACTCCATTACAAACCTTAAAAAACTTTTCCGGCAATCCTCGTTCCAACAACCCAATCCCTTATCTTTGCTAAGCTTTAACGATTCTAATCCGATAATTTTTCTCCATTTTCAGTTTCCTTCATTTCTATCCGAGTAGTTTTTGCTTCAAGTCGTTTTTCCTTTCTTTCCTATTTTTTCACCGTTTTTCCGACCATTTCTGCATTTTTAACTTACTACACCAATCATCTTCTCCGGCCATGCCCATGAGACATGGTTCCTCTAGCTTAGCCAATTGGTTCAGTGAGGTCCCTAATAACGATACCAAACACACTTGAACTGTTGAAGAGGTTGTGCCTTCAGTCAGGCTCGACCATACGGGTGTCGCCGAGCAACCACGTGCTAGGGAAGAGGGTCCTTACCCCATGCCCCTTGCTTGGGATGAGGAAGTCAACCTTCCTCGTCTAGCCCCTAGGCCTGCTCGCCCAGTGCGCTCTCAGGACCTTGTTTGAGATGCCGAGAGAATCATGACCCAGACTCAATTGTTCACTCAGGACAAATTGTCATATTCCAAATTCCGTGGCGATACTTCTTCCAACGGAGGAGTGGCCTCACGCTCATTGCCTTGCCCGCCCCAAATCCGTTATCTAGTTATCTCTATAATCTTTTATGATTCTAATCCCCAATTTTCAGTTTCCTTCATTTTTATTCGAGTAGTTTTTGCTTCAAGTAGTTTTCTCTTTCTTTTCTCCCTTTTCGCCTTTTTCTTGGCAAATTTTTGCATTTTTTTCCTCATTACTTTGACCGTCTTCTCTGGCCATGTCCCTGAAGCGTGGTTCCTCCAGTTTAGCCAGCTTGTTCAATGAGGTCCCCTATGACGACAACAAACCTACCGGTTCCTCTGTCTCGAACTCCCGATCTGTCGAGGCCTTCAGTTAGGCTTGACTATACAGCGTCACTAAGCAACCACGTGTTAGGGAGAGGGTCCTCACCCCATGCTCCTTGCTAAGAATATGGAAGCCTACCCTCTTCGTCTAGACCCTGGGCCTGCTCATCCAGCATTGCTCTCGAGATTGTGTCCAAGATGCCGAGAGCTTTATGACACAAGTTAAGTTGCTTGTTAGATGTAAGCCCTATATTCAATCTTGTAATCTTACATTTATAGCTTGTATCTGTAAAATGTTTCAATCTCAATATCAAACTAGAATATCTGAGGTGTTATTGTATTTTGATCTTCTGATTTGAGCTATTGTATATTACATGTGTGGGTTGTTATACTTTGATAATACTAAGTGTTGTTATCTAATCACAAGACTTCAAAGGTATTAATTGGGTATAATGTAACATACATGTGAAGATACACGTATGCTAGATAGAATCTATCTTTTAGCAAAAGATACGTCTCATATGTGATTCGATTTAATATAATTCACCCAAAGCTCTGGCCGAGCAGTATAACAATTGGGATGAGATTAGAATTGGTGTTACAAGGGATATATTATCAATCAAAATACATATGATTGAACTAGGGTATTTGACTTAACCATACCTTATTGGTCTTTTTGGGTACATACTACATATAGAGAGATCGTATAATATTGTGATCATACCAAGGGAGGTACTCTTCATTAAATTCCTTTCAACTGGATATGGTTGTGATATGTGGGTAAATATGACTCACAATTGGAGAAATGGCCTTAAGGGGAATAGGGTTTTCTTCTAGAAGGTCAAAATTGAAATTATTCCAATTTTAATTGATTAATTGATTAGTAAACTAATTAATTAATTAATTTCATAATCCAACTTTTGGTATGAACCTAATGGGTCACACACAATAGAGAATTGAAGTTAGAAGAGTCCTTGAAAAAGGAATGGGTAGTAATGTTGAACTTATAAAGTTTGCGGGTCAAGGTGCAAATAAAAAAAAAGGATCTAGGGTTTTGAACCCTGGATAGACTTTATAAGGTGAGGAAGACCAATACGACTACCCTAATAGAATCAACCATTCCTTGGAATTTTTTGTCACCCCATTCTAATTGTTTCTGAGAGATTTCATTTTCTGTATTCCACCTACTGATTTAAATCTTACTACCCCCTGGATTCAAAATAGATCTACTCTAGATTCTTCGGATTAGATTCAATCCAAGAAATCCCAACATTTTCCTATCCTAGACTCTCAGTGTAAATACTGTTAGAGGCAATACATTTGTTTTACTTCTGAGATGATCGATCTCCTTTGCCAATTCTTGTTAGTGTTTAGATGCTCTCGGAAAAGCCTACTCAGATCACAACTCGAGAACTATCAGCTTAGAGGCTAAAGAGCCGAAAAGGTAACTAATTTATTAAATATGATTTAATATTATCTACTTTATTGTTTTAATATTAATAAGATTAGATCCGACTTATAGGAATTAGATATTAATTATGATTAAAAAAAAATTATATTCCGCTGCGTAAATCTTGTGTTTATTATCTGATCCCTTCATTACTCACTCTGGAAGAATTGTCATATTCCAAATTCCATGGAGATGTTTCTTTCAGTGGAAGAGTGGCCTCGGACTCACAGCCTTAGCCCGGGGAGGATTGCCTCTTACAAAGATACAGCGGTTCGGGGAGCTCACTTTCCCCTGTCTATTTTGAGGGAGATCTTGCATCGATTTAACTCATACACCTTGCCTAACTGACCCCCAATGTGGGAGGATCATGGTCGAGTTCATTATTCTTTACCTTCTGAATGGCATTTCCCCAACCTATTCTCTTTTTTGCAATTTCTACCAACTGTCGAGGAACCTGACACTAGATAATAGTGGTGGGTACTTTCGTACCCGAGCTGGCATGATCAAGCTGGTTCTCAAATACCCCGAGAACAAGAAAGGGTGGAAAGAGATGGTTCCATGTCCCCAGGAAGTAGGAGCGCCTAACTGGCAAGAACGATGCATTCCCGCTTTCTTATAGGTGGAAAAAGCCCAGTACGTCCCGAGCCTTTGGTACTTGTCCAAATTTTCGTAACTTTTCTACATTTTTAACACTCCCTCTCACATGAAGATCAACATTCGCCCCCAAGCTCAGTGCGGTCGAGGAAGCAAACGCGAACACCTTATCCGACAGACCTGCGAATGAGCGTGACTTCGGCCTCCTTTGTGGCTTCTACTTCAAGCTTTACTACAAGTCGTTAACCAACCCGGTTCCCAAGTAAGAGTTTGGTGAAGGTAGGTTGATCCCGACCCCTAAGCTTGAAACAACAATCAACAACTTTGTTCCTTCAACCAAGACATCCGAAGAAAAAGTTATACTGAACATTTCTCGTTTGGAACCCATTCATCTCCCTTCCCCTTTTTTTTCTAAATATTGCTTTTAACTGTTTCTATAGACATGGCTTTATCTGGACGGGCCCTTAAAGCAATGAAAATGAGAGAAGTCATCGCTGCAACAGCTAAGACCACTCCGGTTCCCCTTACTGGGTCGAGGCCAGCCCTCATCCCTACCTTGAGGCCAGCCCTAGCAAGCATCATGGACAAAACTCTAAGCAAAAATCCACGCCTGGGTAGCAATCCGAGAAGGCCCGACAAAGAAAGCCAAAGAGTCTGCCCTATAAGCTCAGAGAAAAAGAAAGGAAAAGGCGGGGGAGCTCCCTTACACCTCGGTACAAGAGTCTACTGAGGAAGAAGTCAAGATAGTGGCACCCCTAGTCCGAGCACCCCGACGCTTAGCCTCCGCCACCACTCAAGCTCCATCTCCATGGGTCCTTGAGACAACGGGTTTCAACGTAGAGGCCTCAATTCTACACACCCCCAGAGCCTTGGGCAAAGGCATGTTTCCTCTTCGTGGACTATGACTTGGTCTACACCTAGCAGGGTTGGAAAAAAAAAAGACAAATCTCTTTCGGTTGAGGTAAAATTTCTATCATCTCTCCCAATAATTGTGAGTTCTCTTGCCATGTAATTTATTTTTTTTTTTTTCTTTTTTTTTTTTTTTGGCCTTATGTAACTCCCCCCTTTTTTTTCCTTAGGTTTTGGCCCAAGTATCGATTTGGTCCAATGAGTGGGACGAAGAGATTGATCAGCTGATGAGGGCCGAGAATGAGTGCTACACCTTTAAGATCAAGCTCAGGGACAAATCAAAGTCCCTCAAGGAGGCCTGGTCGACCAAAGAAGTGCCAAAGAAGGAGATTGACTTCGCTAAAAAGGCAAAGAAAATGGCCAAGGAAGCGATGAAAGCAACCGAGAAAATGAAGAAAATGGCCGAGGAGGCAAAGAAGTCCGAGGCCTTACAGCGGCTTAAGGCTTTGAAGAATCTAGTGGTCATGATTCCAAAGCACAAAGTAACCATGAAATTTCTCCAATTGTGAGAAGAAATAATCTTTCCCACAAACGGTGCCAATCTGATGATACCCACGAACAGTTGATTAGATATGGTTCACTCAGAATTCGGAATAATCATCCTTAAGCTTTGGCTCTTGCAAAACAAATGCCCCACGGATAGGACTACCGGCATTGCATCTCCAGTATGAGAATTAGTAGTGTTTGGTAGAATTTTTAAAGAGTATGGCTATGAAAGTCATGCATACATTGGCTAGACCCCAGACTCCCATTGGTAGTATTTATAGGGAGATGAAAAATTTGTTTGGTAAGTCTTCTATTAATCTCGGCCATCCATTAATAGCCACAAAATTCGTGAGATTGAGGGGTTATGGACCTTTGTACAATATCTTTCCATTTATAGTAGGATTTTTGAAACTGATCCCAGGCACTAGAGTAACCACTCCTGAGCACAGGGAACGTCCCAAGTCATCCTTGGTTTACCCTGAGGTTGATCTTTCCCAGGCATTAGAGAACCTAATGTTTGGGTGGTTCAAAATCGTGGTCGATATGAACGTCGTCCATTGTTTTGCCTAAGGAACCAGGCAAAATCCTAGGGTTCTAATGTTGAGCTTGGTCTCACATGCATGTCACGTGGATCTTCAAGGAAATGTGCTCAAGTCCATGTGCAAAGCACGTAGACCTCTCCTTACACGTGGCGGTACTCATGACTTCCCAAAATACCCTTCATCAAATGTGTATATATGCACAAGGATATCTCCCAATTGATGTATAAGTGATCCGTGAAGTTCTTGCAGGTGTATTCACCTTTGAACCTAAAGAACATATTGTAAGCACATCTAGATGAAGACTAGGGTAATTCCTCTTGAAAATATAGCTAATGGACTTCATGAATAAAAATAGTGTTTCTTTGGGTGCTTGAACATGCCAAAGAATCTAATGGATTCTAGACATATTGTGCCCTCAAAAAATGGGCAACGGTAAAATACCCTTTTTTTCCTTTCCCTGAAATGAAAAAGATCTAACAAGTAAGAATATAGCATTATCAGATTAGCTTGAATCTATCAAATAGGGATGCAGAAAGGGATCCTGAATGTGTTCAGTTAATGGGGAAGTAAGTTACCCAGTAAGATACCAATCAGTTGTTTCAATAAGCAAATAAGAGGCAGCTGAAAGCAAGATATTAGCAGCAAGCTCATGCAAAAGTTCCAAATTTAAACAACATTTGTTCATGTGCTTTGCAGGTGCATTGAACTTTAGTTCTTAGTCAAACTTTAGTGGCTAGTTTGCAACTAGAAGAATGTAATTATAAACAAAATACCTGTGTATCTAATTGAAACCGGAATATTTCTCCAACCAGTGTCATCTTCTTGGTTACTGGATGCTTCTCTGTGGTGCCACCCACAATAACAATGGAGTTGTTAACAACTACCCAAGCGAACTCGATATGGGAATCAGGTTTTGGCATAGAAGGTAAAACTTTCCACTCCATATGATTGCCTAGCATGTAAACATCATCGTATACAACCTGTAACGATTAGCCTCACATGGTCATAATGAACCCCACCAAATGAAAGGCCTCTATTGTATAGGAGGGAAAGAAGGGAAAGGGAGAAGAAAATTGGTGAGGGAATTACCTCATTCCTACGGGAGCACTTGAAAATTGGTGATCCAGGTTTAGCCATGAAGTCACCTTCTTGACCACCAATAACATACAATCGATCATCAACCACAACACAAGCCCTACATGCAGATAATCGATCGTCAATCACAACACACGATTTACATGTAACACTAAAGAAGCATGAAAAGGTATCACAATTATGTATCAAATTATATATGAACTACATTCTAATGTTTGGATAGGTTCTTAATAATCATGACATTCACAAGAATAACGTAACACTAAAAAAAATCGATTCAAGATTTCCGTTTCGATTCGATATCTCTGTCATTGGTTCATCATTGATTCTAACTTGATCCTGTTTTTAAATAAGCATGACATGCACAAGAATAAAGCAAGGCTGAAAACAAAACCTTCAAGGATTCTATTGATTATTTCAATTTTGGTACTTGTTTGTTGCATTTGGAACTTTTGAGAATTTAGTACATTTTAATTGTGGAAAATATACATTAGATAAACTTGATTACAAGCCAACGGTAAGTCTAATGTAGGTAAAAAAAAAATTGCATTTTTTTATGTTGACCCTAAATATAGTTCCTGCATATATATATATAAAGAACAACCACTTCATCCATGAGGTAAGGCAAGTGCACAGACCCTCCCTAGACCCCAGAATGCAATAGCCTCATGAACTAGTTTTCCCTTTATATATATTTATAAAGAAAACACCCTACCAAGACGGACAAAAACACGGTCACCAGACATTCAATTTTTTTTTTTTAATGTCCATCTCGTGAGGTCCACTCTTGAAATGACTTATATACTAACAAGTGATGCCAAAGCAGCATACTTGTATAACCAAATGGACCAAATTTCATGGGAGGAGATTAAGAAGAAAAACAAGGTTCCACAACCTCCAAGAAGCTGTAAAACCTTGCCTTGCAATTGCATTTAAATAGACAAATTTATCGATGAATACAAAATTCAGTAACTAAATATAAATAAGAGATCAGAACCTTAAAATTTTGTTCAAAAAAGTACTTTTTTCAGGATAATACAGCCCAGATACCTATGAGGTCCACCACGGGGTATCGGCACCTCAGTCCGCCACTGCTTTTCTAAAGCTTTGCCATCTTTGACTGCAATACTCCAATGCTCTAGTCCCGGTGTATGTCGATTCTCTTTGCTTCCACCCATCACATGAAGTCTACCTCTCCACAATTGGGTAGCTGGTGCATATCTGAAATCACCATACCAATAAATTCTATCAAAGAACAGAAAAAAATTATACTTCCCGCAAGTGTATGTATACAAAAAGATATATTAATATTGAATTCAAACAACGTTTGTTGCAGCAACCATTGTACCACGCTGCATCCAAATTCTACCAAACACCACCACCACCACACAAACACACACAAAGTACATTGCTTAAAACACGAAAATACTAATGCAATTGTAAACCATAATTTTAACAATTCTTGTATTTGAAATAACCAGAATTCAACCTAAATTTTCTTAATTTTGCGAACTCGCCCTACATAACCTGTATCTTTTTTCTTTGTGGTTACCAAAAATGTAGATTAGAAGAGAAAGAGAGAGACCATGTTAAAACCTCTGGTTAATGGTTTCATAATTTATTCTGCAATTATTTGATAATAACGTACTTCTGATAGTTCTAAATCAAATATTAAACAAATCCTTGCCTTTTCACTATCCCAACAAAAAGAGAAAAAACCTTACCTTTTCAATTTGACAGTCACGTGTCTTTGCTTTGTTTTGGTCACAAAGCTCATGTCAATTTAGTCTTCACGATGCTGTGACCTTAATATCATAAATTTATTTGATTCAATTCTTTATTAAGTGTGTCAACCATTAGAATAGAATTGAATTATGTTATATTGCAAATACATAATATAGAATTCGTTGAGAGTTATATTCAATTCTATTTCATCAAATCACAAGTTTATTTTATTCAATTTCTTATTAGGCCAACGTGTCAAACATTCTCCAATAGAATTATGTTCTATACCAAACAGATGAGTTTTAAATTAATCAAATATTCTAAAAGCATAATTCAGAATTTTCTTATCATCATATCCTAATAGGTTTTTAAATACATATTTTATCTATAAGTTTCTAATGTAGTATATTATATATATGAACATATGTAATAATTTATCCATGTCACCGTCGCGTGACATCCTAAATTTGTAACATTTATCATGTCAGTGTTTGTATCGGCACATATTATCACATTTCGATGCTCGTGCTCCCAAGAAGCTAATGCATTGGAGTTAGATAGATGGCACAACGTAATTATAAGAGAACAGACGGATAGATGAACAAATAATTTGATAAGAGTAACAAAAACAAAAGCAAGTCCAAAGAAATGAAGTGACCACACTATAGAGAGCAAGAGACTCAAAAATAGTCCAGAAATGGCTAATAATTATTATTTTAATTTCTTAATTGAAACATGCAATGGCAGGAGCCTTCGTGCACTGGGCTGCCTTTTTTTTATTGAAAACCAAAAATATAATAAAATAAAAAACATCTAAACAATATATTAGACACCAAAAAGAAAATTCGATTTTTTTTTTAATTTAAAAAGTCTTTGATATATAATTGACCCTTCCATTTTTTACTTTTACATTTGGGATTTTATTTTTTATAAAGGGGCTTGGGTGTAATATTAGAAGGATTAAAGATGATTTTACTTTGTTTAGGTCTAAAATTCAAGAGGGTTTAGCCATTCGGGACGTTGGTTGTTTAGTGTTTTACAATTAAAGGGGCTTAATCTAATATTAGAAGTATCTAACAAAAAAAGAAAGAAAAGTGTAGGTGTACAAATGAATTTCTTACAACTTTAGGGGTGGGCTTGACCCCCCTTGCGATAGTGTGTGAAAAATTTATAGAACCAAAATACTTCGTCAATATTAATTTCCAACATCTTTGAAATCATACCCTGTGACAGAAAAATCATTTTTAATTAGTGATACATAGTGTATGACATTCCGTGTACCATTCAATTTTCTAGCCACATGCGTCTGTACAACATAACAATGCAGCAGCTCACTTTAACTGCTTATATGTATAAAACTCTAGTTTTTCATGGTAAATCATACCAGCATATAAGTTGATCTCGCCTAACACAATCATACAGAATGGTGCTGTTTAGTGTTTACCACCTTGCAATTGATTACAAACAAAGGCGCTAAACTTCATAACCAGTTGCTGAGCTATCCAAGAAAAGTACCATAGAAGACAGATAAATGGTTAAAACAAATAAAAATAAAATACCAACTTTTTTACAAATGACTCTATATTGTACCACGGAGGATGAGCAAGCAACAAGGTAAGAACACAAGAATCTAGCTATTGTAATAGGTGCAAAATATGATTCTGCTAACTGGAAAACACCCTAAATGATTTGCCGATTTGAACAATCATTAATTGCTGACAACAAATTACTAACGGACATACGATTAATTCAACAGTGTATTTGTTGCCATGTATTTCATTTTCCCTCATTGATTCCTGCAATTTAAGTAGGCCCACTCGGCATCTTTGTTCAAATTTAAAATATGCATATATAAGGTAAACAACAGATTACTTATCTGTTCAAACTAGTATAGAACTTGAAACGGTGTGTCATCAAAGAAAAAACCATGCTTATATTGACTTTGTTACATACCTAGGGACTGGTAAAGGGTGCATGTCCCGCCATTGCTTTGTCTCTGTATCCAGCACAAAGGTACGCGCGGTGGGTCCTCTACACTGTGGACCATACTGTCCAGTAACAACATAAATATATCTCCCATCCGTTACCATCCCTAAATGTGAATGTGCCATTTCTTTTGGCATATCAAACCTTCCTCCCCACGTTTTATCCGTGAAATTGTAAATGTCAACATGAGAGTGCACCTATTGAATAAAGAGACAAAGACAAACGCAAATCATTAAGTTCCTCAGCTTAAGATAGCTCAAACAAGTAGACGGAAATGCAGATAAACATGGACATATAATTATATATGCATTCATAATATCCAAGTCAGAATGTGCTTTACAGGCACCAATCTAGAGATAAGGGTTGTGCCAGGTAGATCACTGTGCAGAAGTGGACACTTTGCATGCATTTTAGGATAACCAAAACAGTTGTCAAGTACTCTGCTAATGGATAACAAAATATCCAATATTCATTTTGAGCTTCTAGGTTACCTGCGATTAGTGCATTATGCATGATTATATTAGTTCTCATGAGAAACCTTCAAAGACCTTTTCAAGTGCAAAGTAGAAGTAGATTTCCTCCATCTACATGGCAATTGGCTTGACTTTCTCACTGCGACTAAATTTTTTTGAGCAAAACAAAAAAATAGAAAAAGAAAAACTACTCATTTTCCTCATTTATTTTCCTCTCCTACAAATCAAACTTGGTATGCCATCAAATTTGGATGAGATAGTTATGTGCTTATACAACATATGGAAACATCAGAAAGCATGTACTAAATTGTGTCTTCCTTTTCTCGATGGATACTGATTAGCAAGTTCATTTTGCATTATCTCAGCATAACATAATACAGAAAGAAAACCAAAATTTAAATTAAATCATGTCAAACAGACAAAAAATGAAAACCCAAAAGCTGATCAGTTCCTCACATAATTAATAGTCCCATATCCGGCAAAGACATAGAGTAAATTCTTGATCTGTATTGCTGCCCCATCAAGACGTGGCACAGGTGCTGCTTCCATCTTCTCCCACTCTAATTCAGGGGCTGGCAAATCAGCATAAGTTGCGGATAGGAACCTTTCACGTACAACGCCATTTTTGCTTTTGTCAGCAGCTGTCTGAAAAAAGACAAACTCGATCGTCAACACTCCAAGAAAAACAATAACATCAAGTCATTTTTATTTATTTGGGATTAGTAAACCAGCCCCAAATTTTCCTCGCATAGACCCTACTGATATTACTCCCTCTGCTCTAAAAATATTGTCTTGCTTTTTACTTTAACCAATGTTTTAGGCAGTGGTTGCATATATTTTACTTTACGATATTCCCCTTACTTGAAAATACGAGGAAGAATCGAAATTTTTGGAAACATAAATGTAGTTGAGAATGAGAAGAGAGTTAGTTTGGGAAAATTGATAAAATATATTTGTCAAAAAAGGAAAGTGGACGATTATTTGGAACATCTAAAAAGAAAAGTAGGACTATTATTTTTGGAAAGGAGGGAGTATTTATCTCAAAAATATGCAAGGCAGAGGAGCTACAAAGGTGCATCAACAAAAGAACTGTTTAAACTTGTTTGGCCGCAAGTCTACAAAGCAGAATTCATACAAAAGTTCAGATTTGAAAGACATCTTTCGTAACTATGTTTCCAGGACAAAAAAGATAGTGCAATGAGCCTTTTATCACAAGATGATAATGATAGATGTAGATAGTCTAAAGGCACTGGCAAACAATAATGCTCCAGGCATGACTTGAAAGAGTTTCTATCAGGCTCCAGTTATAACAAATCTAATATCTAATACTAATATTGAAAACAGAAGCTCTTTGCCAAGGTTAAACGAGAATGCTCGAAGCTTGAAATGATTGCTTGTGCTGAGTTTGCAATCTTTAGTTTTTAAAGATAGTGGGATTTCAATGCCACTAATGTACACTCATTAAATTCATAATATTATCTTAATAGCTTTTGTTCCAATTAATTATCTAAGTAGTTTGAAGCTCTTCTTCTAATTCCAAATAAAATGTCCGGCTCCCTAATCATTCCTTTTTGTCCTCCTCCATCCTCTTAGTCAATTCCTAAACCAATATTTTTCTCCATTTTTGTTATTTGGTATGTGTCAAATAATTAGGGAAATTAGTTTCTAATTTTTAAACATTAGCTTGCTATTTTATTGTTATTTAATTAGTTTCCTATTTTTATCCCTTAAACTAAGGGATCCTTGTTGCTAGAATTATGGGATTCAATGACAAGTTTGTTGTCATACTTCTCTATAAATTCTAGTGTTTCTATCAATAAAATAAGAAGAAAATTTCAGATTATTTCTCCCTGACTTATATGGCATCAGAGCAAGGTTCTTGATCCAATTCTTGAATGGCTAAAACGGCCATGACAGGGGCTAGACGAACCCTTGACTCTTTTGAAGCAACAACAGAAAGTTCTACTTCAAGAACTGCCGTGACAAATGGTGGAGCAGAACATTTCCCCCACAATACTTCATTCCAGTTAATCTCCCACAAGTTAAATGGGAAAAATTACCTGGAATGGGCGCAATCCATGAAGTTGGCAATTGATGGTAGGGGAAAACTCAGACATTTGACTGGCAAAGTGAAGAAACCAGCAGCCGAAGACCCTAATCTGAGCACATGAAGGTCAGAAAATTCATTAATCATTGCCTGGCTTATCAATTTGATGGAACAAACTATAGGTAAGCCCTACCTTTTTTTACCTACTGCAAAAGATGTGTGGGAGGCGGTACGAGAAACCTATTCCGATTTGGAAAATTCATCTCAGATTTTTGAACTGAAATCAAAACTATGGCAATCCAAACAAGAAGAAAGTGAAGTCACTGTGTACTATAATGAGATGGTATCACTGTGGCAAGAAATGGATCAATGCTACAACAAGGAATGGGAGTGTTTCTCTGATAGTGTCAAGATTATGAAAAGGGAGGAGCAAGATCGTGTGTATTTGTTCTTGGCAGGCCTCAATCATGATCTGATGAAGTCAGGGCTCGGATTCTTGGAAAAAAAAACTCTTCCTTCCATTTGTGAGGCATTTTCTGAAATAAGAAGGGAAGAAACTAGGAGGAAGGTTATGTTGAAAAATCGAGAACCAAAGCCCACGACAGAATTTGAGAAATCAGCTCTTGTGTCAAGAAACACTGAACCTGCGGTGAAAGGAGGAAGAAACCCTGGTGCGATCACTATAAGAAACCGTGGCACACAAAAGAGACATGCTGGAAGATTCATGGAAAACCTCCCCACTAGAAGAAGAAACCTCGGAATGAAAATTGGGCATTTCAAGCTTCACATGAGGAATTTCAGGGGCAGCAAGTCATTCCAGAAGCATCTCCATTCTCTAAGGAACAGTTAAAGCATCTGTACAAACTTTTCCACTCTCAACAATTTAGAGTAAATCACTCTTGTTCTTTGGCTCAGAAAGGTAACTTTGTTACTAGTCTCCTTAGTGTCAATTCTAGTCAAAACAACTCCTGGATCATAGACTCTGGAGCAACTAATCATATGACAAGTTGCTCCAATTTTTTCTCGACTTACAATCCTTGTGCAGGGAACAAAAAGACCAAAATAGCTGATGATTCTCTCTCAGCAATGGTTGGGACAGGATCTATTGTTATATCGCCTTCCTTAACCTTGCATAATGTCCTTGATGTGCCTAAACTATCTTGTAATCTCTTGTCAATTAGCAAGTTAATTAATGATCTCAAGTGTCGTGCTGATTTCTTTTCCAATTGATGTGAATTTCATAGTCTAGTCTCGGGGAGGACGATTGGCAATGCTAGAGAAAGCGGTGGTCTCTATTTCTTTGAAGATGGAACTGATTCGAGAAGACAAGGTCAAAGTACCTGTTTTCAATCTATTTCCGTTTCTAGTGACAATAATGTTTTGCTATGGCATTAATAGGTTAGGACATCCAAGTTTTCATTATTTAAAACATTTGTTTCCTAGTTTATTTATAAATCAAAGTCCATCTTCATTTCAATGTGAGATTTGTGAATTAGCCAAACATCACCAGTCATTTTTTCCTCCAAAACCATATCAAGCATCCAAACCATTTACATTAATTCATGGCGATGTATGGGGACCATCTAGGGTTCCAACACTTTCTGGAAAAAAATGATTTGTTAGCTTCATTGATGACCACACTCGGGTTAGTTGGGAATGTTTGCTAAAGGACAAATCTGAAGTAGAAGAGGTTTTCAAAACTTTTTATGCCATGGTAGAGACAGTTTCAAGAAAAAATAAAAAGTTTAGAAGTGACAATGGCAAAGAGTACTTTAACAATATCTTAGGAAAAAATTTCTTAGAAAACAATACGATACACCCCAACAAAATGGGCTAGTTGAATGAAAAAACAAACATCTTTTAGAAGTTGCAAGAGTTCTATTGCTTACTAATAAGGTTCCTAAGTATCTTTGGGGTGAAAATGTTCTTACAACTACTTACCTTATAAACCGTATGCCTACAAAAATTTTAAAATTTCAAACACCTCTAAATGTTTTTCAAAGAAGTTTCTCGATATCTAAGTTGTCCTCTAACTTATCTTCAAAAGGGTTTGGCTGTATTGCTTTTGTTCACAATCATTCCCACAACCGTGGCAAATTGGATCCTCGAGCTAGAAAGCGTGTTTTTGTAGGCTATGCTTCAACTCAGAAGGGATACAAATGTTATGATCCTATTTCCAGAAAAATGTTAGTTACCATGGATGTCACCTTTTTTAAAGCTAAACCATTTTGTGAAACTCAAACTTTTAAAGATTCCGAACACCTATATGTATTCCAAACTAACAATACTATATTAGATTCTGATGGACCAAATTTTTTTATCAATACAGATTCTAGTGTTTTAACTAATGAAAACCCAGGTCCAAATTCTATACCGCCATCTTTTGATCTTGATAAAAACTACACTGAAAAAACAACAGGTACTAAAGATCTTTTGGTTTACTCGCGGAGGAAACAAATTCAAGACAATGAGACCAACGCTTCTCGGCAATGTCAAGAATTTGAACTAGAGACAGATGAAAACTCCATCTCAAGGTAACTCTCATACTAAGCCTTTCCAAAACAGTTTACCTAATTCAAAGTCTATTCAATCTAAGTCTAGTGTTTTAGATTTCGATGTTCCTATTGCTAAGCGAAAGAGTGTTAAAACTTGTACCAAACATCCCCTGTCAAATTTTGTTTCTTACAAAAATCTATCGCCTACTTTCTCTAAATTGTCTGTTGTGGAAATTCCAAAGTCACTGCAGGATGCTCTGCAGATTCCCGAGTGGAAGGAGGCTATTCTGGAAGAGATGAGAGCCCTTGAGAAAAATAAAACATGGGAGGTAATGGAACTACCCAGGGAGAAGAAGACGGTTGGATGCAAGTGGGTGTTCACCACCAAATATAAGTCTGATGGTTCGCTTGAGCACTACAAGGCACGCTTGGTGGCCAAAGGTTTCACCCAAATATACGGTTTTGACTACCTTGAAACCTTTGCACCCGTGGCAAAACTCAAGATAATGAGAGTACTTTTATCAATTGCTACCAATCTTGACTGGCCCCTACAACAATTGGATGTAAAAAATGCGTTTCTTAATGGCGACTTGGAGGAGGAAGTTTACAAGGATCCACCGCCAGGCTTTGATGAAAAATTTGGATCAAAGGTCTGCAAACTAAAGAAATCCCTATATAGATTAAAACAGTCACCAAGAGCATGGCTTGAGAGGTTTACCCAATTTGTGAAGTAACAATGATGCATTCAAGGACAGATTGATCATACTATGTTCACAAAATACTCTACCAGTGAAAAGATAGCCATTCTCATAGTATATGTGGATGATATAATTCTGACTGGGGATGATACTGATGAGATAGAGTGGTTACAAAGGTGCCTTGCATCCGAGTTTGAGATTAAAGACTTGGGATTGCTGAGATATTTTCTTGGAATGGAGGTAGCTCGATCAAAGAAGGGAATTGAGGTTTCACAAAGGAAATATGTCATTGACTTACTCAATGAAACAGGAATGAGTAGTTGTCGACCTGTAGAGACTCCAATAGATCCAAATCAGAAACTCGGGGATGGGAAAGGTGACCCAGTGGACACATCACGGTACCAAAAGCTAGTTGGAAAGCTGATTTACTTGTCACACACGCGACCTGATATCGCATTTGCGGTAACTCTTGTAAGTCAATTCATGCATGAACACCTTGAAGCCGTGTATCGAATTCTAAGGTATTTGAAGAGCTCTCCAGGGAAGGGCATATTCTTCAAGAAGAGTGAACAACGGAGCATTGAGGCATATACAGACGCGGATTGGGCTGGCTCAATCACTGATAGAAAATCAACATCGGGTTATTGTACTTTTGTGTGTGGGAACCTAGTGACATGGAGAAGCAAGAAACAAAGTGTGGTTGCTCGGAGTAGTGCTGAAGCAGAATGTAGATCCATGGCTCATAGTGTTTGTGAGATGATGTGGCTGAAACGAGTTTTAGAAGAGCTAAAAAGACCCATGATGTTGCCTGTGAAGCTGTACTATGACAACAAGGCGGTTATTAGCATTGCACACACTCCAGTTCAGCACGACAGAACAAAACATGTTGAGATGATTGATAGGCACTTCACAAAAGAGAAGATTGAAGCAAGAGATTGATAGCTGATATTCTTACAAAGGGATTGTTTAGACCTAACTATGAGTTTCTCATTAGCAAGCTGGGTGTCACGGTCTTAACTTGTCCAGTGCTTGTTCTCGCACATGGCCGCTTGTCCGTGACCCTTTTCATTCGTTTTCTAGACTAATTTAGCTTAGATTAGCTTAGTTTAGTTTATTTCTTTCATTTCTTGTAGAAAGACACCATTATGACTCCTCGGGCATAATGATGTCTATTGTGGTCACTTGTATTTTTTTCCGTAAAGTATTATGTGGAAGGACATGCTCTTGAAGTCATTCAAGCCTTTCACACCTTGTAGCCTTTGATATTAATACAATTGTTGTTGTTATTATAATTGTATTCTTCTCTACATTGCCGGCATGTGTTGTTGTAGGGAAACTCGTTGCTATTGAAACCGCTTCCGCTATTTAAGATCCTCTGATCTTCAGGCTTGCTACTAGGCGATCCCCTAGTTAGCGCCGCACGGTCCACTTTCTAGCCTCAAAAGGCTCGGCCCGTGACAGTTGGTATCAGAGCAACGGACTGATCCGTTGCCTGACTACGTTGGTGAAATACCATGTCGACGAAAGATCGTCTCGACGCGCTTGAACAAAGCGTTTCCCGCATTGACGCTGCTCTAGCTCTTTTGCGAAGCCCCAATGCTAATGGGGAGGGGACATCTCAGAACCCCCAAATCGATCACCTGATCGAACGGATGGGCCTAGTTGCCGAGACATCCGCTGGCCATCATGCTCAGATGGAACAGTCAGTCCTTGATCTCCGAAGCGAGTTGGACGACTTGAAGAACATTGTGTACCGAGCTCTTGCTAGAGACTCCAGGCAACCTACTTCGAGGGTTCGCCTTCCCGAACCTCAATCCTATGGCGGTTCAAGAGACGCCAAGGAGCTTGAAAACTTCTTCTTTGATGTGGAGCAATACTTTCAGGGCACCGGAGTAACCTCCGAGGAAGACAAGGTGACAACAGCTTCCATGTATCTTTGTGGTGATGCTAAATTATGGTGGCGAACCAAATATGCAGACATCCTGGAGAGAAGCTGCACTATCAATACTTGGGAAGACCTTAAAGCTGAACTTAAGGTACAATTCCTTCCTGAAAATGTCGAGTACACGGCTCGACGAAAACTGAGAGAGCTAAAACAGACCGGACAAGTCCGAGACTATGTCAAGAAGTTTATGGCTCTCGTGCTGGACATTCGTACAATGTCCCAAGAGGATAAGTTGTTTTGGTTCCTAGATGGCTTGAAAGATTTTGTACGTCAGGAAATCCAAAGACAACGTCCTGCTGATTTATCTGCTGCCGTTGCTGCTGCAGAAAGAGTAACTGATTACTCTCTTGAACCTACCACTAACCATGACAAGAGGAAAGACAAGAATGTCTCCCATTATGATAGAAGTGGAGGTCAATCATCTCAGGGAAGCCCACCAAGACGGTGGAGCAACCCCAACTCAAATTCTAATTCAAGGAGTCCTCCAAGGAGTCCGCGCCAAGGTCAGCACTCAAGATCTGGCCATTCGTTCAACAACTCAGGGGCATCACTGGGTCCGGCAAACCAGAAGCCTCACTGGGGCAGACAGGCCCATAAAAATCCAACTCCTTGCGTTTTGTGCAACAAGAATCATGATGTATCCGATTGTCCACATAAACATGCTTTGTCCGCGCTGCAAGCATCGATTCAGGAAGAAAATGAACGTCGGGGAAAATATATTGTAGAGCAGGAGGAGGAAACTTCAGACGAGTCTGATGCTTATCAAATGAGTACAATTCGTTTGTTGAATGCCATGAAGCGATAGCCGGTCGCGAAGAAGAAGGTCATGAAGAAGAACCTCATGTTCGTGGACCTTCGAATTAATGGGCGGAATTCTTGCGCTTTAGTTGACACTGATGCTACACACAATTTTATGTCTGATAAGGAAGCTAATCGGTTGGGCTTACGTGTCGAGAAGCACTCAGGGAGATTGAAGGCCGTGAATTCTGAAGCGAGTCCCGTGATTGGAGTTGCCAACACGGTACACACGAAGATTGCTCCGTGGGATGGGTTCCTCAACTTCACCATTGTTCCCATGGATGATTTTCAAGTGGTATTGGGGATGGAATTCTTTATGGACACTAAGGCGGTCCCAATGCCTTTTGTAGATTCGCTTTGTATGATGGGAGATCGATCGTGTGTCATTCCTACAACGCAATATTCAATTGAAGACAGATCCGTTTCGGCTCTGCAGCTTGAGATGGAGGAATATCAAGACGACCTTCTAGTGCTTAGTGGGGGAGAAACTAACCCACAAGTGCCACCTTTGATTCCAGCAAAAGGGTTGTTTGACTATGTTCGAATTGCTTCTCCAAGAGAAATTCCAGAGGAGTTTCCCCCTCATCCGGATGGGGAAAAATCTACAGATATCAAGTTCCCATTGGGCCAATCCGCTTTCACGTTAGCCAACAGTGCGAAGACCCACTTGCTTTCGGTGGGACTACATCCAGAAAGACGGAAGTACCGACTTTGTGTGCCGAGGGTCGGAGATTCGGGGAACAAAGGTACAACAGTTGTAGTGGTGGATAAAGTTTTGAGTTCTACAACCTTATATCCAACACTTCAATTCCAATATTCCAAGGACACCGCCGCACAGGTTCTCAAGCATGAGACTCAGTTGTGGAATGCTCCGAAGAGTATTGATTCGCGCTTCAATCTACACAAGTACTTTGATGTCAACTTGGGATCTAGTGAGATTGTCGCAGACCAGCCACTGTATCCTCATTCAGTGGATAAGCTCTACAGAGCCAACATATCTGGAAGACAGCAGAAGACGTTACAACCGAAGACCAAATCAGAAGCAGTATCAGAAGAAGTCTACGAGGACGTCGACAGCTCAAGTGGGGGAGAATGTCACGGTCTTAGCTTGTCCAATGTTTGTTCTCGCACATGACCGCTTGTCCGTGACCCTTTTCATTCGTTTTCTAGACTAGTTTAGCTTAGATTAGCTTAATTTAGTTTATTTCTTTCATTTCTTGTAGAAAGACACAATTATGACTCCTCGGGCATAATGATGTCTATTGTGGTCACTTGTATTTTTTTCCGTAAAGTATTATGTGGAAGGACATACTCTTGAAGTCATTCAAGCCTTTCACACCTTGTAGCCTTTGATATTAATACAATTATTGTTGTTATTGTAATTGTATTCTTCTCTACATTGCCGGTATGTGTTATTGTAGGGAAACTCGTTGCTATTGAAACCGCTTCCGCTATTTAAGATCCTCTGATCTTCAGGCTTACTACTAGGCGATCCCCTAGTTAGCGCCGCACGGTCCACTTTCTAGCCTCAAAAGGCTCGGCCTGTGACACTGGGCATGATGGACATCTACACACCAGCTTGAGGAGGAGTGTCAAATAATTACGGAAATTAGTTTCTAATTTTTAAATATTAGTTTCCTATTTTATTGTTATTTAATTAGTGTACTATTACTATTTTTATCCCTTAAATTAAGGGATCCGTGTTGCTAGAATTATGGGATTCAATGACAGGTTTGTTGTCATGCTTCTCTATAAATTCTAGTGTTTCTATCAATAAAATAAGAAGAAAAAATCAGATTATTTCTTCCTAACTTCTAGTATGCTTAATCGGGGAGAAAAATTATGAGCTATGAAAATAACATGTATTAAGAAAAATTCTCCCGAATTGGGATGATTTTGAGAGAAAAGTAATGGAACTACTAAAAAAAATATTCCCCTTATTTTCTTTTCTATAAATAAGACCTTATATTAGATTGGCCAATTTAATTATACCTCTTCTTCTTTTATCTTTTAATGTAACGTCCAATCAAAATAGAAAAACAGAATAATAGTCTCTTTTCTTCTTTTATTTTCTTTTAATGATTCTTCCATTTCTCTCAAACTAAACATAATGTAAAACAACTTAAATTAGGCTTAAAATGCCCAGGTGTCAAGCAGTTATTAATTGATTCATTTGAAGGAGAAAAGATGTAAAAAAATATTGACATCTATCATTTTTTTCATTTTAAAAACATATACACACACACTAATACCCACTAATACCAACATGTTATATGATAACAATTGAAATTAAATAATCAATGTTATTATTTTTCGAATTGTACAATGAGACTACATATAGGAATAAAAAAGGAAACTAACTAATGACTAATAATAACTTTCCTAATGTATATATTTGACTTTTCCTATATACAAATAATAATAATATCAAATATTTCAACACTCCCCCTCAAACTAGTATGAAAATATCTTCTATTGTCAGCTTGCATACTAAATAGTCGAATCTCTTCTTTGGTAATATTTTTGTTAAAATATCTGCGATCTGTTCTGTAGTCGGTACATATGGCATACATATTTATCCACTCTCGATCTTTTCCTTGATGAAATGTTTGTCCACTTCCACATGTTTTGTCCGATTATGTAGCACTGGATTATGAGCAATTGCAATAGCTGATTTGTTATCGCAGTAGACTTTCATAGGTGCTGAATTGGATATCTTCAACTCTTTTAGTAATCTGTTAATCCATAACACTTCACTAATGTCGTGAACACACTTATCTGTACTCTACTTCTGCGCTATTTCTAGCTACAACATTTTATTTTTTGCTCTGCCATGTGACGAGGTTCCCACCAACAAAGGTGCAGTAACCAGAGGTCGATCTCCTGTCTGTGACGCTCCCAGCCTAGTCTGCATCGGTATATACCTCTATCAGTTAGTGGCCATATTTCTTATACAAATTCCCTTTCCGGGTGTACCCTTCAAATACCTTAGGATTCTGTAGGCAGCTTCAAAGTGTTCTTGTCTCGGTGAGTGCATAAATTGGCTGACCATGCTTACAGCAAAAGCTATATCAGGACGGGTATGTGATAAGTAGATTAACTGCTCCACTAGTCTTTGATATTGTTCTCGGTTTATCACTGCTTCAGGTTTGGCTGGTTGTAACTTCTCATTTGGTTCGCTTGGAGTTTCTGCAGCATTGCACCTGAGTAGCCCTGTTTCATTTAGTAGGTCGAGTACATACTTCATTTGACTCACAAATATGCCTCCCTTTGATCTAGCAAATTCCATTACAAGAAAATACTTCAACGGACCTAAGTCTTTGATTTTAAAGTCATCCGCAAGTTTTCCTTTAAGTCTTCCCAACTCGTCACTATCACTTTCTGGTAAGATGATATCATCTACATAGACAATTAAAATGGCAATCTTACCATCAGTTGAGTGTCTATAGAATAGTATGATCTACTTGACTTTGTTAATAACTATGACCTTTTACAGTGGTTCCGAAGCATTTAAACCACACTCTAGGAGACTGTTTTAGGCCGTATAGTGACTTCTTTAGCTTGCACACCTTTCCTTGTCCTATCTTTCTTTCAAAGCCTAGTGATAAACTCATGAACACTTCCTCCTCCAAGTCTCCATTTAGAAAGGCATTTTTCATATCTAATTGGTGTAGAAGCCAATCAAAATTCACTACTAGGGACAATAGAACCTGAATCGAGTTTATCTTAGAAACTAGAGCAAACGTTTCTTGGTAATCTATCCCATATGTTTGTGTGAATCCTTTAGCCACAAGCCAAGCTTTGTACCGTTCTATGCTTCCATTTGCCTTACATTTAATGGTAAATACCCATTTGCACCCGACTATCCTTGTATCTTTTGGCGAACCAATTATTTCTCACGTACTACTCCTTTTAAAAGCATTCATCTCCTCGAAAACCACTAGGCCCAACCTGGATCACCTAGTGCTTCCTCAATGTTCCTTGGAATAAACAGATTAGTAACTTTAGAAGTAAAGGCTCTATATGCTTTGGAAAGTTTTGTGTAGGATACATATCTAGATATGGGGTGATTGGTGCATGTTCTGACTCCTTTCCTGATGGCTATAGGAATATTGAGATCTGAAGGAATAGTGGAATGAGAAGGTTCATTAGGAGGTGGTAAAGAGATAGAATTATCTAGGTGAGAGGGTTCATTAGGAGATGGCAGAAAGATAGGATTACCTGGATCATTACTTGTGGGGTCAGATTGATCTTGTGCTAGAACGGTAGGTTGGTCTGTATTCTTCTTTGTACCTCTCCGAGTATAAGTATAAACCCGCAAATCAGTACATGATCGTGGTATTTCTTCATCTGTTCATGAGGGAATTATACTCGATATTAGTGTACTAGTAGGGATCTCTTTTTATTTTTCAATATTTTCATCACTTGTTTTTAACTAATTTGGAGTAAAAGTTTCTAAAACTGTGGTAGAGAGAAGATCATAAGTGACCCAAAAAATTCCTTCCATTAGATTCTCCCCCTGAAGGGGATTTTTGTCAAAGAAATGAACATTTTCCAAAAACGTGACATCCATACTAACATGATTTTTTTTTGTTTGTGAATTATAGCACTTATACCCTTTTTGATTTGGTGTATAACCTATGAAAACACATTTTCTGCTCTAGGATCGAGTTTAGACCAATATTGGCTGGGAATATGAACGTAGGAGGTGCAGCCGAATACTTTAAGAGGCAAGTCATCTGATATCCTAGAAGTTGAAAAATGTGTTTCAAAATTATCAAATGGTGTGGTGTAGTTTAGAATACGTGTAGGCATGCAATTGATTAAATATGCAGTTGTTAAAAGAGTATCGCCCCACAAGTATTTTGGAATATGCATAGAAAACATGAGTGCACGTACAACTTCGAGTAAGTGTTTATTTTTTTGTTCAACAATGCCATTTCGTTTTGGTGTGTCATGACATGTGGATTGATATAAAATACCATTCGTTTTCAAAAAATTGCCTAAACATTCGTTGAAATATTATGTGTCATTATTTATGCAAAGAATGCTAGGTTTCATTTGAAATTGGTTTTCGAGCATAATGCAAAAATCTTTAAATAAAGTTTCTACATCAGATTTTGCACGCATCAAGTATGTCCAACATAAACGTGCATGATCATCAATAAATGTCACAAACCATCTTTTTCCGGATAGTATTATGATTTTTAGGGACCCCATATATCGCTGTGAATTAAATAAAAAGGTTTTGATGCACGATATAGTTTTGAAATATAAGAAGTACATTGACTTTTTGTAAGCAAACGGCTTTCACAATGAAAAGAAGAACAATCCACATTCCTAAATAAAGTCGGAAACAGATGTTTAAGATATTGAAAATTTTGATGTCCTAGTCTAAGGTGCCAAAGCATGATTTTATCACAAACAGACGTTGAACTCAAACCACTGGGGCTGTGAGTTGTTTTATTCTTTAAAGAGTTATTATCGAAGTAATAAATGTCATCCACCATTCTAGCACAGCCAATCGTCTTCCCCGAGCCCCGGTCCTGAAATAGACATTGAGATTCAGAGAACATGGCATGACAGTTAGAATCTCGCAATAGTTTACTTATAGATAAGAGATTACAAGTACGTTTAGGAACATGAAGGACCGTTTTTAAGTTAATGCTATCTAAGATTTTTATTTGGCCTTTTCCTGCAACAGGTAAGAAACTACCATCTGCAATCCTAATTCTTTCGTTACCAGAACACGGTGGATAGTTATTGAAAAGGTGATAAAAACTTGTCATATGATTAGAAGCACCTGAATCAATAATCTAAGGCGCTGTGTTTAAGGAACAAGAAAAGACTCTAGAGTTGCTACCTGTTTGAGCTAAGGAAGCATTAGGAGTACAAAATGCTGGATTGACAGTCAACAATTTCAAAAATTGATCAATCTACTCTTTATTGAATGGAGTGGTCACAGCTTCACGCGCAGAAGGATAGGGTCAATTAGATTTTTTTCTCGACTTGTTGCTCTTCAAATTAGCTGGTTTCCCATGGATTTTCCAGCATGTTTCCAGTGTATGACGGGACTTGTGGCAGTAGTCGCACCATATAAGAAGACATTCCTCTACTCGGCGTTGAAACCTGCTAGAGTTAGCATCAGCAACAGCCAAAGCCAACTGGTCAATTGAAGCAGCTGCAAGACCAGTAGTCTGTGGCTTGTTGAGCATAACGTTCCGATGGGTCTCCTCCCTTCGAACCTCCGAGAAAACCTCACCGATTGAGGGAAGAAGGTGACAACCAATGATTCGTCCCCTAACTTCGTCAAGTTCTGATTTCGGTCCTGCAAGGAACTTAAAAACACAATCATCATCCACCAACTTCTTATAATGGCTATAATCCACGATCGAATGCCATTCATAATCATTGAACATATCCTAATCTTGCCATATTCTCTTCAATGAATTAAAATACTTGGTGATACAGTCTTCGCCTTGACGAACATCACGGAGTTTTAGAGTCAATTCATTCTTTTGAAATTGATTTCCCAAGTCAGAATACATCTGATTGACATCCCAAAGTTTCTTCACGGTAAGGTAGCACATGTAGTTAGAGTTGATTTCTTCATCCATAGAGTTCACGAGCCACATCATAACCATGGAGTTTTCAACATTGTACACAGCAGATCTGTGAGGGCTGGCTCCTTTGCATCACCGGTTAGATATCTCATTCGTCCTCTTCCATGGATATACAGTCACACCAATTGAGACCAATGCAAAAAATTGGTTCCATTCAGTCGAACAAAGGTGATATGGATGAAGCGGGATTCGGAAGGGAGATTTTTTGGTTCGGTGAGTTGGCTAGATCTTGAGATGGATTACGAGGTAATGTTAGACATGGTGAAGGCAAGGGGAAACATCATCAGAAGCTGAGAATCATTGGGGTTGACCTTCTCCAACGAATTAATCTCGCGAGACAAAGGCCTGCACTGCGATCGATTTTGTTTGCTTTACAGCGATCGATTTCGTCGTCAGACGAAGGTCTGTACTGCAATCGATTGATTTCGTCAGCTGTGGTGACTGGCATCGTTCCTCGTCGACTGTACAAAGGCGGTCGACGTTTGTCGTCGGCTGTAGAAAGGGCCGACGTTTGTTGTCAACTGTAAGGAGGGTCGGCGAGATAGGTTGTCGTTGGCTGTAATAGGCCGGCGACTTCGTCAGATCTGAGGGAAGTGGCTAAGTTAGGGTTTTAGCTCTGATGCCAAATTGAAATTGAATAATCAATGTTATTATTTTTCTAATTGTACAATGAGAATAAAAAAAGAAACTAACTAATGACTAATAATAATTTTCCTAATCTACATATTTAACTTTCCTTATATACAAATAATAATAATATCAAATATTCCAACAAGAACTCATGAGCCCGCGCAGGTAAAATTCGCAAATTCTTCCTTAATTTACTGCAATCGATTGATTTCGTCAGCTGTGGTGACTGGCATCGTTCCTCGTCGACTGTACAAAGGCGGTCGACGTTTGTCGTCGGCTGTAGAAAAGGCCGACGTTTGTTGTCAACTGTAAGGAGGGTCGGCGAGATGGGTTGTCGTTGGCTATAAGGGGCCGGCAAAGGTTGTTGTTGGCTGTAATAGGCCGGCGACTTCGTCGGATCTGAGGGAAGTGGATAAGTTAGGGTTTTAGCTCTGATGCCAAATTGAAATTGAATAATCAATGTTATTATTTTTCTAATTGTACAATGAGAATAAAAAAGGAAACTAACTAATGACTAATAATAATTTTCCTAATCTACATATTTAACTTTCCTTATATACAAATAATAATAATATCAAATATTCCAACAAGAACTCATGAGCCCGCGCAGGTAAAATTCGCAAATTCTTCCTTAATTTACAAAAAGTCATATCAAATAATAGGAACTATTAAACAACGTAAAAAAGGGAACTATTATATTGTTTAAAAACTAATCGCTAAAATAATTGCAAAATCTTGAGAGAATGAAAAAAAAAATAAAGCAAGTTGCCATGCCATCCAAACATAGTGAAATTGAAAATACAATACATATAGTACAATACAGTAACTGGAAGTTGAAACTTTTTCTATAGGACCATATATCCTCCTCAGAGCTTATGTTTTGTTTCTTTAACTCTTCATTGTTTTACTATTTTAGGTCTGAAAGCATACAAATGATGGGCATTAATAGTTTTGGAGGTTGTAAATTCATTTTTGTTGGTTTTGTGAAAAATTATTAGACATGAATTGAAATAAAGAATCATTCTTAAGTGTTTAATGTGTAGTACTCAAATGTTAAACATCTAGTAATATAATTTTTATTTTTATTTTTAACTCGCACGTCGTGCAGCTCTAAAACTAGTAACAAAACTAAAGGCTAAAGTTCTAACCCCATATGCCCTTAAAAGAGCTGATTGCACTAATCATGGCACAGAAGCAAGGCCAAGTGACAAAATCCTGATGCGAGTCTTAAGCATTAATAATACTGTTCTTTTGTTCTCCAAGTGTGATGAGGAATTGTTAGGGATTAGTCGATTGGGTTTTCAAGGATTTGACGAACACCTTGACTGTTAAATTCTCTTTCTCACATACACATGCATATTCCACTTATTCACACTAACTAAAATCCACAAAGTTACTCTTTTGGCTCTGACCAGATGGCATATGCAGACTATATAGATAATCTTGCTCACGTACTACATTTTGATAATCATGTCTAATGCTGAAAACACCATCTGGATTGTTTGGGAAAATGACTGATCAGTTTCCCTTTCAAAGGATTCTTCTCAAGCCTTGCATTTGGATATTCAACACAATGCTTTGCAGCAGCAGCATAACTTGTATGTCATTTATGCCAAATGCACTTACAGAGAGAAGGGACTTATCAGATGACCTTACAGAGAGAAGGGACTTATCAGTCCGACACACCATTACTTCAAACACAATGGACAATCATTTTGTGTCTTATTAGTGTCAAGTGGCCATGTCAATGCGTCATCACTTGGCTAAAATTGCTAATGGCAACTTAAATCTCTTAAAATTGGGAAGTAAAAGAAGATGGCTCAATTATAATTAGTTTAATCAATGCTACCGAATCATAAAAATGATTTGATTGAAAACATGTAATTTGTATATTAAGTTTGACATTCTAGTAAAAATATCTCGAAGAAAAGAAGAAAGCATGAATAAATTCCAATATATGAATTGTATTGGATATCTAAGTTTTTCTCCTTTAATATTTTGTTTGTGTAGACATCTATGTTTGAAAAGATATGTAAATATGCAAACTTATGTCACAATTAACTCTGCTGTGTCCGAAACTTTTAAGATAGTGTTGTGTCCATTTCTCCATGTCGGTGTTTGTACTTCTTATATGACCAATATAAGTAATTATACGGGATAATTGTTCAAAACTCCAAATTAGGCACTCTAATTTATTGTTAAGCCTATTTTCAATTTTACTTTAGACATAATCCCGCACTTCTATTAAACATGTGTTTTAGTCCCGCATGCGTCTTTGAAAGTGTGCTTTACTCCCTCACTTTTTTAAAAGCGAGTGTTAATTGTCATTTTTAGTTCCATTCAACTAAAGTTGAACTAAAACACTAAAAATAAAATAATGCCTTAATTGTGTTCAATGTCAGTTATATTTAATCCATAAGAGTAACAAAATTAACATGCAACTAAAAGTGTAACTAAAAACACGAAACAATACGTTAATATTTGTGCGTAATACTTTTCTTGTGCTCAAAACATGATTCAAATATTAGTTATATTAAACTGAAAAATGTTAAAGAATTGTACCTAAAAACACGAAAAATATCATCAATGAGTGTGTATAATACTTTGGTTGACTTTCATAATAGTTACATCCAACTATAAAGGTAACAAAAACACCATTCAATATCACTTACATCAAACTAAACATGTTAAAAAACAAGAACAAGAACAAATAACAAAATTAATGTGCAATTAAAAGTGTAACTAAAACACAAAATTCAGGCTCCAAATGAAATTTCTGAATAAATAAGTGAAAGCCTGGACTAACTTTCCCTCAATTCCAATACCAAATATCCAAGAATCATTTCTCCAAGCTCACATGAAACGAAAAAAAAAAAAAAAAAAAGTCACGCCAGAAAATTCCTAAGCAACTACTATGGGTGGCGTTATTTTGAAGTAACAGTACATTCTCTTACCTTGTTTTGGGTGGCCTTATTTTGCAGTATGGGTATGATTATGCCTTCTATGGGTTGGCCAATTAGATGCAAGGTACATGTAATTAAAGGAAGAGGAAGAAGATGATGCCCATAATCGTACATTGCTTACCTTGGTTTGGCTAGACTGATTTTCAAATACGGGTATGATTGTGCTCTGAGATATCAGGGGAGACCAATTAGATGCAAGGGATCCGTAATCAGAGGACGAGGAAGAAGATGATGCCCATAGCAGATCTACGATTAGAGCCGCTCCTAGAAGCCCCAGGCACAGCAACACAAACTTGGCGGTCTTATGCCTTCCCGTTGTTGGTTTCCCCATCACCTTTCAAATTCTTTGCATATCTAAAAGAAATGTCGCGAAGTAGATAGAAAAGTGATGGGATGAATCGCCAAGAGGCGGAAGGGTGAAAAAGATGGAGCGGCGAGTTTAATTCCAAGCTCACCGGCCACCGCCATTATGCCATACGGTGTCCCCACTAAATAGTTTTAAAAATAAGTCAGTTCAACCAGTTGGTCGAGGTTTTCCCCTCCGATGAAAGAGGAAAAACATATTATCGACATGCGACTTTTAAGGTGATATTATATGTACATTCTGGAATATTTCAAAAATTAAATGTTGATTTTGACGCGATTTTAACGCGAGAGAGTGCGCCTTCAAAATTATTTAAAAAGATAATTAATTGAGATATGCATAATCTGATCTAGACATATCTTACTATCTAATTAAAAAAATATATTTTTATTTTCTAATTCTTCCTTAACAGTTAGGTTAGACAATAACCCAAATTAACAATCATGGTAGTTGTTTGTCCAACCGATCACACAAATAAAATTTTTAACCCAAAACCGTTAGACAAGAGAAGGAGACAGACAATGATACCCTTGCAGATTTCACGGGAGCTAAAAATAAAGAAGTTCGATTATGGAAAGTTCGTCTCCCCTGTTTAGACAGTTACCATTTACATGCAAATTGGTTATTGCTCAAGATTCAGCCATTTTTAAAACATTTTGGTAGATATATGCGGGGAAACAGAACAACGATTTCGAAATCGAAATAGTCGACGCGAGAGAACAGGCCTATATCAGAATCGAACACTTGGGATCGTTTACGTAATAGATAGCACGAGCATATTCAAGGTATTCGTGAAAAAAAAAAAAAAAAAAAAGATTGATCCATTTTTGCAATCAGAAACAAAAAACACTCAAAAACTTTAGATTCACAATCACACGGTAGCATGCACACAATATATATCGCGTGAATACACACGTAAATTCGAAACAAAATTTTTACATTTTGAGATTTTTTTCAGCACAATATTAGGTATTTTGTATATATTTAGTTTCGTACGTTGACATTTCCACAGCATTCATACGTGAATATACACATAACTTTGACATTGAAAACCCTTTTAACATGTAAACATCAACTGCGACACAATAAATTCAGTTTAGATTGTACGTTGACATTTACATATATCACTTATGCGTGAATATACATGTAACTTGGACATTACACAGAATCAGTTTCGTACGTTGACATTTACGCATAGAACTTATGCTTGAATGTAAAACGTAATTGCGTGAATATAAACGTAAATGAATATGAAGACCATTTTTTGCCGTAGAACACGTAAACATCAACTTTGTGAGAAAATAAATTTAGTTTATGTTTACATTTTTTTCTTCATACGTTGACATTTACACATAGCATTTTGCGTGAGTATACACGTAAATTGTGGTGGAATAATTTTGTTTCCTAGTATTTTTTACAGTTTTAGTTTATGTATTTACAGAACATACTAGAGAAATGGCTACACGCATGATTTTAATGTTCAAGTATAATGGCTATTTGTTGGGAGTAAAAGTCGGCGATGATTTCACGTATAAGGGTTTAATACAGAAGGTGTTAGCGAGATGGGACAATTTGAAGTTTGACACATTTGAGATGCAATATTCAATCCCTGGCCATGAAGCGTGTTTGATTTCGTGTCAGGATGACTTGAAAATGGTTGTATGTGTCGCAAGCACAATGAATTTGGATTACGTTTGAGTAGATTTTAAGATATGCGACAGCGGTAGCGGATAGGAGGGCATAGGAAACAATATGTTGATTGAACATTGTCGTGGGCGTGGTGGCAGAGGTGATGCATACATAGAGGAAGACTTATTGCCAATTTTTTATCCGCCCCCATAGAAAGCGTTGTTGTCTGATCACTGGGTTGGTGGTATAAAGGAAGTAGAATATAGTTTTAGGGGGTGGTGCTATGAAGTTCAGAGAAAAATGAAGAAAATACGCTGTTAAAATAGGTTTCAGCTTTAAATACAAAAAAACGAGAAAGAAATAGTAATTGTCGAATGAGTTCTAAAAGAGGAAAAGGGTTGTGTGTGGAGGGTGCATGGGAGAGTAGATGATAGAAATAGTTTTTTCTATATTTTTGAACTAGAAAACACACATACATGTGGTACTGCATTTAAGACGAACAGGAATGAGAACATGAATTCAAGTGTTGTGAAGTCGTGTTTGATAGACTTGGTTCGGAACAAACCAGCGACTAGACCAATTGATATTGTACATACGTTTAAAAATGATTACGGCATCGAGATCCCATACCACATTGCATGGAATGGTGTTGAGAAAGTACGGGATAATCTGTATGGCGATCACAGGGCCTCATACGACCAGTTGCATTGGTATATGGAGGCATATATGCACACAAACCCGGGCAGCCATATCGCGCTTGAATACGACAAGGAATCGAGGCATTTTCAAAGATTGTTTATTGCATTTAATGCAATAATCCGTGGATTCAATTATTGTCGGCCAATATGTTTCCTAGACGGTATGTTTCTAGGGGGTAGATACAAGAGATGCCTACTAGCAGAAAAATGCAAAGGATGGGAACAATGGTAATACTTTTTTTTTAAATATATTAGCAACTTAATTTCAACGTTTGGTATTTTTTTGGTTTTTTACGTGAATATTTTTTGGATTTTTACATGAATTTTTTTTTGTTAGCCTAATTTTTTGTAGTTCGATGTCCCCATTTTTTTACTGGGTTGTTCCCGGTTGCCTTTTCCATCATTGATGGCGAGAACGACGACAATTGGTTCTGATTCATGAGGCATTTGGGCAAAAAAAAATTCACACGACCGGGTGTTGACTTTTATATCGGATCGTCACAGCGGCATACTTGATAGTGTTCGTAAAATGTTTCCAAATTGTTTCCATTCATTCTGCTTGAATCACTTGAAGAACAATCTAAAAAATAAATTAGCTGGTATGAAACAATGGTTTAAAGAGAAGTTGGTTTATAAATACGTTTGAATGATATACGCTACAATAATGGAGAAATTCAATATGTACCTGGATGAGTTGAAGATAGAAGGTAAGGGTCGGGTAGAAAATTTCCTTCATGACGTACCCCCCGATTTTTTTTGCAACATGTATTTCAGAGGTAAACGATACGGCAAGATATCTTCAAATTTAGCTGAATCATTCAATGCGTGGATTCGTGAATATCGCAATCTGCCCATCATATTAATGATCGACAAGATTAGATGCAAACTAATGGTCCATCTATCTAATAGACGCTCAGAATCATTGACAATGACATCCGTGTTGTGCCCCATACGCGAAGAATCGATAGGACAAATGATTAGGGATGGTCGGACATGGGCTGTCGTGGAATATCAGAAAAACGTATACGAAGTGCATTCAAACCCTTCTGTGATTGTGGATATGGACAAGATGACTTGTACGTGTTTCAATTGGCAAGGCAATGGGTTCCCTTATATGCATGCTTGCGCAGCTATACAACATAGCAGGGAGAACATATATTCATATATAGAGGTATATTTCTCTGTTGAGCACTACCGAAAATGTTATTCAGAAGGTATATATGGAGTCCCAACTATCGAGAAACCAACTTGGGATGAATCGAAAGCCGTCATCATTCCTCCAATTACGAAACAACAACCTGTTCATCCTAGGAAAAAGCGTATACTATCGAAAGGAGAGGTTGCAGAGATAAAATGTGGAAGGTGTCACAAATACGAGCACCACAATCGCAATCGTGCAGTGTATCAATTTGAGTCCCTATCACCATTTTTTTTTTCCGAATATTTTTTTATTCGGATTTTTTTATGGCGTATGAAATCAGGTGATACGTGTATGTTCACACGGAATAAAGACATGATGATTTTTCAATTTTTTTTTTAAACTGGAGTGTTTGATCATGGAAGATTATTATGTTTCACATTCATTGCAACTGCAATTTTTATGTTGGTTTATATTATTTTTGTGAAGTATATTACGTCATTTAGACGAATCATAACAATGGTGGGGTGAGAACAGGGTGAAAGTCTCTCTTTTTGCGTGAGTGGATTGAATATCAACGCAATCGTGAATATTAACGTAAGGAATTTTTGTCATACATTTAAAAATGGAATACCGACTGGTTGGGGGGGAGGAAAGGAGTAAATATCAACTCATTCGTGAACATTTTTTGGCAAACCGACACATGTGTCATTTATTTAAATTGAGTTACGGTGTGACTTGCATCACGAACCCGTTTTTGTGGATGTATAGAATCGAGTAAATATTCACTCAATATATTCGTTGCATTTTATCGTTGAGTAAATATGCACTCAACGTATTCGTTTTCATTTTATCGTTTGAGTAAATATTCACTAAATGATAAAAAGTTAATATTTAATCACATCATATTAAAGGTCTCTTGAAAATGCGTAAATGTCCACTGACATACAACATTAATACTCACACATGCATGTTATGTATTGACACCCAAAAGACATAATTTTTCATTGCTCTGTGACATACACGTAAATATTCACTCACAGATAAAAACGCTATTTTTGTTGTTGTTCTGTGATGCAAAACAAAAGATCAAAAAAATATTGAAAAAAATCTAAACATAGAACTATCAAATCATACAAAAAAATTAATATGAGCAAAAAATAAAGAATAAAACACATTGAGTTATTGGTCACGATGACGGCGCCTTTGCGGATTCTTTTCTGATCATAGCGTTGTCCAACGACCAACTCTTGGGTGGATCATTCAACAGACTATGTAAGATAGTCTTCCGCATATTTCTTATCACACGCAATTATCTTCTTTGACACAGCCCTATTCTCAGCATAGTTCTTCATGATGGATGCCACGAGGACACCGCATTCAGTCCTAGTAAAAATAAGACACAAAAGCATTAGAATTTTTCAAAAACGGAGATAAATGCGTCGTTTTTTGTGAAAAAAAAAGAGATAATTGTGATATGCAGTTTAGGACATACGATCCCTTTTGCTGTGGACAGTCTACACATTGTTTTATTTGAACATCTCCTTAGCCTTGCAGTATATTGGCGTTTATGTGCGACTGCACAAATTGTTTCTGTCAAGAAATTATTTTTAGACACAGACACGAAACGCAACCATAAAAAATGATGCATACAGAATTTTTTTTTTCATACCACAATGAGCACGTCGTTGTAGTAGCGATCAGTTGTGGGATCACATGGCAGGAGCGAATTGTAGAATTTTTACCGTTTTTCAAAAATGTCGAGGACTAGAACAGTCCAATGATTGAGGGTTACATGAATCCCATGGGAAATCATAGAGAAAATAATGTACCTACAATTCGAGGCAAATGCTTCACTAATTGTTTTATGGATATGGGTCTTCAGATTTTTGTATTTCCCCCGGATTATGGTCTGGAAAATAGCACACCCAAAATTAGATCTCATATGCATGACCAAATTAAAAACGAAACAAGGACTTTCTTCCATACTCATATCTGTGCCATAGCAAATTTGGATGTATCAAACAGTTCCCCCGTTTTTTCTGCTCGCTTAAGATTGAGGTTGTGCGTCCTATTTTTCAAATATTCACCATAAGCATCAAGCACCTGAAAAAACAAAAAACAAAAACAAAAATGACTATGAGTGTGTGAACATCAAAATTTTTGGGGTGAGTGAATATTAACTCATTTCAAGAAACCAATCAAATTTGCAATTGATTAAAAAATGTCGCTAACCCCAATTCAACACAGTCAACAATTCAGATAGAAAAAACAGTTTTTTTTTTTTTTAAAAAAGGCGTGGTTGTTGTGAGTGAATATTTATGTACAGTCCAAAAGATTAATGAAAATGGTTTTTCCCCTTTTTCTCGTATTTTACGGAGAGAGGGCACGTGGATATCAACGTTTGTGGTGCGTGAATATTTTAACGCACAATCCAACACCAATGAATATCGTCTTCCATTTTTCCCAATACTGGAGAAGAGCACGTGGATATCAACGTTTGGGTATGTGTGAATATTACCCCAAGTCCAATAGAAACCAAAACAATTTGCACTTGCTAAAAAGACCTCGATATTATACAACGATTGGAAATGTAAAACTTACACTATCAACCATCAGTCTCTCTTTAAATATGCATATGGCGTCCCTCAGGCTCACAGTCGACAGTGGTTTGGTCTCCCCATACAACAGGGCCCTGAAATCATATTGGCACGTGGTAATTTTTTTTTTTTTTTTGATAAAATCACCAAAAATAGTCATAGAAAAGGTAGAAATAAATGTTACCCGATCCCTTCCTCAATGCATATCATCTGTAGCATTTCCCAATCGTCATCGCTTAACATCATTGCTATTTTGCATCTTTTTCGTTTGGACAGTTTGATGTTGTCCTCGTACTCACAAACAGGAAGTTCGTTAACATCCACAACATCCCCAGTGACCTTTTCCTTGCCTTTTGCTTTTGGCCCTGGGTAGACGAAATCGCTGCCCTAGTGTGTTGGCTGCCTAACCTTAACATTTAGTCTGTTTATCATGGAATTCACTTTAGGGGGCGGTGATGTTTCACACCCGGCAACCACAGAGGCATTTTCAGGTGCAACAACAGAAATGGGGGTCGCAACTGCTATCACCAAGTCAGTGCAGGCGTTCGGCGGTGTTTTGGTTGATGCATGGATTGGCGGCTGGGGTGTTGTCTTAGTGGGCGGCGACACAAATAAAGTGGGCATCAGTGAGGCAACAGCTTGCTGCTGTGATGATGCTGCATACCCCTTAATTTGAACATGCATATCAGCAATCTGCTTATTCAGCTCCTTGATTGTTTGCATGTATGAACGCACACTTGCATTCTTCGATTTCTTGAACATCATGTTGTTGTCCATTGATGTTTTCAACTGTATCTCCAACTCTGCACATCTCTTTTTCAAATCATCCTTCTCGGGGTCGAGCTGCGGATCGCGATGTTTTTGAATGACAGCATGAATGTCAATTTCTAGTTCCATCTGAGCCTTTTCAGTAACAACTTGCGTCAATCTTGTGGTAAGATAAGCCATCATTGCATCATGCTGATTTTTCTGTTGGTTAAGTTCCGCTTGCAAATCAATATTACGGACAGTCATGCCAACGACGATCTTTCGCAGCGCTGCGATTGTCTAGTTTTCTTCCATTTGCTTTGCATAAAAATCATCCTGCATTTGATTCAACGCACGATAAACGTCATCAACGACAATGTCGTATTAGGTAGGAGGTGTGACGACACTGCACGATTGACTGCAGTCCACGCCTAAATCGAACGCTGGATCCTGGCGTTGCATTGCTGTCTAGCTTACGATGGGGATCAACGACTCGCCCAAAATCCTGTAAACTATTGATTGGATTTCAGGATCATCTTCATCAACAATATCCTCGCCCTTCTCAATTCTTCGTTGCTTGCGTATGGTATTTTCATATTTGTCATGAAAGTTCACGGGAGTTTCCCTCACAACTTCGTCAGCATCGTGTTGGGAGGGGGGAGGGGGTATGATGCCAGATTGCAATTCAAGCAAACTCTCCTCAATGTCCCCATCTTTAACCTGAACGCATTTATTTAAAATGTAAGGCGAAACAAAAACATAATTAGAATAGAATGTTAATAAATCGATCCGGAATTTTTTACCCGATCATCTAATAGGTGGCTGATCGGTGTAGAATCGATGGAAGAGGTATATGCAGTTAAACACCACCGTTGCATTCTCGGTTTTGCAAACTCTCGCCCCTCCATGGTTGTCGATAATGTCGTGTGTTTGCAAAGCCAATACTAAAAACAAAGAAGAAGTTAGGGGGAATAAGTTGACAATTTACAGTAATGACAAGAACAGTAACGCGAAAAATGGTAATCACGAGAACTTTTTTCATATACCGATAAAAATCACATAATGAGCAGAAACTTTGAGTGATTTTAGATTTTACCAGCAACGCGAGGATACACCCCGTAACGGATCTTGGCTCGGTGTGTGATTTTTTCAGACTCGTCTCCAAGTCTGTAAGAATCGCGTGCGGCCAATTGTAGTTGTTCATATGTTCGATATCTTCCACATATCGAACAAGCCATTGTGACACCTGCTATCTAGTAATCGTAAAGAAGCAAGTGAACAACAGATGCAAACACAACAAACAGACGACGTCGTGCACGCTCTCCTCACTTGTACTCTTTACTTGTTGTTCCACTGAAGACCTCAAGTAGGTCACACTAAACTCTCTCGGGTTTGTCAGCTTTTGTTTGTGAAGAAATTTCGATTCAGCCTTCGTGTATCTATTCTGCACAATGACTCCATCCCCTGTTGTCAAACCAAAAATCAATTGTATGTCCAGTGGTGTCAGCCTCACCAATTTTCCTCTAATTCTGAATGCTGACCGGGCAGGGACATAACTCAGTACGATTCTTTTTATCAGATTGTCATTTTTATGGATGTTCTCAAGCGACACCTACTTGTTGTAGAACATTTCGAAGATTTTGGCAAAAGGTGTCATACGCAATAGCGCCTTGTGTTGGTCTGTTAATCCGCAATCTCGAACTAATTCATACGTTTATTTTAGATTGTTCCGATATAAAAACACTCTCGGCCGAGGTTGAATATTCCCATTTTTTCTCAAATTTTTGACTCCTTGACCTACAATTTTAACAGGTAACAACAAAACGTTTTTAGCTGCGCGTATATTAACGTAGATAAAAACAGACACGCAAAAATAAACGATACGTGAACATCAACACACAATAAAACATAAGATTGCTTACTCATACAAAAGATTAGTTACGTGAACATCAACACCAAAAGTATCCACAAAGACTTTCTCTCTCCAATTTGATACAAGTAAGTGGGTATTCACATACATACTAAAAACGTTACTAAAACACCAAATAAAATGTTTACAAGAATATTTACAGCACTAGTTGAAACATTTAGAAGAACATTTATGGCCTTAATTTACACATTTACGGGACTCATTAACAAAAATTATTTATACGTGGACATCAACACCAACGCATAAATACGTGAACATCAACGCCAACGATATGATACATGAAAATCAACACCAAAAAGTATCCACAAAGACGTTCTCTCTCCAATTTGATAAAGGTAAGTGGGTATTCACATACATACTAAAAACGTTTCTTTAAACACCAAATAAAATGTTTACGAGAATATCTACGTCACTAATTGAAACATTTAGAAGAACATTTACGATCCTAATTTACACATTTACGGGACTCATTAACAAAAATAATTTATACGTGGACATCAACACCAACGTATAGATACGTGAACATCAACGCCAATGAGATGATACTTGAACATCAACAAAAAAAGTATTCACGAATATTTTCTCTCTGCAATTTGACACAGTAAAGTGGGTATTCACATACATACTAAAAACGTTTCTTAACACAAAAAAAATTATTTACGAGAACATTTACGGCACTAATTGACACATTTAGAAGAATATTTACGGCCCTAATTTACACATTTATGGGAATCATTAACAAAAATTTACTTATACGTGGACATCAACACATTAAATACATGATGGTGCTTACTCTGTAGACTGTTGCTACCTCTTTTCTTGGTTGGAATTCCCTCGTCGTCGCTACTTTTCGTCATTCCTTGAGTTCGCAAACCTTCCCCAACGATGCGCGCTCAAAATCACTTGTGTTTTTAGGGTTTCTTGGGTTTTCGTATCGTAATAGGGATATGCAATGAATATATAGAGACGTAAATTTGGAAAGTGGCGTGATTAATGGGGTAATGGTAGAGGTGTTTTTGGTAAGTGGATAGCAGCAATGGGGAGAGAAGTGGGGATCGTGTTCTGGGGAGTGAGACGTTAAGTGAAATATGTACCCAAAATTTTTTTAAAAAATACAATCGTGTAGAGGACATCTTGCACAATATTTCACTGGTTTTTGTTTGCAGATCGGATGTGATGTGTGATAGATATGAAGCTATTTTAATGGGAGAAGGTGAACATGCAGACCTTTCACCTTCCAAAATCAGAAAAATGACAGTTGAATCAAACAATGGCATTACTCGTAATTTGGTAATTCCAATAGGGGCAAACATAGAGGGTCATTTACTAAAAAATCTCATTGGGTCATTAACTTAATTAGCAAAGTCAAAGGGTTATCTAATAAATTGTATATCTCTAAAGGGTTGGAAAAAAAATTACTCTTAAAAAAATGAACATTTATTCAATTTTAGGTTAAATTCCATAGGGAAAATTGCATACCCCAATTATTTTCTATGTGATGCAACCTATCTTTCTCCAGCAAAACATGGTTTATTTATTATGTTCAACTAGAATGAAAATCTGTGATGTGGTGTGATCCTCGTAGCAAAAAAATATCACCCCCAAAAAAACCGCCAACATGGTTCCACGGCAAGACGATTGACCATGTTAGTTTTTTTAATTTATCGTGCTATGGCCTAACACTAATTTTGAGTATCTAAATTCAGAAAGACACAGTTAGGCTACATTTCTCTCTCTCTTCCTCATTTTCCTCCCTCTCCCCGCCGGCTGAAACCACCCCCTATTGTGGGGGGTTAGCAACAGGGGGTGCCACCCCCTGTTACGGGGGTGGTTCCACCCTCGAAACAATGTCTTCCATGTCGGATTGACCGCCACCTTCAACCACTCTCGCACTTTCTTCAACGCATTCAATCCCCTCGTAAACCAATTACTCTTATCTTTATCCACTGTTGTGATTTGCTCCCAAAAGTTGTTCGATCGCTCGCACCCAAAGCATGATACCAGCAACAACAACTTCTCCAGGCGAACAACGTCTCTTTCTATTTCTTCATTGGGTCTCTGACTCCCTGTGAAACAAGTCTCCTCAATTCACCCAAGTTTATGACCTTCTTCGAAAATTGAATTTGATAAACAAAAAAAGAATTCCACTATACATTCTTACAGAAGAAGCAAAAATTAACAACAATTTTTTCTCTTTGCTCTTCGTCGATTCATAAAGTTCTATTCTCATCTCTGGATCGGTAACCACGTCGGTGCTTCCATGTAAATGGAATGAAATCTCTACCTCTGGTAGCCGACGACTGACGTGATCGGTAACTCTCAAAAGTTCCATCACCGTCCCCAGTCGAGGTTTCCCTAAATATCTTATCGGATTCATCGCCGCGATCATCCTCTTCTCTGGAACTTTTACCAATTTCTCGCTGAGATTTACCATAGGTACGATCGGCAGTGTCGAAGCAAAATTTGAGAGGGAATTTAGGATTTTGGGGATCGGCCATCTGAACAAATTAGGGTTCCTGAACTGAATCAAAAGGCAAATCGTGCCTCTCATGGATTCTCCGAACAGAATTTTCGGCAGAAATTGAAGTATAATACGATTAATACACCCTACATGCTTCATTTCTCTTGCTGTTGCAAGCCCCCATAGCCTTCAACGCCATAGCCGCTCAAACCATAGTTTGCCCGGATGATGGTTTTTGTGAAGTAATGGCGCTGAACAAGAAGAGCAAGGAAAGGAAGATTAAAGAGATACAGGTGGATATTTTGGTTCGACCATGGTGGAGGTGGTGGTGGAGTTGTTTGGTTCGGTGGTGTTGTTTTTGTGTGGGCTTTGCTCTGATGAAGAAGAAGAGAATAAGAAAGAGAAAAAAGAAAAGTCAAAGAAATGATTTAAAAATTAAAAATATGTAAAAATATTATTTTGCCCTTCTATTATGTTATTTTTGACGGATTTTTTGACAGAAGAGTCGTTTAAAAACATACTTATATCTAGAAGATTTGAAATGAAACGCTCAAGCGGAGAGGGACCATTTAAAAATTTGTCAATCCTCAGAGGGTTTAAAATGTATTTTTTTTTATTCTTGATAAGACAACATTAGATCATGAACATAAAATGTTATATCTATTTTCTCTAATGCTAACCTAAGATGTTTGTTCTATATGCTTCATGAAATGATGTACAACTAGATGATTCATGTTGTTGTCATAGTTGCCTTTAATTTAATCATCTTCTACAAAATGATAACTGGTGATAAATTGGTTATATGCCTGTTTGGTGAAGGAAGATTGTCTTATAGGCTTATACATTATTATTATGCACCTCAAGTTAATTATTTTAGTGATATATTTCCTAAAGGAACGACATTAAAGAACTTGACATTTCAAGAGTTGAAGTTGTTTTTATTCTAACAATACTCTTGTTATGAGATTACACTTGTTGACTCTCTAGAATCACACATACACACTCATTTATATTTATATCATTTAAATTGATCTTTAAAAATGAATTTAAAATAATCTCAATAAGTGTGAAAATTATTTTGAATAGATGTTTAGAGATTTTTTACTCCAAAACAATTTTAGAACTATAAAATATATGTGTTTTAGACAAACTAATTGATTAACCTACACAAACCAATCATTTATCCTTTCTAGATAAACTGTAAGATGACTTCTATCACATTTAGTCCACCAGAACCATAAATTTGTCGATTGACTTGCCTAGCTAGGACTAGAATTGTTTTTCTATCCAAAATGGTAGACCAACATAAATAATGGTCAATTGAATTTCTCAGTGTGTTCTAAAAGGATTTTAGACTAAACAAGTGAAATGCCTATCCAAGAAGATAGCTAAGAAAGATCTAGATGGTTTCAATAAAGATATTAAATATTTTTTCGAGCAAGAAGATTTTTTGTACATCTAGATAAAACACCTCAATTCTTCTTATACTCTTAATGCAACCTGATTAGAATTAAGTAAGACACTTAATATTAATTTGGAATATTTGAAATATGTTAAGTAATAAATTTAATTGTCCAAATAATTTTCATAAAATTTTAATCAGGATAATATTTGAAAAGGTCAAAATTGTGTTTTCTCGGCTTGAACGGTTGACCAAAAATAAGAGTGCTTGATTGAATCATGATTGTACTTTTTGGGTTTTTGGCTGATTGGTTGATCACATAGATGAATGATTAATTCATGTTCTAAACGATTGAGGAATCGTCGACCGATCTAGGGTTCAATCGCTAGAAATCTAACCTTTAGAGGTTAAGCGGTCGATCGCTTGTGGAGCCAGTTGACCGAATGAGTAAAAATCAAATCTATGATCAAAACGTTTTAAAAGATCTTCTACCTATTTTGTTTTTGGATTTAAACATTTATATATTGCATTTAAATGGGTTTTGACTGATTTTTAAAGATACCTCTTATATTTAGAAGATCTTATGATTTAGTTCATGTATTATTTGATTATATGATTTTTAACAAGAAAACTTCTTTTTGTCTTTAAAGGGTTTAAAAAAATAAAAATTGAGATTAAATCATGAATCTTGAAAGGTTTTTACTAATTTAAAAGGCTTATATGGGGTCTATATATGCTATTTTTGGCATATCTTCAAAAAATTAGCAGTTATATACATAGTTTAAAATCTATATATATTGACCTGCGGATTTTTTTTAATCAAGAGTACATATATTTTTAGAGTATTAAAAGAGAGAAAATTTTGTGAAATATTCTTAATGGAAGAAAGCATTGTTTTTGCTAATACCGTGTTTGAGTCTCGCGTTTGATCTTCTTAAGGAAATCTAGGTGATATTGTTCTTGTTTACTTGCTCAAATTATTATGTGTTAATTTATTAATATCTATTGATTGAGCTTGTAATATTTTTTATTGAAAAATCAATTTTCATTACTTAATATCCTAAAAATCTTGGAAACGATTTTTTCTTGAATATCTGATTTTTATAATCTTTGTGCTTTAATTGTTTATAATCAGATTTTCATTCTCACATATATTTCTATCACGTAGTATTGTGTCATTAATTGAGTATATTTTGATTTGAGATAGTAGAAACTCATATGAGAACAAATTGTAATTTTTTTTTGAGTTGTAACTTAAACTTAAACGTACCTTGTCTAAGTGAGTGGATTAGGCTTAAAGGGACCTTGTTTAATCAGGGGTTAATTTTCAGCCTGAGAAAAAGATAGGGTTAGTCATTAGTTTGGGAAAAAGATAGGTTTGATTCTAAACCTGTAAAAGAATTAGGTTAATTTTGTGCTTATGAAAAATATTGTAAATGTTTGGTTCGTGCTTGGGAAATGAATCAAGAGTTAGTGGATTGTGAAATCCCTATGGGAGCTTCGGGGACTGGACGTAGGAAATAGTAGTTTGCCAAACCAAGATAACTATTTATGTCAATTTCTCTACCCTTATCTATTTGATTGTGCACATAGATAAACATGTTTCTACTATAATTTAAGATAACAACTGGTTAGAAAAATTACTAATTTGAGTTATTCATAAATTATTTGTTAAAATTTTTAACTACCCAATTCATCCCTTTCTTGGGTAGATTTATGGACCAATAATTGGTATTAGAGTTGATTTAGCTGAATAGACTTCACATTCTAGCTAACACGATCAGATGGATTGCACAGTAAGTAATGGTTATGTGTCTCATACCCGTTCTGAGAATCTGTGTTTTGTAAGTATAAATAATAAAGATAACGGTGATAAGGCTGGTCCTAATGCTATTGTAAAGCTTGTTATTTTTACAAGATTTCTTGCTAGAGAAAATTTAAAACTTTCCCAAAAAATTGTAATTCTTGAAAATAAAAAAGTTTGGTATTATTTTATCTCACAAAAAAAAGAAGGATTTGGATAAATATTTTAAAACTGGAGAATTTTTAAATGTTCTTTTTGAAATAAACTACCAGCTCGATAATGGTGAATCACTTGAAGAAGAAAATTATTTTATAAAAAATGATTTTTCTAATCTTCAAGAAGGGATTGCAAATTTTAGAAATCTTAAAAACTACAATAAATCTTTCAATATTGAATTGAAAAATTTAAGGCGTGAACTCGATAGAGCACATTTGAAAATACACTTTTTTGAAAATGATTATCTATTCTTGAAGAATGAACTTGAATTTATTAATAAGAAAATTTTTGGTCTTCAAGTGGATATTGGCATCATGGAATGCATGCTTAACCATAATCAAAAAGAGATTAAGGAGACTATCAAAAAATTCAAGAATTTTGAGAAACCTAAAGTTTTTGAAAAACCAACAAACTCTAAGACAACATCACATCATCATTATTAGTATCATACACATGCGCGTTAGGATAAGTTTTCTAAGACGTAGTTAAATATTTTTAGGTGCTTTTATTGTGGGAAACATGGTCACCTTGAGAATGGTGTTATAAACTGCATGGTTGTACAATTGGATCTAGAAATAACATGAAACCGAGAAAAGAAAAGTTTCATACAGGTAAAAATGCAAGGTTCATTGGGCCAAGGAGAATGAATTAAAACAATATACCTAAGAGGTAAAATAGATAAATTCAAACAATCACGGATTCAATACGCTAAGCAAAATAATGATTATCGTCGAACAAAAGTATAACTTAAAAATCAAAAGAAACCAGTATATAAAATCATTATGGATGGAAACAAGTTCGATCAATCACAAGTATCAAAGATGGGCAAAGAACTTGTTACTGAAGTTAAACCAGATGTAACTAAATGAAACAAATACATTATCAAGGTGAATCAATCCGTTATCTCTCAGAATGTCAAAACAACTCAAACAATTTTTACAAAGGAGACCATGATCGGCATTGATCAAAAAAATAAGGTACATACACTGGTGACTCTTAAGGATGAAAAAAGGTATGTCGAATTTTCCTAAATTTAAGTATATAAATTTTATTAGGGAGACGAATGCATCACATTATTCTACTAATTAAATACTCGTATATTTTAGGCTAACTTAGTATTTAGTAGTTTATGTGGTATTTTAATTATAATATTAATGTGGATCACTTGAGAAATGAATGAGGTTAAAAATTAACAAAATGGTTAGAATTAATCCTAATCGGTCGATCGCCAACTTGAACAGTCGACCGCAAAAGTGCAGTGGAATCTTAGGGAAGAATTTTTAGGAGGATCGATCGACTAAATACCGACAATATAGGTTCATGAATCTAGGTTTTTCTTTTATTTGTATGGTTCATTTCTCATTCTCTCTAAGATTCATTCCCCAAAAACTTATGACCTTTGTCTAAACTCAAAGATCCCTCCGTAAAAAGGCTAGATTTTGTTCATTTGTAAGGTGTGAAGCACGATTTCAACGCAAAGAGGTTGGTTCTCTATTTGTGCAGTTCTTTCTCTTTGAATCTGTCACTTTTGGTAATATTCACATCCATATCTTGCTCTTTTCGAGTTTCTCTCTTGGATTTGTTGAATATGTATTGGTGATTTCGTCTTAGTTAATTAAAATCTTATTTTTAGGGTCTCTTGGGTTGTGCTATTTGTTATAAAATGGCTCCAAGGCATAAGTCTAAGAGAAGAGGAGCTCAAAGAATTGATTTTAACAATGAAAAGTTCTTGAGTTCGGAAAACCAAACTAAGTTTCAAAATGACTTAAGCAAAAGAAAAGTGGTTTGTAGTTGGCCCTTCCATTTTAAAGAACTACGATTCGGAGGAATTGATGTTTTGTCCAAGTTTAAAAGATTGGGGTGGGATGAATTTTTGTTAGAAGGTAGATGTTATTTTAGTCACTGGGTGAAAATGTTCTATAGTAACGTTCATCTAGTTGAGAATAGAATTTGTTCGTACGCGAATAGTGTGAATACTGTTCTATGCTTGGGATCTATACTTGAAGTTAAAAAATGAATGATTTGTCCCAGAAATACACCTACTTGGCTTCAACAAAATTTTAATCTTGATTAGGCTTATCAAGAATCGGGTATTATTGATTTTAAAGCCACCTCTCGAAATCTTGAAAAGCATATCTATGATTCTATCATTACTCTCTCTCTTATTTCTTGTTGTAGTTGCCATTCCATGGTAGCCGTCGATAATACATTCATAGGGCATTCTATTATCTTCTATTATCAATATGACTAAGATTGATTTTCTATATCATATCATAGAATACATGTAATATCAATTGAATATTGAGTCTCGTCTATTCTATTTGGCTTGAAGCCATTACTGATTTTTGAATCTTGTCTCATGCAAAAAATGACAAATTTACCCTTTTTTGGACATTGGAAAATGGCTGCTGACATATTGGGTCTGGTAAATAATGACGTGTGTGGACCTAAGAGCTTTATAACTCAAGGTAGACATTTATACTTCTTTACCTTTACTGATAATCACTCTAGGTATGATTTTGTGTATCTTATTTAAATGAGTTTGATTCCTTCAAAATGTTCGAAGAATTCAAAAACTGAAGTCGAGAAAAAACCCAGAAAAAGTATTAAGACACTTCAATCATATCGAGATGGCGAGTACTTATCCATGGAGGTTCTAGACTATCTCAAGCTTAATGGTATAAATTTTCAACTGGACTCCTTTTTCTAGGCCACAATTAATTGATGTATCAAAAAAGAGAAACTAGATCGTATTGGATATTGTCAGTTTGATTGTAGACACTGTATTTTGTCCCGCCCAGTTAGTGTTTAATCAAGAATATAAGTTCAGATAAATTTTAAATTGAGGCCTGAAAGGAATAAATTTCCATCTTATATCAAACTTGATAATCCAAAAAAGCAACAAAAACATAAGAAAACATAAAATTGTTGAATCTTACTGAATTCGGTAAAGTAAAAGTTTCGGGTCAACCTCAAAATTCCTAAAATTAAAGGGGGACTAAGATGACATTATCAAGAGTTGATTTTCAATTAAATTACTTTTGGTATGAATAAAAATTAGTTACTACAATTTAATTATAGGAAATTTCACCAATTACCTTTATTACCTACTTTGACCCTAAAACATTTACTATCACCGGTTTCGTCTATTCAACACCAAAAATACTTATTTAAACACTTGTTTAAAGTTAAAATATCCATAAATCCAATGCAAAAGACCATGATCAAGGCATGTAAATGTCATGAAAAATCCAAGTTATACAAGGTAACTAAAGATTAGGACTCGGTTCGAAATCGACAGAACCAAAGTCATTTGATTAACAATCAAAGCCCATCCAACCAAGGGCCCAACCAAGAAATTATGAATCATCCAGATAAGCATTAATGACCTAAGGAATCTTCCTAGAAATTGCCAACAAAATATCTAAGGAAGGAACAAAGTTGCTTAGGAGCTAACTAACCGTTATCGAAACTAAACCGATTTGGTTCGCCACCTTGCATACACCTAATCAAGAAATTAAGTGTCCATAACATCAAGAATTAAATTATTTGGATGACATGGATAGGACACATTTAAGGAATGGAGATATTTTGATCAAAATATCATAGGGTTAATCGAAATACTTAAAATGTGACTACCCGTTACATGACAAACTAAGCCAATTCGATTCAAATCCAACCAATTCCAAGCCCATCAAATCAAGTGTCTTTGTCGAACATTAAATGTTAAATGACTCATCAAGACCAACTTCAAAGAACCTTGGAAGCATTAATGGCAACCAAACCGAAATAATGAATATAACTAATATTTAGCCCCTAAACCAAACTAGAAATATCACTTAAAGCCATAAATGCTCCCATGTTCAACCAATCATATCCGAGATTGTGTAATGATGACTAATGATTGCTCATGATTGCAAATGATTTGCGATGATTGTCAATCATTGAACCTTGATAAGTAATCATTACAAAATCTTTGGAAGATCATCGAGAATCTTACACAATCTCCTAAATTCGTTCAAAACTATTCAATATCAAGACAAGAGGGGATGACCCCTAAGACAAATAGACCCTAAGGAAGGCCCTAGGTTGGAACCTAGACTTTATCTCTCTAAACCAGGGCAGTGCTCTTGGGTTCTAGGGTTTCCTAACTATTTCTTTCAATAAACACCTCAAAATTTTGTTGAAATTCCACCCCGAAGGAAGTTCTTGAGGTTCTTGGAGAAAGAACTCAAGAAGTTGATTGCAACCGATCGAGGAAAATAAAGAAGATCAAGAAGGAGAATGAGGTATTGTATTTAGGGAAAAACCACTCCCCTAAACTAAGTATGTTTCTTAAGAATCCTTCAATCTTGTCTTAAATATGTCTATTATGCTTGTACACAGCTTGTTCATTTAGTTTCCATACACATATTCCATGTACATATCATATCTAAATCAAGTAATTAACTAAAAAATTGTAAAATCATGTCACAATCATCAAACCAGGTCCAAATTGTACAAAATCATGTCAAGAACGTTCGAGAACATGTTAAGAACTTGTGAGGATCATACAAAAAACATCTATCACACCATGAGTTGTGCATAGTCTCTACGATTCTCTCATGAACACTTTAAACTGAACTCTATCAACTGTTAATCTAACCATATACTGTTATAACTAACTTGCTTTATGCTAAACATTAAGATCACAACCTGACACTAAGTCTTCAGGCTAGTGGACTGGCACCTTATATATACACATCTATATACTACACCATCGGACCATTGTGACTAAAAATTCAGATTAAGGGGAGGACCTCTATTTCGTCGAGGATAAGTGTGGACCTTCTTTAAGAACGTTCCTGTTTTTCTTAGTTACAAGGAGGACTAGCATATATATTCTGTATTTTCTTTCTTTTTTAACTAACAACTCAAAAACAAACACTAATCTTATCTAAACAAATGAGTTCGGTTGAGGTGTTCGTGACAAAATTAAAGAGATTATCCATATATCATAATATGATTTATGTTTTGTTTTAATAATAAAATCAACTAAAATCAGTTCATTTTTCATAAACGAACTACGTGATGACCCGATTCTTATTAATATGAGATACGTAGGCAACCCCTGTACGGGTTCGGTCACCTATCTAAATAATTTAGTCCTATATTGCATATTGGAACTACATGTTGATCTGATTCCTTGTGAAAACAGGGATATGCAGACAACTTTTATAAGGTTTGGTCATTAGGAAAATACTAAAAATATTTGTTTTTCATTCTTATATACTATAATTGGGTTGTCGTTGCTTAGTTCAGTTCTAGTATTTACTTGCTTTTCATTACATCATATCATAAAAATCCAAAAAAAGACAAAAAAACTTAAAAAACAAATGGGGTGGGGTGGGAGGAGGGGGCGAATTATTTTGTTCAGTGAAACCAAAGAAAACTTCTTGCATCTTGTTTAAAAGTGAATATTCATGTCGACTAAAGTACTATCTATGGACGGGTGTCTAGGGGTGCGTACCTTTCTCAAGCATAACCGACTCCCCAACTTAAAGAAATCTCTGATACAAGACCCTTACGAATCAAAACATGGACTGTTTCAAAATAAAAATGAATTTCTAAAACACTCGATGACCTAACACACCATTTAACCATACTAGGTGACAACTCTGTTTTCAACTCAAAATCTAGGCCTAATAAATTTTTCAAAACCGACGCCAAGAGAAGACCTTGAAAACTCATTTCCAAAAATAAATGGATTTGGAGGATTTCAAGAGGGAAAAATAAAACTTGTTTCATCTTTTTCCCGTGTTCTACTTCCTCCACTCTCAACAAAATTCGGGGTGCATCAGCTGGCGACTCCACTAGGAACTTTTGAGGGTCAAGCCTAGTTGGAGTCTAAATCTATATTCACAGTTAAATAAAATCGAAGAAATATGTCTTCGGTTTTTCAAACATAAATAATTCCGAAAAAATATATAATAATAATAATAATAATAATAATAATAATAATAATAATAATAATAATAATAATAATAATAATAATAATACTTCCTTTAATATGTTTATATACTAGCATGCATATATTCTCTGTCTTTACATTACTATTTTTCAATATCTGCATTTACATTATAGTCTTTAAATTTCTACATTTATTTTTTGTATACTATCTCCAACGCACGAGCACCACTTTTGCATTGCATATCATGATGAAAAACCCAAACCATAACTCTCTTATGGATAGAGAGGCTAGCAGTAGGGGTTGAAGTCGTACACTGTGATTACGCTGACCTAAGATCTGAAACCCTTAGGATAGAAAGAGGATTTAGTAGGAGTAAGAACGGGTGGGTTTCTCCCCTGGGATCCGTCTACGAAACTCACCTTGCTCAAACTACCAACCGACGATAGATATTTCCCCGATGAGGGCGCCAGAGGTTTGAAGGTCTACGAACTGAAACTTTCTAGGATGTCTTAGAAGAAAATCCATAAACCACACATAGTGAGCCTAGGATAGAGGATATCCGAAAATCCTGTTTTACTTAGGACACTATCTTGGATAGAGATTTTGTTTTTTATCTTTTGTACAGTTATCTATGTAATTATTATACTAGGTAGATAGAACAAAATTTCTAGGATACAAAGGGGCATAATAGAACATGTAAAAATTCTTGTTCTATCCCACACATTGCTAGCTTGCACAACGTCGAAAAATGTTTTCAAAAATCAGAATACGGAGCAAGATGCAGGAAAGAACACGAATCCTTATTTTACTTAATACAATAAACCTTCAAATACAAACATCAAATCATAAATACCCATTTCATCCGTAATAATCCACTTAAAACTTACTCTAATAAAATCACTATTACCTTCGCCTTTAAATAAACAAAAAGATCACCATAAATAAACATCTAAAGATAGCATTTACCGAACAACTATCCTAAAGATCATTAGCTAGAGATATTAAGATGGGATCTACATCATGATATCATAGCAAGATGCAAGAGACAGTAGTTGCCCTGAATAAATTCACAAACTAAAATAACCCACACATGCTTCTCTAAAAAATTAAGCAAGAACCCGTGTTTCCACCTAGGACCCACGAAGATGAATCCTCTGGCAAAATAGAAAAAATGATGCCTTGTAATAACTTTGGTTACCTTGGAGTATAGAGACATAACCCTAAACCCCTACATGGAGAATGGATCGCAACGAGAAATTGTGAAAAAGCCTATTGGGTAACTTATTCGGAGCCGATGAAGTAAGTAAACAAATCTGTCATCAAATGGGAAGAAGAATATGATGATGACGCCGATGACAAAAAAGACTTAGGAAATGAGTGGACCTCTGACATGGAACCAATGATTGAAACACTAGCTTGTTAACAATCCAAAGAAGAAGTCCCCAAATAAGATGTAGTCCAGGAAGAAATATCCAAAATGTAGGATCAAATCGTAGCCTGGGTCAAACCATTAAAGAAATATGATTGTCTATGCCTAGGATCTAGTTTAACACGACAAAGAATGAAAATTTGTACCCAATCTCTACTGAAAAACGTGCATACCCTAATGCGTCGAACGTTTACCCCTATATTTCACTTTGCTAATACTTAAGCTTCTCAGGAAGGTGGAAATTTCACTGCACTTCCCGCACTGCTCTCCCAGATATACCACCAATTCCTCAGAGACAACCTGCTCACACCTTTTCCTTCCCACCGACTAAACCCACATTCTCCACAGTTTAACCCGAACGCCTTCTGCTAGTATCACTCTAGAGGAATGGGTTATCTTACCAATCAATGCTACTCTCTTCAGAACCATATTGAAGACCTCATTCAGAATGGGGCGATCAACTTTGATGGAATCATGAACTAAGCCAGGATGGAGGGTAGTAAGTCAAAATGTATTTTGGTATCTATCTAGTTTTTGACTTTTCTTAATTTTCCTTAAGTAGGGAATTTTGGTGTTTAGATGATGTGCATAAGTGATTAAGGTATAACCCTACTGTTATAAAGTACATTATTATCGACCTAAAGTTTGTTTCAAAATTTTGTTTCTAACCTTCAACTGTTGACATGTTTATCATAATTTATACACTATAGAAAGACTAAGGTTATGTTAAATATGGTTTTAAAATTAAAGTGGAACATAATCCAAAGTAACATTGAAAGGAAAGTCTTGTTTAAACCAAACGATGGTGCGATATTGATATTAAAATATGAGAAACTTAGGAGGAAAACTTATAAGCCCTGTTGTGGAATCATTACACATGTTCTGACCTGGGAGTGTCCGAGTGACCACGAAGAAGTATAGAAGACCTCCTCAACAGGAATAAAAGAAGAAATATCAAGAAGATTTGTGATGTGAAGAATTATTATGATAGCATACCAATTTTTGAGGTGATTGTTCTAAATTCCTTTTAAAATTATACCTACCATATTCCAAAAAAAAAAAATGCTAGTGTAAAAGATTATGGTAACAAACCAATTTTTGAACGCCATAATAGGGAGTTTAAATTGTACTTTAGTTAAATAATCTTGTAGGAGATAAAGAGGGATATATACAAAGGCATGATAAGGACAATAATTCAAGACACTAAAATCTAAACTAAAGGGAATCTAGGAAAACGAAAGGGATTGAAATCAACCTAAGATGATTTGCTACCCCTAAGATCGGAGAACCAAATAAAGAAGGACAAAAGTACCAGAAGAAGGAATAGCATAGTATGCAAGCATAGATTATGTCATCTAAAGGAAGATAGGCATTCCCATTATCAAGATTCTCGAGCCTAAAGGAAAGCCCAAACAAGGGACTAATAAAAAATTGGAATCACAATGGACATAATAAGCAATAACTATCATCTAACCATTTACATATGATTCATAAGACAGAATAAAATAGCAAACAAAGATTCAAAACTTTACAAACTAAATACTAGGTAGAACCGCTAACGTTTCAAGTACAGGAAAAAAAAATGCAAATAGATAAATAAAAAAAAACATCAGGTGACTGACAATCAGAGAGAAAATGATGAAAGCAGAGGTCGCACATAATTTGGAGCAGATTCCTCCATAAAAGTAGAGGATAATCTAAAGTAGATGGAACATCTTCCACTAACGAAAAAAAAAGCCTCAGCCATAGATATCTCAACAGATTGTGAGATCACGGGACGATAGTGAGGGTCTATCCAGGTTATATACTCTGTGGCAGCAGAGGCATGAGTCAAAAAGGGCATCCCATCAAAATTCAAGCGACGACGTGCCCACTGAGCATAAGCCACAATATCTCAAACCTCGTCTCGATACTCAAAAGTATAACGAACTACAATGGTGCTGTCAACCAACGCAATATGTTGAGTCCCACCGAACTGATGAAGCACTCGACTAGGAATGTAGGAAACACAACCTTGAAATCCCAAGAGAAGAATGAAAGGTAAGTCCACGCAATCTAAGAAAATGTCAGTTGACATCGTGCGTCTAATAGTCCATACGATGCCCGAACTAACCATCTCTACCAAAAGAGACACCCAGTATGGTGGATAGCCAATATGCTGCATAATTAAAGGGAACTGAAAAGATAACTGATCGATTATCGAATCCTCCAAGCACCAAGCCATCATAGATAGTCTAATCAGATGGAAAGTAAGTCAGATCTACTGTAGTGCGCAATTCTCGAAGAAGTAATGATCCCCATCCTGACAAGCAGTCAACGACCGGTATAACTCTACCAGTAAAAGAAAGACTATCAGGCAAGATGAACCAGAGAGCATCATCTCAGCTAGAAGGATTGTCCGACCTTAGAGATCACTTCCCTTCATAGGGAACGGTGTCTCCTATAACAATAAAGCTACCAATACGATCATTCGTCGCCCCCGCCAATCCTTATAACTACTTCACATGTCCTGATAACACTGATATCCATGATCATCTGAAAACTACCTCCAAAGGGTGTCAAACTCTAAGGCATCATCATCAACGTTCTGGCGTAGAGTAAATGCTTCTGCTTCACACCCAGAATTTGTGATGACTGAGTCCTCGACAACAACGAGAAGTGAGAAATCTCTCCTGATGGAAAAAGTCGAAGCAAAAAAAAAGACATCTTCTCTAAACATGGAGTCAGCTCAGTCATCCCCAAAATAGAAGCACAAAGATACTGGTACCCAGAGGCATACCAAACTCTTAAGGAATGGTCCATCCACAGTCACCTAGTGAATCTCCATGATGTACCTACGCGTGGATCATAGAAGCGTTGTCTCAGCCAAAGTCAACTTCTCCAACCAATCAGACAAATGAAAGCGACTCGGCTAGTGGAAGGAGAACCTGAGATGAATAGCTCCAGAGGAACCGCTCAAGAATAATTTCACTCAAAGAAAATATCATCCATACATATACCAAAAAATGAGGTATGTCATGTACAGTTTAATTCTCTTTAAAAATTTCATAATTATCCAAAATAGTCCTACCTGTCCAAACTAAGCTGTAATGCTGCTAGGTCTCTCCACTTCTAGAGAAGAGACAGTGTGATCAGATGATCAACCCTTTTTAGAAAGGCGAATAGATTTTTCCCCTTCTCCCGAAAAAGAGGGTAGCATCCAAAACACTCTGACATGATATCTTGATATGAAAATAAAAACTTATGCATATTTTTTTTTTAATCATGGTTAGGTTTATTTATGTTTTAGGAAAGACGTTAGCATAAGGTGATTTAAAAAAATACATGGTAATTATCTAATAAGAAAAAAAAAGTCTTTTGATCAGATAAGTATCTACAATATCAATATTCTACCCCACTGATAATAAATGTAAAAAGCTAAGATAATACAGATACATCGCATGCAATAATAAAGAAAAAGAAATATACATCAAGAAAGAAAAATACATATCCATCTATCTTGAATAAAATGTACAAACTATATCTACTATAATACATATCCAAAAAAATGATACATGTACAAACTATATCCACTACAATACATATCCAAAAAAAAATTATAAATGTAAAAACTATATCAACTACAATACATATCCAAGAAATATAAATGTACAATAGAAGAAAAGAAAATATATGCGCCTTTCAAGGGTCTGACATAGGTTAGTGTATATCGTTTCTTGAACCCCCAGTCGGTGGGGTCGGCGTAGCAAAAAGGATAGAAGTCTCTAAGTCAGCCATAAACTATGTTGTATTGGGAGTAGCTGTGTGAGGCTCAGGTGTAGGAATTGGGGGTGAAGATATGATAATAGCGCACGAAGTCTGATGACCTCTCGCTACAAATCCTCACCATATCAACAACGCTACTCGTATTCCTCTTTAAGAGCGTGTTTCTCAACTCTAATGGCGATAAACTCAGAGGCCAAAACCACCTCCTCGTAGCTACAACTAGCCCAGAAGGCCAATACCCTGTGATCTAGCAAGGTACCACCCACCAAGTGTGCTATATTCGTCTAAGAGCCAATCAATAGTCGTGAAAACCACTGAAGATACTCATCCTCAGAAATCAAGGAAGCAGCTAACACGTATGCAGGAACCGCTGGATCAAGCACATTAAGATCAACAACGTCAGCATAGGGTCCAAATTGCATGGTCAGAGGACCAGGAGGCTGGCATAACCCACCAAAAATTTGAGGTGTGGCCCTCTCACCCGCGAACGACACACAAGAAGAAGGACCTCTGAAGATACGATGTTAAACCGATAGTGTCTTCTCAGGAAGCATCTCCACTCAATGAGCCCTATGGAGAAATGGTTGCCAGATTATATCTCTATGAGTCAAGAACTCTAGCTGAGTACAAGCCATAACAAGGTCTCAGAAAGAGGAGCCCTCATTCAGGACTGAGCGATGCCACTTCGCCCCGTCAAAGAAGCCATCATTTGTAGTAGAGTAGGTACGATAAGAAGAAATGTACTCATATGCCCAGTACTACAAGAAAAAATGAAAGAAACGTGAGTAATTAAAAAATAGAAAAGAATATAAAGAAATCAGAAGATATAAGGGAAAAATGAACTCACGGGGAGAAATTGCCAGAAACCCATCACGCTGCCAACTCGAGTTGATACACGAGAACGCATGCTTGCCAAGAAGGCAAAAAATATAAACTCCCCCAGTCTAACTTTGCCAATCTATCTAAATCGCTCAGAATCCCCACAAAGTGAATAGGGATGGTGGAACTCACAAAAGCCATAAACGTGCTACCGAAGAGGATGAAAGATAAACATATATACATACGTACTGAAATACTATGTATATATAAAAATATCAAAATAAAAGGATTCATATTAATTACCACTGTTTATATACAAAATGGAAGAATTCTTGTGAATCGATTCCAGATTGAAGAAAAAATAGAATCGTGATTCTTTCACTCCATGGTCTAATAAGTCTAGGATTTAAAATTGAAGCAATAAGACTCGATAACTTTAGTCCCTCACCTCTAGGTCCTCAGGAGAGGGAGTTGTAAAAGTCGACTTATCCAATAGGCGACTCTGTCGAATGCGCTCCCTACTCCTCGCCTCTGTTGGAATCTTACCCAGGAGCACCTTTGCCCCCGCCCATGATGTCTACCTCAAGGGAACAACTCACCCTCAGAAACGAACTCCAGTGATCATCGCTCAATCAAGGGGCGTCGGCACCAACTCTCCGTAGACCAGATGAAGAGAATTCGTCATTGAGAACAATGCTCGATCAAGGCATTATGATATGCATGATCCGTACGGAAGGCCTGAATAGTGAGAAAATATCTAAAGCCGCATCTCTGGAGTAATAAGTGATACTCAGAGTGCATCCTCTTTGAGTGGAAGGTATAAAAATTCAGCCATGACCCCTAAAAATCCCATTACAACGGTGGGTCAACCTATACAAAATTCAACCTGCAAAGTAATAAGACATTATTCTTTTAGAAAGAAACACAAATTAAGAAAGGTTTTAGTAGCGAACCTGAGCAGAATGATCGTGAAGATCTCCTACTAAATACAAATCCTCGAGAACTATGGATCGAAGCCACGCTATGTCAAAGGAAAGGGCTCTGTCGTGGAAAAGTCTAGGTATAGGATCGCCAGGCTCGAAGTCGTCTCCCAGGAAATCATCAAGAATACCATAGTCAAGCACCTCATTCTATAGAGGGAAGTAGTTTGGATCTGCTGCTATCTCAGCTGCGTTGGAAGGGCCAGCAGATGCCCAACTCATCGATGCACACGACAAACCAACTGTCAACGGGTCATCAACTTAAGCCTCTCCAATAGTATCCTCAGCGATAGAAGAATAAGGGCAGGTACATCATCAAAAATCCTAAGTGTTGACATCTTGGGCCGACCTAGGGAGCGCTTGAAGCACTTTCTCTGAGTGGGGTCTCAGGGGATTTGCCTTCCCCACGAGAACGGGAAGGACGATGGCCATCGTTACCTGAAGAACCCACAACTGACATAGTGTCGTCTAAAAAAAAAAAAAAAAGTCAAAGTTCTATAACTGGGGTTTCAACTTAAGGGTAAAGTTAGAATTCTTAGGATTATTATGTGACTTTCAGAAGATATATCGAACTCATCGTTGTCATTATTCTAAAGAAATAATCATGAACGGCCGAAACAAAGCCTCTAACAACTTATCATTGGTCAAACACTACGGGCAAGGGAATAAGTTCATCCTTTCAAGAACAACGGGTATGGTTCCATCTTTTTTAGTTTAAATGCGTGACATTTATTACTTAAACTAAGGTATAATTGAGAAAATCAATTTCAAAACTCCCGCCCCTAAAAGTGAAATATGCCAAGTATGCAAACCCATCTCACTTTGGAGAAACATTGAAATACTAAAAGAAAAACACTTCAAGAACAAACCATGATATTTCAACAAATAACTAAATTACACTATCAATCCAAGGCAATGAAAGATGATATCCAAGACTCTCTAAAAAATATAAAAGAAAACATTTCATTCAATGTCTATACTTTGCATAAAAATCAAATTTCCTCTTCGAATAATGGAAATATCATTTGCTAAAGATATTTTTCACATAATAGGAGGAGAAAAATAATTCATTTCAAACTAATTTCCAAAATCATTCACCCTAAGATAGAAATGTAAAACAAATTTGGTCAAAAACGCGCAAGAATATTGATCCACATACACGAACACATTAAAAACAAAATTAACCCATAATTTACCATCTAAATATGATCAAACATAATATACATGCACGAGAACAAGAAAACATGACATTGCACAACCCTAAAAAGTTCAAAAACGCCTTTCACTTGGGGTAGGGAAGAACACCATGCATTTCTACTCCAAACTATGAAACAAACTCAAAATCATGCATTTCATTAAGTTACAAACTTAAAATGAAAAGAGAATGCATGAGTTCTTGGAAAAATGTTTCAAACAAAATGAGAAAACCCTAATTTTAGGGTTCAGAACTCATCCATTCTTTTTTTTAAAAAATAGGTGGGATATGATCTATGTAGCATGAACTTACCCTTTAACGGATGAAAATTGGAAGAAAGATCAAGAGGAAGTTGAATAAAATCCAAAACAATGTTGTGGGAATTGTTCAGTTTTCTCCCATTTTTTTCTTTGTTTTCCAAAACCAGACAGGCCACTAGTATGTCTATTTATAGGCATCCTTGTGCATGGGCCAATGCGCATGGATAAAAAAAAATTTACATTTTAGCCCCTATTTTGTTAAAAATGATTTTTTTTTTTTAATTTTATAAATTTTATTTCTAAGTCAATTTAACATGGTATTTTAAGAACTACAAACGTACCTCGAGATGAGTGGAGTGTCAAAAGGCGTGCATGAGTTGATGCTTGTAGTTTAAATCACGTCATCATAAAAGTTTGAAAAGTCAAGGTCAGATCACAACTAACGCCAAATCGGAAGAGTACCAAATCAAAAGGGTCAAATCAAAATCAAATCAAATCATTTTACGATAAAGAAATTTTGACAATTGAATTTAACCTATGAAATACTCATCAATATCATAAAAAATTAAACGGCCCAGGTGTTACACCAATGGGAAAAATCCTAAGAAATTAATTTCACATTTCTAAAAAATACATTTTTATCAAATATCAAACACGTCGGCAAGTGTATTTGTGGATTTAAATCAATAAATCCAGAATTTATTTTTCATCACCCCTGACAAATACTGAGATGAACCAATTGAGCTTCTCAATCCAATAGCTAATCAGTCTCCTCCCCAACCTGCAGGCTGGGACATATTTTACACTGTCAATAATCATAAATAGCAGGATAGGAAGTGCCGATTTAGAATCCCCAACGAAACTTATCCAATTGCTACCCCAGTTAGAAATTGGGGCACATTTCATCGTATTCATGTTTTCTTGAGGGAAATAACATTCATTTCGTCTCACATCGTAAAATGAAATACTCAAATCATAATGAACTCAATTAAATTCATTAATCGAGGATGAACTACGTTTCGACCTGATTTTCAACAAAGTCCGAGATATGTAGGCAACCCTTGTAGATCGATAACCTAAAGAAAATGAAATTAATCTCAAGTTGAACTACTTGCCGACCTGATTCTCAGTTATCTGAGATATGTAGGTAACCCATATACGGGTTCGATCGCCATTAAATAAAAATCCCTTATCAATCGGGATTGAATCATGTCAATTTTAAAATCCCCAATCAATCGGGATTGAATCATATCAACTTTAAAACTCCCTATCAATTGAGATTGAATCATGTTAACTTTAAAATCAATCACCCAATCAAGGATGAACTAGGTGTCGACCTGAGTCCTGGTAAATACCAAGATACATAAAACTTTTATAGGTTTGGTTGTCACTCCAAATGAAATTCCTTCATCCTTCTTGGAACTACATCTCAACCTGATCCTTAGTTAGTTACCAAGGTATGTAGGAAACACAAGTGGCTCCAGTCAAATTAGAGAGGTATTGACTACATGCCATTCTCTCAACCTTGTATCAGGGCGCATCTCCTGAGAAGTCCCTTGACTTCCTTGAGAAGCTGATTTTCAATCTTTTCATTAAGTAAACAATAAAGGATACTGGTGCACGAACTATGCATCGACCTGATTCTTGGTAGATCACCAAGGTATGTAGGAAGCCCTTGTGGGTGTTGTCAACAATATAAAATTAGCACACTGAGGGACAAACTACATTTTGACTAGATTCCTGACCTAGGAAATCAAGGCATGTAGATAACGTAGGTGGGTTTCGGTCACCTCGCAATCATTATCCAAAGCAACAATATCAACAGACAAAAGCAACCCAATAAGGTTTCCAGACTAAAACAAACATTAAAATCACTCGCTCGGTTCACGATACATGGGCAGCCCATGTGGGATCTATTGCATAATCTTGAATGCTTAAGATGTAATCCTGCGCCCCAACTAGAGCTGGGGCACATTATTTCCGGTTTCTCCATTGAGATCCTGTGATAAGAGTTTCCCCAACTAAAGCTAGGGCACATTATATTAGATTTCACCGTATAGGTTTCTTGATATAGACTCACACCATCTACAACTAAGGCAAAATTCAAAATTCAAAGAACCTTTCACTATGCTCTTCGCTACCCTTAGATCACTGTGTCTGAAAATCTATATCTACCTCACACGGGTTGGTGAAGTAACATTCTTTCCTACCTTAGTTGGTCAGAGAAGTAGAAAATCCACAGCTACCTCACACGGGTCGGTGAAGTAACATCATTTCCTACTTTAGTTGGTCGAAAAAGTAGAAAATCCATACCTACCTTACATGGGTCAGTGAAGTAATATATTTTCCTGCCTTAGTTGGTCGGAGAAGTAGAAAGTCCATACCTACCTTACGCAGGTCGGTGAAGTAACATCTTTTCCCATCTTCGTTGGTCGGAGAAGTAAAAACTCCATACCTACCTCACACAGGTCCGTCAAGTAACATCATTTCCTACCTTCTTTGGTCGGAGAAGTAAAAAATCCACACCTACTTCACACGGGTCAGTGAACTACATCATTTCCTACCTTCGTTGGTCGGAGAAGTAGAAAATCTATACCTACCTCACATACGTTGGTGAAGTACAACATTTCCACCTTAGTTGGTCGAAGAAGTAGAAAGTCTACACCTACCTCACGCAAGTCGGTGAAGTAACATCATTTCCTATATTAATTGATCAGAGAAGTAGAAAATCCATGTCTACCTCACACGAGTCAGTGAAGTAACATCCTTTCCTACCTTAGTTAATCGAAGAAGTAGACAATCCATACCTACCTCACATGGGTCGGGGAAGTAAATCATTTCTTACCTTAGATGATTGAAGAAGTAGACAATCCATACCTACCTCACACGGATCGGTGAAGTACATCCTATCCAACCTTAACTGGTTAGAGAGTTAAATCCATTCCTACCTCACACAGGTTGGTGAAGTATATACTATCCTACAGGTTGGTGAAGTATATACTATCCTAGGCAAAGAAACCCTACTGTCATACCTCAAGCAGTTAAAGATTCCGACCTATTGTCCTACCTTAACTGGTTGGAGAATATTACATACCATTATACCTCAATCAGTCGAAGATTTCATAAAACCTTGGGGACCGATAATTCAGTCTTCTTTGAGAAAATCCTTTACCGTTTCCAAAGGGTAGATATAATAATGTACAAGTACACTGTTAAACCTTACTTAAGTCAAAATTTAAATACCTATATTTATATTTCATGTCTAGAAGAACAAAATATTTGTGTCTCCTTCTTTGTCCTTACGAGTAAACACCTACGACAAAGAGTGACAGCTATAGATATCGCATTTTGTCCCGCCCAATCAGTGTTGAATCAAGAATACAAGTTCAGATAATTTTAAACTAATGTTTAAAGAAAATAATTTATATCTTAGATCACACTGGATAACCTATAAAAGCAACAAAATATATTATAAAACATAAAACTGTTGAATTTCACTGAATTCGGTAAAGTAAAAGTTTTGGGTCAACCTCTAAATTTTTAAAATTATAGGAGGACTAAGATGAAATTATTAGGGGTTGATTTTTAATTAAATCACTTTTGATATGAATAAAAATTAGTTACTACCATTTAATTATAGAAAATTTCACCAATTACCTTTGTAACCTACTTTGACCTTGAAACATTTACTGTCACCGGTTTCGTTTATTCAATACCAAAAATACTTATTTAAATACTTGTTTAAAGTTAAAGTATCCATAAATACAATGAAAAATATCATTATAAATGAATGGAAATGTCATAACAAATCCAAGTTACACAAGGAAACTAAGGATTAGGACTCGGCTCGAAATCGACCAAACCGAAGTCATTTGATTAACAATCAAAGCCCATCCAACCAAGGGCCAAACCAAGAAATTTTGACTCATAAAGATAAGAATTAATTACCTAAGGAATCTTCCTATAAATGTTCGACAAAATATGTAAGGAAGGAACTAAATTGCTTAGGAGGTAACTAACCATTATCGAAACCAAACCGATTCGGTTTGGCACCTAGTATACACATAATCAAGATATTAAGTGTCCATACCATCATGAATTAAATGCTTGGGATGACATGTAAAGGCCACATTCAATGAATGAAGATATTTTGATCAAAATATCATAGGGTTAATCGAAATCCTTGAAATGTGACTACCCGTTACAAGATAAACTAAGCCGATTCGATTCAAATCCAAACAATTACAAGCCCATAAAATGAAGTGTATTTTTCAAGAATTAAATACCAAATGACTCATAAAGACCAAATTCAAAGAACCTTGGAAGCATTAATGCAACCAAACCGAAATAGTTAATGTAATCAGTATTTTAGCCCCTAAACAAAACCCGATATGTCACTTAAAGCCATAAATTCTCCCTTGTTCAACCAATAATATCCAAGATTGTGTAATGATAAATAATGGTTGCATATGACTGCAAATGATTTGCAGTGATTGCCAATCAATGAACCTAGACAAGTAATCATTACAAGATATTTGGAAGATCTTTGAGAATCTTACACAATCTCCTAAATTCGTTCAAAGTTATTCAAAATCAAGACAAGATGGGATGACCCCTAAGCCAAACGGACGCTAATGAAGCCCCTGGGTTGGCCTGCGCATTGTCCAATGTGCAGGCCCCCAAGCCAATAAATACAGGGGTCTATTTTCATAATTTAAAGAGTTGGAACCTAAACTTTTTCTCACTAAACTTGGGTAGTGCTCTCAGGGTCTAGGGTTTCCAACCAATTTCTTAAATCAACACCACGAAATTCTGCTGAAATTCTACCCCAGAGGAAGTTCTTGAGGTTCTTGGAGGAAGAACTCAAGAAGTTGACGACAACCGATTGAGAATAACTGAGAAGATTAAGAAGGAGAAGAAGGTATTTTATTTAGGGAAAGACCACTCCCCTAAACTAGGTATGTTTCTTGATAATCCTTCGATCTTATCTTAAATTTATGTATTTTACTTGTACATAGCATTTTCATATAGTATGCATACTTAAATTTCATGTATATAACACATATAACCTATAATAAAAAATAAAAAATAAAAAAAATAGTAAAACTATGTCATATAAATCAAACCATATTAAAAATTATTCAATATCACGTCAAGAACATCAAGAATGTCCGCGATCATGTCCGCGAACATGTGAGGACCAAAAATATCCGAGAACATGTTAAGAACATGTGAGGATCATACACAAAACATCTATGAAACCATGAGTTGTGCAAAGACGATTCTTTCATGAACACATGAACCAAACTCTATTAACTGTCAATCGAACCATATATTGTTAATAAATGACTTACTTTAAGCTAAATGTCAACATCATAGCCTGGCACTAAGTCTTCAGGCTAGTAAACTGGAACCGTTATATATATATATATATATATTGTATTTTCTTTTCTTTTTAACTAACAACTTAAAAACAAACACTAACTTGTCTAAACAAATGACTTCGGTTGAGGTGTTCTTAACAAAATCGAAGAGATCATTCACATATCATGTTGTGATTCATGTCCTATTTAATAATAAAATCAACTAAAGATAGTTATTACCTTAAATAAATGAACTACGTAATGACCTAGTCTTTGGTTATTCGCCAAAGTACGTAGGCAGCCCACATAAGAATTCAATCACTTTTAATAACAAAATCTTATCATATTGCATGTTGGAACTACATGTCGACTTGATTCCGTGTGAAAACAGGGATATGTAGGCAACCTTTATAAGGTTCGGTTGTTAAAAAATACAAAACATTTTCATTTCATATATCTTCCATGTTGGAATTACATGTTAACCTGATTCCCTATGAAAATAAGGACATGTAGGAAATCTTTACAAGGTTCAATCAGTTTAAAAGTACCAAAAATATTTATTTTTCATTCTTATATATTGTCATTGGATTGCCGCTGCTTTGTTTCGTTTAGTTACTCGCCTTCATTACATCAAAAAATACAAAAATATTTTCATTTTTGATCTGCTTTGTTTGTTGTTGCATGATAAATAGTTCACCTTTACCAGCTTTTCATTACACAAAAAATGCATAAAAAAGACAAAAACTTTCAAAAAGGGAATTATTTTGTTAAAGCAAATTGAAGAAAATTATTTGGGTGTTGTTTAAAACTGAATATTCATTTAGATTAAGGTACCATCCTTGAATGGGTGTCTTGGGGTGTGTAAAACCTTTTTCTAGCATAATCGACCCCCGAACTTCAAGAAATATCTGGTATAAGACCTTTACAAGTTAAAACATGAGCTTTTTCAAAACAAAAAAATTAATTTCTAAAAATTCTGGTGACCTAACACACCATTTAACCCATGCTAGGCGGCGACTACTTTTCAAACTTAAAATCCTGGCCCAAAGGTTTTCAAAACCAATGCCTAAAAAAGCCTTGAAAACCATTTTAAAAAATGAACAAAATTTGAGGCTGTAAATCTATCTTGAAGTACTTGAGAATGACTGGGGAACTAAGGGTTTAACGTTGTACTAATTTGTATTTTCAGTCCGATGTAGATGATTAACGCACATCGAATTTTGATAGCGGAAGAAGTAGAGCATCGGAAAGAAGAGGAAACAAGTTTCATTCCTCTCTCTCTCTAGGTCATCCAAATATTCATTTTGAAAATAGTTTTTCAAGGTCTTTTCTAGGCATCGGTTTTGAAAAACTTCTTGAGCCGAGATTTTATGTTGAAAATAGAGTCCAAACCTAGCATGGGGTTAAATAGTGTGCTAGATCGGGAGTTTTAGAAATTCATCTTTACTTTGAAATGGTCAGTGTTTTAACTTTATTAGGTCTATCTACCAAAGATATTCTTAAAGTTCGGGGGTCGGTTATACTCGAAGAAGATTTTACGCACCCTAAGACACCTGTCCATAAATGGTACCTTAGTTTAAATGAATATTCACTATTAAACACTACCCAATTAACTTTCTTTGATTCCATTAAACAAAAACAATTCCCTTTTTAAAAGTTTCCTTTTCTTTAATGTATTTTGGCATAATTAAAGTAGTAAAGGTTATTTATTATGTAACTATAACTAAAAATGAAAATATTTTTTTGTTTTTAACATAATGAAAGCAGTAAATACTATATTATTCGAGGTAGAGACAACCTAATGGTAGTTTATAAGAGACAGGAATATAAATATGCAAGCTATATGAAATGCAAACTAAGACTAAATTTTTTGGATATGTGACTGAACCCGCACATGGTATGGTTTTATGTTATTAAAGATGACTGAACCCTTACATGAGTTGTCTACGTACTTTAGGGGTAACCAAAGATCAGGTCTTCACGTAGTTCATTCATGTTAAGTTGAAAGTTGGGTTGATTTTAGTTGATTATTAGTTGTGAACAACATGAATCACAACATGATATGGACATGACCTATTTGATTTCGTCACGAACACCATAACAGAACTCTTTTGTTTTGATTAGTTGTTAGTGTGTAAGTTTGTTAGTTAAAATTGAAAAGAAATACCATATATTTATACCAGTCCTACTTGTAACTAAGAAAAACTGGAAGGTTTCTAAAGAAGAATCACACATATCCCTGAAGGAATAGAGGCCCTCCTTTTATCCCGGATTTTTAGCCACAAAAGTTTGGCGGTATAGTATATAAGTATTGGTTCCAGTCCGCAAGCCAACCTAGTTGTGAACTTATGTTTAGTAGAAAGTAAATCTGATTATTAATAGTATATAGTTAGATTAACAGTTAGTAAAGAGTCAGTGTGAAATGTTCTTGAGATAATCGTAAAGACTATACACAACTCATAGTGTGATAGATGTTTTGTTTGAATCCTCACATGTTCTCAACATTCTTGGATGATTTGGATCCTCACATGTTCTTGGACGTTCTTGATATTTTTGGGATAGTTTTGTATGATTTGGACATAGTTTGGTTATTATAACAATAATTAGGTGTTATTTGGTTGATTGGATTATGTGTGTTATATACATGCAAGTAAAGCATAGATACTACATGATTATGATATCTATAAGCAAAGTATATTAAATTTAAGACAAGATCAAGGAACATCAAGGCATACACCTAGTTTAGGGGAGTGGTCTTTCCCTAAACAATAACTTTCCTCTTCTTATTGATCTTATTTGTTGGAACTCGACCAATCACCATCGATCTCTTGAGTTCTTACTCCAAGAACCTCAAGAACACCCTACTTAGGGGAAATGGTCTTCCCTAAGTAGTTATCTCCTTTTACTCCTTGCTCTTCTTGGCTTGGTGTTGATCGATGGTCATTTTCCTCTTGCGTTCTTGATCCAAGACCCTCAAGAACATCCTCTGAGACTGGATTTCAGTAGAATAATGGTGTGTTATTCAAGAAATCTGCTTGAGAATCCTAGCACCCGAGACTTGGCTCAAGTTTTTAGAGAGAGAAACTAGGACTTCAAGTCTTGAAAAATGAAACCTCGACACCTCTATTTATAGGTTGGGAGCCTGTGCATTCATCCATACGTAGGCTATCCCAGCCTTTTCCTTGAGGTGTGTTTGTCCTAGGAAACTTGCTATCTTGTTTTGGTTTTGTTCAGCTTTGAACAATTTTTTTGTGCTAGGAAAGATCTGAAAAGATTTGGTAATCATTACCAAATTATTTCCTAGATTTGGTAATGATTGGCAATCATTACCTCTCCTGCAATCATATTGGTTGCACATGGGTGCATTAATGGCTTGATGTGACACTTCTGATTCGGTTTAGGGGCTAAGTACCAATTAGTTTCACTATTTCAGTTTAGTTGTCATTAATGCTTTCAAGGAGAATTGTATTTAGTCTTGATGTGTCACTTGTAAATTAATGCACCACGATGAATCATGACTTGATGATCACTCATCCGGTTGGTTTCGGATCGAATCGGATTAACTTGCCTTGTAACCGATAGTTGGTTTTCAAGTTTCCTATTTACCCCTAGATATTTTGATGAAAATATCTAGATTCAATGCATTGACCTATTTCATGTCATCCTCAATTATTTAATGCTTGATGGGATGTTCATTTAATGCATTGGCTAAGTGAAAAACCAATTTGGTTTGGTTTCAATAACAGGTAGTCACATTTCAAGTTTTTCGGTTAACTCTAAAATATTCTGATCAAAACATCTAGATACCTTGAATGTGGCCTATCCATGTCATCCCAAACATTTAATGCTTGATGTGATGAGAATTTAACGCTCATTAAATACCTAACTTAGGTGGCGAACCGAATCGGTTTAGTTTCAATAATGGTTGGTCACATCCTAAGTGTCTTGGTTTCCCTTCCTTAGATAATCGTAGGCAACTTCTTGGAAGGTTCTTTGGTCATTTCAAGGCTCATTTTTGTTCCTTTTAATGATGTTAAGGCCCTTAATTTAATGGGCTTAGGGTGGTTTGTCAAGACAACTTGATTTTGGTATAATTCCAAACTAAGCCCAACCCCTTAATCACTTTCGTGATTCAGGGCTTGTCATGACCTTTTGAAGACTTTATCAAGGTGTCTTGGATTATTTATGGATGGGATTTGATGTAGTGTGCATAAATGGAATAAATGTTTTTGGTGTTAAACCGACAAGATTTAGTGATAGTAAATGTTTCAAGGTCAAGGTAGGTAACCAGAGTAATTTGTTGAAATATCTTATAATTTAAGGGTAGTGGCTAATTTTTATCTATAATAAATATGATTTAATGAAAATCAAACTTTGATAAAATCATTTTAGACCCCCTTAAATTATGGAATTTTCGAGGTTGACTCGAAATTTTTACTTAACTGCATTTTGTCAGATTTAACAGTTTTTTATTTTCTCATGTTTTTGGGCCTCTTTTTTGTATTATATAGTGTGATCTCAGGTAGAAAATGAATATTCATTCCCTTTAAACCCAAGTTTAAAGTTAATTGAACTTGTACTTGATTCGACACTGACTGGGCAAGACAAAATGCGGTGTCTATAATGACCAGAAGTCAACTTTAGGATATATATTTATCCTAAATAATGGGTTCGTTAGCTAAAGGAGTTATAAGAAAACTACAACTGCAGTTTCTACTATTGAGACCAAGTACATTGTCGTTTCCAATATAGTTAAGAGGGTGTATAGATTAAAAAGTTTGTCATTAAATTTGACGTGATTACAACCATTAGTCACTGATACATTTATATTGTGACAACGATGGTGATATAGCTAAAGCAAATGAACATATATCTCTTCAGAAATCCAAACACATTGAGTGGTGCTTCCACTTGATTCACAAAATTATCGAGATGAATGATATTTACGTAAAGAGAGTAGGCACAGTGGATAAATCCACTTACTATGCATATGACTTTAAAAAGTTTAGATCAACATCTTAAAAAGATGAGTATTAGATATTGTTCTGATTGGCTAAAGTTCTAGTAGGAGATTATTGGATGTAAATCCTATAATCAATCCTGTATTCATAAATCAGTGGCTTTTGTTTGTAATACATTTCAATTTTAAGTATTAATAAGTGATAGTTTTATGTTATTCTTTATTTTATCAAAATTGATGTATACCTTGAATATAAAATTGAAATATCTTACCTATTTAATACGATTAAAAGATGGAGACAAAACACATTTTGTAACCTATATTCTAAATATTCCTAATCAGTATTGGATTATTGAAACTTGTCTTCAATGATCTAGGCTAGTTTGTTAGAGTATTTTTCTCTTATGAGAATGGTGAGCCTCAAACCATTAGCGTGAGATACTAGAAACTAACACAAGAGGACTTACTAGTGTAGTAAGGGATAGAATGTGATCATCCTTTATATCTTACATGGTAGCTCTGGTTAATGTAATGTGAAAATATGATGTCTAAGATATTATTGTATTTGTAATCCTTTGACTTGAGATATTGTATATTTACATGTGTGGAGTGTTATACTTTGATAATATTAAGTGTTGTATTTTAGCCATGAAAATTCATTGAGAATAATAGGATATACATTTGAATATACGAGTATGTAAGATATGATCTATTACTCTCAGTAAAAAAAGACGTGTCCTATGTGATTTGATTTAATATAATTGACCCAAGACTATGGTCGGAGCAATTTGATGATTGAAATGAAATTCTCATTTGTATTATAAAGAATTATATTATCAATTAGTACATATAATTGGACTAGGGATTTTGACTTTACACATACCCCTGATAGAAAATTTTTATAATACAAAAATCATACCTGATGAGCTGCTCTTGATGAAATTCCTATCAATTGGATAAGATTGTGATAAATGTATAGACATGATTTACAATCGAAGGAGATGCCTTAAGGAAAGTGTTTCTCCTAGAATGGAAAATTTGGAATTGCTCCAAATTTAATTAGATAATTAATTAATTAATTCAACCATCAAAATTTTTATATGAACCGAATGAGTTACACACAATAGAAAATTGAAGTTAAGAAAGTCCTTGAAAAATAAATAGGTAGTAATATTGAACCTTTTGAAAATTTGGGGTTAAAGTGTAATTATAAAAAGAACGGTTCCTGGGTTCTGAATCCTAGACAATACCTATTTAAGGGAAAGAGCATTTTGTCACCCTCTATTTGATTTTCGATCAAGAAGCTTTTTTTTTAGACTAACTTCCATTCTTTCCATATTTGTTCTATTGATTGATTCTTGTCTATCACATAAAATCAAATCAAAACTACTTTATGATCTTGAGATTAGAATATGATTCTTAGAAATCTCAAGAACAACCCCAACGAAGTTTTCTATGTGGATACTATTAGAGGCAACACATATGTGTTTCTTTTAGGAGAATTATTTCTTTGTTGCCAGAACGAGATCAGATTTAGCGGCTCTTGGAAGAGCCCACTCAAATCACGCTTCGGGAACTACCATCCTTGAGATTGAAGCATCGAAAGAAGTATTCGATTAAATTAGATTTAACCGTTACTATTTTTAGTTGTTTTATGTTGAAAGTGATAGATCTGATTTTAAGTAGCATGATATTAAATGTGGTTTAATTTTTTAAAAATTTTATTATGTAAATCTTGTGAAGAACCACTGTCTAGACAATTCAAATAACCATTCAGATGCTATAACTTACATTTCTAAAAACAAACTAGATTTTAAATTTTAAATGCAGGGCTCGCAGGTTATGTGACGTGTGTGCATCACAGAAAATTAGCTCTTCGACATAAGGCAGAACACAAGAAGATTGATCTCTGAAGATAGCACATTTGGAAGGGATATCTTCGAAGGGAAAATGTACACCGACCACTCTAACGCAACGAAAAATAAAATGCACCTTAATGGCCACCGGAGTTTAGTCAATACAAAAACCAAGGACCTAACAAACACTTACGGAGAGATGGCTACAATGATGAGGATTGGAGGCAACAAAAGAGTTAAACAACGATAGGTAGTTTTTGAAATTTTTTAAACGTGTAAGGGAAATGTATTCATTGATAAAATGGTGAGATTTGAAAACTTATTAAAAAAAAAAGTGTGAAATCTAATAGATTTCAAAACATAGTTCAAGTTATCTTGATTTTAGAAATGCTTGTTAGACAATACTTGGCAAAATTTCAATATGAAATACCAGCTAAAAATGCTTAAAACCATGAAAACAATTGTTTCTTATTTTGAAAAATCCACATGAAGCTAAATTTGATCTGCAAAAATAATAACTCTGGGTCTACGATTTGAAATATATTTTTAGTCGGACTATAACATCCGACAAAGCATCAATGAAACTTTATTGAGATTCAAAACAAAATTTTACTAAAAGATATAGGACAAGAAATATAAATTGAGAAACCAATCCCAAAAGGAGTAGAAAACGATTTTTAAAAAGTTTTGAAATGTAGATCAAGACGTTATAAACGAAAGAGTCGTTCCAACAAAAGGAATCACTTCGGATAATCTACAAGTTTATTGGACAAAAGGATATGAAATTGATTCTAACCAGCGATTCAACAAGGCCAAAATGTCCAAATTTGGATTAACTTGTTTGTTATTTTATTTTTGTCGAACAACTAGATTAGACAACTTTCTCAAATGTGTGATAAAACAATTGAAGGATATCGTTCAGGACTTGATTGTATTTGCTTGAAGAATAAAGGGACTACAACACCACCAAAATGGATAGATCATGAAATATTTTCAACATTAATCTACTATAAACTTATTTCAAATGATTTTATTTTCTTTTTTTATTTACTAACTCAAGCAACTCCGTACATGTTATCTGGCTCAAGGAGATCCTAGAGGACCCAATGAAATAAAAAAAAAAATGATGGCCGTTTTAGAGTAGTAAGAATTTATGAACTAAACGAAATCAAGAAGACGATAAGAAAAAATGATACATTCTCAATATATTAATATGTTTATGAGGGATAAATAATCAACCATTCTAGACTGACTAGAGATGGAAGAAAGATAAGAAATATGCATATATTCTAATGACCTGACTTACAGATGACTTTTCAAATATCTTGAAACAATATATGAAGCTTATGAGAAAAAAGTGAAGCAAAAGATGAATAGTAGGGCAACATGATAAACTTAATGGAAACATAAATATTGTCATCTTATCCAACCATCTTACTTGAAGTCTGAAAATCAAGAGCTAACCAACATGATAAGTATTATAATAACAAAATAATCCAATTTGAAGTCGATTTTGAAAGTGGAGTCTTATACCAACTGGGAATCATGTGAAGATTTTACAAACTTGTACTAAATAAAAATTCCCCATATACATGGTTCAAAAATATGATCCTTTTCATTTTATCTGCAGGCATAAAACTCGATATATAAGAAAAACTAGTGTGTTTTACAAGTAGTGAAAAAATTAGAGAGAGTTCTTTTGGGTTGGGGAGAGGGAAGGAGTATGTAAGATAATGTTCTCTTTTAGACCCGCGCATTGCGTTGGTGTTAAAAAAATAAAATAAAATTTTAATATTGAAGCATGAAACATAAAAATATTATTTTGTTATTTTAGTAATATCTTGGAGCTGATGCATAATTTTAATGAGTCATAACGTTTTATAAATACCGAATATAAATATACTATTATAAATTACATGAATAATCGTAAAAGTGAATATTATAAAATAATAAACAAATAACCATAAATTATGATTAATTTTATCAATTTTTGCAAATCGACAAATTCTAATTTAATTAATTTATAGCGTATCTAGTTTTTTATTTTTATTTTTATTTTGAAAATATATTTTGAATGACGATTATTTTTTTAGGAAAATTAATGCCTTAATTAGAAAATAAAAAATTAACTAAAACAAAAAAAGAAACAAAATTGAGTGGGGTCAATCTTTAATTGATATATAAAAAAAAAAATTAAAAAAATGTAAGAATTCACCAAAAAAATTGAAAAAGACATTTTTTCACTTCATTAAAACTTTATCTCTTCATTTTTTAGTATTACTATTAAATTAGTATTAGATGTGTCTATATACTGTGCTTGTATTTTCTTAAGGTTTGAGAGTATTGTTTAATAGCCAATTTGCTAAAAAGGAATTAAATTTATCCACCCATAAAACTTTCAAAAATACAAAGCAAGAAGAAGAAAAAGGCCGACTTTGATTTGAAAGCTGAAAGAACTCACAGTAAGTTTTACTTTGTCATATATAATTTGTAAGAACTAAATTCCAAATCTTACATTTTTATTTTATCCTTCGCCATTATCCTTTACCAATAGAAATTAAGGACACGTTTGGTTACTGTTTTCGTATTAAGCTCATGTTTGGTTACTGTTATCGTTCTTTGATTTCTGTTCCTGCACCCAAAATTTTGAAACTAATGTAAAAAAACGCATTTAGTAAACGTATTTTTGTTCCCAAAATTTTGAAAGTAATTTAGAAATAATTCCTAAATTCCTTAAGAATTTGAGAAACAAAAAAAAATGTTGATTCATATTTACTCCCACAAACCTATTCCCACCACATTACGCTGTCCACCACCACCCAACACTCGCCAGCCACCATACATTCAAAGAGAATTTTTTTTTTTACAACCAAACGTGTTTCTTGTTCTTGTTCTTCTAAATCAAAGAAACAATTTCAAAACAATGGCTATTAACAAACATGTTTCTTTTCCTGGGATATTCTAAAACGGAAACAAATTCTCATCCCAATTTATTGGAAGTAGAAACAGAAAATCAGAAACACTAACCAAATGACACCTAAAAGGCTCCACCTTGCCGTAGATTTATCAAGTCGCAATTACAGAAACAAATACCTTCAGACCAAAAGAACATCTGGAAAGACAAGACAATGTGTTTATCGACAATGCAACCAAACATGGGAGTTCTATTGACAGCACAGTATACTCTTCACAAATTAGCATACCTTCCCTTCTCAACACAGTCACAATCACGTAAAAGAAATCCCCACTGCTAGAAGACCAACCAATCCCATCACAAAAAAACACTTTTCATTCTCAAAAGCAACACAGTAAACACAAACCTCGATGACTAAAAGCAGTAAAACAAATATTAAACACATCTAACCCGCCACTCTAATCGTATCGCAGCAAGGAGTATTTCTACCGTCGCCACCCACCCCCACCATCTACACCCTGAAGAGAATATACTGATTTCCACACAGTAGTGTCCAGAGAAGTCTCGTGCTATTACACAGGTATAACGTCAATCTTTGAAGCATCTTCACACCTCAACACAATACCCTCAAGGCTAACCGGAAGGATACATTTAGTCCATTGGCAACCGGTGGTGAATGGCTCGGGAGGAGGCACGATCATAAGCACGTTGTCATTCCTCTGAACTACGCCCATTACACTAACGGTGCTTCCTTCTTTTATGTACCTAACCAAACAAATAAAATAAAAAATTCGATTACATTGGCGTCTCTTTAGTACTTCCCTTTCTGATACTTTTGTCTCAGTTCACTGAAAACTTGGACCACAAAAAGATATATGGAAACAAAAGAACTCCATTCTAATCTGCTCCTAGAATTTTGTTCTAAAAATCTAGAAACAATTTTTTTTTGTTCCCATAATTCTGTTTTTTGTTCCAAGTTTTAACAATGAGAAAAACAGTAAACAACATACAGAAATCTAAAAAAGAAGACCGCAAATAAAGATTTCAATTTGTCATCTAGTTATTGTGTACGGCACATTCACCCCCAGGCAGCAGAGATGAAAATTTACCATTAAAATACCAATAGAATATCAGGGTGCCGGGGGGGTGGTTGTGATGCGGATCCAAAATGAGAGATGCTTTTGTGTACACTAGGTTCAGCCCTTCAACACTAATGAACATATTAAGTACTTATTAAGGGGGTGTGATAAAAAATGATGCAAACATTTTAAACATTAAGTATCACATGAAAATGAGTAAATCAGTGAAAATTTGAAGTGCAGAGTTGCCGCTTATCACAAAAAATCATAAAATTTTCATAATTATAAGTATCAAACTATGAACATTGGAAAATATAGAGAAAAAACGAAATATAAGAGGGATACTTGGTCAATAGTCCCAATTAGAAGGTCTAATGACTCTAATCCATAATTTATCCTATTTTGATTTTAAATTGAGTATAAATCCCTTCATTATGTTTTCCTTGTTGTTTTAGTCTCATAGTCAATGCTCCTTTATATATCTACTTAAATACTTTCAATTAAGGTTTGCGTTGACCACCATCGGCGCCACCCCGCCGTTGGACTTCAGGCTTCCAATTGCCGAGATTTTTTTTAGTTAGATGTAACTATATTTTTTTGTGTATTTTTTAGTTACAATTTTTAAGTTTATTTTTCGGTTACATATTTTTTAGTATATTTTTAGTTAATATTTTGTGTATTTTTTAGTTACGTTCATGCAATTTTCCGGCGACTGACAATTAAAAAATTATTTAAATGTAACTAGAAGATATAATTAAAAAATGTGATTAAGAAATTTGTAATGTAACTAAAAAAATTCCGGAGGTTTGGCTACCGTCGATCAAACGTAGCCGATGTCTGGTAGCCGGTGACAGTTAACAATGTAACCCTAATTGGAACATTAATTTGTATGAACTATAATAGATGAGACCAAAACTAAAATAATTATTTAATTTGGGAGTTTTAATTAATTTGGTATGATTTTAGGACCTCCCACCAACTATCCCAAAATAAAATAGTAGATAAAGAGAGTACTATTGAGAAAAATAAAAAATAAAAATAGATTTTTTTAGAGGTCAAGTTGTTAAGACACTTAAAAAAAAATGCAAAGAAACAAGCTTATTCAGATAAAAAAGAAAAAATTTAAAATAAAATTACTTCATCAATTCACCACTTAAATTTTGAAACTTAAAATTGAATTTTCAGCACTCAATTTCAATTTTATCAAACAGCCCAAAAGGTCAATTTAAACTATGCCAGAAAGGGAGTAATCTCTTTCAACAAGAAATAATTTACCCTTCTTTCAGTCGCATTACACGGTCATCGCTCGAAAGATTCCTATCTCCCAACCACCTGACAAATTCAGGAGATAAGTCTTTATTGAGAGGGTTGACATCAACAACAACCGATTCCTCCACATAAGGAGTCACCCTGGCACCATAGCCGGTCTTCACCAATGCTCTCAGTCCAGACTGGAAATCAGAGATGTAGAAGTCGACCACGTGACTCTGCAAAAAAATAAAAAATCAAACTATTCCAGTCAAATCCTTAAAACGCAGTGCCAGAAAGGTGAATATATACCCAGAATTTACAGTTGAAATCAATATTCTTTAAAAGCAATACAATAGAAGAGCTAACAAACTTCACCAGAGTGATCGATGCATTACATTCCAGCTTTCCATGATAAACAATAGGATCTATGAATATTTATGCAATAGAACAACTAATATATCAACTACTCACTTCTGATGATCTAAGCCCCCATGTAAAACGGCGATGTTTAGGGTTGGCAGCTTTGGTATCCCATCCTCGATACTCATATAAACTTGTGGATGTATATACACATCGGGGAACTTTTTGGAAAGATGATTCAAGGGGCACATTTCCACACGTCACCACCTTCACAAAGCCAAGGCAAATATTTTACTTAAGCATCTGTGAGCAGGTAAATGGTTACCAAAACAGGCACACAGTAAAAAGTAATGCAAACCCATTTCAAAGGCAATCAAAAAAATTTCCAAGTAATCTATATTTATTGAACAGTTGTAATGCATACTTGACATGAAGCACAGTGCCCACTAAGGAACTGCATCTTTTTGGTAGATTGATTTCAAAAGGGAATGAGATCACCAAAGAAGTTTGTCTTGTGGGAGTAGAACGAATAATATCCCATAAATTTTAGAATCCATGCTTATTGAACAAGCATAATGCTTAAATATAATTTCGGGTTAACTACAATGAATGAACACTAATAAGTGGCATCACTTTACATTGGTGAAACAAGAGGATGAGATCTCCAAAAAAATATTGCTACAGGGAGTAAAAATGATGTGTTCTTAATATTGCTGTCGAAACAAGAAAAGAAACCAAGGGCCTTAGGGGGAAGGGGATTGCAACTTGCAAGGGAAAGAATGACCATGACAAGATTCATGTTGCCTGCACCAAGCAATTGGCCATAGCATATTCAATTAAATGGACCATATTTAATCTAATCTAACATATAAGAAAATTTAAACAAACTCGTGATAAATTATCATTTGTCATGCACACAACTGCTCTTTTCATTTTTTATTTTTTTCACATTTTCCAGGTCTTTATCTCAACATTTAATCCATTCTATTTACACTCAATGTTTGTTTTTTCCTAAAGTCCAATATTTTCTATATTTAAGATGAATAAGTGAAAAACGTATCCGCTCATTTATATGGAAGGCATTGTTTTTGCTAAGTTAAATTTGAGGTGGTACAAATAAGTATAGTTCATAAGTTCTTTTTTCCATATAATATATTTCAATTCATAAAAATCAAATTATATATTATCCCATAGACATGCACCAGTTATAGTCTTCTATATTGTCTACCAAGTGGTAAAAGAATACACGCAGAATCTGCATGCCGTAGCATTCAAATGATCCAACTTTTCTTGCAATAGTAAATTTTATTAATAATAAATTGGCGCAATTGCATGAGTTCTTTTTTGCTCATTTGTAGTCTAAATTATTCTGATTATTTTGCGTTTCATTTTTATTTTTGATAATTATTTGATAGGGTTAGTCTTTCTCATTTATATGATTCAAAATCAAAATCGCCAAACACTTTGTGGTATTTTGGTTCTTTTTGAAGTCTTAGATTTTCTTAGAATTGTCAATCGGTTCTTGGCTTTCCTTTTCAATATTCTAATTAACAGGATGATTAGTTTGATTTCCTTTCGACATTGAAAATTATAGGACCTTTATATATGTTATCAATACAATTATATTGATGACTTGTTCTTTCTTCTTTTTATTAATTAAAAAACATGGAAACTTCAGCTTGGGGTTCGGAGAGCTCTCATTTACTCTCAGGCTAATTACACTCATTTATGATACTGAGATTAGTAGAATGGGAACAAAGATTATTTCATCCAAGATGTTTCATCACCATTTTCTTTTCTATCAAGTAGAATTGACATACTAGAAATCCCGGCTAGATGCAATATTTTTTTAAATTCTCTAAAACGAGAAAATTTTACCTTAATACTTGGAAGCACGGTAATTCAACCAAATTAACAAGGGCTGTGCATAAATATTTAACCCCTAAAAACATGGGGGTAATTTGATTTTGAAAAGAAGAAAAAAAATGTCTAAACATTATCAAGAAAGTACATACCCCGGAGACCTTCACATATTGCCCAGTTTTTGCTGTTCTTAGCTCAGCATCTGGATAACTGGCAATGAAACCAAGGACAGCTCTTCTGGCCCAAAATGTATTCCAAGCAAATAGCGCAGCAACAATGCCAAAGAGAATCACTACAACAATCAGGAGAATAGCATTGTGGACTGCTCCAAGAATAAAACCGCCAGCAATGAAACCCATCACAAATAGCAGAATTATGGCCCACAAAATAGGCTTTGGGAAGTTCTTCTTAAAGGAATAGTCATCGTCTTGGCTGAGAGTTGTGACTGCTTGGTTGTTAGCAATCGAGGAGCCATGCAGTTTCATTGATCCCATAGAGTCTAAAGGACCAGAAACCTTTCTTGGGGCTCCAGATGAATTCAATGGACCAGAAGAGATAGGACCAGATGTAATCAGACCAGTTGCAGGGAGAACTAGTGGTAGAGGACCCGAGTTTTGGCGGCCAAGTGGTGTCACTCCACCAGATTGAGGACCTGATGACTTCTTTAAAGGTTCCCCATGTTTATTCAGAGGTCCAGAATTTGACTTCTTGACTGAAGCAGAACCTGAAATTCCACTGGATGATACAGGACCTGAGGTGGAATAGCTGGATCTTGCTGCAGCATTTGGCATGATTGGTCCGGAATGCGAAGCAGCACCTGCAAAAGACCCCGTCCTTGAAGGCGCATTGGCTATGGGTCCAGATTTTCTAGACTTGGAGCCATCCATAGGGATATCAAACATTTTCCCTAGCTCTCCTGACTTTTTGATGTCACCCCCAGTGTAAGGCATAGCTACTGAGCTCATTGTTGGAGTCCTTTCTTTAGGCTGCTCAGGCCGGCCCGATACATAAAGGCCATTGCTGAGCTGATGAGATGGGAATCTTGAACCCATCACGCTTCTTCACAGCTGTGCTGCCAAAATAGTGAGTAATGTGACTTCTAATATATTGCTACACAATCTGATCTCTATCTTCAACAAAACAAATGTCACAAATCAGAGTATGAATTATGATACAAATTTCAGCAAGAAAAAATCAAAATAAGCACCAAAACTGATAGAAAATTTACGAATTTTCTAATCATCGTCATTACACGGCTGTGGTATTGATTGCAAAATGATAAGAACAAGCATCGAAGTCAGAGTTACCAATTTGGTTTGAAATAAAAGATAATTCACAAAGGAAAATCTAACCTTACTGTATGGATTCACCAAAAGGGAAATGAAGATGATTAAGAAGATTTTAAGCTCAAAAGAATACTATAATGGAGTTCATTCAACAACCTATTGGAGGTCTCGCAAAACTGAGATGTAAATGAAAGTTATCACCATTGCTCCAACTATGCTTATCAATAATCTCTAACACTCGACACAATTATAGCATCTGCAATCATACACATATAAGAGAGCATCCGAAACCAAAATGTACAATCCAGACTCCGACTAAAAAATGGAGATCCACAACAAGTACCTAATTCCTAAAGGCAAACATGCGGCAAAACAAAGAACACAAAACAGCAATATATCATGAGAAGGCATAACAGGAACTGGCTTGAAATCCGCCACCAGAAGAAAAATAAGATAAAAATTCTTCCCCAGCTTATGCAAGTGAATAATTCCTTCTTTCTGCAACCAGTAGGCAATACGGCGATAGTTACTGAGACTACATAATTCTAGATCTGGAAAAGATACCATGAACTCTCACGGAAAAACAATAACCAGCTAATACCATAAGATGCAAATCTAGAACTCTGTGAAACGAGATCTAGCGGTGGTAATAGATCTGAGGAGCAGAAGAGAGTTCAAAAACAAGATCTGAAGTGCGAAGCTTACCGGCGAAGGCGACGGAGGCGAGTCTCTGGTGGTGACTGGGTGTGGCAGCTAGGCTACGGTGGTTGTGTGAGGCAGCTCTTCATCGGGGGGCAGAGAGAGAGAGTACATGAGACTGTCGGGTGCGACGAAGAATAGAAAATAAGGAACACGGGAAATAAAGAAAAGGGAAAATTTCATGTACCTGTCATGAGATTTGTCTAAATTTCTTATTTTTTTCTGAAATTACATTACAATTTCCTTCGCTTTCTCTTTGTCAATAAAAGTCCATAACTTTTCAGTTAGCCGACTTCTGCCGTTTTTTTATTTTACTCTTATCCACAAAATTGCTAGATAAATACGACTTGCAAATAATTCGGAAAGAGATTAGAATCATCGTTATAATGATATTTTCATTACTTAATTAATTTTTATTCATTCATCCAACAAAAAAATACGAATAGACTGGAACTAAATATTAGAATAAAAATAAAACTTGATAAAATTACTATTTATTTTTCAAAATTTTAATTTAAATTATTATTTTACAGTTTGAATTTCTTCTAATTTTATTTTTTTTATATTTTTCTCCCCCCCATCTTTCTCCCTACACTATCTTTTGCAGCGAGAATCTAACATCGGTAGCCAAAGCCAAACTCTCTCTCTCTCTCTCTCTGACACACAGGCACACACATATCTTCTAACTAACCCTCCAACTCCCCGCTAGTACCCTACCCCCCCATCGGTACCACCATCCCCCGTCGACCCTCTACCCTTGTCCACCGCCTTCCTCTTCATTTTCTTGTTCTTCTTGCCTATCTCTTTCATATTTTTATATATGCGTGGGTGGGTGGGTGGGCGGGCGTACACACATCTTATTTGAAACTTCATTTGATTAATATTCAAATATTCTTTATTTAAAAAAAGTTTTATATGTTTCAAGTGGAGACTTTATTGTTCACATGTATTTCAAACTTGGTTTATTCTCAACACTAACCAAATATTGGAATGGGAATAGGAATGAGAATGGTCATTCAATACTACATCTAATTTCTTTTGTCACGAAATATAGAAATGGTAATGATTATTCTATTCTATTACCTTAATAATTCTAATCCTATTATCATTCTATTCCATTCCAGCGTATCAAACACAACGTTAAAATAATTAACTAAAATAACTTGTTAAATGTATACACAAATAATTTTAAGTTTTTTTTTTCCCCTATTTTATCCTAGAGCTACAATATTTAATTATTCATTATTCAAATTTAGTTATTATATTAACATTTCATAATTAATGTTTACATTTAACTCCTTTAAATGTCCTTGCATGAGGATAAGATCATTAATTTTCTCTCTATATATATATATATATTTGTGTGTATATATATTGGATCATACATCTGATGGTGGTTTTATTGGCAAATGTTCATTAACAACTAGATCTGTATAATAGCAGTAATGTGTTATGGAGAATTAGTGAATGTTCACCATCACCTTTTGTTTAGTGATTTTTATTATCTAAACGTATTAGTAACTGTTGGCTATAAATGGAATTTTTTGAAATGTTAGTGAATGTCTCAACATATTTTGGAATTAGTGAATGTTCACAATCACTTTCTGCTTACTGAATGTTCATCTTTTGCTTAGTCAATTTCGCTACGAAATACAATATTAATCCTAAGTTTAGTGAATGTTCACTTTTGATTTTTTTGCACAGAAAAATAATCAATATAAATGTCAAAATGAAGATGATGAAATGTAGATTAAAATAATTTCGAGCGCTCTCAACCTTTATTTGTTGGGCATAATCTATTTGTCTTTTTCTTTATATGCAAGTAAGCAACTGGCCTTAGATTATCCATTATGAATGTTCACAAAGTGAATTTTTGTTTTGGGTATTTATTTTCATTCCTGGTGAATTATTAAAGAAGTGATGCTTGGACCATTTTTTACAAAGAGTGATATTGACATTATTATAAATTAAATAACATATAGAGACAATGATTTAGGAAAACTTAAGGACTATTTAGTAAACATTCTTTTTGGACCAAATACTTAATGTCTACTACCTCGTGGACATATTTATAGAGTGTATTATTATATTAAAAAATAATTTTTGGGGTATTTATTGACCCAATTATTTGTGGGATTCAATCTTAAATTGGGACATGTGAATATACCGATATATATTCTCTTTTGTGAATAAATGAATGTGGTATATTTATTTGTGCAAAAAATCATTTAGAGTTAAATTAAAATAGTTCATTAAAGTACTCACTTGAAGTCGTCGATTGATATTTCTTGTTAATTATCTCATATTGGTTGATAAAGAATATGAAGAGTCATTTATACATATACTCAGGTTACCTCTTGAAGGTAATCCCTCTAGGGAATTTAACTGATATGAATAGAAACTAGGCTAATGGTTATAACTTAAATAAAGCAACCCGCGCGCGGGGCATCTCGACTGCCCGCCCGGGTCGGGCCTAGGCATGGGTTTTGTGCTTGTGGCTTGTGGTCTTGGGAATGCTTAGCATGGTCTTGGTATCCTTTTAGACGAAAATTAATCCAAAAATAAGATTAATCCTAAATCGAGCCTAACTGTTTACTATAGAGAGTTAAAAAATATGAAGGTTATTCATGTGTTTAATTGGTGGAAGTTACAAAAATAAATACTGGTTAAGCGAGAGCATATGAGACATATGTCATCATGGTTTTTCACTACAATATATGTTCGGGTAGGGGTTCCATAAGCATAAAGTAGGTCCTTAGCTAGCAATGCGGGACTATATCCTGAAAATTGAGGTCACGATAAACTTATCTTTATTTTTATGACATGCAAAGAATAGACTAGTGTGTTCCTTTAATTAGAAATGTGGGGAGCATATTAGTATAGCTTGGACCACGTTCGATGGGCATGACTGGACTAGGAAGATATACATTTAACTAGACATGTGGGGTATGATCTAACTAGAAACTGAATAATAAATGAGATTTTACCTAAAAGGTAAATGGCAAGAGTTGTTTATCCTTGAGGATCAGTTGGCCTTTAATTGGCGATGTGCGATCTGCTAACAATGTAAGAATTATCCAATTCCCCATAAAGTACATTTAGAATGTACCTGTTTCTCAAGGGGGATGTGAGATTTAAAAAATTTGGTAAGAATACATTTCGATTCATTAAAAATCCTAATAAATCTAAAGATAATGTAAAATATATTTTTGTTTAGTTTTTAGTTGGTTACACTAGTTGTTTATATAGATATTAATGAATTAAACCACGTGCCAAAGTTCTTGAGAAAAATTATTTTTTTATATATGATCCCAGTTGTCTTGCGAGACAAACACTAAAGAGAAAAATATAATTATTTGATAGTAACAGGAGAATTATAAGCAGGATCGACGTTAATAGATAACGTTGAGTTCTAGATACAGTATGAAAGTCTATTGAACACATGTAATAGTGAACGCCTGGAGTCTCTCCACGGAAGGCATAGTTCCACTACAAGAGATAACACCTAAAACTGAGTTTTTTAGGCAGAAGGCCGAGACTAGCAATAGATTAATTTCTACATTTATATTGGACTCATTCTCTCTGTTTTTGGTAAACTTCAACATAACCAATTTTAAAGTTCTTCTTCTTTATCTTCTAATTTTGTTGATGATAATTGTAGGATCTTGAAAAGCTCAAGTGAATGTTTCTTATTTTGAATGAGACTTCTTTCTCCAAGAAGAAGTAAGAGAGAAAAGTGTTTTCTCAAGAGATGAAAGGTTATATCAATAAAAGTAAGAAAATTGGGAAAATGAAGTGATTTCATTGCATTCAAATTAAGGAATGGAAAGGGCTCTTCTGAAGTTCCAGATTTACAAGTTCATACTTTTGGAAAGAATATCGCTAAATATAAATGATTAAGAAAATAATCTAAAGGGTGCTTGGTACGCACAAACGTGTATGGGCCCATGGGCTTTGGACGCTTTAAGATGTTTTTCAAACTTCACAATCCTTACTCTAGCTTGGGATTGGTATATCTATTAATATAAAAAGTTGAATACTTGATTCTGATTATAAGTCGAAAAACAATTAGAAAGATATTAAAACTCTACAATTAGATCGAGAAGGTAAATACTTGTCCATTTAGGATTATTTAAAGATCACTATATACTTTTCAGTAGAATCCTCCTTATAAATCATAATTTCATGATATATAATGAAAGAAGAATAGTAGACCCTATTATATATGGTCCGATCGATAATGGTCACATTGGTTCAATATTTTTGGAAAACATTGTCTTTAATTGTAGCGTGTTCACCTAATAAGGTTTCACCTAATTCCATTTTATAGACCCTGTATAAGATATGGTATGGGCCTAAATTGAGCCTTAGGTCATTGACAATAGGTTGCTAAAGCTCATTACTGACAAGTTGGAATCGAGAACTCACTATTGTTGGTTTAAAATGGACCTATGGAAATTGTGGTGCACTACTTCTATCACTCAAGTAAAAAACAATTGTTTGCAAAAATGATACATTCTAGAAAAATTGTTTCTCAAAGAATTTATCATTAATGAAAGATAGAAATGGATCACGTGTTGGGCACCATACAAACCGACAAGAGTTTCTCGAGAATCTTTTATAGTTACACCTAGTACACAAATTCTTTGTATGGATGGTAAGACATCCACATCATCTCATAGATGTATTAGATATGTCAATCAAGATGATGAAGAGTTACTTGGTAGCACGTAAATATGTCGCTACTTTCACTCGCAAGTATACGAGGTCAAGTTTTAGTATAGATCGGAAGAGTTAGGGTTATCGTGTCCAAAGGGATTAGTTGTGACTATTATTGAGCACCGCGTTTATCATGACCTAACTTTATCTAAGGCTAAAACAAATGTAATTATAATTAATAAAACTCATACTAAGTTAATTAATCTAATTAAATTAACTATACTAATATTACTATGAGATGTTTAAGAGAAAGTATTGCCTAGGGATTAACTTTGTTTACAAAAATGTATTTGGTCTCGTTTTAGTTTACGTTAATGGCGTTCAGGTATCCGACAATCTCGGTTCGTAAACTCACTCGCCACCTCTCCCGAGTGTAAGACGAGTGAATACGTGATTTCGCATCAACGAAGAAGTCCCCCTCAATATCTTAATGACACTAGGTCACGTGAGTCTCGCCCCAACGTCATTAATTGCACATTTTCTAACGTCCTCCCAGGTCGTTAGATTGTCGTGTTGTGTTTACCCTAGTCTGAATTCAGGGTTACCTCTCCCGAGTATCAAACCCCGTATTCTCTAATTATCTAAACAAGCATAATAACATGACAATACGGAAAACACAATCAAAATAACGAAGAACAACCGCTAACGAAACATAAACTCAAACAAACAACAAATTCATAAATATAGCGTCAATCCCTAACAACCTATGTTTAGCTGATAGGTGTGATCTACTTACGTATTTTCAAACTAGTTTTGTTAGTTTTAGAGTAGTTTTATAGTTATTTTTATATGTTTTAATATATTTTTATTCTTTTTGTATTAAAATAAGTGTGTGGGGGTAAAAATGTATGAAATTGGAGCTAAAACGATGAGATCGAACCAAAAGCGGTCGAAGAATGGTGGAAAAACAAGCTCAGATGCAAAACTGTGAAATAAGCCCACCGCCACGATGTCCAGACCACCGCCGCGGCGGTAAAGATGCTGAGAAAAACCAAAGGCTACTGACGGACTATCGCCTAGGCAGTGAATCCCACCTCCTAGGCGGTAACCCAACAGAAAGTTTTTCCAAAGCCACTGCTTTCTTCATCGCTGCAGCGATCACCAATAAAAAATACTCACCGCCGTAGCGGTGGCCTCTGCACAATTTAGATATTTTGTTTGATATTTTTGAGCCTATAAATACCCTTCTCTCATCCTCTCTTCCAAGTTCTTCGGCCCCTAAGTCCTTAGGCCATATTTTAGGGTTAGGAATAGGGACTTTTGAGTAGGAATAGGGATTTTTGAGGGAGAGCTCTCAACCCGAGATGGAGGATGAAGAGCAAAGCGATCATTCGACGATTTTAGCGACTATTCTTCGGATATTGGCTAAGTCGCTCGTTTCTTCTCTTTGTTTACTTCATTTTGGTAGTTGTTGAGCATGTTTATGCTATTTTACATTGTATACATGGTGATGGTCATTGGCTAAACATAGGTTGTTTAGGGATTATTAATATAATTTATGAAAACGTTGTTTAGTTGAGTTTGTGTTTTGTTTGCGATTGTTCTTTGTTATGTTTATTGTGTGTGTCGTATTGGTTGTTTATATTGCTTAGATTTACATATCGAGAATACTGGATTTGACAAATTTTGGATTCGGACTAGAATAAACAAATGTCACAATTCTATAACCCGGTCGAGGTTTGGATTGTGGATAATCGATGACGTTGGGGCAAAACTCATGTGACCTAGAGTCGTTAAGACATTGAGGGGGACTTCGGTATTGATGCGAAGTCATGTATTCCCTTGTTTTACACTCGGGAGAGGTGGTGATAGAGTTTTAGAATGGAGATTGTCGATAGGGTAAACACAACGCACGATCCAATGACCCGGTCGGGAGTTGAATTGTGTGCAATCAATGACATATGGGCGAGACTCGTGCGACCTAGGGTCGCTAAGACGTTAAAGGTGACTTATTCGACACGAAGTTGCATTATATCCCCCGTCTTACACTCGGGAGAGGTGGCAAAGGAGTTTTAGATACCGAGATTGTCGGATAAGTCGAACGCCATTAATATAAACTAAAACGAGACTAAACACGTATTCATAAATGAAACTAATCCCTAGACAACTTATTCTCTCAAAACTATCTTATATTAATATTAGTATTAGTATAGATTAGATTAGGCTACATTAATATTAGTATTAATTAATTATATTCCATTTTTGTCGCCTAGATAAAGTTAGGTTATGACAATCGTGGTACTCGACAATAATCTCAACCAATCTCTGTGGATACGATACCCTACCGAAAGGTCCATTATACTAAAACTTAATCCGTACGCTTGCGGTAAAAGTGGCAGCGCTTAAATTAGCGGCCACCAAGTTTTTGACTTAGCTAATGGCCATAACTATATATACAATGTAAAATGGACTAAACATGCCCAATAACTACCGAAATGAAGAAAACAAAGAAAAGAAATGAAAGAACTTAACCGATATCCGAAGATTTGGCGCTAAAACCGTTGAACGATCACTTCTTCCTTCTTCTTTCACCTCAGGTTATGAGCTCTCCCTCAAAAATCTCTCAAACTCACCCTAAATATATTCTAAATAGCTTAGGAGGTGATAAAAATGGAAGAGAGGAGGAGATGTGGGTATTTATAAGGCTCAAAATATCAAAAACTATCTTAGGTCTATGCAGAGGTGACTGTCGCAGCAGTGGAATTCATCGCTGCAGCGGTGAGTAGGTCGGTTTAATGTTCACCGTAGCGGTGGAGGAGGCGGTGAGATTATGGACTTCTCTGCATTTTTACCGCTGTGGCAGTGGATATCACCACTGTGGCGGTGAGTTTACAGCATCTTAAGTCACTCTCTGCATATTCATCACCGCGGCGGTAGGCTTCTTTCAGAATATTATTTCCTTGCTCGTTTTCCCACCGTTCTCGATACGATTTGATTGTTAATGCTCCGTTTTCCTATCTTTTTACCCCCACACATCTATTTTAATACAAAAAGAATAAAACATATTAAAATGTACTAAACATACCCGAAAACTAACAATGTTCGGTTTGAAAATAGATTGAGACAAAAGAATTACAAGTTACGAAGAATATGATTTTGGACATCATGAAGGGGAAAAAAATTATAAAATCATTGATGGATTTGTATGTACAACAAACCAAGCTTAGGCTTAGAAGGTAAGATGAATATACGGAAACCAAGGTTAATGATGATAAGGTGTTACAACATCAATAAATTGATATTGCATAGAACCTTGACACCGATAACCATGTTGAGGACATTCTAGATTTTATTAGTCATTATTGTTTGCTTTGTATTATGAAATCGAGAAGATAGATGTAGAAATAACAATGCCAATATTGTAAACGATATTTACATAAATCATCTAGATGACTTCATAATGGTTGATGAAAGTCAAGAAGTGTGCAAGTTGCAAATGATCAATTGTGAACTAAGGCAAAGTTTCCTAATTTTGAACATTGTTTTGACAAGGCAGTCAAAATCTTTTGACTATGTTACGAACGAGGAATGATCCAAGTGTGTACACTAATAGGATGGATAATCAAAAACTTCTATGTTATCGGCAATAATCTAATTTTGGAATGTTATCTCTAGTTATAGTATAATTTTTAACAAAGATATCCATTGAGGATTTGGAAAAGACTTCCTTAATACTAGTAAAAATATCTAAAAGATAGATCAAAAAATGCATACATTTCCAAATCTTAGTAGGGTCACCATAACAAATTGCTAATGATGACCTCTGCCAGTCCATCGTGGAATTTGTCTCTTAATGGTGTGAGTCCAAAAGACTCCAGTGAAGAGACATACAATGAGAAGAATTCCATATGCTTCAGTAATTTGAAGTCTCATGTATTATGTGCTATGTACTAGAATTGATATCAGACACGCTGTTAGCTTAACCAATGGATATAAATTTCATTCATTCTAAGAGTACTGAATGGTGTTGAAATATATTCTAAAGTACTTTGGAAGAACTGAGGGTCAACGTCTAAAAATGGATAATTAGAACATCAGATTGATGGATTTATGGTATAGAAGTTCAAATTCGATGTGAATAATTTTTAGTCTTTTGGATATTCATATATCTTAATAGATAAGTTAATTAGTGTGAGAAGTTATAGATTAGATAGAAAACTTCGGTTTTACTATGAAGATCAATTTCATCATCTCATCAGATGCAGTTTATAAGGTGTAAAGATTTAGAAGTTTGTTTGACCAACTTGGCTCCAACTATTGAGTTACGATACCTCAGTATTATGACAATGATGGGGCTATAGCTCAGGCCAAGGAACTTAGGTATCATCAATATCCAAAGATCAAGACAGTGCTTTTATATTATCATTGAGAGTTAATATATCTATTTATAGAGTATGCTCAATGGCCAATGTGACAGATTCACTCACTTAGGGCCCTAACCCAACAATAGTTAGCTAGATAAAGTATATTATAGTTTACCAAATTGGCTATATCGCTTGTGGGAGATTGTTGGGTATAAGTCATATAGACAATCCTAGGCGGGCTTATTTATGAAAATAATCTCAATTAATTAAATAATAAAAAAAAGACAAACTTGGCATATTTCATATCAACCTGGTATTTTACTTATCACCGTGTATGTATTATATAGTTTTTAGGTTCATTGGATATTCGATTGAAATGTTTTAGCTTTTTAATGAGATTAAAAAAGAGTGAGATTGTAGACATTTGGTAATTGAATATCCTAAAATGTTCCTAATTGTAGGTTTATTCATTGGTACTTAATAATACATATAGATTGGCTTGGGTGTTTTTTCTCAATTGAGAATAGTGAATCTCAAATCCACCAGTATGAGATACTGGAATAACAAGAAAGGGTCATACTAAATGTAAACAGGTGCCTGAACGTGAACATACCTGATATTCTATGTGGAAAATATTTCTTGAGACCAAAATAAAATATCTAAGTTGTAATAGGGCATGCGATCTTTTAACTTGAGACACTGTTTGTCATGTGTACGCGCTCCTATATAATACTAATTATTGTACTTTAGCCATGAGACTTCAAAGGTATTCGTCAGATATAGTGGGACATACATATGATTATTTCGAGTATGCATGAAAGAACCTATCGCTCTTTAGCAAAAAAGAAATTTTCTTACATGATCAAACCCGATGTACTTAACTTCTTTGGATAAACTAGTGTGATGATTAGAATAAGATTGTAATTTGTATCATGAAGTAAATCATAGATCGGGATTATATGATCGGACCAGGGCGTTTGACTTTATCCCGCTCTGTTTGTTCTTTAGGATATAGAGATAGATAGATCAAATTGCGCGGTAATTACATCTGAGTGGGCTCTCTAATTAAATTCTTATTAACTGGATATAGAGATAATATGTTGACAAACGTGACTATAGTTCATGGAGATGTTGTAAACAAGTTTTAGTTACATATGCGCAAAATTAAAATTGTTTCAACAATTAGTAAAGTAATTAATTAATTCTAACCATCTAGCTTTTAATATGAACATAATGGATCGTAGACAATGAAGAATGAGGTTTGAATAGTCCTTAGAAAAATAATGGGTAGTCATGCTAAATTATTTGAAAATTTTAGGGCCGAAGTACAATAGGAAAAAAGGGGTCTATGGTTTTGAACCTTAGACACTATTTATAAAAGGAAAGTCATCCTTACGGATGCCCACTTTGAAAAATTCGGCCACTCCTAGATTGTCTATGATAGCCTTCTATTTTCTTTGATTGCTCTATCGATTTGATTTTTACTACCAACAAAAATTAAATCGAATCTACTCTATATCTACTAATTTAGAATATGATTCTTAAATAATCAATAGGCACCATTCAAATGACATTCTTCGTGTGGATATCAATAGAAGTGGGACATTTGTGCCACTATTTAGAGATCACCACTCTTATAGAGATCTAATCTTGCCGCTTTTGGAAGAGGCTTCTCTAATCACACTTGAAAACTACCGGCTATGAAGCTGAAGCAGGAGAATAGGTATAACGTTTAAAGTTAGTGTTGACCATAATGTTTTGATGGACAATTGAACGTTGATGTTTTATGAAATTAATGTATTTATTGAGTGATTTCATATTAGAAATTTCATTCGCTCAAATGAGAAAAAAAAAATTGAATTGAAAAAAATATTAATCGTTGAAGAAAAAGATTTTATGAAGAGATTTAAGATGGGTGCAAAGAAAAGATATTGCAAATTCTTTGGAGTATTGCAGATTCTTTAGAGTATTGAAGAATTTTTATATTCTTAGGTAAAATCATTTATTACTCTTATGCTCGTAATACAACTCGATTAGGATCACATATGACACTTTAAAATGAGTAATCTTATGTGTGTTATCATGATAAATTTAAGATCCTAAAAGATTTTATAAAAAAAATTAAAATTATGAAAATATTTTTGATAAAATATTAAATTAAGAAAATATTTTTAGCACATAAAATGAGAAATCTCTGGTCGATTCAGTTAACCAATGAAAAGAGTCGGTCGACTAATGAAAACAATAGCTTGAAAAAATTATTGGGAGGAAACTACTGGTCAATTCGGTCAACCGACGAAACGGGTCTATCAACTAACGTAAACAGTAGCTTGAAGGAAAAAAAATAAGAAGAAACTACTGGGGGAGTCGGTCAACCGAAGGATGTGTGATCGATTGATGGTAAATAAAAAATAGTCTAAATTTTGAATGTTAAGTAGGGTCGGTTGACCGACATAGGTCCGTTCGACTGATGGCAGCAGATTCAGTCTACTTTAACTGTTTCAATTTTCAAAGATATTCTACCCTAATTTGATGGATTTGAACATTAGGAGATCAAATTTTATTGGATTTAAATCAAAATATTTTTGGAGACTGGTTTGAAGATATTTTAAGGCTCAAACTAGCCGTTGTAAGCTAGATTTAAATAAGGGGTCTAAATAAACTTTTATAATATCTTTTGAAAAATAGTAGTTATATGATATCTTTGAAATCCCTATAATTAAATTTGCGAATTTTGAGTTTAAATATTACTATTATGGTGGAGAATATTTGTAACTATCCAATTTTCCAGAGTCGCCACGCGGTTTCTTCCCTTAGAGAATTAATACTAAAATCAAATGACCAAAAATTTTATTCTATAAAATCCGATAAATTTTACAATGCTTCAACGTCCAATTATATTTATCTAATACTTCGATTCAATTTTTCAAACAATAAATAATAAATACAATTTTTACAAATAGAATTTTAAATAAAATTTCCGGCGCCGTTTCGTTCTCACCAACCCTGCAATCAAAACTGTGGGGTTATGAGCCAACGCTCAGTAGAATTTCAACCCCTCTAATTCGTGTATCTAATTAATCCCAAGATAAGCAAATAACAATCAAATCCCAAATAAACATATATATGTATATCTCACATAATTTTCACATAGGGCGTATCCATAAATATTTCATGAAAACTAATAGTTAAATTTATCGTTACATAATCAAGAGATAGATTAAATACAAATATTTAAAGAGTTAAAAGTTCTACCTAAAATTTGAAGCCGAAATCTGAATCGTAATATTTGTTTTCCACTCAACAATCATTTGATACCTCAACTGTAACTTTTTATTAATAAAATTAAGTCTTGATCTAAACCATAACCTTCTGCTCCCAAGTCCTTTCTCCAAGTAATGATATTCCCCTCTTTTGCTTCTTTTCATATATATCCAGTTGATTTGATTATTATTATTATTATTATTATTATTATTATTATTATTATTATTATTATTATTATTATTAATACACAAATACCAATATATATATATATATATATATATATATATATATATATATATATATATATATATATATATATGATAATACTTGGCTGATTTTGTTGCCTTCATCACGAAGGCAATGATTTCATCCAAGTGTTTAGTTTATTTATTTATTTATTTATTACACAAATGTCCCCCTAAAATAAAAAAAATATTAATTGTAACCAAAAATTCGTAAAAGTATATTTTAAATAACACAATAATTCCAAAACTTTTAAGCGTCAATCTAAAATTAACATTTAATCCCAAAAATTATCAAATACTATTTACACCATAAATTTACAAAACCGTCCCAAAATATTAAATTTATATAAAATAATATTTTTCAAAAATATAAATTTTCGTGGTATTACAATATATCCCCCTTAAATAAATTTCGTCCTCAAAATTTCGTTCAAAACAACAATAATTCAGAATCGTATCGAACGGTCATGTTAGTCACATTCGATTATAAAATAATTGATCTTTACGTAGGGTCCCGTAACCGAAAGTCACTCACATTTCATAACTGTCAAAATCCATTTCACTCATCACTACATCCGCAGTCGCAGTGGCCAACATTATATCCAACAACATACGAACATGGTGCACTTTGGTCCGTAATACCTAGCACAGACAACCAATTGCCAAATAACCTTACGTTTCTATATGTTTCTATTGCGCTACTCTGATAAAATAGTAATAAATAATAATATATCTTTTAAAATATCACGGTAGCCTCACTTGGATTGGTTCTATCTCAATTCCAACAGGTCTATGATCTCAATGATTTTTCCCACTTGGTATGACTTTTCAAGTCCATTGCCATATCTCATAACCAACATTTATCGATTTCTCCTAATATTTCAAGCCAACATATCCCAACGACTACCATGTTATCCAACAGATAACCTAATTCCTTGTGAACTATCCCGTAAGACTAAAATAATCAATTCCAACATCCACATTAAAATTCCAATAATCTCGTAAACTTTTTCATAAATATCAAACAATCAAAATTTTAAATAATTTTTTTTTTTTGCAATACGTCCAAAACACATAAATACTTCTCAAGCACATGAATACGTGTCAAAATACCCAAATACGTCCAAATCTTATAAATACATCCCAAACACATAAATATAACCGAACCATATAAATACATCACAAAACAACTAAATACCTCTCAATCATATAAATACATCTCAACCACATAAATATAATCCAAACCGCATAAATACGTGTCAAACTATAAAAATCAGATATGTCACAAATGGTCAACACTCACGTAACATGTATAAAAAAATATTACACATAGCCCCCAATCGAATTTCTACACCATCAATTAACCTCAAACATTCAAATTAATATTCCCAAGTACAATTGGCTCCCACTAGTCTTATAATACCCCACACTCTAACTTCACCTAATCCTAATAGTGGACCAATATCTATCTGAGTTATTTTTATCGGTGTACTGTCTTTGTAGTATAAAATCATTTTATGGATCGAGTATTTTTTATCAAAATTCACTTTTTAATAAAATATAACCATACTGGGCATTATCCAAATCCCCAAAAAAAAAAAAATATAATCGTAACAAAACAATCGAATTTAAATCAACTAGTCAACTCATTTGTATATAATAAAATAACATATTTTTTTACCAGCCATATGATCATTTACCTTTAGATCAGAAGTTATAACGATATTGTAACCTATCCAACTATGTCATCTAAGGTGACTATCAGTGTTAGGACCATTTAATATCTCCAATGATAAGAGCAACCACCCTGCAGAACTTGCCTGACAGGTAACAACATATATTCATATCTCACAAGACATTCCCTCCCGATGAGAAGACAATTATGGTATAGTCGGATAATAAAAACCACTTTTCACATTTAAAAATTTACTTGATCTACGTAACGTTATAAAATAATCCATTTTAATAAACCATTTTTTTTTCACATTTTAGTACAAAAATATAATTTGACAATTTATATAGAAGACAACGTACACGTTGTCTTCATAATATAAAAAGAATTTATGGATTAAGTATATTTATCAAACGCTACTTTTCAAAATGTACTATAATATAACCGCACACCAGGCCGGAATAAAATTCCACTACTATCATTACAGTAAAATGATATTTTTCAAATAACCAATCAAATTATTTTGATATATAATAAAATATCACACACATATTTTCCTACTAACCATAGGATCATTTCCCTACTTGTCGTCGTATTGTAAAATATTTCTCGGATTTATATAAAATAAAATATCAGTAAATTGATAATTCGATAATTCTAATTATCATTGTTAGTTTGTAAAATCTCTCGGAGTACAAAAAAAAAAAAAAAAAAAGATTTTAGTTATATTCTCAAAATTTGATAAGTATAATTTGCTAATTGGCAATTAATTAATAGTTGAGTCTTTGGCTAATTGGCTCCTTCTAGTATGCAATAAGGTGAAGGTTTCAAGTGCTTGTTATACTAGAAGTTACTTTGTTAACTCTTAATTTAGGGAAAATTGCAATTCGAACTGAATTTTGAGGCGGGTGTTAACTTTCTCCGCACTTTCACAATAATCCCAAAACTTTTAAGCGTCAATCTAAAATTAACATTTAATCCCAAAAATTATCAAATATTATTTATATCATAAATTTACAAAATCGTCCCAAAAATATTAAATTTATATAAAATAATATTTTTCAAAAATATAAATTTTTGGAGTGTTACACATAACTTCTTCCAATGTGCATCAATACTTTCTAAAAGGATAAGAATGAAGTCCCTCTTATATTTCACAATCTCGTTGGATTTGGTAAGTTATGGATTTGTCAAACAAGACACGTACAAGCATATATATCATTGCTTACCGTATTCTTATGCTTCCATTGTATCAATATAATATCCAACGCTCGAGTTTTTGTGAAAAATCTCTCAACTCTCAAAAATTGACAGGAAAAAAATTATATTATACCACCATCGAACTTTACCTAAATAATTCTTTCACATATGTAGGCTGAAAATATTTATTTTTTGGAAGAGAGAGAAATAATAATAATAGGAAAAAGAAAAACTTATGATTGTCGATAATGCCATTCTCTTCTTTTACCGTCTTTGAATTTTACCCTATAAAGAGTTAAAAAATCACAAAGAAAACGTAGAGGGAGAGAGGATCTCTTAAAAAAACACGTGAACCTAAATAAGGTTTTTATTACTAGCACAACAGGCTAAAACCTTCAAACTAGCACTCTTAGGTGGTTTCAATGAACCATTAAATTAAATATTCCAAAAATATCCCAAGCTACCAATTTATCAATAATTTAACTAAATAATAAATTATATGTTTCATTGTGGATAAAAAATAATTAATTAAATAGAGTATTAAAAATTCTATGCATCGAGAAGATTAACACTAGTAGAAAAGTTAAATGAATATTAGACTAAAACATTTTTCCTCATCACCAAATTATGTAACACGAACAACAGTAATGTTGACCACAAAGTCTTAAATCCCTAAGTATATATATTTTTTTATGATAGCAATTGTTTATGCTTTTTATTGTTTAGAATGAGTGTTAAGTGTTAAGAACATGTTAAGACAATATGCAAAACAACAACATGTGTATAAAAATCAAGAGGAACAAGTTGGAAGAAAAGAGATCAAGAAGTTCATTTAAAGACATGAAGAAAAATGAAAAGAAGATGAATGAAGACGGAGGAACAAGCCAAAAAGGATCGAGATGAAGTTTCAAGACCATCAAAGAAGAGCAAGTGGACTAGGGGACAAAATCAACATGATGTATTATCAAACATAAGGTCAAAATCTTTTCATATATCTCAAATAATATTGACTTGTCTAGGAAAGCACAAACACACTTGCATAATATTTTGTGGCATTTAAATGTTTTCATTATGTGTTTGATAAAGTTAAATGGTGATAAAAATAATCTATGATGATCACGAACAAAATCGAATAATAATTATAATTAGAAAATTAATAAAATTGAAATCCTCCATAAATCGACCAACCCATCCCCTGTTCTGGTTAATTGTCTTAGACAGTGAGTCCATTAGAATGCAATTCAAGATAATCCAGTCAATCAAATCCTATACCAGGTCAACTAATTGCTCCACGAGATTAAAAGAATAAAGAAATTGAGAAATCGGTCAACCAAAATGACTAACCAGTCGACGATTTAGATAGTAGGTCATTATATTGAACAAATTGATAATATGGTCAAATGCTCAGTCAACCAATTAGGACAGTGTCTCATTAGAATTGATTTGTATTTATATTGGTCAACCAAAAATGAATTTGGTCAACTGACATTGTGCATATCTATTTTCCAAATCGAACCTTAAATCAAAATTAATAATGAATTGAAAACTAAAATAATTAAATTTATTTTAGTTATCAATGGAACGTTTTATCTAATGTTTGAATCATTTTTTATGAATTACAGAATAAAATCAAAGGGTCAATCGTGAGTTTAGAAGTTTCTATTTTTAAACCCCAAAAAATAGTCTTTTTATTAGGATCTCGTCATCAACTTATTTCACCCTTGTTATACCAAATTGGAACATTAGAACACATACATATTAACTAGATTATATATCTCTAATGTTTAAATAACCATTTACAACATATTTGAATCCAAATTAAGTGCAACAACTATAATTCTCAAAACCTATATATAGTTTCTATTTTACACTTGCAAATAAATAAATAAAAATTGAGAAAATTAAAACACAATTACACTTGTATAGCTAAACCAACATGTGTGCATAAACGCTTATGACTTATTTGGTTGGATGGAATGAAATCGAGGTGGAATGTAATGAAATGAATAATAGAATGAGAGAATAAATGAAATGGATTTATCAATGGAATCACTAATTCTTTTATCTTATTTGATTGTTATGGAATGAGAGAATGAATAGAATAATAAGACATAGAAAATTTTCCATAATTCGCTTTTAGATATCAATTTTGAATATATATCTAATAATAAATTATTTTAAAAAATGATTACAAAATAAATTATTTCTAATAATAGAGATGGGCTTTTGGGAATTAACTTTTGTGAAAACTATTTTTTTGATTCCACGGGGCTGGGTTGATTCTAGCCCGTGAACTAGAGAATTCAATTCTATTAATTTTCATTCCAATGGAATCAAATTTTTTATTCTATTAGGCAACCAAACAAGAGAATCGAAATCAAGGTTGGAATTACAATTCCATTCCACCCTGATTATGTTCAACCGAATGAGCCGTTAGATTCTTATTAAGTGATATAGTGTAAAAAACACTAGAAACATAGAGTGTACAAATCAAGGGAGCAAACTTGAGTAAAATCCTTTAACGCGTACGTTTTCCCACAAATTTTGCTCTGATTAAGAAAAATCCATTAATCTATTCTGGTTCATTAAACATGTTTAAATCCTAAGAATTATCTAAGAGTTCGTTCCATACTTTCTTTATGTATATTGTTCATGTTTGTCTAAGTGTGGAATTTGTGTATTGTGCTTACTTGATATATGTAGAATTGAATTATCATTTATCATATCTTTATTTCTAGATACGTTTGAAATACTTGTTTTCCTAGTAACGATTGAGATTTCGTTTTTGTACTTTAAATGTTGAATAAATTCTTGTCAATTGAAATCAATCATTTCGAAAACCTAAGGATTATTTATAAAAGATAACAACTGGTTTGAAAAGTTAGTAACAAGAATTTGATAGAATCGGTATATTGGACACGAGACGAACTTGTATTGGCAGTGAGATTAAGTTACTCTACGAGGTATTAAATCTCCGGCATACCATTTCTAGTAATAGGTAAGCTAATTGAGTGTTTTCACTGAATTTAATTGAGACATTATTCTTTCTTGAAAATGTCAATTGTTTGAAGTTATGAATCAATAAGAATATGAATTTTGTGCTTATTTGGGAAAAACTTGATTAGAAATTGATTGGTTAAATTGATTCTATATATCACGTGAAACTACTTGAATACATTCTTGAAGTGATTATTTGTACTTGATTATGATTGCATAACATTTTTTGTACACACTTATTTAATTAACTAGTGAGGCAATATAGGGTGTATTGGCTTATAGGTTATTTATAGAAGCTCCGAGTGTAAAAACTCAAGATAAAACTGAATTAAATTAAAAGGCAATGAATTATAGGTTATACCAATGTGTTGATTTAAGAGAAAGAATTGTGAGAAACAGTTAGAGTAAAGATGGACTTCACCCTTAGGTGTATTCGGTTTGATCTTCATCGAAAATTAATATCAGAGTTTAGTAGATTAGAAAATCTCAAAGGAGCTCGAGAGAGTAGACGTACACAAGGATGGACCTTTGTCGAACTACTATAAATCGTTATTTCGATATCTTTATCCCTATTTGTTCTTTGTGTGCATGTACTTAATAGTTTGATTTTAAGTTATTTGCACTACCCATTTTATATTTTTCCTCTTTGGTAAACTTGGACCAACAATTGGTACTAAAGCTTTAGTTTCATATAGAATTAAAAACCATAGCAACTCGATTTGTGGAAAATAACTCAACCTTTACCTTGCTTTCAAGACAGTCCATGTATTGGCAAGAGTTATTCATCGAAGCTAACTATAAATTCTAGAAGCCCTGAATGACAAGTTTTTGCAATCCATAAACTATAAGGCTTGGAAAATTATTAAGAAAGGTCCATATATCCCTAGCAAAATCATAGACTCGCATGTGGTTGAAAAGACCAAAAGTGAATATAATAAGGTCGATATTAAATTGTTGTCACTCAAGCTACTAATATTATCTTTTGTGCATTAGATTGAAATCGATACAGCAGGATATCAGGTTTTCAATCTACAAAGAAAATGTGAGACATGTCCAAGATAACACAAAAGCAAACCAATCAAATAAAGGAATCAAATATCAATGCCCGTATTCATTAATACAAGGTTTTCAAAATGGGAAAAAACTGAAACATTCAAGACATATACACGAGGTTTAACAAGATTTATAACAGGTTGAATGCGTTTGGAAGACCTTACTCCACAACTAAGAGAGTAAGGAAGATACTTTGTTCTCTTCCCAAGGAATAGGAACCGAAGATCATGACAATTCAAGAATCCAAGGACCTTAATTTATACTCCATAGAAGCACTGATCAGGAACCTAACCAATCATGAAGTCTCACTCAAATGCTATGAGGAAGAATCAAGCTCAATCCATAGAAAGGCACTATCTCTCAAAGTGCTCCATGATAAAGAGAAATATGATGGTAAGGAGAGCCTAGACAATACCCAGAAGAAAAAGCTTGGTACACTTGATTAGGATTTTTTGCCGGTTTGCTAAAGGTGCCTTAAAAGGAAAATGGCAATTTGACACCTCAAAAGTCAAATGTTTTAATTTCCACTAAACCTGATGTTGGCCCAATGAGCTACCCAAGAGGGCCTAAGAGATGGGTGAATTGAGTAGTTATAAAAATTTAAATAAATTTCTTATCTTTCAACACTTAAATAATCAAATAATTAATTTATCCTAAACCAATTATTACCTTTATAACGCAGCAGATAAGTTTTCAAATCTAAGTGCACACACAAACAAAAAAATATAAATAAAGTAAATCAATTCAGCACACAAGGATATATCCTGGTTTACCAAGCTACTCTTGGCTAATCCAATCCTCCGAGCCCCACGGAGATTCGCACCTACTAAAATCCAGATTCCTTTAAAGGTAGGAACCAAACTCTCTCAGAATCAACCTTTATAATTCCCTTTTCACGGGCTAAGAAAGAACCCTATCTTTTTCCAGGTTTAAGACTAACCTAATTCTATTACAGGAAAAATCACAACCTAATTCTTTTACTAGGCTAAGAATTAAACCTCACAATCACTCCAAGTATCCTTTTCACTGATACGAATGGTACTGTTACAATTCACTCACAAGTAATTCTAATCAGGAAGAATCAAGCCTAATTTTTTTTAAATGAAAAGAATAACCTAACTTTTTTACCCACTAGGTAAAGATCAAACCTCAATTTGTTTCTGGAAAAGATTGAAACCCAGCTACCATGACTAGATACCCTCAATAGTATCTAATCCGCATAAACTCACCAACTACAAGAAATCAATGAGTTTCTTCTCACTCGGAGCTTCTACCACCTTAAATCAATTAAACTCAATTAATGTTCTGAAATTACTAGCAATAGAAATTAAGTAAAGAATTCAATATCTGATTATAATATATGTGGGTAGCACAAAATTCAAACACGTAATCAGATAATCATAAAAATCAATTTAAAAAAGATTTTTTATGCTCTTTAAAGTTCAAAAACGATTTTACTACAATCTTTAAACCAAGCAAGCAATGATAGTATAAATTCACAATAAAGGATAAATAACTTGGAAAGATCTCACCAAGATAACACCGAAAGATTGAAATTAGAATAGTAATACAGCACAGATTGGTGACGCCAAAAATAATCAGCGCTTTAACTCAAGAACTTTGTATACAATAATCTCACGATTGATCTCTCGAATACATCTCAGAATAAAAAATCTTAGAAAGCTCAGGAACCGAAAGTTCTTGATTGATGTGATCTATTTTAATCAAAATTCGTAGTTCTATTTAAAGTAATTTGAAACAAGTCCTTCAAAGGTTAGTTTCCTCAAGATAGGCCTCTAAAAGGCACCTATAGACCCCATATATCATTACCATTCATTACTAATATATTTCACTCAAATATGGCTTTTAAAACATTCAATTCAGTCCCCAAATTATTTCTCAATCTCAAATCGTATAGATAAGAAGTATTAAATGAACCAAATTGAGAAAAACTTTAATTTTATGTACCATATCTATAGGGATACTAAAATAAGTGTATCATATCTTTAATATATCCAAATCCCCAAAATATCTCACTCAAATATCCTAAAAACAACTAGTTAATAACTAGTTTTGAATAAATCCTTGAAATCCTCAAAATCCTAACCAAATTATTAGTTGACCGATCATAAGCTATCATTCGACTGATCGATTCAGGTTACACTCCAAGCCATTTCTCAAACAACGGTCGATTGACCGATCCTTCAAGAGTTGATTGACGGATCAATTCAGGATGCATTTCTAGGCCATTTTTAAGCCTTGGTCGGACGACCAATCTCCTACGGTCGGTTGATCGATTGATACAGAGAGTTTCACTTCGATCCATCGGTTGACCGATCGATTTAGAAACTCTTTGTTTTCCATCCTTTTCCAATTGGTTGACTGATCCTTTGATGGTCGGTTGACCGATCCATGCTGGAACACCCACTTCTCAAGTTAATTCAACTCTAAACTTCGACGTTTTAATCCCTTTAATCGATTTCTTTTCTCGATTAACTCAATTGACACTAATATTCAATTTTAAACACTAATCTTTCTTAGGTCAATTTTTATTTGCAATATCACATTAGAGCAAATAATTGAACACGAATTAGGACCTTAATTGCATCAAATTAAACATACATAAATATAACTCATTAATTTGTGTCGTGTGTGTGGTCTTAATCGGGATACAATAAGAGTAAAAGAGGTTTGAGTTGTTTTCACGTAATTTCTTCAGAATCTTCAACACTCTTCATCTCTTTAATGTTTATCTCTGTATCTTCAATAATTACTTCATAATTTGATCTTGGATGAAACTCTTAAACTGAAACACTCAATAAACACGTTAGTTCCACCAAAAACATCAACGCTTAATTGTCCATCAAAATATCGGGATCAACACCTGACATTTCCAATCAAGTTGCCCAAAGCCAAAGAAATAACATAAATAAATAGAAAAAAGACATTCCTAGAAGGGAAATAATGAGTCCATGAAGACCACGTGGGATGACATCTACACCAATATCTCTGAGAACTCCAGCAACGAATATGAGATTACAATGCTAGCCTTAATGGCATAAGTTATGAGGTATGTCACGATTTATTTTGCTCCACTTCTGGTAGTATAATTATGACGATCTCTATGATGATTATGAGAAACTTTTATGTGAATTTAAAAAATAGTTAATGGTTTTATCATTAACTAAACAAGTCGAAGAATCTAAAGTTGAAAATATCTACCACAACTGATTTTTCCACTTCCAAAAAATAGATTTTGAGAAAGGAAACCAAAAATGAAACTTAAAATTGAGGACTTAAATTCCATACTTTTTAAGTTTAGTCAAGGAGAGGATAAATTCAAGCATATAGTGGGAAGCAACCGAGGTGTTCTCAACTGAGTTGGACATGGTTACCAAAAGTTTCAAAACAAAAAGGCTTTCATTAATTATTCTCTGAAACCAATAAAATGATAAAATATTTTCACTATCATAAAGTATGACACATTATTAAAGCATGCCTAAATAAATCTTATAAAAATCAAAAAAAAAAAAAAAATGGGTACTTAAAAAAGAAATATTAGTCTTGTATTTTAATCCTCCTAGACCCAATAGTACCGGTACCGCATGAAAATTATTTGATGTGTACCTTGCAGGTTAAGACTAAAGAATATATAAGCAATGGCAAGTGGTTCCTAGATAGTAGACGCTAGCATCACATGACGGGAGATAAACAAAAAATTGTGTCTTCAGCACCTAAAGACAGGGGTTATGTGACATTTGAAGATAATTCCAAAGGCAAAATCATTGGTATTGGTAATATAGGTAACTCTTCCACTCCCATAGAAAATGTATTACTTGTTGAAGGTTTTAAATATAATTTACTTAGTATAAGTTAATTAGGTTGTAATGGTGATAAGGTTATCTTTAGTAATGATATTTGCATAATAGAAAGTATAGAGGTCATAAGGTCTCATTTGTTGCATCTAGATTTTAAAATGTCTATACTTGCTCATTTGATGACATCACATCACAAAATATGACATGCTTAAGTGGCTGTTCAAAAAATAGTTGGTTATAGCATAAACCATTTGGACATGCAATCATAAACGTATTTCTAATCTTTATAAGAAAATTATGTTTTGTGGTTTTCCCAACACGAAGTTCATTAGAGATAAGACATGTGATGCATTCTAGTCATAAAAATAGTCTAGATCCTCATTTAATTCTACATCTAGACCAATAGAAATATTGCATTTAGATTTGTTTCGCCTTCATCTGGTTGCTAGTTTTTGAGAGAAACTTTCTGTATTTGTGCTTATTTATGACTTTTTTGTATTATGTTGGTGCTATTTTCATCTGGTTGCTAGTTTTTGAGAGAAACTTTCTATATTTATGCTTATTGATGACTTTTTTGTATTATGTTGGTGTTATTTTCATCTAAGAAAAGTAATGTCATATATGAGTTTATAACATTCTACAAGTATGTCCAAAATAAGAAGGTGAATATTAGAAATGTTAGGAGTGATAGAGGTAGAGAATTTAGGAGTGATAAGATTGTATCACCACTTTGTGAAGAACACGATTTTGTTCACAACTTTTGTATACCTAGGACTCCCCCAACAAAATAGGGTACTTGACAATAGAAATGGATCTTTGTAGGAAATGTCTAGACAATGTTAAATGAGCACTCACTTCCTCAGTATTTTGGAGTGGAATCCATTAGTATTGTATGTTATATCTTGAAAGATATTTCTACTCGTCGGGGAACTAATAAGACTCCTTATTAGCTTTGGAATGGAAAAGTTCCAACCAATGCATAATTTAGAATATTCGGTTGTAAGTGTTATATTCTAAATAATAAAGACAACCTAGGTAAATTTGATGCCAAACAAATGAGGACATATTTCTTAGATATGCATCAAATAGTAAGGCATAGAGGGTTTAGAATAAATGGGCTCTAATAGCTAAAGAGTCAGTGCATGTTGTTTTGGAAAAATAAAATAAAATAAACTAATCTCTTTATGTCTATAAAGATTTTAGATGAGAATGATGTGGGTGGAATTGAACTATTACTGAATCAGAGTGCTGAAAATGAAAATGGCAAAGTTGATTTACTCTAAGTTCATCCAATAAAGAAAAACACTGATATGTCCAAGGCCATAAAAAAAAAAAAAAAAAAAAAAAAAGAAAAAAAGAAAGATAATAATCGATCACCCTTCAGATTTGATTATTAGTGACATTCACCACAGATAAGTACTCATTTTTCATTGTGTAACGTCATGAACGTCGTTTTTCTTTCATAAATTGAGCCTAATATATTAAGGAAGCAATAGATGATGAATCATGGGTTTTATCATTCAAAGAACAACTTAACTTGTTTAAGCGTAACAACGTATGAACCTCAGTACCTAGTCCTATTGATCATTCCGTAGTTAATGCTAAGTGATTTTTTATGAATAAGAAAGATGAATCCGATATTGTTACTAGAAATAAGGATAAACTAGCATCTCAAGGTTATAGTCAAGAGGAAAAAATTAACTATGAGGAAACCTATGCATCTGTAGTTAGGTTAGAAACCATTCGAATGATATTAGCTTTTGGATGTGCATGAAATTTTAGATCATTCAAAAGGGATATAAAAAAGTGTTTTTCTCAATGGTTATATTATGGAAGAAGCATGTGTATAATAACTCCATGGTATTGAAAATGAATAGTTTGTGGATCTTGTTTTTAAACTATTGAATGCGTTATATGGTCTTAAACAAGCCCCTAAAGCTTGGTATAAAAAACTTAGTGTCTTTTTAATTGAAAATATTTCAAAATAAGGGTTAGTAATACTACCTTTTTATTAAACAATCTAGTTCTAATATACTTCAATTATAGATTTATGTAGATGATATTATTTTTGGGGGCTACAAACGAGGCTTTGCCGATAGTTTGCTAAGAATATGAAGGAAGAGTTCAAGATAAGCATAATAGGAGAACTTACTTTCTTCTTTGGACTTCAAGTCAAACAAACAATATAAGGAATATTCATCAACCAAGAAAAGTACGTGAAGGAATTGTTAAAAGAATATGGAATGGAGAACAGAAAGGCATACACAGCTCCAATGGTCGTCGCTAAGGTAGACAAAGGTGAGAGAGGTAAAAGCATAAGTAAGAAGTTGTATCGAGGTATCATAGGTAGTCTTCTTTATCTTAACGCAAGTAGGTCAGATATCATGTTTATCATTTTCTTATGTACACAATTGCAATCATGTCCTAAGGAGTCATATTTAATCATCGTTAAAAGTATATTGATATATTTAATTAGATCATGACTTAGGCCTTTGGTATCTCAAAAATGGAAATATTCATATGTTAAGTTACTCGACACTGACTTTTCTGGTAAACTATTGGGCGAAAAAAGCACAAGTGGCACGTGCCATTTTCTTGGGCATGCATTAGTTGGTCAAGCAAGAAATAGAATTCAATAGAATTATCCATTGCTGAGGCTTAGTATATGACGTTGCGAGTTGTTGTGCTCAAGTATTATACATAAAGTAACAATTACTTGTAATTAGGGAAATTTCATTTGGACCAGAAGAATGCCACGTGTCGCAAACAAGCGACTGGAACGGGAGAATCTAATTGGCCAGCCAGACCAAGCCTTTTCTCCATACCAGACCAGGGGTATGCCACCTCGAGCGAGAGCTCCAAATCACTCTAGCTCAAAAGTAGTCTGAGTAGCCTCCACCAGGTAAGGAAAGTGTTCTTACCCTTTCTAGGTAATGGCTCCACGATCTTCACCCTTAATCATCGCCACCTCCATAGTAACAGGATCGAGATCAACACAATCAGCATAACGGTATACTAAGAATTAGGTAAGACTTTCCACGCAAGTCTTCTCCCACTTATAAATATCATAAAAAAAAAAAATGAATCAGGTACGCATTCATATGCACACATACTCACACTCCTAAATTCTTGCTCAAAACTCTCGATTGATTCTCACACCGGAGATGCAACGCCTACAGGCCCACCCGCAGTGCATTGTTTTGTAGGAACCTTAGTCGAGGAAAAGTGAACAAAACTAGAAGACATCTCATCCATCCAGATCTCAGAAGTGACGTGTTTGGTGTTCTATTTTTAGGTATCATCAGATTACCGCCGTTTGTGGGAACGACATGCAGTTGTTCTCACAATCTCCACTAAGTAAATGGTCACTTTGAGGTCTATAATCATGACCAACGAATATGAAAGTGAGAGGCAGCCAATCTACAAGGTTGTCCATGAAGCTAGTCCATCTAAAGAATCGCTCTCACTTCTAACAAAAATAATGAGAGAGGTCTAAGATCTCTCCCAGACTGTTTTGCACTTTATTGGCCAGGCTAACCCAACTACTTCCGTCGTTGCCTGTTCCGTAAGGATTTATGTCGCCTATCAACGAGGCGTAACTCATCACGAACTAGGGATGAAGGATTTGATGCTAGTAGCGTTAGGAAAAACGTTGTCAGACGCAACGTGATCTCCAACAAGAGTTGGAAAGAATCCACACGGAGTGGGACGAGTAGTGTTTGCGAAGTCAAAATAAGCGACGAGGTGTTGAAGCTCCAAGGTTTAAAAAGACCCCAAGCGTGCACTCCTGGCTAGGAGCAATGGTATCTACGAAAAATATAGGATACAACGCATGAAGTTCCCCTACAAAGGAATGAAGTGCATCACACTCGCGCCACGGACAGAACTTGCGATATGTCTCGACAGACACCACCGAGCCAATATTTTTAAAATCGGACACGACATCGAACTGGAAAGTCATCGGGTCACGGGTCACCTGTTCAACCAGTAAGTAACTTGTGGTTGAATCGTGACATCATAATTACATCATTAAAAATAAAATATATTTTTTAATATATATATACTAAAAATCACTAGAAAATGAAAAAATATATACAATTCAAAAAAAATACAAATATGAACATATTATTAAACAATAATAATCAAACAAATATGAACAGATTATTAAACACAAATATGAACATATTATTAAAAATATATATACATAAACAAAAATAAAAAAAATCTATATGAACAGATTATTAAATAATAATTGTATTAAACACATTAAACTGAACAAATTATTAAACAAAAATTACATTGAAATTAAAAAAATAAAAATACACTTAACTCATTCCAGTGCCATCTGTTGTCTGTCGTCATCCGTTTACCTTCTGCCATCGTCCGTCTGTCATATGTCATCATCGTTGGAGGAGGCTACAGTAGAGACGTCATTAGAGGCTACACAAGGAAGATAGAGGAGTTCTGAGTTTGTCGTCTTCGGAGGCAGGTACAACAAGGAACTTGCCGTCCTTTGTCGTCCCAAATTGGAACTGAAAACAGAGAGGTCAGGGGAGAGAGAGTGAGATCTATTCAAACTTCAAAAGAGAAAGAGAGAGAGAAACAGATAAGAGGAATAGTGGTTGGGAAACTTGGAGATTGAATTTAGGGTTTCTTTCGGGAACAATTTATATAAATATGAAATGGAAAAAATCTGACCGGTTTGAGGTGGAAGGTTCTGGTTCGACGGTTTAGCGGTCGAACTGGTATGAACTAGTCGGTTTGGCATTTTGCACACTAAAACTATTTTTAGTGGATAACTAGACCGGAACTTGGCCCCCGGTGGTAGTTCAGATTTAAAACATTGCATTGACCTCGATGAAGGCCTTTTCGACGTCCCAGTTGAGGCCCCGGCAATGCGACTCAGATAGACAGGCCAACAAAGACTTGCATGAGCAGGTTAAGTCCATCAACGAGAAACTAGGGCTGAATGGAAAGAAGGAGCCCAACATTTATGAGAGGCTATGTCACGACCCGTCCCGAAATCCCGACATCCCGGGCTGGCGTAACGACATCATGACATCACCGAAAATAACTAACCAACCATCTATTACACGACAATATACATATATATAAATAAATCATCATCTATATGAAACTATATATATTTCTGTTATGGGAACACACCCGTTCCCCAAATATACTAACAGTAAAATATAATACCATGAACCCCTCACAGGTTCGCCTCAGAAAGCTCATCTCAACCCTCCACACGACTCCATCGTAGGACTCTACCTAGAGCCAATAGAGGACCAACTCCTAACTGCTTCACCTGCGAGTGTACTGCCTTCTTAGTAAAAACCTTTTTAATAATAAAAACTCATTCTACAACATCTAAATGGATCAAGCGTAAATTTATAAATACCACATAACTCGTAAAATTCCCAGTATAAAAGCAGGGAAAATAAAGCGACATAATTAAGTTCCATTCAAATCCAACTAATATAAAAATTATACTAATCACCATGATAATAAATATCAAATCAGCAAATATACGTAAAACACCACATCTCAAGCACACATCTCAAACACACTTTTTAAGCACACAACTCAAATACACACTGGCCAGCCCTAGTGATCGTTTTAACCTCACGATCGGGAGTTCCAACGGTATCGTACCACCCGTAGGATTTGCCTTCCTAACAGATACCCATCACTCCGCCAAAGTGGATAATCACTGCACAGTATAAACATCTAACATCACTCTGCCGAAGCAGATAAACCTACTCCGCCAAAGCGGATAACATCACTCCGCCGAAGCGGATAAATACTATGGTATCGTCAAATCAATAACATCGTCAAATTAATACCATCACTCTACCGAAACAGATAATCATCACTTTGCCAAAGCAAATAAATACTATAGTATCGTGAGGTCAATAACATCGTCAAATTACGAATCAATAACATTGTCTAATCAACAACATCGTCAAATTACGAATCAATAACATTGTCTAATTAACAACATCGTCAAATCAATAACATCATCATCAAATCATAACGTAATGATATCGTCTAATCAACATCGTCAGATCACACATCCACCTCTCTTTTTCAAAAATTGACTTTTTATCCGAAAATCATATTTCTCACTTTCTTTTAAAATGAAACGTCTGATTTTACCAAAACTACGTTTCCACTTCTTTTTTTTTTTTTTAAAAACCATACATATTTAGAAAAATAGATATTTTTCACTCTCTTTTAAAACCCCAAATTTCAGCAAAAAACCATTTTCAACTTCCTTTCGAAACCAACACAATTCATCGAAAATTCATTTTCTCAACTCACCCAAAAACCTGCTTAATCCATATCATTTTGAAATCATTTAATTTAACTATAACTATTTTCCATCATATATATATATATATATATATATATATAGTTTGACAAGAAGACAATACATTCACCTGCCTATCTGCTCTGCAAAACTTTCACTGACTACTCCCTACTGAGACTCCGGTGCCTGCGAACCTAATAGTGACAGGGCCTAAATTAATATTTTATGCAAAAATAACCTAATCAGGCAATGCAGGCCCTAAGTTTCACAATTTCCTCCATCCTCACATTTTATTATGTAAAATTATTATTCGGTTAATTTTATTCCGTTAAAAATTACTGCATAAAATTTAGTAATACGAACGGTCCCAAATTTATTATTGCGGTCACAAAATTTTGATACTAGAATTCAATTTAACAAAACTAAAATAAACTTAACGAAAAACGTTACCCGTTCCAAATCGTTCACGGGTCGCGAGACTGATTTTGAATTTGTTGGGGGTTATTTGTGTAGTTTCTTCTTTTTTTCTTCTTTTTCCCCTTCTTCTTTCTTTTCCTTTTTCCGTTCTATTTCCTGTTCTCTGCTCCGCTTGAATTCCAACCGTCCCTCCCTTTCTCTTCTTAATGTCGCCGACTGCCGGCGACCTCACACCCACACACCCACGCTCACACTAGCAACCACTCCCATAGACAACGCTGACTGACCGACAACCCACATCGACATACACTGCCAACGATGGCTTGCACATGCAATCACCGAATAAACGGCGATGATCGCATACACCATCGATCGAACATTCCCACGAACCTCACACATACATAGATCTGATTACATGTACATAACCACACACACACACACTGGACTGAAACATAACAGAGCACGCACAACACCCCACACACATGCACACGATGAACAGAGCACGACAACCCACCGGTGACGAACTGCTGACCTCTCTCTCTCTCTTCGCTTTCTCTCTCTTCCTCTTCCTATGCTGTTTCCTTTCAGCAAGCCAACAACGACACACACACACCCCTCCGGAGGAGCCACACACACACAAAATACATTACCACACACCCACCTGACCGTCGAAACACAATACACACCCACGGCTGTACCAACCGAAAACAGGAAACACACACATATTCATAGTCACCCACATGCACCAGCTGAGCAGAACACACACAAATGCACAGACCCACACACAGCCAACGGAAAACACACACACAGCAGTAATGACAACACACACACACACACACACACTGTTGGCACGAAACAGAAAAACAGAGCACACTCATACACATACCCAGCCAATGCCTGAATAAACCCTTTACACATGAAATGACACACTGAACAGTGACCACACTGCTCGCGGGAGAACTCACCACCACCGGCGATCACGAAAACCGACGGCCCCCTCCGATTCTCTCTCTCTCTCTAGATTTTTCTAAGTTTTTTTCTCGATTTTTCTCTTGCCATTCATGATCACTACTGCATGGATGCATATATATATGCATGTAATTAGTGGATTGAGCTTGATCCTTCGATTGCCACATCGTCGGTCTCTCTCTGCTCTGTCTCCGGCTCTCAATGCACACACACACAAACATATGTGTGCATATATATGTGTTTTTAAAAAAAATATTTTGTTAAATTGCTCTTTTCTCCCCCTCATTCTTTAAATCTTTATTTTAATTCAAATTCATCATTTATGATTTTCTTAATTTGTAATTTCACCCCTTAAAATTTTTAAGAAAGAATTTAAATGCCAATTTACCTTCCAAAGTTTGGATTGAAAATTTTTAAATTTGAAAATTGACCCCTAAACTTTTAATTTGCATATTTCCCCCTCGTATTTTTCTAAATGCTCAATAATGCAACTAAATTAACGTACGTGCGAAATCGAGGTCTTACAGGCTACTCAAATGGCCTCAGCCAATAAAAAGCATAGAAAAGGCCATCAACACGGACAAGTGGTGCGAATTCCACCCAAGTCATAGTCACACCACTTACAGCTACTACGACCTTAGAACAAAGATCAAGCAGTTGATCCGAAGAGGCTACCTCAAAAATTTTACCGTCGGTAGAGATCAGGGTAAACAAGGCCCTAACAAAGAAATAAGAAGACCTGACGTCCGAGAAAACATCCATACTATCCATAGTGGATTTCTCTTTCGAGGGTCTTCCAAGACTGAGCACAAAGCTCAGGCTCGGCATGGTATGCGCCTTTCAAAAGAGTACTGGTAGCGCGTAAATACGTCGCTACTTTCACCGCAAATGTACGGGTCAAGTTTTAATATAATAGAAAGAGTTAGGGTAGTCGTATCCACAGGGATTGTTGAGATTATCATTGAGTATCGCGATTATCATAACCTAACTTTATCTAGACGATAAAAATGTAGTTTATATTAATAATTATATACTAATCTAAATTAAACTAATTATACTAATACTAATATAGACGTTTATGAGAGTAAATTGCCTAGGGATTAATTTCGTCCACTTAAACGTGTTTGTTTCAATCTAGTTTACATTAACGGCATTCATCCTATCCGACAATCTCAGTATCGAAATCTCACACACTACCTCTACCGAGTGTAAAGTGAGTGAATATGTGATTTCGTGTCAACGCCGAAGTCCCCCTTGAGCGTCTATATAACACTTGGTCACATGAGTCTAGCCCCAAACTCACGGATTGCACACTTTCTAACTCCCTCTTGGGTTATTAGATCATCGCGTTGTGTTTAAACCCTAGTCCGAATCCGGGGTTACCTCTCCCGAGTGTCAAACCCTGTATTCTCCATATATCATAACAAGCATATAATCATGACAAAACGGTAAACACAGTCGGATAAACATAAACAACCATTAACAAAACATCAATGTATTCAAACAACGTTTTCGTGGAGTCAATCGCTCTCTAGACAATATATGTTTAGCTACATATGGCCATGACCCTATATACAATGAAATACAAGATAAACATATATAAATACAAACAAGGGGTTAAGAATAAAATAGAGAAACAAGAGAGTTTTGCCTTTATCCGAAGATGTGACGGTTCCACGTCCGTGATTTCCACTCCGAGCTTGATTTATCTTCTTGAATTTATGATCTCTCCTTGTTGGTATGCACTTGGAGCTCTCAAGGGACTCCCAAAACGTTCTTTTGTGTTGGGGTGAAGGGAAGATATATAAAGGGATCAAAATATCTAACAAAATATCCCAAAATATCTAAACTGTCTGCAGAGTGACCGTCGCGACGGTGGGCATGTCGGCTAACTTCACCGCTATGGCGGTGAAGATTCAACAAACTCCCTGGACTCACCACTGTGGCGGTGGGTCTGCTGCTTTGAAATCTTGCCTTTTTGCTCGTTTTCCCACTGGGCTCGCTTTGATATAATCGTTTAAGTACCGTTTTCATCCCTTTTTACCCCGAACACCCAATTCATAACAAAATAAATAAAAACATATTAAAACGCTATAAAAATACTCAAAAACTACCAAAACCGGCTTGAGACTAAATAGATAAATTACACCTATCAAGTACATATTCCAAGTCTCCCAAAAAAATCTCGTTGAAGAGCACGAAAGAGTATGCGTGGTTCATGGTAGTCGACTATTCGTTGGCATAAAATACAATCATCAGAAGACCATGCCTTAACGCTTTAAAGGCTATTACATTGACGTGCCATTTGATACTGAAGTTCCTGACCAAGAACAATATTGGCGAGGTACATAGGAAACAAAAAGTGGCTCAGGATTGCTTTGCAGTTGAAATGTTGCTTCCAAAAACATAACCTATCAAATAGAAATCAAAGGACAAAGAGTTGACAAAGACTTTTTGCCCAGGGATATAACAGAATGCCTTGGAACATAGGACATCCTTAACCCCCGGATTAAGCAGCCCATCCAACCATGGCCTCATACTACCGAAGAACTAGAAGATGTCTGAATACACCCAACAGAACCCAACCGAATGATCCAGATCGTGAAAGCCCTCACGGGGGACAAAATGGAGCAGTTGATTAAGCTATTGAAAGCCAACCATGACATGATCGCCTAGTCGCATGCTAATCTACGTGGGATAGACCCAAATATCTCCATGCACCAGCTATACACGGACCCAACCTACTCGCTAGTTCGATAAAAGTAACAAAAGTTTAGTTCGAAGAGGCATGTTGGTTAACAAACATTGTTCTAGTCAAGAAAAAGATAAGAAAATAGCGCATGTGCGTGGACTTCACCGATCTCAACAAGGCCTATCCAAAGGATTGTTTCTCTCTCCAAAAGATCGACGTGATCATGGACACTACAGCCAGCTATGAATGGCTTAGCTTCCTCAATGCCTTCTTAGGGTACAACCAAATCAGCATGTACCTTTCTAGGAGAGGAAAAATGGCGTTCATCACTGGAAAGAGTCTTTACTGCAATACGGTCATGTTGTTCAACCTCAAGAATGTCGGAGCAACATACCAGAGGATATCCCTTCCATCCGGATCTCAAAAGTAATGTTTAAGGTGATCCATTTTCTGGCATCATCAACTTGATTTCATCAATAGTATGGAAAACGTGTCTCTAGTTTGTGACAATATGAGTGTTATTCACTTAAGTGAGAATCCTACACGGTACTCTCGCATACATTCGATTGATATTCTCCATCACTTTATTACAGATCACATTCAAACTAGTGAAATCTCTTTGGAATTCATTGACACACACAATCAACTTGTTGACATTTTCACAAGACCTCTAGTGAAAGAGCAATTTTCTAACATAATAAGGGGCTTGGGTATGGCTAGGAAAGTTGATTCTACTCTATTTATCTTTCCTTTAGTGTGTGTTGCATATATTTTATATGTTGAAAACGTTTCATGAAATAAGGAATTTTTTGGGGGTGTTAGGGAATAAAAAAATTATTTTCAATAATTAATTATGCTCGTAAAGTGTTTTAAAATTAATTCGAAGCACTTTGTCGATAAGGTTTAAAAAATTGGATCATGAATTTTATAGTTATGTATATCTAGTAGAATTGGTCATTAATTCGCGAAAAGATCTTGCATTCCCTACATAAATCACACACCCCATTTTCTGATATGACAAAGATAAGTATAGCATGAATAATTTATATTTAGCAATCAATTAAAATTGTTACTAAAAGTAAGTGTAGAAATTTAGTAACAAAACAACATTCCTCATAAAAAAATTCAAACTAAAGCTATAGCAAAAAATCTCATCCATCACCAAAAGATTTAAATATAAAAACTAATTAACAAGAAAATCCTAGACCCACTTTTTTATATGACAAAGGGGAAGATATTAGTGATTTGATATTTTAGAAGTAAAATATATTTGTGTTATATAAATCTTTACATAAGATATGAATCTAACTATATATCATGGTGTCATTTTATAAATCTCTCTATATCATTCTTGATTATACTTATTGTTGGCCCAAAGGTTTACCCAACATGGCGTTAAATTAGGTAGTTTAAAAAATTAAATCTAAACAGTTATGACATATTCAAATTTTATTGAGTTTTATCTTGTTTACGGAAGCATTATGTTTTAAGCGCACACAAACACAATCACATATAGAGAAGAGTTAAAGAAATTGATACAATGACTTTATAGTAGTTCGACAAGCTACTCTTGCCTACGTCTACTCCCTTAGCTCTTACAGGTTATTAATCCACTAAAATTCTAAACATCTTTCCAGGTGAGGATTAAATATGTACAACTCGTTTGAGTAAGTTCCCTTTATAACCAAAAACACTCTCACTTGAACTAGGTATGTTTAAGTCTAAGCTACAATCTCACAAAAACATAAAAACTTATTTTTACCCAGAGCTTCTACCAACACTTATAAATATCATATCTAAATTCATCCTGATCTAGTGAGATAGATGTACACACGAACAAAATATATTCAAGTTCAAATCTTGTTAAGTTTATCCAGTTTAAAACATTGCAGCACAAAAGTAGTTAGTCCAGACAAAATATATCCAATCTTTTTACTAGTTTAATAGAAATAATATCCAAGTTTAAAGTCCACGAATATTTCCAAAATAATTTTTCATATTTAAGTATCAACAATATTCATTTTAATTTCTCGAGTATAAATGTAATGACATAATATTCACAACCAAGCACATAATAGATCAACTATACTATCACATAGAAAATAGATAATCAATAGTATCTGGATTTCAAATGGAAAATATCACCTAAGGAATGCAATCAGATGTTTCAAATCAGTTGAAACAATCAAGGATTCCTTCTAAATAAAATCGTTCTCCATTTATCTTAAGAGTCTAGATAATTCTCCAGAATTTTTCCTTTGTCTATTTCACTCTCTCTTGTCTCTTGAATCTCTTGAGTGTTCTTGGATGAATAATAAGAGAATTTTCAAAAGCTATTTTAAGCCTTATTTTCATAATATCCTAACGACTAGTAGAGGATTCATGCACTAAGGCCCTTGATCTTTGACCCTAACTTCTCTCCCAACCAAATTAGCCTTTTGACTAATGAATAGGGTCATATTTCAGTCTAGCTTCAAGTCTAGGGATGGAAACTCAACTCAAAGCGATAGGTAACAAAACAGTTCAATTTTAAAACTGATTAAATGGTTTTAGTTATGATTTTAGTTTCGAAATTAGAAACCGAAACGGTTTTGGTTTTGATTTTGGTTTTTAGATAGTAACCGTGAAATCGAACCGCGTAACCAATATTTTAGATATATTTTTATCATATATATTACCCTCACTTTTTTATTTAGTTATAGTTTAACCCCTATTGTGTGTATGTGTGCGTGTGTTTATATATATGTTATAGCGTTAGGCTTTTTATCATTTGTTCGTTGTTAATTTCCAATTGCCATCCCTCTTTGATTTGTATTGTGACAATTATCTATCGTTTTATTTTTTAGTACATGTAAATTTTATGTATTGTATTTAAATTATGGTTGGATGTTTATTGTAATAATTAATAATTTTGTGGTTTGGTGTTGTTTTATTGAATTTATGTTTTATATTTTAGTTATGTTTTTATTTATATGTAAAAAACAATGGTTCGTGATTTTGGTTTTGGTTTTTTATATATTTAAAAACCTTAAACAATTTCATGTTTTTTATTTTAGTTTTGTATACAATGGACCGGCTCGTTTTTTAAACTGTTTATAAAAAAACAAACAGTTTTAGTTTTCAATTTGGGTTTGGTAAATGCCTAACGGTTTTGGTTTTGGTTTCCAGTGAAACCAAACCAAAATCGAACCGTTGTCATCCCTATTCAAGTCAATAGTCAGCCAAATTGACCAGCCAAATATTTAAGTTCAAAAGTTTAACCAATGATTTTAAGAAATCAAAAAGAATAAGGACTAAATGAAATTTTAATAAAAACCATTATATTCAAAAATATATCTCGTAAAAAATATTTAAAAATATTTCTAATAAAATAATATCATTTAAGAATAATAAAAACTATTTTAGAAATATTTATCATTAAAAATAATGCAAAAATATTTCTTGAAAACGATTACGAAATTTAAAAATTCAGAGCAATTCAGTTGACTCACCAAGCCATTCGGTTAACATATTTAAGTATTTTTCAAAAATCTCTAGAACCTAAATCATTAAGTCGACTTAATCATCTATTCGTTTGACTGAATTAGATCTTCTGGTCCTCGAAAAATCTAGTCTACAAAACCACAATTTTGTTGACTGAATCACTTAAAAACCTAAAAAATTAGTTCTCTGCTTAATTCAGTTGACTCACTTACAATTCGGTCAACTTGATTAAACAACAAAACATCCTACACTTCAAATGTGCATAACTCTTACGTCTAAACTCTTATTTAACTCTATAACCACTTGTTGAACAGTTTAGGAAGTCTATTTTCATATGCAATTAATTTCAGTACAAAATTAAAAATGAATAAAAAGTTATAACTAAAAAACGTGCACGATGGTCTTCCATAGAGTACTCATAAACAACGATTTTTAACATTTGTTCAGGTAGAACACAATTTTGTAAATTTACTTAACACTAGTTGACTATTGTGGCCATGTCATGAATTATATAGAATGTCTGTCAATTTAAAGTATCAAAATCATGTATCATGCAAATATAACAAGTATCACACATAACATAATACAACTAAATCATGTTGAAGTGTCGTGTGTGATCTTAGTTGGGTTTAAACGAGTTTGACAAATATAAATGTGTTTACCTTAGGAAATACAAAAAATTTGATTTGTCAAAAAGTCTTTATCTTCCAATCCATTTACTTAGCATGATCGATCTGAATTCATCATTGCGTCAAATACTTGGTTTATTATCACGTCACTAAATCTATCATATTTCTCAATAAACAGATTAGTCTGGAAAACCACCAAGTTATTATTATAATTAAAATCAATGTTAATGGGATTAAACCCTTGAGGGCTAACAATTATTGTGATTATGGTTTAAAATTATCATTTAAAAAGTTAGAATATCAAAAACTTAGTAAGGGGGAGCGGGAGTGTTATTGTTATTCGAAAAAACAAAAAACAAATTAAGCATATCAAAAGAGGCCATTTTTTAGCCCAAGAGATTAAATCCCTATGCATGAATTTTTTATGATAACAAACTATTTGCGATTTTGTTATTTAACATGTGTGTTACGTGTTGAGAACAGATTAACACGATATGTAGAACAACACCAGGTGGATAAAGATCAAAATGAACAAGTTGGAAGAAACGAGATCATGAAGCTGGATAAAGATCAAAAGGAACAAGTTGGAAGAAACAAGATCAAGAAGCTAGTGATAAAGACATAAGAAAAATGAAGAAAGGCGAATCAAGATAGAGATAGGTTATGACAATATGTAAAACAACACCAGGTGGATAAAGATCAAAAAGAACAAGTTGGAAGAAACGAGAACACTAAGCTGATGATAAAGACATGAAGAAAAATAAAGAAAAGTGAATCAGGACAAAGACAAGCTAGGAAAAATTGAGATGTGGATTCCAGACCATCAAAGAAGATCACATTGTTTAGGTGATAAAATCAACATGATGTATTATCAAAGATAAGGTAAAAATCCTTCCCTATATCTCCAACACATATTAACTCATCTAGGAAAGTATAGATACACTTTCATAATATTATGTGGTATTTAAATGTGTTAATTATGTGTGTTTGATCAAGGTAAAAGGTGTTAAAATGAATCGATGATGATTAGGAACAAAATCGGGTAAGAGTTGTAGTTAGAAAGTCAATATAATTGAAATCATATAGAAACCGACTGGTCGATCTCCTGTTCCAGTCAATCTATTTAGGTTGTGAGTCTATTAGAATAAAACTCAGGAAAATTTGGTCAACCGAATCATATATCTGGTCGGCCAATTGTTCTAAGAGATAAAGAGAATTAGAAAAAATAGAAATCGGTTAATCAAAATGAACAATCAGTTTACCGATGTGGATAATAGCTCCCTATATTGAAAAAAATGATAATTTGATCAACCGGTCAAATGATCGATTTGGATAGTAGCTCATTAGAATTAGTTTGCATGAATATTAACCAAAAATGAATTTTGTCAACCGATTTGCACATATGTGTTTTTCTAATCAAACCTAAAATCAAAATTGATCATTAATTCAAACTTGTTTTAACCATCAATTAAAAAATTTATCTAATATTTGAGTCAATTTTTATTAATTATAAAATAAGATTAAAGGGTCAACCGTGAGTTTAAAAGCTTTTTTTTTTTTACCCTTAAAAATAGCATTTTTATTTGGATCTTGTCTCACAACGAATTCCTACCTTGTTTGGCCAAATTGGAACACTAGAACACTTATATATTAATCGCATTATATATTTAACGTTCATATAATAAATTGGAACGTATTTGAAACCAAATTAAGTGCAACAACTATAATTATCAAAGCCTATAAATATTTTTTGTTGTATACTTGGAAGTAAAACAAAATTAAGAAAATTGAAGCATAATTATACTTGTTTAGGTAAACCAACACGTGTCCATACACTCTTAGATCCTTGTTGAATGATATAGTGTGAGAAACTCTACTAAAAACAAAAGCGGATGAATGAAGACAACAAAGTTGAGTAAAATCCTTCAATGCGGACATTCTCGATTCTCTACAAGTTTTGGTTTGATTTAAAAGAATTAATTGATCTATTCTGGTTCATCAAACACATTCAAATCCTAAAAATTACTAGTGAGTTTGTTCTGTAATTTGTTTGTGTACGTTGTTAATATTTATCTAAGTATGAAATATGCATATTGGACTTACTTGATATATATCTAGAATTAAATTATCATTGATCATTTCTTTGTTTCAAAAATACTGTTGAAATACTTGCTTGCCTAGCAAGGATTGTGATTTCATTTTGTACTTTAAACGTTGAGTAAGTTCTTCTTGATTGAAATTAATAGTTTTAAAAACCTAAGGCTTATTTATAAAAGATCAAATGCAGTTTTCAAAGCTACTAGCACAAATTCGTTAGAATCGGTATATTGTTTAATTGTTCATTCTTTTGCAAACGTATCACTTGTATAAATTTGTATTAATTGATCAATTGTGAAATTTTGATTTGTTTAAAAAGAAGTCAAAAAAAATTTTTTTGTTATTTACACTATTCAATTCACTCCGCACCCTGCACCCTCTTGGGTAGATTTGGACCGACAAGTCACATCATATATAGATCATAAGGGAGATTGGCCCCCACTCATAAATGTTATTTATCCATTTTCAAACCCATCCGGTTTTTTTCAAGTTTACGATTAATCTAGTAGGCGATCATACCCCCAAATATTGATGTAGACCACTTCCGAATTTACCAATTTTGCACTTAAGTTCCTGATTTTATTTTCATTTTTTATTTTCAATCTTAAAATGTAACAATCTATGTTTCGAAAGAACTTTTCATTTCTTTTCTTCATTTCTCACAAAGTCCTTTTCTTACAAAAAATAAATAAATTATTAATCAATATATAGTGTTTAAGTTTTAGTGTAAGAACTAAGAAATGAAATAGTAATTTTTATAAGCATAAACATATATATTTTTGTAAAATTACATGCTGGTTAATAAAATCAAAAATATCTAAAATGATTAGTTGAAGTTCAACATACTTAACAAATGTCACTGATATTTTCAAACTGAGAACACGTATCCTCATAGATTTGCCAAATATTAATACTTAAACTATAATTTTAAGGACTTTATTAGCGGTACAAATCCCCAATTAATACCATAGGGTGTTTATGTGACAAATCCTTTATTTTATCTTTAATTTAAAAATAAAAAAAATTCATATACAATTACAACTCCAGGGTGTTTCTGTGACAAGTCCCTTATTTTATCTTTAATTTTAAAAAAAAAAATCTATATACAATTACAACTTGTGCTTCAATATCGCACAAAAAAAAAAAAAAAAAAAAACAAACGTGTTGTAACCTCACAATTACATGTACCAAACTTGTGTATAAAATATTTGTAACCTGTAATTAATATTACACATGTACATATAACTAATATTACACAGACACAAACACATGCGAGACTAATATGTAAGCAAAAATCAATTTAAGGGACTAAATCAAAACTTATGCTTTAACTAGGACTAATAACAAATTAAACCCATTAATTGAGACTAATCACCGATTATCCCGTAAATTCATGAATAAAACATAACAATAAATGTGCTCAAAATTTAGGGTAGACCAAATTATAAATGTTCCGTTGAAAAATTATTTTTCAAAATATAAAATTAAAAATGAATGGTTACCATAGGATAAAAAAAAAAACTAATATCTTGGAATAGGATAAAACAATGATTTTCTAAATTACATAGGCCAGGGAACATAGAAAAGGGGATGTTATTGAGAGATTGAAAGAAACAACATAACGGTGATAACATTCATTGACAATCGCTCAAAATCTTTTATTGTTGTCGTATGGAAAGCTCACCCAACAAGGGAATAAAAAATAGTGTCCAATAATGGCACATAATAAAACTTAAAACAAAAGGCAAGTGATTGCTCATCTTCAAAGAAACTAACGAACCAACGAACAGAAATGACTGGAGCTGCAGTAACAACCAAAAATAACACGCATTATGTTACAATAAAACTTTTAATGAGATGCGCACAACCAAATACTGCAACTGACCATACAAATAAAAGGGGCATGAACATATCTTATTGTCTACTAGTCCGTGAGTATGACTACTCATCGATATACATTTAGACTTAAAATTCAACACTTCGCTTAATTTTCAACTTTATCTATCATGTGCACTTATGCTACTAAATAGTTGAGATTTCCCAATCTGATTTCTAAAGTCTAGTGCATCCAAAAAGTAAACATCCACCAACTACACCAACCCACATATCTTCATTCAGACTCCAAGATCTGTTTCTTAATGTTGTCATTTTATTATTTGTTTTTGTCCCCATAAGATTAATAACCAAAAAAAAAAAAAAACGTGTGCGTTTTTGTTTGGGTTCCAACAAAAAAAAAACACAAGCTTTTGAGATCGGAACTCAAAAGAGAGAGAAGATATGAGAACAGTGTCATATATGTACATTCCTCAACATCTAGAATAAGTTAGATGTTTAACTAATTTAAAGAGATTCCATGGGCAAGCTAATCAGCTTGTCCATTTCCAAGCCCAGTCATTTAGGCGCCATTTGGTTATTGTTTTTGTTCCCTGATTTCTGTTTCCGTTCCCAGATTTATGTTATCGCTCTAAAAATTTTGGGATTAATATACAAATACGCGTTCGCTAAACACGTTTCTATTCCCAAAATTTATTTGAGTAACTATTGAATTCCTTAAGGATCTGTGAAATAAAAAAAAAATGTTTATTTCTTTCACTCCCACAAAATTATTCCCACGACCCCCCCGTTAGCCACCACCATACATTTAAAGAGAAAAAAAAATGTTTCAACGAAACGAGTTTCTTGTTTATGTTCTGATAAAAAAATTATGGAAAAAGGACAATGGTCGTTACCAAACATGTTTCTATTCCCAGAATACTCCAAAACGAATGACCATCCCAGTTTATTAGAAGCAGAAACAATAACTAAATGCCACCTCACTTGATTGATTATATCATTTGGGGTAAGATCTATTTTTTGCTCCACCCTTTCGTGCAAGCTTAAACTTTATTGGGTGAAATGAGACTAGTTACTTTTAAATAATTTTATTAATTTTTATATAAAAAAAAACATGATTGGAGTACTTATTACAAATCAAGCTCAACAAATTTATCCTCTAGTTATCTTAAAAGAAAAATACAAAACACGGTTGGAGATGTTATTAGAATTTTGTATGTTAACATAATAATTTAAATAATTCAAAGAGAGTGAGAAAACCCAAAAGGTGTGTCAAAATTTAATCCATTTTTTTATATTTGCAATAAAAATGAAGTGGTTGAACTTGGCAATTGTTTGGTCGATACGAGTCCAAGTGAGTTTCACCAATAACATGTAGTTCTATCAAATGGTGTTCATAATTACGGCAGTAGAACTTTCCGCGGGAAGATGAAACAACCCTTTTTATTGAACACCACCTTGAAGCAAAAAGCATATTGTGGACTCCAAGGGTCTAAATCCTAAGAATGATATTTTCATAACAACAAAGTATTTGAGGTTTTTGGTATAAGTAATAAACAGATAACGCCGGAAATCAAAGACGGCACAGAAATCAACAGTACGAAGACGGCACAGAAATCAACAGTACGAGTCCGAAGATCAATAAACAAGACCAAGTATGATCGTGATAAAGACACAAGACAAAGAAAGATGTATCAAGATAGTGAAACAAGCCAAGTCTGTTTGTGATGAAAATGCAAGACAAAGAACGAAGATTAAAGAACGATCAATCAGCTGAGAGATAAACCAAATCAAAATGCATGCCTAAAGATAAGATAATTCAATCCCTATGCTTCCAATACATAAATTGGCTCCACTGGAAGCGCACATACACAAGAATATTTATATGACATCAAAAATGTGTTTATTATGTGCCTATATCTAGTTAAACACGGCCTAAATGTTTGCATAAAGGTTAGGAGTCATTTGGTCTAAAGTTGTATTAGAAAAGAAGAAAAGAAGTAAAAGGTAAAAATTGCAGTCCGGTTGACTGATCTCATGCACTGATCCAACGAACTAAGCAGTGGGTCATTAAGGGGCCATTTGGTTAGTGTGCCCATCCCAACCCTTCCCATCCCAAAATTTTTGAGAAGGATGTTTGAGGACGCGTTTGGCAAACCCAATTTCGTTCCCAACACAACCCAAACTGATAGGATTGATTCTTCAAATCCTAAAGAAATGAGAAACAAAAAAACTTTGTTTTTTTTTTGTACCCAACCATTCTCATTCCTAAAAAGGACACGCTTGGTATTTATGAAATTATTAATGAGCCAAATCCATCCCACTTCATTCCAACTTCTCACGATCATTTTCCTTCGTTCCTCCATCTTCTATGTTCTACACTCATCAGCAGCATCGTGGTCGTGGTCCTCGTAGTCCTCTTCCTCGTCATCGTCATCCTCCTTCTCGCCATCGTCTTCTCCGTCGTCATCCTCGCCATCGCCTTCGCCCTCCTTGTTGCCGTAGTCTTCTTCGACCTTGTTGCTATCACCGCTCGTCTGTGTAAGCGCTCTCTCTCTCTCTCTCTCTCTCATCTTCTAGCCTTCATCATCTAGGTTCGCAAAATCGATTTCGTTTCATTGACGAAATCGATTCCATTCACAAAACAATTTTAGGGTTTGATTTCAAAAATTGGAATAAGGGTTCGATTTCTTGATTTTAGGTTAGATTTCTTAGAATTAGGGTTTGATTCTTGTTGTTAGGTTCAATTTCTCAGAAATTGTTCCAGTAAGAGAACTACTTATGCTAGTTAACATCCCATGCTATCAGTTGTTAATAACCAGTAACCATGGTTCCATGCAGGTTGAAGTTTCCAATGGAAGAGGAAAACCATCTACAATTGTTGACAAGGATGAAGGTCTAAGAAAGGTGAATTATATTTATCAGTCTCTCTTTCTCTATCTCCCTCTTCTGTTTTGATGAATTATGGAAGATGATTGTGTTGGTTTTTGCAGGTATGCCAGCTTGAAAATACTGAGAGATAGAATGAGAAGGCGGTGATCATTGTTTGGCAATAAGAAGCTTATGGTGATAGATTTATGTTGTTACCTCTATTGCTGTATGAAGAGCTTGTTATTGTATGCGTAGGAACTAAATTTTGATTCATAATAAGATTGTACAATTTTGATTTTGATATGATTTTTTGTATCATGAATTTGGTTTTGATTCAAAATGTCCATAGATTTACGTGTTATGCAGTTGAAAAATCAGTAGTGAATTAGATGCAAAACATGAGAAGTATCAATTCCAACTAAAAAAAAACATAAGAATAATTTTAGTATGATAATCGTTATCAAATGTATTTGTTTTTGTTCTCACAAATTGAAAAAACAATTTCAGAATAAGTCGTTGCCAAACATGATTTTGTTCCAAAAAAGAAACAGAATTTTGTCGTTACCAAACGCGATTCTATTCCCAAAGGAAATAGAATTCTACCATTACCAAACGCAATTATGTTCCCGGAACGAAACAGAATTCTCATCCCAACCCAAATGGGATGAGAAAAGTGAAAACACTAACCAAACACCACCTAAGAATACAACTCAGGACAATCCAAACCAAATCCCAAATCCGATTAACCAATTGACCCAGTAGGATAAGAAATTGAGAAAATAAAAAATCGATCAGCCGAAATCCCCACCGATCAACTAATCAGACTAGGGACTTAGATTCCCTTGGTTCAGTCAACCGGCCAGTCAACCGATTAGAGCAAAAAATTTAATTGGCTTACAACGTCATGAATATTAGTCAACTGATTTATGCGGAACTGTAAGCCTGATTTTAAATCCAAAATTGAGCTCGAATTGTTGGCCTAATTGATTTTTTTCAAATTTTAATTCAAAATTTTAACTTATGTTTGAATTAGAGCAAGATCTAGTGGTTAATTTAGATTTTCAAAGTTTCGATTTTTCCAGCCCCTAAAATGTAGCATTTTTTCTTAGGATCTTGTCTTCCCATCCAATACTTGTTTAGGCAAATTTCGAATATTAGGATTAAGGACTTTTGATCAGATTATATACCTACAACGTTCACTAACTTAATTACAACAGATTGTATCCAAATTCAATTCAAAATTGGTTCAATACCTAGGTTTTTGTCAAACCTATAAATATCCTTGTTGGGTACAATTTTGAACAATCATGAGAAACCGAGAGTCAAGTCTTCAACATGAAAATCTTCATTCTTTGTTGTCATTGTTGTGATTCAAGGATAATGATTGATCAATTCCGGTAATTGAATCACTTTCAATTCACTATAAATTCTAGTGAGTCTGTTGCATACCATAGCTCTATTACATTGTTTATACTTCTCTAAGTTTAGAACGTGCCCATATGTGATTGCTTGAGAACATATCTAGAATAGCATTAATTTGTGATCTATCATTCTTCTCTATATCAAATTATTTGCTTATCTTAAAACGATTGATTTCATCTAGAACGTAAACGTTGGAAAATAAAATCTTGCTTGAAATCGATCTTTTTAAAAACTTGAGATTTATTGATAAAAGATCAAAAACGCTTTAATAAGATTTTCAACTCAATAACACGAATACTTTATTATCAGTATATTGGAAACGGAAAGAACTCGCACCACCAACGAGATTAAATTACCCTACGAGGTTTCAAGTCCCCCATGTACCGTTTCTAACAAGATGTAAGCTAAATTGGATTGTTTTCACTGAACTTCACCAAGGTATATTTGACTATTGAAAACAACCAATTGATTGAAGTTTAGAATCAACAAAATCTGGATTTGGTGTTTACTTGTTTAATAAATTAATTGTTTATTCAAATTGATCAACCTTGATTCTACATCGCTTGTACTAAATTGAGAATATTGATTACGTGATTATTTGTTTGTTTAACTTGAATATCTTCGATTGTACATGTTATTATTGCATCTAGTGAGTCAATATAGGGTGTATTGGACTATAGGAGATTGATAAAGGCTCCAAATGTAAACTCAAACTAAAATTGAATTGTTATGAGGGTGTGAAATGTGAATTATAACTTAAACCAAAGTGTTGGTTTAGGTAAGAGAATTGTGAGTTGTTCAGTCGATCGTCTCATTCATTTGATAGGTGGCCATGGGCCAGCATGTGGGATCGAGACCGTTGTGTGGTAGAGAAAGCCTTTACTCTTAGGTGTATTGGTTTTGGTCTTCATCGAGGAAGAAGATCAAAGTTAGTGGATTAGACAATCTCGAGAGAGTAGACGTAGGCAAGAAAGGACCTTGGTCGAACTACTGTAAATATTGTGTCAAGTTTCTCTATCCCTTACTCTTTGCTTGTGTGGTTATACTTAATTGTCATATTTATATTGTTTATTCCGATGCACTTATTTCACACTTGTATAAATCATTCTCAATTGGTTAAGGGTAAAGTTTTGAGAAAGTTAAAACGAGCCAAAGTTATTTGCCTTACCCAATTCACCCCCACTCCACCCCCTCTTGGGTAGATTTGGACCAACAGGTACTAGTATGATGTTTTCAAAGTCCTCTTAAATATGGTGGGAAAAAAAGGTTAAAGGACTGGGTGGGGAATGAATGATTTCCCAAAAACCATGAAAAGGAAAGAGGATAAGTGGGCGGAATGAATGCAGCAGTGGACAAAAAGGCACATGCTCTATTTAAATTAATATGCTGGAAAATCTACCTACCTAATATAGTTTGCTACATGAATCCAAACACACTAGTTTACAGTGCAAGTCCATACCTCAATCTTACGCATTGGTCTAAATTCTTAACGTATCTATTAATGTACAACAATACTCATCCATTTCACATTTTCGTTTGAGACACAAACAGGCATAGATTTGATATTGACCCTTGATTTGAATTGTGAACCTATTGCTAGACAAGCGCGTATCTCAATTCTCATTGTTCAGAAACTAGTGAGGGACTCCTTAATCAAATCAATATAAACAATACATATTTAGGTTTTTCGTTTAAAAAACCCAAAATATTACTTTCATAAATCCACTATCAAAAGCTTTTTTAGGTGGTCTAACAACAGTAACCCAACTAGACTCAACCCTAAAATTTTAAGTGTTCCAGAAAACACACACTCATTGGGTTGGGGTCAGATTATTAAAAACAATCAGGTTTCGGGTCGGACACAGGCTTTTCTTCATAATACCCATTACATATCCCTACCTATAAACATGACCCTAGAATAACCCTAGCAGTGAGTGCCGCCTCCTTTACATCTTCCATCAGTGGAGAATCCAGAAGAGAGACGCCAGTGGCCTCCTCCTCTGTCTCTGTTGATGTTGCGTCCACCTTCAGCGCCATCAACGCCGCCTCCACCTCCAACGCTGCCCATGTTCTCTTCCATGTCCATCATATTTAGGTCTTTCTCCGATTTTCCTGCTAGTGTGGGGAAACCGTGAGTGGCTTCTATTGAAACACATCAAGGTTTTGACATCGGTATGAGTAAAACCCAATTCAGTTTTTCCTGATTTCATGGCGAAGGAAAATAATATATTATATACACAAATTACATGTCTAATCGGGGAAATCATAGGCGTGTGATTGATGAAGATCTTCACTGAGTGCTTCTTTCTGGGATGAATATTTCCATAGTCATTCTTAGTCAATACTCTTCTCTGTTGAAATCGGTGGTTAGCAGTTACTCTTCCTTCACAAAAACTGCAGCAACATCTTGGGCTTTAAAGGGGTGTTTTAGTGGAATAAAGTGAGCGTATTTCGAAAGGCGGTCAACCACCACAAATAAGCAATTAAACCCCTCGGATTTAGGCAATCCTTCCACAAAATCCATTCACAAATCTTCAAAAACTTGGTCTGGAATAGGCAGTGGTTGCAATAGCCATGCTAGACTTAGGGCCGCAGGTTTATTTTGTTGACAAATCGAACATTCAGCCACAAAACGTTGCACTTGTTTCCTCATACCACGCCAAAGAACATCACTGGATAACCGTTGAAATGTCTTTAGTACCCCAGAATGTCCTCCACCCTAGCCCCCGTGATACTCTTCTAACAATTGCGGGATTAGATTGAACTCCGACGGAATCACCAACTATCCTTTGTACAACAAAATTCCACGTTGCAGTTGTAGCTAGGGAACGAGTCTTACCCTTGTAACACCTGCTATTTGATGGGCCCAAAAATGGGATTGGAATCAACCTCGTCTTGCAGCTATTCTACGTGTGCACAGCATGAGACCGTGAGGATAGCAAGCTCACACCCTTCGTCTCTCCTTGATAAAGCATCGGCCGCTTTGTTTTCAATTCTCGGTCAGTACTCGACGTCAAAGTTGTAGCCCCATAACTTTGAAATCCATTTCTGGTGTTCATCAATTACCAACCGTTGATCAAGCAAATATCGCACACTCCGCTGGTCAATACGTACAATGAATTTACGTCCCAACAGATAAGATCGCCACTTCTGAACTGCTAAGACGACAGCCATCAACTCGTGCTCGTATATTGATTTAGCTCGATCCCTTTGGTTAAGAACATAGCTAAAAAATGCGATTGGCCGGTGATTTTGCATTAATACCGCACCAATGCCAAACCCTGAAGCATCCATTTCCACCAAAAACGATTGATGGAGATTAGGAAGGGCTAAGACAGGGACCATTGTCATAGCCACCTTCAAAGCTTCAAATGCCTTTTGTGCCTCCTCATTCCACCCAAAATGATCTTTCTTTAGTTGATTGGTGACTAGTGCCGCCATGTGACCATAATTCTTCACAAATTTTCAATAATACCCCGTTAAACCCAAGAACCCTCGTAGGTCTTTCAAGTTGGTTGGAGTTGGCCATTCCACCATCGCTTGTATCTTCTTAGGATCAGCCATCACTCCTTTCACCGACACTATATGACCCAAGTACTCTAGCTCATTTTGTCCAAAAATGCACTTTTTAAGGTTGACTACCAATGAATGTATCTTCAAAGTCTCCAAAACCGTCCTCAAGTGTTCCAGATGCTCCTCCATAGATTTACTATATACCAAAATGTCATCAAAAAACACCAATACAAACTTCCGAAGATACTTTTTAAATACCTCGTTCATCAAAGCTTGAAAGGTCGCCGATGCGTTCATCAACCCAAACAGCATCACAAGGAACTCATAGTAACCTTCATGTGTCCTGAAAGCCATCTTAGGCACATCACGAGGGCTCACTCTAATTTGATGGTATCCCGACTTTAGATCCAATTTAGAGAAGAGTTGGTCTCCATGTAATTCATCCAAGAGATCATCTATCACCAGAATTAGGACTTTGTCTGGAACGGTTACTCGGTTCAAAGCCCTATAGTCAACACAAAATCTCCAACTGCCATCTTTCTTTTTCATCAAAATAACGGGGCTTGAAAATGGGCTATGGCTAGGTTGTATGATACCGGCGGCAAGCATGTCTCCTACCAAGCGCTCTATCTCATCTTTTTGCAGTGATTCAACTCCTTCCTTCAAAATAATACAGTGGTCCATCTCCCATTGAGGGAGTAATCCCCTGGGGTCCTTCACCACCTCTGGATATCCTTGTAACAACTTGTCGAAAGCTTTGGGAACCTCCATAGCTACTTCATTCCCGTTCCGTGTTGCTAGTGACCCAAGTTCTAGCAAATACCCATGTCCTTCATGTTGTACAGTACGCATCATTGCTTTGAGCGAAATCTGCATTTTGCATAGTCCCGATTCTCCCTTCAAAGTTATGGTGCTTCGTCCCAAGGTAAATTTCATAGTCAAGGTCTTCCAATTAACTTGCATAGCTCCCAATTTTGTCAGCCATTGTATCCCCAAAATCACGTCTTCTTTCCCTAATTCCAATGGTAGAAAATCTTCCACCACCTCAACTTCAGGAAGAGACAGCAACACTCCCTTGCAAATCCCATCGGCGCTCACCGTTCCTCCCGTTCCCATTATCACCTTGTACATTGTGGTTGCCATTACTGGTAGTTTCAGCTGTTGTACTACATCTTTAGAGATGAAGTTATGTGATGCGCCGCAATCTACCAACACTGTCACCGTTTGTGGCCCAATTTCCCCTCGCAGCTTCATGGTATGTAGATCAGTGAAACCCATTACTAAGTTCATCGACAGTTCTACAACACCTCCAACCAGCTTAGGACCTTCTTCCACTACATCTTCCTCTCCTTCTTCTCCAATCGAACTAGCATCATCCACAATTAAGACCTGGAGTTGGCAATTCTTGCACACATGGCCAGGAGAATACTTCTCTTCACATCGAAAACACAGTCCCCTTGCGCGACAACTCAAGAGCTCATAATCAGTGAACTGCCGGCAAGCCGACAATTTCCGTGTCGCCGTCGTCGTCTCCGGTTGCGTCTTCCTCTGATCTGGTCAGGCGTGCACGATGGCCGTCGTCGACGGTGATACGAAAGGGTTAGCAAGTCTGATCGACGTCGTCGTGAAATTCGTTGAATACCTAAGGCTTGAATAAGTTAAACCCGATGACTTGCTCCACGACCCATGGGATCCAAACCCGACTGGCGTGGATTGTAGCACCCTGTTCTTATCTTCAATCAGACGTGCAGACTCCATCATTTCCATCAAGTTGCTGGGTTTGAGCAATCGCATCTCAGCTCTGATCGAAGGCTTCAACCTATTGAGGTAGGTGCTCTCCAAAACTTCATCCGATGGCCCCTTCAATGGCGACGCCAAAACTTCGAAGCGCTCTTGATAATCTTCGACGGTGGTATCTTGTCGTATGGCCAGAAATTTCTCACAAAGGGACCCTTCCATACTCGATCGAAATCGATGCAGAAAAGCCAGCTTGAATTCGTTCCAAGTATGAAATCTGAACTTATCTTCTACATACTGGTACCATACAAGGGCTTTCCCTTCCATGCTCAGAGCCACAACTTCTAATTTCTCCCTATCACTTATCTGGTTCATCGCGAAATACCTTTCTGCTCGAAAAACCCATCCATCAAGATCAGTCCCGATGAAAATGGGCAATTCCAATCTCCTAAACAATCTATTCCCAAACATTTTTGTCATAACTCAACCTCTCATAGTCTGCGACTCCATAATTTCTGGTTGTTTCTGCTTCTTCACCATTTTTTATAAAGAGCTTGTGTCCTCCCTTCGCACTAGTTGATCGATCTTCCCCATCATAAGAGCGATTGTCTTCTCCAAGCCACCAATTCTCTGAACTTTATTACGAACAAACTCAATTTCCTTCCCTCATTCCTCCTAACAAGGTCCATCTTCTCCTTCAATGCCTCAACCTTTTTTTGAGCCATTTTTTATCACAGAATAGTCACTGCTCTGATTACCAATTTGATAGATCAAAGGCAACTAACACCAAGAATAAGGTAGAATTGAGATAATGAAAATGAATTGTAATTGTATTCACCAAAACAATGGAGTACAAATACAGATTCACCAATGAAATGAACAAAATAAAAATAGAAGAAATGAAAAGAACTTCCAGGAATTCGAGAACCTCGCTTCTCCCAATTTACTCTCAGAGTTTTGGTACCTTTCCCCTCCCACTGATGTGCCGGCCTGATTCAGGTGTTCGGGTTTCTGAAAGGGAAAAAAACGCATGGGTAGGTATTTTCTAAACCCAATCATGCTAGATCGGGTTGGGTATTCTACATGAAACACGGGTGGCGTACATGTTCATTTAAAATCTAGCTAAGCCCAGACCCATTGCCATCCCTATCGGTTGTACAACTTCACATTTAAACCTTCTATCGTAATTGGGCACCAAAATAGTAGTATGATCTGGCAATCTCTTATTCTTCAATATGTTATGATAAAGCTAGCTAAGCACCACATCCCAAAATTTCCCAAACTTCAACATGGATCTCACGTTACGCGACCCCTTTCCCCATCTAACCAGCATTGTGAAAGTACACTTATAACCCAAGGGGAGATACCATCGGACTTTTATATTTGCAGTTTTGGGTTTTCAAGTTAGATATGAGAAAAATTGTAGCTTAAATTTGTCATAACACCTTAGCCAAAGGCCAAAGTTAAGAAAAGATCACATTACTCATTCAAGGTTCCCTCTTACAATTTTTGGACATACAAAGAACCTGTTTGGATTTGACATCGAAAACTGTTTTTGCAAATTTATAAAACAGTTTCTGCAAATAATTTTTGAAATTGTCAAAAAGTTATTTGATTTAGTTTTAAAAATGAGATTATTTAATTATTAAGCTTTAAAAATTGAGAAGTAAAAGTGATATGATTGATTGAAATATGATATTGAAAAAGAGAGAGAAGGATGATACTTGTTGGATTAATGTGGGGTAGAAAAAAATTGTAGAAAAATAAAAAAATAAGGATATAGAGAAAAACATTAAAATTAAATTTATAAAAGTATAATATCAAAAGTAGGTGATGTGATAGATTGGTTGTTGTGAAAACTAATTTGCATAGAAAGAATAGTATTTTGAGTTTTTGAAAACTAAGAACGCTACTCGAGTAGCCAACTAAACAACACAAAAGCCTTCTTCAATGGATTCATACTGGTGCTAACTAGATTGATTAATGGTAATTCTTCCATAAAGTAGAAGAAACCAATTGTAGCTTTGAAAACTCAACAAACATGCACGTACTATTGACAAATATTCAATTCTCTTAAAAAGCATAACAAGATGAGCATGGAAGGGTTTGGTGAAATGTTTTCGGGAATCGGGATGACTGAAATGCCATTCCAGCAGTCTTGAAATTCAGTCAAAATATGTTTTTTCTCAAAAAAATCATTAAAGATGACAGAGAGAAGGACAAGTAAAGCATTTAAAAGAGTATAAGGGTTCAACTGAACCAAATTGAAATTAGAAAACCTAATTGATACAAGAAGTGAAAGTGTGAAACTATGAACTAAATTTCAATTATTAAAAACAAAAAGGAGCCATTTAATTTGATTCCTAAGAAATTAATAATTTGATTTGATTCCTAAGAAATCGATAATTTAATTTGATTCCTAAAAAATAGATAATTTGACATATTTTAGCATAAAAAGAAAAGAAAAAGAAAAGAAAAAGAAAAAAACAGGGCAAGGGCAAGGTGAGAGCAACGCAAAATAAAAAACAGGGCAAGGGCAAGGGAAAAAGAGAGAAAAAAATAAAAGAAAAAGAGCACATGACAGAACAGGAAGAGAAGAAAAGCAGAAAAGAAGAGGAGGAGGAGGAGGAGAAACGCAGACAGCAGAACAGAGAAGAAGAAGAAGCTCAGAAGAAGAAGAAAAAAAGCACAGAAGAAGAAGAGGAAGAAGAAGCCAGGCTCCTCAGGCGCACCTTGCGGCCAGTGCATGAAGGCCATAGGCGTGTGCAGTTCATGATGTGCCTTGTGCCTGGGCACACACCCGGCTCTCTTTTAACAACCATGCTTAAAACCAGCTTCAAATCGTAAATGTACAAGTCATAACAAGCAAACATAAATGTACAAATCATAAAAAAGTAAACATACATGTGATTATGCAAGTATAGAATTCTTAACATGGTTTTCAGTCAAATGATAAACATACCGACCAAGCAAAGATGTCATTGACTTATTTTGCTCAAGTGTCACAGTGTGCTTGGACCATGGCAATTGACAGCCACGGGTTATAATTTTACTAAGAAAAATCCTCGTTCAACTATAAAATATAATTGCGTTTTAACAGAATTTTCGTTATGTTCAGTTTTGGAATCCCATTAGAAGGGGTCGGACTTATGACCTTTCTATCTATTACGGATTTGGTTCAGACAGCAATCAGATAAGAAAAGCACCCAGAAATAAAAGCAAGAATAACAGAGGTAAGAAATTATGAATACCTTTGGATACAAGCAACAGATCTGCAAATCGTCCGATCAGTGGCCGCCGTGTTCCTTAGCGTGCTGTTGGTGCTCAAGGTGACGGCGTTCCTCGGGAAGGGCAACAAGATAGGAGAAGATCATGCCGCCGAAGCATATATGATATAGAGGTTCGATGGAGTCTGTCTGTATGTACTTGGCGTGGTAGTTATCCAGACCCTGTTTGATGGCATTCTTCACATAGTCGATCGACATCATTGGCTTGAGATGCGCTGGCACTTCCTTCACCTTCAACCCCCTTATCTCATTGTAGAAGCTCCTCATCGCCATTGTCAACGAGATAACAGGGACTTCAACAAGATCGCTGGAGAGTTCAGATCTCAAACCCTAGCCCTAGACGCTTTGCTCTGTTAATGACGAAATGGGAATTGATTTTGAGAAACGGATCGAGCAAACATATAACGTCGATCGTTTATTTTTGGGGTTACATGACCTGCTAATAAAAAATTCCTCCCTCATTTTACAAATACTTTTAATTAACGTTTTAATCATAAATTCCTCCCTCATTTTATAAATACTTTTAATTAACGTTTTTTTAAAAGTATATATATATATATATATATATATATATATATATATATATATATATCCTTCTCTTATTTTATTTTTAAAAAAAAAAACTTTTACTTTTACAAAAATTCACGAATCCCCTTTTATTTTTAAAATTATATTTCCTACTCTTAATTTGTAAACAATTATATTTACCTCCTTCCTCACTCTATCTCACCCTATCATCACCATCACCGCCACCCTATCCACCACCACCCTTACCCATATCATAAGTTTCTGACCGCCACCGCCGCCAAGTCTTCCCAACCAATTTAAAACCCAAACAAACATAGACAATCGTTTTTGCTTCCTCCACTGCTACTGTCAACGGGGTGGAATTTAAACAAAAAACCAAAGTACAGACCGTTTGAAATCAAATTGAAAAAACAAAACACAAACTGTTGGAAATCAAGAAATCAAACCAAAAGATCATAAATAGGTTTTACAGAACCAAATTCAAGAAAAAGAGAGAGCATTCATGAGAAGAACAAAGAAAATTGACCGGGGATCTTACTCCGCAGAAAACATCATGTCCGCCAGTGATTGAATTGAAAGAGCCACCAAACCTTAATCGACCTTCTCTCCCTCTCTCTCCCCCAGTTTCGTCACCCTAATGGATCTGGTGCAGATCCGTTAACGCAACGGTCTAGATGAGTCGTCACAATGGATATGGAAAAAGAGAGATAGGAGGAAGATGATGAAAATGAAAAAGGTGGGTGGGATGTTCTCCGGCCAGGAAGTAGGAAGAAGGGGAAAATGGAAGAGGTGGGTGTCTAAATTTTTTGATGAGGAAGGGGTAGGGTACGGTGGGGTGGGGGAAATGAAGAAGAAACAACAAAAGAAGGAGAAGTCAGAAGGGTGGGATTATAGGGATGGAATTTAGGGATGTTATTGTAAAAGGGGTGTTATTGTAAAATATAAAAGAAAAAAATATATAAAAAAATTAAAGGCTTATTTATGTATTTTAGTTTTTAATTATTTAAATATTTTTAAATGGAAAAAGGCAATTTTATCATTACAATAAATAAAAAAATTGTAACTTTTTACCTATAAGAGAATTAAGTGACATTTGATCAAAAATGATAAAGGATTGATCAGTATTTGTAAAATAATAACAAAAATATCGGGTTAATCAACGATAAAAAGATACTGAAGGTAAGTGGTACAAACCCTTTAATTGACATTAAAACCCACAGAAGAAACGAAATCCCCAAAATATGAAGGGGACCCTAGGACATTTTGTGATTTTTTAATTAATAAAATAAAAATTATCTTTTCAAAAAAATATTTTTAGTAATAATTTAAATAAATAATAAACACATAAAAATACTACTTACCTTCGTTATCATTTTTCACAATACCGATCTCTTTCTTATTTCACAAATACCACACACCTCCCTTATTATGTTGAAAAAAATTATCGAGGGAGGCCTACATTAAGAACTAAATTACAAATTAATTCCAATTGTTTGCAATTAAATCAACTAATCTCATTAACTTGACTTTTTTAACCGTTTAATTCCAATATTAAAGGGCCAAAAAAATCATGACTAAAATATCCTTGAAAGATCTGTGGAATTTAATAGTTTTCCTTATTGAATGATGTTAATAAAAAAAATTCACAAATAACAAGTGTCCAAGTTAACACATGTTATATTCAACATCCAAATAAATACTAGGGTTATGATTGTGTCTTTCGTGAAATACATATATCATAACTTACAAGCAATTTATGTTATATGTAACACCAACACGCAATGTAACAATATATTTTTTTTTATCATGTGACACGTATTATGTTAAATATGACATGGATTTCTATGCAATGTTCCAAAAAAACTAATGTTATATTCAACATCCAAACAAAAGGCAAGTCTTATGATTGTGTGCTTAGTGAAAAACATATACCCTACTTTATAAGCAATTCATGTTATATATAAGACCAACAAATAAATGTAAAACAATATATTTTTGGTCTTGTGATGCATACCATGTTGAATATAATATGGAATTATTTCCAATTTTTAAACAAAACGATTGACATCTCATTTCAAAGACAGTGAAACGAAAATTATTCCTGTATAATTTGACAATGAAAACAGTAAATATATTTAGGACAAAATCTGATAATTTAGAAGTGTTTTTCTTGCAAATACAAATGGTAACCGATCCGCAAATTAAGATATGTGTATAAACAAAAATGTTGATTAATCAAGAATAGAAAGTAATACCACTTTAATTAGGCAAATCATACTATATATTTTAAAAGCATCGTTGAGTGCATTGAAAAACCATTGGGTTCATTTGGAAGTTTTGATACTAAAAATTGATGGTTGAGTAAGTGCCCCTATTATATTTGACAGGAGACCTGCAAATCCCCTTCTTTGTTGAAAATAACTAATTTAACCGTTGTGTTGCCTTTGTTCCCTTAAATTGACAAACTTTATTTCGTCAGATTAATTTGTCCGTTCTCCTTTTATAATATTTAGAGTTGTTTCCTCTCTTTCTTTTTATATTTATTTATTTAAAAAAATTCCTCCATTTGTATCCTTAGTAACTATATTTTTTGTACATAATTTGAAGGCATATTTTACCTTTATATTTGAAGAATTAAGTTTAAGAAATTACTACAACTAAATCTAGTACTGTTGGCCCAATGATCTACCATAGAGGGGGTGAATTGGGTAGTTATAAAAATTTATTATTTTTCAACACTTGAATAATCAAATAATCAATTTATCATAAATCGATTATTATCTTTATAACGCAGCGGATAAGTGTTCAAATTTAGGTGCATGCCCAAACAATAAAAATATAAATAACGTAAATCAATGAAACATACAATGATATATTCTGGTTCACCAAGCTACTCTTAGCTAATCCAGTCCTCCGAGCCCCACGAAAATTCGCACCTACTAAACTAAAGATTTATTTAATAGGTAGGAACCAAACTCGTACACTGATTTTTTTACCACGCTCAGAATCAACCTTTACAATTATCTTTTTTCACAGGTTAAGGAAGAACCATATCTTTTTACCAAACTAAAGACCAACCTAATTCTATTAAGGAAGAATCACCACTTAATCATTTTCCTAGGCGCAGGAATAACCTTATCTTTTTTCTAGGCTCAAGACTAATCTAATCTTTTCATAGGCTGAGCATCAAACTTAATTTTTTTATACCTTAGGTTAAGAATTAAACCTCACCAAAAATATTCCAAATATCATTTTTCCAGGTAAGGATGAAACCTTTATAAATCACTCCAAATAATTCTAATCAAGAAGAATCAAGCCTAATTCTTTTCGAGGAAAAATAATAACTTAACTTTTTTATCCACTAGGAAGATATCAAATCTCAATCTTTTTCTCAGAAAATATTAAAACCCAAAACTACCCCTAACTAGATACTTCCAACAGTATCTAATCCAGACAAACTCACCAAATACAAAAATCAATGAGTTCCTTCCCACTCGGAGCTTCTACCATCTCAAATAAATTTCACTTAATGTCCCGATAATTACTAGCGATAAAAATTAATTGAGGAATTCAATATCTAATTATAAAAAATGTGGATAGCACAGAATTAAGTACGTAATCAGATAATCACAAAAATCGTTTTAAAAAGATTTTTATACTCTTTAAAGTTCAAAAATAATTTTACAATGATCTTATCAACCAAGCAAATATAATAATATCAAATCACAATAAAAAATAATAGCTTGGAAAGATCTCACTAAAATGACACCGAGAATGTAAATAGAATCGCTAGACAGTTCAAATCGGTGATGCCAATTCAACAATTAGCACTTTAGATCAAGAACGCAATACAATATATCTCTCGAATAAATCTCAATAGAATGATAACTCTTAGAATATCTTGGGAACTGATAGTTCTTGATATATCATGATCAATTTTCGTAGGTCTATTTAAACTAATTTGAATAACTCTTAGAATATCTTAGGAACTGATAGTTCTTGATATATCATAATCAATTTTCACAGGTCAATTTAAACTAATTTGAAACATGCCCTCCAATGGTTAGTTTTCACAAGATAAAACTTTAAAGTGCATTTATAGACCCCATATAATATAATCATTCAATTATAATGTATTTCACTCAAATATAGCATTTAAACTTTCAATTAAGTCCTCAAATTATTTCTCAATTTCAAATCGAATAGATATGAAGTATTTAATGAACCAAATTGAGAAAACCATTTAATATATAAACCAAATCAATATATTTTCAAAATATATGGACCATATCTTCCATAATTTCAAATCCCCCAAATCTCTCTCTTGGAATCATAAAAAATGGCTAGTTGTTTACCAAAAGTCCAAGTTCCTCGAGATCTCAATCGAACCAGTCGGTTAACGGATCCCTGTGGTTGATTAATTGATTGTGATTACAGGTGTAGAAACTTCAAATCCTGTTTTGACCATGATGCAATCTTATTTTTGAAAAACTCAAAACATTAAAGTTGTATCTATCTTTCTAATCTTTCCAAATCATTTTGAATCACCTTAATAGAAGTTTAGACGAGAAAGTTATGGCAAAAATACGAACAGGTGCACAAGCCCAGTCGGTTGATCGAACTCCCACGGTCGGTTAACTGACTAATTTAGAGAGTTTTCTCATCCAAAACACGCTGCCTTTTGTTGACCGACCCTTACATGGTCGGTTGACAGATCAATTTAGAGAGTTTCACCTTTCCAGCTCAACGCCAATCAGTTGACCAAGCCGATACCCTTCGGTTGACCAATTCCTGCTGGAACCTCTCATTTTCAACTAATTTCAACTCCAAACTTCATCGTTCTAATAGCGTTAACCGATTTCTTTTCTCGGTTAACACAATTGACACTAAAATTCAATTTTAAACACTAATCTTGCTCAAGTCAATTTTTATTTTTCAATTTCACATTGGAGCAAATAATTGAACACTAATTAGGAACTTAATTACATCAATTTAAACACACATAAAAATAAATTATTTTTGTGTCGTTTGTGATCCTAATTAGGATACATTAAGAGTAAAATAGATTTAAGTTATTTTCACCTAGTATCTCCATAATATTCAATACTCTTTAATGCATGTCTCTACATCCTTCATAATAACTTCATGATATTATCTTGAATGCAACTCTTAATCTGAAACACTTAATAAACACGTTAGTTCAACAAAAAACATCAACACTTAATTCTCCATCAAAATCTCAGGATCAACAAGTATTAATGAAAATTATTTCTACTTTTTAATTTTAGTTTTGCCTCTATATTTTTTAGTAATAATTTTAGGAAATTATTACAAGTAAATTTAGTGTTGATGAAAATTATTTTTATTCGTCAATCGTTGTTATAGTTACTACAAGTAAATTTAGTATTGATTGAAATTATTCTAAGAAATCATTATCTGGCCTTCTATTATTTCTTAGGGCTAAATATGAAATTAAGAGGCCTATTAAAATTCTTTGTCAATTCTTAGAATACACACCATATTTCTCCCTCTCAAACCTTGCAAGGTCATAGTTAGTCGCTTGAAGGTTGTTGTTAGTTGTTGAACTCAACACAGGAAGCCTCTTAACACAAGAAGTCATTGGTCACGTTTTTTCTTTACCAATAAGTTTCTTTTTTCTCTAAAAAGCCCTAAAATCTTTCTCAAAATTCGACGCTGGTTGTGTTTTTGCTTCACTAGTGAGTTTAATTTTTTATACTAAAAACCCCTATTTCTGTGTCAATTTTCATTCAAGTCCTAATCAAACAAAGAAAACCAAATTTTCGAACACATACCAATTTTTCTATGTCATAATTTTGCTAAACACTGAAAATCTTAAACCTCAAAATTTGGCACTAGTTCTTTGCGCTCGCATTTTTGTTAACAAATTTTTATGTGGTTAGTGATAGCCTTCTCAACCTCATTATAACCCTTTTTGTTAGTGTTCGTTTGTTGTCTTTCAATTTGCAAAGATCCATGTTATTCTTAGTCAATCTATAGTTTTGTGTTTTAGAAATCTCATATTATTGTTTCCTTTGCATTAGTGTCTTTTTCTTATCTTGATGAAAGAATCAGATATTAAAATCACTCGATTAATGCAACGAAATAAAAAAAAATTAAATTACATTTAGTATCATGTTCCTCTGAGCCGAATCTATCCGTATGAACATTAAAATAACAAAACATTCATAATTAAATCACATTTTATAAATAATACCTCTTCCGACGTTTCGGCCCCAAAAGTTGTAGTTCTTGAGGTATGATTTAAAAAGACTCTTCAAAGAGTGGCTGGACATGATCAGGAATAGGTAACCGAAAATGATTTTGTCAGAAGCAATGCAAGTGTATTTTTTCTAAATGTATCCACCCAGAAAACTCAAAAAGAAAAGTGTTCTTGGAATTTCTAATAATCTGATTATAATCCCAAGAAGCTAGAATACTTTTCATTTGAATTTATCTGGTATTAAGATTCAAATTAGTAATACAATACATTAAACAGAAATCTCACAAACACAAAACAAGTAGTACCCAAACTTTTCTTAGGGTGGTCGAATTTCTTAGTAGGGGGTACCATTAGGTTATTCCCTACTTATAAAATCTATTTCGGATTCAAAACCCTAGATCTCTTCTTTTTGTATTTACATTTGGCCTCCAAACTTCTAAAGTTCAAGATTACTATCTAATCATTTTTCACGGACTTTTTTAACTTTTATTTTCCATTGTGTGTGACCCATTAGGTTAATACCAAAAGATGAATGGTAAAAATAATTATTTATTTATTTATAATCAATTAAATCATTTCATAGCATTTAAAAATATTTTTTGTTAGAACCAAGGCAAAAAAATCTTCTGAAAATTTTCACAAAATTTGAAAAATTAGCATAATCGACTACCCATATAAATTAGTAGACTGATTGAAGAAATCTTTCAAAAGTTTTGGGAACCTGATTCAACTAGTCGACCGAAATCCTAAGTCAGTCGACTATTTGTCTTTAAAACACCAATCTTCGGGGAACCTGATTTAATCAATGACTACCTTATCCCATCGGTCGACCATTTCACTCTATTTTTCGAAACCTATGATCTTTGATTTAACCAATTGACTATTATCCTAATGAGTCATTCGTTTTATCTTAAATTTTATATTTTCAAAGTTCGATTACAATCAGTGATTGAATTTTCAGTCCAATTGACTGATTTTAACTAAACCTTTAAACACATTTAAAACAAGAATTCAAGCACTTCTAAGCATATAATCACTCATATATAAACATTTAATCGCATATTGATATACTGTGAGTGATCCTAGTCGGGATATCATGAATGTATCAATATAAGTGTTGTTTTACCTTAACAATACAAAAAATATCTTCATCATGTCATTGTTCTGCATCATCCCGATCATTCATCTTTGTGTTCAATGAATCTCATTTTGGAAAATCATTATCTTGGTGCAACATTAATCTTGACTAATATCCTTAAATACTATAATCATATCTCAAACATAATATTAATCCAAACAAACATCCAAGTTAATTTCATCATCAAAACCATCAAAGTAGGCCTTTAGAGTTAACAAACAAAACAACCTAGCCTAGATTATTAAAGACCAATTTTCAACAATCCAATATAAACTAGGAACAATCAAGAATATTAAGTTATCAAATGTCCTTGGTCTTCGAGTTTTAATCGTATTAAAGAGTTAAGGCATTTCAACTTACTATACAAGGTCTACAACAATCTTGATACAATTAAAAAATAATATCAAAAACACATTTTATTAATAATTGATATTGAAATGTTTTATAGATAGATGCCATAAATGTAAGATTACACGATAAACTATAGGGATTACATCCAATACTTGAATCTTTACAAGACAAAAGTTTAATATCTAGACTTTCATCATGTTATTGGTACTAATTGAGTTTATCATAATAAAAATGATTAAACAAGAATGGTAATTAGAAATAAAGCAAGATTAGTAACACAACGATATAATCAAGAAGAATGAATTTATTATGACGATACATATGTACCTGTGGCTAAATTAGAAGCTATTAGAATGTTACTGGCATTTGCGTGTTCTTAAAATTTTAAATTATTTCAAATGGATGTCAAAAGTGCATAATTGAATGGCTTTCTAACTGAGGAAATTTATGTTGAATAACCACTGGGGTTTGAAAATGGGAAATTACTTGATCATTTGTTTAAGCTTTGGAAGCCTTTGTATAAACTCAAACAAGCGCCCCAAGCTTGGTATTAGAGACTTAGCCAATACTTAATTGAGAATGATTTTCGACGGGGTCAATAATTTTGTGGGTGAGGCAAGTTTTTTTAAAAAAGCTTAAGAAATTGTTTCCTAGCAATATTAATACGCCCATTGTATTCTATTGATATTGAACGCGCCCTGATTTTCCAAAGAAAATCAAAAAAAGATAATATTTGTTGGTAAAACGAGAAGGGTTTTTAAAAACGTCGATTTTCTCATTAAGAATACTTAAGCCTGTTTTAAAAAAAGGAGTCGCCACCTAGCATTGAGTTTAAATGATGTGCTAGGTCACCAGATTTTTCTTTTTGAAAACAAAATTAAAAAAATGGCTTAAGTAAAATTTTGACTCCAAAAATAACATGGTCCGACTAGAGATTCGTTTAAAAAAGTTCGGGGGTCAGTTATGCTCAGGGAAGGTGTTAAGCACCCCAAGACGCCCGTCCAAAGACGGTACCTTATCCAATTAAGTCCAATTAAAATTTAAATCCGAATGTTTTTATTTTATTTTGAAATCCTCTTCATATACACATACATACACATACACATACACACACATCAAGGGACGTAATCTCCCTTCTAAAACCGTTCCAATGAAAGGTTGGAAATTTTCCACCTCATCTTGTCAGCATATTATATTTAACACGAGTTAAAGAAAACACACGCACGCACACGCACACTCACACGCATCGAGGGAAGTAATTTCTTTCTAAACTTAAACCATTCAAATGGAAGGTCGGAAGCTTTCCACCTCGTATTGTTAGTATATTATATTTAACGCAAGTTAAAGAAACACACACACACACACAAACGCCTCGAGGGGAGTAATTTCCTTCTAAACTTAAACCGTTTCAATGGAAGGTCAGAAGCTTTCCACCTCGTATTGTTAGTACATTATGTTAAACACAAGTTAAGGAAACATACGCACGCACACACATTCACACGCCTTGAGGGGAGTAAATTCCTTCTAAACTTAAACCATTCGAAGGGAAGGTCGAAAGTTTTCCACCTCGTATTTTTAGCACATTATATTTAACATAAGTTAAAGAAAACCATGCGCACACATACTCACACGCATCGAGGAGAGTAATTCCCTTCTAAACTTAAACTGTTCCAATGGAAGGTTGGAATCTTTCCCCCTCGTATTGTTAGTATATTATATTTAACACAAGTTAAAGAAACACACACACGCACACACGCACACGCACACACATATATATACGCACTTAAATTAGGTCAATTTATATGTTGAGGGGAGTGATCTCCTTTCTAAACCTAAACCGTTCCAATGGAAGATAGAGATATTTCCACCTCGTTTTATTTACTCAAAAAAATATAAAATAAATAAATAAATAAATCTAATTTACAAAAAAAAAAAATCAAAATTTTAGTATAATAACAACTTATTTTAAAAATAAGAGTAAGATTTACAATAGATGAAAATTTACAACCTTCTTGGAGATTTTTTTTCTGCTTCTTCTTCAAAATTACAATAAAATAATAATAATAATATTATTTTCTTCAAAATTTCTCTCCAAATTTCTCCTCTCCCTTCCCAAAAAAAATTCCTCCTCTTCCTTGTCCGAGTCTTCATCTATTTATAGGAATTTCAATGTGAAAACTCGTCCGGAGAAAAGGTAAGCAAAAAGGGGTTGGGTGCACTGGGCAGAGAACTCTCTGCCCAACTGGCCACATATGCAGCCAGCAGCATTGGTCGCACGTGCGACCTCTATACAACCCCCACCCCCTTTTGAACGTGATCTATCCAGGCTTATCTCGTTCTCGTCTGTTTCTTGTTCATTTTGTTCCGAATTAACGCGTTTTTATTACACTTCAAAAAATCTACAAAAACAAAGAAAAATAAATCAATTACTAATATTTAATTTACTCAAGAGATTAACAAAACTTAATTTAGCATTATTAAACCGCACAAATGCGGTACAATCAAAAACAAAATAAATAGGAAAATTAAATAAATGTAACTATAAAATAAAGTATAATATTTTTGCGAGACGGTCAAAATGCCGTGTCTACAGATATATTATTGGTATTCGAATATATCTATCTCCAAATAATATCACTATAATTTTAGCAATAATATCCGAGTCTAAAGGTTTGCCTTCAAAACCTTTGGCTTTTATTGTTAACTTCTTAGTCTTTTTCCACATCTTATACGGTAACAAGTTTTTATTCATCAAGCAAATATCGGTGCCTGTATCCAAGAGGCATGGTAAATAAACGATATTATTGTTAATGATGATTCCTGTTTTAAAGAATATAGGGCTTCTCATATAATTCTTGGAGCATGTATTTCTTCGGATTCTATGGTAAGCATTATTGTATCATAAGTAATTTTATAAGGGTAGCAGTGGTCAACAAAGTTATTTGCTAATAGCAATTCCATTTTTTCATCTTTATCTAGGTGTATAGGGAATAACAGATCTTTATTTCCAATAATTAAAGGAATATCAGCAGTTTGTGTTATAGTATGTTTAAATCCATTAAGATCTTTACAAACATAATTTTCATTTAGCATTTTCCTAGGTATTTCATTAGATATCTTGTTAGGAGATATATGACTAATAGATGCACCGGTATCTATTAGAGCTTCAACTTCCTTTAGATTATTACCATCAAAATATTTTACTTTAATTTTATAAATTGGGACATCAACCTTTTTTTCTATCATTCATCTTTCTATGGAATATTCTCCTATTTCTCCACCGATTATTTTTAAAGAGGATATTCTCTTAATTTTTCCAAAGTTACTTACATTAGATGGTCTAGTAACATCTAGATCAGGTTTCTTGTTGATATCAAGTTTCCAATCAACAGGCATGTTATGGAATAAGGATATCTTCCGTTTTCCATAAAAAAAATTCGAGCACATTCATGAGGAAGACTAAACACTTCATTAATCCTGGGTTCTTCTATACTAACAGTATACCTTGGATAAACTTTTATCCCAAGTATTCCTTGGCTAAGGTTTCCATGAACAAAGCCTATCAAAGCATCAGTTCTATCATGTATTCTATTATCGAGAACAACGACTTTTATTGGGAAGTTAATTCCTTCTCTAAAACAGGCTTTAAACACAATTTGTATTCCACCAACATGTATATATCTAATTTTGTTTTTATCTTTTCCCAATTTTTCTAGCTGTCTGTTGATCATTTCTCTACTGATTAGTGGGATATTCACTTTTCCCTTAGATTCCTCAGTGTTGAGAACAACTTCAAATTGGCATTCTCCGTAGTAACAAATATTTTTCCTATTGAATTTATCTAAAAAACTTTTTCAGAATAATTCATTATTTCCAAAAGTTCCAATTCCCTTAAGCAATTTTCGATTAATAATTGCTTCGGCTTTATAATCGCCTTTATTTTCAGCAGATTCGACAGAAAAGTCAAAGTTAATATCCGTACTCGCTTCCAGATTCATCACTAGTTTCTTCAAGATAGAAAACTATTCTTCAGTTTTAATATCCGAAATATTATTTATTTCACTGGTATCTGACTCATCTTATTCTAGGAACATTTTTATTTTAGCATTTTGTTTATTTTTTATGTTAGGACATTGATTTGCATAATGACCTATTTCTTTGCATGCCCAACATTTACAGTCTTTTGTTATCTTTTCTTGAGCAGTTTTTATTTCTAGACGAGATTTAGAATTTTTGCTAAATCTTCTTTTAAAAAACCTTTTTAATTTAAAAGGAGTCTTTGGTCTAAAGTTTCTTTTGAATGACTTTTTCAATTTATACTTATTTCTTTTAAATAATTTTTTAGTCTGTTTAGGAAATATATCAGCGCATCCAAATTGTGTAGGAGCTTCGGATTGATTTTCATAGCAAAGTCCGAGTTGATGATCTTTTCTATATAGTTAAGCATTTTTAGTAGTGGCGTACCATATACCTATCTGTCTTTGAGCATATTCCATTCTTATTCCTAAAGGGTCTTCTACTTACCAGTTAGGAATAGACTTATATCCCATTATTAATTCTCTAGCATATTGAGTAGGTAATTTAGTAAAGTACATATCCAAAAAGACTTGTTGTTCATAGGTATTAAAATCAGTTTTATAATAATATCTAGCAAATTCATTTGTGTATACTTCAAAATAGCACATATTGCAAATTCTAATATTTATTAAATGATTTATAGCATTTATTCTATTTTTTCTTTTAACTTCTTCAGTATTTTTGTCCCAGAATTGTCCAAAAAATTCTTTTGTAATAGCACTTTCAAATCTTCCGATGACTTTTACAACATCACCGTCCTGACTAGCAACATCAAGATTTGCAGTAACAACTCCTGTTCTTATAATATTTTTAACATGAATTCCTAGATTAGTCCACCAATTACAAACATTTCCTAAGAAAGTCATAGGTATCCATTTTGAAAAAGAGTCTTCAGTAATTTCTTCATAACCAAATACATTTCTGAATATGGCTATAGTGTAAAGAGATTTTACCCATTTAGTAATTACTTCTTCCATCATAGTAAAATTTTCCATATAGCTGTCTATATTTAAATAAATTCCGTTTTCAGAAATGTTTTGTGTTTTGGGTATTCCAAATTTTTGTTTAAGTAATTCTTTATTGGCTTTTGCGATTCCTTTTCTAGAGTCCCTAAAAGAAGGATTTGTACTTACATTTTCAGGGAATATTTCGTTAACGGAGGGAGGAGTAAAGAGCGAGGAGTCATTAAGAAAATCACTTGTAGTTCTTGTTCTTTGAGGAGGAGGAGTACTAGCACTGGTTGTAGCTAGTTGGGTAGGCTGAGTTGTTTGAGTACTTTGACCAGAAGTAGTTGGGTCAACAGGCTGTCTAACACCACTAGTACTAGTTTCTATATTCATAATAACATTTAATTCTTCTAGAATTTCTATATTATCATCACTGTCTAAAGAGGTAGTTTCATTATCTTCAGTATTTAAAACATAAGTTCTTCTATAAGAAGGCATAGGATATTCTCTAATCCCTATTCTTTCAATTCTTAAGTTTTCTATCAGGATTTTAGTATTATTAACAGCATTCATTATCTTTTCTTGAGTATTTGTAATAATCGCAAGTCCTTTAGGTAATTAGGTGTTTTCGTTAACCCTTTCAATAAACATCTTTAGTTAGTGTCGTTTTGAGCAGAGTCATAATCATCAAATATAAAATCACGTTCATAAAAAATATAATTTCTTGAAGATTCTCCTTCATTTTTTACTTCTTCTTTTGCAATATTAGTATAATGATCATGCATATCTTTTAGTACTTTCCATTTTATCAGGTCTTTAATTTTTTTTAAAGAGGTCAACTTCACTTAGGGCGTACTTTATTAAAGTAATTTTTCACAAGTTTCTTTTTTGTAAACTTGTAGCCAATTTATAGCATGGTATCCTAAAATAAACGTTTCAGGTAAATATATGTCACGATATTTTGGTAATCCAATGCTATTTAATTTTTTATCAGTTTTAGCATCATTGATAATTTCTTCAAACAAATCTTCCATATCTTCTAAGCAAGGATATTTCTCTTTATTTACTAGACTTATTAATTCTATCTCATTTTTTGCAGTATGAGTAATATATTCAAAATAAGAATCTCTTTCTTTGAGACTCAACTTCAGAATTTCTTCTTGTGTTTTTAATTTACTTGCCATTAATCTAAATAATAGGTTCGTTTATGAATTTTACCAACGGGCTCTGATACCACTGGGGGGTTAGAGAAGCCGACAACGGAATATCCAACATTAGAAAATTCAACAAATAATTCTTTTTTAATACGGAGTTCTCCATCAGGACAATAATCTCCAAATTCACTATTAATTAAATTTTTTAAGTAACGACAAACTTCGCATAGCAAATTAATTTTTCTTAAGTTACTTAATCTTATATCTAAAAAAGCTTCATTTATTGAGGGATTATTGGAATAGGCATAGTTTGAGTCCATCATTCTTTCCATTCCTTTTATGGTAGAATTCATCTTATCATAAAATTCATGAACTTCATCCTTGGTTCCAATGATTAATTCATCAAAAGCAAGCATGAATTTATCTAGAAAAACTTGATCATTCGTTATTTCTATCAAAAGTAAATTTATTCTGATGTTTATCAATTTCCATTATTTCAAGCAAGTATTTTCGTATCATATTCAATATTTCAATCTTTCTGTCATCACTCCTTCTTTCATTATTATCTTGCTGTATTTGAACATAGGCTGTATCTATATCATGAGAAAGTTTTATTATGGGTTTTTTTAGCAACAAAAGTAAGATACGCTCTTTGTAAAGCATCATTTCTTTATGAAATTTGATAATATTTTCAGGTGTTCCTAATTCAATATCTTCAAAAGCAGGTATAAAATTTTTTACAATTTTTTTCTTATTCATGGGTAGAGTTTGCTGAAAAAATGGGTTTAATTATGAAAAAGACAGAGCACTTATTTGCAATCATTATGGTAAAATTTTTAAGCTTCGTGATATGTATACCCTTTCTTTACCAAAATTTTCCTTATACCTGTAATGGGTCCACCACGTCTTCACCAAGCCTAAATCGCTCCAGGTTCTTATAGAGAACAAGATAGGATTCTCACAGGTAATGTGGGAAAATATGCTAGAGAAAAACTCACCAATAATTTTGGAGAAAATCCAACCGCATTATGGGATATTGATAACACATATGCTAACATAGAATTGATTAATCCTATTGATATAACACGAGTAAGACCCATGCGATATTCCGAAGACGATCTTAAAGAATTTGATACACAAATTCAAGAATTGCTAGATCTACAACTGATACAAGAAAGCGAAAGTCCTCATTCGAGTCCTGCCTTTATGATTAGAAATCATTCAGAAATAAAATGAGGTAAAACTAGAATGGTGGTTAATTACAAAAAACTTAATGAAAAATCTAAGTTTGATGGAAATTTTCTACCCCATAAAGAAAGTCTAATTAATAGAACCAAAGGTAAAAAGGTTTTCTCAAAATTTGACTGTAAAAGTGGATTTTGACAAATCAAATTAACCAAAGAATCTATTCTATTAACTGCTTTTAGCATGCCAAATGGTCACTATGAATGGCTAGTAATGCCTTTTGGTTTAAAAAATACTCCTCAAATATTCCAACGAATAATGGATAAAGTGTTTGGTAAGTTATCTGACTTCTGTATTGTCTATGTAGATGATGTGCTTATATTTTCTGATAATAAAAAAGATCATCTAAAACATCTTGATGTTTTTGCAGATAGATGCAAAGAACGAGGTATCGTGCTATCTAAAAAGAAAGCTAAAATTGGAAAACATAAAATAGAATTTTTAGGATTAATAATTGATGCTACAGGAATTGAGATGCAACCTCATATCTGTGAAAAGATTACAAATTTCCCTGACAATCTAGAAGATAAGAAACAAGTTCAAAGATTTTTAGGAGTCTTGAACTATGCTGAAACATTTATCGAAGGATTAGTTAAACATAGGCAACCCTTCTAGAAATTACTTAAAAAAGGTGTAAAATTCGAATGGACAGAAGAACTTTCTAATAAAATAAAAGAAATTAAAAGTCTCACTGCATATTTGCCAAGATTAACTCTACCCTCTGATGAAGATGATTTAATTTTGGAAACTAATGCTTCAAATGCCTACTGGGGTACTATTCTAAAAATTGCTACTAGAAAAATTTGCAGATATGCCAGTAGAACGTTTACTGAAACACAACAACGCTATCATAGTAATCTAAAAGAATTACTTGCTATAAAAAAGGGGATAGAAAAATTTAGATATTTTCTTATTCCAAAAAGGTTTACAGTAATAACTGATAATACTCAAGTTAAAGGATTTATATTTAATAAATTACCTACAAGTCCTGAATATAATAAAATGAATGGATGACAAACGTTTTTCTAACATTATAATTTTGATGTTATTCACAGAAGTGGTAAACAAAATATTCTTGCCGATTTCTTATCCAGGGAAGGCCATGGAAGCTGATAAGAACTTGATCTCAATTGAGATTTCGTTAAGTGCTATTGAATCCATTGAAAAATACTGTTCGCAAGGACATTATTTTTTAAGTGTTGTAGAAGAACTGATCCATATGAATAAGATCAAAAGTGCTAAAAGAAAATAAGGGACGGATAGCCAAGCCTCCAGTGCTAAAAAGGATGATTGCTCATCCAGTGTTTCAAAAAGTAATGCTGAAACTCAAGAAAGTCAGATCATTGAGGATCTGCAAAGTGCTACTCTTATCCGCTCACCCAATCAATATGTTGATCAAATGATGAAAGCAAAAGAAACCCTGACGGTTCCTAACTCCCCTGTTCAAAAATTCTTTCCATTCATAAAACCTCCTCAAAATCTTGTTGTTCCAGAAAATAAATTTGTTGAAATAGTTGCTTCTTCTTCAAAAGCTAAAAATAGCATGCTCAGGTGTTTAAATGAAAACTTCTATCAAGAATATGTCAAAAACCTCAAAGTTGCTTATCAAATCCGAATTGATGAAGATTCTACTATTTACCCTTTTCATAAAGGAAAATATCCTAGAATGGCATGCTTGCCTGAAACTCCTGCAGATCAAATAAAGAAGATATTCCACTATGGATATCTAGATTTCATTATCTCCGACCCCAAAACCAGTGCTGAAAGAGGAATGCCGAAGAGGGTGCAAGAAGCGATTAAAAGCTTTCGTGAATAAAGAAACTAGCAAATCGTGTTAATAAATTGCTTTAGTGCTACCCCTGAAAAATAACATGACGCCTATCATATCATCCAACTATCTAAAAACCGTGCTAATTTGATTCCCGAATACAATCCGAACCAAGTCTTTAAAGAAGTGCCAGAACTGCTGGAAAATGATAAATTAGAACATTTTATTGCCACAAGACGAGCCCTAGGATTTTATGTCCTTGAGAAAAAACTAAAAAAGTTTATCGAATGGGATAGAGGGTATGTTTACCCCATGAGTACTGATAACTTGTTAATCCTAACTACTAAGTGTAGTTAATTTTATGGTGCTACAAAAACTTATGCTACAAAGTGGTTAGATGTGATACGAACGGTAAATTTTGTCGCTAGTAATACAGTCAAAAAATTGACTTGTCAAATACTAAGACATGATGAAGGAGCTTGTGATTACTGTAAAGAAACTATTGAGAAGAAGATCAATTGGGTAGATATCTCAAATGAAAGTGATGAAGAAATCCAAGCATTGTGAAGTGTCATGATATAAAACACCCATGACTAGTGTTTGAAGTTTTGTGTTAAAAGACATGCCAATCAGAAAAAGAAGGGGGACCCACATGTCGGCCACCACTGGATACTATTCAAGCATGGATATAGTTACTATGCTTGTCCAAACACGTCGGCGCTACTGTTCCGACACTATGCTACTATTTACTTTTTGAAAAAATTGTATTTCACTATTTACCATTTGAAAATTGCATCCGCTTTTGATAAAGGTTGTATTGAACCTTATCACTTATTTCTTGTTTTTGAAATGTAATGAGGGTTTCGTGCCTATATAAACAGACCTAAGCCTTTGAGTTTAGCAGAGTAGAAAAGCTTATCTGTTAATCTCTTGTAAAAATGTGTGTGTAAACCTCTTCAGAGAGGAAAGTTTGCAATAAGTTATGAAATAAAATATCTAAGCCTTCAAAAATATGTGTTATGGTAAGAAATTGATATGCCCGTTGATTGGAAACTTGATATCAACAAGAAACCTGATCTAGATGTTACTAAACCATCTAATGTAAGTAACTTTGGAAAAATTAAGAGAATATCCTCTTTCAAACAAGCACCCCGAGCTTGGTATTAGAGACTTAGCCAATACCTAATTGAGAATGATTTTCGACGGGGTCTTAGTGATATAACATTGTTTATTAAGAAAATGAATTTGATATCCTATTAGTATAAATATATGTGGATGATATTACATTCGGATCTACTAATGAGGATTTTTTCTCAAGAGCTTGCCAAGATTATGCAGGTTGAGTTTGAAATTAGCATGATGGGAGAATTAACCTTCTTTCTTGGGTTGTAAATTAAACAAACCAAAGAAGGAATTTTTATTAATCAATCCAAGTACACTAAGGAGTTAATTTAAAAATATGGATTAGATGGTACTAAAGAGTACAAAACTCCCATGACAACAGTTACAAAAATAGAAAAAGATGATAAAGGCAAAAACATCAATGAGAAAATGTATTGAGGTATGATTATTAGCTTGTTGTATCTTACAGTTAATAGACCTGACATAATGTTTATTGTATGCTTGTGCACTAGATTTCAATCTTGTCCGAAAGAATCGCATGTAATAGTTGTCAATCGAATCTTTCAATATTTAAAAGGGACAAGTGATCTAGGATTATGGTATCCTAGGGAGAGTGACTCTAAACTAATTAGTTACTCTGACGCTGACTTTATTGGATACAAAGTTGAGCATAAAAGCACAAGCGGTTCCTATAACGTTTTGGGACATGACTTGGTTTTTTGGTCTGGCAAGAAACATAATTCAATTGTCTTATCTACAATTGAGGCAGAATATATGGAAATTAATAATTTTTGTACTCAAATTTTATATATTAAACAACAATTATATGACTTTAGTGTATGTATGGAGGAAGTCCCTATCTATTGTGATAATAAAAGTATTATTTGCTTAAGTAAGAATCCAACACAACACACACAAACTAAGCACATAGAGATTTGATATCATTTTATTCATAATCACGTTCAAAAAAGAGATGTATTTATTGAATATGTTGATACCTTCAATCAACTTGTTGACATTTGTACTAAACCTCTAGCTAAAAATCAATTTGTGAAAATTATTTGAGATTTATGAATGGCTAGATATGATGATGTATGGCTAAAGTAATGTTTTGATCCTCTGCTCCCACTTTTTGAGATGATAAATGAGGAGAAGCTGATGTTTAGGGTATTTGTTGGCCTAAGCATTAAATTTATAAAGGGAAAAAAATCTTTTGCAATTATATTGGGGGTGAAATTTAAATGTTTTATATGTTTTAACTAATGGTGCTTAAATGAGTTTAAAATACTCATCCTCAGATTTATGGGGAGCGTAGTTATATTATCTTTATGAGAAAACATCAAAGCTAATTGCCATTATCAAAAAATGAGAGATTATTGAATCCAACGTTTTGATGGACAATTAAATGTTAATATTTTTATAGGACTAATGTTTTTACCAAGTGATTTTAGATTTATAAGTCCATGTAATTTGATTAGGAAGAGGAATCGCTAAAGAAAATGTAACGGGTGCAAAATGGAAATGATAAAGACTTGAAGAATTTTGAATACATTGAAGACAACTAGGTGAAAACAATTCTTTACTTTTATACTCTTAATGCAACCCTAATTATACTCTTAATGCAGCCCTAATTAAAATGAATTAATCTGATGTATGTTGTGATTAATTTAGGGGTCTAAAACGTGTTTTTTTAATATGCTAAGTATGTGAAATAGTTTTGGTTAAGGACTTAATTGAAAAATTGGTTTTAATGCTTAGATTGATAAGTTTTCGTGTCAATTTTGTCAACCGAAGAAAAGGATCAGTCGACTAACCAAAACAATGTGTTTTGGAATTGGAATGGGTGGCCTACTATTCCATTCGGTCAACTTGCAAGATGGATCGGTTGACTGACGAGAACAATAGCCAAACTTAGAAGAAATACGGACCTTCTAGTCCAATCAGTCAATCAATCGAACCAGTACATCGGTCAATTAAGTAATCGTTGTGAGAGGTCAATCAACTAATGACAGGGTGTCGGTCGACCGACTGGTTCAGTCAAAAAGTTGATTGATCTGTTTCTAGTCAATCCAATTTGGTTTTGATGATTCCTAGGGAGGTTTTTAAGGGAGTTTGAAATATTTTCATTATATATCAAGAAATATGTGATTCCTATTTAATTGGTCCATTTAATTAAATATTATTTTAATTAAAGTGATTAAATACTTCTTATTTCTATGGATTTCGATTTAAAAAAAAAATTAAAGAACAAAACGAGTTTTCCGAGGAATGTTTTTAAATGAAAAAGATCTATTTTGAATTAATATTATATATGAGGTCTTGGGATGTCATTTTTAGTAATGACATTTGAAAATTAGTCGTTGGAGGTCTAGTTTGAAGTCTATTTATAGAGACTTGGGGGTCGAAATTAAACACAACAAGAACATTAACCTTCTATCATTCTAGGGGAGATTTTATCGCTGAGAATTATTAAGAGATATCATATTCAGAGTTCTTGATCTAAGGTGCTCATTGTTATGTCACCGGTTTGTGTTCTTTATTGCGATTATTACTTTCGGTGAATCCCTATGAGATCTTTCTAAGATTTCTTTATTGCTTTCCTAGATTATTATTGATTTATTGGTTGGTTAAGGTGTTTTAGACAAATCATTTTTGAATTTAATTCTTGAAAATCTTTTAAACAATTTCTATTGAAAAATCTGATTACGTGCTACTTGTGTGCTACCTGTTTTTAAAATCAGATTTGTTTGCTTCACATTATATCTATCACCTAGTATTATTCACGACATTAATTGAGTATACTTATATTTAGGTAGTAGAATCTCCTTATGGGAAGAAACTTGCCATTTTTTGTATTTGTGAGTTTGAGCAGATTAGACACGTTTAGGTTGGTGTCTAATCAGGGTAGCCAGAGTTTTGATCTTTAGCCTGAGAAAAATATTATGGTTTGATCTTTGGCCTGCAAAAAATTTGGTTTGTCTTTTCCCTTGAAAAGATTAGGTTTTAATTCTTCTTGTAATAGAATAAAGTGTGATTGTAAAGGTTCTTCCTAAGCTTGCGAAAAAGATAAGTTTAATAGTGGTAGGTTGATTCTTAGCCTGTAAAAGAATCAAGTGTGTAAAGGTTGATTATAAGCTTATGAAAAGAATTGCGATTGTAAGAGTTTGGTTCCTACCTGTGAAAGGAATCAGTGATTAGCTCGGGGGACTGGATGTATATAAGACTAGCTCGCCAAACCAGGATAAATCTTTATGTGCTGCAATGTTTATTCTTTTTTGATTGTTTGGATGTGGATTTAGATTAAACACATTTCCATTGCTAATCAAGATAATAATCAATTTAGGATAATTGAGATTTTGTGTTTAAGTATTTTTAACTGTTTAAATTTTTTAACTACTCAATTCAGTCCTCTCTTGGGTAGCTCTTTAGGCCAATAATGATATTTTTCAAAGCATTCTTTAGAAAATCAGCTTAATACAAACACATTTGTATAAAAGATATATAGCATGGATATAAGCACAATATAAAAATGTTTTTTTTTTTTTGCTAATATAGGCATGCAACGGTAATCAAATGGTTAAGACAATGTAATTACTCGTGTAATACACGTGAGATCATTTACAATGAAAAATAAAAGTAACTACAATAAAATTTATACTAGTGAGAACATAATAGTCAATTAAGTTTAAATCAACATATATTACACAACATATTTCACAAAAAAATATTTAATGTAGATAGGGACTATCAATCATATAATCGATTACACAAACATTACTGAATGCATGATATGAATGATATAAGCAAATCGTATACATACATGTTAATATACTTAAATATATGTGATTTTTAGAATCACCATGCAATGTTTCTAAAATAACAAATGAATATATAAAACCATTACCGACTTACCTACTTGGTAACCTGGACACCTACCTCTTTTACAAATTTAATGAATTTAAATTAAGAAGGGTTAGGTATACCTCTGATGTCCATGGGAATTATTTTATTTGTTACCTCATTACAATTCTCAATGTCATTCTTTCTATCCTTTGAAGTAGTTGTTTGAGTGGTCTTGTTGTTCTTGGAGCTAACTTGTTTATTCATCTCAACAACATCTCTATCTGTCTTAAACGCTTCTAATTTATTGGTCGTGTTATGATCCACAACAACTCTATAAACTAGTTTCTGTTGATTTTGAGAATGCATTCTTTTCCTGTAAAAATCATTATTTGACTTGATATACTAAGCCTGTGGCTTTCTGGAATTATTCATTTTACGCCTTTGTATATTTCTTTCATTGATCCTCCTTGGCAAAGCATAATTCACATTCTTACCAGCATAAAAAGTTTCTTTTCTAGGTATCCAGTTGGTTCTAAATCTGAATGGATAACCATGCAGTTGATTGCACCATTTTTCAAGGTGACTAATTCACAATAATACCTTCTAAAAACATTAGAGTGATTTTTAGAAAACTTATCAAAACCATTTTTCTGCATAGGTACACGATATTGATAATGATTATATGAGGTTGTCTTAATGTTATTGGGTTTTTAAAAAACTTTGGATTTCTCATAATTTTTGAATTTTTCAACCGTCTCTTTAAGCTCTTTCTGAGTTTATTCAAGCAAACATTCCATTACGCCACTACTCACTTGAAGACAAAAGTTTTTCTTGTTTATAAATCCAAGATAATTCTTCAAGATTCGATAATCATGTTCAACATAATGTGTTTTTAAATGAACTCTATCAAATTCACACCTAGAATTTTCCAACTCAACATTTGAAGCCTCATTTAATTTTTCAAGATTTATGAAATTTGAAACTCCATGTTGGAGATTTGAAATATAATTTTTTAGAAAAGTATTTTCTTCTTCAAGGGTTCAACTTTCTCAAGAATGCTATTTATATCGAATAAAGTATTTGAAAATTCATTAGTTTTAAAATATTTATCTAAATTTTTCTTTTTAAGAGATTTAACTGTACCAAACAATGTATTTTCAAGAATCACAATTTTTTGAAAGCTTCAAATTTTCTTTACTAAAAACATATGAAGAGCAATAAAATTCTCAATAACCTTATCAACAACCTCATCATCATTATCTCTATCAATCCTGTTGATCCTAAGATTTTGATGAACAATTAAGTATTGATATTTTGGTGGAACTAATATTTTAATTGAGTGTTTCAGTGATTTATAGTTCCACTGATGAAGATGCAAATTAAATGGATGTTAAACGATGATGTTGAAGATATTGAAGAATTAAGAGTTTGAAGAACTTAGGGAAAACAACCCGGGTAAATGTCAACTCTTAATATCTCAATTAGGAACACACATACGGCACAAAAAGTATTTATTATTTGTGTGTTTTGATTAAGTGAAATTATTTGCTCCAATATGTGATTTGAAAAGAAATAATTTTAAATGACTAAAATGGAATATAAAATGATTAGTGGAGCTTATTTAGAAGAGAAAATGGTTAAAGGGGTGAAAACATAAAAGAGAATAAGTTAAAAACGAGTTCAGAACAGAGATCCAGAAGACACAAGTCGACTGGTAAGTCGACCGGACCAATCAGCATGAAGTCTCTGTATCTATGAGTCGATAGGTAGGTCGACCGGCCAAGAGGAGCTGAACTCTCTGTATCTTTAAGTCGACTGGTAGGTCGATCGGTGAAGGAAAAATAAACTCTCTGAATCTACAAGTCGACAGACAGGTCGATTGATGAACGCCCTTGGCTACAACCTGAATCTACCAGTCGACTGGTTAGTCGACCGGATGCACTGTTTCAGGATTTTGTTTATTCCGAGATTATATCCAAAAGTAACCATTTTTTGTTAGGATTTGAGAGAGATTTCGGGAATATTTTTGTATTTAAGATATGCTTTACCTAAAATATATAAATCCTATTGTTTTGGTTCATTAAATATTAATGTTTCTCAAATTGGTACATAAAATTGTTTCTATTCTATCTAATTATGATTGAGAAATATTTGGGGGATTTAATTGAAAGATTTGAAAGCTGTTATTAAGTGAATTGAAACAAAATGAAGTCATTATGATATAAGGGATCTATAAGTGCTATTATTTGTCTGACACATGTGAACTAGCCGTTAGAAGGCTGTTTTCATTCTCCATAAAATAGACTTACGAATTTCTTATATTAAAAAAAATAAAATAAAATCATATCATATCATAAGAGTGAGCTTTTTTAAGAGTTATCTTTCTAAGAGTTTGTGAGTTATTCTAAGAGTGATCTTGAGAATCAATTGCAATTAATCTTTGCTGCTACCGGATTTGAAGTTATATTGTTCTAATTATTCTTTCTGTGGATTCTAGGTGAATTCTTTCCAATTATATTATATCATTGCATCACTTGTTCATATTTTGAAAATTGATCTTAGAAATTGTTTCTGATTTTTATTGAAGAAAAATATTTTACAAATAATTTCTTGAATCTAATTACGTGCTCAATTATTTGCTACCTATATCTTGTTAAAATTAGATTTTTCTATCTCACATTTTTCTATTACTAGTTGGGATATTAATTGAGTTATTATTTATCTGGGGTGGTAGAAGCTCCGAATGAGATTTTCTGCTTATCAATCTGTATTGTTGAGTAGTATGACGGGTTAAATACTGTTGGGGGTATTTAATCAGGGGTAGTCGATTTTCAGTCTCTTCCTGTAAAGAGATTGAGGTAGTGATTCTTCCTGAATAGAATTGCATTTTGAGTGAATTTGTAATGGTTCAATCCTTATCGGGTAAAAGGATATTTGGAGTGATTGGTAAGGTTTTGATTCTTTGGACTTAGTGTTAAAAAGAATTATGTTATTCTTTAACCTGTAAAAAGTAGAGGTTTTTCCTTAGTCTGGGAAAATAATTTTGTAAAGGTTAATTCTGAGCCTGTAAAAGAATCTATGTGTGAGTTTGGTTCCTACCTTTAAAGGGATCTTGAGAATTAGTAGGTACAAATCTCCATGTGGCTCGGAGGACTGGACTAGCCAAGAGTAGCTTGGTGAACCAAGATATACCTTGGTGTGCTGCATTCTTAATTTATTTATTTTTGCTATTTGTGTGTGCACCTAATTGATTAATTAATTATTTGATTTATTGAATTTTTTATTCTGATAATTTTTTAAATACCCAATTCACCTCCCTTCTTGGGTATTCTACTGGGCCAACAAATCCCACTAACAGAACATTAATCCCCACAACAAGCAAGCGATGCACATTAACTATATGAATCACGTAAAATATTTTACTCAGTGCAATCCATGTGATCGTTTTAACTAGGATCTCAAGCATAAACAGCTAAAACCAGCTCTGGCACTAATTATTGGCCTATAGATCTAACCCAAAAAAGGGGATGAATCGGGTGGTAATAAAAATTTTAAAAAATAATTTACCAATCAAACAAATCACCAATTTCTCTAATCGTTTGTTATCTTGCGTTATAGTGGAAATGTGTTTATCTGAATGCAAAATCAAACAAAAAGAGATTGAAAAATTGAACACACCGATTTATCCTAGTTCGACAAGTTACCTTTGCCTATTTCTAGTCCCCGGAGTTCTGGAAGAGATTTTGCAATCCACTAACCTTAATCTTTTTCTCAGGTAGGAACCAAACCCTTACAATTATTTTCACTGGTTCAGTACTAACCCAATTATTTTACCAAGTTCAAACTCAAACCTTTGCAATTTTTCTTTTACCAGTCCCAGAAAGAACTTATTTCTTTACCTGGTTAAAGACTAACCTAATTGTTTTACAGGATAAAAATCAAATATATTTATCTTTTTACTAGGCTAAAGACAAGCCTAAATATTTTGCAGACAAAGAATTAAACCTATTTTTTTAACAGGCGAAAGACGAATCCTGATTAGATATCGACCCAATATGTCTAATCCTCTCATACTCACCAAACACAACAATAATCTTTTTTGTCTCACAGAAGCTTCTATCACCTCAATTCAAGATATGATCAATTCATGTCCTAATATACTATACGATAGAACTACGTGTGATTAGAAATCAAATTTTACTCAATTAAAGAACAAAAATTATGTAAATCAAATTATCAGGCAAAAATCGCTTCACAAGATTTTCAGGATATTAAAAGATAGAAACAATTTTTTCTTTAAACAAATTACTACGAGCTCAAACAAATATATATCAAGTTAAACACAAAATATTGGGCCCATAAAGTAATCAGATAGATCTCATCAAAGTTTTCTTGAAAATCATAAGGACAAAAGTATAGGGAAAAAAACAATGAGAAAATAATGAAAACTTTGATTAAAAACTTCTTCAAAAATCTCTCTCAAAAATATATTTCAGCAAAAATGATTATCTCTTTTAAAAACAACTAATGTAAAACTATTGTTCTTTATTATTTTAAATAAAATTAGCAAGTCCATATATATAGATTTTAAACTATGCCTATAACGACTATATTTTAAAAGATATGCCCAAAAATAGCATATAAACCTCACACATCAAATAGATTTATAACGGTTATATTTGACCAAAAATATCACTTTTAAAACTCTTATTTCAGTATCAAAAATAATTTATCTAAGTTAATCCAAGTATAGAAAGCATTTTATCAAAAAAATCACAAAATAAAAAAATGTGGGGACACAATTGCAAGGTCAAATAAAATCACATAAATCTCTCCCATATCTTTGACCCCAAATAGTCTCTATCAAAATCTAGCCAAAATAGTAATATTTAAACTCAAATCAATTTGAAATCCGCAGGTCTAATTATAGAATTTTCAAAGATATTCTATAACGATTATTTTTCAAAAGATATTGTCAAAAATTACTGGAGTTGATCCAATACGGAATTGACATTATATGCAACAAAAGAACCCGAAGTACTAAATGGAATAAGTATTAGTTTTTTTAGACTTATTATTTTAATATAGATTACAAAGTCTAGTTTGACCATATATTAACCTTTAAAAAATCTTCAAATTAGTCCCCAAAAATATTAAAATTTAAAACCCAAAATGATATAAAGAAGTTTTCCCAATATAAATCACACAATCAAAGAATATGTGGACTAAATACTAAGATCTTCAAAATATAAGATATATCTTTGAAATTTAGTCAAAACCCATTTAAATATAATATTCAGACATTTAAATCCAATAAAAAATAGGTAGAAGATCTTTTAAAATGTTCTGATCAAATTTCAAACTTTTACCACATCGATCAACTGGCCCATCCATCTATAGACCGGTTATACCTTTAATAACTCAAATTCTAGCCATTGACAACTAGTCGATTAACTGGGAAGTTGACTGTTTAAGGCTCAGAATCAATCGTTCAACCCAATGATCGATCGATCAGCCTAAAACCCCAAAACACTTATCCTGAATCTTTCGATCTAGCGTTCAAGTTAAAAAATCACATTTTTCTATTTTCAAAATATTTTCTACATTGAATTTTTAGTAAAAATATTTTTACAATTAAATTTATCACTTCTAATCATATTTTAAATAATTCAAATTAATTATGAATGTTATGCGTGATTCTAATCAAGGTGCATTAAAAGCATAAAAAGAGTTAAGTTATTTTTACCTAGAAATACAAAATTTTATTTTTTGCTCAAAAAATCATCAACGCTTCATTGCAACCATCTCGATCTTTCAATAAATATCATCTTAAAAATCATTATTCTTCTCGTTTAATCAATCCAACCTTAGTTCAGGAATCAGTCAATAAAAACTTTGGTTCCATAAAACATCAACGTTAATTTGTCCATCAAAGTATCTAGGGTCAACACCTTCTAATATTGAGTGTGCCAAATTTTATGCTATCTAATACCATCAATATAAGTTCTGTTAATCTTTTGAGTTAAATAAATTAGTGTGATTAATTTATTTTATTTGTTTTTGTAGATTTAAAGAATTGAATAAAAAAAACAAAAACTATTTAAAAGCAAAATGCGCAAGAAAATTATCAACCAAATAAATGCCACAATTTACGGTACTAGAATGAAGAATATTGTCTACTCTTTTAGTCATAATCAATTTCATAGTTGGAATTTCGAGATGAAATGCGTTGCATATGAAACTAGACTCTATAAGTTTTCCAATAAATGGTCATATGGAAAAAATAAAATTCATATGGGAATGATATAGACGTCAAAAGTTGACCGTACTCATCTGTCGAATGTCGCACGTGCGCATTGCGCGTTCGCCTTACCCTCTAAACCATATCTAGTCTATTTTGAACCGTTACACTTGGCAAAGAATGGCCTTTATTGGCCATTTAATTGCCATTTATGGCCATGAGATTAAAAATAATTGGTAGATAAAAAAAAAAATCAGACAGTGGAGGGCGGACGAGATTTATTTCCATTCTTTTTTCTTCTTCATTTTCTTATTCCTTCTTTAGTTTTCGGCAATAGCTTTGCTAGGTTTTTGTTTTCTTTTGTTTTTTCTAGTTTTCCTTTTTTAACAAAACACTGTTGAACATCAAAATTGAAGGAAATAACAAATAAAGAACAAATCAATGTGTGGCTAATCTTCTTTCAATCGGATTAAGATTGTGGTAAGTATCTTGTTTTATGTAATATTGTATTTTTAATTCAATTTCGGATTATGTGTACCAATTGTATGATGAGGATATCATTTCTGATTCAGTTTATTTGTGATTGGATTTATTTTAAAAGTTTTTTTGTAAAGATTTTGAATTTTAGATTTGATTGCTTCTAGAACGTTAGATGTAGTATATGTGGTCTAGATCTAACGATCATACAATAGTGTTCTTGGGATTTGATTATTGGTTTGGATAGTTTATGCCTAGATTAGGATAACGCAGAAATTAAATATCGAAGATAAACCTTGCGGAAAAATAATCAATCAAATCGTTCTGAGTAATTACGGCTTGTAATTTGGAACACTCGTTTGCACAAATCTGAATTAAAAAAAATACAAAAACAACATTAACCCTAAAATACGTAATCCATAATTCTTAATTTGATTATCTATTTTCATTATTTTAGATTTTTTATTTTATTTCTCTCATATTAAAAATCCAAAACTCAAATAACATTTCGTTTTTGTTAAAGGGAGAAAAATAATTAGAAATTGACAATTATAAGACCGATCCCTATGATTTGATACCCTACTTGAACACCGTACTACATTAGTATCGCGGTACCAAATTAAGGGTATTGTTTTTTAGCGATCAAATTTTGACGTCGTTGTCGGGGATCGGCATAACTAATTGTTGATTTATGATATTATTTTTACTTTTCCATTTGTATACATTCTTCACTATTCTTTCTTGAGTTTTATTTCGTAGGTTTAACCAAAATTCAACCACTAAGTCCAAATCTTCAAGTAAGGATTTGAGTTATTCCATCCAATATTTTTTATATTTATAAAAAATAAAAAAAAATAAAAAATAAAAAGTTGGGACTAGGGCGGAGGGATAATGCCTTGAGATTTTATTCACTTCAATTGCAGAACTTATATATTCTAATCTCTCAATATTACAACCAGACCCATATTCATGTACTTTATTTCAGAATCCAAATCATTTCACCAATCAATGTCCTTACAATTGCCAAAATCCCACACGTTCATATGATAATTTTTATGCTGATCCTATTACCCGCTGATCGAATATAATCAATGTTCAAATACGTACATTATTACAGTAAACCATAAAGGTCGTATTTTTTCTATCAATCCTACTATCAACTCCTAGCTCAACTATTGTTTCCCCAAGAAAATAGAGATGAACATACCAATGAAATGCAACAAGTCCTTAAAATCTGGGAAGACCGAGCCAAAATGATGGACTCAAATTCCCAATACATAGCTCTGTTAAAAGCCTATATCGGGCATCTCGTTGAAACTTTGAATGCGGAGAATACAGAGAGTGGTCTAGAGGTTGGCAATCAGGTAGGAGTTAATAAGAGTGGTATAGAGCATGAGAGTAGAAATGAAGAGTAGCTCAAAGGAACACAACCAAACAAGATTGGTGAGGAACCCCAAAGTTATGATCCCATGTTTGGCTCAACCATCACCGTTTAGTGAGGCAGAAAATCGAGTGGGATATGAGAGCAATAATGAGTGGGTAAACGTAGGAGTTGATAATACATACTCACATGAGATCGTTGTAGAAAATCATGAGGAATATGAGATCCAACCCTTGGAGACACACTTAGATAATCTTCCTTTGATTAAAACATCCACGATACCTCTACCACCATATACTTAAATTAAGTTATAGCTTTTTGATGCAGTGGACCAGTCGTCAACGCTGACTACAAATGATTCTTGTCATATTCAGAGGGTTAGCAGAACTCAACTTCTCTTAGGTAAGTCCCACATGAAAGAAATGGGAATTGATCTGGGAAAAAAGTCAAGAAATTTAAGTGTCACCCGTAACTTATTTATGACCGACTAGAGAGTAACTCAACAAAATGTGAGGAACATGTTACTCCACTACAGTTAGAAGATTGAGACACTCATTGTCTGGCTGAAGGCAACCCACGCATAAAACACAATTAAAAAAAATAACAATAAATAAATAAATAAATAAATACAACTTGGTGAGAATTAGATTGATTGACTAATTTCATTAACTCCTCAATTTTTGTGTTTATTTTGAGAGTACAAATACACAGGTTTTGGGGGGGGGGGTGTTTCCCATGCAATCAAGTGTTGTGTTTTCGTTAGTAAACCAAGTACTATTGTTCCTTCTCTTACGATCTTGTGTGTTCTTATCATTGAGGATGTTGGCCCAGTAAAATACTCAAGAGGGATGGTGAATTAGGTTATTAAAAATAATTAGAATAAAATTCAATAAATCAAATAATTAATTTTATGCCTAAATTGATTATTATCTTTATAACACAGTAAAATTATAATAAGTCTAAGTGCATACCAAAACAATAAAGATAAACAAATTAAGAAAGTATCACACTAGAGATTTATACTGGTTCATCAAGCTACTCTTGGCTAATTCAGTCCCCTGAGTTCCACGTAGGTCGCACCCACTAAAACCAAGATTCCCTTAAAGGTAGGAACCAAACCCACACACCGATTCCTTTACAGGCTCAGAATCAACCTTTACAATTTTTTTTTCTTAGGCTAAGGAATAACCTCTACTTTTTAAAGGCTCAAGAATAACCTATCTTTTTACAGGCTAAAGATTAACCTAATTCTTTTTATCACTAAGGCTCAAGAATCAAAACCTCACAAAACACTCCAACAATCCTTTTCCTAGGTAAGGATGGAACCTTTACAAATCACTCACAACAAAAATATAATTCTTATCTAGAAAGAATCACTACCTTAATCTTTTTACAGGAAGAGACTAAAATCCTGCTACCCTTGATTAAATATCCCCATTGATATTTAATCCACCACAACTCACCAATACAAAAATTGATAAGTAAATCTCACTCGGAGCTTCTACCACCCCAGTCAAATAAAAACTCAATTAATATCCCAACTAGTGATAGAAATACGTGAGATACAAAAATCTGATTTTAACAAGAATATAGGTAGCAAATTGGAGCACATAATCAAATTCAAGAAATTATTTGAAAGAATATTTTCTTCAAAAATCAAAAATAATTTCTAAGATCAATTTCCAAAATAAAATAATAAACAAGCAATAATCAGTATGGAAAGATCTTACATGGAATCCACAGTATTAATGACTAGAACAATATAGTTTTAATTCCAGTATCAGCAAAAATTGATCACAGTTGATTATCAGAATCACTCTTAGAATAGCTCACAGTATCGTAGAATGATAACTCTTATAAAAGTTCTCTCAAAATGATATAAAGTGATTTTCTCTCTTAGAATGATTACCTTCTTTAGAAAATTCGCAGGTCTATATAAATGCACATGTAATCAATCTCCTAACGGCTAATTTACAAGTGTAATAACAATAAAATACTCTTATAGACCCCTTATATCATAAGGACTTCATTTAGGTTCAATTTCACTTAAAAACAACTTTCAAATCTTTTAATTAAATCCCCAAAGTATTTCTCAATCTCAATTAATAAGAATAGAAACTATTTCAAGTACGAAATTGAGAAACATTAATATTTAATACACCAAATCAATAGGATTTAATTAATACATGAACCATATCTTAAATATCACCAAATTCCTTAAATCTCTCTCAAATCCTAACAAACAATGGCTACTTTTAGATATGATTTTGGATAAAACATTATCCTGAACCAGCACATTTAGTCGACTACCCAACACTGCTTGCAACCATACCATCGCCGCAGCGATCATAGGTCGACCACTTTGTCGACTCGCAGATTTAGAGAGTTTGTCATACTTTTACCGATTGACCGCTTAATCGACTCGCAGATTCAGAGAGTTTAGATGTTTTCATAGGTCGACCGGTCAGTCAACTCTTCGATTCAAGATGTTTCAGCTTCTTTCTCCGGTCGACTCCTCAGTCGACCGCTACCTTTTGCATTTATTCTCTAATCTTTTTTTTAACACATTTTCTTTTACAGTTTCACCCCTTTATCCATTTCTCTCTTAAATAAGCTCCACTAATATTCTTATATTTCATTTTAATTATTCAAAACTATTTCTTTTCAAATCACATAGGAGCAAATAAATTTATCTTATCAAAACACACATAAATAATAAAAACATTTTGTGCCGTGTGTGTGTTCCTAAATGGGATATTAAGAGTTAAAATTCACCTGGGCTATTTTTTCTAATTTCCTCAAACTCTTAATACTTCTTCATCATCTTGATATCTTCATTTAGTATCCATTCAATTTGACGTCTTCATCACTGGTACTTTAAACCACTGAAACACTCAATTAAACATTAGTTCCACCAAAACATCAATACTTAATTATTCATCAAAATCTTAGGATCAACAGAGGACAATGCTAGATTTAGAGTTGGGGGATAAATGCTTGTATTTCTTTCGTAATTTTATATTGTGATATTGTCAATCTATCTTATGAAAGCACGTCTATCGAATACAAACTTGAGTTAGTTGAATAGTCATTAGGGCGTAGCATTGACTTCTAAAAATATATCATTCTATGACCTTTGCATGCATTCTAATTTTCTTTTATTTTAAATTTAGTACATGTACTAGTTTATTGAGTTATGGCATGATAATAACTTTTCCCTAGAGTATAAAAAAAAAAATGTGTTAATAATGATAATAATTTGTCTTGATGATGAGCTTTCACTGAGTAATCGGGCCTCTTGCCTCAATAAGTAGTAAGTATTCGCGTCAAAAGGAATAAGCAATTTGTTAAGACAACAAGTGATTAGTTAATCTTGAAACTTAAGATGCTTGAGTTATTAAGCCTGAAGGGTGCCTTTATACCCAATGTCCCAAGCCAACTGGATTGGGACCATTGGCCCAACACTTACTATATGGACATCTTAGAAATTTCAACGGGGTTAGTATTTCACACGTCATTTATTTAAAGAAAATTACAAAAATAAAATAAAAATAGAGATATATTTATTTATAAAAAAAATACTTCTAGGGAAACTTTATTTGATTGTTGAAATTTATGAGACTAGTGACTTTGTGATAAATTCATTATAAATGAAAATCAAGTGTATGTTATGGGTGTAAAAATTATTATTGTTAGGAGTCATGTGCAAGAAAATCAATAGTTAAATTAGTAACTACTGGGTGTTCTTGATTTGATGTGCTATCATTGGACATGATTGACAAATGTTTTGTGAGTAATACAACCAACAATAAGGACCTGAGATGTTCACCGTAAGCCCTCACGAGACAAAAACTTGTCCACTAGGGTTGACCTAGTGGTTTAAAGGCTTGTTATATGCGCTAAATGCAATTGTGTTCTTTACAAAAGTGGATTTTCATTTAATAAGTATATTTAGTTTTACTTGAGGACTAGTAAAATTTTGGTTTGGAGTTGTGATTGCGCATTTGACGCGATCTAATACCATTATTGTAAATTTTGTTAATCTTTTGAGTTAAATAAATTAGTGTGATTGATTTATTTTATTTGGTTTTGTAGATTTGAAGAATTGGATAAAAAAAAAAAAAAAATATTTAAAAGCAAAATACGCATGAAAATATTCAACCGGATAAAAGTAGCAATATACAACACTAGAATGAAAATCATTGTCTATTCTTTTGTTCTATATTAATTTTACAGTTGGAATTTTGGAATGAAATGAGTTTCATATGAAACTAGACTCTCTATGCTTTCCAACTAATGGTCATATGGCAAAATCGTAATTCATGCGGGAAAGATACAGATATCCCAAGTTGACTGTACCTGTTTGTCAAATGTCGCGTGCACATCGCGCATGCGCCTTGCCAGCCAGACCATATCTAGTCTGCTTTGAACTGCTACGCTTGGCAATGAATGGCTATTAAAGGCCATGAGATTAAAAAAGAAATTGGTAATTTTTTTTATTTTAAAAAAAGATTTTCTGATAGTAGAGGGCATACGAGATTTATTTTCGTTCTTTTTGCTTATTTTTATTTTATTACTCCTTCTTGAGTTCTTCTTCTTTAGTTTTGGGCATTATCTTTGCAAGGTTTTTGTTTTCTTTTAGTTTTTTTAGTTTTGTTTTTTTAACAAAACACCATTTAATATTTGGATCAAAAGAAAGATCAAATGAAGAACAAATCAATGCGTGGCTAATATTCCTTCAACCGAATTATGGTTGTGGTAAGTATTTTAATTATGTAATACCATATTTTTAATTTAATTTCTGATTATGTGTAACAATTGTATGATGAGAAATATTGTTCTTGATTCAATTTATTTGTGATTGGGTTTATTTTCAAAGTGTTCTTATAGAGATTTTTAATTTTAGATTCAATTGCTTCTAGAACGGTAGATCTAGTATTGTATATATCTAACGATCATACAACAATAGTCTTTGGATTTAATTAATGGTTTGAATGATTTATACTTAGATTTTAATTCATCCTAGATTAGAGTAATGTAGGAATTAAATGTCGAAGAAGAGAGTTGTTTACGTAATAAATATTTTAAAAAAAAAATTACTGAAAGAATTCATGTTTTAACTTATTTACCGGATAGATGCATTTCGCTGTTACGAATGCCGGGATCGCCTTTTTTTTTTTTTTTTTTATCCCGCCCTTCTGAAGGCCGGGATCAAAAAAGCTAAAAAAAAAATTTCATTCATGTGATCCCGGCCTTCACAAGGCCGGGATCATAATTTTTTTTTATGTGATCCCGCCCTTCACAAGGGTGGGATCACACTACAAACGGCAACTGCCGTTACCGGCTGATCGCCGTTTACTTTGGCCGGTCAAACGATCGGCCAAAGACTGCAAAAGAAGGCAGCCTTTTCTTAGCAGCCTTCTTTTGCAAGCCAGGCTTTTTTTCAAATTTTGAAGACCGTCAGATAAAAGTTTGACCATTCCATCTATAAATCTCACTACCAAGTTTACTAGAAATCACACTCTTGTGCTCCCCCTCTCATTTGCTCTTCATTTTGATATTTTCTATTCTATTCACACTTCTTCAATTCAAACTTCTACTCCTCTATTCACAAGTTAGTATATTTTTAACGTTTTTTTAATTTATTTATTAATTTAATTAGTATATTTTTTACCTGTTATTTAGTTAGTTAGTTAATTTAATTTGTTAATTTAATTGTTGAATTAAAAATTATACTTTGACCCTTTTCACATGTTTAAGAAAATATAAAATAATATATTATTTTTTTAAAAAAAATATTAGTTAGTTAGTTTAATTTTTTACTCTAGCTATTTAATTAAAAAAATATGCACTTTGACCCCTAAAAGTTTAACAATTAGAAAAATATAAATTTTTAATATATTATTTTAAAATAAATTATTAGTTTGTTTGTTTGTTTTGTTAATTTAATTTGTTAGTTTAGTTGTTTAATTAGTTGATTAGTTTAATTTGTTAATTTAGTTGTTAAATTAAAAATTACACTTTGTCTCCTTTCACATGTGTAGGAAAATATAATTAAAAATATAATTAGTTAGTTTAATTTTCTAATTTATCTATTTAATTAAAAATATACACTTTGGCCCCTAAAATTTTGATAATTAGAAAAATATAAAATTTTTAACCTATTGTTTTAAAATAAATTGTTAGTTAGTTTCATTTTTGAATTTTGTTATTTAATTTAAAATGTATTTGTTTAATTTGTTAATTTAGTTGTTAAATTAAAAATTATACTTTCGCCCCTTTCACATGTTTAGAAAAATATAAATCAACATATTACATTTTTAGTTAGTTTAATTTTCTAATTTAGCTATTTAATTAAAAATATACACTTTGGCCACTGAAATTTTGACAATTAGAAAAATATAAAATTTTCAACTTATTGTTTTAAAATAAATTATTAGTTAGTTTCATTTATGAGTTTCGTAATTTAATTTAAAATGATTTATTTAATTTGTTAATTTAGTTGTTAAATTAAAAATTATACTTTCGCCCCTTTCATATATGTAGGAAAATATAAATCAATATATTATTTAAAAAAATGTATGTTAGTTAGTTAGTTTAAACTTATATAAAATAATTTTTTGTTAGTTTATTAAACTTGTTATATTGGTAAGTAAAATGTTAAGATTGAAAATAAATTACTGAAATCCATAAAAACTTAACACTATAAACATTAGAATATGACGTACAAATTGTGCACTTTCATTCCTCAAATTAATTGAATCTATTTAGTTGATATTAACTTGACGTGGAATTTATATTCGATTTAGAGTTAAAGTTAAAATAATTATTGAATAAATTCAAAATAAGTAAAATATTGAGGATTGAAAATAAATTACTCAAACCCATAAAAAATGAACACTATAAACCAACATACTTTTGTGATTGAGTTTTAGTTGACGATATTATTTTCTTGTTTTGTTTTGCCTTGTAAAATGATAGCCGCTTGAAATGGATCACGTTCGATTGTTATTGTATTGGAGTGGTAGAATATTGGAAGGTACGGAGTTCGGGGTTTGTTATAGTACATCAGTTATAAAATCTTTGGTTGTCCGTAGGGGAACAACCTTAAATGAATTAATTAAGATGCTAAAACCATGTGTTCTTGAAGATGGGGATATTGGAATTTTGAAACTAAAGTGTAGGATGCCGATGGCTCTTTTCGGGTTGAACTATAAATATACTTTGTTTTCTATCGAAGATGACTCGACATTAAGCCAAGTGCTTGAGTTACCTCTTTATATACCCTCGCTTCTTGCTGTTGAAGTGTATGTAGAGATAAAATGGGCATTTGATAATGGTCAAAAAAAATTTCCCCCAAGTGGTCATTTTACCAACTTAATGACCCAGAATTTAAATCCGTACAGTACCCAATCTGACGGGTAATTTTTCCTTACCGTTCCCCAAGCAGTTCAGTTTAATTACACCATCCCACCCCCTTATAGTCTAGAACAATATCATTCCCACAATACTCCCATGCTGCACCCCCAATTACTTGAGTTTAATTACACCGTCCCACTCTCCTATATTCCAGAGCAAGATCATTCTCATAGTATGATTGACCGTGGTCATGGAACCAGCACTACTCTTCCACATCACCATTATTCACCGAGTAGTCCGCCACAAGATAACACAAGTAATTATGGTGGTGACTTTGATACAATTGATAGTCGCCACGATGTGTCAAAAGAAGAGTTAGATGCGGATGTTGCGTTTCAGCCAGACGAAGATCTAGATGCTGGGCCTAGTGGGTAAGGGGGTCAAAATCAGTAATTGGAGTTGGACAATGTAATTTCATTTTTCAATAACTTGGATTGGGGTGACGACGATGACTTGGCGAAATACGAGCCGAAGTTGCCGAAGAATTTTTGGACACTGGAGATAGACGAATTTCGTACTAGTATGGTCTTTAAGGATAAGGAACATGTCCAGTAGGCCGTCAAATTTTACCACTTGAAGAAGAACAAAGAGTTTTATGTCTCGCAAACGAACAAGAAGCTCTGGTCGATTAATTGTTCGCATGGATGCGATTGGAGGTTGCGGGCGGGGAGGAAAAAAAGTCATGGTATGTTTGAGATTACGCAGTATGAGGGGCAGCACACATGTTTCTATAATAATACTGCTGTAGATCATAAAAATTTGGATTCTGCACTCATTTCGAACCTAATACTTGAACAAGTCGAACAGGATCCAGAATTGAAGATTGGCGTTATTGTGGCTTACGTGAAGGAGGCTCATGGATACACTATCTCCTATCGAAAATCTTAGTTGGCTAGATCTAAAGCCATTGAGATCTTATTCGGATATTGGGATGAATCATATCGGAAGTTACCGAAGTTTATGGTCATGTTACAGCACTACAATTCGGGTACGATTGTCGAGTAGAACACTGTGTCGACTGATATGCCTGGCTATAGGATGTTCAACATGGTACTTTGGGCATTCAAAGCTTCAGTTGACGGATGGCGTTATTGTCGCCCTGTAATTACCATTGACGGGACCCATTTGTATGGTAAATATGAGGGAAAGATTTTAATCGCCATTGGAATGACGTCGTCCAACAAGTGCTACCCATTGGCTTTTGCCATCTTACCGACAGAGGATTACCGCTATTGGCGATGGTTTATCTACATTCTTAAGCGTCATATTGTCGATGATCGTCCTGAGGTGACATCGGTAGACACACCGACATTATTAGTGCAGTTGACAGTATTTGGCTTAATCAACATAACGAGCCCCTCCGATATCATCGATTTTGTTCGCGGCACCTTTGTAGCAATTTCAACAAGATTGAAAAAAATCATCATCTTAAAGATCTTGTTTGGAATGCAGGTGCTGCAACGCAAATTTGAAAATACGATGCTATTATGGAAGAGATCAAAAAAATTGATGTTTAGGCGCATGCATGGTTGAGCAATCACCCACTTTACAAATGGACCAAGGCACACGATAATGGTAAGCGTTGGGGAGTCATGACGACCAATTACGCAGAGATATTTAACAACTGTTTGAAGGGTGCAAGAAATGTTCCAATAACTACATCCATCAAGATTACGTTCTACATGATGGTTAAATACTTTGATATTGGTCGAAAACAAGCTTTAAAGGACTCAGCCGACGGTTACGTATATGCTAAACACATTATTGAAAAAATATAGAAATCTCAAGCCAAGTCTAAAACATACGAGATTCAAATATTCAATCGGTAATTTATTATTCATTATTATTTTTTCACGTTACATATAATTGTTACAACATAATTTAACAACTAAATATGATTTTTTTTTTCTAGAGAGAATATGATCTTCCATGTGAAAACTAGAAAGACTCTTACTGGGGGCTTGATTCCTCACGAAGTCACACTAGGGGATAACGCTGATTGCACATGTGGCAAGTTTAAAATTTGGCGATATCCATGCTCCCATATGCTTGCAACCACCGAGTATAGTGGAGTTAATGCATTCTGCTATATTGCAACTGAGTATACAATGACAAATCAATTGATGGCATGGGAGTAATCATTTCGGCCGATTATTCATGAGGACTACTGGCTAGAGACCAATTTTTCGAACCTCATTCCAGACCATGACAGACTTCGAGTTGTGCATCGTGGTTGACCAAATTCTACTCGCATTCAAAACGAGATGGATCAGTCGCGAAGAACAATGACAAATCGTTGCGGTTTATGTTCCCAAGATGGATATAATAGGTGAAAATGTCCATCCCGACCCCGCCATGCACCCAATTGATCTTGTTGGTTCATTGTAATGAATGTTTATGCTATTTTTTTGTTATGTCAACTTTTATGTATTATAAATTCTATGCACTTGTCGTGCACATTTCTTTATAATGAATGTTATATTTTGTTTATAAATATGATTAAATTTTAATTTCGTACTAACAAATTTTCCACAAGTATTGTGGGAAAAAATTTCAGCTATGCATCCTGGACCTGAAGATACTTCAGTTCTACACCACAGGTCCGAATTAGTTTGGTTAGCAGAGGTAAACATTTAGGTTATTGCATTAATTTTTTTTATTTTAGTTTTTTAAAATTTTAATGTTATTTATTGTGTCTCATTAAATGTTTCAGGATATTAGTACTTTTGACTGTGTTGGACATGATGTAGGGGAATGGAGAGAAAATGTCCCCCTCTCGAGTTATACAGTAGATAGAATCAATCGGTTTGTACGGCCCATTTAGGTTGTGGCCGAAGCGGTTAGATAGGGCCCTCATAACCGCGTTGGTAGAGAGATGGCGTTCGAAGATGCAAACTTTCCATCTACCTGTCGGGGAGATGACTGTCACACTATAGGACGTGATCGTCTTATTGGGGTTACTCGTGCATGGGTTGCCAGTTATCCAGAATGATGACTCGCATAAGGAAACCGCTTGAAAGAGACTCTGCGGCGAGCTCCTTAGAGTGGAACCACCAATGGATAAGATTAGGAATAGGTCTTTGACGCTCAAGTGGTTACGGGATACCGTTGCTAGAGTTCCTGACGAGGCCAACGAGGAGGTTATGCATTGCTACGCACATGCGTATTGCTTGATTATGCTTGGTCAGATGTTGTTGCCTGATAAATCACACAACAGAGTTAAGCTAGCCTACCTCCTACTGCTACGAGATTTGACACCTTTCGTTAAGTATAGCTGGGGCAGTGTGACCCTAGCGGTCCTCTACCGCGAGCTCTGTAAGGCGACGAAGCCCAACACTAAACACATTACCGGGTGCCTATTTTTGTTGGAGTATTGGGCTTGGGAGCGATTTCCAAGGCTTTGGCCTGAAGTTGTCCCTTTCCCCGACTATAATATATCATTCGGAGAGCTCGACTTCGGCAATGACTTGAAGTTCCCAGCTACTTAGTATTTTCTTTTTAATTTCATTTATTATCTAATGGATATTTATTTATGGATATTGAACTTATGATTTATATTTTTTGTGTACAGGTGGACTCTTGAATTTAATTTGGATAATTTGCCGATGCATATTTTGGTGGTGTATCGCGATCAGTTAGATCGCTTGAAGAATGACGAGGTTAGTTATTTATTTATATCGAAATTTTAATTTTTTTATTTGTTTGTTTATATTTTATTTTACAGGTCATTTGGATGCCCTATACCTTGTCGATTTTGCCTCCATATACTAGAGATGGAGAAGATATTTGGATGGCAACTTTGCCCCCTAATTTGCTATGAGATTGTAGAGTACACATATCCCCTGCGCGTGCTACGACAGTTTGGTTATCACCAAGGGGTTCCTGAACCAATAATTATGGACAAGAACTTGCACAAAATTACTCGACAATGATACTTCCGTGCAAACTGGGCTGACCATCACCACGCACATATAGTTGCGTGGAATAATCGACAAGCACCAGATGTCGGAAACTTCGAGCAAGGGATAGAGGTTGACCAAGAATACATAGACTGGTATTGGCAAATCACTAGAAGATATTTGGTTAACCTGGCGTACCAACCTCAGTTTGGGTATCTACCAACAGGAGGACGACTGGGATTAGATGTATGATCACATTGACTGTACCATCTGTTTAGTTATATGAGTTTGATTATGTTGTTATTATTCATGTATTAATTAAACGATTATATGTGTTTCGTAGGATACAGAGGTATCGAACCTGATACGCTTGAGTCATCTAACTCTGCGGTCGGGTACTACGGAATCAAGTATCGCGTTGGCTCATGCCGTCAATGATGGCATTAGGAGGATGCACCGAGGAGTACCGCGCCATGTGGTAGTTGACGTTCCTTCATCTCCTCAGGCTGCTCCTCAACCTTTTCCTCAGCCATGGACTTCTGATGCCTATCGTCTAGGTAGTGTGGGTGATGCCGAACCTTATACATCGTACGGCATGGGCGCTTATGTCGGATCATCTAGTACGAACGGCATGGGCGCTCATGTCGAATCATCTAGTACATACGGCATGGGTGACGATGTTGGGCCATCCGACGTGTACCAGATGCATGACCCTTATTCACATTACGCATCGCAGCTAGGTACACACCTGTCATCGTCATTTGTCATTTCGGAGATGGACAAAATTATTTCAACTTCAGGCGTCATTCCTCCGGTGGCATTTGTCGAACCCACAAGATTGCAAAGACAAGTGTCGTCGGTGCCGTGGTTCGAGGACGACGTCAATGCCATCCCAAGGAGTTTGCATCAGGCGTTCACAAACTTTGGACAAGTTACACAAGTTCATAAGGAGGCTGAGGAACCTCCTATTGCACAACGACGAGGGCGGAGGAACGTCCGCCGTAGGCCTTGCGGTACATAATTAGTTATGTAGTTGATAATTTAACTATAGGAATGTAAATACATTTTTTTTGTAAATATATAGTTATATAGCAATTTATGTAGTTAGTAAATACATTTTTTTGTAACGTTTGGAGATTTAGAAAGTTGTTGATCTACCGTATATATTGCTTAAGAAATATATTGCCTTTTTACTCAACCACTTTTTACTCTGTTTGCCTTTTCAAGAATCTTTCCGGAATGTTTGACACATTGCTCGATCTCCCATTCAAATTCTATATCTATTTCTTAAGCAATATATCAACAGGGGGAGATTGTTTATTCTATCTTTGAGGGTTGTATATACATATTTATTCATCGTGATTTTGAAAGATTATTTTTCAAAGACAGACATGATATAGAAATGAAAGGCGAAACAACTCCTAACAATATAATATTAAAGGCGAAACAATTTAAAATAATCATAAACATTATATTAAAAAAATATTACATAAATTAGAAACACGTTTAACGATTTTTGTTACAAAACTCATAACAAAGACAGTACATAATATCACGAAAATAGTGACAATAAAAACACTTAAAAATAAAATACCAGAGCCAAAAATTAATTATTCTTCATTCGACATGTACTCCTCAGACAAATATTCATTGTTATTTATCACGTTATGGTATTCGTTTAGAGAGAGTGCTCTATTGCTTGCGGCAGCCATTTCATTGGCTAGTTGTAGTAGATAATATCTATTTATGTGCAACAACATTCGATTATTCTCCAAGAGAATTCATGTAATAGCATCTTAAATATCGGTTGTGTCATCAATTATACATCGTTGAGGCATCTGAAGACTTCGACGATGCGGAACTGGTGCATTACGATTTCTCAAACAAAATACAAGGTTGTTAGACTCATTCACCCTGTATTCCCATTCTTGGCATAGACAGACGCGATACTCTATCGGGTTGGTCTCTTAATCACTCCAGTAATCATCATAATATGGTTTTAAAACCCAACATCTTTGGTGATCCCACGATTCATGCCAACCCCAAACACCATATGAGTTCTCCTCACTTGAAAAACCATATGAACTTTTTTCACTTAAATTAATATGTGAAGACATTACGAAAATTATAGGCTGAACAGTTTCTTTACAAATATTATACTGCAAATTAAGAGTTCACAAAAAAATAGTTTTTTAAAAACATAATTAATGAAAAATGATGTTTTATAACTTATGTACACTAGCCTTAAATTAAGAAAAACTAACCCAACATCACCTATCAATTGAAAGAGAAAAAGTCAGTTGTTTGGTAGAGTAGCGTTATTATAATTTAACGTAGAAATGATACATAGATTTCAAAGGAAATACATAATTAAACTACAACGTGAAAACATTAAACATTACTCTCATCATCAGATATTTCAATATCTGACTGATATTGAGGATTCTTTGCGTATCTCATATAAGTACGCGCTTCGGCGAACAAACCTTGTTCAAGACGCTCACGTGCCGTTGTTTTAAGCTCATGTCGAAAAATTCGAATTTGCATTCAGTTATTTTCTTCACGGTAGCGATACAACGCCATTTGAAGATTATGTGGCTTGTATATTGGCATTATTCTGGCCAATTGATACACTATTGAAATATTATATTGCCTGCATCCGTCCATTATAACCTCTGATTGGTTGACACGATAAGTGTATTCCTTCTGCATCCTTGCAACCGACCGTGAAGAGTAACGAATTCTTGGATCTAAAGAGTATGAGAATTCGTCTTCCAAAAACCAATTACGTCCCATTGAACGATACAAATCTCTCACCGTATATATTTTCAATCCTTTTCATTTTATTTGTTTTTAAATTATTCAACAATTTAATTTTTTCAAACACATTAAAAAATAAACTAATTAAGTAACTAACATTTTTTTTTAAAAATAATCTATTATAATTTCTATTGCTGTTTTTATTTTTTCGCACGTGTAATTTATCAATTTTGAGGGGCCAAAGTGCATTTTTAAAAATTAAACAACTAAATTAAAATTTTAAACTAATTCACTAAATAATATTTTTTTTTAAAATAATATATTATAATTTATATTTCAATTTATATTTTTCTCACACATGTATAATTTACTCATATTTTTAGGGGCCAAAGTGCATAATTTTCAATTAAACAACTAAAGTAACAAATTAAACTAATAAACTAACTAAGAAATTAAATAACTAAACTAACAAATTAAATTAACCAATGAATTAACAAATAAAATAAAATAAATAAACTAACTAACAAACAGATTAACTAAATAATTAAACAAGTACAAAATATAGTAATCAAATTAAGAAATAAATTAAACTTATTAACAATTTATTTTAAATTTATATTTTTGTAATTGTCAAAATTTCAGGGGCGAAAGTGTATATTTTTAATTAAATAGCTAAATTAAAAAATTAAACTAACATACATTTTTTTAAAATAATATATTGATTTATATTTTTCTATACATGTGAAAATGGGCCAAAATCTAATTTTTAATTTAACAACTAAATTAACAAATTAAACAAATATATAATTTAAATTAAATAACTAAATTAAAAAATCAAACTAACTAACCATTTATTTTAAAACAATAGGTTGAAAATTTTATATTTTTCTAATTATCAAAATTTTAGAGGCCAAAGTGTATATTTTTAATTAAATAACTAAATTAAAAAATTAAATGAACTAACATACATTTTTTTAAAATAATATATTGATTTATATTTTCCTACACATGTGAAAGGAGACAAAGTGTAATTTTTAATTTAATAACTAAATTAACAAATTAAACTAACCAACTAACTAACTAACTAACTAATTAAACAACTAAACCAACAAATTAAATTAACAAAACAAACAAACTAACTAATAATTTATTTTAAAATAATATATTAAAAATTTATATTTTTCTAATTGTTAAACTTTTAGAGGTCAAAGTGCATATTTTTTTAATTAAATAGCTAGAGTAAAAAATTAAACTAACTAACTAATATTTTTTTTAAATAATATATTATTTTATATTTTTCTAAACATGTGAAAAGGGTCAAAGTATAATTTTTAATTTAACAATTAAATTAACAAAATAAACTAACTAACTAACTAACAAATAACAGGTAAAAAATATACTAATTAAATTAATAAATAAATTAATTTTTTTTTAAAAATATACTAATCTGTGAATGGAAAAGTAGAAATCTAAATAGAAGAAGTGTGAACAGAAGAGAAAATATAAAAAATGAAGAACAAAAATGACAAAAATAAGGAAAATGAGAGAGGGAGCACAAGAGTGTGATTTAGGAGTGAACTCGGTAGTGAGATTTATAGTCGAAATGGTCAAAATTTATTCTGACAGTCTTCAAAATTTGAAAAAAAAACTGGCTTGCAAAAGAAGGCTGCCAGGAAAAGGCTGCCTTCTTTTGCAGCCTTTGGCCGGTCAAACGTGACCGGCCAAAGCAAATGGCTACTAGCCGGTAACGGCGGTCGCCATTTGTAGTGTGATCCCGCCCTTGTGAAGGGCATTGTTTTTTATGATCTTGCCCTTCACAAGGGCGGGATCACATAAAAAAAAAAAGAAAAAAAAAATAATTATGATCCCGGCCTTGTGAAGGCCGGGATCACATGAATGGAAAAAAAAATTAGTTTTTTTGATCCCGGCCTTCAGAAGGGCGGGATCAAAAAAAAAAAAAAAAAGGGCGATCCCGGCGTTCGTAACAGCGAAATGCATCTATCCGGTAAATAAGTTAAAACATAAATTCTTTTAGTAATTTTTTTTTTTAAAATATTTATTAGGTAAACAACTCACGAAGAATAATCATTCTAATCGTTTTGAGTAGTTCTGGCTTATAGTTAGAAACACTCGTTTGTACAAATCTAAAAAAAAATGCGAAAATAACATAAACCCAAAAATATGTAGTGTATAATTCTTAACCTGATTATCTATTTTCGTTTATTTTAGGTTGAACATTTTATTTTTCTTATATTAAAAATCCAAAACTTAAAATAAACTTATTTTTTTGCTAAAGGAAGAAAAATAATTGGTAAATGACAATTACAAGACCGTTCCATTTGGTTCGATACCCTGCTTGAACACCATACTACATCAGTATTGCGGTACCAAATTAAGATTATTATTCTTTTAGTAATCAACTATCGCAACAAGTGTTTTACAAAATACGAGAAAAACTATACCTATATTGAAAAAACTTACTACTCTTTGGCCTAGGCAACCCAAATGTTGGCTACTACTTGCTCCCACTAACCACATATCAGATTGCCAAGATGGATCCTCGAAAGTACATCTTTGAGAATCTTATGTTGCCTGGGAAAATTGTTGAGTGGAAGATGTTGTTAACGGAGTTTGAAATTATCTACAAGACTCAGAAGTTAATGAAAGGACAAGTTATAACAGATTAATTGGCTATCTATCCAATAAAAGTATATTACTAGCCACTAGAGACATTTCCTTGATAATTCAACCTATGCAGTAGAAGAAGAAGATGAGGGGACAGTCTGGAAGATGTAATTTGACACAATAGTTAAATGTCGAGAAGCCAGGAATTGAAGTTGTTCTTATTTCTCCAACTAAACAACAATATCTAGTGGCTTTTAAGCTGAAGTTCTAGAGCACCAATAATCGAGCGGAGTATAAGGCGTATATTTTGAGAATATAGTTGACGATAGATATCAAAATCAAATAATTTCTCATAGATAGAAATTCATAATTGATCATCAATCAAGTGATTGGTGAGTATGCAACAAGAGATTCGATGTTGATTACTTATATTAATCATCTCTTGGACCGATAAGAGCAGTTTGTGATGATTAGGAATGTTAATGGTTCGATTTCAGTCTGATTTAATATAAAACCAAATACACATACACCAAACCGAAATCGTTGGTTTTTTTTAAACGGTTTTAAAACCGATCAATTTGAATTTATATAAAACCAAAATTAAAACTGTAAAACCATTTAAAAAAATTCTATTATATAAAAATCGAAACCAAAACCACAAAACCACGGACCTTTATTTTTTATATATGAATAAAAATATAACTAAAATATAAAATATAAATTCCAAAACACCAAACCAAACCACAATTATAAATTGTTACAATAAATATTTCTAGCCATAATTAAAATACAACTATAATTAAAATAAAGGATAATTGTTACAGTAAACATATATATGGGGCTAAGCTGCAAATATATAAAAAAGTTAGGGTATATATGTCAATAAAATATATCTAAAATATTGGTTTTGTAGTTCGATTTTGTGGTTCGGTTTTACGGTTCGATTTCGCAATTAATATCCCAAAATCAAAATCAAAACCAAAATTGCTTCAATTGCTAATTTCAAAACCAAAACCGCAACCAAACCATTTACTCCGTTTCAAAACTGGACCATTCGGTGCGGTTTCTCTAGGTTACCCATCGAATCGATTTTTTTTTGCCATCCCTAGGTATAATTGAATTTGAGAGCATCTTGAAACTTTAGAATGATTTCACTGATGCCTTGTCTACCTTGGCGTCTATGATCTCCCTAACCCGAGAAGAAAATGGCCTAATCCCTATAGTACTCCGAGTTTAGCGTTGGCCGGCCCACTATTATCTACTTGAAACTTTCTCTCGGTTACCCATCAGATCCTTTTTTTTTTTTGCCATCCCTAGGTATGATTGAATTTGAGAGCATCTTGAGACTTCAGAATGATTTCACTAATGCCCTGTCCACCTTGGTGTCTATGATCTCCCTGACCCGAGAAGAAAATGGCCTAATCCTTATAGTAATCCAAGTTCAACGTTGACCGACCCACTATTGTCTACTTGAGACTGAGCCCACCAAGGACCCATAGTACCACGATATCAAGAACTTCTTAAAAAATCGAGAATATATAATAAGAGCATTCTATTTCGATTGAAAAGTCTCTAAGGCTAGCCAACTAGTTCTTTTTTAGCGGAGAAACTTTGTACAATCGTTCCCCTAACAAGGGACTACTGAGATGTGTTGGAGTAGAAAAAGCCATCTAATTGATAAAGGAAGTCCACAGGAATATGTGGACCCCTCTTGAGTGTCTTTATGTTCGCAAATAACATCTTGAGAATTGACAATAAAAAATAATTGCGCTCAATTTGTCTGGATATGCCATAAGTGCCAAATCCATGGCAATCAGATTCATGTCCCTGCTTCGTAACTCCATCACTTAGAGTACCCTTGGTACTTTTCAATGTAGGGAATAAATGTAATTAGAGAAATCACCCCTAGAATACCGAGTGGTTATCGCTGCATCTTTGTAGCAATTTATTACTTCATGAAATAGGTGAAGGCCGTCTCTTTAACCTGGGTGACCCAATAGATGGTGGCAATATTTATCAAGGAAAATATCGTCTAGATATGGACTGCCACAAGCCTTAATCACCGATAACTCCAAAGATTTAAAAGGTTCGAACATCAAGAAAATATGCCAACAGTTTAAGATTGAACAACAAAATTTGGTGCTGTATTGCTCAAAGAAGAAAGGGATAGTGGGACATACCAATAAGAATATCAAGAAGATGCTTCAAAAGAGTATCGATAATTATAAGGATTAGGACACCATGTTACCCTATTCCCTAATAACTTTCTAGACTTTGATCAGAACCTCGATAGGGGAAACTTATTTACTCTATGGTCTACAGGATGGAGAAAGTAATCCCAATTGAAATCAAAATTTCCTATTTGAGAATGCTCATGAAAGTCAAGCTTGATAAAACTAAATTGATATGACAGAGGCTAGATTAGCTTTGCCTTATTAATTAGAAGCAACTTACCATGATTTTCCATGGGCAATGCTATAGGTAGAGACTTGTTATAGCTCACGACAAAAAGATCCATCCCAAAGTTTTCAGAGTCGATAAGATTGCATGAAGAAACTTTTCATGTTCAAGGATGAAGCCAATGACAAATTCTTCTTTTTCGTAGTCCATAAAGTTTTGAGTCGTGGAGTGTTGATTCTCCAAGAGATTGATGGTGATGTATTTCCCGAGCCTTTAAACTTAGGCTCTATAAAGAATACTTTGCCTAATGAAATAGTTTATTTTTCTAATTCTGTGAGTATGATCATCTGTTTTTTTTTTTTTTTTTTTTTTTTAAATTAAATCCCAAACTTTGAATTGTAAAGGGATGAGTACATAAGAGGAAAAAATAGAACAAGTATGCTACCAAATGTAGTAAAAACTTGAAAGAACTCCATAAAAATACTGTAGAGATCATAAGAAGATATAAAAACACCAATCAAGTGAAAAAGAGTGGGTGCAAAAAAGTAAAAAATAAATGAAAAAAGAATAGAATAAGGATTGAAAAAAGAAAAAGAAGAGAAAATGAGACAAAATTGATTCCTTATCGGATCACTTTATTTTATCTTGTTTTGGGTTATTTTTCGTTGATTGCAGATGGTTTCCATATCAAGACTTGATGGATTTGAATAGATTTACAATATGCAGAAAGGAACATTAGACATAGTCCGGAATTGTATTGAAATCGTGCTTGTCGGCAATCGAACTCAAAATCTCATAGAAGTTATAATTGGTAAAAGAATGTACTTATTTTAGTAAATATTAAATATGTTTACCCATGTTTTAGATAAATAAGTTTTGTAGAATTGGAGAAAATATCAAGCATACACTAATATAGAACCCCGCTAATAAGTTTTGTAGAATTAGAGAAAAATTTAAAGCATACAGGAATATAGAACCCTACGCGGCTAGGTTACTAAGTGAGAAATGGGAGCCTAATAGACATAGCGAAGATATCCTGATAAAAAGCATTTCTCGATGATTTTCGATTCTGCTTCTGAGTTCAAGGAGAGGCATTTGAGTTCAAAATTTTGCTTTTATGTTTTCATGAAAAGAAGACAAATGGGTCTCATCCTTGTCACTTCATGATCAATTCAAGAGTCGTTGACCGACCAAATGAAACAGATCTCCATCGCCCTGGGAAGAAACTTGAGTGATTGCGATAAAGGGGGCAAGAATAGGATCACAAAATTGTGACTAATTTCAATTCATCTTAAAAGTTAATTTTTTGGAAATGTTGTGTTGACCATTTGTAGTAAGTCCAAAAAGTTAGAACTCATAGACCATCAGCATTTTCCTAAATAGCCAGATGATCAAGGTAATCTTTCATTTAGTGTTATCCCCAACCATAGGTTGGGGCACATTATATACTTTTGATCCTTCATCATGCCCCAACTACAGGCTGTGGAACATTATGTGGTGTCTGCTCATCCTTGTGCTCCGAAAAATGTTAAATATGTCACTTCCCTAGCTACAGGATGGGATACATTGTATACTTTGTTCTGTCATTCTCACCCCATCCACAGGCTGGGGTACGTTATAAAGATTGTTAGTCTCTGCATACTCTTTAGTCCTCTATTGCCACAGGCTAAGAAATATGTTCCAAATTTTGTCATAAGTCTAATCTTCCCATGCTACAGGCCAGGAGATATGTTTAATCTTTGTCTTGGGTCCAAACCTCCCTTGCCACAGACCGGGAGGTATGTCTAATGCTTGTCATTGAGTTCAATCCAAACCTTCATTACCACAGGCTGTGAGGTATGTTTAATATTTGTCATTGAGTACAATCTTCTCCTACCACAGGCCAAGAGGTATGTTTTAATTTGTTATTGAGTCCATTATTCTTTTGTCATAGGCCCAGATGTATGTTTAAATTATGTAATAAAACCAATCATCCCTTGCTACAAGCATGTAGGTATGTTGGTTTGTCGTGTGTTTTGTTTCAATCCTCTCCTACTATAGGTCATGTCACACGGTCGAACTTTCACCACGAATTTTCTAACGAAGTGATGGCTTAATTGCACCGATAACTAGTCAGTCGTACGTATGGTTCCCGAACAACCCATTATCATACCCACCTAGACACACTTGCACATTCTAGAAAATAGTATAAAACACAACGTTTATAGCCGCAACCAACCTTATTTTATTACTCAGTCAAAATAAGAAAATGCACATACAAAATTCTGGTCTAAGGGTAGCAGGAACATCATGACTCACTGCTCTACCCAACAAATCCAAAATTATAGCATTTATAGACAAAAAACAGTAATTAACAGCCCCTAACTGGTAAGCAAAACTATTCCACAGAATCTGGACACTTGGCATAGTAGTTTACATGGGTAGTTTTATGTCCATCCACCAAAATTACTCCATAACTGATTTACATGACCAACACATACCATAAAACTGTTTCCCGTATGAAATTTGCCCATCAGTTAAGCCCCAATTGCCCAGCACACTTATGTTGTTTTGTTACTTCTGTTGCATCGTTTCGCCCAACGACTGCCAATGTCCGTATGCATTTTCAGCACTGGAATGCACCGCCGCTCAATGGTACGTTATGTCCTATACATGACTCTACCTACAATGTAGTATTATACCAACATTGCACCGTTTTACCTTGGTACTGCATCAAGGTCTTCCATTAGTCCCATGACTCTCCATGAAACTCATTTCCAGCATCTTCTGCCCACGTGCGTCCATGTTGACCAATAACGTACTGTTTTGCCAACGCATGCCCAACAACTTAGTCCAACACCTCCTCGTTCCTACAACACATGTTGCCGCGTCTTAGCCCTCGTTGCCTTGGCCGTGTGCCAAGGTCTTGCTCATTACCATGCACCCACATAGCACTGATCCTAGCATTGTGCCTAGGATCGCCCAACACCTGCTAGTGTTGTACCGTAACGCTGTCCATCGAGTTGCATCAGGTTGGTGCATTTGTTGTCAACGTCTTCATTTGTGCCGTCCGCACCGCGTCCGGTAGCAAAGTGTATCATGTTCGTACCAACTAGTCCTCCAATTTTGTTAGGGGCTAACAAACCACGCCCACTAAATGAATCTAACGTCCTCATCAGATCATCCCAGCTCGACCCATTGGATTTGGCATACACCTATGCCAACGTTACTACCATAGTCTTCTTAATCTGCCAGCAGCCTTTTGTTAATTCGTTACAACTCATTGCAACGTGTGTGTCAATTTCGTCTGCCACGGTCTACTCAATCTGTACGCAGACTTGTCTCCTGTCCGTTGCACCTCCCTGCAACGTGTTTGCCACATAACGCCTTTCATAATCGGACTGACCACTAGCCCGTTGCTACCACAGCAACCGACCTTGGCATAAACCTATGCCAACGATACTGCCACAGTCTCCTTATTTTTCCCATAGTATTTCCACAAGTTTTTAAGAGAAGTGTTTCTGGCCTCATAATTTTCACTCTGTTTGTTTAATGCAGTGAATGTACTTTGTAGGGCACTAATTTGAGAACACTAGTTTTTATAATCACGTAATAGTTCTTGATAAACATCAAATAATTCATCAAAATTTAAAGAAAAAAATTAGAACATTTAGGTACCTCATCCCTTTATCCATTAGGGTAAGCATTGATGACTCGTCATTACTACTGGATATATCTAAATCGCATAAATTTGAATAATCCCATATTGCTTTTATGGATTTCTTCTTCCCCTTTTTTGTTTTCTTCTTATTCTTCCGTTTATTCTCCTTCTTTGGCTTGAGACACTCGGATTGGACATGCCCTGTTTTTTGACATTTGAAACATTCAGTATTGTTCATATTGAAATTCTTTCTTCCACAGAAAGTTTGTTGGGTCGTTCTCCTGAAGTTTATTGTAATAAGAGTCATGCCCTGCTCTTGTTCGTTGTGGAGGCTTATATCATCACTGTTATCATCGTCCTCGATTTTGTAAGCTTTTAGTGCGAAGGACTTTCTTTTTCTAGTTCCCACTTCTCCTCCATATCCACAAATGGATGACTCATGTGTCATTAAATTACCAATGAGTTCATCAATAGTATATTTGGTTAGATCTTTGGCTTCCTTGATTGTTTTCAGCTTGGGTTCCCATACTTTGGTTAATGATCTCAGAATTTCTTAGACTCTCTCCAGCATGGAGTATGGCTTTCCAAGTGCCCTAAGCCCATTACATATGCTGGTGAATGTCGTGTACATATCTTAGATTGATTTCGTATCGCCCATTCTAAAAAGTTCAAACTGATAAACCAAAGCGTTGATTTTGGACTCTTTCACTTGATTTGTCCTGTTGTGTGTAATTTGCAAATTATCACTTCTTTTTTTCCGACTCGCAACTTGACATCTTGTTATACTAATTCACATATAATTCAGAGAATAAAAGATTAATAGCTTGAGCATTAATAGATAAATTTTTGAAATCATCATCGTCATAATTATCTTCTTTCTTAGCAACAACGTTAATAGCAAGAACATGAGGACCATTTTTAATCACTAACCATGTATCATAGTTAATAACCTGTAAGAAAGCAGTCATTTTGGCTTTTTTGAAAATATAATTATCACCTATCAACAATGGAGGACAGTGCATAGATAGTCCCACAGCCAGTGTGTTCATGTGATGTGCCATGTGATCATGTTAGTTAGGATATAAAGCCTATTAAGCTAAACCAGGTTTGCTACCAATTGTTCGCCCACAGATCTACCTAAGAGGGGGTTGAATTGGGTAGTTAAAAATGTAAACAAATAATTTATCAATTAAACAAATCACCCATTTCCCTAACTGGTTGTTATCTTGAGTTTAAGAAGAAACGTGTTTAATTCTAAGTGCACAACCAAATAGATAAGGATAGAGAAACTTGACACACAGATTTATCTTGTTTTGACAAGCTACCCTTACCTATGTCGAGTCTCTTCGGCTCCCGCGAGGATTTTACAATTCACTAAATTTGATCTTTTTCCTAAATAGGAACCAAAACAATTATAATTTCCATTTCACATGCGAAGGAATAACCTAATCCTCTTACACGCTCAGAATGAAATTTATCTTTATCCCAGGCTAAAGACAAATCCTCTTACACGCTCAGAATGAAATTTATCTTTATCCCAAGCTAAAGACAAACCTTTTTTTTTTCAGGCTGAATAATAACCCTATATTTTTCCCAAGCTGAAGAGTAACCCTATTTTTTTTCCCAGGTTGAAGATTAACCCCTAATTAGTCAACGTCCTCTTTTTGCCTAATCCACTCTTACTCAGACCAAGTACGTTTAGGTTCAAGCTACAACTCACAAATAAAAAAATTAATTGTTCTTTCTCACATGAGCTTCTACAACTTCAAATCAAAATAAAATCAATTAATGGCCCGATACTACATGATAGAAATATATGTTAGAATATAAATCTGATTGTAAGCAATTGAATCACAAAGATTATGGAAATCAGATTTTCAAGAAAGAATCATTTCACAATATTTTCAGGATATTCAGTAATAAAAATAATTTTTCAATAAAAATATAACATACTCAATCAATAGATAATAATCAATTAAAGCACAATAATATGAGTAAGTAAACAAGAATAATCTTACCAAAACTTCTTTAAAAAGGTCAAATGCAAGACTCAAACCCGGTATTAGCAAAAACAATACTTTCTTTGACCAAGAATATTTCAGAAAACTCTCTCAAAAATATTTTAGAATAAGATATGATCTCTCTTTTTTAAATCTCTGAAATTATATGTATTCTTGATGATATGCTTGATTAAAAATATATAAAATTCGTAGGTCTATATATAGAGATATTAAACATTGCCTATAACAACTATATATTGAAAGATATGCCCAAAAATAGCATATAATATATCTGACATATCAACATACTTTAATAAAATATACTCCAAAAATGATCTTTTAAAACTCACAATTAAGCCCCAAAAAGATTTTGATTGAAAAGATTTTGATTTAAAACCTCAAAGGATAGAAAGAAATTTGACCAATATAAATCACTGAATCAAGAAATACATGGATCAAATCATAACATATTCGAAATATATGATATATCATTGAAAACAAGTTAAAACCCATTAAAATATAATATCATAACGTTCAAATCCATGAAAAATGAGTAGATGATCTTTTAAATTTTCTGGTCAAAATTCAAAATTTTACTTTGTTCTTCAATTAATACCATAAGCGGTTGACCGCTTAGCCCTTCAACAACTCAAATTATAGTCGCTGCAAACTGCATCTAACGACCAGGTAGTCTACCTTTTTAGGCTCTGAATAAATTGTTCAACCCACCGGTCGACCATCAGTCTAAAACCCCAAAAACATACATCTTGAATCTTCCAGTTGACCGTTCTACCTCTTAGTTGACCGTTCAAGTCAAAAAATCATTTTTCTCATTTTTTCAAACCATTTTCTTAAATGAGTTTTTAGGAAAATCATTTGCACATACGAATTTATCACTTATGGCCACTTTTGAAAATATTTCAAGTTATTTTTAAGTATCGTGCGTGATCTTAATTGGGTTGTATTAAGAGCATAAAAAGAAATGAGGCGTTTTACCTAGAAACACAAGAAATCTTCTTATTTGAAAAAATCTCCAATATCTTCCTTGCAATCATATTGATCTTTCTTTTATATCTTCTTGAAAATCTTTTTTTTTTCTCATTTTCTTAACGAAACTAAAATCTGAAATACTTAATAAATATATTAGTTCCTTAAAAAATCAAAGTTAATTGATTCATCAAAACATCTAAGGTCCACCCATAGTTTATATTAACAGAAAAAATAATTGTCATTATCAAACTTTATTATATACAATTATATGTCCTCATAAATCCATTTTGGTAATTGAAATTCTTAATAATTTTTTCAAGCTAAAATAATACTATTTTATAGTACAAAACGTGAAATCATATTTTTGTCTACAAAGTAATTTTATCCGCATTCAAAAAGTCGTCAAAAAAAAAAAAAAAAAAAAACATATCATTATTAACAAAAAATTGCAGTCATAGTTCAAAAATTTTAAAAAAAACAAAGCTAGATCTAAAAATTAAAATTGGATCGATAGAAAAAAAAATAGTTGCATCTGAAATTAAAAAGAGGGGGATAGCCATTTGTGCACTTATAGTCCTGAAAGTTAAAAAAAAAAAAAAAAAAAAAGGTATATTAAAAAATTAATGGGAAACAACAAGAAAAACACTAGATCTATGAGGAAAAATCTATAGATTTATGGACTTGAATAGAAATATCCATAAATCCATACATCTAAAGAGAAAAAAACATTGCCAAAATTGGTTGATCTAAAAAAAATCAATCTTCCAAACTTCCGTGACCAATTTCTAACATACAAACACACACAGAGAGAATGCGAGGTTCTTTGATAAGGTAAGGGAAAAAAAATGACTTTGTGCCTAACAAAACTTGAATGAGGGACCTCATTAAACATTTTTGATAAGTTCAAGCGTGTCCCTCCTTTGAAGATAGTTTGTGAATAATTTTTATGGAAATGAGATAGAATCAATATCTTTTTTGTCTCTCAAAATTTAGGTTGCGTTTGGGTTATGGATTTGTAAATGATAGGATTTCAGAATCTTGGATTTTGAAATCCAGTCATTTTCAAGTCCTTTGTTTCGATTACTATTTTAGCTGAAGCATTTAATCATGTAATTTAATGATTTCCTTGTTTGGATAGGTAAATTATTTGTAAACGGGATTTACAAGTTTATTGAATTTTAAGCTTATATAAATATTAACAACATGCTAACATAATTGAAAATAATTAATTTAACGCAAGAGATTAAATAAATGAACATTCTATCAATCTAAATGAGACACGATTCTCCATAAAACAAAATTAAATATGGTTGTCCACAAAAATAAAATTAAACATTGTAATCCAAAAGAAACACAATTAGACATGGTTGTCCCCAAAAACCCACTTAAAAACAAGTTAATAAAATAAAACTAAACAATCCATAATTAGTCGATCTATTCTTTCGGAAAACTATTTAAGAAATTTTGTTGTTCGGGAGTTTTTTAAGTACTTGGAACTTCTTCTCATCTTCCACAAGCCAATTCGGTACATTCTTCGGTAGCTCGGTCTTTAGCACACAAGTCAACTATGTCATCCCAATTAGGTATGACTTTCCAAGGAAATTGTTTGGCATCTTTAACGAGACTACAAGTAGGAAAAAAAAAAAAAAAAAAAGATGCCATACAATAAGAAAAACTAATTTGCATGAGGTTTCAAAGAAATGGAAAGAGTAGAAAGAGAATTTACCTCCACATATTCATATCGGGTTACCATTATGCAGAATTCGAGAATCAGAGGCAAAAATCTCCTATCTAGGTATCACGCATGTAAATTTCATGTCCAGGTTAGACACCCTAGCATATTGATTGAGATACCACCTTTTCTATCATGATATCTAGATCGTATTTCCACAGGCACAGATACAGGAATATGGTTTCCATTAAGAACTCCAAGACAATTCTAAAATGACTACCTACTTATATAAGAAAATAAGAATTTAATTATTATAACATATAACCAAGTACCTGAAACTATGTTCACTTGGCCGACTCTGATTCATTGAGCTTGAAGTCATGCTACTTCAAGTAATCTTTGCCCAATCTCATCACAACATGAAGAACAAGTTTAAACTGCCTATGTATTGTTTATTTGGAACGAGAAAAGGTATTATGTATAACCTTCTATTTTAGGTTATGCCCAAGAATATGGAGACACATAGCAACAACCTCTTCAACGGGGACATGTTTTGTACATTTCAATTAACATTTACCTTCCAAGACATGACAAAATGTCATAAAACATTATCTGCTAACATGTAGTTGTTCAAGACATTCAATATCATCATCTTGATATAATTGATTCAAAAAGGCTATTCATTTAAACTCATAATCATGTGAGGGCTCCCTAAGTATAATATCATATGTCGGTAAATTAGGGTTAATTTTGGTTAGGGTTTGATTGATTAGAGATTTGAATAAATTAGGAAAATAGTAGTTTGAATAAATTAGAAAATTCATTAATTGTATGAGATTCTAGGGTTAGCAGTCGTGTGTCATTCTTTTCCTATTTGAAGTTATTTGCTCTCTTGTAATTGTATCAATGAATAATAGAATTATTCCCTCATTTCTTTCTATATGGCATTAGATCCCTAGGGTCAGATCATGAATTTCAAGGCCGCCATGGTTGGCTCTGGCTCAGCCTCGTCGGACGCTAGCAGCGGTGTGATGTCGTCGAGGGGTTCGCAGTCACCGCTTTTATTGATGTCGTTAGGGGGAACTTCACAACCGCCGCTTTCGACTATCTCCTAACAGCCACCGCTTTTGACTGTTTCATTTTCTAAAAATTCTCTTCAAATTACCATTCACAAATTGATTAGAAAGAATTACCTTGAGTGGCCTTAGTTTGTACGGTTAGTGATCGACAACAAAGGAAAACTCAGGCACTTGAATGGCGAAGTGAAACTGTCAGCCATCGACAATCCAAGATACAGGTAATAGCGTTCAAAAAACTCAATGGTGACAGTTTGGCTGATCTATTCCAAGGAACCCATTGTTGGAAAGCCCTTCTTGTTCTTGTCGACGACTCGCGATGTTTGGGAAGCAGTTCGGGAAACCTATTCAGATTTGGGCAATCATTCATAATTATTTGAATTAAACACTCAAATGCGGAAGATGCAATAAGGCAATCATGAGATAACAACCTACTATAATGATATGATGGCAGTTTGGCAGGAATTAGATATGTCACAACCCGTCCCGGACACCCGTCATCCCGAGGCTGGCGTGACTACAACATGACATCACCCAAATCCCAAATAAACTAATGAAATAAATTATACACACACTTAATAATACAAACATCTATTATGAGGGACACGCCCGTCCCGAAATTTTCTGAACTGAAAGTATTTATCCATGAACCTTTTATAGGTTCGCCTTTGACAGCTTCTATCGATCGCCTATATGACTCCATCACATAGTTCTACCTAGTGCCTGTAGGGGACCGACTCCTAACTGTTGTACCTGCGAGTGTACTGCCTTTTTAGTAAAATATTTTTAAAATAATGACACATTCTAAATATCACCATAATTAAATATGAATCAAGCATGAGTATATAAGCAGTGAAAATTAAGCGATATAGATAAGTTTCATCTAGTATAAAATCATAACGATCACCGTAGTAAATAATAAATCATCCAATATAAGTAAAATACTACATCTCAAACACACACCTCAAACACACATCTCAAACACACCACTCCACCACAACACACACACTGGCTAGCCATAGTGATCGTTTTAACCTCATGATCGGGAGTTGCAACGGTACCGTAACATTCGTAGGAATGCCTTCCTACGAAATATCCACACCTCTTTTTGGGGAGAAATATAATCCACACCCCTTACGGGGGGAAACATCTATATCCCATGGGAAGAATCCACACCCCTTTCGGGGAGAACAATCATGACATCGTCAAAATCAAATATAGTATCATCGAATCACAACTCAATAAATATCGTCAACTCAACATCGTCAAATCACCACGTCTACCTCTTTTCTTCAAAACCAACTTTTAAATCCAAAAGAAATCATATTTCACATTTTCTTTTAACGAAAACGTCCGATTTTATTAAAACTACTTTTCCACCCTTTATTTTTAGAAAACTCGGCATTTTTAGAAAAATAGATGTTTTCTATTCTCTTTTTAAAAACACAGTCTAATTCCATCAAATCCAGTGGAAATTCATTTTCAACTTCCTTTTTGAATACTATCGAAATTCTCCGGAATTCCAATTTACCAACTTATTCAAATCCTGCTTGATCCATATCATTTATAAATTCATACAGTTTAAATAATCACACATTTCATCACGTATATTTATAGAAAAATAGTTTAGCAAGAAGACAGTACACTCACCTGGCTATCCATTCCGAACAGTTTTTACTGACTATCTTCTACCGATATCCCAGTGCCTGCGAACCTAATAGTGACATGGCCTAAATTAATATTTTATGTAAAATAACCGAATCATGCAATACAGACCCTAAATTCCGTAATTTCCCCCGTACTCACTTTTTGTTATGAAAAATTGTTATTCGGTAAATTTCGTTTCGTTACTAATTACTGTACGCATTTGTTAATATGGACAACGACAAAAATTATCAGAATTAACGATTCCAAATTATAATCCCGTTTGCTAATAATTCAATTTAACAACAATGGTAATCGATTTAGATTTTACCAGCTCCGAAACGTCCGTCGGCCGCGAGATGAATTTTGGATTATTTTGGGGTGGTTTGTGTATTTTTCCTTATTATTTTTATTTTATTTTTTCCTTCTTCCTTCTTCCTTTCTCCCGCTTCTTTTTCCCTGCTTTTGTTTTGTGTTTCTGTTTTCCTTCTAAACGACACACACCCGCAGCACACCACCGGAGGAGCCACACACACACACCACCAACAAAGACCCATCCCTCCGGCGACCAAAAACACACACACAACCTATACCCAGAACACCTACACACAAACAGCAATACCATCGCCGACGAACTCTCTCTCTCTCTAACCCTTCACTGCCGGCGACGCTCAATTCACACACCCCCTCAACAAAACCCACACCGTGGCGATCAAATACACACACCAAACCTGCACACCCAATCGACAGAAAAAACAGAGCAACCACATCCGTACCTAACTCGCCGGAAAGAATCGAACACCACGCACACATGTCAACATGCCGAACGACGGGGACACACATGTACATACGCCGAATCACGCACATACACATACACGGCAACATCACCGGTGATAGAACAGGGACATTCACACGCCACCGACGAATTTTCTCTCTCTAACCCATTGCCGACGCTGCCTCACCAGAGTGAACGATCGCACCGTCACATGGACGGACATCACACATACCTCATACAGACAATGAAACACACACCTATATACATACAGTAGCACACCCCCCACTTACCGTCCGGACAGTGACGATCGACCGACCACCGAACAACGGACAACCGAAACCCACACCGGTGGACCCCTCTCTCTCTTCCCTTCTCGATTCTTCTCCCATTTTTTCTCTATATTTCTGCATGTATATGTATGTATATATGTGTGTGTATGCATGTCCTAGAAGCCAGCCACCTAGCCTTTCTCCTCACCGCCATTTCCCACGGCTTCTCTCTCTAAACATATAAAAGTGTATAATTGCACTTAAGCCCCCTTTATTTTAGTTAAACATCAAGTTTTATTTTAATGTTCTAAACATTTGCAATTTGGTCCCCTAACTTTTAAATCACATCTTAAATTTTGAAACCCGCCCCGCTATTTTTGAAATAGTATAAAAATGCAACAAAAATTATTTGTATTTTAAAAAAAAATCGGGGTCTCACAAGATATGTTTGAAGATGAACAATGGAAAAATTTAAATGATAGTGCTTGGTACGAAAAAAAATATTGAGAGTGATCAGGTATTTGTGTTCTTAGCTGGTTTGAACAAAGAACTCGATAAGGTTCGATGATATATTTTAGTAAAGAAACCCTTGCCGATGATAGGAGAGGTCTTTTTCGAAGTGCGTAGAGAAGAAGCATGGCGGTAAGCGATGTTGAAAAACATCGATGTTGAAAAACATCGATGAATAAAAAATAGATGGTGAGTGATCTGCTCTTGTGGCCCGAGATGCAGATTCAGAAGGAGATAGGCTAGGAGGAAAGCAGAGGCCTTGGTATGACCATTGTAAAATGCCTTGGCATACTCAGGAAAGTTGCTGGAAGCTGCAAGGGAAACAGACAAATTGGAAGAAAAAACTAGGTAGTGACACCAAGTCAGGGGGAGATGTCCGCGCATTTCAAGCAAGCGGCACAAATCCAGGGTAACAATATTTTTCAGAGTCACTTCCATTTACAAAGGAACAGATAAAGCACCTACATAAAATGTTTCAGTCCCAATCTTTAGGAAATTCTAACCCATCTTGTTCTCTTGCACAATCAGGTAACTCTTTCACTGCTGCTATTGCTTGTACCAAGTTTAGTGGCTCCTGGATATTAGATTTAGGTGCTATTGATCATATGATCGACATTTCGCAATTTTTTCCTTCATATATACCTGGTTCAAGGAATCAAAAAGTTAAAATTGTTGATGACTCTTTTGCTACTGTTGTTGGGAAATGAACAATTACCATTTCCCCTTCTCTAATTCTTAAAAAGGTTTTGCACGTTTCTCATTTGTCATATAATCTCATGTCTATCATCATATTAACTCTTGATCATAATTATGAAGTTAATTTTTTATTTTCTCGTTGTGAATTTCAGGATTAAACCTCAAGAAAGATTATTAAGGGTGCTAAACAAGATAGTAGCCTCTACCTATTTAATAACGGATCAAATTTTTTAAGGCAAGATCAGCAGACTTGTTTCAATTCTATTTTTGTTTCTAGTGATAGTAAGATTATGTTATGGCATTATCAATTAGGACATTCCAAATTTTCAATATAAAAAACATTTGTTTCCCAAGTTATTCATGAATAAAAATCCTTCTGTTTTTCAGTATGAATCTTGTGAATTAACAAAACATCATCAGGCTATTTTTCCATCTCAACCATATGAAAAATCAAAACCATTTACCATGATTCATAGCGATGTTTGGAGTCCTTCTAGAGTGCCAATTTTTTTTTCTAGAAAACGATGGTTTGTTACTTTTATTGATGATCAAATTAGAGTTACTTGGGTGTTCCATTTAAAATAAAAATCTGATGTTAAGATTGTGTTTAAAAAAATTTGTAATATGGTTCAAATACAATTTCAAACTTAAATTAAAATTTTTTTGAAATGATGATGGAAATGAATTTTTTTAACACTGTGTTAGGGAATGTTTTTGCCGAAAAAGAGATTGTTCACCAAAGTTCTTTTAATAATACACCTCAACAAAACTGGGTGACTGAAAGAAAAAATAGATATCTCCTCGAAGTTGCTAAAGTTACAAGTTTTCAAATTAAGGTTCCTAAGTATCTTTGGGGAAACGTTGTTTTAACATCCACTTATTTGATTAATAGGCTGCTTACGAGAATTTTGAACTTTAAATGCCAATAAATCTTTTTACCGAATGTTTTTCCACCACTAAACTAACAATAGATATTCTCTTAATTTTTTTTGGAAGTGTGGCCTTTGTTCATAATCATGATCCTAAACATTCTAAGCTTAATCTAAAGGCACATAAATTTATTTTTGTATGTTATTCTACAAATCAGAGAGGTTATAAATATTTTGATCCTATTTCCAAACAAATGTTTGTGTCTATGGATGTCATATTTTTTTAAGGACAATCCTGCTACAACAATTTTCATCTTTGGGGGGGAGAGCACTAGTGAAGATGATTTTTTAGATGGTTCAATTTTTTATTTTGTTCATGATGATGTTTCTTAAAAACAGTTACCAAAAGAGAATGATATGAAAAATACAAAGTCTGGGGAAACAAATGAATTAAATGTTGAAAATATTGAACCTACAATGAACGACCTTTGGTAATGCCATCTTAGAATCAAAATACTGAAACAACAGAGATGTGTGCAAAACGGTATAAATGTCTTGTATATTTTAAGTAGTATCTAGTACAAAAAAGAGACACCATCCCACAGTACTACCAAGAATCTAATCAGAGGTTGGATCATGAAATTCAAGATAACTAGTCAAAGATTCCTCCAGATAATTCAAAGTCAAATTCTTCTAGTCATCTTGATCTTCCCATTGCTCTTAGGAAAGGTGTTAGGTCTTGTACTAAACATCCTTCGTCGAATTTTGTATCTTATAAAAATATTTCATTTTCATATTATGCCTTTATTTCATAAATGTCTAGTGTGGTCATTCCTAATAGTGTCTAGGAGGCTCTAAATGTTCTTGAGTGGAAAGAAGTAATTTTTTGAGGAGATGAGAGCTCTGGAGAATAATGCTACTTGGGAGAAAGTGGATCTACCAGATGGGAAGACAGTTGTTGGCTACAAATGGCTATTCACCGTGAAGTACAACTTAGATGGATCTTTGGAAAGATACAAGGCTCATCTTATAGCTAATGGCTTCACTCAGACATATGTAGTGGACTACTCTGAGACATTGTTTCTAGTAGTGAAGCTAAATGCAGTTCGGGTACTCTTGTCTATTGCTGCTAATCTTGATTGGCCTCTGAATCAGCTGGATGTGAAAAATACTTTTTTGAACGGAGACTTAGAGGATGAAGTTTATATGGAGCCTCCACTTGGCTTTACTGAGAAGTTTGGAACCAAGGTATATAAACTAAAGAAGTCTCTATATGGTCTTAAATAGTCTCTGTTGATCCTAAGATTTTGATGAATAATTAAATGTTGATATTGTTTGTGGAACTAACGATTTTATTGAGTGTTTCAGTTGATTAGTTCCAGTGATGAAAATGATCATGAAGATATTGTGACAATGCTAAAGATAATGACAAAGATGATGGAAGATTAAGAGTTTGAAGAAATCGAAGAACCTATAGAAAACAACCCAGGTTAAATTTTAACTCTTAATGTATCCCGATTAGGATCACACACGACACAAAATATTTTCCAAAATTATGTGTATTTTTATAGGATCCTAATTAGTTAAATTATTTGTTCCTATGTGTAATTGAAAAAGAAATAAAGATAATTGATTAAAATAGAATTTAAGATTTTAGTAAAGCTAACCGAGAAAAGAAACTGGTTAAAGGGGTGAAAACGTCGAACAAAATGAATTAAAATCGGATTAAGGAGAGATGTTCCAGCTTGAGTAGTCGATTGGTCGGTCGACAGATGCTTAAAAGAAGAAGTTGCTGGATCGTTTGGTCGATAAGTAAGTCGACCTATGGCCAAAAGAGGAAGTCTCTAAATCTTCCGGTCGACAGGTGAGTCGACTTGTGTAACTTTCTGAATTGTCCGGTCGATAGATGACGTATGAGTTGACGACCGATGGGTGAAGGATTTTTAGCTTGGCTACATCCTGAATCGGGCAGTCAATAGACGGGTCTTGGTCGGTCGATTGATTAGTCTGTTTCAGGTTTAGAGGATTTCGAAGATTTTGATCAAATAGTAGCCGTTACTAGCCGTTTATGGTTAAAATATGCGAGATATCTTAGGGATCTGATATATTTTGAGCTATTTAATGAATCTTTAAATATCTCTATAGATATGGTTTAAGTATTTTTTATATTTATCAATTTGGTACATGAAATTATTTCTATCTTATCTAATTGAGTTTGAGGGACTAAATTGAATGTTTTAAAAGATATATTTAAGTGAATTATACTAGGATTGTGTCTTAATGATATAAGGGGGCTTATAGAGTACTTATTTATCATGATATGTAAGAACTAACCGTTAGAGGGCTTGTTATAATCCCCTATAAGTAAATCTGCATTTTTAAGGTTTTAATTAATCAAGATAATCTCAATCATTCTGAGTTATTTAGCTCTCATGCTTTCTAAGAGTAATCATATTGAGTGTATTGTGAGATCTTTCTTGAGATTTGTTGTTGAGAAACATTTGCTATGGATTATTGCTACTACCGATCTGAAATGTCATTGCTATTCTAATCATTATTCTTTCGGTGGGATCATTCAAAATTACTTACTATTAATTGTTACTTGATTTTATTATTTATTATTTGGAATTTAATCTTTGAAATTGTTTTCCGGATTTGTTATTGAAAATTATTTTTAAAATAATTTCTTGAGAAAATCTGATTACGTGTTTAACTACTTGCTACCTATCTTTATTTGAAATCAGATTTTGATTTTTCTCATTTTATTTCTATCACTAGTTTCGGGAAATTAATTGAGTATTAATTAATCTGAGGTGGTAGAAATTCCGAGTGGAAAAAACTTATCAATTTTTGTAATTGGTGAGTTGTGTGCGGATTAGATACTATTGGGAGTGTCTAATCAGGGGTAGCTAATTTCAATCTCTTCCGATGAAGAGATTGAGGTTTTGATCTTTGCCTAAAGTAAAAAAAAAAGATTAGGTTTTAATTCTTCCTTTATAGAATTGTGAGTGAATTGTAACGGTTCAATCCTTACCGGGTAAAATGATATTTGGAGCATGCTTGTGTTAGGTTTAATTCTTGAGTCTAAGGTATAAAAAGAATAAGGTTGTGATTCTCTCTGTAATAGAATTAGGTTAATCTTCCGTTTGGTAAAAAGATAGAGGTTATTCCTTAGCCTGTGAAAAAGAATTGTAATGATTGATCATGAGCCTGTGAAAAGAATCATTGTGAGAGTTTGGTTCTTACCTTTAAAGAAATCTTGAATTTAGTGGGTGCGACTCTCTGTGGGACTCGGGGGACTTGTTTAGCCAAGAGTAGCTTGATGAACCAGTATAAATTTCTATGTGCTGCATTATTTATATTATTTATATTTTGTTATTTAGGTGTGCACCTAGTTGATAACACATATCCGTTGCTATAAAAATAATAATTAATTTAAGGATAAAATTAATTGTTTGATTTTTGAAGTGTTATATTCTGATAATTTTTAATACTACCCAATTCACCCCCTCTTGGGTAACTCACTGGGCCAACAGTCTCCCAGAGTTTGATTCGAGAGATTTTCAAAGTTTGTTAAGAGCCAATGATATACACAAAGATAATCTGATCATACTCTCTTCACAAAGAAATCTATCAAAGATAAGGTTTATGTCTTGATTGTCTATGTCGATGATATAATTCTGACTAGAGATGATTGAGAAGAGATGAGCAGTTTGAAGCAGAGCCTAGCCAAGGAATTTGAGATTAAAGATTTGGGCTAACTAAAGTATTTTCTTGAAATTAAAGTGGCAAGGTCAAAGAAGGGCATTGTAGTTTCACAGCAGAAGTATATTCTATATCTCTTGAAAAAAATTGGAATGAGTGGTTGCACACCTTCTGACACTCCAATAGAAGCTAATGCTAAACTTGGAAATGTAAAAGATTGTGTTTCAGTAGAAGCGGGAAGATACCAAAGATTGGTTGGAAGACTGATCTACTTGTCACATACACGTCCTGACATTGCTTTTGCTGTGAGCATGGTAAGTCAATTTATGCATTCCCCGTACGAAGAATATCTGGAAGTTGTGTATCGAATTCTTCGTTATCTGAAAAGCACATCAGAAAAATGACTATTCTTCAAGAAAAATTAGAAGAGAGGGATTGGGGTGTATACAGATGTTGTCACTAATAGAAGGCCAACATTGGGATATTATATGTTTTTATGGGGCAATTTAGTTACTTGGTGAAGGAAGAAGTAGAGTATTGTTGCTAGAAGTGGTGCTGAGGCGGAATTCAGATCAATGGTGCAGGGAGTGTGTGAGATTCTTTGGCTAAAACAGGTTCTGGAAGAGCTTAAATGACCAGAAGTCTTCCTATGAAATTGTATTGTGACAACAAGTCGATTATCAACATTGCTCATAATCTGATTCTACATGACAAGACGAAATATATTGAGATTGATAGACATTTTATAAAAGAACAGCTTGGAGAAGGAATAATTTGTACTCCATTTGTACTCGCCACACAGCAAGTTGCAGATGTTTTGACTAAGGGATTGTTGAGATAACGTTTCGAGCTTCAAGTGAGCAAGTTGGGCATGATGGATATCTTTACATCAACTTGAGGGGGAGTGTCGGTAAATTAGGGTTAATTTTGGTCAGGGTTTGATTGATTAGAGATTTAAATAAAATAGGAAAGTAGTGATTTGAATGAATTAGGAAATTCATTGATTGTATGAGATTCTAGGATTAACAGGTGTGTGTCATTCTTTTCCTATTTAAAGTTGTTTGCTCCCTTGTAATTGTATCAATGAATAATTGAATTATCCTCTCATTTCTTTCTATGTCATACTTATACAAGTAGTATAATCCTACCACAATCATTGTAAGGATAAGCATCATTACATCCATTTCTTCTTCCTTTTCCTTGTTTCTTAAGCCCATACGATTTCTTTACACGATTTCTTTAACTGTTTTGTTTTTTGACCATTTTTCCTCGGTTTTGATGATTTTGATGGAGTATTTCAAGGGAATTAAGTGTATTTTCAAAATATATCATATATTATGTGATTCCTATTTATTTGGTTTATTTATTTAAATAAAATGATAAAATATTTTATATTCTTAAGGATTTTGATTTGAAAAAGTTTTTAAGGATCAAATTGATCTTTTTCAAGAGTATTTTTTAATAAAAACATACTTATTTTGAAATATGATATATAAGATCTTGGGGTGTCATTTAATGATGCGACATTTGACAACTAGCCATTAGAGGACTAGTTTTAGGTCTATTAATAGAGACCTGCGAGATTAAAAAAACTTACTCAAGAACATCAGAATTTTTTTCTATTCTAAGAGAGATTATTTCAATGACGTGAGATTATTAAGAGTTTTTGATCGAAGTGCTAAGTGTTCTTAGGTCACCGATTTGTGTTATATATCGTGCTATCATAATCGTTTTCGACAAATCCCTGCGAGATCTTTCCAAGCCATTGGTTTTACTTTCTTATATTATTTAAATTAATTGCTTAGATAAGTTATTTGAGAAAAATTGTTATCAAACTTAATTTTGTTAAAATCTTTTAAAACGTTTTTCACTTAAGAAATTTGATTACGTGTTATTTGTGTGTTAAATTATTTGAATCAGATTTGTACTTCACATTGAATCTATCACTTAGTAATTTCAGGACATTAATGGAGTATAATCGTATTGAGGTGGTAGAAGTTTTTTGTGGGAAGAAATTTGAAAATATTTTGTATTTGCTAGTTTAAGCAGATTACACACGTTTGGATCGATGTTTAATCAGGGTAGCTAGGTTTCAATCTACAGCCTGTGAAAAAGATTGAGGTTTAATCTTTAACCTGAAAAAGGATTAAGGCTTGATCTTTGGCCTGCGAAAAAGATTAGGTTAGTAATTAACCTTTGAAAATATTAGGTTTTAATTATTTCTGTAATATAATTTGAGTGGTCGTAAAAGTTTTTCTTAAGCCTGCAAAAATGATAAGTGTAATAGCTTGAGAGAGTAATCGGTTGATTTGAGCCAGTGAAAAGAATCAGGGGTATAAAGATAGATTCTAAACTTGCGAAAAGAATCAGAGTTGTAAGGGTTTAGTTCCTATTTGATAAATGAATTAGAGTTTAGTGGATTACAAATCTTCGTGGAATTCGAGGGACTAGACGTAGGTAAGACTAACTTGCCGAACCAGGATAAATTCTTGTTTGCTGCATTGGTTATTTTTTAGTTTGTTTGAGTGTACACTTAGCTAAACATATTTTCGTTGTTTAACAAGATAATAATCAATTAGGGAAATTGATTTATTTGAATTTGCATTTATTGCTTAAATTTTTATTAAAACTCAATTCACCTCCTCTTGGGTAGATCTTTGGGCTAACATTACCCTTAACCATCTAAAAATAATTAAACAAATTAAATTTAAAATACATAAATATCCCTTTAACTTTTTCACAAAGACTAAATTAGAATAACTATAAACTAAATAACTTAATTTTATTTATCTTTTTCCCCATCGTCTTGTCTCTCATCCTCCCTTAACTAGATTTGGATGGAAGCTTTACAATGGCATGTCAATGGTAGACGGGGGCTTTAAGAAAATTCCCTACAAGAAGAATCGAAATCTGCTGACCGTCGAAACCATAAGCACTTCGCTCTCCTCGAAAATGGCGTCTTTAGATTGGTCCTCCGTGTTGAAGCTTAAAGGTTTAATATATGAGAGAGAAACCAAGAGAAAGTAGTAAATGGGTATTGTTAATTTTATTTTCTTTTTCACAAAGCTTCCATGGCTCAATATCTGTGTGTGTTGGTGTGTAAAAAGTTCACACAAAAAAAAAACCTTCAGGAACTCAACCCCGACGGTCTCCCTATCTTTTCTCTCTCTTTGATTTGGATGGGATAAGAGATCTGTGCTTTGGCACATAGATATGGTCTGGATTTGTTCTCTGACATTCATGACGATTCACACGACCTTTTGTGATCCAGAATTAATTGAAACCACCATTGAAGAAATTGAAACTCATGAAACTGAAACTGAAACAAGCGAATCTACGCTTTGGCGGTGGGTGCGGGATAGGATTTCGATGGGGGTAGTGGTGACGGATGAGGGTAAATGTAATTTTTTAAAAAAGGGGGGTAAAAAGTTTTTTTTTTTTAAAAATAGGGGTGTTAGTGAATCTTAAAAAAATAAAAAAAATAATTTTTTTTTTTTGTAAGGGCATTCATATTTTTATAGAAAAAATCAGTCATAGAAGGTGACGGGTATTTTTTAAAAGACAAAGGAACTTCGTGGTTAAGGGAAAAATAATAAGAAAGGTAAGCAGTATAAACCCATAAAAAATGGGATTGAAGTGAAATGAATGAAAAATTTAAAAATTAACACTTTTCCTCTCGAAAATATTTAAAAATGACATGTGGTTTGAATGAATTTAATAATTTTCTTTAATAGTAGACAAATAAGAAATTTGCCTAAAAGAATTTGTGAAATCTAAAATCTCCCTTCCAAATCTTTTACTTGAACACGACTTAAATAAATCGGGGTTTTATTTTTTAATATTAAAAATTTATCTGTATATATATATTTTTTAAACCAACTAGTGGCATAATAATGTCATTGACAAGGACTTGTAGACAACAAGTGTGAAGCACTGATTTGTAGATTTTAAATTTAATGAAGAGCCGAGTCCTAATGCTTGTATTTTATGTCGTCGTGGTAAAAAGGTTGCGAGTAACGAAACAAGCATAGCGGTACATGGAGAGATTGTAGAGTAAAGCGAAAACCAACGAGTGACAGCGAGAAGTCAGTCCATTGTAGGGTTTTTTCGTAAACCGGAAAAAAAAAATTGAAAAAGGGGAAAAAAAAAAGCTATCTGCATTATGTTCTCTTCTTCTGCTCTTGAAGGCACAAACTCAGGTAAAAGAATATAAAGAAGGGCAAGGAGGAATGCGAACCGAAATGTTGGTTCAGATATGAACCGAAATCGGACGATCTATCTTTCCGATTGAAGATCTCCGCATTGCTGTTTCGAAGGTGAGCTTCTATTTCCGCGATCGTCTCGCATTTCGCTCCAGCTTCAATTATTTTTTCAAGGATTAATGGTTGCTCGAGCCACCGGTCTTGGATTTTGAGTTCAGTTTCATTTATGTTTTCATTTGGTGTTTAGTACGTTGGATGGAGTTTCTTGATTGTCAACGCGTTGCACTGAGTGGAGACTTGAAGCGTACTCGTGTACATACACTGCATATTTAATTCTGTATTGATTTGTTTTTTGCATTTGAATTTTGTTTCCGGTTAGTCGGATCCGCGGCGACTTGTTCTTTGAGTTCTTTTATAATTCATCTTAGTTTGTTGAAAGAGTTTAGTGGTTTGAATTGTTGATTTTATTATTGAGATCTGATATGTATTTGTAGATGCTGATTCATGTTTAAATCATATTTGCTTTGCAATATAACTTAGTAATGGGTTTCTATTTCTCTATTGGAGTAATGTGTGCTTAGTGATTTTTATGCCCGACTACAAGACTGAGCTTGCATGGTCATTGTTTCCTTACAGTTTTATTTGCAGAAACTTATATTGAAACACTTGGAATTCGGAGGATTGACTAACTAACGATTTACCCATTTAGGATTTGTCCAAAGGGTGTGTTTGTTTATATGAAAAGGCGTGAAAGCAGAACTAGTGTCTCCGTAGTCAAAGGAAGATGAAATCTGAGACGCCTCTTGATTATGCTATATTCCAGTTGTCGCCAAAGCATTCAAGGTGACGCCTTATCTTTTGAAAATTAATACGTCTCCATGATTGTGTTTAGTTTCTTATTTCCAAGACATGATTTTTGTCCCTTTTCGGTAGATGTGAATTGTTTGTTGCCGGGGAGGGAACCACTGAGAAGCTCGCATCAGGGCTTGTGAAGCCATTTGTGGCACATTTGAAGGTTGCAGAAGAACAAGTTGCTCGGTCAGTTCAGTCAATTAAACTCGAAGTTGGGACTCATAAAAATGCTGGAAAGTGGTTCACAAAAGGCACACTTGAGAGGTTATGCATCTTACTAGCAGAAACATGTTTGCATATGCTTTAGGTGTGTAGAGTTTAATGTTTTTGGTTCTTGTTCTCAGGTTTGTGCGGTTTGTTAGTACACCTGAGGTTTTGGATTTGGTCAATACCTTAGATGCAGAGATGTCTCAATTGGAAGCAGCTAGAAAAATCTATTCACAGGTGGTATGGGTAATGTCATTTAATAGGGATTGATTATAATTGGGGTATTTCTATTAAAATTTAGATTGTTATTTTGCTTATTTCAGGGATCGGGAGATCAACTGTCCTGTGCGTTGGGTATGTTTAATTGCTCCTCAGATGGTTTTAGTTCTTATTTTTTATTTTTTGCTAAATGGTTCTGAAATTTATATGAAATTCATCCTTCTATGGCATAGAAGGTATCTCTATATAATGCAAAATCCAGTGTTTTACTATATCGAATTTGTTTATTTAAATGGAGAAGCACATAATCTAATGGTACACTATTTTTTTCATACTTCTTTACTGATTTTTTATTTGAAGTCTATTGATATTCAGTTGATTACTTTTGCTTTTAGAATTTCATTTTAAAGCGTTTTGTATAGGAGGGGTTTAGTGGAATGTGAAAAGCTGGGATTGTTGTATATTAACCTTTTTATTTGTCTTGGTTTGATCTAGGGAGTTCAAAACTAGCTAATACTCCCTTAGGTAGACGCACTAAGCCTAATTATGATTAAAATTAAATGAAAAATAAAGACGGGGAGAGTATTGGGGCTTTTGGGGATAGAGGGAAATAAATAATAGGTGGCGCCTTATGGGTGATTTTGGGAAGAGAAACAAAAAATTTGCAAAGCCTTTCTTTTAATCCTGTGGCCGTCAATTTTTTGAAATGGAATCCTAGAGAGGAAATTATACTGTGAGAATTGTAGATAGAGTACTTAAGAATGAAAAAGCAAAAATTATAGAGAGAGGAAACTGTTGATGGAACAAGTTATAGAGAAATTATTAGAAAGAGAGATTTTTAAGGAAATAATTTTCTTGAGATGGAAGATAGAACAAAGAAAAATAGTTCATAAATTTAAGGAATTCAATACTTAAATTGTTGACGGAACAAGTTGTAGAGAAATTATTAGAAAGAGAGATTTTTAAGGAAGCAAATTTCTTGAGATAGAAAATAACACACACACAAAAAAAAGTACATAAATTTAACAAATTCAACACTTAAAAGAACTCACATATAAATTTTTAATGCTGTGCGGATGAAAAAACTGACGTAATTGGGGACCTTTAAATTACTCACTAGTCATAGAAACCTTTGGAATTGGCTATAATATAATTGTTTGGGGGTAACTTTGTCATAGCCATCATTTCACTGTTCACAACAGTAAATCATTTTTTTTTTCTAGTTGATGTTATAAAGAAATGATATCTTTACTTCTGATCTGAAGTTTGTTTTGATATGGTTACCTTTTTAATTAGCCATAATACAATTGTTTTTGGTAACAGTGTCGTAGTTGTGGTTTCAATGTTTAAAACAACTACTAGTTTGCACGTGGTTTGTTTGGGGAAAAAACAATCAACCTTATACTTCTTTTATTTCTCTCGAAACGATTTGGTTTGAAACAGTTGATGCCTTCCCCATATTGTTATTGAAACTTACTTGGTAATTTTGTGTATGCATTTTGAATCAACCTGATGAAAGTAGAGAACAAATGACCATATGACAACTTTGTTGGATTAACCAAGAAACCATAGAAAAGATATTGGTAAGCAAAATATAATGAAGTCGAACTTCTAAGGTTCAAAAGTAGTACAACAATGTAGCACACAAAGCCTACTTCAAACCTCTATACACATCACAACCCAAGAAAATAATAGGGAGAGTAAATAATACACGGTTTGAAATTAAAATTTTAGAAAAAATGGCTCAAACCTCGACCAAATGGTTTACAATTTCTCACGACAGTATTGTCAATGTGCATGATTTAGTTCACACTGTCTTATATCCACCCGAGATCAAAAAGCAGAAGAGAAGGTGATGCATTTGCTTTGCAAAAGAGATAATTTATGTAAGAATATATAAAACTGAACAATGCACTTCGATTCCTACCATTAATGTTGGTTAACAATCCAATATTAAACCCCTCTTAGTATATATGAAACCAAGAAGTCTTGGTTCTCTACCATAATACACCAGCTTCAAAATAAAGAAAAAAAAAACTAAATGTACAATAAACCCATAAACATTCATTGATGCTACCGTTGCCGACCCCATAACATTGCTCTCTCTCAAACCACTCTATAAAGTATCACAACAATTGTTCCTAAAGAATCTAATATTGTTTTCTCCAGAGTCCAAAAAAGAGATCATAAGATTCACCTTCTACAATTTTTCGAAGAAGGGGATGGTAGATAACTGAATATTGAAAGATTGATAGTAATTTCAAAGTAATACCTTAGTCAAACACTTCAACTTAATGAACCCAAAAGATTAATAGTAATTTCAAAGTAATACCTTAGTTGAACACTTCATCTCAATGAACCCAAAATGATATAGGTGAAGAAGAAAATTATATTGATAATTTTTGTACATACAGAATGAGTCTACGACAACAACTAAACCTTTGTCCCATTTATGTAGGGTCGGCTACATGAATCCATTTGCGCCATAGAGATCGATCAAGGACCATCTACTCTGTCAGGTTTAATGTCGCCAAATCATTTCTAATAGTCTCATTTAACGTCTTCTTAGATCTACATCTCCCTCTAGTAGTGCTCTGAACTTGAATGCACATTCCCAAACCATCGTAAACAATTTTCTCTAATTTTCTCTTTGATAGGTACTATTCTTAAATTCTCTCTAATAGTTTCATTCTTAATTTTATCCATTCTCGTCTTCCCATTCATCCACCGCAGCATCCTCGTTTCTCTCATCCCAATTTTCTGGACATGATTCGTTTTTACCGTCCAACATTCTGAACCATAAAGAAGTGTTGGTCTTATAGCAGTTTTGTAGAATTTTCCTTTAAGTTTCAACGGAATCCTACGATCACAAATCACCCCAACTGTAATTCTCCACTTTAACTAATCTGTCTTGATTCTATGCATAATATCCTCCTCAATTTCGCTATTACTTTGAATCATTGAACCTAAATATCTAAAACGATCAACTTTTGGCATCTCCTCATCTCCAATTTGACCGCATCACCGTCTCTTCGGGCATTACTAAAATTGCAATGCATGTATTCCGTTTTGCTTCTGCTAACCTTCAAACCTTTAGACTCTTAACGCTTTTCTCCATCTTTCTAATTTAGTATTAAGACCTATTCTATTTTCGTCCACTAATACGATGTCATCCGCAAACAACATACTTCAAGGTACTCCATCTTGAATATATTTTGTAAGCTCATCTATCATTAGAATGAATAGGTAAAGACTTAAAGATGTTCCTTGATGTAAGCCTATATTAATATAATGAGTCTTATTCCCTTAATTATGTAGCCGCAAGAGCAGACTAAATTAGGAAGATTACTATTGAAATAAATGGGCTAATAAAGCCCTACAATAAAGATACCAAAAATAAATGGGTTAATATTTCAACACTCCCCCTCAAGTTGGGGCGAAAATGTTGATGAGCCATAGCTTGCTAATAACTGACTGAAGAAGAGATGATCCTATAGACGTAGTGAACATATCAGTAGCCTGTTTTGAAGATGTGACGAAGGCTGGTGTGATGATTCCCAATCGGACTTTCTCACGAATGAAATAGATATTCACCTCGATATGTTTCGTCCTTTCATGAAGGACCGAGTCTGAGGATAATATTATGACAAACTTGTTGTCACAGAACAACTTAGATAAGTTTCTCATAGGAAGACTCAACTCGGTCAAAAGAGAACGAAGCCAAAGGAGTTCACACGTTCCTTGAGCCATAGTGCGATACTCAGCTTCAGCAGAAGATCGGAAGACGATAAATTGCTTCTTACTCTTCCACGAGATTAGGTGTCTTCCATTAAAAGTGCACAGGCCAGAATTCAAACGTCTATTGTCCTTTAATCCTGCACAGTCAACATCTGTAAATCAGGAGAGTCCCTCCTGTGCCCCTGTCATATAAAAGAGCCCAAGACCGGGGCATGTTTTGAGGTACCGAAGGATATGGTGGACAACATCTAGGTGTGATGTACGTGGTGAGTACATAAATTGGCTCACAACGTTGACAACATACGTAAGATCTGGCCTTGTATTAATAAAATAAATGAGGCGATCCACAAGTCACTGATATACTGAAAGATCTGATAATAATTCTCCCGAGTCTGTTGTTAACTTAAGCTTCGGATCCATAGGAGTAGAGGCGGGTCTATATCCAAGCATCCTAGTGTCCTGAAGAAGATCAAGGGCATATTTTCGTTGAGATAGAGAGATACTTTTCCAAGATTGAGCAACCTCAATACCGAGAAAGTAGCGGAGATGACTCAAATCCTTGATGTCAAAAATCTGCTCGAGATCCTTCTTTACTTGCTGAATGCCAGATGCTTCGTCTCCTGTGATAATAATGTCATCTATATAGACTGAGATAATGATGCACTGTCCATGGTGTTGGTGACGAATGAAACAAGTATGATCTGAGTGACACTGGGTAAACCCCATAGTGAGGATGGCTACGTTGAATCGGCTAAACCATGCACGAAGAGACTGCTTAAGTCCATGGAGGGATTTTCAGAGTCGATAGACTTTGTCTGAATACTCCCCCTGAGTTCGAAATCCCGATGGAAGCTCTATATAGATAGTCTCAGTCAGGTCACCATTAAGGAAGACATTCTTGACATCCAACTGGTGTAGAGGCCAAGAATGGGATGCAGCCAACGAAACAAAAAGCCAGACAATAGTCAACTTAACAACCGGGGGCAAGGTGGCACCAAAGTCTTTGCCCGGGATTTGTGTGTAGCTCTTAGTAGCAAGTCGTGCTCTGTACCGACCAATCAAACCATCAGCCAAATATTTGACATTGAAGACCCACTTACAACCAATCGGCCGTTCACTAGTCGGCAAATCAACCAAGTCCCATGTTTGATTCCGCTGTGGGGCATCCATTTCTGCTTGTATAGCGGCAACCCACTTTGAATTCTGGAGGGCCTCATGAACGGAGTGAAGAATGACAACCGAATCAATTTGTCCAATGAAGGATTTATATTGATCCGAGAGATCCTGAAAAGACAAATACGTGGAAATTGGATGATTAGTAGAACATGAAAGAAGGTAGCGGGATGGTGGACAATATTCCCGAATCGGGTAATGGCGGGTAACAGGGTCAGAGATAATGGGAGATGGAGATATACTTGAGTTCGGAGAAGATGTCGGCAGGGGATGTGAGACACGTGGACGACGAGAGTAGATTCTTAAGGGAGTGGGTGAGGGGTCAGGTGGTGGGTGTGATGTGGGCGGGGAAGATATATCTAAGACAGGTACAGGACGCGGAAGTGGGGCATGATCCTCGATAGGTGGAGAAGGTACAATACCGAAAAAGTAGGGTACAGTCTCGAGGAACGTAACATCGAGCGAGTGGTAAGTACAGTGAGTAACCGGATCGTAGCTCCTATATCCTTTCGACATGGAAGAATAGCCGAGGAAAACACACCAAATAGATTTATCATCTAACTTAGTGGGAGTAGGGCTCTGATTCTTGACAAAACACGTATAACCAAAGACACGGGGTAAGATAGAGAAAAGGGTGCTAGTGGGCTGTAATATATGAAGGGTTTTTTTTGCCTGTAAGGACACGACTCGATATGCAATTAATAAGATAGGCAGCAGTAAGAACTGCCGTGTGCCAACAAGATTTGGGAACATTAATTGTTTGCAAAAGACAACGGACTACAGACATGATATGACAATTCTTAAGATCCGCCACACCATTTTGCTCAGGGGTGTAGAGGCAGGTAAGTTGCTGAAGGATGCCTTACTTATTAAGCTCAACCCAAAATTTGGCGGATAAGTATACCCGACCATTATCTGACCTGATGTTGCACACAACAGTTTTATATTGGGTTTTTATCAGTTGAAGGAAGTGGGTAAAGTGAGTGTAAACCTCTGATTTGTGCTTCATCAAATAAACCCAAGTGCACTAACTATAATCATCTATAAAGGTGGCATAGTAGCGGTGTTTGGAAATGGCTATAATAGAAGAGGGTCCCCAAATATCAGAATGGATAAGATCAAATGCTTACGAGCAAGGTTTCAAATATCGGCCGTTACGTTACGTAACGGCTGATACGTAACGGAAATTGGACCTTCCGATGCCGTTACAGGGCCGATACTCGAGTCTAGGGCCGATTCACACAGTATCAGTCTATTACGGGCCGATACGACCGCATAACGGATCCACTCCCGTTACGCCAAGGTGTAACGGCCGTTACAAGCCGTTACACCGATACAACTCACTTAGAGAGAGAGAGAGAGAGAGATCAGAAGCACACAAAGGAAAATGGAAGAAATCAGAGAACAATCAAGAACAAACAAAGGAAAAGAGAAGAAATCAGAGTATAAAGAACAAATAGACCAAAAAACCCTTATCCGATATCGAGTTCGTCGCCGTCGCAACTCCAAGTCGTTCTTTTTCGTCGCCGTCACCAAATCTTCATTGTTCGCTCACTCCAAGCCGTTGTTCTTCGTCGCCATCTCCAGATCTTTGTTGTTTGCTCTCTCTCTCTCTCTCTCTCTCTCACGACTCTTTTATCAGATTTGGAAATGAAAGGGCTAGGGTTGGGTGGATGGATTAGAATTGAGGGGGTGGGTTTTGTAATTTGGGTTAAATTGAAATTTGGTCCAAAGAGTTAAAAAAATAACAATTGACCCCCAAAAATTTTAAAATCAAATACAAATTAACATATTAACCTTCAAAATTTTTAATAAATAATTTAAATGTTTCATTGTTTTATGTATATATTACACACACACACACACACACATATATATATGTAATTATGTATATATAATTATATATTTTGCAAATTAAAAAAAAAAACATATTCTGTTTAATTTTAGGCTTTAACTCTTTCATCTTTTTTTTTTTTTTTATATTTTTATTGTGTTGTATATATAGTTAAATGTTATAATACATATTAGAATGTATTTATTATGGGTTAAATGAGTAAAACAATTACTATTATTGAGTTTTTGAGGATGTTTTGGTTCTTTTAAAAAATTCACCACTGTTATGGCCGATTCCCGTTACAGACATGCTGATACTCCCGATACCGTTATACCGCGACCGTTACTGTTATGTAACCCGATACCGCGATTTAAAACCTTGCTTAGGAGGCACGGTGCATGCGAGGAATATAAGAGGTACGTATGTGTTTAGACAATTTACAAATCACATATTGAAATTTAAAGTCCTTGCAAGCTTTATTAATAGACGGAAACAACTAACACAAATACTGAAAATTTGCATGTCCCAGACGGGCATGCCACAAGTTTAAATTTTTGAAAGAACACATAGAGGAATAAAAAGTAGGTAATGCAGAAGCTTGCATACTAAAAGGTGGAACGGGTGGAGGTGGAGGGTTGTCGAAGTAGTAGAGGCCATCGTATTCATATCCCTTGCCAAAAATCTTCCTTGTAGTCAGATCCGGCAAGAAGCAACGATCATGTAAGAAAACAACGGCGCAGTTAAGATTTTTAGCAAGACGACTAACTGATAGAAGATTATAGGCAAATTTAGAAACATAGTAAACAGAGTAAAGAGTGATATCAGGGGACAAACAAACATCTCCCTGACACCGAATAGGGATAAAGGTACCATCTGCAATGCATACAAATTGGTTGATAGGCGAAATAGGGGAGGTGAAGGTAGAAAACTCACTAGTTATGTGATTGTTAGCCTCGGAATCCAGAATCCAAGTAGGGCGACCAGACTTACCATGAAGTGCAGTAGGAGTACTCGAGGCAAGAGTAGTCGTGGGGCCGGAAGACGATGCCAAAGTGGTTAACTGAGCCTGAAGCTAGGCAAGTTGGGCCGGGACGTGGGAAATATCTAGGGGAGCTGGTGGAGGATCTGCTGGACTAGGGACAATATCAGCAATAGCACCAGTATGTGATCTTTCTTTTCCTTTCTGCCCTTATAGGTTTCGGGGTTTCAATTCAGGATGAAGATTGTAACAACGATCAATGTTGTGACTAGGCTTTCGGCAGTGCTGACAGTATGGTTGCGTGCCTGATGGGCGAGGACCAGAGGGAGTCGGAAATGCCATCTGCAGACCAGAGGGAGCCAGAAAGGCCATCTGCTTAGGGATTGAAGGAGTGACTTCAGGTGGGAGAAGGAATCAGCGTTTTGAATTGTTGTAACAGTAGAGAATGCATTGTATAGCTCTGACATTGGTGATGTGTTCAAAATCTGAGTGCAAAAATTCTTGTACTCCGGATTTAAACCCATCAAGAAATGGTATGTGTGTCGATGATCCTGACGCTTGGCTTCGATCTTAGCAGCATCCTTAGGGAATTCACTCAGAGGTTCATACTGCGCAAGTTCCTCCTACCGACATTGAAGGTAGCTAAAGTAATCCGCAATTGAAAGTCCCAAGGATGCCTGGGAAGCATGGAAAATCTCACGGTAGAGCTCGAAGATCCGTGATTCATTGTGAGAATGGGCATACATCTTCGTAAGAGCAGACCATAATCCGCTGACCGTCTCGTGAAACATGATGATATTATAGATCCGTTCTTCCATAGAATTGAAGATCCACTCAAGGATGGTACAATTATCAGCGTCCCACTGAGCAAACTTGTGATTGTTGATATTTGGCTATGGCTCATTGTTGTTGAGCCATCTGGTCTTACGTTTTCCACCAAGGTAGAGACGGAGAGAACAAGACCAGGCAAGGAAATTCGCTTCATTAAGTAAGACGGCGGTAACACGTTGGACCGTGGCCTCAGGGGCACGGGTAGAATCTGAGCGGGCAGGTGGCTGTGGAGCATGAACGGTCTGAGATGTGACGTCACCTTCTTTTCCGGATGCCATTAATACAGATGAGATGAGATCGTAGTAATGAAATACGTGGAAAAATGCTATGGAAGACTGACTGGGCTTCGGAAAAAGAAGGCACAATTTGAGAAGCGAACCAGAGACGTAGTTACCTAATCATTCAAGAAATCGAAGAGATGGCCGTGTATTTAGAACATCCAGAATACCAACGAATGGAGAACAACAGGGACGAGCAGTAGATTTACGGATGAGGAACAATCCGCAACTTGCAGCAGTAGGCAAAAGCTAGATGGTTGCCTGCAATGATGTCTGACTAATGGCTGCAGGTACTGGCCGCAAACAGAGCATAACAATGCACAATTGACTTGTTCGCTCGAGATGGTGCACAAAGCTGGTGCTGGGTCGCGAAGATGGCTGGTTCGCGAAAAAGGGTGCTGGTTTGCGAATTCGTGGTTGGGCAGGGGGGTCGCGAAGATAGCTGGTACGCAAAAAAAGTGCTGGTTCACGAAATCGCAGCTGGGCATGGGTTCGCAAGACAGTTGTGGGGTTGGTTGGGTAGGGTTTTGTGCGAAGTTAGTGGCGAAGCTAGGGTTTCAGTGGCGAGGCTGAGAGTTAGGGTTCACGGCTGGTGGCGGCGAGCTAGGGTTTCGGTGGTGGTTTGTCCAGCGACGGTGAGTGTGGGTTGCGGGGCTGGTTGCGGCGACGGTAGCTTGGTTGCGATCGATTTGAAGGGTTAGGGTTTCGGTGGTGGCTGGTTTTGCAAGCTAGGGTTTCTTGGTTGGTGGCGGCGGCTTGGTGGTGGTGATCAGTGGAGTCAACGGCTGATGGTGACAACGGCTTTTAGGGTTTGGAAAGAACAATGTTGGCTCTGATACCAAAAATGATATAGGGAAATAAGAAAATTATATTGATAATTTTTGTATATACAGAATGAGTCTTATTCCCCTAATTATATAACCGCATGAGCAAGCTAAATTAGGAAGAATACCATTGAAATAAATGGACTAATAAAGCCCTACAATAAAGATATGAAAAATAAATGGGCTAATATTTCAACAAACCCTATTAGTCTTCTTACAAATATAAGTCGTCAAAAGTAAGAACTCTAAAGCAAACAAATACATCTTTATTGTTTTTTTTTATTTGTTTTATTTTTATAAAGTGGGGAAATGAACAACTAAATTAATTTAGCAAGAACATGGATTCTTATTGTCTGACCGACACTTCAAGAATATTAACTGCGAGAGCTTATAATGAGCTCAATAATGAATGCGTTAATAGGTTTCCTGCAAAAAGATTATTCAACAAATCAACATAATATGTGAAAGATAAATTTGATGTCTAAATTCACAGCCTAAATTTGTGGTCTAAATTATATTAGGTGTTTGGATGCTAAAAGAAAATAAAGAGATTGAATTATATGACCAACAAACAGAATTTGGACTAGAAACTTGGAAAATGTAACACTATTGATTTGTTTTCTATCTATCTGTCTGTCCATCTATCGTTCTTCTCAAATAAATAATTCATGTATAAAAAGATACAAGATATATTAATATTTCCTTGAAGCTATAAATATTTACAACATCCTTTCATGTAGTAACTACACCAACCAACCAAAGCACTGCTATGCCAAAAGCTAAAACAAAATTTCTTGGGACTAACTAAACACACACACACACACACACACGTATGCCCCCAACGAAGACCAAAACTCTACCCTGGTACTATGTGAATACTCTATTAGAGCATCCATTTGAGCATCCCATCAAAAGGAAAGAGAACTCACATTTCGGTGCCAAAAAACAAACTACAATAGTTATTTAGTAGATTATGCCTTACCCAGGATCTGACATATTACAATGACTCTTTACTTCAACAATATGAACCAAATGTCTACACTAAATTACAGTTTTATCCCCTACTCCTCAATCACTCCATAGCCCCTCACGGTCAAATGCACAATTTACCAAGATATCGAAATCCAGCACAGCAGCAGTAAATTCTTTTAGTAAAGTATGTTAGGAATCCATTAATGTTGGAAATAATAATAGTAACCACATTTCTTGTTTAGAGATTTAAAAATTCTCCTTATAAATATTTTTTTACACGGCAAGTGCGATAAAGGCCAGTTTGACCAAATAGAGGAAGGCTTTGAAAGTTATTGTCTTCCACATGAAACAACGTATGTTAATTTAGTTAATTCAATGTCACTCGGAGCTTTTTGGATTGCACTTTGTCAGTGTTGGCGATGTGAATTACTGGGAGTGGAAACTGTGAGAGCGATTTTCTTGATTTTGTAAGGGTTTTTTGGAAGGCAAAAGACAATCTTCTGTTAAGATAGAGACATAGAGTGCAAGGCATTTTTGTTTCAACTGCAAGGGTGGGAAGGATTTATCAATCCGCAATGGCGACTGCACAAAAGTGAGAACCTTGCAAACCTTTGTCCTTCATTTTTTTCTATAATCACTATACAATGAATTTAACTTAGTAACGGAAACCCTCAGCGCTCAATAGTCATCTGCAGGCGTTAACAGGAGCAAAAACATTGAGTGTTATAGTTGGCTGAGGCATGACATAAACACAAAGCAAATCTTAGTTGCTTGTGCGAGGCAAATCCATCTTGAAATGGAGAAAGATTCAATCACTAACCCATTGGAGAATCTTCGTGAGAAATCTGTGAAGAATACAATAAAGTGAATGGATGTTTTCCATAATCGTGCATTTCGAGACCTTGATCTGACATCATTTCAGATTTGGTATTCTTCACATCGCGTGGATGGTTTTTGGAGGTGATGCCCCAATTACTCCGAAAGACTTTCAAAAGCCAGTGGTTGTTTTGGTGGAGTGAAATGGTGATTCGAATTACTTGTAGTAAAACTTGTGAGAAGGATTTTCTTGATTTTGTAAGGCTTTTTTTTTTGGAAGGCGAAAGACAACCGTCTATTAAGATATAGACATAGAGTGCAAGGGCATTATTGTTATTTTGTTTGAACTCAAGGGCATTTTGGGTCGCCTCTATTGGTCTCTGAGGCACATTTTGACGTCGGCGATTGTTTTGGTGGAGTGAAATGGTGAAAACCATGAGAGGGTTTTCTTGATTTTGTAACCTCTTTTTTTGGAAGGCGAAAGACAACCTTCTATTAAGATAGAGCCATAGAGTGCAAGGGCATTACTGTTTTACCTACAAGGGCATTTGGGGTACGGGAAATGTCTCCAAATGTGTCCGTCTTTTATATTTAAAGTAGATAATATTTTTTTTTCCTACATAACCTTATCAATAAACGAAATCTTGACCTCTAATTTAGAGTTTGTTTTCCAATTGGTAACTACCTTGTTTCATCCTTGTGAATGCGTTGGGACTATGGCACAAAATATATATTTAGGGTTTTGTCACTTGGTTATGGTTTTCCATTTCCTTAATATATTTCTCGTAAGTTGATAATGTTGTTGGGTCAAGTACCTAGTTGATGGGAGAATATTTTTAATTATTGTCAAACCAATCACCGAACTTACCTTGGCAAAGGAGAATATGAGCATCGTGCCAGAGAAACAAGCACCAGCCGTTGTCTCATCGAATATGAGACCCAACACATAGCACTTGTGAAAAATTTCTGTACATTGGCTTTAGTGAAACGTTGGGCCTCCTTTCACCAAAGACATCCTTAATAAACCAGTGTCTCAAAAATTCACCAGTTGTCATGAAGACTGGTAGGGCAACAAGGACATGGTACCAAAGCCTCAAATTTGATCCTATTGGGTCCTTTCGAGGAGCTTGAATGATTGTTTGCCACTAGCTTCATTCATGGTAGGCACCAACCTAAGGAAACCTATACTATTCATGCACTAGATACGCTGGGGAAGAGCTTTAAGGTGGCCCAACTCTTGAACCATCTACAATGGTGCTTTAGTTTTCTCTAGAAGCATGTGATAAAGTTGTACCTAGCCACACGTACTCGGGGTAACCTCCAATTTATTTTTTTGGGTGTACATGGTCTCTAAAGAAAAAACTGAAAAGAAGAGTTCTAGTCAAAACTTGCTCTTGATACTGTGTTGAAATAAAAGGGGAGCAATGAAGGAATGAGACGACATGATCTCACTAGTTAGTCTCTCATTCTATTTATAATAATATATGGGCCATATATGCAAGTACTTTTACAAAGACAAAGATTAAAGAAACCTCTAACCACATCTATTGGCGCTCATAATGACAATAATTTGTATTTAATTTCAAATTGACTTTTATATTCTTGGATTTATCAAAATGTACATGGTATACTTTTCATTGACCATGACATTGGTCTACTTTTCATTGACCAAGACGGGCACGGTTTAGTCTTTGTAGCTGAATTCATCTTCTGGCATGTGTTTTAACAAATGTAAGTGTTTAATGTCACTTGGGTTCTAGTCATTTCTTTAATATCATCATGCACCTCCTTTAATTGGCAGCTCAGCCATCTTTACCTTGACAATGAAAGCCACGTTAATTCTTTGTTATGGACTGTGCTGCCAGCTTCATTCTTTATGCCATTAGCATTTGATGATTTACAATACTTCTTAATTAGCATTACCTACTACAGGTCAAATATCTGGTGAAACTTAATACCAATACTCTCTAACCCTTCTGTGTCTATTATTGTTTAGGTGGAAGGAGAAGCGGTGTCATGGCAGCGAGTGATGCAACAAAGTAATGTTATTCCTCTTTCTCCCATTTTTACTCTTTTCTCTTTCTTCTCTCCATCTTAATTGAAATGATTAAGAATTTAAGCAGAAAATGTGTTTTACTTTGATGTGATCTAGCCGAATCAGACATAGAACTGTGATAATCTCACCTGATTAAGCAGAACCATGCCTTGTTTAATCTATTAATCTTTAGAAATGCAATGGGCCTAACTCACTCTCAAAAGACGTCTTGTAAGATGAGGATTGCCCTAGGTTTTATATGTAGCTCAGGATCAGGTAACACGAGCGATGTGGGACTCAACACGCGCTCTCACGCGTAGGGTGGATTTTTGACAAACCACTGCGAACAGATATGGAGGGAATTGCCCAACATCGATGTGGGCTTCAACATAATCGGGTAGGCAGTTAGAATTGATTAAGCTTTAAAAAATGGAAACGCTAATCAAGCTCTTGAAATTGTATGTTTCATGGTTTAAGAAGGCAAAATCATTGCTACGATTAACAGCAAAATCATTGCTACGATAAACAGTGTGGGTCATGTTGACTGAAAACTATACAGGAGTTACATGTCGTTTTACAGAAACAAATATCATATTTGTTCTTCAGATTTCAATGTCGCACTCAAGGAATTTCAACGATATTTGATGGCATCTCATTTTCTGTGGTTATTAGCATGCTCATTGGCCATACGTTGCTTTCTATCTTTGTCTCAAGTTATTTTGATTTCTATTTTGTGCTGTCTCTCTCTCTCTCTCTCTCATTTATATATACGCACATATATGCCCCATTTCTCAGGAAGGAACTTTTGAGAGCAATTGATTTACGGCTTGTTGCAGTCAAGCAGGACTTGGCCACAGCGTGTACTCGTGCTGCTGCTGCGGGCTTTAACTCGGATACAATCTCGGAACTTCGATTGTTTGCAGATCAGTTTGGTGCATCGCGCTTAAGGTAGAATTTTTTGACACCATCATTTTTTTCTCTTGTAATTAGAGCTTAGAGTTTAGTAAAAGTAAAATAATGATACGTTTCTTTGTTCAAACAAACTACATAAATTTAATTAAATAAAAAAATGGAGAAATATATAAATCAATTCATCAAAAATAAGATTATTTATAAAACATTTATTGCGTTGAAATTGTCCAAGAAACTGCAAGGTATTTACTGTATGCATTAAGGATAGCAATTGATCTCCAACCGGTGGGTAATTGAACCAAATAGAACTGAAAGGTTCGGGTGTGAAACCGGTGAAATGGTTGTGGTTTTTGTTTTAGAATTGAAAAACTTAAGCAGTTTTGGTTTTGTTTTTGGAATGGTAACCGAGTGACCGAACTGCATAACAATTATTTTAGATCTATTTATTAAATATATTATCCCTACTTTTTCATCTATTTATAATTTTATCAATAGTGTGTGTATGTATATATTTACTTATTTATTTTTTATTTCTTTTTACATTTGAACTTTATATTTTTTTTTGGGACGTTTATTGTAACAATTAATGATTTGATAGTTTAGTTTTTTTTTTTTGAATTTATGTTTTATTTAGTTATATTTTTGTTTATGATTTTTCGAATTTGCGTGGCTAATAAATAGTAATTACAATAGAGAAAATTAATAAGTATAAAAAAACTTAATGGATTTACGATTTTGCGGGTTTGGGTTCGATTTTTATATAATTAAATGGTTTGGTTTAAAAATAATATATATATATATATATATATATATATATATATATATATATTTAAATAACGGTTTATGATTCGATTTTGGATTGACATAAATTTAATGGTTTTAGTTTTGATTTTGATTTATAGTGAAATCGTCTCGTCACAAAACTGACTGTTGCTATCCTTATTGTGCATTTGGTTTGGTTAGATTTTATGATATTAGAGCATCTCCAATAACTGTTACAGATGTTGTATCATCCTCCATTTTGACACTTTTGAAGCAAAAATAGGCTCCAACAGATGTTGGATAATCTTTGTCATAATAGTACAAATGCTCTGCCTTAGTCATATTTAGCCAGGCTGCACCTTTAGCCAAAAAATAGCGGGGTTGGTTTGTTAAGTTTTCTGTGGGGTTTAATTTATTAAGTTTATTTTATTTGGATTGTGTTAGATTAGTTGGTTAAGTTTTAATTAAAGGATTCAGCTAAATATATTTTTTATATTCAAACTATATGAAAAAAATAAAATACATAATATTAATTGAAATTCAAATTAAATAAAAATAATAATATTAAAAAAATAAAAAAATAAAAAAGATTTAAAAATTAACAATTTAAATAATTTTTAATTTTTAATTTTTAATTTAATATAAAAGTATATTTAAAAAAATAACCCACTATTTTTATTTTTGTCACAAACACCAAAACCAAGGGACCATTCTATTGTTGATCAAGTGGGAGGCCCCAGCCATGAACAGCGAGATATGCTCCTGACCAATATGCACACGAACTAGATTGTTTGACCCACGTACATATGCTACCGCGTCAACATCTGTACTACTTATAACTATTTAAAAGCATTTTTTAATTATCTTTATTTCCACATTGAATTTGTAGTTGTACCCCGAAACGTCATGGCGGGGGTTGCAGTTGCCGTGGTGTTTTCTGTTGTGGACCTGCTGAATTTCTTTTATCAAAATATAATACACGATTAAAAAAATGAAAATACAATGTAAAATTTTAATAAATAAAAAAAATATAATTTAATTTAACCACCTTGTGAAATATTTAAGCTGATTTTTTGTTCTTAGAAATTTATAAAATGATTACATTGATTTATTTTTATCAAAATTAATCTGAATTATCAATCAAAAAATATTTTTAAATATTGATTTATAATATAGATGAGATTTCTATACATCTCATGGTATTAAAAGTATCATACATCCACCCAAGAGGTATTAATCTGGTTGTAAAGGGAGGTGCACCGTTTTCTTGTTAACTAGGTTTTGATTCTCTAAGAAAACACTTCAAAAATTAAATCTTGAATTTAATTTTGAATGCACAAAGTCGATGTGGGAGAGTATGCTCTTAAGATCGTCCGGGTGATTTGACAAGGTGTACGTAGGCGGGTAATGACCCAACTTACCTTACCTTAAACAAAAACAGAAGGAAAAATAAAGACTATAGTACATCCCCTGGAAGTAGATAAGCAAACTTAAAACTCGCTTTAAACAGAAAATGATCTTTTAGCTACAAGTTTTAAGTTAAATAGCAAAAATTTATGATAAGGAAAATACAAAAAATGTATGGTACATTCGAAACCCATTTTGTAATTGGCCCCATATAACAAATTTGTACGAGGATATTTTTTAAAGTTGCTAGGATTATATTAAGAAATAATTTTTTAAAGTTGCTAGGATTATATTAAGAAATAACAAAAGTTGTATGCTCGATTTTTAATTTGAAGTTACTCTGCTATCCTCCTCCTTTTTCCATCCAGTTGTGTTTATACATGAACTATAAAATTCTAGATTTTAAGTCATATTTTAAATTTTTATTTCAAATAATATTATGTAATTCTACAATACTATTATTCAATCTTATTGCACAATTACGTAATAAAAATAACAATTTGGTCTTTTACAAATTAATTTTATGCTCATATTTTAAAATTCTTGGCGTGATGGAAGGTTTTTTTTTTTCTTCTTCTTTTTTTTCCTTTTTTTTATTTATTTATTTATATATATATTTTTATGAATTATAATATGAGAATACAATGATATGATTATATTGATGATATGGTGCAGCGAAGCTTGCAGCAAATTTATATCGCTGTGCGAGGGGCGGGCAGAGCTGATCAACCCATGGAAGACGGGAGTGGACGACGATCAAGCTGTCCGAGCCTCGTATGGGTCGTCGGACATGTCCATCGACGAGGACCCCACCACACCCGACAATTCTTGGTCCCACCAAACCCAAGCTCAACAACGCCCCCACGACGACAAGCGTCCAGAACATCACATTGAACACCAACCCAAGCCATCCTCCTCCGCCTTTCCTTCACGACATGGTCAAGAATCATGCGTCAAAAATGAAGATAGAGGAAAAGAAGAAAAGAGCTCAGCTGAAAAGGAATCGCCTCAGGCTCAGGCTCCTCAACCAGCTAGGCGGCTCAGCGTCCAGGATCGGATCAACCTGTTCGAGAACAAGCAGAAGGAAACTTCCACATCCGGAAGTGGTGGAGTGGTAAAACCCGCTGTCGGAAAGTCGGCAGAGCTCCGGAGATTGTCATCTGATGTATCGTCGGCCCCTGCTGCTGTGGAGAAGGCCGTTTTGAGAAGATGGAGTGGTGTCAGTGACATGAGCATTGATTTCAGTGGTGAAAGGAAGGAGACTGGCCAGAGCCCTCTCTTTTCACCCTCCTCTCCTTCTGCTTCTCCTACCATATGTGATGATCGGAAGGGATTAAATAATGATGGCGGTATCGCGCCCTGTTCTAAGCCTGAGGTTATCATTCAAGCCCATTCTGGGGTTCCCATGGGGGTTTCTCCTGGTGGAAGGAATTCTGATGTCCATTTGACGGTTTCTTCTGGTGGGTCAGAACATGTTGCCGAGTCTAAGAAGTTAACTTCTACTTCCAGTACAGTAGAGTATGATGGTTTGAAAAACAGATTGAAGGATCAGACAAATTCTCAAACAAAAGTCAATTCTTTGCCAAATATTTCTGTTGTGAGTGACACATCTCAACCTTCAGATACTGAATCAAGAGATCAACCAGTTTCTGTATCAAATTTCATGGCCTCTTTGAATACCGCTGTGGAGTCTGTCCAGTTGGAAGGTGGTTCTGGATCGAAAATTCGAGAAGCCTTTGCTGTGTACAAAGGGACAGAAAGTGAGTCCAGGTGGAGATCCTCAGGAGAAGCTTCACTGCCGCTGAAATCATCTGGTAATTCTACAGTCAAATATGAAGATTCTGAACTCCAGAAGACGATAGGTACGAAGCAAGATTCTCCCTCGGAAAAGATGAAGTCACAGGGTAGAAAGGATGAAATCAGTACTGTTTATGGCAGCAGAATGAATCAGGACTATGAGATATCAGCGGTGGCTACTGAGCAAGTTCAGAGGGTAAGGCAGTCAAAAGTAAACAAGGAACTAAATGATGAACTGAAAATGAAGGCAGATGAACTTGAGAAGCTCTTTGCAGAACATAAGCTCCGACTTCCTGGTGATCAATCGAATTCCACTAAGAAAAACAAGCCTGCTGGCAATCAAAACGAACAGGCAGCAAGCTTACCCTACTGGAAACCTGTGGCAGAGGTTGCACCTGCAGAATTACCTGATAAAAACATGTTCGTAGGACCTTCCTGGAGTAGCAGCAATGCTGCAAAGTCGAACACTAGTTCATCAAAGGAAACGGTAGACAACCATGATCATAATGAGGCTCACAACCATAATCTCTCTGATCTTGCTTTTTCGGAAGATTCTAGAGGAAAATTCTATGAAAAGTATATGGAGAAAAGAGATGCAAAACTAAGGGAAGAATGGGCTACCAAAAGAGCTGAGAAAGAAGCTAAGATGAAGGCCATGCACGATAGCTTTGAGACAAGTAGAGCTGAGATGAATGCCAAACTATCTGGATCTGTTGATGGAAAGCATTCAGTACTCCTTACTCGTCTCCAAGCCGAGAGACTCAGATCATTTAATACTAGATCAAGTATGAAGAGTGAGCAGGTATTCAGCATTTGTTAGTGTTTTGTAGAGATAGACGATCAGTGACTGTTAGAATTCGGCAAACGGTATGAATGAGGTATTATCCTATTTTTATTTTGTTACTGACTATTAGTTGGTTTATCTTGCACAGAAGCGATTAGATTTTGTAGATAATGAAGAAGAGGATGAAGATATGTCCTTTGGTGAAACATCTTTTGGGGACAGTGTTTCTAGGAGCACACTTGGCAAGAAGCTCTTACCCAATAAAAGTTTGTCTTCATCAGCTCCTCGTAACTCAGCACTACCAGTTCCAAAGTCTGGTGTCAAAGCTTCAAATTCAAGTTTGGCGAGACGAAGAATGCAACCTGAAAATCCTCTTACGCAGTCTGTGCCCAATTTTTCCGACTTGAGGAAAGAAAATACCAAACCTTCTCCTGCAGCCGGCAAAATAGGCAGCCGTCCACAGTTAAGAAATTATGCCCGCAGCAAAAGCACCAGTGAAGATGTGTCCATTGTTAAGGAAGAGAAGGCGAATCGGTCAGAGTCTTTGAGAAAAAGCACAGTAAGTCCTGCTGAGGTTAGGGAACTCTTTCCTATGAGCTCTGAGGCTGTTGCTTTGACCCCTTTAAAGTTTGTCAAGGAACAGAAGGAGCAGGCACTCCGCGAAAAGTTCTCAAAGAATGTAGAGTCCACTTATTTCCTTCAGATGAGTAATGGTATGGGCTCTGATGCTGAAGCTGGTGTTTCCATGCTTAATGATGAAGATTCTAATGAGTCGGCCTTCAAGCCAGATGATCTAGCGGACATGGTCAAAGATGATAAAGAAGAGCTCAAAATCATGACAACTGAGGCTCATGCCGACTTACATAGGGAAGAACCAAGCTGGGGCCAGGATGCTGACGTGATGAAATCAGGGACAGGAATTGGTGATCGCCTGAGGTCATTTTCTCAAGTTGATCCTTCTTTTGTAGCTGCGCTGCCTTGTAGCATGCCTTCTTCCTTCCACCCCGTTGAGTCTTTGCAAGATTCACCTGTAGAAAGCCCAGTTTCATGGAACTCACGCATTCATCATCCCTTCTCTTATCCACACGAGGCCTCTGATATTGATGCCTCTGTGGACTCTCCTATTGGAAGTCCTGCATCTTGGAATTCACATTCTCTTAATCAAGCAGAGTCTGATGCGGCACGAATGAGGAAGAAATGGGGAAATGCTCAGAAACCAAATTTTGGTGGCAATTCTTCCTTTATTCAATCCCGGAAGGATGTGACAAAGGGATTTAAGAGGCTGCTAAAATTTGGAAGGAAAAACCGTGGCACAGACAGTATGGTTGATTGGATTTCAGCTACAACTTCTGAAGGTGATGATGATACAGAAGATGGAAGAGATCTTGCCAATCGGTCATCAGAAGATTTAAGGAAGTCCAGAATGGGATTCTTGCAAGGGCATCCTTCTGATGATAGCTTTAATGAAAATGAGTTTTTCTGTGAACAAGGTGAACCCGGTATTTCCTTGATTTGTTAATTTTTCTTTTGGTGTTGCCAAAATTGACCTATAAGCCGATGGTTTTCTTGGATACATCCCCCAGAGACCTCATGAAAAAGAAAAAATAATCTCTCCCTCTCTCCCTTAGTTTTTGAGATCTTTCCATAGTTTTTAGTTGCAATTTCATGCCAGCATCATGTTGGGAAGCGATTCTAGTCATGCAGCCAGTAAACAATCTGTTGATTATTTAGCTTCTCTGTTTTCCACATGAAAGTTAGATGACATAATTATCTATTCATTTTCTTGATAAGGGCACTCTAACCTCTTGTGTAGTTATTGAATCTATCGTCTCTGTGTTCATTTGATAACAGAGTCACCATGGCAACTGCGTGGTGATTCTTGTATTTTAATTTCCTTCTGAGTATATTTTTTGTCATTGGTTTTCAAGATTTGACTACCATCGAAGTTGCTTTTTCATGTAAATTCATTTGCTTATTTTTGTTTTTTGGTATCTCAATTGCATCCTTATATATGAAAGGCTTTTCTGTAACTGGCGAAATGATTTTATTCTCTATCTTAACCTATATTGTTGAAGTTAATGTCAAAGCCAGAATTACTTGAAAAAGTGCTGCCAGCGACGAGAATCTGCTGCATATGTTATGCTTTTTATCAGCTTCATCTTCTTCAGCATGGTCCTTTAAGCCTCTTTCTCCTCTATCTTTTGGGGTTGGGACTTGGGAGGGAAAGATTGTGCTGAGGGTTGAACCTGGTGCATGTTGTAACCTTGTTTTTGTTTAGTGGTCTCCTTTTTATTACTTCCTCAGCCCTGCCTTTCCCGTTGTTCAAGTTTTTGCATGAAGCAAGCCATGGTCAATTTTGATTTGATAATTTTGGTGTTTCTTTCTTCTTGCAGTTCAAGACTTAAATAGTTCTATTCCAGCACCACCGGCAAACTTTAAGCTGCGGGATGATCATCTGTCTGGAAGCTCAATTAAAGGAGGTTGGTATCTACGTTTTGTTGTAGTTCGATTCATTCTTTCTTATAAGTTTATAAATGCTTTCATATGGAGAAAGTTATGTTCAACCAATCATCTCCTTCTCCCCAGGAAGCATAGTTGCTTCGAAAGAGATGTCACTGTCAAGTTAGTTTTGAACTTGTGTCAGATGCGACAGGGCTTAGGCACGCATCCTACTCTTCCTTGACAGCAATTTGACTGTAACCATGTGTCACTGTGGCTGTGTGTCATAATAATGTTGGCTATCCTATTAGGTCAAAATGTAATTAGTATTGTCCCTTTTTCTCAAAAGTCAAAACTGATGAAGTGTATAGAGAATTAGAGATGACATAAAATATAAGTAATTAATATGTGTGATTCATGGAAAATAAGTTTTGAAATCTAAACAAATTATATAATGAATTAGTAAAGTTCAAGTCTTCTACAAATGTTGAATAATTATTACTTATTAGTCTCAGTAAGATAAAACATTTTTCCAATTATGCGGGATAAAATATTCAATAGTTGAAATGTGAAAGTTTACTAACCTGTCTGTCACGATGTTTGAATTATTTTATTAGTTATATATAGCGGTTTAAATGAACTAAAAGCAAACTGAATTTATAGCTTGAGTACTCGGAAGCATAGATACGTCTGCAAAGTATTTGGGCTTCCAGGATTTAGCTTCTTTGATTCCACAATTGTTAAAATGTTAGGACTTAATTATTCCACCTAATGCTTTTCATATGTAGATAAAGATGTATAATATGCATAAATCAATTTCTATTTTTTGTATTCTCCGGTTTTAGTATTCTTCCTAAATCTTTTATTGCTTTGCACATGATTTGATGCAACGCAACTAAATCCTTGTGATTTTGGCCAAGTCCCCTACAAATCCATCTAAGGATTTTGGTTTTAATTCATTTTTGAAGAATTTGACACACCACCGTGTGTCCTCTAAAATGTGTGTTTGTTGGGTTTCTAACTTGAATAAGATAGGATTTTTGGAGCACCCGTGCTTCATAGGAGTTTGTTATGCAAAGTTCTTAATGAACTTGAACTTGAACCAAATCAAAGTTAAAAATATGGTTCTTGTTTGGTAGAGTAATATTTAAGCTTTAAGAATTTCAGCCAAACTCAAAATGAATTAAATCCACGCTTAGAGCATGATGCATCTAGTGACTTCTGAAAACTTTAGCTGGTGAACCTTCATTTATTCCTTTTTGCATCAACGTCCGTACTCTTATACTCATGTACTAACCATTGCATCTCAAACCATATTTTGGTTACTAATCTACACTTATTTAATTTTAATGAAGCTTTTACAAGTCTCCCTTTTACATTTAAAATAATTAAGAGAGACCCAATTTTTTTTCTAGCATAGTGTAAGATCCGTGGTCTAACACTGTACTAGGAGTGCTGTCTATTTTGATCTGGCTGCAGAAGCATCCTCACGGGTTTGTTTCTTTGTGTTCCTAGACGAAACGTTGATCTGATCTTCTTATGTCATCATATGTAATCTTTGACATAGTCTGGATTTTGACCTGAGATCCCTACACCCCATCTTGACAAGTGTGACCTCATCTGTGGTACTTTTCACTTGACATAGAGTCCTAGCGCTTGACACTTTAGCTGGGATACAGGACTTATTGGGAACATTAACATAATGCAAATCTTTAAAAAAATAGCGAAGTCCAGCATTATGATAAACATGCACTTGTCTAACTTGTATGTTCCTCTAGGCTCCCATCACACAACGTGTCTTCTAGATACAAGTAACGTACATTTACTCATCCAACGTCTAATGCTAACAAAAAAAGGTAAAAGATAATATTGAACATTTTGAAAAGTTCTACATTTATACGTAATGTATAAAACAAAATAATAATGTTGCTTGCGTTCCCCTTTCTAGTTTGAAGGATTTATTATGTTAGGTGGTTGTACGGTGTCAGTGATGCCATCGTCCCATATCACACTTGATCTTTTCGGGTCAGTTTTTCCAAACTAGAGACGGATCAATGTTGAAGTGGCTCCTCGGGTTTGATTTTGAGAATCTACTATTATGACATAGATTTACCGTTTACGTTTAAATGACTAGTTGTTCTTTGGCATTTCCGGTTCATGGAATGTAGAAAGAATGTATTAGGAATTGTCTCAAATCCCAAGTTCATTATTTTTTTCTAATTTGATTAGGTAATTATTTTTAGTGTTGCTTTTGATTCGGTATCTACTTGTAGGAGCTTCCATCCATGTTTAAGAGCCAGAAAAGAATTCAAAGAGGTCAATATCTATATGAAATGTTAGTGTCTCACACCTTTGTAATTGACAAGGCGTGCTTCAATCTTTTGTGATTAAGAGAAGCAAGAGAACTTAGAACTTTATTATTGGCAACTTGGTATGTGTTAGATATGATACAACCCACTCTGTCTTATTGCAAAACACTTCAACTAGACATAATAAGTGTTGTAATAATAATAAATGCAATTTTATTGAACAATTTCAATTATGCTTGCCTTTCTTGAACCTTGTGCCTAGGCTCCTAAGGCAATGCCTTATTGACTCTAGTGAAGTGCAGGAGGGGAGTCTCGCGCTTAGGGGTAAGGGGTCGAGCCTCTAAGGTTGGAAAACTGAATGTTCAGTGCTACCTAGAGCTTGTGTTTGGTAGTAAGTCTGGAGATCAGATGATCTAGAACAACAGAAGCAACAACATTTGAAGACAATGTGGTTCACCATACTCGCACATGCAAACAGGGTAGTGAACAACAACAACAACAACAACTACAATTGTATTAGTATTGAGATAGGCTAGAAGGTGTGAAAGATTTTGATGACATGTCCTCCCACAATTTACTTTAAGCAAAATTATGAAAGTGACAACAATAGACGTCATTTTACTCGAGGGGACATAACGTTGTCCAAATACAAGAATTATATAAATGAAACAACTACACTAGTAAATAATAGAAATAGGACATAGGCAAGCGGTCATGTGCGAGAATAAGTATTAGACAAGTTTAAACCATGACATTCTCCCCACTTGAGGTAGTTGACGTTCTTGTAGTCTTCTTCTGATGGCTTTTTGATCCTGTCATGAGTTGATGCGTCTTCAACTTTCGTACATCCGATATCTTCTTCACTGAGAGTCTTTGACAGTTCACCAAGCAGTGCGGTGGTGTTTATGTAAGGATAATTCAAAATCATCACTTGGTCTCCCACGCTGGAGTTTTACTGGTCTTCTTCCTTGATAAATCCATTCTTTCATTCTTCTGGAAACTTTTTCTCAAGATGATAATTTCTGTTCACATTCAAATACCCTTGTTTGTTGAAGTTGTACTTGTAGATACTTTCCCATGTAGAGTTCATCCAATTAATGGGGACACAATGTTTGGTGGTATGTGACAATCTCATTAGAACCCTTGTTGACAACGAAGCACTTTTATGGATCGAAGCAAAAGTTAAGACGTAACCAAAGAAGCTTGAAAAATTTGTTCAAGAACGACCTTTTGAATCACATATCTTTGTCAAATGATACTCAGAACATTCCACGTCTTAACATCGTGCTTGAAAAACTATACTGCGGTGTCCTTGTTAGAGCGGTGTTGAAGTGATAGAGATAAGGTAGTACAACTCAAAGATCCATTAGCCATGACCATGGTTGGGCCTTTGTTTCCCGAAACCTCAACTCTCGGTGCACAAAGCCTTCACTCTGTCTCTTTTAATGAAATTCCTGTTGAAAGTAAGTGGGTCGTTGCAACATTGGCCAACATGACTGAGGATTGGCCCAAAAAGAACTTGATTTTTATCGGGTGATTCCTAACTTGATGAGAGGAATGCTCCTTTGGAAGTTCTCTCGGCAAAGCATCCCTGACGTAGTCCAACAACCCTTTTGCTGCAATAGACACAATAGACACTGACGCTTGTTGGTTAGTCATTCTTCCACTAAATGCTGACAAGTCGTTGGGTTCTTCATAATGATCATCCATCTCAAACTGTATACCTGAAAGGGATATGTCTTGAATTAGAAGCCGCGCTGAAGGAACGACACACTATCAATCTCCCATCATACAAGCGAATTTGCAAACGAAATTGGGACCTAGGACCTCCTTGGTGTCCCTTAAGAATTTATCCATTGAACTACGGTAAAGTTGATGAACGCCTCATAGGGAGTAATCTTGGTGTATACTCTGTTGGCGACCCTAGCCATGCGACGCGCATAAGAGTTAACGGCTTTTAGTCGACCTGAGTGCTTTTCAACATGTAAGCCCGACCAAATAGCTTTCGTAGCGTACATGAAATTATGGGTAGCACCGGTGTCGACTAAAGCTTGAGTATTTCACCCACTGATTCAAGGATCTACCAACATAAGGCCACTCGTTGGAAAGCTTAAGAAGTCTTTTTTCAAATGAACGTAGTTTCATCCTAACATTCCAACTGTATAATTATTTATGACTGGAATAGTACACAGTGGTCTTTGATAGAGTGCCCATAAACTGCGACTTTTATATCTAATTTTTGTAGAACACAGTTTTTAAATTTAGTTAACACTAGTTGATTGTTTTGGTCATAACATGAAATCAAAAAACATGTCTATCAATGCAAAGCACCAAATTCATGTATCATGCAAATATAACTGGTAATACACATAAGATCATGCAACTTGATTGTGTTAAAGTGCCGTGTGTGATCTAATCGAGTTGAAAGATGATCAGATAAATATAAATGTTGTTTTATCCATGAAGTACTAAAAATCATCTTTTCAAAAATATTTTGATCTTCTAATTCATTCATGATTGATCTAGATTTATCCAATTCATTTGCTTAGCATGATTGATCTGGATTTATCAGCATTACATCACATAACGTTAATAGATCTTTCACATTTCTCAATAAACATATTAGTCTTTGAAAACTATCATGTTATTGTTATCATATCAGTCTTCGAAAACTAATGGAATTAAACTCTTTAGGTGTTAGATATTGCATTGTAAAATATATTATTTCAAAGCATAACTCTTTTCACTATTAAATGCGCTATATATTTTCCTATATCTTTGTACCTTGTAGAGTATTTCCTCCTCACTTCTCCTACATTCATGCATTTAAGGGTCAAGCTTCGTTTGGGCATAAGCCTAGCAAATTGAAGGCACTTATGCCTCACTCAACTTCATAGCCTAAAATAGTTATGGTTGGAATGATTTTTGCCTTCAATGTGTGTCTCAAACCCTGGCTTGAATCCCGTGGTGATTCAGCAGCTTATCTTGAAAAGCTGATAAGTAAACTAGCAGACAGCTTATACTCTTTAATTTTAAGAAAATGTATACAAAAGCGCATTCTTTAGAGGTGTATTTGGGGTGAGGTATTTCAAGAAGAAATATGATTTAGAGAAGGGATTTATAAAAAATTCCGAGGTTATGAATCTCATGATTCTTTCTATTGGAATATTTAATATTTTCATTAATGTATTATTTATTATTTATTTTTTCTTGTTTAGTTTATGTTGACCATTTTGGTAGTTTTCTTCATTCCATTAATTTACCCATTTATTCGATATTCTTCTCAATTTTATCTATCATTTATGGCTGTAAAATAGTGTAGAATCTTATCGTATTGAATTATTACATTATAATAAAACAATTCTCTCCCTCCAAAATCCTTTTCTTTCTTTGACAAAGACTTAAAAGACTCCATTTGAATTAGTGGATGTATTTGCATTGCTAAAAAAATATTGCTCATCAAAGTAATAGTATCAAATGGAACTCAAAAAGCAAGCTGGAGAGAAAAACCACTATAGGATCCAACTTGGTATGATGGATTTCAAATAACCTTTTTCAACGAGTCATCTCAACTCCTATTTGGACACTCTTAAATGTATGTTTTTACTTGTACATCCCTAGTATAGATTTTAGATTTAAGTTAATAGTTTTCAAATTTTAAATCCGTTCAATTTAGATTTGTCCATCCAAACTCAACCAAATTGATTTGTGGAATTTCGGTGGGATTTAAGTTGTAATTTAGGTAGGGCTAATTGACTCCTCAAAATTCCTGGGGTTAAATGCCTTTTATCCCCGCGTACTTTGATTTTTTTTATTTTTTCCTTTCTCCTTAAAAAACCTATACTATATCCCTTCTAATAATATATCGGAAAAACAACACTTTTTTGTTGAACTTAACGGAATATGATGAAAATGGGTGGAATTAAAATTTTGCATCCAAATTTTATATGAAGTGTACAAAATTACCCTTTATTTAATAAAAAAAAAATAAAAGTAGAGAGAGAGAGAGCTAGTGAGAGAATACTACTTTCTCCCTTTTCTTAAAACAAAAATAAAAGGAAGGAGAGAGAGAGAGAGAGAGAGAGAGAGAGAGAGAGTGCTAATTTCTCCCTTTTCTTATCATTAAACGCTAACATAAATTGGGAGCATTTAATTCATTTTATGTTTTTCTCAAGTCATTTTATATTTTTCTTTTATAGAATGTTAGTTTCTCCCTTTAGTCAATAGTGAGGGGGGGGGGGGGGGGGGGGGGGTGTTTGAGGCTAGAAAGGTTAAAATGAAATAAGATCAAAGTGCATGGGGGTAAAATACAGTCAGCCTGAATTCCTTTGGTGATGAATGTCGTTTCTAAAATTTCTCAGATGTGAAACTCAACTCCCTCCTGCGTCTCCTCTCGCTGCCCTCTTTCCAGCTGCTTTTTCCTCTCCCTCCCACTCCTCTCTTCCCCTTTATGCTCTCTCCCTTTCTCTAGCCCTCCATCTCTCTTGCTTATCATTTCTCACGTGCCCGTTAATTCAATTCATCTTTTCTTTTCTTTTATAATTATTCGTATCAAGAGTTTTTTGTATAATTCGGAAAGAGGTTTAAAAATGTATCCAAGCAAATTCTTTGCCAAATGATGGGTATTTACAAATTCCACCAATTTATCAATTTGTTTATCTGGACGCAGTCAAAATCTCTCTGCAGTAATACTGAATGAGCTGGCTCAATTTTGTTTTGTCTCTTTCAAGCCAAATTTCAGTTTGGAGAAAGACACTTATATACAGATGTATGCATACCAACATGTGTTATTTGTCATGTCTTGTTTTTGAGAAGTGCATGCTGCCCCCCGCCCCTCGCCCCTTTTGTCGTCCATTGTGCTTTTTCACTATTTGGCAGGAAAAGAATGTTGAACTGTTATGTCGATTAGTTCTCCTCCATCAGTGTATTCTACTGCTACATTATTTCCCCTAAGATTATTCTGGAAGTGATCACGTTGACCAGAACTTTTGTACCTTGTTCATTTTACAGCGTCACGGTCGTTTTTTTCTTTGTCGTCATTCCGAAGCAAAGGAAGTGAGTCAAAGCCTAGATGACCGTCATTGGCATCCGGACGGAGCTCAAGTGATTTAGATCATCTTCAATGTTTGCTCGCCACAGGAGGATACATTATTAGAAGTCGTGGTTTGAAAGAACAGCCGACAAGAGAACTGCGCAGTTAGTATATATATATATATCTGAATTTTTATGACTTCATGATTTATCAGTCACTGTTGATAGTTGTGTTAAAATTTTTACGTTGTATATTGTATTTGAGAAAGAAGTGATCTATTGGTGGGACATTTATCCTGATTTTGGTAGTAAACGCATTCTTTCTGTCATCTCCCTCAATGTAGACTTGTGGATTCTTCTATGACGTTAAAGAATGTTGAAGAGTTGTGTCTATCCGGCGCGAATTGTAAGTCGACTTCTGTCGTCATATCATGGTTTCAGTTCTTTTTCTCATCTTTGCAGACCCCCTCCCTCTTTCAGTTGGTATTTCACATTGTAATGTCTATTTATAGGGGTGTTTGCCAACTCCTATCATGGAGGCAAAACTAAGGACTAACCTCTTTATTATTGTAAGTGGGTTATCAATTAGTCATTTATGATTATTCAGTTAGATTTGTCTGTATGTGAAATCAAAATTTTTCTAAAATAACTAATTCTGCAAAATAAGAATGGATAACAAAAATAGACAACACGTGAATTCTGTCTTATAATCCAAACTAAAAGATTGAATATTATAACTTTGTTAAATTTATTACATATTCATGATTGTATTTGTGTAATCTTCAAAAAGACAATTATGATATTTTTTCGATATTTTTTTTTGATTGTGTTACATTCAACACGAATTATGCTTGTGTTGAATTTAATACAATTATAATTTTATTCCATCGTTATTCCAAACATTACTCATTATTATTATTTCGAACAACAAAACAATATAACAAATAAAATGTTTTTAATCGTGTGTTTTTTACCAACCATTGTTTCAAAAAAGAATGAAAATATTTGTTGAAAGACTGACATTTCATTTTCTTCCGTCGTTTGTCATTTCGGCTAGTTTGCTGTCCAATATAATATTAATTCGCTTCGCATTTGGTTAGCTATTTTCCTCCTCTCTGTCTCAAGTGTTACCAAAAACTTATATTTTTTCGCTATTATATTTCAAAAACAAGAAAATATGTAATATCGATGCATTTAAAAACTAAATGTAATTATAAGATTCATATTATTTACATGAAATCGATCCCAGGCTGAAGTTTGACAAAAGATTTTCAATTCTCTAGTAACACTAGTTCATGAAAAATATTGTTATAGTAGCTTGTGAATTTGAATTTTAAAATTATATAGGAATTGTAATCTACCAATTATTTTGTTTCCAAAGCAAAATGAAAACTTTGATTTATTAAAAAGTTATAGAATATCTTAGTAAATTGATTCTTCTACCAAGATCATTCGATTATTTTCTACAACTTTTATAACGAATATTATGTCAGCTACTGAGTTTAGGGCCGTCGCTGACTGAGTTGGAGAGGTAGCGCTATATTTTATAGTGTCAATATGTGTGCATGCCACTTGGGTTAACTAGGCTCATGTAGAGAGTGATGTTTGTTTGAATGTTCAAAGGAAAAAACAATTCCTTAAGCGAGACCTTAATAAGAAATTCAATTATGAATTATCCGCAGCATGACATATGGCATGTAGGGAACTACAATGGATGAATGGAAAACGTTAGGACTACGTCTATATTGAGATTAAACTACTCTTTGATGCCCTAAACTATTGACCTATTTACAATTTAGGGACTGAACAATCAATTTTTCAATTTGATCGAAAACTGGATAACACCCGCAGTTGGTCCGATCAGAATCCAGGTGAAAATTTTCTTTGTTGAGTTAGAGGTCTTGTGTAGGTATTCCTCGCCTAGTGAACGGTCAACGGACAAATCCTTATGGTAGGAACTTGTACTCGCACAAAGATCAGTTAGGGTGTGCCCAACGAAATCTCTCTCCAATGAGAGTAAAATTTTAGGAGAAAAAGAATACGATATTGATTAAGTGGAATTTTTCATCATACCTGGATCATTTGCTATTTGTTATTTATAGGAAAGAGATCGGATTAGTTATAAAAAATTAGGGCTCTAAGCGCTATCAATTAGCGTAATCTGACGCATGGCCAATGAAGAGGCGTATGGCATGGTTTAAGCAACTGGACCTTGCATTTCGGCCCATCATGAGAAGTCCATGAGCTAATCCAAATGATCAGGAGACGGAGCCTAGCCCATGGAAGTGCAGGAGCCTATTTGGTGGCCAGGCGAGTCTAACCAGTGGCTTTTGGGCTGTGGCCGAACTTGGCTCAATGACATGAAAACATCCGAAACATGGCCAGTGGGAGGTGGTCGGACCGGATAGGGGCGGTTGGGCGATACCGTCAACCTGGACAATGTTCACTAGGCGATTAATAGGGGTTACCAAGGTGTCCTACCTGGCCACGTGGAGAGTCGTGAGTAGTCCGACATGCAAGGCGAAAATGCCCATCACCAGATTTATTAAGTTTTAGGATAAAATTTAAACTACTGTTGTGTGACATCTACATATATTTATTTTTTAAAGAAATAAATCGATCACCAGATCATCAACACTTACATTATTAAAGTTTGGACAAAATACATTTTAAAACCTTTAACTATTGATTAATTTCTGTGTAGTCCAATAAGTTTTTTCGTTTCAGTTTAAACCCTCTAAATATGCATTCAATTTTTAATGATCATTCGGTTACATTTCATCCAATCTAACATGAATAAGAGGTAAAACAGCCTTTTACTATTTTTAACGTGTTTTTCTTCTTTTCCTTCATTTTCCTTTTCTTTTTTCTTTTTCTTCTTCATCTACTGATAAGTGTGATCCACCTACGTATTTCCAAACCGAATCAAGTTAGTTTTCGTGTGTTTATATAGTATTTTGTTATGTTTTAATTAGTTTTCATATTTTTTGTATAAATTAGGTGTGTGAGGTAAAAAAATAGGAAACTGGAGCGAAAACGATGAGATCGAATCAAAAGTGATCGAAGAACGGTGGAAAAACAAGCTTGGAGGCAAAATTGTGAAATAAGCCCACCGCCGCGGCGATGAAGATGCTAAGAAAAGAACAAATATTATTGATGGACCACCACCTAGGCGGAAATCCAACAGAGAAAACAAAAGTAGGCTACTGACAGCCCACCGCCTAGGCTAAAATCCAACAGATTGTTCTTCCTAAGCCACCGCTGTCTTCATCGCCGCGGCGGTCACCAACCGACCTACCTCCGCCTAGGCGGTGGATCCCTTCACCTAGGCGGAGACTCTCTGCACAAGCTAGATATTTTTAGAATATTTATTTAGATATTTTGCTTATAAATACCATATCCTCTCCCCACCTTGTGAACCCCCCCGGCCATTTGGGCACCTTAAGCTATATTTAGGCTAGGGTTTAGGAGTTTTAAAGGTGGATCTCACATCCCGAAGTGGAAAAAACGACGAATCGATCGTTGAGCGTTCTTGGCGGTTTATCTTCGGACGAGGCTAAGTTGTTCGGTTGTTTTTCCTTATTTCTTTATCTTAGGATCATTTGAGCATGTTTAGCTTGTTATTTAATTGTAAATGCAGCTATGACCATAGCTAAACATGGATTGTAGTAGGGATTAACACTATATTTATAAATACGTTGTTTGGATGATTTCGGTGTTTTGTTTGTGATTGTTCTTCGTAGTTTGATTATATATATCGTATTATTTGTTTATCATGTTTAGTTAGATAAATGGAGAATACGGGATTTTGACAAACCTCGGATTCAGATTTGGGTAAACAAACGCCACGATTCTATAACCCGGTCGGGGTTTGAATCGTGGACAATCGATGATGTTGGGGCAAAACTCACGTGACCTAGGGTCGTTAAGACATTGAGGGAGACTTCTTCATTGACATGAAATCGCGTTATATCCCCCGTCTTATACTCGGGAGAGGTGGCGATGGAGTCTTAGAACGAAAATTGTTGATAGGGTAAATACAATGCACAATCCAATGATTCGGTTGGGAGTTGAATTGTTTGCAATAAATGATGCTGGGCGAGACTCACGTGACCTAGGGTAGTTAAGACGTTGAGGGGGATTTATTCGTTGACTCGAAGTCATGTATTCCCCTGTCTTACACTTGGGAGGGGTGGCGGTAGAGTTTACGTATCGCGGTTGTCAAATGGGTCGAACACCGTAAACGTGAGTAAATCGACATCGAACACATATTTGTAAACACGTTAATCCCTAGGTAATTCTTCACCCTAAAACATATTAGTATATTAGTGTAGTTAATTTAGGATATATTAGTATTAGTTTAATTAATTAAATACATTTGTTTTTCGCCTAGATAAAGTTAGGTCACGACAAACGCGGTATTCGATAGTAACGACACCAATCCCTGTGGATACGATAACTTGATCTTAATGATAAAACAATACTAAAACTTAGACCTCGTATACTTGCGAGTGTAAGTAGCGGCATATTCCCATGCCCCTACCACCTACCCATCTCTTTCTCTCTACTACTCAACCCTCTCTCTACTGCTAAACCATTTCTCTCTCTTTCTTCTTTCCTCTCTCTTCCCGCCAGACATAGTGGCATTTGAAATAGAGGGTATGCCACTGTGTCAGGCGAGGAGGGGGAGAGGGAGATGGAGGAAGGGAGGAATGGAGGACGAGAGAGAGGAAATGGTTGAGCAGAAGAGAGAGAGATAGGTGAAGAAGAAAAAAAATAAAAAAAAAAGAAAGAAAAGAAGAAAAATAAATAAAAATAGTAAAAGACAGTTTTATCCTTCATTTATGTTAGATTGGATGGAAAATGTAACAAAAGCAATATTTAAAACTGAGTGCATACTTAGACGGTTTAAATTGAAATGAAAAAACTTATTGGACTATATATAAATATGTCAATAGTTAGAGAGTTTAAAATGTATTTTGCCCTTAAAGTTTTGAAACTAAGCTGGTCCTAAAAAGTTTAAAGCTATATGGATGTAGAGAGAAGCTCCTCATGGCAACCACTGTGCAAAGCACCATGGCGATCATGATGAGAAATAAAGAGAAGAAGAACATGGTTTGAAGAAGAGCACCAAAAAGGTTAAAAATATCCATATTTCTTAGCATGACACAATGGATGTGGAAATCCCTAGGCTCAATGTGACACTCCGATAGTAGCCCCAGAAAACCCTGAAGCATCTGCTTATACCTCCATGGAAACAAAGAACTTGATCAAGCCTCCATGGAAACCAAGTAATCATGATAAATGTAACTTTAAAGCAGCTAATAAAACTCGGAAGTATCTCACCAGGAAAATACCGAAGACAATGATAGAATAGTAATTAGAACCCAAATTGGTGATGCTAAATAGCAAGTACTTTAGATCAAGAACTTATAGCAAATCTCTCTTAAAAATCTCAGCGTAAATCTCACTCTTATAAAAGCTCAAACTGATGTTCTTGATGTACCAAACTCAATTCCCACTGGTCTATATTAATAGACCAATAACTAGCACTCCAACGACTAATTTTTTAAATGTATGCTATAAAATGACATTCTAATACCCTATACATCATGACCTTTCATCTCAGGTATATTTAACTTAAAAAATAACTTTCAAATCTCTTATTTAAGTCCATAAAACTATTCTCAATTTAAAATCATAGAAATAGGAAATATTAAATCATTTAGATTAGGAGAATCTCAAAATATATGGACCATATCAATAGGAATCACACAATAGATTGTTAATAGCTCAATTATATTCAAATCTCCCAAACCCCTATCTTGGAATCATAAAAAACGGATAGTTTTTAACCAAAAGACCAAATCAGCCAAAATCCCCACTAAATTAGTCGGTTGACCGATCCTTATTAGTCAGTTGACCGACCAGTGCCTGCTTCCAAATAGCCGTTGACACAAGGCCAGTCGGTTGATCGACTACACCTAGTTAGTTGACCGATTGGATTAATGTCTTCCACTTTTCTACTATTTCATCTATTGACTTAAATGGTTGACCGACCCTATTCATTCGGTTGACCAATTGGATTAGTGTGCTCACATCCTTACCCATTTCATCTACTGTTTCAAATGGTTAACCAACGATCTTCATTCCGTTGACCAACTGGATCAGTAACACTTCGTTTTAACTCCAAAACTTACTTTTGATTCAGTTGACCGATTGTTTTTCTCAGTTGACTGAATTGACCCGAAAACTCTACCTTTTATTCTTTAAAACATGTTTTCCAATCACGTTAATTGTCAAATTCATTTCACATAAGGAGCATATACCATATCTCATTGTAGGTTCTTAAAGTTACCACTTCTTATCATGACACACATAAAATTAACTCATTTTAAGTGTCGTGTGTGATCTTAATTCGGTTTGCATTAAGAGTATATAAGTAAAGAGTTGTTTTCACCTATTTTTCTTCAAAGTCTTCGAAACTCTTCACATTTTCATTACGTACATCTTGCACCTTTATGTTTTATTCATCAGGTCTTCTTCTTAATCTCATGCATGTAATTATAAATCTGAAACACTCGATAAAATCATTAGTTCCAGAAAAAACATCAATACTTAATTGCTCATCAAAACTTTTGGATTCAACAATCTCTCCCTTTTTTATGATGATAATTAATTTTGATGTTTTTTTTAAAATATAATGTAACACGCTCTTCCTAAATAGGAGGACGGGTATTTAAACTCATTTAAGCATAAACATGAAAATATAAGTAAACAATAATAAAGATATTCAATATAAGCTCATTATAAGTTCAAAAACTAATTTCTCCCTTTAATCAATGCAATACTTAGGCGAACAAATCCCTAAAAATCACTTCTCATTAAATATCAACTTCTCCCCCTTTGTCATCTCAAACGTTGGGAACGAAGAACCAAAAACATTATTCTAGGCATACATCTCTATGTTTAGCCATACTTAGACCTCGAATGATTTTCACGAATTGTTCTTCAACTAGAGGTTTAGTAAAAATATTAACAAACTAATTAGTGGTATCAAAATATTTAATATCCCATTTTTCAATTTAAGCACAACATATTATTGTCCCACTTATAAAAACTTCTCCCCCTATGTAATTGTAAATATTAATTCATGCTTAGGAGAACAAAACAATATCATATAACTTTCCCCCTTAATATCATATTCTTTTCCCCTTTGTTACATAAAAAAGTGGAGATCATGAAGAGAACAACTTTTTAGATTAATCTAATAATCATGAGGCAATTTTAAGAGATCTTCAAAACATTTTAATAATGTAGCATGAAATCATATAATTTCAATTAAGTCAACATACTTTATTGTATGATACAAATTAATATCTTAGATAGAATCAAGAAACGTACAATCTTTAACGCACTAGACATGAAGTATATCTCAATGATAATTTATGAAACTATTAACATAAATTTAGTGCATGCTTTAAACATGGATAAATGCATATTTATCTCATAAAATTTTAGCTCCCTTTTAGAATAATAATCATTTAAAAAACAAGAGACATTAGATGAATGCTAGACACTTAATACCTATAAGGATATCCATGTGGAATAGTATCAATAGATTAATTAGCCATATATATATTCAAAGATCATGCATATTAACAAATCAACTTAATTCGATGATGAACAAGTCATGGATCGATGTAACATGTTTCATATATTTTTAAACATAACCTTTTGTGGATCTCATATAACATAACATAAGAAAATCACACATAAATATGTAAGCTTATCTAATTATCATGCAATAATTTTAAGACAACCAAAAGAATATGTAAAACAACATAGGTCTTAGAAATCCTTACCAACTTATTTAAACTGATTTTCTTACTCATAGCATAGTCTCCAGACATCACATGACTTTTATCTTTAGGTGTCAAAGACGTAATTTTACTTTTATCCCCTGTCACGTGCTGAGAACAGCCACTTCATAGGAACAATTTGTGTTTACTCATAGATGTTTATTAGATTAAACTGTAAGGAGCACCTCAAAAAGTTTCTAGGAGGTATCCAATCTGGTTAGTCGGGACAATTTTAGTTCCTTTAGGAACCCAAACTTGTCTACATTTAGATCCTTTTGAAAAATATTTCTTAATGGTATGCTCTACAATGTTACATTTAAAACATCTAACAATATTTTTGTGTTCATAAAAGAATTTATGAAATCTTTTTTGTTTAAGATTTTTCTGAAAACTAATTTAAGCTTTATCAAAAATCCTTCTTGAACTCTCCAAAAGTATTTTCAAATTATTTTCACCACCAGTGAATTTGAGAACAATCGAATGTAAATCCAAAACGTTAGATTTCAATTCAATGTTTTCAAATTCGAACTTCATCACTTACTTGTTAAGTGTGTTAATTATACTTTGTAGGACATTGATTTGAGAACACTGATTTTTATAATCATGCGTTAGTTCTTAATAAATATCAAATAAATCATCATAATCTAATTGAGAAGAACTACAATATTTCGTTACCCCAACTCCAGTGACCATCAAAGCAAGTACAGATGAATCATCACTGTTCGATTTTTCTGAGTTACTCGACTCCGGGGGTGATCCCAGGTGACTTTCATTGACTTCTTCTTACTTTTCTTATTTTTTTTCCTCTTTTTTCTTGTCTAGCTCGGGACAATCGGATTGAAAGTGACTGGTTTTATGATAATTGAAGCACTCAACATTATTCATGTTGAAGTTTTTCTTTCCACGAAATGTTTGTCGGGTCATCTTTCTGAAATTTTTCGTGAGAAGCGCCACATCATTTTCTCACTTATGTCAAGACGGATGTCATCACTATCGTCTCTTTCATTATTCTTTTGAGCTTTCAATGCCAATGACTTCTTTTTGATTTTTCCTGTATCATTATCATATCCTCGAATAGCCATCTCATGGGTTATTTGGTTGCCAATAAGTTCATCAATGGTATACACTGTGAGATCCTTAACTTTCTCAATTGCAGTTACTTTTGACTCCCAAACTTTCCTCAACGATCTTAGAATTTTTTGTACTTTGTCCTCCATAGAATAAGGCTTTCCTAGTTGACTAAGGTTGTTGCAGGTATTATTGAGTCTCGTGTACATTTTCGGGATTGATTCTGCATTACCCATTCTGAATAGTTTGAATTGACGAACTAAGGCATTGATCTTGGACTATTTCACCTGATTTGTCTCTTCGTGTGTTATTTACAATGTGTCCCACATTTCTTTTTATGATCTATAACCTGAAACCCTGGTATATTCACCCGTTCATTCTTTTTAATTACTCCATTCTCTTAACGAATGAATGGACCATCCTCAATGGATAGCTATACATCATAATTAGTGGCTTGAAGAAAAAAGATAATTTCGTCTTTCCAGAATGAATAATTATCTCCTGCAAACAAAGGTGGTCGGTGTATAGATTACCCCTCACCTAGAGTGCCTATGGGGTGCGCCATGTGATCTTTCTTAGCTAGGATTTTAAGCCAAATAAGCTATACCGGCTCTAGTACTAATTATTGGCCAGAAGAGCTACCCAAGAAAGGGTGAATTGGGTAGTTAATAAAATTAAATAATTAATTCTTGTAAATACAATAATCAATTTTCCTAAGTAGAGTACTATCTTTATACGTAACAGATATGTGGTTAATACTAAGTGCATACCAAAACACTTGATAGAAAATAAATCAACGCAACACACAAGAATTTATCCTGGTTCGATCATGCTAGTCTTGCCTACATCTAGTCCCTCGGGCTCCATGGAGATTCGCAATCCACTAAACTCATTGATTTTTTTATTAGGTAGGAACCAAACTCTTACAATTCATGATTCTTTTACAGACACAAAGCCATTCGGTTGACCTACTACACCCAGTCAGTTGACCAATTGGATCAATGTCTTCCACTTTTCTACCATTTCATTTACTGACTCAAATGGTTGACTAACTCTCTTTATTTAGTTGACCGATTGGATTAATTTGCTCATTTCCTTACCCATTTTAGCTATTGTTTCAAACAGTTGACCAACCATCTCCATTCAGTTCACCGACTAATTCAGTAGCACTTCGTTTTAACTCCAAAACTCACTGTTTGATTCAGTTGACCGATTGCTTTTCTTGATTGACCAAATTGACCCAAAAACTCAATTTTTTTTTTTTTTATACTTTAAAACACATTTTTCAATTAAGTCAATTATCAAATTCATTTCAAATAAGGAGCACATACAATATCTCATTTTAGGATATTAAATTTATCACTTCTTATCATGATACACATAGAATTAATTCATTTTAAGTGTCGTGTGTGATCTTAATTCGGGTTGTATTAAGAGTATATAAGTAAAGAGTTGTTTTCACCTTTTTTTCTTCAAAGTATTCGAAACTCTTCACATATTCAGTACATCCATATTTCTCTCTTTATGTTTTCTTCATCAGGTCTTCTTCTTAATCTCATTCATGGAACTATAAATCTGAAACACTTGATAAAACATTAGTTTAATAAAAAATATCAATACTTAATTACTCATCAAAACCTTTGGATTCAATAAGGTCCACTTTATTGAAGAAAATGATGATCTTTAGATACTAGAGGAAGGAGAAACAGGGTAAGAAAGAGAAACATAGCAGGAAACAAATGATTCTGTAGAAACTCTGTGCCTAAAAATGGTTGTCCCTTAGCAAATTTTGAACCAAATACATGAAAAATGAAGGGACACACTTCTTATCATATTGCTAGGCCGCCCTATTGGATACAAAACTCTTTGTAAAAAAGCAAGGACCCTCTGGAAACTGTTGGGAGAGTTTGCAGTTATCGACCTTAATTATTGTTTCTACCTTACCACATTTGAAAAAATTATAAACGCCCACAGAGTGCTCACTAAAGGACCATAGGTCACCCTCGACCACTACCTCATAGTCAGGAAATGGAAACTGAACTTCAGGCCTAAGGATGCTATAGAGTCTAAGAAATCGATTTGGGTATGCCTCCCCGATCTTCCGATGGAATATTATGAGTCTCCAATCCTATATAGCATCGAAAAAGCTAGTGGAAGACCTATCAAAATAGACTAAAACACTATAACCTCTACTAGGGAAAAATTTATCAAAATTTGTGTTGAAATTGACTTCAACAAACCATTAGTTACTAACTATGATATCCCAGGAAGGAATTATAGAGTAGAGTACTAAAACCTTGTCCAAGCACAAGTTGCACCAGACTACAGGTAAGATTATCCATATGGAATGGAATTGAAATGCTTATCAAACATGCTTAACCAAAAGATAATAGCCAAGGGGGCTCAACAAAGCTCCAATCTCTAGACAACCTCTAATGATGCCACATCAACGACAAGTAGAAACATTGAGACATCTCTCGATCAAAAAGTAAGCAACCCTCTACCAATTTATAGCTCTAATCACCCTCTCTTGAATCTGAATGTGCTAACCCTAGCTCTTCCACCCCTCCACATACTTGTAATCCTAAAACCATAATCTTAACCCTTGCAATGACTTTCTCATGTCTCCATGTCCCTTTACTTTAACCCCTTGACAACCAACAAGGTAAGGAACTGAGCCTCCGCCCTAGATATAGAAAGCCTAAGGACAAACCTCATTCTCAAAAACCCACTCCACATTTTCTTCGAATAGGAAGAGCAAATCCTGACCATGATGGAATTGTTTAGGATACTGGAATCCACCAGAGTTTCTTTTCTGACGATAGATAACGGGCCCTCTCAAACTCCATTCATGGAAGCCCTTGTGGAACCACAGTCAACTTGGGAACTAAGTATGAGGAAATACAGAATCCTCCTGGGTTTGCAAGAGTCGAAGGATCTCCCAAGTCAACCAAGTAATAGATCTATAAAAATTTTAGTATGGAACTACTAAGGAGCAAGTATCAGTCTCTTTAAAATTGTATATAGAGACCTGTTGAGTTCTTATCTCCTCGATATTGTTGCTTTATTTGAAACTAAAGTCCCTTTGATTCTGAGAGAAAATTCTTAATCAATCTTGGATTCACCAATCCTGCGATTGTGAATCCTCATGAAAAGCTAGAGGAATCTAGATGATAGGGTACACTGACAGAGTCACTATTAATAATCTCAACACTAGTAACCAGACTATTCATACCATAATTAAAATGAACTCTTTTGACGAATGGGTTCATTTTACTGTTTACGAGAGTCCTAACCCTAAAGACAAAGAAGAACTTTGAGCAAACCCAAAAAAATCTCACCTTAAACAATAACCACCCTTGGCTTGCTACTAGAGATTTTAATGACATAGTCACTACTAATGAAAAATCCAAATCATGTAGCTCTAATGACATCTCGAGAATGAATAATTTCTTTCAGAACATCAATGAATGTAATCCGAATGACCTTGGAGCTAGTGGTCTTAGAACAACTTGGGATGGAACCAACAGAAATGACATCAATGTCTACAAGCAATTGGATAGAGCCCTGGCTAATGATGATTGATGCCATAATTTTGCCAGAGGCTAAAGAGGAAAATATCCCCCGTACATACTCTGATCACTCTCCTTTACTCATTCATACTAATGGTATTGATGCTAAAATTAGATTGAAACCGTTTAGATTTGAAGCCATGTGGCTCACCCATCCTAAATTAAAATTTTTATCAAGTCTAAAATGGACACTAGGAAAATGATATTCTTCATAAACTCTGTCTGCTTGAAGATAATCTCAAACTCTAGAATAAAGCTACATTTGGAAATATCTTTAAAAGAAAATGCAACATCCTTACTAGATTGAAAGGTATTCAAAATGCCCAAGAAACTAGTTTCTCCAATGGACTTAATTAGTTTGAACAACAACTCAAAAAATAATATAACCTCCTTCTGAAACAAGAGGAAATCTTTTGGTATAAAAAATGTAGGATTCAATGGCTTTCCTTGGGTAATAAAAACACTAGTTTTTTCCCGTATTACCACCAATCAGAGAAGACGTAATAATAGGATCTTCATGCTTAGGAATTATAATAATACTTGGATTAGTGATCAAATAGATCTTAAAAATCATATTTTTTTTAAAGCCTTGTTCACTAAAATAAGGAATATGTCTCATTCTCCACCATAAATATTGTCATTCCCAAACTGGAAGAAATCAAAGACACTTGGGCCTTGTTCACTCTCACAAGAACCCCAAATCTTGAAGAAATCAAATAAACCTTGTCCTACATGAAAGATCTTAAATCTTCTGGCCTTGATGGTTACCGAGCCATATTTTTCAAAAATAACTTGGACATTCCAAAAAAAGATCTATACTAATTAGCCACAACTTGTTTCCAACCTCTAACTATGCCTTTTAGAAACAACAAAACTCTGATTGCCTTTATTGCCAAAATTGACAGCCTAGAATTTATAAGTCAGTTTAGGCTGATAAGTCTTTGTAATACTACTTACAATATTGTCACCAAAATCATTGTCGCCAGACTTAGACATTTCTTTAAAAACATCATTGGACCTTGCCAAACAGTTTCGTCCCTGACAGAATTACTATGGATAAACTTATTATTACCCAAGAAGTCATTCACAGCCTTAGGAAAACTAAAAGCAAGTATGGAGGGATGACCCCTTGAAACTGACCTTGAGAAGGCTTTTAATAGAATTGACTGGGATTTCCTTGTAGAAACTTTAAATGTGTTTAATCTCCCCCCCCCCCTCCCAACTCGATTAAGCTAACCATGAGTTATGTCAGGAAGGCCTTCTTCAGGACTCTATGGAATGGGGAATCCCCTGATGAATTTAACTCTTCTAGGGGCCTCCGACAGGGTGATCCTTTATCTCTCTATCTTTTTATATTGTGTATGGAAATAATTTCTCATCTCATATTTGGCAGTGTCAATAAGGGTGACTGGAATTGTATAAAAATTAATAAATCTAGCCCTAGTCTCACCCATATTTTTTTCACCGATGATCTCATACTTTTCTCTAGAGTTGGGGAAAGATGGTGTTACAATATTCTTGATATTTTGAAAACTTTCTCTAGTTGATCTGGCTAAAAGATCAATTTAGATAAATCTAAATTGTTTGTGTCCCCTAACATTGAAAAAATAAAGAAGCCAAAAATATAAGTAATAAACTGGGAATTCAGCTAACTGATGATATTGACATGTACCTGGGAGTTAATATGGTTCAGGTCAGGAACAATAAGAACTACTATAAGCATGTTGTTGACAAAATTCAAAAGTGTCTATCCTCTTGGAAGGCGTAAAATCTCTTTTTGAAGGGTAGGACCCTTCTAATTAAAACTATAACCACAACCATCCCTAACTATTCTATGCAAACGAACATCTTACCAAGGAAAATATATGATGATCTTGATAAATTGAACATAAAATTCCTATGGGGGGATGGTGATCATTGTAGGAAATTCCACATGCTTACCTGTGATAAAATTTGCAAGGATAAAGAGAAAGGTGGCCTAAGTTTACGTAAGCCTTGGATCCTTAATGATACTTACGTGATGAAACTTGGGTAGAAAAGTTTAACTGACAAAGACAGTCTATGAACCAATATCTTAAGATCCAAATATGACTTTGATGATAGACCTAGTGCTTGGACTGAAAAGCTAAAAGGATCTCATATTTGGATTTTGAGCCTAAAACGGTCGACTGCTTGATTGACCAATTGGTTGTCAGCCGCTAGAAAATGAGCCGTTGAGAGTACATCTAGTTGACCAATGGTATAGTTAGTCGACCGATAATGTGTTTATTTTAAGTTTGACTAGAATATTTTTCGAGATCTTCTACCTTAATCTTATGCTTTTGAACATCATAAAATTTGATTTTAAAGGGTTTTGACTATTTTCATGGATATACTATATATTTTGAAGATCTTATTATTTAGTCCATATATTATTTGATTCTTTGGGTTTTACGGGAAAAACTACTTCCCATCTTTAAGGGAGTTTCTCAGACAAACATTTCAAATTCAAAAGGTTTTGATATATGGGGTCTATAAATGACATTTATGGGTTTATCTTTCAAAATATAACCACTATAGGCAGTGTTTAAATCCTCTCTCTCTATATATATATATATATTGACCTGCGTTATTTAGTAAAATGTAATTAAGAACAAGAGTTTTACATAAGTTATTATAGAAGAGATAATCATTTTTGCTTAAATATATTTTTGAGATAGATTTTTGAAGAAGTTCTTGATCGAAGTTTTCATTGTTTTATCATCGATTTTTGCACCATACTTTTGTCTCTATGATTTTCATGGAAAACTCCGGTGAGATCTCTCTAACTACTTTATGTTCTCTATATTTTGTGATTTATGTGATATATATTTGTCTGAACTCGTTGTAATCTGTTTTAAAAAATCATTTTCTATTTTTGAATATCTTGAAATATCTTGTGTAACGATTTCGCTTGATAATCTGATTTACATAATCTTAGTGCTTTAATACTTATAATCTTACATAATTTTGGGTCGGTATCTAATCAGACTAGTCTTTAGACTGTTAAAGAAGTAGGTTTGATTTTTAGCCTGTAAATTAATTAGGTTAGTTTTTAGCCATTAAAAAGATAGATAAGTTTTATTCTTAGCTATAAATGAATTAGGTTCTTCCTGAACCTACTAAAAGAGAAATTATAAAGGTTTGATTCTGAGTCTGGTAAAAAAATTAGGTTAGTCTTGGAACTGTAAAAATGATTGTATAGGTTTGATGCCTACTTGGGAAATGGATCAAGGTTAGTAGATTGCTAAATCCCTACGGGAGCTCCAGGGACTAGACGTAGGCCAAAATAGCTTGTTAAACCAGGATCAATCAATGTGTTTAATTTCTCTATCTCTATTTGTTTGGTTGTGCATTTAGACAAACATGTTTCCACTGTAACTCAAGACAACAATTGGTTCAGGAAATTGGTGATTTGTTTGACTAGTAAATTATTTGTTTAAAATTAATAACTACCCAATTAACCTCCTCTTGAGTAGATCTGTGGGCCAACAATTAGTACCACAACTAGATTAGTTGAATAGGCTTAACATCGTAGTTAAAACATTCACACGACACAAAAATGACGTGATGAGATTATGTTTCTGCTCTTAAGTGTGATAATGTTATTGATGATTTTTGTAGTATTAGTGAAAATGATGATAATAAAATATCCATATTTCCATGAAAAAATTACTTGCTTGTACACTTCTTTTTGCTAAAGAAAACTTGCGTTTAAAAAAAAATCAAGTCTCCTGAAAATAAAGGAAAATTAGAAATCTAAAATACATCTGGATATAGAAAATTATTATGGAACAAAAGAAATTTCAGATGTTATTTTGGAAATAAGAAATTTTCTTTTTTAAAATAGATTGAATTAAAAATGAAAATTATTTTTTTAAAAATGATTTAAATTCTTTAAAAGAAAATATTTTTATTTTTAGAGATTTTGAAAAATAAAATTAGACTTTAAAATCAGATCTTGAGATTTTTGAAATTGAACAAGAAAAATCAATTTTAAAACTCAAATTGACATGTCCTTTCAAGAACCCTAAATTTATTTATAACAAAAGTGGATCCAAAATGAAATGGATACAAGAGAACAACATGCAAAAATTTTGTGCATAGTTTTATATTGATAGTGTTGGAATAAGTGTAACAAATAGGAGAGATGTACGAAAGCGAAGGTGAAAAGTCACCAAGAAGCCACAAGAGGCTTGTACAAAGAAAATTGCCATAAATTCAAATGGAAAAAATTGGAGGCGTGGAGCATGAAGATAGGACGAGCATACATCTTGATCTGAACCCGTCATCGGTAAGAATGAGGTAAAAAATAAAGTCGTCCCTAAGGATATCAGGGGTATACCTAATCATTCTCAATTTAAATTTATTATATTTGTTATAGAGGTAGGTGTCCTACTTACCAATTAGGTAAGTCAGTAATTGTTACTAAGACATGTGCTAAATTATATATCCATGTGTTGTCTTAGAAACATTCCATGGTGATTTTGAGAATCACATTTGTTTAAAGTGTATTAACATATTTGTAAACGATCTGCTTATATCATTCATATCACGCATTCAGTGATTTTTGTGAAATCGATTATATGATTATATGAAACATGTTGTGTTATTTAATATGATTTAAACTGAATAGAGTATTGTGTTCTCACTAGCATTATATCATGTTTTGATTGCATGTTCCTATTAGCGAAATTTGTTTGTATAATGTGCTCTTATCCATGTTATATTTCATTTATGCAAATGGTTTATATTAATTGGTTTTTTGAAAGAATGCATCTTGAGATTTTTCAAATGATAAAATTATTCCCTATTTTCTTAAATGATGCTTTTATAGGAACTTGATTTAATTAATATGTTTGTTTGCATCATATAACTTATATGTGTTGACTTGAGTCTTGATTAGTTGAATTTATTCTATCAACCTGGTAAATCTATAGATGGTATATCAAAATTGTTTCAATGTGTAAATATAATATCTTATTGTCAAACATTGCATAGAATATTTATCAAATATATATAGGACCATAAATGCTTTAAGTGATCTTATATGCTATATACTGTTTAGAATTAATGGTCTTCATGATATATATATATATATATATATATATATATATATATATATATATATAATATCATTGTTGAACTTTACCAATGATTTTGCGAGTATGTTTCAAAGCGTTGCAGGTTATAAGATAATCCACATAGAAATATATATTTATACTGAACTCAAAATTTAAGTCAAAGATAAGAACGAGATTTATTCAAGTCGATATTTGATTAGAGTCAAATATTCATTCAACTCAGTGGTAAAATACTCCCATTCTTGCATGATTATATGTGGAATTTATGAGATTTGAAATTATTATTGAAAAAACTTTTTCATTGAAATTGATTCACATATCTTTATGAACATCATACTCTGATAATATGCATAGATAAAGTTCCACTATCAGATAATAATGTTATATTGAGTCATGTGATGGTTATTAAAATTATTATATTTTTTGAATCACATGTTATTGAGAAGTGTTTCATAAAATCAGTATTAAGTATGATATTATTTATCAGCATATCTTATGATAAAGCTTGCATGGTTGATATGTTTGTTGTAAAATCATGTTAATCCATTCTGATGCCATTTGTATGGCCATATGAATATATATGACATATCAATTTATACTTATTATTTTAAGATAATTTTGTTAAATTGTTTATACTTTTGCACGTGGATATCTCTATTGGAATTAAGTGTCTAGTTGTATGCATGTTAGTACGAACTTAGCATACATTTAATAACTTTTATTTTTAAATGTGTATTGTTCTGAGAGGGTGTTGAAGTTTATGAGATGATATCTTTAGAATATGCAATTATTCATGTTTAAAGTGTTCATTAGATTTATATAAATTGATTTCATAAATTATTTGTATCATCATAGTTGAGTTATGTTTCATGTTCTAGTGCGTTAATTATTACATAATTTTAATTCTATTAAAAGGGACATTTACAAAAAGTATCATGAAATATGTTGATTTAGTTGAAATTACATGATCTTATAGAGTATTGATATTTGGGAATGGTTGGGCACATTGATGTGTGCCTAGATTTTTAGATGTTTTGATTCATACTTTCTCACGTTTTGATGTGACAATGGGGGAAAAATATGATATTTTCATAATTTCATAATACTTTGATTAAGGGGAAGAGATATATTTTCATAATTGCATAGTGCTTTGATTAGAGGGGGGGGGGGGGGGGGGGGGGGGGGATATATGTTTTGAATAAGGGGGAGAAAGTGTGAGATTTGGATATATTAAAATAACTTTAACATGATATTTTACGGAACTAATGGTTTTATTGTGTGATTTCATAATTGAGTTCCAATTGAGCAAATGAAAAAAAAAATGATTTTTAAGATGATATTTGTTATATTTAGATAAAAAAACAACTTAACTCTTTATATGCGCCTAATATAACTTGATTAGGATCAAGTACGACACTTATAAATAATTTAAACTATTTGAATATGTGGAAATGATAAGTTTAAGTGTCAAAACATTTTTCATAAAAAAATTGATCAAGAAAATGTTTTACAATTAATAAAAGTGGTCTGAACGGTCGACCTTTAGTTAGACCAGTTGACCAGCAAATTCAGGATGGGTGTTTTGAGGTTTTAGGCTTACCGGTCAACCAAATAGATAGAAGATTGATTTTGAGCCTAAAACGGTCGCTCGAATGGTTTTCAATGGCTAGAAAATGAGCTGTTGAGGGAAACAATTGGTCAACTAATGGTATAGCTAGTCGACCGATGGTGTGTTTTCTGCAAGTTTGGCTAAAACATTTCTAGAGATATTCTACCCTTATCTTATGTTTTTCAATGTTGTAAAATCTGATTTTGAGGGGTTTTAACTGTATTTCATGGATATATTATATATTTTGAAGATCTTATTATATTGTCCATATATTATTTGATTCTTTGAGTTTTACCGAGAAAATTACTTTAAATCTTTAAGGGGTTTGAATCAAAATATTTTTGGGAATAAATCATGAGTGTTAAAAGATTATTTATGAGTCAAACATTCCATATTAAAAGGTTTTGATATATGGAGTCTATATATGGTATTTATGCGCTTATCTTTCAAAATATAGCCATTATAGACAATATTTAAATCCTATATATTAACCTGCATTGTTGAGTTAAAATGTAATCCAGAACAAGAGTTTTACATCTGTTATTTTAGAAAATTATTTTTGCTGAAATATATTTTTGAGAGAGATTTTTGAAGAAGTTCTTAATCAAAACTTTCATGGTTTTATCACCGATTTTTGCACTATACTTTTGTCTCCACGATTTTCAAGAAAAACCCCAATGAGATCTCTCTGATTATTTTACGTGCTCTGTATTCTGTGATTTAAGTGATATATATTTGACAGATCTTATAGTAATTTGTTTAAAGAAAAATCGTTTTCTATTTTTGAATATCTTGAAATATCTTGTGAAACAATATTTGCCAGATAATCTGATTTACAAAATTTTGGTGCTTTAATTGCTTATAATAAATTTTGTATTCTCTCGTAATTCTATCACATAGTATATCAGGACATTAATTGAGTATATCTTGAATTGAGGTAGTAGAAACTCTTGTAAGAAGATTTTTTTTTTGAATTCTGTGAGTGTGAGAGCATTAAATATATTGGGTCGGTATCTAATTAGGGTTAGTTTTTATCTTGTTAAAAAGGTAGGTTTGATTCTCATCCTGTAAAAAAAATTAGGTTAGTCTTTTGTAATGACCTGGTTTTCTAGGATCACCACGCAGTTTCTCCATTCGGAGAATTAACGCTAAAACCAAGTAATCAACATTTTTGTTAATTAAAAGTTTGAGAAATTTACAATGCAACGTCGATAATTATATTAAATTTATCGAGCCAATTTTAACACAATAAATATTAGATACAATTATTTTAAATTCAAATACAACTATAATTGAAATACATTTATAAATTCTATTATAATTTATTAGATAATTTCCAAACTCCAATTACATGGCTCCAAATCCTTGCTACCAAACACCATCAACCATCTAACCAGTGACATTTCCATTATACTCCCAATAATGGCGTTTCCATTATAATTCAAATAAAATAACCAATATTTTATTTTTATATTATAAATCTGAGAAATTCCACCAATTCTAAAACCGAATATGCCAATATTTAATTATTAATAAAATTTAGACATTTTACAAATGCGACGGCGATAATTATAATTATAGAATTCACCGATCACAACGGTAAATAATAAATACAATTTTCACAAATAGAAATTCAAATAAAACTCTAGTCACCGTTTCATTCTCACCGGCCCTACAATCAAAACTGTAGGATTGTAAGTTAAGGCTCAGTAAAATTTCAACCCCACTAATACGTGTATCTAATTAATACAACAAATAAACATATAAACGTGTATTGCACGTAATTTTCACATAATACGTACTCATAAATATTTTATAAAAAATAACAATTATAACAGTAATAACATAAACCACATAATATAAGAAGAGATTAAATACATATATATTAAAAGAGTTAGAAATTCTACCTGAAATCCGAAACCGAAACTCGAATCGAAATCGTCACCATATAAATTTTATTATTATTATTTTTTTTCTTTCTCTTCTTTTTGTTTTCTTGCCCAAACACCACAACCAAATAAACATATAATATCTAGCCTAAGATTATGATAAAAGCTAATATATACTGATCCTTGCCTATTATTATTATTATTATTATTATTATTATTATTATTATTATTATTATTATATACATGACATAACACGTGTCTTACACACACACACATCTTATATACACGGTCAATTTTGTTTTGTTCTATACGAAGGAAATAATTTTGATTGTTAATTAATTGATTGATTTATTTATTTATTTACATAATATCCCCCTTAAAATAAAAAAAATATTTATTATATATCAAAATTCTTAAAAGTATATTCTAAATAACACAACATTTTTAAAAGTCAAATTAAAATTAACATTTAACTCCAAAAATTATTTAAATATTATTTATAGCATAAGTTTATAAAACAATCTCAAAAATATTAAACTTATATAAAATAATATTTAAAAATATAAATTTTCGGGGTATTACATCTTTAGCCTCGTAAAAGTATAGATAAGTGTGATTCTTAATCTACAAAAGAATTAGATTCTTCTTGAGCCTGATAAAAAGGAAATTATAAAGGTTTGATTATGAGTCTAGTAAAAGAATTAGGTTAGTCCTGAACCTATGAGAAAGATTGTAAGAGTTTGGTTCCTACCTAGAAAAGGGATCAAGGTTAGTAGATTGTGAAATCCCTAAGAAAGCTCAGGGAATTGGACGTAGACAATGGTAGCTTATCGAACTAGGATAACTCGATGAGTTCAATTTCTCACTCTGATTGTTTGGTTTTGCATTTTGATAAACATATTTCTGCTGTAACTCAAGATAACAATCGATTAGGGAAATTTGTGATTTTTATTTGATTGGCAAATTATTTATTTAAATGTTTATAACTTCCCAATTCACCATTCCCTCTTGAGTAGATCTCTGGGACAATAGAAAGGAATCTTTAATTCTAAAATTAGGCTCACCAAAAGCATTAAATGGAAAATGGGGAATGGAACTAAGATTAACCTTTGGACCGACTGGTGGTGCAGTGACGGTCCTCTAGGGAAACCCATACCCAAGAAACTTGGGACTTAAAATTTTTAGACATTATTGAGGACTTTGGGAATTGGTTCCTCCAACCCATCCTTCATATTATCTTGGATTCCCAAAGACTTGAAATTTTAAGAATGAATCCGCCACTATTTTTCTAAGAAGACACCATTTTCTGGAACTCGAAACCCTCAGGAATCTTCTTGCTTAGGTGTGCATACTATGTGGACAGTGAAGAAGGCAAACTGGATATCAATCCTCTGAGGAATTGGATCCAAAAGTTAAAAATTCCCCAAAACATAAATTTTTATGTTTGGCTCCTACCACAAAAGACTAATCACAAATGAGTATATAGCCTAATGGTTCGATAATGTTTCGGCCCTTTGCCCAAGATGTAATGATGTTATTGAAATTATTGACCATGTATTGAGGACCGACAACAAAGAAAAATAAAATTTGGGCTTCTCTTCTTTCCTAAATGCTACGCAACAACGTGAAAGCCTTGACATGGACATCTTTACTTGGATCAAACAACAACTTAAAAGGAAGTCCTCATCCCCTAATTCTTTTTATCTATTTGTTTCCATTATATAGGACATTTGGAAGGACAAGAACAATTTTTACCTGAAAATGACATGTTAACATATTTTGCCTGAAAACGACATGTTAGACGCCTTCTGGTCCCAAAAAAAACCCAAATTCCACCAAACTCTTATAATTCTACTCAGTCTTCCCAATGTGCAAATTTCTTCACTTTAAATACAGATGGTTGTGCGAATGAAAATACTTGTCATGATGACTTTGGAGGTCTACTAAGAGACAAACTTGGGGTGTGACAATTCTGTTACTTTGGATTCTTGCCCAATTGCAAGAACCTTGATGCTGAAATTAGAGGCGTCCACAAAGGAATTAACTTTGCATCCAACCATGGCTAGCCACGAATTACTATGGAAAAAGACGCATCAGAGGTCGACAAGCTCATAACCGAAGAATGTCCAAGTAATCACCGTTTCAAATGCTGGATTGACGACTACAAGAGGATGATAAGAAAGCATGGACACATTATCAATCTCATCCTGAGAGAAAAAAACAACTGCGTAGACTTACTTGCAAACTTAGGAACGACAGTGAAGGAAGAATTTAAATTTCAGTTTAACCCGCTTGAGAATATGGAAAATTTACTTGTTGCTGAAATAAGACAGGAGGCTTTTGATAGGTGCCCGTATTCTCGATTTCTCTTCTTTTGTACAAAAAAAAAAAAAAGAAGTTTTGAAACTAAATTTCAGACCATATCAAAGGACTCATTTGATCTTTTAAATTACCTTATTTTTAAAATCATCTTATATTGAATAAGTTAATTTACTTATATCTCAATTCACAGAAGTATTAAATTTAAATATATTTTGATTGATAAACATAATTATAATTTTTTTAATTTAATTAAATTGCACTTGTTGTAGGAAGGTCTTGGACCTCTCTTAACTCCAAAAGCTTCCTCACACTTACAACTTAACCACCAACTCCTTTCACATTCAATATGGGATAAATTTAAAAATCTCCCCATCACACATCAGGCCTTTGGATTTGCTAAACATAGACCAGTCTCTCCCTTCGTTCCTATTGGTTCAGTGATATTGTAATTTGGGATTTGATATCAGTGTAGGGTAATTTTAGGTCTCATCTCAAAAGATAATTCATGAGGTGAGTCTTTTCCTAACACTATAACTTGACCACCAGCTTTTTCTACATCTGATAGGGGATAAATCCAACACTTGTATCTTCTTCTGCTATCATCAAAGAAAATACTTAATGTAGAATTGAAATAATTAAATAATCCAATATTCATTGTTTTTAATATTTTTTTACAAATTAATACAAAAATTTAAGAGATTCCCCTATGATTTTTATATTACCTAAGATACCCCGTGTCTTTTTCATTTGGTAACCTATGACACTCTCTATCACATTTTGTTGACAAAAATACACCCACAACATAATAATTTTTGTTATTTATTTCATATTTTTATTTTTAATTTTCTATTTTTTATTCTATCTCTATCCCTCTCTAATTTTTTATTTTTATTCTGTATTTTTTTTTATTGTATTTGTAGAAAATAAAAAACAAACATGAATTTAAAATAATAAATAAATAAAATATTTTTTCCTTTTTTTCTTGTTTTTAAATTTAAATTTTTACTTTTGTTTTATTTTATTTTGCTCCTTTTCTAATTTTAACTTTTTAAATTTATTTATTTATTTTCTATAAACACCATATACAAAATATATATAAAAAAACTGAAATTACGAAACAAAAGCAAAAAATCAACAACAAAAGAGAAAGATAAAGAGTAAAAAATAAAATAATAAAAAAAATATATGTTAGAAAAACATTTTTGTCACAAATTGTCATGCCGATTGTCTCATATATTATGAAAATAATAAGAAATGACTTTGATATTTATCGAAATAACAGAGCGTGTTTTAGGTATAAATTCAAAAAAAGATTAATTATATTTTGTATCCTTATGGTTAGGCCTAATTACACTTTGCACTTCTATATTATTTTCGACAACACTTACACTTTCTGTATTTCTGACTTAAGTGTAACAGTTAACTTTTCCATCCAACTTAATTGTTCGTATTGTCCACGCGTGGGTTCCGATTGTGGCGGTTTGTTTTGCGTGGTTTCCCTCTAAAACACTCATTTATTGTTCCCATTTTACCCTTAAAACTCTCATATAAATTATTATACCCTTCTATGTAAATTTCACACCGTTCCCTCTTTGTTCATCCATTTCACTTCTTTTTACTTTCTCTCTCTTATTTTATGGGAGGTGATATTGGGATGAATTTGAGAAGGAAAAAAATACATCATAACTAAATCATCAAAAAGTCACAAAAAAGGGAAAATAATGATAATTATGTTGATTTTAGATTTACCCAAATTTGTATTTTCATGATTAATTGCGTAAAATCAAACACCCAATTCAAATTCAAGCATTTAAAAAAATGCTGGCAAGAAAAATCAAAATAATTAGGCAAAAAATCAATATTTTTGTTAATTCATATCTTAGTTTCCATGGATAATATGAGAACTTCATAAAATTATACAAAAATATCTAATAAAAAAATAAATTATTTCTCTGTGATTTTTAGTTTTCATATTTTGGATTAGCTGGGGAAGGGATGAAGTTTTTGTAGTGTTTTGATGGGGAGTTTTTTTTTTTTTTTTTTGTCATTTGAAGAATATTTTTTTTTGAATGATGACCGTAGAATGAAGAGTTGTTTAGAGAGACGGTTGACGAATGATGAGTGTGAGTGAGTTCTAAAGATCGAACATTTTGAATGCCTAAATATTGCATATAAGGAAGCGTAAAATAGACATTGCACATTTTTCGTCCAACAGAATTAGAGTTGCACTTAGTCAGAAGTACATAAAGTGTGAGTGCCGACGAAAATAACAAAAGAGTACAAAGTGCAATTAAACCTAACTATAGGAATGCAAAGTGTAATTAATCCTTTAAAAAATATAACCATTTATAGTTTTTTTAATACCTAGGAGTGTCTCCACACACCTACGCAGGGTATGAGATTAATTTCGTTCGGACTGCGTGGTTATTCTCCCAACAAGTAATTTTTGCAATCTCAAATTACTGTCCTTACAGAGATATTTCAATTACTTTAATTTAAGCAAGTCTTATCACTTGAGGTATGGTATAATCATTTATAAATAACATTATTAAATGGTCAAATTGAGAAATGCATAAATGTTTTATTCTTAACCACATTGTTTGGTGCATTGGGTAAAAGACAAGAAGGTCCGAAATTCTCAGAGCTGTATTTTTGAATTTGAAGAACAAGAATACATCTAAACTACGGACAAGATCAGAAGGCATGGCGGATCAATCAAAGTTATTGGTCTCCGAAAACTAAGTTCTTAAAGACAGTTTCAACATTGAGTTGTGCTTCATCAAATAATATTCTTCTCTCTCTTCGATGGCTGACTACTCCTTCGAGATTGAGGAGTCATCATCCGGTCGGTCACGTAGTCCTTACCGGCGGCGCCACCCCACTCCCGCCCGTTCCGGCAATCAGACTCCCTCGTTTTCGTTCTCCAGCTCCTACAATTTTTCTCACTATCCTTCCGCTCGCCGGAATCACGTCAGTCCAACCACTCCGTTTGCCTCCGACAACGACACGTCGTGGCAGGGTGAGCTCTCGTGGCAGTTCAAGCCGACGGGGTGGCCTGAACACCGTAACCTTGGGGCGGCGCTCAGCCCATGGGTAGGTGCTGGGGCAACCCCATCCTCGAGCAGCCGGATATTCAGGCGATCAGCTAATGATTATTACCTCTCTCGTACTTCTGGGTATGACGCATTGCCGTCGGGAGGGAGGCTTGAGCTGCAGAGCTACGTGGCTAGAGATTACTCGACTTCAAATTTCACAATCATTAAGGAGGGGAGTGGTGCACGATACAATTCCGGCCGCCCTTGGGCTCACAAAGATAAGCTCAGTGCCATTGATCATGATGGTTACTCTTATCACAGAAAACAGAGCAACCCCATTTACGATGGGTACTCTTATCAGAAAAAACAGAGCAACCCTGTTTATGAATTTGGGCAATCAACAAGTCATCACTATGGACGTGAAAATGGTGAATTTAGTCGTCAATCTGCGTATGAAGAAGAAGAAGATGAAGAACACGATCAAGAGATTGGGGCACCAAAATCAATTGGGTTGCTTAGCTTATTCAAGTATTCGACAAAGATGGACATGGTTCTCGTGGTGTTTGGTTGTTTGGGAGCTTTGATTAATGGAGGATCTCTGCCATGGTATTCTTATCTGTTTGGCAGTTTCGTGAACAATATTGCCGGGGGATCAAACGATGACAAAGACCATATGATGAGGGAGGTTGAAAAGGTATACTCTTTTTTATTTTTATTTTTAGGTAAGGTGTGTCCGGATCAGTTTACATGTATCTCGACTAATCACTTTCCAAAACAATCTTAAAGGTGCACTCCCGAACGATGCATTCAGGATTAAACTTAAAATTTAATTCCTAGAGTGCTCACTAGGAGAATTGAACCAAGGTTGACAAAAAATTGGGCACCTCTTGTTGCCAACTAGATTAATAACTTAATTTTAGGTTGCATAAACTAATATCAATTGAAATTTGGTTCAATTAATATGGTGATGTTGATGTTTAGATATGCCTGCTTATGGCTGGATTAGCTGCAATTGTGGTCGTCGGTGCATATCTTGGTAATAATAATTGAATTTTACTTTTGTAATCAGCAAAATTGAAAGATTTTTTTTTTTTTTGAAAATGATATTAATTTTGGCAGAAATCACTTGTTGGAGAATCGTGGGGGAAAGATCAGCTCATCGAATACGAACGGAGTACCTGAGAGCTGTACTGCGACAAGATATTTGCTTCTTCGACACTGAAATAAGTACCGGAGATATAATGCATGGAATTTCAAGTGATGTTGCACAAATCCAAGAAGTCATGGGAGAGAAGGTTATCCTAAAAATTAATTTATTTTGTCATTTTATCTATATCCGTATCTATATAAAAAATTAAAAGCAAAAAATTATATTTTTGGAGAGCTTAGAGGAACTTAATTGAGTTTTCCTTAATTTTATTAATATTAATAATACGTATATTCAATAAACATATTTGAAAATGTTAAATCTCATATCGTTTGATCCTTAGTTATATATAAAGCTTAGGGCAATTCTCGTCTTTCAAGGCGTCTTTTGAGAGTGAGTTAGACACCTTGAGTTTTTACATGGTATCAGAGTGAGGCATTTTGCCTGATGTTGTTCGTGTTGAATCCCACATCAATGTTTGCCCCCCTGATATTCGTTCATAGTATTTTGTCCCCTATGCGTGAGGAGGCTTGTCGAATTCCACATTGAAAATGGCCCCCCTAATATTTGTTCATAATATTTGGTCAAAATTCACTCTGCGCGTGAAGAGGCATGTTGGATCCCACATTGTTATTGCCCCCCCCCCCCCGCGCCCGATATCCATTTGTAGTATTTTATCAAAATCCACCTTGCACGTGAGAGAGTGTTGAATCCCACATTGTTTGTGTTATCTAATCTTGGACTATATATATAAAGCCTAGGGTAATCCTCTTCTTTCAAAGTATTTTTTGAGAGTGAGTTAGACCCTTAAGTTTCTACAGAAAAGAATAATCTCTTGGATTAATAAGTCTATGACAATGAGAAATGTACATGTTTTGGAAACCCTTTATCTTTCCTAAGAATTGGAAAACAATACATGAAAGAATTAAAAAAAAAAAAACCATACATGTAGTCATTTTATTTTGAAGAAATTAATTTTTTTCCATTTAAATTAATGAAATATGCTTAAAAATGGATTGAATTAAATTCTTAATTTAATTTTTGGATGACATAGACGAAACTACATATTTATTTTAATTTTGATGTACTTTTTATCATAAACACTTTTAAAAAAATTAGATTAAAATAAAAATAAAATGGGTAATTTTGTCTATTTCATCAAAAAATTGGATGGAAAATTTAATTCTATCCATTTTTAGCTATATTCCGTTAATTTAAACAGGAAAAAAACTAGTTTCTCAATTTATTTAAATGTAAAAATACGTAAACTATAGTTTTTTAAGTGGAGGGGGGTAAAATAATAATTAGATAAAGTCGAAGAGAGGTGAAAAACAATTTATCCTATTTTTTTTTTCTTTCTAAACCTGCACATTGTGTGCGTCTAAAAGTAGTTCTTAAAAATTTGAGGTATGAACCGTCTAATTTCTTCAATATTAACGTCTTTGTTTTTTTTTTTTTTTTTTTTTTGTTTTTTTTGTTTTTTCAGATGGCACACTTCATTCATCATGTATTTACCTTCATCTGTGGTTACATGGTTGGTTTTTTGAGATCTTGGAAGGTTTCCTTGGCTGTTTTTGCAGTCACCCCATTAACAATGTTCTGTGGTATTGCCTATAAGGCTGTATATGTTGGCCTTGCAACAAAAGAAGAGGTGAGAGTGAGACGCAAGCTAAGGCACGGTTTGGTTAAGTAATTTTTTTTTTTTTGCTTTAAATAAAACTTTATTTAATTTTCTAAGTATTTTTTATTTTTTTTTGGATTTAAAAAAAAAAATTATTATAAAATGAAAAAAAATATACGATTTTAAATATTTTTTCCAAGTGGAGAATAATAATTGTATTTTGTTTTCTCAATTTTTATATTGTATGAGATTAACATAATCTCTCCACCCATATATTTTTTTTCTTTTTTTAATATTTACGATTTTTTTGGAAAAAAAAAAAAAAAAAAAGTTCTATCGCAACGTAGTTTCATGATGGAACAATTTAGCCTCATATATTTTCAAGTCGGACACTAAACTCATGTCAACTTTGACAAAATATGTTTGTTCACCTTTTTCAATGAAGTATATCACCCACGCTTGGATTTTGCAATTTTCAGTCAAAATTGGGCTAATTGCACTCTGTCCTTGAAAATTTTCAATGAAGTATTTTTAAGGAACGGATTTTTGGAAACAAAGAATTTTTTTCGTAATATTTTTGGGAACAAATAATTGCTTTGGGAACAGATTTTGGGAAAAATAATTTCTTTGTGAATATTTTTTAGGAACAAGTTTTCGGAATAGATTATGAGAACACATATTTTGGGAACAGATTTTGAGGACGTATTTTTGGGAACACATTTTTTAGATCATTTTTTGGGAACAAAATTTGTTAAAAAAAAAAAAAAAAAAGAATTTGGGGACAAGAAAGCCGGTTCGCAAACAAAATTATTTGTTCCCAAATATTCGTTCTCAAAATTATATTCCCAAAATTATGTTCCTGAAAATCTTTTCCAGAAAAAGTTATAATTCTCTAGTAATGGTAAAAAAAAGGTGTATTACACTTTATTTCCCTCACATTTTAACAAATTTGAGTTTGACCAAATAAAAATTTATAACTGAAATATTGTTTTCTGTCAAGGGTATTTTGTATTAACAGTATGTAACAAGAAATTTAACACTAACCCATAGTCAAAGTTAGTCGGCGTGAGACTTGAAAGTACGTAAGAGTAAAGAGTTAAGAGATCATTTATAGCAATAAGACTAATATATTATTTTCTACACTATGAAACTCTTTTTTTTTTGGGGGGGGGGGGGGGGGGGGCTTTTGAGTAAAAGTTAATTTTTATGAAATTATTATATATATATATTTTTAATTTTTAAAAAATACTTAAAAAGAGTGTTACAAGCCGTGCCTAGAATAGAAGTGTTCCTTTTCCCCATTTTTCCCATTGCCGTAAGTTTTATCATTTTGCTTTATTCGGTTAGGATTCTTACCGGAGAGCAGGTGGCATAGCCGAGCAAGCCATAAGTTCAATCAGAACTGTATTTTCCTTCGTAGCGGAGGATCAGTTAGCAGCAAAATACGGGGAATTGCTAGAAAAATCAGTACCTATCGGAGCCAAAATTGGCTTTGCCAAGGGTGCAGGAATGGGTGTTATATATTTGGTCACATATGCAACATGGGCATTGGCCTTCTGGTATGGTTCTCTTTTGGTTGCAAAGCATGAGATCTCTGGAGGTGATGCCATTGCTTGTTTCTTTGGAGTTAATGTAGGGGGCAGGTAATGGCCTTTTTTAGTCCATAGTAACACATAAATCATGATATCAAGTAAAGATTTCAATCTAGTTAACATTAATTCGATAAATTCAATAAAATTTTGCCTAATGGACATTTTACCTGGGAGCCAATTTAACAATGTACACAATGTGTATAGGGGCTTGGCATTGTCACTATCTTATTTTGCTCAATTCGCACAAGGAACAGTCGCGGCTGGCCGCGTGTTTGACATTATAGAAAGGGTTCCGGAGATTGACTCATACGGTCCTGAAGGGAGGAGGCTCTTGAGTGTGCGTGGAAAGATTGATTTCAAAGGGGTGAGCTTTGCTTACCCATCTCGGCCAACTGTCCAGATTCTTAACTCTCTCAACTTGGTGGTTCCATCTTCAAAAACACTCGCTCTGGTCGGTGCAAGTGGAGGTGGAAAATCTACAATATTTGCTCTTATTGAAAGGTTCTATGATCCTACCCAAGGTAATATTTTTATAAATAATGTTTTTCTGTGATTTTCGTTGTTGTTGAATCCCACATTCTGATATCCGTTCGCAATGGTTTGACAAAATCCACCATGAGCATGAGGGGGCGTGTTGAATCCCACATCGTTTGTGTTACTTGATTCTGAGTAATATGTAAGACCAGAGGCAATCCTCATCTTACTCGTCGTCTTTTGAGAGTGAGTTAGGCTAATTGGATTTCTACAGAGTATCAGAGTCAGTCCTCTCTTGTTTGATGTTGGGTATGTTAAATCCCACATCAATGTTGGGCCTCCCGATATCTGTTTGCAGCAGCTTATCAAAATCCACTATGTGCATGAGCGAGCGTGTTGAATTCCACATTGATGTTTGGTTCCCCGATATCCAGTCGTAGTGGTTTGTCAAAGTCCATTCTATGCATGAGGGGCGTATTAAATCCCACATTGTTTGTGTTATCCTGAGCTATATAAGTCTAGAAGCTTAAAAGACGTTTTTTGAAAGTTGTAGTTATTTGCATCATAAGTGTTGTTTCTCATTCTCAACGTTTTTGGCAGGTATAATCACCTTGGATGGCCATGATTTAAGGACATTGCAAGTGAAGTGGCTAAGAAGCCAGATAGGCATGGTGGGTCAGGAACCAGTTCTCTTTTCAACCAGCATACTTGAAAATGTGATGATGGGCAAGGAGAGTGCTACCAAGAAAGAGGTCATCGCAGCTTGCATGACTTCTAATGCCCACAACTTCATCTCTAACCTCCCACAAGGATATGATACTCAGGTCGGAGAGAAAGGAACCAAACTCTCCGGCGGTCAAAAACAGAGGATTTCTCTGGCTCGAGCGATGATCAAAGACCCCAAAATTCTTCTCCTGGATGAGCCAACAAGTGCATTAGATCCTGAATCTGAAGCAGTTGTCCAACAAGCCATTGACAAGATCTCCACCGGAAGAACCAACATTGTCATTGCTCATAGGCTAGCAACAGTAAGAAATGCTCACACAATCGTCGTTCTTGATCAGGGCTCTGTGGTGGAGATTGGCGATCATCGTCTGCTTATGGAGAAAGTGGGATCCTACTACAATCTTGTGAAGATGGCTTCCGAAGCAGTTTCGAAGCTTGCATCGAAAGAAAATGATTTCCAAAAGGAAACGGAGTTTGATGAGAAGTCATTCCACAATGTATCGAGATCAAAGCAGGTATATGAAATATCAAGAAGAAAGTATTTAAAATCAATGGAGGAAGGAAATTCAATGGGCATGGAAGAAGATGAAACAAAAGAAAAGCCAAGAACATATCGTCTTTTGGAGGTATGGAAGCTTCAGAGGCCGGAGCTTCTCATGTTGTTGTTCGGATTGCTCTTGGGCATACATGCTGGTGCAATTCTTTCCATATTCCCTTTAATCCTAGGCCAGGCCCTTAAAGTCTACTCCTACCCAAACGCACATCAAATGAAAAAGGAAGTTGGGCACCTCTGTTTAACCCTTGTTGGGCTTGGCTTTGGTTGCATACTTTCCATGACAGGCCAGCAAGGTTTTTGCGGCTGGGCAGGCACAAAGCTCACCAAGAGGATTCGAGATTTGCTGTTCAAATCCATACTGAGACAAGAACCTGGTTGGTTTGATTTTGATGACAATTCCACCGGCATACTTGTTTCAAGGCTATCAATTGATTGCATCAATTTTCGATCTGTTCTCGGTGACCGATTCTCGGTGATGCTGATGGGATTGAGCGCAGCCGCTGTAGGCCTTGGGGTGTCATATTTCCTCGAATGGAGACTAACCCTATTGGCAACTGCTCTCACGCCATTGACACTCGGCGCAAGCTATATCAGCTTGATCATCAACATTGGGCCAAAATTAGATAACAGTTCTTACGCGAGAGCAAGCAATATTGCTGCAGGTGCAGTATCAAACATAAGAACAGTGGCGACATTTTCAACTCAGGATCGCATAATTGAATCCTTCGATCAAGCATTAGCAGAGCCAAAGAAAACATCAGTTAGAAGATCACAGGTTATGGGTTTAGTACTTGGGTTCTCCCAAGGTGCCATGTACGGAGCTTATACCCTAACTCTATGGTTCGGTGCTTACCTTGTAAAACGAGGCCACACAGACTTTGGCGATGTATATAAGATCTTTCTAATACTTGTTCTGAGTTCATTTTCCGTCGGACAACTAGCTGGGCTTGCACCGGATACATCCATGGCCGCGACTGCGGTACCTTCTGTGTTTGATATAGTAAACCGGAAGCCTCTGATAGGGAACGATCGCCATAAAGGTAGGAAGGTCGAAAGGTCAAAGGCGTTCGATATTGAATTCAAAACGGTGACATTTGCATACCCATGTCGGCCTGATGTGACTGTGTTGAGAAATTTCTCTCTCAAGATCAAATCTGGTAGCATGTTGGCCCTGGTAGGAGGGAGTGGGTCGGGGAAATCAACAGTTATATGGATGATACAGAGGTTTTACGATCCGATTCAAGGGAAGGTGTTGATGGGAGGGATGGATTTGCGGGAGCTTGATGTGAAGTGGCTGAGGAGGCAGACGGCTTTGGTGGGTCAAGAACCGGCACTCTTTGCGGGGACGATAAGAGAGAATATTGCATTTGGAAATCCAAATGCCTCTTGGGCAGAGATCGAAGAAGCCGCAGAGGAGGCTTACATTCACAAATTCATCTGTGGCCTCCCAAAAGGCTATGAAACAGAGGTAAATAAAATATTTTAATCATTTTTTAGTTAAATAATTTAGTTTGAAAATTTTAATCCATTTGTGAAGATGTGGACAGTGACAATTCAACCTGAACGGACCAACAAATAACCAAATTAAACCAAATCGAACGGTTTGATTTTGAAACAGATTAAATGATTTTGGTTAAGATTTCGATTTTTGAATTGAATATCGAAGCGATTTTGATTTTGATTTTGATCTTTATTTTGTGATAGTAATTGTGAAACCGAATATCATAACCAGTATTTAGACATATTTTTATTATATATTATTTTCACTTTTTTAATTTATTTATATTTTAACTCCTGCTATAGGTTAATTTTAAGATTTTTATAATTTCTTCCGATATTTTAGTTATATTTTCGTTTATATATAAAAAACAACGGTTCCAGGTGATTTTGGCTTTACATCTAAGACGTGTTTTTTGTGGTGTTTGCACCTTCCTCCCGTATCATATGGATATGAAATTTGATATTGCAGGTTGGCGAGAGTGGGGTACAACTTTCGGGAGGGCAAAAACAAAGGATTGCAATAGCAAGGGCGATACTTAAAAAATCGAAGGTGGTTCTACTAGACGAAGCTAGCAGTGCACTAGATTTGGAATCCGAGAGGCATGTCCAAGAGGCCCTTAAGAAGGTGTCGAAAAGGGCAACAACCATTGTGGTGGCTCATAGACTCACTACGATCAGAGGAGCTGATTTCATTGCCGTTGTCAAAGATGGTACGGTGGCCGAGTATGGAAGCCATGATAAGCTCATGGCTTCCCATCTTGATGGCATATATGCTAGCATGGTTCGTGCTGAAACTGAAGGAAATGCTTTTGCTTGACCTCGACTCTATGAACGTAGTTTTCTCAACAGTTTTTGGTAATTTGACAGATCCAACATGTAACTTGGAAAGTTTTCTCAGAAGGTGATTGATATTTGCTCTTAGGAAAAGATTTGTGTGCCCCTAAATGGTGTTATGCATTTCGAAGGAAAGCTGAATTTCAAGTCATGTAGAGATAAAGATGTTCTTATAGTACATTCTTCATAAATTTTGTCATAATTTAATCTTAGTGTTTTTTTTTTTTTAACCCATGGATTCGGGTAGCTGTATACCATTTTTTGCTACAGATGCATCCTTCAAAAAAGTAAATTTAAACGATTTAATTAAATTACTATCTTACCTTTGAATTTCAAATACATCCATCCCTTCATTTTTTTTACACTTCTCTCTCCCCCTCTCTCCACATCTTTTCCGACGACATTGCACTCTCTCTCTCTTTTTGCCCTTCCCCACCATTCCCCTACCCCTCCTCCATTTCCACATTTTCTTCCTCCTCCTCTTTTTTCTTTTTCTCACCCCCATCTCTGTAAAGACACACACCCACACACACACATGTGTGTGTGTATTTACAGAGGGGAAGATGAAAAGAAGAATGAGGAGGAGGAGGTGGTGTAACGGTAGGGAAGGGGGATGGGGTAACGGCATGGAAGGGGGTTGGAGAGGATGGGAGATTAGTGTTGATGAGGGTATTTTCATGCACCACCAAGTCAGCAGCTAGGCCCCGACCACGTGTATACCCTCGCTGTGACATTGACGTAATCCGAAATTCGAAGTGCCACGTTGGAGCTTACACCGACCAAGGCTTTTCCTTGGAATCTCCTTTGCACCCAGGTAGGAGCAACGTGCCCTACAGGGACCCTGCTGGCCGACAGTTAACTTTAGAGACTTTGTTGTTTGTCTCAACTGGCTCACCACTTCAGTCTGTTTCTCCTCCAGAACTTCACGAATCACCACTCTCTTCCACCTACTCACCTCCATAGGCCTGACAGAGGCCCCCGGGTTTCTCCAAATGGGCCCAAAAGCCCAAACCCAGTGATTATATCCTAAACGTCTCGGATTATCAATTAAACACATGGTTTCGCCTAATTAACTATGTATAGGACCGATTAGGTAAATATAATCATTTCCAATGCCTATATATACCATGGGCTATGCTGGCCCGATATAGGCTTTATTACGCAAATGCTCTGAATTCATTTATTTACTTGACGCATTTCTGTACCTCTTCTCTCTAAGCTCTTATACTCACGCCGGAGGGGTTTCGCAGGGACAGATCCTGACCCTAGTTTTGTGCAGGTACCACTCCCTCAGTAGGTCAGTCCCCCCCAAGACCTAGTATGGCTCACGTGAATAAATTTCAACTGTCAACTCCAACTCCAGCTAATCAACTTCTATTGGCCTAGTATGCTACCCAAGAGGGGGGGAGGGGGTGAATTAGGTAGTTATAAAAATTTAATCAAATTTCTTATATTCTCAACACTTAATTAATCAAATAATCGATTTACCCTAAATCAATTATTATCTTTAAAATGCAGCGGATAAGTGTATTTAATCTAGGTGCACACCCAAATAACAAAATATAAATAAAGTAAATAAAACAGCATACAATGATATATTCTGGTTTACCAAGTTACTCTTAACTAATTTAATCCTCCGAGCCCTACAGAGATTCGCACTTACTAAACCACTTGATCTCTTTAATAGGTAGGAACCAAACATTTACACAATAATTCTTTTCAGAGGCTTAAAATCAACATTTACAGTTCTTTTTTCACAAGCTAAGGAAGAACCTTATCTTTTTAACAGGCTAAAAACTAACCTAATTCTTTTATACCTTAGGAAAAGAATCAAACACCGCAAAAAACACTCCAAGTATCATTTTCACAAGTAATGATGAAACCTTTATAAATCACTCCAAATAATTCTAATCAGGAAGAATCAAGCCTAATTTTTTTTAAGGGAAAAGAATAATCTAACTTTTTTATCTACTAGGTAAAGATTAAACCTCAATATTTTTCCTGGAAAAGATTGAAACCCAAACTATCCCTAACTAGATACTCCCAATAATATTTAATCCGCACAAACTCACCAATTATAAGAATCAATAAGTTTCTTCACACTCGGAACTTCTACCCCCTCAAATCAATTAAATTCAATTGAAGTCCTGATAATTATTAGTGATAGAATTTTACATGAGAAATTTAATATATGATTATAATAGATGTGGGTAGCACAAAAATAATCATGTAAGCAGATAATTACAAAAAACTCGTTTTAAAAGAATTTTTATGCCTTTAAAGTTCAAAAATGATTTCACAAAATATATTTCAACCAAGGAATCAATAATAATTTATCTTCACAATTGAGAATAGAAACTTGGAAAAATCTCATCAGGATACCACCAAAAAATTAAAAATTGAATTGCTAGACAGTTTTGATCGATGATGCTAAAACACTTTGCGCTTTAACTCAAGAACTTCTCAAACAATTAAACTCACAATTGATCTCTCGATATAATTTCAGAATAATCACTCTCAGAAACCTCATGAAATGAAAGTTCTTGATAGATATATTAATTTAATATGTAAAAAACGCAGGTCTATTTAAGCTGATTTGAAACAAACCATCTAACGGCTAGTTCTCCTAAGACATAACAAGTAAATACACATATAGATCTCCTATATCAATACCATTTAATCCTAGTCTAATTCACTTAAATATGGATTTTTAAATATTCAATTAAGCTCCCAAATTAATTCTCAATCGCAAATCAATTAGATAGGAAGTATTAAATGTACTTAATTGAGCAACACTTCAAAAATGTGTATCATATCTATAGAGATATAAAAATTAGTGTATCACATCACTAATATATCCAAATCCCCACAATATCTCACTTAGATAACCCAAAAATGGCTATTTTTAAATAGTTTCTAGAAATCCTCAAAATCTAAAACAACATAGTTAGTCGACCGATTATAGGTCATCAGGTTCGATCGATCAGTCAAACAACGGTTGGTTGACTGATCCCCATGGGTTGGATGATCGATCGATACAGGATGCAAACTCAGGCCAATTTCGGCCCTGGTCGGTTGACCGATCATCGATGGTCAGTTGATCGATCCATACAGAGAGTTCAGCTATCGGCTATCGATTGACCGATCTCCCTTGATTGGTTGATCAATCGATTCAGAGACTTTCTAATTCTCCAGTTCTTGCCCATCGGTTGACTGATCCTTCACGGTCAGTTGATCGATCACTGCTGGAACTCTTCATTTTCAATTAATTTCAGTTCCAAATTTCATCATTTTCATCTCGTTAATCAATTTCTTTTCTCGGTTAACACAATTGACACTAATATTCAATTTTAAACACTAATCTTGCTTAGGTTAATTTTTATTTTTCAATTTCACATTAGAGCAAATAATTGAATACTAATTAAGACCTTAATTACATCAATTTAAAACACATAAATGTAAATCATTTTTGTGTTATGTGTGATCCTAATCGGGATACACTAAGAGTAAAATAGATTTAAATTGTTTTCACCTAGTATCTTCAGAATCTTCAATACTCTTTAATGCTCGTCTCTGCATCATTCATAATAACTTCATGATATTATCTTGAATGAAACTCTTAATTTGAAACACTCAATAAACACGTTAATTCTACCAAAAATATTAACACTTAATTGTCTACCAAAATCTCAGGATCAACAACTTCAACTCAGCAAAAGGACATCTGTCATCTGACTAGACCATACTCGAGGTGTTGACCACTTTGGAACACCAACAGTTTGGCACCGTATGTGAAAATCATGCAAAATGCCTTTTCTTGATCTTTTCTCTCTGCTCAGCTGAGCTTAGGTGATCATAAGGTTTGGTCGGAAAGTAAGATATGTTGAAAACTCTAAGGCCACACCTCCAACCCTTATTAACGAGGACAGCGCCCCCCCAAGACTAGGTAGGACCATATACCTTGCCACCTGGGCTGTGGGGCATACTTTGGGAGCTATGGAAGCATCTCGAATGGATATTCTCGAGTGCCAAATGGGCGAATTCAAGTCATGCGTACAACTCTTCCTCGCTTACCTATCGCCGTCTCCCGTTTAGAGGGAATGACTTTCCAAACTACAAGGCTCAAGGAGCGAACCTTAGACCGTGATGTTCGTGTGGAGTCTTAGAATGGGCACACGCCCAGGGACTGAGCGCCAAGGTCCCCACCTTATTCACTATGCAGAAATATAACCAGAGACCGGTTCATATCCCTTGACAGTTAAGCTCCCCATCGCCCAACCAGATCTGACCCTAGGGGACAGTGTGTACGTGATATCGACTCCTACTCACCTCCTTCTCGTCACACTATGGCCCGAGCTACGAGCAATCATATACGGGGGAGCCCCGAGCAGGAAAAGTCGTGGAATGCTACCTCGATGATATGGAAGCCTACTTCCAGGAGGTAAACAAAGGCCATACAGAATAAGGTGTTATTACGGAGGTGAGATATCTATTTATGGAAGAAGTTCTGGAAGAAGTAGCGCTGAGCCGCTTTACTCACCCCCAGATGAGTCCGTATGATGGAAAATTAGATCCCGTTGACCATCTTTTCATGTTCAAGTCACATATGGACATGCAATTGGCCTTTGTAGTACTGCGATGCAGAGCCATTCCCATCACCCTTACAGGTGTAGCGACGTCCTAGTTCTAGGGTCTGAGGCCAGCATTTATCTCCACTTTCAGGATATTTGAATAATTGGTCCTGGCTCGTTTCAGCTGTTCTTGGCAGAGGCCGAAGACTATGGCTCATGTCATTTCTCTTCAAAAGGAACCCACTAATTCTTTGGGAGATTATGTCGAACACTTCAATCAAGAAGTAAACGCGTACGACGACCTTCCTGAGAGTGTAGCACTAAATGCCTTTGTTGATCGGGCTCTGATATTAGAGGTTGTCCTATGACGTTTGCTCCAATCCTACTCTTACTCACAATCAAGCTCTATACCATGGGACTAAGTTCCATATTGTTGACATCCGTGCTGCAACCACGGGAGAGAGAGAGGGAAGAAGTGAACAAGTAGATGGAACCAAGAAATAGGGTTCTAAATCAGGCCCAAGGCTCGAGAATATTACAAGCCGAAGGGAGGTTGGGACCTCTTCCTGGGGATAGGAGACCACTTTCTCTCCTAGGGCGTTGCCAGCAAGGATTCACTCTACTTATGGCCTCGGTGGTTGCCATCTTTTAAAAAAACTTAGGGTATGATTTCTTTCATCTTTCATCGCCTCTAAGAGGAAGACCGACCAGGAGATCAATGAACAAATACTGTGAATTCAACCGAGACCGAGGCTACTCTACAGAAAAGTGCCTTCAGCTTCGACAGGAGATTAAAGCTCTCATCCGAAGAGGTTATCTCGGGAATTATGTTCAGTGAAAAAATAAGGAGCAACGTAGTGATGATAAACCTCAGGAAGAGCCTTGGTCCCGAGAAGATGGGAAAACCGTGACTGTCAATAGTCCCGAAGGGCTGAAGCAATGAACGATCACTAGCGCGTAGATGGTGAAATCAACGTCATCCATAACAAATTCAGCTCCGAGGACGTATAGAGTTACCAGGGTCTCATGTCCGTATATATACGATCTTGAAACAGAAGAAAGTATGCAACTCAAGCACCCCCGAAATGCTGACCATCTAAAACGTAACTTCTATAAGGAAGATCTACTTTTATAAACTTCTATGTACAAAAGTGTTACAGTTTTGCTTATCAAAATAAAGAAGGTGTTTTGTGAAATATACCTTGTGTTCTCTCCAGTATACAACATTCCAACTTCCTAGAGTCACGGATAATTCTCCAGATCAACATCCCGACTCTCGGCATCGCAGATAATTCTCTACAGCGACATTATAACCCCCAAAACTGCAGATGATTCTCCAAGTCAACATCTCGACTCTTGGCATCGTGAATGACTCTCATCAACAACATTCTAACCTCTAGAGTTGCAGATGATTCTCCATATCAACATCTCAACTCTCGGCATTGCGAATGATTCTCTTCAACTACATTCTGACCCCTAGAGTCACGAATGATTCTCTAGATTAACATCCCGATTCTCGACGTCATAAATAATTCTCCTTAACAGTATTTTGACCCCTAGAGTCGTGAATGGTTCTACAGATTAATATCCCTATTTTTGGCGTTGAGAATGACTTTCCACAAGCCTCATCCCGACGCTCAGCATCGAGGGTGACAACCAGACCCTCTCCGGAAGTCAATAGTCTGTACCCGGGAAAATATCAAGGTCATCCATTAAGGGCGGGGCATTGATCGGGTCTAAGGGCCTGCAGCTAAGTTCTTCTCCCTACCAGTCAACTATAAGTCAGATGTTCTAAAGGAGAAGGTTCTCTTGCATGGACTAAATGGAGATAACCTAAAAAGTTTCTTGAGTGAACTTGACTATGGAGAACTCCTCGATGACTGGCTAAGGAGGACTAGCCGCCCCGTTGTGCCCCTGTGAACTGAGAGGACCAAGCACCCTGGGAAACCCTCCTCCTAAGTCCACAATAGGATTTCCTTATAATCAATTTGTGTCTCAGACTGGGGGGCTAGTCATCTATGGTCTTGGGCAGAGACGAGAATTTTTTCAATTTTTTTTTTAAAATTTAACTACCCTGAAAACAATACCAAGCAACGAGCGACTTGGCAAAAACGTTAGGAAGAATGAGTAGGCTTTGAAGCACCCTAGCTATGTCGCTTAGAAGCTTACACGCTCGCGCGCATAAAAGGAGGAATATGTGAAAAAAAATCTACAAAATCCTAAGTGCTAAAAAAGTGATGGCTTAGAGCTTAGTCTCCCCACCCTCATCCTAAGGGGCATCCGTGCGAGGAGAAGAAATGTTAATCTCACCCTCATTGGGGCCCCCCTTGTCAGCATTATCCTCCTCGACATCTCTCTGCCTGATGCCTTTGTGCTCGGCACCATCTTCTGACTCTGAGAACTCCATCTTCACAGGTTAGCCAGAGAAGCACTAGTAGTGGAATTATTCGTCGCCACTTTTACCGCAAGTGTACGGGTCAAGTATTAATATAGTGGAAAGAGTAAGAGTTATCGTATTCACAGAGATTGGATTAAATTGTCATTAAGTACTGCGATTGTATAACCTAATTTTATCTAGGTGATCCAATTTTTAGTTTTTTTATAGAAATAATAAAACTAAACTAATTAACTAATTAAACTATAATACTAATATGATGTTTATGAGAATATATTATCTAGGGATTAACTTCGTTTATTTAAATGTGTTCATTTTAGTATAATTTATATTAACGGTATTCAAATCTATCCGATAATCTAGGTATCGAAAACTTACTTACTACCTCTCCCGAGTGTAAAGTGAATGAATATGCGACTTCGCGTCAACGCCGATATCCCCATCTAGCGTCTAAACAACATTGATCGCATGAGTCTTGCCCCAACCTCAAGAATTGCACACTTTCTAATACTCTCCCGAGTCATTAGATCGTCGCGTTGTATTTAAACCCTAGTTCGAATCTAAGGTTACCTCTCCTGAGTGTCAAACCCCGTATTCTCAAACCAATCAATACATCATAACAAGCATATAATGGAAGTAATAAAATGGTAAACACAATCAGATAAAGATAAACAACTGTTAACAAAACATCGATATATTCAAACTATATTTTCATGAAGTACATCAAACCCTAGACAATATATGTTTAGTGATAGGTGTAAATTACCTATCTATTTTCAATCCAAACATTGTTAGTTTTCGAGTATGTTTAGTACATTTTAATATGTTTTTATGTGTTTTTGTATAAATCAGGTGTTTAAGGTAAAACAGGATGAAAACGGATAAAAAACGATCACATCGGATTAAAGGCGGTGGAAGAACGGTGGAAAAAGGACAAAGAAGCTGAAATTTAGAACCTGCAGCCATCACCGAGATGACCAAACCACCGCTGCAGCGGTCAAAGTACAGAGCCAAGCCTAAACTCATTGCAGTTTCACCGCCTAAGTGGTGAAACCACCACTTAGGCCGTCAGAATGCAGAGACTTGAATCACTATTCCACCGCCAAGGAGATCAAGCCACCGCCTAGGCAATCACTGAACCGACATACCCACCGCCTAGGCCGTCACTCTACACCAGATTTTAGATATTTTTAGGATATTTTCCCTATTTATATCTCTTTCTCTCCTCTCCTCTGGCCATTAGAGATCCATAGGACTTAGTATATTTTAGAGAGAGGTTTTGAGAGTGCTCATTCAAATCCTAAGGAGAAGATCACGTTACCAAGAATGGGGAGCGATCTCGAAACATTTTTAGTGATAAATCTTCGGACTAGGCTAAGTTTCTCTTGTTCCTTCTTTTATTTCTTAACTTAAGATTATTGTTTGAGTATGTTTAGCTTAGTTTTTATTGTATAACCAGCTATAACCATGAGCTAAATGGGTTTTTGTCTAGGGATTAATATATTTATGAAAATGTTGTTTTGTTAAGTTTGTGTTTTGTTTGCGGTTGTTCTTTGTTATTTTTATTGTGTTTATCGTATTGTTATGTTTATTATGCTTAGATTGATATATCGAGAATACAGGGTTTGACACTCGGGAGAGGTAACTCCTGATTCGGACTAAAGTAGACATAATGCCAATAGATGACGTTGGGGCAACACTCACGTGACCTAGGGTTGTTAAGACGTTGATGGGGACTTTTTCATTGACTCGAAGTCATGTATTCTCCCGTCTTACACTCAGGAGAGGTGGCGGTGGAATTTTAGAACTGAGATTGTTGATAGGGTAAACATAACGCGACGATCCAATGACCCAGTCGGGAGTTGGATTGTGTGCAATCAATGATATTGGGGCGAGACTCATGTAACCTAGGGTCATTAAGACGTTGATGGGGACTTCTTTATTAACACGAAGTCGCGTTATATCCCTCGTCTTATACTCGGGAGAGGTGGCGAGGGAGTTTACGAATTGAGATTGTCGGATAAGTCGAACGCTATTAACATAAACTAAAACGAGACCAAACACGTTTTTGTAAACAAAAGTTAATGCCTAGGAAATACTTTCCCTAAATATCTCATAATAGTATTAGTATAGTTAATTTAATTAGATTAATTAACTTAGTATTAGCATTATTAATTTTAAACATATTTATTTTCGCCTAGTTAAAGTATGTCATGATACACGCGGTACTCAATAATAGTCACAACCAATCCCTATGGACACGATAACCCTAACTATCCCGATCTATACTAAAACTTGACCGCGTATACTTGCGAGTGAAAGTAGTAGCGTATTTACGCACTACCAAGTTTTTGGCGCCGTTGTCGCGGATTGTGTGTTTGGTTATTATTGATATTGTGAGTAAATGACCAAATTTTACTTTAGGCATTCCTTTTGTGTATAATTTTTTCGTTTGCAGTTTTTGTTTTTCCGTACGGTGCTTGAAGATGGTAGATCAATAGGTACTCTTCCAGTTATTTCAATGGGATTTCGAGCCATTTTACTGTGCTTGGGATCGATGCAAGGATTTGCTACTCCCGTTTCCGAACCATCATTTCCCAACGGAGAGTCAACTCCTCAATTTCCTCGACGGGTTACAAGCCGCAACCAGAATATGGGTGGAAAGAGAAAATGGATCCCCCTCTCTCTACGACCTAATCGCGGATGAAACCATTTGGTCGTTGGAGGAAATGGCGGCCTATGATTATCAAAGTTGGAATCATTCACCGAGTCACCAAAGCTTGGGAGATTTTTCCAATACCACGGTGCCATGGGTTGACAATTCGGATCACGACGAGGAGTTTTCCCCCAATCTGGAATAAACACTCGCAACCGTTATGAGGGAGACTCAGAGATTATTGAGGGAGATGCATAACCGGATCAACGAGCATGAGGATCGTCTTAATCATATCGAGATGGTCTGCATTGATATGATGAGACCGTAACGTCTTTGTAGACGTAAATTGGTCATCTTCTTTGCTTTGTTGAGTTTGAGGCAGGAGCGGTGGCACTGAGAGGAGAACATGCCAAATCCAATTATGAAAGCCATCATGAGGAGTCGAAAACGAGCAAGAGAAACTTGGGAGAATACATTGATGAAGCTGAAGAAGAGAGAAACCAAGTGGGGAGCGGCGATGAAAATTCACATATTAATCGTTATGAATTTTTACTGTTTGAATTCTAGCTCATGACGCTGTAATTGATCCAAGACAATCACATGATTACATCTACGAGGATCTGGTGTGGCTCACTTGTCTTTCTCCACCGACAACAACGACCTTCCATGCCCACCAAGTACATGAGCCGGTGAGGCATGTCGTTGAAAGCTTGAGCCATCCAAAGAAACATCTCGCCAAGCTTGAGGGTGTTGATAACCAAGACTCGTATGTAGTGTTATTTGACACGTACTATGAGCAAAAATTGCTCTTTGATGAGCACTTCGGCGTGTCAGACTGACGACCATAAACTAAGCGCTTCTTGGGAGACAACCCAAGGAAAAAATAAGTTAGATCCGTCGCAACCGATTTGATTCGGAGGTGATATTCTATCGCCTCCCAGGTACGTGTTATAAACCCTAGTCTTTATTATAATGCTTTATCATGTCATTGAGATCGTTGACTAGGTTATTATGGGCATAACCTGTTTGAGTCCGGTGTGATAGTAGTATGTTTTAGTTAATATGTTTTATTGTTTCTACGTGTGCATGTTTGTTTAGGATAATTGTTGAATGTGCTGAGTTTTGACGTCATCTGGGCTATTACTCGATGATGAGTCTGTCCCCTGGTTGTTTATTGAGGTCGAGCGTAAAACACATGCATGTATGTTCTATGTGCTCAATGTTATGTTTTACTAATAGTTATTATAGATCCTACTTGCACGAGCATGGAAACTTATTATATAATCGTCTAATTGATTTGAAAACGATTATCTGTCACCTAAATTCATGACATTAGGGTTTCTAGAACTTGATTCGGGGGAAATTCGAGGCGAAATCCTAAGCGAGGAAGTTCGGAAGACATGATTTAGGTATTCATTTTCTCGCTTGAGCCTTTTAAGCTTACTCTGATATATTATTACCCTGTTGAAGCCTAAATGTTGTTTCAATTCTGAACACTTAACCAATACCATAGCCAGTTAAACCTTGTCCAACCTTACATCGCTTAACCAAAGGCACAATGTGAGTAAATCAAGCTAGCAGTTACAAATGCTTCTTGATGTGAGCGGTTGGGTTGTGGGCGAACTATTAATTGGTTCGGTATTCAAGTAAGTACTTGTTATTTTTCGTTCATATTTCACACACCCCTTAAATTGTACAAATCAAATAAGTTTGGGGGTGTGTTTGATTGGGAAAAAACAACACTAAGTATATATGGTTTATTTTCGTTTGTTTTTGATAAGTGAGTGCGTCGTTGATAGGTGTGATCTACTTACGTATTTCTAAACCTAATTAAGTTGGTTTTCGAGCGTTTATATAGTATTTTATTATGTTTTAATTAGTTTTCATACTTTAATCAGGTGTGTGGAGCAAAAAGATAGGAAACTAGAGCGAAAACGATGAGATCGAACCGAAGGCGAGTCGAAGTTACGGTGGATAAACAAGCAAGGAGGAAAAAATATAAAGGAAGCTTACTGCCTAGGCGTTCAGACCTCCGCCTAGGCAGTGAAGATGCTAAGAATGACAAAAGGCTATTGACAGCCCACCGCCTAGGCAGGAAATTCCTCCACTTAGGTGGAAATCCCGGTAGAAACATTTCCAAGTCCACCGCCTACTTCTTCGCCTAGGCAGTCACCAAACCTGCAAAGCTGGTACAGGTGTTGTAACTTCAAAGCTATTTTGGACTATGAATCAATCCTATGTTGGAAACACTCAAAACATGGAAGTTGTAGATATTTTTCTTAGCTTTCCATAGGTTTTTGAATCACCTCAATCAGAGTTTGGATGAAGAAGTTAAAGTCAAAACAAAATTGAAAACCTGCAGTAACTTCGTTAAGGCGAAGTTCCGGCAGCACAACCTTGATATTTATTAGATATTTTGAGATCTTTTGCCTATAAATACCCCTCTAATCCCCCTTATCCGGTCTCTCCTGATTTTTTGAGCCCCTTAGGCTATATCTAAGGGTATATTTAGGAGTTTTAGATGTGGAGCTCATATCCCAAAGTGGAGAAGACGGCGAATCGATCGTTGAGCGTTCTTAGCTGTTTATCTTTGGACGAGGCTAAGTTATTCGATTGTTTTTCCTTATTTATTTATCTTAAGATCATGTGAGCATGTTTAGCTCGATTTATATGTTTATGCAGCTATGGCCACGAGTTAAATATGGATTGTAGTAGGAATTAACGGTATATTTATAAATATGTTTGTTTGGATGATTTTGGTGTTGCGTTTATGTTTGTTCTTTGTGGTTTGATTGTGTTTATCTTATTTTTTGTTTATTATGCTTACTTAGATAAATGAAGAATACGGGGTTTTGACAAACCCCAGATTCCAATTTGGGTAAACAAACGCCACGATTCTATAACCCGGTCGGGGTTTGAATCGTGGACAATCGATGACGTTGGGGCAAGACTCACGTGACCTAGGGTCGTTAAGACGTTGAGAGGGACTTCTTCGTTGACACAAAGTTGCGTTATATCCCTCGTCTTATACTCGGGAGAGGTGGAGACGAAGTTTTAAAACGGAGATTGTCGATAGGGTAAATACAACGCGACGATCCAATAACCCGAAAGAGAGTTAGATTGTGTGCAATCAATGACGTTGGGAGAAACTCACATGACCTAGGGTCATTAAGACATTGAGGGGGACTTCTTTGTTGACTCGAAGTCATGTATTCCCCTGTCCTACACTCGGAAGAGGTGGTGGTGGAGTTTACGTATCAAGATTGTCAAATAGGTCGAACACCGTAAACGTGAGTAAATCGAGATCGAACACATATTTGTAAACACGTTAATCCCTAGGCAATTCTTGACCCTAAAACATATTAGCATATTAGTGTAGTTAATTTAGATTATATTAGTATTAGTTTAATTAATTAAATACATTTGTTTTCACCTAGATAAAGTTAGGTCACGACAAATGCAGTATTTGATAGTAACGACACCAATCCCTGTGGATACGATAACCCGATCTTAACAATCATACTATACTAAAACTTTGACCTCATACACTTGCGAGTAGTCATATACTTCGAGGGTGTAAATCCTCGGCATACAAGTTTTTGGGACCGTTGCCAGGGATTGTTTTGTTGATTATTGTCGAAGATACATGGTAACAGCCCATGACTTAAGTTTTAGATAGGAGAAGGAAGTGTATTGTATTCTAGTCCTGTCAACGCCGTACAAGTTTTTGGCGCCGTTGCCGGGGATTGGTCGTTAAGCGAATTCAGTTCTTGGCGATCACTACTAAGTTTTTGGTAACGATTACCGGGCATTGATTTGTTGTTATTATCGATATTGTGAGTAAATGACTTAATTTTACTTTATGCATGTATTTTGTATATAATTTTTCATTTGTAGTTTTGTTTTGTTTCTTATGCATGGTACGTGCCGATGTTAGATCGACAGGTATTGATGTATCCCTTTCGATGGGATTCCAAGTCATTTTTTGTTGCTTGGCCAAGCACATAAGCCGGTGAGGCATTTCGTTGAAAGATCGAGTCATTCAAAGCAAAATCTCGCCAATCTTGAGGGCGTTCTAAAAATGTTGGGCCGAGGACATTAAACCATGCGCTTCTTGAGAAGCAACTCAGGGTCAAATAAGTTAAATTTGTCACATCCGACTTAAATCGGAGGCGAGATCCTCTCACCTCCCAAGTAAGTGTTCTAAACACCCTTCGTCAGTATGCTTTAATTCCATATGTTGAAGAATAATAATTGGGTTCACTGAGGACACTGTCCACTTTGAGTTTGGCGATGATGTGTAGTATGTGGTATTGTTAGTTTATGTGTTATTGTTTTTCCATATTGCATGTGTGTTTAGGTTAGAATGTGTTTATGTTTTTGTGTTGTTGTTTTCATGTTGAGTTTTATGTTCATCTGGGCCGTCACCCGATGATGAAAATTACCCCTGGTTGTTTTCGAAGTCAAGGGTAATACCCATGCATGTGTGATTCTGTGTGCTTGATTATGTTTTTTGGTAAAAATTATTGTAGATCCTAATTTGCACGGGCACATAGACTCAATGTATTTTTATTCAATTGATTTGAGGACGATTATCGATTAACCAAATTCATGACACATTAAGGATTCTAAAAGTTGATTGAGGAGATGCTTGAGGCAAAATCCTAGGCGAGATAGTTCAGGAGACGTGGTTTAGGCAGTCGTTTTATCTCTTGAGCCTTTTTAAGCCTACCTTGTTAAATGTTTATCCCTCGTTACCCTGTTGAATCCTAAATGCAAATTCAATTCAGAACACATAAACTAATACCATGGCCAGTGGATTTTTTTCCAAACCTAAATCGCTGAATTTAAAGGCACATTAGAGTAAATCAAGTTAGCAATTGTAATTGCTACTTGATGTGAGCGGTTGGGTTTAGGGCGAACTTCTAATTGGTTCAGTATTTAAGTACTAACTTGTTGTTTTTTATTTGTATTTCACACACCCCTTCAATTGTAACATTCAAATAAGTTTGGGGGTGTGTTCGTTGGGAAAAAAAAATCAACTGTAAATACGGTTTTTATTTCCGTTTCTTTTGACAAGTGAGTACGTCAGTTTTAATTGTATGTTCAAGATTGTTTCCAATCTTTCTATGGGGATTCGAGAGTGAATGTGCCAAGCGTTGAGCCTTGGGTAACGTTAAGTTAACAACGTTAACCCGTTTTCTATTCCAAATTACCCTTAGCCAAATATACCAAAATCGAACCAAGTCCTAATGATCTTCATGAACTACTAAACCTATATTAGTAGAGAGTGGACCCCAATCCAGCTTATGGTAATCCTTAACTCATAAATTTCATTGAGGGATAATCCAATCCAATCGTTGTATAGCCATATTATTGAGTCTCGCACTATCACATTTACAGGATCTAGAATAGCGTTCACCATTATTTCATATCGAAATTCTAGAACATTACATGCTGTGTGTTACCGCCTGAACTCGAAATAATTGGCGGTTGTTGAGGGAGAAATAAATAGGCCGTTAGAAGAAGTCAAAACTCGCATGTTGTTATGTTTAGATTGTTTTTAGGTTGCTTGTTATTTAATTCAGTTTTTTTTTCCATCACTTTAGTGTGTGTGTTTGGCTCGAAAACTAGCCAAATTTCAAGTTTGGGAATATTTGATAGGTGTGATCTACCTACGTATTTCCAAACCGAATTAAGTTGGTTTTCGAGCGTTTATATAGTATTTTATTATGTTTTAATTAGTTTTCATACTTTTTGTATAAATCAGGTGTGTAGAGCAAAAAGATAGGAAACTGGAGTAAAAACGATGAGATCGAACTGAAGGTGAGTCGAAGTTACGGTGGATAAACAAGCAAGGAGGCAAAAATATGAAGGAAGCCTATCGCCTAGGTGTCTACACCTCCGCCTAGGCAATGAAGATGCTGAGAATGAAAAAAGGCTACTGACAACCCATCGCCTAGGCAGAAAATTCCTCCGCCTAGGTGGAAAACCTAGTAGAAACATTACCAAGTCCACCGCCTATTTCTTCGCCTAGGCGGTCACCAAACCTGCAAAGTCGGTACATGTTCTGAAACTTCAAGGCTATTTTGGACTATTATTAAATCATATTTTGGAAACACTCAAAACATAGAAGTTGTATATCTTTTTCTTAGATTTCCATAGGTTTTTGAATCACCTCAATTGGAGTTCGGATGAATACGTTATAGTCGAAACAAAATTGCAAACCTGCAGTAACTTCGCCTAGGCAAAGTTTCCTTAGCCGAGATGAAGTTCTGGCAGAAAGTTAACCGACCTAACTTTGCTTAGGCAAAGTTTTCTTCACCTAGGCGAAAATTCGGCAGTACAACCTTGATATTTATTAGATATTTTGAGATCTTTTGCCTATAAATACCTCTCTCCTCCCCCTTCTCCGGTCTCTCTTAGTTTTTTGAGCCCCTTAGGCTATATCTAAGGGTATATTTATGATTTTTAGAGGTGTATCTTACATCCCTAAGTCGAGAAGATGACGAATCGATCGTTGAGCGTTCTTAGCGGTTTATCTTCGGACGAGGCTAAGTTCTTCGATTGTTTTTCCTTATTTCTTTATCTTAGGATCATGTGAGCATGTTTAGCTCGATTTATATGTTTATGCGGCTATGGCCATGTGTTAAATATGGATTGTAGTAGGGATTAACGGTATATTTATAAATATGTTTGTTTGGATGATTTCAGTGTTGCGTTTATGTTTGTTCTTCGTGGTTTGATTGTGTTTATCTTATTGTTTGTTTATTATGCTTAGTTAGATAAATGGAGAATACGGGGTTTTGACAAACCCCGGATTCGGATTTGGGCAAACAAACGCTACGATTCTATAACCTGGTCGGGGTTTGAATCGTGGACAATCGATGACATTGGGGCAAGACTCACGTGACCTAGGGTCGTTAAGATGTTGAGGGGGACTTCTTCGTTGACACAAAGTTGTATTATATCCCTCGTCTTACACTCGGGAGAAGTGGCGAGCGAGTTTTAGAACGGAGATTGTCGATAGGGTAAATACAACGTGACGATCTAATAACCTGGGAGGGAGTTGGATTGTGTGCAATCAATGATGCTGGGCGAGACTCACATGACCTAGGGTCGTTAAGACATTGAAGGAGACTTCTTCGTTAACTCGAAGTTATGTATTCCTCCGTCTTACACTTGGGAGAGATGGTGGTGGAGTTTACGTACCGAGATTGTCAAATAGGTCGAACACCGTAAACGTGAGTAAATCGAGATCAAACACGTATTTGTAAACACGTTAATCCCTAGGCAGTTCTTGACCCTAAAACATATTAGCATATTAGTGTAATTAATTTAGATTATATTAGTATTAGTTTAATTGATTAAATACATTTGTTTTCGCTTAGATAAAGTTAGGTCACGACAAACGTGGTATTCGATAGTAATGATACTAATCCCTATGGATACGATAACCCGATCTTAACGATCACACTATACTAAAACTTTGATCTTGTACACTTGCAAGTAGTCATATACTTCGAGGGTGTAAATCCTCAGCGTACAGTCGTTCTTAATGTATGTTCAGGGTTGTTTCCAATTTAACTATGGTGTTTCGAGTGTGAGAGTGCCAAGCGATGTGCCTTGGGTAATGTCAAGTTAACGACGTTAACAAGTTTTCTCTTTCAAATTTACCCTTGGCCATTTGTCCTAAATCGAACCATGACCTATTGTTCTTTTTGAACTTCTGAGCCTACATTAGTAGAGAATAGATCCCGGGTCAAGCCTATGGATTCACTGTACCTTCGTTTTTTTTTTGTCATGCGCTTATATGGTGGATAATCCAATCCGATTAATGGATAGTTATATATTTGAGTTTTAAACATACACACACACTTTAGCAGGATCTTTAATGGCATTTACTATTATAAATGTTGAAATTCTAGAACATTACATGGTGTATTTTTATACCTGAACTCGATAGGATTAGGGGCCGATGAGGGATAGTTCGTTTGGCCGGTAGATAATACTCAAAACTTACACATATTTGTTTTTCATGTTTTTCATTTTTAGTTTTTAGTTGTTATATTTTCTTTTATTGCGTGGGTGTTTTGCTCGAGGACTAGCAAAATTCCGAGTTTGGAGGTATTTGATAGGTGTAAATTATTTATCTATTTTCAATCGGAACATTGTTAAATTTTTAGTATGTTTAGTACATTTTAATTTTTTTTATGTGTTTTTGTATAAATCAAGTGTTTGAGGTGAAACAGGATGAAAACGGATAAAAAACGATCACATTGGATCAAAGGTGGTGAAAGAACGGTGGAAAAAGGGCAAAGAAGCTGAAATTCAGAACCTGCAGCCACCGCTGCGGCGACCAAACCACCACCACGGCGGTCACTGAACCGACATACCCACTGCCTAGGTCGTTACTCTACACTAGATTTTAGATATTTTTTGGATATTTTCCCTATTTATACCCCTTCCTCTCATCTCCTTCGGCCATTAGAGCTCCATAAGACTTAGTATATTTTAGAGAAAGGTTTTGGGAGTGCTCATTCAAATCCTAAGGAGAAGATCACGTTGCCAAGAAGGGGGAGCGATCTCGAAACGTTTTTAGCGATAAATCTTCGGACTAAGCTAAGTTTATCTTGTTCTTTCTTTTATTTCTTAACTTAGGATTGTTGTTTGAGCACGTTTAGATTAGTTTTAATTGTATAACCGGCTATAACCCTAACTCTCCCGATCTATACTAAAACTTAACCTCGTATACTTGCGAGTGAAAGTAGTGGCGTATTTACACGCTACCATTTAGCTATACATGGCCATAACCAAATATTCAACAACAAATAAGCTAAACATGATCAAACTACCAACCAAAGCTAAAAATAAAAGAAAAAAAATAAGGGAGAATAGCCAAATCTGAAGAACGAATGATTCCACGTGCGCTAATTCCACTTCAATCTCATTTTCTCCTCTTCAAATAGATTATCCTCCTTGGTCGGTTTGTCTTGGAGCTCTCAAGATACTCCCAAAAACATGCCTTAGGTGTTTGGGGAAGAGGGGATATCATGGGGATCAAAAATATCTCAAACAATATCCCAAAATATCTTGTCCAGGTGGAGCTGGACTGCTGCAGCAATGGGAAGCACCGCTGTAGTGGTGGGAAGTCAGTCGGTTCACTAACCTTTCACCGTTGCAGCGGTAAAGGCCACCACTATAGCAGTGGTCATTTGGTTGTAACTTTTTCGTCCAAACTTTGATTGAGGTGATTCAAAAACCTATGGAAAGATAAGATATAGATCTATAACTTCCATGTTTTGAGATCTTCCAAAATAGGATTTCATCATTGTCAAAAATGGCCTTGACATTACTGCACTTGAACCGAATTTGCATATTTTCACTCATTTATTCAAAAACCTATAAAACAATACAAACACACATTAAACTAACAAAAATTCTTGAAAACACACAAATATTTGAATATTAAAGTACTTGATTTGTCAGTAAATGAATCACTCAACAAATACCCCCAAACCCAAACGTTTGCTTGTCCTTAAGCAAAAACACACAATAAAATAAACTACTCTAATTAATTAACGAACTTAAATACTAAAAACAAAAAAACACAAACAAACTAAAAATAACAACATGTGAGTTTTGAATTTAACTTATCGGCCAAAACGTTTTCCCTCAATGACCCCCAATCATATCGAATTCAGGAATAAAACGCACCATCTGGTATTCTAAAATTTTAACATTCAATAATGGTAAACGCCATTCTAGATCTTGTTCAAGTGTGTGTGAAAACTCAATAATACAACCATCCAAATATCGGATTGGATTATTCACTAATAAAGCTCATGACTTAGACCATAAAGGATTAGGATATCTATATGCCAGATTGGGTTCCACTCTCCACTAATATAGGCTTAGCAATTCAAAAAGATCCGAAGCACTTGGTTCGATTTTTATCAAATGGCCAACGGTATATCGGGAATAAGTAAACGTTATTAACTCGACGTTACCTAAGGCACATTCTTGGCACTCAATCACTTTCAAACCCCCCAAGATCAATTTGAAACAATCTTGAACTATCATTTAAAAACAAAATAGAACTATATTTACATATGGTGTTTTTTTTTTTTTTTTAACATATCACACCCCCAAACTTATTTGATTTGTACAATTTCACGGGTATGGGAAAACAATAGAAAAATGACAAGTGAGTACTCAAATACCGAACCAATCAAAAGTTTGCCCAAAACCCAACTGCTCACTTTAAATAGCATTTACAAATGCTCACTTGATTTTGACTCACATTGCCTTAGGTTTAGCGACTTAGGTTTCGAAAAAGTTTTATTGGCCAAGGCATTTGTTACATGTTCAGAATTGAAACGGCTTACAGGCTTTGACAAGGTAACAAGGGATAAAATATATAGCATGGTAAGCTTTAAAGGCTCAAGCGATCAAAATGAATGCCTAAATCATGTTTCCTGAACTACCTTGCCTAGGATTTCACCTCAAGTTTTCGCCGTGGTTGAGTTTCTTTTGTTATAGGATTCAAATCTGACTTTATTTTGTGCAATGAGGTGTTAGTTATTTTCAGAAATATCTTTTTTAGAATAATATTATGTCTACTTTTCAGGTGCCCAAGTATATAAATGTATAATACATCTAATACCGAAACATATCCACTTAATGAGTACAACTTTGACTAAAAAATAAACTCAAAATCTTTGGAAGTTGAAACTGATAATGAATTCACTCTTGATATAACCGAAGAAATTTGGAAAACCATAGAACGATTCGAAGATAGAGCAATTCCAAGCAAAGATAAAACAAAAACAATGAATTTAGGGGATCTCGAAGACTTAAGGAATACCAAAATCAAAAATCTTTGTTAGAACAAGAAAGAATGGACCAAGTATCATTTCTTAGAGAATAGCGAGACATATTTGTTTGGTCCGATGAAGACATGGGAGGACTTTCTATTGACATTGTGACGCACAAGTTGTCCATCAAGGGTTTAAACCCATCAAACAAAAACTCAAAAAGATGAGGCCGGATATACGCCTCAACGTTAAAGAAAAAGTCATGAAATAGTTCGAGGCACACCTCATTGAGGGGTGTACCATTTATGAGTGGTTGAGCAACGTAGTCCTAATTCCAAAGAAAGAAAGAAAAATCAAGGTATGTGTGGACTAATGTCATCCCCTTGAGATCGGGATAGGGCGTTGGGTTAGATTTTGGTGCCATGTCCAAGCCAACGTCCTTACCAGGTTAACCAGACTCGGTTAACTTGGCTAAACGGAGCATTGCTGGATGACAATGTGGAGGCACGACCAAGAGAACAAAATAGTGAACAGGCAGCATGTAGACACGACAAGTAGTATGCAAAAAACGTTGAGCTGAAGACTAAGCTCATGGAAGCTATAGGATTCTAGAAGTCCCATGATAGTTATGGGTAGTTCCATATAGATCAGGATGGCAAACTGCCTATTTGTAGGCCTAACATATGGCTGACAGATGTCAAATTCCTGCCTATACAGTTGGGGATGTCAATGTTTTTGTATAAATACTTGTTTGTAATGTCTGATTTTGGTTAGAGACTTGTTTCCTATGAATTTGTATATCAACGCACGAGAAAGAAATAATGGTTGTTGTTTATTGCCTTGATACGTGGAAGCACTACCTAATGGGGATAATGTTTATGATGATGACTGACAACATGGCAAACACCTACTTCAAGACCTACAAGAAATTGACACCGAAACAGGCCCGGTGGCAAGAATTCCTAGCTGTGACTTTACCTGGCTGCACAAACTGGGAAAATCCAATTCGATTGCTGATACGTTGAGCCAAAAGAAAGTTCAAGAATATGTTGATTCGATTACAAGGGTGGAAACTAATTTCTTACAGAATATTAGAAATCAGTCTCCACATGATGTGTCCTAGCAAGATTTGATAACAAGTCAACGATGGCATTGTCCAAAGGTATTGGGTAGAAGACGGGTTGTTATATGCCAAGGGGAACCAACCCTATATTCCGAGTGGAGGCGGGTTAAGGAGAAAGTTGTTACGTGAGACCCATGACACTCATTGGGTGGGGTACCCCGACATTGAAAAGGCGTATGCGTTGTTATCTCAGTCGTTCTACTAGCCAAAGATAGAGTATGACATAGAGACCTATGTCAAAACTTGTCTTGTATGCCAAGAAGACAAGTTGGAGATGAAGAAAGAAGCAGGATTGCTACAACCATTGCCGATATCGGAGAGACCGTGGTAGTCTGTTTCAATGGACTTTACTTCTGGTTTTCTAAAAGTTGACGGTATGCGTTCAATTTTTGTCGTTGTTGATCATTTCTCCAAGTATACAATGTTCATTCCAACACCTCATGCATGTCCTGCCGATGTTGCGGCATAATTATTTTGCAAAAATGTTGTAAAATATTTTGGGTTGCTTGAAGATATAATTAGTTATCAAGATACTCGTTTCGCGGGATGTTTCTGGATAGTGTTGTTTAATATGATGGGCACCGAACTAAAATTTTCCACAGTAAACCATCCTCAAACGGATGGACAGACTGAACGGATAAATCAGTTGCTGGAGGAGTACCTGCGACACTATGTAACGGTGAGCCAAAATAACTGGGTGGATTTGTTGGGTAGTGCACAGTTTTGCTATAATCTACACAAGTCATCAGCAACGGGAATGAGTCCATTTGAGATTGCAAATGGGCAGTAGCCTCTAATGCTAAATGAAGTGGCTGCCCAGTGTACTGGTGGGAGTTGTCCTACCGCCTATCGATTCGCTTGGGCGAAGCAACAATTAATTGATGAAGCCAAAGACTGCTTGGCGAAGGCGAACCGAAGAATGAAGGAAGTATGTGGATCAGCACCGTAGAGAATTGGAATTTAGAGTTGGGGATCGAGTGATGCTGAAACTCACTCCCCAAATATGGAAGAAGATAAGCAACAAAACGTTACACCGAGGGTTGATACCGAAATATGATGGACCATTTGAAGTGGTCAAGAAAGTTGGGAACGTTGCTTACCAGTTGAAATTACTGGACAAGTTGAAGATCCACCCTACATTCCACGTAAGTTTTCTTAAACCTTTCAATGAATAATTGTTGGATTTGGGTAGAAAGAAGGCAAGGTAAGCATCACCTGTAATCAATAAACAGTTTGAGAGGGACGTTGAGAAAATTCTGGATCACAAAACCGAAGGGATGAGCAAGAAAAATCAAAGGACCCATTTTTTTATGTTTAATGGAAAGGGTCAACCGAGGCATACACTAGCTAGGAGAAAGACGTAAGCCTCTGGCAGTTTGAAAAACAGATTAAGGAATACTGGAATAAACACCCTCCGACGAGGATGTCGGTCTCTTCTAGTGAGGGTGGTTTGTTAGCTCCTTGAGATCAGGATAGGACATTGGGTTGGATTTTGGTGCCATGTCCAAGCCAACGTCTCTACAAGGTTAATCGAACTTGGTTAACTTGGCTAAACGGAACAATGCTGGATGACAATACGGAGGCAAGATGGAAGACATTGGTATACGATGACATGTGAACAACGTCGCTGGACGGTGTGAGCGGACATCGGGCACGCTGAAATGAGACACGTTGATCCTAGGTGTAATGCTAGGATCGGCATTCATGATGACCAACTTGTGTCCGAGGCTAAGCAAACATGACTGAACGTGGGCACGGAAACATGTTCTGGGCAAGTGGACGGTATGGTGAGGCGTCGACATCCGTCAGCATGACCAAGAGAACAAAACGGTAAACAGGCAATATGTAGACATGATGGGTAGTATGCAAAAACATTGAGTTGAAGACTAAGCTTGTAGAAGCTATAGGATTTTGGAAGTCTTATGATAGTTATGGGTAGTATTGGGAGGTTCCATACAAATCAAGATATCAAACTGCCTATTTGTGGGCTTGAAATGTGGCTGACAGGTGTCAAATTCCTTCCTATATAGTTGGGGATGTCATTTGTTAATTGTTTTGTATAAATACCTATTTGTAATGTTTGATTTTGGTTAGAGACTTGTTTTCTACGAATTTGTATACCGAAATTGTAAGACATTTGATTCTTTGTTCTTGAGTTTAATACAAGGTTGGGTTTTACCCATAATCGTTATTGTGCATGTGCGTGGGTGTGTTATACTGTCTGTTTTCGATGCATTCTATTGTGTAAAACGTTGCAAGATGTGGCTGAATGATTGTGCCAACAATCAGGCCATCACTCGGTTAGAAATTCGTGTTAAAATTTTTAACCTTGTGACAATTACTATGGCCTCAACAACACCAACTCGAAAGATGACATTTCATTTCCAAATATCCATATTATTCTGGACAACACTGCTAAGTGCAGAATCTCTTACTTTGTGGATGGGTTTTGTGGATACAATCAGATTCCGGTGAATGAGAAAGACAAATAAAAAATTGTCTTCATAACACCTTGGGGCGTGTTCTACAATCAAGTTATGCCACTCAGACTAAAAAATGTCAGGGCAACTTATCAAAGGGCCATGAAAGTCTCTTCCATATCAAATTTCACAAAGAAATAAAATTGTACGTAGATGACATGATTGTCAAATCCATAGCAATTAAGGACAACTTAGGACACCTAAAGAAGATGTTCGACTGCCTCAAAACATTCCAACTAAAACTCAACCTGTCCAAGTGTATATTTGAGCTAATTTAGGGAAAACTCTTGGGACTCATGGTAAACCACCGAGGTATCAATATTGACCCGACTAAAATTAAGACCATAATCAAACTATCTACGCTAAGATCAGAAAATGAGATTTGGGGTTTTCTCGGGAGAATAAACTTCTTTGCTCCGTTTAACAGAAAATTGTTAATCCATCTTTAAGATACTGAGAAAAAAATCAAGTGGAAAGTGGAATGCAGAATGTCAAGTAGACCTAGATAAAATCCAAATCATGATTGATGAATCCTCCAATTTTGGTATCACCTCAACCAGGACGTCCTATCTTTTTGTTTCTCTTTATCTTGGGTACATTGATGAGAACAGTGTTGGGCCAACATGATGAATAAAGAAGAAAAAAGTAGGCCACATACTACGTCAGTAAAAGGTTCACTCTATATGAAGAAATTTATTCTATGATAGAGCAAATCTGATTTTTATTAGCCTGGACCGCCTATTGGTTGCGTCACTACTTGTTGTGTTTCACCACATATCTGATTGCTCTGATGGATCCTTTGAAGTACATATTCAAAAATCCAATGTTACCAGGGAGAATTACAAAATGGAAAACGTTGCTAACTGAATTCGATATAGTCTAAATAACTGAAAAAATTATCAAAGGACAAGCCATTGTTGATCATCATTTGGATAATCCTACAGTAGACTATAAACCACTAGAAATGGAGTTCCCAAATGAACCAATCACATTGCTATACAAGGAGACATCAAAGAAATATAGAGTATGTATTTCGAAGGGGCCAACAATTCAAAACGGACAATTAATTTAAATTTGAAGAGTTACTAGTATATGGGGACTCAGAGCTAATCATAAATTAATTCACTGACAAGTACGCGACAAAGGACATAATTACCTGATGGAAATAGAAATAGAAGAAGACTTTATTTTGTCAAACAATGGTGAGCTTCGGAAAGCCTTTGTGCAATTTAGAAACAAGCCAATTCCTAGTTGATAAGACAAAATTGATAAATTTGGGGACTCCAGGAGAGCCGAATGAATAGAAAATTGGATTAGCACTCACTGTTTTGGAGGAAAAAAAAAACATTGATTGTAGACTTAATTGCCTATCAGGATGTCTTTGTGGGTCCTATGATGATATGTAGGGTTGGACATGAGCATTATGACTCACAAGCTTCGTCTAAAGCCTAGATGCATTCCTGTAGAGCATAAATTGGAGAAGCTATGGATTGTCATTACTCTCGTGGTCAAGGAAGAAATCATAAGAAATTTAATGCTTAGATTATTGAGGTCTGCAACTAAAGTAAATGGTTCTCCAATGTCATCCTAGTGTTGAAGTACTCCGAAAAAATTAGAGTCGGCATGGATTATCGTGACCTCAGCCGAGCAAGTCTGAAAGATTATTTTCCATTGTCGAACATACATATCATCATTGGCAATACTGGCAAGTGTAAACTATACTTATTTGTCAATGGATTCTCTAGCTATAATTAGATTCTGATTGACGAAAAAGATTGGGAAAATAAAGCCTTTACCACTCCGTGGAGAGTCTTCTACTATAGGGCGATACATTCGGTCTCAAAAATACTGGGACAACATACCAAAGGGCATCTACGACCCTCTTCCATGATATGATGCATAGAGAGAAGAGCTCTACATTGATGACAAGATTATCAAGTCTCAAGAGAATGAAAACCACCTTTACTACCTAAAGAGAATGTTCGATTGACTCCGAAAGTATCAGCTTATGCTCAACCCTACAAAAATGTGCCTTTAGTATAACATCAGGTAAACTCTTAAGTTTTATGGTAAATCACCATCTAATCGATATTAATCCTACAAAAACCCAAGCAGTTATTGAGATGCTACCAGAAAAGAATGAGAAATAAATCTAGGGCTTCTTGGGTGGAGTGAACATCATTGCAAGGTTTATCTTCCAACTTACTGCAACTTATGAGTCGATCTTCAAGTTGCTCTGAAAAAAAGTAATGGCCAATATAATGTTGATTGTTAAACAACCTTGGAGAAAATTTAAGCTTACGCGGAACCTTCCTATTCTTACACCACCTCAGGAGGGTGTTCTATTGTTACTATACTTATTAGTCTTAGACTCATCAATGGAGCCATCTTGGGCCAATCAGATGAATCCAAAAAAATATGAGTAGGCCATCTATTGGCCCAAAGATCTACTCAAGAGAGAGGTAAATTGGGTAATTATAAAAATTTAAACAAATAATTTACCAATCAAACAATTCACCAATTTCCCTAGCCAGTTGTTATCTTGAGTTATAGAGGAAATTGGTTTATCTAAATGCACGACCAAACAAGCAAAAATATTTAACACACCGGTTTATCCTGGTTCGGCAAACTACCATTGCCTACGTCCAGTCCTCTGAGTTCTCCCAGGGATTTCACTATCCACTATCCACTATCCACTATCCCTTTCCTAGATAGGAACCAAACCCTAGCAATCATTTTTATAGGCTCAGGACTAACCTAATTCTTTTACTAGTCTCATAATCAAATCTTTACAATTTTTCTTTTCGAAAGCTCAGAAAGAACCTAATTCTTTTGCAGCGTTCATATCTATCTATATTTTCACCAGACTGGATACTAACTTAATTCTTTTGTAGGCTAAGAATCGAACTTATCTATCTTTTCATCCTGCTAAAGACTAACTTAATTCTTTGGCAGGCTAAGAATCAAACTACATTTTCAACAGGCTAAAGACTAACCCTAATTAGACACCAATCCAATATGTGTAATCCTCTCACACTCACCAAAGACAAAAAATAATCATTTTCTTCTCTTGGGAGCTTCTACTACCTCAATTCAACATATGCTCAATTAATGTCCCGATATACTATATTAGATAACTGCATGAGAATACAAATATGATTTCACTCAATTAAAGCACAAATATTATGTAAATCAAATTATCAGGCAAAAATCATTTCATAGGATTTTCAAGATATTCGAAGATAGAAAATGATTTTTCTTTAAATTGATTATTGCGAGCTCAGACAAATATATATCGCATCAAACACAAAAATATTTAGCACATAAAGTAATCCGATAGATGTCATTGGAGTTTCCATGAAAATCCCAGAGACAAAAGTATAGCTCAAAAACTGATGACAAAACGATAAAAACTTTGATTAAGAACTTCTTCAAAAATATCTCTCCAAATTATATTTCATGAAAAATGATTCTCTCTTTTAAAAATAGGTAAAACTCTTGTTCTTTATTATATTAAATGAAATTCGCAAGTCCATAAATGTAGATTTTAAACTATACCTATAACGGATATTTTTCAAAATATATGCCCAAAATAGCCTATATAGATCCCATATATAAAATAGATCAATAACGGCTATATTTTACCAAAAATATAAGTTTAAAAACTCTCAACTTAGTCTCAAAAATAATTTGATCTAAGTCAATCAAAGTACAGAAAAGAATTTTATTAAAAAGATCACAAAATCAAAATAATATATAAACTAAATCGTAAGGTCAAATAAAATCATATAAATCGCTCTCATATCTTTGATCCCAAATATTTTCTACCAAAATTCAGTCAATATAGTAATTCAAACTCAAATCAATTCAAAACTTTAGGTCTAATTATAGGAATTTCAAATATATCCTATAACGGCTATTTTTCAAAAGATATTATCAAACATTACTCTTTTAGATCCCTTATTTTAATCTAGATAAAAATGGATAGTTTAACCATATATTAGCCTTTTAAAATCTTCAAATTAGTCCCCAATTTTTTTTTTTTGTCTATAACCTAAAAAGATACAAAGAAGCTTTCCTAGTATAAATCACAGAATTAGAGAATATATGGACTAAATATTAAGATCTTCAAAATTTATGATATATCTTTGAAATATAGTCAAAACCCATTTAAATATAATATTGAAATGTTTAATCCTATGAAAAATGGGTATAAGATCTTTTAAAATATTCTAGTTAAATTTCAAACTTTTACTACATTGGTCGACTAGCTCATCCATTGGTCGACCGATCGTACCTTCAATGGCTTAATTTTTAACTGTTGACAACTAGTCAGTCGACCAGGCATTTGACGTTTTAGGCTCAGAATTAATCGTTCAAACCAGCGGTCGACTAATCAACCTAACCCCCCCCCCCAAAAAAAAAAACCTGCATCTTCTGGTTGATCGGTTCATTCGGCGATCAACCATTCAGGCAGAAAAATCACATTTTCCTATTTTTAGAATATTTTCTTGATCAAGTTTTTAGGGAAAAAAATATTTTGACACTCAAATTTATCTCTTCTAACCACCAAATTAATAATAAGTGTTATGGGTGATATTAATCAGGTTGCATTAAGAACATAAAAAGAGGTGAGTTGTTTTAACTAAAAATACAAAAAAAAAAAAAAATATTTTCAACACCACAAATCTTTAAGGTCGTCATCATATCGATCTTTCAATAAATATCATCATAAAAACTATTTTTTTCTCATTTTCTCAATCACAACTTAATTCTAAAATCACTCAATAAAAATATTAGTTCCGTAAAACATCAACTTTAATTTGTCTATCAAAACATCTAGGGTCAACAATCTCTCCATTTTTTATGATGACAATTAACTTTAATATTTTCTCATAACAATTATGTAACTACGCTCCCCCTTAATATGAGAATAGGTTTTGCATGCATTTAAGATTGTAATAAGAAAAATATTTTCAAGAATATGCAATGAGAGATTAAAAATTAATTCAAGACATATAATATTTTATAAAACAAATTTATCCTTACCTTTTGGTAAAAAAATCTTCCCCCCTTTGTAAATGCTTTTATGAAATCATGGACTTATGAAAGCATCACAACTTTCTCTCCCTTTGACATCCCAAAAAGTGGGAAGGTAACACCAAAGCATCGAAATATTAGATTAAAGATGAGATCTTATATAATAACTTAAACTCCAGATAATCAAAACATCAAATATTATCAACCATGTAGCAGCATATATCATTTCATGATACCCATTGACAACTCTTATTTTGATAGAATTAGAATCATGTAATCATTAACGCATAGAATATAGAGCATATCTCAATCATAATGATAAAGATAATTTATGAAACCAATTGATATAAATCTAATGTATGCTTTAAACATGAATAATTGAATATTCTAAAGATGTCATTTCATAAACTCCAACTCCTTCTCAGAATAATAAACACTTAAAAACTGGATTTATTAAATGTATGCTAAATTGATACTAACATGCATACAGCTAGGCACTTAATACTAGTAGAGATATCCATGTGCAAAAGAATCATCAGTTTAACAAATTTATCTTAAAATAATAAGCACAAATTGATATCCCATGCAAGTATAATATCGCACGATATGCTGACAACTAAGATCATGCTTAATACTGATTTTGTGGAACATTTTCTGACTACATGTGATTCAAGAAATATAATAAATTTACCATCACATGACTTAGTTTTGATAAATAAAACAATATTAGCTATCAATAGAATTCTATGAAGGCATATACTTAAATCATGATGTTTATAAAAATGTGAATCAATTTTAGTGAAAAAGATTTGTTGGCCCATAAATCTACCCAAGAGGGGAGTCAATTGGATAGTGACAAAAAATTTAAACAATTAATTTATCAATCAAATATATCATCAATTTTTCCTATCCAATTATTATCTTGATTAAGAGTAGAATCAAGATTAAACTAAATGCACAACCAAACCAATTAGGATAAAGAAAAACAACACAATGATTTAACCTGGCTTGGTAAGTTACTCTTACCTACATCCAGTTTGCTGAGCTCCACAGGGCTTTCGTAATCCCCGATTCCTTTTCCAAGTAGGAACCAAACCCTTGCAATCTTTTTCACAGGCTAATGGCTAATATAATTATTTTTCCATACCAATAATCAAACATTTACAATCTTTTTCACATGCTAAGGATAACCTAGTTCTTTTTGCATGCTCAAAATCAAACCTTTACAATCTTTTTCACAAGTTGAAAACCAACCTAATTCTTTTTCTAGGTTCAGAATCAAACCTTTACAATTTTTTCTTCTCACAAGCTCAGGAAGAACACTATCTTCAACCAGACTAAAGACTAACCTAATTTAATTACAGGAAGAATCAAACCTAATCCTGTTCACAAGTTAAAGGTCAAACCTAACAACTCTAATTAGACACCATCCCAAATATGTCTAATTCACTCACACTCACAAATAATTAAAAAAAAATAGTTTATTCCTACATGAGCTTCTACCACCTCAATACAAAATATGCTAAATTAATGTCCCAAAACTACGTGATAGAACTACGTCAGAAAACAAATCTAATTTAACATAATTTATGCACAAAAATAATATTAATTAGATTTCACAAATAAAAACCATTTTATAATATTTTTAAGATATTCTATTTGTAAACAATTTTTCACATAAAATACTACAAGCTAAATTAAGAATATTACTCAGTTAAAGCACATATAATATCGAGCAAATAATCAAGAACAATCTCATTGGGATTTTTTTCAAAGATCGTAGAAAAGACTTAAACCCTGAAATAGTAAGATCGATAATTTCTCTAAAGTAAACTTTAACTCTTGAGAGCACTCTCAGCAAAAAAAACAAGAAAAACCCTCTCTTTATGATTATAGTTGATTAAAACTCTTGCACTTGATTGTTATTCAATGAAATTTGTAGGTCTTATTATATAGATTTCAAACAATGCCTATAACGACTATTTCTCAAAACATAAGACCATAAATGACACTCCAAGATACCATGTATAATATGATTTAAAAATAGATATATCTCATTTAAAAATACTATTTGAAAAGCTTAATTTGGTCTCCAAAGCTTCTTTGATTCAAAATCCTTAAATATAAAAAGTAGGTGTACCAATTCAACTTATAAAATTAATTAATATAAGGACTAATTAATAGGATCTTTAAAATATGTGATATATATTTGAAACATACCCAATTCCCCTTAAAATCTAACTATCCAACATTCAAAATCATAGCACTTGGGTAGAAGATCACGAAAATCGAAATAGTCAAAGTTGACTGAATCTGCCATTGTCGATCGACCACCCATCTATCAGTTGACCAACCAGTCTGTATCTATCGACCACCCCTTTCGTCGGTTAATTAATTCGACCAATAGCTTTCTCCCACATGTTCTTCAAGCTATTGTTTTTGTTAGTCAACCGAACTTTTTCGTCAGTTCCGAATTTACCAGAAACTTCTCATTTCATTTGTTAAAAATATTTTCTCAATTCAACACTTTATAAAAAACATTTTCACGATTTTAACACTTTATAAAAATAATTTAGGATCTTAAATTTATCACTTCTTACCATGTCACACATAAGATTACTCATTCTAAAGTGTCTGGCGTGATTCTAATCGGGTTGCATTAAGAGTGTAAGAGTATTGAGTTGTTTTACCTAAGATTAAAATAATATTTAATGCTCCAAAGAATCTTCAACGCCTTCTCTTTGCACCCATATTAAATCTCTTATAAAATATTATTTTGTAAATCTTCAACGATCAATATCTTTTCCGATTCAATTTTTTTTCATTTAAACAAGTGAAACTCTAATCTAAAATCACTCAATAAACACATTAGTTACATAAAACATCACCGTTCAATTATCCATCAGAACATCTAGGGTCAACAAGATATTTTAATTATAATTTCACATTGATTGCTAAAACATAATACCCTTAATTTGGTACCGCGATACTGATATTTGGATGATATTATATTCGGATCTACTACTGAGGATTTTTCACAAGAGTTTGCCAAGATTATGTTCGTTGAGGTTGAAATGAGCATGAAGGGAAAATTCACCTTCTTTCTTGGGTTGCAAATTAAGTAAACCAAATATGGAGTTTTTATTAATCAATCCAAGTACATCAATCAGTAACTGAAAAAATATGGCTTAGATGGTGCTAAAGAATACAAAACACCCATGGCAACACCTACAAAAAAAAAAAAAAAAAAACGATACGGGCAAAAACATCAATGAGAAAATGTATTGAGGTATGATTGGTATCATGTTGTATCTTATTGTTAATAGACTTGACATAATGTTTAGTGTATGCTTATGCGCTAGATTTCAATTTTGTTCAAAATAATCTTTCAATATTTAAAAGGGACAAGTGATCTAGGATTATAGTATCCTAGAGGGAGTGACTTTAAACTGATTAGTTACTCTGACGCTGACTTTGTTAAATGCAAAGTTGAGTGTAAAAGCACAAGCAATGCATGTCACGTTTTAGAACATGCCTTGGTTTCTTAATCTAGTAAGACACAAAATCCAATTGTCTTATCTACAACTGGGGTAGAATATATGGCAGCTGGTAATTGTTGTGCTCAAACTCTATACATTAAACAACAATTATATGACTTAGGGATATATATGGAGGAAGTTCCTATCTATTGTGATAATAAAAGTACTATTTGCTTTAAGTAAGAATCCAACACAACATTCACGAACTAAACACATAGAGATTTGACATCATTTTATTCGTGATTACATTAAAAAAAAAAGGATGTATCTATTGAATATGTTGCTACCTTCGATCAGCTTGCTAACATATTTACTAAACCTCTAGCTGAAGATCAATTTGTGAAAATTATTCAAGGTTTAGGTATACCTAGGCATGACGATATATGCCTAGAGTAATGTTTCGATCCTCTGCTCTTACTTTTTGAGATGAAAAATGGGGAAGACGTTAATATTTAGGGTATTTGTTCGCCTAAGCATTACATTTATAAAGGGGAATACATGTTTTGTAATTATATTGGGGGTGAAATTTAAATATTTTATATGTTTTCACTAGTAGTGTTTAAATGAGTTTAAAATACCCGTCCTCGAATTTAGGGAGAGAATGGTCATATTATGTTTATGAGAAAACATCAAAGTTAATTGTCATCATAAAAAAGGGAGAGATTGTTAAATCCAATGTTTCGATGGACAATTAAGTGTTGATGTTTTTATGCGAATAATGTTTTTACAAAGTTATTTAAAATTAATAGTTCCATGTAATTTTATTAAGAAAAGGAATCATTGAAGAAAATGTAATAGGTGCAATGGAAATGATAATTACGTGAAGAGTTTTGAAGACATTGAAGACAACTAGGCGAAAACAACTCTTTACTTATATAATCTTAATGCAACCCGAATTAGGATCACGCACAAAACATTAAAAAAGAAATTAATATTATGTGTGTTGTGATTAACTTTGGGGTCTGAAACATGTTTTTTAATGTACTACATATGTGAAATAGTTTTGGTTTAGGACCTAATTAAAAAATTGGTTTTTAATGCTTAAAATGACAAATTTTGGGGGGTAAATACTGTCAATCGAATAAAGGGTCCGGTCGACTAACCAAAATAGTGTGTTTTAGAAGTGGAATGGGTGACCTACTAGTCCATTCAATCAACCAGCATGATGGGTCAGTCGGCTGATGAGAACAATAGCCGAAATTGGAAGAACTAAGGACCTTTTGGTCTAATCGGTTAACCAACCGAAATGGTCGATCAACTGACCAGACCAGCACAACGGTTAATTAAGTGATCATTGTGAGAGGTCAATCACCAAACGACAGAGTGTCGATTGATCGACTAGTTCAGTTAAAAAGTTGATTAATCTGTTTCTAGTCAATCCAATTTGGTTTAGATGATTCCTAGGTAGGTTTTTAAGAGGATTTGAAATATTTTCATTATATATCATGAAATATGTTATTACTATTTAATTGTTCCATTTAATTAAATATTCTTTTAGTTAAAGTGATTAAATACTTCCTATTTCTATGGATTTCGATTTAAAATAAATTCTAAAGACCAAAATGAGTTTTGCCAAGAATATTTTTAAATGAAAAAGATTTATTTTGAATTTATAGGACATATGGGATCTTGGGATGTCATTTTTAGTAATGACATTTGAAAAGTAATCGTTGGAGGTCAAGCTTTAGGTCTATTTATGTAAACCTGCGCGATTGAAATTAAACACATCAAAAATATTAGTCTTCTATCATTCTAAGAGTGATTTTATCACCTAGATTTATAAAGTGAGATTATATTCAAAGTTCTTAATCTAAGGCGCTCATTGTTGTGTCACTGGTTTGTGTTATTTATTGCGAAATCGTTATTACTTTCGGTGAATCCCAATGAGATCCTTCTAAGCTTTCTTTATTGTATTATTGATTTATTGGTTGGCTAAGGTATTTTAGAAAAATATTTTTTGAACTTAATTCTTGAAAATATTTTAAACGATTTTTATTGAAAAATCTGATTACGTACTACTTGTATGCTACCTGTTTTTTAAAATCAGATTTGTTTGCTTTACATTATATCTATCACGTAGTATTATTCAAGACAATAGTTGAGTATATCTGTATTGAGGTAGTAGAATCTCATTGTGGGAAGAAATTTGTTATTTTTTTTTGTATTTGCTAGTTTGAGCAGATTAGACATGTTTGGGTCAGTGTCTAATCAAGGTAACTAGGGTTTTGATCTTTAGCCTGAGAAAAATATTTGGGTTTGATATTTGGGCTGCAAAAAGATTAGGTTAGTCTTTTCCCTTGAAAATATTAGGTTTTAATTCTTCTTGTAATAGAATTAAGTGTAATTATAGAGGTTCTTCCTAAACCTACGAAAATGATAGTGGTAGGTTGATTCTTAGCCTGTAAAAGAATCAGGTGTGTAAAGGTTGATTATGAGCTTGTGAAAAGAATCGCTATTATAAGGGTTTGGTTCCTACATATGAAAGAAATCAGGGGTTTAGTGGATTGCGAATCTCCGTGGAGCTCGGGGGGACCGGACATATGTAAGACTAACTTGTCGAACCATGATAAATGTTTGTGTGCTGCAATGTTTTTTCTTTTCTAATTCTTTGCATTTGCATTTGCATTTAGATTAAACATATTTTCATTACTAATCAAGATAATAATCAATTTATGATAATTGGGATTTTATGTTTAAGTATTTTTAACTGTTTAAATTTTTTAACTACCCAATTTAGCCCCCTCCTAGGTAGCTCTTTGGGCCAACAATGATATTTTTTAATGCATTCTTTAGAAAATTAGCTTAATACAAACACATTTGTATAAAATATATATAGCATGGATATAAGCACAATGTACAAATGCTTTTCTTTTGCTAATATGGGTGTAGACACTGCATTTTATCCCACCTAATCAATGTTGAATCAAGTATAAGTTCAGATAAATTTTAAACTTAGGTTTAAAGAAAATGAGTTTCTACCTGAGATCACACTGTATAATATAGAAAAATACTAAAAACACATGAAAAAAAAAACACAAAAATTGTTAAATTTCACTGAATTCAACAAAGTAAAAGTTTCGAGTCAACCTCGAAAATCCTACCTTTTAAGGGGATCTAAAATAAATTTATTAAAGGATGATTTTCATTAAATCATATTTAGTATAAATAAATATTAGATACTAACTTTTAATTGTAGGATATTTCAAACAATTACTTTGGTTACCTACCCCGACCTTGAAACATTTACTATCACTAAATTTTTGTCGGTTTAACACAAAAAATATTTGTTTTAATTACCCATATTACATCAAATACCATATAGAAACAATTAAATAGACCTTTATAAAAGCTTGGAATGGTCATGACAAGCCCTAAATCACCAAGGTGTTAAGGACTTGGGCTTGGTATGGAATTACACCAATCCAAGTTGTCTTGACAAACAACCCTAGGCCCAATGAATCAAGGGCCTAACCATCCTTAAAGGGCCCAAAAAGAAGCCTTTAAATTACTAAGAAACCCCTAGATATTCTCTACACAAATATCTAAGGAAGAAAACCAAGACACTTAGGAAGTGACCAACTACTATCGAAACTAAACCAATTCAGTTCGCCATCTAAGTTAGACATTTAATAAGAATTGAATGCCCATCCCATAAAGAATTAATTTCTTGGGATTAAATGGATATTCCAAATTCAAGGGATATAGATATTTTGATCAAAATATCTTAGGTTTAATTGAAATCCCTGAAATGTGACTACCTATTACCGAAACCAAACCAACCGGTTTACCACCTAACCCATGCATTTAGTGATCATTGAATGCACATCCCATCAGGATATAATTGCTTAGGGGTGACATGGAATGGATGGATGCATTGAATATAGATATTTTATCAAAATATCTTAGGGTTAACTAGAAACCTTGAAATCCAACCGTCGTTACGAGGTAAACTAACCCGATTCGAACCGAAACCAATCAGAAGTGTGTTCACTAAGTAATGACTCATCATAGGGCATTACATGAAAGAGGACACATTGAGAGTGCATGCATTGCACCTTGAAATAATTGATGGCAACTAAACCAAAATAGTAAAACTAACTAGTACTTAGTCTCTAAACCAAACCGAAAGTGTCACACCTTGCCATTAATGCACCCATGTGCAACCAATAGGATTTGAGGGAGTGTAATCATTACTAATGATTTCCAATCATTACCAAATCTAGAAAAAGGTTTGGTAATCATTACCAAATCTTTGAGGGTCTTCTCTTGCACTCCAAATTCATTCAAAGCTAATCAAAAACAAATCAAGAGAGCAAGTATCCTAGGCCAAACAGACCCTAAGGAAGGTCCTGACATGGCCCGTGCAATCATCCATGCATAGGCCCTTGGTGTATAAATAGGAGGTCCTTGTTTTCATTTTTTAAAAGTCTTGAAGACCTAGCTTCTCTCTTTAAGATCAAGCAATAGCCTCGGGTGCTAGGATTTTTGAGCAATTCTCTTGAATAACACGTCATTATTTTGCTAAAATTCAGTCCCGAAAGGTGTTCATGAGGTTCTTGGAGTAAGAACTCAAGAAGTTGACGGTGATTAATCGAGTTTAAGATAAGAAGATCAAGAAAGAGAAGAAGGTACTTGTTTAGGGAAAGACTACTCTCCTAAACTAGGTATATTTCTTGAGTATCCCTTGATCTTGTCTTAAATTTCATTTATTATACTTGTACATAGTAGAATCATGTAGATATCATGCATTAATTTCATGTACATAACCTAAATAACCCATAAATAACTAAAAAAAAACGTTAAATTTATGTTATATGACCCAAACCATGTTAAATTTGTTTAAGATCACGTCAAGAACATCAAGAACATGTTAAGAACATATGAGGAACCAAGTCATCCGAGAACATATTAAGAACATGTGAGGATTCAAACAAAACCTCTATCACACCTTGAGTTGTGCATAGTCTTTATGATTCTCTTAAGAACGCTTTAAACTGAACTCTTATAACTGTTAACCTAACATATATATTGTTAATAAATTGATTTACTTTATGTTAAATGTAAATATCATAGTCTGGTAGGCTAGTGGGCACACACACACACACACACATACACACACATATATATATACACGCACACACTACACCGATTGACCCTTATGGCTAAAACCTCGGGATAAAGGGAGGGCATCTATTCCTTCAGGGATATGTGTGATTCGTCTTCAGAAACATTCCTGTTTTTCGTAGTTACAAGTATGATTGACATAAATATATGGTTTTTTTTGTCCTTTTAGACTAAACAACTTAAAAACAAAACTAAACTAATGAGTTCGGTTACGGTGTTCTTGACAAAATCAAAGAGATTATGTATACATCATGTTGTGATTGATGTCTTGTTTTAAAGATAAAATTAACTAAAACTAGTTTGTAACCTTAAATAAATGAACTACGTGATGACTTGATCTTTGGTTACCCCAAATTATGTAAGCAACCCACATAAGGGTTTGGTCACCTTTAATAAATAAAACCATATCCTTTAAACCTTATATAAACGAACTACGTGATCACCTGATCTTTGGTTATTCACCAAAGTACATTGACAACCTATATAAGGTTCGGTCTCTTTAAAAATACAAAAACATGTTAATTTCATTTAGTATAGTTTACATCTTGGAACTACATGTCGACCTGATTCCTTGTGAAAACAAGGATATGTAGGCAACTTATATAAAGTACGGTCTCTTAAAAATAACAAAAACATTTGCATTTCTTATAGCTTGCATATTTATATTTCTATCTCTTATAAACTACTTTTGGGGTGCATAAAAAGTTTCCCCAGCATAACCGACCCCCGAACTTTAAGAATATCTCTAGTGACCTAGCACGCCATTTAACCCCATGCTAGGTAACGACTTATTTTAAAGCATAAAATCCCAGCCCAAAATGTTTTTCAAAACTGATGCCCAGAAAATTCCTTGAAAAACCATTTCAAAATGAACGGATTTAGATGACTTAGAGAGAGAGGAACGAAACTTGTTTCCTATTCTTACCGATTCTCTACTTCTTCCGCTATCAAAATCTAGGGTGTGTCATTGGGCATGAAACGGTAATCAAATGGTTAGGATAATGTAATTACTCGTGTAATACTCGTGAGATCATTTACAATGAAGGATAAGAGTAACTACAATAAAATTAATACTAGTGAGAACATAATGGTCGATTCAGTTTAAATCAACATATATAACACATAACATGTTTCACAAACAAATATTTAAAGTAGATAAGGACAATCAATCATATAATCGATTACACAAACATTACTAAATGCATGATATAAATTATATAAGAAAATCGTATACATACATTTTAATATACTTAAATATATGTGATTTTCAGAATCACCATGCAATGTTTCTAAAACAACAAATGAATACATAAAACCATTACCAACTTACATAATTGGCACCCCGGACACCTAACTGTTTAACAAATTTAATGAATTCAAATTAAGAAGGGTTAGGTATACCTCTAATGTCCATGGGAATGACTTTATTATTTATCTCATTACAAATCTCAATGTCATTCTCACCATCCGTTAAAGTAGATGTTTGAGTTGCCTTGTTGTTCTAGGAGGTAACTTGTTGATTCATCTCAACAACATCTATGTCCGTCTTAAACACTTCTAATTTATTGATCTTGTTACGATCCACTACAACTCTATAAAACAGTTTCTATTGATTTTTAGAATGCATTATTTTCTTGTAAAAAAACATTATTTGACTTGATAAACTGAGCCTTTGGCTTTCTGGAATTATCCACTTTACACCTCTGTATATTTCTTTCATTGATCCTCCTTAGCCCAACATAATTTGTATTTTTACCTGCATAAAAAGTTTCTTTTATGGGTATCCAGTTGTTTCTATATTTGATTGGATAACCATGCAGTTAATGACACCATTTTTCAAGATAACCAAATTTTTTGCAATAATAGCATCTAAAAATATTAGAATAATTTTTAGAAAATTTATCTGAATCGTTTTTCTGCACAAGTACACGATATTGACAATAATGATGTAAGGTTGTCTTAGGGACACTTGGTTTTTCAAAAACTTCGGATTTCTCAAAATTCTTGAATTTTCAATAGTCTCTTTAAGATCCTTCTGAGTCTATTCAAGCAAGCATTCCATTACGCCAATAGTCACTTAAAGAAATCCAAGATAATTCTTTCGGATTCGATAATAATGTTCAACTAAATGTATTTTTAAACGAGCTCTATCAAGTTTACACCTTGAATTTTCTAACTCAACATTTAAAGCCTCATTTAATTTTTTAAGATTTACGAAATTTGAAACTCCTTGTTGAATATTTGAAACATCATGTTTTAAAAAAGTATTATCTTCTTCAAGGGTTCAACTTTCTCAAGAAGGCTATTTATATCGAATAAAGTATTTGAAAATTCATTAGTTTCAAAATATTTATCTAAATTTTTATTTTTAAGAGATTTAATTGTACCAAACTTCGTATTTTCAAGAAACACAATTTTTTGAAAAAGCTTCAAATTTTCTTTACTAAAAACATATGAAGAGTATTAAGTTTCTCAATAACCTTATGAACAACCTCATCATCATTATCTCTATCAATCCTACTAGCCGAACATTGATTCTCACAACAACCAAGAGATACACGTTGACTATATGAATCACATAAAATATTTTTCTTAGTGCAATCCATGTGATCGTGTTAGCTAGGATGTGAAGCATGTTCTGCTAAAACCAACTCTAGTACTAATTATTGGCCCACATATCTATCCAAAAAGGGGGATGAATTGGGTGGTAATAAAAATTTAAAAATATAATTTACTAATCAAACTAATCATCAATTTCTCTAATCGGTTGTCATATTCCGTTATAGCGGAAATGTGTTTATCCAAATAGACAACCAAATAAGAAGAGATAGAAAAATTGAACACATCAATTTATCCTGGTTCAACAAGTTACCCTTACCTACGTCGAGTCCCTTGAGTTTTAGAAGAGAATTTGCAATTCACTAACCTTGATCTCTTTCCCAAGTAGGAATCAAATTCTTACAATCATTTTCACTGATTCAGTACTAACCTAATTACTTTACCTGGCTCAGACTCAAATCTTTGCAAATTTTCCTTTTTCTAGGCCCAGGAAGAACCTAATTCTTTTGTAGGCTGAGAATCAAACCTATCTATCTCTTTACCAGGTTTAAGACTAACCTAATTGTTTTATAGGCTAAGAAAAAAATATATTTAACTTTTTAATAGGCCAAAGACAAGCCTATTTCTTTTGCAGACTAAGAATTAAACCTACTTTTTAAACAAACTAAAAACTAATCCTGATTAGATATCGACCCAATATATTTAATCCTCTCACACTCACCAAACATAACAAATAATCTTTTTCGTCTCAAAGAAACTTCTACCACCTCAATTCAATAAATGATCAATTAATGTCCTGATATACTATATGACAGAACTACGTGAGATCACCAATCTAATTTTACTCCATTAAAGCACAAAAAATATGTAAATCAAATTATCAGGCAAAAATTGCTTCACAAGATTTTTCAGGATATTCAAAGATAGAAACGATTTTTCTTTAAATAAATTATTATAAGCTCAGACAAATATATATCAAGTTAAACACAAAATATAAGGCACATAAAGTAATCAGATAGATCTCATCAAAGTTTTCTTGAAAATCATAAGGACAAAAGTATAGTGCAAAGACCGATGACAAAACGGTGAAAACTTTGATTAAGAACTTCAAAAATCTCTCTAAAAAATATATTTCAGCAAAAATGATTCTCTCTTTTAAAAACAACTAATGTAAAACTCTTATTCTTTATTATTTTAAATGAAATTAGCAAGTCCATATATATAGATTTTAAATTATGCTTATAATGACTATTTTTGAAATATATGCCCAAAAATAACATATATTGGCCTCACAAATCAAATAGATTTGTAACGGTTATATTTGACAAAAAATGTAACTTTAAAAACTTTCAATTTAGTAAAAAAAAAAAAAGTCAATCCAAGTATAGAAATAGTTTTATCAAAAAGATCACAAAATCAAAAAATATAGGGACACAATTTCAAGGTCAAATAAAATCACTTAAATCTCTCTCATATACTTGACCTCAAATATTCTCTACCAAAATTTAGCCAAAATAGTAATTTTTAAACTCAAATCAATTTGAAATCCGCAGGTCTAATTATTGAAATTTCGAAGATATCCTATAATGGTTATTATTCAAAAGATACTGCAAAAAATTACTAGAATTGATCTACTACAGGATTGACATTATACGCAACAGAAGCACATGAAGTACTAAATGGAATAGGTATTAGTTCTTTGAGACTCCTTATTTTGATATAGATTACAAAGTCTAGTTTGATCATATATTCGCCTTTAAAAATCTTCAAATTAGTCCCCAAAAATATTATAATTTAAAACCCAAAATGATATAAAGAAGTTTTCCCGATATAAATCATACAATCAGAGAATATGTGGACCAAATACTAAGATCTTCAAAATATATGATATAACTTTGAAATATAGTCAAAACATATTTAAATATAATATCCAAACATTTAAATCCAAGAAAAAATAGGGAGAATATTATTTAAAATGTTTTGGTCAAATTTCAAACTTTTACCATATTATTTGACTGGCCCATCCATTTATCGACCAATTGTACCTTCAATGGCTCAATTTCTAGCCATTGAAAACCAGACAATTAACTGGGAAGTTGATCGTTTTAAGCTCAGAATCAATCGTTCAACCCAACGGTCGACCGATCAGCCGAAAACCCCAAAACACACATCCTGAATCTTTCGATCGACCGTTTAGGTTGAAAAATCACATTTTCCTATTTTCAAAAGATTTTCTAGATCGATTTTTAGGAAAAATATTTCAACACTTAAATTTATCAATTCTAATAATATTTTAAATAATTCAAATTAATTATCAATGTCATGCATGATCCTAATTAAGTTGCATTAAGAGTATAAAAAGAGTTGAATTATTTTCACCTAGAAATAAAAAAAAAAATCTTTTTTGCTCAAAAAAATCATCAACGCTTCATTACAACCATCTCGATCTTTTAACAAATATCATCTTGAAAACCATTCTTCTTCTCATTTACTCAATCGAACCTTAATTCAAGAATGAGTCAATAAAAACATTAGTTCTATAAAATATTAACATTAATTTGTCCATCAAAACATCTAAAATCAACACCATCTACTATTGATTGTGTCAAATTTTACACAATCTAATACTGTTAGTTTAAGTTTTGTTAATCTTTTGAGTTAAATACATTAGTGTGATTAATTTATTTTATTTGCTTTTGTATATTTGAAGAATTGGATATAAAAAAAACATACTATTTAAAACCAAAATGCGCAAGAAAATGATCAACCAAATAAATGTAGCAATTTATGGCACTAGAATGAAGAATATTGTCTACTATTTTGGTCATAACTAATTTCACAGTTGGAATTTCGAGATGAAATGAGTTGAATATAAAACTAGACTCTCTAATATTTCCAACAAATGGTCATATGGCAAAATCAAAATTCATATGGGAATGATACAGACATTCGAAGTTGACAGTACCCGTCTGCCGAATAATACACGCGTGTACCTTATAACCAGGCCACATCTAGTCTATTTTAAACCATTACACTTGGCAAAGAATGGCATTAATTGGCCATTTAATGGTTATTTAAGACCATGAGATTAAAAAAAGAATTGGTAGATGAAAATAAATAAATAAATAAAAAGAAATTTTCAAACAGTGGAGGGCGGACGAGATTTATTTCCATTCTTTTTACTTCTTTTTAATTTTTAATTTTTAATTTTCTTATTCCTTCTTTAGTTTTTAGCAGTAGCTTTGCCGAGGTTTTATTTCTTTTGGTTTTTTTTAGTTTACCTTTTTTAACAAAACACTATTGAATATTCGAATCAAATGAAAGATCAAATAAAGAACAAATCAATGTCTGGCTAATCTTTCTTTAACTGGATTAGGATTGTAATAAGTATTTTGTTTTATGTAATACCGCATTTTTAATTTAATTTCAGATTATGTATACAATTATATATTGAGGAATATCGATCCTGATTCAGTTTATTTATGATTAAATTTATTTTGAAAGTGTTCTTGTAAAGATTTTAATTTTAGATTTAATTGCTTCTAAAATGCTAGATCTAGTATCCGTGGTCTAGATCTAATAATTATACAATAGTATTCTTGGAATTTGATTATTGGTTTAAATAATTTATACCTAGATTTTAATTCACCATAGATTAGGGTAATGTAGGAATTAAATACTGAATATAAATAATGTAAAAAGATAATCAATATAATCGTTTTGAGTAGTTCTAACTTATAGTTAGGAACACTCATTTACACAAATCTAAATTAAAAATAAAATACGAAAACAACATAAACCCCAAAATACGTAACCCATAATTCTTAACCTGGTTATCTATTTTCATTTGTTTTACATTTAGTATTTTATTTTTCTTATATTGAAAATTCAAAACTCAAATCAAATTTCGTTTTCGTTAAAGGAAGAAAAATAATTAGAAATTAATAATTACAATGTCGATCCTTGTGGTTTGATACCCTAACTGAATACCGTACTACATTAGTATCGCGATACCAAATTAAGGGTATTATTAGTTAATGATCAAATTTTGACACTATTGTCGGGGATCGGCATCGCTAATTGTTGATTTCTGTTATTATTTTTATTTCTCCATTTGTATATATCCATCTCTGTTCTTTCTTGAGTATTATTTTGTAGGTTTAACCAAAATTCAACCAGTAAGTCTAGATCTTCAAGTAAGGATTCAAGTTATTCCATCCAATATTTTTTTTTATATATAAAAACAAATAAAAAGTTAAATAAATAAATAAAAAATTGGGACTAGGGTGGATGGATAATACCCTTGAGAGATTAGTCACTTCAATTGCGGAATTTATATATTCTAATCTCAAGATCGCAACCAGACCCATATTCATGTACTTTATATCAGAATCCAAATCATCTTACCAATCAATGTCCTTATAATTGGCAAAATCCCTCATGTTCATATGACAATGTTTATGCCGATCTTATTACCCACCAACCGAATATAATCAATGTTCAAATATTTATGGGTGGGATCAACATTATTACAGTGAACCTTCAGGGTCGTATTTTTGCGATCAATCCAACTATCAACTCCAAGATCAACCATCGTTTCCCGTAGAAACTGTAGATAAACATACCAATGAAATGCAACAAGTCCTTAAAATCTTGGAAGATTGAGCCAAAACAATAGACTCAAATTCCCAATACAAAGCTCTGCTAGAAGCCCAAATCAGGCATCTCGTTGAAGCTTTGAATGAGAAGAATACGGAGAGTGGTCTAGAGGTTGACAATTAAGAAGGAGTTGAGAAGAGTGGTCTAGAGCATGAGAGTAAAAATTAAGAGTAGCCCAAAGGAACAAAGTCGAGCAAGACTAGTGAGGAACCCCAAAGTTATGATCCCAAGCTTGAGCCATGTTTGGCTCAACTACCACCATTTAGTGAGGCAGAAAATTGAGTGGGATATGAGAGCAATAATGAGTGGGTAAACGTAGGAGTCGATAATATGTACATGGATGAGATCATGGTAGAAAATCGTGAGTAAGATGAGATCCAACCCTTGGAGACACACTTAGATAATCTTCCTTTGATTAAAATAATCATGATACCCCTACTATCACAACCTAAAATTAAGTTATATCTTTTTTAGGCGGTGGACCAGCCGTCAACCCAGACTACAGATGATTCTTGTCATATTCAGAGGGTTGGCGGAACTCAACTTCTCTTGGGTAAGTCTTACAGAAAAGAAATGGAATTTGATCTGGGAAAGAAGTTGAGAAATTTGAGTGTCACCCGCAACTCATTTCTGACTGACTGGAGAGTAACTCAATAAAAGGTGAGAAGTAGGTTACACCACTATCATTAGGGGGCTTGAGATACTCATTGTCTGGCTAAAGATGTTAAGTTTATCACTACGTGGGAGGCAACCCGCATATAAAACACAATTAAAATAAATAAATAAATACAACTTGGTGAGAATTGGATTGATTGACTAATTTCATTAACCAATCAATTTTGTGTTTATTTTGAAGTGCGAAAATACACAGGTTTGGGGGCATTTTCCCACCAATCAAGTGTTGTGTTTTTTTCGGTAAACCAGGTACTATTTTTTCTTCTCTTGAGATCTTGTATGTTCTTATCATTGAGGACAATGCTACATTTAGGGTTGGGAGATAAATGCTTATATTCCTTTCGTTATTTTATATTGTGATATTGTCAATCTATCTTATGAAATCACGTCTATCTGATACAAACTTGAGTTAGTTAAATAGTCATTGGAGTGTAAGACTTCCAAAAATATATCAATCTACGACCTTTTCATGCATCTTGACTTTCTTTTATTTTAAATTTAGTACATGTACTAGTTTATTGGGTTCTGGAATGATAATAACTTACCCCTAGAGTATAAAAAATAAAAATAAAAAGTGCTAAGAATGATAATATTTTGTCTGAATGATGAGTTTCCGCTAAGTAACCAGGCCTCTTGTCTCAATAAGCAGTGAGTATTTGCGTCAAAAGGAATAAACAATTTGTTAAGATAATAAGTGCTTAGTTAACCTTGAAGCTTCAAATGTTTGAGCTATTAAGCCTGAAGGGTGCCTTTACACCTAATGTCCTGAGCCAATTAGATTGAAATCTTTGGCCCAACACTAACTACATGGACATCTTAGAAATTCCAATGGGGTTAGCATTGCACACGTCACTTATTTAAAAAAAAAAAAAAGTAGATATATATTTATTTATAAAAAAAAATACTTCTAGGAAAACGTTATTTGATTGTTGAAATTCAAGCGACTAGTGACCTTACGATAAATTCATTATAAATGAAAATCATGTGTATGTTGTGGGTGAAAAAATGATTATTGTTAGGAGTCATATGTTAGGAAATCAATAGTTAAATTAGTTACTATTGGGTGTTCTTGATTTGATGTGCTATCATTGGAAATGGGGTTAGCATTGCACACATCACTTATTTAAAGAAAATTACAAAAAAATAAAAAAAAATAAGTAGAGATATATTTATTTATAAAAAAAAAATACTTCTAGGGAAACGTTATTTGATTGTTGAAATTCAAGCGACTAGTGACTTTACAATAAATTCATTATAAATGTAAATTATGTGTATGTTGTGGGTGCAAAAATGATTATGTTAGGAGTCATGTGTTAGAAAATCAATAGTTAAATTAGAAACTATTGGGTATTCTGGATTTGATGTGCTATCATTAGAAATGATTGACAAATATTTTGTGAGTAACTGTAAACCTTTACGAGACAAAACCTCATCCACTAGGGTTGACCTAGTAGTTTAAATGATTATTACATGCGCTAAATGCAATCGTGTTCCTTATGAAAGTAGATTTTCATTTAATAAGCATATTTAATTTTGCTCAAGGACTCGTAAAATTTTGGTTTGGAGTTGTGATTGCGTCACATTTTACGCGATCTAATACCGTTAATCTAAATTTTGTTAATCTTTTGAGTTAAATAAATTAGTGTGATTGATTTATTTTATTTATTTTTATAGATTTCAAGAATTAGATAAAAAAAAAACACAATATTTAAAAGAAAAATACGCAAGAAAATAATCAACCAGATAAAAGTAGTATACAAAACTAGAATGAAGACCATTGTCTACTCTTTTGGTCTATATTAATTTCACAATTGGAATTTTGGGATGAAACGAGTTTCATATAAAACTAGACTCTCTAAGTTTTCCAACTAATGGTCATATGGCAAAATCAAAATTCATATGGAAAAGATACAGAAGTCTGAAGTCAACCATACTCGTCTGCCAAATGTTGCAAGCGCATTGCGCATGCGCTTGCCAGCCAGACCACATCTAGTCTGCTTTGAACCATTACAATTGGCAAAGAATGGCCATTTAAGGCCATGAGATGAAAAAATAAATTAGCAGATATAAAAAAAATATGATTATCCGACAGTGGAAAGCGGACTAGATTTATTTTCGTTCTTTTTGCATATTTTTATTTTATTTATTTTCTTATTCCTTCTTGAGTTGTTCTTCTTTAGTTTTTGACAGTATCTTTGCTAGCTTTTTGTTTTCTTTTAGTTTTTTTTTTTTTTTTTTTTTCAATTTTTAACAAAACACCATTGAATATTGAGATCAAAGAAAAGAACAAATCAATGCGTGACTAATATTCCTTCAACCAGATTAGGATTGTGGTTAGTATTTTGTTTTATGTGATATCATCTTTTTAATTTAATTTCTAATGATGTGTAGCAATGGTATCATGAGAAATATTATTATTGATTTAGCTTATTTGTGATTGGATTTATTTTCAAAATATTCTTGTAGAAATTTTGAATTTTAGATTTAATTGCTTCTAGAATGTTATATCTAGTACCTGTGGTTAAGATCTAACAATCATAAAATAATATTATTGGGATTTAATTATTGGTTTGGATGATTTATACCCAAATTTTAATTTACCCTATATTAGAGTAATGTAGAAATTAAATATCGAAGATAAACCATACCGAAGAATAATCATTCTAATTATTTTCTGTAGTTCCAGCTTGTAGTTAGAAACACTCATTTGCATAAATCTAAATTAAAAAGAAAATACGAAAACAGGATAAACTCCAAAATATGTAACCCATATTTCTTAACTTGGTTATCTATTTTTATTTGTTTTAGATTTAATATTTTATTTTTCTTATATTGAAAATCCAAAACTCAAATCAAACTTCGTTTTCGTTAAATGAAGAAAAATAATTAGAAATTGACAATTATAAGACCGTACTATATTAGTATCGCGGTACCAAATTAAAGGTTATTTTTTAGTAATCAACTATCGCAACAAGTGTTTTACAAAATATGAGAAAAATTATACCTTTATTGATAGAACTTACTGCGCTTTGGCCTAGGCAGCCCAAATGTTACACTACTACATGCTCCCACTGACCATATATCAGATCGCCTAGATAGTTCCTCGAAAGTACATCTTTGAGAATCTTGTGTTGTCTGGGAATATTGTTGAGTGGAAGATGTTGTTAACGGATTTCGACATCATTTACAAGACTTAAGAGTCAGTGAAAGGACAAGTTATAACAGTCTAATTGGCTATTTATCCAATAAAAGTAGATTACTAGCCACTAGAGACACACTTCCTTGATGATTTAATCTATACAGTTGAAGAAGAAGATGAGAGGACAATCAAGAAGATGTAATTTGACATAGCAGTAAAATCTCGAGAAACCAGGATTAGAGTTCTCATTTCTCCAACTAAACAAAAATATCCAATGGCTTATAAGCTAAAGTTCTAAAGCATCAATAATCGAGCTAAGTATAAGGCACGTATTTTGAGAATCTAGTTGGCCATAGATATCAAGATCAAATAACTTCTCGTATACAAAGATTCAGAATTGATCATCAATCAAGTGACTGGTGAGTATGCAACAAGATTCGACATTACTCACTTATAATAATCATCTCTTAGACCTACAAGAGCAGTTCAGGATGATTAGGGATGTTAATGGTTTGCTTTCGGTCTGATTTCATATAAAACCAAATAGACATACACCAAACCAAAACTGTTGATTTTTTAAACGGTTTTAAAACCGAACTATTTAAATTTATACAAAACCAAAACCAAAACCGTGAAACCATTTAAGATTTTTTAATTTTATAAAAACTGAAACCGAAACCAAAACCACAAAACCGCAAACTGTTGTTTCTTATATATAAATAAAAATATAACTAAAATATAAAATATAAATTCCAAAACACAAAACCAAAGCAAAATTATAAATTGTTACAATAAATATTTTTAACCATAATAAAAATACAACGATAATTAAAATAAACGATTGTACCCATAATTGTCACAGTGAATATATATATATATATATATATATATATATATATGGGGTTAAATTTCAAATATATAGTGAGGGTATATATGTCATAAAAATATATCTAAAATATCGATTTCGTGGTTTGATTTCGTGGTTCGGTTTCATGGTTTGATTTTGCGGTTCGGTTTCGTTGTTACTATACCAAAATCAAAACCGTTTTGGATACTAATTTCAAAATCAAATCCGCAACCAAATCATTTATTCAGTTTCAAAACCAAACCATTCAGTTTTGTTTCTCTCAGTTACCCGTCAGATCGTTTTTTTTTTTTTTTTTTTGCCATCCCTGGGGATGATTAAATTTGAGAGCATCTTGAGGCTTTGGAATGATTTCACTGATGCCCTAGACACCTTGGCGTCTATGATCTCCCTAACCCGAGAATAAGATAGCATAATCTCTATGGTAATCCGAGTTCAGCGTCAACTGGGCTACTGTTGTCCACTTGAGATTGAGCCCACCAAGGACACATGGTACCATTATATCAAGAACTTCCTAAAAATAGGAAATATATAGTAGGAGAATCCTATTTCAATTGAAAAATTCTTTAGAGGCTAGCCGTCTAGTTCTTTCTAAGTGGAGAAACTTTGTACAATCGTTCCCTTAACATAGGACTGTTGAGATGTGCTAGAGCAGAAAACGCCATCTAATTCTTAAAAAGAGTCCACAGGAATGTGTGGACCCCTCATGAGTGTCTTTATGTTCACAAATAAAATCTTGAGAATTGGTTATTTTTGGCTGACAATGAAAAATGATTGCACTCAATTTGTTTGGAGATTTCGTAAGTACCAAATCCATGGCAATCAGATTCATGTCCCTGCTTCGTAACTCCATCGCTTAGAGTACCCTTGGTACTTTTTAACGTAAGAAATGGATCTCATTGGAGAAATCACCTCTAGAATACCGAGTGGCCATCGCTTCATCCTGGTAGCAATTTATTACTTCATGAAATGGGTGATGGACGTATTTTTAATATAAGTGACCCAAAAAATAGTGAAAATACTTATTAAGGAAAATATCGTAGAGATATAGTCTGCCACAAAAATTGATCACCAATAACTCCAAAGATTTAAAAGGTTCAATCATCAAGAAAATATACCAACAGTTCAAGATCGAACAACAGAATTCGGCGTCGTATTGCTCAAAGATGAAAGGGATCATGGGACATGCCAATAAGAATATCAAGAAGATCCTCCGAAAGATTTTCAATAATTATAAGGAGTTGAACACCATGTTGCCCTATTCCCTGATGGCTTACCGACCTTCGATCAAAACCTCGACAAGGGAAACTTCTTACTCTCTAGTCTACGAGATGGAGAAAGTGGTCCCAATTGAAATCAAATTTTCCTATTTAAGAATGCTCATGAAAGTCGAGCTTGTTAAAACTAAATTGATATAATAGAGACTAGATTAGCTTTGCCTTATTAATTAGAAGAAACTTACCAAGATTTTCCATGGGCAGTGCTATAGGTAAAGACTTGTCAGGGCTCACAACAAAAAGATTCATCCCAGAGTTTTCAGAGTCGATAAGATTGCATTGAAGAAACTTTTCGCGTTCAAGGATGAAGCCAATGACAAATTCTTCCCTTTTGTAGTCCACTAAGCTTTGAGTGGTGAAGAGTTGATTCTCCAAGAGATTGATGGCGATGTATTTCCTAAGCTATAAACTAGGACTCTATAAAGAATACTTTGGCTAATGAAATGGGTTATCTTTCCAATTTTGTGAGTATGATCATTTGTTTAAAAAGAAAAGAAAAAAAAATCCCAAACTTTGAACTGTAAAGGGATGAGTACATAAGAGGGAAAAATAGAACAAGTACAACATAGATGTGGTAAAAATTCAAAAGAACTCCATAAACAGATTGTAGAGATCGTAGCAAGATATAAAACCACCAACCAAGTGAAAAAGAGTTGGTGCAAAAAAATAAAAAATACATGGAAAAAGAATAGAAAAAAGAATGGAAAAAGTAAAAGAAGAGAAAATGAGACAAAATTGATTCCCTCTGGGTCTCTTTCTATTATCTAGCTTTGGGCTATTTTTCGTTGATTGTAGATGGTTTCCACATCAAGACTTAATAGATTTGAATAGATTTAGAATATGCAAAAAGAAACATTAGACATAGTCTGGAATTGTATTGAAATTGTGTTTGTCAGCAATTGAACTCAAAATCTCATAGAAGTCATAATCGGTAAAAGAAGGTACTTGTTTTTGTAAATATTAAACTTCTTCACCCATGTTTTGGCTAAATAAATTTTGTAGGATTTGGAGAAAAATATAAAGCATATAGGAATATAGAACCCCGCGCACTGAAATACCAAGTAACTAAGTAAGAAATGGGAGCCTAATGGACATAGCAAAGATATCCTGATAAAGAGTATTTCTTGATTTTGGGCTATGATTTTGAGTTCATGGAGAGGCCTTTGAGTTCAAAACTTTTCTTTTACATTTCTATGAAAATAAGATAAAGGGGTCTTATTATTATCACTTCATGATCAATTCAAGAGTCGTTGACCGACCAAGTGAAATAGATCTCCATCGCCCTAGGAAGAAACTTGAGTGATTGCGACAAAAGGGTCAAGAACAAGATCACTGAATTGTTACTAATTTCCGTTCATTTTTAAAGTTAATGTTTTGGAAATGTCCTGCTAACCATTTGTAGTAAGTCCAAAAAGTTGGAACTCATGGGCCATCATCGTTTTCCTAAATGGCCAAGTAATCAAGGTAATATTTTATTTAGTGTCAGCCCCAACCATAGGCTGGGACACATTATATACTTTTGATTCTTCATTGTGCCCCAACCACAGGCTGGGGAACATTATGTGGTGTCTGATCACCTGTGTGCTCTACAAAATGTTAAATATGTCACTTCTCTAGCCACAAGATAGGGTACATTATATACTTTGTTCTGGCATTCTCACCCCATCCACAGGCTGGGGTACATTGTAAAGATTGTAAGTCTCTGCATACTCTCTAGTCCTCTATTGCCACAGGCCGAGAGATATGTTCTAAATTTTTTCTTAAGTCTAATCTTCCCATGCTATAGGGCGGGATGTACGTTTAATATTTGTCCTGAGTCCAAACCTCCCTTGCCACAAATGGAGAGGTATGTTTAATGCTTATCATTGAGTTCAATCCAAACCCCCATTGCCATAGGCTAGGAGGTGTGTTTAATGTTTGTTATTGAGTTTAATCTTACCCTACCACAAGTCAAGAGGTATATTTTAATTTGTCATTGAGTCCAATCTTCTCCTATCATAGGCCCAGAGGTGTGTTTAAATTATGTAATAAACCCAATCATCCATTGCTACAGGCCTGTAGGTATGTTGGTTTATCTTGTGTTTTATTTCAATCCTCTCCTACTATAGGTCAAGAGGTATTCTCTAGCTTCACCACACTAAATGAACTGTGTTCGTCATGAATTATGTCTATTTTCTTGCCTCTAAACAAGATTATTCGTTATGGGCATTTGTCTTTATTGCATCCCTTCTAAACGAATCGTCATGAGTGTGGAATTTTTTGCATTTTCTCTAAACAAACATTTTTCATCATGAGTGTTTCATTTCCTCTGAACAAATATTGTTCATCATGATAATTTGTTATTTTTTCATTTTCTCTAAATGCACATCGTTCATCATGAGAATTTGTCATTTTTGTATTCCTTCTAAACAAACATTATTTGTCATGAGCAATTGTCATTTTTGCATTCCTTCTAAACGAATGTTGTTTGTCATGAGTATTTTTTTTATTTTCTCGCATCACCTCTAAATCTGTTTTTCCTTTCTTCACTACCTCAAGACAAACATTGTTTGACATGAGTATGTTTCATTATTTGCATTACCTCTAATCGAACATTGTTCACCATAAACGCCTTTCTTTATTAAGTGTTGGTATTTTTCTATGAAAATGACATATTCTGAATTAGGTTTGACCTAATATTTGGTATTTGTAAGGTACGTAGGCAAATTAAATAGGTTGGGTCACATCTTTGCCAAACTTATACAATCATATCCAGATGGGTTCAAGCCCAAGTAAGTTTTCTTTCTAAACATGCATTGACCTAACCCTAGGTCGGGGCACGTAAAATCTCTTTGCATATATCATCCTACTTTGTATTGCATTCATCCGAGTAACAGAACCAAATGGTGTATGTCTCGTTTCTTTGTGAAGCTAGTGAAACTCACGTGACAAAAAGAAATAGTTGTAGACACCATATTTTGTCCTGCCATCCAACCATTTTTTGGCATATAGTTTTGGCATTCTAATTCAAAAAAAAAAAAGATAAATAAAAAAAAAAAAATTGAACTCATGCCCAATTGCGAAATCTTCAAGGAAAATTTTAGGAAGGTAAAGTTTTTTTCAAAAATTAAGATTTCAAGAAAAATTTAAAGGTTTGGGGTTTAAAAGTGTAATTGCTTAAGAACTTTTTGATTTTGAAACTAAGAGGATCCAAGGGCCTGGTTTAACTTGGAAAATAATGTATATAATTTTGAAAAGTGTTGAACATTTAAGGAAGCATTCCAGAAAGAAAATTTCAAAATTTGAAAAGTAAAGATGTCAAAATGAAAACTTCAAATAGAATCTTGTTAAATTCATTTGAAATTTCATAAATTCAAGGGTTTATAAGAGTTTAATTTCATTTTTCAAAACTCAATTTCAAGGTAAAAATGTTTAAAAAAAACTTTTAAAATATTCTAATTTTACTCGAAACTTTGGGCTAATTTAGAAATTTTTTATCTTGGTTGAATTCACTAATCAATTTAGTGGAAAATATTAATTTCGATCACCAATCAAATGGTGGATGGTTTAATTTCATAATTTGAATTCATCCATGAAATTCAAAAGTTTTAAGGACTAAATTTAAAAAAAAAAAAAATCTCTTGCATTTTTACACCAAACCAATTTGATTCTACATTTTACTCCAAGACCAATCAAGCTTACCCTTCATAATGAAGAGTTCCTATCTATTGTTGAAATTAGGAGGGAACCAAAGTCCAATTAAGAAAAAACATATGGGATCAATACTCATTAAATGGTCAATTAAATAGTCAATTAACTGATACATTTGATATGATAGATTATACTTAGGTATTAGTTCATTGTAGATTAAGAACCAAATCCCGAAGATAGTCCATGTAGATTAAATTATCAAACTTTTGCTATAATTGTTCTTGTAGTTAAATTAATTCAATACACTAAATAAAAAAAATAAAAAAAATAAAAAAAAAGCTCATTAAGATAACTGAAAATAAATAAATGCCCCCAACCCGGTCATTTATCATATCATATTTTAATTTAATTATTTTTCTATTTTTATTATTAAAAATCCCCAAAACCAATTTCTTAAACTCAACTAAAAAAACAAGATAAAAAATAATAATTATAATCCAATAATTGTGGTTCGACATCCATACTAAAACACAATGCTTTATAGTTGCGCTTAAATTTGAATATTAAATTTGAGCAATCAAAGTACAACTTATAATTTTACATGTTGGCCCAGTGAAATACCCAAGAGGATGGGAAAATTGGGTAATTAAAAAATATCAGAGAAAAAATACTTTAATAACTCAAATAATTAATTTTAATCATAAATTAATTATTATCTTTATATCACAGCGGAAATATAAAATCAACTAGGTGCACACCAAATAACAAAAATAAATAAAGTAAAGATTGCAGCACATCAAAAATTTATACTGTTTCACCAAGCTACTCTTGGCTAATCCAGTCCTCCGAGTCTTGCGGAGAGTCGCACCCACTAAACTCAAGATTCCTTTAAAGGTAGGAACCAAATCCTCACAAAGATTCTTTTACAGGCTCAGAATCAACCTTTACAAAATTTCATTTTAACATGCTAAGGAATAACCTCTAATTTTTACAGGTTCAAGAATAACATAATTCTTTTTAACACAAAGGCAAAAGAATCAAAACCTCACAAACACTCCAACTATTATTTTAACCGGTAAGGATTGAATCGTTACAAAATTCAAACAAAACAATTCAATTCAGGAAGAATTACTATCCCAATCTCTTTACAAGAAGAGATTGAAACCAACTACCCTTAGATTAAATACTCTCAATAGTTTTTAATCTGCCACTCAACTTACTAATTAAAAATTGACAAGTGATTTTTCTCACTCGGAGCTTCTACCATACCAGATAAATTAAAACTCAATTAATATCCCAAACGAGTGATAGAAAAGTGAGATATTTAAAATCTGATTTTTAACAAAAATGGGTAGCACGTAATCAGATTAATTCAATAAATTGTTTAAAACATATTTTCCAATAAAAAATCAAAAAATAATTTATAAAGATAAAATTCCAAAAATTAGTCAAGAAATACTATATAGAAAGTAATTTGAAAATATCTCACTCGGAATCCATTGAAAAAATCATTAGAATGATGTTACTTCAGATTCGATAGCAGCAACGATTCACGGTAAATGATTCTCAAGAATGACTCTTAAAAATGCTTTCACAAATCTCAATATGATTTCTCTTAAAAAAACTTAGTAATATTTATTGATCTCTCTTAATCTAACTTAATGATTTAGAAAACGCAGGTCTATATAAATGAGATTAAAATCAGCTCTCTAACGGCTAGTTCCCATTTGTCATGACACTTAATTGCTCTTTTAAATCCCTTATATCATTAAGACTTCATTGTGGTTCAATTCACTTAATTATAGCTTTTAAACTTCTCAATTAAGTCTCCCAAATATTTCTCAATCACAATTAAATAAAATAAAAAACAATTATATGTACCAAATTGAGAAATATTCAAACTTAATGAACCAAATCTATAGGGATAACATAATATGTGTTGTATATCTCAAATAATATTGAATCCCTAAAATCTCTCATGAATCCTAACCAAAAAACGACTAGTAATGGCTACTTTCAGATTGAAATCCAAAATTCCATAATATCCTGAAACAGACACATAAGTCGACCGACCAAGATCAACAGTTGACCGCTCAATTCAAGATGTAGCCAAGCCAAAGATTCTGTGCCTATCGGTTGACCTATCTGTCGACCTAGAGATTCAGAGAGTTTCATTTCTCTTCACAGGTCGACCGCCCTGTCGACTTCTAGATACAGAGAGTTCATATTTAAGTACAGGTCAACCTACTTATCGACCGAGAGATACAGAGAGTTTTCCGTCTTTGTCCGGTCGACTTGCCTGTCGACTTATGGATGTTGATCACTTTTCTAAACTCATTTTTAATTCATTCTTATTGACATTTTTGCTCCTTTAACCAATATCTTTTCTTGGTTAGCTCTACTTTTTAATCAATAAATTCAATTTTAATCAATTATAAATATTTCTTTTTCAATTACACATAGGAGAAAATAATTTATATAATTAGGATCCTATTAAAAACACACATAAATTAAAAAAAAAAATTGTGTCGTGTGTGATTCTAATTGGGATATTAAGAATTGAAATTTAACTGGAGTTGTTTTCCCTAGGTTCTTTAAATTCTTCAACCTCTTAATCCTTCATCATCTTTATCATCATATCTTCATCAATTGGAACTAATAAACTGAAATACTTAATCAAACTATTCCACAAAAAACATCAGCCTTTAATTGTCCATCAAAATCTTAGGATCAACAATCTCCCTATTTTTTATGATGACAATTAACTTTGATATTTTCTTCAAAACAATAATATAACCACACTTTCTCTATATTCGAGGATGGATTTTATAACTAATTTAAGTATAAGGATGAAGATATTATTAAAAAAAAAAAATCAACATAGCACAAATAAAAAATAAACTCCCCCTTAAGATATTCAATAAAATATCAACTAATTCTCCCCATTTGTCATCTCAAAAATAAAAAAATTAGGGAGGGGGAGAACACACAAGAACTCTACTCTAGGCAAACATCATTATGCTTAGCCATACCCAAATCGCGAATGATTTTCACAAACTGATCTTCCGTTAGTGGTTTGTTAAAAACATCAATAAGCTGGTCAGAGGTATCAATATACTTAATAACAATGTCCATTTTCTGAATGTAATCACGAATAAAGTAATGTCTAATCTTTATGTGCTTAGTTCGTGAGTGCTATGTAGGATTCATACATAGACAAATAATACTTTTATTATCACAAAAGATCGGGACCTCCTCCATGCAAATTCCAAAGTCTTTTAACTGTTGCTTAATATATAAAATTTGAGCATAATAGTTACCAACTACCATATATTCAGTCTCAGTAGAGGATAAGGCTATTGAATTATGTTTCTTGCTTGACCAAGAAACTAAAGCATATCCTAACAAATGACATGACCCACTCGTGCTTTTTCGCTCAACTTTGTAACCGACAAAATCAGTGTCGGAGTAATTTACCAATTTAAAATCACTCCCCATAGGATACCATAATCCTAGTTCAGTCAGTCATCCCTTTTAAGTATCGAAAAATTCGTTTAACTACAGTCAAGTGAGATTCTTTAGGATAAGACTGAAATCTAGCACAAAGACAAACACTATACATAATATCAGGTCTACTAGCAGTTAAATACAACAAATTACCAATCATACCTCGATACATTTTTTCATTAACACTTTTGCCCGTATCGTCTTTGTCTATCTTCATAACCGTTGCCATAGGAGTTTTGTACTCTTTAGAGCCTTCCAAGCCATATTTCTTTAACAACTCCTTGGTGTATTTAGCTTGATTTATAAATATTCCTTCTTTGATTTGCTTAATTTTCAATCCAAGAAAGAAATTCAACTCTCCCATCATGCTCATTTCAAATTCAACTTGCATTATTTTAGCAAACACTTGGCAAAGATCCTCATTAGTAGATCCAAAAATAATATCATCAACATATACTTGTACTAATAGGATATCAGAATCAGTTTGCTTCACAAATAGTATTATATCATAAATACCCCTTTGAAAACCATTTTCGATCAAATATTGGTTAAGTCTCTCATACCAAGCTCTAGGAGTTTGTTTGAGCTCATACAAAGCCTTGCGAAGTTTAAATACACGATCAGGAAATTTATAACTTTCAAATCCCAGGGGTTGTTCCACATAAACTTCTTATGCTAGAAATCCATTTAGAAATGCACTCTTTACATCCATATGATATAACTTAAAATTACGTGAACATGCAAAAGCGAGTATCATTCTAATTGCTTTTAGTCTAGCAACAAGAGCATAGGTTTCATCATAATCAATTTCTTCCTCTTAACTATAGCCATGTGCTATTAATCTTGCTTTGTTTCTAATTACCATATCAGATTCATCCTTTTTATTTCTAAAAACCCATTTGGTACCAATAAGTGGATGAAAATCTAGTCTCGGAACAAGACACCATACTTTGTTCCGCTCAAATTGAACTAACTCATCTTGCATTATAGAAATCCAAGATTCATCAGTTAACGTCTCATCTATATTTTTAGGCTCAATTTGAGATAAGAAAGCAAGATTAGAGAAGAACGAGTACTTATACCTCTTTCAAAATTATCGATAATTTCTTTTATCGAATGTCCCAGTACTGTCTTTATAGCTCTTGGTAAAGTCGAATCATTTTCCTTAGGTTCCTTCTCTTGTTGGGACTCCTTCAGTACATTATGTCCTTGGTTTTGATTACTTGAAATACCTGTATCATCATCACCAAAACCTTTCTCGACAAGTATGGATTAGTTTCCTCAAAAACAATATGCATAGTTTCTTCTACTACTAACGTACATTTATTATAAACTCTATAAGCGTTACTGTTAGTAGCATATCCAAGGAAAATCCCATAATCTGATTTACCATCAAATTTACCAAGATTATCCATGTCATTCAAAATAAAATACTTACATTCAAATACTTTAAAATAGGAAATGTTAGGAGTCTTACCATTCCAGATTTCATAAGAGATTTTGTTAAACCCTCTACAAATCGATACCCTATTAACTACGTGGCAAGTTGTACTTACTACTTCGGCCCAAAAGTAGATTGGTAAGCGATTTTCATTAAGCATTGTTCTAGCCATCTCTTGAAGCGTCTTATTCTTCATTTTCACTACACCATTTTATTGCGGTGATCTTGGTACAGAAAAGTTATGAGTATAACCATGCTCATCATAGTAACTTACCACATCATTATTCTTAAACTCTCTTCCTCTATCACTTCGAATGTTAATAATGGAACATTGCTTCTCATTTTGAACACGTTTACAAAATTTAGAAAGAACAGAAGCAACCTCACTTTTCTTAGCAAGAAAAAATACCCAGGTAAATTTGGAATAATCATCAACTATAACAAACGCATAAAACTTACCACCAAAACTAGAAACAGAGTTAGACCCAAACAAATCAAGATGCAATAATTCAAGACATCTAGACGTAGATGTGTGCATTTTTTTTTTCCTTAAATGATGATCTAACCTACTTGCCTAATTGACATACATCACATACTTTATCTTTCACAAATTTAAAATTAGGTAGGCCACATATGAGACTCTTCTTAGTAAGTTAGAGATTAACTCCATACTAGCATGCCCAAGTCTTCTATGTCATAACCAACTATTTTCAGATAAAGCATTCAAACAAGATAAATTTTGAGAATTAAAATCATCAAATGAGCAAGTATAAACATTCTCAAAACGTGATGCAACTAATAAGATACTACTATCATGACTATTCTTAATAATGCAGCTATCATGATCAAATATAACATTATAACCCTTATCATATAGTTGACTAATATTAAGCAAATTATATTTAAATCCATCAACTAGTAACACATCTTTAATAATAGTAGTACCATTATCGATATTACCTATACCGATAATTTTACCCTTTGTATTGTCTCCAAAAGTCACATGACCTCCATTTTTAGGTGTCAAAGATGTAAATTTTCCTTTGTCTCCTGTCATGTGTCGAGAACAACCACTATCCAGGAACCATTTATCATTTCTTATTGAAGCTTTTAGAATAACCTCACCACCAGTGGCCATCAATGCAAACATGGACATATATTCACTATCTGATTTTTCTGAGCTACTTGAATCAGTATCATCCCAAGTAGCCTTCATGGATTTCTTCTTACTCTTCTTTGCTTTATTATTTTCTTTCTTTTTCTTTTCCTTTTCTTTATCCTTCTTCGGTTCAGGACAATCATTTTGAAAGTGATCGATCTTGTGACAGTTGTAACATTCCACTTTAGTCATGTTGAGGTTTCTTCACCTGCGGCATGTGCGTCGAGTCATTCTTCTAAAATTCTTTGTGAGAAGCACTATATCTTTCTCTTGCTCATTGTCAAGACTTCCATCATCACTGTCATTCTCTTCTTCAATTTTCTGAGCTTTTAGCGCCAAGAATTTTCTCTTGCAATTTTCGGTATCATCCTCATATCCTTTAATCGCCGATTCATGAGTCATCAAGTTGCCTATGAGATCATCAATTTCTATTTGCCAAGATCCTTGGCTTCCTCAATTGCCGCCGCCTTTGACTCCCGTATTTTTATTAAGAATCTTAGGACCTTTCGTACTCTATCCTCCATGGAGTATGGCTTTCCAAGTTAACTCAAGTTATTGCAAATGTTTATGAAGCGAGTATACATCTCATGAATCGATTCATTTTCTTCCATTCTGAACAACTCAAATTTTCTCATAAGAACGTTGATTTTCGATTGCTTCACTTGACTTGTCCCTTCGTGGGTAACTTGTAGCTTATCCCACATCTCCTTTGCGGATTTACAACCTAAAACTCTAGAACATTTATTAGCATCTAAATAGCAAAATAGAATGTTGATAGCCTGAGAGTTTATAGAGGGTTTCTGCTTATCTGAAACAGTTAGTTGTTCCTTCTTCTTCTCAACTCCGTTTTCTATTGGAATAAACGGACCATCCTCGATTGTTAGCCACATATCGTAATTTGTAGCCTGAAGGAAAGCTATCATTCTGTCTTTCCAGAAGAATAACTTTCACTTGCAAATAAAGGTGGTCGATGTATAGACTGCCTCTCAGCTAGTATACCTATTATGTGTGCCATGTGATCTTTGTTAGCTAAGTGTGTCGAGCTAAACTAGTTCTGATACCAATTGTTGGCCCAGTGAAATACCCAATAGGGGAGTGAATTGGGTAATTAAAAAATATCAGAGAAAAAAATTCTTTAATAACACAAATAATTAATTTTAATCCTAAATTAATTATTATCTTTATATCACAGCAGAAATATAAAATCAACTAGGTGCACACCAAATAACAAAAATAAATAAAGTAAAAATTACAGCACACTAGAAATTTATACTACTTCACCAAATTATTCTTGGCTAATCCAATCCTCCGAGCCCCATGGAGAGTCGCACCCACTAAACTCAAGATTTCTTTAAAGGTAAGAACAAAACCCTCACAAAGATTCTTTTACAGGTTCAGAATCAACCTTTACAAAATTTTCTTTTCACTGGCTAAGGAATAACTTCTACTTTTTACAGGTTTAAGAACAATTTAATCTTTTTAACACAAAGGCAAAAGAATCAAAACCTCACAAACACTCCAAATATCCTTTTACCCGGTAAGGATTGAATCGTTATAAAATTCACACAAAACAACTCAATTCAGGAAGAATTACTATCTCAAACTCTTTACAGGAAGATACTGAAACCAGCTACCCTTAGATTAAATATTTTCAATAATATTTAATCCGCCACTCAACTTACCAATTAAAAATTGACAAGTGATTTTTTTCACTCGAAACTTCTACCACCCCAGATAAATTAAAACTCAATTAATATCCCAAAACTAGTGATTGAAAAGTGAGATATTCAAAATTTGATTTTTAACAAAAATGGGTAGCACGTAATTGAGCACGTAATCAGATTAATTCAAGAAATTATTTAAAAAGTATTTTTCAATAAAAAATCAAAAAATAATTTCTAAAAATCAAATTCCAAAAATTAATTAAGCAATACTATATAGAAAGTAATTTGAAAAGATCTCCCCCGGAATCCACCGAAAAAATAATTAGAGTAATGTTACTTTAAATTCGGTAGCAGTAGCGATTCACAGTAAATTATTCTCAAGAAGGACTATTAGAAAAGCTTTCACAAATCTCAATATGATTTCTCTTAGAAAAGATTAGTAATATTTCTTGATCTCTCTTAAAATTACTTAATGATATAAAAAACGCAAGTCTATATAAATGGGATTAAAATCAGCTCTCTAACTGCTAGTTCCCATTTGTCATGACACTTAATTGCTCTTTTAAACCCCTTATATCATTAAGACTTCATTCTGGTTCAATTCACTTAATTATAGCTTTTAAACTTATTAATTAAGTCCCCCAGATATTTCTCAATCATAATTAAATGGAATAGAAACAATTATATGTACCAAATTGATAAATATTCAAACTTAATTAACCAAATCTATAGGGATAACATAATATGTGTTGCATATCTCAAATAATATTAAATTCCTAAAATCTCTCAAGAATCCTAACCAAAAAACAACTAGTAACGGCTATTTTCAGATTGAAATCCAGAATTCCATAATATTTTGAAACAGACACATAAGTCGACCGATCAAGATCAATAGTTGACCGCTCGATTCAGGATATGGCCAAGCCAAAGATTTTGTGTCTATTGGTCGACCTATCTGTCGACCTAAAGATTCAGAGAGTTTCATTTCTCTTCACAGGTCGACCGCCCTGTCGACTTATAGATACAAAGAGTTCATATTTAAGCATAGGTCGACCTACCTGTCGATCGAGAGATACAGAGAGTTTTTCTTCTTTATCCGGTCGACTTGCCTATTGACTTATGGATGCTGGATCACGTTTCTAAACTCGTTTTTGATTCATTCTTATTGACATTTTTGCCCCTTTAACCAATTTCTTTTCTTGGGTAGCTCCACTAAATACTTAAATTCAATTTTAATCAATTATAAAAATTTCTTTTTCAATTACACATAGGAGCAAATAATTTATCTAATTAGGATCCTATCAAAAACACACATATCAATTAAAAATCTTTTTGTGTCGTGTGTGATTCTAATTGGGATATTAAGAGTTGAAATTTAATCTGAGTTATTTTTCCTAGGTTCTTCAAATTCTTCAATCTCTTAATCCTTCATCATCTTTATCATCATATCTTCATCATTTGGAACTAATAAACCGAAACTCTTAATCAAATTGTTAGTTCCACCAAAACTATCAACCTTTAATTGTTCATCAAAATCTTAGGATCAATATTATAGATTGTACTAGGGAATAGTTTGCATTTTGCAAGCTACCCTCAGCAACCCGGGTTGCACCTTGTGCATCCCTGGATGCACGGGCACATCCGGCGATGTGCGAATGGGAGACAACCTACCAAAGGCAACCCCTCATCCCATTTTAACACACTTGATCCCCTTTCACCCCTAATCTAGATTTTCCCCTATTTCCATACCTTAAACTCCCTAAAACCTCTTTCACCGTACCTAGTACCACTCGCCTTAAGAAGATGAAAAAAGAAAGGGAAAAAAAAAATAACCCCACACCCGACACTGAGAGTACATTCATTTTTTACCCAAGGTAAGTTCTTCCACTTAGTTACTTTATCCTTATGGTTTACCTTTCTTCCTAAGGATTCTTAATTAAAGGACATTTAACCCTAATCCTCAATAATAAAAAAAAAAAAAAAAAAGTGTTCTTATGGTAATTAAGTACACGAATAGCTTTGTAGATCTGACGAAATATCATAAGAATACTGTTAACCCTGTGAGCTACCCAAGAGGGGGTGAATTGGGCAGTATTAAAAATTATCAGAATATAACACTTAAAAAATCAAACAATTGATATTATCCTAAAATTAACTATTATCTTTTATAGTAGCGGATTATGTGTTATCAACTAGGTGCACACCCAAACAACAAAATATAAATAATATAAATAATGCAGCACACAAAAATTTATACTGATTCACCAAGCTACTTTTGGCTAATCTAGTCCTCAGAGCCCCACGGGGAGTCGCACCCACTAAACTCAAGATCCCTTTAAAGGTAGGAATCAAACCCTCACAATTATTCTTTTCGTAGGTTCAGAATCAACCTTTACAATTCATTTTCACAGGCTAAGGAATAACCTCTATTTTTTTACCAAGTAAAAGATTAACCTAATTCTATTACAGAGAGAATCATGACCTAATTCTTTTTATACCTTAGGCTCAAGAATTAAACATCACACAAATACGCTTCAAATATCCTTTTACCCGATAAGGATTGAACCGTTACAATTTACTCATAATTCTATAAAGGAAGAATTAAAACCTAATATTTTTTTATACTCTAGGCAAAGATGAAAATCTCAATCTCTTTACCAAAAGAGATTGAAACTAGTTACCCCTTATTAGACACTCCCAATAGTATCTAATCTGCACACAACTCACCAATTACAAAAATTGATAAATTCTTCTCACTCGGAACTTCTGCCACCTCAAATTAATTAATACACAATTAATGTCCCAAAACTAGTGATGGAAATAAAGTGAGGAAATTCAAAATCTGATTTTAAACAAAAAAAAATGGGTAGCAAGCAATTTAGCACGTAATCAGATTTTCTAAAGAAATTGTTTCAAAAAATATTTTTCAATAAAAATTCGAAAAATAATTTCAAAGATCAACTTCCAAGAAAATAATAATAATAATAATAATAATAACAATAATAATAATAATAATAATAATAATAATAATAATAATAATAATAATAATAATAATAATAATAATAATAATAATAATAATAATAATAATAATAATAATAATAAATAAGCAAATAACTTGGAACAATTTCACCATGAATCCACCGAAAAAATAATGATTAGAATAGTAATGACATTTCAAACCAGTAATAGCAATAATCCATAACAAATGTTTCTCAAGAACAAATCTCAAGAAAGATCTCATAATGCACTCAGTATAATTTTAGAATGATAACTCTCAGAAAGATCAGGAACTGAATAACTTTTGAATTTTGATTGATTTGGATTATTTGATTTTTTAAACCTCAAAAACCCAGGTTTATTTATAGGGGTTTATAATAAGCCCTCTAACAACTAATTACCATATATCATGACAAATAATTACTCCATAAGCCCCCTTATATCATTAAGACTCAATCCTGGTATAATTCACTTAAATATATCTTCTAAAACATTCAATTTAGTACCTCAAACTTTTACTAAATCTCAATTAGATAAGATAGAAAGAATTACATGTACCAAATTGAGATATATCTAAAATACTTGAATCATATTTATAAGAATATTCAAATAGGAGTATTATATCTTAAATATATCTATATCCCTAAGATATCTCAAATAAGTAAATAAATAACGGCTAGTTTTTTAATAAAATCCAAAATTTCCCAAAACCTGAAACAGGTCGTCGGTTGACTGACCAACAACTACCGGTCGATCGCCCAATTCAGGACATAGCCCAAGCCAAAAACTATTCTTCCATCGGTCGACCGCCCAACCTTTATCTATCGACCGAACAATACAGAGACTTTCACAAGTCGACCTACCTGTCGACCTAACAATCCAGAGAGTTCATCCTCTAAGCACAGGTCAACTTACTTGTCGACCGAACGATCCAGAGAGTTTCATAAGTCGACTCACCTGTCGACCGAAAGATCCAGAAAGTTAGCCTTATAACCTCAGGTCGACTTATCAGTCGACAAACCATTGCTGGAACACTTCTCTCAATTCAATTTTAATTCATTTTCTTTGACGTTTTCGCCCCTTTAATCAATTTTTTTTCTCGGTTAGCTCCAATAAAATCGTAAATTCAATTTTAATTAATTATCAATGTTTCTTTTTCAATTATACATAAGAGAAAATAATTTAACTAATTAGGATCCTATAAAAAACACACATATTTGTAGAAAATATTTTGTTTCGTGTGTAATCCTAATCAAGAATCATTAAGAGCAAAAATTTAACCTAAATTATTTTTCCTAAGTTCTTCAATTTCTTCAAACTATTAGTATCCGTCATCTTTGTCAATCTGTTTAGTATTTAGCATCCATTTCAACTTCATCATGATAATATCTTCATTGGAACTTATAAACTGAAACACTCAATAAAATCATTAGTTGCACCAAAAATATCAATATTTAATTGTTCATCAAAATCTTAAGATCAACAGATACAAATGGAACTTGAGTAGTCAGGATCCATTCGTGGACTCGACGAAATGCCACTAAACAAAAAAAAAAAAAAACAAGAAAAAATGCATTGTTCCTTTATGGATTGAAGGGAAATAAGTTTTATTGTTCATTTACTTTATGCATTTTTCTATATATTTACTCTTGTAAGCCTTTTGGCAAACTATATAATGAGTTGAACTGTATATTTACTCTTATAATTAATTTTGGTAAAACTTCTATCCACGATGTTCTTGATTCTCATTCTTATAGAATTAGGGAAGACGACTAATTGAATTTTTATAATATAATGGAGGCAATTTAAAAAATTAGAATAATAGATATTGTTGGGCCAAATATCTACCCAAGATGGGGTGAATTGGGTAGTTTAAAATTAAATTCGATTAATTAAACCCCAATCAATTTTATCTGATTAAATATGGAAGTTGTATATTTATTGTGTAGACAAAGAGTAAGTAATAGAGAAACTTAATAGAAGATATTTTATAGTAGTTTGTAGTAGTTCGACAAACTACTATTGCCTACGTTTATTCCCCTAAACTCTCATATGGAATTCATACGCTAAAAATCGACTTTAATCTTTTTCACAAGTGAGAATCACACTCCTTACAATCTGGATTAGAGAGGTTTCTTATATAGCTAATCACATTCTTACCCAAACCAATTACACTTAGGTCTGAGCTACAATCTCACACAAGTACAAAAAAAAATTGTTTCTTCTCACAAAAAGCTTCTACCAATGCTAACAAAAATAAACTTAATTGATAACCAGATCTAAGTGATAAAAGTGTTTCAGATTTCAATATATATCAAGTTAAAATACGAGAAAGTATTGATCTAGATTTAATATTAGTTAAACCCAGAATCAGGTAAACCAGAAAACAAAATCGTTTTTATCTTACGAAAAAAAAAATCAATAATAAGATTCAAAAGATTTCTTTTTGAAAATGATTTTTCAGGATTAAAATATATTTTCAGAACATAGGCTCAAAAATGTTTAAAGCACAAAAATTGAGCACACAGAGTTAGCACAAATAGAACTAGAGTAAAATAGAGAACAATCTCACCGAGAATTCTTGTAGTACTATTTGTATAAGAAAGCAATGTACTCGGTTTTCCAAACGATTTTCTTTCAAAAATATCTTCAAGAGAATAAGTAATTTATTCACAATGATTTCACACTCTTTCTATCTAGATCTCTCAAACGTTTAAAGCTCAAGATTTTTTCACAAAATATCTCTTTTAGATCTCTAACATTCAGATTTCTCTTGATGAATAATCTTTCAAAAACGCAGGTTATATAGCCAATTTAAAAGACAAATTTTCAATGGCTAGTTTGCATAAAAATCCCCAAAATCTCTCCCAATATCTCTCCCCATAAGTTTAACTTTTCAACAACTAGTTTGACCATTAATTTGGCTTGAAATCAATCCAGATTCATGCCCAAATTAAATCAAAGATCTATCACAAAAATCATGGAAATATATTTTACCGGTAAGACTATGAGATCAGGAAATTTAAGAACCGTAACGCATTTTCAGAAAAAAACACATGTTTAAATTAAAAAATATTTCTAAGTATTTAAAACATTTTAGATAATTTAAAAATGATTTAGAAATATTTGATCATAAATACTGAGACAAAAATAACTTAGAATAACGTTCACAAAATTTCAAGCCAATCAGTTGACTGATCCATAACTCGGTTGACCGTTTGAAGTCTATTCTTAATGGTTCCAAAGAACAATTGGTCGACCGGTTCCATAATACAGTCTACCATTTCTTATTTTCTGGGAACTTGTATCTATCACTCGATCGATTCCTCATTTTCTTAATTTTCTAGGAACCTGTATTGTTCAGTCAATCGAATTTCCTTTCAGTTGACTGTTTGAGTGTTTTTCGAGTTTTTAACAATTTGCAAAATGTAGTTACAATTAGATTACTTATTCTAACTATGTTTTTTAATAAAAACACATCTAAGGCATTATTTAAGCACTCCTAAACACATAATCAAACACGTATAAGCATATAAGATCAATATACATGCAGTAAGTGATCATAGTCGGGTTTTATCAAGAATTTATTAGTATTGGTGTTGTTTTACCTTAGAAATACAAAACTTATTCTTCAAAATTTGCTTTTCATCGTATTTTCAATTTATGTACTCTTGACCATTCATAATTGTTTCTCATTTTGTGAGCTCATTAACTTGATCTTCCTTTGATTCTAACTAATTTTCTACAAACATGTCTTCAATAACTACATAGTGCAACATAACATTTAAGTTAATTGGATCATCAAAACCATCAAATATAACTTGAATTCCTCTGGGGTTAACATATATTTTGTTAGAATCATGTAGTTCAGGTAACAATCATGTATTTTTATATCTTATTGCATCATTTATAAACTTGTCTAGGACACTTTTCACTACACTTGTTATCATTCCAAGCTAATAAAACATGTCATTCCATGCATTATACAGAATACTCCATTCATATTGTTTTCTAAAATCAAATCATTTTATTGTACAATTTTGCATGTTTCTTTAGGGCATATAGAATATGACAATTACATCATTTTCAAAAATCAAGTCATTTCATCATATAGTTATGCATGCTTAAGACATATAGAATAGGAAATTTACATCGTTTTTAAAAATCAAATCATTTTATCATATAGTTTTACAAGCTTAACACACTTTACCACTTTCACATTCTTTTCTCATATTCGTTAATCATAAATCATGTTAGCTAACAATCGTTTTCTCTTCACTTTGATTATATCATGTCATTTAGCGTAGAAATCATATTCACTATTTTGCACTTACTTTGTATATTGTCCTAAACAGCATGTTAGAGTGCATCATAAAAAAAAAAATTATAGGCCCATTTGTATCATGCTAGATTAGTATTACGACAAACACTTGCATTTGCATCCATAGGATCATTTGATAATTGTTATTCACTTACGTTGATTTGTCCCTTTAAATCAAAGAAACTCATGGATAATATTAATAAATGCTATCCCTCGAGTATCATTTTTGTGAAATCATCAATATTTGATAAGATATCATACTAGGAGAACATTTCTCAAAATACAAACAAACTTTTCTCACCTTATCTGCAAAAAAAAACAAAATAAATTGTTCGAGAAAAAATTTCAAAATAAAACAAAACATTTGGAATTTAATTTGCCTAAGTTCTCTTATAAGAAAACGACGCATTAAAAAAATCCCTCTCATTAATTATATTTCCAAAAATTCTTTTAGTCATTTTCATAAAAATCTGAGATGTGTCACATATTCAACCTCGATCCCTTCAAAATAGTTGTGTGCTCATAATAAACCTTTTGAATATTCAATAACATCTTTATAAACATTCAATTAATGAATTACAACCATTTTAATGTCACACAAATATTGTGAATGTTCACACCAATATTTTTGAACACTCATACCGTGTACTAGTAATCATCATAAGAAGTAACTTATCACACAATTTCTATTTAATCATGCAAAAGTACAATTAACCATAAAAAATCTACAACATAAAATCATATAAATTATAAAGGAGTAAAATTTGTCAATTTATAGTACTACTATGAAATGAATCAATAAATGTTCTCATACATCATCAAATTATCACGGTGCAAGACTTGCTATTGTGGTGTAGTGTTGTTTGCATCTACTATAGTGAATCTTAACACCTTCACCTTTCGAAAAAAATGCATTTTTTTTCTTGGATGACCAAGTTGTTTCTTGGTAAGTGAAGGAAAAATACAATTTTCGCTGCGTTCTAATTAGGCTTCTCAATCGTTAATCAATCAAGAAATATACTTCTACAAAAAATTATATATGATGCCCGCTCTTCTACATAGAGACACATGTGTGCATTACATTGCTAATTAAAAAAAATTGCAAGTCATATATTCCCCAAATGAACAGAAACTGAATGTTGTAAATGAACCTTATAAACATCCTTCCCACACTCAATAACAACCTAGGAACATCCTTCCCAAATCATCTTACTAATTGTCTCATCTCGGAATGGACAAATGATACCCATCATCTTTTAGGACTTCGTCTGCCTAACTGACAATCGAGCTATTAATTTACTCATAATCTTATCAACCATTAAAATGATAGAAATGATCATACTCCAGAATCCATGCATCAAATGACCTCGTAAGATTGGAAGACATTTCACCATACTTTTCGCCTTTAAAAAACACATTGCAAAATCTATCGGGCAACACGTCAACTAATTTTTTTTCACACAATCTTTTCCTTCAGCTCTTAATTAATCTGACAAATAGTTGTACTTCTCAATACTTGTAGCATACACTATTATAGAGTACATGTACACCAATTTCTCCTTAAAAACTTGTTTCAACCCAGTTAATTTGTCTCTTAAATTATTCTTCTAGTTATTCAAGCAATATGAGTTAAAGGTATTGGCCCGAAAGCTACCCAAAAAGGAGGTGAATTGGGTAGTGATAAAATTTTAATAATTAAACACTTAAACACAAATAATTAATTTCCTTAAATCAATTATTATCTTTATATGCAACGGATATGTGTTTAATACTAAGTGCATATCCAAACACAATAAGAATAATAAACCAATGCAATACACAAGAATTTATCCTAGTTCGGTCAAGCAAATCTTGCATACGTCCAGTCCCCTAAGTTCCACGGAGATTTACAATTCACTAAACCCCTAATTAATTTACTAAGTATAAACCAAACTCTTACAATCTCTATTCTTTTCACAGACTCAAAATTAACCTTTACAATTATCCTTTTCACAGACTTAGGAAGAACCCTATCTTTTTACTAGGCTCAAGACTAACCTAATTCTATTACGAGAAGGATCAAAATCTAATCTTTTTAACAAGCTAAAGGTCAAACCTACCACTCCCTCACATTTTTACACTTATCATTTTCTCAGGTTTAGGAAGAACCTTTACAATCACCCAATTCTATTACAAGGAGAATCAAAACAAAATTCATTTTAAAGGAAAAGAATAACCTAATATTTTTGCAGGACAAAAATCAAACCCTAATCTTTTTCACAGGAAAAATATCCAAACCAAACTACCCTGACTAGACACCATCCCAGACGTATCTAATCTACTTAAACTCACAAATACAAAAAATATGAGTTTCTTCCCACAAGGAGCTTCTACCACCTCAATACAAATATACTCGATTAATGTTATGAATAAGTACTACGTGATAGATACAATGTGAGTTAATTAAAATCTTATTAATAAATAAAATGAGTAGCATAAATTTAGCACCAAATCAGATAATCAGGCAAAATCATTTAAAAAAGATTTTTAGGCTTTCAAGTTTAAAATGATTTTCTAGCAATCCTAAATAAAGCAATCAAGATAAATATAACTTTAAAAATAAGTAATAAAGTTTGGATGGATTTCACCAGGAAAACACTGAAGACAATAGCAATATGGCAAGTAAAACTCAAATCGGGGATGCCAAACAACGAGCTCTTCAAGAACTTATAGAGAATCACTATTTGAAATCTTAGTAAAAATCTCACTCTTATAATAGCTCAAACTGATGTTCTTGATGTGTCAAATTCAATTCCCGCGGGTCTATATTAATACACCAACAACTAGCCCTCCAATGGTTAGTTTTTCAAAGATATGCCATAAAATGACACTTTAAAACTCCATGTATCATTACTTTTCATTTAAGGTATATTTCACTTAAAAATAACTTTTAAATCTCATATTTAAGTCCATAAAACTATCCTCAATTTAAAACAATAGAAATAGGAAGTATTAAATCATTTAAATTAAGATAATCTCAAAATATATAGATCATATCAATAGGGATCATATAATAGGTTGTTCATATTTGAAATATATTCAAATCTCCTAAATTCCTCTTTTGGAATCATAAACAATGAATAATTTTCGACCAAGAGACCAAATCAGCCAAATTCTCAATTGAAGTAGTCGGCTAACCGAACCATACCATTTAGTTGACCGACCTGTGCCAAGGCTAAAATAGTTGTTGGTACTACTCATAGTCGATTAACCGACTCGTCCAGTATACTCTACTGACTCCAACTGTTGACCGACCATCTTTATTTGGTTAACCAATTAGATCGGTGTGCTCACTTCTTTACCCAATTTAGCTATTGCATTAAATGGTTGGCCGATCCTCTTCATTCGGTTGACCGAATGGACCAATGGCACTTCGTTTTAACTCTAAAACTCAATGTTTTATACAGTTAACCGATTTCTTTTCTCAGTTGACCGAATTGATCCGAAAACACATTTTTTTATACGTTAAAGCACATTTTTCAATTAGGTCAATTATCAAAACCGTTTCACATAAGGAGCACATATAATATTTCATTTTAGGATCTTAAACTTAACACTTTTTATCATGACACACATAGAATTAACTCATTTTAAGTGTCATGTGTGATCCTAATTCGGGTTGCATTAAGAGTATATAAGTAAAAAGTTATTTTTACCTATTTTTCTACACAGTCTTTAAAACTCTTAATATCTTCGTTATGTCCATCTTGCACCCTTTATGTTTTATTCATAAAATTTTCTTCTTAATCAAATGCATGGAACTTTAAATTGGAAATATTCAATAAAATCATTAATTTCACAAAAAATATCATTATTTAATTGCTCATCGAAACCTTGGGTTCAACAAAAGGAATTAGGAAACATTCGTCACATACCTTCAAGTTTTTTGTTGTCTCGATTAGAAATAAATGTTAACACCAGCTCGTGCAATACAATCTTCGACAAATTACTCAATAAGTAATACCAGTTGTCTTTATTTTTCGAATTAAATACAAGTGGATATATTCCAAAAAAATATTTTAACAATTAGAATAATTTCAAAATAAAACAAATAAATGTTCATTAGTAAAATAAAATGAAACTAATCATTCGGTCCATTATTTGCACTAGTCCCTAACAAACATCCCTTGTGTCTACCTTCAAGTAAAGTATCATCCAAGAATAACATCGATCGATAAAATTTAAAACCATGAATTGTAGCATTAAATGCAATGAATAATCTTCTGAAATACTTTGTCTCCTTATCATAATCAAGAACAATATAATTACCGAGGTTCGTACACATGCAAGCATCCAAATTCCAATGCAATTGATCATAAGAAGATTTGTCGTCACCATATAAATCATCTCAATACGATGGATATGAGAAGTACTTCGAATTAAATCAATCAAGCATGATTTTACCACATTGGAGTTCATCTTCTTGCTCTTGTTTGTCCCAAATGTGGCCCCACATAAATGATTGCTCTTAAGATCCCATATGTAAAAAAAAAAATTGTTTATTTCGTTTATTTTTCCTTGGACGCTCTACTTACACCCATTTTCTTTTTTCGTGGAACATTCAGTAGTAATTCTACAAAAACAAGAAGAATGAGATATAATCGATCTAATGTGAGACTAACATGTGATGTTCTTGCCAATTTGTTTCTTTATATTATCGTCTTCGAATTTTAGAAATTTCAAAACAAAAGAGAAAATACCAAAATTCAAAACATGCATGCACAAATAGAATAATGAAACATTAACAAAAATATAACTTACCATAATCACCATTCCTATTGATAAATTCCGTGATTTAAGTAAGGGCAAGAATGTTCGATCATTGTTCTAAAGTAACTATCAGAAACTATACAATGAATACAATTAACGAAAGTTATTTAAATAACAAAATATTCATTAAGATTATTTTTTTAGACTAAGGTCATGATTGATAACCGCTTACATTTTAAGCGTTGAAGTCATAAGTGTTGAATTTATTAAGTGCTGAATATTTTAAGTATTCAATTTTTTATGAAAAATTTATTACATGGTCTTTAAGAGATATATAAATTAAAAAATAGACCCCTAATTACCATAATAAAGTTTTTAATCCTTAGATATTTTTGGAAAATAGTCATCTGTTTTTGGTCCATTTGTTTCCATTATTTACGTACACTGCCATTCTATTAAAAAATCAAGAAGTGAACATTCTCATTTTTATTCTAATATTTTTAAATATTTTAATGCATTTTAACTCTGATTTTCTTATTGTGAATGTTCATTGTTCTTTACATGAACTAATCAACAAAACACAATCCTGGTATAAACATTTACTAAAACCACCGAAATCAAAAAAATTGAAACAAAAACCAAGTCAAAGAAAAACAAATCGGTGTGAAAATTTAATCAACCCACATGAAAGTTCACCCAAAAACACCATTAACAACAAAATCAAGACATCGAAAATCCTTTAAGATTAACAAAAACAAAATCGACATGAAGATTCATCAACCTTAAATGACATATTCACCTCGAAATCTAAATCAAAACAGATCTACAACACAAACTTGGGTCGAACATTCCCTAAAAGCAAAAACGAATAAAAAAATCGAAAAAACTTAAGATCAATGAAAAACATATCGGTGTGGCTATTTTATTGTCTCACATGAACATTCACTCGAAACACACAAGAACAACAAATCAAGACATCGAAAATTCCCTAAGATCAATAAAAACAAAATTGGTATGGACATTCATTAATCACAAATGACACATTCACTCAAAAATTAAATCAAAACATATCTGAAGCCCGTGCGAACATTTATCAAAACACAAATGAAGAAGATCAGAGAACCCTAATGATCAACAAAAAGAACATTCCTTGAATAAACAATACTTCACAAAAATCAACAACATCAAAACAAATCTACCCCAGTGTAAACATAAAAAAAAAAAAAAAAAAAAAAAAAAAAAAAAAAATACCAAATCAACAACATTGAAAAAACCCCTAAAATATCAATGAAAAACAAATGAACATCCAGATCTAGAATTTTCTAGATCTGAATCGAATCTGGAAAAGATAAACGAGAGTGAGAGAGTGAGAGTAAGAGAGGTTCGGGTTCATTGGTTCAGAGAGAGAGGTTCACTAGTTCAGAAAGAGAGAGAGCTGATCACCGATTCACAGAAAGATAGTGCAATAATTCATTGCCTTAAATTCTCTATTTTCTAGCCTTGTTACCTTCCTAGAAGTATGACCGTCCATTGTTCACCATCAAACAAAGTAGCAACGTGAAGTATGTTTATGAATCGAGAGCCTCTAATAGGGTTAAAAATGCAAATTCATGTAAACTTATTGTCATCAAGAAAATAATTTTCCTTCAAAGCCCCATGCCTAGAAGTCTCCATCATCAAATGTGCTACGATCCCTTGCTTATTCAATTCAACCCATTTATCAATCACGTTCCTGTACTCGACCCGATACAGATAGTGCTTACCTCCTAGATCTGTTATGAACCGGGTTAGACCAATGCTCGTTCAGGTGTTCATGACGACCGTCATTCCAGTATGTTCCTTAAGAACGACAACGCCCATTAAAGCGATGAGCTATTGATGGGGTTTCCGGAGCTATCGATGATGCCACTTCGATCGACGTCAATGTCGAAGATGATACCAAGGTCTACAGAGTTCTAAAGGACGAGGAAGTTCTTTATTCATTCGCTCACTATTGTTGATGTGAATTTTGGAGTTGTGGTACATATAGGAAGAATATGCATAGAGATAAGGAGTTAAATTGAACTGAACTGGCTATGAAAGTATCAATAATCATTAGGGTTAGGGGTTTTTTTATTTTTATACAGAGGTATAAATGTCCTTTTGATGGGTGATTTATTCACCAACAAATCAAAGTACTTTTAGATTCAGATATTTGTGTGTTTTCAAGCATTTTTGTTAGTTTAATATGTTTTTAGCTTTGTTTTATAGAAATTACAAATAATTGGGAGAAAATACAAAAATATGGTAAAAACATGTGAACTGGGTTGTAATGGTTCATCAGTAATGCAGGTGCAGTAACGTCAAGACCGATTATGACCACGATCAAAACATAGAAGTTGTAGATTTATATCCTATATTTTCATATTCTTTTGAATCACCTCAATCGTAGTTTGTTTGAGAAAGTTATAGCCAAAATACGATCAGGTGTCGGCATTGCCAAAAGCGCACTGCAGCACTCTATAACTGCATTGTAGTATGGTATCGTCAGTGTTCTAGTGCCCAATAGTGCGTTGCAGTGCGCTAAACCCCACTACAGCGCGCTCTCAACAGCTTGCAACCCAAAAACCCTACCTTTGAGCCCTATTTATACCCCTTTATGCCTCAATACCTAAGGGTGGCAGATTTTGGGAGAGAAAACACATCGGTGTGGGATTTTTTGGGCGATATTTAGGAGGAAAACACCCCATTGCGTGGAAATTTGAGGTGGAATTGGAGAGCAAAACACTATTGGAGGCACAAAATCGAGCTTGGAGTTGAAGATTTGAAGCGCATATCCACAATAAGGGTTTTCACTTATTTTCTCTCACCTTAATCTTGATTGAATTTTGTATTTGTAATATTGTGCTTAACATGTTTGCATTTATGAATTTCTTGAAAAAATGAGTTATGGATTCCATTATATGGTGTTAAAATTCATATCTAAGGCTTGATGTAATCTCGTTTCAACCATGTTTTCAATATTTTGTTAATTGTTAGTTTTAATTCCATTTGATGCATTTCCAATGCTTAATGCGTTTGATTAATGTGGCCAATGAGTTAGATGGTTTTAGTTTGTGAATTTTATACTCGAGAGAGATTGAGTTCATGACCAGAATTGAGAGTGTATAGTTTAGGCTGTTGTGAAACCGGAAAGAGATTAACACCTAGATAATCGAGTTGAGAATTTAGGATATTGTGAAACCAAAAGGTGATCAAGTTCAAGATTTATCAACTCAGTTCTCCATTCAATTGTGTTTGCCTTATTAATGCTTCTAATTTATGCTCTCACATGATATCTTGGTTGATTTGAGAACTTGGGATTTGACACTCGGGAGAGGTAATTTCGGGTTCGGACCTAGGTTAAACACAATGTAAGCTTTAATAAATCGAGAGATATTTAAAGTTTGGGTAATCTATAAGGTCGGGTATAACAAATGTTTTCACTTAAATACTAGATAGGGATATTAGTATTGAAATGTTTACATATTCTCTCGCTTGACACTCGATAGAGGTAGTGAGGGAACACGAGGACCTTGATTATTAAATGAATGGAATTGACTAATATTTGTTTCATAGGATGACATGGGAATAACGAGATGAAATCAAGCCCCTAGAACAATTGTGCATAGAAAATCCATATTATATTTTGTTTTTTTATTTTATATTTGTTTTAGTTTTATATTTATGAACTCTAAAATTTGATTACTTAGATAAAGTTAGGTTACGATAATCACGGTACTAAGTAACGATCTAAACCAATCTCTGTGGATACGATACTCTACTTACCCTATACTATTAAAACTTGACCTCGTATACTTGCGGTTTGTGGCGAAAATAAAATCGCTACCAAGTTTTTAGCGTCGTTGCTGGGAATTGGCATTTTAGATTGTTGTTAATATTGTGAATAAGTAACTTGATTTTAATTTAGGCATTTACTTTTATTTCTAATTTTTGTTTTTAAGTTTTGTTTGTTTTGTGAGGTACTTGAAGAAGTTTGATCAACAAGTCCTCTTGCAATTTTCTCAACGAGATTCCAAAACATTCTATTGTGCTTGGGATAGATACAAAGAGTTGCTTATTCAGTTTCCCAATCATGGTTTCCTGAATGAGTGTCAACTACTAAACTTTCTCGATGGGTTACAAGTCACAACAAGAACTTGGGTGATAGGAGGAAGTGGTACCACCTCTTTTTACCAACTAATCGCAGATGAAGCTTATTTGTCATTGGAAGACATTACCGATTTTGACTATCGGAGTTGGAATTATTCAACAAGTCACCAAAGCTTGGGAGATAGTTCCAATATTTTGGCGCTATGGATTAACACCCCCACACCAACTTGTAGAGTCTCTACCCACCCTAAAAGATATGTTCACTGTATTTATAGGGAAAACTCAGAGTATTATGAGGGAAACTCATGACCGTCTCAATAAGCATGAGGCCCGTCTTGACAAAATTGAGATAACTTGCACTGATATTAAAGCGACCATAATGTCCCTCAAGATACAAATTGGTCAACTTGCTAGCTACATTGAGGCCAAGTCAGGAACGGTGGCACTGAGAGACACACAAGACATATCCATATGTGAAAGCCACCATGAGGAACTGAATACAAGTATAAGAAACTTGGGTTTGTCCAATGACGATGATTCTAATGAGGAGGAGACCCAACAATTGATCGATGATAAAGAATCACAAGGCGACACTTGTGAGTCTTCACCTTTAGAGATCTATGTTATGATGCCACCACCGATCAAGGACAACTACATCTATGAGGATCCGATGTGACTCACTTGTCCTCCACCACCTTTAGCAACATTCATTCACGCCTACCAAGCACAAATATTGGAGCTGAGTCACGTTGAGCATACGTGTCAATCACTACCACATCTCGCCAAGCTTAAGGGTATTCAAAATTAAGATCCATTTGTTGTGTTGTATGAAGCATACTATGGGCGGAAGCCGCTCTTTGATGAGCCCTTCTCCGTTGCCAAGTTGGTAGCGCGTAAATACGTCGCTACTTTCACCGCAAGTATACCGTTCAAGTTTTAGTATAGGTAGGAAGAGTAAGGGTATCGTGTTAACGAGGATTGATTGAGACTATTATCGAGTCCCGTGTTTATCATGACCTAACTTTATCTAGGCGATAAAAATGCAATTTATAATTAATATAAACTAATACTAAAAAACTAATTAATCTAACTATACTATAAATATTATATTGAGATAGTTTTGAGAGAATAGATTGTCTAGAGATTAACTTCATTTATAAATACGTGTTCGATCTCGTTTTAGTTTACGTTAATGGCATTCGACTTATCCGACAATCTTAATTCATAAACTCACTCGCTACTTCTCCCGAGTGTAAGACGAGGGAATACGCGACTTCGCGTCAACGAAGAAATCCACCTCAATGTCTTAACAACCCTAGGTCACGTGAGTTTTTTCCCCAACGTCATTGATTGCACACTCTCCAACTCTCTCCCAGGTTATTGGATCATCGCGTTGTGTTTAACCTAGTCCGAATCCGAGGTTACCCCTTTCGAGTGTCAAACCCCGTATTCTCTATATATCATTCTAAGCTTATAAACAATACAAGAACGATAATCACAATCAAAATAACGAAGAACATAAACTCAATCAAACAACAAATTTATAAATTTATATTAATCCCTAAACAACCCATGTTTAGCCCATGGCCATAGTCATTTATACAATGAAATTAGAGCTAAATATGCTCAATAACTACCAAAAGTAAGAAAATAAAGAAAAAAAATGAAATACTTAGACAATATCCGAAGATTTGGTGTTAAAACCCATGAACGATCACTTTCTTCTTCTTCTTCTTCTTTGGGTTATGAGCTCTCTCTCAAAAATCTCTCAAACTCACCCTAAATATATTCTAAGGGGTTTAGGGGGTGATTCAAAATCGGAAGAGAGTAGGAGAGAATGGTATTTATAGGGCTCAAAATATCACAAAATATCTAATTATGTGTACAGAGTGATTGCCTAGGCGGTGGGTATGTTAGTTTCATCTTCGCCGCAGCGGTGGAGAAAGCGATGGATTCAGGACCCCTACTGTAGTTTCACCGCCTCGGCAGTGGTTTTCACCACTGCAGCAGTGAGTTTACATCAACTTAGGCCCTTCTCTGTATTTTCACCGCCTCGGCAGTGGTTTAGACGCCGAGGCGGTGGGCGACCTTTCAGAATATTGCCCTTGTGTTTGTTTTTCCACCGTTCTTGATCCAATATGATCGTTTAGCATCCATTTTCATACTGTTTCACCCCCACACACCTATTTTAATACAAAAATAATTAAAACATATAAAAAGAACTATAAAAATACTCTAAAACTAACAAAACCGATTTAGGAATAAATAGATAAATCACACTTAGCAAATACCCCCAAATTTAGAATTTTGCTAGTCCTTGAGCAAAACACTCACACTAAAATGAAAAACACAACTAAATTAAATAACATGAACAACCTAAACACAAACAATCTAAACATAACGATATACGAGTTTTGCATTCTTCTATCGACCAAGTTATTTTCCCCTCAACAACCTCCAGTTATATCGAGTTCAGGCGGTAAAATACACCATGTGGTGTTCTAGAATTTTGACATTCAAGGATGGTGAACGTCATTCTAGATCCTTTCAACATGTATGTGCGAGACTCAATAATATAGCTCTATAACGACTGGATTGGATTATCCACCAACGAAACTCACGACTTAAACCATAAAGGACTAGAATATCCATATGCCTGATTGGGGTCCACTCTCCACTAATGTAGGCTTGGAAGTTCATAAAGATCAGAAGGAAGTAGTTCGGTTTTGGAATATTTGGCCAAGGGTATTTCAGAATAGAAAACGGGTTAACATTGTTAACTTAACGTTACCCAAGACTCAACGTTGGGCACATTCACTCTCGAACCCCCATATAGATAAATTGGAAACAATCCTGAACGAACATTTAAGACCGACGTACTCACTTGTCAAAAGAAACGAAATTTAACAATATTTACATTTTTTTTTCAAACTACCACACCTCCGAACTTATTCGATTAGTATGATTTCACATGTGTGGTTTAAACGAAAGAAAAATAACAAGTGAGTACTCGAATACCGAACCAATCCGAAGTTCGCCCTTAGCCCAACTGCTCACATCAAGCAGCATATACAAATGCTAACTTGATTCACTCTAATGTGCCTTTAATTCAGCAATAAAGGTTTGGAAAAAATTCAATTGGCTAGGGTATTTATTCATGTGTTCAGAATTGAATTGGCATTTAGGTTTCGACAGGGTGACGAGGGATAAACATATTACAAGGTAGGCTTAAAAAGCTCAAGCGACAAAAAGAATGACTAAATCATATCTTCTGAACTACTCGCCTAGGATTTTGCCTCAAGTTTCCCCTTAATCAGGTTCTAGAATCCTTAATTTGTCATGAGTTTGGCTAATCAATAATCGGCCTCAAATCAATTGATTAGAAATACATTGAGTCTATGTGCTCGTGCAAATTAGGATTTACAATAATTTTCACCAAAACGCATTGTCAAACACACAGAACACACATGCATGAGTATTACCCTTGACCTCGAAAACAACCAGGGGGTAATATCATCATTGGGTAATGGCCTAGATGAACGCAAAACTCAGCATGCATACAACAACAACACAAAAATATTCTACACTAAACAAACATGCAATACGGTAAAACAATAACACATACTAATATCCTATACATCACCACCAAACTTAAAACGGACAATGTCCTCAGCGACCCAATCATCATTCTCAACATTTGAAATTAAAGTATACTGACGAAGGGGGTTTAGAACACGTACCTGGGAGGCGAGAGAATCTCCCCTCCGAATCAAGTTGGCTGTGATGAATTTAACTTATTTTTTACCTTGGGTTGCCTCCCAAGAAGCGCGTGGTTTATTGTCCTCAGCCCGACACGGAGAATAGCTCGTTAAAGAGCAGTTTCTACCCATAGTAAGTGTCGTACAACACTACATATGGGTCTTGGTTCAATAAGCCCTCAAGACTAGAGAGATTTGGCTCTAATCGAGCTAAGCTTTCAATAGGATACTCCATCGGCTCATGTACTTGGTGAGCATGGAAGAACGTTGCTAACGGCGGCGAGGGACAAGTAAGCCACATCGGATTCTCGTAGATATGATCGTCTGAGATCGATGACGGCGTCGCCAGCTAGAATTTGAACGGTGAAAATTCATAAAGATTAATGTGTGAATCTCCATCGATCTCACCCAAGTACCTCCCGTTTGTCTCCGGTTCCTCATGATGGCTTTCGATTAATGTGGCTTGTGTATCTCCCAGTGCCACCACGTCTGACTTGGCCTCAATCTAGTAGATGAGCTGACTGATTTGCATTTGAAGAGACCTTACGGTCACATCGATGTCGGTGCAGACTGTGTCGATATAATCAAGACGATCCTCGTGTTAGTTGATCCGATCATGCATCTCCCTAAAAAACGCTTGACCAATAAAATCAGGGAATATTTTCTCTAGGATAGGAAAAGACTCAACGTATTGGTCCGGGGTGTATATTCATAGCTCCAAAGTGGTGGAACTATCCCCCAAGCTTTGGTAGCTTGTTGAATAATTCCAATAGTAAAAATCATACATGGCTATGTCTTCCAGCAATCGATAAGCTTCGTCCGCAGTTAGTTGGTCGAAAAAGGTGGTACCGTTTCCTCCTTCAACCCACCTTGTGGTTGCGGCTAATAACTCATCGAGGAAGTTCAGTAGTTGATACTCTCTCAGGACACGATGATTCGGAAATCGGAATAGCAATTCCTTGTATCGATCCCAAGCACTATAAAATGGCTCAGAATCCCGTTGAAAAAAATGCATCAATACCTATCGATCTAGCATCATCAAGTACCCTACATAAGAAACAAAAACAAAACTATAAAGAAAATATTATACATAAAAGAAATACTTAAAGTAAAATCGGGTCATTTACTCACAATATCTATAATAATAATAATAATAATAAAAAAAAAAAAAAAAAAAAAAAAAAAAAAAAAAAACGATCCCCAGCAATAGCTCCAAAAACTTGGTAGCGTGTAAATACGTCGCTACTTTCACCGCAAGTATACGGGTCAAGTTTTAGTATAAGTAGGGAGAGTAAGGGTATCATGTTCACGATGATTGGTTGAGACTATTATTGAGTACCGTGTTTATCATGACCTAACTTTATCTAGGCAATAAAAATGTAATTTATAATTAATATAAACTAATACTAAAATACTAATTAATCTAACTATACTATAAATATTATATTGAGATAGTTTTGAGATAATAGATTGTCTATGGATTAACTTTGTTTACAAATACATGTTCGATCTCGTTTTAGTTTACGTTAACGGTGTTCGACTTATACGATAATCTCAGTTCGTAAATTCACTCGCCACCTTTCCCGAGTGTAAGACGAGGGAATACATGATTTCGCATCAATGAAGAAGTCCCCCTCAATATCTTAAAGACCCTAGGTCACGTGAGTCTTGCCCCAACGTCATTGATTGTACACTCTCCAACTCCCTCCCGAGTTATTGGATCGTCACGTTGTGTTTAACCTAGTCCGAATCCGGGGTTACCTCTTCCAAGTGTCAAACCTGGTATTCTCTATATATTATTCTAAGTATATAAACAATATAAGAATGATAAACACAATCAAAATAACGAAGAACAACAGCTAATGAAACATAAACTCAATCAAACAACGAATTCATAAATTTATATTAATCCCTAAACAACCCATGTTTAGCCCATGACCATAGTCATTTATACTATGAAATTAGAGCTAAATATGCTCAACAACTACTGAAAGTAAGAAAATAAAGAAAAGAAATGAAAAACTTAGCCGATATCTGAAGATTTAGCGCTAAAACCCTTGAATGATCACTTCATTCTTCTTCGGGTTGTGAGTTCTCACTCAAAAATCTCTCAAACTCACCCTAAATATATTATAAGGGGCTTAGGGGGTGATTCAAAATCGGAATAGATGAGGAGAGGAGGGTATTTATAGGGCTCAAAATATCACAAAATATCTAATTATGTGTGCAGAATGACTACCTAGGCGGTGGGATTCACTGCCTAGGCGGTGGGTATGCTAGTTTGATCTTCACCGCAGCGGTGGATGAGATGGTGGATTCAGGACCCTTGCTACAGTTTCACCATCTCAGAGGCGGTTCTTACCCCTGCAGTGGTGAGTTTACAGCAACTTAGGCCCTTCTCTGCATTTTCACCGCCTCGGCGGTGGTCTGGATGCCGAGGCAATGGGTTGTCTTTCAAAATATTGCCCTCATGCTTGTTTTTCTACCGTTCTTCCACCATTCTTGATCCAATATGATCGTTTAGCATCCGTTTTTATACCGTTTCACCCCACACCTGTTTTAAAACAAAAATAATAAAAACATATTAAAACTTATAAAAAGAACTATAAAAATACTCTAAAACTAACAAAACCGATTTGGGAATAAATAGATAAATCACACCTATCACAAGTCGAGGACGTTAAGCTAAGCGCTTCTTGGGAGGCAACCCAAGTTTTAAAATAGTTGAGCCTAAGGATGCAAGCTATGGAAAAAAGTCTCACATCGATCACCTTTCCGGGAGCATCATCGCCGACCACACTAGGAAGTGAGATTGTCTGGCCTCCCCAGTACATGTTCTTATTCCTTTATGCATAATTTGAATACATGTTTGACAGTGAGCTTGGGGGTGAGACACATGTTGGCTTATGTTTGTTGGGTTAGAAAATTCTTGTGTGTATGACTTTTCTTCTTATAACTTATGTTCTTGTGGCTATGTTTTCAACTTGCTTTTCTTTTTAAGTGTGTTTGAATAAATTGTGAGTTTTGTTGAGATGAGATGACTCGATATCGATAATGAGTATCAACACTTGATGTTCTCTTATGTTGTGTTTAGGTAAGGGAATTCTAGGAGAAATTTCATTTAGGTAGAGGATTTGTAAATCCTTTTTTGACAAATCATTTGTTTGGGGAGTTGAAGGATTTTAGGAAAGGGAATTTGTCAAATCCTTTTTGCGGGTGAAAGGAAGGATTTCAAAATACTTTTGAAACAGACTGAATTTGTGAAATCCTTCGATCGTTGTCTGCTCCTTCTTCTGCTTCTTCTTCTTCTTCTTCATTCATCGTCTTTTGCTTCTGCTTCGATCTTCTACTTCTGCTTCGTCGATTTCGTTTTTTTGCTTCGTTTTTCTTTTTCGTCGATTTCATTCTTCTGCTTCATTCTTCTTCTTTCTCATTCTTCATCGTCTGCTTCATCGTCGATTTCGTAGTCGATTTCATCTTCTGCTTCATTCTTCTTCTTCGTTCTTTGTCGTGGATTTTTTCTTCTACTTTATTCTTTTTCTGCGTTCTTCGTCGTCTACTTTGTCGTCGATTTTATCGTGGATTTTGTCTTCTATTTCGTTCTTTACCAATCTTCGGTAGATTTCGATTTCGATTTCATTTTTGAAATCGAAATCGAAATCGAAGAACACGTTCAATTTCAAAATCGAAATCGAAATCGAAATCGAAATAGGGTTCGAAATGAAAATAGGGTTTCGATTTCTGCTTCGATTTGGGTTTCGATTTCGATTTCGAAATCGAAATCTAACAACGAAATGAGGTTCGAAGAACACGTTCGATCTCTTGGCTTTGTTCATGGTTGTTCATCGAAGAAAACGTTCGATATCTTGGCTTTGTTCATGGTTATTCATTATCTCTGTTTCTATTGTGTTTTTTTTTTATTTGTTTTTTTTTAAGAAGTGGGATCAAAATCCAAACAATTATCCAAACAACGGATTTGTAAAATCCAAGATTTTAAAATCCCTTCATTTCACAAATCCCTTAGATTTATCAAATCCCTTACCCAAACGCAACCTTAGGTCTTTTGAACTATATTGCATTGAGATATTTGTGTGCTTGACTTGTGTTGATTGAAGTTCACTCTTGACTCTTTACATTGAGTACTATAAATCATGATCACTTGGCCTTTTGAGTACTTGCAGAACATTTATGTGCTTTAGGTAGACTTTGACATCTCGTGAACACTAGAACCTATTTAAGTGAAACTTGAGGTGAAATACTAGGTTATGTGTTGTTGGAGAGATGATTTAGGCAATTCTTTAGATTGTTTGTGCCTTTAAAGCTAACCCTTGAAAATTGTATATCCTTCGTTACCCACGTTAAGCCTTACTGCCTAATTCTTTCATTATCCACAATTGTGCATCCAACCCACTACATGTCTTTCCACTTCCTAAAACCATCACTAATTGGCATTGTTGCATGGACCATTGAGTATAAGGACTAGCATGGGGTGTGTGTGAAAAATCATTGGCGAATTGGGTTGTGTGTTTCATTTTGTTTTTTAGTTGTTTATGTTGTAAAAAAAAATCGTTGTAGTATAGTGATGAGTATTCTCGCCTGCCACCTTGTATTTTCTTGTAACATTGAGGACAATGTTGATTTTGAGTTTGGGGGTGTGGTTTACCTATTTTGGAAAAGAAAAAAAAAAGTGTGTTTTAGTTTGTTTTGTGAATAATATACCATGTGGGATTGATTGAAAAAAGATTTGTAATGAAAGGAGGAATCGATGAAAAAAAAAATTCTTGCAAATCCTGCAAGATCCATGAGTTGTGATACATGCCTAAGGTGATTTGAGCCTAAAAAAATAATATCTACATCTACCTTTTACCCTAGCCGTACATTACAACCCTCAAAATTTTTTTGATCTCCAATGACATATGAATATGTGAATAATTAGTGGAGAGTGACATGAAAAATGGGCTTATGGTAGTTCTTAAATTCATTATCTAGAGATTGTTTATTATCTCCTTAGTACATAAATATATTCGAGACACGTTCAGTTGGGTGAGAGTGATTGTGCACGGACTGACACATCAAAAGTCTTGAGTGGGTAGAAATTGATACTTAAAGTTGGAATTCTAGATAATCTCAATGTGTGCATTTCCGTTGATCTTTCAATTCTTGCACGATTGTTGATTTGAAACAAAACTCATAATTTTATCATTAATGTTTTAGTATTTGATTTGTGTTTTCTTCTATTTTCTTTTCTTTTGCTTGAGGACAAACAAATGTTTGAGTTTGGGGATATTTGATGAGTAGTTTATTCACAACAAATCAAGTACTTTTATATTCAAATATTTGTGTGTTTTCAAGCATTTTTATTAGTTTAATATGTTTTTGGTGTTGTTTTTGTGGAAATTACAAATAATTGGGAGAAAAAGCAAAAATATGATAAAAAGAAGTGAATTGGGTTGTAACGGTTCATCACTAGTACAAGTGCAGTAACTTCAATGCCGATTTTGACCACGATTTAATCCTATTTTGGAAAAACTCAAACCATGGAAATTGTAGATCTATGTCTTAGCTTTTCATAGTCTTTTGAATCACCTCAATCAGGGATTGACGAGAAAGTTACGGCTAACATATGAACAATTATTGGCACTGCTAAAAGAGCATTACAACTCGGTTCTAGTGCCCAATAGTGTGCTACAACATGCTATTGGGTACTAGGACACTGATGCAACGTGCTAAACCCCATTGTAGCATGCTCCCAATAGCATGCAACCTGAAAACCCTACCTTTGAGCCTTATTTATACCTCTTTATGGCTCAATACCCAAGGGTAGCGGATTTTGGGAGAGAAAACACATCGGTGTGGGATTTTTTGGGCGAGATTTGGGTGGAAAACACCCCATGGTATGGCGATTTGACTCAAAATTAGAAAGAAAAACACCATTGGAGGCACAAAACCGATCTTGGAGTTGAAGATTTGAAGCCCATATCTACAATAAGGGTTTTTTCTTTCTTTCTCTCATCCTAATCTTGATTGAATTTTGTATTTGTAATGTTGTGTTAAATATGTTTGCATTTATTGATTTCTTAAAAATATTAGTTATGGATTTCATTATGTGGTGTTAAAATTCATATATAGGGCTTGATGTAGTCTTGTTTGAACCATATTTTGAATATTTTGTTAATTGTTAGTTTTAATTCAATTTTATGCCTTTCCAATGCTTAATGCCTTTGATTCATGTGATAGATAAGATAGATGATTTTAGGTTGTAAATAGTTTGGGCTGTTGTAAGATTGAGAGGAGATCAACACCTAGACAATCGAGTTGGAAATTTAGGATATTGTGAAACCAAAAGGTGATCAAGTTCAAGATTTATCAACTCGGTTCTCCATTCAATTGTGTTTGCCTTATTAATGCTTCCAATTTATGCTCCTATATGATATCTTGGTTGATTTGAGAATTTCGGATTTGACACTCAGGAGAGGTAATTTCGGGTTCGGACCTAGGTTAAACACAACATAAGTTTTAATAGATCGATAGATATTTAAAGCTTGGATAATCTATAAGGTCAGGTATAACGAATGTTTTCACTTAAATACAAGATAGAGATATCAGTATTGAAGTGTTTATATATTCTCTTACTTGACACTCAAGAGAGGTAGTGAGGGAGCACGAGAACCATGATTATTGAATGAATGGAATTGACTAATATTTGGTTAATAAGATGACATGGAAATAACGAGATGAAATCAAACCCCTAGAACAATTGTGCATAGGAAATCCATATTTTATTTTGTTTTTGATTTTATATTTGTTTTATTTTTATTTTTATAAACTCTAAAATTTGATCGCCTAGATAAAGTTGAGTTATGATAATCGCAGTACTTAGCGACAATCTAAACCAATCTTTGTGGATACTATACTCTACTTACCCTATACTATTAAAATTTGACCTATACACTTACGGTTTGTAGCAAAAATAAAATCGCTACCACCATTCATATTTAATTTTTAATTGTTAGGACCAAAGTCTAAGAATATTCTTAAAAAGGTTTAAATAATATTTTTTTTTGTTTAAAAGGGTCATTGAGGAAAAAAAGTACGAAATTTGGGTTAAATAATAAAAAAAAAAAAAAAATTAAAATATTTTTAACTTCAAAAAAATTATTTTTGTACAAATTTTTATGCCTAAAATAATTTTTACAACTTTATTTTACTAAAATATTCTCTCTCTACAACTTTCTCTCTATTTTTTCTCAATTTAATATTTTCTCCATTTATAATTTTTCGTATATAATTTTTTTGTGAATACTATTGGTGTAAAATATTAGTTGTGATAATTACATATTCTAATGGTATTAAGCGTTAAGTGTTAAAAAATTAAGTGGAGCACACACATTTAAAATTTTAAATAATTTTTAAAGGAAAAATACTAAATAGTCTAGTTAAATCACCAAATCTACAAGATGGTCCCACACTTTTTTTTTTCACGCCTAATAGTCCTTAAAAAATTGTTAGTTTACACCAAATAGTCCTTATTTTTTTAAATGCCGATTTTACCCTTCAACATCAAATAGTTCATCTTCTTCCTTTGATGTCTTGAATAGAGACGGCTGGAGGCTAGATCTGGAGGCTGATGGTAATGGCGACGGAGCTTTGGCGATGGGGCTGATGTGCGATACAGATGGCCAGATCTGGATGACAATAGAGATGGCGATCAATCGAGCATTCGATGGCAATAGCTTTGGATCCAAGGTTGCTAGTCAGCGCTGGCGGTGTATGGGGAGATCGGCAGTTTGTCCTCTCTACTTTCGCCTTCGGAATCTTCGCCTCGGTTCATCGGAACCCTAATTTTCCCCCACGTCTCATCCTTCGTCTACGACCCCAATTCCTCCTCCTGCGTCATCGAATTGGCGTCAAATTCAAACCCCCTCTACTCATATTTCACGAGTAGGGTTTGATTTATAATTGGTGGACACAAACCTTCATGTTTCTTGCTTTTAATTGATTTTGCTTCTGATTTCTTGCTTTTTGATCCTCCAAATCGAACTGATTTTGGATTTTCAAATCCCTAGTTTCTCAAATTTCAATTGTTAATTAGTTTATTAATTGAATTGCAAATGGACAATATGGGTGACTCTCTTGCAATGGATTCAAATCTCCAGCAGCAACAGTTGACGAACTCCAGGTTGATACGATATCGATCTGCTCCGAATTCATATTTCACGAGTTTCATGAACAAATTTTAGGGTTCTTTTGGTTGGATTGATTTAAATTGGAATATAACACGATCTCGTGTTATATTCAATACGAGATCATGTTGAATATAACATGATGACCGGCGGTTCCAAACACCATAAACAAATGTGAGATAGAGATAGAAAAGAGACTTTATTTATGCCCTTGGTGGCGTGGAAATGGAATATAATGCTGAGCTCGTATTGAATATAATACGAGGGATATACAAAAAGATAATTTTATAATATGTATTTGGTAATTTTATCGTACGACATCTTCTCGATAATGTCAATTTTTTTAGAACTTATTAGTTAATTTTGTTATTTAAGTTATTATTTTACTATAATAATAACAATTTTGATGGAAAAATTTCCTCTGAAAGGACTACCAAAAATACTGACGATAGTAAAACAGAATTCTATACAGGAAATTCTCGCAGCCTCGCACGCGCTATTTCGTTTTCGGTCTGCCATTTCGCTTCTTCGAGGCTCTCTGCTCTGCTCTCTCTCTCTGCTCTCTCACTCAAAATCTACCTGCATAGAGCCCGCTCACCGGAAATTCTTTTTGGATAGATCTCTAAGAATTGCATAAAAATGCAGCACCAGAGGCTGAAGCAACAGCAGCAACAAGCTTTGATGCAACAAGCCCTCCTTCAACAGCAGTCTCTGTACCATCCCGGCCTCTTAGCTCCTCCACAGGTTCGACCTCTTCATCGTTTTCATATCCATATGCTCGTTCATATACCCATATATGGTAATGCCTAGTTGCTACGCGATTTTGTTTGTTGACGCGTTTGCGATTTTAGGGTTTGTCATTGGCCTGGTAGTTTTAAAATGGTTCAGTTCCTTGTTTTCTTTTTCAGTTTGCTTTTTCGTAATGGCATCTGTGTTCGCTCATGCTTTTGATCGAGGTCTTTGGACTTTTTCTGTTTGCGGAGGATGTGATTTTTCTTTGGGCATGACATTTTTTTTTTCTCTGAAGGGGAATCGGGATGTTTGTATTGATTCATAAGGTGTTCGTGTTTTACTTTGTATGAGATTTGGCTTGTTTCTTTGCTTGCATTTTTCTGTGAATGAATATGCGGTTGAATTATACTATTACATGTATTCTTCTCGTTACATGAATGCCCGGATCCTTCAATGGCGGGCTGCCCTTTTTTCTCAAGAATCAATTTATAAATTCAACACCAATTAGTTGTTTTTTAAAGCCAAAATGTTTTTAACACTTTGAGGCATATAAGAGCGTGTGCACATCTTTGAGAGTTCAAGATCAGTCTACAGACTCTACACTGAAGAGTGATGTTTATAAATACCTAGTGAATAGAAAATTACACGTTTTCGATCTTGAATCCTTTAAGTTAGCACACTCAAAATACCAATGTCATCACCAAATCAAACGAAGGGTTCCCCAATGGTTGAAACCACTTGGGCTAACAGGGTCTACAACTCTACTCGGCCACTGCCGGCACCTATGATCATGCCTTGAATTACCAACTTGCCCAAATCCCCCTTCTTTCTATGTAGGGGCCAGGGGTAAGGCTGCGTATATCTTACCTTCCCCAACCCTGCAATGATGGGGTTGCCTTTTTTTTTTCAAGGATCAGTTTATAAATTTAACACCAATTTTTAGGGCAAAATAATTTTAACACTTGAGGCATGTAAGAATGTGTGTGCATCCCAGAGAGTTCACTATATTGAAGAGTGTTGTTTACATTACCTAGTAAACGAAAAATTACACGTTTTCGATCTTGGAATCCTTTTTCTATTTCTCTAGTTTTGAACTTATATCTCATCAACATACTAGAAACAATAGTAGCACACTCAAAATGTAAATGTCATCACCAAAATCATATGTAGGGGTCCTTGATGGTTGAAACCACTTGGGCTAACATGCTCTATAGCTCTACATGGCCACTTCCGGAACCTATCATCACGCCTCGAATCACCAACTTGCCTAGACCTCCCTTCATCCAAGTAGCATGGAAGATCCACTTGAAGCCTAGAGCGATGAAGAAGAAAACTGAATGTACCTATTTATTTTTTGACTTAAAAACAATTGTAGAGTTTTGATTTTTTGAACCATGATTTCTCTTATTTCTTTAATTTCTATTTCTTTGGCGAAAGGATTTTCGATTTTCTTCTCTATTTTATTGTTCCAATCTGGTTGGTTTGGATATTATTTGTAGAGTTTGAGTGGAAGGAAATGGCTATGGTGGTGCTTTCGTAGAAAGATGACTGTTTTGATTTTTTATCTATGACGAAGATAATGATGGTACTGTAGCAGCTTCCCTATCTCAATTTTTTGGTGGAATCAGTAGGGTTAGGTGAATGGTAGGAGGTTGGGATGGTTGACCCAGGGTTGGGGGCGGGTCGTAGCGTATGTATGGTGGTTGGTGGGGGATCTGTTGTACAAAGAAAACAGGAAGATAGAATGATAAAAGAAAAAGAAAAAAATAATTTTTTTTTTTTTTTGCATTTTTTGTTTTGGTAATTTTAGAATGTTTTAGTGTTAAATTGGTTATTTGATCCTTTCGGTACCAGAATCTGCCCACAAGGGGTATCCCTGGCATTTGTCATGGAGGGTGTTTTGGTTCAACTGTAAAATAACTAGTGTCATTGGCATTACACCTTATTGTAGTTTATCTTTAAAAAAATAACATCATCCAGTTCCCAACCCCAACTAATAGTATGTTTGGATTGGGGGGAACAGAGGAAGGAGGGAAGGGGACCTTTTTGTTGTTTGGATGGGATGGAGGATGACGAGAGAAAAATAATTGAGTGAAACAAATTGAGGGATTCAGATCTGTCTAATATGGGCTGATCAAGAAGCAAGACTCTATATAAGGAATTCAAATTACTATTTTATCCTTTTTAGTTCATCCTTTATGAATATGCCCTTTATTGGCTCTAACAATCATATTACACAATGGAAAGTGAATCCCTCACTAGACATCCATACACAGTGGAAAAAAGATAATCCTATCTCCTCTCTTTCCCTCCTCCTTCATACAAATGAAGCATAGTGAGAGTTGGAGTTCCCATAGAAATAATGAATCGAATAGACTCCCATTCATTTTGAAAAGGAACACTGAGAGCCATACTGTTTTGAAAATGGCATGATGACCCGTTACGATTTAGTATAATTTACATTGCCACCTCAATCAACAAATACATCATAATTTTTTAGCACGACAATCTTACCCTTTTACTTAGAGTGAAAAAATTAAACAATCTATCGAGATTTCCCTTTTTTTTTTTTTTTTGGTACTTTTGTTTTGGCTTATTTGTTTATCCCTTCCTCTCATTCTTAACCTCCCCTGAACCCCAACGAAGGCCCACCTAACTTCCACCATTCTCTTAATGCCACCATCATCTCTCCAACCCCTAATCATCATTGCATGACCACCTCCAATCCCATTGCCACCATCAAAAACCCAACAATCACTGATCAAAACTTCAAGCAACCACCAAAATCAAAGAACCACTTGCACTTTGGCAACATGGACTTGGGATTCTCTCATCTCTCTCCTAAGCTACTTGCAATCCCAATTTTTAGCCAAGTCCCCTGGGGAAAATGAAGTTCATGTATCGATCCGCTAAATTGAAATTGATATCTATATATAGGTTCTTGATGGATTCGGGTGATGATCGAGTACATAGTGGATGATTCTTAGACTACAATACTCGTTAGTCCATGTATTTTAGGCCATTGATTTAAATTTTCCGCTCTCCGTACTCCATTGGTTATATTTCCCCAAAATTTCTCAGCAGTCGGCACCATTAAGTCTATTACTTTCGATCTACAAAATTGAATGTCATCTTGCTTAGTTATATGAGCATTCTAGCACCGAATCTGATTCTTTGTCTTCGTTGCCATATGTGCTTGATCTGCAAGCTCTTTCAGAAATGGATGTCACGATGGTTGTCTGCCGATTGGTTCTCCCCTCCCTCTCACAAACCCACGCACGCATATGTGGAAGATGGGTAGGGTGGTGATGGTGGGTGGATGAGTGACTTCGGTGGGGTGGTGGTCGTCTGATGTGGGACAAGGACCTCGGGCAAATTATACTTTTTTGTAATTTTTTTGTAGTTTAATTTTTCTCTTACTTCATATTCTAAGCTTAAGATATTTTTGTTAGTACTTTAGTCAATTAGAGATCTATTAGGATGCTATAACAGTTAGATTTATTTTTGAATACTTTTTAGTAATTATAGGTATTAGTATCAATTTTTTTTCCTTGTTCTGCAAGACAAGCTCCTATGGTTAGGTTTATTACCTATAAATAATTATTGTAGGCCTCTTGGCCAAGGAACCCATTATTTAGTCGTTCAAGATTAATATGCTTTGAGATTTTCTCTCTTTCTTTTGGATTCCAGAACCTTCCTTTTAGATTTAAGAGCTCCTTGTCTGCTAGAACATCATGTATTCCTTTTTTGCCTACTAAAACAAAAGAATTTTGGGGGTGTAAGAGAATTATTTTGTTATGTATACGATAAAGCTATACACTCCCTATTATATAGCTACAATGGTGGGTCAAATTAAGAAGAATATCGCCCTATTAAATGGCTAGTCAATGAAATAAAGAAAGTTACCAAATTGGTCGACTTGACCTAAATAGGAAATACCAAACACTAAATAATGTATTGATTAAATTTTAAATATTCCAACAAGAACGATATCTAGTCATTTCATCGCCATTCCGCTGCACCATCAACAGAGGGTGGTGAGGAGATGTGGTTTTGGTTTGTTTTTTTTTTTTTCCAAGTATTTTGATGTAACTTTTTATTTTTCCTAGTTTTATTTTTATCAATTTGAAAAAGTTTTTGTTTTCATATTGTATATTACCATTGTAATGTAATGTGGCATTTAGGAGAAAATATGTCATTGTAAACTTCTTAATGTTGGAATCTGGTCAAAAGGGGTCTCAATTCCATTTTCCAAACAAGAAGGGGTTTCAGTGTTTGTCGTCAAAACATTATGGGGTCTGATAGAAATTAACCTTAGAAGAATTCTGTTAATGCAATTTAAGTCCATGTAACTTCTCCAATGTATGGATATATGAGTTTTGATATAATTTTAATGAATTTTGTTGGCTAAAATTACCTTGATGCCAGCAGTTAATTAGTGGCCTTTTTTCTTATTCATTTCGATAAAATAGCTTGTTCATGCCAAGAAGATAAATAGAAAATGTAGTAGAGGTTTCAAAAGTAAATACATTTGTCCTTATTTATTTATTTTTTTCACTTTTTTCTTTTGGCAGATTGAGCCAATCCCAAGTGGAAATCTTCCTCCTGGATTTGATCCAAGTACATGTCGCAGCGTGTAAGTGTTTTTTGGGAATAGGTAGCATTTGTATAGTGTCTATTTTTTTTTTCCGTTTTTGTTCTTAGAAATCTTTGTAAATAACAGGAAAACAAAAAATGGAAAAACAAAAACAAGTTATCGTTGTTTTGATCCCAATTTTTTTTTTTGTCTAAAAATATGGGAACGAAAAAGAAATATTTTCTTTCTGTTTGATGTCTATTTTTTTTTACATTTTTGTTCTTAGAAATCTTGGTAAATAACAGGCAAACAAAAAATGGAAAAACAAATACAAGTTATCAAGGTTTTGGCCCCAATTTTTTTCATCTAAAAACATGGGAACAAAAGAGAAATATTTTCTTTCTGTTTTTGTTCTATGCTTTCTGGAACAGAAACAAATGCTAAGCAAACTTTTCTTAGTTAACTATTAAATTTCATTTATTTACGTTTTACTATTTGAATTCCAGTCACATATTTACACAGTTTGCAAATCAGAACTCCGTTCATATCACTTGCCTTTAAGGGCCATAACACAATTTAGCACTTATCATTGAATTAAAACTGAATGCGGTGCTGCTTGTTGAAACAAAAATTGAATGCTGAATTTTAATTGATGAGTCAAATAAGTTGCTGAAGTAAATAAGCTGAAACTGGTTTGTGAAATTTAAACTCTGAATTAGCTAAACTTGTTTGATAGTTGCAAAGTATTGAAGTCTGGTTTTCCTCTTTTGGGTGAAAGAGTTTATACATTTAATGTATAAAATGACACGGGAAATGATTCTGGCTGTAAAGGACTACAAAATACACAAGAATGTCCAATTGTGTCACCCTTTTGCTTTTCTCTATTCTAAAATCTCTATCTCCGATACACTTCAACATAACTATTCTTTTTCACTCTTTTTAGATATAAAAACAATATACCCTACAATCCTTTGGCAAAAATTGCAGTTCGTCATCATTTTCTACTATAGTAAAAACTTCCAATGAAGATGATCTCCTTATCAAACCACCCAATGGTCTGATCTTCACTTTTCCCATTGCTAATAATGCCTTTTCATTCCTAAGCTTATGTTTCACAAAGCCATTTTTTACTGATCAACAACTAAGGACATCTCTAAGCCTAATCTAAACTTGAGGAATATCTCAAAGCCTAATTTAAGCTTGAAGAACAAAATCCTTAAAAACCATAACTACAAGGACAAGAAAAGTTAGAAATGGGAGGATCTTTACTAGTGGATCAAAATAGCTTCACAGTTTTATTATTTAAAGATATAGTACTGTTAACTACATTCTGCTTTTAAAGGGTTGGAGATATCAGAACAAGAAACAGAATTAAAAAAGAAATTAATAATTCTCAGCAAGAGGTGACGTCACTGAGCGTCGCCACCTCAAATGCAGCCCTATCTCCACCATCATGCCGGTGCAAGCCTTCTCCAATGACCCTCAACAGCCATCTCAACCCTCCAATGACCCTCACCAACCATCGCAACCCTCCAATGACCCTCACCACCCATCGCATCCCTGCCCCCACCTTGTTTGTACCCTGCCATAGCACCCTTTGCGGACCATCACCAGCCTTCGCAACCCTCTAGACCTTCTAGCGACCCTCACCAACCATCGCAATCTTGCACCATCGAACCCCCCGAAGCTTAACACTACCCTCTTACATTGCCAACCTAACCTTCAACATCACCTTTGGCCCCAACCTTCAGCATCACCTTCGGTCTTATTCAACAAGCCTTACCCTTTTCGACTTGTCTCCTATTCAACCTTCACTTGGTGTCCTGGTGGCGTAGCAATGGAAAGCTCAAGCAATGGCCGGAATACTCTTCCTCTTGCCAAAACCCTAGTATACTTGGTCAGCCCCCGTCCAATAAAAACTCTAATTCGTTCGTGTTTGAAGCTGAATTCTTTTCAACTTTGTTTTATGGTAATATAGCTGTTCATGTTGTGGAACTGAAACCTTTGGCGTTACATAAGGGAGCGTTGTCTTATTCCTGTCCGATGAAGAAGTCAATTCGCTAGTGGCTCCTTTTCAACATTCCTTGATCTGAAAATTCTCTCATGATAGACCAACTTTTAATGAACTAAGGAAAGCTTTTCACTCTATTGGATTTATTGGATTTAAGGACGCTTTTGAGATTAGATTTCTGAACTCCAAACATTTGTTAATCCAATTATATTCTGAAGAGGATTTCCAACATGTTTGGATTAAGAATCTTTGATGGATTTCCAATGGGAACGTTCAAATGGGCTCTTGAATTCCAAGCAAATACGGAATCTTCTTTGGCTCCTTTATGAATTGAATTTCTTTCGATTCACTTCCATAACAAGGAAATCATGTTTTCATAGCTAGAGTGGTGGGGCCACCTATAAAATTGGATGCTACTACTACTAGGTTATCCAGACCTAGTTCTACCGTAGTCTGTGTTGAAGTGGACCTTCAAAAGGAACTCCCAAACAGAGTTTGGATAAGATGACCGAGGAAAATGTTGGAAAAGGAAAGAAGGTGGTGCAGATGTACAAGATTGTTGGAGAAGCAGTGAACGAACCTATGCCAACAAAAAAGTGAACTTTGGAGCAGCAAGGGAAAAAACTAAAACAAACTATTCTAATGGAGGATGTAAATGAGGATGAAGGAGATAAAGGAGTTGATGCTAAGAAAGATAAAGAGAAACTCATTGGTAATTTAGAGGTAGAGAGAGGTATCATTTCATTGTATCAAAGGAAGAATAAAAAGAAAGTCAGATCTATTGAACAAGTAGAAGAGTCTTCATCTCACCGCGGTGCACCCAAGGAGGATCCCAATATAGAAATCGTCAGGATCACTGGTGGTGAAGGAGAGTGAGGATGTGGTTCAGCTCCTCTCCCTAAATGAGCTATAGATAACGACTATTCTATAGCTGTGGGTGAGCTCCTTCTCCTTCCTATCTTCTTCTCCTTTTCCTTCGATTTCTCCTTCGAATTCATCTCCTCTGTTCGCCTCTGTTTGCCCAGCTTAGAATAATTTTTTCTTCTAATTTTGTCCACATGACAAGATAGCGATAAGTGACAAGAGAGAGAACAAAATATTTAAGAGTTTTCTGCCTGATTTTTTGTCCTTATAACAAAATACATAAACTACCCTACAATAATATCTAATATGTCATTTAATTATAAAAATTAGTGGTAGGAGGATTATGGTTAATTTAGGGTAATTAGGTTTAATTGTAATTTTAATACAAATTGCAATTTTTTTCCTAGATTTGTAAGTTTTTTACTTAAAAAATTAAATTTGTGTACTATATATATATAACTATTTATAATTATATATAATTTAATTATGATTGTTCAGTACGACAGTTTTTCTTCTTTTTGATGTCTTTATTGTGTTGTATATCACCCTAAATGTCATAATATCTATTATAATGTATTTATTAAGGGTCAAACGAGTAAAACGATTGCTATTATTGAGTTTTTGAGGATGTTCTGGTGATTTTAAAAAATTCACGACCGTTTCGGTCGATTCTCGTTACAAACAGGCTGATACTCCCGATATCGTTACACCGTGACTGTTATCGTTACGTAATCTGATACCGCGATTTAAAACCTTGCCTGCTGATTATGTGAGGGGATTGGAGGGTATTAAGGCTCTTAATGCGTTTGATCATATGATATTATGGTTTGACAACCGTCTAACTCGGGGATCTTTTCGGTTAAAACTGCTTGGGAAGTTGTCAAAAAACAACAAGATGCTCATCCTTTTTTTTTGGAAAGATTTGGCATAAGTCTGTTCCGTTAAGATATCTATCTTTATATGAAGGCTTCTATATCATATTGATCCGGTGGATGAGGCGATTCAGAAGAAAGGTGTGAAAATCAGCTTCCAATGTAATTATTGTTGTAGGCCTCAGGCTGAGTCATTGAATCATATGTTTTCACTAGGGGATTTGGCTAAGAGTGTGTGGGTTGTGTTTGGTGCAACCCCTTGGACTAGATATGTTTTTGGAATATCGGTTGGTTGGTGACAACACCATAGATCTATTCCTCTTCAAAAATATAATGCTATGCTCCTTCCTTCTATCCGGTGCTGGGAAATCTGGAAGACGTGTAATAAGGTTAGATTTGATGGGGTTCAGTGTGATGTTCAACAAGTTTTATCCAATATCCACCAAACCATGGCCTGACTTATCTTATTGTTGGGGAAAATGAAAACTAAGGTTTAGTTGGTGTTTGAAAGCCTCCTGGTACTAGACTGAAGCTTAATTTAGATAGAAACTCTAGAGGTGACCCAGGCTATATTGGTAGCAATAGTATGCAGCGGGATGCTAAGGGGCCCTTGTTGTTTGGGTTATCTCAATTTCTTGCTTTGGTTCTAGTTTGCTTGCGGAGATAAAAACATTGCAGCTTGCGCTCTAGTAGTGTTGTTTTCAATTGGACTTATGTGGATATTATAATTGACAGTGTCTTGCTGGTCTAGATAGTAGTTGAAAATTCTAAGCTATCATGTAGATTAATGTCATTGATTAGAAATTGCGGTTACAGGGAAGCTAATACTAAGGTTTGAAATGCAGTATCGGGTTATGTAATGTTAACTGTCTCCGTGTAACGGTATTGGGAGTATCAGCTTATCCGTAATGGGAATCGGACGTAACGGTGGTGAATTTTTTAAAATCACCAGAAAGTACTTAAAAACTCAATAATTTTAATTCTTCTACTCATTTAACCCTTAAAAACACATTCTAATAGATATTATGACATTTTACTATATATACAACAAATTAAAAATATAAAAAAGACGAAAAATAGAATTAGGAACCGTTGTACTTAACAATCTTAAAACAATAAGAAATGAACAACATTCAATTAAAAACTTGTTACACAAACATAATAAAACTATGAAAGAGTAAACCAAATATGAGTAGAAATTTAGAAAAAATATATATTTTAATCCAAATATTGGCAGAAATTGAATTGAATATGGGCAAAAAGTTAAAAAAATATACATTAAACTTACAAATCTGCTCGAAAGTGGAGAAATCCTGTTGTATTGATGAAGTAATTCCGCTAAAAATGCTTGGATCTGGCCAAAAATAGAGTGGAGAAGGGCTAGATGGCCTGGATTTGGCCGAAACTTGATTGCCTGGATTGGAGGAGGGATGAAGAAGGGCTGGTAAGAAAGGTGAGCAAAAAGATATGTCTGGACACATATATACAGAATCGTCCGTAATGGCTGTTATACTAATGCGTAGCAGCCGTTAGTCCCGTTACGGGCTGTTACAGGTGTGAAACGGCATGCAATCGATTTATCGGCCTGTAACGCTAATGGAGAGCCAAAATCCCGTTGCGTATGGCGTAACGGCCAATACTTAAATCCATGGCTGACATGGTTGTGGGCCTGTTGGCTAGGCTTGGGAATGTTGGTGAGAATCGAACTTTTTGGTCTGAATCAAAATGTCCGGCATTTGTTTGTGGAAGTCTAAGACTGGATAGGCTTCATTTTCCTGACATTCCGAAAACAAAGGGAAGCTCCTAATTCTCTTTTATGCTTTAATTCTTTCTATTGGTTTATTTTGTTATTTGTATTCATTATTTATAAGTCGTTAGTTGCTTTGTTTCGGAGGTTAGGCCGTGTCCTCGTTGAATTTTGTATTCTTTTCATTAATCAATAAAGTTTTCTTCACTCCGTTGATGTTTCCCAAAAAAGAAGCAGAGTTAAAAAAGAAAAATCTCCAATAGCAATAAAGTTTCTGCTCCTTCTATGGTCTCTTCAACAAAATATAATTCATTAATCATTACTACTTGGAGCCCACATTGACATGTATTTCTTGTCTAATTCAATGATAGTTGAGGGGTAGAAGTCTTCCCATTATCTTCATCAGTTCAACTCTTGCTTTGCCGTTCTCTTTGAACAGAATAACTCACACCACCAGCAATACTAGACATGTCCACTGAATAAAAAAACAACTGTGGTCGAAGCTAAATCGGAAATAACCAGCAGCAAGACTGCGGCCATAACCGGAGAATACATAAACAGAAAGTACCAACAATGGCAAGATATAGAGTTTCAATACAAACACATACCCTTGCTTGTTTTTTGGCAATTATAGGGCCATCATTGAGAGGGAGATAGCCCTATACCGCGCAGCCACGGAAATGAGAGAGATATAGAGCGTTTAGATTAGGGCTGAAAATTTATAACCTATATTTGGGGGTATAATTGCCCCATCACGAATTTTTTCAAGTGTTGTGCGTGTTAGCTTTTAGATTAAGCAGTGGTCTCGTGCTTAAAATTTTATTCTAATTATGAATGGTAATTAATTTTTTAAATGCTACTCAAATAACATTATCAAATACTTTTGTTTAGTTATGCACTGAATTAATTTATTTTTAAGTGATTGCTTGAGTAAACAAACAACAATCACGTTAAATGCTTATTCAATTAAGTGCATTTAATACTAAGTACCACTTAAGAATGGGTAAACATTTTGAGTGATGTGCTTCTTACATATCACTTAAATTATTAATATTTTATGATTATCATTATTATTATTATTATTATTATTATCACCACCATTATATAGCTATCATATCTAAAAATATAAGGAAAAATATATGTAACTAGAATTGAAGTGGGAGAAAGTACTAAAGAGAAAAGACGGAGAAAAAATTGAAGATAGAAAACATTTTTGAACAAGCAAATTGTAAAGGAACTTTTAGTAAGAAAAAATCGTGCCAATACAAACTTATGGAGATGGAAAATAATGAGAGAAAAAGTTCTTAACAAATGTGGCACTTACTGCAGTGCTTAAATTTCAAAACTTCAAATTCAGTACTTAAATGTTTTTAGCACATAACTTTCAGTTTTATCAAACGTGCCCCAAGTCTGATGTCTTTTGGGGTTTCTGTTTTCCTTTCATCATCTTTGGGATATTATATATATTGCTAGGTATCATCTTAGGATTTTGTATATTAATTTTCGTAATTGCCTTATAATCGTATAGAGTGTGATTGGTTGATACTTTTTATTTGTTATCTCGTCTCATTTGGACAGATTCTTATAGCTAAATTATTTTCTTTGTTTTCTTTTTTTAAAACTTCTAGTTTCTTTATTTTTGAGAAACTGCAGGTATGTGGGTAATATTCATACACAGGTCACTGAACCACTTCTTCAAGAGGTTTTCTCAAGTACTGGTCCTGTTGAAGGTTGCAAGCTCATTAGGAAGGAGAAGGTATCATCTTGCTTGCATGTCTAACTTCACCATGTTTTCTTGTTGCATACCATCATCAAAATATGAAAAGGGAATGATGCAAATGCCATACCTCTTTGTTTTGTTGCTTGTTTTCTTTGCGAATTTAGCAGATGATTATATTCTTGGCAATTTCTTATTTTTTCCTTCATGCAGTCATCATATGGATTTGTTCATTACTTTGATCGTAGTTCGGCTGCACTGGCTATATTATCTCTCAATGGAAGGCATTTGTAAGGAAATGTTATTAATGTCTTGTCTCATATTGTGGTCTTCTTCTACTTTTTATTTTTTATTTTTCTTCCGGCTAAGAAATGTATATAAAAGACGCTAGGTGCTTCAAGCCAAGTACAGCATTAGGTATTCTTGAGTTCTTATACAAAGTCTAGAACGATGGGATTCCCAAAAAGTATGTGGTCTTCTTCTGTTATGATGTCTTATGCTATGTTTTTGTAGGTTTGGCCAGCCTATAAAAGTCAATTGGGCTTATGCTAGCGGTCAGAGGGAGGATACTACAAGTTTGTCCATTTTTCGTGTTTCCAAACTTATTGTTCTTGCTTCCTTTGCTCTTTAATAGGGGTATAGTTATGATGATTTTTGTTAATGGTGTTGGTTTGCAGGCCACTTCAACATATTTGTTGGCGATTTGAGCCCTGAGGTTACTGATGCTATGCTGTTTGCGTGCTTTTCTGTTTATCCCAGTTGTTCGTAAGTCTCTCTCTCTCTCTCTCTCACACACACACACACACACACACACAAACACAATCAATGAAAACATGAAACAGGGTTATTATTTTTTTGTGGCTTAATGGACTGCCAGTTTCATTAGTTAACTCACCTTTAGCTAGATTGGATCATGGAATGCCAGTTGTTGGTATCTTCCCTCTTTCCTGCCCTCTTGACCTTTTTTTAAATAATCAATGCTACACAGAAAAGAATATTGGATTTGTCTTAGCCTTACAGGGCCAGTTTGGTTGGAAGTTATCCTTCTCTTTTTGGTTGGTTTGCATTAATCAGCTATCCTTAACTATTATGATTATTGTTTTATTCACTTGGTACCAAAGGGGTTCCTATTGACTTGTTTCCATCTTAGTGACGCGAGGGTCATGTGGGATCAGAAGACTGGGCGTTCAAGAGGATTTGGATTTGTTGCATTCAGAAGCCAAACGGTATCATTTTCTTTATGAAATTGGCCTATCTGAAGGGTTAGCAGAAAAAAGTATTTTGTTTCATAGAACAGGTTTAACCTTCTACTTTTATTTTCAGGACGCGCAAAGTGCTATTAATGACTTAACTGGTAAGAATGCTGTTATATACTAAGTCTTATTTCCTGCACAAGCTTAAGTATACTGCCAGGAACCTGTTAATTAATCACTTGCTGCCAATCTATATCTCAGAAGCCGTAAAATTGTGACTTGTACAATATTTAAGTCTGCCAGATGAAATTACTCAGATTGTACGTTCTTCATTTTTATATTCCACTCTCATTGTTCAGGAAAGTGGCTGGGAAGTCGACAGATACGCTGTAACTGGGCTACAAAAGGTGCTGGTGGTAATGATGACAAACAGGGCTCTGATGCTAAGAGTGTTGTTGAACTAACTACTGGATCTTCAGGTGAATTTTGGAGTATAAGTAGCATTAGGAAGTAAACAAAAGTTTTTGGAGATAAATAAGGCACTACTTGGTAATGTATTTTTGAGTACTTTTTTGCTTTAAGCAAAAAGTATTTAGTTTTAAAAGTAGTGTTTGTTTTACACTTAAAAAAGAATTTTAAAATTTAAGAGTAAAAATAAGATTTTGAGTACTTTTTAGGAAACCAAAGAATAGTTACTTTTTATTTCTTCGATTTTCATATAAGAGATCGATCGACTATGTCCTCTTCACCCATTTTTTCCCATCTATGATTTTTTTTGAATTAAGAAAGGTTATAATGATAGCACTGTAAGAGAAGGAATTTCTATATATCTTCTTATCTCCAAAGGGCTTATATTTTGATAGACCCCAAATTCGTTTTACTTATTCCAGGCGCAGGGGGCAAGTCAGACAGTAGGGCCGGAGGAATCTGTTATCCTCGGTCAATCTGTTGGGGTAGGGAATATTTGTTAGATTCTGTGTATTTTCTGTTAGGCTAATTAGTTAGGCTGTGGGGGGAAAAGGTCAATATAAGGAGTGTAGAGAAGAGAGAGGAAGGCAAGTGATTTCTTTTTGTGAATTTGAGCGTTGCTCTTGAGAAGAGCCTCAGTCTCTCGAATACTTGGCGAGTGTTTGATGTAATTTCATTTCTATTTCAGTATTCAGTGAAGTTTTCCATTCTAGTTCAATACGTTTGCTAGTTAGAGATTTTCATTTGGTATCAAGAGCACGTACCTGGGTGCTGCTGTGCGCTCGATCTATTCATCATCTTCTGTATCATTTCATCACTTCTACTCTTCTTTTTCATCGATTCGCTTCCGTTCAAGTTTGGTTCGATTATCTCCGATTGAATCTCGCTTGTCCACTCTTGTTTTTGTTTTTTGGTTAGCTATTCATTTCGTATATCCAAGTGATACTTGGGTAGATGGCTGCTAAGAATGTTGGTCAGCGTATGGATGCAGTGTCGGAAATCGTCGGTTCCTTGAAAAAGGAAGTGCAAAATCTGACTCAACGTGTCAATCAGCTCCTCAGGCTTCAAGAGGAATCAACTCGAATAGCTTCGACATCGTCGTCTGGCAGGGTGACAGAGGCCATGGTTCTTAGCCCGATGGTGGGAGGATCGCATGCATCTGACGGCAACAACAATTCCTTTGGTTCGCACCTTGATTTTCGATTTCAAAAATTGGAATTGCTAGTGTTCGATGGCACCAATCCCGACGGATGGATCCTGAAAGTTGAACAATACTTCACCCTCCACTGTTTTACGAACGAAGAGAAAATTGAAACAACAATCATCGGCTTCGAAGGAGATGCGTTGCTGTGGTATCAGTGGGAGAACAAGCGACGCACCATCGTATCGTGGGAGGAATTGAAGATACTGTTGCTGAAACAGTTTCGTTCAACTCATATGAGGTTGCTACACGAACAGTGGTTGGCCTTGGAGCAGGTCGGCGACGTTCGTGAGTATCGCTTGAGCTTCATTGAGTTGTCGACACCATTGGAGAATGTACCGAATGAGCTAGCTTTGGGACACTTCATCAATGGGCTGAAACCTGAAATAAGGGCTGAACTAAGGGTGTTGGAGCCATGTAATCTGGGTCGGGCCATGGAGTTAGCCCAGCAAATTGAAGAAAAGATGGTGGCCCAATCTGCCAAGCCCAATGTCTCAAAACAGCCTGCTGTTGCTTTTAAATCCAGCCAATATTTTAGGCCCAGCAATTTGGGGTGGCCCACTGCTCTAGCAGGGGGATTTCGATCGTCGGTGGTTGTTAGCACTTCCGGAACTAAACAGTATGGGGAAGTACGAAGATTGACGAATTCTAAATTACAAAAGAAACGAGAAAGAGGATTGTGTTATTCGTGTGACGATAAATGGTTGCCTGGGCATAAATGCAAAAGCAAGGAATTGTGTATTTTGGTTACCCACGAAACAGAAGACAACTTGGAGGATACAGAAGAGCAGCTAGAACACGATGGACCAGTGTTAGAAACTGCCGAATTGTCTCCAATTGCGGAAGTGTTGCTAAATTTTGTAGTTGGTCTTACTTCGCCAAAGACTATGAAGGTGGAAGGGTTGGGGATCAACGAGTGGTGACCCTAGTGGATAGCGGGGCCACACGTAATTTTATATCCACAGCTCTGGTTGAGAAATTGAAGTTATCAATTACAGCCATAGAAGCTTATGGAGTGACCATTGGTATGGGAGAAGCTGTTAAAGGAGAAGGCGTGTGTAAGATCGTTCATTTGCAACTTCAAGGAATTGATATTGTGGAGGAATTTCTGCCCCTGGGATTGGGAAGTTCTGATGTTATTTTGGGAATTCAATGGCTAGAAATGCTGGGCATGACGTATACGAATTGGAAGACACAAGTTATGAAATTCCGATTGGGCAATGATACAGTCACGCTGTGAGGAGATCTTTCTTTGAGAAAGACCTTGGTGTCTTTAAAGGCCATGATGCGTACTTTGAAACGTGAAGGTCCGACGTTTTAGTAGAGTTGAATCCACTCTCTATAGAATCGGAGGAAGTAACAGACATGCCGGCGTTTGTGCAGCCCGTCTTATCCAAATATAACTAGGTTTTCTGTCTGCTAGCGGGGTTACCACCAGCACTGGGACGAGAACACTCCATCGTCCTCCAATTAGTGTGAGACCTTACAACTACCCGCAGGCCCAGAAGGACGAGATCGAGAAGCTCATTAAGGAGATGCTGACTGCTGGGATTATTCAAGTGAGTACTAGTCCATTTTCTAGTCCGGTGCTGTTGGTCAAGAAAAAAGATGGGAGCTGGAGGTTCTGTGTGGATTATAGGGCTTTAAATAAAGCCACTGTACCTGATAAATTTCCAATCCCAATCATTGATGATTTATTGGATGAATTTGATGGGGCTCGAGTTTTCTCCAAGTTAGACCTCAAGTTTGGTTATCACTAGATTTGAGTCAAGGATGCTGATGTGCCAAAGATTGCTTTTCGAACATATGAAGGATATTATGAGTTTCTGGTGATGCCTTTTGGGCTTACAAATGCACCGGCTACTTTCCAATCCTTGATGAACAAGGTATTCCGACCCTTCCTTCGAAAATTTGTATTGGTGTTTTTCAATGACATATTAGTGTATAATTCGACGGAGGAGTTACATGTAGAGCATTTGGCCAAAGTATTGGAGCTGCTGTAGATCAATACTCTATATGCCAACCGCAAGAAGTGTGAGTTTGGCAAAACTCAACTTGTTTATTTGGGGCACATAATATCAAGCGATGGGGGTGGTAATTGACCAATCTAAGGTTCAGGCAATGCTATCTTGGCCTATGCCTAATACCCTTAAGGAGCTTCGTGGATTTTTGTGGCTAATGGGGACTACAGGAAGTTCGTTTCTAGCTATGGGAAGATAGCTCTCGGCCACTGACTAAGAAACTTAAAAAAAAAAAAAATTGGGTGGAGTGTTGAGGCAGAAGAGGCCTGTCACCTGTCAAGATCTGAAGCATGCTATGACTCAAGTGCCCATGCTAGCTTTGCCTGATTTTACTCAGCCTTTTACCATTGAGATAGACGCGTCTAGATTTGGCTTAGGGGCAGTGCTACTTTAAGGGCAACGTCCAATAGCTTTTTATAACTGTACTCTCGGGCCTCAAGCACACCTAAAATCTATCTACGAGAAAGAGCTAATGGCGATTGTGTTTGCGGTATTAAAGTGGTGACCTTACCTCTTGGGTCGCAAGTTCATAGTTAGAACCGATCAACAAAACCTAAAATTTTTACTGGAACAATGGCTGGTAGGTACTGAACACCAAAAGTGGATCACCAAATTGATGAACTATGATTTTGTTGTCCAGTACAAATCAGGGGCTTGTAACAAGGTAGCGGATGCTCTATCTTGTATTCCAGACTATATTTCTTGCAACTAGCTAGCTGTACCTCAGTGGTAGCATTGGGAAAGCTTACGGGCAGAATTGGAGGCTGATGCCTTCTTACAAAAGTTATAGATAGATATCACCACTGGCTCGGTCATACATGCGGGTTTTTTTGGTTGAAAATGGGGTGCTGTACTACAAGAGCAGGTTAGTCGTCCCCTAGAAATCTCAGTTTATTCCGGTGATCATTGCTGAGTCTCATGATTCTCCTTTGGGTGGTCATTCGGGTGAAATGAAAACCTATCAGTGGATTGCTGTGGAGGTGTATTGGTTGGACATGAAGAAAGATATCATCAAGTACGTTCAGGAATGCGAAGTGTGCCAACGAAGCAAACACTTGGCAACTTCACCAGCAGGACTCTTACAGCTCATTCATCTTCCGGCGCAAGTATGGGATGGATTGCCGATGGATTTTCTCGAAGGGTTACCTCGCTTGGATGGATGGGACGCTATCTTGGTCGGGGTCGACCGGTTGAGCAAGTACGCGCCTTTTTGTAGGGCTTAAACACCCCTTTATTGTTGTTTCTGTTGCTGGCATTTTTATAAAAGAGGTGGTTCGGTTACATGGCGTTCCAAAATCCATACTCTATGATCATGACAAGATCTTCATGAGTCAATTTTGGCAAGAATTGTTCAGATTGCAAGGTTCTACGTTGAAAGGAGCATTGCTTACCATCCTCAAACCGATGGACAGTTAGAGGTGGTCAATAGGTGCTTGGAGACACCTCTGTTGCTTTGTGTCCAAGAAACCATGCTATTGGTTCCGTTGGTTAGCATGGGCCGAATATTGGTACAACACAACCGTTCATTCCGCTACTCGTTGTACTCCTTTTCGTGCCATGTAAAGAGAGATCGACCATCGATTCTTCTTTACGAAAGGGGGTCCACACCGGTGTTTGCAGTCGATGAATTGTTGGAGCATAGGGATGCTATTTTGGATGATTTGAGGATGAACTTGCTCCATGCACAATCACGAATGAAGGCGCGAGCGGATGGGAATAGAAGCGATGAGTTTTCTGTGGGGCACTTAGTTTTTCTCAAGCTGCGCCCTTATAGGCAGCGTTCTCTTGCTCAATGACGAAATGAGAAGTTAGTAGCTCGCTATTATGGGACTTTCCAAATCTTTCAGCGTATTGGGCGAGTCGCATATAAGTTGGAGCTTCCATCTTCAACAACTTTACATCCTGTTTTTCATGTCTCTTAGCTGCGGCGTGCTAAGGGAGTCCCAAACTCTTCCCTTGTTATTCCACAACAGCTTTCACCAAACTTGGAGTTAGTTGTCGTTACCTTCTTTTGACGCCACTTGGAAAGATTACCACACCATATTATGGTAGTTTCTGGATTTTTACCTTGAGGACAAGGTGAAAGTTTGGGCGGGGGGTAATGATAGACCCCAGATTCATTTTACTTATTTTAGGCGTAGGGGGTAAGTCAGGCAGTAGGGCAGAAGGAATCTGTTATCCTCGGTCAGTCTATTGTGGTATAGAATATTTGTTAGATTTTGTGTATTTTCCGTTAGGCTGTGGGGGGAAAAGGTTGATATAAGGAGTGTAGAAAAGAGAGAGCAAGGTAGGTGATTTCTTTTTATGAATTTGAGCATTGCTTTTGAGGAGAGTCCCAAGTCTCTCGAATACTTGGTGAGTGTTTGATGTAATTTCATTTCCATTTCAGTATTCAGTAAAGTTTTCCATTTCATTTCAATACATTTACTAGTTAGAGCTCATCATATTTATACATGCACAAAGCATTGTTGTGAAAGGCGCGCCTGAGGCGAAAAAGGCGCACGAGGCGAGGCGTAGCCACTGCGCCTCACCACTGTGAGGCGAGGCGACTTGAAAGAGGCGCGCGCGCCTTGGAGCTGAGGCGCTGAGGCACAAGGCACTGCTAAGGCGCGCTTGTTTGAAGCATCCAAAAAACAAACTGAATCCTCTATATAATTGAGAATGAACATTGAATTGAAGATAAAGAAACCAAAAAAGTTACTGATTCGCAGTTTGAAACCAAGCAGCGTCGCCGACCAGCTCCTTCGCCATTCTTCAAATCTGTTTTGTGACTCGATTCTTCTCCTTCGAATCGAAAACCCTAACAGCTCTTTCGTGCTTCGAATCGAGTCTTTTCCTTCAAGTTTTGCCGGGCATTTTATCCTCGTTGCTGGCTACATCACAGAGAAGAGAGGACATTTAACTCGGCTGCATCACAGAGGAGAGAGAGAGAGGACATTTGACTTGGCTTGAGCATTTTACTTTGTTGGGCATTTTACATTTTGACAAAACAAGCTCGATGGTGGTGGTGACACACAAGAGAGAGAGAAAAATATCTTGGGTTGATGTTATCTTTTTATGTTGAAATACATAAAGTATCCTTAAGAATTCTACAATGTGATTTAAACACAAATGTCAAAAATTAACATTTTAAATTAATATTTGAACCCCAAAATTTTTAAAATCAAAATAAAATTAACATATTAACCCTCTAATATTGATCCTTGATTTTGATTTTTTGAGTGTAGTTATCAATTGTTTTTTAACTTCCATTCAAGTATTGGTCTTTGGTCTTTGGAATTTGATTTGAAGTGCAATATTACATGAAATTAGTTCGAAGTTTTAGTTTTTTTTTTTTTTTTAATTGCTAAACATACAATATATATTTTATTTTAGTGAAATTTGAATATTTTCCGCTTCCATGACACTAGAAAAACACATATTTAAAATGTGCGCCTTGCGCCTCGCCGCCTCAAGGGTCATTGCGCCTCATGCCTTAAATAACAATGGCACAAAGATTCTAAATTATAGTCCTAAATTATAGCCTACAATACTTATGATTGATAAAAAAATATTTCTCATTTATTTACAAATATTGAGGAGTTGAAATCGTGGTGAGTTAACACTCCCTCGTAAACTCCATTGTCTGGGAGAGACCTGGTTAGACCTTAGAATGTGAAAGCGGGTCTTGTGAAGTCCTTTAGCGTATATATTTGCAAGTTGATCATTTGAAGGAATAAATTGGACTCGATGTGTGCCAGTAAGAATGCGTTCCCGTATGAAGTGTTAGTCCAATTCAATTTGCTTAGTACGAGCGTGGAACACAGAATTTGAAGTCATATAAGTAGTGGTAAGATTATCACATAGTAAGGTGATAGGTGTGGAAATGGGAAACTGCAACTCGTAAAGTAGATTAAGTATCCACGTGGATGTGGCACAAACATGAGTAACAAATCGATACTCGGTTTCGGCGCTTGAGCAAGAGATATTGGGTTGTTCTTAGCAGTCCAAGAGATCAAAGTAGACACTAAGAAAATACAAAAGGCAATGTTAGAGCGACACGAGTCAAGGCAACCTGCCCAATCAACATTAGAATATGCCGCAAGTGTCGAGGAGTTGCACTGCATTAGGAAAAAAGACCAAAGTCTAGAGTTCCTTTTGGGTAATGAAGGATTTGTTTGGAGGCTACAAGGTGGGTCGACCGAGGTTGACTCATGAATTGAGCAACATGATGAACAACATAGGCATGTCTAGTTTGGTGAAAGTAAGGTATTGCAAGGAGACAACTGATTGACGATACTCAATGGCATCTCAGAGAAAATTATTGCAGGGTTTGCAGTTTGTCATAGAGAATCGAGCAAGACGATCAACTGTATACATGAGCTGTGAGAGGTATACGCTAGTAGGAGAAAAGGTTGCTTCAAGGCTCAAAAAATAAGATAGAGAACAAAGATCACTAAGCTCAATCTCCTTGCCAATAATGGTGATGAAGGATGAAACTAAAGACGACCGATTGCCAGTAAAGATAATGTCATCAACATATAGAAGAAGAAGCATTACTGTAGGGTTAAGAGTGATAAATAAATTGAGATTGATCTACACGACATTTAGTGAAACCGTATTGCAAGACAAAGATGCGAAGACTCTGAAATCAAGCTTGGGGTGCTTGTTTGAGGCTATATATAGCCTTCTGTAGATGACATACATGATTTGGTTGAGCAGGATCTGTGATACGAGGTGGTTGAGTCATATACTCATTCATCCAAGATGCTGTGAAAAAATGCATTTTTCACATCAATTTAATGCCTAGTTGGATACGACAAGATTGAGCACAATGCAAATAATAGTGGGATTGATTAGAGATTTAATGTCTCATCAAAGTGAACACCCTACCTGTTGAGAAAGTCTTTGGCAACTAGACGATCTTTGTGCTGCTCAATAAAACCATTTTTTTTGTTTTTGAGTTTGAAGACCCACTTACAATCCACAATAGTGGAGCAGGAGGAATAAGGACACTAGTGTTTTTTTTGTTTTTTTTTTGTTTTTCAGTAAGGCATTAAACTCAGTGGTCATGGCTTGATGCCAAGACTCAAGCGACTTGAGTATAGAAAGTTGGATTGTTGGTTGAGGATGGAAGCTAAGGAAGAAGAGCCCGTGAGAGAGGATATCGCCATTTGTTTGGACAAGAGGTCTACGGTAACATCTCGGTGATTTGTGTAACCATAAGGTATTGAAGACAATGGATTCTCGGGTATGGTAATAATAGGAAAATGGGTCTTTGAGGGTCGAATATTTTGGCGTTGATAATGGTATGGAAAAGGTTGTTGAAGAGGAGTTAGTGAACTTGAATGTGTTAGAGAATTATTCTGAGGGATAGACTGTAGAGTTGCCATTGGGGGTGGGTGGTAGTAGAGGAACAAATGTCCATAATGATTATATAGATGGTGTTGTTAGTATTAGAGGTGAATGGAAAATGTTCATTGAAGCGAGCATGTCGAAAATTTATAATCTGCCAGTTTTGAGATCCAGCCAACGATAGCTTGTGTACAGTAAGTTGTAGCCTAAAAACACACATTCAATAGTTTTTGAGAAAAGTTTATTAGTTAACAAGCACCTAAATATGGGTTCATGCTCAACCAAATACGCATAATTCAAAATAAGAATTATAACCGTAACATGAGAGAAAAGGGAAGACCACAAAAGTTTAGAAGAGTGTTGCCAATTGATTAGATGAACAACAATAGAGACTCAATCAAGCTTGTGCCATAGAGGAATGTGAGTGGTGAGAAGGAGGATGCGTGCGTTTCATATCAACAATGTGACGGACTGTGTTTATGTTCAACAAGGCCATTTTGTTCTAGAGTATGGGGGCATGATTGAAGATGATGACTACCAGGGAAAAAGTGAAGGGCTTTGAAGGGGCCATTATCATATTCCCCACTAGCATCATTTTGGAATTGTTGGATGTTGTTGGAAAATTGAACGTAAATATGTCATTTTTTTTAAATGTTGGAGAACTTCAGATTGGTCCTTAAAACCAAGTGAAGCGGGTGTAGTTATGAGTGAACAACACATAATATAACCAAAAACAGAAAGTACATGGGATTGCCAGACATCAAAATGAAATTATATAAGCAAAAAAAAAAAGGTTTTATTTTATTAATTGAGTAAAATAGGAGGGGTGTGGATTTACCCGAAGCATAACTTGGACAAAAAGAAGATTTGAATTTGAGGTTGGAAGATAACAAGAACCTAAGTAAGACCTAACTTGACTAGAGGGATGCCCAATGCGATGATGCCATAGTGATGATGAACTGTGGGTGTCAGATAGCGGCTATCGATGTGGTGGAAGACTAGGTAACTTGTATAGATTGTCCTTACATAGGCCCTAATAGAGAAGAGAATTGGTGGTGAGATCAAATATATAGAAGTGTTTAGTACCAAAGGCGCATAGTACATTATCGTCATTACAACCTTGGGCAATGGAAAGAGAATTTTTGAGCATGGACGGAACAACATAAATATTATTAAGAAAAAAGGAAGATGAACTAAGTGGTAGTGTCATGTTATCCCTATAGGTGATAGGGAGGTGATCACCATTGCCAAAGCTAAATAGACTCACGACCGTTGCATGGCGTGAACTACTGGAGAAGAGTTGGGTTGCTTGTTATGTGGGTAGAGCCATTGTGGACTTTGTGGTTGTTGGGGCGGAGTAATTTGGCGACTAATGAAGGAGGAGTTTAATGAACAAGGAGCGGAGGGTTGCGCAATGGAGCTGATAGTAGTTGCGTGCAGAGTGACCAATCCTAAAAGACAATTGACACTGAGATATGGATGGTGGTGTTGGACCAGAGCCAAGAATACCTGAGAGACTGGTTGATTGTTGGATGGGCGAACATTGTTTTTACGACCTTTTTGACTAGAGTTGTTGTGAGGAATGGAACTGGGAGATGGTGAGTTTTAAGAAGGGTGAGAAGTGATTTTATGTCGGGCCTAATAGTTTCGTAGATGAGCATGCAAAGCAGTAAAGGGTGGTAGTGAGTCGAAACTCTCAATGGCAGCTAACATGTCAAGCTTAAAATCAAAGCCATTGAAAACAACACTCATGAAACCTTTGTTGGAGACATGCTCGCCCATTACAACAAGGGAATCAGGAATAGATTTGGCCTCTTTAAGATATTCAGAGATGGATCGAGTGCCACACTCGAGGCGAGTAGCCGTTTCCTATGTAGAGAAGAGTTGGTACGGATTTTTGAGAGACATGATGTTGAATGAGCATCCAGATGGCATCAGAGTATTTACATCCAATCACGGAGGCTAATATGGGTTGGCAGAGACGATCCTTGCAAAGGTTTTGGTAGCTTGGAGCCAGGTAGACAACTTTGGTTCATTGGTAGGACAAAAGTATCATCCGTCAACAAATCGTAAGAAATTTTGGTCATAGCGAAAGACATCCCATCCATTTGATGAGACATTGTCATCCATGAGTTTTACTGTGAATAGTTAGGGGTTGCACAACAGGAGTCATGGTATAATTTGTAGGCATAATGGAGATGGGCAGTGAAACCAAAAAAAAAAAAAAAACGGTGAAGTTGCCTTTTACGATTTTACACCCCCCCTCCCCTTTGACTTAGTATCCACTTGAAAAACTACACTTTACACCCTTCTAGTTTCAGCAAAGTGAGAAAAAAGTATATTCTGTTTAAACTAATGGAATATACTTAAAAGTGGATGGAATTAAATTTTCCATCCAAAATTTTCTGTAATTGGAGAAAATTACCCTTTTTTATTTTCATTTTTTTCTTTTCTTTTTTTTGTTTTGCTCTTTTCTTTCTTTCTTTACTTCTTTTTAGGGTTAATTACACTTTACACCCACCAAATTTCACTTTAACACTAATCCAAAAATTGGGGGTCAAAGTGTATTTTTTCCATCTTCATCTTCTTCTTCACTACTATCACCACACCGGCCATCACCAAGTGACGTGATCTTCACGTCAACCTAAATTCCTAAATGGTAGGTGTCACAGGGTCGAAATTTTCAGCACCAATTTCAACCGAGTGATGGCCTGATCGTTGCACAATCAGTCAGCCCACGGTGAATGCACTGCCTCACAACGGAATTACACCGACAGAATTGTAAACACACACGTTCCTGTAATGAAATACAACCGGAATGCACCGAAATACTACCGAAACGCACCCACGCAACAGTATACACACGTATTACGGGAAAACCCAACCTTGTATTAATAAACTCCGGTTACAAGGAACCAAATACAACACATAGTCTGTAAAATCCGCAGGCAAGCATTCTAACCTCTAAAAACAGACCATACGTTACAATTTATAGGCAAAAACAGCAGTTGACAGCCCCAACTGCATAGGCAGAAAGATGACACCTGTCCGACACATGTCAGCACCACAGGAGTTGGTTTTCCTATCTGAAAACCAACCAAAACCGCCCAAGAACTGCCCTGAACTGCTCACACATGCACTGCACATGTCTGGAAACCACCAGTCCATCAGCTCACCAGATAGCATTCTTCCAGCGTTTTTGCACCGTCCCAACGTCTGCCCGTTGCCATCTCGTACCGTAATCTGCCAACGTTCTCCAAAGTTTTGCCACACCGCCTGTATGGCCGGAACGTGTCGTTGCGCCCAACGACTGCCAACGTTTTGTGTGCTATTTCCGCACCAGAATGCACCGTCGCCCAACGGTGCGTCATGCCGCTACATGACTCTGCCCAAAACGTAGCGTTGCACCTACGTTCTGTTTTGTTGCATCGTTCTGCCCAACGACGTCCCAACGCCGTATGCATTTTTCGCACCAAAATGCACCGTCGTTCCCAACAGTCCGCCACGCCGCTCACGTGACACTGTTTACCACGTATCGTTGCGCCTCCGTTTCACCATTTTGCCTCGGTACCGCACCAAGATCTTCCTTTGGTCCCGTCAATCCCCAACGAGAACCCCATTATCAGCAACCTCTGCTAACGCCGCCAACGTGCGTCCACGTTGCCCAACAGCGCACCGTTTTGCCAACGCTTGCCCAACAGCTTGGTCCAGCGCCGCACCGCTCCTCCAACGTGTGTTGCCGCGTCCAAGGCACCGTTTACAACGTAGTGTTGCACCTACATTGCACCATTTTGCCTCGGTCCCGCACCGAGGTCTTCCGCACTGCCCAACACTCACCGGTGTTGTGCCACAACGCTGCTGCCCAACGGTAGGCACCAAGTTGGTGCCCTTTCTGCCAACGAACCCATCCATGCCGCATGCACCATGTCCGGTAGCAAATCGCACCAAGTCGGTGCTGTTTGGTCCTCCAGCATTGTTAGGGTCTAACAGTAGGCCATATCTTACGCTTGAGCCCCTGAATACAAAAATCCTATGACATTCACTGCCAAATAGTACCTGCAAAACCATACACAGAAAGTTTTGTCTCATCTTCGAAAGAAGAGTGAAATATTGAAAATGAACCCTGACCACAAATAACAAACCTAAATTCCTTGTAACGGTGGAAGGAATCAAGATCCCAACCTGTCATTATTGGTGGCCATGACCGACGAAATCAGGCAAAAATAAATCCACAAACCCTAAATTGTCAAAATCGACAACGACTACCTCGCTAGCCGCGCGCTTCCACCGACTTCTTCCTCAACCAAACCAAAATATCCACCTCTAGCAATGAGGTCCTTCACCGTCACAAGCTTCATTTTTTCTCGGAGAAACCATGATCTTCATGTCGATGGCGGGGGTGGGTGCTGCAGATGTTTTGGGATAATAAACGAAATAGAAAAATAAACGAAATGGAAAAAGAGATTAAAAGAAAAAAAATATAAAATAGTTTTATTAGGGATAATATTGGACAATGAAGTAATTTTATATAGTTTCTGACAGAATGTTAGTTTCTCACTTTGCTGAAAGCAGAAGGGAGTAAAGTATAGTTTTTTGAAGTTAAAGGGGGTAGGGTGATACTTAGGCAAAGTAGAATTGGGTAAAAGGCAATTTTCCCCAAAAAGGAAATTTAAAAAGTTTAGGATGCAAATATTGATTACAAAGGATGTGGGCTGATATGTAAATTCCAAAAAGTAAGACTATTCTGGAATTCCAAAAAGAGTAAGGTTATTTTTGCAACTTTTGGGGAGGTTTGGGAATATTTCTGTAAGTTACTGAAAGGTTTGGAGCTGTTTCTGAAAGTTTTAGAAAAATTTTGGTCTGTTTCTGCACGTTTCAAGAAAATTGGGATATTTCTGCAAGTTTCTGTAATGTTTGGGGCCGTTTCTGCTAGATACAGATAGATTTAGGGCTCTTTGTGAGATTAGGCTTTAGCAAAAAGAGGGGGTGGGCCTCTGCTATGTGAAACAGAGCACTTCTGGGAGGAAAAGAGAGAAGAAACGCGCAGATCTGGAGAAGGGAGAAAGAGGTTGGTAGAGCAACACTGATGGAAAAAAGGATCGTTTAGGTTGATATCATGTAAGAGAGAATTTTTATGTATCTTCTTATCTCAAGAGGGTTTCTGTTATACTTATAGAAAGAATGAATTAAGGAATTTAGTTCCTAAATTAATAGCTTACAATAACTATATGATTGATAACAAATTATTTTCATTTATTTAAAATTCTTGAGAAGCTGAAATTTTGGTGGTTTTAGGTTGATAACATGTAAGAAAAGGAATTTCTATATATCTTCTTATCTCAAGAGGGCTTCTATTTATACATATACAAGGAATTAATTAAAGAATTTAGTTCCTAAATTATAGCTTACAATAACTATGATTAATAGCAAATTATTTCTCATTTATTTAAAATTATTTAGGAGCTTAAATCATGATTGTTTTACAAATATTACAATGTCACTGTTTGTACATTATTAAACGCACTTTTGATTTTTTGCTTTCGCTTTGAGTAAAATTACTTTTTGTCAAATTAAATGTTTTGATTTTAAAAAGTACCTAAAAAAAATGTTATCAAATGGTGCTCAACTCTGTTGTAACTCTGTTCTGGCTACAGTTATTTTATTGAGCTTGAAGCATCTTGAAGTTTTTAATTTTCTGTTGTACAGAAATTGGCTTACCAGCCCATCACATTATGCTTACTGCCCTGGTGTCAAATGGACCTATCAATATAGAAAAAAAATGTTTTTTAACTTTCTTAAAATTCGAAGTTTTGTACGTGGTTTCACTTTCACCAAGAGGTGTGTCATCTTTTAGAAAGTTGCTTGACACGTTGAGCACCATTATACGTAATTTTCCTGTATTTTCACTCCTTGGTTTTGCAGAAGATGGTAAAGAGGCAGCAAACACTGATGCTCCCGAGAACAACCAACTATACACTACTGTATATGTGGGCAATCTTGCTCCAGAGGCAAGAAATTATCTATTTTAGTCAAGATTTGTTAGTAGATAGAGTAGTAGAAGCTCCTCATGATTTCTGTAGATACAAGCATTTCTGCTTGGCTCTACTTGTTTCTGATGTCCTACTTTCTGACAGCTTCTAGAATTTTGATTTTTGTAGAACTCTTTATTTCCTCGAAATTTGCAGGTTAATCAGCTCGACCTTCATCGTCACTTCCATGGTCTCAGTGCTGGAGTAATTGAGGAAGTTCGGATCCAGCGTGATAAGGGATTTGGGTTTGTGAGGTACAGCAGTCATGCCGAGGCTGCTCTGGCCATTCAGATGGGAAATGCCCAATCATTTCTTTATGGAAAGCAAATTAAGGTATGCCTTCGTGCTTAGTTTAGTTAACCATGGAAAAATCTTGTCAACTTGCTGTCAAAAAAGGCCAGCTGCATGAAAGTATGTTGTTGTTAGTTATCCTGTCCATGTCTGTGGGGTGAGATCATTTTGGTTTAAAGGAATAGAATTTAGATTATGATTTAGAGCCCGTATGGTTGTCTAAATTATCCTATTTTGATACTTACATTTCTATATTTTCCTATGATTTAATCAAATTTACATATTGTCTCTTTGAACAACTAAACATACAATTGTTTTAGTTTATTTGAATTTTTAAGCTGTTACTCAAATTTACACGAAAAAGTATTGGTCTGAACTAGAATTTTAGTTATTAGCCAACTAAGTCAAGTATTTTTATTTCTTACAACCAAACACAGAACTATAAAAATTCATAAATTGATTAATTAAAAAACAGTAGGGTAATTACCTTTTGCCCCCGGTTTCATTTTGTCCCCTCTACTGCAAAATCTACACGATATACCCTTCTACTTATTATAAATTGGAAAAAAATTTTAGTTCAACTCAACGGAATATGCTAAAAATGGGCAAAATTAATTTTCCATCTAAATTTAACAGAAACAGACTAAACTGCGCTTTATTTTAATTTTTTATTTTATTTTGTCTTTATTAGAAAAGAATAAGAAAAAATAGAAGTAGAGAGAGAAAGAGAGGTAGAGAGAAAATGTTAGTTTTTTATTTTTATTACAATTAAATATTAAATTGAAACTAAAACAATAAAGGAAAACAAAATTATTTTATATTTTTTTGAATAAAATGAGAATTTCTCCATTTAGTCAAGAGTAGAAGGGGTTGAAATGAAATATGAAACAAGAGCAAGTACTAGTGGGGCAAAGGTAATTAACCCGAAATTAGTAAAATATTGAAGGAAAACCAAACAGGCCCTTAGTTATACTTGTGGTTTTGACTACGGCAAAATTATATGCTTTTTAGTGCTCATGGGGTAGCAAGCCTACTCCCCCTGGAACAAGTTCCAATCCGCTTCCTCCGCCAGGGCCAGCACCAGCACCAGCGGCAGCTCTTCTGCCAGGGGTTTTTTCTGCAAATGATCTTCTGGCAGCCGAACGCCAGTTGGCTATGAGCAAGATGGGTGGTGGTGGTGGTGTCCATGCACTCATGCACCCTCAGGGGCAGTACCCTCCTCTTAAGCAAGTATCCATGGGAATGGGTATGGGAGTGGGCATGGGAATGGGAATGGGAGTTGGCGTTGCCGGGGCAAGCCAGGCCATATACGATGGTGGTTTCCAGAATGTTGCTGCTGCTCAGCAGCTCATGTACTACCAGTGATAAAAAGAGTGGTTTTCCGTCAATTGTTCGAGCTTTCTTTTTCCTCTAATATATGGGATTTTTACTCATCTTCTGCATGTTTGTGTTGTGTGGTCATTTTTCCCTCAGTTTCTGTGTTTTCTGCCATGTAGGGATGAGTTAATATTATTATTAGAATGAAAGGTGGCTGCTTGGTGCTACCCTTTATCATGAATTGTTTGATTCAGTAAGTTAGTAGTCTTGTTTTTCATTAGTCGTTATTCGCATCTTTATTCTACCTGTTGCCGTGAGGTGAGGGAGGTCCACGGGATGAATCAGAGTGCCTTTTTTGTCTTCCTCTCTTCGAGAGTTTGGTTTCTTATTTTTATGTAGTTTTTTTTTTCTTTTCTTTTCTAATGCGTATATCTTATCGCTGATTTTATGTAATGTTCCATCATGTGGGTGTTTGTTGAGAGTTGCTCTGAATTATAAGAACAAATTGTACTTTGTCCGGTATGTGCACACAACATTTTGCTCCCTTGAACAATTTTTTTTAGCCTTTGTGGCATGTTTTGTTTGGTTGGATGAAATCAAGGCGGAATGAAATCACAATTTCACCACTAATTTACTCTCTCTTGATTGGTTAAATAATAGAATGACATTTTTTGATTCTATTGAAATGAACTCAACGAGTGGAATGATGCCATCTATTCATTGGAATGTTTTTTTACTTCAAAATAAATTAAAATATTCAAATATAAAAAAGTTAACAAAAGTGATTGTCAATTAAATGTAGAGAGAATGTAGAGTTAATTTTATAGAAATAACGTTGCTAAAAAACAATTTAAAGAGAAATGTAGACAAAAAATTGGGAGTACAAATTTTAAAGAAATGAAATTTTAGTTTATAATTTTGATTAAACCAACTTCCAATTTTATACATGTTTAAAAACGATTGTATTTGTGTTTTTTTTATTTAATTTTAAATGTTGAGAAATAATTATTATGTTCTTTTACATATACAAAGTAAAAAAACAATAGGAAAAAGTAATGATTTAAAATATGTCTTTAGTGCCTGTTTGATAAAACCAAATATGTCGTTGGTGTCTGTTGGATAAAATTTGAAATTAAGTGTTGAATTTTTATTTTTATTTTTAATTTTAATGTATAAATATTGAATTTATTTAGTGTTGAATGTATTAAGTGTTTCTTTTTAATATTTCTAACCTTAAAAAAATTAATTGTGTACAAATTTTTGCATTTAAAATAAGGGGTAGTTATTTGGTGCTCTTGTTAAGATGCATAAACTACCATTTAAACTATTTTTAAAACGTGTTACCGATTGCTCATTTCATACTTTTTCGGTTAGATTTGCCCTCGTGTCCATTACACCTACAAAATTTGCAAGGAAATAAAGGGTTAAGTTCAACCGATGAACTTAACCGAAGAGCTTTTAAGGTCAAGAATTCAACTCTTATTAAATTAGCAAGGAATATAAAGGAGATTTAAGCCAATGAACTCATCTTTAAAGCAGAGAAGGTTATACTAAGGTGAGCAACAAAGCAATTTCAACCAATGTTTTAAAAATTGGACAGGACAGGATCGGCCGGTCGAATCAGTTGAATCGTCGATCGGCTTTGTTTTTTGTTCGGCAAAATCCTAAAAATCGTTTACCCTTTAAGATCGCTGAACTGGTTAGTTTGAACCGGTTCAACCTCGAATCGGTGAACAGTTTCAGTTTTCGTCGAATCGGTCTACCATTTCCCATCCATAAAAATACTTCCCCCCAAAAAACCTTACTACCATTCCACATTTCAATCGGCGCCTCCCTTTCTCAATTTCTCTCTCTCAAGTCTCAATTCCATCCCCGATTTGACCCTAAATTCTCAAATCTTGTCCAATTTCAACCATTCCCAAGAGCCGTCACTCAGCTTTTCCCCAATTTGTCTTTCTGATCTCAACCAAAGATGATCTAATGACGTCCTTACTTGTGCGACCTTCAACGACGACGGGCTCCGATGGCGGACTGCTGACGACAACAAACAACGACGATTCAGCCCTGCACTGACTGCAATAAGTGTTGTTTTTTTTTTTTTTTGTCTGAAATTTATATTTTGTTTGTGACTTTGTTTAATATTTATAAATATTTTGAGTCTTGTTCTTGACTCTTGAGTTGTTGATTGTTGTTGAGTTGTTGATCGTTCATTTAAGTTTTGTTCCTGATCACTTGTTTCAATTGAGTGTTCTTGAGTTCTTCATTGTTTACTGTGTTTACTCTTGATCAAGAACTCAAAGTCTTTAGGCCATTTAGTTTTCACTTTTCATTTATATAATTGTTATAACTTATAAAATGTAAAATTGGTAACTTTTGTTAACATGATTTAAATTGAGATCAATTTAAGCAATGTCTTCATCCGGGTAAAATTCTACTACTCAAACTCTATCTTCTAGTACCCAACCTACATGGAAAAAATCTGATATTGCTTGGAATCATATCAGTGAGGGACGAGATAGTCAGGGAAAAAATATATTTACATGTTTATATTGTCAGAAAACTATTAAAGGTGGGGGAATTAATTGAATGAAACATGTTGCCGGGGAAGAGGGAGAAGTTGGACCATATAAAAAAGTTCCATCGGAAGTAAGAGAAGAAATGGATCTTTCATTAAAATCAATTATTGAAAAGAAAAAACAAGATGTGTTGGCCTAAGAACTTAGTCATCCATATGGTTCTAGTTTTTCTGATTTTGATGTTGATATTGACGAGGATGATGTAGAGGTTGAATAGGTTTCTCGTCCAATAAATAAGGGAATGGAAATCGATGAAGGTGATAATAATGGCGGGACAAGATGTGGGTTTAGTGGAACAAAAACATAAAATATAAAAAGGATGTCTAATTATTTTTCCCCATCACTAGTTACCCAACCCACTATCAAAAGAAGCCCTCTACAGGGTGCACACGACAACTGCTAGGTCATTATATGATACTTGCGTTTCATTAAATTCTGTTAATTCTAAATTTTTTCAACCTATGTTTGATACTGCAATTGCTATTGGTCCTAGATATAAGGTTCCTACTTATCATAATGTTTGTGTCAATTTGCTGAAGGATTCAAAAAAAAGAGGTGCAATTATTTGTAGAATCATTGCGAAATCAATGGGCAGATACTGGATGTACTATTATGGGTGATGGTTGGACTGGTAATGCACATCGTGCCTTGATTAATTTTCTTGTCTACAGTCCTAGGGGGGTTGTATTTATTAAATCAGTTGATGTATCTGATGCTATGAAAAATGGCCTACTTTTATTTGGCTTGTTTGAAGAAATGATTGAAGACTTTTAGCTTGTTATTTTCATATTGTGTATTATGGATGATTTGGACTCTTCAATTGTTCTTGTGGTTGTTGGGCTCTTTATTTTGAACTCTTGAATGATGTAGTATTGTTTTATTGAAAAACTAGGGAATTATCCGTGCCTGAAGGCACAGACTAAAAAAGTACTTATTTTGAAATGAACACAATAGTAACAAATAACCAACATATAGGTTATAAAGACTTACAAAATTAATTGAGAAACGAATACAATGACTTTCATTTTTAGCATAAGTTTAAGACAATAACTTGAATTAAATTAAAATGATGGAACAAAGATAATGAAATAATATCAATTATTCAATTATCTCATAATACCATCCTTGGATGAAATTGAAGTTGAAGACTGTATCCTAGGATTGCCTTCTGCAACAACATGGATTTGAATCTAAAATAAGTAGTGCCAAGTGGGAGGAAAGTAAACTTAAGGGAGAAGACAATGTATTGGAAGGAACGGAAGAAGAGGAGTGCGGGGACATAATTTGGAGAAAGGTAAAAGGCCTAGGCGCAGGAGGGGAGGGACAAATCTAGATTATTTCTAATCGCAAATGTTGTGGATGATATGGTGATGGGGCGATTGGAGAGGATTGTAAAAAGAAAAAGTAGGAGAACTCATTGTGTTGGCAAGAAGGTGAAAAAGACCATGGTGATGGTGGGGGTGGTGCTATAGATGGAGAAAGGATTCGCATAACTTATATGCAATAACTAACATTACTGCCAACAGGTAATCTCTATAACCAGAGACTTTAGGTATCAAAGAAAAAATGGCTTCCCATTTTGTGATGTTTAAAATGCCACATCTGCATAAAAGAACATGCGTGACATTCAATTTTAGTTCAGACATTCAATTTCAATTTTAGTTCAGCATAAGGTTAAAACCGATCTTCACAAATTCAATTAAACATCCATCCTTCAACCATTAACATACCTACTCAATCAGAAAGACAAAAGTCAAAAGCCTCAAAAGAACCACCAGCGGAAAAATCAACTTCATGTGATGGATAGAGTATCATTTTCCTTTCTTTTCAAAAACTGCTTTGTCATCCTTATTTTTCCTCTTATCTTACATTTCAGAGCAAAATCTAACCCTGCATTAATCCAATCATTCCCGTACCTCTAGATTCTCAATCCAAAAATCCCAAATCAACATACATCCATCCCAATGTCCAAAATCGAGTTTTATATTAGCTTCCAAAGAAAATCTCTAAATAAACTTTTGTTCAAGGTTAAAAACCAGCCTTTTATATCTTCCCAAATTCAATAAAATGAGTATAAACCACGCACATGTGTTGATCAACATAATTAAACGTGCTAAAGAAAATGTTTTACTGCCAAGTAGCCAAGTGAAGCTTAAGTAGCTCAATTTACTAAACAATAAATGTAGTGTTCGCAAGTACAATATGTAAAAAATACATGTATTATATGCACACTAGAAAATCAGGTAAATTCTAAAATTGTGGATTACAGGGAGCATGGAATCAATCAACACCATTATAGTTATACAACAATACCAACAAAATTATCAGAGATGTTTGAGCTTACCAAATCAATGAACGTCAAATCTAAAGATGTTTAGCGAGCACCAGCGACGGAAGTGTTACGCGAGCAGCATCGACAATAATGGTGTTGATTTTGGGTCCAATTAAAGAGTAAATAGATTGGTGATTTATCTCCATGAAAATCGCAAAGCAATGACGGCGATGGCATTGCTTGATGGCGATAGAGGAAGAAAGGAAGAAAAAAAAAATTTGTCTACACTATGGAACGACTGAAATGAGAACCCTAGGTGTGAAGAAAAGGAATGAATTAGAGGGAGGTAGATTATAAAAGGGAGAGAGAGTGCGACTGTGCGAGAGAAATTAAGTAAGAAGGAAGAAATAAGGAAAAAAATAAATGAAAATAGGAAAGAAAATAAGGAAAAATGAATAAAATTGAATTTTTTTATTTATTTAAAACGCTAAATTATTTTCTTGAAATAAAATATTAATATAACTTTTTATTTATATTAATCTAAGAATCAATCTGGACCATTGTTTATTGGGGGTATAAAGAGTGGTTGAGATTAACCTAGAGGACTTAAGTACGTGTTGTTTTATTATATAGATGTTTGTCTTTGTTTATGAATTATATATTGATAAATGGTAATTTGAGTTTGAGTCTTTAAAGTTAATAGAATTTGGTGAATGTTATTTTTTCTTCAAATGTGTGTGTGTGTGTGTGTGTGTATATATATATAAAATTATGATGTAATTATGACATCACCAATTCAATCGTGGTTTCGCCTACTGGTTGAATCGGTGACTTTTTCGGTTTGATGTCTGGTCCGATTTTAAAAACACTGGTTTCAACAAACAAAGTTAGAAATACGAACATTCAAGATAAACCAAAAGCATTCAAGATAAACAAAATGCATAAATTAGTTTACAGGAGGCTATATAAAAAAATATAGTTTTAAATCCCACTAACGGGATAAAATTTAAAACAAGGTGGAGAAGAGGAGAACACTGACATTAGTTATAATCTGAATTATATCACAGGTAGTATTCAACGTCTTTGAAATGCTTGAGGTCGACAACTAATTTACGAATCTTCACCTTGATTTTTCTTCGCATCAGCTTTATTCTTCTGATGTGATAGATATCCAATGCAGAATGAAGTTTTGTAGTTTCAATGACAAGTGCATTCCATTTATTCTCCTAATAATCTATTTCTGTTTCTTTTTTTATTCACTGCGTTACGAGCTTCTTGGAGTTTGGAAGTGATCAGATAATGCGACACATCAAGGCTCGAGTAAAAAGAATGAATTTTCTCTATCTTTTGAAGCACACGATGTTGATTGATATCAACCTTCATTTCAGTAATAAGGCAGTTAACTTTGTGGTTTTACCTTTATTAGCTTGCTTCGATAGTTGTCGATTTCTTCATTGGTAGCCATGATATGGAGATATAGGATATTGAAGTTTCATGCAAGTAAATCAAGGAGGAGGAAACTACAAGAGAAAGAAAGAATACTTACAAATTAAAAGTTGAGTAAAATTTTAAAGAGAGGAATAACCTTGGAAAGCGAAGAGAAACTACATGCTTACTAAAACTGATTATTAAGATTTGAAATAAAAGAAGTAGGTAATGATCATTTATTTATTAACGACAAGACACATAAATTGGCAAAATTTGCAGAAGATAAAGTGGCAATGATGTCAAGAGATTTGCATAGGAAATATGAACGACAGTTGGAATAAAAAAAAAAGAAAAGAGAAAATATCATAATAGCAAAAGAATTTAATACAAAATGTTAATGCCAGAAAAAAAAATTCAATTTGAAAGGAATAATTGGATCAACGAGAGGTTAATTATAATTATCATTAGATTTGAGGACAACATCAAGGAAAACTTTTCAATAACAAGTATTCAATATCTATCAAAGCTTGATCTTTGAAATTGACCTCCCAAATTAAGGAATTCCTCGTTCCGAGATGCTTTAAGCCTCAGGAACTCAGTCTCTTTGTGAAGAATAACTGATTATGAATCTTTATTTTATTGAGCAATAGCACATTGGAATTCTTTATCTTTAGTAGATAGTTTTGACTGAAGAACTTCAATCCTCCCATTTAGTTCACCTTTCAATGAAATTTTCCTTTTGGGAAAATAAAGAGGCCAACTCAATTTCTTTTTTTGACAGTTCATCTGATACCCTACAAATTTATATTTTTGAAACTAGATTTTGATAAACTATGAAAATCTTGAAGTATAAATGATTTTTTTTGATAAATTTTGGGGCTATAAGTGTAATTTTTGGGTTTGATAAAAATTATATAAATTGGATGGGTGTTTGTGTAATTCTTAAAAATTAAGTACAAGTAGCTTTTTTGTTGGGCTAATTTGAGTCACATATCTACCTTGATTTGATGACACCCACCAGTGTTTGTTTATGTGTTTTTAGGAGGGATCATGAGGGATCAAAGAACAAAATAAGGTGAAAAAGAAAGAACAAAGAAGAATAGAAATAAAGAACAGATGAAGAAATAATAATAGGAGAAAAATAGTTTCATCTGCGACTGTTTATAATTTTTGATTTTCAGGTAGGATTCTCTCTTTAATATATATGTTTAACCTTTCTATTAAATTATGTTATTTATGTTGTTGAAATATAATTGTTGATTTCCATATACTATTCATGATTACGTGGTAATTATGTAAGATGCATGTCTACATGTTACTTGGTGGATTGGTTGGATGTACGTTCTAAAGAGGTTAAATTTTACTCGACTTTGGCTTACAATCCTACTGCATTTGTTGTAGGATAGATGAAATTGGAACTACGCCAGAAAGTATATTTAGATTTTCATTAAATTTTGTAGTATTTGTATTTAATTTGTAATGATAGAATTTATTGTTTATTGTTGTAAAATTAATCTGATTAATTAATAATTATAATTATCGGCATACTTTGTAAAATTTATAAGATTTATAGGTGTGGAAATATTTATTGTAGACTTTTAGTTTAATTCTCCTTAGGAGAACTGAGTGGCAATCCTAGAAAATCGTGTCGTTACAATTGGTATCAGATATTAGGTTATAGATACCATAGACTCGGTGAGTATTGGGTTTGTAGTGGACCATATGATAGGTCATTGGGTTAAAAGATCGATTTAAAGATGAATGTCTTGTCTTCTATGTAAATTTCTAAATTATATTTTCGTACTAAATTTTGAAAAAGAAAATATTTATTAAAATTGTTCAATTTTATAACATTAGATGGATCAAGTAAAATGTTAAATGTGGAAACTAATTTTTATTATTGTGTTATGTCATAGTGTGGTCTCAACAGGACGACATGTCTTCCGGGATGTTGTTGAACCTAACAGGAGAGCATGTACTGCAGGTGGTTGAATATGTTGTTGACTATCAGTATGATGTGGTAGTTTATACCATGTCATCGATATATTATTGTTGATCGGTTGATATATTAGTTGATATATTATTGTTGAATATCAATATGAAATGGTAATTTATACCACATATGTGCTCCTACCATTGAAAATATTGAATGGGCCTAGACTCGTTCATCAATGGGTAGAAGCCAAAATTCTTCTACCTCGGGGGGAGCAGCTGGGAATTTGGCCCAGAAGAAGAGAGCGACTTTCCTTTTCAATGGCCTTGGGAGAAAGTTGGTAAAAACACACTCTGTGTATGGGGATGATTTTATGGTTGGTACGTATTTCTAACTTGAGTTTTCTCATTTTGCAGAACCTGAGAAGAAAACCAAAAGGAAGACCTGCTTGAAAACCGACACTGGAATGAGGCGAACAACGACGCGAAGTTGATCTCAGAAATCTATCAGGATGCCACGGTGATAAGTGTTTACTCTGTACCCCCTTGTTTTTTTTTATTTTGATCCAAGTGTTAAAGTTTTCGTATTCTCCATGCAGAGTTTCTTCAAGGCAATGCGACAGCCCTCCATTGGAACTAGGCAATAGAGAGGGAAAATAAGCTCCTCTAAGATAAGAGTAACCTGTTGGATGGCACCAATGTCCTCCACCAGAAGCTGAGGCGGCCAGCGATTGTGAGGACCAACTTTAGACCCAGGTCAATGAGCTAACCATTGAGAAGACTTAGCTTCTCTTTTAGGTCAGAAAACTGGAGTCCGACTTGTTCGAGGAGCGACATCGCCTAGAGGCCACCGAGGAGAGACAGAGGAAGGTTATAGCCCACGCAGAGAGCGAGGCCACTACTAAATGGAAGGCCAACAAGAAGTTCTAAGAGCTCAAGCTTGAGATTAGAGATGAAATGATGGGGGACGGCTTCCAGGCCGAGTTCCAATCCCTCCGATGTTAGTACCCTCAGTTCCCTCATTAGGCAATCTAGATGGAACTTTGTGATTCGGAGGAGGAAGAAGAGCATTTCACCCCAGAGCCCGAGGAGGGTGCTAATGTCGGTGGGGCTGAGGCCGGCGAGGCTGAGGTCAGCTTAGCGCAGAAAAATGCTACTAGGGGTTTTGAGTAGCAGCTCTTTATCCCGACGACGTAAGAACATTTGTGCACGTTCAACATGGGCAGCGCACGCTTGTTCTTTCTTTGTTTTTTTTTTTTTTTTTTTCCATTTTATTTCTTTACTCAGAATGGGCTTTTGTATTGGGGAAAAATCTTTTTGATGTAAAGGTTTTGAACATATGGAATACAACAAAAGTTTTTTGAACTTCCATTTTGATGAGTGTAAAAATGGTCATTCCAACGCAATCAATCGGAGACCGCCACATGTCCACGACTTTCCATCAAGATCAACTCCTTTCAAGCATTAAGTGTGAAGATTGTACTGGAAAGGGGCACACCTTAGCCCATGCCACTTCAAGGACAGCTAGTAGCACTCTCTGAGAATGGAAGGCGAACCGCCGTCGAGATAGAGAACCCTTTCCCATCTCGGTATTCTCCACAACGGCATTACCCGTCTCAAAAATCAACTCCACAAGCTCCTCATCAAAGCCCCCATTTTTATCTCCAACTATTCGAGAAGGACAAGGCGAGAAGCTCTGCATAATTTCTCTTCCCGCCTCCGGCTATCTGGGGAAGGGTAGAGGTCAAATTCCCTATCTCGGGGACAGCAGAAAAGTGTCCCTCCCAAAATATCACCACAAATATTCCAAAATATCCCAAAATATCCATAAATATCACAAAATATCCCAACATATCCTCAAATGTCATCATGGATCCCTTCCCTAATGGAAAATATCACTAAATATCTTTCAATATGGTCAAGGCAAGGGCCTCTTGGCATCCTCCCATTGGCCATCTCACAAGTTGAAATATTGATGTGATGATTGAAGAGACACTAATCCTTGCTTAAAACCTTAATCTAATCTACTTCATGCATATAAAAAGGAGGGCATATAATTGCCCAAAGGTAAAAACATTTACTCCAAACACACATGAAATATACTTCATCTACGTGATAGCACTTTTATAAATCTTACCCTCGTACCCTGATTCTCACACCGGATGGGTTTTTCGGATACCCCTGCCTAGGTTACATGTGCAGGTGATAGGTTACTGCCCATCTTGAACTTTCCCCTTCCCGAATCAGAAAGCATTCCAACTTTCCGGATATACTCCATTCCAAACTCTGATTTATCTTTTCGAGGACCATAAGGCATTTTGGTCCTCCCCTTCTCGGACTAGAAATTTTTTGGGTCCTTTACAATACAGGCCCTCTCCTTCTTGGCCAGAGACCTCTCCATGGATCAGAGGCTACACGAACTGATGATCTCCACTCCAGACCTCTCCAACTCCATCTAAGGCTTACCAGACCATACTAGTGGTGTTGACCAAAATTTGATATCAACAGTTTGGCGCCGTCTATAAGAAGCGCTACTAAAAGCCTTTCTTTAATCATCATCTGCTCTCATATTGGCTAGAGGTTAGATGAATACAAGGTATGGTCAGTCTTTGCAACCAAGAGACCCTAACAACACGGTGGATAGCAACCCGACTGGAGAAATGTCAAGAAATCTCAGGCCGGATGGGAGGACTATTGCCCCCATCTCGAAAGAAGAAGAAAATGCACTCCCTATCAACTAAGTGGGTCCGTCAGCACCGCCTATAGGAGCCAACAATGCACCATCTTCTGGAGTTGCGAACACGGTGCAACTTGATAACTTTGAATGCCAGTTGTTTCAGTTTCAAACTTGTCTCGACACTTGATAAGGGTAATTTGTCTATATATTCCCAAGTTAGTTTTGTTAGTTTTTGAGTATTTTTATAGCATTTTTTTATATGTTTTAATATGTTTTTATTTATTTTGTCCTAAATTAGGTATTTGGGGTGAAAAGCGACTAAAATGGTCCTAAACGATCATATTAGAGCGAGCCCGGTGGCAAAACGAGCAAGAAGGCAAGTTTCAAAAGCAGCAAACCTACCACCGCGGTGGTAAAAGTACTGGGAGTGCGGAAATCTCACCGCCGCGGCGGTCAAAATACAGAGACTTTGCCTATTATTCCACCGCTACAACGATCAGCCACTGCCGCAACGGTAACCCTGCAGACATGCCCACCACCGTAGCGGTGAATCCACTGTTGCGGCAATGACTCTGTAGATATTTTGAGATATTTTAGGATATTTTGAGATATTTAGAATCCTATAAATATCGCCTCTATTCTCCCCAAACAAGAGGTTTACATTTTGGGGAGTGGTTTGAGAGCTCCAAACCCTATCAACCATTAGAAGATCACCACGCCAAAATAGAGGAAGCATTCTTGGAGCGGTTTTAGAGACGGATCTTCGGACAATCGGCTAGTCTCCTCATTTCTCTCTTTTATTCTTATTTCGTTGGTAGTTTGTATATATTTAGTTTATGTTTTATTGTATATTGGGCCATGGCCAAGTGTAACTAAACATATATTGTCTAGGGAGAGATTGACTCTACGAAAACGTGTTTGAATAAAATTGATGTTTTGTTAATAATTGTTCTTCTTTATCCGATTGTGTTTACTGTTTTGTTATGTTTATATGCTTGTTTAGATATATTGAGAAATTGGGGTTTGACACTCGGGAGAAGTAACCCCAAATTCAGACTAGGGTTAAACACAACGTGAGGATCTAATAATCTGGGAGGGAGTTAGAAAGTGTGCAATCTGTGACGTTGGGGCGAGACTTATATAGTCAAGTGTCGTATAGACGCTCGAGAAAGACTTCAACGTTTACATGAAGTCAAATATTCACTCACTTTACACTCAGGAGAGGTAGTGAGTGAGATTTTGATACCGAGATTGTCAGATAGAATGAATGCCGTTAATGTAAACTAGATTAAAATGAACACGTTTAAGTGGACGAAATTAATCCCTAGGCAATTTACTCCCATTAATGTCTATATTAGTATTAATATAATTAGATTAATTAACTTAGTATTATTATATTTAATTTAAACCATTTTTATCGCCTAAATAAAGTTAGGTTATGATAATTGTGGTACTCGACGATAATCTCAACCAATCCCTGTGGATACGAAAATCCCTACTCTTCCCATTCTATACTAAAACTTGATTTGTACACTTGCGGTGAAAGTAGAGACGTATCTGCCCACTATCAAGTTTTTGGCGCCATTACCGGGGGTTGTGTTTTAGGTTACTGTTGATATTGTGAGTAAATAATTTAATTTTAATTTAGGCATTTATTTTGTTTATAATTTTTGTTTGTAGTTTAATTTTTTATTTCTCATGCAGGGTATTTGAAGATCTTAGATCAACAAGTATTTTTGCATTTCTTTTAACGGGATTCCGAGCCATTTTACTGTGTTTGGGATCATTACAAGGAATTGTTGTTCTGGTTTTCGAATCATGGTTTCCTGAGGGAGAGTCAACTATTGAACTTCTTTGATGGGTTATTAGCCGTAATCAGAACATGGGTTGAAAGAAGAAACGGTACCACCTCTTTCGACCAACTAACCGCGGATGAAGCCTTCGATTGTTGGAAGACATGGCCAGTTATGATTATCACTGTTGGAATTATTCAACAAGCTACCAAAGCTTGGAGAATAGTTTCACCACTACAGTTCCATATATTGACACTCCAGTTCAAGATGCGGAGTCTTCCCCCTAGAGGAAATGTTAGCTGAATTTATGGGGGAGACTCAAGTATTTTGGAGGGAGACGAATGATAAGATCAATAAGCATGAGGATCGTATCAATAATATTGAGGCGGTCTATGTCGAAATCGATACGACCATAGCGTCTCTTCAGACGCAAATCGGTCAGCTTATCTGCTTGATTGAGGCCAAGTCAGAAGTGGTAGCACTAAGAGATATAAACGCCACATGTATTGAAAGCCACCACGAGGAACCAAAAATGAGCGGAAGGAGCTTGAGAGAGTTCAAATATGATTATTCGAATGAGATGGGAACTCAATCCTAGATCGACGATTGTGATTATTCACCATTAGAGATCCAAATTGTGATGCCACCATCGATCCTAGACGATCACATCTATGAGGATTCAATGTAGCTCACTTATCATTTGCCGCCATTAGCAACGTTCTTTCATGCCTACCAAGTATATGAGCCGGTGGAGAGTCGAGTTGAAAGCTTGGGTCAATCAGAGCCATATCTTGCCAGTCTTGAGGGCGTTCTGAACCAAGACTCATACGTAGTGTTGTATGACACTTACTGTGGGCGGAAACCGCTCTTTGATGAGCACTTCTCCATGTCGGGCCAAGGACAATAAACCACGCGCCCAAGTCCAAAAATAAGTTAAATCCATTACCGCTGACTTAATTTGGAGGTGAGATTCTCTCACCTCCCAGGTACGTGTTCTAAACCCCCGTCTTCTTATAATGCTTTATGCTATCATTGGGATCGTTAATGGGTCATTGTGGACATTGCCCATTTTAAGTCGGGGGTGATGTGTAGTACGTTTATTATGTATTATTGTTGTTAGTTATGTTTTATTGTTCTCTATATATGCATGTTTATTTAGGATTAGTTTGTTTAGGTTAGTTATTATTTTGTGCTGAGTTTTGTACTTCATCTGGGCCATTACCCAATGATGAGTCTGTCTCCTGGTTGTTTATTGAGGTCGAGCGTAAAGCTCATTCATGTGTGTTCTGTGTGCTTGACATATTGTTTTAGTAAAAGTTATTGTAGATCCTACTTGCATAAGAAGGTAAACTCAATGTATAACTATCCAATTGATTTGAAAACGATTATCCGTCACCCATTTTCACGACAATAGGTATTTTAGAACTTCATTTGGGGAAAATTCGTGGCGAAATCCTAGGTGAGGTAGTTCGGGAAATATGATTTAGGCATTCATTTGATCGCTTGAGCCTTTTAAGCTTACCTTGTTATATGTTTATCCTTCGTTACCCTGTCGAAGCCGAAAAACTGTTTCAATTCCAAACACTTAACTAATATTATGGCCAAATGAATTTTTTCCAAACCTATATCGCTAAACCGAAGGCACAAATTTGAGTAAATCAAGTTAGCATTTGTGTATGCTACTTGATGTGGGCGGTTGGGTTTAGGACGAACTTTTAAATTGGTTATGTATTTGAGTACTCACTTGTATTTTTCTTTTGTTTTAACCACACCCGTGAAATTGTAATAATCGAATAAGTTTGGAGGTGTGGTTCGTTGAAAAAAAAACATGTATATACGATTATATTTTCTGTTTCTTTTGATAAGTGAGTACGAAGTTCGTAAATATATGTTCAGGGTTGTTTCAAATTTATCTATGGGGGTTCGAGTGTGAGAGTGCCAAGCATGTGCCTCGGGTATCGTCAAGTTAACTACGTTAACCTGTTTTCTATTTTCGATAAACCCTTGGCCATTTTCCAAAATCGAACCAAGTCTTACTGATCTTTTTGAATTACTTAGCCTATATTAGTGGAGAATAGATCCCAGTCAGGCTTATGAATTCCCTATACCTTTTTGGTTTTAGTCATGAGTTTATTTGGTGGATAATACAATCCGATCGATAGATAGTTGTATAATTGAGTTTTATCACACACACGTTGATAGAATCTAGAATGGCGCTTACTATCATTGAATGTTGAAATTCTAGAACACCACATGGTGTGTTTTATTCTTGAACTTGATAAGATTGGGGACCGATGAGGGAAAAATTGTTTGGCTGGTAGATGATATTCAAAACTTGCACATTATTGTTTTTAGTGTTCTTCGGTTTTAGTTTTTAATTTTGTATTTAGTTGTTGTATTTTCTCGTATTGTGTAGGTATTTTGCTCGAGGACTAAAAAATTCTAAGTTTGGAAGTATTTGATATGGGTAATTTGTCTATATATTCCCAAGCCGGTTTTGTTAGTTTTCGAGTATTTTTATAGAGTTTTTATATGTTTTAATATGTTTTTATTTATTTTGTCTTAAATTAGGTATTTGGAGTAAAAAGGGACTAAAATGGTCCTAAATGATCATATCAGAGTGAGCTCGGTGGCAAAACGAGCAAGAAGGCAAGTTTCCAAAGCAACAGACCCACCACTGCAACGGTGAAAGTACGAGGAGTGCAGAAATCTCACCGCCGCAATAGTGAAACTCACCACCGCAACAGTCAAAATACAGAGACTTTGCCTACTATTCCACCGCTGTAGCGATCAGCCACCGCCGTAGCGGTAACCCTGCCGACATGCCCACCACCACAGCGGTGACTCTGTAGATATTTTAAGATATTTTAGGATATTTTGAGATATTTAGAATCCTATAAATATTGTCCCTATTCTCCCCAAATAATAGGTTGACGTTTTGGGGAGTGGTTTGAGAGCTCCAAACTCTATTAACCAAGAGAAGATCACCACGCCAAAAGGAGAAAGCGTTTTCGGAGCGGTTTTAGTGATGGATCTTCGGATAAACGGCTAGTCTCCTAGTTTCTCTCTTTTATTCTTATTTGATTGGTAGTTTGTATATGTTTCATTGTATATTGGGCCATGACCAAGTGTAACTAAACATATATTGTCTAGGCAGCGATTGACTCCATGAAAACGTGTTTGAATAAAATTGATGTTTTGTTAACGGTTGTTCTTCTTTATCCAATTGTGTTTATTGTTTTGTCATGTTTATATGCTTGTTTAGATATATTGAGAAATTGGGGTTTGACACTTGGGAGACGTAACCCCAAATTCGGACTAGGGTTAAATACAACGCGACGATCTAATAACCTGGGAGTGTGCAATCCGTGACATTAGGGCGAGACTCATGTGGCCAAGTGTCATATAGATGCTTTAGGGGTACTTCGGCGTTGACACGAAGTCACATATTCACTCAATTTACACTCGGTAGAGGTAATGAGTGAGATTTCGATACCGAGATTGTCGGATAGGATGAATGCCGTTAATATAAACTAGATTGAAACGAACATGTTTAAGTGGACGAAATTAATCCTTAGGCAATTTACTCCCATTAATGTCTATATTAGTATATAATTAGATTAATTAACTTAGTATTAGTATATTTAATTATAAACCATTTTTATCACCTAAATAAAGTTAGGTTATGATAATTGTGGTACTTGACGATAATCTCAACCAATCTCTGTGGATACGACAACTCTTATTCTTCCCAATCTATACTAAAACTCGACTCGTATACTTACGGTAAAAGTAGCAACGTATCTGCACGCTACCAACACTCTTCTTTCCCACCTGTCCTCGGCCTTAGATTAGCGGGGACCGATTCTCTAGAATACAGGGGAGGAGAGCACCACCTGCTATTGGCTCCTAACCGAGGGGGACAGGTTCTCTGGTATGCATAGGGTGACGATCACCGCCAAGAATCGGATTGTGTGATTCACTCTAAAAGGCACATCCTGAGAAATCAGCCTCGTTCGCGTGATCAACCGAGTAGGGAGTGAGATCTATCCCCTCTGGCCGCTTCCAACAATACGCCTTTTCCCTCTCGGGGTCGCTGGACAAAGGATCTCCATATTGCAGCACTACCCAAGGGAGAATCCGTTTTGGAAAGGCGCGTTACCAAAATAGAGGCAACGCTCGTGCAGATATAATGCCCCAGAAGGACTGCTGGATTCTCTTTCGGGAAAAGATGTCCTTTTGTCGATGATATTATGCTTGAGGTGGTTCCGTACAGGTTCCCTAGCCTGCAAATAATTCCATACAATGGTACTATTAACCCCGTTGATTACCTTTCCATTTTCGTTGCTTTCATGGATATGTACACGACTTCCATGGGAATGAGGTATAAGTTATTTCCTTCACCCTCATCAGAATGGCCAAAACCTGGTTTCGAGAGTTAAATCCAGTTTCGATCTCAACATTTACTCAATTGGAACAATTCTTCTTGGCCCGTTTTGATTGTTCTTGAAGAAGACCCAAAACAGCGACTCACCTTCTTGCACTTCAATAAGACATCGGAGAAAACTTGAGTGATTTCGTGACTAGATTCCACAGGGAAAGCCTGTATGGCCAAGCCATTCCGGATGTCGTGGCTTTAAACGCTTTCATTGACGGACTAAGGCATCAAAGACTAACTTATGATCTATGCTCTCTGCCCACACCAAACTTGGCTGCCGCTCTGGCTAGCAGTACGAGCTTCTACGTGGCAGATATCAGAGACACTGTGAAGTAGGACAGAGAAGGTGCCGAGAAGAGGAAGGATTGAGAATGAGAAGAGTCGAGAAAAGGAAGAGCCGAGTAGAGGCAGGAATGAACAACCCTCTGCCCCATCTCGCGTGTGGGATGTGCAACCCCTAGCCCCTCACCAAGAAGAAATCCTGTCCTGACACCTATGAACTAGAAATAAAAGAGGGAGTCCCCCTGAGACATCCTTGAAATGCGGAGCACTTGAAACGCTACTACCCCAGAGAGGGAGCTCCAATAAACTTGTAAAAACTTTCGATTTTTGAAACTTGTAAGGAAACTACTTTTCAATGGAAAAAATGTTTTGTTCAACAAGTTCTCCATTCTCCAACTTTTGCTAATGGCGGGGAAGTGAAACCCACTTCCCATATTGAATGGAAATGTGCAGCCCTCTGGCTTATCTCCATCAACGGCATTCCGACCCCTCGAGTCTCATCCCGACTCCAGCGTCGTGAATGATTCTCCTCAATGACACTCTTACCTCCCTGAGTCTCATCCTGACTCCAGCATCGTGAATGATTCTCCTCAATGGAATCCCGTCGCCTGACGTCGAGGGTGATCTCCATGATGAAACGGTATCTCGACGCGCAACGTCAAGGGTAATTCTACAAAGAAGCCCATCCCAATACATCGCGTCAGGGGTGTAACCAGACCCTCTCCATAGGGTGATAGTTTGGAGCCCGGGGCTTGATAGTTATCATATTCCGATGACAGAACATCGATCGGGTCTGAGGGCCTACAGTCAAGCATCCTACCCTTGACAGCCGAGCTAAGCTCAGGACACATAAAGGAATGATGCATAAAGGAACGATGCTCCTAGAAGGACAAATTTGGGATAACCCAAAAAGGCTCAAGGATGAGACCCACTAGGGAGAACCCGCCATTGACTGAGCAGGACTAAGGTCTATCTCCAAGATGAGCTCAGGCAATCCACTGAGCAAAAGCTAAACTCCGTACTCAAGCACCTTGCTGAGCTTAGATTCCTTCCCATCTCAGCATTTTCGGGATCGGGATGGGGCTAAGTTCCGCCAACAAGCGAATGGATGAATACTACTTCTTAATACCTCGTACCTCGCTACTAAAGAGTGGTGGGCTATTGATGGTGTAAAAATGGTCACTTTAATGCAACCAATTGGAGATCGTCACATGTCTGCAACTCTCCATCAAGATCAACTCATATCATAGATTAAGTGTGAAGATTGTACCGGGAAGGGGCACACCTTAGCCCACGCCACTCCAAGGACAGTTAGTAGCACTTTCAAGGGAGGGAAGACAAGCTGCCATCGGGACGGGGAACCCTTTCCTATCTCGGTATTCTCTACAGCGGCATTACCTATCTCGAAAATCAACTCCACAAGCTCCTCAGCAAATCCCCTCTTCCCGTCTTTGGCTATCTAGGAAGGGCAGGGAGAGAAGCTCCACGTAACTCCCCTTCCCGCCTCCGGCTATCCTTGAAGGGCAAGGGTCAAATTTCCCATCTCTAGCGTAATAGGAAAGTGTGAGTCCGAAAATATCTTCACAAATATCTCCACAAATACCCCATAAATATCCATAAATATCACTAAATATCCACAAATGTCATCACGGATCCCTTCCACAATGAAAAAATATCACTAAATATATTCCAATATGGTCAAGGCAAGGGCCTCTTGGCATCCTCCCATTAGCCATCTCCCAAGTTGAAATATTGATGTGATGATTGAAGAGTCACTAATCCTTTCTTAAATCCCTAATCTAATCCACTCATTGCCTATAAAAAGGAGGGCATACAATTACCCAAAGCTAGAAAATTTACTCTAATCACACATGAAATTTGCTCCCTCTACATAATAGCACTTTTGTAAATCTTCCCCCCGTACGCTCATTCTTATGCCAGAGGGGCTTTTCGGGATAATCCCGACCAGATTACATGTGCAGGTGACAAGTTGCTACCCATCTCAAACTTTTTCATTCCCAGATCAGAAAGCATCCCAACTTTTCTCTTCCCGGATCTACTACATTCCAAGTTCTAACATCTTTCCAAGGGCCACAAGGCATTTTAGTCTTTCTCTTCTCAACCTAGAAGGTTTTTGGGTCCTTTACAATACAGGCCCTCCCATTCCCGGCTAGAGACGTCTCCACGGATTAGAGGCTAGACGGACTGAGGATTCCCACTCCAGGCCTCTCCAACTCCATCCAAGGCTGACCGGACCATATTACTGGTGTCAACCAAAATTTGAGATCAACACATTTGTTCAGTTCTTTCTTGTTATTCAGTTTGGTAGAATCTCTAAATTTGTCCCTTTCTTTTTTGTTTTCTTCTTAACTTGTCATAGCTGAGTTGAGCTCTCCATCCCAAGCTGAGCTCATTGGTTCTTGAGTGGCTATTCTTGTTAAGGATGAAAGTCCTTTGTAGCATCCAAGAAGAGCCAGTTCAGAGGCTGAGGTTGGCTAGAACGAGGTTGGGAGATTATCGAAGGTTTAACCCCTCAATAATGTCAGTCGGAGTCAGCTCGACTACTGAGATCGAATGCTATATTTTGAGGGAACTTGTGGGTTCCCTTTCATACACTGCCGAGCATAATTACCTTCTCCTTTCAGATCGAATGACCTGGGCTCGAAAATGCCTCCAAAGGTCTCTTCTTGTACATATACCGAATAGAGACTGTTCAGAAAAGAGTGTTTGGCCCTTCTGAGCTCGGGTTAGACTGTTTCATCTAGTTAGTATTTTTAGTGCTTTTTCGTTATCTTTTTAGCCTAGGTAAATCTTCAAGGGTCTCACCATTCGTTGATATCGAGCAGAGGCTGCTAGGCCACGGAGCTCGAAGAGTCTAAGCTTTGGCCAATTCTCCATTATCTCATCCTCTAACTACGTTGGCCCGAGTTTGCTCGGCCACGGAGCTTGGATGCTCTGAGCTCTGGTCGACTCTATTTGGTGAGTTGGTAAAAAAAAATTGTTTTAGCAATTTTTTTTTTCTCATTTTTCGAAGTAGGTTATGCTTCTACCAGACCCATATCTTCCATGCCACCCATCTTAGCACGCAAGCTTAGTAAAAATGAGGTCAGGTGGTAGGTTAGTTGTAGAATATATTTACATGGTGTTTGGTCCTCTCGGTCGCCAAGGGCGTAATGCTATGGTTAATCTCCCGTGGTCGGTTATCGGTGGGTTCTCTGCAGTCAGGCTCATCCCTGAGCATTTTCAAGTTATCCCAATTTAGTCCTTGCAAGAGCACCTTCCCCTTTAAAATGCTTGACCTATGGTCAGTTATTAAGGGTATAGATATTTAGCCGCAGGCCCTCAAACTCGATCTATGCCCTGCCCTAGGTGGATAACCTTGGTTTATCCCTGGGCACATACTACCAACCTATGTAGAGGGACCCTTTATCACCACCGATGCTGTGCGCCGAGATGGTGCTCTTGTAGATAGATGCACGAGTCATGAACACATTGCACCAAACACTTTTTTCATCGATAGGGAATTTCTTTACACTTGTTAAAATGGAAGCTTTTTTATGCTTTTACAATAATGGTTCTTCCGTACAAAAAGTAGCGCTTCAGGTTTTCAATGTTAAACAGGTGCCTCAGTGGGACTCCCTCTTCAACCTCGAGCTCATAGGTGTCTGGGCGTGTAATTCTGGTGACTCTGTATGTCTTCTCCCAAGTGGGGGCTAGTTTTCTAGTATTGTGCTCCTCGGTGGAAAGAGTAACTTTTCGGAAGATGAGGTCGTCGACGTCGAAGGATCATAGGCGGACCCTCCTGTCATAGTATTAGAGACATCACATTTTGTCTAGCCCATTTAGTACCGGATCGAAAGTGAAAGTTCAAATAAACTTTAAAATGAGGTTTAAAGAGAACTAATTTATACTTTATATTACATTGGATAATGCAAAAAACAACAAAATAAACCATAAAATTTTCAATTTCATTGAACTCGGTATAAGTAAAAGTTTCAAGTCAACCTCGAAATTCCTAAAGTTAAGGGGGACTAAAATGACAATATTAAAGCTTGATTTTCATGAAATCACTTTTAATATGAATAAAAATTAGTTATTACCCTTCAACTTATGGAAATTTCACCAATTACCCTTATTTCCCGTTTTGACCCCTAAAACTTTTACTATCACCAATTTCGTCTTTTTAACACAAAAAATACTTCCAAAATTTTTAGTTTAAAGTATTAATCCTTAAGAATTCAAGACTAATGAGTTTAAAAATGGTCACTCCAACGATACCAATGAAAGACCGCCATGTGTCCACAACTCTCCACCAAGATCAATTCTCTACAAAGACCAACTCTTGCCAAAGGTCAAGTGTGGAGATTGTGACAGGTAGGGGCATACTTTAGCCCATGCCAGCCACTCAAAAGATAACTAGCGGTATTCTCCAGGAAGGGAAGGCAAGTCACTGCCGGGATGGAGAACCCTTCCCTATCTCGGCATTCTCCACAACAACATTGCTCGTCTCGAAAATCAACTCCGCAAGATCCTCAATAAAGCCCCCATTCCTATCTCTTGCTATCCAGGAAGGGCAGGGTAAGAAGCTCTACATAACTCTCTTTCCCACCTCCGGCTATCCGAGAAGGACAGGGGTTAAGTTCCCTATTTCGGGTTCAGTAAGAATGTGTCTTCCTCGGTTTATGCGCTGGCTCACTTCCCCAAACCACAAATATCCCCCAAAATATCTCCAAAATATCCCACAAATATCCCATGAATATCTAAAAATATCCCAAAATATCCACAAATATTTTCCAACATGTCAAACACAAGATGCTCCTTGGCATTCTCTCATTGGCAACATGCCAAGATAGGACATTAATGAGATATTGAGGAGACACTAATCCATGATTTATCCCTTAATCAAATCTCCCCCATGCCTATATATAGGAGAGCATACAATTGTTGAAAGGTAGATGAGTTTGACATACACAAAAATAGTTCCCTCTTCTTGATAGTATATAGTGAGTGTAAAAATGGTTACTCCAACGTAACCAATCAGAGACTGCCACGTGTCCAATACTCTCCATAAAGATTAACTCTTATAGAGGATTAAGTGTAAAGATTGTACCAGGCAGGGGCACACCCTAGCCCACGCCACTCCAAGGACAACTAGTATCACTCTCCAAGAAAGGAAGGCGAGCAGCTGTCGGGATGGGGAACCTTTCCCCATCTCGGCATCCAGGATGGGGAACCCTTCCCGTCTCCAGCTATCTGGGAAGGGCAGGAAAAGAAGCTCCGCATAACTCCCTTTCCCGCCTCTGGCTATTCGGGAAGGGTATGGGTTAAATTCCCCATCTCGAGCGCAACAGAAAAGTGTCCCTCCGAAAATATCTTCACAAATATCTCCACAAACATCCCATAAATATCCCAAAATATCCACAGATGTCATCATGGATCCTTTCCCCAATGAAAAATATCACTAAATATCTTCCAATATGGTCAAGGTAAGGACCTCTTGGCATTCTCCCATTGGCTATCTCCCAAGTTGAAATATTGATGTGATGATTGAAGAGACACTAATCCTTGCTTAAAGCCCTAATCTAATCCATTCCTTGCTCATAAAAAGGAGGGCATACAATTACCTAAAGGTAGAAAAATTTACTCTAAGCATACATAAAACTTGCTCCCTCTACATGATAACACTTTTATAAATCTTTCCCCTACATTAATTCTTACGCCGGAGGGGTTTTTTAAAATACCCCCAGCCAAGTTACGTGTACAGGTGACAGGTTGCTTCCCATCTCGAACTCTCCCCTTCCCGAATCAAAAAACATTCAAGTTTTTCCCTTCCCGGATCAGAAAGCATCCCAGCTTTCATCTTCCCAGATTTGCTCCATTCTAAGCTCTGGTTCATCTTTCCAAGGACCATAAGGTGTTTTGGTCCACCCTATCTTGGCCGAGAAGGTTTTTAAGTTATTTCCAATACAAGCCCTCTCTTACTTAGCTAAAGACCTCTCCACAGATCAGAGGCTACATAGACTAAAGATCTTCACTCCAGGCCTCTCCAACCCCATCCAAGGTTGACCGGACCATACGGCTAGTGTCGACCAAAATTCAATATCAACAGTTTAGCGCCGTTTGTGGGAATTGCTACTAAAAGCCTTCATTCAATCATCATTTGCTCTCATCTTTGCTAGAGGTTAGATAAATATAAGGTCTGGCCAATCTTTGAGACCAAGAAACCCTAACAACACGGTGGATAGCAACCTGATTGGAGAAATATCAATAAATCTCAAGCCAGATGCGAGGACTATCGTCCCCATCTCGGAAGAAAAAGAAAATACACTCCCTAATAACCAAGTGGGCTCATCAACCTCACTTACAGGAGCCCACGATAGACCATTTCCTAGAGCTGTGGACACAGTGCAGCTTGATAACTTTGAACGCCAGTTGTTTCAGTTTCAAACTTGTCTCGACACTCTTCTCTCTGCTTATCACTGGCCCTGGATCAGCGGGGACCAGTTCTCTGGAATACAGGAGAGATGAACACCACCTACCACTGACTATTGACCGAGGGGGACAAGCTCTCCGGCATGCATGGGGTGACAATCGTCGCCAAGAATCGGATCATGTGATTCACTTTGAAGGGCACGTCCCAAGAAATCAGCCTCGTCCGTGTGATCAACTAATGAGGGAGCGAGGTTTGGCCTCTCCGACTGCTTCCAACAATACACATTTGCCCTCCCAGGGTCACCGGACAGAGGATCGCCATGTTGCAGCACCGCCCAGGGGAAAAGCTACATTAGAAAGGCGTATTACTGAATGGAGGCTACGCTCGTGCAGATACAAGGCCCCGGAGGGACCGCTGGACTCGCTTCTGGGATAAGGTCTCATTTTATAAATGATATTGTGCTTGAGGTGGTTCCATACAGGTTCCCTAGCCTGCAAATAATTTCATACGACAGTACTACTGACCCCATTTATCAGCTCTCCGTTTTTCGTTTCTTTCATGGACATGTACACAGCCTTTGTGGGAATGAGGTGTAAATCATTTCCACTCATCCTCACCAAAATCGCCATCACTTGGTTCCGAGAGTTAAATCCATCTTTGATCTCAATATTCACTCAATTGGAATAACTCTTCTTGGCTTGTTTTAACTGTTCTCAAATAAGACCCAAAATGGTGACTCACCTTCTTGCACTTCAACAAGACATCAGAGAAAACTTGGGTAATTTTGTGACTAGATTCCACGAGAAAAGCCTGTGTGGCAAAAGCATTCCGGATATCATGGCCTTAAACACTTTTATTAACGGACTAAGGCATCGAAGACTAACTTATGATCGATGCTCTGGCCCGCACCAAACTTCGCTGCCGCTCTGGCTAAAAGTACGAGATTCTATGAGATAAACATCAGAGACACCGTGAAATGGGATCGAGAAAGGGCCAAGAAGTGGAAGGATCGAGAAGGGAAAGAGTCGAGAAGAGGAAGAGCCGAGCAATGGCGGGGATGAACATCCCTCCGTCCCATCTCAGGCGGGGATGTGTAGCCCCTGGCCCCTTACCAAGAAGAAACCCCATCCCAGTACTTATGAACTAGAAATAGAAAAGGGAGTCCCCCTGAGACATCCCTAAAATGTGGAGCACTTGAAACGCTACTACCCTATAGGGGGAGCTCCAATAAACTTGTAAAAACTTTCACTTTTTGAAGCTTGTAAGGAAACTACTTTTCCATGGAAAAATTATTTTCTTCAACTAGTTCTCCATTCTCCAAATTTTGTTAATGATGGGGAAGTGCAACCCCCTTCCCATCTCGGATGGAAATGTGCAGCCCTCTGGCTTATCTCCATCAACGGCATTCTGACCCTTTGAGTTGTGGATAGTTATTCAAATCCTCATCCCAACATCGACGTCGTGAATAATTTTCTTCAACGGCATTCTGACCCCTCGAGTCTCATCCCGACTCCAGCGTCGTGAATGATTCTCCTCAATGGCATCCCGACGCCCGGCGTCGAGGGTGATCTCCACGAAGAAATGGCATCCCAACGCTCAATGTATAGGGTGATCTCTATGACGAAATGGTATCCCGAAGCACAACGTCGAGGCTCATCCCGACGCATTGCTTTAGGGATATAACCAAACCCTTTCCATTGGTCGGTAGTTTCGGGCCTGGGGGTTGATAGCTATCATCTTCTGATGATAGAACATCGATCGGGTCTGAGGGCCTAAAGTCAAGCATCCCACCCCTGACAGTTGAGCTGAGCTCAGGCAACATAAATGGACAATGCTACTGGAAGGAAAAATTTGGAATAACCCAAAAAGGCTCAAGGATGAGCCCCAATAAGGAGAACCCACCAATGACCCAGCAAGGCTCAGGTCTATCTCCAAGATGAGCTTAGAAAATCCACCGAGCAGAAGCTAAAATCCGTACTTAGGCACCTTACCGAGCTCAGATTCCTTCCTATCTCGTTATTTCTAGGATCGGGATAGAGAGAAGTTTCGCCAACAGGCGGATAAATCAATACTACTCCCCAGTACCTCGTACCTCGTTACTAAGGAGTGGGAGGTTATTGATGAGTGTAAAAATGGTCACTTCAACGTAACAAATTGGAGACCACCACGTGCCCACGACTCTCCATTATGATCAACTCCTATCAAAGATTAAGTGTCAAGATTATTCCAGGCAGGGGCACACCTTAACCCACGCTACTACAAGGACAGCTAGCAGCACTCTCAAGGAAGGGAAGACAAGCCACCATCGGGATTGAAGAGACACTAATTGATGCTTAAAGATCTAATCTAATCCACTCATTTCCTATAAAAAGGAGGGCATACAATTACCCAAAGGTAGAAAATTTTACTCCAAGCACACATGAAATTTGCTTCCTCTACATGATAGCACTTTTACAAATCTTCCCCCTGTAAATTGATTCTCACGCTAGAGGGGTTTTTTGGGATACCCCCAGCCAGGTTACATGTGCAGGTGATAGGTTATTTCCCATCTCAAACTTTCTCTTTCCCGGATCGGAAAGCATTCCAGCTTTTCGTTTTCCTGGATCAGAAAGCATCCCAACTTTTTTCTTCTCGGATCTACTTTATTCCAAGCTCTAATTTATCTTTCTAAGGATCATAAGGCATTTTGGTCCTCCTCTTCTCAGCCTAGATGGTTTTTAGGTCCTTTCCAATTAGGTCGTTCTCTTCTCGGCCAGAGACCTCTCCACGGATTCGAAGGACTAAAGATATCCACTCCAGGCATCTCCAACCCCATCCAAGGCTGATCGGACCATACCGCTAGTGTCGAGCAAAATTCATCTTCAATAACATATTTTATAAATTTTCCCCCGTACACTGATTCTCATGCCAGAGAGAACATGCCGGGTCCATCCCAGCAGGTCTTTTGTGCAGGTGTCAAAGTGCTACCTTATCTCTTCCCGGATCAGAAAGCATTGCAGCTTTTCTCTTCCTGGATTAGAAAGCATTCCAACTTTCCTCTTCTCGGATCTGCTTCATCTCAAGCTTTAATTCACGTTTCCTCGAATCATAAGATGTTCTAGCCATCCCTTTCCTAAACTAGAAGATTTTTGGGCTAATTCCAAATTAGGCATGTCCCTTCTCGGCCAAGGACCTCTTATAGGATTAGAAGACTCTTGGGTAGCTTTCCTACTTGAGATCCATCCCAGGTCACTCCACTTTTTCCCATCTAGGGTCAGGCGGACTGATCCCGGACCTTTCCATCCCCATCCCAATACGGAGGAAGATCCCCATCTTGGACTTCCCCATCTCAAACTTCTGCATCCCCATTCTGGTAAAGTAATCATATTATCTCTATCAACAAGTAACCAGACCATACCGTTGAGGTTACCCAAAATCCAACATCAACAGTATGGCGTTGTCTGTAGGAAGCGCTACAAAAAGCCTTTCTCCAATCATTCGCTCTCATCTCGACTAGAGGCTTGATGATCACAAGGTATGGTCATTCTATATGGCCGCGAGACCCAAATTACATGGTAGATAGTAACTCGGCTAGAGAAACGTCAAGAGTCCCCAAACCGAATGTTCGAAATTCAATCCCCATCTCGGTAGAAGAAGGAAAAAGAAATGCACCCTCCACCAACCACGAAGGCCTCTATCCCATCTTAGATGGAGATAAACATCCCTCTGGCCTATATCCAACAACAGCACTCCAAACCCTTGAGTAATGAATGATTCTCCAAATTCGCATCCCGACTCTCAACGTCGTGAGTGATTATCATCAACGAAATTTTGACCCTATGAGTCGTGGATGATTTCACAAATTCTCATCCCAACTCCGGCATCATGGATGATTCTCCTCAACGGAATTCCGACCAATTGAGTGGTCGAGGGTTCTCCAAATTCTCATCCCGACTCCGACATCTCAAATGATTATCCTCAACGGAATTCTGACCCCTTAAGTCTCATCGCAACTCCGGCATTATGAATGATTCTCCTCAACGACATTTTAACCCCTTGAGTCTCATCCCGACTCTAGTGTCGCAAGTGATTCTCCTCAGCGGCATCCCCCCGCACAGCGTCAAGGGTGATCTCCAAGAAGAAACGATATCCCAGAGAAGAGTTACCGTTTGTCCCATCTCGGACGGGGATAAGCGACCCTCAAGACGATCTCCAAGTATAGAGCAAAGGTGGGATAAGTAGCCTTCTGTCCCATCTCGAACGGGGATGTGCAGCCCCTAGCCCTTCGCCAAGAAGAAATCCCATCCTGTTGTACATCATCGAGGATGATCTACAGGAAGAAACGACATCCTGACACTTAACGTTGAGGGTGATCTCCATAAAGAAACCCATCTTGGCGTATCACATCGAGGGTGTAACCAGACCCTCTCTACAGTTCGGTAGTTTGAGGCCTAGGGACTGATAGCTATCATTATTCGACGATAGAGCATTGATCAAGTCTGATGACCTACAATCAAGTATCCCATCCCAAATAGACGAGCTGAGCTCAGGTGACATAAAAGGACGATGCTCCTAGAAGGACAATTTAGGATAACCCAAAAAAACTCAAGAATAAGCCCCACTAAAGAGAACTCACCTATAATCAGCCACAGGGGGCCGACCAAGGGTCACCCCTTGGACACTACGAGGCCAGATGCCATGTGAGTACCTCCCTTAGGCATTACCTACCACATGAGCCTTCCTTTCTCGAATGATAGGCTAGGGGACAGGGAAGATATGGATTTGGTGGAACAACATAAAACGGAAGCTTAGCCAAGAAGAAATGTAAACTGAGAAGAGAAAAATATGATCATGATCTCTTCTCGATAGCTTGGCCAAAAAGGTGTGCAATAACCCAAGAAGGGCATAAATTTTTTGAGCAAAATGGTCAACATGAGCGTAACAATCGACCCAAGGACAAAAGACGGACATAACAACAAAAATATCCAAGTCTACAAAAATGATCGAGCACGGCTCAGGTCTATATTTGAGATAAGCTCAGGTAATCCATCGAGAAGAAGCTAAACTCCGTACTCAGACACCTTGTCGAGCTCAGATTCCTTCCCATCTCAGCATTTTCGAGATCAGGATGGAAGCAAGTTCTACCAACAGGAAGAGAAATCAACACTACTCCTCAGTACCTCGTACCTCGCTACTAAGGAATGGGGGGCTACTGATGAGTGTAAAAAATGTCACTCTAACGCAACCAGTGGAAAATCGTCACGTGTCCACAACTCCCAACCATATCAACTCTGACTAAAGGTAAAGTATAGAGATTATGCCGGTTAGGGGCACACCTTAGCCCATGCCAACAACTCAAAAGACAGCTAGCAGCATTCTCCAAGAAAAGAAGGCAAGCCACCGCCAGGTTAGGGAACCCTTCCCCATCTCGGCATTCTCCACAACGGCATTGCCCATCTCGAAAATCAACTCTGCAAGTTCCTCAACAAAGCCTCCTTCTTGTCTCTGGTTATCCAGGAAGGGTAGGGTAAGAAGCTTCGCATAACTCTCCTTTCTGGCTCCGGCTATTTGGGAAGGGCAGGGGACAAGTTCCCTACCTCGGGTTCAGCAGAAATGTGTCTTCCTTGGTTTATGGGCTGGATCACTTCCCTAAACCACAAATATCCCCACAAATATCTACAAAATATCTCCAAAATATCACTTAAATATCTACAAATATCCCAAAATATCCATAAATATCTTCTAACATGACCAACATAAGATGCTCCTTAGCACCCTCTCATTGGTTACATGCCAAGATAGGACATTAATGAGGTAGTTAGGAGACACTAATTCATGATTAATCCCTTAATCAAATCTTCACCTTGCGTATATATGGGACAACATACAATTTCTCAAAGGTAGATGAATTTAACACACACAAAAATAACTCCCTCTTCTTAATAGCATATTTATAAATTTCACCTATACGCTGATTCTCATGGCAGAAGGGACATGCCAGGTCCATCCTGGCAAGTCTTTTGTGCAGGTGTCAAAGTGTTGCCTCATCTCTTCTTGGATCAGAAAGCATTGCAGCTTTCCTCTTCCCAAATCAGAAAGCATTCCAGTTTTTCTCTTCTCGGATCTACTTTATCTCAAGCTCTGATTCACTTTTCCTCAGATCATAAGGTGTTCTAACCATCCTCTTCCCGGACCAGAAGGTTTTTGGGCTAATTCAAACTTAGGCTCGTCCCTTCTCGGCCAGGGACCTTTTCTCGGATTAGAAGACTCCCGGGTAGCTTTCCTACTAGGGACCCATCCCGGATCACTCCACATCTGCCCATCTTGAGTCAGGCAGACTGATCTAAGACCTCTCTGTCCCTATCTGAGCATGGAGGAAGATCCCTATCTCAAACTTTTACATCCCTATTCTAGTAAAACAAGCATATCATCTCTATCAACAAGTAACCAGACCATACCGTTAAGGTCACCCAAAATTCGACATTAACAAAGCCAAAATCCTTGATCAAGTTAAAGAAACTTGTTGATGTCGAATCTTGGTGACCCCAATAGTATGATCTGGTCACTATTGATGGAGATATTATTTTGTGTTGGGATGGGGATGGAAAGGTCTGGGATTAGCCTATTCGGCCCAGGATGGCTAGGTTGAAGCGTTCCAGGATAGATTATGAGTAGTGAAACAACTTGGGAGTCATCTGATCTATAGAGAGTATTGGTCCAAGAAGGAGTGGATCTGAGATGGTATGGGTCTGAGCTGGAATAGGCAGCAACCTGTCACCTACACAAAGGACTTGCTGGGATAGACCCAGTGTGTCCCTTCTGGTGTAAGAATCAACACTTAGGGAGAAGATTTAAAAATATGCTACCAATAAGAGTGAGAAAATTTGGTGTACCTTTGGGCATTGGTATGCCCTCCTTTATATAGGCAATGGATTGATTACTTTAGGGGCTTAAGCAAGGATTAGTGTTCAATTCCGACGTATGGCTAATGAGAGGGGGAATGCAGAGCTTAAGTGGGTAGGTCTGGGATTTTTGGCCCATTTGTTGAGGCCCATAGATAAGAATATTAGCAAGTATAGAAGTGTCTTGGCCAATGATCTGAGATAACTCATCCTGCTGCCCACGAGATGAGAAGTTCTATTCTCTACCCTTCCTGGATAGCCAGAGACGGGAAGGGGGACGTTTTGTTTAGGGGCTTGTGGAGTCGATTTTTGAGTTGGGCAGGACCAGCGTAGAGAATCACGTCGAGATGGAAAGAGATTTTCTCATCCCGACGGTAACTGGACTACCACTCCTGGAGGATGCTTCTGGTGAGGTGTTAGAACGACTAGCATGGGCTTGATACATGGCTCTGCCCGGCACAATCTTCATACTTAGTCTTTGGTAAGCATGGACCTTATTGGAGAGTTGTTGACATGTGGCAGTCCTTCATTGGTTCCATGGGAGTGACCATTTTTACACTCATCATTTTCCCCCCAGGACCTAGTGTTGAGAAAGAACTCAAAGCACTAGGGACTATACTCTAAGCCTTTTTTCAAAATTATGTCGCTTCTGTGGAGTATTCCGAGATGTTCAGGCCTTTTCTTGACCCTAGAGGGGTGCTGCACAAGGAACAAACCTTTTTTCAAGAAGGCAAGTTGGCTATCCTGAGATGGGAATAGCTAGTCAGAGTGGGATAATACCCAGCCCATCAGAGGCCCACAAATGGCCTGCGCATTCCACGCGCATATCCAATCAAGTCTGCGCCTCTTCAATGCTCCCTGGAACACCACCTGCACAGCCGATAGATGGAAGACATGTGTCAGTATGGTTCTGAGTGGCGCACCATTCCAGGAGATTTCTAATTATCCGCCTTTATGACAATTTGGATGGACAAGGTCTCCCTATATAAATGGGATACTCCACGCTTATTTTCAATCTTTTGCAATTTTTGCAGTACCCTTCCCTTCCAGACACGTAACCCTTCTCTTCTCGACTTGTCTTCTACTTCTTCTTCTTCCTCTTCTAAGCTTGTATCAAGGTCTCCTTTAGGGTTTTCATCAGGGTCTGCCTCAGGTTCAAGCACAAGTCCAAGGTCTACTACCCCTAAACAAGCCCTGAACATTTTCCCAGTTCAGCGGGTTGACCTTGTATTAGCATTGCCCCCTACCTAGTAGAATAAGTGGGTTCTTCAAGTGGCGTTGGTCCTTCCGATCATCACGATGGTGATAAGGGGGCTGGGCCTATTGGTGGCCCCACCATTGATGTTAGCTCAGTCCAGGTGAGTGAGACCGGTTTTGAGGGTGATATGACAGACGCCTCACAGTCTTAAGAGGCTCAGGAGGATGTCATCCCCTAGGAAAGCCTAATCTGGAGGGTTGGGTCCAAAATGCCAAAGGCGTAAGTTGACTCGGCCTGGAGCAAATTCACTTTCCTGGAGGGGGTGGAGATCTGTCTCCCCCTTTCCAAGAATAGGGATTGCACTCCTCCCAAGGGCTTCATCACTATTTACATGGAGCATTTGGGCAGTGGCTTAAGGTTCCTGATCTATCCATGGATACAGGCCCTCTATGCGAAGTACCAACTATGTTCATCACAGTTTGCTCCGAATTGCATGAGGGCCTTCGTGGCCATGTACATTATTTGCAAGGCTGAGGGGATAGAGCCATCAGTTGACCTTTTAATTCTCTTTTGTTTCCAAAATCAATGCCATCTGGGAAGGGTTGGTGTTACGTGGAGACTAGGAAGCAGTTCTTCTTGGGTCTAGAGTCCGCTGTCAAGGATTGGAAACCCCAATTCTTTTTCCTAGGAGGCACCGGTTGGGAATTTGGCCCAACAGATGAGGAAATCAACCCCATTCCAAGGGTGTGGGTTGTTGTAGGTGAGAATAAGTTTGTTTGTGAGCGATTTTTTGATTGTGCAATCCTTTGGCCGCTTGACTGTTCTTTTATGTTTTCTTGTGTGCAGTTCCAAAGAAAGTAAGTGGCAAAAGAGTGCGATCGAGCCCACTTATTCAGCAACAAAAAAAGGTGATCCTTAACACGGAGTTTAATTGAATACTCGAATTTTTTGGCACTTTTTTCTTTTTTTTCTTGTTTAACTGTCCTAGTGCTCCCTTGGCAAAGATGGATAAGACAGTGCTGAAGAAGATATTGAAAGAGAAAGCTACAAAGGAAGTTTCCAAGTAAGGGTAGGCCTCCTAGCCCAAAGATGGGGCTCCTTAGGGGGGAGCCCCTGAGGAAGGAGATGAGACTAATGCACAGAGCTCCCCATATGAGGCCCCAGGATGGGTAGAGGTAGAACCGAGAAGAACAATGAGAGAGCAACCAAGAAAGGAGGTGAAGTCCGCTGTGAGAAGACAGACACTGTCCTAGTCGGAGTAAACTCTCCTATCCCCATCCGAGAAAAGCGGTACGGGAGTGAGCAAGATAGAGGGAAAAGAAATGTAGAGGAAGCTAGGACTGAAGGGCTGAAGAAAGCCAGAGCTGAGAAGATCATATCGGAGGTCCCCACCGAGGAAGGGGCAACTTCTGACGCCCCCCAGCAAAGCAAAGTTCCCACTTTTGTAACTTTTTCGATTTCAGACACAAGTTTTCTCCTTCATTAGAGGATCTCGAACCATCTTGAGCTGCTATCAGACTTTGTCCACCTCATCACTCTGCCCCATGTGTATTTCTTTTTGGCGTCCCTGCCCCTTTACCTTGGAATGAGCCTTTTTGTAATGGGCTTTGGGACCCTTCGGATGTAATGGAAATTTAAATTAATGAATAGCCCTTTTTGATCTCACCTTAGAATATTTTAAACACTTGCATTATTTTCCTCAACGTCTTTTGAATTTCTATCTGTCATTGGAGAATTGCCCCTTTTGGAACAGTAATGATTCTTCTTCCTATTGGCCAAGCTCTGTCCCCATCCTGTTCTCAAAAATTCCAAGATGGGAAGGAATTTGATCTAGGCATGGTACCTAATCATGGAGTTTAACTTCTACTCGGTTAACTACCTGGGGTCATCTTGGAGATAGACCTGATCCCCTGCTCGATTATTTTTGTAGACTTTGACATTTTTTGGATTATTATGCCCGTCTTTTACTCTTTGCCTTAGTTGATTGGATGTTCTTTGCAACTCTTCCCGATCTCGGCGGTACTCTACCCTGGATGGACAATCCTTGTCACTTGGTTGTTTTTTTATTAATTTTTTCTTTTTTTCCCGCAGGCTTTACGTTGGATGCTCCCTTAGGAGTGTTTATTTGTAGCGACATAGTTTATAGCTTGGATGTGCTGAGACCAGCATGAGATCTGATCTCGACTTCTCATCTTATCTCAGTATACCCGTTAGGGGGAGATTTGTTTGGCTCACACCCTTCTCGATCACGGTACCTAGGTTCAGCTTGACCTCGGGTTGGTTATTAAGCTAATGTTTATAATTTTTTCTTGAAAACATTAAGTTCTTTCCTTCTGGGTTTACGCACCTTCTCGGTCAATCTGCCGAGAAGAAATCATGCCTTCTACCTTTTTGGCCAAGCCGTTGAGAAGGATTTATGCCTTCTCTTCTTGGATAAGACATTATTCTATATTTTTTTACCATATCCATATCTTCTTTTCCCCCCAGCCTATCATCCGAGCAGCGCTCGAGTTGTAGGTTTTAGTCTGGGGTAGTACTCATATGACTTTCGGCCCTTGCAATCCCTAAGGGGTGACTTTGGTCGGTCTCCTATGGTTGGTCATAGGTGGGTTCTCCTAAGTGGGGCTCATCTTTGAGCCTTTTCGAGTTATCCCAATTTTCCCTTACAAGAGCACTACCCTTTTATGTTGTCTGAGCTCAGCTCAACTGTTAGGGGTGAAGTGCTTAGCTATAGGTCCTCAGACCCGATCAATGCTCGACCATCAGAAGATGACCATGGTCTGTCTTTTGGCAAAAACTATCGACCTATGGAGAGGGTCAGGTTACTCCATCGACGCAATGAGTCGAGATGGGTTCGTTCGTTGAGATCACCCTCGATGTTGTGCACCGGGATGTTGTTTCTTATTAAATATAGGCCAAAGGCGATATATCTTTGTCTGAGATAGACGAAGGGCTACTCTTCCTAGCTAGTATTCAGTTTGGAGATTTAGAGGGTGGGCAATTCATCCCCATCCTAGATGGGATAGGGGACTACGCTCCTTCGCCCAGAATGGAGAACTGGGCAAACAAAATATTTCTTCCATTGATAAATAGTTCCATTACAAACTTCAAAAAATGAAATTTTACAAGTCCATCAGATCTTCCACTCTGGAGTAGTAACGTTGTAGATACTTTAGATTCCAATCATGTCTCAGGGGGACATACTTCTCCGTTTCTAGCTCATAGGTACTAGGATGAGCAATGTGAGTGACACAATACGGTTCTTCCCAACTCGGAGCTAACTTGCCAGCGGTTTGATCTTTAGTGGCCAGGGTTACTTTTCAGAGGATGAGGTCGCCAACATCAGATGACCTAGGGCAAACCCTTCTATTTTCTTCCAGAAGATCTAGGTTAAGAGTTAAGGAAGCATCGTTCTCATCCGGGCTAAAGATCGCTACTGTATATGGAGAGGGTATGCCAATCTCGACAGGGATCACGACTTCTGATATGAAAGTCATCGCGAAAGGAGTTTTCCCTGTGGGGGGTCCTTTCCATGATGTGATATACCCAGAGAACAAGATACACGTCTTCAACCCATCGTCTTTTTTATTTATCCAGTCTAGTCTTGAGCGCATGGAAAATGGTTCGATTAGTGACTTCCACTTGCCTGTTAGCTTGAGGATACCCTGAAGAGTCAAAGTTGGTCTGAATCCCTAGCCTGACACAGAATTCCAAAAAGCGATTATTATTGCACTGCTTCCTGTTGTTAGAGATAATGACTTTGGGTATTCCAAAATGAAAAACTATGCTTTCCCAAACGAAATCTCTGATCTTTTCTTTCGAAATCTGTGCAAGGGGCTTAGCCTCTACACATTTGGTAAAATAGTCGATTGCGACAATGAGGAACTTTCTCTACCCGGTCCCTTGGTGGAATGGTCCGAGAAGGTCAATACCTCACTGGGCGAAGGGCCAAGGACTCGTCATGGGGACAAGAACGGTCAGGGACAGTTAGGGATGGAAGGCAAACCTTTGACATTTATCACATTTTTTCGCAAAGTCTTTGTTCATATCTGGCCAGAAGTATCCATGCCAGATAAGCTTGTGAACCATAGACCTTCCTCCTGAGTGATTACTACATATCCTTTTGTGAATTTCCCTTATCACATAATCAGTCTCTTCCAGCCTCAGGCATCGGGAGTACAAACCCGAGAAAGATCGTTGGTATAGTACCCCGTTGATGAGGGTGTATAATCGGTGTAATTTACCTATCTATTTCCAAACCAAACATGTTAGTTTTCAAGTATTTTTATTGTGTTTTATTATGTTTTAATACGTTTCTATGTGTTTTTGTATAAATCAGGTGTTTAAGGCGAAAAAGAGCTAAAAAGATTAAAAATCAAGCTAATAGGAGCAATTTGGTGGAAGAACGGTGGGAAAACGAGCAAAAAAGCATTATTCAGAAGCCTGCATCCACCATCGCAACGGTGAAAATGCTAGGAGTACAGAAATCTAACCGCTATAGCGGTCAGGCCACCACAACGGCGATGAAAATATAGAGAGGTTACCTACTATTTGATAGGTATAATTTACCTATCTATTTCCAAACTGAACATTGTTAGTTTTCGAGTATATTTATTACGTTTTAATATATTTTTATGTGTTGTATAAATCAGGTGTTTAAGGTGAAAATGCATGAAAACATATCAATAATGATGAAATCGGAGGAAGAACGATGGGAAAACAAGCACGGTGGCAATATGCAGAATAACAGCCCATCGCCGCGGCGTCTAGACCACCGCCGCGGCGGTGAATATGCCGAGAAGCACCTAAATCTGCTGGAAGCTCACCGTCGAGGCGATGAAACTGCAGAGAGGTTCTTGATTCCACCGCCTCCTTCATCGCTGCAGCGAAGACTGTGCCGACATGCCCACCACCGAGGCGATAAAACCCACCGCCTAGGCGGTCACTCTGCACCAGATTTAGATATTGTTAGCGCCCTATTTCCTCTCCACTCTTTCCTCTGGATAGGAGAGCTCCATTAGAGTTAGGATATTTAAAGAGAGATTTTGGGAGTGTTCAACCAATTCCGAAGGAGAAAAATATGTTGCGAAGAAGGTGAAGCAATCCCGAAGCATTTTTAGCGGCAAATCTTCGGATTACGGCTAAGTTTCTTTCGTTTCTTCTTTATTTTCTTAACTTTGGTAGTTAGTTGAGCACATTTAGCTCCGTTTCCATTGTATAAATGGTTATAACCATGAGTTAAACGGATTTTATCTAAGGATTAATATAAATTTATGAAATTATTGTTTGTTTGAGTTCGTGTTTCGTTTATGGTTGTTCTTCGCTATTTTGATTGTGTTTACCGTTATTTTTTGATATTATGCTTGTTTATATAATTAAAGAATAAGGAGTTTGACACTCAGGAGAGGTAACCCCGAATTCGGACTGGGGTAAATACAACGCGACGATCCAATAACCCGGGAGAGAGTTGGAAAGTGTGCAATCATTAACGTTGGGGCAAGACTCATGTGACATAGTGTCATTAAGATGTTGAGGAAAACTTCTTCGTTGACGCGAAATCTCATATTCACTCGTCTTACACTCGAGAGAGTTAGCAAGTAAGTTTACGAACTGAGATTGTCGGATAAGTCGAACGCTGTTAACATAAACTAAAACGAGACCAAACACGTTTTTGTAAATAAAGTTAATCCCTAGGAAATCTTTTCCCTAAACATCTCATATTAGTATTAGTATAGTTTAATTAGTATTTTAGTATTAGTATTAATTAATTAAATTACATTTTTTACCGCCTAGATAAAATTAGATTATGATAATCGCGGTACTCGATAATAATCTCAATCATTTCCTGTGGACACGATACCCTTACTCTCTCCATCTATACTAAAACTTGACCTGTATACTTACGATAAAAGTAGCAACGTATTTACGCGCTACCAAGTTTTTGACGCCGTTGTCGGGGATTAATTCTTTGATTATTATAGATATTGTGAGTAAATTACCCAAGTAGGCATTTCTTTTGTGTATAATTTTTGTTTTTGTAGTTTTGTTTTTATTTCTCTTGCAAGGCACTTGAAGATGTTAGATCGATAAGTATTGATGCATTTCTTTCAACGGAATTTTGAGTCGTTATATAGTGCTTGGGATCGATACAAATAATTGCTACTTCGGTTTCTGAACCATAATTTCCTGAGGGAATGTCAACTCCTGAATTTCCTTGACGGGTTACAAGCCGCAACCAGAATTAGGGTGGAAGGAGGAAATGCTAGCACCTTTTTCTACGACCTAACCGCGGATGAAACTATTTGGTAGTTGGAGGAAATGGTGGCCTATGATTATCAGATTTGGAATTATTCACTATGTCACCAAAGCTTGGGAGATAGTTTCAACCCTACGATGCCATGGATTGACATTCCGAATCAAGATGAGGAGTCTTCCCTTGCCTTAGAAGACGTGTTTGTTATAGTTATGGGAGAAACTCAGAGATTCTTGCGGGAGACGCATGATCGACTCAACGATCACGATGATCATCTTGATTATATCGAGATGGTCTGCACCGATATCGATGTGACCGTAACGTCTTTGCAGACACAAATAAGTCAGCTCATCTACTGGATTGAGGTCGAGTCAGACACGGTGGCACTGGGAGATACACAAGTCACATTCAGTGAAAGCCACTGTGAGGAGCCGGAAATGAGTGGGAGAAACTTGGGAGAATTCATTTATGAAGCTGAATAAGAGATAACCCAAGTGCGGAGCGGCGATAAAAGTTCACATATTAATCAGTGTGAATTTTCACCATTTGAATTCTAGCTCGTGACGCCGCAATCGATCCAAGACGATCACATCTACAAGGATTCGATGTGACTTACTTGTCCTTCGCTGCCATTAGCAACATTCTTTCATGCCCACCAAGTACATGAGTCGGTGAGGTGTGATATTGAAAGCTTGGGCCGATTAGAGTCAAATCTTGCCAAGCTTGAGGGAATACTGAACCAAGACCCGTACGTAGTGTTATTACATAGGTATTACGGGTGGAAGCCGATCTTTGATGAGCACATTGGCGTGTCAGGGTGACGACCATAAACCAAATGCTTCTTGGGAGGCAACCCATGGAAAAAATAATAAGTTAGATCCATCTCCGTCGATTTGATGCGGAGGCGAGATCCTCTCACCTCCCAGGTACGTGTTTTAAAACCCCCGTCTTCATTTTCATGCAATAAGCTTTCATTGGGATTGCTGACGGTTCATTTTGGGCATTGCATGTATTAAGTTGATAGTGATGTGTAGTATGTTTTAATATACGTTTTAGTTGTAGTTTATGTTTTATTGTTTTTATTGTGTGTATGTTTGTTTAGGGTAGTTATTATTATATGCTGAGTTTTGACATCATTTGGGCCTTTATCCGATGATTAGTCTGTCCCCTGATTGTTTATTGAGGTCGAGCGTAAATCTCATTCATATGTGTTCTGTGTGCTTGACGTATCATTTTAGTAAAAGTTATTGTAGATCTTAAATGCACGAGCACACAAACTCAATATAGCACTATCTAATTGATTTGAAAACGATTATCCTTTACTCAAATTCATGACAATAGGGATTCTAGAACTTGATCTGGGGAAAATTTGAGGCGAAATCCTAGGCGAGGGAGTTCATGAGATATAATTTAGGCATTCGTTTTTATCGCTTGAGCCTTTTAAGCTTACCTTGATATATCATTATCCCTCGTTACCCTGTCAAAGCCTAATATCCGTTTCAATTCTGAACACGTAACTAATACCATAGCCGATTGAACTTTTTCCAAACCTATATCGCTAAACCAAAGGCACAAAGAGAGTGAATCAAGTTAGCATTCATTATGCTACTTGATGTGAGCGGTTAGATTTTGGGTGAGCTATTAATTGGTTCGATATTCGAGTACTCACTTGTCGTTTTTCGTTCATTTTTTACACACCCCTTAAATTGTACAAATCAAATGAGTTTAGGGGTGTGTTTGTTTGAAGAAAAAACAATGTAAATACAGTTTTATTTCTGTTTCTTTTGACAAGTGAGTACGTCGTTCTTAATGTATGTTCAGAGTTGTTTCAATTTATCTATGGGGGTTTCGAGTGTGAGTGTGCCAAGCGATGTGCCTTGGGTAACGTTAAGTTAACAACGTTAACCCGTTTTCTCTTCCAATTTACCCTTGGCCATTTTCCTAAAACCGAACCAAGTCCTAATGATCTTTTTGAACCTATGAGCCTACATTAGTGGATAATAGATCCAGGGTTAGGCGTATGGATTCCCTATGCCTAAAAGGTTTTAGTCATGAACTTTATTGAGGGATAATCTCATCTAATCAACGGGTAGTTGTATACTTGAGTTTAATCATACACACTCTGACAAGATCAAGAAGGACGCTTACTATTATTGAACGTTGAAATTCTAGAACACCACATGGTGTGATTTATGCTTGAACTTGATAAGATTGGGGGCCGATGAGGGAAAATTTGTTTGGCCGATAGATGATAATCAAAACTTGCACATTTTTAAGTGTTTTTAGTTATTATTTGGTAATTAGTTGTTATATTTTCTTGTATTGTGTGGGTGTTTTGCTCGAGAACTAGCAAAATTCCGAGTTTTGGGATATTTGATAGGTATAATTTACCTATCTATTTCCAAAACAAACATTGTTAGTTTTCGAGTACGTTTATTACATTTTAATGTGTTTTTATGCGTTTTTGTATAAATCAGATGTTTGAGATAAAAATGCATGAAAACGGATCAATAATGATGAAATTGAAGGAAAAACGGTGGGAAAACAAGCACGGTGGCAATATTCAGAATAGTAGCCCACCGCCGCGGCGTCCAAACCACCATCGCAGCGGTGAATATGCAAAGAGGCGCCTAAATCTGCTAGAAGTTCACCGCCGAGGTGGTGAAACTGTAGAGAGGTTCCTGATTCCACCGCCTCCTCCACTGCTACGGCAAAGACTATGCCGACATGCCCACCGCCTATGCGGTCACTCTGCACCAAATTTAGATATTTTTGGCTCCATATTTCTTCTCCACTCTCTCCTCCGGCCAGGAGAGCTCCATTAGAGTTAGGATATTTTAGAGAGAAGTTTTAGAAGTGTTCAACCAATTATGAAGGAGAACAACACATGGCGAAGAAGGAGAAGTGATCCCGAACCATTTGTAGCAGCAAATCTTTGGATTACGGCTAAGTTTCTTTTGTTTCTTTTTTATTTTCTTAACTTTGGTAGTTAGTTGAGCACATTTAGCTCCTTTTCCATTTTATAAATGGTTATGGCCATGAGCTAAACGGATTTTGTCTAGGGATTAATATAAATTTATGAAATTGTTGTTTGTTTGAGTTTGTGTTTCTTTTATGGATGTTCTTCGCTATTTTGATTGTGTTTACCGTTATTCTATGATATTATGCTTGTTTAAATAATTAGAGAATAAGGAGTTTGACACTCGGGAGAGGTAACCCCGAATTCGGATTAGGGTAAACACAAGGCAACGATCCAATAACCCGGGAGGGAGTTGAAAAATGTGTAATCAATAACATTGGGGTGAGACTCATGTGACATAGTGTCGTTAAGACATTGAGGGGTACTTCTTCGTTGACGCGAGGTCGCATATTTGCTCGTCTTACACTCTGGAGAGGTGGCGAGTGAGTTTACGAACCGAGATTGTCGGATAAGTCTAAAGCCTTCAACGTAAACTAAAACGAGACCAAACACGTTTTTGTAAACAAAATTAATCCCTAGGCAATTTTTTCCCTAAACATCTCATATTAGTACTAATATAGTTTAATTAGTATTAGTATTAATTAATTAGATTACATTTTTCACCGCCTAGATAAAATTAGGTTATGATAATTGCAGTACTCGATAATAATCTCAACCATTCTCTATGGACATGATACCCTTACTTTATCCATCTATACTAAAACTTGACACGTATACTTGCGGTGAAAGTTCAACATATTTACGCGCTACTACTATTCCACCGTCGCAGTGATCAGCCGCCGCCGCAGCGGTGACTACTGTAGCTATAAAGTAGATTTTTAGATATTTTTAGATATTTTGTTCCATTTATCTTCCTCCCTCCTCTCCAATTCGTCCATTAGAGCTCATACTTAGAATAGATAGATTAGAGAGAGTTTTGGGGAGTGCTTAACCAAATTCGAAGAAAAAGAACACAAAGCGAAGAAGGAGAAACGATCTCAAGCGGTTTTAGCGGCGGATCTTCGGAATACGGCTAACTTCCTTTGTTTCTTTCTTTATTTACTTAACTTTGGTAGTTGGTTTGAGCATGTTTAGCTCGTTTATCATTGTATATACGGTTATGATTGTTAGCTAAACGGATATTGTCTAGGGATTAATATAATTTATGAATATGTGGTTTGTTTGAATTGTGTTTCTTTAATGGTTGTTCTTCACTATTCGATTGTGTTTACCGTTCTTATATTTCCATTATATGCTTGTTAATATATATTGAGAAATCGAGATTTGACACTCGAGAGAGGTAACCCCGAATTCAGATTAGGGTTAAACACAACGCGACAATCTAATAACCCGGGAGGGAGTTAGAGAGTGTGCAATCCATGACGTTGGGGTAAGAATCATGTGACTATGTGTTATAAAAAAATTCTAGAGGGGGACTTCGGCGATAACGCGAAGTCAAATATTCATTCACTTATCACTCGGGAGAGGGAGTGAATGAGTTTATGATACAAAGATTGTTGGATAGGCCGAATACTGTTATTGATAACTAAACGAGATCAAACACATTTAAGTAAATGAAGTTAATCTCTAGATAATCCATTTCTCTAAATATCTCAATATAGTAATATAGTATAATTAGATAAATTAGTATTTTAGTTTAGTATTTATCAATTATAAACTCCATTTTTATAGTCTAGATAAAGTTAGGTTATGATAATTACGGTACTCAAACGATAATCTCAACCAATCCCTATGGATACGATAACCCTAACTTTTCTAATCTATACTAAAACTTAACCCGTACACTTGCAGTAAATGTAGCGACGTATCTACTCGCTACCAAGTTTTTGGCATTGTTGCCGGGGATTGTGTTTTAGATTATTGTTGATATTGTGAGTAAATGACTTAATTTTAATTTAAGCATTTCTTTTGTGTATAATTTTTATTTGTAGTTTTGTTTTTATTTTCCCTGTAGGATACTTGGAGATGTTAGATCAACAGGTACTTATGCAATTCTTTCAACAAGATTTCGAGCCGTTTTATTGTGCTTGGGATCATTATAAGAAGTTGTTATTCCAGTTCCTAAATCATAATTTCCCGAGGAAGTGTCAACTTCTGAATTTTCTCAATGGGTTACAAGCCGCAACTAGAACATGGGTAGAAGGAAGAAACGATACCTCATCTTTCTACGACCTAACTGCGAACGAAGCTATTTGGTCGTTGGAGGAATTGGTGGCATTTGATTATCAAAGTTGGAATTATTCACCAAGTTACCAAAGCTTGGGGGATTATTTTAATACTACGGCACCATAGATTGACATTCCAGTTCAAGATGTGGAGCCTTCCCCTGCCTTGGAGGAAATGCTCGCTACCGTTATGGGGGAGACTCAGATATTCTTGAGGAAAATGCATGATCGACTCAACGAGCACGAGGATCATCTTGATAATATTGAGACAATATGTGCCAACATTAATGCGACCGTAACGTCTCTACAAACGCAAATCGGTCAGCTTATCTGCTTTGTTGAGGCCGAGTTAGACGCGGTGGCACTGAGAGGCGAACAAATCACATCTGAATGTGAAAGTCACCGTGAGGAACCGAATGCAAATAGAAGGTACTTGGGTAAGATCGAACACGATCATGAAGATACTACAACCTAAGTATGGATTGGTGATGGAGATTCACATATTAATCGTTGCGAGTTTCACCGTTTGAATTCCAGTTGGTAATGCCCCCCCCCCCTCCAAGCCATGACGATCACATCTACAAGGATTTGATGTGGCTCACCTATCCTACCCCATTTCCAGCTCAGTAAATTCATGCCAACCAAGCATATAAATCGAAGTTGAGTCAAGTTGAAAGATCGAGCTGATCAGAGCCAAATCTCACCCGTCTTTAGGACGTATTGAACCAAGACCCATATATAGTGTTGTATGACACTTACTATATGCAGAAGCCACTCTTTGACAAGCTGTTATCCGTGTCAGCCCGAGGATAATAAACCACGCGCTTCTTGGAAGGCAACCCAAGTAAAAAATAAGTTAAATCCATCACCGCCGACTTGATTCGAAGGCGAGATTATATTGCCTCTCAGGTACGTGTTCTAAATCGCCGTCTTCATTATAATGCTTTATGCTTTCATTGGGATCACTGATGGGTCATTGCAAACATTGCCGATTTTAAGTTTGGGGGTAATGTGTAGTATGTTAGTATGTTTTATTGTTTTAAATGTATGTATGTTTGTAGAGTAGGATGTGTTTTTATGTTGTTATTGTTTCATGCTGAGTTTTGCGTTCATCTGAGCCATTACCTGATGATGATATTATCCCCTGATTGTTTTTCGAGGTCAATGGTAATGCCCATTCATGTGTATTTTGTATGCTTGAAAATGTCATTTTGGTGAAAGTTATTATGGATCCTAATTTGCACGAGCACGTAGACTCAATGTATAGCTATTCAATTAATTTGAGGACAATTATTGATTAGCCAAACTCATGACAATTTAAGGACTCTAGAACGTGATTAAGGAAAAAACTTGAGGCAAAATCCTAGGCGAGGTTGTTCAGGAGACGTGATTTAGGCATTTATTTGATTTGCTTGAGCCTTTGAAGCTTACCTTGCTATATGTTTATCTCTCGTTACCCTGTCGAAGTCTATTAGCGGTTTCAATTCTGAATACATAACAAATACCCTGGCCAATTGATCTTTTTTCAAACCTATATCGCTAAATTGAAGGCACAATTTGACTGAATCAAGTTAGCATTCGTGTATGCTACTTGAAGTAAGCGGTTGGGTTTAGAGTGAAATTCTGATTGGTTAGGTATTCGAGTACTCACTTGTCATTTTTCTTTCGTTTTAACCACACCCGTGAAATTCTAATAATCGAATAAGTTTGGGGGTGTGGTTCGTTTAAAAAAAAAAAACTTATGTAAATATAGTTCAATTTTCATTTCTTTTGACATATGAGTACGACGTTCTAAAATGATTGTTCGGGGTTGTTTCCAATTTATCTATGGGGGTTTGAGTGTGAGTGTGCCAAGCGTTGTGCCTTGGGTATCGTTGAGTTAACGATGTTAACCCGTTTTACATTCCCGATATACCCTTGTCCATTGTTCCAAACCGAACCAAGACCTATTGATCTTTTTGAACTTCCAAGCCTACATTAGTGGAGAGTAGAACCCAATCAGTAGTATGGATATCCTAGTCCTTTATGGTCTAAGTCGTGAGTTTCGTTGGTGGATAATCCAATCCGATTGTTGGATAGTTATATCATTGAGTCTCGCACACTCACGTTGAAAGAATCTAGAATGGCGTTTACCGTTATTGAATGTTGAAATCCTAGAACATCACATGGTGCATTTTACCACCTAAACTAGATATTATTGGGGGTTGTTGAGGAAAAAATATTTTGGTCAATAGAAGAATTCAAAACTCATATATCGTTATATTCAAATTGTTTGTGTTTAGGTTGTTCATGTTATTTAATTTAGTTATGTTTTTCATTTTAGTGTGAGTGTTTTGTTCGAGGACTAGCAAAATACCTAGTTTGGGGGTATTTCATAGGTGTAATTTACCTATCTATTTTCAAACCGAACTTATTAGTTTTCGAGTATTTTTATTTTGTTTTATTATGTTTTAATATGTTTCTATGTGTTTTTATATAAATCAAGTGTTTGGGACAAAAAAAGAGCTAAAACGATTGAAAATAAAGCTAATCGTAGCAAGTCGGTGGAAAAACAGTAGAAAAATGAGCAAAAAGGCATTATTCAGAAGCCTGCATCCACCGTCGCAACGGTGAAAATACTGGGAGTGCAGAAATCTCGCCGCCGCAGCGATCAGCCACTGCCATAGCGGTGACCCTGCTAACATGCCCACTGCTGCAGCAGTGGCCCTGTCGACATGCCCATCGCTGTAGCGGTGACCCTTGCAGCTGTAAAATAGATTTTTAGATATTTGTTTCCTTTTATCTTTATCCCTTATCTCCAATTCGGCCATTAGAGCTCATATTTAGAATAGATAGATTAGAGAGAGTTTTGGGGAGTGCTCAACCAAACCTGAATGAGAAGAACACAAAGCGAAGAATGAGAAACGATCTCGGAGCGGTTTTGGAGTTGGATCTTCATAATACGGCTAAGTTCCTTCATTTCTTTCTTTATTTTCTTAACTTTGGTAGTTAGTTTGAGCATGTTTAGCTTGTTTATCATTGTATATATAGTTATGGCCGTTAACTAAATGGATATTATCCATGAATTAATATAATTTATGAATATGTGGTTTGTTTGAATTGTGTTTCTTTAACAGTTGTTTTTTGCTATTCGATTATGTTTACCGTTCTTGTATTTCCATTATATGCTTGTTTAGATATATTGAGAAATCGACGTTTGACACTCGGAAGAAGTAACCTCAAATTCGGACTAGGGTAAAACACAACGTGATGATATAATAATCTGGGAGAGAGTTAGAGAGTGTGCAATCAATGACGTTGGAACAAGACTCATGTGACTATGTGTTCTAAAAAACACTAGAGGGGGACTTCGACGTTAACGTGAAGTCATATATTCATTCACTTGTCACTCGAGAGAGGGAGTGAATGAGTTTATGATATAGAGATTTTCGGATAGGTTGAATACTGTTATTGATAACTGAACGAGATCAAACACATTTAAGTAAATGAAGTTAATCCCTAGATAATTCATTCTCCTAAATATCTCAATATAGTAATATAGTATAATTAGATAAATTAGTATTTTAGTTTAGTATTTATTAATTATAAACTCTATTTTTTATAGCCTAGATAAAGTTAGGTTATGATAATCACGGTACTCAAACGATAATCTCAACCAATCCTTGTGGATACGACAACTCTAACTTTTCCAATCTATACTAAAACTTGACCCGTACACTTGTGGTGAAAGTAGCGTAGTATTTACGCGCTGCTAGTGTACATTGCTGCCTTGTACCGCTTCCGCTGACCTGTGTTAGGTCAGAAGTGAGCGTTCCATGCTAGAGATAATCCCTTATCGGGTCCATCTAGGTCGCGGATTGTTATGCTCGGCCCTTCCAAGTATTCGACGGGGACGATTCTCTTTAGGGTGAATTCTACTGCGGAGGCCCAATTGGCCAGAGTGTCAGCATGTCAGTTCTCTTCTCAGGGGATTTGGCTCACTTGGACATTTTCAAAGTTTTCCACCAGCGCCTTCACCCTCCCGAGATAAGCATTCATGCTTGGGTCCTTGGCCGCGTACTCACCATTAACTTCGTTTACCACAAGTTGCGAGTTGTAGAAGACTCGGAGATTTTTGCCATTGAATTCATTTGTCAGCCTGAGTCCGGTGAGAACGGCTTCATATTCAGCTTTGTTATTGGTGGCCTGGAACCCCAATTGGAAGGCGTATTCAATCTCTTCCCCGTTCAGGACTACCAAAATCATCCTGGCCCCACAACCCCCTACGTTGAAGCAACTATCCATAAACAATTTCCATTTATCTGGGCCGAGATTGTTGCTTGGCTCGGGATAGGATGAGATTCCTTCCGGGACTGGAGTCTTTATCGGGTCGAGACGGGTTTCTAGCCAGGTAGGGTCATGGTCATTCGGGCGAGATCTTCCAGGAAGATTAATTTGGCAATAAATTCAGCAAGAACCTGTCCCTTGATGGTCGTCCTGGGGCGGTAGTGAATATGGAATTAGTCGAGCTCGAGGTTATACTTCATAAGCTGACCAGAGACATCTGGGGAGTGAAAAACTTACCTCAAAGTTTGATTGGTAGGGACGATGATCACGTGTGCTTCAAAGTACTGTCTCAGCTTTCTTGATGCAATGAAAAGGTCGTAATCCAGCTTCTCAAACTGCTGGTATCTTGTCTCGGCATCGATCAACACTAGGTTTGAATAATACAAGGGTCTTTGGACTTTCTCCGCTTCTCGGACAAGAGTCACGCTGACTGCGGTATTCGAAGTAGCGATGTACAGGAACAATTTCTCTCCATACTTGGGGGTACTAAGCAGCAGTACCGAGGAGAGGTAAGTTTTGAGCTCTTAGAATGTGGTCTCACACTCTTCTGTCCACTCAAAGGTTTTGTTGCCCCATATAATCTTGAAAAAAAGGAGACACTTCTTCGAGGAGCGTGAAATGAAGCGATTCAGGCCGACCAATTGGTAGCGGAATATTACGTCGCTACTTTCACCGCAAGTGTACGGACCAAGTTTTTATAGAGTAAGAAGAGTAGGGATTGTCGTATCCGTAGGGATTGGATTAGATCATCGTTAAATACCGCAATTGTCAAAACCTAACTTTATCTAAGCGACTCAAATGTAGTTTTCGTTAATAAAATATATTGAACTAAATTAATTTCTATAATACTAATATGACATTTAAGGGATTATATTGCCTAGTGATTAACTTTGTTCACTTAAACGTGTTCAAATCAATTTAGTTTACATTATCGACATTCAAATGTGTTCGACAAGCTAGATATTGAAAACTCACTCACTATTATGTGATTTCGAAGTGAAACCCTACCTACGCTTTAGCAAGCATCCCATCTCATTCGATCGATTTAACTTCATCTCTAACATCGAAAGACCTTGCCTTCCATTGCATTTCCGCTTATCGGTCACCAGATCCGCCGCCATCGTCGGTGTTTTCCTATCTCTTGCACCTCCAGATCACTAGAAAAAAAAAAAAAAATCAAATCTGAACCTTCCCTTTCTCCCCTCAATGCACATTCGGAAACACCCCCCGGTTCACATTTTTGGTTATGGACATCTCTGCCTTGAATTTCAACCAAAAGCTGCCCAAATGGGATCCCATCTCCTCTTCCCAAACATTTTATCCTGAAATTGCAGAAACGACCCCACTAGTTTTCAAAATTCATCTTTCTACCCAAGTTATTCCACCTAAAAAAAAAAGAAAAAAGATAGATTTTGTTACCTATATTTCCTACTTTCCTTTACCTTCCAAACACCAATACAGTTATCCCCCTGGCTCTCTCTCTTCAGCTCTCCCCTTTCTCCTTTGATCTCCTAATTTGCCCCGTTACGAAATTCATGCCGAAAAAGCTCGCACTCAACTTTCCTAACTCAAGAGTCCTTCGGTAGAGACTCTCTCTCTCTCACGCACACACACAAGATATATATATATATATATATATATATATATATATATATATATATATATATCAGTATTTCTCAGATCTCTGGACTATTTGTGGTTCACTGTATTTGGGATTTACCTCTCTCCCTCTCTTCTAAATCAAAAATCTGCTTCTTTATGGATTTCAACCATGGCTATTTCTGCTATATCACAGATAAACCCTGCCAATTACAGCACGCCTCTAACCCACAAATTGTAATAATTGCCTTTACAAGTCAGGGGTTTGTGTCTGCGGCAAAACACTTGTTTGGAAAGCCAGCCATCGCTTGTTACGTTCTACGGCGCACCATCGTTATCTACAGTGAACCCCCAGATATTCCAAGAAAACGCTCCAACGAGCCTCCCAACAACCAAACGCTGACCACACCAAGCCTCTAGCCCGGGCTCATTTTCTTCTACTCAATAACAAGATTGGAGTCTCCTCTCGGAGCTCCATCTTGCGGGAACATGTTAGAGTATTCCAAATATACAAAAGAAATGTTTCATTTTGTATAATTGGAATTATTTCATTACCTTAATTGTAAGACCCGATTCCGAATGTGCAAATTTTTGGATTTTATAACATTTATGAAAAATAATGGGGAGCATTGCGCTATTTAATATTTGCTTTAACAATTTTAGGGGTTAATATGGTAATATTAATTTTGACTTTTAAAAAGTTTTGGGATTATTATGTTATTTAAAGTATAATTATTAATAACTTGAAGGTATAAAATGTAAATATTAACATTTATATGCCTAGAGACATGACACCTGTTTAACACGTGTGATGTTCCAAATTTACCAAAAAAAAACGTAAAAAAAAAACTATGACACATTTTGCCCCAAGTTAGTGTCAGTTCTTAGGGAGTGCAAGATCATTATTTGGATAACACCGAGAAAAGGAAAATTATTAACTTTAAAATTACACAAAATCATAATAAGCCCCGCCAAGATACATGCCCTCATTCGGATTTTCTCTCATTCAAAAAAAAAGAAAAAGAAGAATAAAACATAATATTTAGATTATTTTTCCGGCTCCTTACTGATTCGGCTTGAGCTTGAGGTAAGTATAAGTTATCTTCTTTTGTTTTTTCAAAATCAAAGCATATTTATATATGCATAACTCATATATATATATATATATATATATATATATATAATATCACATTTAATTTATAGGACTATATATGCGGACACGTATACGTGTATACTTATATGTCAAAAAATATATCCGTGAGTTCGAGAAATATAGTAAGTATGTATACGTTTAATTTTTATAAAATACAATTAACAATAAAAAAAATTGTAAATTTTACTAAAATGACAATTTTTAGTATTTCGTCAACTAATAAAAAGTTTAGCAGTCAAAGTTAAAGTTAATGATATTATTAGATAATTATCAATTTAAGCTGCTAATTGTAAAAATCTATGGTATAAAGTTATACAAATATTAACAGTTTAATATTAACAGTTAAACTGTTGCTTGCAGTTTAATATTGTTGTTAAATATTAAACTTTACTCACAATTATTAAGGTTATATTAATAGTTTATATAAACTGTTAAATAATAATTATTAATATTATATTAATAATTTATAATCTTATTAATTAGAACAATAAATATTGGTTTAGGTGTTATATTAGAATTTTTACTTGTATAGCCGTTATTACTATAATAATTTTCGTACAGTTAATATTGATATAGAAAATTGGGCACGTAGTAATTTCGTTAATAAAAAATTTGAGGAATGGAAAATTGTGCATTTTAGGGCCACGAATTTTATATTAGGTTTATTTTAAATAAATTATTAATTTAGGCCCTATCGTTGTTAGGTTCGCAAGCGATGCCGCCTGTGTAGTATTTCGCCTACAGTGTTGGTAGTAGCGCAAAAATCGAGGTGAGTGTATTGTCTTCTATGTAAATTTATAAATTATATTTTCATATAAATTGTGAAAAAAATATTTATTAAAATGAACGATTTTATGACTTATGTGGATCAAGTAGATTTTTAAATGTGAAAAGTAGTTTTGTTATCTGACTATGCCATAGTTGTCTTCTCGTCAGGACGGCATGTCCTGCGAGATGTAGATTACCTGTCAAGCAAGTTCTGCATGGTGAATATTTGTTGTTACCTGTTAGGCAAATCTTGCAATGTGGATATTGTTGTTACTTGTCAAGCAAATCCTACAGGGTAAATATATGTGGACCTATCAAGAGTGCAAATCTTGCAGGTAGTTGCTCCTACCATTTGGGATATTAAATGGCCCTAGCACTGATAGTCACTTTAGATGAAACAATTGTACAGGTTACAGTACCATCGTAACTCTCGATCGTGAGGTAAAATGATCATCTAGCTAATAGGAAATTTGAGTGCGTGTATTTTATTATATGTTGAAATATTTGGATTGGTTGATTTAAATATATTATCTTATTGCAATGATGATAGTGGATATTTATTTCGGCATGATATGCGGTTATATTATATTATATTTGAAATATTTGATAATTATGCTTGATCCATGGAATGTTTTTATATTATGAATACAGTATACCGATAAAATATTTGATTTCAGGTGGAGTGACAAAGAGCGGGTCCACTACTGGCACTAGGTAAAGTCATGAGGTGGCGTCATTTTGAAAGGGTGAGCTGAATTGGTGTGAACCATGAAATGTTCAGTTTCTTTTTGTGATTTTCTTGTAAATATTGGGACGCATGTATTCAAAAATTTTGGAATGGGTAAATATATTTATTTTAAAAATAAATAAATTGTATAGCGGTACACGTATATACATATATATATGTATATTTGTTAACTAGTCAAGTGATGTCAAGTCGGTGTCACACTCAACCTCGGGTGATGGGGGCCCGAGGAGGGGTGTGACATTAATTATTTTAGTATTTATGTCATTATTTTAATTATTTTAATATTTATACCATTTTCTTATTTTATATTATGTTTCATTTGATAATTCATCTCTCTCCTCTATTATTAGGAAAAAATATCAAATAGTTTTCCTAAAAGGTTAAATCTACAAAATAGTCCCATTACTTTTTTTTTTGCACAAGATAATTGTTGATCCCAATATTTTAATGAACAATTAAGTATTGATGTTTTGGTGGAACTAATATTTGATCAAGTGTTTCAGTGATTTAAAGTTTCAATAATGAAGATGTCAAAGTGAATGGATGCTAAATGAAAATATCAAAATGATGAAGAAGTATTAAGAGTTTGAAGACATTAGGAAAAAACAACCTAGGTAAATATAAACTCTTAATATCTCATTTAGGAACACACACATGACACAAAATGAATTTTATCTTTTATGTGTGTTTTGGTTGAATATATTTATTTGCTCCTATGTGAATTAAAAATAAATATTTTTGAATGACTAAAATAGAATATAAGAGTATTAGTGGAGTTCATTTGAATATAAATATGGGTAAAGGGGCAAAATTGTAAAATAAAGTAAGTTAAAAAAACGAGATCAGAGAAGAGATTCAGGAGAGGGCAGTCGACTGAGGAGTCGATCGGAGAAAGAAGATGAACTCTCTGAATATGCGAGTTGAGAGAGAGGTCGACCAATAGATGCTTGGCAAACTCTCTGAATCTGCGAGTCGACTGAGGAATCAACCGATCAAGTGCATGAGCTATTTCCAATATCCTTCAATCGACTGGGCAATCGACTGAACACGCAGTTTCAGGATATTGGTTGATCCGATTTTAAATCCAAAAGTAGCCGTTTTTTGTTAAGATTTGAGAGAGATTTCGGGGATATTCTTAACATTTGAGAGATGGTTCATGTACTAATTAAATCCTTTCAATATGGTTAATTAATTATTAAAGTTTCTCAATTTGGTACTTAAAATGGATACTATACTTATTTGTTTTGATTGAGAAATACTTTGGGAATTTAATGGAGAGATTTAAAAGTTGTTATTAAGTGAAATTGAACCTAAATGATGTCCTCATATTATGAATGGTCTATAAGAGTATTTTATTGTTATGACACTTGTAAATTAGCCGTTAGGAGGCTGATTACATGTGCCCTTATATAGATCTACGAATTTTCTAAGAGAACTAATCATTCTAACCATTCTAAGAGATAAAACCAGTCTATATCTTTTTGAGAGAGCGTTTATAAGAGTTATTATTTAACGATACTGTGAGCTGTTCTAAGAGTGATTCTGATAATCAACTGCAATCAATTTGTGTTGATACCGGAATTGAAGTTACATTGTTTTCATCATTAATTCTATGAATTCCTGGTGAGATCTTTCCATATTGATTATTACTCGTTTATTATTGTATTTTGGAAATTGATCTTATAAATTGTTTTTGATTTTTTAAAGAAAATATTCTTTCAAATAATTTTTTGAATCTGATTACGTGCTCTAATTTGCTACTCATATATTGTTAAAATCAGATTTCTGAATCTCACATAATTCTATCACTAGTTGGGATATTAATTGAGTTTATATATATCTGGAGTGATAAAAGCTCTGAGTGAGATTTGCTTATCAATTTTTGTATTGGTAAGTTGTGATGGGTTAAATATTATTGGGGATATTTAATCAAGGGTAGTTGGGTTTCAGTCTCTTCTTCTAAAGAGATTGATGTAGTGATTTTTCCTAAATAAGAATTGCATGTTTGTGAGTGATTTTGTAACGGTTCAATCCTTACTGGGTAAAAGGATACTTGGAGTGTTTTGGTGAGATTTTGATTCTTGAGCCTAAGTGTTAAAAATAATTAGGTTGCGTCTGGGTAAGGGATTTGATAAATCTAAGAGATTTGTGAAATAAAGGGATTTCAAAATCCAGAATTTTGAAATCCCTTCATTTCACAAATTCATTATTTGGATAATTATTCGAAGTAAAGTATTTAAAATATTTTTTTTTGTTCTATTTTTAACACTGAGAAAAAAAATAAAAAAAAATAAAACCAAAATAGATCCAACAATCATGAACATAAACCAAGAACAACATCCGAACCAAGAACCATGAACATGAACCAAGAACAACATCCGAAATTGAACCAAGAACCAACAAACAAGAGGCGAAATCTAACAACAAAATCTATGAACCCTAATTCAAAACTGAACCAAGAACAAAATCGATTTTGAAATCGAAGTCGAAACCGAGATTTCGAAATCGATTTCGAACTCTAATTCGATTTCAAAATCGAAATCGATTTCATTTTTGAAATCCAATCCTATTTCGGCGAACCCGTGGCGACAGACAACGAAGAAGAGACGACGAATGAGGCGCCAAAGACGACGTTTCGGCTTCACCGCAAGAAGAAGATGAAAAAGAAGAAGAAGACGACGATGAACCCTAGACGAACGACGACAACTGACGAACCCAATACGACGGCGAGGCGACTTCTGAATGAAGATGAACGAAGAAGACGGCGAGGCTGCGACGATTTTCAAAGGAAGAAACGACGAAGATGAAAGACCGCGATTTTCGAAGGACAAATCTCGCTATGAAGATGAAGAAGAGGAATAAAGGAATTGTGAAATGATACCTGTTTCAAAAGGATTTGCAAATCCTTCATTTGAGACTTCAAGGGGACTTCAAGGGATTTTACAAATCCACTCCTTCAACATCCGAACGAAGTATTTGTTAAAAAGGGATTTTGAAATCCCTCCCCCAAATAAAATTCCTCCTACAATTTTCTTATCCAAACACAACCTTAGGTTATTTTTTAACTTGTAAAAAGTAAAAGTTATTCCTTAACTTTTGAAAAGGAAATTGTAAAGGTTGATTTTGAGTCTGTAAAAGAATTAATGTGCGGGTTTGGTTCCTACTTTTAAAGGAATTTTGGTTTTAACGGGTGCAACCTCCATAGAGCTCGGGGGATTGGATTAGTCAAGAGTAACTTAGTGAATCAGTATAAATTTCTGGTATGCTTCTTTCTTAATTTGTCTATTTTTGCTGTTTGTGTGTAGACCTAGTTGATTAATTAATTCCGCTGTATTATAAAGATAATAATTAGTTTAGGCTTATTTGATTTATTAATTTTTATTCTGATTATTTTTTAATTATTCAATTCACCCGCTCTCTTGGTATTCTATTGGGCCAATAATAATTCTTAAAAAACGTGGAGGTTTGCACAGTACAATCCTAAACATTTTGAAATTTTGAAAGGATGATTTTACCCTTCCCTCTTCATTCTTTGTCTTCACAGACACAACCGATGAAAGAGAGTTCTTCCTCCTTTGCTCGTCGGCACCGCTGTTGCGTCCTAGATCCACCCTCGCTATCGCGCCGATGAAAGAGGCTTCTCTCACTCGCGGCGTTTCGATGTTGCTATTCGTTGCTTGCCAATGGATTCTGACTCAAACCCCAATTCATCCACAGTCGTATCTGATCCCATGGTTCCAACCCCGAATCCGAAATCATCCAAGCGAAAGAAGCGAGAGAAGAAGGTACCGTACTGCCCTGCTATCGTACTTCCTATGTCGATCCACAGTTTCTATGAGAAGGCAGATCCCACAAATCGATTTTGACCTAGAAATCGTTACCTGCAACAGAAACCTTGGCGGTGGTTCCAAATCGTTCCAAATTTCAACCAATTTATGCTAAGATTCTGCAAGATCGTGGTGAGAATTGAGGGATTTTTGCAATTTCGATGGCGATTTATTTTGCGGATGACTTCCATTTGCTCGTCGTCTTCAAGCGTGGGTTACCGTCGTCTTTGATCTTGGGAGAAGAGGCAGAGCTGAGCATTGGAACTGACTCACTGCTATACCTTTTTTGCCCTTAGCCTGAACCACAAACAATTTGTAGTACTTACGGCTCCTCTGTGATTTTTGGGCGGTTGTGGAAGAAAGAAGACTAGGGATGTGGATTTGTAAGAGACAAATGGATCCAGGGAGGAGATAGAGAAAAAGGAGCCTCTTTCCACTCAATAGGTTTTTTTAATAATTACAATTTGATCTCTTGAATTTGATGATTAAATTTCATGTTGTATATATATATATATGTGTGTGTGTGTGTGTGTATGTATGTGGTATTAAGAGTTTATTTAGTTAGATTGATTTGGTTTATATTGGAAAAAAAATATTATGTAGAGAGAAGATTCAAGAAATCTATTTTATGGTGATGTGATTTGGTTAATTTGAATGAAATATAGAGTTGATTTGGTTGAATTGATTTGGTTTGTATTAGTAAAAATTAAGTATATGAATGTAAGATAGAAGAATTACCAATTTGAATGAAAAAATTGAAATGTAATATGACTTCGTGTTTTATTCAACACGAGATCATGTTGATTTGTTTTATATTGGAAAAAAAGAGTGAAGATTCAAGAAATCTACTTTATGGTGATGTGATTTGGTTAATTTGAATGAAATTTAGAGTTCATTTGGTTGAATTGATTTGATTTGTATTGGTAAAAATTAAGCATATGAATGTAAGATAGAAGAATTATCAATTTGAATGAAAAAATTGAAATGAAATATGACTTCGTGTTTTATTCAACACGAGATCATGTTGATTTGCTTTATATTGGAAAATTTTTTATGTAGAGAGAAGATTCAAGAAATCTACTTTATGGTGATGTGATTTGGTTAATTTAATAAAATTTAGAGTTGATTTGGTTGAATTGATTTGGTTTGTATTGGTAAAAATTAAGCATATAAATGTAAGATAGAAGAATTATTAATTTGAATGAAAAAATTGAAATGTAATAAGACTTCGTATTATATTCAACACGAGATCATGTTGAATATAACACGATTTGAGATTGTGTTGAATTTAACACGATCTGTTTGTTGAATATAATACGATCTTCGCGTTGAATATAACACGATAGATAAAATCGTCACAAAATATATAAAAAATATTTTATAACATATTTTTTATTTGATAATTTTGTCCTTACATCAACACTTCTGGGTAACTTTCCCTTATTATTATTCCCCTCTATTATTATTAATAGTAATACAAGCCATTCCCTTCTTTTCTTTAAAACATCCGAGACCGCTCCGCAAGAGGAGGAGGCTGTTTGAGATCAGTCTAACAGAGCGAGATTCCAGCAATGGCCACCTCCGAGCAACAGATCCACTCCGAAAACGACGAGACACAGTCAGATAACGATTCGTATGACACTGAACATTCTCAAGAAGACCCAGCCTTTGACATTCTTGAGGAAACTAAATCCAGATTATCAAAGCTCTCCGTCAAAGAGAAATCCAAGTCTCGGTATTTATTTCAGATTTTTTGGGGAATTTATATTTGTCGGTTTGAATGCTTGCCGATATCAATATGGATTATTTGATAATATTTTACCAGGAAAGTGGATGATGAGATTGAGGTAGACCTAGATGTTGCGGAAGTGGCTGGTTCTCAGCTTGATGGAAGTTATGAGATGATCCAAAAAATTATCTATGGTTTGTAAAATTTCCCATTTTTGCAAGTATTCACATACAAAATCGGTATGATTTCATATTTTAAGTGATTCCGTGATACAGATGGTCAAGTGGAGAAACTAAAAGTGGATCAATGCAAGATTTATTTGAAGAAACATGGTTTGAGATTGTCTGGCACCAAAGAGATTCTCATCCACCGGATTAAGGAGCACCTCGAGTAACTTCATTTTCCTCACTTTTTTGGGGTTTAGTATAATTATTTTACACCTTTTGAATCAATTTCCCTGTGCCTTATAATTCCCCTAATTTAAGCTATGCTTTGTTCCAGTATCTTAAATGGCTGTGGGGAAGAGAAGTACGCAGCATCTAGCTATATATTGAATTGTAAAGGTATGCACTTGTCATGTGCTTGAATAAGTCTAGCATCACCTGCATAGGCGGATCATGGTTTTTGTTGCTTGAGGCAATGTTTGTTTTATAAAGTGGAGTTGTTCAGTCCTCAGTAGTTAGTCATATTATAAGTGGTTATTCTTTTACTTCATTTAGGGAGTGTAAGTATGACTATTGTTAGTGTGTGGTGGGGGGAATAAAGCTGGTAAGAATGAGGGGGTTGGGGGTGTTTGGGGAAACTGAGTGAGGTAGTGTGTTCTCAAAATCAATCTAAAGTGTTAAAATGTCTATGGATTAAAAAACTGAGCTGATCTGTAAAACAAATTTGTAGTGAATCTCTTATATGATAAATTTAGATACTGTGCTGATTCTGCTGAAATTGTTGGCTTTCCCTAACTTGTGGAGGAAATGCAAGAGTTGGACTGGAAAAGTCGATAACCATGGAACAGCCACAAGAAAGTTAAAACCACAATCAGCACGATCAAGATTGTTCTGAGAAAAATCTATTGTAAAGTGGTGAATTTAACAGATTTACCACCTGTTAGCTTGCAATGCTTTAAGAACAAATTGACTAAGAAGTTTAGATTGCAATATCAAAGTGAAACCAAGGAGGGTGATTTTGAAATATAGAAGCACTAGTGATTTTGATCTCGTTAGCGAAGATTAAAGCCATCCCTTACATGTTCTTTGAAGCTGATATTCACTCTATTAGTGCAAGATCCACTATCATGGTACTACTTGATTATGTCGATGTTTGTTTTACGAAGTCAAGATGTAGATTTCTATTTAGTTTGTCATATTATAAATGGTTGTCTTTTACTAGTTTATAGGAAGTGTAGCTACCTACAAGAAGTATGACTAGTGTGTAGGGATGTGGTTCCTAATGTCCTAGTCCCTGATAGTTATATTCATAATTGTCAAAGTCGCGCCTAGGCGCAAGGCTCCTCAAGTCGCAAGTACTGCGCTTCGCTCAGGTCTAGGCGATGAAGGTACAAGAAGCGATCGCTTTTACCGCCTGAGCGAGAGTCGTCTGCGTCGCCGGAGGCGCGCCTGTGGTGGACAAGGTGTGTTTTTTTCCATCGTGGCCTTGATGGACTCTCGAATTAGCCCTAGCGGCCCCAGCCCAAGTCCCCAATAAATACCCAGATCCCTTACCTGAGCACAATCGGCCTTGATTGAGACTCGAATAGAATCGCATCGATTTCTAGAACAGAATCGCACTTCGATTTCCTTCTATTTCCTTCGATTTCTCCTTCGATTTCGTCACTCATTGTTGCTGCTGCTCCTTCGACTGTTGCTGCTCGTCGTTTGCTCGTCGATTTCTCCTTCGCTGCTTGTCGTTTGCTCTCCTTCGACTGCTGCTACTCCGATTGTTGCTCCTTCGTCGATTTCTCCTCCGGCTGCTGCTGCTGCTTCGTTTTCTCCTTCGTTGTTCGTCGTCCAGGTCAGTCGTTGGAGCAGAGGTAATGTTTATTTATTTATTTACTTAATTAATTATTTATTTAATTATTTATTTTATTTATATAATTACTTAATTAGTTATTTTATTTATTATTTGTCTGTTTGTTTTATGTTTTATCGATAAAATCTGTTCTAATTTTCTGTTTCTGATTTTTGATGATCTATGTTTATGTTTATGTTTATGTTAATTGTTTATAAAATAATTGTTTAATTATTTATTTAGTTTATTTTTGTTATTATTTGTTTGTTTTATTGTTTGTTAGGAGTTTTACTTCTTGATTTTAGATTTGCAATATAAAAGTGCTATATATTAATTTATTTATTTTTTAAATGTCGTGCGCCTGGTGTCGCTCAGGCTAGCGCCTCGCCGTGCGCCTAGCGCCTAGGCTCCGGGACACCTTGTGCGCCTCGGTGCGCCTAGAGCCTTTAACAACTATGGTTATATTATTTTTTATCAATAAAACATTCCCTCGCCCTGTTGAGGTTTCTTTTAAAAAACACACGAAAGCTGAAAAAATAACAGAAAAAAAAAACTGAAAAAACTTCCCCCAGGTGAATGCCTAGATTGTTCGATGCCCCCCTCATTGCCCGGGATATTTCACAAATGCCCTGCAGCTGGGCTTCCCTCTGAGGATCGCCTAGGTTCCCTCTGCAACATTGCTAATAAGTGTTGATATGGTTTACAAAACTTATGAGGAGGAAGGAGCTGCATCCTTGCTCGTAGTCCTTTTAATTGTATTTATGAGTATTACTACAATATGTTGCTTTTACCTGTAAAAAGATAAATGTAAAATTGATTGGATTTGGATATGACTCTTGATTCAGTCAAGACATTATATATTCACATTCATTATTCGGTATTGAAATTATTTCTGATACCTAACTGGATTGAATGCAGGTGATGCATGCATGGGTGATATTGTAATGTTTGAACAAAATGTTTATGAACAGTAAGACTTCTTATATGTTACTTTATTGTGTTTGCTATTTCTACACATTTACGTTGCGTTTGGTATGCTGGAATGAAATGGAATGGAATGACAATTTGATTGAAATTAGTATGATAATAGAATTGAATGACCATTCTTATGTTTGGTGATAAAAGGGATTACATGTGGTATTAGAATGACATCAGAGGGTAAAATAATAATTTAATTAATTTTTCAAACAGTATAATAGTTAATTTAATTAAATTTTATTTCAATTCAAATATTTGGTTAGTATTTGGTCTCCTTTTTTGGCCGATGAATGATTAAAACCTAATCCCATGTAGTTGTGATTAACTAATACCTAGTTTATCTCGATATTGGTTAATCCCATGTTTCGTGAGATTAGGGAATCCGTAGTAATAGGAATGAGATTTAATCCCATGTGCCAAATATAGGAATGGAATGACTATTCTCATGACCATTCCAATCCTATCTCGAATCCCGCATACCAAACGCAGCGTTAGAGACTAGGTACTTCTACAGAAGCTTTTAAGGTTGCTCTTTATACACATGTAAGATATTGCTCTCTTAAAATACTACAGCAAAAGGGGAATGGAGCCCCGGCTGAGAATATAAGTGTACCTTATTGTCATCCGCCAATCTCCTCATGCCCCTAGAAAAAACCTCTGCAACAATAATGAATAAACTACTGGATAAAGGGTCCCCGGTCCCCTTATCTAAGAATTCAAAGATTTAAAGAATTCCTGTGCAGTACCATGGGCTAACAGAAAAATAACAATCAGAAATAGCTCTATAAACAGGATCAGTCCAGATTTCTGCGAAACCAAACCTCTTCAGCACATTAGTGAAAAACACCCAAGAAACCCTTGGACGTAGGACTCTCCCCATGTAGGAAGAGGAGGGACCTCCAATTTTATTTTTTATTTTTCAAATATTTATGTACTGTTTAGTAACTTTATTTATTTTTAAATGTTTTTTATAATGAAAAACTGTAATTGAACAAAAACGTATTGTTATTTAGAAGCACAAAAGAAATAAATCAAAAGTTTGTTTGATAACGTAGAGATGGCCTCATTGTGTTATGATCCATATAAACATCATTTAATCCAAAAGAATTTTGTCGAGGGCTGAGAAAATTAGGGTGGATAGGTCTTAGTACAATCTCTTAAAACATAAAAATCGAAGAAATAAAACATAACCATTTTATATTTTAAAAAATGTACGAGATTTTATTTTATTTATTTATTTTTAAGTACTTTTTAAAGTGGAAAACAATGATTACTAATATTTTAAAATACTTTTTTTTATAAGCAAAAAAACACTTGAAGATAAGCTTATCAAACAGTGCCTTGGTTTTTAAGTACCTTCATGAGAGAGAGTGTTTGGGGGTTGCATCATGCATGAGTAGTTGTTCCCTTTCGCGCAACTCGTATTCTATTTACCCATTTCTATTTTTTTTTTGTCTTCAAATTACAGTGTACATTTTGAAGTGGCAATTAAATTATAATCGACGAAGTTTTGCAGCCTGGTTGATCATTAGATAGTTATTTCTTTTGATTTTTATACTCAGGTTCAACATTGCATCGAGGAGTGCGAATGGTCCTCCATGTGGTACGAGGACTGTAGTAGGTCGCATTGTAAAAGAGAGTTACGGTGCTGCAAAGCAACAACATACATTCACGGTGAGCCATACATCCAGCCTTTAATCTTCAACCCGTGCTTATGGAAATTATATATTACATTTATTCGGAAAAGGAAAAGACAAAACTAGAACAGATTAACTGGTCAACACATTATCTGATAATATCAATCATAACTTTACTGAAGAAATATCAGGGAATGGAACCTCTAATGACGACCATGGCTTCCCTCCCTATTTTGTTAGGGCCCATTCAGTTGTCGTCCAATTCGCAAATTATACTATTTTTCAATTAGTCAACTTATGAATTGTTGTAGTTGGGTGGTTGATTGTAAGAATTAAAAATACTAAAATTAACAAACTAACCATTTTACTTTAAATTGAGATACGATTTTCTCATGTAATTCAAGTAAAAGAAAAATTAAAATTCAACTAAGCTAAAATAATTGTGTATTGTTGGTATTGTCTTGATATTTTTAAAATACTGCCGTATGCGTGAATAGTGCCATACACGTCAATAGTACACAGTTCCATCTATGATGAACATTGAAATACGTGTGAGTAGTGAATTACGTGTGAATAGTAAACCACATTTTGTACTTTTCCAAAATACCCATTTTGCCCTTTACTTGGATTATAATTAGGCTTTGAATTCATAAGTTTATATGAATCAGGGCAAGATATGGTCTTTGAGAGAGAAAGGCAAGAGCCTTTGGCCATGACCTAGGAGTGGCTATGGGTGGGCCTTCGGAGAGAGAGGGATATGCTAAGGCAGTGAATAAACACAAATAGAGAGCTTGATAGGGAGAAAATTGAGTGGGTGAGTTGAGAGTATGGGGATTCTCCTCCTTCTATGTAATTCCTACTTATATAGTGGAATTTTTTTTATCTCCGTGAACGTAAGCAAATTTTGGCAGATTCACCTTAAATTTCTTTTGTGTGAATTTCACATTTGTGTGATTGATCCTTGGGTTGGGAAATGTCGTTCATTCATTCCCAACAATTGAGGTTGAGTCACCAGAGCAATTTTCATTGTCATGCACCGGAGTATTCCCCGTATCGAGTTGAAGCCGAAGTCGAGTAGCTAACGGTGTCAGAGAATATTTTTTTGCCTTGACATAATATTCACAACGGAAGACTGGTGAGCTGTGGGAAGGTATTGTTTTGACGGGGGAAGCTACTATCAAACAAAGTTCAAGTAGCGGAAGCAAATAAAGGATGTGTGGGCACCTGTAAAGAAATTGTCCAGGAAGAGGAGCATGTTCAGCAAATTGCTCCAGAAATGACGCTAATAGTGTTTCTCTCGCTTGGGTATGAGATGGTGCTCTCTGATAAGGGCATGAATATCCTGTGGCATGACTAATAAAGATGCCAGGGTAAAGGATGTGTTCTATTGGCGGGTTCATGAAAGCACATGAGCACTGAATTCGTAGCTGGTGCAAGTTGTGTGGTGAAAAATGATGTCGATGGCTAATGAAACTTCCTGAAAAACCAAACATGGAAGTTTGCACCGTAATTTTTCTGCAGTGTTTTTTTCAACATGTGCTAAACTTGGAAATCTTGGAAGTTGCCAATTCTAAGTGCATACGTTTTTTAGGTAGAGCATGGGAATCTCGGTTTTGAGAATTATGATTGTCGGAGTAGACAGTGGTTTGTATGACATCCCGGTAGAGGGGTGCGGACATCCTGGTGAAAGGGGTGTAGGCGCTTCAGTAAAGAAGTGTGTTCTCTTAGTGCGAGGGTGAGGGCATTCCGGTGAAGGTTTCGGGCATCCCGGTAATGGGGTGTAACCACTTCAATAGAGTAGAATTGTTAATGAATTTAGTTGTACGAGCATGCTGAGTTTTTGAGTTCGTCCGAACCATGTCCCGATGATGAAAATTACCCCCTAAATTGTGTTTTAAGGTCGGGGGTAATGCCATTCACGTGTGTTTTGTGTGCTTAGCATGTCGATTATGTAAAAAAATATTTTGATCCTAAATCGCACGATTGCATAAACTCGTTGTATAATTAGTTGAACGATATAACGCCGATTATTCATTAATAAGTTCATGACAGAAATGAGGAATCTAGAACTTGACTGGGGGTGGCTTGAGGCGAAATCATAGGTAAGGCAATTCCGAAGGCATGATATAGGCCTTCATTTTTATCGCTTGAACCGTTTGAAACTAACCTGAAAAGTTATTCCCTCATTCTCTTGTCGAAGCCATAAATTTTTTCACTTTTGAACTTGTTTCTATACTTTAACCAAGTAAATCTTTCAGAACCATTGTCGCTAAGAATAAAAGTGAAAATTGAGTGAAAACAAGTAGCATTAGATTATGCTAACTTGAAGCGGGTAATCGGGGTTTCAGTTTAAATATTTTTTGTTAAGTATAAAAGTATTCACTTGTCAATCCATTAGTTGTATCTAAACGCCCCTAAAATTGTACAAAATTGAATAAGTTTGGGGGTGAATGTTACTTAAAAAAAAAAAAAAAAAAACCTATGTGAATATATTGTTTAAATTCGATTATTTTGACAAGTGAATACAAGTTTACTAACTCTTGTTCAGGGTAATATCTTCAAAGATAAGGGGGTCACGAGAGAGATTTAGCGATAAGCGTTTGTACCTCAGGTATCGTTAAAAATTATAACGAGGTTTTATTTCTATGATACCCTTGGTCGTTCTCTAAAGCTTGACCAAGCCCTATTGATCTCGGTGAACGTCCGAACCTACATTGGTGGATAGTTGAGCCCAGTCAAGCATATGACTTTCCTGAATGTTTTAACAAGTTTAAGTCATGACCTTATTCATTGAATAATCCAATCCGGCGTTTGATTTGTTATATATCCGAGTTCTCACACATACACATTTCAATAGGATCTAAAATGATTTTAACTGATATTGAGTGTTGAAATTCTGGAACATCACGTGGTGTGTGTTATTCTTTAATCGGATCTGATTACGGGTTGTTGAGGGAAGAATAACATGGTTTCTTTGACTGAACTTGAATCTCACAGGTGTGTACTTATTATTTATTAATGATTACTTATTTGTAATTTAGAATGTAGCTAATTAGTGTAGTGAGTGTTATTTAGCATTAGGGTGTTTTGCCCAAGCACTAGCAAAATTCCAAGTTTGGGGGTATTTGATAGATGTAAAATACCTATCTAATTCTAAACCGAATTTGCTAGTTTTCGAGTATTTTATGGGAGATTGAATACCTTTTTAGCTATTTTTATTTGTCAGGAGTAGGGACGTAAACAATCGGCAAACCGAGCGAAAATGGTGCGAAAATGGTAGCCGAAAAGATGAAAAAATGAGGTTTCAAATAACAGAGCAAATCCGCCTAGGCGAAATTTCCACCGCCTAGGCGGAAATTCATCCGAAAGTTGCAAACGCTGAAGAGTTGAAATCCGCCTAGGCGAAAATCCGTCAGAAGGTTGCAAGGGCAGAAGCATTGAATCCGCCTAAGCGAAGTTTCCACCGCCTAGGAAGAAATCCCTCAAAACGCTGGAAGTGTTGAACTGCTGGATAGAGCTGCACTGTTGTAAATCCGCCTAGGCGATGTAGCTACTGCCTAGGCGGAATTTCGTCAGAAAGAAAGGGATCCAAGAAGTTAGTCCTCCACCTAAGCGAAGATTCTACCACTTAGGCGGAATTCTAACCGACTTAAACTCCGCCTAAGCGAAGTTTCTACCGCTTAGGCTGAAATCGCAGAACAGGTCAAAATATCTGTTTAGATATTTTTGAACCCCTAGGCCTATAAATACCCCTTGCCCACGTCTGAAACTTGTTGTTGAAGAACCCTAATCCTAGTAGATAGCTCGTAAGCTATATTTTGAAGATCAAGAAGGAGGTTCATCATTCGGATAAAGAAGGATAACTTGCGGATCGATCATTAGCGGCAGTAAACCGTTTTACTTCTAGATTTGATCGTTTCTCTTTTGTTTTATTCTTTGTAATCACTTTTTCATATCTAAGAATGTTGAATCCCTCTTATTTTGTATGGTATATGGATAAAATCTTATAGTAGTAGTTAAATGTTACTTAGGTGTAGTCGAAATCATGTAATCGTTTAGTTGAATGAATTAATGTTAATTTAACGTGTTGTTTGTCTAAATCCGATTGTGTTTACCGTTATTCTTGATATTATGCTTGTATAGATATAACGAGAATACGGGGTTTGACACTCGGGAGAGGTAACCCCGAATTCGGACTAGGGTAAATACAAAGTGACTTTCTAACGACCCAGGAGGGCGTTAGAACGTATGCAACCCATGATGTTGGCTCTAAACTCACGCGGCCTAGGGTTATTAAGGCATTGAAGGGGACTTCTCCGTTGACACGAAGTCGTGTAATCTCCCGTTTTACACTCGGGAGAGGTAGCAGAGGAGTTATTGATACAGAGGTTGTCGGATTAGATAAAAACCGTTATAGCTAACTAAATGACATCGATTATGCATTATATGAAAGAGATTAATACCTAAGTAATTATTGTAATTAAAACTAACTTCATAGTTTTCATTTATCTTAGTATAGTAAATAGAAAACAAAAACAAATTATGATTAGTCGAGATAATATGAAACTATGTAAATCACAATACTCAACCGAATTACACGTATTTCTCAGTGGAATGATATCCGATCTTACAAGATCCATTATATTAAAATTAAACCTCGTACACTTGCGAGTAGTCCAATTATCGCGAGGAGTAAAAAGTTGTGAATCATCGCGCGTACAAGAGGTAATCGCGGATTCGGACTAGGGTTTAAACACAACACGACGATCTAATGACTCGGGAGAGTATTAGAAAATGTGCAATCCGTTAGGTTGGGGCGAGACTCATGTGATCAGTGTCGTTTAGACGCTAGATGGGGATATCGGCGTTGACGCAAAGTCGCATATTCATTCACTTTACACTCAGGAGAGGTAGTGAGTGAGTTTTCGATACCTAGATTGTTGGATAGTTTGAATATTGTTAATGTAAACTAGATTGGATCAAACACGTATATGTAAACGAAGTCAATCCCTAGATATATATTCCCATTAATTTCATATTAGTATTGTAATTTAATTAGTTAGTATTTTAGTTTAGTTTATTATAAAAACAAAAACCTAAATTTAATCACCTAAATAAAGTTTGGTTATATTAATCGCGGTATTTAGTGATAATTTAATTCAATCCTTTTGGATATGACAACCCTTCTCATTCACTATACTATAAAATTTGATTATAAGTGGTTTATTTACTAAAAAATCAAGTACTTTTAGATTTAAATATTTGTGTGTTTTCAAGCACTTCTGTTAGTTTAATGTATTTTTGTATTGTTTTTTACATTTTTGAATAAATGGGTGAAAAGAGGCAAAGTTAGTACAAGTGCAGTAACGTCAAGGCCATTTTGGACAATGATTCGACTCGATTTTGGAAAAACTCAAAATATGGAAGTTGTATATCTTTGTCTTAGCTTTCTAACAGTAGAGAGTTGCTAAACTCTCTACATTTTCACCGTCGGGATGGTCAAACTACTAACAGAATAGATATTTTGGGATATTTTCTTGATATTTTAGGATCCCATATGTATTCCCTTCACCCCCAAACACCCTAGAACGTTTTGGGAGTGCTTTTAAGAGCTCAAAACACATTCAACCAAGAGAATATCACAAGGCTAAGAAGGAGAAAGCGATCTCGGAGCGGTTTTAGCGACGATTCTTCGGATAACGGCTAGTCTCCTCGTTTCTGTCTTTTATTCTTAGATTGGTTGGATGTTTTGTATATGTTTAGTTTGTATTTCATTGTATATGTGGTTATAACCATAAAAAACTAAATATATATTGTCTAGGGCTTGATATAATCCACGAAAACGTTCTTTGAATAAAATTGATGTTTTGTTAACGGTTGTTCTTTGTTTATCCGATTGTGTTTATCGTTTTGCTATGTTTATATGCTTGTTATGATATATCAAGAATACGGGATTTGATACTCGAGAGAGGTAACCCCAGATTCGGATTAGGGTTTAAACACAACACAACGATCTAATGACCCGGGAGGGCATTAGAAAGTGTGCAATCCATGATGTTAGGCTAAGACTCATGTGACTATGTGTTCTAAAAAACTCTAGAAGGGGACTTTGGCGTTAACGCGAAGTCATATATTCATTCACTTTACACTCAGGAGAGGGTGTGAACAAGTTTACGATACTGAGATTGTTGGATAGATTTGAATGCCGTTATAACTAAATTGAAACGAACACATTTAAGTGAATAAAGTTAATCCCTAGGCAATTTACTCCCATAAACGTCTATATTAGTAGTATTAGTATAATTAGTTTAATTAGTTTCGTTTATTAGTATAGTAATTATTACAAAAACTATAAATTTATCTCCCCTAAATAAAGTCCGGTTATAACAAACGCGATACTCAACGATAATCTAATCCAATCCATATGGATACGACAACCCTAACTCTTCTAACCCTATACTAAAACTTGACCCGTACACTTGCGGTGAAAGTAGCGACGTAATATTCCGCTACCACTGAGCATCTGCTCGGATCAGGTGGAAGCTGAGCAGTAGGGCTCAGCTTCAGCGGAGCTGCGCAATGCACAGTTCTGCCAAGTCATATGTCTGCTTCGAGCGTTTTCGACAGCTCTTGTTTTGATCGTCATGGTTTACTTGTTTCTTATCCGTTTTGTTCCAAATTAATGTCGTTTTGTTCCATTTTAAAAAATCTGTAAAAACAAATAAAATAATTTAATTTATAATATTTTAATTTAATCGAACGATTAACAAAACTAAGTTTAGTGGTAATAGATCACACAAAATGCAGTGCGATCAATATATATATATACACACACACACACTAGAAAAAGAGAAACCATGAATTGTCCCAATAGTTGCATGATTATAAACAAAATACCTATAAGGTGATAATAAATAGAGTTTTTTTATTATTTAGTCCCTATTAGAGAGACCATTGAGTAAAAAGGCCTTTTCAACTGTTCATTCATAATTCAAACCATACAGTACAACCAATTAAATTTTTGGTCCTTGGGTAAAACAAAATAGGACGTGAAAAGACACATATACCACTCTCTATCATATTTACGTTAACTCTCTCTCCTTTTATGTCTGATTCACAATCCCCACTCTCTCTCTCTAAACCTTACCCACGTTCACTCTCTCTTTCTGAACCCTACCCACAACAATATCAGTGGGTTTCATATATAGATTCATATATATACACACCTAGTGTTCTTCCATGAAAAAACCTTCATTAACAACAATCTAACCACCACCACCATTCTCTCTCTCTCTCTCTGCAAGTTCTTAAAAGTTTTTAGAAATGGGTATTAGTTTTTGGCCATTTGTTTGGAGAAGTTGATGTCAAGCACTTCATTTGAAATCGAGATTTCACGCAAGAATTTTAATGTGGAGGTCTGCAAGTTGTGGGGTTTTCACTCTCTCTCTCTAGCTTCCCTCTCTTTTCCTCCCTCTTTCTCTCTTGGACTTTTATCAGATCTGGAAGTTCCAGATCTGATAGGTGGTTCCGACAAAATCATTAACACTCAATGTCGCCGCCGTTGCCGGAAATTGTAAGTTCCGGCAACTTCTCACTTCGTCGTTTTTGGAATCTGTGTTTGAGTGTTAATGTTAATGTTTTTGCATGATTTTTTCATATATTTTTCTAGACAATATTAAATGTGTTAATGTTAACACAAATAAAAACAAAAAAAATGTACATTAACGTTAACGCAATCACAACCTAACACATGTAACTTAATTGCATTAACGTTAACGCAATTACAATCCCAACCCCAATAACTAAATGTGTTAACGTTAACGCAATTACAAACTAGAACATGTAACTTACTTGTGTTAACGTTAACGCAATTACACCCTAACCTAATAATTAATTGCGTTAACGTTAATGTATTTATAATCCAACCCCATAATTAATTGTGTTAACGTTAATGCAATTACAAATCAACACATGTAACTTACTTGCGTTAACGTTAACACCCTTACGCGTGAATATCACGCGGTTCCATCGACAGTGAACAGTGAACAGTGAAATACGCATGAATGCTAAATTACGTGTGAATAGTAACCACGTTTTGGACTTTTTCGGAATATCCATTTTGCCATTATCTTAGATTATAAATAGGTTTCGAATTCATAAGTTTATATGATTTAAGGCAAGAATATGTTGGCATTGATAAAATAGGAAAAAAGTTGTTGAATAGAAGCTGGAGAACTCAAAGGATCAGAAAGTTATTTTGAGGGATAAATTGTAGAGATATCACAAGAGCTGAAGATAGTAGAGGAGCAAATGCCCACGATAATGGGACTGGTGGGGGTGTTGTTGGTGTTAGAGGTGAACAAGAAGTACTATTCATTGAAACAAACATTGCTGGGAAATGTAAATTTTGCCGTTGTGTGATCCAGATAACGGTAGCCCTTGTGCTGCAAGCTATAACCTAAAAATGCATATTCAATAGTTCTTGGTTGGAGTTTATTAGTGAAGTAAGTACCTAAGTGTGAATAACGTGCATAACGAAATGCATGCAACTCAGAGTCCGAAAGAATATGTCCATAAAGACGAGAGAATGACAAGGACCACTGAAGTTTAGAGGAGGGGAGATGGTTGACTAAGTGAACAACAAAGTAGATTGCTTTAAGCCAGTGACAGAGAGGAATATGACTTGTGAGAAGGAGGGTGCATGCCATCACAATGTGGCGATGTTTACGTTCAATGAGATAATTTTTTCTAGAGTTTGAATACCGAAAGAAGAGCGAGGGGATTTGAAGGGACCACTATTGAATTATCTACCATAATTACTTTGAAATTGTTGCACGCGAGTGGAAAATTGAGTATGGACATAAGCTAATTAATTTCTAAAATGATGGAGGACTTTAGATTTTTATTTCATAACAAATGAAACGAGTGTAATCATCAGTGAATAACACATAATATTTATAACTAGAAACATAGAGCACTAGAGATTTCTATTCGTCAGAGTGAACTAAATCAAATGGAAAATAAGTTTTTATTGTATTAGACAAGGGAAAAATGAGGCGAGTGGACTCACCGAAGGCACATCTAGAATAAAAGAAGGATTTGAATTTGAAGGTAGAAGATAAAAAATTATTATTATCTAAGTAATACATAACTTGAGCAGATGGATGGCCTAGACGATTATGCCCATAGGGAAGATGAATTGTGGGTGGTAGATAAAGCGTGTAGGCGAGGTGGAAAGGCTGATAAGTTCTAGAGACCATCCTTACATAGGCCTTGATAGAGGAGAAAACTAGTGGCACAATCAAAGAAGGGTAAGTGCAAAATTGAGCAATAGAGGGGTAAGTGTTTAAGCATGTAAGGAACAACATAGACATTATTAAGAAAAAAAGAGGATTGGCTGAGTGGTAGTGTCATGTTACCCGAATAGGTGATTGAGAGTTGATCACTATTGCCAAGTTGAATGAAGTCAAAGCCACTATAGTGAATGCGTTGCTTGAGAAGAGTTAGGTCGCCCATTATGTAGGTAGAAGCATCGTATTAGGATACCAGTTAGAGTTGGAGGGTGCCCTAGTGAATTTGAAGCGACTAGGGCGCAATGGAGTTCAACGAACGAGGGAAAACAGATTTTGCAATTGAAGAGAGCCAAGAGCACTATTGGGTAGGGCGCCCAATCCCAAAACATAATTGGCACGCAAGCACGGATGGGGGTGCAGAAGAAGGGCTAAGAGCACTGGAGGGATAGGGGCAATCTTTAGGAGATGTGGTGCCATAGGCGGTGTATCCACTAGCGAAATCTATAGTTATGATGAAAAAGAGGAAATGGAAATAGGGAGGAGATGTAAAAATTTGGAGTTCAAATAGTGATTGGCAAAGGGTGTGGGGTTGTTCTATAAATTGTAAAAAATTTGGGACTATTTTGGAATTTTAAGAAAGGTTTGGTGTTATTTCTGTAACTTCTGGAAGGATTGGGGCTGATTTTGTAAGTTGCAAAAAAATTTGGGACCCTTTTTGCAGGTGTAGAAAGATCTGGGACAGTTCTTGTAGGTTCTAGAAAGATGTGGGGCAGTTTCTGTAGGTTCCAAAAAGCTGTGTAGCTGTTTCCGCAGGTGTTAGACTAGATTGAGGATGTTTTAGTAATTTTCAGAAAATTTAGAAACTAATGGAAATAAATAGAAATTGTATAGAGAAATGAGAGAAAGGATCTCAACTCCAATGATTTGCAGGAAATGGATTGGTTCGTGAAAGAGAAGGGTTTCTTAAGTACCGCGAAGATCGATCGTGAAGAAGAAGAGAGGGCTGTCAGAGCAACAATGGCGACAAAAAAATAAATAAGGAGAAAGGATCGCTTTGGTTATTGTCACGTTAGATCCTAAATTATAGCCTACAAATACTATTGGGTTTTAAATAGAGATTGGTAAATGATGTGGGATTGTTCTATAAATTCCAAAATGTTTGGGACTATTCTTGAATTTTAAGAAAGGTTTGGTATTATTTCTGTAACTAATATAAAAGGTTTGGGGCTGATTCTGTAAGTTATAAAAAGGTTTGGGACTATTTCTACAGGTTGTAGAAAGATACGAGGCAGTTTCTGTAGATTCCAGAAAGTTATGAGGCTGTTTCTGTTGGTTCTAGAAAGGTGTGGGGCAATTCCTGCAGGTTTCGGAAAATTGTGGGCCTTTCTGCATGTGTTAGACTAGATTTGAGGATGTTTTAGTAATTTTCTAGAAAATAGAGGAAGTAATGGAAATAAATAGAAATCTTACAGAGAAAGGAGAGAGGATCTCAACTTCAACGATCTAGAGGAAAGCGATTGGTTCATGAAAGAGAAGAGTTTGGTAAGTACCGCGAAGATTGACGGCGAAGAAGAAGAGAGGGTTGTCGGTGCAACAGTGGCGACGAAAAAAAAAAAAAAGGAGAAATGATTGATTTAGCTAATATATGTTAGATACTAAATTATAGCCTACATGTACAATTGATTGATTGCACATATATTCTTATTATTTACAATTATGGAGGGGCTAAAATCTCGGTGAGGAAACAATAAGAAATTTCTGAAAGTGCTTAACTAGCAAAACTATCGTGGGATTAGAAGATGCCGAGTCTCCAAAGCTAAATGAGTTTGATGAAGGTACAACTGCTGCGGTGTTAGGCTGTGGAGGCTTGTAAGGTCGTTTTTTAGATTGATTGTTAGATTTTCATGGGAGAGGCGGTTTGTGTTTTACTCAACTTAGGACATCGAGCCTTCCAATGACTTTTTAGAGGCTGTTGAGGCCTGTCATGTCGTTTTTAGGATTGATTGTTAGATTTCCACGAGAGAGGCGGTTCGCGTTTCACTCAACTTAGGACATTGAGCTTTCCGGTGACTCTTTTGCTTATAAAAAATAGGCCTAGAGTAAGACTTGTTTAGCTTAATAGAAGATGGTTTGCAAGGAATTGCCAAAACCATTGGACTAGGCATTGGGAGATTTTTATTTTTATTTTATTTATTTATTTATTTCTGATTGAGACTTGAAGCATATCTTCTCGACTAATAGCTCACTAGCCGCTAAGTCAAAAGAAGGAAGTGGACTATGATGCAGAATGGCCCCACAAAAGCTCTCAAAATCATCAAGTAACACCACAAAAAGTTGGACAAGGCGTTCTTCTTCACGAGGAATGTGCTGAGTATACACTTGTAGTTCTATGGAGTCTGTGAGGGCCAATTCATCCCAATGATCTGTTATAGCGGATTAAAACTCCTGAATACTCGAATCGTTATATTTCAGGGCTCAATATCAAATTCCAATTGATACTGTTTTGTAAAGTTAGATTGCATAGACAACCTGGACAGATGTTCCCAAATCCCTTTGGCATATTCATACTTTGCCAATTGATACCTGTTGAAGGGTCAACAGAGTTGTTGATCGAAGTGATAATTTTTGTTGTCTCCCAAGTGTCTAACGAAGTTGCATAATTTTAAGTCTTTGATCTTCAAGTGTAACCCACGTACCACTAATATAATCCTACATCCTTTAGCCTTTGAGAAATTTATTCATCACATAATTCCAATACGATTTTTGTTTCCTTTCAATCTCACACTAATAGATTGAAACAAATCATTCCTTTCGGAAGCCATTATGAATACCAACAAAATATAAAAAGTTGAATTCGAAGGATAGAGAACCAAATACCAAAATACGATGAGATGATTTGCTACAAAAAAACAAAATTAGAATTGTACGGAAGCGAAATCAAAACTTTAGGGGTGCCAGATTTTTTGCGTTCGGGCTACGGCCCAAACCACGGACATGTGATGCGCCCAGCCAACTCATCGCAGAGTTAGATCTGCGGTCGTGATGGATGAGATCAAATTTCCTTTCATTAGATTAGGCTCTTGGTTGAATGACGTAGAATTGAAAAAAAATGAGAGAAAGAAGGATAGAGTTTATTATTGCAAATAATGAATGCAGAGCTATGATGAAAACACCTAGAAATAATTTATATAGACTTACAAATAAAAAACCTAGAAAAGAATGAAAGACTAATTTACCATTAATACTTAATAAATATAACTCCTCTAATAATACTAATATAAGTAGCATGTGGAATGATAACAAATTATAGTACTACTCTTAGTACTAACAGGCTTATAATAGTTTTCCCTAGGTAAATTAAACAAAAAACACATTATCGCCAATAACTTGTAAGCATTTTGCATAGATTAATCAAGTGAGGGGAATCAATGGCATTAAGGGCTATTTCATTTTATTTTATTTTTCCTTGTCAGATTGAAGTACTGTGGAGTAAAGGGGAGAAACCACTTCCACCCCTTCATCCTCTTCTCATCAAGGGCCGAAATCTTTATAGGCTAAAGACCATGAGACAGGTGTTTGTTCCGTACAAAATGTTTTTTTTTCCTCTTTAAGTTCTCCCTTGTGTATATGCTGCAGAATTTGTATTAGCTTTCATTTATTGTCGTCTTCAGAAGTGGGATGATGAAGAGAAAAGGCGGAAAATGTTGCTGGAAAAGCATGCCAGGGGTTCATTTGCTCGATCTCAGAGGGAAGCGCGCATACAAGAAAAGGAAATGCGTAGCATGCTCAAAGTAAATAGGTACATAGACATGATTTTACTTACAACACATTAGGTTCCGTTTGGTTGTCTAAATCATACTATTTTATGAATTATGTTATTTCACATGAATGGATCTATATATTCTCTAACTTATGCTTTAATCAGATTTACATATGAAGTATATTTCTGTATTTACTTGTGATTTAATCAAATTTTCATATTGTTTGTTCGAACAAAAAAATGCGCCATTGTTTTAGTTTAAGTAAAAATTTCAGTTGCTTATACTAAAATTACACCAACAAATAGCATTTGAACTAAAACTAAAATGGTTAAGTAGTTGATTTAAGTGTTTTTATTTTTTACAACCAAACACCTAAAACAATTCCAATTAACTTAACAAAAAACAGTACAATTTGTTAATTTGAAGGATGACCAAACGGCCTCTAAGTTGTCATTTTTGAATTGTATATACCAACCTATGCTAAAAAATTCACTTATGTCATGTTCTCAAAATCGTCTATTCCTTTATAGGGTATCAGGAATGGGACATCAGAACAGAAAACAAGAAGGAAACCAGAGACTGCCCGTTTTGATTAAATCCGAGAACGGGAATGTCGTGTTCTCACCACTTCCTAGTAATCCCGAAACACTAGCAAGCCTACCTCGAAAGCTGGAACAGGAGGAAATAAGGACGAAGCAGAACTTTGAGCAGAAGGAATATAAATCCCAAATTAGTAAAGAGAATGGCCCAATATTGCCAGAATCTATTAACAGAAAGCTGAACTTCTTACCCAGTGTCAATGTGCCACAAGAAAGGATTCATCAGAGGCAGCCTTTGATATGGATGAACCAGAATCCTTCAACCAGTTCATTCAGAGTGGAACCTTATCAACAAACTCATGGTCAGAACATGAACTTTCATTTGTCGAAGAGGCCACATCAGGGCGACATTCAAGATGGACAAAGCATGCATAGAATTCCTTTAATGAGTGCATCAACAAATTCATTCCAAAGCCATATCAATGAAAATGATCTCAAATTCTATCCTCGAAACATTCCATTGCAATGGCCTGTTCAGAAAGAAAGCATGCACCTGAATCCGCAGGATGCTTGTGAAAAGAACATGAGATTCAATCAAGCAAGAAGTCCACTGAAGAAAATGGGTAATGAACGGAAACAATTCTGCCGATACTATGCTCAAGGAAGGTGTTATTTTGGTGGTAGTTGCTAGTATATGCATGATTGTTGAGGGCATCTGCGCTACTGTGGACTAAGTAATGAAAGGTGGATATCATATTTAAGGAAATTTTACTGGTTTCCTTTATGCTGGTTGAAACGGGTTCCGACTTTCAGCTATCTTGCCGACTTTTTGCCTAGTATTATATTTGTACGTAGTACCTCATCTTGAAGCCCATGGATGGGGTAGTCGCTATTCGAAGCATCTCAAATCATGCTCACCATTTTTTTATGGCTATGAAGTTTTTCTGTAGATCATGCCTGAACATGCTTATCTTGCTCTTTATTTTAGAGCGGAATTTGTATGCGAAATAGTTGGTTGTTTAGTGAATCATTTTCTTCAAGCCCTTTAGTTTTGTTTTATAATTGTAAGAAAATTATTGTGGAGCGTGATTTTATCTAAAGAATTTTGTTTTCATTCGTTCCAAAAAAATATTCTCACTAAAGGGACATGATTGAATTTAAGGGAAAAATACCAAATATTCTACTTAAATCACCAAATCTACAAGATAGTCCTATATTTTTTTCATCAAATAATCCCACAAAAAGCACTAGTTTGTATTAAATAATTCTAAATATTTTGAATTGATGATTTTACCCTTCTATAGTGATTGTTATGCTGACAGAATGGATGAGGAGGCTGGTGTGACGGACCTGGTGCGATGGAGGTGGCCAGATCTGGACAACAATGGCGATGGCGTTTGAGCAGTGGTGGCGACGGCGTGGTGCGGCGTGACGAAGAGCGACGCAGAGAGGGATCTAGGCACGATTGATCTGAGAGGGGTCTGGGTACGAACAACCATCGCTGTGCAATTTGAGAGAGCTGATGAACGAAACTCGAGAAGTTATTGTGTTTGAAGCATTTCTCTTCTCTCTCTGTTCTCGAACAGGTAATCTTTCTCTTCTCTCTGTGTTCAATATCTGTACCAAATCTGGTGAATCTGTATCTTATGCTTTTTTCCCCTATTTCTTTCTCTGCATTTTTCTCTTGCTTTTTGTTGTACTTTGAAACAATAGTTACTCATGGAAAAAAAAATAAGGTAGAGTTTGATTGTATGAAATTTTGGCCTTGGAATTGAAATTTAGGATGGAAAAAAAGGTTTTCTGGTTGGACGGGGCTTCCAATGCTAGAAGAAGAACAAGATTGTTAATGGTAGAAATGAGGTTTTTCTCATGCTGGAAATTTGTTCAATTACTGTATCATTATGATCTTAAATATTGTAACAATTATTCTCATCGTATGTGGAATAGAGAATATTCACTTTAAGTCTCTGAAATTGCATTTGGATTATCTAAAATTGTATGTGGATCGATATTCTATTTGTTTGAAACAATTTGTTTCAAACAATTGGTTAATTTGTTTTGGATTGATTTGGTTGGATTGAATGGTGAATTTGATATATATGTACATATATATGTGTGTGTATGTGGTATTTAGGGTTTATTTGGTTGGTATTGGAAAAAAAATCAAACATATTAATGTAGAGAGATATTTATCAATTTGGATTAAAAAAATTAGAATATAACAAGATTTCGTGTTTTATTCAACACGAGATTGTGTTGAATATAACACGATGGTGACGACTCTGAACTCGTCTTCCTAAACAAATGAGAGAGAGAGAGAGAGAGAGAGAGAGAGAGAGAAATGGACTTGATTTACGCACCTGGTGAAGTGAAACTTATATTGGGTATATTGTATGGTTGTTTTGGTGAGATGGAACGGATACAGCGATTTGTTAGAATTTGAACAACGGTGAAAGTAAATATAACACGATTTCGTGTTATATTCAACGCGAGGGGTAAAATCGTCACAAAAAGACAAAATAACTATTTAGTAACATGTTTTTTAAAAAGATTTATTTAGTAGTTTTGTCCTCATATGAGAATTTCTTGATAATTGCCCCTTGATATTTTTAAATTTTTTAATAATAGGTCCTCCATTCAAATCTTGTTAATCTTAATATAGAGAAACAATTTTTTTTTTTTTCTTTTACTCATCAATTTAGATCAAGAGAAACATAATGAAATATTTGGCTACAATTGCTTTGTTTAATTATATTTAATCTTGTCAATGTGCTATTATTTTGCTAGAATTTGAGAATATTGATTGCTTAATATATATATATATATATATATATATATATATATATATATATATATATATATATATATATATATAAAAGTCTATCATTTACATCTAAAATATTTTTTATTCTTTTTTAAAAAAAGAGAACTAATGTTGAAAAAAAACATGTTTCTCTGATCTTGTAATCATAAATTATGAAATAAATTAAGAACAATTATGAATTGTTGTTACCAAATTCATTTATATTCTTAAAATTATTGAGAAAGGAAACATAATCTTCTTCTCATTTTTTCAAAATAGAAACCCAAAAGAAAAAAAATAAAAAAAATAAAAATATTCAATTTAATGAGTGAAAGTATTAGATATTCCATGTTCTCAATGGCGAATTTTCAATGGGTTTTTAGGGGAGGATGATCAACCATTCCTTCTTCCTTTTTTCCAACTCAACCCCTATTTATAAGTGATTGAGAAAGAATTCCTTGAATTTAAATTTGGGCATAATTTTTGAGTTTGGAAGAGACTACCGCATCCTTAGTGTCACAGTCTAAGCTTGTTAAGGCGTAGCCTGTAACACTTAACATGTCATTAATGTTTTTCTCTTGCCAACCCGAGAACTTGCACAAAGCCCCACACAAGTTTTTGGGTTTACCTTTCCCGTGGTGGGCCGGATCTTCAAATTCTTGTTTTTGAGTTGACCTAAACTGAATACTTGTCCTACTTAAAGACATGATTTAATATTAAATTTAAAATTTTGAATAGTTAATTTCATATTATATATTTGAATAGTGTGGTTTATACAAAGTAATTATAACCGATAAAAATAATATAAACTTTGTATAAGAGTTGTAGAATGATAATTCTCGTTGATACAAAAATGATCATACATATACATATACATATAAAACCGAATACTTGTCCTACTTAAAGACATGATTTAATATTAAATTTAAAATTTTGAATAGTTAATTTCATATTATATATTTGAATAGTGTGGTTTATACAAAGTAATTATAACCCATAAAAATAATATAAAATTTGTATAAGAGTTGTAGAATGATAATTCTCATTGATACAAAAATGATCATACATATACATATACATTTAAAACCGAATACTTGTCCTACTTAAAGACATGATTTAATATTAAATTTAAAATTTTGAATAGTTAATTTCATATTATATATTTGAATAGTGTGGTTTATACAAAGTAATTATAACCCATAACAATAATATAAAATTTGTATAAGAGTTGTAGAATGATAATTCTCATTGATACAAAAATGATCATACATATACATATAAAGAGATATTGAAAATAACAAAAACAAAAAAAAAAAAAAAAAAAAGGAAAAGGAAAAAGAAAAAGAAAAAATAACATACAACAATGAATGGTAATAAATGGCCTTAGTGCCTTTGTCTATTCCTATATATAAACACACTATAAATAAAAAAGAAATCTAATTTATGGTTGACTAATATAATTAGCATGATTTCTGTCTATTACGCCCTTGCACAATGGTGGTGCCATTAGAAATACCAATCTTGGTATGAAGAAGTTGAAAGCAAGTTTCGTCGAGAGGTTTGGCGAGTAAATTAGCAAGTTGATAAAGAGTTGAAACACGAGTGACTTGAAGCTGACCAGTGGAAACTTGCTCACTTACAAAATGGTAATCGAGGGCAACGTGTTTCATCTGAGAGTGGAACATGGGGTTAGCATAAATATATGTGGCATCCAAGTTATCACAAAGTAACCAAGGAAGACGAGGGAGAGAAGCTTTGAGTTCAAGTCGAAGATTACGAAGCCACATAATTTCTGCTATAGCAGAAGCAACGAACAATATTTGACTTCGGTAGAGGAAAGAGTAATACTCCGTTGTTTCTTGGTGCACCAAGACACGAGAGTAGAGCTAAGAAAAATGATGTAGGCAGAAGTAAAAGTATGATCCTATCAATTGCCAGCCTAATCGACATCACAGTAAGCAATAAGGTGGCACGAAGGAGAACGATTCAAGAATAAGAAATGAGAGATGAAGTGCTTTAAATAATGCAAAAGTCTCTTAGCAGCCGACCAACGAGATTGGGTAGGCTTGTGCATGAACTGAGCGAGTTTGTTGACGACATATGCAATGTCAGGCCGAGGGATGGATAAGTACAACATACCCCCAATAAAACTACGGTATCGAGTGGTATCGGCAGCCGAGGTACCATATTTGAGAACAAGAGATGTGAATGTGCTAAGAGGGGTAGTCGATTCTTTGACCCTAACCATGTTAAAGAGAGTGATCAAGTCTTGAACATAATGATGTTGAGAGAGAAACAAACCATGAGTTGTGGGAAGAACTTTTACATCGAGAAAGTGATGAAGGCAGCCTAGATCTTTGATAGAGAATTGACTGGAGGGAGTGTCAATAAATTGTTAAACAAAAGCAGATGAGCTAGCTGTAGTCAAAAGGTTATCAACATTAACTAGAAAATACATAAGAGAATCACTGTGAGTAAGTATGTGTCACTTTTGGCATTAGTAAAACCAAAAGAGAGAACAAAACATTTTAGTTCGTTAAACCAAGCATGCGATACTTTCTTGAGATTGTAAAGTGATTAATGGAGTCAAAATACGTGAGGAGGATAAGTGGTATAAGGAAACCTAGCAGTTAAGACATAAATACTTCATCAAAGAGATAACTATGAAGAAAAACGTTGTTGACGTCAAGTTGATGGTGGTAGGCTCAATGACAGGACTGAAAGTCTCATGGTAATCAACCCCAGGAAATTGGTGAGAGCCTTTGCAAACAAGATGATCCTTGTATCGACCCACACTATCTTCAGGGTAACGTGTAACTCGATAAACCCATTTGTAGCTAACAATGTTCTGGCCACTTGATCGAGGAACCAACTCCTGCATTTTATTCTGATGAAGAACATTGATCTCCTCACACATGGCATGGTTTCCACATCACTTTTGAGATATTGAGTTATGTTGGTGGGTTCAATTGTTGGTGGAAGATCGTGAGTAGTAGCGGCAAGACTGAATTCTGGGGTTGGCTTAAAAACTTAATTCTTGGAGCAGGTGGTCATGAGATGGGTATTGCCTTGGCTAGGAGGACTATGAATGCAGGAAATAGGGTAAAAAGGTAGAGAGGGCACACGGGAGGACCCACATTCAGAAAAAGAAGTTACATTATCTTGATTGGATACTGTCAAAATCTGATTAGTCTCAAAATTGCAATCAACAGGCGTGGAGTTGGGAGAGACCATTGAGGAATTTGTAGGAGTTAAAGACAATAGAGAAGAGTTGTCACAATCATTTAACGAGAGATTTGGAAAGTCAAAATTTTCGTTAAGGGAGCCATTTTGGGAAGGTTGGGAAGTTGACTTGGAGGACAAAGATAAAGGCGATATTTGTGGAGAATGCGGATGGCCAGTTGACATACGATTTTTGGGCAAGATGGAACCAGACTGGTCATTGATAGGAGATCTTGTGGCTTCATGCGACGATAAGGGACTGGACATTTATGCATCCAAAGTATTTGAGGAAACAAGTAAGTGAAGAGATGGAGAAAGAACTTACCAGGTAGGTAAAGTGTGAGAAGTGACGAAAATGTCCTTCGTGTGGGAACACAATGTTGAAACATGATGTTTGACAAATTAAAAATGAAGAGAATGAAAAAAATTGTGACATGAAAGTTCATAACATGTATATGTATTACGGAGGTTAGAATAACAAAGAAACAACTATGGTTTGGATTAGGGGTTCCAATTTGTGTTTCTTATATGGGTGAAGCCAGGGATAACAGAAACACCTAAAGGTGTATAATTTAGAATAATTTGGCACGTATGAAATAATCCTTCAAATGACTATTTATTTTTGAGAACAGTTCTTTGCAATCGATTAATGAGATAGACAACCGTATGAAAAGCGTAAGAGCAAAAGAAGAAAGTCAAAGATTCACGATTTATGTTTCAACGATATAATGGTGAGGACATTCAGCGGATGCAATATGTTGGGGAGTGTGTGGAGAAAAGACAAGATATTGGATACTATGATGAGCAAAAATACTTCGTAAACCTTGATACTCAACACTACCATTGGAGTAGATAGTATTGATAGAGGCATTATAAAACTTTTCAACCATGGATTTAAATTTAGGAAAGATGTTGCACATTAGATTTGTGAGACAAAGAGAACAATTAGGAATATTTGGTGAAATGATCCACAAATGATATATAGTAAGAGAAACAATCAATAGATCGAATTGGAGAAGGGCCCCAAACATCGGTATAGATCAAATCTAAGGGACTACGACTTTGCAAACTAGAACTGCCAAACGGTATTTTTTGACTTTTATTGCATTGACACGAATCACAAAAAAAAAGGAAGAAGAATTAGGTTAAATAGGTAATTTTTGAGACGATATAATGTGATTGAGGATTTTGAGAGATGAATGCCCCAAGTGATCATGCCACTAACTAACGGTGGTAGCAATACCATAGAATGCTTGCTTTATTTGAGTCTATGAGTCTTTGATAGTAGTCCACTTATAGACAATATTCCTGCATGTTCCTTTGGCGAGAGGTGCACCCCTGACTACAAAAAGATTAGGGGTCAAATTCAATAAAACATTATTATTTTTACAAAACTGAGAAATGGAAATAAGACTTTGTTTCATGGTAAGCACTGATGCGCCTCGAATTTCCAAAAAAAGGTTAAAGAATATGAGATTGTAAAAGCATTAAGGGAAGGGATTTTTTATGTGTCTATTTTCTAAAAAAAAGTACTTAGGCCATTTTTAAAATAAGGAGTAACCACCTAGTATTGAGTTTAAATGGTGTGTTAGGTCACCGATTTTTAAAAAAATAATAATTTAAAAGGCCTAAGTAAATTTGACTCGAAAGACACGGTCAAACCAAAGATTCACTTAAAAGACGGGGGTTGGTTACACTCCGGAAAGGTGTTAGGCACCCCAAGATATCAGTTCAAAAATGGTACCTTATATCCAATTAAGTACAATTAGTTTAAGTCCGAATATTTGATTTTATTTTGAAAATCTTTTCCTTCTATTATGAAAATTCTTTTATTTTGGTATTTTACAATATTTCCCGGTACGATCTCTTACCAAATATTAAGAGATTTGATAAGAATGATTCTGAGGAGAATTTAATGTGATGAATCTTAATATTAGGATTATTTAGCGATTTAATCTAGGTTGATTTTAAAAAAGAAAATATTTGAGAAGAAAAAAGATTTTTTGGGGCCCTTTTTTTATTTTTTTGAAGGATCTTCTATTTTGTTATTTTTAATTTTTTTTTAGGATTTTTTAATCAAACATCCAATTTCACAATTGATATTTGTATGGGCCCCAATAGGTAAACCCAAATAATAAAACACCCAATTAATTAGTTATATTTTGAGAAAACCCGAAGACTACATTCACAAACACTCACGCGCGGCTTGGCATGATAGAACTCTTGAGGTATTTTTGGAAACAACAATCAAGCTAAACAAGGAAATCTCCACCTTATTCCTTCATTCAATCCACGAAAATGGAAGAGATTTTGTTGATTAATCTTTCTATTCCTTTTTCTCATTGCCCTAATTTGCAAAGAAATCAAGTGGGTAACCCTAGATTACTAAAATCCAGCGGCGACGGTCAGAAGGCGACGATGATTGGAAGACGGCGATGGTCAAAAGACGACAACGATCAGAAGCAATAGGCGGTGACGACAACAGAAGCTAATAGCGTGAATAGCTATTAAATTCATCGGCAGTTCATTCGTAAGTATTGGATGTCTATCTAGTATAGCAACGAGAAAAAAAAAAGTTTTTGTTTATTAAACTCTACCAAATTCATAGACCTAAATTGCAATGAGTTAATGAGAAAGAGCTTTTTGTTGAATGAATGAATGAATAGTACGCGATAATCATTTTTGTGAATAGTAGAATATTTGTTGTACAACAAATATTCATTTTCTAGGTTTGAATGTTACTAAAAAATGCGGATTTCAGTCATCGTTCAATGTAGCTACATAGTTAGCTTGATGAATATTGTTGTAGAGTAATTAGTTCGAGTTTCTTACACTTTTCTTGGTGAATATTGCTATACAACAATGCTTACTATTGCTGGGTAGAAATAGGTGTTGCATTTTGAGAGGTATGAATGTTGTTGTACAGTAACTAGTTCGATTTTTCGCACACTTTCCCCTGCTTGAATATTGTTGTACAACAAAGTTTAATATTGCTGGTTTAGAAATGGGTTATTCATTTCCCCTGTTTACCATTTATGAGATTCTTTCTGTGTTTTTCAATGGTGTGAATTGTTGAAAACCCATCTTTACGTTTGCTTCCTAAATTCTATTTTGGTTTCTACATTCTCATTTCCCCCCCCGCATTTTAATGCTGTTTGGATACATATCCTTTGCCTATTAACAAGCATGTAGCTCGGTCACAGATAATTTTTTTTGTCTGATTGCTTGTCAAATCATTTGGTTCAATATAATTATTGTGATTGATTTCAGTAATTGAGCTATTGATTTTGGTTATAAGAATGTTTTCAGCTGGGAAAACGATCAAACATCTAATTAAAATAAAAGTGAATTTCAAAGCGTTTTGCCCCATTAATATGACGCACGAAACATGTTTGTTTTTATGCTTAAATGAATTTGTCCACGGTTTGGATTTTTGGAAGCACAAACACTCAAGTTTTGGATTGGAAATCATATCAAATAAGTTTTATGAGTTTTTACATGTGTTCATTTCCAACTCGAAAGCTCAACACCGTGTTAGATTTTTGTCCATATATATCGATTGGTATCGTTTTCTTGGTCAATATTTGATGTACATCAAGTTTTAAATTTTACTGAGTTTGAATATTGCTAACAAAATGGGGCTTCAAACATAGTTCGATTTTTCATTGCATTTTGAGAGGTATGAATGTTGCTGTACAGTAACTATTTTGTAAGCTCGCTATATTCTTCTGATTAGAATATTGTTGTACAACTTTTTTTTAATATCCCTGATTTGTATGAAAATCCATTTTCGTCCCCAAATTTGTTGAAATATTGCTGTACAACAATATTTTTATTATTGTTGTACAACAACAAACTCGCTAACTCATGGGGGGATTTGGGGGATACAAGATTCAATATTTCTGCACAATAATAATTAATAAAATATCACAATATATTTTGCACTTTTTTATCCTCGTTTATATGCGTTACTGATAATCAAATACGTTGAATTTTTATTTTGAACAGAAAATGAAAAATTGGACAAACGTCTTACCTCTATCTAAACACATGGGGATCATGCACATTTTTGCTATTGACAACACATCAACCATTGAGGATTTATATGATCACGTGTGCAACAAGTACACGGGTCTGCGCAAGGGAAATGACACAATAGGAAAATATGCAAATAACCCATATGAGATGACGTTATTTGCTTAGACTTTCGTTATTTTATTTAGCAGAAAACTTTAATATTGTTTTTGAACAATTCAACATCTTGTGGTTGGTTAATGATGTGTTTCGTTTTATTAACTAATTTACATTTTCTAGCTTATTATGCTAATTTTATATTTCATTATATTCTTGTGAAAACCCAAAAGAATAATGTGAAACAACGTATCGGTTTTTTCACCTAAACACGTAATATTAAACGAATTTTTACTGTGCAAAATGTTTTGAGATTCATAATTATTACACAATGACAAAGTGTGGGTTTTTTAATAGTACACCTGAATATTATTGCACAGTAAATTTTTGAGCGGTAATATTATGCAGTAATTGATTATTGATACACAGTAACTTTTTGAATAAACAAAGCATTTGTGCCTGAGAATATTATTATTTTTGTTACAACAATGAAAAACTTTATCTTACTCATCTGAGACATTTCATGCACATTTATTTGTACATAACAAGGAATACACCGACATGAAAGATATTAATTATGAACCATGTTTGTCATTTATTTTGTCCTTAATAAGATTCGCCTTTTCCAAAGTTGTTATCCCGTCATTACCTATGCGCTTGATGTTTGCTCGTTGCCCAAGGATGAACTGCCTCATTATATACGTAACAATTACTCCACAATCAGGTCTGGCAAAAAAAATATACAAAATTCTAATATGTCAAAGCATATGCTCACAAAATTAATACAAATCCAAAACCTCACTTACCGGGTTCTACTTTGCTGAGGTGTGTTAAGAACAAACTTCAAAGTTATAGATCTTTCTTGAGTGGAAGCGCTCAACTCAGTTGCATACCGATTGAAATAGTTGGTAATATAATCCTCCTAATTTTTGCAAACCATGAAATCACTAGTTAATACTAAACAAATAATAATACTAAACAACATAACATAGTAGAGTGTAGGATAATGAACTTAAATGAACCGCAACAATAAAACAACAACATATGATATTGGACTTGGGGGCGGGGGCGGGGAGGTAAATGTTCAAATCATTACAATTGTGAGTGTTGTTAGAAGGATAAGAGTAATTATTGCTGCACATTAACCAAAAAAAAAATTAGTAACATAGTGGGGGAATGAGGGGATACCGGATGCGAATGTTGATGTATAGCAATAATGTTGTGAAGCATAGCAACTAGGCAATTATAATTGTATAGCAACTCCAAAAAACGTGAGGGGGAGGGGGACGACAGTAAATATTGTTGTGCATTAACAATAATGAAAAGGAAGAAGTTTAAAATTCAAAGCAATACTCCAATATTTGATTTTTCCTACACAGTGACTATCCCAAGAACTCGAATGTCACCAACGAAATGGAACCAGAGCGAAATTCAAAACAAGACTTCAATTGTGGATTTTTACTACACAGTAACTATCTCAAGATAAAAAAGGTCAAGGAAAAGGAATAGATAGAAATTCAAACCAATAATTCAATATTCGATTTTTTGCTATACATTAAATATCTTAAGAAATCAAAAGTTGATTTTTACTGTGTAGTAACCAAATCCAATAACACACATATACGACAAATGAAATTGAAGAGTGCATCAAACGGATAAAATCGAAAAATTGGAATAAATTGGAATTATACTGTACATTAACTAATTTAAGAACCAAAACATCACCAATTTCTAGTTAATATTCACTGCTAAAAATTACTCAAACATATGCTAATTAATTTCAAGACTCCAAATGCGTATTTTTTCTGCACAGTAACTATCCAAATAACTCATCACACCAACATTGCAAAAGGATGTGTAGCAAAAATCCACAATTGAAGGGGACAAAATGTAAATTTAAACCAATAATTCAATAATCGATTTTTGCTACACATTAACTATTTCAACGACCCACATTAATTGTGAAAAGAAACAAGAGGTTAATTCAGGACATGAATTCAATAGTCGATTTTTAATACACATTAAATATTTTTCAACAATTCTCACATCAACTATGAAAAGGAACAAGAGGGAATTTAGGGCAAAGGATTCAATGATCGATTTTGGCTACACATTAAAAATCTCAACCACCAAAACATCAACAATGAAAAAGAGGGAGAGAGAAATTCAAAAAATCCAAGACTTCAATATATGATTTTTTCTACATATTAAATATCTTAACAACCCAAACATCACCAACGAGATGGAACCAAAGGGAAATACAAGAACATGACTTCAATATGTGATTTTTCCTACACATTCAGAATTCTAACAACCCAAATATCACCAACGAATTGGAACCAGAGCGAAAGTCAAGAACATTACTTCAATACGTAAGTTTTGCTGCACATTAACCATATCAATAATCCATGCATCAACAATGAAAAGGAAGAGAGGGAAATACACAATTACTCACTGAAATTATTGCTAGGGTTTTATTACTTTTTTCTTCAAATTAGAAATCTACTGCCACCCGATTGAATTTCGCTTGCTACGAAGGTACCCACCGGTGATGGACTCCTACAAGGGTTTTCCGCCGGACCGTCCTGCCTCAAGGTCATCATCGAAGGTAGACAACGGCGTTGCACAGTGTTTCGGTCGGTGTCGACGATGGGTAGGGGTTTGATGGACGACGACGACGACAAAGGAAGACGACGACTAGGGAATTTTCGATGCTCTGAACTCTTCATGGGGTGCTCAAAGATGGATGGTTGTAAATTTGGTTTCCCCCCCCCCCCCCCCCCCCCCCCCCCCCCCCCAAAATACCCTACCATGTATAGACAACAACATGCGCTTGGCCTAGGTTTTGAAACACACGGCTTTTGGTTGGGGTTTCTACAAAAAAAAAATGTTAGAATGGGTATATCATCAATATAGTAGTGAGCCTTGGGGCCCATATTAAAAGACTCTTTTTTTATATTTTATTTTGTTTTATTTTATTTTATATATTTTTTTGAAAGATTTTTTTTTTTTTTTTTTTTAAAGAATGGATTCAAAACTCTCTTTTATTTCTTTAATTCTTTTTTGAAAAAGAAGGGATTTTAAAATTATTTTTTATTTTTGAAAAAAGAAATAAAGTTTTGAAGGCTTATTTTTTAGGAATGTTTTTTTTAAATAGTTTATAAATATTCTTTTAGCGAGCCATTTTTTAGGGAAAGGGAAAAAGAGATTTTTTTTTGGACAAAAATATATTTTTTGAAAAAGGGTTTTATTTTTCACAAACATGATTTTTGAAAGGTTTATATTTTTTTTACACACAAAGTTGAAACATGACGTGAATAACAAAAATAAAATAAAAAATTTATATATATATATATATATATATATATATATATATATATATATATTCCAACTTAACCTAAATTAAGATTCAATTAAGGGGAACGCCCCTCTAAATTCAGGTTTTTATAATTTCACACAAGTTAAAAAAATCAAGAATAAATGATACGAAAAACACTCTCTTATCTTAGGGTCTTAAGCCATTTTTTTACTTCTTTTTTTTTTTTTTAATAAAAAAATGAAAAAAAAAAACTAGAATATCCCCCTAACTCCTTTATTTTTTTTTTCTATTTTTCTTATTTATTTATTTATATTTAATATAGACAAAACTTTAAAAAATAAATATTGCATAAAAAAAAAAAAAGATGAATGTGAAAGATAAATGCTTGCAAAGTAAACAAAAAAATTAAAAAAATTAATACATTTCCTTTTTCCGGCGCAAGCCCACAAATGGACAAATCTAAAACAATATTTCAAGTTCTTACATTATTCATCAGATCTATAGATCATATCTACTTATTTCCAGAAGAATCATATTATTTTTTAACTTTAAAAAAAGAGGAAAAATCTTGGCACAAACATTTTTGCGTTCTAAAGATATTCGTCAGATCTATAGAGCATATCTACTCATTGCCGCAATAACATTTATTATTTTTTTACTCAAGAAAAAAAGAAAAATCTTAGTGCAAAATCAACATGAAAAAGCCTAAGAGATAAAGAGAATAATAAAATAGAATAAAAATAAGTTGTCTAGAAAATGTAGTTTGCCTCTCAGAATCTTCTCTCCAAATTATTTTTCTCTCAAATGTTTTCCTCCTCAAAGATTATTATTATGTTTTCACTATTAACAAGTGAGAATGTGTGTCCTATTTATATGTAAAGGTGGGGGAGGGGGTTGAAAAATGAAAAAAACAAAAGCTCTATAACCCACCCCTTTTTGGCAGATTCACAAATGTTTCATTGTTTTTTTTTTTTTTTTTGGGGTAAGTGTAAATAAAGAAATTAGAAGAACCAAAAGTGGGGGCTTGGGTAAGTAGTAAGAGGCAATATACCTTTAAAGAGTTCTTATCTACCCAAGAGGAGGTGAATTGGATAGTTAAAAAATTTAAACAAATCGTTCAATTAAATTAATCAAACTTTAATTTTCCTAACCGATTGATATCTTGTTATATAGGGGAAATGTGTTTAACTAAGTTCACAGTTAAACATATAAGGACAGAGAAATTAAGACAAAGATTTATACTAGTTTAATAAGCTACTCTTACCTACGTCTAGTCCCTTGAACTCCCCTAGGGAATTCACAATCCACTAACACTTGATCTATTTCCCAGCAAGGAACCTTTACAATTTTTTTCACATGAGCAAGATTAACGTAATTCTTTTCCAGACTCAAAATTAAACCTATCTTTTTTCTAGGTTTAAGATTAAGCCTATCAATTTTCTAGGCTCAAGACTAACCTTGATTAGATAATGTTCCTTTATGCTTAAACCAAGTACATTTAGGTCCTAGTTATAACTCACAAATATAGAAAATATAACAGTTTCTTCTCACATGAGCTTCTACCACCTCAATTCAAATTAAGCTCAATTAATGATCTAATAATCTAGTGATAGAAAAGTGTGAGTTAAATATGATTTCAGCAACTTAAAGCACATGGATTTTGGAAATTAGATTTTCAAAAAAAAAAAGAAATAAATTATTTTACAAGATTTTCAATATATTCAGTAATAAAAATGATTTTTCTATAAAAAAAAAATTGTTAAGCTCAAAATAATATATATTAATCATGTAGAGAGCAATAATTTGAGCAAATAAGCAAAACAGATCTCATCGGGATTTCCCTAGGAAGATTGAAAGTAAAAACCAAACCCAATATAAGCAAGAATACCCTTTCTTCGATCAAGAACTATTCAAAAAAACTCTCTCAAAAATATTTTTGAAATAAGATATGATCTCTCTTTTAAAAACTTCAAAAATTATATGTATTCTCGGTGACTTTCTTGATTATATATATATATATATATATATATATATATATATGAGTTTTAAACCATGCCTATAAGGACTATATTGTGAAAGATATGTCCATAAATAACATATGTCGGTCACATATATAAAAATAATTTAAATTAAATTAATTTGACCATAAATAAACTATTAAAACACTCAATTTATCTCCTAAACCCCCTAAGGATAGAAAAAAGTTTATGCTGTAAAAATCACGAAATCAAGTAATATATATACGGACTAAATAAGAAGATCCCCAATATATGTGATATATATTTGAAAAACAGTTAAAACTCATTAAAATATAATATTCTAACGTTCAAATCCATGAAAAATGGGTAGAATATATTTTAAAAGCATTCTGGCCAAAGTTTTGAAAACAAACACATTGATCGTCTGGTTCCTCGAACGGTCGGTCGGTTGGCTCTCAACGTCTAGTTTTCTAGCCGTTGAACACTAGTCGATCGACTGGATGGTGGATCATTTTAGACCTTGAATCGATCCTTCAAACTACCGGTCAACCGATCGGCCTAAAACCCCCAAATCAATAACCTTATTCTTTCGATTGACCGTTCTACATGTTGGTTCAGGTTGAAAAATATTATTCTTTGAAATTTTCAAACACTTTGTTGATCAAGTTTTTAGGAAAATCATTTGCACATATAAATTTATATTATTTTCAAGTGTCGTGTGTAATCTTAATCGGGTTGCCTTAGGAACTTAAGAAAAGTTGAGTTGTTTTGCCTAGAAATACAAGAAATCTTCATTGTCAAAATCTTCTTGTTAAAAAAATCTTTAACAACTTTATTGCAACCATCTCCATCTTTATCATTCATCTTTATAAAAATCAATCTTTTTCTCATTGAAGCACTAGAACTAAAATTTGAAATACTTGATAAACACATTAGTTCTTAAAAATATCAATGTTAATTGTTTCATCAAAACATATAGGGTCAACAATCTTCCCTTTTTTGACAATTACATTTAAGTTTGATGTTTTCTCAAAAAAAAAAATATATGAACACTTCTCCTAAATATGAGGATGAGTTTTGTTAACATTTAAGATCATAATGAGAAAACAATTTCCAAATTATGCAATGAAAATCAAAGAAATTTTAAGATGTGCAAAATAATAATAATAATAATAATAATAATAATAATAATAATAATAATAATAATAATAATAATAATAATAATAATAATCACATTTTACCCCATCGTGAAAAACATACTCTCTCCCCCTTGTTAAAAATAATTATGAAAATATTATCTCCCCCTTTATTATCTCAAAAAGGGGAAAGGTATGAATCAAAACATTTAAATGCAATCTACTCTAGGTACAGATCATTGTGCCTACCCATTTCCAAAGCTTGAATGATTTTCAAAAATTGCTATTCCACCAAAGGTTATGTAAAAACACTTTTCTTTAATATCAAATCTTGAAATCTAACAAAAAACTTTGAGATATGAATAGTTTTGATAACATTAATAAACCATTAAAAACAAATATATATATATATATAAGTATTCCTAGATTCAACATTTTAAATCAAAATTTCTAAGAAAATCCAACTTAATCACATAATAACAAAATAATTATCGTAACACTTTATATAGATCACTTTGTGACAATCATGAGATTAAGAATTAATCTTAGATTTGAGATAAACAATTAAGCACAAAGAGAAGCCTTATTTTTTAGTATTTTGTTATCAATAAAAATAATACCTACTTAGGCAAAAATTCAATTCAATCGCATAACAATTATATTGAGTAGGACATATAAGAAATTACATTGATGACTTGAAAAATAATGATGAGATTAATAATAACTTAGATTCATTGATTAGCCAATCACAAAATAATATCCAACCCATAAGAGATAATTCAGACCCCTAATTACTGTTACAAACCATATCGTATGAAACTTGTCCTAACATAAATCAAAAGATCATAAGAAAGTCATTAAAATGGATCGGTGCCATGATATGGATGGTATGGACTAGGAGTACCAAGAGGCGGAGGTTGATAGTAGGAGACTAATAGGATGGTAGTTCTAGGAGGCATATGTTGATAGTAGAAACTTGATGGGCCAACATTTCTAGGAGGCGTATATGAATTATACGGATGAATGTATTGCATCATTCCTTGAAGTTGTCCCACTGAAGTCTCTATCCTTCCCATTTGTGTAGATTGAAGTTGTTCCATTGAAGATATGCCGTTGAGCCGTTTATTGAAGCCATGGAGTTGCATGTCAACCACTTCGATATATTACTCGAAGTTGTTGAATTGAACTTGGAGGTGATACAGCCTTTGGTAATCCCATCCAGATTTGCTCTTTCCTCTTCTCTCTCAGTTTCCTCTTCTTTGTCTATTTCTCCTTTCTCAACCTACCTATCCCCCTCGTATTCATATCCCATTAAGGTTATTCCATTTGCATTCAAATATGAATTACTTGACATAGCACAAGTAGCACGCTATTCATCCATGGGAACTCCAAAATATTCAAGTATTCATTGAATAACATCCCCATATGGTAAAACACGCGATGCCCCTCCTAACTAGTATTTCACGTGCTTAATCATAAGGAAAGGAAGATCGAATTTCTTCCCATTGACAATAGAATGGAGAATATAGGTATCAAAATCAGTGACCAAGGCACTATTCCCCTCCATGAAGAGCAATAGAACATGTAATTATGGAATAAAAGATTCGATTTTCTAGACCAAATGAGCTAGCCTTAGCATTAACAACATTAAGATCTCTACGAGGTTGACCAATCTCGAAATTTTGGAAAATCCAATAGGCATTATTTCAGAAAAAAAAAATAGTGCCTCTTTAGATACCAAGAATGTCAGCTAATTCATCTAAGGATATTTCAATATTGACTCCATTTATATATGAATAAAGTCTATTATCAATGAAAGAATTTACTGTCAAACATATACTATCCAATGACAGAACTAACTGTTGCCCTCAGACGAAAAAGTACCCCATCTCAAGACACCAAACTTACCTAGGATATCAATACCATTGTTGCTCAAATTTTAAAAACCCACTGGCCTACGACAAATAACTTTCCGTTTGTCAAAATTTTGTTAAACTCATTTTCATCATCTTTACATAAAAAATTGTAATTTTCAAAATCTAACTTTTGAGCTTTTCTGGCTTTGTCCTTGGATCCTTAAACCACTCTTTTCTTGGCTATTTGATTTTGAACCGTCTTAATGTCTAAAGAAAAGATGCATTCTAAGAAACCCTAAAGATACGATCTTGGCTATAGTCAAACAATTATAAGCAGTATGACAAGAAATCAAGAAACCTTATGAGAGAGATAAAAGATGAACACAAGAGAAAAGAAATAGATCTTACTTGAAACTCAAGAATAAGAGAACACAAAGAATCCCGAGAAAAACCATTGCTTTTTGACTTAAAATCTTACTTCCACCCTTCAAATCAACTAAATCTTGTCATTTTATTGAAAGTTTTCCAAGCTTGGACGAAGGTGAAAGGTTGGGAGGTTGAACCTTTGAGTCAAAGATGAATGAGCCGCAAGAAAATGAAGAAATATTCTAGATTCATGAACCTATACTGCCGGCATTCAATCGATTGGTATATAGGGCGGTCAATCAATCATGTTATCATTTAATCCTTTAAAACCTTTAAAACCTCATGCAATTTTTTGGTCAACCATTCATCTCGTCGATTGACCAGGCATGCCTTAATTTTGACTATCTTTGTTATTTTTAGCCTCATTGATTTTGAAACTAATGAATCGTTTGAGCAAGAAGATACACATTGATTAGCAAAAGTCACACAAAATATTTTTCTCAGTATAATCCATGTGATTGCGTGAGCTAGGATGTGAAACCTATTCAACTAAATCAGCCCTGGTACCAATTGTTAGACTACAGATCTACCCTAAAGGAGGATGACTTGGGTAGTTAAAAAATTTAAACAAATAATTCAATTTACCTATCCAGTTGTTATCTTATTAAATAACGAAAATGTGTTTAACTTGGTGCAAAACCAAATAGATAGGGGTAGAAAAATTAACACATAGATTTATACTGGTTCGACAAACTACTCTTATCTACGTCAAGTCTCCTAAGCTCCCGTAGGGAATTCGCAATCTTCTAACACTTGATCCCTTTCCCAATCAAAACCTTTTACAATCGTTTTCACAAGCATAAGATAAACCTAATTCTTTTCCCAGGTTCACAATTAAATCTCTCTTTCCTAGGCTAAAAATTAACCCTATATTTTCCTAGGTTGAAGACTAACCTTGATTAGAAAATGTTCTTTTATGCCTAATCCACTCTTAGTTAGATCAAATACATTTAGGTCCAAGCTATAACTCACAAATATATAAAATGTAACACTTTTTTTCTCTCAGTCTACCACCTCAATTAAAGATTCATCTCAATTAATGATACATGCATTTTCCTTATATGATTGGTGATTCTAAGGGAATTACATATCCTCTGATTCTTAAACAATTTGATTTGCATATAATAAAATAAGTGTGTAAGAACCACCTATTGACTTGTCGTGCACTTTGTCTTTGCCTTCATCTTTCATCGCTTATGGATTCAAGGCATGTTTTTCGTTGGGAATAGCATATCCTCCATTGGTTGTCCACTGAGCCACCGTATGTGATTTCTTTCTTTTCCCAATCTTTTTGTGCACTTACTTCCTGCATCACTGAATTTAAATCTAGGTATCTATTTTACTTTAGGCCCGCCCTTATTATTAATGGTGTGCATGTTTCGATAAGGACACAATATCTTGTAATGACAGTTTCTTTTATAAAAGTGAAATTTAACCCGAAGATTATCGTTAGACCTTTCACTATGATAAGTAGCACATGATGTTAAAAATTACTCTATTTACCTCAAGCTAAATTGTCATGTATAGGATGGGATGAATTCTTTATTGTCATATGTGAAGTTGTATGAATCTTAGGTTGTGTTTGGATAGAAGATTTGTAGGAAGGATTTCATTTGGTAGGGAATTTTGAAATTCTCTTTTGGCAAATCCCTTATTTGGGTAATAAGAGAAATGATTTGTCAAATTCTTTTTTGAGTGAATAGAAGAATTTACAAATGAATTTGAGAGAGGTAGAATTTGACAAATCCACTCAACCATAGGATTTCCAAAATCACGACCATAGCTTCGATGCCGAACAGACCAAGCTTCTCGACGACCGGCGATTCGCGACGACGAAATCCCCAATTTTGCGACTTCGTCTTCGTCTTCTGCTTCTTCCTCGACGATTTCGTCTTCGTTCGTCGTCGTCCTCAACGATTTTGTCTTTGTTCGTCGTTGTCATCGATGATTTCGTCTTCGTCTTCTTTGTTCGTCATTGTCCATCGTTGATTTCATTTGGTCGCCGTCGATTTCATCGTTCGTCGAGGTGAATTTGGTTCGAATTTTAGGGTTCTTCGTCCAATTTTGGGTTCTCTGTTCTCTTCGTTCGTCTTCGTCTTGCTTAGGGTTCTTCGATTCGTCATCTACCAGTTCGAATTTGTGGAACTTGGTCGTCGATTTCATTTGGTCGCCGTTCGTCGTCGTCCTCATTTGGTCGCCGGTCGCCGTTCGTCGTCGATTGAAGTTCTGTTTTTTTTTTCCAGAAGTGGGGAAAAAATAAAATAAAATTTTGGCCTTTGTGTGCTGTTTGTGATTTGTGTTTTAGTTCTAATGCCATAAATTTATTGAAATTTGGGATTAAAAAAAATACTGTTTACAAATACTTTACCTATCCAAAAAGGGAATCGAAAATTACACGTTCAAATACTTCAGCTGAAACAATTATCCAAACAAGAAATTTGTGAAATGAAGGGATTTCAAAATCCAGAATTTTGAAATCTCTTCATTTCACAAATCTCTTGGATTTATCAAATCCCTTACTCAAACGCAACCTTAGTTTTCAAAATTCTCAACTCATTCTCAACATATATATTTTTAAAATTCAAGTTTTAAAGCTCGACTCTTGAGTTTTCAAACTGATTTTGTTCATTTTTAAAAGCCCGATTTTTCAAAATTAAGTTATCATTTCTTTTTACTAGAATCTCAATTTTTTATTTTTGCCGTTTTATCTCAAGTTTAGATTCCTCAAAACTCTTTTGTAGCAATCGTTTTGTTCCTTAAAACTAATAATTTTTTTAAACACGGTAGCAATTATTCAATTTTGTAGCAAATTCATAAGTTTTTATAAAGGCATCATGTAGACACCACATTTTATCTCGCCCAGTCTGTGTTGAATCGAAAGTACAAGTTCAGATAAATTTTAAATTAAGGTTTAAAAAAAATGAATTTCTACCTTAATATCACACTGGATATTACGAAAAACAACAAAAACGTAGGAAAATATAAAATTGTAAAATTTGATTGAATTTGATTAAGTAAAAATTTCGGGGTAAACCTCAAAATTCCTAAAGTTAAAGGGGGATGAAGATGACATTATTAAATGATGATTTTCATCAAATCACCTTTAATATGAATAAAAATTAGTTACTATCCTTTAACTATAGAAAATTTCACGAATTTACCCCTACTACCTACTTTGACCCTTGAAACATTTACTATCACCGGTTTCGTCTATTTGACACCAAAAACATTTCTCTAAATTATTAATTAAAGCCTTAATTCACCATAAATCAAGCCAAAATACATTGATCAAGTCAAGAAATTTCCTTGACAAGTTCAAGTTACTCAAAGTAATTAATGTTTAAGATTCAATTCGAAATCAATCAAACGGAAGTCATCATGACTAACAATCAAAGCTCATCAAATCAAGGCTCCTACCAAGAATTTAATGACTCATTAATGAGCATTAAATTCCCAAAATATTTCCTACAAAATATCTAAAGGAGAAACCAAGTTACTTAAGAAGTAAATAATGGTTATCAATCTAATCGATCAAGTTTACCGCCAAGGCATGCATTTAATGAGCCATTAAATGTCCTCCCATCAAGAATTAAATGCTTAGGAGGACATAGGAAGACCACATGCAAGACACCTACATATTTTGATCAAAATATTTTAGGGAAACTGAATTACTTGAAATGTGACTACATCGTTACAAGGCAAACCGAACCAAATCAATTTCATTTGAGAGCATTAAATGCTCATCACATCAAGTGTAATTGTCAAATGACACTTGGAGACTACATTCAATCCACCTCTAAAGCATTAATGAGTTTGAGTAACCGATACTTAGCCACCAAACCAAACCGAAATGGATCACAACAAGCCATAAATGCCCGATGTGCAATCCAATCATATCTAATGATTAGTAATGATGACTAATGATTTCCAATCATGAGTAATGATTGGAAATCATTACCTTAGATATTTATAGATTTGGTAATCATTACCAAATCTTTGAGAATCCTAAGTAATCTACAACATTCATCCAAACCATCTACCCATAAGGCATAAAAGGATGACCCTTAAGCTAAACAACCCCTAAGGAGAAGGATGGGTTACCTTGTGCATTGGCCAATGCGTAGGGTGCCTGGCCTATAAATAGGAAACTCATTTTCCATAATTTGAAGAGCTTGAACCCATAACTTCTCTCTCTAGGCTCGAATTCTACTCTCGGGTCTATAGGGTTTTCATGTTTTCTATTCAATAAACACCCTATAATTCTATCAAATACCTTTCGAAAGGAGTTCTTGAGGATCTTGGAGCAAGATCTCAAGAAGTGGACGGAGAACAATCGAGAACACCTAAGAAGATCCAAACAAGAAGAAGAAGAAGAAGAAGGTAAACACTTAGGTAAAGACCAATCCCCTAAGCTAGGTACGTCTTCTTAAACTATAACGGCCTAGTTTTCTAGGGCTGCCATACGATTTCTCCATTCGGAGAATTAACACTACAACCGCATGACCCACCTCTCATTTTATAAAATCTAATACAATAATTTCAATTTCAAATTCAAATACAAATATAATTCTTATATGATTATAAATTCAATTATAATTTATTGAAAAATTTCAATATATGTATCCCAAGAAAAATCATTCGTAAAATTTAAATAACAGTGGCATTTCAAAATTCCAATTTTCGCCCTAGTAAGGAATCTTCTCTCTCTCTATATGTGTGTGTGTGTGTGTGTATATATATATATATATCAAGATAATTCAAAATATTTTCAGGGGCCAAGTATTAAATTATATCAAATTATCAACTGAATTAACTTATCAAATTATATCAAATTAAGTTGATATAAGCTTAATCAACAGAATGATCGTATTAATACCAAATTATTGTTTTATAAAAATATGAACAATATTACAAAATACGACAGCCATAGTTATAATTATTGAATTCATTGATTCAATTTTACAACGGTCAATAATGAATACACTTATTAGAAATTAAATAGAAACTCAAATAATATTCTTGTCGCAGTTTCACTCTCACCGGTCCTGCAATCAAAACTGTGAGGTTGTGAGCCAATGCTCAGTAGAATTTTAACCCCTGTAATACGTGTATTCAATCAAATCTCAAATAAACACATAAATGTGTATTTCACATAATTTTCGCATAATACATACTCATAAATAGTTCATGAAAATCAACAATTATAACTGTAATAGTATAAACCACGCAATATAAAGAGAGATTAAATACATATATTAAAAGAGTTGGAAATTCTACCTGAAATCCAAAGACAAAATCTGAACTGGAATATTCCAAACCGTCAAATTATATTTTCGCTCAAAAATTCTTTCATAATCTCATACTATTATATATATATATATATATATAATTTACATCATAATTTGTGTGTGTGTGTGTGTGTACAAACACGAGAAAATCGTGGCCACCATTTTTTTTCCTTTTTTTTTTCTTTAATTTCATGGCCACAAATTGGTTGCTTAGCTATTAAGATTTTAAAAATTACATTTAACATCGGTTGGTTAGCTATTAAGATTTTAAAAATTATATTTAACACCCCATAATTATAAAATAATTCATATTAAATCTAATAATTATACTTATCTCCCCAAAAATGATGAAATATTTATTTATACCATAAATTGGCAAAACAACCCAAAAAATGTTAAACTTATATAAAATAATATTTCCCAAAATGTAAATTTTTGGGGTATTACATAAACACCCTTCAATTTTGTCCAAAATATGTTTATATTGCTTGTACATAACATGTTTTTATAGTTCTTAGTCTTATATTCCATGAACATAGCATATATATAGAGTAATCAAGTCAAAAACGTCAAAAATATGTCGAAATCATCAAACTATGTAAAAAACATCCAAAAATATGTCATGAACATCAAGACCATTAAGAACATGTAAAGAACATATCAAAACCATCTATCATACCATGAGTTTTGCATAGCATCTTTGATTATCTCAAGAACACTTGAAACCGAACTCTAAAACTCAAATCAAATCATTAACTGCTAGCCAATAATTGTTAATAGCTGACTTTACATTAATGAAATCGTATAGATCACAGCCTAACACTATGTCTTTAGGCTCGTGGATTGTCACCTTATGTACACACACACACACACACACACACACACACACACATTACACTATCAAGACCGTTCTGGCTAAAAATTCAGAATAAATGGAGGATATCTATTTCTTCGGGGATAAGTGTGCACCTTCTTTAAAAATGTTTCCATTTTTTTTTAGTTACGAGTAGGACTAGCATATACAATATGTATTTGTTTTTCTTTTTTAACTAATAACTCAAACATACACACCAAACTTGCCTAAGCGAGTAAGTTCAGTTGGAGTGTTCTTGACAAAATCAAAAGTAATATCCACATATCATTGTATGATTCATGTTCTTGTCTCAAACTAAATAAAAACAAATCAATACTATCTTGCATAGAGGAACTACGTACTAATCTGATTCTCAATGATCTGAGATACATAGGCAACCCACGTATAGGTTCAGTCATCTATGAAATAAAAATCAGTTTATCTTGAACGGATGAACTACGTTTCGACCTGATTCCCTGTGAAAACTAGGATACATAGGCAACCTTTACACGGTTTGGTCGTAAAAAAATACAAAAATATTTTTATTTCATATGCTTTTATTTGTAGCTGCTAATAGATAGTTAACCTTTACTTGCTTTCCTTACACAAAAAATGCATAAAAATACAAAAACATAAAATGGGAATTATTTTGTTTAAATAACACCAAAGGAAATTAATTGGAATTTATTTAAACGTGAACATCTATTTAAACTGAGTTAGTGTCTTTGGACGGGTGTCTTAGGGTGCTTAAAATCTTCTCGAGTATAATCAACCCCTGAACTTAAAGAAAGTTCTGGTACAAGACCTTTATGAGTCAAAATTCGGTCGATTAAAAAAAAAAAAAAAAAAAAAAAAGAATTTCTAAAATCATGGTGACCTAACACACTATTTAATCAATGCTAGCTGGCGACTCCTTTTCAAACATAAATCCCGTCCTAAAGAATGTTTTCAAATCCAGCACCTAGAAAAGCCCCTGAAAACCATTTTAAAAAAGGAACGAACTTTGAGGATTTCGAGAGGGATGAATGACAATTTATTTTTCTCTTCTTCCCATTCTCTACTTCCTCTGCGTTTCAAAATTCCGGGGTGCATCACATCATTTATCTCAATATAATCATTTGCATTCTTAGGATTGTATTGTTATCTACGTCATTATTTAGTATTTATAAGATTCAACTTTAAGAAGGCAAGTGGATAAATTTATGGGATGTTACTTCTAAGGCTAGGAGACTTGCCTCATTTCATGGCTAGTGTTGTCCATCAAGATCTTTAATGACAATTTTCTCTTTTGTGCTCTAGATCTATTTGTGCCTATATGTACTTTTATTTATTTTTTATTGTTTTAAGCCAGAAAAGATTCTCCAATATTTTCTACAAAATTGTTAAGCTAGATCCCTTAGACCGAGCTATGATATCAATTGTTCACCCATATGTGACCTAAGAAGGAGAGTGAATTGGGTCTCTAACTTTTTATGCCTTCTTTAAATCTGTAATTTGAAATAGTTTTCGCAAATGATTTTAGTAGAAAATAATTAAAGTGATGATGTAAAACAAATCCACTTAAAAAATTATTCAATCAATTGAAATGAATGTGATTAACTTGGAAATATATATATATATATATATATATATATATGGAGTGGGGTGTTGATTAAGTAATCACAATCACAAACACAATAATAATAGTTGTACAATCACTAAGATAATATAGGGATGGATTCAATCATGAAAACACACAACACTAGGAATTTTATAGTAGTTTGGCAAATATCAATTTGCCTAAGCCTACTCCTCCGAGCTCCTGCGGAGAATTCTAATCCACTAAATCTTTGATCATATTTATAGGTAAAGACCAAACCTTTATATTACCAAGAGTACATCTCTTGGATTTTCTAATACCCTTTCTCGAGCATAGATTGAACCCTACTTATCAAGGCTTAGTCCCTCGGATTTCTAACCTCCTTTTACAACAAAAGATTAATCCTATACAACCAAGGTTCACCCCCTTGGATTTCTAACCTTCTTTCCTCGGAAGATATTAATCCTAACTCACTATTATGACTGAAAATAGAAATCATAACAAATAAAATCAACCATAAATAACTATCCCAAGTCTAGATTTACTCTCTAGACCACCAAGATTCACTCTCTTGGATTCTTTTACATAAATCTCTTCTCCATTGAGATCGGACCGACTAAGCAAAAAACACCTCACTTAGTCTTCTGTACACTTTGGAATGTTTTAGATTATGTGTTATCTTATATAGAGTTCTAACAAAAGTATGCTCAAGGATAAATCACAATTGTCAATAATCTTAGATGAGTTAATATGTAGACTCAACAAACGGCTTTGCAGTCTAAACTACAAAATGAGATGGAGCCTCCAAACACTTCTCAAAATATATATAACATTATCAAGACTCTAATATTTGTGCTCACATGCGAAGATACTCAACTTCAACTATCTTTAATATAATTTGAGAGTTTTTACTAGGCTTAGTGATAAATTTCAAGTTAGTGAAACAAGTTATCATGTCAGGCGTTATTGTCAATATTCAACAAGAATGTATTAATTAGGCACATATAAATTCAATAACACTTAAAGATAATAAAACATGTATGACCGGGTGATCATAATGAGGATCACAAAATGCTCGTAAATTTGGAAATACAAGTACAAATATACATAATGAAATCAATTTTTTATAGATCTAATGAGTCCATTTATCTTAACTTAATTTATTTTCTACGGGTCTTGATCTTTGATTCTTTTATACTTTTGTTCTCTCCTATAGTGAGTCCATATATCTTAATGTCTTTGTTGCTTTATGCGATGGTTCCCCTATGAATTTGATCACTTAAGAACTTTGTTATGGTTAGTACGTAAAATGATCATATAAGCATTCACCAAAGCTAAGGATATAAGCATTCATCGAAGCTAAGGAACATCATGTAAGCATACACTGGATCCATTGACTGATTTTTAACTCTTAGCCACAGTCTAGAATACCTCATAGTCTTGCAAATGAATGTCACATAATCATATATGTATGATTTGTGTCATGTGTTTAATTTATTACAATCCATTACTCTATGTCATGATCATCATCACTGTATGATATCGTGAAAACCTAATATTCTAACAATATTCCCTATGATTATTGGACAAGATGCGAGAAACAACGATTTTATATTGGACTTTTATCATTTGAAGAAATTGAGTAAAATGAGAAAATACTTTATTGTTTTCATTAAATAAACCTAAGTGAACTAACTCCAACCATATATGAAGGTGACATAGTAACAGTATTGGAAAATGATAGTGGCAGGAGAAGTCCCCATATGTTAGATAGGATAAGATCAAAGGCACTGATTGCTCTGTGTGTTCAAGGAATATAGGAAGTGCGAGTATGCTTCGACAAATCACAAAGCACATATTGAATATTAAAATCCTTGCCAATTTTATTAATAGATGAAAATAAACAATATAAACACTGAAAGATCGAATGTCCTAAATGGGAACGCCACATGTCTATTTTGAAAAGAACATATGGAAGGGAAAAAAACAAGTAAAACTAGTGTCAATTTGGGAAGAGTAGGGCCACCGAAGTTATACAGTCCATCGTGCTCATATCTTATGCAAAATATCTTTTTCGAAGTCAGGTCATGCAAGAAAAAAAAATCAAATAAGAAAACAACAATGCAATTAAGATCCTTTGCAAGACGGCTAACAGAAAAAGGTTATATGCAAAGTTAGATATATGGTAGACATTATGAAACCGATATCTAATAATAAGTACGCATCGCTTTAACTGTTGAATGCAATAGAGGTTCCATTAGAAATACAAATAGATTGATTAACATAAGTGATATGGGGAGAAAATGTGGAAATCTCATTGGTCATGTAATTATTATTCCTTGACTCTAGACTCAATACTGGTTGGAAAGACTTACTATGAAAAGTGGTAGGGGTACTTATCGCTAGATAAGTCGTAGGACTTGAAGATGATGTTAAACCTAAGTGCTTCTAAAGTTGAGCAATCTGGGCCTAAAGTTGGTTATAGGGGTGTGTGTGTGTGTGACATGGATTGTGTTGATCCTAAGATTTTGATGAACAATTAAAGGTTGATGTTTTTTGTGGAACTAACGGTTTAATTGAGTGTTTCAGTTTATCAGTTCCAAAATGAAGATATGATGACAAGTAATAAATGGATGATAAAAATGATGACAAAAATGATGAAGGATTAAGAGGTTGAACAATTTGAAGAACCTAGGAAAAACAACTCAGGTTAAATTTTAACTCTTAATATCCCAATTAGGATCACACACGGCACAAAATTATTTTTATAAATATGTGTGTTTTTGATAGGATCCTAATTAGTTGAATTATTTGCTTCTATGTGAAATTGAAAAAAAAAATTATGATAATTGATTAAAATTGAACTTAAGTATTTAGTAGAGCTAACCGAGAAAAGAAATCGGTTAAAGAGGCGAAAACGTCGATGAGAATAGATTAAAAATGAATTGAGAGAAGTGTTCCAACATTAGTAAGACGACAAGTAAGTCGACCAGAGCATAGAAGGAAAAGTCTCTATATCTCTCGGTCGACAGGTAGGTCGACCTGTGATTAAATATGAACTCTCTGTATCGATAAGTCGACAGAGCGGTCGACCTGTGACGAGAAATGTAACTCTCTGAATCTCTAGGTCAATAGATAGGTCGACCAATGGGCTATAAATTTTTGGCTTGGCTACATCCTGAATCGAGCGGTCAACTGGTGATATTTGGTAAGTCGACTTATGGCACTGTTTCAGGATATTGTGGAATTTTGGATTTTATTCTAAATGTAGTCATTACTAATCGTTTTATGGTTATGATTCACAAGATATATTAGGGATTTGATGTTATTTGAGATATGTAACACATATTATGTTATCCCTATAGATTTGGTTCATTAAGTTTGAATATTTCTCAATTTGGTAAATGTAATTCTTTCTATCCTATTTAATTGTGATTGAGAAATATTTGGGGGACTTAATTGAGAAGTTTAAAAGTTATAATTAAATGATTTGAATCAGGATGAAATCTTAATGATATAAGGGGTCTATAAGAGCAATTAAATATCATAACAAGTCGGAACTAATCGTTAGAAAGCTTATTTTATTTCTTTTTATATAGACTTGAATTTTTCATATTAGAATAAGAGATCAAGAGAATTATACTGAGCTTTTCTAAAAGAAATCGTATTGAGACAATCGAGAGCTTTTCTAAGAGTTATTCTTGAGAATTATTTCCTGTGAATTATTGCTGCTACCGAATTTGAAGTGACATTGCTATCATTATTCTTTCGGTGGAATCTATATGAGATCTTTCCAAATTATTTTCTATTGATTGATTGCTTGATTATATTTGGAATTTGATCTTTGAAACTGTTTTTCAATTTTTTATTGAAAAATATTTTTGAAACAATTTCTTGAAGAAATCTGATTTCTTGCTCAATTATGTACTACCCTATTTTTGTTTAAATTAGATTTTGAATATCTCACTTTTTTATCACTAGTTTTGGGATATTAATTGAGTTCTAATTTATCTAAGGTGGTAGAAGCTCCGAGTGAGAAAAAACACTTATCAATTTGTAATTGGTAAGTTGAGTGACAGATTGAGTACTATTGGGAATATTTAATCTAAGGGTAGCTGGTTTCAGTCTCTTCCTGTAAAAAGATTGAGGTAGTAATTCTTTCTGAATTGAATTGATTTGTGATCAATTTTAAAACGGTTCAATCCTTACCGGGTAAAATGATATTTGGAGTTTTTGTGATGTTTTGATTCGTTAGCCTAAAATATAAAAAAAATTAGGTTATTCTTGAGCTTGTAAAAAGTAGAGGTTATTCCTAAGCCTGCGAAAAGAAATTTGTAAAGGTTGATTCTGAGCTTGTGAAATGAATCTTTGTGAAGGTTTGGTTCCTAACTTTAAAGAAATCTTGAGTTTTGTGGGTACGACTCTCTGTGAGGCTCGGAGGACTAGATTAACCAAGAGTAGCTTGGTGAATCAGTATATATTTCTGGTGTGCTACTATCTTTACATTATTTATTTTTGTTGATTGGTGTGCATCTGGTTGATTTTATATTTCCGCTGTGACATAAAGATAATAACTAATTTAGAATTAAAATTAATTATTTGGATTATTAAAGTATTTTTTCTCTGATAATTTTTTATTTACCCAATTCACCCCCTCTTGGGTAGTTCAGTGGGCCAACAGATTGGATTCAGGTAGAATAAGAGCTATTAGAATATCAAGTTTTGATGATTTAAAAATGATGGCCTAATTGATTGTATAATAATGGATTAAACATTTGACATAAAATTTATATATGTTAATGATTTCACACGTATATCAAATTATGTGATTATATGTGATTTGTTATATATGATTCGATGAATGCTCGATGAACGATTAATGCACTTAACTGATTATATGCCTATTACGTGTTAACCCTAATGAAAAATGCTTGAGTGATCTAACACATATAGGGGAGTCGTTACAAGAAGTTTTGAAGAGCTCAAAATGAATGGTTTTACTATAGGAGAGCCACCATAAAAATACATCGAAGAGGAAAAGATCAAGATCCAAAGAAAACAACTCATGGTAACAACACTCTAAAGATAAGGATATACACAATTGAGTCAACTAAGAAGTACACACGCACGAAAACAAAATATACGTACTTGCCATTCTTTATTGCATTTGAGATGTGCTTAAATCTTGCTAATATGCTCAAAATGGTTGTGCAAATATAAGGGCTCAAAATGATTATGAATTCGTTTTAGAATTTAATTGAAAATAAAATTCTATAAAATTCAGTCGATCGAACCCCTTTGTTGAATCCAATGTTTTGATGGACAATTAACTGTTGATGTTTTTATGAAACTAATTGTTTTACTAAGTGTTTCAGATTTAAAGTTCTAGGTATTTGATTAAGAAGTGGAATCATCGAAGAAAATGTAACGGGTGCAAGATAGAAATGATGAAGACACGAAGAGTTCGAAAGACGTTGAAGAAAACTAGGCGAAAACAACTATTTACCTATACACTCTTAATGCAACCCAAATTAGGATCACGCTTAACATGTAAAATGAATTAATCTTATGTGTGTAAGTGATAAGTTTAAGATTCTAAAATGTGATTTATTATGTGCTCCATATGCGAAATGGTTTTGATTAATGACCTAAGTGAAAAATGGGTTTTAGAGCATAAATTGTTAAGGTTTTGGGTCAATTCAGTCGACTGGAAAAAGCGGTTAGTCAACTTATGAAAATAGTGTATTGGATCAAAATGTCTCTAATTCTACTTCCAAAACACATTTCCGTCCCCTTTTACCGGTTGACCGAATTAACCCAAAAACTTAACAATTTATGCTTTAAAAGCCATTTTTTACTCAAGTCATTAACGAAAACCATTTCATAAATGTAGCACATAATAAATCACATTTTAGGATATTAAAATTGTCACTTCTTACTAAGACACATATAAGATTAATTCATTTTAAGTGTCATGCATTATCTTAATTCGGGTTGCATTAAGAGTTGATGAGGGTATTTTTGGGCACCTCTGAGTCAGCACTTGTGACCCAGCCACGTGTCCGTCGTTGTAGTGACAGGGATGCATTTCGAAATCCACAAATGCCATATTGGAACATACACTGACCACGACTCCTCCCAGGAACCTTATTTGCATCGAGGGAGGAGCGAAGAGCCCTGTAGGGACATGCTGATCTAAGCTCTGCACCGTGCCCTGGGCGGTCAGTTTCAGGGACTTAGCTATTCACATCGACCGACTCTCACTTTCACCTTGTTTCTTCGCCAAGACTCTACGAATCTTCGCTCTCCTCTACTAGCTCACCACCGCAGGCCTAACAAAGGCCCGCGGGCTTCGCCAAATGGGCCCAAAAGCCCAAGCCCAACGATTATCTCCTAAATGCCCCAGATTATCAGTTAAACACAGGGTTTTGACTAATTAATTGTGTTTAGGCCCGGCTAATTACCTCCAGCGCCTATATATATTGGGGGCTATGTAAGCCCAAGGTACGCTTGAATATACTTACATTACACGTGAGTTCATTTGTTTACTTGCTATATTCTGTACCTTTTCTTTCTGAGCACTGATTACCACGCCGGATGGGCTTCACCAGGACAAACCTCAGTCTGAGCCTTCTACAGGTACACTCCCTAAGGAGTAGGACTCTTGACATAGCAGGTCAGTCCTCCTAGAACCCAGCATAGCTCACGCTAGAGGACTTTTCAACCGACGACTCAATCTCAGCAAGAGGACCTACCCATCATCCGACTGGACCATATTCGAGGTGTGTATTAGTTTTATGCACCAACAGTTTGGCACCGTCAGTGAGAATTAAAAAAAAAAATCCTTCCATCGATCACTGTTATTTACTTAGCTGAGCTTGGGTGATCACAAGGTCCAGTTAGATAGACACAAAACAGAAGAACTAGAAGACATGTCAAAAAATCCAAGCGCATACCCCTTAACTCCCACCAATGAGGATAACTGCCCCCTCCTTAGTCAGGCTGGACCGTCCACTCTACAACCTGGGACTGCGGGACAGACCTCAAGAGCAGTGGAGGCATCTCGGGTTAATCTCCTTGAACGCCAAATACAAGAGTTCAAGTCAAGTATATAACTCCTCTTCGCGTTCTTGCCACTGTCCCCTATTTAGGGTAGACCAACTCGTAAGGCTCAAGGAGCCGCCTCAAGACCGCGATGTTTTCATGGACACTTCAAATGGGCATGAGTCCGAGGGCCGTAGGACAAGATAGGGGCCCACCTATAATGCAGAGATCTCCACCTCCTCTACCATGCGAATTTGTGCCAAGGGATATATTGGTGTCCCCTAATGGTCGTGCTCTCCATCGATTTGCCAAGTTCGATCATAGAGGTCGGCATGAGCGTGACGTTAACTTCTACTCACCTGCCTCCCATCACCGTGTTGCCTGAGCTGCGGACAGTTGGATCCAGGGAGAACCTCGAGCAGGGAAGGCTGTGGAGCGCCACCTGGCCAACATGAAAGCCCGTCTCCAAGAGGTGCAAGGAGGCCGGGTAAGACCGGGTGTTATTCCGGAGGTGAATTCTTATTTTATGGAAGAGGTTCTAGAAGAAGTAGCGTCGAGGCACTTCACCCAACCCCAAATGAGTCCGTATAATGGGACTTCAGATCCCGTTGACCACCTTTTTATATTCAAGTCTCATATGGATATGCAGGTGGCCTCTGTAGCTTTGAGGTGCAGAGCCTTTTCCATCACCCCTATAGGTGCTGCAAGATCGTGGTTCTAGGGTTTGAGGCCAACATCCAACTCCATCTTCAGAGAACTCAAGCAGTTATTCCTGGCTCGTTCCAACCGTTCTCGGCGGAGGCCAAGGACCGTGGCTCATATCCTCACTCTTCGACAAGAACCCACTGAATCTTTGGGTGATTGCATTGAGCGTTTTAACTGAGAAGCAAATTTGTGCGATGACCTTCCTAACGCTGTTGCGCTAAATGCCTTTGTTGACAGGCTCCAGCATCAGAGATTATCCTACGATCTCTGCTCCAACCCTACTCTTAGAATCGATCAAGCTCTAGATTGTGGAACTAGATTCCATGCTACTGACCTACGTGCTGCCACCAAGAGAGAGCAGGAAGGGACAAACCAGCTGAAGGAACCAAGGAATACAGGTTCAAATCAAACTTGAGGCTCAAGAAGGTTACAGGCAGAAGGAAGACTCGGACCCTTACCCAGGGAGATGAGACCCTTTCCTCTCCCGGGGTATCGCCAACAAGGGTTCACCCAGCTTACGGCCTCGGTAGCCATCATCTTTGCGAAGAATTTAGGGAGGGATTTCTTTCCTTCTCCGCCACCCTCCGAGAGGGAAGCTGCTCGAAAGGGCAACAACCAAATATTGTGCGTTTTACTGGGACCGGGGGCACTTTAGTAAGGACTGCTTCCAGATAAAACTGAAAATTAAAGCCCTCATCCGAAGAGGTTATTTGGGGAACTACGTTTGGAGGGGGAATCAAGAGCGCCCCACCGAGGAAGAATCGCTGGTAGAGTCTCAAGCTCAGAGGAGACAGGGGAACTACACCTATCCGCAGCCCCAAATGGCAGAGACTGGAGATGATCAGAAATGTGTGGATAGCGAGATCAATGTCATCTATAATAAACTCGGTTCTGGGGAAGAAACATTATCTTCTAGAAAGAGGCATGAGCAAAGGGCCAAACGAAAAGCGGACGAAGACATATACGAAGTAAGCACCATGGATGCTGCCACACACAATGTTGTGTCTTACAGCGAAGCCAACCTCTGGGGGGTACATATGCCCCACAAGGATGCCCTAGTCATCACTACCATGGTCAATTATTTCAGGATGGGGTGCATCTTGGTCGACGGAGGGAGTTCAACTGACATCATCTTTAAATGGGCCTTTGACAAGCTGGGGATAGAGGCCAGTACCCTACAACCCACTAAGTCCCCCATAGTTAGTTTTGGGGGAGAAGTGGTCAATTCCTTCGGATGGGTCTCCTTGCCTATTACGATTGGGACAAGTCTAAAGTCCGTGATGATATGGGCTAAGTTCTTAATTGTGAAAAGATCGTCACCCTATAACATTATCATGGGAAGACTGATCGTCTCAGCATTCAAGGCCATATACTCTTCGTACCATCAAATCATGAAATTTCCCACCAATCAGGGGATCGGATAGGTTAGAGGTGACCAAGAGGCATCACGTGCTTATGCCCGAAGGGTACTGGAACAAAAGAAATAGCAACCAGTGGTAGGGTCTGATCCCCAAAGGTCTGAGATGGCAACTCTTGAGCTCATGACCCTAGATGCTGAAGAACTCCTAGTGCTAATTGATGACCCCAGAGATGAGGCTCCAGGCCCTCGCCCACATGAATACTTGGTTGAAGTTTCAATTCACCCAACTCTTACAAAGAGAACTGTCAGGGTAGGAGCTAAGCTCGCCCCAGGACAGCTCATAAAGCTACTATGAAAGAACATCGATATATTCGCCTGGTCCCATGATAAGCTCCCCGAAATTAATCCAAAAGTGGCCATGCATAGGCTATACGTAGACCCACACCATCCTCCAATCAGACAAAATAAGAGGAAGTTCCACCCTGAATGCCAGAAAATCATCGAAGAAGAAATATAGAAATTAATCAAGTTTGGTGTCGTGGAGGAGGTGACATTTCCGGACTGGCTGTCCAATGTTTTGCACGCCCCTAAAGCTGGAGGCAAATGAAGACTCTGTGTTAACTTTAAGGACCTCAACAAGGCTTGCTCCAAAGACTTCTTTTGTCTACCGATGATTGATCTTATCATTGATGCCGTAGTGGGTCACGAGCTCCTTAGCTTTCTAGATGCATATGCTGGCTACAATCAGATCCCTCTGTTTTTTCCTGATAAGAGCAACACATCCTTCATTACGGATATGAGGACATACTGCTATAAGGTGATGCCCTTTGGGCTGCGTAGCGCCAGAACCACCTACCAGAGGTTAGTCAACAAGATGTTTAAGGAGAAGATTGGAGACCATGGAGGTTTACATTGATGATATGTTGGTGAAAAGCTTGCGAGCTCTCGATCACTTGGCATATTTCCAGATATGTTTTGACATGCTGAGAACCCACCAGATGAATCTTAACCCTACCAAGTGTATCTTCGACGTCCCTGCAGGGAAGTTCTTTGGTTATATGGTGTCTCAGCCCTGAATTGGTGCCAAACCTGACCAAATCAATGCTATACTCAGTATGTCCCTGCCCCGCTCAAAGAACAAGATCTAAATGCTGACTGGAAGGCTTGCAGCCCTGAATCGATTCATCTCTAAGTCTTCAGAGCGGTGTTTACCATATTTTAAGGTGTTTCATAGGAACAAAGACTTTAACTAGATAAGTGAGTATAAAGCTGCATTTTGTGATTTGAAACGTTACCTCTCCTTAGCTCCCCTACTCAAAACTCCCAAGGTAGGAGAAGAGTTGTTCTTATACATTTATACTTCCTCAACCTCGGTAAACGCAGTCCTGGTGAGAGATAAAAATAGTGTTAAAAACCCGGTGTACTACTCCAGTAGGGTCCTCTTGGATGTTGAGACCAAATACTCAAAATTCGAAAAGTTGGCCTATGCCTTGCAGATCGCCTCGAGAAAACTTTGACAATATTTCCAGGCACACACCATTGTAGTTTTGACTGACCAACCTCTGAAGTAGATCCTGCATTCTATTGATGTCTTAGGAAGGCTGATGAAGTAAACTTTTGAGCTAGGACAGTTCCATATTGAATATCAATCGAGAACGACCATCAAAGGCCAAGTCCTCGCCGATTTCATCGCAGAACTCACCTTCTGGGAAGAGCAGGATCCAGAAGTAAATCATCAGAGGCCTCTATCTCCAGGACACCCGAGGACCTCCTCTAGCCCATGCGACTTCGACCCTACACCGTGGCAGTTCTTTACAGATGGATAATCAAATATAAGCGATTGTGGGGCGGGAATGATTCTAGTAGCCCCTAATAAAGAAGTTGTTGAATACGCTCTCTGACTCGGGTTCAGGGTTATGAACAATGAAGCTGAGTACGAAACCTTGCTCGTTGGTCTCCACTTGGCAAGGAAATTCAATGTGCAAACTCTCATGATCTTTTGTGACTCGCAACTCGTGGTCAACCAGGTGAACGGCATCTACATGGAAAAGGATCTGAGTATGTTGGCATACTTAGAAAGGGTTAGAGCACTTATGAAGAATTTTTAAAAAAATCAAGTGTCTCAACTCCCGCGTGAAGAAAATAGGCACGCTGACGCCTTAGTGAATCTAGCCTCGGCGGTCGAGTGGACTTTGAAGAGGAGCATCCCTGTAGAGTACTGTACGTCGAAGGATTTGCATCCTCCTCGTATATGACTACTCAAAAGTGTACGAGGTCAAAGTTTTAGTATATTATAATTGTTAAGATCGGGTTATCATATCCACAGGGATTGGTGTTGTTACTATCAAGTACTGCGTTTGTCATGACCTAACTTTACCTAGGCTAAAAAATAAATGTATTTAATTAATTAAACTAATACTAATATAACCTAAATTAACTATACTAATATACTAATATATTTTAGGGAAAAGAATCGCCTAGGGATTAATGTGTTTACAAATATGTGTTCGATCTCGATTTACTCACGTTTATGGTGTTCGACCTATTTGACAATCTAGGTACGTAAACTCCACCGCCACCTCTCCCGAGTGTAAGATGGGGGAATACATGACTTTCAGTCAATGAAGAAGTCCCCCTAAACATCTTAATGACCCTAGGTCACGTGAGTCTTGCACAGCATCATTGATTGCACACAATTCAACTCACGACCGGGTCATTGGATCGTGCGTTATATTTACCCTATCGATAATCTCTGTTCTAAAATTGCCTCGCCGCTTCTCCCAAGTGTAAGACGAGGGATATAACATGACTTCAAGTCAACGAAGAAGTCCCCCTTAACGTCTTAACGACCCTAGGTTGCATGAGTCTTGCCCCAACGTCATCGATTGTCCACAATCCAAACCCCGACCAGGTTATAGAATCGTGGCGTTTGTTTACCCTAATCCGAATTCGGGATTTATCAAATCCCGTATTCTCCATGTATCTAACTAAGCATGATAAACAGACAATACGATATACACAATCAAACTACGAAGAACAAACATAAACGCAACAACGAAATCATCCAAACACATATTCACAAATTTATTGTTAATCCCTATACAATCCATGTTTAACTATGGCCATAACCGCATTTACAATGAAAGAACGAGCTAAACATGCTCACATGATCCTAAGTTAAAGAAATAAGGAAAAAAATCGAAGAACTTAGTCTCGTCCGAAGATTAGTCGCTAAGAACCGTTCAACGATCGTTTCGCTGTCTTCCTCCACTTCGAGATGTGAACTCCACCTCTAAAACTACTCTACCTACCTTAGATATATTCTAAGGGGATTAAAATACCAAGAGAGACCAGAGAAGGGAGAGGATAGGGGATATATATAGTCAAAATATCCTAAAAATATCTAAAAATATCTTCAGTCTGTGCAGAGGTCACCGCTGCGACCGTGGGATTCAGCGCCGCAGCTGTGGGTAGGTCGGTTAGTTGATCGCTGCAGTGGTGAGGACAACGGTAGATTTGGAAAGCATTCTGTTGGTTCACCGCCTAGGCGGTGGGATTCACTGTCTAGGCGGTGGTCCGTCAGTAGCAAAGGTGTCTTCTCAGTATTTTCACCATCGCGTCAGTATTTTCACAGTTTTGCCTCCGAGCTTATTTTTCCATCGTTTTTCAACCACTTTTGGTTCGATCTTATTGTTTTCACTCTAGTTTCTTATCTTTTTGCCCCCCCACACCTGATTTAATACAAAAAGATAAAAACTAATTAAAACGTAATAAAATACTATATAAACGCTCGAAAACTATCTTAATTCGGTTTGGAAGTATGTAGGTAGATCATACCTATCAAGTACCTTGATACCCCAAGCATTACAGCCTCAAATCCTGTGGCTATTGTCTGTGAACTCATTGATCAATCAACTTGGATGGACCCAATCAAGTAGTACCTGGAGCGAGGTACTCTCCCAAGAGATCGGACGGAGGCCAGAAGGGTACGCTACCGGGCGACAAAGTACACTCTTATTTATGAAGTTCTTTATCGAAAATCATTCTCAGGCCCCTATTCCAGATGTCTCCATCCTGAAGAAGCCAAGTATGTCCTAAGCAAAACTCACGAAGGATTGTGCGACAATTACTCAGGGGGCAGGTCCCTCGCAGGAAAACTACTCCACCAAGGATATTTCTGGCCCAAAATTCGTGATGATGTCATGGAATTCGTTAAGAAATGTGATAAGTGTTAGAGATTTTCCCCGCACCCTCATGCTCATCCCACCATGTTGGTTTCGATGACGAGTCCATGACCCTTTGCTGAGTGGGGCATTGACCTACTTGGGCCCTTTTCCCAAGGGACTGGGTAAAGGAAGTTCCTAATCGTTGCCATTGATTATTTCACAAAGTGGGTCGAGGCTAAGCCACTAGCGTGAATCACCAACGAAAAAATTCATGACTATACATGGAAGAGCATAGTGTGTCGGTTTGGGGTGCCAAGAGCAATTGTGTTCGACATTGGTACGCAGTTCGACAACTCTCTCTTTATTACCTTCTGTGCAGAGCTAGGAATTAAGACGAACTTTGCCTCCCCTGGCTACCCTCAATCAAATGGCCAAGTGGAGGTTACAAATAGGACCCTTTTACACGGGTTGAAAATAAGACTTGATAAGTCAAAAGGATGGTGGGTGGAAGACATCTACCTTGTCCTTTGGGCGTACCACACCACTCCAAGAACTCTAACTGGAGAAACACCTTTTGCGATGGCCTTCGGCTTCGAGGTCGTTATCCCCACGGAAATGAGCGTATAGACTTTCTGAACTACTGAGGCGTTTAATCAAATCAAGAATAGTACGGCGTTATCGCTGAGCCTTGATCTCCTTGAAGAGCGAAGGGGACAAGCCCAGATTCGGCAAGCGTCCTATTGATAGGTGTAAAATACCTATCTAATTCTAAATCGAATTTGCCAGTTTTCAAGTATTTTATTGAAGTTTGAATACCGTTTTAGCTGTTTTTATTAGTCAGGAGCAGGGAAGAAAACAATTGGTAAACCGAGCAAAATAGTGTGAAAGGGGTAGCCAAAAAGTTGAAAAAAAAGGAGGTTTCAAATAATAGAGAAAATCCGCCCAGGAGAAGTTTCCACCGCCTAGGCGAACATTCATCAGAAAGTTGCAATGTTGAAGATTTGAAATCTGCCTAGGTGAAGTTTCCACCGCCAAGGCGAAAATCCATCAGAAGATTGAAAGGGATGAAGTTTTGAATCCGCCTAGGCGAAGTTTCCACCGCCTAGGCGGAAATCCACCAGAACACTGGAAGTACTGAACTGCTGGATAGAGCTGCACTGCTGTAAATTCGCCTAGGCGAAATAGATACCGCCTAGGCGGAATTTCATCAGAAAGATAAGGAGCTAAGAAGTTATTCCTCCGCCTAAACGAAGATTCTACCGCTTAGGCAAAATTCTAACCGACTTAAGCACTGCCTAAGCAGAGTTTCCACCGCTTAGGCGGAAATCGCAGAACAGGTCAAAATATCTGTTTAGATATTTTTGAACCCCTAAGCCTATAAATACCCCTTGACCACGTCTGAAACTTGTTGTTGAAGAACCCTAACCCTAGTAGAGAGATCTTAAGCTATATTTTGAAGATCAAGAAGAAGGTTCATCATTCGGATAAAGAAGGATAACTTGCGGATCGATCATTAGCGACAGTGAACCGTTTCACTTCCAGATTTGATCGTTTCTCTCTTGTTTTATTCTTTGTAATCATTTTTTCATATCTAAGAATGTTGAATCCCTCTTATTTTGCATGGTATATGGTTAAGATCTTGTAGTAGTAGTTAAATGTTACTTAGGAGTAGTCGAAATCATGTAACCGTTTAGTTGAGTAAATTTATGTTACTTTAACGTGTTGTTTTTCGAAATCTGATTTTGTTTATCGTTATTCTTGATATTATGCTTGTATTGATAAATCGAGAATACGGGGTTTGACACTCGGGAGAGATAACCCCGGATTCAGACTAGGTTAAATACAACGTGACGTTCTAACGACCCGGGAGGGCGTTAGAACGTATGCAACCCATGACGTTGGCTCAAAACTCACGCGACTTAGGGTCGTTTAGGCATTGAAGGGGACTTCTTCGTTGACACAAAGTCATGTAATCCCTCGTTTTACACTTGGAAGAGGTAGCGGAGGAGTTATTGATACAGAGGTTGTCGGATTTGATAGAAACCATTATAGGTAACTAAATGAAATCGATTATGCATTATATGAAAGAGATTTATACCTAAGTAATTAGTGTAATTAAAACTAACTTTATAGTTGTCATTTATCTTAGTATAGTAATTAGAAAACAAACAAAATTTGATTAGTCGAGATAATATGAAGCTATTGAAATCGTAATACTTACTTGAATGACCTGCCTTCCCAGTGGAACGATATCCGATCTTAAAAAGATCTATTATATTAAAACCAGGCCTCGTATACTTGCGAGTAAGTCCAACTACAGCGAGGATGAAACATGTGTGAATCTGAGCGCGTAGCAAGTTTTTGGCGCCGTTGCCAGGGAAACGGCAATGTGTTTTTCAAATAAGTTGATATTGTGATTAAGTAGTTGAATGTTAATCACGATAATTCTTTTGCTCTTAAATTTTATTCAATTCATTTATTATGTTATTTATCAATTGAATTTGAGCAGTGCATGCAGCGGAGTAAACGTATTTCTAAGCAAAAAGAAGAAAAAACTACAGCAATGGCCGGTGGACATGAGAATATTTCGCAACCACCGGAGCCACAAGGACTCCAGCCTTTGGAGCATGAGAGGCCACAACGAGTCCTTCGGGACTATTATCGGCCCTTTATGTTGGACAATTATTCAGGGATTCGGAGGCAGCCGATCCAAGCTAATAACTTCGAGTTGAAACCCGCCTTGATCAACATGGTTCAACAGAACCAATATGGCGGGAATCTTCACGAAGATCCCAACGTACACTTGGCTACTTTTTTGGAAATCTATGATACCGTAAAGATCAACGGAGTCGCCGAAGATGTGATAAGGCTGAGGTTATTTCCATTCTCCTTACGAGACCGAGCAAGGGGATGGTTTCAATCGATTCAGCCAGGGAGAATTAACACTTGGGAGGACCTTGCACAAAGGTTCCTCACTAAGTTCTTCCCACCCTCGAAGACGTCTCAACTCCAAGGCGAAATTGCGCAGTTTCGTCAGAGAAATTTTGAGCCATTATTTGAGGCATGGGAGAGGTTTAAAGACTTATTGAGAATGTGCCCCCAACACGGTTATCAAGATTGGTTTCAAACCCAATTATTCTATAACGGGTTGGACGGCTAGACAAGAACGATAGTTGATGCGGCCTCCGGGGGATCATTGTTGTCCAAAACCCCAATCGAAGCAAATGCGTTATTGGAGGAAATGGCAGCTAATAACTATCAATGGCCGAATGAGAGGAACATGGGAAGACGGGTCATTTCTATTCAAGAATCGGACCATATTTCGATGTTATCGGCCCAAGTGTCCAAGCTCTCGGACCAATTAGTTGCCCTTTCTACAAAAGGTGCTTTGTCAAATCAAGGAGAGGAGATAGCGGAAAGTAGTTCTCAGTCCGGATTGGATAACGAGTTTGAGGAATGCCATTTTCTGAACAACCGTGCCTACACTTTTAGGCCGGCTACCAACATTCCAACCCACTACAATCCTGGACTTCGTAATCATGAGAATTTTTCATATGCGAATAATCTGAACACTTTGCGACCACCTCCGGGGTATGGAAATCAATCTTCGGGATATCCAATGCAAGCTAATCGCCAAATGCAACAACCGCCAATGCACAATCTGAAGGAAAATTTGGATGAGGTTCTGGGTTCATTTATGAAAGAGACGCAGACTATGATGCGTGAGATGCATAATCGCCTGAACAAACATGAAATACGCCTGTACTCTATTGATACCACGTGTACCAACACTAATGCCACGGTGAAGGCTCTTGAGACTCAAATCGCGCAACTTGCTAGGGAAATTCAAGAACAACAAAAAGGGAAGTTTCCAAGTAACATGGAAACCAACCCTCGGGAATGCAAGGTGATTAAGTTCAGGAGCGGCAGAGACGTGGAAGTGAGGAGGCCTATGGAAACTGAGCCGGCTGTGAGTCGTGAGTTTCCGGATGATGAACCAAGAACTAGTGTGGAGGAAGACGTTGAAGCAAAGGCCAATGAAGGAAAGGAGAAGCTAAGAGAAGACGTGAATAGGAGTAGCAACAAGGAGAAAGTAGAAGAGAGAAGAAGAGATGAAAGGGTGATACCGGGAAGAGTAACATTTTCAGAGAATCCGCTGATTCTGTCACACCATTGCCATATCCTCAAAGGTTCCAAAAGAGGAAGTTGGATGTTCAATTCGAAAAATTTCTTGAAATCTTCAAGAAAATCCACATCAACATTCCCTTCGCGGATGCATTGGAACAAATGCCTAACTATGGCAAGTTCTTGAAGGATATCATGACAAAGAAGCGAAAGTTGGAGGATTATGAAACTGTGAAGCTATCTGAAGAGTGTAGTGCAATACTCCAGAGGAAGCTGCCTACTAAATTGAAGGATCCGGGTAGTTTCACGATTCCATGTACTATCGAGAAATCCCACTTCGATAAGGCACTTTGTGATCTAGGGGCAAGTATCAACCTGATGCCTTCTTCCATTTATTTGAAGTTAGGACTCGGAAGTGCAAAGCCAACGACTATATCTCTTCAAATGGCGGATCGTTCTCTGACCTATCCTAAGGGGATCATTGAGGATGTGTTGGTGAAAGTGGACAAATTTATTTTCCCGGTGGATTTCATGGTACTTGAGATGGAAGAAGACCGAGAGATCCCGATCATCCTTGGAAGACCTTTCCTTGCAACGAGAAAGGCCTTAATAGATGTGCATAATGGCAATTTGACCTTAAGAGTGAATGATGAAGAAATAAGGTTCAACATTTTTAATACTATTCGGATGAATCTCCCAAATGCAATCGAGTTGATGTTGTGGACTCTTGCGTGCGGGAGTTCTTTCTTGCAAACATGGATATGGATTCCTTAGAGAACACTCTCACAAAGTCCTTATCTATGGGGGATCTTGGTGAGGGATGCTCTACCATGGACCTTGATGTGGTAGAATACGTGCTAGCTCTTGACGCTCAACCGAAAGTCGTAGATTATCCTATTCATGTGGCAGAGATTGAACAAGTTGAAGACTCTCCCTAGAAATCAAATTCGCCTCACGGTGGGTTATTACTCAAGCAATTACCGGAACACCTTCGGTATATCTTTTTGGGAGAGAATTTGACCGATCTGGTTATAATCTCATCAACTCTGACAGAAGAAGAGGAGAGTAAGTTGCTAAGAATCTTGAAGAGACACTGGTCCGCTTTTGCTTGGTCCATTTCAGATATCAAGAGAATTAGTCCGTCGGTGTGCATGCATAAAATTTTGATGGAGGATACGTTCAAACCCTCCATTGAACATCAACAGTGGCTAAATCCGGCTATGAAGGAAGTGGTGAGAGCGGATGTGTTGAAGTTATTAAATGCGGGGATTATATAAACCATATCCGACAGTGAGTGGGTGAGCCCTATGTAAGTGGTGCCAAAGTGGGGTTAAAGTTCCTTCAACATAATGTCATGAAACGGTTCGGGACACCTCGAGCCTTAATCAGTGATGAGGGGACCCACTTCTGTAACAAAATGATCAATGCCTTGTTGGCAAAGTATGGAGTGAGGCACAAGGTGGCGCTACCGTACCACCCACAGATAAATGGCCAAGCGAAAGTTTTAAACCGTGAGATCAAGCTCATTCTGGAAAAGACGGTTCATACAAATCGCAAGGATTGGGTGGTGAAGCTTGATGATGCTTTATGGGCGTATCGCACAGCTTTTAAAACACCGATCGGCATGTCGCCGTATCGATTGGTGTTTGGGAAAGCTTGCCATTTGCCCGTTGAATTGGAGCACCGTGCATTCTGGGCGATCAAGAAACTCAATTTTGACATAAAAGCTTCTGGTGCGCAACGTCTCCTCCAATTAAATGAAATAGAGGAATTCTGACATGAGGCTTATGAGAATGCCAAGCTCTACAAAGACAAAACGAAGAGATGGCATGACAAAATGATAGTCCGGAGGGAGTTTAGTCGAGGCCAACAAGTCCTATTGTTTAATTCAAGACTGAGGCTCTTTCCCGGAAAGTTGAAGTCTTGATGGTCTGGACCGTTCCGGATCAAGCATATCTATCCTTTTGGAGCTATCGAGCTAGAAGCCGAAGACGGACGTACTTTCCGAGTCAACGGGGAGCGGATCAAGCATTACTTCAAAAATGAAGAGCGAGTTATGGAGAACATCTCCCTCGTTGAAGGATAAAGCCAGAATTCTGAAACGTCCATGCTAGGGACGTAAAACCAAGCATCATTTTTTGACGTGACATTGAGGGTAACGAATATTCCCAACTTTTGTATAAATATCTTTTTGGAGATCGTATTGATCTCGTTATATTAATTTTTTGTGGTGAATTGATGAGGTTAGATGTTTAGGATTGATTTGCATGCTTAACTAATTTGAGGATTGAAGAGGAAATAAGAGGTGAAGAGAAACAATGTAAAAACCTGAAGGAATCCAGCTTAGGTCCACACTGGTAAAGATTCGCCTAAGCGGTAAACCCACCGCCTAGGCGAACTTTGGACAAAAAGGCTGAGAAAACATTCTGACGTAATGTCGCCCAAGCGGTAAAACCACCGCTTAGGCGATAATTGGATAGAAAAAGTCTCAATTTTACACTACCGTAATTTCTCCTAAGATGTAAAACCACCGCCTAGGCGGAAAAATAAAGAAAAGCTGAGTTCCTACACTGGCGTAAATTCGCTCAGGCAAAAAACCCACCGCCTAAGCGGATTTACAACCAAATCAGGGTTTTACACTGGTGTAAACTCGCCCCGGCGGTAAAATCACTACCTAAGCGAATTTACACCAGAAAGTTTTAAAAAAGAAAAGGTGCTAATCCGCCTAAGCGGTAAAACCACCGCCTAGGCGAATTTACGCGAACTCTATTTTTAAAACGCACAGTCCACTTCGCAAACGGCATTTCCCTCCTAAAAATTTCAAGAAACCTCTCAATTTCACCATCCCAAATTCCTTCCCCCTTTTAAAGATTCATTCTATAGTGCTAAAAACTTGGATTCTCATCAAGAAACTTCGTCCAAACAAGGAATTTCTCTGCCAATTCTCGAAAATTAGGGTTCGAGCGATGAAACAGTGAGAAATCACCATTCTCCACTGATTTGATCAAATTTTTTGACAAGTAAGTGTCAATGATCTTATTCTTCACTTAGTTGATGAATTATTTGCTTCATTTGCTCACTTATTTCAACAAAACAGTGGATTTGATTGGAACCCTAAACCCTTTAAACCCTAATTTGGGATTTTCATGCTAAATGGGATTTAGGAATGCTAAATGATAAACCCTATCATATTTTTATGTTGATATACAATGTGAATCATGTAGTTTGCGCTACATTGCGACAAAAATGTGATTTGGTTATGGTTGGTAGGATATGTGTTGAGATTTGTCTCATGTGGTTTTGATTGGCATATGATTGATTAAATTGGGTATGGTTGGTTCACTGATTAGGGTTTAAATCAGTTGTTCTATTGTTATTCTTGTGGTTGGTGTGGTGATTTGAATTTTCAGGGACAATAGCAAAGCGCAGGGCTGCCAAGCACTCAAGAACAGATGAACCTCTGTCCGCTTCGGATTTCAATTCCCTTAAGTTTATTTCTAAGAAGGTGGAGGATCGGTATAAAGAACATGAGAGTAAGCGGCCAGGCATCCGTCAAAGAGGATTTGGGCCTTTGAATGACCTTTCTGAAGATATCAGAACTGTGATCGTACAAAGACGATGGCAACAGTTCTGTGCCCCACCTCCAACGGGCGAGTTGGCCCTTATTCGAGAATTTTATGCCAATATCGCAGAGGCCACAGGAGTTCAAACACGGGTCCGAAACATTCCCATCCTATTTAGTGCCGATCATTTTAATGAATTGCTAGGGTTGACGGGGCCTGAAGCTTCAAGAGATTTAAGCGATGCAGCCTCACCAACCATGAGTTCGGTGATTCAGGCCTTGACGACAGGCAACGCACAGTGGACCAACACATGGCAGGGCCAAGCAATCTTCAAGTTGCGGTTTCTAAAACCGGTCCCCAAGATTTGGTTTTCATTTATCTGCGCCAATCTGCTCCCGACGACCCATATGTCTGATGTTTCCAAGGAGAGAGTTTTCATGCTCTACGGCATCGATAGAGGGAACCCCATAAATATCGGCTGACACATTTATTCTTCTATACTTCATGCTGCCAAGTCGAAAAATGGTGCCCTTCCTTTTCCTTCCTTCCTCACTGCGCTCTTTCAACGAGTTGGAGTTTGAATCACGTCCACTAGCCCGTTTCCAGCTGTGAAGCCACTTGATCTAGAATTGATTAAAAGGTTATGGAAAGGCGGGCATGGTGAAGGAGAGGAGGGTCAAGAAGAGGAAGAAGCGGGTCCTTCGGAGTGACCAATGCCTACAACCATCCGAGGCCAAATCGCACAAATCTTACGAGATGTCCGTAGTCTCCAGTCCGATGTGAATCAACTTCAAGATAATTTGACCAGGATGGATAACTACATGGAGTCCTACATTCGGCAACAAGATCAAAACCAACGAGTCGTATTTGAGCATCTTGGAATTGACATAGCGCGTTATACGCCCGTGCCACTTTTCGAGCCGGATAAGCCGCCACTGCCATCTCATCCACAATAAACGGTAGGAGGTTAGACTTCTATGTCTTCCCTCCTAGGTATGTGTCTGCCCCAGTTTTAATACATATGTTTCTATTCTGCTTAGGCAGTGGGGACACTGTCTTGTTTAAGTTTGGGGGGAGTATGACATGCGATGCATGTAGTTTTTGTTTTTTGTCTTGAAGGGGATAAGAAGGATGATGAAAAATTTTGATGTAAAGGGGAACAAAAATTCTTTTTGCTGTACAAATTTATTTATTAATGTTAAAATTTTTGTAAATTTTGAAATTCTTTTTGTTATATATGTGTAATGTTTAGCTATGCATGTGCAAGGATAATTAGCATGGGTAATATTATTTTGTAGAAGTAGAATAGAATTGTTAATGAATTGAGTTGTATAAGCATGCTGAGTTTTTGAGTTCGTCCGAACCATGTCCCGATGATGAAAATTACCCCCTAAATTGTGTTTTAAGGTTAAGGGTAATTCCATTCACGTGTGTTTTGTGTGCTTAGCATGTCGATTAGGTAAAAATTATTTTGATCCTAAATTGCACGATTGCATAAACTCGTTGTATAATCAATTGAACGATTGGACGTCGATTATTCAGTATTAAGTTCATGACAGAAATGAGGAATCTAGAACTTGACTGGGGGAGGCTTGAGGCGAAATTATAGGTAAGGTAATTCCGGAGGCATGATATAGGCCTTCATTTTTATCACTTGAACCATTTGAAATTAACCTGAAAAGTTATTCCCTCATTCTCCTGTCAAAGCCATAAAATTTTTTGTTTTTTGAACTGGTTTCTATACTTTAATCAAGTAAATTTTTCAGAACCATTGTCGCTAGGAATAAAAGTGAAAAATTGAGTGAAAACAAGTAAGCATTAGATTATGCTAACTTGAAGTGGGCAATCGGGGTTTCAGTATTTTTGGTTAAGTATAAGAGTATTCACTTGTCAAGCTTTTAGTTGTATCTAAACACCCCTAGAATTGTACAAAAATTGAATAAGTTTGGGGGTGTTCTAAAAAAAAAAAAAAAAAAAAAACAACAACCAATAACTATGTGAATATAGTGTTTAAATTCAATAGTTTTGAAAAGTGAATACAAGTTTACTAAATCCTATTCAGGGTAATATCTTCAAAGATAAGGGAGTCATGAGAGAGATTTAGCAACTAGCGTTTGTACCTCGGGTATCGTTAAAATTATAACGAGTTTCTAATCCTACGATACCCTTGGCCATTCTCCAAAGCCTGACCAAGCCCTATTGATCTCGGTGAATGTCCGAACCTACATTAGTGGATAGTTGAGCCCAGTCAAGCATATGGTTTCCCTTAATGTTTTAACAAGTTAAGTCATGATCTTATACAATGAAAAATCCAATTCGGCGTTTGATTTGTTATATATATCCGAGTTCTCACACACATACATTTCAATAGGATCTAAAATGATTTGAACTGATATTGAGTGTTGAAATTCTGGAACACCACGTGGTGTGTGTTATTCCTTAACCGGATTTGATTACAGGTTATTGAGGGAAGAAGAGCATGGTTTCTTTGACTAAACTTTAAATCTCACAGGCGTGTACATCTTATTTGTTAATGATTACGTATCTGTAGTTTAGGATGTAGCTAATTAATGTAGTTAGTGTTATTTAGCATTAGGGTGTTTTGCTCGAGGACTAGCAAAATTCCAAGTTTGGGGGTATTTGATAGGTGTAAAATACCTATCTAATTCTAAACCGAATTTGCCAGTTTTCGAGTATTTTATTGAAGTTTGAATACCATTTAGTTATTTTTATTAGTCAGGAGTAGGGACGAAAACAATTGGTAAACTGAGCAAAATAGTGCGAAAGGGGTAGCCAAAAAGATGATAAAAAATGAGGTTTCAAATAATAGAGCAAATCCGCCTAGGCGAAGTTTCCACGGCCTAGGCGAACATTCATCAGAAAGTTGCAATGTTGAAGATTTGAAATCCGCCTAGGTGAAGTTTCCACCGCCTAGGCGGAAATCCATCAGAAGATTGAAAGGGCTGAAGTTTTGAATCTGCCTAGGTGAAGTTTCCACCACCTAGGCGGAAATCCACCAGAACGCTGGAAGTACTGAACTACTGGATAGAGCTGCACTGCTGTAAATTTGCCTAGGCGAAGTAGATACCGCCTAGGCGGAATTCCGTCAGAAAGATAAGGAGCTAAGAAGTTAGTCCTCCGCCTAAGCGAAGATTCTACCGCTTAGGCAAAATTCTAACCGACTTAAGCACCGCCTAAGCGAAGTTTCCACCGCTTAGGCGAAAATCGCAGAACAGGTCAAAATATCTGTTTAGATATTTTTGAACCCCTAAGCCTATAAATACCCATTGACCATGTCTGAAACTTGTTGTTGAAGAACCCTAATCCTAGTAGAGAGCTCTTAAGCTATATTTTGAAGATCAAGAAGGAGGTTCATCATTCGGATAAAGAAGGATAACTTGCGGATCGATCATTAGCGACAGTGAACCGTTTCACTTCCAGATTTGATCGTTTCTCTCTTGTTTTATTCTTTGTAATCATTTTTTCATATCTAAGAATGTTGAATCCCTCTTATTTTGCATGGTATATGACTAAGATCTTGTAGTAGTAGTTAAATGTTACTTAGGAGTAGTCGAAATCATGTAACCGTTTAGTTGAGTAAATTTATGTTACTTTAACGTGTTGTTTGTTGAAATCCGATTGTATTTATCGTTATTCTTGATATTATGCTTGTATTGATAAACCGCGAATACGGGGTTTGACACTTGGGAGAGGTAACCCCGGATTCAGACTAGGTTAAATACAACGTGACGTTCTAACGACCCGGGAGGGCGTTAGAACGTATCCAACCCATGACATTGGCTCAAAACTCACGCGACTTAGGATCGTTTAGGCGTTGAAGGGGATTTCTTCATTGACACGAAGTCGTGTAATCCCTTGTTTTACACTCGGAAGAGGTAGCGGAGGAGTTATTGATACAGAGGTTGTCAGATTAGATAGAAACCATTATAGATAACTAAATGAAATCGATTATGCATTATATGAAATAGATTTATACCTAAGTAATTAGTGTAATTAAAACTAACTTTATAGTTGTCATTTATCTTAGTATACTAATTAGAAAACAAACAAAATTTGATTAGTGGAGATAATATGAAGCTATTGAAATCGCAATACTCACTTGAATGACCTGCCTTCCCAGTGGAACGATATCCGATCTTAAAAAGATCCATTATATTAAAACCAGACCTCGTATACTTGCGAGTAAGTCCAACTACCGTGAGAATGAAACATGTGTGAATCTGAGCGCGTAGCACCTACCACCAGTGGGTAGCGAGATACTAGGACCGATGAGTCTGCCCTCACTCATTTGACATCGGTGACCTTGTTCTAAGACAAATCACTCTGGCTAGCAAAGAACAAGGCGCCGGGAAAGCTATCCCCAACTTAGGAAGGTCCATATAGGGTCATCGGGATCATGCATCTAGGTACCTACGATCTTGAAATAGGGGATGGTATGCCACTTAGGCACCTGTGGAATGCCAATAATCTGAAGCGCTACTTCTGTGGGGAAGATTCCCCTTTATAAATAACTTTTGCTTTGTACAGTGTAATAGTTTTTGTTTATCCAAATAAAGAAGATGTTATGTATAATATGCTTTGTGCTCCTCCAAGTAAACGACATCTCAGCCCACAGGGTCACGGGTGATTCTCCCTAAACGGCCTCTCGATACTCAACGTTATGGAGGACTCTCCGCAAGACTCATCCTGGCCTTCAGCATCGAGGGTGATAACCAGACCCTCTCCGGAGGTTAATAGTCCGTACCCGGGGAAAGACTAAGGTCATCCACCAAGGGCGGGGCATTGATCGAGTCTGAGGACCTGTAGCTAAGTACCTCTCCCCACTAATAAATGATAAGTCCAACGTTTTAAAAGGGAAGATGCTTCTGCATGGGCTAAAAATGAGATAACCTGAAAAGGTTCAGGAAATAACCTGACTAGGGAGAACTCACCTATGACTGGCCATGAGAAACCAACCATCGTATGGAATCTCTGTGGACTGAGAGGACCAGGAACCCTAGGAAACCATCTTCCTAAGTCTATGACATGATTTTCTCATAATTAACTTATGTCCCGGACTAGGGGGTAGTGGTCCAAGGCCCTGGATAGAGACGAGTAACTTTTGAAGTTTTTGTTTAGAGATTTTTTTTTACAACTTTTCAAAATTTTACAACTCTAAAAACCATGCCAGGTAGAAAATGACGTGGCAAAAATGTCGGGAAGAAGAACAAACTTGCAGAAGTACACAAAAAATAATTTACATTCATATGTTTAAAAGATGTATAAGAAGGGGTCATCAGCCCATTACAAAAAGAGGAAATCGTCCACCCAATGCAAGTCAACAAAAAGAATAAGTAAAAAGTCTACAAAAACTCAAGTGCTGGGGAATAAACGACCCGAAGAGTAGTCCTCCCTGCCCTCAAAATGAGGAGTGTTCGGGAGAGGAGAAAAAATGTCAAGCTCACCCTCTTCAGGGGCCCCCTCAATAGCACCACCCCCCTCGGCATCTTCCTGCCCAGCTCCTTTGTGCTTGGCATCGTCCTCTAGTTTAGAGAACTCTATTTCCATATGGACAGGAGAGAAGTCAGGGCACAAGCAGTGGATGGCCTTCATTGTGGCCTTGTTTTTATCCTCTAGGAAGTCACTGGCTATATTCTCCCAAAGCTCTTCATACTTGGGGCCTTCATTCCATTGTTCCACTACTTTTGATTTACCTTCTCCCTAGCCTGGGCAGCGATGGCCTGAGAATTTTGCTCCTGGTCTTTAGCGTGTTACTTGTATGAGACTAACTCGGCCTCGAGTTTATCAATCCGCGAATTGAGATGTTGATGATCAATGCAGAGTCCAAGATTCTTCTTCCGAAGGACAGACAAATCAGTACGGAGTATGGCCTCTACCTCGTCACTTTTTTTGAGAGAGGCTCATTGAGAGTCTACCTCGGCAAGAAGTCCGCCTTCGGAGAAGATCTGGTTTGCCAGCCAGTGATATCGAAGGACAGCCTGTCGAGAGAAGCAAGTTGGGTAGATGAGAACATGTTTGAGAAACTCAAAATGGTTTCCAAAGAATATAAGTACTAAGAAATATTGAAGCACTTACCCCCATCAGGTCTCTGTAGACATCTCCGGCAAGTCACTCAAGGCTAGTACGTGCGATTTCTTTCATATCGGCCGGAGGGGTCACCCGACCCAAGAACCCCAGTGCAAGCGCTGGGCTATCCAGCAGGCGAGTATTGACCTCCACCCCAATATTCTCAACTTTGAAGAAATCCAGATGAGCCTCAAGAGGGATAGGAATAACTAGTGCTGGCTTTGAGAGACGCTTACCTTGTTGTGTGCCTTGCTTGGTCGGCTCCCCAACAGGGCGCTTTCCCCTCTCCTGCAGAGTTTCTCTGGTGTCTGGCCCTCGTACACTGGGATAGGACTTTTCGGTCTTCATCCTGGTATGGGTCAGAGGCTGGGAAAGTGGAGACCACCCTAGGAGAATTGTCTCTGCTCAACACTAGGGCTCCCTGTGGCCCTAGCCTTTCTCTTAGCAGCAATCTTCCCCAGCAAAACAACATTGTCCATACCTGCCAAGAAATTATAGCTCAGAATATTGGACATTAGGTATAAAAAATGAACGATCAGGAAATATTCTTATTGTTCTTAGGCCTTGACAGGAGCTTAGTAGGGGCAGAGACAGAGCGCGGTAGAAGTAGATATCATATAGAGTCGAGCTCAACAACTCATTTACTTGGTTGAAGGGTGTCCTTAGGATCCTCTCTCTTTGCGTAGCGATCTCCTGATGCAACTCCTGTGCCTCGTGCAACTTCTTACCCGGTTTCTCTCACTCTGTGAAAACAAGACAAGAATCCAATAAGCGTAAAGTGCCTGGAGCACCGTTTTCTCAGCCATTCCTGATATTTCCTTACCAGTGTGTCCCTAGTATCACTGAATGGGATTTGGGTGGTCCTCCTTGTCAAGCCGAACTCCCAGCTGTCACCACCAAGGTAAAAGTACCTCGACTTCTACTTTGGCGCACTGGCTTCCATGTCAGTTAAGAATGCCAACCTGGAGGATATGTAGCATAACCCAACACACGACGGTAGAGACTTGGCAGAGAAGAGAGCACAAAAAAGTTCCAGGTCCATTCAACCCCCTCCGCCTTGAAGATAATGTACGCCGCTATCACTATCTTCGTACTGACCAGAGCCAACTATAAGGGACACAGACTGAGCTCCTCGCAGACTACTCGGACCCAGGGGTGAATGGGAAAGCGAAGTCCGATGGTAAGCTGGTGGAGGAACACGGTAATGAAGCCCAGGGGTGGCTAGTGTGCCTTTTGGTCAACATAAGGCATCCTCGTCACGATTGAATCCGAGAAGGTGTATAGGCTACAAGCTTTTACCAGGCCCTTCTCAATTACGTTGGACTAAAGATCCTAGAGGGGACTCCGGATGGGAATAACGATGTGCAAAATCTTGGGTCCTAAACCGCAGACGGGCCACGACACCAGGGTAATTGCTTAGAGGAACACTATCTATGTTAAGCGATCTTCCTCCTCCGGAATGACGACAAAAATGGGCTCCCGCGAGGAGCCTTATCCTCCGCGCTTGTCAGGGTAACCGATCATGGACATTAGGTCAGTCAGGAATGGTTTTTCCCTACACGATAGTGTTTGAATTTCCAGGGAAGAAGAAGACAAGTTTAGGGCGCCTGTGCACCATCCGACATCCTCGGCAGAGGGGGAGACTCGCTCCGACGTTCCAGAGCCTAAACTACTTCCTGAGCTACTCTTTGAGGAGGAAGAATATTCGGAACTAGAAATGTGAGAGAACATTTCAAAAATAAAAATACCGTATAAAGAAACTTCTTAGGACATGACTAAATAACTTGAATGCATTTAAATAAGGCCTCTACTCTCTATTTATAAGAAAATTATCCCTAGATCGATGAACACGTTGATAGGCGCACCGGGCATACATTCACGCCACCCCGGGCTTGCCAGGTGCGCATGCGCGCCAATTGGCTCTTTTTGGGGCCAGAATGGTGAGCTGGCCCCCAGGACCAGCGTTGTATGCTGGTACCCCATGGGGCCAACTTCGAGCTGGCCCAAGGCCAGTGCACGATGGTCAAGGCCAGTATGCGGGCTAGCCCTTAGGCCAGTGTTGGTGGGGCCAGCCCATTCGACCACGTGGTTGGGTACGGCTCGATACTTTGTGCGTTCAGTGCATGCCTCTCCTAGGGCTTATCTTAATTCTCTCCGTGATGCAGGTCAGTCCGTTCTCAAGGCTTGTTTACAGTGAACATGTGTCACCCTGAAAATCAAAAAAATTTGGGGCCGCCCTACTGTGCTACTTGACCCCGGACCTCGGACCCCGGACGTATGGGATCCTATCTCAAATTAGCTCCTCTAAAAAATATTAACTGTGGAAAAATAGACGTCCTAAAAGTTAAAAACATTTGGGGTCGCCCTGCTGTGCTACTTTATCCTGAACCCCGGCCGTAGGGGAGCGTATTTCAAATTAGATTCTCTAAAAGACTAATTCTTGGAAAAATGTCAGTCAAAGATATTTCTCACATTTCGAAGTCTCCAGGATGCTTGTTCTAACCAGGAATTGATATCCCTGACCGCCTCACTTTCCTCACCGCACAGGGCTAAAGGGCAACTGATGATGGTATTTTCGAGCACCTCTGAGTCATCACTTGGGACTCAACCATGTATCCGTTGTTGTAGTGACAGAGACGCATTTCGAAATCCATAAACACCACACTAGAACATATGCCGAAAATGACTCCTCTCTGGAACCTCATTTGCATCCAAGGAGAAGCGAGGAGCCCCGCAGGGATATGCTGATCTGATCTTTGGCCATGCCCTGGGCGGTCAGTTTTAGGGACTCAACCATTCACCTCGACCGGCTTATCTCCTAAATGCCTTGGATTATCGGTTAAATATAGGGTTTCGACTAATTAACTGTTTTTAGGCCCGACTAATCATCTCCAACGCCTATATATATCAGGGGTTATATAAGCCTGAGGTACGCTTGAATACACTTACATTACGCGTGAGTTCATTTGTTTACCTGCTATATTCTGTACCTTTTCTCTCTGAGCACTAATTACCACGCCGGAGGGCTTCTCTGGGACAAACCCCGGTCTAAGCCTTTTGCAGGTACACTCTCTGAGGAGCAAGACTCTGGACACAGTAGGTTAGTCCACCCAGGACCCAACACAGCTCATGCGAGGACTTTTCAACCGACGACTCCACTTTAGAAGATAACCCACTTGTTATCGAACTGGACTATACTCTAGATGTGTACCAATTTTATGCACCAGCAAGAGTATATAGGTAAAGAGTCATTTTCACCTTATTTTCTTGAATGTCTTTATCATTTTCATCTCTCACTCGATACATTTTATTCAACAATTCCACTTCCTAATCAAATACATGGAACTTTAAATCTCAAATACTTAGTAAAATTATTACTTCCATAAAAATATCAATACTTAATTGTCCATCAAAACATTGGATTCAACAATACCAAATCCAATTTGATAGGATTTATCAAATAGAAATTTAAAAGACTTGAAATCTGATATAGTGTGATCTAAAGAATCTGAAGAACCCACTTCCTAAACTTATCTTCCCAAATATCCGAAATATGAAATCTAAAGAATCTTAAGAATCACAGGTGTTGATCCCAAGATTTTCATGGACAATTAAGTGTTGATATTTTTGGTGGAACTAACAAGTTTATTGAGTATTTTAGTGTAAACGTTCCACTATTGATGTTATCATGAAGTAATTGCTAAGGATGCTAAGGATGCTAAGGATGATGGTAAGGATGCAAATAGATAGACAAAGAGATGGACATTAAGAGATTAAAGATTCTGAAGAATTTTGGTGAAAACAACTCAAGTCATTTTTTACTCTTAATGTATCCCGATTAAGATCACACATGACACAAAAATGATTTATATTTATGTGTGTTTCTATTAGGATCCTAATTAGTTCACATATTTGCTCCAATGTGAAATTGAAAAACAAAATTGGCCTAAGAAAGATTAGTATTTAAAATTGATTAATTGTGTCAATTATGTTAGTCGAGAAAATAAATTGGTTAAAGGGTCGAAAACATCGAAGATTAGAGTTGAAATAAATTAAGAAAAAATGTTCCAGCAATGATCGATTAACCGAGCGTGAAGGATCGGTCAACCGATGGGCGTAGGCTGAGAATTAGAGAAGTCTCTGAATCGATCGATCAACCAACCAAGAGAGATCGGTCAACTGATTGTTGATAAGTGAACTCTCTGAATCGATCGGTTAACTGATCATTGGTAATCGGTTAACTAACCAGGGCCGTAAAATGGCCTGATGAGCATCCTAAATCGATCGGTCAACCAACTCATGGGGGATTGGTTAACCGACTGTCACTTGAGAATGGCTTGACGGACATCTTGCATCGATCGATCGACCAATGGGCAAAAGCCCGGTCAATCGACCGTGCTGTTTCAGATTTTGAAGGATTTTGGGATTTGATCCAAAACTAGCTATTAACTAGCCATTTTTTTACTGATCTTTTCGAGATATCTTAGGGATTTGAACATATTATAGATATATTACATCTATTCGAATATCCCTGTAGATATGGTATATGAAATTAAAGTGTTTCTCAAATTGGTATATTTAATACTTCTTATCTAATTTAATTTGAGTTTGAGAAATATTTGGGAGACTTAATTGAATATTTTAAAAGTTATATTTGAGTGAAATTGACCAGGATTAATTGGTATTGATATATGGGGTCTATATGTGAATTTACTTGTCATATCATGTGGAGACTAGCCATTGGAGCCCCCGTTTCAAATTGGTTTAAATAGATCTGCGTTTTTCATATATCGATATATCATTCTATCAAGAACTTTCAGTTCGTGCTTTCTAAGAGTTGTTATTCTGATATTATATCGAGAGATTATTGTGAGATCATTCTTGAGAAAAGTTCTTGAGATTAAGTGTTTATTATTTTGGCATCACCGATCTAAACTTTATTGTGAGTCAATTTTTATTCTTTCGATGATATCCTGGTGAGATCGTTCCAAGCTTTCATTGTTTATTGTGATTATACATATTATTCTACTTGCTTGGATTTTAAATCTTGTGAAATCGTTTTTTAACTTTAAAGTGCATAAAAATTATTTTAAAATATTTTTTGTGGTAATCTGATTACGAGCTTGATTCTGTGCTACCCGCTTATTTTTATAATCAAATTTTAAATTTTTTACTTAATTCTATCACTTGTAATTATCGGGACGTTAATTGAGTTTAAATTGATTTGAGGTGGTAGAAGCTCCGAGTGGAAAGAAACTTATAAATTTTTATAATTGGTGAGTTTAGTGCAGATTTGATACAGTTAGGAGTATCTAGTTAGGGGTAATTGGGTTTCAATCTTTTACAGGAAAAAGATTAAGGTATGATCTTTGCCTAGGGTATAAAAAGGTTAGGTTATTATTTTCCTTGAAAATAATTAGTTGTTAATTCTTCCTAAATAGAAATAGTTTGGAGTGATTTGTAAAGATTCCATCCTTACCTGAGAAAATGATACTTGGACTATTTTTGGTGAGATTTGATTCTTAGCCTAAGGTATAAAAGAACTAGGTTTGGTCCTTAACTTGTAAAAAGATTAAGTTAGTCTTGAGCCTGGAAAAAAGATAGGGTTATTCTTGAGCCTAGGAAAAGAAAATTGTAAAGGTTGATTCTGAGCCTGTAAAAGAATCATTGTGTAAAGGTTTGGTTCCTACCTGTTTAAATTAATCTTAGTGGTTTAGTGGGTGCGAATCTCCGTACGGCTTGAAGGACTAGATTAGCCAAGAATAGCTTGGTGAATCAGGATATATCGAGGTGTTCTACATTGTTACTTTATTTATTTAATGTTGCTTGGGTGTGCACCTAGAGCTAATTATACTTATCCGCTGCTATATAAATATAATAATTAATTTAAGATTAAATTAATTGTTTGAAAATTTAAGTGTTGAAAGATAATTATTTGCTTTAATTTTTATAATTATCCAATTCACCTCCTCTAGGGTAGATCTATGGGGTAACAATTAGTATCAAATCTGGTTTTAGCTCGTTAGGCTTAATATCATAGTTAAACCGATTACGTGCATACACCATGGATGATATTTTTTGTGTATCCTCTCTTGATGGTGATAGATCTCTATATGATAATATGATATATGATTCTTGTGGTATTAGTAGTAGTGATTGAGATGATGATAATGAAAATGTCAATATTGTCATGAAAAAAATACTTTCTTTTACACTACTTTTTGCTAAAAAGAGCTTGAGTTTAAAAAGAAAAATTGACTCTTTTGAAAATGGAGGAAAGAGTGTTCGAAAATCTAAAGTAGATTTGGATGATTATTGTGGTACAAAAGAGTTTTCAGACATTATTTTTTAAATTAATAATTTGCTATCTAAAGTTGATTTTCTTGAAAAAAAAAAAAAAAAACAGATTTTTAAAACATAATTTTGACATGATTTTCAGGCAAAGGTCAAATCTTGATTCAAAAGTCGATTTACTTAAGAAAAATTTTGAAAAATCAAAATCTGACATCAAGTCTGTTTCGAGAGCTTTTGAAAATGATTTTTCTAAATAAAGTGGATATGTTTCATCGTCTGATCTTTCATCGCAAGTCAGTGATAGTTATGTTTCTATTGTTAGAAACAATTCATGTTTTACATTTCGTGCTTTCTATGATAATCAATCGGATTTGAAATGTTATTATTGCAATAGGGTTGGACATTTTAAAGTATAATGTCCGTTCAAGAACCCTAAGTTTACATCTAACAAGAATGGATCCAAAATAAAATGGATACTGAAGAGAGCTATTAAAATTTCTTGTGCAAAGTTACATAATGTCGGAAGTGGACACGAGGGAACGAACAAAGAAGATATATCAAAGCCAAGACAGTAAGTCACCTAGAATCCACTAGCGATGCATGCAAAGCGAAAAGATTTACCAAAGTCAAGAGGTGAAGTTGCAAAGAAGCCACAAGAGACATATGCAAAAAGAAAAGATATACCAAAGCCAAGATGGGATATCACCAGGAAGTCACAAGTGATATGTGAAAATGGAATAATCAATTAATCAAATGACAATAATCAAAGGTAAAGAATATACAGACAGGTTAAGAAGAGTTGTGCACCCAGATCGATCATCGGTACAAATAAGGTAAAGAGTAAAGTTATCCCGAAAGATATAAAATGTACTTCTAACCCCTCCCAGTTTAAATTTATTAAATTTGTTAAAAAGGGAGGTGTCCAACTTGCCAAATAGGTAAGTTGATACTGGTTTCTAAGACTTATACTAAATGATATGCTTATTTGCTGTCTTAGAAACATTGCATGGTGACTATGTGAATCATATTTAGTTAAGGGGTATTAACATGTGTTTATGTGCTTATATCAAATAGTGATCATGTGTTAGTTTTAAAACATGTTATGTGATTTAGAAAATAAATCAAATGTTTGTGATCTCACTACGTATTATTAATAACTTGTTGCATATTAGCAAAACCATTTGTATAATGTGCTCTTATTCATGAATATATCTTTTATGAAAATGTGTTAAATTGAGTTGATATTTTATGCATCTTAAAATGATATATTGATTCATTATAATGCATAGTATCGTGTTATACTAAAGTTTTTCAAATGATTAAAGAATGTTTTAAATTGGTTTATACGATCAAAATTGCTTGCAATTGATTAGTGATCACGCATGATGTTGAGAATAATAGATAAATATATGTTTACTTGATCTCTACTAATGATTTTCTTCCAAGCATGTTTCAAACAGTTTTAGGTTATAATTAAAGGAGAGACGAATATTCATACCGAAATTCAAAATTTAGTCAAGAATAAAATCGAGGCAGATTTGAGGAGATAACTTATTAGAGTTGAATCTTCATTCAACTCAGTGGTAAAATAATCTCATTCTTGCATGACTATGTAAGGAATTCATGTGATGTGAAATTATCATCTAATTTGCAGAAAGTGATCCACATCTCTATGAATATCATACTCTGATTATATACCTAAATAGAATTCCACTGTTAGCTAATACTGGCTTATTGATAAAATATTTATTGCTAAGAAATACTTAATAAAATCAGTATTAATCATGATCTTACCTGTCGGCATACCGTATGGATTTTAGATTACATGGTTGATATCATGAAATCATGTTAATCTACTTTTGATACTATATATACGATCGTCTGAATATAAATAACATTTTCATCTGTAGCATATGGATATATTTATAGGTACTAAGTGTTTGGCATACAACTAATATCTCTTGTTCTATAAATGATTATTATTCTAAAAAGAGAATTGAAATTTTATGAGATAAATATGCTCTTATTCATGTTCATGCATGCACTAGATTTATATTCATAAATTACCATTGAGATATATTTCCTATCCTAGTGAGTTAAATATTATATGGTTCTTGATTCTATCTAAAAGGAAGACATTATTTGGTATCATGAGTAAGATATGTAGACTTAATTGAAATTATATGATTGCATGCTATATTGTTGAAATATTTTGATTGCCTTAGGTCTATTCTCCTAAGCATAAATTGACTTGGTTACTATTAAATATGGGGATAAGTTTTTTATAAGATGGGCAATATTATATCATGCTTAAAATGAAAAATGGGTCTAAGTGATATATCGCTATTTATTAAGCAATCTGATTCTGATATCCTATTAGTATAAATATACGTTGATGATTTTATTTTTGGATCTACTAATGAGGATCTTTGCCAAGAGTTTGCCAAGAGTTTGCAGTAAAAATCATGATGGGAGAGTTGAATTTATTCCTTAGGTTGCAAATCAAACAAACCAAAGAAGGGATCTTTATAAACCAAGCTAAATATACTAAGGAGTTGCTAAAGAAATATGACTTGGATGGAGCTAAAGAGTATAAAACTCCCATGACAACAACTACAAAGATAGACAAAGACGATACAGACAAAAATGTAGATGAAAAATTGTATCGAAGTATGATTGGTAGCTTATTGTATTTTAGTACTAGTAGACTTAACATTATATATAGTGTTTGTTTATGTGCTAGATTTCAATCTTGTCCTAAAAAGTCGCATTTAACTGTGGTTAAGCGTATCTTTAGATATTTGAAAGAGACAATTGACCTAGGATTATGGTATCCTAGAGAGAGTGATTTCAAGTTAATAAGTCTCTCCTACACTGATTTTTCAATTGCAAAGTCGAGTGAAAAAGCACAAGTGGGTCAAGTCATTTTCTAGGACATGCCTTGATTTCAAGTTAATAAGTCTCTCCTACACTGATTTTTCAATTGCAAAGTCGAGTGAAAAAGCACAAGTGGGTCAAGTCATTTTCTAGGATATGCCTTGGTTTCTTGGTCTAGCAAGAAGCATAATTCTATAGCCTTATCCACTATTGAGGCTAAATACATGGTAGCTAGTAACTGTTGTGCTTATTCTATATATTAAGAAATAGTTGAATGATTTTGGATTATGTAAGGATGAAGTCCCGATTTATTGCGATAATAAAAATGCTATTTGCTTGAGTAAGAATTCTACACAGCACTCACGAACTAAACACATAAAGATTAGACATCATTTTATTCATGATCATATTCAGAAATGAGACATGACTATTGAGGATATTGATACCTCCGATCAGTTTGCCGACATTTTACTAAACTTTTAGCGGAAGATCGATTTGTGAAAATCATTCGAGGTTTGGGTATGGCTAGGCATAATGATATTTTCCTAGAGTAGTGGTAATTTTTGGTTCTCCTTCCCTACTTTTTGAGATGACAAAGGGGGAGAATATGTTGATATTTTATTGAATATCTTAAATGAATTAAATTGATTACGGGGGAAGATATAAAGGGATAAATCATAGTTGCGCTTAAAACGAGTTAGTTAAGGTTTAGGTTTTGTTCACCTAACCATTGTACTTATATAAGGGGAGAACAATGTTGATATGATTATGTTATACTTTATTGAATATCTATAATTGATCATATTTTGTGCTTCATTGAATATAGGGGAAGATATAAAGGGGAAAATCATAGTTGCGCTTAAAATGGGTTAGTTAATGTTTAGGTTTTGTTCGCCTAGACATTGCACTGATATAGGGGGAGAACAATGTTGATATTATTATGTTATGCTTTATTGAATATTTATAATTGATCATATTTTGAGCTTCATTGAATATCTTATAAGTTTCTGAAATTATTTTCATGATTATGCTTTAGCAAGTTAAAAAAAAGAAAAAAAAACCGTTCACGGATTTAGGGGGAGTGTTGTTACATTTTTATTTTGAAGAAAACATCAAAGTTAATTATCATCATAAAAAAAAGGGAGATTATTGATCCCAAGATTTTGCCCGATAATTAAGTGTTGATGTTTTTGATGGAACTAATAAGTTTATTTAGTGTTTCAATGTAAAAGTTTAATTGTTGATGTTGTCATGAAGTAATTGCTAAGGATGCAAAGAGATAGACAAAGAGACGAACATGAAGAGATTGAAGATTTTGAACAATTTAGATGAAAATAACTCAAGTCATTTTTTACTCTTAATGTATCCCGATTAGGATCACACATGACATAAAAATGATTTATATTTATGTGTGTTTTTATTAAAATTCCTAATTAGTTCACATATTTGCTCCAATGTGAAATTGAAAAAGGAAAATTGGCTTAAGAAAGATTAGTATTTAAAATTGATTAATTGTGTCAATTATGTTAACCAATGAAAGAAATCGGTTAAAGAGTCGAAAACGTCGAAGATTGGAGTTGAAATGAATTAAGGAAAAATATTCCAGCAATGATCAGTAACCCGACCTCGTTGTTTCAAATTCTGAGGGATTTTATTCAAAACTAGTCGTTAACTAGCCGTTTTTTGGCTGATCGTTTGGCGATATCTTAGGGATTTGAATATATTATAAATATATTACATTTATTTGAATATCCCTATAGATATGGTACATGAAATTAGAGTATTTCTCAAACTTGTATATTTAGTACTTCCTATCTAGTTTACTTCGAGATTGAAAAATATTTGCGGGACTTAATTGAATATTTTAAAATCTATTTTTTTAGTAAAATTGGCCAGGATTAATTGATATTGATATATGGGGTCTACATGTGCATTTACTTGTCATATCGTGTGGGGACTGGCTATTGGAGAGCATGTTTCAAATTAATTTAAATAGACTTGCGTTTTTCATATATTGATATATCATTTGATCAAGAACTTTTAGTTCGTGTGCTTTCGAAGAGTTGTTATTCTGAGATTATATCGAGAGATTATTGTGAGATCATTCTTGAGAAACGTTCTTGAGAATAAGTGTTGATTATTTTGGCGTCACCTATCTAAGCTTTGTTGTGAGTAAATTTTTATTCCTTTGGTGATATCTTGGTGAGATCATTCCCAGCTTTCATTGTTTATTGTGATTATATATATTATTCTGCTTGCTTGGATTTTAAATCTTGTGAAATCATTTTTGAACTTTAAAGTGCATAAAAATTATTTTAAAACGATTTTTGTGGTAATCTGATTACGAACTTGATTTTGTGCTACCCGCTTATTTTTATATCCAGATTTTAAATTCATTATTTAATTCTATCACTAGAAATTATCTGCATATTAATTGAGTTTAAATTGATTTGAGGTGGTAGAAGCTCCGAGTGGGAAGAAACTTATCGATTTTTGTAATTGGTGAGTTTTGTGCGGATTAGATACAGTTGGGAGTATCTAGTCAGGGGTAGTTGGGTTTCAATCGTTTCTAGGAAAAAGATTAAGGTTTGATATTTTCCTAGAGTATAAAAATGTTAGGTTATTCTTTTCCTTAAAAAGAATTTGGTATTAATTCTTCCTGAATATAATTAGTTTGGAGTGATTTGTAAAGATTCCATCCTTATTTGAGAAAATGATACTTAGAGTGTTTTTGGTGAGGTTTGATTCTTAGCCTAAGGTATAAAATAATTAGGTTTAATCCTTAACTTGTGAAAGAATTAGGTTAGTCTTGAGTCTGGAAAAAAGATAGGGTTATTCCTGAGTCTGAGAAAAGAAAATTATAAAGGTTGATTCTGAGCCTATAAAAGAATCATTGTGTAAAGGTTTAGTTCCTACCTGTTTAAAGCAATTTTAGTGGTTTAGTGGGTGCGAATCTCTGCGGGGCTCAGACACTGCATTAGCTAAGAGTAGTTTGGTGAACCAGGATATATCGAGGTGTTCTACATTGTTACTTTATTTATTTATTGTTGTTTGGGTGTGCACCTAGAGCTAATTACACTTATCTGCTGCTATATAAACATAATAATTAATTTATAATTAAATTAATTATTTGAAATTTAAGTCTTGAAAGATAATTATTTGCTTTAATTTTTATAACAATCTAATTTACTCCCCTCTTGGGTAAATCACTAGGGTAACAATAGGCAATTCGAATTCTGCTGGAATGAAAATCAAACCATCACACTATAATTCTGTTGTGGTGGTTCATACTATCGTGGTTATGCTGTTACGACATCGCGGTGCACGCGCTGCTACATGGTTGTGAATTATGAGCATACACGAACAACATCCCTAGGGAGGGACGTTGCTGCGGACGACAACGTGCGATGATAAAGCCACCATCACTGCCCTTTGTAGACACGGCATTTTGACCGTCCCGCAAATTTTTTATGCTTTATTTTATTTTTATTTTTAAAAAAATAAAAAATAAAAAAATAGAGAAAAAAGAAAAGAAAAAATAAAAAAAGAAAAAAAAGATAAAAGAAAAAAAAAATGCAAAAGAAAAGGTTTCCTTATCAAAATGGGATTATGTTTCCTTTTCCCTTTCCTTTTAGGTTTTGTTTTATTTTCCTCATCGAATTGGGACTAGGGTTTCCTAGGGTTTCTAGGATTTTTCACTTCACATCCTTCCTATAAATAAGACCTTCCTCCTCATGGTTTAGATACAAAAAATTTTAGAGAGAAACCCTTTGGGGACATTCAAAAATTGAGAGGAGTCACCCCCTTTAGAAGAGTGATTCTCAAAGCCCTTTTGGGAAGCCTTCTGCGAGAAAGGAAAATACAGGTATTGAGATTCTTGACCTAGAACAGGTATGTTTTTCTAATTTTTAATTCTTCTTTCAGTATATTTTATTCTTTTCGCAATTTAAAGTTCTGCAAGTTTTATTTATTTATTTATTTATGTATTATCGTTCGATGATTTGATGAAAACGTCGAGGTGAGTTTCTCGTGCTTAAACTTAACCCCCGATCATTAGGTGAAGGGCGTTTCCATTATTTATTTTGTTTTGTTTACAAATTCATAAACACAAAAAAAATAAAGTCGTCCGATGATCCGATAAAAACGTCGGGGTGGATTTCTCGTGCTTAAATCTAACCCCCGATCGTTAGGTGAAGGATGTTTTCGTTGTTTATTTTTCTGTATTTTCTTTCTTTATTTTTATTTTTGTAATCAAAACCCTAAAAAATAAAATCAAAAATCAAAAAAATATAAATAAATAAATATAAAATAATAAAATCTTTTATATGTGGAAATTAATCATTGCGAACCTTAAAGTGAATCCGACGATTCGATAAATCGTAGGAGAGTTTTCCGTGTCCTCGATTCCATTCCCCGACTCGAGTGGAATTTAGAAACGAATGGTTTTAGGAAATCTCTTCACTCGATAAATTTTTCGTGGGATTTCTTTTAAAGTATCGAAAAGATTAATTTCAACTAAATTGTTTCCGCAAACCTCCCTCAATTCTCTTATCCATAGAATTTGAGGGAATTTCAAAATGGGATTTCTTTAAATTAATCAGGCAAACTCAAAGTAGATTTTATTTGCATCCACTTAGCATGTTTATTTCTCGTATCGTTTAGACGGCATGTTTAGGACACTTTCACCACTTACACTATTTTATACATATAGTTTTTATTTTTATTTTATTTATTTATTTATTTTTTTATGAATCCACGCTACTTTTTTACATCTAGTCATGACACGTGCACCACTTCTATTTTTTAATTAAATCATTGTCACGCATAATCACATTAATTCAAGTAGTGTTCCTTATTCGATTTTCGTATTCATATTAGTTTGCATTGACACATTTAAATTAAATCATTTAGTTTCTTTTTAGTCACTCTTGTATAAAAATAAAAAATAAAAACTTATTTAGGTGTTAGTTTTGCATTTATATTTCTAAATCTCATGCATCTATTTTAATTTGCCTATTTAAATTAAAGAAGTCTCTCGGAGACATACATAAACCCCCCCGGGGTCCATCCTTGTCGAATCCTTAATATTCGATAAGAGGTTATACCGGGGGAGAATTCCCAAAAATCCGAAAAACTTGTTTCACCTTATTTGTGAAAAATACCAAAAATATTTTATGAGAAGAGAATGATTTCAAAATAAAATAAAACACTTGGACTAAACTAATTAGACTTAATTGGACATAAGGTACCATTTTCGGACGGACATCTTTGGGTGCCTAACACCTTCCCTGAGCGTAACCGACCCCCGAGCCTTTAAATGAATATTTGGTTTGATCGTGTTTTTGGAGTCAAATTGTTTACTTAGGCCTTTTAAATTGTTTTCTAAAAATTCGGTGACCTAGCACACCATTTAAACCCAATGTTAGGTGGCGACTCTTTATTTTTAAAATGCACTAAGTATATTTTTTGAGAAAACCAGCGCTTTAAAAATCCCTATCTCCTTAAGGCTATTTATTATTTATTATTCTTTTCATTTCGAAAAATCGAGGCATGTCAGCTGACGACTCCGCTGGGGATACATTTAGAGGTTCGAGCCTAATATGTCCAAATAAGTCCAACTATTCCATGTCTGAATGCTATATTTTATTTTGTTATCTTTTCTTTCTATTTTTTGTAAATAAGTTGTGATGTTTATTTCTTTTTCTTTCTTCTCTCTCGGGCTCTTATATTGTTATAAACCCTCCGACACCAGTACGGTTGTCTTGTATCCATATTATCCCCTTGGGATTCTATGATACAAGACGGGGGGTTTTATACTTGATGGATTGATGTTGTTTTAGGAAGCCTTAAAAACCAAACGAGTTTAAACTTTCCAATACCGACTGAGTAACGAAATGTTTTTCACAAATATTTATCTGTTTGATCAGTCATTATCGGAATTGAAAACTCTGAACTTGAATGGATTTTAAGGCTACCTAAAACCCACGTAGACTAATAAATGGGCTTGTTGTAGAACAAAACAGAACAGAATAGGATGAGACAGGAAAATTAGTCCCAGAAAAATAATTTTGGTTCCCCCCATCTGAAGTCCGATCTTTACTCGCAACTGGGCCCAGACTCACTCTAGGATGACATCAGAAAGCAATCCCGAATATCCCCGTACGGCCCAGATGGATCGTATGCAGGAAACCATTAACATGCTGAGGGAAAAGATCAACGAACTTAGCCGGCCTCAGGAGGCACCTGTTCCACCGCCTAGTGGAACTCTCATGACTGAATCACCAAATGGAAACCCTCCAAGTGCCGAGATGGAGAGATCTGTGCCCAATCCGAACCATGTTGGCCTGAACTTCACGGGATCAATCTACTATGGACCCCTGATGGCCTTCATCCTTTTGCCTACCGAGCACCAGTATACCCCAGCTAGGGGCATATCTATCAGGCTCCACCCAAAAGGTTTGTCCTCTCCCGTATCCTAGATCTTCATCCACCCGGAGAGGGTCGTTGTTTCGCTGAACAATCCGAATACTAATCGACCGGCCCCAGCCATTGAAACCTCAAACAGAAATGAAGATGGACCTCCTCCGGCCTGGGTTCTAAAAATGGAAAATTGGAGAAAACCATAGAAGAACTAACAAAATATAAGCTATCCAGAAAAGCGGCATACAAAGAGTTGTCAGCACTACCCCGAGTGGTGTATCCGTAAAACTTTGTAGTTCTGGAGTTTACAAAGTATGACAGTACTGCTCCCCCAAAATGGCATGTTAATATCTACAAGGAGGAGTTGGGAGTTCATGCTCGGAACGAAGACCTTTGCCTGAAGATGTCCTGGCGATCGTTGAAAGGACCTGCTCTTAACTGGTATATAACCCTGGACTTGGCACAGATTCAGATGTTCGAAGATCTGGTAGAGGCCTTCTGTGAACAATATGTATACAATAAAGATGCCGTGCTGGACCGTAATACCTTCTACTAGATACTGAAGAGAAAAGATGAAAGCTTCCGAAAGTACACTACCCGCTAGAGGGAGGAAACTGGCAAAGTTGTCCCCAGGCTGAACGAGGAGGCTGAGTTAGAGATATTCAAGTCAATCCATACGTCGCCATTCTATTAATATCTATCGAGCATAGAAGTAATTTCATTCGGCGATGCAATCAAACAAGCCGAGGTGATAGAGGAAAGAATAAGGAGTAGAAAGATTGAAGGGGTCGCGCATGACCCGACAAAGAGGTTAGCTCTACCAAAGAAAATAGAAGATGAAGTAGTTATCGTTGTTTTCCCCCCAGCAAACCCATCACCAGAACTACCCCCAAGCTTCCTATCCCCAAAACTACTCGAACCAATACCGTAACCACCTACCTCAAAATTGCCAAAACCAATATTACCCCCGGAACCAGCCATATTCCCAAAGTCGTCTCTACTACTACCATAATGTACCTCCCCCTTACAAAAATTGCATTCTCCAATACTACCCTCAAGCCTACCAAACACCCGCTTACCATATGCCCTCATATTAGCCTAACCAAAACCATCCATCTCAAATTTATAACCATATTCTGATGCTAGGAACCAAATACCACCAAGGTTATCTACCTCGTACTACTGGGGAAAACTTCCAGAACGATGATAAGGAACCACTAGACCATTCAGTCTCAATTACCGAGTTGTACTGGAATTGTTTGAAGTAGGGGATATTAACACCCCTTCCATCACACGAACTTAAGCCTGGGAGTAAAGCAACTTCTTCGAATGCTTTCTGTAAGTAGCATTTGGAAACTAGAGGACATGCGACTGAGCAGTGCTTTCAGCTAAATGATAAGATCCGAGAGTTCATATGGACAAGAGCTATTACGCTTCCTAAAAAACTTGAGATCGATGCACCAAACTGTCAGTAGAATCCGCTACCTAAGCATGCACCTTCAAGGAGTGGTGAAGTCAATATTTACCAAAATGTTACTGGAGATGGGAGCGATTCATGTGCCTGAGGCTCGATTTGAAAAAGCTAAAGGCTACAAAACTGAGTTTTCTTGTTTACTTTCAATTTGCTAGAAGTTTTGATAAAATTGGGACATTTTCATATACTCACCTTTTCATTCCGTTGGTCTTTTGGATGGAAAAGGATTTGCTCTGTAATGACTTTTTAAATTTCAATAATACAATATTTTTTATCTAAAATTGTGGTATAATGTTTGAATCTTACTCTTTCAGGTGCCCAAAATTGCCTGCATATGTTGTATGTGATGTGACTAAGCGAGGATGTGAAGGCATGATTTCAATATAGAGTCAGACCACAATCTAATGGGACTAAAAACAAAGAAAGATTATGTTTAGTCAAACGATGGTGAGATCCAAAAGGCCCCTAACCAAATTCGACAGCAATTCCAGAGTACCAGGGGATTCAAAAGTCAAGATCGGTATCCATTATCCTAATGATGTTTTGATATATTGTTGCAAGCTGATCAAGCTATTTCTGGTGGTCCTTTAGTGATTGATAAACCTGGGTGTAAATATCCTGATTCGCCTAATGTCCAAGTTACCCAATGGAGAAAAGGAAACACAATCATCCCAAACCAATGATCCCAATGAAGAAACTCTCAAATGTTGCAAGAAGGTCTCAATTCACAAAGAAGATCAAGTTCTTTGATAAGCTCGATTGCCCCTGAACCATTGTAAGTTCGATCATATATTTAAAAATAATAAAAGAAAAAAAAAGAAAAAGAAAAAAAAAGAAAAAAAAAAAAAAAGAGAAAAAAGAAAAAAAGAAAAAAAAACGAAAAAAAGAAAAAAAATTGAAAAGTGGGATAACCAAGCAAGAAGCGCTGCTGCAAATGTGGAAGAGATTTGAAGAGGGAAGAAAGATGATAGATTGGTTTGTTTAAGTTTTTCGCCTCAGTCCAAATTGGTGGGCAAACAACATTTTTCGGAATCAGAACTTGATGGATTTGAATGGAAACAGAATTAGTGAAAAGAAACATTGGTCGTGGTCTGGAAATGTATCAGAACCATATTCCTTTGCAATTCGACTCAAGATCTCACAGAAAATCATATTGGGCATTAAAGGTACTTATTTCAGTAATTTTTTGACATTTTACCATTTTTTTGGACTAAATCGATTTTGCAGGATTTGAGAAAACACAGAGCATGCAGGAGTATTAGAACCGCAAGCATCGAATCACCTAGAATTTTGAAAAGACAAGAATCCAGTTGAGCAAGCTAAGAAGACCTTGATGAAGCATGTTGGACCCTCCCATGAATTGAAAAGTGAAATCTCGAAAGTAAAAAAAAAAAAAAAGAAGTCTCATTAAATCACCCCAAGGCATGTCAGGCCCTAAGTTGGAAAGTGAAGCTTCTAAATTCAAATAGATGAATCTCTCGATATTGTTTCGATCTGAGCGCTATCAGCCGAAGCGAATACGGCTGAAAGGGGGGGAACAAAATTGCGAGTCTTTGTATGCGCGGGGATTCACAACCATCATCCTCGCGGTAATGACTACTCGCAAGTATACGAGGTCTAGTTTTAATATAATGGATCTTGTAAGATCGGATATCGTTCCACTGGGAATGGCAGGTAATTCAGTTGAGTATTGCGATTTAAATAGTTTTATATTATCTCGACTAATCAAATTTTGTTTGTTTTCTATTTAATATACTAAGATAAATGACAACTATGAGGTTAGTTCTAATTACACTGATTACTTAGGTATTGATTTCTTTCACATAATGCATAATCGACGTCATTAAGTTAGCTATAATGGTTCTCTATCTATTCCGACAATCTCTGTATCGATAACTCCTCCGCTACCTCTCCCGAGTGTAAGACGGGGGATTACACGACTTCATGTCAACGAAGAAGTACCCTTCAACACCTTTACGACCCTAGGTCGTGTGAGTCTTTAGCTAACGTCATGGATTGCATACGTTCTAACACCCTCCCGGGTTATTAGAACGTCACGTTGTATTTACCCTAGTCCGAATTCAAGGTTACCTCTCCTGAGTGTCAAACCTTATATTCTCAGTTTATCAATACAAGCATAATATCAAGAATAATGGTAAACACAATCGGATTTAGACAAACAACACATTAAAGTAACATTAATTCATTCAACTTAACAATTACATGATTTCAACTACACTTAAGTAACATTTAACTAATACTATAAGATCTTAGCCATATACCATACAAAATAAGAGGGATTCAACATTATTAGATACAAAAAAGTGATTACAAAGATAAAAACAAGAGAGAAACGATCAAATCTGGAAGTGAAATGGTTCACTGTCACTAATGATCGATCCACAAGTGATCTTTCTTTGTCCGAATGATGTACCTCCTTCTTGATCTTCAAAAAATAGCTTAAGAGCTCTCTACTAGGGTTAGGGTTCTTCAACAACCAATTTCAGACGTGGGAAAGGGGTATAAATTGGCCTAGGGGTTAAAAAATATCTAAACAGATATTTTGGGCTGTTCTGCGAATTCTGCCTAGGCAGTAGAATCTTCGCCTAAGCGGAGTTTAAGTCGGTTAGAATTCTACTTAGGAGATGGTTTCTTCACCTAGGCAGAGGAGTAACTTCTTGGTCCCCTTTCTTTTTGATGGAATTCTTCCTAGGCGGTAGCTACTTTGCCTAGGCGGATTTACAGCAGTTCGGTTCTTCCAGCGTTCTGATGGATTTTTGCCTAGGCGGTGGAAACTTCACCTAGGCGAATTTCAATACTTCAGCCCTTGCAACCTTCTAATGGATTTCCGCCTAGGCGGTGGAAACTTCGCCTAGGCGGATTTCAACTTTTCAACATTTGTAACTTTCTGATGAATTTCTGCCTAGGTGGTGGAAACTTCGCCTAGGCAGAATTGCGCTATTCTTTGAAACCTCATTTTTTCATCTTTTTGGCTACCCTTTTCTCCACCATTTTGTTCGGTTTGCCGATTGTTTACGTCCCTACTCCTGACTAATAAAAATAGCTAAAAAGATATTCAAACTTCAATAAAATACTCGAAAACTGGCAAATTCGATTTAGAATTAGATATGTATTTTACACCTATCAAATACCCCCAAACTTGGAATTTTGCTAGTCCTCGAGCAGAACACCCTAATGCTAAATAACACTAACTACACTAATTGGCTACATTCTAAACTACAAATAAGTAATCATTAACAAATAAGAAGTACACACCTGTGAGATTTAAGTTTAGTCAAAGAAACCATGTTATTCTTCCCTCAACAACCCGTAATCAGATACGGTTAAGGAATAACACACACCACGTGGTGTTCCAGAATTTCAACACTCAATATCAATTAAAATCATTTTAGATCCAATTGAAATGTGTATGTGTGTGTGAGAACTCGGATATATAACTAATCAAACGCCGGATTGGATTATTTAATGAATAAGGTCATGACTTAAACTTGTTAAAACATTCAGGATAGCCATATGCTTGACTGGGCTCAACTATCCACTAATGTAGGTTCGAACATTCACCGAGATCAATAGGGCTTGGTTTGGCTTTGGAGAACGTCCAAGGGTATCGTAGAAATAGAAACTCGTTATAATTTTAACGAGACCTGAGGTACAAACGCTTATCGCTAAATCTCTCTCTGACCCCCTTATCTTTGAAGATATTACCCTGAACAAGATTTAGTAAACTTGTATTCACTTGTCACAATAACCGAAATTAAACACTATATTCACATAGTTTGGCTTTTTTTTTTTTTTGTTTTACACACACCCCCAAACTTATTCAATTTTGTACAATTTTAGGGGCATGTAAATACAACTAAAGGATTGACAAGTGAATACTCTTATACTTAACCAAAAATATTTTAACTGAAACCCCGATTGCCCGCTTCAAGTTAGCATGATCTAATGCTACTTGTTTTCACTCAATTTTCACTTTTATTCCTAGCGACAATGGTTCTGAAAGATTTACTTGGTTAAAGTGTAGAAATAAGTTCAGAAGTGAAAAATTTTATGGCTTCGACAGGAGAACGAGGGAATAACTTTTCAGGTTAGTTTCAAACGGTTCAAGTGATAAAAATGAAGGCCTATATCATGCCTCCGGAATCACCTTACCTATAATTTTGCCTCAAGCCTCCCCTAGTCAAGTTCTAGATTCCTCATTTCTGTCATGAACTTATTACTGAATAATTGGCATCAAATCGTTCAATTAGTTATGCAATGAGTTTATGCGATCGTGCGATTTAGGATCAAAATAATCTCCACCTAATCAACATGCTAAGCACACAAAACACACGTAAATGGCATTACCCTTGACCTCAATATGCAATATAGGGGATAATTTTCATCATTGGGACATAGTTCGGATGAACTCAAAAACTCAGCATACATGTACAACTATATTAATTAACAAATCTACTCTGATTCTACAAACTAACATTACTTATGCTAATGATCCTTACACATGCATAGCTAAACATTACACATGCATAACAAAAAGAATTTCAAAATTTACAAAAACATTTAACATTAATATCATTATAAACAACAATTTGTACACAAAAAGAAATTTGTCCCTTTTACATCAACAAAATTTGTCATCCTTCATATCCCCCTCCCCCCCCGGCCGCGAAAAAAAAAAAACAAACAAAAACTACATGCTTGCATATCATATACCCCCAAACTTGAAAGAGGCAGTGTCCTCACTGCCTAAGCAGAAAACCCAATAGCAGAATAGAAAAATACGTATTGAAAATTGGGGCGGACACATACCTAAGAGGGAAGACATACAAGTCTAACCTCCTACCGTTCATTGTGGAGGAGATGGCGGTGGCGGCTCATCAGTCTCGGAAGGCGACACGGGCGTATAACGCGTCATTTCAATTCCGAGATGTTCGAATAAAACTCTTTGGTTTTGATCTTGTTACCGGATATAGGAATCCATGTAGTTCTCCATCCGAGCTAAATTAGCTTGAAGCTGGCTCATATCGAACTGGAGACTACGGACATCTTGTGAAAGTGGGATGAGCTGGCCGCGACTGGTTGTGGGCGTCGGTAGCTCTGAAGGGCCGGATTCTTTCTCTCCCTGACCCTCTTCTCCTTCACCTGCTCTGCCTTTCCATAACCTGTTAATCATTGCAAGATCGAGTGGCTTTATAGGTAGAAAAGGGTTTGTGGACGTGATACGAACTCCGACTCATTGAAAGAGAGCGGTGAGGAAGGAAGGAAAAAGAAGGCCACCCTTCTTTGTCTTGGCAGTATGAATTATTGAAGAATAAATGTGCCAACCGACATTGACAGGCATCCCTCTATCAATGTCATAGAGCATAAACGCTCGCTCCTTGGAAACATCGGATACATGGGTGGTAGGGAGCAGATTGGCGCAGATAAATTAATGCCAAATCTTTGGGATCGATTTCAGAAACCGTGACTTGAAGATTTCCTGACCCTGCCATGTGTTCGTCCACTGGGTGTTTCCCATCATCAGGGTCTGAATCACTGCACTCATTGTCGGTGTGGCGGCATCGGATAAATCTCTGGAGGCTTCCGGCCCTGTCAATCCAAGCAACTCATTGAAATGGTCTGCACTAAATAGAACGGGAATGTTTCGGACCCTTATCTGAAATCCCGTGGCCTTCGTAATGTTTGCATAGAATTCTCGTACGAGGGCTAACTCCCCTGGTGAGGGTAGAACACAGAACTGTTCCCATCGTCTTTGTAGAATAACAGTCCTGAATTCTTCAGGGAGTTCATTCAAAGGTCCAAACCCCTTCTGGCGAATCCCGGGATGCTTACTTTCATGAGATTTGTAATGGTCCTCAACCTGCTTTGAGACAAATTTGAGAGAGTTGTATTCCGAAGCGGCCAGAGGTTCGTCTGTTCGTGGTTGCTTGGCTGCACAACGCTTTGCTATTTTCCCTGTAAATCACAATCACAACACCAACCACAATAATAACAATAGAACACGCAATTCAAACCCTTGTCAGCGAACACACAATGCCCTATTTTATCAAACATATGCCAACCAAAGCCAAACAATACAAATTTCACAAGATATCCCACCACCCATAACCAAATCATATTTTTGTCGCAATGTAGCATAAAATAAATGATTCACATTGTATATAAACACAAAAAAAATGATAGGGTTTACCATTAATCATTCCTAAATCCTAAATAGCATGAAAACCGCAATCTAGGGTTTAAAGGGGTTTAGGGTTCTAACCAAATCCAATGATTTTTGAAATAAATTAATAAATGAAGCAAATATTTCAACAATTAAATGAAAAATAGGATCATTGACACTTACTTCTTGAAATTTTTTGATCAAATCACTAGAGGATGGCGATCTTGCACAGTTTCACCGTTCAAACCCTAATTTTCGAAAATGGGAAGAGGAATTCCACGTTTGGACGAAGATTCTTGGTGAAAATCCAAGTTTTAAGCAATGTAGGATGAATCTTTAATGGGAGGAAGGGATTTGGGATGGTGAAGTTGAGAGGTTTCTTGAAATGTTTAGGAGAGAAGTGTTGTTTGCGAAGAGGACTGTTGAGTTTTAAAACAGGGTTCGCGTGAATTCGCCTAGGCGGTGGTTTTTTCGCTTAGGCGAAGTATCGACCTTTTCTTTTTAAAAACCTTCTGGTGTTAATTCGCCTAGGCGGTGGTTTTTCCGCCTGGGCGAATTTACACCAGTGTGAAACCCTTGATTTCGTTGTAAATCTGCTGAGGCGGTGGGTTTTCCGCCTGAGCGAATTTTCGCCACTGTAGGAACTCAGCTTTTCTTCATTTTTCCGCCTAGGTGGTGGTTTTACCGCTTGGGCGAAGTTACGGCAGTGTAGAAATTCAGATTTTTTCTTCCAATTTTCGCCTAGGCAGTGGTTTTTTCCGTTTAGGCGAATTTACGCCAGTATGTTTTCTCAGCCTTTCAGTCCAATTTTGGCCTGGGCGGTGGTTTTTTTCGCCTAGGCAAATTTACGCCAGTGTGGACTTAAGCTGGATTACTTAAGGTTTTCACATTTTTGCTCTACACCTCTTACTTCCTCTTCGTTCCTCAAACAAGTTTTAGCATGCAAATCAATCCTAAGTATCTAGCCTCATCAATTCACCACAAAAAATAGTATTACGAGATCAATAGGATCTCCAAAAAGTAATTTATACAAAAGTTGGGAATGTTCGTTACCCTTGATGAAATATCAAAAGATGTTGCTAGGTTTTACGTCCGTAGCATAGATGTTTATGAATTCTGGCTCTATCCTTTAACGAGGGAGATGTTCTCCACAACTCGCTCTTCATCCTTGAAGTAGTGCTTGATCCACTCCCCGTTGACTCAGAAAGTTCGTCCGTCTTCGCCTTCTAACTCGATAGCACCAAATGGATAAATATGCTTGATCCGGAATAGTCCAGACCACCAGGACTTCAACTTTCCGGGAAAGAGTCTCAGCCTTGAGTTAAACAATAAAACTTGTTGTCCTGGACTGAAATCCCTCCAGACTATCATTTTATCATACCACCTCTTCGTTTTATCTTTGTAAAGCTTGGCATTCTCATAAGCCTCGTGCCGGAATTCCTCCATTTCATTCAATTGGAGGAGACGTTGCGCACCCGAAGCTTTTATGTCAAAGTTGAGTTTCTTAATCGCCCAGAATGCATGGTGCTCTAATTCAACGGGAAAATGACACGCTTTCCTAAACACCAATCGATACGACGACATGCTGATCGGTGTCTTAAAAGCCGTGCGATAAGCCCATAAAGCATCGTCAAGCTTCACCGCCCAATCCTTGCAATTAGTATGAACCGTCTTCTCCAGAATTAGCTTGATTTCTCGGTTTGAAACCTCAGCTTGGCCATTTGTCTATGGGTGGTATAGTAGCGCCACCTTGTGTCTAACCCCATACTTTGCCAACAAAGCGCTTAGCATTTTGTTACAAAAGTGGGTTTCCTCATCACTGATTAAGGCTCGAGGTATCCCAAACCGTGTCATGACATTGTGCTGAAGGAACTTCAAAACCACTTTGGCATCATTGGTAGGTGTTGCTACGGCCTTGACCCATTTAGACACATAATCCACCGCTAACAAAATATACTCCTTGCCAAATGACAGCGGAAATGGCCCCATGAAATCTATGCCCCACACATTAAATAACTTAAGCTCAAGAATTGACCTCAATGGCAATTCATGCCTTCTCGATATGTTACCCACCCTTTGACATCTATCACAAGTTTTCACAAACATATATGAATCTTTAAACAAAGAAGGTCAGTGAAAACCTGATTAAAGTACTTTCGATACTGTCCGAGTCGCACCAAAATGGCCTCCACAAGGTGATGAATGGCAATGGTAGAGAATACTAGCCATTTCTTCCTTCGGAACACATCTCTGGATCACCTGATCAACACATTTCTTGAATAGCAATGGCTCGTCCCACAGATAATACTTTGCATAAAAAAGAAATTTCTTCCTTTGGGCTCCCGTCAACTCAGGTGGTAACACATTACATGCAACATAATTCATAATGTCCGCATACTAAGGAAGTGTATTTTCGATTGAAAATAGTTGTTCGTCAGGGAACACTTTCGTGATGCTAGACTCCTCACCTACGTTTTCTTGAATCAACCTCGACAAATGGTCAGCAACAACGTTCTCACTCCCCTTTTTATCCCTTATTTCAGCATCAAACTCTTGCAATAGAAGAATCCACCTTATCAATCTCGACTTGGCATCTTTCTTTGCAAATAAGTACCGGATAGCTGCATGATCCGTGTAGACCATCACTTTTGACCCAATGATATAAGACCAGAACTTATCACAAGCAAAGACCACTGCTAGTATTTCTTTCTCAGTTGTGGTGTAATTCTCCTGGGCATCATTCAATGTCTTACTTGCATAATAGATTGAGCGAAAGATCTTCTCCTTTCGTTGGCCTAACACCGCGCCAACGGCATAGTCACTCGCATCGCACATTATCTCAAATGGCAACTCTTAGTCCAGAGCGACCATTATTGGAGCCGTGATCAACTTCTCCTTTATCGTCTTGAAAGCCTCCATGCAAGCCTCATTGAATTCAAATGAAGTATCCTTCTCAAGAAGGTGACATAACGGCTTCACCGTCTTCGAGAAGTCCTTAATAAAGCGCCGGTAAAAGCCGGCATGCCCCAAGAAACTTCAAACTCCTTTCACATTAATCGGTGGTGAAAGCTTCTTAATCGTTTCAATCTTTGCTCGGTCTACCTCAAGCCCCTTAGAAAAGACTCGATGACCCAAGACGATCCCCTCTTTAACCATAAAGTAGCACTTCTCCCAATTTAGAACCAAATTCTTCTCCTCATATCGGTCAAGAACAAGCGCCAGATTGTAGAAACAGTGATCAAAAGATGACCCAAAGACTTAGAAGTCATCCATGAATATTTCCATTTTCTCCTCCACCATATCAGAAAATATCGCCATCATACACCGTTGAAAAGTTGCCGGTGCATTGCAAAGGCCAAACAGCATACGTCGATAAGCAAACGTTCCATACGCGCATGTGAATGTAGTCTTCTCTTGGTCCTCCAGTGCAATGACTATTTGATTGTAACCTCAATAGCCATCAAGAAAGCAATAGTACTCATATCCGGCTAATCGATCTAGCATTTGGTCAATGAAAGGAAGAGGAAAATGATCATTCCTCGTCGCCCAATTCAATCTTCTATAATCAATGCATACACGCCATCCCGTGATGGTCCGTGTAGGAATAAGGTCGTCCTTATCATTCTTCACCACCGCCATACCTCATTTTTTGGGCACCGCTTGCACCGGGCTAACCCACTCACTATCGGATATAGCATATCGGATTTAGCCACCATTGATGTTCAATGGAGGGTTTGAACTCATCCTCCATCAAAATCTTATGCATGCAAACCGAAGGGCTAATTCATTTGATATCTGAAATAGACCAAGCAAAAGCGGATCGGTGCTTCTTCAAGATTCTCAGCAACTTACTCTCATCTTCTTCCGTCAGAGTTGATGAAATTATAACCGTATCGGTCGAATTCTCTCCCAAAAAGATATACCGAAGGTCTTCCAGTAATTGCTTGAGTAATAATCCACCGTGAGGCGGATTTGATTCCTCGGGAGAGTTTTCAACTTTTTCAATCTCCGCCACATGAATAGGATCTTCTACGTCTTTAGATTGAGCATCCAAAGTAAGTACGTAGTCCACAACCTCAAGTTCTGTGATACAGCCTTCCTCACCAAGATCCCCCATAGATAAGGAATTTGTGAGTGTATGCTCTAAGGAATCCATCTCCATATTTGCAAGAAAGAACTCCTTCACGCAAGAGTCCACAACGTCAACTCGATTTCAATTGAGAGGTTCATCCAGAAAGTTTATAGTTCTAAAAATGTTGAACCTTATCTCTTCATCATTGACTCTTAACGTCAGATTTCCATTATGCACATCAATCAAGGCCTTTCCCGTTGCAAGGAAAGGTCTTCCTAGGATGATCAGGATTTCTCTATCTTTTTCCATTTCAAGCACAACGAAATTCACCGAAAATATGAATTTGTCTACCTTCACTAGCACATCCTCAATGATACCTTTCGGATAGGTTGACGAATGATCCGCCATTTGAAGAGAGATCGTTGTTGGCTTTGCACTTCCAAGTCCTAACTTCCGATAAACGGAAGAAGGTATCAAATTAATACTCGCCCCAAGATCACAAAGCGCCTTATCAAGGTGAGATTTCTCGATAGTACATGGAATTGTGAAACTACCGGGATCCTTTAATTTGGTAGGTAACTTTCTTTATAGTATTGCACTACACTCCTCCGTTAGCTTCACCGTTTTGTAATCTTCCAACTTTCTCTTCTTCGTCATGATGTCCTTCAAGAACTTGCCATAGTTGGGCATTTGTTCCAATGCATCCGCAAAAGGTATGTTGATTTGGATTTTCTTGAAAATTTCAAGAAATTTCACAAATTGGGCATCCAACTTCCTCTTTTGGAATCTTTGAGGATATGGAAATGGGGTTACTAGAATTGGTGGATTTTCTGAAAATGTTACTCGCCCCGATATCACCCTTTCATCTCTTCTTCTCTCCTCGACTTTCTCTTGGTTTTTATCCCCTTTCAAATCTTCACTCGGCTTCTCCTTTCCTTCATCGGTTTTAACTTCAACTTCCTCCTCCGCACTTATTCTTGGTTCATCATGCGAAAACTCACGACTCACTCTCGGCTCGGTTTCCATAGGCCTGCTCACTTCTACGTCTTTTCCGCTCCTCAACTTAATCGCCTTGCATTCTGGAGGGTTGGTTTTCGTGTTGCTTGGAAACTTCCCATTTTGTTGCTCTTGAATGGCCATAGCAAGCTGCGCGATTTGAGTCTCCAAAACCTTCACCGTGGCGTTGGTGTTTGTACAAGTGGTATCGATCGAGTCTAGCCGTGTTTCATGTTTGTTCAGCCGATTATGCGTCTCACGCATTATAGTCTGAGTCTCCTTTATAAACGAACCCAAAACTTCATCCAAATTTGACTTCGTATTATGCATTGTTGGTTGTTGCATTTGATGATTGGATTGCATAAGATATCCCGAAGCTTGATTTCCATAACCCAGAGGTGGCCGCAAAGCATTCTGATTGTTCGCATATGAGAAGTTCTCATGGTTACGAAATCCAGGATTGTAATGAGTCGGAATGTTGGTAGCTGGCCTGAAAGTGCAGGCACGATTGTTTAGAAAATGACATTCCTCGAACTAGTTATCCAATCCGGATTGAGAACAACTTGCTGCTATCTCCTTCCCTTGACTCGACAAAGCTCCTTTTGTAGACATGGCGACCAATTGATCCGAGAGCTTAGACACTTGGGCCGATAACGTTGCAATATGGTCAGATTCTTGGATAGAAGAGACCCGTCTTCCCATGTTCCTTTCATTCGGCCATTGATAATTGTTAACCGCCATTTCTTCCAATAATACATTAGCTTCGATAGGGGTTTTGGACAATAATGATCCCCCTGAGGCTGCATCAACTATCGTTCTAGTCTGGCCATTCAACCCGTTGTAAAATAATTGGGTTTGAAACCAATCTTGATACCCGTGTTAGGGGCACCTTTTTAATAGGTCCTTGAATCTCTCCCATGCCTCAAACAACGGCTAAACATCTCTCTGGCGAAACTGCGCAATCTCGCCTCGGAGTTGAGAAGTCTTCGAAGGTAGAAAGAATTTAGTAAGGAATCTTTATGCAAGGTCCTCCCAAGTATTAATGCTCCCCGGTTGAATCGACTGAAACCAACCCCTTACTCTATCTCATAAAGAAAACGGAAATAACCTCAACCTTATGACATCTTCGGCAACTCCATTTATCTTGACACTGTCACAGATCTCGAGAAAGGTTGCTAAGTGGACGTTGGGGTCTTCGTGAAGATTCCCGCCATACTGGTTTTGCTGAACCATATTAATTAAGACGGGCTTCAATTTGAAGTTATTTGCCTGGATCGGCTGCCTCCGGATCCCTGAATAGTTATCCAGCATGAGTGGCCGATAATAGTCCCTAAGGACTCGTTGTCGCCTCTCCTGCTCTGGAGGCTGAAGTGCGTGCGGTTCCGGTCGTTGTGGGACATTTTCACGTCCCCCGGCCATAGCGGTAGCTTTTTCCTCTTTCTGTTTAGCAATACGTTGACTACGCCGCATGCACTGCTTAAATCAAATAGATAAATCAAATAAATAAATGAATTGAATAAAATTTAAAAGCAAAAGAATTATCGTGATTAACATTCAACTACTTGAACACAATATCAACTTAATTGAAAAACACCTTGTCAATTCCCGGCAACGGCGCCAAAAACTTGTACGCGCGAGGATTCACAACCATCGTCCTCGCGGTAATGACTACTCGTAAGTATATAAGGTCTAGTTTTAATATAATGGATCTTGTAAGATCGGATATCGTACTACTGGGAATGACTGGTAATTCGGTTGAGTATTGCGATTTAAATAGTTTTATATTATCTCAACTAATCAAATTTTATTTGTTTTCTATTTAATATATTAAGATAAACGAAAACTATGAGGTTAGTTCTAATTACACTAATTACTTAGGTATTGATTTCTTTCACATAATGCATAATCGACGTCATTAAGTTAGCTATAATGGTTCTCTATCTATTCCGACAATCTTTGTATCGATAACTCCTCCGCTACCTCTCCCGAGTGTAAGACGGGGGATTACACGACTTCATGTCAACGAAGAAGTCCCCTTCAATGCCGTTACAACCCTAGGTCGCGTGAGTCTTTAGCCAACGTCATGGATTGCATACGTTCTAACGCCCTCCTGGGTCGTTAGAACGTCACGTTGTATTTACCCTAGTCCGAATTCAGGGTTACCTCTCCCGAGTGTCAAACCCCGTATTCTCAGTTTATCAATACAAGCATAATATCAAGAATAATAGTAAATACAATCAGATTTAGACAAACAACACCTTAAAGTAACATTAATTCATTCAACTTAACAATTACATGATTTCAGCTACACCTAAGTAACATTTAACTAATACTATAAGATTTTAGCCATATACCATACAAAATAAGAGGGATTCAACATTCTTAGATACGAAAAAGTGATTACAAAGATAAAAACAAGAGAGAAACGATCAAATTTGGAAGTCAAACGGTTCACTGTCGCTAATGATCGATCCGCAAGTGATCCTTCTTTGTCCGAATGATGAACCTCCTTCTTGATCTTCAAAATATAGCTTAAGAGCTCTCTACTAGGGTTAGGGTTCTTCAACAACCAGTTTCAGGCGTGGGAAAGGGGTATAAATAGGCCTAGGGATTCAAAAATATCTAAACAGATATTTTGTGCTGTTCTGCGAATTCTGCCTAGGCGATAGAATCTTCTCCTAGGCAGAGTTTATGCCCCACCCCACCCCGGACACCCATTACCTTGGGTCCGGTGTGACGTCGACACGATCTCATCTTAACGTCAAACCCACTAGTAAACGACAAAGTGCATACAAAAATATACAACCATAAATTCTGACTATATACAACATCTCTAACTGGGGACGCACCCGTCCCTGAATTATAATATCAACAAAAGTATAACAACAATGAAGCTCTCACAGGTTCGTCTCAGACAGCTCCTCCCAAAATATTTCCATACTACACCATCACCGGACTCTACTTAGTACTAGTAGGGGACCGACTCCTAGCTGTTATACCTGCGAGTGCACTGTCTTCTTAGTAAAACATTTTTTAAAAATAATAATACATTCTAGATATTACCATGATTAAATATGGATCGAGCATAAGTATATAAGCAGTGAAAATTAAGCGGTATAAATAAGTCCCATCCAAATTCATCTAGTATAAAATCATACCAATAACTATAATAAATAATAAATCACTCAATATAAATAAAATACCACATCTCAAACACACACCTCAAACACACATCTCAAACACACCACTCCACCATAACACACACTGGCTAACCATAGTGATCGTTTTAACCTCACAATTGGGAGTTGCAACGGTACCATAACATCCGTAGGAATGCCTTCCTACGAAATATCCACACCCTTGTTGGGGAGAAATATAATCCACACCCCTTACGGGGAGAACTATCCACATCCCATGGGAAGAATCCATACCCCTTACGGGGAGAAATATAATCCACACCCCTTTCGGGAAGAAACCACATCTCTTTCGGGGAGAACAACCATGGCATCGTCAAAATCAAATACAGCATCATCGAATCACAACTCAATAGATATCGTCTACTCAACATTATCAAATCACCACGTCTATCTCTTTTCCTCAAAACTAACTTTTAAATCCAAAAATCGTATTTCACACTTTCTTTTAAAGAAAACGTCTGATTTTATCAAAACCACTTTTCCACTCTTTATTTTTAGAAAAACCAGGCATTTTTAGAAAAACAGATGTTTTTCTATTCTCTTTTAAAAACACCGTCTAATTTTACCAAATCCAACAAAAATTCATTTTCAACTTCTTTTCGAAAGCTATCGAAATTTTCTGAAAATCCAATTTATCAACTCACTCAAATCCTGCTTGATCCATATCATTTATAAATTCATACAGTTTAAATAATCACATATTTCATCATATATATATACATAGAAAAATAGTTTGGCAAGAAAACAGTACACTCACCTGACTACCCGTTCTGAACAGTTTTTACTGACTATCTTCTACCGATACTCCAGTGTCTGTGAGCCTAATAATGACAGGGCCTAAATTAATATTTTATGTAAACAACCGAATCATGCAATGCAGGCTCTAACTTCCGTAATTTTTCTCGTACCCACTTTTTATTATGAAAAATTGTTATTCGGTAAATTTCATTTTGTTAATAACTTCGGTACGCATTTGTTAGTATGGACGGTGACAAAAATTATTAGAATTAACAATTCTAAATTATAATCCCGTTTGCTAATAATTCAATTTAACAATAATGGTAATCGATTTAGATTTTTTACCTGCCCCGAATCGTCCGTCGGCCGCAAGATAAATTTTTGGATTTTATTTTGGGGGGGTTTGTGTAATTTCCCCCCCATTTTTTCTTCTTTTTCTTCTCCCTTTTCCATTTTTTTCTGGTTTTGCATTTCTGTTATCTATTTTGCAGTTTCGCCGCCGCCAAAGAGATCTCGCCGCCGGTCCAACCCTGCTGTCCCACCAAACAAACCCACGCACCTCCGGACAAACGAACCCCTACACTTCTACGTCTACCCCCCATGCACTGTCGATCGTCCACACACACCCACACTCACTGCTCTCTCTCTAACTTCCTGGTGACAGCTCCGGCGACCACCACACACCACTATGCACACTAATGACGATGAATACACCCACACCGTCGAGCAAGACTGCGAAGATAACACCTACGTCGGAACCTACCGCCTCCGGATGACTGACCAAAACACCCACACATACTCACGACAATTAGAACAGAGGAACGACCTCCCGTCCAGTCACACGCACACCCTTACCCAAAGCTTGAACATGGTAGTGATGATCGCACCCTCTCACATTCCTACAATCTCTGGCCGATCTGAACATAAATCATGCCTACCAGCGATCACGAACAGTCTGACGATGTCCACCTCCGGTCCTCTCTTTCTCTTCTCCGAATTTTCCTGATTTTGTTTTGATATTTTTCCTAATCATAACTATACATGCAGGTATTTATATGCATGAAAATGGTGGATAGATTTTGGATCTCCTCACGCCACATTGCCCTATTCCCGTTCCTCTGTTCCCGCCGGCCGAGCTCACTGCACCTACCACTTATACATGTATATATGTGTTTATATATATAAAAAAAAAAAAAATCTTTAGTGAAAATACACTTTCCTCCCCCCAACTTCCTTTAAGATCCTATTTTAATCATTTTCAACTTTTACCAGTTTCTAAAATTATAATTTCACCCTTACTATTTTCAATTTTTTATTTTTAATTATCCATTTGGATCTCCAGTTTAATTTCCACGTTTCCTAAATTTCAAATTTGACCCCTAAACTTTTAATTTTTATTTTCATTAACAAAAATCCACCCTAAATTTTCCAATACTTTAAAATGCAACTATTAATGACGCACGTACTATGATTTGGGCCTTATAGTTTAAGTCAGTTAGAATTCCGCCTAGGCGATGGTTTCTTCTCTTAGGCGGAGGACTAACTTCTTGGTCCCCTTTCTTTCTGAAGGAATTCTGCCTAGGCGGTAGCTACTTCGCCTAGGCAGATTTACAGTAGTTCAGCTTTTCCAACGTTCTGATGGATTTCCGCCTAGGTGGTGGAAACTTCGCCTAGGAGGATTTCAATACTTCAGCCCTTACAACCTTCTGACGGATTTCCGCCTAGGCGGATTTCAACATTTCAGCATTTGCAACTTTTTGATGAATTTTCGCCTAGGCGGTGGAAATTTCGCCTAGGCGGAATTGCGCTGTTCTTTGAAACCTCATTTTTTCATCTTTTTAGCTACCATTTTCTCCACCATTTCACTCGGTTTGCCGATTGTTTACATCCCTACTCCTGACTAATAAAAACAGCTAAAAAGATATTCAAACTTCAATAAAATACTCGAAAACTGGCAAATTCGGTTTAGAATTAGATAGGTATTTTACACCTATCAGTCTTCAAAGGTGACAAGTTTTTTAGACTAAATTTTTGTGTTGCATGTGTTTTTCTTGTCCAGTTACAAGGATTTCAAAGGGACTGGAAGCATGGATTTCCCCATCACTAGGACTTCTTACCTTCCGGCTCAAATTGTAAACTCTTATTGCTGAAATTTTTGAAGCTCTAAATGAGCATCAAGGTATGCGTTTGTCCCTAAAAGGAACTATGCTAAACCTGAACCTCGGCGTAACGCTAAGGTACGTAGGCAACCTGTAAAGGTTCGGTCATCTGAGAGTTAGCTCTAGCCGAAGGCTAGGGCATATTTTATATCTTTGCTCTCTTATTTTTGCCTAGCCACAATCTAGGGTATATTTTATACCTCTGGACTTTCTTTTGTCCCCCAACCAAAAGGGCTTGGGCTTGAGTTATTTTGTATCACTCTAAACGGACATTTGTTCGTCATGAGTCTATTTTTCATTACTCTAAACGATCCTATAAACGGACACTAGTTCATCATGAATATCGTCATGAGTATTTTTTTTAATTACTCTAAATGATCTTCTAAACGGACACTTGTTCTTCATGAGTATCGTCATAAGTCTTTTTTTCATTCCTCTAAATGATCATCTAAACATACATTTGTTCGTCATGAGTATTGTTATGAGTCATTCTTTTATTACTCTAAACGATCATCTAGACGGACAGTTGTTAGTCATGAGTATCGTCATGAGTCATTTTTTTATTACTCTAAATGATCCTCTAAACAAACACTCGTTCGTCATGAGTCATTTTATTTTATTTGTCATGTCATTAGAAAATGCACTTTGAAAAAAAATCAGAAAATAGGACGATCAAAATGACGTGATCTCCTATCTTTGTCACGTAAGTAGAACTCATATGACAAAGAGGGGCAGCTGTAGACACGACATTTTGACCGTCCCACAAAAAATTTATGCTTTATTTTATTTTTATTTTAAAAAAAATAAAAAATAAAAAAATAGAGAAAAAAAAAAAAGGGAAAAATGAAAAAAGAAAAGAAAGATAAAAGAAAAAAATTAAAAAAAATGCAAAAGAAAATGTTTCCTTGTCAAAATGTGATTATGTTTCCTTTTCCCTTTCCTTTCAAATTTTGTTTCCTTTTCCTCGTCGAATTGGAACTAGGGTTTCTAGGATTTTTCACTCCACATCCTTCCTATAAATAAGACCCTCCTCCTCATAGTTTAGACACACACACACAAAAAAAAAAATCAGGGAAAAACCCTTCGGGGACATTCAAAAAATTGAGAGGAGTCACCCCCTTTAGAAGAGTGATTCTCAAGGCCCTTTCGAGAAGCCGTATGCGAGAGAAAGAAATACGGGTATCAAGATTCTTGGCCTAGAACAGGTATGTGTTTCTAATTTTTAATTCTTCTTTCAGTTTATTTTATTCTTTTTGCAATTCAAATTTCTAAAAATTTTATTTATTTATTTATGTATTGTCGTTCGATGATCTGATGAAAACATCGGGGTGGGTTTCTTGTGCTTAAACTTAACCCCCGATCGTTAGGTGAATGACGTTTTCATTATTTATTTTGTTTTGTTTACAAATTCGTAAACACTAAAAAAATAAAGTCATCCGATGATCTGATGAAAACGTCGGGGTGGGTTTCTCGTGCTTAAACCTAACCCCCGATTGTTAGGTGAATGATATTTTCGTTGTTTATTTTTCTTTATTTTCTTTCTATATTTTTATTCTTGTTATCAAAACCCTAAAAAATAAAAAATAAAAATAATAAAAAATAATAATAATAAAATCTTTTATATGTGAAAATTAATCCTTGCGAACCTTAAAGTGAATCCGACGATTCGACAAATTGTAGGAGAGTTTTCCGTGACCCCGTTTCCATTCCTCGACTCAAGTAGAATTTAGAAACGAATGGTTTTAGGAAATCTCTTCACTCGATAAATTTTTCGTGGGATTTCTTTTAAAGTATCGAAAAGATTAATTTCAACTAAATTATTTCTGCGAACCTCCCTCGATTCTCTTATCCATAGAATTTGAGGGAATTTCAAAACGGGATTTCTTTATATTAATCAGGCAAACTCAAAGTAGATTTTCTTTGCATCCACTTAGCATGTTTATTTCCCGTATTGTTTAGACGGCATGTTTAGGATACTTTTACCACTTACACTTTTTATACATGTAGTTTTTGTTTTTATTTTTTTTTTTTTTTTTTTTTTTTTATGAATTCATGCTACTTTTTCACTTCTAGTCATGACACGTGCACCACTTCTATTTTTTAATTAAATTATTGTCACGCATAATCACATTAATTCACGTAGTGTTCCTTATTCGATTTTCGTATTCATATTAGTTTGCATTGACATATTTAAATTAAATTATTTAATTTCTTTTTAGTCACTCTTGCATTAAAAAAAAAAAAACCTTATTTAGGTTTTAGTTTTGCATTCATATTTCCAAATCTCTTGCATCTATTTTAATTTGCCTATTTAAATTAAAGAAATCTCTCTGAGACATACATAAAACCCCCCGGGGACCACTTTTGTCGAATCCTTAATATTCGATAAAAGGTTATACTAGGAGAACATTCACAAAAATTTAAAAAACTTGTTTCACCTTATTTGTGAAAAATACCAAAAATATTTTATGAGAAGGAATTGATTTCAAAATAAAATAAAACACTCGGACTAAACTAATTGGACTTAATTGGACATAAGGTACCATTTTCGGATGGGCGTCTTTGGGTGCCTAACACCTACCCTGAGCGTAACTGACTCTCGAGCCTTTAAATGAATTTTTGGTTTGATCGTATTTTTGGAGTCAAATTTTTTACTTAGGCATTTTAAATTATTTTCTAAAAATTCAGTGACCTAGCACACCATTTAAACTCAATGTTAGGTGACGACTCCGTATTTTTAAAATGGTCTAAGTATATTTTTTTAGAAAACTGGCGCTTTCAAAACCTCTCTCCCCTAAAGGCTATTTATTATTTATTATTCTTTTCCGTTCAAAAAATCGGGGCGCGTCACCCTTCAAATTGTTTAGTTCCCATCAGCATCACAATTTTTACCGCAACGCCATTCCCTAAATTTTCCCAATATTTTATTTAAAAATTATTTTTTAAAAAATTAAAATTAAAAACTCTTTTGGATTTACACGAAATTGATGTATCATCAATATTCATACGATCCAACAATTCATGAAACGTATGAACAATTGTTTTAAGTTCATACTGAGGTGATTTTGGTACCACATGAAGGGATCAGATATTAAAAATAACATATTTGCTCCACAGAATATAAAAAATTAAATTACGATTAGTATCAAATTATTCAAAGACGAATCTAACTATATTAACGTTAAAATAATAAAGCAGATAATATTAAATAAAATTTAATGTAATGGTTGCTTCTTTCAGAGCTTCGGCCTCAAAACTGGTAGTTCCCAAGTTGTGATCTGAGTAGGCTCTTCCGAGAGCGTCTCAACACGAATGGTATCGGCACGGGAGAATCGAACGGAAGTGATACAAATACCTCACCTCTAACAGTATCCACACAAAGGATCTTCTAAAAAAAATATTCTTGGAAATTCTAAGATTGGATTTAATCCCAAGACTCCAGGATAGCTCTAATTTGAATCTAGGTTGTAGTAAAATTCAAATCAGTAAGTGTATATGGAAAACAAAATCTCACAAACACAACACAAAACGCTATGGATGAAATTACAAGAGGGAGCCAAAATTGATAAGGTGGACAACTATATGGAGTTTTCCACCTTATAAAGACTTTCCATGATTCGAAACTCTGTACCTCTTATTTTTCGTATATGCACTTTAACCCTAACTTTTTAAGTTCAGCATTACTAGTTGTTTCTTTCTTAAGGGCTCTTCTAACATTAATTATCTATTGTGTCTGACCCATTAGGTTCATACCAAAAGTTAGATGGTAAAATTAATTAACTAATTTATTAAATTACTAATTCATTAATCAATAAAAATTAGAACAATTCAAAATTTGCCTTTCTAGAAGAAAGTATTTGTCTTCATTTAGGCATTTCCTCAGACAATAAGTCATATGTATTTCCTCGTATATTCATATGTATTTCCTACTACACCCAATGAATACCTTTGAAGGGTCGTGGCTAGTGAATAACACTTTTATTATCGAAGTATAGCAATTTATAGATTTAATATACAACATCTTAAATCAAAAGATCACAAAATACCATCACACCTCAAACATCCTAGTTTGACTCGAGCAAAATTGTCATTTAGGACATCAAGATTGATGACGTTCTGTCCCTTACTACGCCTAGTAAACCCTCTTGTACATTTGCTAGTATATCATACTAACGGATTGAGACTCATCATTGTCAAAGAGAAAATAAAGGAACAAACTAACCTATATTATTAAAGACCATTTTTAATAATTCAATTTCAACTAGGAACAATTTAGAATATAATGCTACTAATGTGTTTAGTCTCCTCCTATTTAATCATAATAAATAACAAAATATCCTACTCAACATCCAAGGTTTATAACTATATTGATATAATTACAAAATAATAATATAAAATTACCTTTTATTATTTAAATGAAATTATTACTAAAAATAAGTCCACCTAAAATTGTCCATAAGGTTTATCCCCAACAGTCTATAAAGGGAACTAAATATTAAAAACACAATATTTATGCAATAGAATATAAAAAATTTAAATCATATTTTTATACCCTATTCCGTTAAGTAAGATCTATCCGTATTAACATTAAAACAACAAAATATATACCATATAATGAATCAGTTATCTCTTTCAGAGCCACAAACTCAAAGCTGACAGTTTTCGAGGAATGATTTCAGTAGACTCTTTCGAGGGTATCTGGAGATGATCAAGAACCAGTAACGGAGATTGATCCTCTCAAAAGTAACACAAGTGTATTACCTCTAACAATATCCATACACTAAGTGTAGATTGTGTTCTTGGGATTTTTAAGAATCTAGAGTAGCTCTAATTTGAATATATGGCACAGTAAGATTCAAATCAGTAAGTGAAATGAACAAAAAAAAAATATCACAAACAAAACAATAGGGCTACAGATACTGTCCCGCCACTCAGTCCCTTTTTTGACATATAATTTTGGGTTTTATATAAAATCCCCTAAAAAATAGAAAAGATATATATATATATATATATATATATATATATATATATATATAATAAGAAAAATGGGGAAATATGTTACATGTATAATTGCTCAAAAATTTGAGAAAAGTCTTGTTGAAAATTGTGATTTTCGGAAGACTAATTTTGAATCTAAAAAAAATTGGTGCAAAATGGACATTTCTCAAAACAATTTACTTTTTGAAATTCAAATTTGGAAGTTTTGGAGCATAACTAATTTTTAGATTGTTTAATTAAATAAGATATTACAGTATAATCAGATTTTGAAAATCAATTCTTTCCCGACAAAATAGTCAAATTCTTGGATTTGGAGTAATTCTTCAATAGAGAAAATCAGGATTTGGGCTTCACTTATAATTTTACTAAAACTTAATTGATCATTCTAGAAATTAATTAACTATAGATTGAGATCATTTAAAAGTGATTTTGATTGCATTTTCTCGCATCATATGTAAGGGTTTATTTTTTACGTATTTCATCATGGAAAGTCCTATCCAATAAGGTCGTGACACGTGTCACATGCCATCAAATCAAATTTATCTTAGAATATTCATTTTTAAATGATTTTAAATTTTTTTATGAATTTAATAAGGAGGATCTACTATCCAGCTCATATCACGCCTGGCCAACAGAATTTCAACTTAAAAAGTGTGACATATGCCTAGCCAATAGGAGGTTGCCACATAGAAGCCTGGTCCGCACTTGGTAATGAGTCACATTCTTAGGTTCACTCTTGGTGGTATGTCCCTGGATCCCAAGGGACTATAAATAGCCACATGGGGTTTCTATGTAAAGAAATCCCCAAAAAACTCATTCTCAACTTCTGAAACATTGTTTTGCTGCACCCTTGGGGTCATTTTCCCTTATGACTTGAAAAACTACTTTGAGGATAATTTTTGGTGGTCAAAAGAGCTACCAAGAGTGGGGTGAATTAGGTGGTTTCAAAATTTAAACACTTAAACACAAATAGTTAATTTCCCTAAATCATTATTATCTTGTTAAGTAGCGGAAATGTATTTAACTAAATGCATACCCAAACAAACAAAAAATAAAACAATGCACAACAATATATCTTGATTCAGTAAGCTATTCGTACCTACATCTGGTCTCCCGAGCTCTATGGAGATTCGCAATCCACTAAATCTCTGATCCCTTTACTAGGTAGAAACCAAACCCTTACAATCTTTTTATAGGTTAAAGATTAACCTAATTCTTCTCCTAGGGTCAGAATCAAACCCTAACTATTTTGATTCTTTTCGTAAGCTCAGAATCAACCTTTATACACCTGATTCTTTTACAAGCCAAGAATCAACCTTTACGACTCTAATTCTTTTTATAGACTCAAAATCAATCTAACACTCTCTCACTTATCCTTTTCGCAGGCGTAGGAAAAACCTTTACAATCATACTTAAATTTAATTACAGTATGAATAAAAACCTAATTATTATCAAGGAAAAAGAATAACCTAACCTTTTTACAGGGCAAAGATCAAACCATAATTTTTTTCACCGGAAAAAGATCAAAACCCTATCTACCCTAATCAGACACTGACCCAAATGTGTCTAATCCACTCATACTCACAAATACAAAAAATACAAAGTTTTTTCCCACAAAGAGCTTCTACCACCTCAATATAAATATACTCGATTAATGACCTAAATAAATATTACGTGATGGATACAATGTGAGGCCAATTAAATCTAATTAAATAATAAAGCGGGTAGCACACAATAAACATGTAATCTGATAATCAAACAAAAATCGTTTTAAAAGATTTTCAGGACTTAAGTTCAAAAACAATTTTCAAATAATCCTTAACCAAGAAATCAACTATATATATAAATCTTAAAAAGTAAATAAAAAGACTTGGAAAGATCTCACCGGGATTGACCGAAAGCTAGAATGATTTCGCAATAAGAACACAAATAGGTGACGCAAATAGCAAGCGCTTTAGATCAAGAACTTGAAAGTAATATCACATAGAAATATTAGAAATAATCTTACTCTTAGAAAGCTCAAAACTGATTGTTCTTGATGTACTTTGACCCAATTCTGCAAGCCTCTATAAATAGACCTACAACTAGACTTCCAACAGTTAGTTTTCAAAATATATGTTATTAAATGACTTCCTAAGACCCCATATATCCCTTATATTCAAAATAGATATGTTACATTTAAAAATACTCTTGGGAAAATGCATTTTGGTCCTTAAGATTTTTCAATTTGATATCCATTAAAATAGGAAGTATTAAAATACTTTAATTAAAAGAATATTAAACTAAATTAACCAAATAAATAGGAATCATAAAATATATCTAGTACATCTGAAATATACTAAAATCTCTCAAAAGCCTCTCTTGGAATCATAAAAAACGAGATGATTTGACCAACAAAACCGAAACAGTTAAAATATTGACGGAATTAGTCGGTTGACCGCCGTAATGCTTCGGTCAACCACCTCATGCCAAAAGCCATTTCTAGCTGTTGGCCTTAACCTTATTGGTTTTCCAACTCTTATTGTCGGTTGGCCGATAGAATCAGTAGCCTATTCCAACTTTTCCAATTCGGCTACTGTTTGATTTGGTTTATCGAGCCAAACCAGTCGGTTAACCGAATTAATCAGAGACTCACTCTTATTCCTCATTTTAGCCACAATTTCCATTGGTTAGATTAGAATGTCTCCCATTCTTCTTCCAAAACACAATATTTTGATAAGCTGACAGACCACTTTTGCTGATTGAGCGAATTGACCCGAAAACTTAACAATTTATGCTTTAAAACATATTTTTCACTTAAGTCATTAATCAAAACCATTTCACATATGGAGTATATAAAAAATCACATTTTAAGATTTTAAACTTATCATTTCTTACTAAGAGTATGTGGGTAAATAGTTGTTTTCACATAGTTTTCGTTAATGTCTTCAAAACTCTTCATGTCTTCATCATTTTCATCTTGCACCCGCCACAATTTCTTCGATGATTCCTCTTCTTAATCAAATAAATGGAACTTTAAATCTGAAACACTTAGTAAAACTATTAGTTCCATAAAAATATCAACATTTAATTGTTCATCAAAATCTTGGATGAACAATTCTAAAGAAGAAATCTAGTGAATCCTAGGCTAGGAATAATTGTTTAATGTGTGTTTTTTTTTTTTTTTTTAATTTATTTTCATCTTTCCATCAAGAGTGGCCCTTATGATTTGATATGGAAATACAAGACCAAGATTAGTGTACTTACCTTTAGACCCCGTCGGTGACAATGGAAACCAGAGGTTTGGAATATTTTGGTTTCGAGATTTTCATATTCTAGATCTTGTTCTTTACATATTGTCTTTAAATACAGATATTTACATTCCTTGCTTTTTATTTTCCATTGTTTAAATATTGTATATATCCAATTATTCGATGAAAATGATATGATGATGATCCTCTTGAGCTTGTTTTATTTTCCATTGTTTAAATATTGTATATATCCAATGATTCGATGAAAATGCTATGATGTTGATCCTCTCAAGCTTAGCCTCTTTAAATACCATTATTTACATTCCTTGCGTTTTATTTTCCATTGTTTAAATATTGCATATATCTAATGATTTGATGACAATGCTATGATGATGATCCTCTCGAGCTTAGCCTCGGTGACAATGGCAACTAAAGGCTTGGAATGTTTTGGTTTCGAGATTTTCATATTCTAGATCTTCTTCTTTACTTAGTGTCTTTAAATACCATTATTTATATTCCTTGTGTTTATTTTCCATTGTTTAAATATTGTATATATCCAATGATTCGATGAAAATGCTATGATGATGATCCTCTCGAGGTTAGCCTCTGAGGGTTAGATGAAGATTTTTTATGTTTACATATTTAATTTCTCGTTATTTACTTTTATGTTGTTACTATTACCACTTTAATCTCTTAAACAAATCAAAAAATCATAAAAAAATGTCATTATTATTTTATTTTCAAAATTGAAAATCATAAAAAAAAATAAGTCCTTACTATGCTTAAATTTTGCTTTAAAAAGTGAAAAATCAATCAAGTGTGTTTTCCGTAAAATTGGTCGGATAAGCCTTGTGGCGGGTTCACTGAAATCAATTACATATTAAATCAAACTCCCCCCCCCCCCCCCCCCCCAAGAATCATTCTTATTAGATAATAAATGTTTGATACCAGATCATATTAAGAGAATATTTCATAAATACCAAAAAAATTGTCCATCTAATTCAAAAGTAAATAAAAAAAATCTAATAGGATTTTGACACTTTGTACCCCTAAAGGTTGACAATTATTTCACTTTGGTCCCTATACCCTAAAGTTTCATAACGATCCCACTTGAGTCCAAATCAATAGCTCTATTACACTTTTGGATGGCAAACTATCACCTGCCAAGCACCTAACTATTGTAAGAGAATTTTAATGATATTTCTATTATCTTCCTTTGAATTTTACAATTCTTCTATAAAAAAATAAATAATTGTGTATATGTGATTATATATGCATATTTATGACTTCTGAGTATTTGGATAGAAAAGAGAATAGGAGGAGGCTGAAAATACTTAGAAAGCCCTATAAAAATAGTTAAATGTGCATCAAGTGACTATTTCTTGTCGAAAAATGTAATAGAGATAATGACTTGGAAAGTAATAGGATAATTTGGAAACTTTAAGGTATTATATGTTTAAATTGAAACAATGAGGACCAAAGTGATATTTTGGTCAAATTTTAGGGGGGTACAAAGTGTCTAAAAAACTTTTCATATAAAGGTGAATGAGGTGTCTCACCATATTTCCCTGTTCAAAGCAAGATAAACGCTCAGCTTGACTCTTGTGTTTGCCACCTTTACATTAAAAAATAATTAACTCTCAGTCCGTTTAATAATGAGAAGTGTCATTTTTATTGTTAATTAACATTTAATTATTTTAAAAAATATTTTAAAAATTAAATCTTGAATTCTATTCTGAATGCATCAAATCAACGTGTTTTAAAATTATTCGGTAAAATAATTAGTTAAATAATTAGTTAAGAGATTGATAAACTAGTTCAAACACGTCTACTATGTAATTAAAAAAATTTATATAATACCATCCACTTTATGGAGGATAGAGGTCCACGTCACGTCAACCGGTGAATTTATTTATTAAAACAAGGCTAAGAGCATTCCCGATTGGGAAAGGCTCATCAAAATTGCCAAATTTGGATTGGATTTTTTACAAACACTAGACGCCCATTCGGTGTATTCACATGGCTTCTTTTCTTCTTCGTTAAAAAGTAAATCTTGATGGAAGTGATCATTTTGGACTCGCTCTTTCACTTTACCGCTTACATGCATCTCGAGAAATTATAATAAAAATATTTCAAGCTACACTTCAAGGCAAGCTGGTGACGAGCTGGGTGACGTATCCATGTGCATTTTTGCGTCAATTCAAGATGCAATTGTCATTTCGAAAAGCATATATTGCTCTATAATTTCAAGTAGTTTTGGTACCCAAACCAAGATGAATGGTTGAGATTTGATCATGTTCAAATAGTTTTATTTTTTATTTTATGTTTGGAATTTAATATTAAAATTTTTGGTTATTTTCATTAATTAATTAAAATAGAATTCATTAATTAAAATAATGAGATTAGTATTCTAATCGTTTCTCATCGTTTGAAGATCGACATAATATATTATGTGCTAAAAATGATTAAAATTTGGACTCTCAAAATACTCACTTGTTTTTGGTTGAAAACTATAACGGACAAATAATCTCACACTGATTGTGGAAGAATAACTTAAGCACTATAGCAAGATCAAAGTTGAGAGTAAAGGACAAGCCCTTTGGGCGTAGAATCATTTGTGCATTGTGGCGGTTTTATATTTAACCACGCGCATGCACGCCATTGTTGCTCTTCGATTGGGTTGGGGGTCAGGTCTATCTATGGAATTTTAAGATAATTACTTTTACGAAATTGTGTAGTTCTAAAACATTATCATATTTACTGGTTTTGAAAATTATTGTTACTTAGATTCTGAAATATTATTTAATTAACTAAATTTTTTAGTTAAATTTCTGTTGGAACAATATTTGTCTATTGTTAAATTAATTGTGTCTGAGACCGTTCCTGTTTATTGTTTTGGTAATATTTTATGTGTGAACAATAAATTATTTTTGTTCAAATTTCTGAACGTTCACATTCTGAATTTATTACAGTTTCTATTTTGTAAACATTCACATTTTGTGCTTAAAATTGAGCTATCATTTTCAAGAGATTACTATTAAATTCCTAAGTGGTTATTTACAATTTTTAAATTCTAGACATACTACTCTAAGATGACAAGTGAAAATACTACGCCAACTTTGACGACAAATAAGACAATGAATGTAACGCCTCCAGTAACTTGGACCATTATCACTATGGTGCCTACTCCGTTGTGCCTAAGGCTAAAAAACTTGACAAGTTTGATGGGATTAAGTTTAAGAGGCGACAACAAAATATGATGTTCTACCTCATGACTTTGAGATTTTTTTGTTTTGTCAAAGCAGATGCTCCAATATTGCCTAAGAATGTCAATGCTCAGACCATAGTCAAGGTGGAAGCATGGAATGATTCTAACTATCTGTGTTTGAACTACATCTTCAATATTCTCAGAAGCTCTCTGTATAAAATATATATATCGATAACAATCACTAAAGAACGACGAGAATCCTTGGATAACAAGTACAAATAGAGGATGCTAGCTCAAAGAAATTTATAGTCTGAAAGTTTTCTAATTATGTTATGGTGGACTACAAATTTGTTGTCAATCAAGTAGAAGATCTTCAAGTCATTATACATGACATTCTTGCTTAAGATAATGTCATTGAGTAAATCATTTCAAGTAGCTTCTATCATTGAGTAAATTATTTCAGAAATTAAAATTTCTAGATCTACTTAAAGACCAAAATTGTCCCAATCTCATTATATTCATAATATACTTGAGAAATTCAACAAGTATGATACTATTTAATAAACATCTGATTAAGAATATTGATGAAAGTATCTCTCAGTTAAAGTATGCTAAATAATAAGTAGTCTAATGTGTTGGGCCGAGTATACCCAACATAGGGTAAATTGGATATTGCAAATAAATCTAAATTATTTTGGTCTCTTTTAACTTTTATTCTTTTTACTCTTAACAGTTAATCACTTATGATCAAAGTATTACACAAGTGAAGTGAAATAGTAAAACAAGTATAAGTATGCATACACATGCAATAGAGTAAGAGACAAAAGACAAAATTTATAGTAGTTCGGTGTCACAACCCGTCCCGGACACCCATCATCCCGGGGCTGGCGTGACTATAGCATGACATCACCGCAACCCAGATATGACTAATAGAAATGACAATATACACCCACTATATAATACATACATCTAATATGGGGGGCGCACCCAGCCCGAAGTTTTTTTTTTTTTTTTTTTCTTAACTAGAAGTATTCATCCATGAACCTTCTTAGGTTCGCCTTTGACCACTTTTCTCAAATCGTCCACATGACTCCATCAAATAGCTCTACCTAGTTCCAGTAGGGGACCGACTCCTAACTGTTGTACCTACGAGTGTACTGCCTTCTTAGTAAAACATTTCTAAAATATTAATACTTTCTAAATATTTCCACAATCTAGTATGGATCAAGCACAAATATATAAGCAATGACAATAAAGCGATAAAGATAAGTTCCATCTAGTATAAAATCCCACCAATTATCATAACAAATAATATCAAATCAACCCATATACGTAAAACATCACATTTCCAGCACCAATCTCAAACACATACCTCCAAAACACATACACTGGCCAGTCCTAGTGATCGTTTTAACCTCACGATCAAGTTGCAACGGTACCGTAACATTCATAGGAATGCCTTCCTACGAAATATCCACACCCCTTTTTGGGGAGAAGTATAATCCACGCCCCTTACGGGGAGAAATATAATCCACACCCCTTTCGGGAAGAATAGCCATGGCATCGTTAAAATCAAATACAGTATCATCGAATCACAACTCAATAAATATCACCTACTCAACATTGTCAAATCACCACGTCTACCACTTTTCTCACAACCAGCTTTAAAATTCAAAAATCATATTTCATATCTTCTTTCATAGAAAACGTCCGATTTTATCAAAACCACTTTTCCACCATTTATTTATTTATTTTTTTAGAAAACTGGGTATTTTTAGAAAATTAGATGTTTCCTATTCACTTTTTAAAAACACCGTCTAGTTTCACCAAATCCAGTGGAAATTCATTTTCAGCTTCTTTTTGAAAACTATCGAAATCCAGTTTACCAACTCATTCAAATCCTGCTTGATCCATATCATTTATAAATTCATACAGTTTAAATAATCACATATTCCAACATATATATATATATATATAGAAAAATAGTTTGGCAAGAAGACAGTACACTCACCTCGATATCTGTTTTGCAAAACTGACACTGCCCGCACTTTATCTGGACGTCAGTGCTTATGAACCTAATAGTGGCAGATTCTACATTAATATCTTATCTAAAACATCCTAATCAAGTAATGTAGACCCTATATTCCAAATCGGTACTAATTTGATATACCACGTACTTAAAATTAATTAATCGTTACGAAATTATTATGATTTTAGGATTTGTAACACTAACTAAAATTTAATTTAACGTGAATTAATAATCGATTGAAGTTTCACCTGTTTCCGAAACGTTTGGCGACCACGAAATGGGTTTTGGATTTTTCTGGGGTGGTTTCTGCAATTTCTCTTTCTCTTTTTTTTTTTTTTTTTTTGGTCCCTGTTGTACCCACTGTTTCTGTTTCTGTCTCAGTTTGCGATCCCGACCACCGACGCCGGAGAATTCTCGCCGCCGACCAAAACTCTCCGCCAATCTTCATCATGGCGATCAACACCCACCCCCGCAACACCCGAGCAGATCACACACACACACTCACGCACAACCTTTGTCGGAACACAGTAGTCCCACCGACGACAACCTCACGACGATAACACACCACCGGAGTAAACGACCTCTCTGTCGAACGAACAGACATCACGCACACATATAACAACAGACTGAGCAATGGACAAAGTACACACATACACCCACACACAAACGCAGTTGACGACGAGCCGAACCCATTATCGAACGCTTATCGGACGACCGGCGACGATCACCCACCACCTATGCCGAACCACCCTCTCCGTCGACCACCGAACGCCCACGCACGCCCACAACCCTGTAACCAAAACACCCTGCCTCGCCGGCGATCACTTTTCAAACCCCAAACTCCGGCCTGCTCTCTCTCTCTAGATTTCAATTTTTTAGATTTTCGGATTTTGGATTCTTGATCATGGGATTTTGTTTTTTGATCATCACCGGTGCATGAAATTAGTGGATTCGAATTGTCTAAGTGTGCCACGTCATTCCTCTCATCTGATTCCTTGCCGGCCATGTGTTTCCTCCGACCGCCGGCTTGTGGGTTTGTATAAATGATAAAAAAAATATTTTTCATTAATTGCTCTTTCCTCCCCCCAATTTCCTTTAACCTTGATTTTAATCCTTTTCAACTTTTAAAAGTTTCTAAGATTTTCAATTTCACCCCCTGAAAGTTTCATTTAAATGTTAAATGTAAATTTACCTCCCTAAATTGGGATTTACTGTTTCTATATTTTCAATTTGACCCCTAGACTTTCTATTTGAATTTTTAATTGTCCTAGTTTCATCCTGAATTTTCACCATTACTCTAAAATACCACTGAAATGACGTACCTGCTACGATTGAGGTCTTACAACTCTTCCCTCCTAAAAGAAATTTCGTCCCGAAATTTTATTACCTTAGTTGATTAAATGCGGGTATCTGTTCCTCATCTCGTCTTCTCGTTCTTATGTCACATCTTCCACTGCATGATTGTGCCATAACACCTTGACTAACATAATCGTGTTCATTCACACACCTGATCAACACATTAGAAGAGTATGGCACATATTTCCAGAATATCGATTCATAGAGGTTGTCGTGTAGTCGAGATAATTCTGGCGGTAACGTAAGTTCATACGCTGTTGTGCCCACCTAATCTAAAATTCCATATGGTCCGATGTACCTTGGACCTAACTTCCCTTCATTCCTGCACTTCGTTAATTTTCGCCAGGCTACTAATTCGTCAAAGTCGCATCATAAAGTTATACTTGTCTTACGTAATGCTAGAACAATTGTTTCCCCATATGTGGTCTCAACATCCCAAATTGCCCAAAATTTATAACCAACAACTTTTCCGTCAAATCATAATCATCTAACCAACAAAGTGCACTTGGTCGGTTACACTTAACACAGATCACCCACTGTCAAAGAATCTCATGTTCTCAACTGCTTCCACTGTGCTACTCTGATAACATCAAGATCGCTAACAACACTATTTGCTGAAACTGTTCCAATACATTGAGTTTATTTCATTCTGTCGTAACTGGCACTTATCTATTTCATCAGACATTTTCTAGTCGCCCGTTGCAACAATATTTTTCATTCAGTATTTAACCTAACTGTAATCGCCATCAATCTCATAAACACAGATAACTCAACTATCATTAACCCCGATACTTACCTCAATTCTCTAATACTCATATCGATATCTTTCATAATACCTAAATATCACCAACCCACATAACTACAACTCAAATATTCCAAACAAATAATCTACAAGAACTCCTTTCATGCCTCCACATTTTATCAAGTCCCTGACCCGGTCACGTGCTTCAAGTTTGTTTCCACCTGCCTAACATGCTTCAAACATATATCCACGTATATATACGATTCAAAGGACATAGGTATACCCCAGTCACAACGAAATCGATACATTCTAATAATTACTAGCTACTAACTGTAAAATATTATATCATGTGCACATATCATCTCAAGGATATTTTAAATTCTCCTTGTCCCGTAACATCTCAATAACTTCTAATTTCCAATAAAAGAAAGTAGTCACATCGGCTATTCTAAATCCTGCAGAAGTTTCGTTTTCCTATCTCAGTTCAATTTATCAGATCGGAATCCTGTATTTTTTTCATACAACACTTTATGCGATGCCACCCTGATTAATGACAAGATAATTATTAGCATAACAGATTTTATTAACATTGCACAATCATCTCCCTTACCAGAAACTGCCACGACACAATCGCTCAACATATTTTCTAACACCTGAATCGTATTTACAAGGTATCAACTTCCACTTGGGCAACTAAAGGAGTATGAAATTTTTTTTGACCCGCATGTTCGAATAACTATCAACTCCTGACACTACAGTTTCCCCTTATGGGTTTTTCATATACTGACGACTTATTTCACTTTGATAACAATTATTATTCAGATCACCATGCGGCGATAACACCTATGATTTCAGAATTTCAATTTCAAGATTTCGAATAACTAGTTAATAAAATTCCTAGAATTACTAATCCTTATCCTTTTTGATTTTTTTTTTTTTTAAAAAGAATATCTTGTCCCAACTTAATTTTTAATATTTGCATTAAGTTGGTGCATCACGCAATCGAATAATCCTATCAATATATAAATTGGACATACGTATCAGGAAACACTCCTCGAACTCCTCTCCATTTTCTTTCTGGTATAGATCAAGGCTACAATAATCCACCTAGAGATTTCGTTACTTTTTGACCTTAACTTGACTAACAAATCACCGGATAACAAATGCCGTGAATTCCCATTTCCATTCCCAATCTACTAATCATGCCCATGCCATTACAGTATAGTTAATATTATTGGGGTATTGCATATCTTATTCCATGCATTCTCTTTTTTTTTTTTCTTTTTTTTTTTTTTTTTAGATCTCATCTATAAATTGGCATTATCAATCCTACACATTTGAATTCAAATTTCCAAACTTCATCGTCTTTTCAGACACGTCGATAGCTCTATAGTTAATTCCCACTACCTCACTAAACCTTCTTAGCTGGACATCCGACCTTTACATGTTTACACCACGGTAAAAATCAATACCGAACATCATTACTATCTGACAAGGGCCTTAACTTACCCATAAGTTAATATGAACAATCAACTCACCAATTTTTGACCCGAAATATTTGCTATAGTCAGCACTGTGACCATCATCATTCCCTTCTACTCTTATCATTTCCAATTAGACATCTACTTCTGCGCTTCTACCCTATAATCGCTAAATGTCAACTTCATACCTACCAGCTCTATTTGAGTGGTCACCCGACCGGTTACCTGATAGACTTACAAAGATCTCTATTCGACATTAATATGCGCAACCCCGCTTTTTTTTTCTTCCTAATTTCCGACTTAAAACACAAATCCCGTCATACAGGAGATGTCACTAAACGTTAGAACGAATACAATATTTACTAGTTCCAAAAAGTTTCGAATTCCGGTCACATGTTCTCGACCTTCTCCATATTCCGTCAATTCACCACTTTGGCTTCCTTTGGATTCACTTGAATGCTATGCCTTAAGAGTACTAGTCATATTTACTGCACTAGTCACCGCCTTAGTAACCCATTCTAGTTTTTACGTTACGAACACCAGATCCTTATGGAAACACATACCAGATTTACCTAAATCATTAGTTGATATTCTAATTTATTATGACAACTTCTTCTTCTATTAAAATTTCCTAAACTGCAAACAAACTTACTCCAATCCCCCAATATCCAACGATTATTTTATTTTATTTATTTTATATTTTTTTTCCCTTTTTACCCAAGAATATTTAATTTCAACAAAATAGAATCCATCATTGAGTTAAATTAATTCACTCATTTTTCCTATTACATAACAATCACCTTTAAAGTCCCAAGACTATAATTTCAAATCTCAATTTCCCACATTCATTAACACCAGTATACTTAACCAACTTATGTGCCGAACGTTCCCCTCCTTATCATTATGAAACTTATTTAATAGTAATCACAGTTACCAATTACGCTTACAAGCACCCTGTCCATTCTCGAAACTCTATAGGGAAAATCCCTAGCTATTACAATATTCACTGCCGGAATTTGTATGAATAGCATCTGCGTACTGATTTGTGATATCCTTTCTTTAACCCTTTGCTAACCTCCTAAACCCACTATCAGACTAACTGAGGTACTAGATATGCCTCTCCAACATTACATATTTTTATTTATCCCAAAGTTAACTCCACCTGCAACTCTATATCACTTACTCAAATGGATTATATCTACAGGCACCTACTATCCTCTTAGATCCACAATCCTCAGCTACTTAAAATATATCATTTCCTATTACCTTGCTACTTGCCACAACTGTTATTTCGTCTATTAATCAATCTAAAAAGTGCTACCAAATTAAATTTTCGTCCAGTAATATTACAATTTCCTTTCAAATCTAGAACGCGATTTACTCCATTTGAATATTATTTCTTATTTCGACTTAAGTGTGTTCTGCCATATCATCTAGTATATTGATAACGACGTAATTTGTAGTTTGTCTAACTTAGCCTTCTTATCCCGTGGAAGACATCCCTCCTAGTAATATCACCATGTGATCATATCATTACTTGCCAAAAAGACGACCCTTCACGCACCATGCTAATGCATAACTTTATGAAATAAAACCCTAACAACCTTATACCAAGCTCACCTATTAACACCCTATCTCATGTCCCCTACTGACTAGACGACTGGCACGTCCTCCTATCTCATAACCTTCTACTGACACATCTCCTGACAAGTCTACAGAACCTATAACTTAGGCTCTGATACCAAAATTGTCACAACCCGTCCCGGACACCCATCATCCTGGGGCTGGCGTGACTACAGCATGACATCACCGCAACCCAGATATGACTAATAGAAATGACAATATACACCCACTATATAATACATACATCTAATATGGGGGGCGCACCCAGCCCGAAGTTTTTTTTTTTTTTTTTTCTTAACTAGAAGTATTTATCCATGAACCTTTTTAGGTTCGCCTTTGACCGCTTCTCTCAAATCGTCCACATGACTCCATCACATATCTCTACCTAGTGCCAGTAGGGGACTGACTCCTAGCTGTTGTACCTGCGAGTGTACTTCATTCTTAGTAAAATATTTTAAAAATATTAATACTTTCTAAATATTTCCATAATCTATTATGGATCAAGCACAAGTATATAAGCAATGACAATAAAGCGATAAAGATAAGTTCCATCTAGTATAAAATCCCACCAATTATCATAATAAATAATATCAAATCAACCCATGTACGTAAAACATCACATTTCCAGCACCAATCCCAAACACACACCTCCAAAACACACAAACTGGCCAGTCCTAGTGATCATTTTAACCTCACGATCGGGAGTTGCAATGGTACCGTAACATTCATAGGAATGCCTTCCTATGAAATATCCACACCCCTTTTTGGGGAGAAGCATAATCCACACCCCTTACGGGGAGAAATATAATCCACACCCCTTTCGGGGAGAATAGCCATGGCATCGTCAAAATAAAATACAGTATCATCGAATCACAACTCAATAAATATCACCTACTCAACATTGTCAAATCACCACGTCTACCACTTTTCTCAAAACCAACTTTAAAATTCAAAAATCATATTTCATATCTTCTTTCAGAGAAAACGTCGGATTTTATCAAAACCACTTTTCCACCATTTATTTATTTATTTATTTTTTAGAAAATCGGGTATTTTTAGAAAATTAGATGTTTCCTATTCACTTTTTAAAAACACCATCTAGTTTCACCAAATCCAGCGGAAATTCATTTTCAGCTTCTTTTTGAAAACTATCGAAATCCAATTTACCAACTCATTCAAATCCTGCTTGATCCATATCATTTATAAATTCATACAGTTTAAATAATCACATATTCCATCGTATATATATAGAAAAATAGTTTGGCAAGAAAACAGTACACTCACCTCGATATCTGTTTTGCAAAACTGACACTGCCTGCACTTTATCTGGACGTCAGTGCCTGTGAACCTAATAGTGGCAGATTCTACATTAATATCTTATCTAAAACATCCTAATCAAGCAATGTAGACCCTATATTCCAAATCGGTACTAATTTTATATACCACGTACTTAAAATTAATTAATCGTTATGAAATTATTATGATTTTAGGATTTGTAACACCAACTAAAATTTAATTTAACGCGAATTAATAATCGATTGAAGTTTCACCTATTTCTGAAACGTTTGGCGACCACGAGATGGGTTTTGGATTTTTCTGGGGTGGTTTCTGCAATTTCTCCTTCTTCTTTTTTTTTCTTCTTCTTCTTCTTCTTTTTTTTTTTTTTTTTTTTTTTTTTTTCCGTCCCTATTGAACCCACTCTTTCTGTTTCTGTCTCAATTTGCGATCTCGACCACCGACGCCGGAGAATTCTCGCCGCCGACCAAAACTCTTCGCCAATCTTCATCATGGCGATCAACACCCACACCCGCAACACCTGAGCAGATCACGCACACACACTCATGCACAACCTCTGTCGGAACACAGCAATCCCACCGACGACAACCTCACGACGATAACACACCACCGGAGTGAACGACCTCTCTGTCGAACGGACAGACATCACACACACATATAACAACAAACTGAGCAACGAACAAAGCACACACATACACCCACACACAAACGCAATTGACGACGAGCCGAACCCATTACCGAACGCTTACCGGACGACCGGCGACGATCACCCACCATCTATGCCGAACCACCCTCTCCGTCGACCACCGAACGCCCACGCACACCCATAACCCTGTAACCAAAACACCCTGTCTCGCCGGCGATCACTTTTCAAACCCCAAACTCCGGCCTGCTCTCTCTCTCTAGATTTCGGTTTTTCAGATTTTTGGATTTTCGATTCTTGATCATGGGATTTCGTTTTTTGATCATCACCGGTGCATGAAATTAGTGGATTCGAATTGTCTAAGCGTGCCACGTCATTCCTCTTATCTGATTCCTTGCCGGCCATGTGTTTCCTCCGACCGCCAGCTTGTGGGTTTGTATAAATGATAAAAAAACATTTTTCATTAATTTCTCTTTCCTCCTCCTAATTTCCTTTAAACCTTGATTTTAATCCTTTTCAACTTTTAAAAGTTTCTAAGATTTTCAATTTCACCCCCTGAAAGTTTCATTTAAATGTTAAATGTCAATTTACCTCCCTAAATTGGGATTTACTGTTTCTATATTTTCAATTTGACCCCTAGAATTTCTATTTGAATTTTTAATTGTCCTAGTTTCACCCCGAAATTTCACCATTACTCTAAAATACCACTGAAATGACGTACCTGCTATGATTGAGGTCTTACAGTTCGGTAAGGCCCCTCCTTACCTATTCTACTCTCTCGAGCTCCTTTGAGAATTCCAAATTAGTATTCAAATCCTCTTACCTAGTGATAAACAAATTGTGAGTTTATGTTCTACAACAATTCTCATAAGTTACGTTACGTTTATGCCTTACTACTCTCTCACAAGATAAGATAAGGTTGTACCTTACTATAAATCTCTCACAAGACAAACTACATTTATGTCTTGCTATTCTTTCACTAGCCAAGCTACATTAATGCCTAGCTACAACTTCTCGTGTCTACACCAACATCTTGGTCCAAGTTACAATTCATACCCTCATAATATGAAATTTATCTTTTGTTAGATTTTAATAAGTCTAACACCTAGAGCTTCTATTGATTACCTACAATCTCAGTACACCCTATATTGACTCTTGTTAGGTGCTAATAGAAGTGCTTGTACAATGTTGAATTAATAAATCACGTACACAAGTAATCACTTAGAAAGATGTATGTACTGTAGAACACGTGATGAAAAAAAAGTTTAATTAGCTCCTCTTATTAGAATAGTATGCCCAGGGGGGGGGGGGTTAAAATCTCGGCGAGTAACTTAATCTTGCCTGCTGTGTGAGTTCTTCCTATATAAAATATAACAATTCTAAAGAATTTTGTGATTTAAGATAGATCTTAGAAATCTCTTATTAGTTTTCAAACATTTGGATATCACAAAAATAGATATGAACTCTTTGAAGGCACAAGTATGATGATCCAATTTGTTTTGTCATGAATTAAGAAAATTAATCTAGAAATAAAGATATAAAAGATTATTCCATTCAAGATATATGCAAGTATAACACACAAAAACAAATAATAGAAAATAAATACAATGTAACTTAGAACAAACTCATTGGCGTGATCGGAGATATATACAATAAAAATTCTATCGTAATGATGTTGTTCCTTTTACTCAATTCCTCAATGAGATCACAAATTGAAAGTGTAATTCGCTTATAATAGCTCACTTAGGTGGATCCCACTCAAACCTCACTCTTTTTATAAGGTAGTGTTAATTTTAACACTATATCACTCAATTTTGCGCCAAGAGTGTTATTCACACAAGTATAAGGCTTTTAGAATATACAAGGTATGAAGAATATGGGGAATTTTATGTGGATTGTTGTTTTCATGTTTTGTATTCTCTTGTCTAAAACCGAGGAAAGTTCTTACTCTTATATAATTATCTAATCTAAACAATTTGGTAGGAATCCGTTGTAAATTAAGGATATAAAAGTCAGGCATGATTAATCAAATGATATTCATAAATTATAACGTTTCAATTGAGCTTAATTTGAGAAAATAGTCATTGGGAGACAAGTGCACAGAAAAAGGCTAAATTTAGGACTGAAAAATGGTAAATTTAAGGTCTGGGATTTTGCCCCCTAAATCTTGTCTCATAATTCGATTAAAATGATTCAAATCAAAGCTAAAGTGTTTATTTAAGTTATAAACATATTTGAATTAACATGGCATTCAATACAAGCTCAAATTTCGATTTTAGCTTAATGTATAAAAATAGTCCCATAAATTGGTTGACTGATAAGGGAAATTAGTTGATTAATATTCATACTTAGAAATTCTAGACAACCTATTGGTATAATCGGTAGGTTGGGTCATTGGGTCGGTTAACTGATTGTTTAGAACAATTTAGTTTTGGACCTACTTGTGTAATCAATTGATCGATAGGTGATCATCGATCAACCGAATGCACAATTCCCTCAGGGATCTAGCCTACTGGTGCAATCAATCGGCTAATCTATTCGACCAACTGGTTCTAGCTTAATTTCAATTTTAAGCCTAATTTGTGACTTAATTCAATTCTATTTTTTAGTTTATTATTTTTCACTCACGAAGACAAATTCTAATAATGAAAAATACATGTAAATCACATAATTAAATATTCCACATTAATATATAGGTGGCACGTATTTGTGTATTCCTAGAAGAATCAAATGTATATGAGATTATAGAAGGAGGGTATTACCTTATATTTGAGTATGTATTAGCATTCATTTTATCCTACCCAAGCCTTTGGGTCTCCAATCTTCATTTTGAGTCTTCATTATCTTTCTTTGGTATTTTTGACTCCTCATTCTTGGCCTTATGTTCCTTTGATCCATCCCCTCCTTTCCTACCCCAGCCATGGGCTAGGCCACATTATATAGTTGCTTCCCTTACTGGACCTTGAGCGAAAAGTCTATATCTATTATTTCTACCCTAGCCACAGGCCGAGAGATATTGCTCAATTTGAATCCTCTGAATGAATTGCATTCATCATGAGCTTCTAAATAAACCGTGTTCGTTATGAGTTCATTTCTGTTATTCCTCATGTGTTTCGGCCCAAACAAAGGTTGGGGCACATTTTATAAAAATTTGTCGATTCATGTGATCTGTGCTCCATTTGAGTCCTCTCCAGCCGTAGGCCGAGAGGTATTTTTATTGTTTGAAAAGTTTGAAATCTCTGAACGAACTATATTTATAATGAGTTATTTCTACCCTTTACCTCAAAGTGAGTGTTTGTCGTTACCTCCTAGCGGGTGCCTTTCCATCATTTATATTATCTCCTATTGAGTGTCCTTTATATACCCATCACTTCTCAATTGGTGTTTGTCATTAACTCCCAATCTATGACCTTACAGTTAGTGCATTTTGTCATTATCTTCCAATGAGCGTCCTTCATATTTTCGCTACCTCCTAGTAAGTGTATGTTGTTATTACTTCCTAGTGAGCGTCCTTCATACTTTTGTTACCTCCCAACGAATGCATTAGATCTCCCTTTACACTTTTGTTACCTCCCTATTAGTGACCTCCATGTGAGAATTTTTTTTTATTACCTCTTAGTAAATGACCTCTCAGTATTTTTCCATTACCTCCCTGTAAGCGTCTTTGATTTTTTCCCCACTCCAAAAGAGTGTCCCTGTTAAAAGAATTCATTTACATGGGTACCTATCATTTTACATCGTCACTCTGTGAGTGATTTTCTTTTTTGCATTGCCTCTTTGTGAGTGCCCTTTATTGAGCATTACCTCTCCATGAGTGTCATTTATTTTGCTTTGACTCTCCATAAGTGTGTTTCATTTTTTATTGTCTCTCCATGAGTACCCTTCATTTTGCATTGTCTCTTCGTGAGTCCCCTTAATTTAGAATTGCCTCTCCATGAGTGACTTTTTTTTTTTTTTTTTTGCATTTTCTCTCCATGAGTTCCCTTAATTTAACATTGCCTCTCTGTGAGTGCCTTTATTTCTTGCATTATCTCTTTGTGAGTGCCATCATATTTATATTACCTCTCAAAGAATGCCTTCATCATGAGCATTTGTTTTTCTCCCTACCACGGACATTTTTTGAACTACGCGTGACCTGATTCTTAACACTATCAAGATACGTAGGCAACCTTCGGGGTTTTAGTGCACTTCATCTCTACCTCATTCCCATATTTTTCATCATGGCCACAATGAAATTTATCATTAAGCATGTTGTCAGCCCCAACCACTTGCTGGCGCATATTTTATACATTATCCTTTTATCATCGCCCTAGCCATATATGATATTTGCGATTACTAAATGATTCTCTAAACACTATTCACCATGAATTCTTTAAAGAGTTTTTTTCATCTTCTTCTCAAACAAACCTTGTTCATCATAAATTCGTAAAGTGTCTTCCTCATCTTCTTCTTACTAAACGATACTCTAAATGAACGTTATTCGTCATGAATTCATTAAAGTGTCATATTCATCTTCTTCTCACTAAACGATCCTCTAAACAAATGGTTTTATCATGAATTCATTTAAAGTGTCTTAATCATCTATCTTCTCTAAACGGTCCTTTAACGAGCATTATTCGTCATGAGTACCCTCTCCCGCCACGCTAGGGACATTAGTAGAAATACGCGTGACCTGACTTTGGACGATTTCAAGATACATAGACAATTATTTTAAGGTTCAGTTGCAATTCATCCATATTTCATTCACAAATTTTTTCATCCCGCCCTGAAAAAGGATATTTTTTGAACTACGTTCTTGACCTGATTCCCTATGAAATGCATAGGCAACTCATCTTGAGTTCAATAATAAAATTCAAATACTTTGAAAAAAAATTAGAAAATAGGATGACAGTTAAAATAACGTAATCTCTTGTCTTTGTCAAACGAGTGAAATTATCATAACAAATAGGGGCAACTGTATACACGATATTTTTATCCACCCTAAATTTTTTATTGTATTCTAAAAATTATTTTATTTTTATTTTCATTTAATTTAACTTATTTTATTTTTTTAATTATTTCATTTGATTTAAGAAAACATAGAAAAATATAAAATAAAATAAAAAAATAAAGAGAGGAATAAAAGAAAAAAGAAAAAAATAGAAAAAAAGAAAAGAAAAGAGAGATATGAAGAGAAGAGAGAGGGGTGAGGCTTACAGGGGAAAAATGAATGGTGCCCGTGCATTGCATGGGATCCCTAGGAAAAAAAAATGAGAGTTGCGTATAGCAGTTGTCTTGTGTCGACAACTTCCATGCAACTGTCTTGCACGAGAAAACAAGGGGTGTGCATTGCGCGCCCTTTGCCAACTAAAACTTTTCATTGTTTGTCATTTTCCCTTTCCTTGTTTAAAAATGAGTAAGGTAGCAATCCAATTAGGTTTTTTTTAGGGGTTTTGAGTGTTTTTTTTATTCTCCTTCTTTCCCTATAAATAGAACTTTCATTCTCAAAGTTTAGAGAATGAACTTCCAAAGAGAAACCCCTCTAGGAGTCCATTTCTAGAGAGAAATCCAACTAAGAGTCAGTTCTCAAAGGGAAACGCAATCTAGAAGTTGCCTTTGAGTGAGAAAAACCTATTTACAAGGGATTTTTGCTAGAACATGTATGTTTTTTTTTCCCTTTCAGTATTAGTTCTTTGTTATATTTTGTATTTTCTCTCCATCTCTTAGTTTCTTTGGCCGTTATTCTCTTTTTATCTCATTTTAGATTACCTTAGTTTAGATCCTTACAATTTAATTCTTGTTAAAGTCATCGTATGATTCGATGAAAATACCAGGATGAGGTACTCATTCGAGCTTAGCCTCCAAGTGTTAGATCATAATTTTTAATATTTTTTGCGTTTCAATTATCTTCTCATTTAATTTAAGCAGTTAAGACGTCTGTTTAAAATCAAATACAAAAATATGTCGTTATTATTGAAAAAACAATACTGTTGCTACACCAAAATTTGAATTTTGACCAAAAAATAAAATAAAAAAATAAAGTGAAAAAGCCACTAAGTTTGTTTTGTAAAATTAATTCCTATAAAATCTTTGTGGTGAGTTCAATGATTCGATAAATTGAGGGAGAGATTTCTATACCACCGATTTGATTCTCCAAACATAGTGAAATCTAGAAATGGTCAATTTAGAGAATTACTTCACTCGGTAAGTCATTTCATTGAATTCCAAATAATTTTTGGAGGGGTTAATTTGGACAAAACTTGTTCTGTGATATCCCCTTAATTCTCATCTCCATAGGATTTGAGAGGACATCAAATCATAAGTCTTTAACTTAATTGAGCAAATTAAGAAAGTATGTATATCATGATATCACATTTACATAAAAACCTAGTAGTAAGTAGTGGAATATTCTAAGCCATTTTGCATATTAACGTTTTGAACTAATTACAAGAAATTTTTAGGGCACTTTTCACCATATACAGTTTTCATGTTTTATAACATTACATGTGCTATTTTCGATTTCATAATTCAAGCCATCGAATCACTTTTCCACCATTTAGTATATGCATATTTAGGACACGTACAACACTTGCACTTTTCATATTTATTCTCATATAGGCCATTTATGTGTACCATATTAGCTATGTTAAACATTAGATCCCTTTCCCAGATTGATTAGAAATCATGATCATATACTTGAGAATGTCATTATACATAGGTTAGAAACCATGTTTTCCATCATATTAGCACCCACTTTACACGTAGTCTAAAGATAATTCCTTTCAGGAAAAATATAGTTTTGTTAACTCACTTAGGTTAATAGTTCATTTTGTAATAATCTCCCTTTCATTGACGTATTAAATTAAACTCTTTTGCATAAAGAAAAGTCATGAAAACATATGAACATGTTTTTTGTTTGTTTTTTTTGTCCTTGATATGCACCAGGTTAGGTCATATAATCACAAAAATGAGCATGTTCTTTCATAAATAAAAGGATTTCATACTGCACAATTTTAGGTAATCATATTTAGGGATGCCCAAAAAAATCAAACCAACAGGTAACTGAGAGAAACCGAACCGAATGGTTTGGGTTGAAACCGGCTAAATGATTTTGGTTTTGGTTCTGGTTTTAAATTTAGCAACCGAAGTGGTTTTGATTTTGGTTTTGGTTTTGGGATAATAACCGAGTAACTAAACCGTGTAGCCAAACTACATGACCGAACCATAAGCCGAACCGTGTAACCGATATACACACACACACATACATAAATAAGAAATTTACAGTTTAATCCCTATTTTTTTTTCTAAGTTAACCCTTTGACCCACTAACCCTAGTATAAATATATGGTTATAGGTAGGGTTCTCAAATCTTACTTCTCATATTTCCTCTTCAAAAATAATCAGTTGATTTTACATGATTAAAAATTAATTGTATGAGAATGATTTGGAGACTGTTGCTATATATTAGTTATGTTTTTTTTTTTTTTCATATATAAGAAACAATGGTTTGTGGTTTTGTGGTTTTGGTTTTGATTTTGATTTTTTTTTTTTATAAAATTTAAAAATCCTAAATAGTTTCGCGGTTTTGGTTTTGCTTTTGGATAAAATTAAATGGTCCGGTTTTAAAACCATTTAAAAGAAATCGATGGTTTTGGTTTTGGTTTTGGTTTTATATATGTTTCACGGTTTTGGTTTTAGTTTTGTATAAAACTGAGCCGAACCCTGACCGCAAGCATCCCTAATCATATTGATATTTTGCTCAATTCATGCAAATTTGATAATTTTAACACACCATTCACTCACTTTATTTCTAAGCATGTCTTAAGCATGATATAGTGTAACTGCGCTCCGACACTTAAAAACATCATATGTTTTTTCTCCTATGCACTTAAAAACTCTTGCACTTTCTTCAATGCACATTGCCATCACTTAAATTTATTTTAGACATGGAAGATTGAAATTAAAAGTAGGTTCATATCATGCTAGTTTAACATCATTATTCGCATGTTTTACATTATGTATTTGTACCTTCAAAAAGATCAGGGTAATTCAACTAGATTAATTTGTCCATTTAAATTAAACAAATTCATCGTTGACATTTATAAAACTTGACATTTATAAAACTTTCCATTGGTGATCAATCTTGTCAAATATTTTAATATTTGATAAGAGGTCATACTAGGAGAACATTCAAAAAATATATAAAAAAAAAAAAAACTTGTCCTATCTTAATGGGAAAAATTCCAAAAGGAATTCAAAATAGGAGGAACATTTTCAAAATAAAATAAAAGATTCAAACTTAAACTAATTGGACTTAATTAGACATAGAGTACCATTTTCGAACGGGCGTCTTAGGGTGCCTAACACCTTCCCCGTACATAACCGATCCTCTTAACTCTTTTTAGAAAAATCTTTGGTTCGGAGTCACAAATGTACTTAGGCCATTTTTTTACTTGATTTCTAAGAATTTGGTGACCTAACACACCAAATAAACTCAATGATAGGTAACAACTATTTGTTTTCAAATTCAGCTTAAGTACTTCTGAGAAAACTATCATAGGTAATTTACATTGCTGGCCCAGTGGAATACCCAAGAGAAGGGTAAATTGGGTAATTAAAAATTATATTAGAATAATACGTCAATAAATCAAATAATTAATTTTAATCCTAAATTAATTATTATATTTTTATCACAGCGGAATTATATAATCAACTAGATGTACACCAAATAACAAAAATAAACAAATTAAATATTGCAACACACCAAAGATTTATACTGGTATATCAGGCTACTATTGGCTAATCTAGTCCCCCGAGCTTCACGGAGAGTCGCACCCACTAATACTCAAGATCCCTTTAAAGATAGGAACCAAATCCTTACACCGATTCTTTTACAAGCTCAGAATCAACCTTTACAAAATCCTTTTCATAGGCTAAGGAAGAACCTCTATTTTTTACAGACTAAAGAATAACCTAATTATTTTTAATACTAAGGCAAAAGAATTAAAACCTCACCAACACTCCAAATATCCTTTTACCCGGTAAGGATTGAACCATTACAAAATTCACTCAAACTTAATTCTATCTAGGAATAATTACTTCCTCAATCTCTTTATAGGAAAAGACTGAAAATCGGCTACCTTTTGATTAAATACCCCCAACAGTATTTAATCTATCACACTACTCACCAATACAAATTTATAAGCAAATAATCTCACTCAGAGCTTCTACCACCCCAGATAAATTAAAACTCGATTAATATCCCAAATCTAGTGATAGAAAGTGTGAGATTAAAATTTTGATTTTAAACAAAATATGGGTAGTAAATAATTGAGCACGTAATTAGATTTAAGAAATTGTTTATAAAATAATTTCTTTAATAAAAATCAGAAACAATTTTTAAAGATCAATTTCCAACAATTAAACAAGTAATGCACAAATAGAAAGTAATTGGAAAGATCTCACCCGGAATCCACAAAAAAAATAAATAGAACGATGATACTTCAGATCCGGTAGCAGCAAAGATTACTAGCAATGATTCTCAAGATCGTCTTTTAAAATAGCTCTCACAAAATCTCAGAAAGATAACTCTTATAACAGCACAATATGATCTTATTTCTTTAAGCTCACTTCTCTTGATTAATATGTTTCACTGCTTAATGATATATGAAAAATGTAGGTCTATATATATGGGATATAAATCAACTCTTTAACGGCTAGTTCTCATGTATCATGACACTTAAATGCTCTCTTAGACCCGTATATCATTATGACTTCATTTTGGTTTAATTCACTTAATAAATGGCTTTTAAATCTCTCAATTAAGTCCCTCAAATATTTCTCAATCTCAATTAAATAAAATAGAAACAATTTTATGTACCAAATTGAGAAACATTAAAATTTAATGAACCAACTTAATAGGATTTAAATAATAGGTGAAGCATATCTTAAATATCATAAGATCCCTTAAATCTCTCACAAATCCCAACAAAAAACAATAACTTTTAGATATGAATTCGGAATCCTCATTATCCTGAAACAGCACCCTCAGTCGACCGGTCAGTCCACTGTTAGATTCAGGATGTAGCCAAGCCAAAGCTGCTACGTTAATTGGTCGACCTATCTGTCGACTTGGAGATTCAGAGAGTTCGATTTACCTTTACTGGTCGACCTACCTGTCGACTTAGCGATAGAGAGAGTTCATCTTCTCTTCACCGGTCGACTTACCAGTCGAATTAGAGACACAGAGAGTTTCACATGTTTGGTCAGGTCGACGTACTAGTCGACTTATACATGTTGGATCTCTTTTCTGAACTCGTTTTTAACTCATTCTTATTTATGTTTTCGTCCCTTTAACCATTTTCTTTTCTAAATAAGCTCTACTAACTTCTTAAATTCCATTTTAGTTAATTATAAATATTTCTTTCCAAATACACATAGGAGCAAATAATTTCATCTTATCAAAACACACATAAATAATAAAAACATTTTTGTACCGTATGTGTTCCTAATTGGGATATTAAGAGTTGAAATTCACTGGAGTTGTTTTTCCTAATTTCTTCAAACTCTTAATTCATCTTTGACATCATCATTTAGCATCTATTCATAATTAGTCATCGCATCTTCATCACTGGAACTTAATTAACTGAAACACTTAACAAACCATTAGTTCCATCAAAATATTAATATTTAATTGTTCATCAAAATCTTAGGATCAACATACATGTAGTTCTTGACCTGAATACAAGTGTAACGTAATAAATTTATCACATAAATCACAATTTTAAAATCAAACTAATTTTAAAAAATATATATAAATTATATTCTATAATTCAATATGAAACAATTATAGTCTTAAAGATCATAACTATGTTTTTATTAAAATCAATGACCATAAACTACATTGGAGGACTAAACTAGTAACTAATTATTAATATTGGAGATGAACTAGATTGGTGGTTGCAATTGAAGTCAATGGAACAACACAAAATAAAATCGAAAAAAGAAAAGAAGAAGAAGAGGGTTGAGGAGTGGTTGAGCAATAAAGGCAAACCAAAAGCACGAATGACAAATAGGGCTATAAACTAGCCGAGCCGAGCCGAGTAGTAGATGTACAAGTTTATTTATTTAAGTTAAAATTTAAACAAGTCAAGCTCGAGCTCGAGATGAGCTTTGAACTAGTTGTTCGAACTTGGCTCGGCTAAAAAAAATGAGGCTTGAGCTAGAGCTCGAATTTTGAGCTCGAAAATCAATTAAAAATCTAATTATACAAGCAAAATTAAATTATCAAATAACCTATTCACCTATTCATGTGTTGAATATGACTTTAAAACACCTGCTCATATGACCAAATAAAACACATGTACAAACTCCAAAAAAAAACTGTCTAAACTCCAACCCAGTACCAAACTATTACAATATACAAATCACAAAACAAAAGTAAAAGATACATCAAATTATCAATCTCATTAAGATATGACCAAATAAAACTCCAAAAACCAATCCAAAACATTACAACAACGAATGTCCAAACCAGCTCTGTCCAAAAGCAGTCAAACCATTACAATAGCTCTCTATCCAAACCAGTAGTCCAATAGCAAGAGCGACATTCAAATGACTTGGTTCTCTTCTTACCTAAGCAAATAAAAAATGAACAAACACAAAACTGGGAACACAAAGATGTGTATTAAATTATGAAGTAGAAGCAGAAAACTAGGAACAGATACAGAAAATGAAAAGTGAAGCAAACTGAACAAAACACTAAACAAACATCACAAACAGAAGAAAAATAAAACAAATTTCGGGAGCCAAAAAAATAATATGTTTCCGTTGTGTTCCCTGTTTCTATTCTAAGAAAAAAATGAGCAAACAAAAGCACTAATCAGAATCATAAACACCAAACAGAAATACTAAAGAAAAATGCAAAAGGAGTTGAAAAAAGAAACACTAAACATAAACACTAATCTAGGGGCAAGAGAGAAGAATGGCCATCGAAGCACACTAATGTAAACAGAAACACTAATTTGGATATTAGGGTAAATTAGGATTGAACATACATGAAATGAGAAATTAGGAGTCGAACAATGTCTTGAAATTTCATAATAGAAACACTAATGTAAACATAAAAAATAATGTAAATTAGGGGAAATAAGGATTGAACCTGAAATTTATGAGATGTAGGAGAAATATTGAAGCAACCTGTTCAATAAGAGAGAGGAATAGTGATGACGATGGCTACGGTGACAGATTAGTACCAGCCACTCAACACCGTCGAACCAAACAATATGCTGCTAAACAACACCACCAAAATGAACAATACCACCGTGGCTCAAATCTGCTCAAGGGAGCGTAAATCGTCATCGCCAGCCACTCAACACAATCAAACCAAACAATACACTACCGAACAACAACACCAAAGCGAACAACAACACCAAAACGAACAACATCACCGCCGATCGTTTAGATTTAGGACCTCACTCGCTCAGATCGTGTGGATCCTCAACGGATTGATAGCGATAGAGTAGATTACAGTGGTGGATCGAAGATTCAACAACCGCCGGCCGTCATCCATACATAGTGTAGGTTACGATGATAGATCGAAGATTCAACAATCGCCAGACATCATCTAGGACCATCGCCTTCACCAATCGTGTGGATCCTCATTGATCGGGTGAATTTGATATGGGAATCGCGCACGCGCACGCGCGCGCGAGAGAGAGAGAGAAAGAAGGAAGGGTCACCAAATAAAGTCACACAATAGAGTTAGGGGATTGATATTAGGGTTAGGGGTGTTTGATCTTGGCCCTTAGATATGAGATCCAAGGGCCTAAAATATCTCCCTCAAAAAATGTATTTTAGACATTTTCAAACTCATATAATATATATAATGTTCGCAAACATAAAAATGAGCTCGTGAAGAATCTTGATTCGTTTTGCTTTTGTTCGCGCAAGCTCGGCTCGGCTTGATTATTAACCGAACAATGTTTAGAGCTCGAGCTCGGCTAATTTGTTTTAATAAACAAGTTCGAATGAGCTCTTTTCTAGCCAAGCCCGAGCTGTTCATAAACGACTTGGTTGGTTTGCAACCCTAATGACAAAGAAAATAAGAAAGTAGAAGAAAGAAAAGAATGGAAGCAGGAATCCTAGATGTCTACAAATAACAGGGTTACCAATCCCGTATTTCAAAAACTGGAATAGTAGTCTCTTGTTACAAGAAAACAGGTTTAGCAAACCCGTTTTTGTTTATGCGCATATTTTTTAAGGTAGTATAAACATGCCTCCCAATTATGAAATTAGAAATAATGGTTTGATTTCCATTGAATAAAGGTGAGGTATATATACACGTACAAGATGAGCTTGAGTTATTTTTTCAATCTTAATTAATAGTCAATCAAATATTCTAAATGTAGCTAATTACCTAATTTATGGGATTTGCTGTCAATTCAAATTATTTACAACACCTAAATAGGAAAAGAACAAGATATTTATAGAAATACACAATAAAATAATTAATAAATAATTTCTCTAATATGTCCCCTCAAGATGGAGCTCCCATGGAGAGTCCAATCTTGGTCTTCAAAAGTTGCAACCGAGTACGGGGAAAAGGCTTGGTCAAGACATTAGCTAATTGATCTTCAGAGAACACATGGGTGACACGTAGAGCTCTGCTTTGTATGTGATCCCAAATGAAATGATAATCACTCGCAACATGTTTCTTCCGTGAATGGAAGACAGGATTGAAACAAAGATGAGTTGCACCAATATTGTCACAATAGACAACCGGAGTAGCAGGAATACAAATGCCAAGCTCAATTAGAAGAGAACAAATCCAATGTAACTCAATAGCTGTACTAGAGACAGAACGATATTCAGCTTTAGTAGAGGAGCATGCAACTATGTATGTTTCTTGGAGGACCAGGATATCGGATTGTGACTGAGGTAAACAATATAAGCACTAGTGGAGGTGTAGTCATCCTTATTATTAGCCCATTCAGTATCTAAGAAGGAATGAAGATATAGCGATGTGTGACGGTGCAAGGCAAGACCATAATCAGTTGTACTAGAAAGATAGTGAGCGCTTGGCAACATTCCAATTATCAGTAGTAGGTTGATGCATGAATTGAGACAACTTATTAACAGCATATACAATATCAAGGCGAGTGAGGCACAAGTATTGGGGACTTCCAACAACTGTTCTATATTCAGAAAGATCTGTCAAAGCAATGCCGAAAAGAACTATAAGTGTTGGCTTGGTGGCAAGTGGATTGGTGATATATTTGGCCCCTATCATATTTGTGCGAGTGAGAAGATCTATGATATACTTCCTTTGGGAGAAAAGTAAACCAGTGGATGTAGTGGTAACTTTAACACCAAGAAAGTATATCAAAGCCCCAAGATCCTTGATGGAAAACCTTTTACCAAGAAGATCAATAAACTATTGAACTGTAGTGGCATTGTATCCAGTAATAATTATGTCATCAACATACACAAGGAGATAGAGTAGATTACCACTGGTGTTGGAGACAAAGGGTGATGTGTCTGCACGAGAGTTTATAAACCCAGAGGCTACAAAAAATTGTCTTAGCTCATTATACCAGGTCCGTGGTGCTTGTTTGAGACCATATATAGCCTTGCGTAACTTGCAGACATGTGTGGGATTATCACGATCAAGAAAACCTGGTGGTTGTACCATAAAAACATCTTCAGATAGATGACCTTGTAGAAAGGCATTGTTGACATCAAGTCGACAAAAAGACCATCCACGACTAACAGCAAGATTGAGAACCAAGAAAATAGTGGTAGGTTTGACAACCGGACTAAATGTGTCATGATAATCAACACTAGGATGCTAATGGAACCCTTTAAGAACTAGTCGCACTTTGTATCTGTCAATTGAGCCATAAGGTAAATGTCCATTTGTAACCGACAAGATTTTGCGTTGAATCAGGTGGGACACGTTCCCATGTTCCAATCCGCACAAGAGCATCATACTCCTCAGACATAGCCTGACGCCATTTAGGATCTTTGAGGGCTTGGGTCAATGTGTACGGCTCAAGTTGATGGTTTGAGGTGATGGTAACAATAAGATTATGTTTTTGGCTAGGTTTATGGATATTGTTTTTAGCATGAGTAGTCATGGTGTGGGTGTTGGTGGGTAGGTTTGGAAAAGGGTGGTCTAGAGAGAGCGATAAGGTAGTAGAGGGTGGATTGTGTGGGTTAGTGATGGTGTCGGTGGAATGTTTCAGTAGATTGGATGGTGGGGCTCGATCTATCGAATTATGGCTGAGAAGAAGTGGGGGTTCGGTTATGGGACATGGAGTTTCGGAGGTTCGCTGTGGATCAGGGATGTGGAATGGTCGACCGAAGATTGGATGTAAGATGGATCCGAGCCTAGGAGCGAGGTTGTGGAGTGCGTGTTGAGTGGCACAACCGTAGTGGGAAGAAATAACGCTAATTGAAACCAATTTGAGAGTGTTTCTAAACTCGGACGACTCAAATGACTTTGAATTGATTTGACTGGAAAGACAGATTCCACAAATTTGACATGACGGGATGTGTAGATAGAGATAAGCACTTTGGGTGAGGGAGTACCCAACAAATACACAAGGGATGGATCGAGACTCAAGTTTGTGACTAGAATATGGATGAAGCCATGGATAGCATAAACAACCAAAGATATGGAGTTTTATGTAGTTTGGTGGAGAATGGAAAATGGACTCATAAGGAGAGGAAAGAGAAAGTATGGGTGTGGGCATGCAATTAATGAGATACACAGTTGTTGCAAAGGAATAGTTCCAATGTGTGAGTGAAAGTGAGGCGTGAGTGAGTAGAGAAAGATCGATTTCAACAATATGTTGATGTCGACATTCGGAGAGACCATTGTGTTCAGGTGTATGTGGGGGAGATGTGAGATGAGAAATTCCATGAAGGGATAGCAATTAATCTAATGCTTGATATTCCCCACCATTATCGAAGTAAAGAGTGACAATGGAGTGTTTGAAGTGATTTTCTACTAGTACTTTGAAACAAAGAAAGACATCACAGACATGAGATTTCTTCTTTAAGGGGTAATACCATACATAACATGTAAAGTGATCAACGAAAACAACATAATACTTGAAATCGTCAATAGAATAAACGGGGAAAGTCTAAACATCATAAAATATAATTTGTAAGGGGTGAGACGAAACAATTGTAGATGTAGAAAAAGGAAGTTTGTGACTTTTATTGCTTAAACATGCAATAGAATGAGAGTTTTGTGACATAGAATAAGGTAAAGAAAATGTTGACATAATGTGTTGAGGAATGGGTGATGATGGATGACCTAATCGAGAGTGTCACTTGGAGGAAGTGGTCTTGACACTAGAAAAGACAACAAGCGGAGAAGACAATTTTGGAGAGGATGTTGACCACTCATAAATGTAATCTTTAGTGTTTCCTACCAAAAGGATTGCCTCTGTGCTTAGGATATTCACAAGAAAGATAGTGGGTAAGAATTCAATAGAAACATGATTAGTATTGCAAAATTGATAGATAGAAATAAGGTTCTTTTTCATGTTAGGCACGCAAAGGATATTGTGTAAATTAAAGGTGCCAGTAGAGGTAGGAACAGTGGTGGAACCGATATGGGTAATGTGAAGGCCTAAGCCATCGCTGATCATAACGTCATTAGACCCTATATAAAGAGTGTGAAGTGAAAGATTATTCAAGTCCGCGGTGACATGGTGCCACGCCCCACTATCAAGTAGCCATGTGGGGGTGTCGATGGTCTCAAGAGATGCAAGTGTGCACGCGGTTGCCAGGGAGAAGCTAGACGTGGAGCTTGTGGACGTGTTGCCAATGGAGCCAATGAGGATTGGGTGTTGACAAGTCGATAAAGGGAGCATCGTTTGACAGTGTGTCCATGAGCACTATATCCTTGGCAATACCCAAGATATGGACATGGTGGAGGTCGATCATTACAAGGAGCATTGGATTGTTGTCCTTGATTGTGAAAGACGGTTGTGGAAGGAAGCCAAGAACGAGGATATGGCTACCAAGATTGATTATTGCATTGATTGACAATATTGGCGGTGGCCAAAAAGAATGATGGTGGTGCATGTGATTGTTGGAGAAATACCTTCCTGTTGATGAGTTTTTCATGAATTTCAGCAAAAGAAATAGGCGTTTCACGAGCATTAACCACGTCGATAATTCCTTTGCATTTCTTGCCAAGGCCATCAAGAATCTTATCAATGAAATCTTCTTCATCAATGGGTTTTCCAAGAAGAGCAAGTTCATCAACCTGATTCTTGATAAATTGCATATACTCGAAGATCGTCTTGGAACCCTTGACACAATTCTTCAATTTGTCCTTGATTTGTTTGATATGACCATGGAATGGTTTGGCATAAGTATTAGACAAGGTGGTCCAAACCTCCTAAGATGTGGTATTGCGGGCAAAAAGAGGTTTGATAAGTAGAGAGACTGCACCAAGGAGTACATTAAAGAGAAGACGATCATGGCGCTTCCATGTTGTGTAGGCCAAATTTGGAGCCGGCTTACCATTAGTGGTGACGGTTGGTGTAGAACTAGGATGAGAACCGTCAAGAAAGCCATAAAGATCATATTCTTTTAATAGACTTTGGATTTGGAGGCTCCACATGATGTAATTGGTGGTGGTTTGTTTTGTGATGTTTGTAGTGTTGATGGTAACAAAAGGATTATTTGGGTCTTGGGTATTTTGAATGGTGGTATGAGTAGTGGAAGATGCAGAGGTGTCTTTAGATGCCATTATGGTTGAAAAATATTGTGGAGAATTGTGAAGAAAAAAAAAAAAAAGGGGAGGGGGGGGAGGGGGGAAGAAACAAGTCAGGAACGTGGCTTATCTGGTACCATATGAAATTGGAAATAATGGCTTGATTTCCATTGAATAAAGGTGAGGTCTATATACACGTACAAGATGAGATTGAGTTGTATTCCCAATCTTAATTAATAGTCAATTAAATATCCTAAATCTAGCTAATTACTTAATCTATGGGATTTGCTGTCAATTCAAATTTTTTACAACACCTAAATAAAAAAACGAACGCGATAATTATAGAAATACACAATTAAATAATTAATAAATTAATTCCTCTAATACCAATCCCTTTTTTGTAATTAAACATATATATATATATAAAGGGTTGCTAACCCCGTTTTTATTAAAAATTATAGCCACTCTCGTGACCATTAAGGCAAGTCGAGCATCTCATATTAGAAGTGTTTGCTAAGGCCCTGTTTGGTAACCGTTTCTATTCCAAAAATTCTCATTCCATTCCCAGATTTTTGGGAATTCTGTTTGGGAATAGCGTTTGATAATTTTTGTTTCCGTTTCCATTTCATTTCCATTTGAGAATTGTGTCCACTTTTTTCTTAAGAAATGAGAAACAAAAAAAAATTGTTTCTCATTATTCCCATTCTATTTCCAAAACACACAGTCACTGTTCACTCGTCGGCCGATCACCGTCATCTGCTGGCCACCGTCCGCCATCCGCCGCCGCCGGCCACCGTCCATCTCCGGCGACTGTCACCAGTCACTGTCCGGACGGAAATTTTTCGGCCACTTCCGGCTGCCGGCCACTGTCACCCACCCGCCACCACTGTTCGACCATCACCGGCGCCGGTGCCACCACCGTCCGGCCAAAAAAAAAAAAAGAGAGAGAAAGATTTTAAGATAAAATCGTTACCAAACACAATTCTCTTCCCCAAAATATATATATATATATATATATATATATATATATATATATATATATATATATATATATATATATATATCGTTACCAAACGCGATTCTACTCCTAAGAAGAAAACAAAATTCTCATCCCATCCCATCCCACTGCTGGAATGGAAACAGAAACGGTTACCAAACGCCACCTAAATTTTCCAAAACACTCGTGGACCTCCATGAGAAAAATGGAAAAAATATCAATGATAGATGAAAAATAATGTCGCGTTTCAGTCCAATTTTTCTCTCTTTCTTTATTTTTTATTATGGGATACAATGTATCCGGATCAATTTACGCGTTCCTTAATTAATCACCTCCTTAGACAAATTTGAAGGGCATATACCCTTATATCAGCCTTATAAATTCATGATTAAATTTAGGAAAAATTGCCGATTATTCCAAAAAAAAAAAAAAAAGAACTATTTACCGCCTATTCCCATCGTCTTTTTTTTGCACCGATTACTCCCGTCGACACCTTTTTCTTATGCCGTTTACTCTCATCGTCGGCCATTCTTACACCGATTAGTCTCATTTCCAAAAACGGCGAGGGATGAGTTTAGTGAAATGCCCTCTCGTGAGCTTTACATTGATCGTCGGCTTCGCCCTTCCAACTCTATTAGCTTTTCTGTACACAAAGAGGATAGGGAGATAAGGAAGGTTGTCAAACAAGTTCCGACGCTTCCCCGAAGCTTCTCTACCTTCAATCCAAACGCGGTCAGGTACGACTAATTCATTTAATTTCTGCAGATCTGTGCTGGCTTATTGACGATTCATCGTCAGCTTGGCTCTGATCCTGAATCTCCTAACAATAGCCGATTCCATTAGCATGTGACCGATGTAATCCTTTACGATGTCGTACGCAGTCGCCGGAGTCTTCACCTTGAAGGTTTCGCTATCAATTTTCATCACTTTCGCCTTCTTCCTTCCTCATATGTTTGTTCCCATTTCTGTGTATATGTGTGTGAAAAGGGAAAAATTTTATGTTTTGGAGGATAGCAAAGTGGTGTTGTGTATATGATTATGTATAGATATAGAGAATAAGTAATGTGCACCTTGTAATTTGCATGACAGCTGGAGATATTTTATCTTGATTTTGACTATTTACATTTTGCACCCTGCAATTTACTGTTTATTTGTGACAAAATCAATAGTATTTTCATTGTTTGCGACAAAAGTAGTTTGTGTGTGACAGTTGATATTACATTCAATATTCATAGGTATTAAATATAATATCATATGATTTTTAACCGTGGATACATAAAAGAAGAGAACAATTGATGTTACATTCAATATCCACAGGTGTTAAATGTAACATCCACGCATAATACGATCCATAAAAACATGAAAACAATAGATGGTACATTCAACATCCACAAGTGTTGAATATAACATCCATGTATAATGCGATCCATAAAAACATGAGAACAATTGATGTTACATTCAACATCCACGGGTATTGAATGTAACATTATAAAAAAAATAAAAAAATTGATATTACATTCAACATTCACATGAGAGGTATTTTGGTCAGAAAAAAATAACATAATTAAAAAAAAAAAAAAATATTGATATTACATTCAACACCCATAGATGTTGAATTTACATTCAACATCCACATGAGGGGTATTTTAGTTAGAAAAAGATAACATCATAAAAAATTAAAAAAAAAAAAAAAAAAAAAAAACTTAATTGATGTTACATTCAACATTCACATGAGAGGTATTTTGATCAGAAAAAGATATCATAATTTTAAAAAAAAAAATATTGATATTATATTCAACACCCATAGGTGTTGAATTTACATTCAACATCCACATGAGGAATATTTTTGTCAGAAAAAGATAATATCATAAAAAAAAATAAAAAAATAAAAAAATAAAACATAATTAATGTTACATTCAACACTCACATGTGTTGAATTTACGTTCAACATCCACATAAGGGATATTTTAGTCAGAAAAAATATATCATAAAAAAAAAAAAAAAAAAAAAATTTGATGTTACATTCAACAACCATATAAGGGGTATTTTGATAAGAAAATAACAAAATGAGTTACTGATTAAAAAAAAAAAAAGTAATTGAAATAATCGATAATTTCTTTTATATTTTGGGAGTAATATTTAATTCATAGAATACTCTCTAAAACGTAATTAATAAGAACATGTGATAGCAAATCGGACTAACAGATATTGTTGGTCCTATTTTGTTATGAAATAGTTTGATACATTTCTCAATGAAGTAAAGTATCATGCTTCAGATTTTTAGACCGAATAATGATTTTAAGTATAATTGAAGCGTCGTCATCATATAAATTAGAAAATGAATTGAACAAAAAATAAAAAATGAACAATCAGTGAAGCAGTAAACCAATTGCCACTTGGGATTCGGAATAGAGAATAGTCCATGAGAAGAAAAGTCAAAGAGTTAATCTTACCTTTTTTTAATACACGTGTTGGTCTGTCATTATGTGACATCGAGCTATTGTACGCCGACACGTGTCAAAGTTCTAGAAAAATCCTGTGCAAATGGTCTCCCGTGACTTGGCAATTTGTTAATTACTTATAAGTTTGTTGTTCCAATGAAAGCTTATCATTTTGAGTGGTTGGCGTAAAATTTCGGGAAATATTACTAGATATTACTGCAAAATAATTTCTATATAATTTATTTTTAGGTGGTTTTGTTTAGTTGGAAAAAGTGATGAGTAAAAAATGAAAAACAAAATAGAATGACAAATGAAAAAAAATTGTTTGGTATAGATGAAAAATAAAAGAAAAAAAAAATAAGAAGAAAAATGCACAATTTTCCAAGTAAAATTTTTCTTCACCAATTGATGTGGAAAAAATTCTCATGTGTGAATAACGGAGTCAAACTCCAGAAGGTGGGTCGGGTCAATCAATAGAACCCGACCCAATGGAGCAGAGCTGCGGCCTAACAATTGATCATGAGCCGCCAATTCTGGTGACAAAAGAAAAGAAGCGCTTGACCTGCTAATAGGGCCCAGCTGTGTAGACGGGCTGACCCGATACAGGCTAAACCCCCTAACGGAGGCCCAGAGATCAAACCCAAGCATGGTAGGTCAACGATAACCGTTGCCTCACCAACCCTTCTACCCATGCACAAATGTGATTAGTGCACCATCCCTAAGTGGGCGCACAAGCAACAGTCACAGTGGCTAAAAATAGAACGTAGAGAGGATTGTGGCTAAAACGGCTCCAAAAAACGATCGGCGTGAATATAAACGGGAAACATAGGTGTCAATAACAACTCATACATAACTCTCTCTCAATACCACTCTTAGTATACTGTTGAGTTTTATACCCTTCTCAGAGCAATTTAACATAATTCTCACACTGGAAGTTCTTTGACAGACACCACACCGGTGTCCCCCCCCTATAGAATTAACTGGTTTTGCAGGAAGCGTAGTAGGTTGCGGAGGTTTTCGGCACGTGAGGCCCTGAATAACGCACTGGGTAAATTTTGGCGACATCACTAATTTGGAAGAAAAATCAAAGAAAATGATGGAGAATTTTTCAAGAGGAAAGAAAAATTAATATTATATCCTTGATAATAGAAGTTTTAGTTTATTTTTGCAATATATGAGGATGAAATAATAATTTATATTAAAATGAATTATTTTTTATGATACCTAAAAATGGATCACAGACATGTCATATTGAGATCTGAATCAATGGAATGTCCTCTAGTTTATCTCACTTTCCTTCAGATAGGGTTCCTGCAAAATAGTGCACAATGGGTGAGCGAGTGGGCTTGTTGATGTTACACCTTCGACGTGAAAATCAATTGAGAGTTCTCAGTAGAATTTTGGCAAGGTGATAGCTAGGAAAAAATGAGCGTACCTGATTAACCATTTTGTTTGATATTTATAGGTGGGTGAAGACTTGTTTGACAAGTCTTTCCTGATTCTCGATGTACCATTAAGGTGATATGGAGTCGTTCTCGGGTTGTTACCATTTAGATGGCTGTGATTATGGGTGTAGATTGTGGAGACGTTACTTAGTAGGGAAAACGACTCTTTCCTTACCAGGCGGAGGCTGCTTGGACTACTTTGAAGTGGGAACGATGTGGTGCTCTCGCTTAGGGTGGCATGACCCTGGTAAGGTATAGAGAAGGGGCTTGGTCGAGCTGGCCAATTTGGAGTCCGTAGTCACCTCTCGTGCCTATCACAGGTTTGTATCACGTAGCGCTCTTTCAGATCTAGTCTGATTTTTACTCATTATATGATGCCTATTCCCATATGCGTAAGGATTCGTATTTTGGGAATACCAAGATGCTTCTACTAGAATTTTGTCTTGTCGTTCCCTTGGGACTTGTGCCCAACTAGCACACTGATTAGCCAAGCATTTCAAATTTCATCCTTTGAGCATCCTGGGCATTAAATGCCTCATGATTAATTAGATGACTGGCCAATTCGGTTTCCTGGACAACAGTTGGAGAGAATCCATGCTCATCTCTCTTAAGGAAAGCTTTCCTTTACGAACTCTCCTATCATGCTTCTTTTGTGACTGTTTTTGTCCCATGGGGTGTTATTGGTCCTAACAGGAGGTTATGTCCTATAAGATGTTGTGTTGAGACATGCCAGGAGAGCAAGTTCTGTAGGTGGTTGATATGCATTGTTGTTGTTGATGATGATGATGATGATAATTATCATTATGATATGGTGGTTTATACCACGTGTTGGATCTTACCATTGGAAATATTGAATGACCTTAACATTGATAGCAACCTTAAATTGCACAGTTGTATATGTTACAATACCGTTATAACTCCCGATCGTAAGGTGAAACAATTCTATGACTAATAGGGAACAATATGTGTGGTATTTTATTGTACATCAATGTAATTTGACTAATTGGCTTTAATTAAGTTATTTTATCATGATGATATCAGTAGGATTTTGTTACTACTCAGTGTGTGATTATATTCTATTTTGGAAAGTGAATTTTGATAGATGTACTTGATCCATAAATTATTTTTATATTATGAAGACAGCACACTGATAAAATATTTTGTCTCAAGTGCTCCAAGTATAAACAGGTCCATAACTGGCGTTAGGTAGAGTCAAAGGGTGGTGTGGCCTTTTTGGCTGTCAGGACAGGTGTTGATTTGGAAGGGTTCGTATTTTGTAGTTTTGCTATGGAATATTTTGGGATATATGTAATCCAAAAATTTTGAATTTATAATATTAAAATCTTAGTGAGTTATGTATGAATTGTTCTGGTTGGGTAATATCAAGTCGAGGTCACGCCATTTTTTTTTTTTTTTTTTTATCATAGTGGTACAACGAAAGTGTGGTGGTGCAGTGGTTTGTCTTTTACCTCTATTTCTCTGTAAAACTAAAAAATGAGAAATCTAGTGGCAGCCTTGGGAGACCAAGTCGTTACAATTCATGAAGTTATAAAAGAACCAAGTAGACACACCCAGAGACTTTTAAGAGGCCGTACTCAGGAAAAACTCCATGCAACTTCTCAAAAGAAAAAAATATTATCGATAGTAGGTGAAGAGACCCAATTGATGGTATAGTCAGTAGTGAGATAAGCTTTTCCCCATAAACACTCTGGACAAAAGGATGAAATGAGTAGTACAAGGAAAATATCTAAGATATGTCGATATTTACATTCAGCTTCACTATTTTGGGCAGAGGTGCTAGTACAATATCTATGAGTAAGTATGCCATGATATTGTCTGATCTGAAGTTTTTGATATTGCAGGAAAATTGAGTTTGAATTACAACAACAAATTTTGAATTAGATTTGAGACAATTTGGAATGCGTAGCCATGAAGTAAAACCGAGTGTACCAAGAGTAGCCATCAACAAATATGACAAAGTATTTGGATCTCCCTATTGTGGTAAAAGGTGAAGGTCTTCAAACATCAGAGTAGAATAGATCAAAAGGTACATAAGAGACCGAGTCCTTAGTGGAAAACAGTAAGGCGTGTTATTTAGCTTGCTGACATGGAAGACAATTGAGATATTCAATAGAGACAAAGCCTAATTTCCTACTAGAGGGTAAAGTGCGGATACGTCCGATAGATGCATGATCTAACGGAGAATTCCAAAGGTTGAGAGAAGAAGAATTAGATGATAATCATGATGAGGATGGTGATGGTGGTGGTGGTAGTAGTGGTGATAAGATGGATGATGGTGATAGAGATGGTAATGAGGATGATGATAAGGATAGTGGTGGTGAGGTTGCACAAGTTGATGAAGGAATGTGGGCTGGTGGTAGTGGGGTTTAGAGTAAAAGGTACAAATTACTAAGCTCAAATTGACGTCCAACTTTACGATGAGTTCCAAGGATTTTTCCTATCTGAGAATCCTGCACACGACAACCACTACTAGAAAATATCATTTCAAGTCCCAATTCATCGAATTTCAGAATAGATAACAGATTTAAAAGTGATTTTTTTAATTAAATACGTGTTGGTAATAAAAAGATATGAAGTATAAATCTGACCGATATGAGTAACATGTATATGAGAATAATCAACTGTATGAATGATAGGAGCATTCATAACTAATATTTTGGATGAGAAGATCAGAAATCATATGATTGCTACAGGCAGAATCAAAGAACAAATAAAAATTACCTATAGTAAGTGAAATGATAGGAGAAACTTTTATACCAGAATCATAGAGAAAGTGGTTGAAGATTGAAGCTATAACCCCAATATAGATGGAAACAACAGTGGATGCAAGATCAGAGCCCTATTTTGGAACTAAGAACGGTCGAGGAAGAACAACCCTTGGATAACTTCGTTAAATTGGATCAGCAATATACAAAAAAGTATATTATATGATATGAATCTGGAGAAACAGGGCAGCGGATGGATTCAGAATGCTAAAATTATCTAGGAACCAAATCAATTATATAAAGAAAACTATATTGTATGATCTAAATTTGAGTAAATTGAGACCATAGATAGATTCAGAACATCAAAATTAGACAAGAATCGGTGTTAGATCTTAAAGATACAGTCCAAAAATGGGTGAACTGGGCACTAAAATAAATCTTACATTGAAACAATCAACAATAGGTGTTGACTAGGGCTAACGTGGTAGACATAGTGCGAACATGGTAAAGAGTGGCATTAATGGGGGTAGTTGAGTGTCACCGCTATGGCAGGTGACAAGGCGGACAAAGTGCTGACGTGGCAAATAATGGCGTTGATGAGGCAGTTGGGTGTCATTAATGTGGAAGGTGACACGACGATGGTGATTTCGTGGCCACTAACATGGCGCAAATAGGTAAAAGTACATCTGGCATGGTAGATAACATGGCAGATGACATTGCCAAAACTGTTGACGTGTTACCTAACATGTCAACTCACATGGCCGAATATGTTGAGCTAACGTGGCGATGACGTGTCACGCTGAGTTGGTGTTGACTAGACTACTTGGGTTGACGTGAAGAGTATGTGGTGCCACCTGCTAGGGCTGACATGGCTATCTCAGTGCGTGAAGACAAATGATGTTGTCCTTAAGTCGCGTGTGGCGGCACGTAACAATTCTGATGTTGGTGTGGTCAGTGTTTGTTTTGTTTGTCTCAGTGAGACGATTCGGATGGTGTGGTTGTTGATGATGTCAGAGTAACGGTTGTTGACGTAGAGGCAAAAAAACAATGACGGCGGTAGTGATGATTCTAGTGGTGCATGGAAGCATGTGTAACAGTGTCTGGGCTTTCCTCCGGTGGCGTTGGATTCACCTTTACAAGGAGAGTCTGATGGTGGTGTCAGATGTGATTTTCAGTGGTTGAGCAATGATAGAATGTACCGAAGGCAGCGGACGTTGATTCAAGAAAAAAGGTTGCATAATTTTAGTGAGAACATGATCTGAAAAAATTGGCTATTGATACCATTTTAAAATAATTACGAGGCAAATATTGAAAAAAAATAAGAAACAATTTCATTAATATTTATGAAAGTTATATTTACGGAGAAAAAAAATAAATACATAATACTAATAACAGGTTGATCAACACTTTACCCCCACAAAAATTTCAAAAATATAAATTAGCCCATGTTTACCTTCATTTATGCCCGTGGGATGTGGGTACATGGTTAAATAAAATAGTAGTAGGATAGGAGCATACAGATCGAGTGGGGAAGGGGAGTTGCAATCTGAAAAAAAGAAGGGCGTGTTTGGGAACTTGAACCGGGAAGGAGCTGGTAAAGTTTAAGCCATGGTTTTCCGCACAAATCCTTTATTTATTTCCTCCCACGCTTAATTCTTATTGGCTTCTAGGATCTTCTTAGTTCTTACAGTACAACACTTTTTACGGCCATAAACCTGTATTCTCATCATCCAACCATTTGAAAGTCTTACTTCTGCCTCTACGAATGAAGGTACTTAAGAGAGATTAAGTAAGGAGAATTAAGCACACAATTGCCGCTATATGTTCTAGCGGTTTTTCCTTTTTCTTTCTATACATTTGCTTGCATCATTAAGGAGATAGGTTTGATATTTGTTTGGTTGCAGTTCTTCGGTTGGATGCAAAATAAGTTCAATGGCGGACACGGACACAGACAGCAAAATGCAGTTTCTGCATCCACGCGTAAGCCATTATATATATAGTACTTGCACGCACAATATATATATATATATATAGGCTAGCTAGGAGATTGCTTTGTTCTTGATGTGATTAAGATTATTCATCAAACTCCATGTTTGGATCTGCTTGTTTATATTTTGTTCATATACTTACGCGCGCGCGCACACACCTTTTATTTCCCTCTATATGCATGATCTAAGTATATATCTTTTTCATTCATGAATACAATTTCTTCTTAAGGTAGTTTACCTCAATCATGTTGGTTTCTTCGGTTAATGCATTATATAAATTTTTGAAATTAGTAAATAATTGGATTTCAAAATTTTAAATTTTGAAATCTTACTATTTATAAATTTTTTATTTGTAGAACTATTTTAAATGAAAATTTTAATTGTATGATTTTATATTCATTAAATTTTAATAATAGGTGAAAATTTACTTAATAATATAATTTTGATTTTAGTAATTTAATAATATAATTTTTATAATGATTTTAATAATATAATTTTAGCAATTATATTTTAATTATATTAAACAATTAATATATGAAGGCACAAAGTGCAACTTGACCGTACATCAAAGGTGAAAAGTGCAATTTTAGCTTATTTATTACAATCAAGTAGTACTTATATATGAACAACAATTGACGATTTCACTAGAAATCAAAACAAAAATTGTTAAGTATACTAAATCTAAAATCAAACTGTTAAATGCAGGTTTAGAAGTCCATTTTTAAACTAGACCGTTTAATTTTATTTAAAGTCAAAACCATAAAATCTCAAACCTGTTAAGGTTGTTTATATGTTTATTAATTTTCTCTAGCAATGTAAGTTCGTAAAATTATGAATAAAAACATAACTAAAATATAAAACATAAATTCTAAACAAAATCAAAACTAAACCACAAAGTCATTAATTAATACAAAAAGCAACCAAAACATAATTACCGTACAACACATAAAGGACAAAAAAAAAAAGTAGAGGTAAAAGTGTAAATAAAAACATATATGATATTAGGATTTAGTTTTTCTAGTAAGATTAGGGTTTGTTTTTTCTAATGGAATTAGGGTTTAACTTAGTGGGACAATACCCATATACAAATATTAACACACATACACACACATATATATATAGAGAGAGAGAATCTAAAATAATGGTTAAACAACTCGGTTTTGCAATTTTTATTTATTTTTAGCAAGTGATTATATTAGAATTTTAGGGGAAGAGTCTTTCTTACTACACGGTAAAAAAAAATACTATGTAGCCCACAAGACTACCCAAAGTAACTTTTACAAGCGATAAAAGCCCTTACCCCACAACAAGGCACTCCCCCAGTGCCAATAGGCTGTCACATGGACAATCCACACCAATTACAATAAGCCATATAAGCATACAAACATAAAAACACCAAATGCTATGCCACACTTTTAAGAAAGCTACGAAACACCAAAAATAAAAATGAAACATTTCCTAGCCATGTTGAGATGACATCTAGACGCTACCCAAAATGCTCCATAAGCGAACCTTTGGCGACTTTCTATTCCAGTGATTCCCTTTTGGCATCCTCTACCTTTTCTTATTGGGAATAAACACTAATTCTCCCCTTACACCAAACTGCATCAAGATGATGATCTACTTTCTGGCTGAGATTGAATATGAAAACTTCTTACAAGATTTAAAAATGTATCAAAAAGAAAGAAGTTTCTTCAAAACACAGTAACCCAATACCGTCCCAATTCCAATTTTCCAAATTACAAGTCCCAAATATCGAATTTTAGTAAAAGATGCTACAAATCCCTTGAATCAAACAAATATCAAGTGATACTTTTATACTTTTTATACACCATTTTCAACATGTTTTCTCGAAAATATCCTTCAATAAGGTTGGTCTTTAGGCCTAAAGTCCTCCCAACCTCTATTGCTATACCCAATATTTGAAAGATAATCTCTGCACAATCAATAATCTTCTTGTTGTAAGACGAAATTAAACATATGAGATCATTGTAGTTGATTGTGTTGTTTGATTTTTTCTTTGAAGGGCTAGGAGATTTGTTACAGATAATACTGGCTAAATCTATCTGATCCCTAGGAGAAAAAAGGTTTGTGCCTAACCCAGAAGCCTCTAGGGGACTTCTATTTTCAAGGGGACCAACAAAAGCTCCCCCTCTTCCACACTAAACTCCACCAGCCTCTTGAGCAACCACAACTTAACCCCCAATTTCAGCCACATTATTATTTCTATCAATTTTTTCTTAATGTATCGAAACATCTCATCTGTCGTTAACAACATTCGTTTTTCCTTGACTCTCTATATAAAATTTTCGACCAACTAACCAGATTTTCTAAAATTATCACTTTGGCATGACTCTTAGTTATAATGGAAACTCAAATCACAAAAATTAGAGCCTCTATTCATTTTTTCCAATCCAAAATCTGCAAATTTTACAAGAATTCTTCGACCAAAAATTAACACCCCATTCAAAAAATAAATTGTCTTCTTAGCCTCCCAATAAGAATTAAATCTAACAAAACAAAACACCAATTTTCTGCCACATCCCTTCTTTCTAGGAACAAAGACATCCCTAATCTTCCCAATACTATGAAAAATTCTCCTATGGCAAAGATTATCCGTATAGATTGGAAGATAATCAACGAAAACGGTAAGAGATTACCGATATTTCTCTCACCTACGCTGCCACTGTATCTAGCTATGAAGCTTGGATTCATCGGATTTTCGCCTACTCTTGCCACTAGTTCAACTAATTTGTCCTTGTCCGCCTTCTCTCACAGCCTTTAGATCCTATTTTCCAACCAACAAGTCAAACTCTATTAGCTTTTGTTAAAACTTGAGTAAGAATAAGCATCAACCAAAAGCTCCCCAAAATAAGGGATAAAACAAGCTTCACATGTTGAATCTGCAAAATAGTTTCAAGATAATCACCAATTAAAAAACAACAATAGATTGAAACCTTTGGCTTTCTGATCACGATTCCCAAATAGATACAGTCTCTGTCAAAATATTCCAACTGCGAAGCTAGATGCTCGCAACCCACCCTCCTCCGCAAACACCTCACCAGAGATCGACGGAGATGAATAGAGATCGGCTAAAAAATCGCTTAAAAAAAGTCACCGACGCTGCCTATCACGAGATCGAAACCACTCCAGAAGGTAGCCTCCTGCGAATACCTGGACAATAATCATTGCTTCCGTTGCTTATAACAATGGTGAATGTCGCCAGACGTTTGAATTAGGCACCGAAGCAGCAACTAAGTCGTCGCCTTTCCCCCAACTCTCGAGGTCACCAATGATCGGAGCACCACAATTATGTAGTAGGCAGAGATGGTTAATATACAAAAACCAAAACGAAAACCGCTACGATTTTCAATTCCAAAACCAAAATCGTGACTAAAACCATTTGACCAGTTTTGAAGTTCAACCATTCGATTTGGTTTGGATTGTTTATCCACCAATTCAGTTTTAATTTTCATCCCTAATTACTCATGGCATCTTTTTGCTTGCGGAAATTGCATTTGCACCACTTGAATTTTCAACATTTGAGTAAAAGGGTAAAATATGTCTTTATCGTATATAGTTCTATGGGGAAAAAAAATGTTTCCTGGTCTTATAACCTTTTTATTCCCTGGCGAACATAGATCATAAAAGGCGAGAAGGTGTTAATAAAGAGGAATTTAGTGACTGGCCTGGCAGCCTACTGGCGATTGGAACTTTTGGGAACAATGATCTGAAAGAAACCGCACAGAAGGAACTAAATCTTCAGAATGAACAATTAAACCCTAATATTAATTGCGATGATGATGATGAAGAAGAAAATGAAGAAGATCATCTATCAAAATTTACAGCTGAAGAAGTTGATAAGTTACAGAAAGAGTTGACAAAGCTCTTATCACGAAAACCACCAACAGCAGCCTCCAAAAAGGCTCTTCACGATCAAGGAGAAATTTCCATGTCTACAGATCATCTTCCTTTGGATAAGTTCCTCAACTGTCCTTCCAGCTTGGAGGTTGATCGCAGGTTATCTACTACACTCTCCTCTTGCAACTCAGATAGTTCTAAAGAAGAAGAAGATATAGACCGGACAATTAGGGCCATTATCGGTAGATGCAAAGACATTTGTGAGAATAATAAGAGGAAATCCATTGGGAAAAAATCAGTTTCTTTTCTCTTCAAGAAAATGTTTGCCTGCACGGGTGGCTTTGTACCAGCTCCCAATATTAGAGATACACTTCAAGAGTCAAGAATGGAGAAGGTAATTTATTTATGTAATAACTCTATACATGCACGTTGATCTTTTCGCCAAACATATCTCTATATATGGTTCAAATTCTCATGAATATGTATATACACTCAACCACTACAGCTTCTAAAGACAATGCTATCAAAAAAGATTTACAGTCAAAATTCATCACGGGTATCGTCGATGAAGAGATTCCTGAAGGACCGAAAGACGCAAAAGGAAGATGATGAAATGCCGGAGAAAGCAGGAAATGATCATGGGTGTAAATGGGTCAAGACCGATTCAGAATGTAAGTCGATAAATTTCGAGTTTACCATGATCAAATAATCCTATAAGAAATTAATTGATAATACTACAACAGCTAAATACTGTTGCAATCTTTTATTTTCTTTTTTTCTCTTTTTTTACAGATATTGTTCTAGAGATTTAGACATGCTACTTTTCCGGCCATGCTCGAGCCACACCAAACTAAGAAAGGTGTTTGAAGCTAATTGTCATTTGGGTCATTGCTAAACATAAAGGATTGAGTTGCAAGGTATTGAAGATTCCTCCCAATTGGCTCCTGAGGTAACACTACATATATTAATTTGTACAAACCTAATTAAGCTACTTGTTTCTCATTCTGCGGCGGTGCTTCACGGCCGCTATTTCTCTCCATTTTTGCATGTTTGTATGTACAAACATGTTACATATGTAATATTTGAGCAATTTCTGTAGCCTTTGCTCCCGATTGGTAGACATTTTCCACTTTTTCATCACAGTTTGCTATTTGATTAGTTTGCTGTTGTATCCTCAAGTGTTAAAACAATTTTTTTTTTTTTTGTTTTTTGTGTGTGTCGGAGTTGATAATACCTGGGCATATGAAAGTGTAAGTTGAAATTGTGAATAGAACAAACCAAATTGATTTTTACCCTTTGTGGTTTTACTTTTTTTTAATAGGCAAAACGGTTTATACAATAATAAAAATGGAAAGGGTCTCTCTTGCTATAAAGAGTCAGAGAGCTTACTCTGTAGCTCACAAGACTCCAACAAACCTTAAAACAAGGCTTAACATCCCAGAACGACCTTACACAAGGGTCGATCACCAAGAAATCTCCTACTCGAAACATTACATCACATACTACACAAACTATAATATTTCTCTAAGTACAGAAATCGCAAAATGGATACCAAGAAATATTGACCCACGTTTTTGTGCTACAAAAAATTTCCATGATTCAACTCGATCCGATACCAAAGTTCCAAATCAAACTCTTAAACCAAAGTTATACTAGAAGCGTCCACCCTATGTCTTTAGTTATATTTGAACCATACCCCTTGTTCCGCTTGGTACCCACTTCGTGGGCTTCTACCTTTTGTCAAACGTCCTTAAAACCTCAACTTCTGAAAGGCAGGAACTGGAAAAAGCTCATCCTACTCTTTTATGATGAATCACCTTCCCTCACAAAGTCTCATACTTTCTCCATTTTTTTTAATCAGAAATGAGTCAATAAGATATTTCTTCAAACCCCAGATACGTGTCTCGACAGCAAAGAAGTTCAACAACCTCCCTTATTGTTTTCTTAGACAATAAATAAGAAGCACCTTCAGACACATGAAACATGAGATGGAAGACCCAAAATTTTAAAATATCCAAGCAATTGAACCCCCGACTAAAATCACCTTTGCAAATCCCTGGTCCAAAAAATAAAATTGTTAGTAAACCCAAACCACCAAGGACTTCTTTTTAATCTTTTTTTTTTTTTTTTTTTTTTTTTTGGAATTGAGACTATTTTCTTACAAGACTATTCTCTATTAAGCTCCACAAAAATTTCGTCAATCTCATCTTTTGGTCTAGATATGAAATTACTTCTAGAAAAATATGACACCACATCACTATCATTAGCCATGTCAACTTGTTTATCCCCAAAGTGGATACCCTCCTTCATAGAATCATACATTGTTAGAATTGAGGACCCCAATAGCTCTTTATTCCCTCTTGGTTGAGTAGATACAAAATTTTCTTTGTTGAACATAAATTATTGAGATAAAATTTGGCTTCGATTATTTCTTCAACATCTTCCACTATCTCCTACCTATCAAAATTAGATTCATAAACTTCTACAGATGACAAAGGTCCCTCAACAGCATTTGCAACTATCCTTCTAGACTCTAGCTCCACAAGTTCATATTGCCTATTCTCATAAGGTTTTTCTTCCCTATTAGAATTCTCAACACCTTGTATAAAAAAACTCTCCAAATTTTTATGGATTATGTTCAACGCATAAATTAGACTCCAATTTCTAAGAGATAGTGTCAAATACCTCAACTCCACTAATCTCCTTGTATGTCTGGAGTTCATTTATGTGCTCTTGTTTTGTCGGATATCTCCATCTCCATACAATTAACTACCACACTAGTTAAACTGAAATTAATACCAACACTCCTATAAATGACAAATTTAATACACTCCGACCTGCATTTTGTATAAAGACATCTAAGACTTCATTCTCTGAGCAATTCGTTACCAAATTTTCTAAATTGAAATATGTCCCTCTATCATATCAATTAATGAAAGAGAACTCCAATAAACTTCTACAATATCATTGTTCTCACTCAACAAATCTCCTCTATAAGGTTTACTAATTGACAGCTTTGAAGGGAATTATATATATTTGAATGTAGCATAATTCAAAATTTTTAAATAAAATTATTTTCACAAATAATTTTCTAAGACAGAATCAATATGTGATAAACTGAAATGATAAATAGAACATAAAGAATAAATCAAACTTAAAATTTATACCTCTTCTGATACTTTAGCTCCACAGCTGGTAGTTACTAAGGTGTGATTTGAGAAGACTCTTCCAACAGGGGTAAGATCAGATCTTTGAAAGAGTAGCGATCTCCAAATAACGGCACAAGCGTCTCGCCTCTAACGATTTTCATACAGAGGATAACTCTGATTTGAATCAAGGTGGTAGTAAAATTCAAATCAGTTGTGAAATCTTGAAAATACAATCTCACAACACAAATTGAAAATACAATCTCACAACACAAAGATTTGAGAGAGAATAAGGAAGGAGGCTAAGCTACCTTATGGCCAAAATTTACCAAGTTGGTGACCATCAAGTGGTCTTCCACTTTATAAACATTGTCCAGGGTTCAAAACCATAGACCCTTTCTTTTCCTTAGTTGTACTCCAACTCATTAACTTCTCAAGTTCAACGTGACTATCCATTTCTTTTTCATGGACTCGTCTCCCATCAATTCTTTATTGTGTGTGGCCAATTAGGTTTGTATCAAAAGTTGGACGGATAGAAGTAATTAATTAAGTAATTATTTACTACTAATTAATCAACAAAAATTAAAAAAAAAATCCATTCTTTTCCTTATATAAAGTACATTTCCTTACAACATTTCTACCAACTATGAGTTACATCTACTCACATATCATAGTTATATCCAGTTAATAAGAACTTAATCAGAGAATCCACCTAGATATAATTACTATGCAATTCGATCTCTCTATATCTATGTCCCAAAAGAATCAATAGGGCGGGATAAAGTTCAAACTCGTAGTCCGATCCTACATCAGATTACGAATTTACTTTATGATACCAATTAGAATCTCATTCTAATCATCACATTGCTTTTCTTCAAGACTTTAAGTAAATCAGGATAGATCATATTGGACAATTCTATTTTTTGCTAAAGGATGATAGATCCTTTATTGCATATTCAAGTAATCATATGCATGCCCCATTATACTCAATAAATATCTTTGAAACCTTGTGGCTAAAGTACAAGACTTAGTATTATCAAAGTATAAGAGAGCATTCATATGACAAACAATAGCTTAAGTCAAAAGATCACATACACAATTACAACTCAAACATTCTATTTTGACATTAAACAATATTGCCAAAATAGAATATCAGGCCATAGCCACATTCAGGCACCTACTAATACTTAGCATGCCCTTCTTATGGTTATTCTAATATCTCATATCGATGGATTTGAAATTCACCATTCTTAATGAGAAAATACCGCACAAGCCAATCTATCTAGATTATTAAGTATCAATTAATAATCTTATGACTGAAAATATTTTAGGATATTCAATTACCAAGTGTCTTCGATCTCACTCCTTTTTAATCTTATTAAAAAAAAAAAAAAACACTTCAATCAAATATCTAAGGAATCTTGACAGCTATATAATACATATATGGTGATATATAAAATATCAGTTGGTATATGAACTACCAAATTTGCATTTTGATTATTTAATTACTTCTGATTATTTCCAAAAATAAGTTCGCCTAGGATTGTCTATCGGACTTATTCCCAACAATCTCCACTAATACTATAGCCAATCTCGTGAAGTATCATATATTTTATCTGGCTACTGTTATTCGTTTAGGGCCCTAAGTAAGTAGATCTATCATATTGTCTGTTGCGCGCACTCTTTAAATAGATATATTAGCTTTCAATGATAAAATTAAAACATCGTTCCTAGTTATTAGATATTGATGAGACCTAGGTTCCTTGGCTTGAGCTATTGGCCCATTATTGTCATAATATCGAGGTATTGTGACTCAATAATTGGAACCATAGTTTGACAATCGAACTTCTAAATTTACATATTATAAACTGCATCTGATGTGGTAATAAACTTGATATCCATAGCAGAATCTAAAATTTTAGATCTCTTTTATAACTTCTCCCACTAACAACCCCACATATCAAGATATAAGAATATCTTGAAGAAGACTAATGGTTATTCACATTGAATTTGAAATTCGAAACCATAAATTCATTAATATGATGTCCTCATTCTCTATATCATAGAAATTTATCCTTAGTTCTTCTAAAGTGTTGACCCACAGATATACCCAAGAGGGAGGGGTGAATTGGGTAGTGACAAAAATTAAATAATTAGATTATTAATCAAATAAATCATCAATTTTCCTATCCAAATAGTATCTTGATTAAGTGCGGAAACATGATTAAACTAAATGTACAACCAAATAGCTAAAGGATTTATCATAGTTCGGTAAGTTATTCTTACCTACGTCTAGTTCCCTGAGCTGCGTAGGGCTTTCACAATCCACTAACTCTGATTTTTTTCCCAGGTAGGAACCAAATCCTTACAATCATTTTCACAAGTTCAAGACTAACCTAATTTTTTTTCTAGGTTCTGAATCAAATCTTTACAATTTTCCTTTTCACAGGCTAAAGAACCCTAAAAAATCAAACCCTATCTTTTTCATAAGTTAAAGAGTGACCTACCCTGATTAGACACTGTTCCGTTATGTCTAATCTAGTCAAACTTGCAAATACAAAAAATATATTCAGTTTCTTCTCACGGGAACTTCTACCACCTCAAATCAATATAAAATCAATTAACATCTTGAAGACTACATGATAGAATTGGTGAGGACACAATTTGATTTTAATTAAATTAAGCACTGTGTGTATTTATATCAGATTCTCAAATAAAATAGTTTCACACGATATTTCAATTTAAACAAAGAGAAAACAATTTTATTGTGAAAAACCCCGTTTCACAAAATATTTAAGATTTTCAAACTAGAAAATGGTGTTTCACACAAATACCATTACGACCTCAGATAAATATATATACCAATTAAACCACATATATTGAACACATAAAACAAAGTTAAGAACGATCTCACTGGGATTCCTTTAAAAATGATTAAGACAAGATTTAGTTCGCAAACCGGTGCAAAAACCTTTTCATGCTTTGATCAAGAACACTTTCAAAATCACTCTCTCAAAACTATTTTAGCGAAATAACTCTCTCGTTTAAGCAAAGCCTGATTTAAACTCTTTGTTCTTGATTATCTCTTTTGAAAAACGCATCTCTGTATAAGTAGAATTCGATTAATGTCTACAACAGTTAGTTTTTTGAAAGATATACTCCAAAATAGCTCATACTGACCCCATATATCAAATAGATTTATAAAGGCTATATTTGACCAATAATATAACTTTTAAAACTCTCAATTTAGTCTCAAAAATAATTTGAGTCAATCAATGCATAGAAAGAATTTTCTCGAAAGATCACAAAATCAGAAAATATAAAGACTAAATCGCAAAGTCAAACAAAATTACATAAATCTCTCCCATATCTTCGACCCCAAATATTCTCCACCAAAATTCATCCAAAATAGTAATATTCAAACTCAAGTCAATTCAAAATTCCCAGTTCTAATTATAGGAATTTCAAAAATATCTTATAACAACTATTTATCGAAAGATGTTATAAAAAAATTACTCTTTTTTACCCCTTATTTAAATCTAGTTTAGAAAAATTAGTTTAACCATATATTATCCTTAAAAAATCTTTAAATTAGTCTCCAAAAATATTTTGACTTAAACCCCATAAAGATAGTAAATAGTTTTACCTGTAAAAATCACAAAATCAAAGAATGTGTGAACTAAAAATTCAGATCTTCAAAATATATAATATATCTTTACAATATAATCAAAATACGTTAAAAAATAATATATTAATGTTCAAATCCATTTAAATAGGGAAGATGATCATTTAAAAATGTTCAGGTCAACATTCACAAAACTATCAACTCAGTCAACCGTCTATGCTATCGTCAATCGGTTGCTCTTTCAATGGGTAGTTTTCTCACCGTTGGTAACCGTTCGGTCGACTGTTTAGTTAACTGCTAAAAACTTCCATCTTGAATCTTCCAATCAATCAGCCTATACGTCAGTCAACCATTCAAGCCAAACATTAGAAATACTGTCTTGAATCTGCCAGTTAACCAGCTCCTGTATCGGTCAACTGTTCAAGGCAAAACACAACATTTCCAATTTCTTTAAATCATTTTCCTTAATCGACACCTTTTGAAAATCATTTAATCTCTTGAATTTATCACTTCTGATTATACCATACATTCAATTAATGTTCATTAGTGTCATGCGTACTCCTAATTCGGGTTGCATTAAGTGTATATAGAGAGAAGTTGTTTTACCTTGGAATACAAAAAACATTTTTTCTTCTAAAGTTTCCAATCTCTTCATTGCAACAGTCTTGAGTCTTTCATCAAATATTATCTTGAAGTCCATCATTTTTTATTTTTTTTCATTTTCTCAATTGTAACTTAATTCTGAAATCACTCAATGAAAATTATTAATTCCACAAAAACATTAGCATTCAACTGACCATTAAAACATCTAGGGACAACATAAATTTCTTTAGGATATATTTTCTTATTATTCAATAAACTCTCAGTCCGAATGAAAATGATATCCACTAGTCAAGCTAACAATGTGTCTGATATCAATTATACTACATAACACAAAAAACGTGAGACTTCTAATTTTTGAAGCATATGAAATCCTTCTCATCGTATTTTTCTTAACTCGAGTTTTTGGACTCATACTATAAAGAGATAAATCCCCTAATGGGATGGTAGAGTTTTTTATTAGCAATTTGTTATGCCAACCCTATGTACTGAGATTTGAAATTAAGCATCATTTGATCTATCTTATAAACTTTTTAACTAGTATTATGTAAGATCTTTATAACGTTTTATGGAGAAACTTTATTGAAAATTACTATAACCAATAATAACAGTCCAAGATCAGAGTGTTGTCTGTAAATTAAAAATTTCTGCTTATCCATCCTATTAAGTACACACTTAGATCATTCCTTGTTCTTAACATAGTCAAAATATTTTGACTTCGTTGTAAAAAATGAATGTTCCAAATTAGGGAAGCATTGCCTTAGTCCATAAATGAACATTTTCAACTCGCACACTTCTTGACTTTCTTCAACCATTATGAAATCCTCCTCTAACTAAACTATTTAAATATCGTCTACAATGTTTTTATTTAGATGTGTACATTAATGTGCTAGATTTCATAATTCAAATTGAGCAATAATGGCAAATAAAATTTTGATGGTCCTTAGCATGGTTATATATATCAAGGCTTTATACAGTATCAATTTATTGATGCTGCAACACCTAATTGTCATTAACCTTGCTTTGTATATGGTCACCTTGGGCCTAAGTTTGATTAATTGTACATACAATCTGTTGATCCCAAGATTTTGATGAACAATTAAGTATTGATGTTTTGGTGGAACTAATGTTTGATCAAGTGTTTCAGTGATTTAAAGTTCCAATAATAAAGATGTCAAATGGAATGGATGCTTAATGAAGATATCAAGATGATGATGAAGTATTAAGAGTTTGAAGAAATTAAGGAAAACAACCTAGGTAAATATTAACTCTTAATATCCCATTTAGAAACACACACATAGCACAAAATGAATCTTATCTTTGATATGTGTTTTTGTTAAGTATATTTATTTGCTCCTATGTGAATTAAAAAGAAATATTTTTAAATGACTAAAATGGAATATAAGAATATTAGTGGAGCTTATTTAAATATAAAAATGGATAAAGGGACAAAATCCTAAAAGAAAGTAGGTTAAAAATAAGATCAGAGAAATGATTCAAAAGGAGGCAGTTGACTGAAGAGTCAACCGGAGAAGGAAGATAAAACATCTTGAATTGAAGAGTCGAACGACCGGTTGACCTATGAAAATATCTGAACTCTCTGAATCTGTGAGTCAATCAAGCGGTCGACCGGTAAAAGCATGACAAACTCTCTGAATCTGCGAGTCGACCAAGCGGTTGACCTATGATCGCTGCGGCGATGGTTTGGCTGCAAGCGGCGTTGGGCAGTTGACTGAATGAGCTGGTTCAGGATATTGTTTGATCCAATTTTAAATCTAAAATTAGCCATTTTTGGTTAGGAACTGAGAGAGATTTAAGGGATATTCTCTATATTTAAGATATGATTCATATACTAATTAAATCCTTTCAATATAGTTCATTAAATATTAATATTTCTCAATTTGGTAATTAAAATGGATTCTACACTTATTTATTTTGATTGAGAAATACTTTGAAAATTTTATTGAGAGTTTTAAAAGTTGTTATTAAGTGAAATTGAATCTAAATGAAATCCTTATGTTATAAGGGGTTTATAAGAGTATTTTATTGTCATGACACTTGTAAACTAGCCGTTAGGAAACTGATTACATATACCTTTATATAGACTTGCGAATTTTCTAAGTATAGCTAATCATTCTAAGAGAGATAATCACTTTATATCATTTTGAGAGAGTTTTTATAAGAGTTATCATTCAAAGTTATTGTGAGTTGTTCTAAAAGTGATTATGATAATCAAGTGTGATCAATTTTTGCTGATACCAGAATTGAAGTTATATTGTTCTAATCATTAATACTATGGATTCCGGTTGAGATCTTTCCATATTGATTATTGCTTGTTAATTATTTTATATTTGGAAATTGATCTTATAAATTATTTTTGCTTTTTGAAGAAAATATTTTTTCAAACAATTTCTTAAATTTGATTACGTGCTCCAATTTGCTACCCATATTTTGTTAAAATCAAATTTTTGCATCTCACATATTTCTATCACTAGTTGGGATATTAATTGAGTTTTTATTTATCTGGGGCGGTAGAAGTTTTGAGTGAGATTTACTTATCAATTTTTGTATTGGTGAGTTGTGATGGATTAAATATCATTGGAGATATTTAATCAAGGGTAGCAGGGTTTTAGTCTCTTCCTATAAAGAGATTAAGGTAGTGATTCTTCCTGGATAAGAATTGCGTTTTTGTTTTGAGTGATTTTGTAACGGTTCAATCCTTACCGGGTAAAAAGATATTTGAAGAGTTTTAGTGAGATTTTGATTATTGAGCCTAAGTATTGAAAAGAATTAAGTTATTCTTTAACCTGTAAAAAGTAGAGGTTCTTCCTTAGCTTGAGAAAAGGAAATTGTAAAGGTTAATTTTGAGCCTGTAAAAAAATCGGTGTGTGGATTTCGTTCCTACCTTTAAAGGAATCTTGGTTTTAGTGGGTGTGACCTCCGTGGAGCTCGGGGGACTGGATTAGCCAAGAGTCGTTTGGTGAAGCAGTATAAATCTCTAGTGTGCTATTTTCTTAATTTGTTTATTTTTGTTGTTTGGGTGTGCACTTAGATTTATTTTAATTCCCCTATGATATAAAGATAATAATTAATTTATGCATAAAATTAATTATTTGATTTATTCAAGTATATTCTGATAATATTTTTTAATTACCCAATTCACCCCCCCTCTTGGATATTCTATTGGGCCAATAATTAGTATCAGAGTTGGTTTAGATCGAATCTATTTTGCTAGCAAAAATCACATGGCACACATAGTAGGCACACTAGGCGAGGGGCAGTCTATGCACCGACCAACCTTGTTTGCAGGTGAAAGTTACTCGTTTTGGAAAGACAGGATAATAGCCTTTTTTTCAAGCTACAAATTATGACATGTGGCTAACAATCGAGAATGATTCATTTATTCCAATGAAAAATGGAGTTAAGAAGAAGAATGAATAACTCACTGCTTCCGATAAGCAGAAACTCTCTATTAATTCTCAAGCTAACAATATTCTCTTTTGTTCTTTAGATGCTAATAAGAATTCTAGAGTTTTAGGTTATAAGTCCACAAATAAGATGTAGGATAAGCTACAAGTCACCCACGAAGGGACAAGTCAAGTGAAGCAGTAAAAAATCAATGCGCTTATGAGAAAATTTGAGTTGTTCAGGATGGAGGAAAATGAATTGATTCATGAGATGTACTCTAGCCTCAACAACATATACAACAGTATGAACCAACTCAGAAAACCATACTCCATGGAGGATAGAGTACGAAAGGTCTTAAGGTCTATGACGAAAATATGGGAGTAAAAAATGACGGCAATCGAGGAAGCCAAGGATCTTAGCAAATACGACATCGATAATCTAATTGGTAATTTGATGACTCATGAATCGGTGATCAAAGGCTACGAGGATGATACCGGAAATAGCAAGAGGAAATCCTTGGCACTAAAAGTTAAAAAAATTGAAGAAGATGATGACAGTGATGATGAAAGCCTTGATAGTGAGTGAGAGAAGAATGTATCACTTCTCACAAACAATTTTAGAAAAATGACTCAGCGCACATTCTGTGGAAAAAGAAATCTCAACATGTCCAAAGTGGAACGCTACAACTATCGTAAAACTGGTCATTTTCAAAATGATTGCCCCGAACCTAAGAAAGATAAAGAAAAGGAGAAGAAGAAGAAAGAAAAGAAGAAAGCAAACAAGAGTAAAAAGAAATCAATGAAGGCTACTTGGGATGATACCGATTCAAGTAGCTCGAAAGAATCAAATAGTGAGGATTCATCAATGCTTGCATTAATGGCCACTGGTGGTAAGGTAACCAATTGTTCAAGTTCTTGTCCTTTAAATTTTGATGAATTATTTGATATTTATCAAGAACTCTCACATGATTATAAAAATCAGTGTTCTAAAATAAATGTCCTTCAAAGTACAATTAACACATTAAACAAGCAAGTGGTGGATTATGAATTTGAAAACAATGGGTTGAAATCTAAATTGACGGATTTGCAATCAATTGTTCTCAATTTGATCAGCGGTGAAAACAATTTGAAAATTCTTTTGGGAAGTTCACGTGGAGTTTTTGATAAGGCCGGTGTTGGATTTCAAAAAAATCTTAAACAAAAACGTTTTCATAAATTCTTTTCTGAAACCAAGAATCTTGTTAGCTATTTTAAATGTAACGTTGTGGGGCATACTATTCGTGGATGTTTTACAAAACAATCTTACTGTAGACAAGTTTGGGTTCCAAAAGGAATAAAAATTGTCCCGACTAATAAGATCAGACCCACATAGACTGGGTACCACTTAGGAACTATTTGAGGTGCTCCTTACAAGTTATTCTAAAAGTATCAATAAGTAAGGACAAATGGTTCCTAGACAGTTGTTGTTCTCGACACATGACGGGAGATAAAGAAAAATTTACATATTTGACACCTAAAGATCATGTGACTTTCGGAGACAATGCAAAGGGTAAAATTATCGGTATAGGTAATATCGGTAATGATACTACTATGATTAAAGATGTGTTACTAGTTAATGGACTTAAACATAATTTTCTTAGTATTAGTCAACTATGTAGCAAGGAATACAATGTTATATTTGATCATGATAGATGCATAATTAAGAATAGTCATTATAGTAGTATTTTGCTAGTTGCATCACGTTTTGAGAATTTTTATACTTGCTCTTTTGATGATTTGAATTCTCAAAATTTATCTTGTTTGAATGTTTTATCTGAGAATAGTTGGTTATGACATATAAGACTTGGGCATATTAGTATGGAGTTAATTTCTAACTTATTTAAGAAGAGTCTTGTACGTGGCCTACCTGATTTGAAATATGTGAAGGATAAAGTATGTGATGCATGTAAATTAGGCAAGCAAATTAGATCATCATTTCAGAAAAAGATGCACACGTCTATGTTTTGATATCTTGAATTATTGCATCTTGATTTATTTGGGCCCAACTCTGTTGCTAGTTTTGGTGGTAAGTTCTATACATTTGTTATAGTTGATGACTATTCTAGACTTATCTGGGTATACTTCCTTGCTAAGAAAAGTGAAGTTGCTTCTGTTCTTGCTAAATTTTGTAAATGTGCTCAAAATGAGAAGCAATGTTCTATGATTAACATTTGTAGTGACAGAGGAAGAGAATTTAAAACTGATAAAATGATAAGCTACTGTGAAGAGCATGGTTATGCTTACAACTTTTCTGCACTAAGATCACCGCAACAAAATGGTGTAGTAGAAAGGAAGAACAAAACGCTTCAAGAGATGGACAAAACAATGCTAAGTGAAAATCATTTACCAACCTACTTTTGGGCCGAAGCAGTAAGTACCGCTTGTCATGTGGTAAACCGGGTATCAATTCATAGAGGGTTTAACAAAACTCCATATGAAATCTGGAATGGTAAGACTCATAACATTTCATATTTAAAAATCTTTGGATGCAAATGTTTCATTTTGAATGACAAGAATAATCTTGGTAAATTTGATGCTAAATCCGATTATGGGATTTTTCTTGGATATGCTACTAACAGTAAAACTTATAGAGTTTATAATAAACGTACTTTAGTAGTAGAAGAAGCTATGCATGTTGTTTTGGAGGAATCTGATCCATACTTGTCGAGAAAGGTTTTGAATGATGATGATGATACAGGTTTCTTAAATAACCAAAACCAAGGTAATGATGTACCAAAGGAGTCTCAACAAGAAGATGAACCTAAGGAGAAGGATTTAACTTTACCAAGAGCTATAAAGAAAGTACCAGGGCATTCAATTAAAGAAATCATCGGTAATTTCGAAAAATGTGTAAATACTCGATCTTCTCTTAAGGATATAATTAATCTTATTTTCTTATCTCTAATTGAGCATAAAAATTTAAATGAGGCGCTAATCGATGAATCTTGGATTTTTGCAATGCAAGATGAATCAGTTCAATTTGAGTGAAACAAAGTATGGTGTCTTATTCTGAGACCGGATTTTCATCCAGTTATTGGTACTAAATGGGTATTTAGAAACAAAAATGATGAATCTGGTATGGTAATTAGAAATAAAGCAAGATTAGTGGCACAGGGCTATAATCAAGAGGAATGAATTGATTATGATGAAATTTATGCTCCTATTGCTAGACTAGAAGCAATTAGAATGCTACTCGCCTTTGCATGTTCGCGTAATTTTAAGCTATATAAAATGGATGTAAAGAGTGCATTTCTAAATGGCTTTCTAGCTGAAGAAGTTTATGCAGAATAACCCCCGGGATTTAAAAGTGACAAATTTCCCGATCATGTATTTAAACTTCGCACTCAAACAAACTCTGAGAGTTTGGTATAAGAAACTTAGCCGATATTTGATCGAAAATAGTTTTCGAATAGGTATTTGTGATATAACACTATTTATAAAGCAAACTGATTTTGATATCCTATTAGTACAAGTTTATGTTGATGATATCATTTTTGGATCTACTAATGAGGATCTTTGCCAAGAATTTGCTAAGATAATGCAGGTTGAATTTAGAATGAGTATGATGGGAGAGCTGAATTTCTTTCTTGGATGGCATATTAAGCAAACCAAATAAGGGATATTTATAAACCAAGCTAAATACACCAAGTCAAACCATTACCGTCCTAGTGGAGACTAGAGTATTAATTTCGATCCACTTCTTATAATATAAAATAGAGTTTCTATCTCAAAATTATTTCAATAAATAGCAAAGTAATCTCCTATAATTTTCATAATACACGATATATTTCTTGTCACATTTCGTCAACAAAAATAACCTTATAATATTCTTTTTATTATTTTATTTTTTATTTTCTATTTTTATTCTCTACCTTTCTCTCTTGTTTTCTATTTATATTTTCTACTTTTATTCCCTTTTTTTTTTTTACTTCTTGTTTTTATTTATTTATTTTTTGTTTTTCTTTTTTTTTTAAATTCATTTTTTTATTGTTCAAATATTATGTCTCGATTTTTTATTATCTTTTGAATTTTATTTTCTAAATTTTTACTTACATTTTTTTTTCTACAAATACCACACTAAAAAATAAAATAAAATAAAAATATTAGAATAAAAGTAGAAAGTAAAAATATGAAAAATAGAAAACAAAATAAAAAGAGTCGAAAATGAAGAAAAAAAAAAAAAAAACAAATATTATGTTGCAATGGTATTTTTATCAACAAAATATCATAGCAGAATATTTTAGATAACCAAACTGAAAAGATAAGAGATGTTCCTAACATTATTAAAATAACAAGATGTATCTTTGGTATTTATCGAAATGACAGAATACTGTATTTTTTTATTTTTATTTTTTTTGGACATTTATCACCAGCTATCAAATTGGTGTAGAAACTACCAAATGAACCCAATTGATTTTTGGATATTTTATAATAGGCCGCAAGACTTATTACTAATTCATTCTTATACCTACGTAATCGTTTAAGTTTAGAGAAAAACTTAATTGGCATATGATAATTGTTTATTGTACAATAACATTTGCATCCACCATTCATTATATTATTGTTGACATAGTTGTAATATACCAATATTTACATCTCTTTATTCATTATGTTATTATTAACATTGTTACTGGGCAGGAACATTAGCATTCCTCCCATTTATTATGTTGTTGATGTAATGAGAGAATTTGTATTTAGGTTTATCTTTAATAATAAATATATTGGTGGTATTTTCTTAATACGAGCTTACAATTAATGGCCCATTTTAATTTTAATGGTAAAAGTTGAGTTTTTTCTAATTTTTCCTTGACATTTTTGCATTGATTACTTCTATTGACATTTCATGGACTAATTTGCCCCTACTAATGAATGGTCATCTTCTATACACATTGTCATCCCTAAAAACGCAGAATAAAATATCATAATAGACTATCAATAAAACTGAAAACGAAATTTACAATTTTTCCTAATTGTAATTGTTGTTTAATGATTTTTTTATACCACAATGATCTATAAATTATTATCTTTAAAATAAGATTTTTTTTTTTTTTTTTTTTTTGAGTTCTGAATTAAAATGCATGTGAATATTATACATAACATTAATTGTGATGTTAATGTTATATATTGTGTACCCTCTTGAATATTGAATATAACATTTAATGCAATAGAAATAATATCAATTAATATTGATAATAGCACAAATTATATGAACATGTTGAATGTAATATGACTTACTGATTAAGGTCATTTGAATGTTAAATGTAACACTCAACTGTATTTTGATAATGTATAAAAACATACTAAATGTAATATAGATGTGAAAATTGAAAATTTTAAAAGTATTATGTTAATTGTAACTTGAATATTCGAAACTGAAACTAATGAAAAAAAAAAAAAGTGAATGTGATATTATTTTGAAGATCATAGTCAGATAAATCTGAATAAATAATTAGATCATAAAAAAAATGTGTACAACAATAGTTATTTTGATTTTAATAAATATTTTTATTATGAAACTGTTAAATATAGAAAATCCCAAACCCACGAATCTCGCAAAGGCAAATCTATCATGTAATTTTCACGTCTTTTTAAACTTAGGACTAGACAGTTCGAAAAAATATGTACATTGAAATTGTTTAATCCATTTCAAACAGTTAGAATCAATTGGTAATTTTATACTTAAATTGGGATGTAATTCTTTTTTCTTTTTTTTTTCTTCTTCTTCCAGGTACTGAAAAAAAAAAAAATACCAAAAAAATCTTATCTAAAGAGTTTGATGAAGCACGAACTTATTATAACGACTATATGCGTTGATAAATTTTAAATCATATCGAAAATCAAAAAACAACATACAATTGATGGCAGTCATATGTCCTCGTCTAATCTAAAGTCCAAGGGAGCTTAAGTTTTGTTCAAAGAAAACCTCCTAAAGCTTGGGATCTACTCGTATATCTGGAAGCATCCTACTCTATGTTGTTCCAGAGAACCCAGACTAATTTCGAAGTCATCATGAACCAACTGAATGCATGAGTCTTACTTCCCAATAGAATGGATCTTGAAACCATGAGACAGATCCGGCACAAATGTGTAGAGAGAGCGCGGGGAGGAAGAACCGGCGGGGTTGGGGGCGGTGGCAGTGGATTGGGGGGGTTGGGTTGAGAGGCAAATATCAACGGAATGCATGAGAGACCTACTTGCTTTCCACTAGAACACTACCATTAAATCCTCAATTTCTTAAGGATCTCGGAACCATGTCAAATGGCGAGCAATTTCAGAACTTCAAGATGAGGCTTTAGTCTTGTGTAACCCTAATTCACATGAGCAGATTGGCAAGAAGTCTCTCCCAAAAATTGCCTTTTAAGGGCTCCTTTACAGTTATCTCTTCCGTTCTCGGACACTTGCTCTTCTTTATGCTGGTTAAACTTATTATCTTACATGCCCACATTATCTTCAATATTTTCTCCCACTTGGAAGGGAGGATTGAGCAATCCCACATCCAGAAGATGAACCTATATTTGGTATCTCTTTTATCTCTAGGGCCTTCTCATCAGTTGTAAGGTTTGGTGGCCGGAAATGGACTTGGCTACGCCAAAAGGCCTCATCTCTAAAAGCCCGAATCACGAGGCCTCTCTCCCAGTAGGATTTTCCAAACCTTGTCTCACTCTTGTGATATGCTATGTTTTCCCCCTCTCTCTCTCTCTCTCGGTCGTAATCGTATTAATAACTAACTTCTTATAACTCACACCAAATTAGTGAAAATTCTCAAATCAGATGAACACTTTAAGTTCACTCTCATCTATTGAACTTCATAGAAACTTTAATGCTTCAATTTTGTTGGATGCACAAGGTCGTGACTCCAACCCCCAACCACTACTGCCGGTTACCGAACTCAAGCAACAGGCCACCAAATTTTAGTTACATTTTTTAAGCATATTTTTGCAATTACATTTATGCAAGTTTTTAAGCTACATTCATTTAGTGTTTTTTAAGTATTTTTTCAGTTACATTGATGAAATTTCTCTATTTACATATAACTAAACCTATATAACTAGAAAACAAAAGAAAACATATGGTGCTCTACAAAACATTAAAAGCTCCTAGAATAACAAGGAAAGCAACTACCAAGTAATACTTAAAGAAAAATAAAAAGCTTATTCAACTAATGGCAAATGTGAAACTGAGATACTAATGCAAAATCAAAATGACCAAAATCCATATTTGTTTTTGGAAAAACTCAGATCAAAACAGAAACCAATAATTTTTGTTCCCGAATTGCAGTTCCTGCTGCAGGGAACAGAAACACTAATCAAAAGGGACCCAAGTGTATTATATATATCTGCATTATATGCAGTGTGTTGTAGAAGGTGTGGGCATTTTAACCTCAAGGCGTGGTTCGTAAGCCCCATGAAATATGGATCTTCAATATATTTAAATATATAAAAACGAAAAAAATACCCACAAACAATAGTAAAAAAAAAAAAAGAATAATTGGAAAAAAGGATATAAAATAGGGAAAAAAAACAATGGACAATATGCATACAAAATTTATGCTAAGTTACATGCAAAACAATTGAAACTTCTATAAGATAATAGAATAAGTAAATATTCAGGCTGAATTCTCGCTAGAGATATCTATTTAATCACATTGGGAAGATCAAGACATTTGACCGCTATTTCGGGATATTTTCTAACAGTAACTTGAGTTATTTTAAATGTTAATTTTACTTAAAAACTATAAATAACTTAATTTTAATTGTCAATTAATAAAATTAAATAGAAAAATGAAAAATCCCCTTGGGCTCATGCCCCAAGCCCTAGGCTTCCCCCAATTTTTTTGCCCAAGCCTCCACCTAAAAGCCTAGCGCTTACGAGCAACAAGTACTAAGCCCCACACATAGCCCAGGGGCATTTCTATACACCTCGCCTATGGGCTCACTCAGAGAACACCTTTAGCAACACCACATATGCAAAAAAGACGAAAGTACTGATAAGAAAACCCAGCTTCACAGTTAAGGTCTGATTTTTAAAATTAACACCAAAGGATATAAAGGTCCATGTAGAACTGAGTATTACAATACCACCCAATGTGCAATGAATATTACATGATGAATGATTCAGCAATGGTAGTGCAACATTCTAAATTCACAAGAAAACTACATGTCTACATCCACAAGAACAGATGTTAAGGGTATGTTTAATTGGCAAACACAAAGATGTTATCCAAAAAAAGCAATTTTCAGAAACTTGGAAACCAAACAGACCCTAATCTCTACTGAAAAACAAAAGAATTTGAGTCTTTCCTAATTGCCAATTTGCTATATAACCATTAGACAAAATTCGAAATGAGAGGGATTAAGAGGAATATAAAGGAAAGTTCAATGACATACATGGCGAAAAATCATATTACAAGAGTCAATAGTATGAAATCTTCATAAATCCATAGAGTACAAACAGATATCGAGATAACAAACAGGTTGTTGCATTACCCAAAACCCTAATTTCATCAGATGACGCTACAAGAAACCCTAGGAAAGCATTCTCAAGACTCATTAGTTTCAACAGATGAGATTTCCTCACCAGGTGTGGCGCTGGCGGGGGCGGCAGTCGGCGAATCCGAATCCTTTGCCGGCGTCAAAGCAGATGCAGATCTTGACTTAACGGCCTCGAGCATGCGCTTGCTGATCTCCTTGGAGTAGACCTGGAGGATCTCGATACCGTCTTCTTCTCCAGATGCGGAGGACCCTGCGGCCACGAACGCCTCGCCCTCGATCCGGCGAGCCGCCACGGTCGCCTCGTCCGGCGGCATCGATCCGTAACGCTTGGACAGCACGGAGGGGGAGGAGAGCGTCTCGATCAGGCGGTTAAGGACGGCATCGCGAGTGCGCTGCGTCGGCGGCCAAATGCTGAACGAAACGCCTTGGATCCGCTTCTGCTGCTCGTTCGGCTGGGGGTTGGATTCGGAGTGGGGGATCTCGGCCTCAACTTCCTCCCTTGCCGGCGTAGTTGGAGTCATTGATTCCTGCTCCTCCTGTGGTTGTTGATCAAGAGGTTGTGTTGATGAGGTGTTCTGATCCATCATGACGGTATCTGTCATTGCGGAAGCGGCGAAAAGGACAAAGGGGGAAAACAATACAATATTGAATCGGGAGAGAAGATAGGAGTGGAAATGGAGGTGCGTTTGGGAATAAGAAAATGGAGGCGTAGATGGGTTATTATACCTGGGCGCAGGATGAGGCCCACTTTTTTGGTGAGGTAAAACGACAGTTCACCTTTTGGGTTGTGTTGTAGGGGAGCGTTTCCTTTTCATCCAGGACATACTGGGCTGGGTACATTACGAATGGGCCTTTTGGGCCATATGCATCATGTATTTCTTTTCGGACGCGATCCATTCGTCCACTCACTTTTAAACCAACTCATTGTGGCCCAAAAGTGTGTTTGAAGAAATAGAGGTATTTTTGTCCAATATAATTTTGTTGGACTTGGTTTAAAATACCCCAAAGTTTTGGACCTTGGGGGCTAAAATTTTGAAACTTTGGATTGTTGACTGGAGGCCTTAATTATTTTTGGCTCTTTTTATATGGTTCTCAATTTTCGCACGCACCTAACATTTACAGCATGTTTGATACGTAGTATTCAACTAAGGAATAGAATAATTTCAAGAATGATCATTACGGTTGCGTTTGGTTAGTGTTCCTACTTTTCTCATCCCACGTAGGATGGGATAAGATGAGAATTCTTTTTCCTTCAGAGAGCAGAATCGCGTTTGAAAACGACATAATGCTATTTTGATTTAGGAACAAAATCGCGTTTGGTAACGACATAATCTATTTTGTTCGGGGAATAAAATCGCGTTTAGTAACAATATAATTATGTTTCTTTCTAGGAACATAATTACGTTTGATAACAAATTATTCTGGAATTGTTTCCAATTTAAGAAAACAGAAATAGAGAATCCTATTTGGTTGCAACATTATGGATGACAATAATATACATATTTTTTAACCAATATTTTCTTACTTTAGAATTTATTTTTTTTTTTTTTTTTTTTTTTTTTTTTTTTTTAAGAATGTATGATAATAAATATCAAATTACACCAAATTCAAAAAATCAAAACATTAATTAAAAATAGATGTTAAAGTACTTACATATTAAACATAAACACCGTACATACTTTACAATAAATGTCTATTTTGACTTTTTTCCTACTTAGATACAATAACTAATACAATGAAAAGAACTACAAGCAACAAAATCAGATTTAATATCATATTAGATCCGCAACAAAAGCAAAATAAAATTATTATCCAATTCAAATGTTGAGAAGCCATTTGAGCAACATCAGTGTCAAATATGTGCCTCCATATAAAATAATTTAGATGTTCTTGGTTTAAGTGGACACTGAAAAAATACACGACCGTAGTTTTTCTTCGTATCTACCGTTAATATTCTCATTCTACCATTTTCGCACGAACATCGAGGGCCATAGTTTTTCACTGGACTCATCTCTACAAATAAAAATAAATAAAAGAGTTAGTAAAAAGTTGATATATTAATTTGGTGTGATTTAAGTTTAGAAAATATAAAAACTTATTTAATTTAAACAAACTACATTTGAACTATCCCAAACCAATCGGGCGAGAGTATCCCTAAAATATCTCATTTCTCGTATGCTTTGACTGCTCGTCACAAGGACTTCATCAGGTTCGCATCATTGTCCCGACGTACTCCTCTCTCCCTCTTCTTCATACCCTCTCTACTCTATCTTTCAAAGATATTGTTGTTCAAATCATGTATTCTTATAAAATTGTGAATCACACAACACGCAATTAGAATATATTTTTGTACGTTCATCGGATAAGGAGGCGTCTTCTTGAGAATTTTGAATCTGGCTTTAAGAACACCGAAACACCATTCTATGACATTTCGAAGAGAATAGTGACACTGATTGAATTTTTTCTCTATTTTCGCTGGCCATCTATCTCAAAAATATCGTAAGTGGTATTTTTTCCCCCTATATGATGCCAAGAAACCATCTGTATTCGTATAACCCGAATCCATGTGATAATATTTTATTGTATTGTGTAATATTTATGAGCATCTAAGAGTTGTAATTCACTACATATAAAATCATTTTAGATTTGTTCATACCTGGAGGAGGTGTTGGAAATAAATTCGTCGGGCTATTGACACATTCGGAAATAACCCTAGAGTTAGTAGTAGTTCCTTCCCAACCTGAATATACATATGTAAGAAACATAATTTGATCTTCAAAGGGAATTGATGCATCAATGTGGGTGTCATCTATCGCTCCCACACAGTCCTATAGATAGATATTCCTGAAAGGATTAGCTTTAAAAAAAATTATTGTAAGTAACTAGTATTTTTCTATTAAAAATACATTTACCTCAAGAATGGATAGAACCTCGGATTGTGTCTTATTTCCTAGAAATTTGGAGGCTCAATCAACTCTATTCCCAATTTGCATATGAACTTCAACACGCAATGAAAATATCGCGATATATTCTATGTTGAGTGTTGAACATAATCGGCGATAAGTCGCACAAATTCTTTTTGTGTTACAATATATAAAATTATTCCTACTTATTCTTACACACTAACATTTCTAGTGTGCTCGAGGTAATCTCTGGACATTAATACTTGACAAAATTACTTAAATGTATCTTGGTGCATCCTAAATGTATCATAACAATGTGTATCGTGTCCTTTTAATATTTCTTTCATATAACTAGAACCTTATAATACAGATGTTATACATGGTTGTTTTGTTATTTGTTGATTGTAGTGTGCCGTAACACCTAGATTTAAAACATCTTGTAGATCCAAAGCTCCTGCTCATCATATAAATGTTCAATTTTAGCTAAATTTCTAAAATTCATCCTATAATATAAAATACTAACCTATAAGCCGTATATGAAGGTACGAATTAAAAAACAAATAACCTTAATTTAGGCAAAAAAAATCGTTTATCACCCGTGCTAGAAAGACAATATTTTAAAATTCAACACGTAAATAAAATTCGAAAAACCAAAAAAACAAAGTGAGCCACATAAGAGTAATTGTTCAGTTTGATTTTTATCTCTTTAAAAAATTCCAATAATGCTCTACATATTTATCTCAGATTTAATGTCCACAATGAAGTACAAACCAATTAAACTAAAAACATCAACAATAATAAAACCGTACAATCAAAAATACTGGTACAAAACTATTGGTGGATAAAACATGCAAAACACTATTATGTTTCATTAAGAAATAATCTCATTACAAACACAAACACTTTAAAAATACTTCAAGAAAAATGTAGTCAAACAAAAACTCTCATAAATGGATTCAACATTCAACTCCTTACATCAATAATTAAATGGCATTTAAGTTACCATAGACATGTCAACAATAGTTGAAATGGCATTTGAATAAACTCCACCAACAATCTCTGAAAAAAAAAAAAATGAAAATGGTATAACAGATCAAGTAAATGAGCCTAGTGAGCAGAAAGAGAGAGCAAGAAAATATTTAACAAAGAAAAATTGTAATTCACCATTAGAAAACGAATAACACAAAATTAGAAACAAAAAGAACTTTTAAAACAAATATAATAAAGCATTGCTTGGTCTGTTGAGATGAAAGTTCAAAACACTCATTGGCGACCGTCGCGCATGTGTGTGCATATATATAGTGTGATAATTTATGTTTTTTGTTTAAAGAAGGAATAAATATTGGGTTTTAAAATATTAAGAGACAGCTTGGTTTGTAATTTAAAAACACTTTTTTTTAATCCAAAAATGGAGTCTAAGAGACTGGTTCGCAATTTGAAAATACTTTTTTCCATCCAACAGGAATTTTTTGAATATAACTTTCTGTACATATGTATTATGTCTTAAAAACAGAATAAGAGTCAAAGAAAGAAAGAAACCCTACCTTTCTGAAAGATTGGAGACCACGATATCTTAAAACAAAGTAGTCTCTTTGAACCCAAAGATTTTACTGTTCAAGCTTGGCACTGCTGAATGCAACTACTCCCAAATCAAATGAGAACTAAACCTATATAACAGAATCAGTGTCAGCTCCAACTGCATGGGAATTATTATCTAAATACACACACACAACAATGTCAACAAAAAAGAGATGAAAAATCATATTAAAATCGCCGAAAGAAGAAAATGAAGTCCAGAAAGAAATTCAAATCATTGAAGAAACTGATGAAAATATATAAAACAATTTTAGTTACAATGATGGCTTGAAGAAACTGCTAAACAAAAACCAGTTAATTCGGAAGAAGAAATCAGATTAGATTAAAGGAAACAGCAAGCATCCCAGACTACGCCTAATTCAAACGCAACTGATTACCAAATAAATCAAATGAATACAATTAGGAAACAAAAAAATAGATAGGAACACGAAGAAACAACAACACATGCACAAAGATAGCAGATGTTGTTGCTTCTTAGCCATTCGTCCAGGAAAAAGGTTTGAAGATCTCATGATTCAAAACCTGTAAAACATAGGGCATAATTCAATGTTATCATAAACATGAAAGAAACTCACAAAATAGGGAAGAAAATATATTCTCTACGATTCAAACATAATACAAAACAGCTCACAATGTATGAAATCAGAATATAAACACACTACACACGTATATATTCAGTTGCAATGTAAACTTGGTGATCTGATTAGGGAGCAATCAATATAAAATCAGAATAACTTCAAAGATAAATTATACACACAAATGATATAATGGAAGATGATATGAGACCAATTTGATTATGAAAAAATGATATAATGGAAGATATCAATTTAGGGGAGGGGAGAAAAGGAAAACAACACATTAGAATAGGAATACACAATATTTACAAAATACCCACCTTAACTTCCTCTTTGTCAAGGCCATACATGCCAACATCATACATGGTTCTCTTTATCTGATCTGATAAAACTACTTCAAAAAATCAGCCATACAAAATTTATAATCATTTCAAAGTTCTCTAGGATAACTATTATAGTTACAATAAAAAATAAAATTTATTTCAATAACAGAGAATTGATAACAGAATTGTTTCATTCAAAAGTTGATGTATAAAATTGAGAAAAGCTCACATGACCGAAATCGGCTTCTTGGAGTGAAGGTTTTTTAGTCCATATCAAGATGTCGTTGCTGCATTAAGAATTTATCTCTATTTAGCACCCATATCAAAAAAGAAAAGTTGCACTAAGAATTTAAATCTGTTTAGAACCCATAATAAAAAAGAAAACGATTCATTCTAATATTCATATTCGTATGTGTGTTCAAGGGATCATGAGTAGAAATCAGGCACCTTCTTCAAATAATTTACCCAAACGCACCCTTAAGGTTCTCTTTTCCAAATCAATTTCTTTAATCACCCAAACACAGAGAGTTAAATAACTGCAAGAGTAGGCATCTGGAAATAACCCCTACTGGAGGCCATGAATTGAAGACAAATCTATCAATTAGAATCCTCATCAACTATTTGATGAATATGACCTTGGATTTTTTGATTGGCCTGCAAATGAGAAGTGAAGTAATATGGTAAATCACAAAGCAACTTGATTGGCAGTATTAAATTAAGAAAATGAATAAATATATATTAGGGCAACAATCCTTACAAAAACCTCAAATTTGAACACAAATCCATGTGAAAAAAATAAACAAATCGAATGTTAAAATCTCATATTTGAACACAAATCTCGTGATTGGTGGAGAGGAGAGAGGCTTCGACGAGTGAGAGTGGCTTCGATGAGGGGCGGAGGCGACGGTATGCTGCGATTGTGTGGTGGTCTCGGTTTCAGGAGATCAGAGACTTAGTGGAGGTCATGGTCGCCATTTCAAATCTAAGAATTATTCGGTTTTGAGATTAGGGTTCTTGGCCATGGCGTATCAAGGTGCAAATCGAGGTTAAATGAGATAGCAAAAGAGAGAACATACTTGCGGGATAAAGGAGCAGGGCGTGAGAGGCGGTCATGGGGAAAATGCACCGATGTTGAAGCGGACACCATTCTTTGAGGCACAAGGTAAAGATGGTAAGAGAGAGAGAGAGAGAGAGAGAGAGGTGGTGCAAGGTAGTAGACCAAGAGAGAAAGAGACCATGGAGATAAAACTGTGTGATTTGGGGACTAAAATGATCGAGGCAATGGGGAAAGAGAAGGGAGGGGCGGCTATGCAATTGAAAGAAGTAGCTGAATTCTACCAATTTTTCTTCTAAGGTTTAGGGGTTGGAGAATGAGTGAGTGAGGAGAAATGGGCGTCATTTAATTTTAACCCTAACACATTTAACACTAATTTGTAAGAGGTAATATAGATTGTTCTTCGTAAGGGTATAAAGAGTGACTGAAATTTACCTGGATAATTTATGTATATGCTATTTTATTATACAGGTTATAACATGTGTATTCAGCAGTAAGCTAACTTCTAAAATTTAGCAGTAACTACATAAAACAAAATATTGCACAATTGATACATTGAAACTATAAAAAAATTCAGCGTTAAACTAAATTCTAAAATTCAACACTTAACTTCTAAAATTCAGTAGTAAACTACACGAAAACAATACTATACAATTGATACACTGAAACTATGCAGAAATTCAGCATTAAACTAATTTCTAAAATTCAACACTTAACTTCTAAAATTTAGCAGTAAATTAATTAAAAAAAAAATAACAGTAAAAAATATATTGCATAATTGATACACTGAAACTATGCAAACATTCAGCATTAAATTAAATTCTAAAATTCAGCACTTAACTTTTAAAATTCAGTAGTAAACTACACCCAAAAAAAAATTCACAATTCAGCACTATGTATAGCTGAACAACTGCTCAAATTCAACATAATTTGTACAAATTCAAACACAATAATTGTCTTCAAACTAGTAAAAATTCAAACTCAAATTCAACATAACGAGCAACCCATAATTATCTTAAACATAAAACTAAATTCAAACAGAATAATCATTTTCAACACAAACATAAATAAAAACAAATGATGGCCTAAATATTGTCTGACTGTAAATAAAACAAACAATGACATAAATATTGTGTTGGACAAACTCAAATTACAGTCTTAAAACACAATTAAAATTAATTTTTTTCCTCTCATCACCCATGCCCTTTGCGCTTCCGGAAGCATGTGCATAAAAGTAGTCCTAAATGACACATTGTTGGTAATCGTGTTAACCACATCTAGATATTTATCTATGTCCTCAATACCCATAGCATTAAGGATTTCCATACATAAAATCATATCTTCCTTAGTTGGGTCCATTATTTTTGTTACGTTACCAACTAAAGTCCTGGTGTTAACATCAGAGTACTGTAGTAAACTTTGTTCGAGGAGGTCGCACCTTTTTTTAGGCTTTAACAAATGTAGTCGCGATAGACTCAAATGTCTCTCCCAAACTATCCTTATGAATACACTTTCTTTTTTACTTTTTTTTTTTCTTTAAATTTTTCCACCTACCTCAACTAGATCATCATCACCCACATCGTCAGCCTTTGGCTCATACACAGGGTCAGTTTCATCTTATGAGGATAGGGGTTAGGTCTACGCATAGGCATATTCTCCCGGTGCAGTGGTATCCTATTGTTGTCTTCTCCAGCCATCGTCGTCGTCGTCTTCTCCGTCACCATCGTCGTCATCGTCTCTAACGTAATCTCTTTCTCTCTCTCTCTCCATTTCGATTTCGTTCTTGAAATCGATTTCGGTTTCGTTCTCGTCGTCGTCCGTCGCCTATGTGTTCGTCTTAGAGCAAAATATATATATATATATATATATATATATATATATATATATATATATATATATATATATATATTGTGGCATTTGGCAATGAGTTTCTTGGATTTGATAATTTTTATTTGAATGATTTTGTTTGGATGATTTTTTTGTTTTGATGATTTTTGTTTGAATGAGAAAATAATTTCAGAATAATGTGGTTATTAAATGCGATTCTGTTCCCAGTACAAAAAAAAAAAAAATTGTCGTTACCAAACGCAATTTTGTTTCCAGTTGGAAATATAATTCTCAACCCAACTCAACCCAACCCATCCTAGTTGGATTGAGAAAAGTGGGAACACTAACCAAATTCCACCTAAGTAACTCTTTGCTCTCAAAAAACTTCCTTCGCATCATTGTCAATTTCATCTACTTCGTTGTTCTCTTCAATCTCCATTGATCTTCAGACACCATGATTCAAAGTCGTATTTCGTTGCTCTCAACAAATTCCTTCACAACCTTGATCGAGCCACCACCAACCTTCATCTGCACCAGCTTGAAGATCAATTCCATTTCTTATGTAAATATAGGTTAAGGTTCTATGCTTGGCTCTTTTCTGTTCTTATTGATATGAATCATTGGTTCATATGAATCACATGTAATTTTCTATAGATTTTGCTATTTAATTTGTCTGGGTTTGATTGTTTTTCTTTTTCCGTTCATGTTGATATGAATAATTGTTGTATTTGAGTGTTTGCCTACCAAGTGTTCGATAAAAATATCTAAGAGGATCTGGAGGTATTTTTATGCTCATTTTTGTTATTTTATTATCTGGGTTAGATTTGGATAATATGATAGATCAATATGTGGTGGATTTATCAATTTAAATCCTAGTCTTCTTGATTAATATAAGGTAGATTTTTTTCTATTTTGTTGCAGCTTTTTATTTTGTTGATAATGTTTGAGAATTTGGTAATGATTTTGCTAGTAAGTTTGGTAATTTGGTAATCTTGCTTCCTAGAAAACAATCAACATATCTACTTCACATACAAAACTTAGGGGTTGGTGAAGCAAAACTTGAAGCGAGAAAAATGCTTTATAGAGAATTAATAAAAAAATTTAGGATTATCTACATTTGAGATACACAAAACTTCAAGTGCCCTACTCCAAAATTCAGATATTTCTGACTTATTTTGGAACCTACCAAATGATGAAAAGTGGAAATATGTACAAAGTATATTGAAAGGTGATCTTCAAAATTTTCTGATGGTTTTTTTTTTTCCCCAAGACTTGTGTGAGTATGGGTATGGTTTGTTTTAAACTATGGACTTGTCAACTTATTTTGTGTGTTGGTTTTATTGGGTTTTTCTGTTAGTTCAATTTGATTTATGTTTGAATATTCTCTATTTTTTAAAAAAAAAAAAATATGTGTGTATATATATATATATATATTTCAAGTGGAGACTTTATTGCATATATGTATTCCATTCTTGATTTATTCCTAACACTAATATTGGTGTATAAAATTAGTACACACCTTGAGTATGATCCAGTCAAGTAACAGATGTCCTTTTGCTGAGTTGGCATTGATGGTTGAAATTTTTTCACGTGAGCTGTATTGAGTCTTAGGGGGACTAATATGTTGAGTCTAGAGTTCTGCTCTTCAAGAAGTGGTACCTGCGCAAGGCTCGGGCCGGGATTTGTCCCGGCGAAACCCTTTTGATGTGAGAGTAAGAGTTCAGAGAGAAGATGTACAAAAATGCGCCAAGTAAACAAATGAACTCAGAGTATTCGTGTATTCAAGCGTACCTCGAGCTTGCATAGTCCCTGGTATATATATAGGCATTGGATATGATTAGATTTACCTCATCGAGCTTAAACATGATTATTAGACGAAATCATGTGTCTAGCTAATAATTCGGGGCGTTTAGGAGATAATTACAGGGCTTGGACTTTTGGGTCCATTTGGAGAAACCCGCGAGCCTCTATTAGGCCTATGGAGGTGGGCTGGTAGAGGAGATTGGAAATCCATGAAGTTCTAAAGGAGAAACAGACTGAAGTGGTGAGTATGTTGAGACAAACAACTACTGAAGTTGGTCATCCAGGAGGCACAGTGTAGTGTTTTGGGCAACAACGTCTCTGCAGGGCACGTTGCTCCTTTATGGGTGTAAAGAAGATTCTAGAGAGGAGTATTGGCCGGTGTATACTCTAGCGTGACATTGTGGATTTCAAAATGTGTCCATGTCACGATGAGGGTAGAAACGTGGCTGGGGCCCAGGCCTTAGGTGTTGACTCGGTAGTGCCCGAAAGTACCCTCATCAAACAAAACATTGAAATAAGAATGGTCATTCCAATATCACATTTAATCTCTTTTATCACCAAACATAAGAATTGTAATAACTATTTCAATACCACATTTAATCTTTTTGTCACTAGTGATAGGTGTAAAATACCTATCTAATTCAAAACCGAATTTGTCAGTTTTCGAGTATTTTATTTAAGTTTGAATACCGTTTTAGTTGTTTTTATTAGTCAGGAGCAGGGACGTAAACAATTGGTAAACCGAGAAAAATGGCGCAAAAGGGGTAGTAAAAAAGATGAAAAAATGAGGTTTCAAATAATAGCGCAAATCCACCTAGGCGAAATTTCCACCGCCTAGGCGAACATTCATCAGAAAGTTGCAATGTTGAAGATTTGAAATCCGCCTAGGCGAAGTTTCCACCGCCTAGGCGAAAATCCATCAGAAAATTGTAAGGGCTGAAGTATTGAATCTGCCAAGGCGAAGTTTTCACCGCCTAGGCGGAAATCCACCAGAACGTTGGAAGTACTGAACTACTGGTTAGAGCTGCACTACTGTAAATTCGCCTAAGCGAAGTAGCTACTGCCTAGGCGGAATTCCGTCAGAAAGATAAGGAGCTAAGAAGTTAGTCCTCTGCCTAAGCGAAGATTCTATCGCTTTTGCGGAATTCTAACCGACTTAAGCACTGCCTAAGCGAAGTTTTCACCGCTTAGGCGGAAATCGCAGAACAGGTCAAAATATCTATTTAGATATTTTTTAACCCCTAGGCCTATAAATACCCCTTGGCCACGTCTGAAATTTGTTGTTGAAGAACCCTAACCCTAGTAGAGAGCTCTTAAGGTATATTTTGAAGATCAAGAAGGAGGTTCATCATTCGGATAAAGAAGGATAACTTGCAGACCGATCATTAGCGATAGTGAACCGTTTCACTTCTAGATTTGATCGTTTCTCTCTTATTTTATTCTTTGTAATCACTTTTTCACATCTAAGAATGTTGAATCCCTCTTATTTTGTATGGTATATGGCTAAAAAAATTTAGTAGTAGGTAAATGTTACTTAGGTGTAGTCAAAATCATGTAACCGTTTAGTTAAGTAAATTTATGTTACTTTAACGAGTAGTTTGTCTAAATCCGATTGTGTTTATCATTATTCTTGTTATTTTGCTTGTATTGATAAACCGAGAATGCGGGGTTTGACACTCGGGAGAGGTAACCCCAGATTCAGACTAGGGTAAATACAACGTGACATTCTAACGACCCGGGAGGGCGTTAAAACGTATGCAACCCATGACGTTGGCTAAAAAATCACACGACTTAGGGTCGTTAAGGAATTGAAGGGGACTTATTCGTTGACACGAAGCCGTGTAATCCCTTGTTTTACACTCGGAAGAGGTAGCGGATGAGTTATTGATACAGAGGTTGTCGGATTAGATGAAAACCGTTATAGCTAACTAAATGAAATCGATTATGCATTATATGAAAGAGATTTATACCTAAGTAATTAATGTAATTAAAACTAACTTTATAGTTGTCATTTATCTTAGTATAGTAATTAGAAAACAAACAAAATTTAATTAGTCGAGATAATATGAAACTATTGAAATCGCAATACTCACTTGAATTACCGGCCATTCCCAGTGGAACGATATCCAATCCTAAAAGATCCATTATATTAAACCTAGACTTCGTACACTTGCGAGTAGTCCAATTACCGCGAGGAGGAAACAAAGTAGTTGAATCCGAGCGCGTAACAAGTTTTTGGCGCCGTTACCGGGGAACGGCAATGTGTTTTTCAATTAAGTTGATATTGTGATTAAGTAGTTGAATGTTAATCACGATAATTCTTTCACTTTTAAATTTTATTCAATTCATTTATTTATTTTATTTTTCAATTGAATTTGAGCAGTGCATGCGGCGGAGTAAACGTATTGCTAAGCAAAAAGAAGAAAAAGCTACAGCAATGGTCGGTGGACATGAGAATATTCCGCAACCACCAGAGCCGCAAGCACTCCAGCCTCCGGAGCATGAGAGGCCACAACGAGTCCTTCGGGATTATTATCGGCCCCTTATGTTGGATAATTATTCAGGGATCCGGAGGCAGCCGATCCAAGCTAATAACTTAGAGTTGAAACCCGCCTTAATCAACATGGTTCAGCAGAACCAATATGGTGGGAATATTCACGAAGATCCCAACGTACACTTAGCTACTTTTCTGGAAATCTGTGACACCGTAAAGATCAACGGAGTCGCCGAAGATGTGATAAGGCTGAGGTTATTTCCATTCTCCTTACGAGACCGAGCAAGGGGATGGTTTCAATCGATTCAGCCGGGGAGCATTAACACTTGGGAGGACCTTGCACAAATGTTCCTCACTAAGTTCTTCCCACCCTCGAAGACGTCTCAACTCCGCGGCGAAATTGCGCAGTTTCGTCAGAGAGATTTCGAGTCATTATTTGAGGCATGGGAGAGGTTTAAAGACTTATTGAGAAGGTGCCCCCAACACGGTTATCAAGATTGGTTTCAAACCCAATTATTCTATAACGGGTTGGATGGCCAGACAAGAATGATAGTCGATGCAGCCTCCAGGGGATCATTGTTATCCAAAACCCCAACCGAAGCAAATGCGTTATTGGAGGAGATGGCGGCTAATAACTATCAATGGCCGAATGAGAGGAACACGGGAAGAAGGGTCACTTCTATCCAAGAATCGGACCATATTTCGACGTTATCGGCCCAAGTGTCCAAGCTCTCGGACTAATTAGTTGCCTTGTCTACAAAAAGGTGCTTTGTCGAATCAAGGGGAGGAAATAGCGGCAAGTAGTTCTTAGTCCGGATTGGATAACGAGTTTGAGGAATGCCATTTTCTGAACAACCGTGCTTACACTTTCAGGTCGGCTACCAACATTCCAACTCACTACAATCCCGGACTTCGTAATCATGAGAACTTTTCATATGCGAATAATCAGAACACTTTGCGACCACCTCCGGGGTATGAAAATCAATCTTCGGGATATCCAATGCAAGCTAATCGCCAAATGCAACAACCGCCAATGCACAATCCGAATTCAAATTTGGATGAAGTTCTGGGATCATTTATGAAAGAGACGTAGACTATGATGCGTGAGATGCATAATCTCTTGAACAAACATGAAACACGGCTGGACTCTATTGATACCACGTGTACCAACACTAATGCCATGGTGAAGGCTCTTGAGACTCAAATCGCGCAACTTGCTAGGGCAATTCAAGAACAAAAAAAGGGAAAGTTTCCAAGCAACATGGAAACCAACCCTCGGGAATACAAGATGATTAAGTTGACGAGCGGTAGAGACATAGAAGTGAGGAGGCCTATGGAAACTGAGCCAACTGTGAGTCGTGAGTTTCCGGATGATGAACCAAGAACTAGTGTGGAGGAGGAAGTTGAGGAAAAGGTTGATGAAGGAAAGGAGAAGCTGAGTGGAGAAGACGTTGTTGGGAGTAGCAACAAGGAGAAAGTTGAGGAGAGAAGAAGAGATGAAAGGGTGATACCGGGAAGAGTCACATTTTTAGAGAATCCGCCGATTCTAGTTACACCATTGCCATATTCTCAAAGGTTCCAAAAGAGGAAGATGGATGTTCAATTCGAAAAATTTCTTGAAATTTTCAAGAAAATCCACATCAGTATACCCTTCGCGGATGCATTGGAACAAATGCTCAACTATGGCAAGTTCTTGAAGGATATCATGACAAAGAAGCGGAAGTTGGAGGATTATGAAACGTTGAAGCTAACTGAAGAGTGTAGTGCAATACTACAGAGAAAGCTGCCTACTAAATTAAAGGATCTGGGTAGTTTCACGATTCCGTGTACTATCGAGAAATCCCACTTCGATAAGGAACTTTGTGATCTAGGGGCAAGTATCAATTTGATGCCTTCTTCCATTTATCGGAAGTTAGGACTCGGAAGTGCAAAGCCTACGACTATATCTCTTCAACTGGCGAATCGTTCTCTAACCAATCCTAAGGGGATCATTGAGGATGTGTTGGTGAAAGTGGACAAATTTATTTTCCCGGTGGATTTCGTAGTACTTGAGATGGAAGAAGACCGAGAGATCCCGATCATCCTTGGAAGACCTTTCCTTGCAACGGGAAAGGCCTTAATAGATGTACATAATGGCAATTTGACCTTAAGAGTGAATGATGAAGAAATAAGGTTCAATATTTTTAATACTATGACTTTTCCGGATGAATCTCCCAAATGCAATCGAGTTGATGTTGTGGACTCTTGCGTGCGGGAGTTCTTTCTTGCAAACATGGATATGGATTCCTTAGAGTACACTCTCACAAAGTCCTTATCTATGGGGGATCTTAGTGAGGGATGCTCTACCACGGACCTTGATGTGGTGGAATACGTGCTGGCTTTTGATGCTCAACCAAAAGACATAGATTATCCTATTCATGTGGCGGAGATTGAACAAGTTGAAGACTTTTTCGAGAAATCAAATCTGCCTCACGGTGGGTTATTACTCAAGCAATTACCGGAACACCTTCGGTATATCTTTTTGGGAGAGAATTTGACCGATCCGGTTATAATTTCATCAACTCTGACGGAAGAAGAGGAGAGTAAGTTGCTAAGAATCTTGAAGAGGCACCGATCTGCTTTTGCTTGGTCTATTTCGGATATCAAAGGAATTAGTCCGTTGGTGTGTATTTATAAGATTTTGATGGAAGATACGTTCAAACCCTCCATTGAACATCAACGGTGGCTAAATCTAGCTATAAAGGAAGTGGTGAGAGCGGAGGTGTTGAAGCTATTAAATGCGGGGATTATATACGCCATATCCGACAGTGAGTGGGTGAGCCCGGTGTAAGTGGTGCCAAAGAAAGGAGGCATGATGGTAGTAAAGAATGAAAAGGATAACCTTATTCCGACACGGACCATCACAGGGTGCCGTGTATGTATTGATTATCGGAGATTAAATAAGGCAACGAGGAAATATTATTTTCCTCTTCCTTTCATTGATCAAATACTAGATCGTTTAGCCGGTTATGAGTACTACTGCTTCCTTGATGGCTATTCCGGTTGTAATCAAATAGCCATTGCACCGGAGGACCAAGAGAAGACGACTTTTACATGCCCGTATGGAACGTTTGCGTGTCGACGTATGCCGTTTGGCCTTTGCAATGCACCGGCAACTTTCCAACGGTGTATGATGGTGATATTTTCTGATATGGTGGAGGAGAAAATGGAAATCTTTATGGATGACTTCTCAATCTTTGGATCGTCCTTTGATCACTGTCTCTACAATCTGGCGCTTGTTCTTGACCGATGTGAAGAGAAGAATTTGGTTCTAAATTGGGAAAAGTGCCACTTTATAGTTAAAGAGGGGATCATCTTAGGTCATTGAGTCTCTGCCAAGGGGCTTGAGGTGGATCGAGCAAAGATAGAAACGATTGAGAAGTTTCCGCCACCAATAAATGTGAAAGGAGTTTGAAGTTTCTTGGGTCATGTCGGCTTTTACCGGTGCTTTATTAAGGACTTCTCGAAGATGGTGAAGCCGTTATGTCACTTTCTTGAGAAGGATACTTCGTTTGAATTCAATGAAGCTTGTATGGAGGCGTTTATGGCGATAAAGGAGAAGTTGATCTCAGCTCCAATAATGGTCGCTCTGGATTGGGAAATGCCATTTGAGATAATGTGCGATGCGAGTGACTATGCCGTTGGCGCGGTGTTAGGCCAACGGAAGGAGAAGATCTTTCGCTCGATCTATTATGCAAGCAAAACATTGAATGACGCCCCGGAGAATTACACCACAATGGAGAAAGAAATGCTAGCGGTGGTCTTTGCTTGTGATAAGTTCTGTTTATACATCATTGGGTCAAAAGTGATCGTCTACACAAATCACGCGGCTATCCGGTACTTATTTGCTAAGAAAGATGCCAAGCCAAGGTTGATTAGGTGGATTCTCTTATTACAAGAGTTTGATGTGGAGATAAGGGACAAAAAAGAGAGTGAGAACGTTGTTGTCGACCATTTGTCGAGATTGATTCAAGAAGACGTTGGTGACGAGTCTAATATCACCGAAGTGTTCCCTGATGAACAACTCTTTTCAGTAGAAAATGCACTTCCGTGGTATGCTGACATTGTTAATCATCTTGCATGTGGCGTGTTGCCACCTGACTTGACAGGAGCACAAATGAAGAAATTTCTTTTTGATACTAAGTACTATTTGTGGGACGAGCCATTGCTATTCAAGAAATGTGCTGATCAGGTGATCCGGAGATGTGTTCCGGAAGAGGAAATGACTAGTATTCTACCATTGCCATTCATTACCTTGTGGTGGCCATTTCGGTGCGACTCGCACGGCATCAAAAGTACTGCAATCAGGTTTTTACTGGCCCTCTTTATTTAAAGATTCATATACGTTTGTAAAAACCTGTGATAGATGTCAAAGGGTAGGTAACATATCAAGGAGGCATGAACTGCCACTGACGTCAATTCTTGAGCTTGAGTTGTTTGACGTGTGGGGATTGGATTTCATGGGGCCATTTCCGCCCTCATTTGGCAAGGAGTATATTCTGCTAGCGGTGGATTATGTGTCCAAATGGGTCGAGGCCATGGCAACACCTACTAATGATGCCAAAGTGGTGTTAAAGTTCCTTCAACATAATGTCATGACACGGTTCGGGACACCTCGAGCCTTAATCAGTGATGAGGGGACCCACTTCTGTAACAAAATGCTCAATGCCTTGTTGGTAAAATATGGAGTGAGGCACAAGGTGGCACTACCATACCACCCACAGACAAATGGCCAAGCGGAAGTTTCAAACCGTGAGATCAAGCTTATTCTGGAAAAGACGATTCATACAAATTGCAAGGATTGGGCGGTGAAGCTTGATGATGTTTTATTGGCGTATCGCACGGCTTTTAAAACACCGATCGGCATGTTTCCGTATCGATTGGTGTTTGGGAAAGCTTGCCATTTGCTTGTTGAATTGGAGCACCGTGCATTCTGGGCGATCAAGAAACTCAATTTTGACATAAAAGCTTCTGGTGCTCAACGTCTCCTCCAATTAAATGAAATAGAGGAATTCCGGCATGAGGCTTATGAGAATGCCAAGCTCTACAAAGACAAAACGAAGAGATGGCATGACAAAATGATAGTCCGGAGGGAGTTCAGTCCGGACCAACAAGTCCTATTGTTTAATTCAAGGCTGAGGCTCTTTCCCGAAAAGTTGAAGTCTCGGTGGTCTGGACCATTCCGAATCAAGCATATCTATCCTTTTGGAGCTATCGAGCTAGAAGCCGAAGACGGATGTACTTTCCGAGTCAACGGGGAGCAGATCAAGCATTACTTCAAAAATGAAGAGCGAGTTGTGGAGAATATCTCCCTCGTTGAAGGATAAAGCCAGAATTCTTAAAACGTCCATGTTAGGGACGTAAAACCAAGCAACATTTTTTTTGACGTGACATCGAGGATAACGAATATTCCCAACTTTTGTATAAATACCTTTTTGGAGATCGTATTGATCTCGTTATATTAATTTTTGTGGTGAATTGATAAGGTTAGATGCTTAGGATTGATTTGCATGCTAAAACTAATTTAAGAACTAAAGAGGAAATAAGAGGTGTAGAGAAACAATGTGAAAACCTGAAGGAATCCAGCTTAGGCCCACACTGGCAAAAATTCGCCTAAGCGGTAAACCCACCGCCTATGCGAACTTTGGATAAAAAGGCTGAGAAAACATTCTGGCGTAATGTCGCCCAAGCGGTAAAACCACCGCTTAGGCGATAATTGGATAGAAAAAGTCTTAATTTTACACTGTTGTAAGTTCGCCCAGGCGGTAAAACCACCGCCTAGGAGAAAAATTGAAGAAAAGCTGAGTTCCTATACTGGCGTAAATTCGCACAGGCGGAAAACCCACCGCCTAAGCGGATTTACAACCAAATCAGGGTTTCACACTGGTGTAAACTCGCCCCGGTGGAAAAACCACCACCTAAACGGATTTACACCATAAAGTTTTCAAAAAGAAAAGGGGCTAATCCGCCTAAGCGGTAAAACCACCGCCTAGGCGAATTTACGCGAACTCTGTTTTTAAAACGCACAGTCCACTTCGCAAACGGCATTTCCCTCCTAAAATTTCAAGAAACCTCTCAATTTCACCATCCCAAATTCCTTCCCCCTTTTAAAGATTTATTCTATAGTGCTAAAAACTTGGATTCTCATCAAGAAACTTCGTCTAAACAAGGAATTTCTCTGCCCATTCTCGAAAATTAGGGTTCGAGCGGTGAAACAGTGCTAAATCACCATTCTCCACTGATTTGATCAAATTTTTTGACAAGTAAGCGTCAATGATCCTATTCTTCACTTAGTTGATGAATTATTTGCTTTATTTGATCATTTATTTCAAAAAAACAATGGATTTGATTGGAACCCTAAACCCTTTAAACCCAAATTTGCGATTTTCATGCTAAATGGGATTGAGGAATGCTAAATGATAAACCCTATCATATTTTTGTGTGATATACAATGTGAATCATGCAGTTTGCGCTACATTGCGACAAAAAAAATGTGATTTGGTTATGGTTGGTAGGATATGTGTTGAGATTTGTATCATGTGGTTTTGATTGGCATATCATTGATTAAATAGGGTATGGTTGGTTCGCTGACTAGCGTTTGAATTGCATATCCTGTTGTTATTATTGTGGTTGGTGTGGTGATTTGAATTTTCAGGGACAATGGCAAAGTGCAGGGCTGCCAAGCATCCAAGAACAGACAAACCTCCGTCCGCTTTAGATTTCAATTCCCTTAAGTTTGTTTCTAAGTAGGCGGAGGATCGGTATAACGAACATAAGAGTAAGCGGTCAGGCATCCGTTAAAGAGGATTTGGGCCTTTGAATGATCTTCCTGAAGAAATTAGAACTGTGATCGTACAAAGATGATGGCAACAGTTCTGTACCCCATCTCCAACGAGCGAGTTGTCCCTTGTTCGAGAATTTTATGCCAATATCGCAGAGGCCACAAGAGTTCAAACACGGGTCCGAAACATTCCCATCCTATTCAGTGTCGATCATTTTAATGAATTGCTAGGGTTGACAGGGCCTGAAGCTTCAAGAGATTTAGGCGATGCCGCCTCACCAACCATGAGTTCGGTGATTCAGGCCTTGACGACAGGCAACGCACAGTGGACCAACACATGACAGGGCCAAGCCATCTTCAAGTCTCGGTTTCTAAAATCGATCGCCAAGATTTGGTTTTCATTTATCTGTGTCAATCTGCTCCCGACGACCCATGTGTCTAACGTTTCCAAGGAGAGAGCTTTCATGCTCTACGACATCGATAGAGGGACCCCCATAAACGTCAGCTGGCATATTTATTCTTCCATACTTCATGCTGCCAAGTAGAAAAAGGGTGCCCTTCCTTTTTCTTCCTTCCTCACCGTGCTCTTTCAACGAGCCGGAGTTCAAATCACGTCCACTAGCCCTTTTTCCTCCTGTGAAGCCACTTGATCTAGCATTGATTAAAAGATTATGGAAAGGCGGACAGGGTGAAGGAGAGGAGGGTCAAGAAGAGGAAGAAGTGGGTCATTCGGAACGACCAACGCCTACAACCAGCCGAGGCCAAATCGCACAAATCTTATGAGATGTCCATAGTCTCCAGTCCGATGTGAGTCAACTTCAAGATAATTTGGCCCGGATGGAGAACTACATGGAGTCCTACATCCGGCAACAAGATCAAAACCAACGAGTCATATTTGAGCATCTTGGAATCGACATGGCGCGTTATACGCCCGTGCCACTTTCCGAGCCGGATGAGCCGCCACCGCCATCTCATCCACAATAAACGGTAGGAGGTTAGACTTCTATGTCTTCCATCCTAGGTATGTGTCCGCCCTAGTTTTAATACATATGTTTCTATTCTGCTAAGGGTTCACTGCTTAGGCAGTGGGGACACTGCCTTGTTTAAGTTTGGGGAGAGTATGACATGCGATGCATGTAGTTTTTGTTTTTTGTCTTGAAGGGGATAAGAAGGATGATGAAAAATTTTGATGTAAAGGGGAACAAAAATTCTTTTTGCTGTACAAATTTATTTATTAATGTTAAAATTTTTGTAAATTTTGAAATTCTTTTTGTTATACATGTGTAATGTTTAGCTATGCATGTGTAAGGATAATTAGCATAGGTAATATTAGTTTGTAGAATTAGAGTAGAATTGTTAATGAATTGAGTTGTACAAGCATGCTGAGTTTTTGAGTTCGTCCGAACCATGTCCCGATGATGAAAATTACCCCCTAAATTGTGTTTTAAGGTTGAGGGTAATGCCATTCACGTGTGTTTTGTATGCTTAGCATGTCGATTAGGTAAAAATTATTTTGATCCTAAATCGCACGATTGCATAAACTCATTGAATAATTAATTGAACGATTAGACGCCGATTATTCAGTATTAAGTTCATGACAGAAATGAGGAGTCTAGAACTTGACTGGGGGAGGCTTGAGGCGAAATTATAGGTAAGGTGATTCTGGAGGCATGATATAGGCCTTCATTTTTATCGCTTGAACCGTTTGAAACTAACCTGAAATGTTATTCCCTCATTCTCCTATCGAAGCCATAAAACTTTTTGTTTTCTGAACTTGTTTCTATACTTTAATCAAGTAAATTTTTCAGAACCATTGTCTCTAGGAATAAAAGTGAAAAATTGAGTAAAAACAAGTAGCATTAGATTATGCTAACTTGAAGCGGGCAATCGGGGTTTCAGTATTTTTGGTTAAATATAAGAGTATTCACTTGTCAAGCTTTTAGTTGTATCTAAACACCCCTAAAATTGTACAAAATTGAGTAAGTTTGGGGGTGTTCTAAAAAAAAAAAAAAAAAAAAAAAAAAAAAAAAACAACAACTATGTGAATATAGTGTTTAAATTCAATAGTTTTGACAAGTGAATACAAGTTTACTAAATCCTGTTCAGGGTAATATCTTCAAAGATAAGGGAGTCATGAGAGAGATTTAGCGACAAGTGTTTGTACCTCGGGTATCATTAAAATTATAACGAGTTTCTAATCCTACGATACCCTTGGCTGTTCTCCAAAGCCTGACCAAGCCCTATTGATCTCGGTGAATGTCCGAACCTACATTAGTGGATAGTTGAGCCCAGTCAAGCATATGGTTTCCCTTAATGTTTTAACAAGTTAAGTCTTGATCTTATTCATTGAAAAATCCAATCCGGCGTTTGATTTGTTATATATCCGAGTTCTCTCACACACACATTTCAATAGGATCTAAAATGATTTGAACTGGTATTGAGTGTTGAAATTTTGGAACACTACGTGGTGTGTGTTATTCCTTAACCGAATTTGATTACGGGTTATTGAGGGAAGAATATCATGGTTTCTTTGACTAAACTTAAATCTCATAGGCGTGTACGTCTTATTTGTTAATGATTACGTATCTGTAGTTTAGGATGTAGCTAATTAGTGTAGTTAGTGTTATTTAGCATTAGGGTGTTTTGCTCGAGGACTAGCAAAATTTCAAGTTTGGGGATATTTGATAGGTGTAAAATACCTATCTAATTCTAAACCGAATTTGTCAGTTTTCGAGTATTTTATTTAAGTTTGAATACCGTTTTAGTTGTTTTTATTAGTTAGGAGCAGGGACGTAAACAATTGGTAAACCGAGCAAAATGTTGCGAAAGAGGTAGCCAAAAAGATGAAAAAAAAGAGGTTTCAAATAACAGAGCAAATCCGCCTAGGCGAAGTTTCCACCGCCTAGGCGAACATTCATCAGAAAGTTGCAATGTTGAAGATTTGAAATCCGCCTAGGCGAAGTTTCCACCGCCTAAGCGGAAATCCATCAGAAGATTGCAAGGGCTGAAGTATTGAATCCGCCTAGGCGAAGTTTCCACCGCCTAGGCAGAAATCCACCAGAACGTTGGAAGTACTGAACTGCTGGTTAGAGCTGCACTGTTGTAAATTCGCCTAGGCGAAGTAGCTACCGCCTAGGCGGAATTCCGTCAGAAATATAAGGAGCTAAGAAGTTAGTCCTCCGCCTAAGCGAAGATTCTACCGCTTAGGCGGAATTCTAACCGACTTAAGCACCGCCTAAGCGAAGTTTCCACCGCTTAGGCGGAAATCGCAGAACAGGTCAAAATGTCTATTTAGATTTTTTTGAACCCCTAAGCCTATAAATACCCCTTGGCCACATCTGAAACTTGTTGTTGAAGAACCCTAACCCTAGTAGAGAGCTTTTAAGCTATATTTTGAAGATCAAGAAGGAGGTTCATCATTCGGATAAAGAAGGATAACTTGCGGACCGATCATTAGCGACAGTGAACCGTTTTACTTCCAGATTTGATCGTTTCTCTCTTATTTTATTCTTTGTAATCACTTTTTCATATCTAAGAATGTTGAATCCTTCTTATTTTGTATGGTATATGGCTAAGAACTTTTAGTAGTAGTTAAATGTTACTTAGGTGTAGTCAAAATCATGTAACCGTTTAGTTGAGTAAATTTATGTTACTTTAATGAGTAGTTTTTCTAAATCCGATTGTGTTTATCATTATTCTTGTTATTATGCTTGTATTGATAAACCGAGAATGCGGGGTTTGACACTCGGGAGAGGTAACCCCGTATTCAGACTAGGGTAAATACAACGTGACGTTCTAACGACTCGGGAGGGCGTTAGAACATATGCAACCCATGACGTTGGCTCAAAACTCACACGACTTAGGGTCGTTAAGGTGTTGAAGGGGACTTCTTCGTTGACACGAAGCCTTGTAATCCCTCGTTTTACACTCGGAAGAGGTAGCGGAGGGGTTATTGATACAGAGGTTGTCAGATTAGATGGAAACCGTTATAGCTAACTAAATGAAATCAGTTATGCATTATATGAAAGAGATTTATACCTAAGTAATTAATGTAATTAAAACTAACTTTATAGTTGTCATTTATCTTAGTATAGTAATTAGAAAACAAACAAAATTTAATTAGTCGAGATAATATGAAACTATTGAAATCGCAATACTCACTTGAATTACCGGACATTCCCAATAGAACGATATCCATTCCTAAAAGATCCATTATATTAAAACTAGACCTCGTACACTTGCGAGTAGTCCAATTACCGCGAGGAGGAAACAAAGTAGTTGAATCCGAGCGCGTAACAACTAGGCATGAGAATCGTAATGACCATTTCATTTCAATACCACAACGATTCCAATCTTATTGTCATTCTATTCCATTCCAGCGTACCAAACACAGCATTACTTTTTTAGAAATCTAGTAACTTGGGAGAAGTGCAAAATCTTCCCAATTAATTAAAAAAAATACTGCAACATTCAAAATATTTCAATGGCATTAAGAATTTGAATTTTAAACAGAATTATTAGACTTTTTAAAAAGTTAAATGAGCAAGTTCATTACACGGGTAAAAGTTCGGAAGCAAGAACACTTGTCGTTGTTGTAAGCGTATGGGACATGTATAAGAGTATTCTATAAAATAAAATAAAAAAATTAAATTTTAAATTGAACATGTCACAAACCAATAAGTGACAAACATGGATACATCTATATAATAAATCAGCTCATTTACATTCACAGCCGTTAGATATCTCAGGATATTCGTAGCCGTTGGATTACTTTTATACACACACACACACACACACACACACACACACACACATATATATATATATATATATATTCAGTCCTATTCAGCTTCTGGATAACACTTACCATCAAAGCCCTATTCATTGTCCTTACAATACAGCATCGCACGTCTTCAGTAGTGTCCGCCATTTATTCTCCGCCGAATTCGCCCACAATTCGAGTGTTTTTCTTCTTCTTCGTCGCCTACATAATCTTCACAGAGATGTCATTCCTTACCGTCATCTCTTTCACTGTACAATCGTGTGTTGCCGTCATCTCCCTCATCAATTGCGCCGAATCATCTCTGCCCTAATCCGTGCCTATCGAAGCCTTAATCTTCGCAGAGCTGTACAGTCGTTCCTTGCTGTCATCAATCGTGCCGAATCATCTCTGCAAGCCCTAATGGAACCTATCGAAGCCCTAATGGAATCGCTCCATCTCGCATCTATAAAACCCTCGCTTCAGATTTCTGTTTGGTTCCTTGCTTCAAACAATCGTTCCTCGCAAGGTAGAACTTCAGACAATCGTTCCTCGGAAGGTAGACAATCGTTCATATATATGTGTATATAAAACTAAAAATTGGAGAATCATTAACCATTCTTTACCTGTGGCAGAACTTGGATTTCGTCTCTCTATCACCTCAGTCAAGGGCTTCACTTGCATCTCATTTTGGCCTCTCCACTTCAGGTAAATTTCTATTTGGTTCCTCATTTTGGTTGTGATTTCCGTTTGCCGTTTCTGTTTACATTTATGAAAAAATGATATATGTTTGTTATTTCTATTTCTGTTTATGTTTATGAAAAAATCATATATACAAAACTGTGATTTTGGTTCTGTTTCCTATTTTCGTTTCTGTTTATGTTCTGTTCTCTGTTTTCGTTTCTATTTCTGTTAGATGTTTGTATTCTGTTCTCTGTTTGTGTTCCCTGTTTCTGTTCCTGCTGTTTCTGTTCTGTTCCCTGTTTCGGTTCCTGTTCCCGTTTCCTGTTTCTGTTTCCATTCCTATTTTTATTGTGTATGTATATATTGTGTTGATGAGAGAATTGAATTCATTTAGTTTCATTTCAAATAGAAATCATCCATGTTCAAATCATGATCATCATAATCAGTTTTATTTATTTAATTATTTATGGTTTTTTGTTTCTTTGTGATAATAAAGATAGCATTTGAAAACGTATGTATATATTGTGTTGTGTTGTGTGGGTTCCCTGTTTCTGTGTTTTTGGTTTGATTCCCTTTTCTTTTTTAGGGGTTGAAAACATGATATATGTTTTCCGTTTCTGTTTCTATTTCTGTTTATGTTTTGCTTTGGATCATTTTTTCATTTCTGATATATATATATACCAGGCCGTTTGCCATTTCTGTTTCTGTTTATGTTTATGAAAAAATGATATATGTTTGTCGTTTCTATTTCTGTTTATGTTTATGAAAAAATCATATATGCAAAACTGTGATTTTAAGAAAATACCCCTTTAATTGTGATTTTGTTTTTGTTTCTGTGTTTTTGGTTCTATTCCCTGTCTTTGTTTATGTTTACATCTGTGTTTCTATTTCCGTTTCTATTTCTGTTCCTTGTTTCTGTGTTTTTGGTTTGGTTCCCTTTTCTTTTTTAGGGGTTGAAAACATGATATATGTTTACCATTTCTGTTTCTGTTTCTGTTTTTCTTTGGATCATTTTTTCATTTCTTCATTTCTGATATATACATATACCAGGTCGTTTGTTATTTCTGTTTCTGTTTATGTTTATGAAAAAATTATATATGTTTGCCGTTTCTGTTTCTGTTTATGTTTATGAAAAAATCATATATGCAAAACTGTGATTTTGGTTCTGTTCCCTGTTTTTGTTTCTGTTTCTATTCTGTTTTCTGTTTCCGTTTCTATTTCTGCTAGATGTTTCTGTGCTGTTCTCTGTTTCTGTTTCTGTTCCTGCTGTTTCTGTTCTATTCCCTGTTTCGGTTCTTGTTCTTGTTCCCTGTTTCTGTTTCCATTCCTGTTTTTACTGTGTATGTATATATTATGTTGAGGTGAGAATTGGTTCCCAGATTTCTGTTTCCGTTCCTGTTTCTGTTTTGTTCCTTGTTTCTATTTATGTTCCCTGTTTTTGACTATTTCTGTTTTCCATTCCTGTTTCTATTTCCTGTTTTTGTTTTTGTTCATTGGTGATCACATATAAGATGCTGTTTTGGTTAGCAATGTTAAGTTATAGTATGTTATCATAAAAAATGTCATTTAATCATGTTTAATCATGGTTTCATTTCTGTTTCATTTTAGCCCCTATCTAAAATTGAATTCATTTAGTTTCATTTCAAACAGAAATCATCCATGTTCAAATCATGATTATCATAATCAATTTTATTTATTTCATTATTTATGTTTTTTTTTTCTTTCGTGATAATGAAGATAGCATTTGAAAATGTATGTATATATTGTGTTGTGTTGTGTTGTGTTGGTTCCCATATTTGGTTGGAATAGTTTAACCTATTGGGTGACTGCCATTTATACCCGTTGTTTATGAATATAGAACATTATGGGATTGGTTATATAATTTTTTCCGAGGTAGCATTCATGTTTCTGTTCTGTTAGATGTTTCTGTTCTGTTCTCTGTTTCTATTTCCTGTTTCTGTTCCTGCTATTTTTGTTATGTTCCCTGTTTCGGTTCCTGTTCCTGTTCCCTGTTTCTGTTTCTATTCTTATTTTTACTGTGTATGTATATATTGTGTTGAGTATGGAATTGGTTCCCAGATTTCTGTTTCAGTTCCTATTTCTGTTCTGTTCCCTATTTCTATTTCGTTCCTGTTCCCTGTTTCTGTTTCCGAATCTGTTTCCATTCATGTTTTCGTTCCCTGTTTATGTTAAATTTGTTTTGCCTTATGTGTTATTTGTGTCCTTCAATCTCAGGCAATATGGTACGACCCGCTATTGTATTGAGAACGAGTACTAGGCTAAAGTTGCGTAAGGAAAAATAATTCTTTTTATGAGAAGCTTTATTTACAAAGTTGTCCTGTTAGAGAAATATGGGATGAATAAAATTTCAAGTGTTAGACATTTTCAGAATTGTAGGTACAAAATAAGTGAGAGAGACATAATGAACCAAATTATTGATGGTTTACCATCAAATTGGGATGTTGCGACAAAGAACATATTTGAAAATCATTGACCTCTCACTGCCTTTGAATTTGTATAATTTTTAGAAGAGGCCGAATGAGATATACATCCATCATAGAGAGAATTTGCAAGAGGGAAAATGAATGAAAAAGAGAGTATTAGAATGCATGTACTTAGAAAAAAACACCTGTACTACCACCTAAGACGTAAGAGGTTTCAACCAAACTGGGCAGTGTTGGTGTATGTAACAGTGCGTACTCTACCGAAATCCTAGCCTAGAGTTAGAGTTTATAGAGCCTTAAAGAAAGAACTCCTAGACCAAAGAGCATTAGGAACTTTGTTAGAGAGCACCGAGGATGACCAAATTGGCTTAAAGACACGGGAGGAAAACGAGGTTCGGCTACAAATTGGCAGCCAAAGTAATGAAGTTGTGCCCTAAACTGTTTTTTAAGGTATAAATAATTTTTAATGTAATTTGTATTCATGATATACATTTTGTATATTTTATGTCTAATATATTTTTTTCTTTCTTTTTCTTTTGTAGAGTTACCACGTTAAGTCTGTTTCTTCTCTTCGGTTGTTAAAGATATATTTTGAATGTATTTTGTATTCATGATATACATTTTATATTTTGTAATGTGATTGATTGTTTTACTTTGTTATATTCAACAAAAGTTGTCTTAATGCAATAGATTTAATATTATATATGCTTCTATTTTTTTGTTCTCTTACTTTTGTTAATCGTTAATTAATATGTCAATCTTACAATTTATTTTTTAAACTCATAATATAATTTTAGTTTATCATTTATTTTGCATTGAATTTTCATTTTTATTTTTTCAAGGAAAAATATTTGGCAATAGATGACAAGTCGAATGAAAATTCTATTTCAAATAGTAGAGGGAAAGAGAAAGTGTGCTTTACATCAAATGTTGTGAAAAGTGAAAAGGGGAACATTAGTAGCAATGTGGTACGTGTCTAATTATTAAGGTTAATTATTTTTTAGTTTTAATTATTACTGTTTTATCATTCAACAATAATCACATATTTAATCTATTAAACGTATTAAATAATTATAACTGTTTGTGTCCATATTAGGTTTATACATAAATTTTGAAAAAATCTTAACCTGAAAGTAAACATGATAAGAACATATTTAGCTGTGATTTCAAATGTATAGTTATTTATCTAATCTGACTTTGTATTTATACTCTTATCTTTGTAGTGATATTAAATTATCCGTATTCTTATTTATACCGTAGCTTATTACATGTTATTTATGGTTTCATTTAGTACCAATTTTAGTTCTTACTTTGTCACACTGTCCTCCACTGTTCTTTTTCATTTATTCGATCTAGAAAATTGAAAATTCAACCTCATATTATCTCTAGGTATTCAATGGTAACATCATATCAAAATCTTTTCTATCCCAATGAATGCAAAGGAAACAAGAGAGGTTTAATCGTCCGATTCTAGAATGTCAAGAAGGTGGAAGATCCCGCACATGTAACATTGTCAAAACATCTAGCACAAACGATGTGTCAAGACGTTCTGTGGCTTAACTAGAATGAAGAGAATGGGAGAGAGCTGATCGGGAGATATGTAATGGCCCTATGGAAGGAGGTCAGTCGTTTGTGTCCACAACACCCAACAGTCGCTCAACGGGGGTTGAGCAAACAATTATACCTTCTAAATATATAGCATCCAACAAGAACGATGTATCGAAATGGACTCTAGCTCAACGAGAAAGAAGAGAACGGGAAAGAGTTGATTAGGAGCGGTGTGATTACTTCAATAAAGATAATCGTGAATGCCTGGAAAGAGGTCAGCCATTTTTGAGAGAATCATCAGAGCCTACGCCAAAGCGAAGAATGGTTACAACAGTCTCTGTGTCATCATCAAGCACAAGTCGATATACCCCTACAATTCTCAGTGATCAAGTTTTTTCCCCAGTAATGGAAAACGAAATAGATTCTACTTTTGAGGCCAATTTGATGTCCCCACCAAATCTTACTAAAATGTTTGTGTCCACAATACCCAACAGTCACTCAACGTTGGACATTGAGCAAACAATTACACTTCCTGAATGTATATCACCCAACGACAACGGCATATTGAAACGTGTTCTAGCTCAACGAGCACGAAGAGAACGAGAGAGATCCGATCAACAAAATATTCAGAATAGTCAACATTTAGAAATGAATAAAAGACTACTTCAAGAATCATCTCAGCCTCTACTACAACAGAGAATGATTGTACAATCATGTGGGCCATTAGTGATTACGAGTCCATGTACCCCTAGAATTGTGGACCTCCTTAGGGATCGTATTACTCCATCGTCCATGGCTAATGAAATGAATTCTATTGTTGAACCAAATTTGCCTTTTCCATGTAATCTTACTGAAACATTTGTTACCGTGACTCCGAATGAATGCTCAACGCCTGAAGTTGAGGAACCAATTGTATTGCCTGGTATAAGGTATTATACTAATCCATTATTCATGTTATTAAGTATTAAATGTTTTAAAGTGTTTGATGTGTAAAATTTAATATTTGCCAACTATAGGTTAGCTTCAACAAATCAACACCTTGGTATAATTGACGATGCATGCCCTTCTCCATGCGGTAACCAAGAACCTTTTGTTTTCACAAACCTTAATAAAAGCTCGACCGTAACAGTTGAAGAAACAAATCTACCTTCTGGGAGTAGATGGCGAGTTTCTTTTTCATCTTATTCATCTAATTAAATACGGCATTCACAAATATGTTGTTAGAATCTACATAATAACTTTGTTATTTATCAAATGTAGGCCGTCAAATACTACTAATGATGAGTTTTACGATAATCAAGATATTGACGAGTTGAACAATCCAACTGCTGACCGTGATGTTCATACAAGTGAAAATCGACACTCGCTTGGTAGAATGAATGTCATGTGCCCTCATTGTTCTGCGTTACACTGGATGGATGAGAGATTAACAAGATCATCCGAATGACGTCCTCTCTTCGGTACATGTTGCTTACAAAGGAAAGTTAGGCTTCTATTACTTCTCATACCTTTTCCACAAATTAAAGCGTTATACGATGGTAATGATGATAGATTAAAATCATTCCGACGTTATGCTAGAAAATACAATGCAAGCAATACTTTTACAAGCCTCGGTGTCAACTTGGATACAAGGCTGCTTTTCGGAAGAGGCCCAACAACGTTTACTACACATGGAGAGTTGCGTCATCAGACAGGAGCATTAATCCCAGAACCGGGACAAGATGTCATTTATTCTCAATTGTACATCTACAATCCTGATTTCACTTTTGGCTTGAGAAGCCGTAGAAATCCTCATTTGAGAACGGATATTTTGCAAACTATTCAAGATACATTGTTGCAACATAATGCATTCGTAGATAAATTTCGTCAAGCGTTTGCGATTTTAAATCAATTGAATTTGGAACAACAAATGTTGCTTGCTTTTCTTCACTACACAGCATCTGCCGATCGTCGGCGATATAATTTGCCGACAACCGATGACGTGGCCGTCATATTACTGGGGAATGGAACTGAAACCAGCGTAATGAGAAATATTGTCATACATTTAAGGGGAGAAAATGAACTAATGAAAATCAATGAATGCCATCCTGCTTATCTACCATTGCATTATGTTTTGTTATTCCCTTTTGGTGAGCTTAGATGGAAGCCCGAATTTAGACAGTGGGATGTGATTCACGGTCGACACACAAACGCTCGACTAACTTAAATGCAATTTTGTAGCTACTGTATTTTTGAAGGGCCGACAGAGTATTTGACAATTCTAAGGGGGGAAATCATTTCAAGAGTTCTTGGTAGATGCTTGGGCTGCGACCGAGCAAAATAGGTTGAATTACTTTAGGCAACATCAACCAAATCTTCGTAGTGAACTCTATCAAAGTCTTACTGATGTGGCATTAGATGGGATGGAACCTAATCAAATAGGTCAACAAATGATTTTGTCATCATCTTTTATTGGTAGTCCAAGACATATGTTTAAAATCTTCCAAGATTTAATGGCCATAACCCGGTACCACCATCACCCTGATGTGTTTCTCACCATTACTGCGAATCCAACTTGGACAGAAATCACTGAAGCTTTATTGCCTCATCAACAACCAACTGACCGTCCAAACTTAATTGCCTGTGTTTTCTAGTTAAAAGAAATTGCTCTAATGAAAGAGATTGAAAGCACTCGAGTATTTGAAAAAAGGTTGCCCATGTTTTTACAATTGAGTACTAGAAAAGAGGTCTGCCACACATGCACTTACTGATATTTCTTGATAATCAAGACAAAATTCGAACGTGCGACCAAGTAGACAGAATAGTTTGTGCTGAATTTCCAGATCCAAATGAAGAGCCAGAACTTTTTGAGACTATAAAAAAATGCATGGTTCACGGACCATGTGGTGCTCGAAATTGTCAAGCCCCGTGCATGGAGAAAGGCAGATGCACTAAGAGGTATCCACGAGATTTCGTGGAGTATACAACGATGGATTCAGATGGATATCCCATTTACCGTCGTCGTGATAATGACAAAGTTTATACCTTGAAGGGGCAACAGGTTGATAATAGAGACGTCGTCCCATACAATCCGTACCTTTCCAAGATGTACAAGTGTCATATTAATGTTGAAGTATGCCCTGCGATTAGGTGCGTCAAATATATCCACAAGTATATCTATAAAGGAAGTGATATGACGACATTGATTTTGGGAATGATGGATGAGATCAAGCAATATCTTGATGCAAGATACATTGGACCTTCTGAGGCAGCCTGGCAATTGTTGAGTTTTCCTTTGTACAATGAGAATCCAACAGTTATTCGATTGGCGCTCCATTTTCCTAGAATGCATCAGGTTGTCTTCACTCCTACTGAAACAATAGAGTCTATCATTTCTCGAGCTCAGTTACAGAAGTCGACTCTAACAGAATTTTTTTCATATTGTGATGCACATACTTCTGCACGTGTGTATACTTATCAAGAGTTTCCCCAACATTTTGTTTGGAATAAAACTGAAATTTTTTGGAAGCCATGACATAGGGAACTTGCCATCGGCAGAATGTATTTTGCACCTCCCAATTCGGGTGAACCATTTTATCTACGTCTATTATTGAATGTAGTCAAAGGGCCGCAATCGTTTAGGTGTCTATGCATTGTTAACAATGTTGAACATGCGACGTTCAAAGCCGCATGTGTAGCAAGAGGGCTATTGAAAGATGATAGTGAATGGATACAATGTCTTCAAGAGATGTCTATTATGAGTACTGGATATCAACTAAGAAGATTATTTCACGTCATTCTTACACAATTCTCCCCTGTACATTGTGTGAATTGTGGGATCAATTTTGGATGCATATATGTGATGATCTCTCACATAAAGTTCGCACGTTGTTTTCGATACTCGCCCCAAGTGAGGCACAGATTAAAGACTACGGTTTGTACCTTTTGAATCAATTACTTCAAGAATCGGGCAAGAGCTTAGTAGATTTTCCTTCGATTCCACAACCTGTCCAAAATTGGAATATGGTAGTTGGAAATAGATTGATATGGGAATATCGTCAAATGCAAAGTGAAGCACAACAAAGGAATGTGCAGTGTAATATTGATTTTCTCAATGAAGACCAACGTGTTGCATACGAATCAATCACTTCATCGGTGTTCGAAAATTTAGGGAAAATATGTTTTTTGAATGGTGGTGCTGGTACAGGAAAAACGTTTCTATGTAATATCATAGCAGCAAAATGTCGTAGTAACAGTCATATTGTCATTATTGTGGCATCGTTCGGTATTGCATCGCTACTACTTGAAGGAGGTCGAACTGCACATTCCACATTTCGCATCCCTCTAGATATTCTTGATAATTCAATTTGCCATTTCAGTAAACAATCGTTGCATGCCGAATTGTTTAGAGAGAAAAAGTTAATTATTTGGGATGAAATTTCGATGCAACATAAGTACTGTGTTGAGTCTGTAGATCGCACGTTACAAGATATTTGCAGTAATCCAAATCCATTCGGGGGTATCACGGTCGTTCTTGGAGGAGACTTTCGTCAAATTCTACCTGTTATACCTAAAGGTGTCCATCAACAAATTGTGGCAACATCGTTGAGACGTTCGTATCTTTGGAATGATATACATGTCTTAACTTTGAATTTAAACATGCACTTAAATAGTAGCAACATTGAAAATGCAGAGTTTTCGAGATATTTACTTCAGGTAATATTTTATTTAAACATATTTTAGCATTCTTTCGTTTCAAATAGATTACTTATATATGCTTTGATATTAAATTATTCATTTACATTTGTTTTTTCTTTAAATAGGTTGGCAGTGATCCGCATGAAATCGTACAGCTGCCATCAACCATACACAAGTGTCGTAATGTGGTTGAACTAATATCTTCAGTTTATCCATATCTAGGTACACCCAGTGTTGTTACCCTACATTTCTAACTGAACGTTCTATCATTTTTGCAAGAAATGACGATGTTAGTGCTATTAATTCAGCTACTTTAAATATTTTTCCCGGAGAAACGATCACATATCTGGCTGCAGATAAAATGTCTGAAGATGATGGAGCCGATCGTCAAATTACAAATCGTTATCCTAATGAGTACTTGAATTCCTTAGATCCTCTAGGATTACCTCCGTTCAAGTTTGATTTGAAAATTGGATGTCCAGTTATGTTATTAAGAAATATCGCAGCAAGTGATGGACTTTGTAATGGCACACGATTAATGGTTGTCGGGTGTTCTTTACGTGTAATAGAAGCTCGAATATTGATAGGGGATAAAGCAGGAAATTTGGCGTTCATTTTGAGAATATCCTTGACGCCATCGTCTTCTGAATTTCCTTTTCAAATGACAAGGCGCCAGTTTCCAATTTGTTTAGCGTATGCTATGACGATAAATAAATCACAAGGACAATCAGTGAAATTTATTGGAGTTGATTTGACTACACCAGTTTTTAGTCACGGTCAACTATATGTGGCCTTATCAAGGTGTACATCATTTGATCGATTAAGTGTACTTCTCTTCGAATATGGATCTCTATCCACGACAAATATTGTTTATCCTGAAGTATTATTGTAACTGTAATTGTCTCAGTTGATGTAACATTTAAAGTTGAATAACAAAATAAATTGATATAATTGTCCAAATAGATGATGTATGTTTTATGCCCATGTCTTCAGGCACGGGTTATATGCTAGTTTTAGTATATGTTACAACCAGGTACTAGTCATTTTTTTTTACCACTATATATCAGAAAACTACCGTTACACCCCCTTGTAAAATGAAGTTGATTACATTGCCCTTAATCTTGTCGAATCTGAGCATTAAGGAAAATTATATTTTTTGTTCCTAAAGTATGGGATGGGTGTCTATATGAACCTTGAGATTTCTCAAATTGCACATTTGATCCCTCAACTTTCACATTTGTTTTAATCCTGCGAAACTGACAACATTGTTATGTAGTGTTTGGTCACACAGAATTGGAATTAAATTGAAATTGCAATCATATGGAATTAGAATTCTAAGAATTGTAATTCCATAGAATTCGATTGCTTGTTAATATGTTGGAATTCAATTGCACTCCCATGATAATTCTAATTCCATCATTTGGACTATCAAATCATGTCTAATTTTACTACAATTAACATTATCATTTTAATTATAAAATGTAACAAAATTTGATAGAAAAAAATACATTTCACACATGTTTTTTATTTACTTTTTACACCAAAAATAAAGAAATTTTCTTTTGTCCATTTAAGAAAATATTTTTTCATGTTTATAAGTATAGTGTTTTATATGCATATAAGCATCGGGTATTTCCATCAAATAAAAACTATTTATCACACAAAGAATATTTTGGACTCAATTTTTAAAGAATTGGATTTGCAAGTTTTCACTTGGGTTATGAAATTCAAATTAGGGAATTGGGGTATATGGAAATATAAATGAAAACAAAATCAAGAACCACAAAAGAATTGGAATTGGAACTTCCAATTCCATGGCCCAATTCCATGACACCAAACACACCCTTAATAGTTTTGAATAGAAAATAAGTTGTATTCAGCATGTTACTTTCTAACAGAAATATTTTTATTATTTCATCACTCTTTTAAACTTAAGATGTTTTCACTTAATAACAATTCATATATTTTCTCTCTCATTCTTCTGCCGAAATTTTGTTAGGAGAAAATTCAAAAAAAAATATGTTTTTGGTTTAGAATTGTGGTGAAATAACAAAAATATCTCCATTAGAAGACCACATACTGAAGACTACCCAATTTTCATAAAAAAAAATCATTAACAAGATTATAATTTTGAGGGATTGAAATGATTGTCAAACTTGAGGGACCAAATGTGCAATTTGACAAATATTAGGGTCACATAAACATAGGGATGACAACAAAAACCGAACCGATGGGTAACCTAGGAAAATCGAACCGAATGATCCAGTTTTGAAACCAACTAAATGGGTTGGTTTTAGTTTTGAAATTGGCAACTGATGGGTAATCAAGAGAAACCAAACCGAATGGTCCAGTTTGAAACTGACTAAATGGTTTGGTTTTAGTTTTTATTTTGAAATTAGTAACCAAAATAATTTTGGTTTTGGTTTTAGTTTTGGGATAGTAACCGTAAAATCGAATTGCAAAATCGAACCATGAAACCAAACCACGAAACTTATATTTTAGATATATTTTTATGACATTTATACCCTTATTTTTTTTTATATAATTACAGTCTAACCCCTAATATATATATATATATATATACACACACACACACACATTTATTGTAATAATTATGGTTACAATAATTTATTTTAATTATCGTTGTATTTTAATTATGTTAAGAAACATTTATTGTAACAATTAATAGTTTTGTGGTTTTATTTTATTTTTTGGAATTTATTTTTATTTGTTTGTATATAGAAAACAACAGTCCATGGTTTTATGGTTTTTTTTTTTTTTTTTTTTTTTTTTTTTTTTTATAAAATTAAATTTTTTTTAAATGGTTTCGCGTTTTTGGTTTCTTATAAATTTAAATGGTTCAGTTTTAAAATAGTTTAAAAAAAAAGACATGTGGTTTTGGTTTGGTATATGTTTAACAATTTTGGTTTGGGTTTTATTTGAAACTGAACCGAAATCAAACCATTGACATCCCTACATAAATACTTACCCTCATACTTTAAAGACAAAAAATTTAATTATCCCTAACATTAAATATATAGGAGAGTTATCTTTTAATGACATTTTTACCGTAAATACAAAATATTTTTTTTTTTATTTTTTAAAATAAATTATTTTTGTTAATTATATTTTGCTTGCCTTCATCTATGATTTAATTATCAACAATTTTTGATTTTTGTGATAGAATTGTTAATTTTTTGTATTTTTTATTTCTCTACCATTTTATCTATATAACAAAATTGGACAAACATAAATCCTCTCGAAAAATCTCAGTCATTCTTTATCTCTAGAGATAAAGAGCGGTCCAGATTGATCCAAAAAATAAACATAAATATATAATATGTATTTGTATTTAATCTTATATGTCTTATAGGATAAAGAATTAATGAAGGAAATTCGATCAGAATCTACAAGGGTGTGCCACGTGTTCTCGAACACACGACCGGTCCCAAAACTCTAGTATCGGTGTAGACACAGCATTTTGATTGTCCCATTAAATTTTAATTTATTTTTATAATTTATTTTATTTTTATTTTTATGCTGTTGTTGAAAAAAAATTGAAACATAAAATAGAAAAAAGAAGAAAAGAAAAAAAGAAAAAAAAAAAGAAAATAGAAAAAAAAATGAAGAATAAAAAAAGAAGGAAAATAAAAGCAGAGAAATAAAGAAAGAAGAAATAAAAGAATAGAAAAAGAGAGAGAGAAAATAGAGAATTTTCGGAGAAAGAGAGAGAAGGACGAGGTGAGAAGTAAGAAGAGAGAGAGAGAAAGAGGGTGAGGCAGAAGAGAGAGACAAAAGAAAAGGGAGGGGCCACGTTGGTAGTTGGTCAGTGAAAAAGAAAAATAAATAAATAAAAAATCTACCTAAGGCTGCGCCGTAACAGCTGTCAGGCAAAAACAATTGCCACGCAGCAACGTCTACGCAGGCAAAAAAGGGTGGGAGAGGGCCAAAATTTCTAGAAATCTAACTTTTCCTTGCCGAATTTGGACTAGATTTAGGCGGTTGCTTGGGATTTCCTAGGGTTTTTAGGGTTTATTCATTTTCCAATTTTTCCTATAAATAGAACCTCCTCCTTCAAGTTTATTCACTCAAAAATTTAGAGAGAAACTCTCCTAGAAAGTGATTCTCACCGAAAACCCATTTGGGAAGCCGTCTGCGGGAGAGAAAAAGACCATGCATCAGAGATCTTGGCCAAAGCAAGTATGCAGTTTGATATTTTTTTTTTTTTAACTTTCTTTATTATTTTCTTGTTATTGTAATTTAAATTCTTGCAAGTTTTGTTCTGTTATAATCATCCGATGACTCGATGAAAACACCAAGACGAGGTTCTCTGTTCTCCAGATGAACCTCTGAACATAAGACGATGACACTTTTTTTTTTTTTTTTTTTTTTTTTTTTTTTTTTTTTTTTATATATATATATATCATCCTTTATTTTGTTGCAATTCATGAAAGAAAAACCTAAAAATAAAATCGTCCGAGGATTCGATGAAAACGTCGGGACGAGATTCTTCGTTCTTAAGCATAACTCCTGATCGTTAAATGAGAATGCTTAATTTTTTTTTAATTATTCTCATTGGTTATAAAAATCTAAAAATAATAATAATAATAAAAAAAATTTAGTTTGTAAGAATTAACCCCTACAAACTTTAGGATGAATTCAACGATTCGAAAAATCAAGGGAGAGATTTCCATACAATCGATTCAATTCTCCAAATAGAGTGGAATTTAAAAATGGTTGGTTTAGGAAATCTCGTCGTGGGATTCCACTACGTCTTGGAAGGATTAAGTCCGACAAACTTTGTTTTTGCAACTTTCCCTTATTCTCATCCTTATAGGATTTGAGGGAATTTCAATAGGGATTTCTTTGAATTAATTGGTCAAATTAAGAAAATAGGCATTCCTTGCATCCACATAATAAGTAGCATAATATTCCACGACATCTCGCATACTACCTTTTGTACCATTTAGAAGATATATTTAGAACACCTTTTACCACTTCCACTTTACATGTCCATTCTCATATAGGCCATTTATATACGTCATTTTGGCCATACTAGATATTCAGTATTTAAAATATATGGCTACATTAATACATTTAGGTCTCTAATATATTCCTGTATTTGCATCACTTGTATTGGCACATTTAAATTAAGACTGTTTTGCATAAAAAATCATGAAAAACACAAACATATAGCTTTAGGACACTATATCACAAATAAATACATTCTTGCATAAATAAAATGAATTCATATAATACTAGTTTAATGTCATCACGCTTTGCATTTGCATTCATACTTTTATATTTTTCGTAATTCACTTAGTTTAATTTGCCCATTTAAATTAAAGAAATTCATTGGAAACATATATAAATTACCCCCCCCCAGGACCATTTTTGTCGAATCCCTTAATATTTGATAAAAAATTATACCGGGAGAACATTCCAAAAATACCCAAAATTTGTCTCATCTAAATTTGAAAATACCAAAAAGAGCTTTATAAGAAGGAAAAGATTTTTAAAAATAAAACAGAACATTTGGACTTAAACTAATTGGACTTAATTGGACATAAGGTACTATTTTAGGCCAGACGTCTTGAGATGCCTAACACATTTCCCTAGCATAACCGACCCCCGAGCTCTTTAAATGAATATTTGGTTTGACCATATTTTTGGAGTCAATTTTTCTTAAGCCTTTTAAATTGTTTTCTAAAAAATCTGGTGACCTAGCACACCAAATAAACTCAATGTTATGTGGCGACTCCTTATTTTTAAAACGACTTAAGTATTTTTTTTAGAAAACCAGCATTTTAAAACCCCTTCTCATTTATGCTTTATTATTTCATATTATTTTCCTTTCGAAAAAATGGGGCACCTAAATCGGCCAGATTGGTTGGGCCCCATTTCTAGACCCGACTCGAGTTACACCTCTTCTGGTACAAGCACCATGATGCTCCCGCTCCAAAGGCGGTTTGAGTCACATCTCTTAGAAATGAAAGTATTGTTACCCAAATGATCCCGTGATCTCCGCCTGCAATCCTAACCATCTTTATGAAAATGGGACCGAGATCTGTTCTATTACCATATGGTGCATAGAGAATCAAAGAAGATTTGCCAAACGAGTCTCCTCTCTCTCTATGTGAAAGTCAAGACCACAAAGGTCTGAAGTATGCAATTTGATATATGAAATCGTGTGTGCAACCTTATGCAAAATAGATCTTATGCTCTACGACCTTGGTATATTCTCTCTCACTACCCTTGATTAATTAGCACACTGGAGATGCAATGTTGGTAAGCCCACCCGCAATATATTGTTTTGCAGGAACCAGATCGAGGGATAGTGAGATAACCCCAACAATCCATCCCTCTCAAATCTCAAAAGTGACGTGTCCAGTGATCCATTTCCAGGCAACATCAGATTGGTGCCATCTATGGGAATGACATATAGTTGTTCTTGCATTTCCAATTGAATGGTCACTTTGAAAAAAAGAATCACGAGAAATGAAGGTGAAATCAAAATGAAGCTACTTCGCATGGCTGCCTCTAAAGTTGGTCCATTAGGAGAGTCACCAACGCTTCTGATGAAGATAATAAGAAAAGTTAGGAATCTTTCCCGAACCGTCTGGAACTTCACCGGATAAGCAGATCTGTAGCAACCCTCTCTACCCCTGTCGACGTTGTAAAAGGTGGCGCCACCTACATGTAAAGTGCAACCCACTACTGGTCGGGGTCGAAAGGCCGAATGCGAATAATGCTAGTGTTGGCCCAGTGGAATACCCAAGAGGGGGGGTGAATTGTGTAATTAAAAATTATCAGAATAAAATTTCAATAAATCAAATTATTAATTTTAATCCTAAATTAATTATTATCTTTATATTACAGCAGAATTATATAATCAACTAGGTGCACACCAAAACAATCACAAGTTAAACAAATTAAAGATTACAGCACACACCGATATATCCTGGTTCACCAAGCTACTCTTGGCTAATCTAGTCCTCCGAACCCCACGGAGATTCTCACCCACTAAACTCAATATTCCTTTACATGTAGGAACTAAACTCTCACAATGATTCTTTTAAAGACTTAGAATCAATCTTTACAAAATCATTTTCCCAAGCTAAGGAAGAACCTTTACTTTTTACAAGTTAAAGAATAACCTAATTCTTTTTAACACTAAGGACAAAAAATCAAAACCTCACCAATCACTCTAAATATCCTTTTACCCAGTAAGGATTGAACCGTTACAAAACTTACTCAAAACACAATTCTATCCAGGGAGAATCACTACCTCAATCTTTTTACAAGAAGAGACTGAAACCCGACTACCCTTTAATTAAATATCCCCAACAGTATTTAATCCGTCACACTACTCACCAATACAAATTGATAAGCAGAATATCTCACTCGGAGCTTTTACCACATCAGATAAATAATAACTCGATTAATATCCTAAATCTAGTGATAGAAAAATGTGAGATTGAAAATCTGATTTTAAACAAGATATGGGTAGCAAATAAATGAGCACGTAATCAGATTCAAGAAATTGTTTATAAAAATTTTCTTCAATAAAAATCAGAAACAATTTCTAAGATCAATTTCCAAACTTTAAACAAGTAATGGAATAACAGAATATAATTGGAAAGATCTTACCCGGAATCCACAAAAAGAATAATTAGAATGATGTAACTTCAAATCTGGTAGTAGCAAAGATTAATAGCAATTAATCTTCAAGATCGCCTCTCAGAATAACTCACACAATATCTCAGAATAATAACTCTTATAAAAGCTCACAAATGATCTTAACTCTTTTAGCTCTCTTGATATTGATTTACTGCTTAATGATATATGAAAAACATAGGTCTATATCTATGGGATATAAATCATCTCTCTAACGGCTAGTTCCCATGTATCATAACACTTAAATGCACTTTTAGACCCCGTATATCATTATGACTTCATTTTGGTTCAATTTACTTAATAATGGCTTTTAAATATTTCAAATAAGTCCCTCAAATATTTTTCAATCTCAATTAATTAGAATAGAATCAATTTTATGTCTAAATTGAGAAACATTAAAAATTAATGAACCAAATTAATAGGATTTAAACATAAAGTGAAGCATATCTTAAATTTAATAATATTCCCGAAATCTCTCTCAAATCTCAACCAAAACCGGCTACTTTTGGATATTATTTCAGAATCAACAGTATCCTGAAACAGCGCTTCTTGTCGATCGGTCAGTCGACTGCCCAATTTAGGATGTAGCCAAGCCATCGCTGCTGCGTTCATAGGTCGACCTGTCTGTCGACTTGGAGATTTAGAGAGTTCGTTTTGCCTTCACCAGTCGACCCACCTGTCGACTTAGAGATATAGAGAGTTTAGCTTCTCTTCACCGGTCGACCTGCCTGTCGACTTAGAGATACAGGTTGTTTCTGCTACTTGTTCCGATCGACCTATCAGTCGACTTACATCTGCTGGATCTCTTTTCTGAACTCGTTTTTAACTCTTTTTCTTTTATGTTTTCACCCCTTTAACCATTTTGTTTTCTAAATATACTCCACTAATATTCTTATATTCCATTTTAGTCAATTATAAATATTTCTTTTCAAACACACATAGGAGCAAATATTTTCATCTATATCAAAACACACATAAATAATAATAGAACTTTTTGTGTCGTATGTGTGTTCCTAATTGGGATATTAAGAGTTGAAATGCACTTGAGTTGTTTTCTTTAATTTCTTCAAACTCTTAATTCTTCATCATCTTTGATATCATCATTTAGCATTCATTTATAAATTTGTCATCACATCTTCAACACAGGAACTTAAATAATTGAAACACTCAATTAAACCATTAGTTCCACCAAAACATCAACACTTAATTATTCATCAAAATCTTAGGGTCAACAGCTAGGAAGAAGAATGTTGTCACATGCAACAAGACCTCCGACAAGAGCTGGGAAAGATCTATACGTAGTGGGATGAACCATGCCAGCGGACTAGAAATCAAAGACACGACACCAAACCCTTGAGGTCAGACCAGACCCCTAGAATTCACTCTTAGCTAGGCCCACTAGCATCCTCAGAGAAGCCAGGTGATAGAACCTGCAGAGCTTCTCTACAAAGGAACGAGGCACAACACACTCGTAAGTGGGAAAAACTCATGGAGCGTCCAAATGGACCCCACCACACTCAAAATAGGCTTTCTCAACAATTCATTCGAGGCCCTAGTCGTATAATTCTAGCTGAAAAATTGACAGAGACTTCCAAGAGCAGGTTAGGGCCATCCACGAGAAGTTGGGACAAATCTGGAGGAAAGAGCTAAGCGTTTACGAGATTATAAAGCAGAACACTTCTCCCTTCACATTGCACATACTACGGGATTCAAACTCGTCCAACTTCAAGATGTCGCTCTAAATTAGGATGTACCAAGGATATTCCGATCCTGCGGATTACCTCGACGTCTACCATGCACACATGGATCTAAAAAGAGCATCAAACTCCACAAAGTATTAGGATTTCCAGGTTACGCTGGCCAGAGCTACGCATAAATGGTACAAGAACCTGAAGCGATGTAGATTTAATTCCTTTAAATCTTTTAGTCTTGTCTTTATCCACATGTTTGTCAACAACAAGGGGTCGGCCAAGAACCCATCACACCTTATGTCAATCAGACAAAGAAAAGACGAAAGACTGGGACCTATATCGAAAGGTTCCGCCATGAGTCGGATCAACTCGAGGAGCCCAATAACGGAGTGGTTGTTAATGCCCTTATGTCAGGGGTATGGACGAAGGAATTCCTGCACGAGATGGCTCGTGCCCCTGCAAAGATCCTAGTCGCGGCCTTTTCTCTCTCTCTATAGAGTTCGTTATTACAGAGGATGTCCACATGGCTTACGCTGACAAAGAGGAGGACACAGGTCGAAAGAAGAAATCTAACGATCCCAGCAACCACAAACCCGAGATAAATGATTCTCGGTTGAAAAAAAGTCAAGGTGAAGCAGAAAGAGGCTTAGACGATAGGAAGCCTAGGGAAAACAGGTTCTCCCGACACTTCAACAACTTCAAACCTCTCAATGCCCCATTAGGCATTGTCCTAATGCAAATCGATGACAAGAAGCTACTCAAGTAGTCCCAACCTATAAAGGGCCGAGGAAAGGGATACTATGTTGACAAGTAGTACGACTTCCACCGAAGTTGTGGCCACACCACTGATAGTTGTTATGACTTGAAGAACGAGATAGAGCAAGTAATCCAAAGAGGTTATCTCAAGAAGTTTACTACTGATGGAGGTTAAGAGTGAAAAACACCCTAACGAGAAAAGAGAAAGACCTGAGATTCGGGGCAACATCTACACAATCCATGGTGGATTCTCTTCTAGAGAAACCTCCAAAGCTAAGCAGAAAGTTCACGCCCAGCGCAGTAAGCGCCCAAAAGAAGAGCACGTGTTCTAGGTCTCCAAGATACTGCCCACCAAGGAAGAGGCTATTGTCTTTACTGACGATGATCTACACGGAGTTCACACACCCCACGACGATGCGCTGGTAGTTAATCTACAAATTATTAACTACAACGTGAGGTGCATATTAGTCGATAACGACAACTCAGTAGAAATACTCTACCTGACCGCACTCTATAGAATAAGGATCGACCACGACCTATTGAAAACGATGATGACCTATCTGGTTGAATTTGGATAAGAAACCATGAAGACCCTCGGTTGGATTACGTTGTAGATCACCGCAGATAAGGAACCAAGGCATGTCACCATCGACACGTGGTTCATGGTAGTGGATTATCTGTTAGAGTACAATGCCACTATTAGAAGACTATGTCTTAACGCCCTGAGGGTCATCACCTCGACGTACAATGCCATGCTGAAGTTCCCCATAAAGAACGACACGAGGGAGGTGCGCGAAAGCAAGAAGAAGGAAAGAGAGTGCTTCCAAATAGCAATCAAGGAACGGAGAAGTTGATGAAGACTTCCTACCCAGGGATATGAAAGAAATCCCCAAGGCGAGAGATATACTGTATACCCAGGTTGAGCAACCAAACCAACTGCAATCCCGTCCCAACGAAGAACTGAAAGAAGTTCGATTACATTCGATATAGCCAGACCGAACAGTTCAGATTGGAAGATATCTTACCGGGTGCATGAGAGATCAACTGATTGAGCTTTTGAGAGCCAATCACGACGTGTTCACCTGGTCGCACGTAGATCTACTTAGGATATACCAGAACATCTTCGTGCACTGGCTAGACACAGACCCAACTTACCTATGGGTCCGTTAGAAATTATGGAAGTTCAGACCAGAGAGGCATGTAGTGATCGAAGAGAAAACAAAAAAGCTCCTAGACGCCAGGACTATTAAATAAATCAAATTCCCCCTATGGTTGGCCAATGTTGTTCTAGTCAAGAAAAATCCGAGAAATGGCATATGTGCGTGGACTTCACCGACTTGAACAAGGTGTGTCCCAAAGATTACTTCCTTCTCCCGAAGACCAACGTGATTGTGGACGTTATAGCTGGCTAGTAGTCTCTTAGCTTTCCAAACGCATTCTCTAGGTACAATCAGATCATCATATACCCGCCCGATAAGGGAAAAATAATGTTTATCATCAGCATAGGCTTCTATTGATACAAGATCATGCCCTTTGATCTGTCAAACACCGGAGCTACCTATTAGAGGCTAGTGAACAAGATGTTTGTCGATTTTCTTGAAAAGACCATAGAAGTTTACATCGACGACATGCTTCTCAAAAGAAAAAAAATCGAACATCACCTGGTTGACCTATAGGAGTGCTTGAACATACTCATGAAGCACTGGATAAAATTGAACCTGAGCAAGTGCATATTTGGCCTCAACGCCAGCAAATTCCTCGATCATCTAGTGACCTGAAGGGAAATTGAAGCTAGCTTGGAACAAGTCAAAGCAATCTTGAACATGACATCCTAAGGATGGTTAAAGAAGTGCGATGTAACAACCCGATTTTCCAGGACTGTCCCACGGTTTCTCCCTTCAAAGAATTAAAACTAAAATTGAACGCACCAATTTTTCCATTCTATTAAAACTAATAAATTAAAAAATTTACAGAAAAAAAAAAAATTCCAATATAACTACAATAAAAAAAAATTTAAGAGCCGATTTAGAACTAAGAACCAATAGAATTCGATAGAACTAAGTTGACTATCTGAGAACTAATATTATAATAAAATTCACATTTAGTATGAATTGGAATTCATCCCCAAATTCATAAATGTTGGCCCTTTTAAATTATTACAGTAGTAATACTAAAGTGTACATGGAACATAGGAAGACGAATCTAAGAACCTGATTTTGATTAGCATTTTATAATTTAAATATTAAAAGAGTAACCAACTTTGCATTTGATAAAAAAATAAATAAATAAATAAATTACCAGGCAACAATTATAATTAACGATTTATCGAATCGATTTTATTACCGTAAATAATAAATACAACTATTACAAATCAAACAAGAATTCAAATGAAATTTATGTTGCCGTTTCGTTCTCACCGGCCCTACAATCAAAACTGTGGGGTTGTGAGCTAACGTTCAGTAGAACTCCAACCCCTCTAATACATGCATTTAATTAATACACCAAGTAAAACACATAGGTATGATTTTCACATAATCATAAATATTTTATAAAATTTAACAGTTAAAATTCAACAACAATAATAACATAAATCACATAATAGGAAAATTAAATACATATATTAAAATAATTAGAAATTTTACCTGAAATCTGAAACCGAATTCCAGATCGAAATATTTTCTCCTCGCTCAAAACCCTTAAAATCTAATCACACCTCCTTTATTTAATAAGTTTTAGTATTGTTACTAACATGATCCTCCCTCCTTATCTACTGTTTTCGGCAAGCCCTCCATATAGAACCAATATCATCATGGTTGTCCTCTATGAACCCAATTCAAGAATATATTTTCATTGGGTTAATAATATATTAGTGCTTTTTTAGTTCCACTTAGGAATTTAGGAGAAACCTAGATATTTGCTCAACCACGTGGCCAACCTTTCCCTTATATGTATATATACACCTAATATAAATTATTTGGTTGATATCATCATTTACATGTAAACATCCATGCAAACGCCATGTGTGATAATTTGTGGTTACTAAATTTCTATGGCCATCAAAAGATTACTTGATTGTTAAGAATTTGCAAAAATTACATTTAACACAACATAATTATAAGGTAATTCATATTAATTCTAATAATTACACTTATCTCCCCAAAATTATCAAATATTATTTATAAATTTCCATAATGTACAAAACAATCCAAAAATATCAAAATAATATTTTCAAAAATATAAATTTAACATTTAACTCCAAAAATTATCAAGTATATATTTATACCACCAATTCACAAAACCATCCTCAAAAATATTAAACTTATATAAAATAATATTTTTTCAAAAATATAAATTTATGGGGTATTACATGCGAAGCCTATGATAAGTGTATACCCCTTCTTAAAGACCCTACGTGGAAACAAGAGGTTGGAGAGGACCGACAAATACGAAGTCACCTTCCAAGCACTTAGGAAATACATCTCGGAGCCTCTAATACTCACCACCATGAAGAGAGGGCATGAGATAATCGTCTACTTAGCAGCCTCGGCAACTGCTATAAGCTTAGCCTTGGTGATCAAAGAACACAAGGCTCAAAAGCCTGTGTATTATGTCAGTGACGCTCTGAATGGAACAAAATCCCGCTATCCCCTGCTAGGAACTGAACTATTATACATTGATAATTTCCGCCAGAAAGCTCCAGCACTACTTCCAAGCTTATTTGATGGTAGTGCTCACTAGCCAGCCCTTGAGGGATATACTGCATTGACCAGAGACTTCCAGAAAACTATTGAAATAGTCAATTGAGCTAGGAGAATTCCACATCGAGTACAGATTGCGAACGACCATCGAAGGCTAGGCGTTAGCGGATTTAATCTAGGAATTCACATTCCAAGAGGAATCAAGCCCAGAGATAGAAATGACACCCACAACCAGGACCAATAATCAGCCAAATACTAGATGACGTACTTGAACAGATCGTCGAATTACAACAGTTCAAGCTAGAGTCATAATCTGCACCCTAAGGGTAATATCCTGGAGTACGCATTGAGACTTAGCTTTAAAGAGGCAAACAAAGCCGAGCATGAAGTACTAATCTCCTATTTTAGAATCCTCAAAGAACTTGTTGCCACCAAAGAAGAAGTCTTCTGCAACTCCCTCCTGATAGCAATTCAGATTAACGGGGAGTACGTCGCTAAGGAGCCCAAACTGATGGTATACTTGATCTAAAGCCACGCTTCTGATGCAAGGCTTCCAAAGAATCACTATCTAGCAGATCCTGATAGAAGAAAACAAGCACGCCGATTTGTTGGCTAGCTTAGCCTCTACTTTTGACGCCTCAAGGCACCGAAACATTGTGGTTGAGAGCATTCTATAACTTCGTTGCGGTGAACCCGATGAGGAGATAGAAATGATAACCCACCAACCCAATTGGATAGACCCTATCTACAACTACCTCGATAGCAGACTCCTTCCGGAATAGAAAGCCGAGGCCAGGAAAGTTCGCTACTGCGCATCCTATACATGCTGCTACAAAGAGTCTTGTACAAGTGCTCTTTTATGGGGATGCTACTTTGTTGCATGCATTAAAACGAAGGCCACCAGGTCCTCCAAGACATCCATAAAAGCCTCTGTGGCAACCATTTATGAGCACCATCCTTAACCCAAAAAGTACTAAGGTAAGGTTACTTTTGGCCCACAATAGAAGCCAAAGTAAAGGAATTAGTCAAGAAGTGCGATAAGTGCCAAAGATTTGGTTGAAGATCAACACCCCAGTCATGGGTCAACTGCCCATGTTCGGGCCCTGGCCATTCACCCAGTGGGGAATGGACATCCTTGGGCCTTTGTCCATCACGGCAGCTTAAAAGAAGTTCATCATCATCGCCATCAACTACTTCACCAAATGGGTAGAAGTCGAAGTCGTAGCAAAGATCATTGACACCAAGATTAGAGACTTTGCTTGGAAGTACGTCGTCTGCCGATTCGGGGTGGTAACGGAGGTAGTAGACTCTATTCAGCCTTTCTAGTCATATATTGGATAGTTTGGGAGAGATCTCAGATCTCTATTATTAGTTCCATTAAGAATGTAGATAGCTGTCCCGACGGACTAGCTTCATGAGCAGCTATATGGATTGTTTGTCTCTCAATCATATTATCGTTGATTATGATTTCATATCTCGGGGTACCTGTTGGCCCAGTAGAATACCCAAGAGGGGGGGTGAATTGGGTAATTAAAAATTATCAGAATAAAATTCAATAAATCAAATAATTAATTTTAATCCTAAATTAATTATTATCTTTATATTACAGCAGAATAATATAATCAACTAAGTGCACACTCAAACAGTAAAAATTAACAAAGTAAATATAGCAGCACACAAAGGATTTATACTGGTTCATCAAGCCACTCTTGGTTAATACAGTCCCCCGAGCTCCACGGAGGTCGCACCCACTAAAACCAAGATCCCTTTAAAGGTAGGAACCAAACCCTTACATCGATTCTTTTACAGGCTCAAAATCAACCTTTACAATATCCTTTTTCCCAAACTAAGGAAGAAGCTCTACTTTTTGCAAGTTAAAGAATAACCTAATTCTTTTTAACACTAAAGCTCAAGAATCAAAACCTTACAAAACACTCCAACTATCATTTTCCCAGGTAAGGATGAAACCTTTACAAATTACTCAAATCGCAATTCTATTCAGGAAGAATACTACCTTAATCTCTTTACAGGAAGAGACTGAAACTCATCTACTCTTGATTAAATACCCCTAACAGTATTTAACCCGTCACACTACTCACCAATACAAAATGATAAGTAAGAAATCTCACTTGGAGCTTCTACCACCCCAGATAAATAATAACTCAATTAATATCCTAAATTTAGTGATAAAAAAACGTGAGATAGAAAAATCTGATTTTAACAAGATATGGGTAGCAAATTGGAACACGTAATTAGATTCTAGAAATTGTTTATAAAAATATTTTCTTCAAAAATAAGAAACAATTTCTAAGATCATTTTCCAAACAATAATCAAATAATTCAATGAAAGAATATAATTGAAAAGATCTCACCCGGAATCCACAGAAAAAATGATTAGAACAATGTAACTTCAAATCCGGTAGCAGCAAAGATTAATAGCAATTTATCTTCAAGATTGTCTCTCAGAAAAGCTCACAATATTTCAGTATGATGACTTTTATAAAAGCTCAAGAATGATCTTAACCTTTTTGCTCTCTCAATAATGATTAATTTTATATAAGAAATTCGCAGGTCAATATATAGGAGTATGAAATCAGTCTTTTAACGGCTAGTTTACATGTGTCATGACAATTAATAGCACATATAGACCCTTATATCATAAGGACTTCATTTAGGTTCAATTCACTTAAAAAACAACTTTCAAATCTCTCAATTAAACCTCACAAATATTTCTCAATCTTCATAAATAAGAATAGAATCAATTTTAAGTACCAAATTGAGAAATATTAATATTCAATGAACCATATTAATAGGATTTAATTAATATGCGAACCATATCTTAAATATAGAAAATATCCCCGAAATCTCTCTCAAATCCCAACAAAAAGTGGCTACTTTTGGATTTAATCTCGAATAAAACAATATCCTAAAACAGCGCATCCGGTTAACCGACCAGTCGACTGGTAGATTCAGGTTATAGCCCTAGGCATTCATCGGTTGACCTACCTGTCGACCTGTAGATTCAGAGAGTTTGCTTTTTCTTCATCGGTCGACCTGTCGATCGATTTGTAGATTTAGAGAGTTCAGCCCTTTTGGCTAGTTGACCTGTCGGTCGACTTAGAGATACAGGATCTTTCAGCTGCTTGTTCCGGTCGACTTATCAGTCAACTGATGTATTCTGGATCTCTTTTTTGAACACGTTTTTAACTTATATTTTTTTACGTTTTCGTCCCTTTAACTATTTTCTCTTCTAAATAAGCTCCACTAATATTTTTATATTCCATTTTAGTCAATCAAAAATATTTCTTTTCAAATCACATAGGAGAAAATAATTTCACTTAATCAAAACACACATAAATAATAAAATACATTTTGTGTCATGTGTGTGTTACTAATTGGGATATTAAGAGTTAAAATTCACCTGGGTTGTTTTCCCTAATTTCTTCAAACTCTTAATTCTTTAATATCTTCAACACCATCGTTTAGCATCCATTTAATTTGCATCTTTATTACTGGAACTATAAATCACTAAAACATTCAACTAAAACGTTAGTTCCACCAAAACATCAATACTTAATTGTTCATCAAAATCTTAGGATAAACAGTACCCATTAACTTAATTCGATAAAATTTACGACAACAACATTTTTCGTTCCCATAGAAGGCACCAACCTAATAAAGCCCAAAAATGGTTCACTCGACGTATCACTTTGAGATCCAAAAGATTAGAATATCCTTTAGCTTAGCTCACTTTCTCTTAGCTTAAGTTCATGCAAAACAATGCACCGGGGGTGGGCCAGCCGGCTTTACACCTCCGGTGTATGATCAATCAAGAATTTCTCAGTAGAATTTGGTAGTGTGTGGCTCGGAAAAAGTGTACATACCTAGTTACCTCACCATTATGGTATTTATGAATGATCGAGGACTTGTTTGGAAAGTTTTTCGGATTCTCGGTCAATTACCATTAAGCTGACCATGATCTCTGCTAGTTGCCAGTGTCACAGTGTAAACGACGGGATATGGGGGAAAATAGCCGTTGTTAAAAAGTGATGGCTTTTTCCTAAACGTACAGTGCCTGTTGTAACTGACTTAGTCATGGTATCATTCCCTGAGGTCGTGGAGTTAATCCCCGTCTAATACAGCGACGATCACAAAGTCAAAGGATATCGCGTGGTCGCTCGGTGCTTTCCTTCGCAAGGCGTCTCGATCTCACCTCGACCCCAACGGAGCAGGTCGAGTCTCTTCCAATCAAACTAACACTGTAGCCAGTTTGGCAAGGACAAGCAATTTCTCATGTCTGTCACTTGTTATGGACATATGACTAAAGATCAAGCTGTTACACCCCACCTCGGAAACCCATCATGTGAGGCCGGCGTGACGTAAACATGACACCGCCCAACTGACTAGCCAAGCTCAATACGTCACTAAACAACATTGTAAATCTATACAACACATATAATCATCTCATCTGATAGGGATACACCATCTCGAATATAAAAACAATCAAACAAATCCCCTAAACCTCACTTAAATTTCATCTCTGATATCTCGTCTCCAAGACTCCTTTGCATGACCCGCATAACTCTATCTAGCGTCAGTAGGGGACCGACCGACTCCTAACTATTTCACCTGCAAGTGATAGCCTTCTTAGTAAAAATATTTTTAATAATAAAGCTTATTCTACAACATCTAAATGGGATCAAGAGGAAGTATATAAATACAACATAACTTGTAAAATTTTCAATATAGAAGCAGGGAAAATAAAGTGACATAATTAAGTTCCATTCACATCCAACTAATATAAAAATCATACTAATCACCATGATAATAAATATCAAATCAGCCAAAATACGTAAAACACCACATCTCAAGCACACATCTCAAATACACACCCTGGCCAGCCCTAGTGATTGTTTTAACCTTACGATCGGGAGTTACAACGGTACCGTAACATCCATAGGAATGCCTTCCTACGAAATATCCACACTACTTTTTGGGGAGAAATATAATCCACACCCCTTACGGGGAGAAATATCCACATCCCATGGGAAGAATCCACACCCCTTACGGGGAGAAATATAATCTACACCCCTTTCGAGGAGAAACCACACCCCTTTCGGGGAGAACAACTATGGCATTGTCAAAATCATCAGTATAGTTAAAAATCCACATCCCTTACAGGAATAAATACATTTTCACACCACATCCTCAAACCACCACGTCTATCTATTTTCTTCAAAACCAACTTTTAAATCTAAAATCATATTTCACACTTTCTTTTAAAGAAAACGTCTGATTTTATCAAAACCACTTTACCACCTTTGATGTTTAGGAAACCAGGCATTTTTTTGAAAAACAAATATTTTCTATTCTCTTTTAAAAACACTGTCTGATTTCACCAAATCCAACAAAAATTTATTTTCAACTTCTTTTCGAAAACCATCGAAATCTTCTGAAAATCCAGTTTACCAACTCACCCAAATCCTGATTAATCCATATCATTTATATACATAGAAAAATAGGTTGGCAAGAAGATAGTATATTCACCTCGATATCCGTTTTGCGAAACTGACACTGACCACACTCTATCTAGACGTCGGAGTCTGTGAACCTGTTTCCGAATCTTTTGAGGTTCACGAGATGGGTTTTGGATTTTCCTGGGGTGGTTTCTGCAAATTTACCATTTTTTTTCCTTTTTTTTTTCCGGTTCTGTTTGGTTTCAGTTGTCGACCGCCGATCAACACATACACACATTATCGCCACCGCCGTTTCTATTTCTGCTCTACTTTATCTAGCACGGCAACACACACCCACGCCGGAATATATCTCCACAAAACCGAACCCACCATCTCTCTCTCTAACTTTTCGACCGGCTTACTTCGATCACCCCCCCTACATCCACGACGGCGAACAACATGCATCTACTCACCGAACGACGGCGATCACATACCCATAATTTAACCAGGGCCACCACCCACGCCGGACTGCACCCTCTTGCCGGCGAACATTTTTCTGTCCCTTCTCTGTTTGGAATCCACCGGTACATACACACACCCTTAGCTGATCACCTACACACAGCGAAACACACTCACACACGCCGTCAATCTCCGGTTGATCGACGACAACGACACACACAGAGCACCCATGCCGGAGCAACGACGACGATCCGAACACACCATCCCGAACCTTTTCCTCTCTCTCTCAGTTTTTTAATTTCTTCTTTTGACGTGCCCCTCTAAGGAATTACATGCATGTACATATATATATGCATGGCTGGGTTTTGATCTTTTCACGCCACGTCGCCCACTCTCATTTCCCCTATCTCCGGCGAACCTTCACGGCACACACACGCTTTATGTGTGTGTGTGTGTGTGTGTGTGTGTGTGTGTGTGTATATATATATATATTTATTTATTTATTTACTTATTAAAATTCTTTTAATCAAAATATCCTTTCCTCCCCTAATTTTCTAAAAATCTCATTTTCGGTTCAATTTTACATTTAATATTTTCTTAAATTGCAATTCCACTCAAAAAAAAATTAATTCAAAAGTTAAATGCCAATTTCGGATTGAATGTTTTCTAAATTTACGAATTAACCCCAAAACTTTTTAAATCAAATAATAAATTACGCCACCTACCCCGTTATTTTTGAAACATTTAAGATACGACTTAAATAAAAAAAATTAGGGTCTTACAACCCTTTCCCCCTAAAAGAAATTTCGGCTGGAAATTTTCGTCAAACCAACAGAAATTAAAGTTTTGGTCAACAAAAACAAAATCAAGAGTCGCACCACACGGTCATGTTCGTTACACTTGGTTCTAGGACAATTATTTCCTATGTGGGGTCCCATAACCGAAAGTCACCCTCAATTCATAACCGTCAACTTCTATTAAATCCTTTCTGCCCATTGCAACATTTCCATTTGCGACGGCCAACCTTATATTAAACAATCAACAAACAGGGTGCACTTTGTTTGTTCACACCGAACACAGACAAACAACTATCAAAGAATCTTCTTTCCAGAAGGTCCACGACCTTAGTAATTTTCCATAACTAACATTTATCCATTTTGTCCAACAATTCCAGGCAACCAGTTCGCAACAATATCTTCATTCACATTTAGACCAACAATACTCGCAACTAATCTTGCAACTAATCTCATAAGCAACAACTAGCTCAAACCCCACGTGATTTGGGTCGAGAGACTATCAGTCACTGATTGCAGTAGTTACATCAGAACTTTCAACAATCCCGTAAACGTTTTATACTTAGTATCACAATCCCACGTTAACTAATAATATTTATTTATTTATTTGCAAGATGTTATTGCGTCAAAACCACATAGATACCACCAAACCACACCAATACATATTAAAATACGTTAAATGGGTCATCTATAAAAATTCATTTCATGCCTTCACATTTAATCAAGTCCCTGGTAAAGCCACGCGCTTTAATTATGTTTCAGTCTACCTACCTCATTCTTCAAACATATAACAATATGGATCGAACTACCTAGCTACATCCCAACTACAAAATTTCAAGAAATCACAAAAGCCATTCGGGATAATTCAAATTATCCTTCCCTCATGAGATCTCAGTGATCCCAAATGCCAACTTCACCTAATAATTAGTAGAAGATCAATACATCTAATTGAGTTCCTTTTATCAATGCTATTTCCTATTAAAAAAAAAAAGTAACCACAACGGGCTGTCCCCAATTCTCGAAAAAAAAAAATCCATTCTTCTATCTCAGTTTAGTCTATTTGACTGAAGTCATACATCCTTTTTATAAAACACTTTTATACGGTATCACCTGGATCACCGAAAAGGTATTTATGAGTTTAAACCCATTCTATTAGCCCCACGTGATCCTCCTTGCTACCAGAAATTCCCAAACGCAACTCCTAAACATATCCTTCAATATTTGAATCGCACTTCTCAATTGATCGTTAATCTACAAATAAGAAGAGTTACGAACTCTCAACTTCACACCCAAAGCAAAATGGAAACTCGACTATAACATCAAAATAATTATCCAATTCTGGTACTACAGTTTTACATATACAGTTTTTCGTTTGAAGATTATTATCTGGAAATACTTTCTAACTTTCCATATTTACAACATACCAATTTAAGTTATCACCATTCAATATTGAATTTTCGAGTTCCTTTGCGGACTGTTCATATAATGGCGACTTACTTCCCTTTGATAACAATTATCATCCAAGTCACAAAACGACGATAACACTTATGATTTCAAAATTCCAATTCAAGATTTCGAATAACCGATCAACAAAGTTTAACATCTATAAAATCCATTAGCATTATTATTATTATTATTATTATTATTATTATTATTATTTATTTTTTATACTAATGAGTCAATTTATCAGCATATGCTAAAGTTTTAATCCAGGAGCCACTAATCCTTATCAACCGTATAATTCAACATCCAATTTTTCACTTTTGATTTAAAATAGTTATCTTAACCGTACTTTATTTGACATTTGCATGAAACCGATGCCACGTGCGACTGAACAATCCCGTTAATATATACTTGGCATGCGTATCAAGGAAATATTCATCGGGCTACTATTTTCTTTTCCTTCTGGAATTGGTTAAAGCTACAATAACCTACCTGGGTATTACCACACGACCTTAACTTTACTAACAAACAAGATACCTAACAATAAATGCTGCGATTTCCCCTTTCCATACCAATCTACTAATAATACTCACGCAATCTCAATATAGTTTGATATTCCCAGGGTATTGCATATATTGTTCTATGCACCTCTTCTAAGGTCTCTTTCGTCATATGGGCATCATTAGGAATACACAATCTATTTCCTACCATCCCAACTTTATCATTATTTCAGACACGATAGTCAGCTCCGTGACTATTTTCCATTTTCTCTCTAATCTTTCCTAATTGGACATCCGACTTCTGCGCTTCTACCACACAATCGATCAATGTCGGTTTCAAACCAAAACTCAAACAGCGTGGTCATCTGACCAACCGCCCACTGAACTTACAAAGATCTCAACTCAACACATACATTAGCGTGAATTACCTGAATAAGCGCAACCACGTTTACCGATTTCCATCTCAAAGCATTTGCTACAACATTAGCCTTTCCTGAATACTAATGGATAGTACAATTGTAGTCTTTGATCAATATTTATTCAGTGTCTCTGCCTCAGATTTAGCTCCTCGTGAATAAGCAAGCATGTTAAACGCTCGTGATCAATGTTTATCCCATAATTCTCGTCATAAAGGAAATATTGCTAAATTGTGATGGCAACTACAATTATTGCTACCCCAAAAGTTTCAAATTTTAGTCACACTTTTTGGTCTTCTCCATACTCCACAATACAATAGCTTCAACTCGCTTTGGATTCACTTGAATAATACGTCTCAAGATCACTCGTCCCAAAATTACCACCCGATCCAACCAAAACCTCACATGCATTGAATTCGACAACTCATTGTTTCCCTCGTAGCATTAGCAACATAATCTGGAGATGTTCTACATACTTTGCTTTACGCTCGGCCGGATCATCGTTTTCACCATGCCACTATCTCTAACCTCCAATTGGGACTATCCTACTCCACAACCATCCTACTTTGCAATTTATTGGGAAGACACCCAGGTCTTTCACAGTTGATTAAACAAACCATCAATTTTACATAATGAGTTACCAACATGCATCCTTAACGTATCTTCCTTTTTCGTATCTCCCTTTCTCGTAACACTGGAGCTTCATGGAAAGAAACATCAGATCTAACTTAATCTTAAGTTAATAGTCTACTTTATTGTAACGACCCGGTTTTCCATGGGCCGTCACACGACTTCTCCTATAAAAATCAATCTTCTACTTACAATTATTCCCCTCATTTTCTACACAACGTTGGTAAATTTTTAAAGTCCAAATTCCCCACATTTTTATCAATACGATTATATTTACCCAACTTAATGAACGGAATGTTCACCTCCTTAAAATTATGAAACTTATTTTACAACAACTACGATTATTAATCATGCTTACTGACACCTTGACAATTCTTCTCATAACTACATAGGAAAATCCCTAGCTATTATAATATTCACCGCCTGAACTTGTTCTGACTGGTGCCCAACACTCGCGTATAGTCTTCTGATATCATTTCTTTAATATTTTCTGACCTCCTAGACCCACTATCAAACTAACTGAGGTACTAATTATACCTTCCCAACCATACACACTTTGATTCATCTAAGATTTGACTCCACCGGCCACTCTATATTACTCATACAAACAAACTATATTTATGCACACTTACTATCATCCTAGACCTACAATTCTCGACTACTTCCTACATATCGTTTGTGATATTTACTAGTTCCACAAACTTCTGCTCCAACTCCCCGTCAACTTAGAACGTACTACCAAACTAAATCTTTTCTAATATCTCCATAGTTCTCTCACATCCTTAATTCCAACTCATACGAACTCTGCTTTTGATATTATCACAAGATTCCTTTTATATTGCCTAAAAGGCAATTTTATACTCATTTTAAATGTCATTTCTTTTTCTATCTTAAGTATGTCCTGCTATACTATCTCGTACTTTAATAACGACTTATTAGGTGCTACCGCTAATTATCTCATTGTCACGTAATACGCATATAGTTATTTTTCAATTAAAATCTCACATTTCCAACTATTAATACTCCCACAACTGCAATCCATCCATTTCTACTACCAATAACATAACACCACCTGAATCCACCAACTAACCATATCACACTTCCATCACACCCACTAATTTCTAATAGGACAACCCACCATGCCGAAAGCCAACGTATCGACTAAACTGAATACTACTCACGTACTGAACTCACCTATTGACACCCCATCTCATGTCCCCTACTGACTGACTAAACAACTGGCACGTCCTCCTATCTCATGGTATTTCACTGACACTACTACTGACAAGTCTACAAAACCTATAACCTAGGCTCTGATACCAAAATTGTCACACCCCACCCCGGTCACCCATCATGTGAGGCCGGCGTGACGTAGACATAACATAGCCCAACTGACTAGCCAACCTTAATACGTCACTAAACGACATTGTAAATCTATACAACACATATAATCATCTCATCTAATAGGGATACACTGTCCCGAATATAAAAACAATCAAACAAATCCCGTGAACCTCACTTAGATTTCATCTCTGATATCTCGTCTCAAAGACACCTTTGCGTGACCCGCATAACTCTATTTAGCGTCAGTAGGGGACCGACCGACTCCTAACTATTTCACCTGCGAGTGTACTGCCTTCTTAGTAAAAATATTTTTAATAATAAAGCTTATTCTACAACATCTAAATAGGATCAAGCGGAAGTATATAAATACAACATAACTAGTAAAATTTCCAATATAGAAGCAGGGAAAATAAAGTGACATAATTAAGTTCCATTCATATCCAACTAATATAAAAATCATACTAATCACCATGATAATAAATATCAAATCAGCCAAAATACGTAAAACACCACATCTCAAGCACACATCTCAAATACACACGCTGGCTAGCCCTAGTGATCATTTTAACCTCACGATAGGGAGTTGCAACGGTACCGTAACATCCATAGGAATGCCTTCCTACGAAATATCCACACCACTTTTTGGGGAGAAATATAATCCACACCTTTTACGGGGAGAAATATCCACATCCCCTGGGAAGAATCCATACCCCTTACGGGGAGAAATATAAGCCACACCCCTTTCAGGGAGAGTAACTATGGCATCGTCAAAATCATCAGTATAGTTAAAAATCCACATCACTTACGGGAAGAAATACATTTTCACACCACATCGTCAAACCACCACGTCTATCTCTTTTCTTCAAAACCAACTTTTAAATCTAAAATCATATTTCACACTTTCTTTTAATGAAAACTTCAGATTTTATCAAAACCACTTTACCACCTTTGATTTTTAGGAAACCAGGCATTTTTGTCACACCCCACCCTGGACACCCGTTACTTGTGGGGCCGGCGTGACGTCAACACGACATTACTCAGGCGACAAACCAACTAGAACGCAACGATATGCATTCATAATTATACAAAATAATCAAAATACATATCATAAACATCTTTCCAAGCCAGAGACACACCCGTCCCTTCTATAATAGCAAAAGGAAAAAAACAAACGATGAACCCTTCCTAGGTTCGCCTCAAGCGGTACTTCCCGAAAATTTTAATTCCTTGGTAGACCATCGACGGACTCTACCCCGTGCCAGTAGGGGACCGACTCCTAGCCATTTCACCTGTGAGTGTACTGCCTTCTCAATAAAAGCATTCTTATTTAATAATAATAGTACCTTCTAGATAACACAACATTTACACATGGAATCAGCATAAGCACCATATATGCAGTAAAAATGAAGTAATATATACATAAGGTCTATTTTTATAACCATGCAGTATAAATATCATAACAATCGCCTGAAATAATAATAAATTACCCAATATAAACAAAACATCACACCCCAAACCACAACACACACTGACTAGCCATGGTGATCGTTTTAACCTCACGATCAGGAGTTTGCAACGGTACCGTACCATCCGTAGGATATGCCTTCCTACGAACACCCATCACTCCGTCGAGGCGGATAATCACTGCACAGTACAAACGTCTAACATCACTCTGCCGAAGCAGATAAACATCACTCCGCCGAAGTGGATAACATCACTCCGCCGGAGCGGATCAACATTACTCAATAATATCATCTAATCACCATGTAATTTTTTTCTAAAAGCTTCTAATTTAAATACAACCAGTTTTCATCAGATATATATATATATGTACAAATAATTCGGCGAGAAGACAGTACACTCACCTTGTTTTTGGCACTACAAAAAAACCTCACTGTCCAAAGCTTACCGAGGTGTTGGCGTCTGCGAACCTAGAAATGATAGGGTCTAAGTTAATATTTCATGTAAAATCACCTAGTCATGTAGGGCAAGCCCTAAGTTTCGCATTTTCCATTTCCCCATATTTTATCTATGAGATTTGCTATTATTCTTAATAATTTTGTTATATTATTTATTACATAAGAAATCCCGTAATATGAACGATCCCAATTTATTACTCCGGTTACAAAGATTTTAGGCTAGGATTGAATTTTAACAAAACTAGAATAAATTTAACAGCAAACGAGATCCTTTCCGAGTTATTCACGGGCTGCGAAAAGGGTTTTCATTTGAAATTGAATTTCTCCCTTTTTTCTGGGGTCAGTTGTGCAATTTTCCTTTTTTTTTTTTTTTTTTTCGGTTCTTCCCAGACCCGACGGCGGTCTCTCCCTCTCTCTACCGTTGCCAACCACCGGTGGCTCCCCCTCCTTGCCGACTCGCCTATCAACCTCCGCACCACCCATACAACCTTCCGACACCACCTCCAGCCGTCTCGCCAGCTCCACCGCACACCCACAACTACTATTCACCCACCGTCGCACCTTGCGACACACCCACCCACCCCCATGCATGCAGCTACGTTTGCATGCCACTGTCGATGGCACGCCATGGGACCAACGACCCCTGCCGTCGGAGACCCACACGCACAGCGGCACACCACAGCCACAACCACTCATTCCACCGCCACCGCTGTGATCGTCCTCTCTCTCTCTCCCTCTCCGTCTCGGCTTTTTTTTTTTTTTTTTTTTTTTTTTTTTTTCCTTTTTGCAATATACATTTCACACACACGCGCACCCTTGCACACCATAGCCAGAAAATCAGAACACCCACACCCAAACCCACATGGTGTCGGAAGACGAAAACCGAGCACACCCCCACACCGCCGGAAACTTACCGACCCAACTCGTTACGCTCATGCATGCATACATCCATCAATTAATTGGAGAAATACATGTAAATACTCACCTGACCGATGATCGTCGATGGTCGAACGGTGATCCGCAACTCCGCTCACCGGCAACGCTAACACGCACACGGCCACTCCGTCGACGAATTATGCCACCGGCCGCACCAATCTCTCTTTAGAATTGTTTACACTGCCCACACGACCACACTGCCAGAGGAACATCGATCCAAGAAAAACCGACGACCCCTCCGCTCCGGCTCTCTCTCTCTCTAGAATTTTTGGGTTTTCTTTTCTTCTCCGATTTCCTCACTTCAGTGCATGTAGGAGGGTTTTTAACGCATGAAATTAGTGGTTAAACCAATTCTAAGCTTGCCACGTCGCCCCTCGATCGTCCCTCCTTGGCCGGTGGGTTGCCGTCGGTTTTGCCGTGTGGGTAGGAATGGATTTATGTAAAAAAATAAATAAATTACACTTTCCTCCCTTCATTTCCATTAAGATTCTTATTTCAGTGTATCTTTATTTTAAAAAGTTTCAAAATTATAATTTTGCCCCTAACATTTTTTTCTTTTGATTTCTAATTGCCACTTTAAATCTCAAGTTTAAATTTTTGCATTTCTAAATTCTCAATTTGACCCCCAACTTTTAATTTGGGTTTTTATCAATAACATTTTTACCCTAAAATTCTCTAACGTTCTATAATACGATTATTTATGACGTACGTTCCACAACTTAGGTTTTCCAATTTTTTTGAAAAACAGATGTTTTCTATTCTCTTTTAAAAACACCGTCTGATTTCACCAAATCCGACAAAAATTTATTTTCAACTTCTTTTCGAAAACCATATCATTTATATACATAGAAAAATAGGTTGGCAAGACAATAGTACACTCACCTCAATATCGGTTTGGCGAAACTGACACTGACCACACTCTATCTGGACGTCGGTGCCTGCGAACCTGTTTCCGAATCTTTTGACGATCACGAAATGAGTTTTGGATTTTCCTGGGGTGGTTTCTGCAAATTCCCCAATTTTTTTTTTACTTTTTCTCTTTTCTTCCTTCTTTTTTTTTTTTTTTTTTTTTTTTTTTTCCATTTGGTTTCAGCTGTCGGTTGCCGACGACCTTCACTCGTCGCCGATCAACACACACACACACACACTATTGCCACCGCCATTTCTGTTTCTGCTCTGCTTCATCCAACACGGCAACACACACCCACGCCGGAACATATCTCCACAAAACCGAACCCACCTTCTCTCTCTCTAACTTTTCGACCGGCCAACTTCAATCACCCCCTACATCCACGACGGCGAACGGCATGCATCCACTCACCAAACGATGGTGATCACATACCCATAATTTGATCGGGGCCACCACCCACGCTCGATTACACCCCCTTGCCGGCGAACCTTTCTCTCTCCCTTCTCTGTTTCTGTTTGGAATCCACCGGCACACACACACACCCTTAGCTGATTACCCATACACAGCGAAACACCCTCACACATGTTGTCGATCTCCCGTTGATCGCCGACGACGACACACACACAACACCCATGCCGGAGCAACAACGACGATCCGAACCCACCATCCCGAACCTTCTCCTCTCTCTCTCGGTTTTCTGATTTCTTCTTTTGAGGTGCTCCTCTAAGGAATTGCATGCATGTACATATATATACGCATGGTTGGGTTTTGATCTTTTCACGCCACGTCGCCCACTCCCATTTCCCCTGTCTCCGGCGGACCTTCACGGCATATACACGTTTTATGTGTGTGTGTGTATATATATATATATAAAATCTTTTAATCAAAATATCCTTTCCTCCCCCAATTTTTTAAAAATCTCATTTTCGGTTCAATTTTACATTTAATACTTTCTTAAATTGCAATTCCACCCGAAATTTTTTTAATTCAAAAGTTAAATGCTAATTTTGGATTGAATGTTTTCTAGATTTACGAATTTATCCCAAAACTTTTTAAATCAAATAATAAATTACACCACCTACCCCGTTATTTTTGAAACATTTAAGATACGATTTAAATAAAAATAAATAAATTAGGGTCTTACAACCCTTCCCCCTTAAAAGAAATTTCGGCCCGAAATTTTTGTCAAACCAATAGGAATTAAAGTTTTGGTCAACATAAACAAAATCCAGAGTCGCACCACGCGGTCATGTTCGTTACACTTGATACTAGGACAATTATTTCCTATGTAGGGTCCCATAACCGAAAGTCACCCTCAATTCATAACCGTCAACTTCTGTTAAATCCTTTTCGCCCATTGCAACATTTCCATTTGCGACGGCCAACCTTATATTAAACAATCAACAAACAGGGTGCACTCTGTTTGTTAACACCTAACACAGACAAACAACTATCAAAGAATCTTCTTTCCAGAAGGTCCACGAACTTAGTAATTTTCCATAACTAACATTTATCCATTTTGTCCAACAATTCCAGGCAACCAGTTCGCAACAATATCTTCATTCACATTTAGACCAACAATACTCGCAACTAATCTCATAAGCAACAACTAGCTCAAACCCCACGTGATTTGGGTCGAGAGACTATCAGTCACTGATTGCAGTAGTTAAATCAAAACTTTCAATAATCCCATAAACGTTTTATACTTAGTATCACAATCCCACGTTAACTAATAATATTTATTTATTTATTTATTTGCAAGATGTCATTGCGTCAAAACCACATAGATACCACCAAACCATACCAATGCATATAAAAATACGTTAAACGGGTCATCTATAAGAATTCATTTCATGCCTTCACATTTAATCAAATCCTTGGTAAAGCCACGCGCTTTAATTATGTTTCAGTCTACCTACCTAATTCTTCAAACATATAACAATATGGATCGAAGTACCTAGCTACATCCCAACTACAAAATTTCAAGATATCACAAAAGCCATTCGAGATAATTCAAATTCTCCTTCCCTTATGAGATCTCAGTGATCCCAAATGCCAACTTTGCCTAATAATTAGTAGAAGATCAATACATTTAATTTTGTTTCTTTTATCAATTCTATATCCTATTAAAAAAAAAAAAAAAAAAAAAGTAACCACACCGGGTAGTCCCCAATTCTCCAAAAAAAATAAATCATTCTTCTATCTCACTTCAGTCTGTTTGACTGAAGTCATACATTCTTTTTATACAACACTTTTATACGGTATCACCTTAATCACCGAAAAGGTATTTATGAGTTTAAACCCATTCTATTAGCCCCACGCGATCCTCCTTGCTACCAGAAATTCCCAAACGCAACTCCTAAACATATCCGTCAATATTTGAATCGCATTTCTCAATTGACCATTAATCTGCAAATAAGAAGAGTTTTGAACTCTCAACTTCACACCCAAAGCAATATGGAAACTCGACTATAACATCAAAATAATTATCCAATTCTGGTACTACAGTTTTACATATACAGTTTCTTCATTTGAGGATTATTATCTGGAAATACTTTCTAACTTTCCATATTTACAACATACCGATTAAGTTATCACCATTCAATATTGCATTTTCGAGTTCCTCTGCGGACTATTTATACAATGGCGACTTACTTCGCTTTGATAACAATTATCATCCAAGTCACAAAACGACGACAACACTTATGGTTTCGGAATTCCAATTCAAGATTTCGAATAACCGATCAACCGAGTTAAATATCTATAAAATCCATTAGCATTATTATTATTTTTATTTTTATTTTTTTTATACTAATGAGTCAATTTATCAGCATATGCTAAAGTTTTAATTCAGGAGCTACTAATCCTTATCAACCGTATAATTCAGCATCCAATTTTTTCACTTTTGATTTAAAATAGTTATCTTAACCGCACTTTATTTGACATTTGCGTGAAACAGGTGCCACGTGCGACCGAACAATCCCGTCAATATATACTTGGTATACGTATCAAGGAAACATTCATCGGGCTACTCTTATTTTTTCCTTCTGTAATTGGTTAAAGCTACAATAACCTATCTGGGTATTACCACACGACCTTAACTTTACTAACAAACAAGATACCTAACAATAAATGCTGCGATTGCCCCTTTCCATACCAATCTACTAATAATACTCACGCAATCTCAATATAGTTTGATATTACCAGGGCATTGCATATATTGTTCTATGCACCTCTTCTAAGGTCTCTCTCGTCATATGGGCATCATTAGGAACACACAATCTATTTCCTACCATCCCAACTTTATCATTATTTCTGACACGATAGTCAGCTCCGTGACCATTTTCCATTTTCTCTCTAATCTTTCCTAATTGGACATCCGACTTCTGCGCTTCTACCACACAATCGATCAATGTCGGTTTCAAACCAAAACTCAAACAGCGTGGTCATCTGACCAACCGCCCACTGAACTTACAAAGATCTCAACTCAACACATACATTAGCATGAATAACCTGAATAAGCGCATCCACATTTACCGCTTTTCGTCTCAAAGCATTTGCTACAACATTAGCCTTTCCTGAATACTAATGGATAGTACAATTGTAGTCTTTGATCAATATTTATTCAGTGTCTCTACCTCAGATTTAGCTCCTCGTGAATAAGCAAGCATGTCAAACGCTCGTGATCAATGCATATCCCATAATTCTCGTCATAAAGGAAATATTGCTAAATTGTGATGGCAACTACAATTATTGCTACCCCAAAAGTTTCAAATTTTAGTCACACTTTTTGGTCTTCTCCATACTCCACGAAACCATAGCTTCAACTCGCTTTGGATTCACTTGAATACTACGTCTCAAGATCACTTGTCCCAAAATTACCACCCGATATAACCAAAACCTCACATGCATTGAATTCGACAACTCATTGTTTCCCTCGTAGCATTAGTAACATAATCTGGAGATGTTCTACAAACTTTGCTTTACGCTTGACCGGATCATCGTTTTCACCATGCCACCATCTCTCACCTCCAATTGGGACTATCCTACTCCACAACCATCCTACTTTGCAATTTATTGGGAAGACACCCAGGTCTTTCACAGTTGATTAAACAAACCATCAATTTTACATAATGAGTTACCAACATGCATCCTTAACGTATCTTCCTTTTTCCTATCTCCCTTTCTCGTAACACTGGAGCTTCATGGAAAGAAACACCAGATCTAACTTAATCTTAAGTTAACAGTCTACTTTATTGTAACGACCCGGTTTTCCATCGGCCGTCACATGACTTCTCCTATATAAATCAATCTTCTACTTACAATTATTCCCCTCATTTCTACACAACGGTGGTAAAATTTTAAAGTCCAAATTCCCCACATTTTTATCAATACGATTATATTTAACCAACTTAATGAACGGAATGTTCACCTCCTTAAAATTATGAAACTTATTTTACAACAACTACGATTATTAATCATGCTTACTGACACCTTGACAATTCTTCTCATAACTACATAGGAAAATCCCTAGCTATTATAATATTCACCGCCTGAACTTGTTCTGACTGGTGCCCAACACTCGCGTATAGTCTTCTGATATCATTTCTTTAACACTTTTCTGACCTCCTAGACCCACTATCAAACTAACTGAGGTACTAATTATATCTTCCCAACCATACACACTTTGATTCATCTAAGATTTGACTCCACCGGCCACTCTATATTACTCATACAAACAGACTATATTTATGCGCACTTACTATCATCCCAGACCTACAATTCTCGACTACTTCCTACATATCGTTTGTGATATTTACTAGTTCCACAAACTTCTGCTCCAACTCCCCGTCAACTTAGAACGTACTACCAAACTAAATCTTTTCTAATATCTCCATAGTTCTCTCACATCCTTAATTCCAACTAATACGAACTCTCCTTTTGATATTATCACAAGATTCCTTTTATATTGCCTAAAAGGCAATTTTATACTCATTTTAAATGTCATTTCTTTTTCTATCTTAAGTATGTCCTGCTATACTATCTCGTACTTTAATAACGACTTATTAGGTGCTACCGCTAATTATCTCATCGTCACGTAATACGCATATAGTTATTTTTCAATTAAAATCTCACATTTCCAACTATTAATACTCCCACAACAGCAATCCATCCATTTCTACTACCAATGACACAACACCACCTGAATCCACCAACTAACCATATCACACTTCCATCACACCCACTAATTTCTAATAAGACAACCCACCATGTCGAAAGCCAACGTATCGACTAAACTGAATACTACTCACGTACTGAACTCACCTATTGACACCCCATCTCATGTCCCCTACTGACTGACTAAACAACTGACACGTCCTCCTATCTCATAGTATTTCACTGACACCACTACTGACAAGTCTACAAAACCTATAACCTAGGCTCTGATACCGAAATTGTCACACCCCACCCCGGACACCCATTATGTGAGGCCAGCATGGCGTAGACATGATACTGGCCAACTGACTAGCCAACCTCAATACGTCACCTAAAAACATTGTAAATCTATACAACACATATAATCATCTCATCTGATAGGGATACATCGTCCCAAATATAAAAACAATCAAACAAATCTAGTGAACCTCACTTAGATTTCATCTCTGATACTCGTCTCAAAGACTCCTTTGCATGACCCGCATAACTCTATCTAGCACCAGAAGGGGACCGACCGACTCCTAGCTATTTCACCTGCGAGTGTACTACCTTCTTAGTAAAAATATTTTTAATAATAAAGCTTATTCTACAACATCTAAATGGGATCAAGCGGAAGTATATAAATACAACATAACTCGTCAAATTTCCAATATAGAAGCAGGAAAAATAAAGTGTCATAATTAAGTTCCATTCATATCCATCTAATATAAAAATCATACTAATCACCATGATAATAAATATTAAATCAGCTAAAATACGTAAAACACCACATCTCAAGCACACATCTCAAATACACACGCTGGCCAGCCCTAGTGATCGTTTTAACCTCACGATCGGGAGTTGCAACGGTACCGTAACATCTTTAGGAATGCCTTCTTACAAAATATCCACACCCCTTTTTGAGGAGAAATATAATCCACACCCCTTACAGGGAGAAATATCCACATCCCATGGGAAGAATCTACACCCCTTACGAGAAGAAATATAATTCACACCCATTTCGGGGAGAAACCACACTCTTTTCGAGGAGAACAACTATAGCATCGTCAAAATCATCAGTATAGTTACAAACCCACATCCCTTACGGGAAGAAATACATTTTCATAGCACATCGTCAAACCACCACGTCTATCTCTTTTCTTCAAAACCAACTTTTAAATCTAAAATCATATTTCACACTCTTTTTTTTAAAAGAAAACGTCTGATTTTATCAAAACCACTTTACCACCTTTGATTTTTAGGAAACCAGGCATTTTTTTGAAAAACAGATGTTTTCTATTCTCTTTTAAAAACACTGTCTGATTTCACCAAATCCAACAAAAATTTATTTTCAACTACTTTTCGAAAACTATCGAAATCTTCCGAAAATTCAGTTTACCAACTTACCCAAATCCTGTTTGATCCATATCATTTATATACATAGAAAAATAGGTTAGCAAAAAGATAGTACACTCACCTCGTTATCTGTTTTGCGAAACTGACACTGACCACACTCTATCTGGACGTCGGTGCCTGTGAACCTGTTTCCGAATCTTTTGACGATCACGAGATGGGTTTTAGATTTTCCTGGGGTGGTTTCTGCAAATTCCCCATTTTTTTTCCTTTTTCTCATTTCTTCCTTCTCTATTTTTTTTTCCGGGTTTTGTTTGGTTTCAGCTGCCGGTCGTCGACGACCTTCACTCGCCGCCAATCAACACACACACACACTATCGCCACCACTGTTTCAGTTTCTGCTCTGCTTCATCCAGCACGACAACACACACCTACGTCGGAACATATCTCCACAAAACTGAACCCACCTTCTCTCTCTCTAACTTTCCGACCGGCCAACTTCGATCACCCCCTACATCCACGACGGCGAACGACATGCATCCACTTACCAAACGACGGCGATCACATACCCATAATTTAATTAGGGCCACCACTCACGCCGGACTGCACCCCCTTGCTGGCGAACCTTTCTATCTCTCTTCTCTGATTCTGTTTGGAATCCACCGGCGCACACACACATACACCCTTAGCTGATTACCCACACACAGCGAAACACCCTCACACACGCTGTCGATCTCCGGTTGATCGACAGCGATAACACACACAGAGCACCCATGCCGGAGCAACAACGACGATCCGAACCCACCATCCCGAACCTTCTTCTCTCTCTCTCGGTTTTCTGATTTCTTCTTTTGGGGTGCTCCTCTAAGGAATTACATGCATGCACATATATATATATATATATATATATATATATGCATGGCTGGGTTTTGATCTTTTCACGCCACGTCGCCCACTCCCGTTTCCCCTGTCTCCGGCGGACCTTCATGGCACACACACGCTTTATATATATGTACTAGCGTATAAGGCACGGGTATAAAAATTTGAACCTAAAAAAAATGATATAATCTTCTTGGTTTATACAACATTCTACATCTATCACATTAAAATGACAATAATTAACATTTAAATACCATGACCAACAGACAATGTGTATTATAATTATAACACAATCGTTACCCACTAACACTATTATTCGGCTATTAAAATAATACTATAATTAAACATATAGTTAAACCGAAACAAATTCAAAACGAAAATATGCATATTGATTATCTAAATCTTAATACGTCAATGTTACATTTCACGTGCGTAATTGATATAATTTTCGTTATTTGTACAATATTCTACACTTATTTTATTAGAACACGACAATAATATGAACATGTGTTTCTTCACTTCTATTGAACATGCAGGATATCTTCAATTCAATGTTTTCTCTTGTTCTGATACATGTTACTTCACGAATCTGTCAATTGTAGTTACATTCAAGAAGGTAGGAAAATCTATCATTCTAATCCTTTCTATCAATAATGGTCCACCAAAACAATAAACTCCATGAATTCCGATAACATTTCTTCACCTCTCTATACTCGTCAAACTTGAATTCTTGCAATTACTCTCAGAAACTGTACTTAGTTGAAGCAATATTCAAAGAATTAAAAAAAAAAAATCAAAACCAAAAACAAATAACTTTACAAAATTTCAAATATTATTTTTTTAAAACCGTTTCCAAAATTTTTAGAACAAATTGAGTTCTCAACCAAATTGACCTTATATAACCCCCAGCCTCCAAACCGTAGTCAAAATTCAACAAAAAACAATTGAATCAAAAATTAAATTGCAAACTGCATAAGATGATGAATTAAGACCACTATTAGTTACAGGCAAACAGAATACCCTCCGCGAATGGAAATTTACAACTTTTGAGACAAACTATCAACCCAGCCTTCCTCATGGGTTTCAATTAGATTAACTGTGAAAAAATAAATCCCCAAAGCCAAAAAAAAATGAAAAGAAGAATTATATCACACTCAAAAAAAATATTATCATATATTATACCAAGCTTTTGCTTCATAAGATTGCAAATTGATAGCATGATCACTCTAATGATTAACAAACAAAACTTGAAGAAGGTTTACCCCAAATTCTGTATTGACAAAAGACTGAACAAAGTCTATTAGTTGAAGCTTTTCCCACCAATGGCGCAGGGAAGGATTCTCTGTATCTGAAGAATTCCACCTTGTGCATCCATAGCAAAATTTTGCAGCAAGTATAATACTCTATCCATAGAAGGACTAACCACTGTAATCTGTCATGGAGTGAAATAAAATAATGAGTTAGTGAATACAACTGCTCTGGAAAAAAGTAACATTATCCATATAGGTCAAAAATCAGATTGCATATGCAGAAACACGTTTGGAGTATATGGAGAAGAGCAAGAGGGCGAAATAGCTTACCTTGATAGCCATGGTGACAGAGCTTACCTTGATAACTGGCACTGCTAACAGGGATTATTCAACGACCAAGCTCAGCCAACACCATCTCTATTAAACATCTGCATATGTTCGGCAAATACGATGTTTATAAAATATTAAGTTGCTTACCTTAATTTCTTGCTTACCTTTTGCTTACCATATGTTCAACAAATACGATGTTTTCATGTAATTGAGGCAAAGTAATTGGAATCCGAAAAGAACGTCCAGAGACAACAAAATCATAATATGTAAACCCAGACAAAGAAAGGAGTTCATATTAAAATGTCAAAACTGGTGATTCAATTTTCTTAAACTGAAACCAATCAAGACTAACATTCCAAAATAAGGCATTCCATTATGTTCACTTTTTGCTTAAGTAAAGATTTCTTCAAAACAAAAATAGGGTGAAATCACCTAAAACACCATATTAACTTTTTTTGGCTGATTGTGCTAAAAAAAACTCATTGGGTTCACACATCAAACACCTTATAGGCATTGTATCTATCATTAAAATCCATATGTGCAACTCAATTATCATTAATCATAATTGTAGGCATTCCTATTTTGAAAACCCACTATAAAATCTAGTGACGAAAAAAAAAAAAAAAGAAAAAAAAAAGGAAATTATGTTGAGGTGGTAAAAATTAAATTTAACTCTGTACACTACCCAAACAAACAGGACCTTCCATATGGGATATCGAACACACAATTATACAAACAATCAACGAAGTTAGTGAATTTTACAAATTGTGAACCCTAAGTAAATGGTATATGCCCAAATGTGTGCAATCCAATAGAGAACCCTGTTGTCTATTGAAAACCAAATAAAACAAATCTAAAATAAAAACAGATAAATTCATTTCAGATCCGGCCAAATCGAAGTTAGATTTGGCCAAATCAAATTCAAATTAGTAAATGGGAAGATTTGATAAAGGCATGATGGCCTGGTGGGAGCGGATATGAGAGATTACTTGGCCATGATCTGATTTTTATCGGGGAACTGGGTGGTGAGAGAAGACGACTATGGGAAATCGGAGAACTGGTTGAGTGGTTTGGGAGTCAAGAGCTTAGCAGAATTCATTATTGAAAGCGATATAATCCATTATAAAAAAACAAATGAAATAAATCAATATCTGAAGAAATGCAATAGTTAACAAAAATCAGAAATGAAACACTTTTTACGTCTATTCCTTTCCACTTGGGTCTCCAAAACCGTAAAGTTCATTAATGTTCAACAATGTTGTATTTTTATTAAAAAAGAAAAAAAAAATTGGAACATTAGTCGTCTAAAATTTAAGAATAGAAACAGAAACAAAATTTTGGAATAAAAAATCCAAAAAAAAACACCTGGTCAGGATTTAGAAGAATCCAATCTAGCCCAGTTCAATGCAAAATTCGTGAAATCTGCAATTGTAAACCAAGAGATAATCAAAACAGAAAATTGGTAGCAAAGAGATATACTACATATCGAAGAAATTGCAAAATTGAAATCGTAAGCCAAAATCGCCAAAATCGCAAACTACATGTCAAAAAATCAAGCGAAGAAATCTCTCTATATCTGGCAATAGCCTGTGCCTCTATATCTATATGCTTCAATCCCCTTATGCAATCAAATGAAAATTCAAGAATAAACACTCAATCACTGTGATTTGCAAGAGAACCTCATATAAATTAAGGGATAAAACATCACATTTTACGTATATCAAAATTAAAAACAATGACACCTAATTGTTGCAAGCTCCAAAGGCCTGCTGCTTTCAGCAGCATCAGCAGAAGCCCAAAAAAGACAGGCTTTAGCAGTATTAAATGCGACATCATAATACCATTCCCAATTCTTCCCTAAACAATAACAGCAGCAACAAATAGAGCACATACCTGGGAATGTCTTTCATAATGCCATTTGTGAATGCCATTTATGTCTCGCTTATTCACTGAAAGGAACTAAATTTGGTTTAAATAAACAATAACAGCAGCAACGAATAGAGCACATACCTGAGGTTTTGATCAGCAATGAACTGGAGTAGAGCAACGAACTGGCTGGATTCTGAAGCAGCAGCAACAAACTGGTGGAGTAAAGGAATGAAGAATCTGGAGCAGCAACATCAAACAGAGCAGTTAAAGAACCTGCGTGAACAAATGGAGAAGGACTGAAGGAGAAGAAGAAGATTCAAAAGAGAAGGAGAAGAAGATTCAAAGGAGAACTTACCTGACTTGCGCGAAGCGAAGAAGAAGAATCTAAAGCAATTAATGAAATATGAGCTTATATGCATGAAAATGACAAAATTTATACTCAATACAAAAGCAAATAATGAAATATAATAGTGAATAAGCGAGACATAATGCCATTCCCAATTCTTCCCTAAACAAAAGGCGAAATCTGGGAACAAAAACACCAAATATAAGTGTACTTGGAATGTGTGAAAAGAGAGTGAGAGAGAAAAGAGAGATCGTACCTGAAAGCAGCGGCGTTTGCTGAGGGAAATCATAATGTTGGTGCGAGAGGGAGAAAAAAAATGAGAGAGAGAGAGAGAAAAAAGAGTTAGAAAGAGAGAGGGTCGCACCAAAGCGCAGTCATCGATTTGCGGTGATTAACAGTCGTCGAGAGTGCGAGGCGGGAGGCAGAGGTACCCAATCGAATGAGGGTTTTTGAAACCAACGCCACCATCAGTGTCCCTACTAATATCAACGCCACAATCGGTGTCCCAACTCAGATCAACTCAAATTGAGTGAGGGTTTTGAAAATCGAACAAACTGAAAAACGAAAAGCAGAGACGGAGAAGGAGAGAGAGAAAGACGAACCTGGAATTTTCTACAAGATAGGAGCGTATGCCATTGATGAAGGTGACCTAATTGTGACGATGGTGGTGATTTCTTACAGGCAGCACGACCGAGATAGAGAAAGATCAATTTGGGGAAGAGAACGAGTGAGATAGGAGAAGACAGATGTGAGTGAGATGGAGAGGGTGTAGCGGCGGAGGAAGTGTGGAAGTGAAATCCTAATTTTTATTCTCTCTTTTATATGTAGGTTAAAATGATCCAATGGCTACGAATGTCTTTCATGTTTATGTCTTGATTCAACGGCCCTGAATATAAATGAGCTGATTTATTATATATATTTATAAACTTCTTTTAATCAAAATATCCTTTCCTCCTCCAATTTTCTTAAAATCTCATTTTCCGTTCAATTTTACATTTAATACTTTCTTATATTGCAATTCCACCCCCAAAAAATTTTAATTCAAAAGTTAAATGCCAATTTTGGATTGAAGGTTTTCTAAATTTACAAATTGACTCCAAAACTTTTTAAATCAAATAATAAATTATGCCACCTACCCCGTTATTTTTGAAACATTTAAGATACGACTTAAATAAAAAAAAAAAATTAGGGTCTTACAGAAGCTATGTCTGATTTACTCCCATCAAAATTAAATAATAAATTATGAATAAAATATATTGTCAAGATTCATATATTTAAACTAAATATGAATATATCGAATTAAAATTAGTGTCTTTAATACTACCAAAATATATTTAGAGACAAAAGCATATAGGGTTTTCGACACTTTACACCTTTAAAGGTTGGCATTTTATCTTTTTAGTATATATAATTTTAATTTCAACTCATAACATGTGGAAATTTAAAATTTATTTTATTTCAGTCCAAATGACAAACAACCTTAATATTCTAACTAAATGATCCGAGTCCAACCGAACCGAGTATCAAATATTTAAACTTGGTTCATTTATTTTCTTTACTAGTCGAGTTCAAGTCAAGTTCGAACCGAGCCTAAAACCTTACGTTTAAACTTGGTTCATTTAATAAGTTTATTTTTTGCGAGTTTAGTTTAGCTTTTTTTAAAGGTTATTTATTAATTAAAATTTTAATGTTTACGAACTATATAAATAATTATATTTTTTAATAGAATTAATTATTTATAATCGATTTTTAAAAATTTATTTACAAAATTTAAATATATAATTTACTAGCCAATCAAAATATAACAATTATAAATAATCAATGTAAATTTATAAATTCTCAGTCTATTATAGTAGTTAAATAGTTTAAATGAACATTTTAAAATTAAAATTTAATTGAATTAAGATTTGAAACAACTTGATAAAGATTGTACTATTAAGAAAAATTCAAGAGTCTATTTTACTTTTTTTTTTTTTACTTCAAAAAATATAATAACATATTTTAATTTTATATTATTCGAGTTGTTCACCAACATTAATAAGTCGATTTTGAACATATGATGTCTGTTTATTCAATAAACGAGTATAATTAAAATTTTGAATATTGTTTATTTATTAAATGAACGAGTTTCGAACGAATTATTATCTAGCTGAGCTCGAATAGTTCACAAATAATTTGATTCGTCTACGGCCCTAATTCTAACAGGAAAAAGAATGTGCAACCCACGTCAACTGTTTTTAGTGGAGTAATTGTCATTGAACACAAAAGTATAAAGTATGAAAAGCAAATGAACACAAAAAAAGAGAATAGCGAATAATAAAAGTATTGGGGTAAGAAGTCGTCGTAAGAGAACAAAACTACCAAATACAAATTTTTTAAATATATGTTACAAGATTGTCTTTTTATCTTTTTGTGACTGTTTTATCCTTCCGCACGTATTGAATATAACACGAGATCGTGTTATATTTTACTTTCACCATTGTTCAAATTCTACCAAACTGACTGTACCACCACCTATTCCACCTCACCAAAAAGTCATACAATATATTTAACATAAGCTCCACTCCACCAGAAACATAGATCAAGTCCATCTCTCTTTCTTTCTCTCACTCTCACTCTCACACACACACACATTTGTTTAGGGCGACGAGTTCGAGGCCACCAACCATCGTGTTATATTCTAATTTCTTCACTAAAATTGATAATTATCTCTCTACATTCGTATGCACTCTCTCTTCTTTCTTCATATACATTCATATTCAATTTGGCGCAAAGAGAATGATTCCAGTCTTCAACACATGAACTGTCCAAATTCCATAACACTAGCAGCAAGAAGTGTCCCAACAATGTTCTCTGCTGAAGTATTGGCATTCCAAATACCCATTACCAAGCCTCTCTTCCTTTTTCCAAACCGAATTCCTATAACAGCTACAACCGAAGGCCAACCTTTGGCTTGGAACAGCCCAACAATCATTTGCATAACCAGGTAAAACCAGAAATTATGAACATTCCAAAAGTAACCCATCCCAAATAGCCCAACGAAAATGCCACTACCAATCATACCAACAAGATCGAATCGGAGGACAAACAGTATGAAAATTGCGCATTTTCGGAATCGAAACCAAAAAGCGGCCGCCAAAATCGGATATGGAAAATTAGGGTTTCTGAGGTACCAAATCTCCAAGGTCCGCAATTTAGATCTAGAACAGACTGGCGCCTTCTCCTTGGTAATGATTTGTTCAAGATCTAGCTGTCACGGCCACCAACGAACAACAGCTAGCCTGGTGACGCAACGAAGCAAAGACAACAACGCAACGAAGCGAAGACGGCTACAAAGCGATGAACTGGAGTTAGGAGAACTGGATTCATCGTCGTCGTCATCGACTGGAGGAGAAAATCTCACTTGTGAGAGAGATCAAGCAGAAAAAGGAAGGGGTAGTGAAGGAAGGTAAAATCGTCAAGCCAAAAAATTCAAAACTATTTGGTATGAAGTAGCGTTTTTTTTAGGATTATTAGGTGTAAAATAAAACTTGTGGGGTTATCTGGTAGATTTAGTCTTTTATCAAGACTTTTTGGTATTTTTCCCAAAAGTATATATACGTGTCTCTATATATAAACAAGAACCCGACAGAAAACCTCTTCACCGCCAACCACCACCGCACTTCCACCTTGACACGCCCCGATTTTCCCAAAGGAAAATAATATTAAATAATAAATATTTAGTTTAAGGAGAAAGGGGTTTTTAAATCGTCGGTTTTCTCAAAAGATATACTTAGGCCGTTTTAAAAAAATAAAGAGTCGCTACCTAGTATTGGGTTTAAATGGTATGCTAGGTTACCGAATTTTTAGAAAATAATTTAAAAGGGCTAAGTAAAAAAATTGACTCCAAAAAACACGGTCAAACCAAATATTCATTTAAAGGCTCGGGGGTCAGTTATGCTCGAGGAAGGTGTTAGGCACCCCAAGACTCCCGTCCAAAAACTGTACTTTATATCCAATTAAGTCCAATTAGTTTAGTCCGAGTGTTTTATTTTATTTTGAAATTATTCCCTTCGTATAAAATCTTTTTGGTATTTTTCATAAATAAGATGAGACAAGTTTTTGAATTTTTGGGAATGTTCCCCTTGTATAACCTCTTATCGAATATTAAGGATTCGACAAGGATAGTCCTCGGGGGGGTTTATGTATGTTTTCAAGAGACTTTTTTAATTTAAATAGGCAAACTAAAATAGATAAATGAGATTTGAAAATATGAATGCAAAACTAATATCTAAATGAGTTTTATTTTTTTATGCAAAAGTGACTAAAAAAACTAAATGATTTAATTTAAATATGTTGATGCAAACTGATATGAATTCGAGAATCGAATAGGGGACATTAGGTGAATTAACGTGATTATACGTGACAATTATTTAATTAAGAAATATAAGTGATACACATGTCATGACTATATGTGAAAAAGTAGCGTGGATTTGTAAAAAATAAATAAACAAAAAATAAACACTATGTATGAAAAATGTGAGTAGTGAAAGTGTCCTAAACATGCCGTCTAAATGATATGAGAAATAAACATGCTAAGTGGATGCAAAGAAAATCTACTTTGAGTTTGCTTGATTAATTTAAAGAAATTTCGTTTTGAAATTCCCTCAAATTTTATGGGTAAGAGAATTGAGAGAGATTCGTGGAAACAATTTAGTTATAATTAATCTTTTCGATACTTTAAAAGAAATCTCACGAAAAATTTACTGAGGGAAGAGATTTCCTAAAACCATTTGTTTCTAAATTTCACTCGAGTCGGGGAATGAAAACGAGGTCACGGAAAACTCTCCCACGATTTATCGAATCGTCAGATTCACTTTAAGGTTTGTAAGGATTAATTTCCACAAATAAAAGATTTTATTATTATTTTTATTATTTTTATTTTTATTTTTTAGAGTTTTGATAACAAGAATAAAAATAAATAAAGAAAATACAGAAAAATAAACAACGAAAACATCATTCACCTAACGATCGGGGTTTAGGTTTAAGCACGAGAAACTCACCCTGTCGTTTTCATCGAATCATCGGACGACTTTATTTTTTTGTGTTTATGAATTTGTAAACAAAATAAAATAAAATAAATAATGAAAACGTCCTTCACCTAACGATCGAGGGTTAAGTTTAAGTACGAGAAACCCACCCCGACGTTTTCATCGGATCATTGGACAACAATACATAAATAAATAAATAAATTTTGTAGAAATTTAAATTGTGAAAAGAATAAAAAAAACTGAAAAAAGAATTAAAAATTAGAAAAATATACCTGTTCTAGGCCAATAATCTCGATACCCATATTTTTCTCTCTCGCAGACGGCTTCCCGAAAGGGCTTTGAGAATCACTCTTCTAAAGGGGGTGACTCCTCTCAATTTTTGAATGTCTCCGAAAGATTTCTCTCTAATTTTTTTATTTTTTTTTAAACTATGAGGAGGAGGGTCTTATTTATAGGAATGAGATGGAGTGAAAAATTCTAGAAATCTTAGGAAACCCTAGTCCAAATTCAACGAGAAAAAAGAAACAAAACCTAAAAAGAAAGGGAAAATGAAACCTAATCCCATTTTGATAAGGAAACCTTTTCTTTTCAATTTTTTTTTCTTTTTTTTTTACTTTCATCTCTCTTTTTCTTTTTTTCATTTTTTCTTTTCTTTTTTCTCTATTTTTTTAAAATAAAAAAAAATAAAAAAAAAATATAATTTTTTTGCGGGACGGTCAAAATGTCGTGTCTACACACCTAAAACCCTTACCACGCCACCACTATGCCTTGAACTAGGGTTGAAAATCCTATCATTATCTCATGTTTTGTGTCATATCATGGTGTAACACAAAAACAAACATGACAATATAATTTATCGTGCCAAATAAAATATGGTGTCACAATAACATATGTTTAACCCATTATACATTATAGACCTACTAACACTTTTTTTTTTATAAACAATTAAAATAACAAAATGCACTACACATGAAAAGTTATAAATCGGCTAACACATTATAAACAACAAACTACAACATTGAATAATGAGAATCAACGAGTACCATCAGAGAATCAGCAATATGTTCCAGTTGGGCCTATTACTAGGGTAAGATCCAAGAAAAATCAAAGCAACACGTAATGGGCTAATTCAAGAGACTTGATTCATGTCTACAACAGTTTAGCCCAAATTAGATTTATCGAACAATCAAGACCTAATCCATCTCATCAAGGCAAGCGAATGGGTTTAGATATGAACTCAAATGGGCCAAGTCATGTGGACCACGAAATTCTCAGTATATTTATTTTATTTATTAGTGTTTTATTTTTAATTTAGATTATTTATTTGATAATTTGTAAGGCTTAATTGCCAAGTAATCTTTTCCTTTTTAGATTAGGAATTAGTCATTTCCTTTTTAGATTAGGAGTAAGGTTTCCTTATTTCTCTAGGATTATTTATTCCTCTAGGAGTAGAGTTTTCTTTTATATTATATTGTGGTCACCTATTGTTCACCGCCACTGTTCACGAGCATTATTCACTAACTAGGGTTTTTTCTTTTATCTATTTAAGAGACTTGTATCCCATGGGAAAAAGATATTACTTTTGATTAATAATATTGTGAGAGGTTTTCTTTTAAGTTCTTCAGAGAATTTTTTCTGAACTTATAAAAAATTTCTTGTGGCGTTCAAACCCTATATCTTTGGTTCGTGATTCATTATAATCATTGGGTCAAGATCATTCCTTATACTATTGGTTCGCGTTTTGTTCATAAACGTTGGGTTAAGGTAATCTATATTTCAATTTTGTATTTTTAGTTCGCTCAAAATCTGATTTAATTTTCGATCTTCGCGAAGAAACCCTAAATTAGTTTCGGGTCTCACTAATACTTGGTGAGGTTCATATCATTTGGTATCACAACAAGGTCTAAATCAGGTTTCACCTATCATCTTTATTCTTCTTCGTTCATTGTTATCTTTTCTTTCATACTTGAACTTTCTTGGCCGAAATATTTATATCTGATTAAATTTTCATTTTGTTTCCCTATTTGGTACTATGCATATTCAATATTGATTTAAGTTGCTGCAAAAAAAAAAAAAAAAAAACACAGAAATAGAAACAAAAAAAAAAAAATAGAATTATTTTTTCTTATTCTAGTCCATAAACTTTTCCTTGTGTTCTTCTTGTTCACTTTGTTTTCGTTCCTAAAATTCCATTCATAGTGAATCGATTTGTTAAGTTTGGATTGCTACAAGAAAGTTTCTGATTGAGGTGGGTTAAGTTCAATAAAGAACTAAAAGAGTGAACTAAAATGTGAAAAAAAGGCAAGAGAGTGTGAGCTTATAAGAGGGTAAAAGCCGAATTTGAGTGAAACACGAGCGTGAGTGCCATCAATCTTGAGAGAAATACGGGAGGGAGTGTTCGTGTGCTTTGCTAACTTTGTTTTTCTGATTATTAAACATGTCTCAACACACAAACAAAGGCTCGTCCGATGAAGCACCGGAAATTATGGACGTCAAAGTTTTCTACAAAGCCTTGGAGCGAAAGTTTGAACGATTGAACTCTCGATTTGATGAAAAACATGAGCAACTAAACAAAGTTGAGTCTAGTTCACAAAGGGAGCAACCACCTAAAGCTCCTAATGTACAACGACGAGAGAGGAATCTGCCTCGGTATGAATATGAAGTTGATGATTGGGATGACGTAGAGAAAGAAGATCGCGCCTCTAATGCGTGTTTGGGCAGATTTGGGCATAGAGATGAGAAAGAGGAGAGTGAAAAGAGAAAAGAGAGTGAAAAAAAAGAAGAAAGTGAAAAAAAATGAGAGAAAAACAGAAAAACAAGTGAGTTTTTATGCGAAGGCGAGTGATGTCAAGATGGTTTTTTATACAAATCAACCTATATTTGTACTCTTGTACAAAGAGGCATGTTTTACCACTAACGAAATTGACAAATCTTTACCTAGTGTTGTAGTTTATTCGTTACAGGAATATAAGGACATGTTTCCTAATGATGTGCATAGCGGATTTCTACCTTATAGTAGGATCGGGAATCAAATCGATTTTGTGCCCTACACAATGATTCCTGACTAACCAGCCTATAGACATAATTCGAATAACACAAAGGAACTTCAAAGGCAAGTTGAGAAGTTGATGGCCAAAGGACACGTACAAGAAAGCATAAGTCCGTGCGCAGTACCAGTGCTACTTGTGCCTAGGAATGATGGGGCTTGGCGAATGTTTGACGATTGCCAAACTATTAACAACACTATGGTGAAGATTCGAGAACGTATCCTTTTGAAGAGAGGGGGAATGATGAGAATCATCGAGCACCATCAGAGGATCTACTACATATTTCAGTTGGGCCTATTACTAGGGCAAGATCCAAGAAAAGTCAAAGCAGCATGTAATGGGCTAATTCAAGAGACTTAGCCCATGTCTACAATAGTTAAGCCCAAATTAGGCCTCTCGGACAATCAAGGCTTAATCTATCTTATCAAGGCAAGCTAATGAGTTTAAACATGAACTCAAATGGGCCAAATCATGTGGACCACGAAATTCTCAGCATATTTATTTTATTTATTAGTGTTTTATTTTTAATTTAGATTATTTATTTGATAATTTGTAAAACTTGGTTGCCAAGTAATCTTTTCATTTTTAGATTAGGAGTTAGTCGTTTCCTTTGGAGTAGGGTTTCCTTATTTCTCTAGGATTCCTTATTCCTCTAGGAGTAGGGTTTTCTTTTATATTATATTGTGGCCGCTTATTGTTCACCACCATTGTTCACGAGCACTATTCAATAGCTAGGGTTTTTTCTTTTATCTATTTAAGAGACTTGTATCCCATGGGAAAAAAACATTACTTTTGATTAATAATATTGTGAGAGGTTTTCTCTTAAGTTCTTTAGAGAACTTTTTCTGAACTTATCAAGAATTTCTTGTGGCGTTCAAACCCTATATCTTTGGTTCGTGATTCATTTTAATCATTGGGTCAAGATCATTCCTTATACCATTGGTTCACGTTTCGTTCATAAATGTTAAATCAAGGTAATCTATATTTTAAAAATTTGCATTTTTAGTTTACTTAAAATCTGATTTAGTTTTCGATCTTCTCGAAGAAACCCTAAGTTGTTTTCGAATCTCACTAATACTTGGTGAAGTTCATATCATTAAAGAACAACAAACCAAACAACAATAAAAAATAAAAAATAAATAAAAAAAGAATTTAATTTTACAAAAATCTTAATCAAAAAATGTAATATAACTTAAATTATATTAGTAGATAAGTATAAGATAATATTTGTAAATAATTATTAATATATATTTATTTTTATACTAGTTTATTGAAATTATTGTCTCGAATATTATGTGCAACATAAAACATATCGTGTTTTTTGTGTTAATTATCGGGCTATCATGTAAACCCCAAACATTATTTATTTCTTATCGTGTTTATTGTGTCTAACTTGATAAAGACTCATTATCCATTAAGTTAAAACCATATCTAATAAGTTAAAATAAATAGTATCGTGTTTTCGTGTGAATACCCGTCTTACCAGTCCTCAACATGCAGAATTGGAAAGCCTGTTGAAATCGTAGAACCAAACCCACTCCATTACACCAGTTGTTGGATAATAGAGGAGATGGAGATTATCATAATTTTTGACACACAACATTCTTTAATATTGAACTAACCTACGAGTTGGCCTTTTTTTTTTTCATTATTATCTTTTTATATCCTTGCCTTATTTGACAGCTTAAATTAGGTTAATTCAATTTGAAATGGGTCGACAGTTTTAAAATTTTAACGTGTTATAGGATGAAATTAAAATTGTATTTAATTAAAATAAAAACCATACTTTGTAATTTTTTTGTTTTTAAAAAAAAAAAAAAAAAACATAAAATTGTTGTATTTTCGAAAATGGGGAAATCTCATTATTGGTCCTTTATGTTTAATGCGGATGTTTTAATGGACCTTGACATTTTAGATGTACACATTTTGTCTTTTATATTTTAAAAATATTTTTATCCTTTTCTATATTACCTTTTTCTTAATATCAAAATATTAAAGTAAGAGGGAAACAAACGTAATTTCCCCAATCATCAGTGGCTTCAGTCATCTTTGATTTTCTTTTTCTTTTTCTTGTTATTGATCGGATGTGGACCACTGGAATTAATCTTTCACTTATCAATTTCACGTTTATTAATAAATTTTGTTTTCACGGTTGAATTCAACACAAAGAACCAGCCACCCAAGACTATGAGACAGTCAATTCTGAAAGTCTTAATTTTTGGCAAGAATGTTAGGAAGTCACGTTTTGGTAAGTCTCGAATTAATATGGGCTAATCTGGGCTAATCGAGTAGATATCAATTTTGTCCTAATTACGGAATTATGAGAACCCTAATTAAGCAATATATAAAGACCCTTTTGATTATAATCCCTGTTGATCCTAAGATTTTGATAGACAATTAAGTGTTGATATTTTTTGTAAAACTAACGAATTTGTTGAATGTTTCAGTTTATAAATTTCATTGAAGATATTATCATAAAGAAGTTGAGATGAATGCTAAATGGAAGCTAAAGAGACTGATAAAGATGATGGATATTAAGAGACTGAAGATCCTGAAGAACTTAGGAAAAAATAACTCAGGTTAAATTTTTACTCTTAAAGTATTCTGATTAGAATCACACACAGCATAAAATATTTTTACAATTATGTGTGTTTTTTAATAGGATCCTAATTAGCTAACATATTTGGTCCTATGTGAAATTGAAGAAAAAATATTGATTCAAGAAATATTAGATTAAAAATGAATTTAAGTGTTAATGGAGTTAACCGAGAAAAGAAATCAGTTAAAAGGACAAAAACGTCAAAGAAATTGAATTAAATAATGAATTAAGGAAGAAGCACAACTCGATCGGTTGACCTACATAGTAGGTTCGGTCAACCGATGATGAGGTGAAATGATTGAGCAGTCTCTGAATCGTTCGGTCGACAAATAAGTCGACCTATGGGATTTAGCTAAACTCTCTTAATCGTTCGGTCGACAGCTAGGCTGACCTATGACCAAAAGAGAAACTATTTGAATCGTTAGGTCGACAAACAAATGAGAGAGGTCGACCTATGAAACTCACTGAATCGTTAGGTCGACAGACGAATAAGTAAAGGTTGACCTATGCGCGAACAGTTTTTAGCTTGGGCTACATCCTGAATCGGGCAATCGACTTATGCCTTCTGGTTGGTCAACCAATGGACAGTTTCAGAATTCGAGGATTTCATGGTTTTAATCCAAAAAGTAGCCATTACTAGTCGTTTTATGGATAGGATATGAGAGATATCTTAGGGATCTGATGGAATTTAAGATATATAGTTGATATTTTATTATACCTATAAATATGGTTCAAGTATTTTGATTATTTCTCAATTTGGTTTATGTAATTCTTTCTATCCTATCTAATTGAGATTGAGAAAATATTTGAGGGACTAAACTGCATATTTTAAAAGATATAATTGAGTGAATTATACCAGAATTAAGTCATAATAATATAAGGGGTCTATTGGAGTAATTATTTGTCATGATATATGGGAACTAGCCGTTAGAGGATTTGTTTTAATTCCATATAAATAGACCTACATTTTTTAGGTTTCAATAATCTCAATCATTCATATCTTAAGAGCTATTCCGGTCTCATGCTTTCTAAGAGTGATCATTTTGAAATCATACTGAGTGTATTGTGAGAATTATTCTTGAAAAGATTTGGTGTGGATTATTATTTCTACCGACTTGAAGTTTCATTGCTAATCATTTCTTATTCGGTGGATTCCTGATAAGATCGTTCCCAGTTTGTGTTATTAACTGTTGTGTGATATTATTGTTTAATTCTTAGAATTTTGATCTTTGAAAATGTTTTTCTGATTTTTAAATTGAAAATTATTTTGAAATGATTTCTTGAAAAAATCTGATTACGTCCTAAATTATTTGCTACCTGTGTTTTTATTAAAATCAGATTTTGAAATTCTTACTATATTTCTATCACTAGTATCGAAACATTAATTGAGTTCAAATTTATCAGGGGTGGTAGAAACCCCGAGTGGGAAAAAAAAAAAAAAAAAAAAGACTTAATAATTTTATAATTTGTGAGTTGTGTGTCGAATTAGATACTATTGAGAGTATATAATCAGGGGTAGCTGGTTTAAATCTCTTCTGCTAAAGAGATCGAGGTTTTGATCTTTGCCTAGTGTATAAAAAGATTAGGTGTTAATTCTTCCTAAATAGAATTAATTTTGAGTGAATTTGTAACGGTTCAATCCTTACCTGGTAAAAGGATACTTGGAGTATTTTTTGTGTGCGGTTTAATTCTTAACCTAAATATAAAAGAATTATGTTAATCTTTAGCCTACGAAAAAGATAGGGTTATTCTTTAGCCTGTGAAAATGAATTGTATAGGTTGATTCTGAGCCTGCAAAAAGAATCATTTTGTAAAGGTTTGGTTCTCATCTGGTTAAAGGGATCATAGTGATTAGTGGGTGTGAATCTTCGCGGAGCTCGGGGGACTGGATTAGCCAAGAATAGCTTGGTGAACCAATATAAATTTTTAGTATGCTGCTTTTTTTTACATTATTTATATTTTGTTGTTTAGGTGTACACCTAGTTGATAATATATTTCCGCTGTTATAAAGATAATAATTAATTTAGGGTAAAAATAAATTATTTGATTTTTTTTTAAGTATTATTATTTGGATTAATTTTTTATCTACTCAATTCACTTCCCATCTTGGGTAGCTTACTAGGCCAACAGTCCCCAATACACCAAATCATAATACAGTTTATCTTCTTCCCATCTGGAAGAGACACGATGGTCCCATTGAGGAACTAAGACAATTTGGTTGAGAAAGATCACAAACCAACCTCCTTCTCCCAGTTCGTGTTTATTCGTTCGTGATCGATTGTCGTAGTATTTGCGTAACGCTAGGCAATCATTCATAATGGATTCATGGTAGCGCGAAACTACATCGCTACTTTCACTGCAAGTGTACGAGTCAAGTTTAGTATAATTGGAAGAGTAAAGGTTATCGTATCCACAAGGATTGGTTTAGATTATCGTTACATAACGTCATTGTCAGAACCTAACTTTATTTAGGCGATAAAAAATAGGTTTTTATTTATAAATATAAAATACTAATCTAATTTACTAATTAAAGTAATTATACTATAATACTAATATGAGACGTTTAGGAGAATGGATTATCTAGGGATTAACTTCATTTACTTAAATGTGTTTGATTTCATCTAATTTACATTAATGGTATTCGACCTATTCGACAATCTCGGTATCGAAATCTCACTCACTACCTCTGTCGAGTATAAAGTGAATGAATATATGACTTCGCGTCAACACCGAAGTCCCCCTCCAGCGTCTATACGACACTTAGTCACTTGAGTCTCACCCCAACGTCATGGATTGCACACTTTCTACCGCCCTCCGGGGTCATTAGATCGTCGCGTTGTGTTTAAACCCTAGTCCGAATTCGGGGTTATCTCTCCCTAGTGTCAAACCTTGATTTCTCAATATATCATAACAAGCATACAAAGGAGATTAAAGAACGGTAAACACAACCAAATAACGAAGAACAACTGTTAACGAAACACAATTCAAACAAATAATATTTTCATAAACTATATTAATTCATAGATAATCTATGTTTAGCTAATGGTCATAACCACATATACAATAACAAACGAGCAAAACATGCTCAAACAAACTACTAAAGTTAAGAAATAAAGAGAGAAATGAAAGAGACTAGCCGTTATACGAATAATCGACGCTAAAACCGCTCCGAGATCGTTCCCTCTTCTTGGAAATGTGATCTTTTCTTTTGGTTGTGTTGAGCACACCAAAATCTCCCCTCCAATTTCTCTCTCCCGGTTCTATCGTCAAAAATAGAGGAGGATGTGTGAATTAATGGGAACAAAATATCTAAAAACACACTTTACATTTGGCCAAGGGTATATCGAGAATATAAAACGGGTTAACGTTGTTAACTCAACAATACCCAAGGCACAACGCTTGGCACATAATCACACTCGAACACCCATAGATAAATTTAAAACAACTCTAAACATCTATTTAAGAACGTTGTACTCACTTGTCAAAAGAAACGAAAATTTAACTATATTTACATATGGTTTTTTTTTTTAACGTACCACACCCCCAAACTTATTAGATTGTTTCAATTTCACGGGTATGGTTAAAACGAAAGAAAAATGACAAGTGAGTACTCGAATACCGAACCAATCAAAAATTCGCCCTAAACTCGACCGCTTACTTCAAATAGCATACGCGAATGCTAACTTAATTCACTCAAATTGTGCCTTCGGTTCGACAATATAGGTTTGGAAAGAATTCAATTGGTCAGGGTATTTGTTATGTGTTCAAAATTGAAACGGCATTATAGGCTTGGACAGAGTAACGAGAAATAAATATATAGCATAGTAAGCTTCAAAGGCTCAAGCGAATCAACTGAATGCTTAAGTCACGTCTCTTGAACTATCTCGCCCAGGATTTCGCCTCAAGTTTTCCCCAATCAAGTTCTAGAATCCCTTAAATTGTCATAAGTTTGGCTAATGGATAATCGGCCTCAAATCAATTGAATAGTTATACATTGAGTCTATGTGCTCGTACAAATTAGGATCCACAATAACTTTCACCAAAACAACATGCCAAGCACACAGAACACACGTGAATAGGCATTAGCCTTGACCTTGAAAAACAACTAGAGAATAATATCAAGTAATGGCCCAGATGAACGCAAAACTCAGCACACAACAACACAACACATAAACACATACTACACTAAACAAACATGCATACAATAGACTAAACAACATTTAAACTTAAACTACATTACTAACAAAAATAACGTATACTAACATACTACACATCACCCCCAAACTTAAAATGGGTTGTTTCCACAATGACCCAATCATCATTCTCAACAATTGAAATATAGCATGTCAACGAAGGGGGTTTAGAACACGTATCTAGGAGGCGAGACAATCTCGCCTCCGAATGAAGTCGGCGGTGATGGATCTAATTTATTCTGAAACATTGGGTTGTCTCCCAAGAAGCACTTGGTTTATTGTCCTCGACTTGACATAGAGAAATGCTCGTCAAAGAGCGGCTTCCGCCCATAATAAGTGTCGTACAACACCACATATGGGTCTTGGTTTTGAACGCCCTTAAGACTGGCAAGATTTGGCTCTGATCGGCTTGAGCTCTCAACTTGATTCGTTGCCGACTCATGTGATTGGTAGGCGTGGATGAATAGTGCTAAAGGCGACGAAGGACAAGTGAGCCACATCGGATCCTCGTAGATGTGATCATCTTGGATCGGTGGTGGCAACACTTGGTGGATCTTAAATGGTAAAGAATCACAATCGTCGATCCATGCTTGGGTTTTTGTCTCATTCGATTCATCGCTATTGAATTCACCCAAGCTTCTCCCGCTCATATTCGGTTCCTCCCGATGGCTTTCACAATTGAATGTGGATTGTTCGTGTCTCAGTGCCACCGTTTCGGACTCGGCCTCAATGAAGTAAAGAAGATGACCAATTTGAGTCTCAAGAGACTTAACGGTCTTATCAATTTCAGCGCAGGTTGTCTCAATATTGTCAACATGAACCTTATGCTCACTAAGCCGATCATTCGTTTCTCTCCAAAACACCTGGCTCTCCCCCATAAATTCAGCGAACATTTCTTCCAGGGAGGAAAAAGACTCAATATATTGGTCCGGGGTGTCAATCCATAGCTCTAAAATGGTGAAACTATCCCCCAAGCTTTGGTTGCTTGTTGAATAATTCCAACAGTAAAAATTAAACTCCACCGTGTCTTTCAAGAACCAATAGGCTTCATTCGCTGTTAGTTGGTCGAAAGAGGTGGTACCGTTTCCTCTTTCCACCCATGTTCTGGTTGCAGCTAATAACTTGTCGAGGAAGTTTAGTAGTTGACACTCCCTCGGGAAATGATGATTGGGGAACCAGAATAGCAACTCCTTGTATCGATCCCAAGCACTATAAAATGGCTCGAAATCTTATTAAAAGAAATGCAAAAGCACTTGTTGATATAACATCTTCATAGACCTTGCAAGAGAAACAAAACTACAAAGAAAAAATTATAAACACAATAAATGCCTAAATTAAAATCAAGTTATTTATTCACAATATCAACAATAATCTAAAAATTAATCCTCGGCAACGGCGCCAAAAACTTGGTAGCACGAAATTATATCGCTACTTTCACCACAAGTGTACGAGTCAAGTTTTAGTATAATAGGAAGAGTAAGGGTTATCGTATCCACAGGGATTGGTTTATATTATCGTTAACTACCGTAATTGTCAGAACCTAACTTTATTTAGACGATAAAAAAATAGGTTTTTGTGTATAAATATAAAATACTAATCTAATTTACTAATTAAAGTAATTATACTATAATACTAATATGAAACGTTTAGGGGAATAGATTATATAGGGATTAACTTTATTTACTTAAATGTGTTTGATTTCATCTAATTAACATTAACGGTATTCGACCTATTCGACAATCTTGTTATCAAAATCTCACTTACTACCTCTCCCGAGTGTAAAGTGAATAAATATGTAATTTTGTGTCAACGCCAAAGTCCCCCTCCAGCGTCTATACGACACTTGGTCACATAAGTATCACCCCAACGTCATGGATTGCACACTTTCTAATGTCTTCCCGGGTCATTAGATCATCGTGTTGTGTTTAAACCCTAGTCCGAATTCGGGGTTACCTCTCTTGAGTGTCAAACCCCAATTTCTCTGTATATCATAACAAGTATATAAAGGAAATTAAAGAACGGTAAACACAATCGAATAATGAAGAACAACCGTTAACAAAACACAATTCAAACAAATAATATTTTCATAAACTATATTAATCTCATAAATAATCCATATTTAGCTAATATTCATAACCACATATACAATAACAAACGAGCTAAATATGCTCAAACAAACTACCAAAGTTAAGAAATAAATAGAAAAACGAAAGAGACTAGCCGTTATTTGAATAATCGACACTAAAACTGCTTTGAAATCGTTCTCTCTTCTTGGAAATATGATATTCTCCTTTGGTTGTGTTGAGCACACCAAAATCTCCCCTCCAATGTCTCTCTCCCGGTTATATCGTAAAAAATGAAAGAGAATGAGTGAATTAATGGGAACAAAATATCTAAAAATATCTAAAAAATACTTTACGGGTATAGGACTCACCGCTGCAGCGGTGGGCATGTCGGTAGGCTTTCTAGCGGGTGACCACTGCAGCAGTGATCAAGCAAAAAGTTTAGCAATTCTCTGCATTTTGACTACTACAGTGGTGGAGTTTTCAGCAACTCTCTGCATTTTGACCGCTGCAGCGGTGGATGCAGGCTCTGACTATTGATCTTTTTGCTCTTTTTCTCCACCGTTCTTCTACCGACTTGCTCGTTTATAGACCGTTTTCATTTCTTTTCGCCCCAAACACCTGATTTGTACATAAACAAATAAGAATATATTAAAATGCTATAAAAATACTCGAAAACTACCAAAATTGGCTTGGAAATATATAGACAAATTACACCTATCAATCCAGTTACGCTTGTTTACATGTTTATATAACCTTTGGTGATTTGACATGTTGATTTATGTTTAAAGAATCGATTGAGATTTATAGGGATTAATTCCCAAAAAGTAGTATCAGAGCCTACTTCATGTTGAATCATTAGGGTTCTTAGAGTTTTCAAGTTCATGGTAGAATTTTAGGGTTTAAAGCCTTAATGTTCATGGTAGAATTTTAGGGTTTGTGTTTTCTCTATTAAAGTTTTATTCCTTGTAGAATCGTGGGAGAAAATATTAAGGTTATGTGTTGTTTGATTTATCATTGTTTAAACTACGGATTTGCTATAGATTTAAGGAAAAACAAAAAACCATTTTACAGAATTTTAGGGTGTATCTTTCTGCTACAAAAATTAAAAAAACGATGAAGGTAGGTCGACTGACCAAACAGGTTGGTTGACTGACGACGTCATGAACTTGGAAGTCGATTACTGGATAAATCTGTCAACCGACACTCAAGAATCAATCGACCAATCCATTAAGGGGCGGCCACCAATTTGGCTATTAGCTAAATTAGAAGACCGACCGTTTGGGCCTGGTCGACTGACCAATAAAGATTTCGGAACCAGGTTGGCTACTGGACGAATCGGTCGATCGACCGATTAGGTCCGGTCGACCGACTGCTAAGGAACGGAGATTGATTTGTCCACTGTCCAAATCGGTCAACCGAATTTTAGGACCAGTCAACCGACTGGGATGTCTCAACGTTGGAAACTTTAATCCATTACATGATTAATGTAAGTATGCTTGTTTATTTTGTCCTCTATATAGTTTCTGTTGCTACTGCTCCAAATGTTTCTGCCCAAGTTAAAAACATCCCAATGTTGAGCGGGACGAACTTCAAAGTCTGGAAAAAAATCGTGGAGATTGTTCTCAGTTGTATGGGTTTGGATCTTGCACATCGGTCGGATCAACCCACTGCTACTCCGAAAAACTTCAATGAGGTTAAAATGGAAAAATGGGATCGATCTAACCGAATGTGCTTGATAATCATGAAACGCTCAATTCTGAAAGCGTTTTGGGGCTCTATTATTGAGAGCAAGAGCGCCAAGACGTTCCTGAAAGAAATTGAGCAATATTTTGCTAAGAATGAAAAGTCAGAGGTGGGTAACCTTTTGGCTAAACTTGTCGCGATGAAGTATAAGGGCAAAGGAAATGTAACGGAGTACATCATGGAGATGTCTCATCTCACGTCAAAACTCAAGTCGCTTAAGTTAGAGCTATCTAAGGACTTGCTCGTTCACTTGGTTTTAATCTCTCTTCTCGTACACTTTGGGTAATTCAAAGTGAGTTATAACACTCAAAGGGATAAATGGTCCCTCAATGAACTTATATCTCACTGTGTGCAAGTAGAAAAAAGGCAACAGTGGGATAAGAATGAGAGTTCTCATTTGGCCTCAACCTCTCAGAACAAGAAAATGAAATCTAAGGTTGATGCAGAAAGATCTTCTCAGCAAAAGAAACAAAAGAAGCACGATGAGGAGTTTTCCTGCTACTTCTGCAAGAAGTAAGAGCACATGAAGAATAAGTGTTCTAAGTACACCGCCTGGTGTGTAAAGAAATGTATACTTATAAATTTAGTTTGTTCTGAAGTTAATTTAGCTACTGTACCTAAAGATACTTGGTGGGTAGATTCTGGTCCTACTACTTATATAAGTAAGTCTGTGCAGGGTTGCCTGTGGAGCTAACCGCCAAGTAATGTTGAAAGATTCATCTTTGTGGGCAATGACAATAAAGTTGTGGTGGAGGATATAAGGACTTTCAGATTACAATTGAAAATTGGGTTTTATTTGGATTTGTTTAAGACATTTGTTGCACCGTCTTTTAGATAGAATTTAATTTCTATTTCTAGTTTAAACAAATTAGGATTTTCTTATTCTTTTGGAAATAATAAAGTTAGTCTCTATCAGAATTCAAATTTTACTAGTTCCGGTTCTTTAATTGATAATTTGTGTATGCTTGATGTTATTAGTTTCTATAACGAAATACTGCAAACAAGTTCACGTAGTACAAAACAAAATTAAGTGAGAATTCTGCCACCTTATGGCACAAGCGTTTAGGTTATATCTCTAAGCAGAGAATTCAGAGGTTTATGTTGGATGGAATTCTTGAACCCCTAGATTTGACAGACTTTCAAGTCTGTGTTGAGTGCATCAAGGAAAAATGAACAAATATTAGAAAATTAGGTGCCAAGAGAGCTATAGATGTCTTAGAACTCATACATAATGATGTTTGTGGTCTATTCCCTATGGATTCATGGAATGGACAACAGTACTTCATTATGTTCATAGATGATTACTCTAGGTTTGGTTACCTATATTTGATACATAAAAAGTCGCAATTCCTAGACATTTTCAAGTTCTTCAAAGCTGAAGTTGAACTTCAACTTGGAAAGAAAATTAAGACTGTCAAATTGGATCGTGGTGGTAATACTACGGGAGGTATGACGGATCAGAAGAACAACGTTCAAGACCCTTTGCAATTTTCCTCAATGAGTGTTGAATTGTTCTGCAATACATCATTTCGGGCAAACCCAACATGAACGGTGTTTCAGAGCGACGAAACCAAACTCTTAAGGATATGCTAAGGAGTATAATTAGCGATTCCTCCTTGCCAGAGTCACTTTGGGAAGAAGCTTAAAAGACCGCAGTGTACATCCTTAACAGAGTGCCGAGCACAGCAGTTGCAAATGTTGATCCTAAGGTTTTGATGGACAATTAAGGGTTGATATTTTTGGTAGAACTAATGTGTTTGTTGAGTGTTTCAGTAAAAGAGTTCCAATTAAATATTGAATCATGAAGAACTTATCAAGGGTGCAAAGATGGACATTGAATAAATGAAGAGTATTGAAAATCCTGAAGAAATTATGTGAAAACAACTCAAATACTCTTATACTCTTAATGCAACCCGAATTAGAATCACACACGACACTAATTAATTAATTATATTTTTCTGTATTTGAATTAATAAAATTTAGGATCCTAATTAGTGTTCAAATATTTGCTCCTATGTGAAATTGAAGAATAAAAATTGACCTAAGTGAGAATAGTGTTTAAAATTGAATCATAGTGTCAATTGTGTTAACCGAGAAAAATAATTGATTAATGGGTTCAAACGATGAATTTTGGAGTTGAAATAAGTGTGAAATCGAACATCCAACATTGATCGATCAACCGACCAAGAGAGGTTGGGTCAACTGATTGGCCTTGAACTAAAAAGTAAAACTCTCTGAATCTATCGGTCAACCGACCATAGAAGGATCGGTAAATCGACTGTGGCCTGAATTTGATTTGGATTGCATCTTGAATCAATCGGTCAACTGACTGCCTTTTGGTTTCGGCTTATGTTACATCCTGTATAATTCGGTCAACCGACTGGGCAGGGATCGGTCAACCGACTGCTTCAGTTGAGATCTCGAAGAACTAGGACTTTTGGTAAAAAAAACTAGACGTTTTTTATGGTTCCAAGGGAAAGATTCAAGTGATTTGAAATTGTGGAAGATATGGTTCATATATTTTGAATAGATACTAATTTGGTTCATATATTAAATTATTTTCTTAATTTGGTTTATTAAATGCTTCTTATCTTTGTGATTAGTAAATGAAAAATAATTTATGGACTTAATTGATAAGTTTAAAAGCTATATTTGAGTGAAATACATCATAATTGAATGGTTATGATATATGAAGTCTATAGGTACTTTTTAGAAGCTTATATTGTGAAAACTAGCCGTTGGAGGGCTTGTTTAAAATCATTATATATAGACCTGCGAAATTAGATCTAGATACCTCAAGAACTATCAAGTTCTTATGCTTTCTAAGAGATATTATTCTGAGATTATTTCGAGAGATCATTTGTGTGAAAAGTTCTTGAGCTAAAGCACTGTTGAATTGGCGTCACCGATCTGTGTTGTTTTGCAATCCTGTTTCTATACTTCAGTGTTTTCCTGGTGAGATCTTTCCAAGTTATTGTGCTAAAATTTGATTTCATATTATTTCTTATTACTTTGATTTAAGATTGTTTAAAAATCGTTTTTAAACTTAAGAACATAAAAATTCTTTTTAAAACGATTTTGTGATATTATCTGATTACGTGCTTAATTATGTGCTACTCACACTCGTTATAATAAGATATTAATTTTCTTCACTTAAATTTTATAATGTAGTAAATTTTGGGATATTAATTTAGTATAACTGTTTTGAGGTGGTAGAAGCTCCAAGTGGGAAGAAACTCATTTTTTTGTATTGGTGAGTTTGAGCAAATTAGATACAGTTGGGCCGGTATCTAGTCTGGGTAACTAGGGTTTTAATATTTTCTAGGAAAAAGGTTGAGGTTTGATCTTTGTCCAGCTGAGGTACGGCCTTATAGGCCACATGAAACAAAATTGGACTCAAAGACGGTTAGCTGTTATTTCGTTGGTTATGTTGAACGCTCTCGGGGCTACAAGTTTTAAGATCTCATATCAAGATCCTTCTTTGAAATGGAAAATGCGAGATTCCTTGAGGATGTTGAGTTTGGGGTGAAGAAAACATAAGGAATATTGTCTTTGAAGAATAATCTTTTATTAACGGTGATCAGGTCTCTATACCTATTACTGTTCAAGACACAGTTCTGGCACTAGATAACAATGTTCAGGCTCTTATTCCTGACATTGCTCCAGACCAAGACAACAATAGGATTCTTTCTCAAGCACCACCTATAGAACAAACTCAACAACCTAAAAAAGTGTCATTAAGGAGATCCACTAGAGAGATGAGAAGTGCGCTTCCAGATGATTATATCATCTTCCTCCAAGAACATGAGGATGGCGTTGATTTAACACAGGATGACCCGATCAACTTCTATCAAGTCATGCACAATTCTAACTCTCAAAAGTGGATTGATGTCATGAAGGATAAGATAAAGTCTATGAAAGACAATGATGTTTGGGATGTCGTTGAGTTGCTTGAAGGTGCGAAGTCCATCGGTTGTAAATGGATATTTAAAACCAAGAGGTATTTGAAGGGTAATGTCGAGAGATATAAGGCTCGTTTATTCGCCAAAGGCTTTGCTCTGAAGGAAGGCACAGACTACAAAGAGACTTTGTCTCTGGTATCTTCGAAAGACTCTTTTAGAACTATAATGGAACTAGTGACTCATTTTGGTCTAGAGTTGCATCAGATGGATGTCACGACTGCGTTTCTCAATACAGATATTAACGAGACGATTTATATGGTACAACTAGAAAACTTTGTATCGGGAGATCCAAAATCTATGGTCTGCAAGTTGAAGAAATCCATTTATGATCTCAAACAAGCTTCTCGTTAATGGTATCACAAGTTCCATCAAGTCATCACCTCGTACGGTTTTGAAGCGAATGTCATTGATAACTGTGTTTATCACAAGTTTAGTGAGAGTAAATATATCTTCCTGGATGAAATCAAGAAATTTCTGACGAAGAAATTCGAGATGAAAAATCTTGGTGACGCCTCTTTTGTATTAGGTATTCAGATACTAAGAGATCGTTCTCGAGGTATCCTTGGGTTATCACCAAAAGTTATATCGATAAGGTTCTGAGTTGATTCAGCATGAAAGAAAGTAAACCAAGAGATACGCCCATGGCTAAAGGAGACAAGTTTAGTCACAAACAATGCTCTAAAAATGATCTTGAAAGGAAAGAGCTGCAGAAGATTCCCTATGCGTGAGTATTAGGGAGTTTAATGTACGCTCAAGTTTGTACTCGTCCTGACATAGCATTTATAGTGGGAGTTTTGGGCAGAGATTTGAGTGATCCAGGTATACAGCATTGGAAGAAAGCCAAACGCATGATGCGTTATTGGAGGAGAACAAAAGACTACATGCTCACTTATCAGAGATCAGACAATTTAAAGGTCATCGGGTTATCTGACATTGATTTTGTGAGATACCAAGATAGCATGCACTCAACATTAGGCTACATCTTTATGTTGGCTGGAGAAGTTATCTTAAGGAAGTCTGCTAAGCAGACTCTCATAGCTTCTTCAACCATGGTTGCGGAATTCATTGCTTGTTATGTGGCGTCCAACCACAGGATATGGCTACGAAACCTTGCCACTAGGTTGCGTGTAGTAGATGGCATTGACAGGTCATTGAAGAATTACTGTGATAATAACTCGGCAGTACTTTACTCCTACAATAACAAGAGCTCAACGAAATCGAAGTTTATCAACATCAAGTTTTTTGTTGTTAAGGAGGGAGTTCAGGATAGGTAGATTTCCATAGATTATATAGGAACAAATTTTATGTTAGCGGACCCATTAACCAAGGGCTTAACGCCTAAGTTCTTTCATGAGCACACTACTCATGTGGGTGTTATTTTTTATAATATCTTGGTTTAGTGGGGAGCCATTTTTATGTTCTATATGCTTTACTTTAGACATTGGATTGTTTAGTTTTCTGCATAATTAAGTTGGTGGTTTATGATTCTATTTCTGAGCTTACTTAAGTTTTTAGTGCGCAATGTTCGAATTGCATTAAGGACTTTGGATTAATCTCACTAAAGACTGAAGAAAGACCAATTTGAAATAAGCATGTCTGAGATCACATTGCATATAATTTCCATGCTACTCATCCATATTTGATCTATGTCATTGAGTGTATCAGTATGGCGATCGTCGTGGTTTAGTCATGACTGTATTGTGATAAAAGTCGTAGTGATTCCAATATTAATATATGAGGTGAATCAGATTGTTTAAGGAGAAATCTAAGAATAACTAACATACAAATGTGCGTCTAAGGAATTTTGTGATATAATTGTTTCAAGAATAATATGTAACCAAGTGGGAGATTGTTAGAAAATCATGTTTTCTATACTAAATTGGGCAACATATTTTTGTTATTCAATTATATTGGTCATTTAATTTAATGGACTGAAATTAAATGATCTAATTTTGGTAAGCCCGTAGACTGCTCGAATTAATATGAGCTAATTGAGTAGATACTGATTTTGTCCTAATTAGGGGATTATGAGAACCCTAATTAAGCAATATATAAAGACCCTTTCGGTTATGGTCCCCAATAAACCAAAACATAATACAGTTTCTCTTCTCCCCATCTGGAACAGAGACAACGGTGCTATTGAGGAATTAAGGCAATTTGGTTGAGGAAAATCACAAACCAACCCCCCCTTTTGTGTTCGTGTTCATCCATTCGTGATCGATTGTCATAGTATTTTCGCAACGGTAGATGATTATTCATAATGGATTCAGTTACGTTCATTTATGTGTTTATAGAACCTTTGGTGATTGGATATGTTGACTTAGGTTTAAAAAATCGATTGAGATTTATAGGGATTAATTTCCAACAAAGAATTCCATCATTGTTGAACTCTTCTCGTTGTTATTGTCGCGACCGCCATCACAACAAATATGAACTTAACTTCGATTAGTTCCGGGCCAAAATCTGCGGCGTAGCAATGATCCATCTTGAGTCGAATATGATTAGAAGCTTCATAATAGAGTCATCTTTTGAGAGTTCCTCCGCCCCTTTCTACTCGATCAAATCTTCCCATATTTGCGATTCCTCCAATGTCCCATTTTCCCAGTGAGACCCCACGATGAGAGCCATTTTGGTTGATCCTATATCTGATTCTGACACCGTGATTTCTTTAAGAATGCTGCTTTTCTTCAGAAGTTCTGATAACCCATTCAGCACTCTATGTTGGACCTGTTGTTGGAACAAGATGACTCGGTAAAAGACACTAAATATAATCTAGCTCATAAGAATATGGAAGACTATGTCAAGAGCTCAATAACATTCACACTTACCAAAAATACATGGAATGTAGATACTGTTAAAAAATAATATAATTTTAACAATAATTTAAATAATTTAAATAAACATTGAATAATAATTTAAATAAACATTCAAAACTATCACTAAAATATGAATAATAAATTTCTCCAAAATATAAATAGTAAACCAAGTAAGATAAATTAATTGGCCTGTGAATCGTTGTTCCTCAAGGAACGATTACTTCCCTACGTGAAAGTTTTAACGGCAATCACTATTCTAAGATACAACCGTTGTTCACAGGCACATCTTCTCTGTATTCATGTCCACCAGAAGACTAAAGAACCGTCTATATCGAATTGCCCTTGATTATATTATATAGATATAGACTAATAGATGGAAGAACTCTTGGAATATTTTTTTTATATTTTTTTATATTGTAAAAATTGTAAGAGTTACAAAATAATAATTAAACATAAAAAGTGACAATAAGCACAAAATTAAACCTGAATAATAATAATAATAATAATAATAATAATAATAATAATAATAATAATAATAATAATAATCAAATTAAAATTTAATAAATTAAAATGTACATTTTGAAATTTTAATTAATGCTTAAAAAACTTATAAAATTTATAAGAGATACCACTCCCAACTTATAATTGAAGACTTTTCATCATTCACTATTAACTATCTAATCCTCTGACATAAAAATTTATTGTAATAAAATTATACTATCTAACTCCCACTACATAAAATATTAAGCGAAAATATTAAAAAAAAAAAAAAAAAAAAAAAAAAAATTATTTATCTTGAACAAACTTTTCTTTATGTTCGGGTTTTGGAGAATTAATCCAAGTATTTAGAGTTGATTTTTCTCTCATTCGACCAAGTAAACTCCAAGATTTTCAATGGCGATGACCCATTTTCTGGTTTTGGACAGTAAAACTGTGAGGAGATCGGGGAAGAAAGAGAGAGTCAATTGATCGATATGATTACGATGATGGAGTACTCTGTTTCTTGTTGATTGACTGAAGTTGGCTGAAGAAGAACGTTATGGGATTGAGATTTCCTGATTTCATTGCTCGGAGAAGCCATTGAAGCCAATCATTAAAGAAGGGAAAAATTACGTTTTACTTCTCTTATATTTTAATTACTTTATCGTTAAAAAATAAAAAATTATGTTTTACATGCCAAATGATAAAAATACCTTTAAACTAACAGAATTCATCCATTTTTCTTATGGGAATCTATGTTTGATCACTAAAGTAATAGTTAAAAACTGAACAAATTAATTACTTATTTAATTAAGTTTATTCGATAATTTTAATTAACATTACTTAATTAATTGTCACTTAAAAAATTTAGTATATGGGTCTAAAATTTTGAGCCAACGAGTCTTTACTTATTTTTTATCAATTAATGGGTTCAACAATTTATTTTTTATTTTTTTATTGAGACTTTTTTGCCCTCAACAGACCTACCTTACCCTCAACAGATTGGTTTCCATTTTTACTTAAGGGAGAAAATTGCGATTGAATTGTTTAATTGCTAAAAAAAAAAAAAAAAAATTGTTGAACTCTGTGTTATTATTGAATTATGATATTTCATATATTTCAAATTTTTAGTATCTTATTGGTATTTTTATTTTATTATTTTGTTCTCGAATTGTTTTCCTATATTACATTGATTTTAAATTTTAAATTTAGAGGGTAGTAATGTAATTTAATAATTTTTCAGTTTTTAAATTTTTTACTTAACAAACATCCAAAAAGATTTAGCACTTAAAATTTTAATTTTATTAAACAATCTTTTATTTTAAGTGATGAATTGTAAGTGTTGAAATTTTAAGTATTGAAAATACCAAAAGCTTATTTGATAAATGTAAAATTTTAAGTGTTGATTTTTAAGTAATGAATTCTTTTTAGCTGTTTGATAATTACAAAATTTGAAGAGTGAAAAATTATTTAAATTACATTATTACCTTCTAAAATTAAAATATAAAATCAATATAATACAAGAAAAAAAATCAAAATAATAAAATAAAAACACCAATTATCACAAGTCAACAATAACATATAGTTCAAAAAACGATCCGGGATTTTTTTTATTCCTAGATTTTCTTTTTTATGCTGACACTAAACAAATGTTATCTTAACTATTCTTATTTTTTATTTCATAGATTCGCCGGTTTGTATCATTTAAATAAATCAAAAAATTATTTGTTGTTCTCCTTATCGTCATCAACTTCAAAAATGATTTATTTGATATCTCTCACATTGTTAATGCCAAAATCATGTAGAACTTGTTCTAACTCTTCAATCATAATGTATTTGATTTCATAATTAGTGAAAAAAAAAAGAAAAAAAAAGGCCAGTAATGAATTTCACAATTTTCAGGAACAGAGACAGAACATATGGGAACAAAAAAATTGGTATGTTCTAGTATCAGATTATTATTAGAGATATAACAAAATTATTCTCCTGTTTCTGTTTATATTCCATGCTTTTAGATAACAAAATCATAAATATGTGAAAAGAAACAAAAGACAAGGTCTGTTGTGACAATCGTCGCCCTGTCCGCGAGTCCGCCCCGTGGACGATACGTGCACGATAAGTAAGAAGAGTACCTCCAAATCAATGCAAAAGTCAATATTTCACTGCTCTCGTCAATAATGGGAATTGAGCGTGGAAAACACTCCCGCAAATCTTCGTGGAATAGTCTTGTGACGACATCGTAATTGATTAACGAATTCGGTTTTTTAATTTTTAAATAAGATTTCATTTTTTATTTTATTTCACAAATAAAAATATGTGTCATTAGTAAATTTTTTGGTAACAATATTTTTATATCATTTTTATCTTTTTATACTTTATATTTTATATTTTAATTTTTCATTGTGACTTTATTTTAAGAAGGAGATTTTATTATTTAGTCCTCTATAAATATACAAATTATAAAATAGACACTCTACTACTACAATAAATTTAGCCCTTAGAGGTATTTTAGAAAATAGTTATTTGTTCTTTGATCAATTTTTTCTATATTATACATAAAATGTCATTCTGTTAAATATAGTAAGCCGTGAATGTTCATATTTTTTATTTACTATTTCTAAACATCTTAATATATTTTAACACTGATTATTCTGTTGTAAATGTTCACAATTTTTATGTGAACAAATTACGTTTTTGTTATGTTCACATATTCTTCTATTTTACGCTTTTTTATTATATTCACAAAATTTATGGAAAAAATAACATTCATGTTCTTTGTGTTACGATCATTCACACTACTATTTGAAAAAATAAATTTTAAAATCACCAAGAACAACAAATTAAAAATATTGAAAATAAACCCTAAGATCAACAAAAACAAACTCAGTATGAACATTCATAAAAAACTAAACAGAATAAAAAAAAATGAAAAAAACTAAGATCAACAAAAAATAACCGGTGTGAACATTTTCACCAAATCACATAAGCATTCACAAAAATAAATAAATAAAAAATAAAACAAGAAACACATAATCAACCAAAACACAGCCGGTATGAACATTCATCAACTACAATAACACATTTACCTCAAAAACTAAAAATTGGTATGAATGTTCACCGAACCGCAATGAACATTCATCAAAAATCTAGTCAATATGAACATTTACTGAGAAATCAACAAAATTCACAATGAAATAAATACAAAATCTTCACCAAAATCAATAAAAACCAACAAAATCAAATTAGATCTGAAAAACAATGCGAACATTAACAAGAAAGATAAATTAAAAAACAGTAAAAAAAAAATCTAAGATCAACGAAAAGAACATTTACATGAATAAACAAAAACTCCACAAAAATCAACAGGAAAAAAATAAAAATCAAATGAACATTCACAGATCCAAAATTCATGACGACCAACTAGTACATTCACATGAACGAACAGATCTGGAAAAATTCCGATCCACAATTCTCAGATCTGGAATTTTCCAGATCTGAGAGAAAGAGTATGGCAACAACGAGAACGACGAGCACGAACGGAGCAAGACAAGCACCGGTAGCGTCGGCGAGCAGGACGAGCACGATAGAGGAATATGAACGGCGAGCAGAGCACAGGAGGCGAAGTCGTCATCATCGGATGTAGGAAGACTATGATGGCAACGAAGACAAAGAAGGTAGAACAATGACAAGAGATGGGTTGGATGTTTGCGCACGGTAGTGGTTCAGCTGAGAGAGATAGAGAAAGAGAGGGAAGAATAAGCTAGGTTGAAAATGAAAAATAAAATGGAGAATTACGATTTCTTCTATATATATATATATATAAGAGTAATTATATCCATTCACTTTCTGCTAAAGACTAAAAATTAACAATATTTTGTTGAATGATTAAATAATAACCTATATTTTTAAAGACCTATTGAGGAAAGAGAAATTAAAATACGGGCTAAACAACAATAACCCGTTTTAAGAATAACAAGGATTTATTTTTTTATTTTTTTAAAAAAATTACGAAATAAATACATAAAAATTATAAGATAAATACTTAAAAATTATTAAATAAAAAGAAAAAGATGAATATTTTTAACATAATATTTTTTTTTATAAAAGAATGTATGATAAATACATAAAAAAAATAAAAAAATAAAAAAAAAATTCAAAAAAATATTAGAATAACAAAAATAAAAATAAAAATATTTATTTACATTTTTATTGAAATTGGTTGTGAATCAGAATCTTGATTAAAGTTCTTATTAGCCTCCAAATTCAATCACTCAGATAAAACTTCCCCATCTTCATCAACCATATTTCTAAATTATTTCATAATGATACTAGCTGATTCATTCTTGTCCCTAGAGTTTTGTGTGCTAGAGATTATTCTTTTACCTCTATTCGCTTCCCCAATCAGAACATTGATATTACAAGTTGAAATAGTACCACAATCAAACGTGGTACCTTTAGAATTGTCTTCCGTTTGTTGCCCATTTTCCACATTTGCTTTACCTGTACGATTTTCCTTGTTTCTATTGTTTAAACTTTTTTCCTCAATATTGGTAGCCACTTCACCCTCCTACGTTACTTCAATTGCCTCTTGATTTCCTTGTGACTAAAAATGACTAATAATTTCCTCAATAATTGTATCGTTGAGCTTTTTAGCTTCCCTCTGAGCTAAAACTTCAATACTATCGATTGATCCTAAAATTTTGATGAACAATTAAATGTTGATATTTTTTGTGGAACTAACAAGTTTATTGAGTGTTTCAGTGTAAGAGTTCCATTGAAGATAGAATCATGAAAAAATGGTTAAGGATGCTAATGATGCAAAGAGACTGGCAAAGAGACAAGTATTAAGAGACTGAAGATTTTGAAGAATTTAAAAGAAAACAACTCAGGTTAATTTTACTCTTAATGAATCCCGATTAGGATCACACACGATATATAATGAATTTATATTTATGTGTGTTTTTATTAAGATCCTAATTAGTTAACATATTTGTCCCAATGTGAAATTGAAGAATACATATTGACTTAAGAAAGATTAGTGCTTAAAATTGATTAATAAGTGTCAATTAAGTTACCCGAGAAAAGAAATCGATTAAAGGGACAAAAACATCGAAGATTGGAGTTAAAATTAACTATGGAGAAAAAAGTTACAGTAGGGATCAGTTAACCAACCAATGTGGAGCAGTTAACTGATGAGGAGAAATTGGAAATATGGTGAAGTCTCTGGATCGATCGATTAACCGACCGAGGAGAGATCGGTCGACCTTTGGCCAATATATGAACTCTCTAAATCGATTAGTCGATAGATCATGGAAGATCGGTCGACCTATGGCCAATACATGAACTCTCTGAATCAATCAGTCGACAGATCATGGAGGATCGATCGACTGACCATGGATGAGAAATGGCCTAGGGAGCATCCTGAATCGATCGATTAACCGACCTATGAAATATCGGTCGATCAACTGGCGAGTAATTTTGGCTTGGGATATAACCTGAATCGATTGGTCAACTTATGGTGTTTAGTTAGTCAACCGATGAGTCTATTTCAGGTTTAGAGGATTTCATGGATTTGATCAAAAAGTAACTGTTACTAGCCGTTTTATGGTTTAATTCTGAGAGATATCTTAGGGATTTGATGTTATTTAAGATATATGGTTGTTATTTTGATGTTCCTAAAGATATGTTTCATATATTTTGAATATTTCTTAAATTGGTACATTTAATTCTTTTTATCCTATTTATTTGAGATTGAGAAATATTTGAGGAATTAAATCAAATGATTTAAAAGTTATAATTAAGTGAATTAAACCAGAATTGAGTCATATCAATATAAAAGGTCTATAAGAGCAATTAAGTGTTATGATATATGAAAACTAACCGTTGGAAGACATGTTTCAAATCCTTATATATAGACCAGCGTTTTTCCATTTAAAAAGATCACAATCAATTGTTTTTCAAGAGTTATTCAATTCCCAAGCTTTCTGAGAGTTGTTATTCTACAATTATACTGAGAGTATTGTGAGATTATATTTGAGAAAAGTTCTTGAAAAAATGTATGGAAATTATTGCTGTAACTAATCTAAAATTTCATTGTGATCCAATTTTCATTTATTCGATGATATCCTGGTGAGATCGTTCTAAACTTAAATTTTTATTAATATTTGAGATACTATTTATTGCTTGGAATTTAGATCTTTGAAATCATTTTTCTGAACTTAAATTACTTGAAAATATTTTTGAAACGATTTCTTGTGAAAATCTAATTACGTGTTAAATTGTGTGTTACCCGTTATTTATTTAAAATCAGATTTTGAAATTCTCATTTTATTTCTATCACTAATATTTATTGGAACATTAATTAAGTTTAAATCAATCTGAGGTAGTAGAAGCTTCGAGTGGAAAAAATTTATCAATTTATTGTAATTGGTGAGTTGTGTGCGAATTAGATATTATTAGGAATATATAATCAGTAGTAGCTGGGTTTCAATATCTTTCAGTAAAGAGATTGATATTTGATCTTTACATAGTGCATAAAAAGATTAGGTTACTCTTTTCCAGTGAAAAGAGATAGGTGTTAATTCTTCCTAAATCGAATTAGATTTTGAGTGAATTTGTAATGGTTCCATCCTTACCGAGTAAAAAGATACTTGAAGAGATTTGGTGAGATTTAATTCTTAAGTCTAAGGTATAAAAAGAATTAGATCTTGATTCTCCCTGTAATAGAATTAGGTTAATCTTTAATCTGGTAAAAAGATAGAGGTTCTTCCTTAGCCTGTAAAAAGGAAAAATTTAAATGTTCATTCTGAGCCTGCGAAAAGAATCATTTTATAAGGGTTTGGTTCCTACCTGATTAAAAGAATCATAGTGATTAGTAGATGCGACTCTCAATTTGTTCAAAGGACTGGATTAGCCAAGAGTAACTTGGTGAACCAATATATATCACGGTATATTATATTTTTACTTTATTTAATTTTTGTTATTTGGGTGTGCACCTAATTTAAATAACACTTATCTGCTTCTATAAAGAGATAATAATTAATTTATGATAAAATTAATTATTTGAATTTTTAAGTGTTGAAAGTTGATAATTTGTTTTAATTTTTATAACTACCCAATTTACCCTCTTTCTTGGGTAGATTATTGGGCCAACACTATCTTTATTCTTTGTTAGTTTTCCTCTGGTTTGCTTCTCCATTTTTCTTGTCAATTATAATTCTTTTTATGAAGAGCACTATTATAGGCGTAAAATTAAAATTGCATCGGATTGATATGAGAGGATGTACCTTTAAATTGTCCCAATAGATAATTACTCGAAATGCGCAAGAGTTGAATCGGACAAATAATTTAAAAAAAAATGTGATGTGAATCCTCAGGTCCGCAAAGTAGTTGAGAAAATAAGTCCAATTGATAACGACTCCATGAGAGGGATAGCCATGTCAACTCCCTAGTTTCCACCTTGTTTATGAAGAGCACTATTATAGGCGTAAAATTAAAATTACATCAGATTGATATGAGAGGATGTACCTTTAAATTGTCCCAATAGATAATTACTCGAAATGCGCAAGAGTTGAATCGGACAAATAATTTTAAAAAAAATGTGATGTGAATCCTCAGGTGCAAAGTAGTTGAGAAAATAAGTCCAATTGATAACGACTCCATGAGAGGGATAGCCATGTCAACTCCCTAGTTTCCACCTTGTTTATGAAGAGCACTATTATAGGCATAAAATTAAAATTGCATCAGATTGATATGAGAGGATGTACCTTTAAATTGTCCCAATAGATAATTACTCGAAATGCGCAAGAGTTGAATCGGACAAATAATTTTAAAAAAAATGTGATGTGAATCCTCATGTCCGCAAAGTAGTTGAGAAAATAAATCCAATTGATAACGACTCCATGAGAGGGATAGCCATGTCAACTCCCTAGTTTCCACCTTGTTTAGTCAAACCCCCGCCCGCTCAATAAATACCACCATGCAGCTATGCTCCTTCAGCAAAACCCAAAACCTAATAATGGCTTCCCCATATTTCCTGAAATACTACCTCCTACTCATCCAACTTGTCCTTCTTTCCGACATCATATTAACCTCAGCTTCTCCGAGCATCGTCACCGACGAACAAGCCTTGCTCTCCTTCAAGTCCCTACTACTAACCGCCGACCAAACGCCGACCGCCCTTTCCACATGGGACCCAAACTCCTCCTCCCCATGCAACTGGACGCGAGTTATATGCAATAAAAGCGGCCGTAGAGTCATCTCTCTTGATCTCTCCGGCCTCGGTCTTCAAGGTCCGATAAGCCCTCATATCGGAAACCTTTCATTCTTAAGATCACTTCAGCTTCAGAATAATCAGTTTTCCGTTTCACTCCCAAATCGACTCTCTGATCTTCTTCGTCTCAGGGTCCTTAACGTCAGCTTAAACAACATACAAGGCACGATTCCAAAAAATATTAGCCGGTGCAAAGAGCTCTTGATCTTCGATGTGATGCAGAACCAAATCTCCGGCGGAATTCCCCCTGAGATCAGTCTTCTCCCGAAGCTCCAAGTGTTGAACTTGGCCAAAAACCATCTCTCAGGCGCAATTCCACCGTCTGTATCCAACATGTCGTCTCTTTCGGTTTTGAATTTGGGTACCAACAGGCTCACCGACACCGTGCCGGAGGATTTGGATCGTCTTCTTAATCTGAGGCATCTCGATCTCACAATAAACAATCTCACCGGAGAATTACCCCCGGCCATATACAACATGTCTTCGCTGGTGAATTTGGCCGTTGCTTCCAACAACTTTTCCGGCAATCTCCCTAACAATGTCGGAGTCACGTTGCCTAATCTTCTAGTCTTTAATTTCTGCTTCAATAAGTTCACTGGCACCATTCCGGCGTCCCTGCACAACCTCACCAACATACAAGTCATTCGCATGGCCCACAACCTTTTACATGGGACGGTGCCGCCGGGATTAGGAAACCTGCCGGAACTTATCATGTACAACATAGGATTCAACCGGATCGTCAGCTCCAGTCTAGATTTTCTCGTTTCTTTAACCAACAGCACCCGTCTTAACTTCCTCGCCATCGATGGTAATTTGCTTGAGGGTGTAATTCCGGATTCCATCGGCAATCTCTCCAAGAATCTCTCCAAATTATACATGGGTGAAAATCGTATTTCCGGTCGTATTCCAGCATCGATAGGCTACCTCAGCGGATTAACCTTGCTAAATATGCGAGATAACGCAAATTCCGGCGAAATCGAGCCAGAAATCGGGGGGTTGGACAAACTGCAGATGCTGATCTTAAGCAAAAATCGATTCTCCGGGAGAATTCCAGCTTCCCTCGGCAATCTCCATAAGCTGAACGAGATCGATTTATCGAATAACGAGTTGATCGGAAACATACCCAACACATTCAACAATTTCAAGGATTTATTAACGTTGGACTTGTCACATAACAAGCTTGACGGAAGCATCACCGGAGAGATTTTAAACCTTCCAAGCTTGAGCACCTTCTTGAACTTCTCCAACAATTTACTGACCGGAAATTTTCCCCAAGAAATCAAACTCGAAAGCGTTGTCACCATCGACGTCTCAAATAACCGTCTTTCCGGTAGCATTCCAAACTCAATCGGGAACTGTAAGAGCTTGGAACAGTTATTCATGTCGGGGAACCTGTTTTCCGGTCATATTCCGGAAAGTTTAGGAGATGTAAAAGGTCTCGAAACTCTTGACCTCTCTTCGAATCAACTCTCGGGCTCAATACCGACTAAACTCCGGCAGCTACAGGCCTTGAGGACGCTAAATGTTTCGTTCAACCCCATGCTCTGTTCAAATTCGGAGTGTCAAAACAGCATAACTCGAGGCCATAGAAATCGATTAATCATAGTTTGTGTCGTCGTCTCAATTGCTGCAATACTGGCGTTATCCTTGGCAGTGGGTCTGTTGTTTTATGCTAGACGTGGGAAGTCAGAGCTCTCCCACGGATCGGAATTGGTCAAGTGGCGGCGTCAGATGGTGTCCTACGACGAGCTCCGCCTCGCGACCGGTAACTTCGACGAGGAAAACGTGATTGGGAGGGGTACATTCGGAACCGTTTTCAAAGGGTATCTCTGGGATGGCGTCGCCGTCGCTGTGAAGGTGTCGACTCTCGGCTGACGCAGTGTCTGAAAAGTTTCGAGGTGGAGTGCGCGGCGCTGAGAGGGGTGAGGCACCGGAATCTAGTGAAGCTGGTGACGTCGTGCTCGAGCGTGGATTTCCGGAACAGGGAATTCGTGGCTCTGGTTTACGAGTTCGTGGAGAATGGGAATTTGGAGGAGTGGATTCAGGGGAGGAGGAGGAGGGGGAAATTCCGGCGGCGATGGGTTTGATTTGGTGAAGAGATTGAGTGTGGCGATTGACGTCGCCAGTGCCGTGAATTACCTGCACCACGAGTGTGAAACGCCCGTGAATATAATAAAATGAATGGGTAGCAAACTTTTTTCCAACACTATAATTTTAATGTTATTCATCGAAGTGGTAAACAAAATATTCTTGCTGACTTTCTCTCCAGGGAAGGTCATGAAAACTGAAGAGATTCCAGAGATCTCGCCCATTGTGTTTTGTTGATATATTAGCGGGATTTTAATATATCGGTCTCCAAATAGTATGATAATATTTGTAGCAACAATATTTAGGGCGAAAGGTCTTCCTTCAAACCCTTTGGCTTTTATAGTTAATTTTTTAGTCTTTTTCCACATTTTATGGGGTAATACATTTTTATTCATTAAGCAAATATCGGCACCAGTGTCTAACATACATGGTATGTAAATGATATTATTGTCAATAACAATTCCAATTTCGAAGAATATTGGATTTCTCATATAATTCTTGCAGCATGTATTTCGTCATTTGCTATGGTAAGCATGATTGAATTATAGGTAATTCTGTAAGGATAGCAGTGATCAAGAAAGTTATTTCCTAGTAACAGTTCCATTTTTTCGTCTTTGTCTAAATGTATATGGAATAGGAATTCTTTATTTCCAATGATTAAAGGGATTTCAGCAGTATGTGTTATCGTGTGTTTAAATCCATTAAGATCTTTGTAGACATAAACTTCCTTTAGAGCCAGTCCTAGTAAGGCATCTGTTCGATCAATTATTCTATTATCCAGAACAGCGGCTTTTATTGGGAAGTTAATTCTGTTTCTGAAGCAGGATTTAAAAACAATTTGTATTCCACCAACGTGTATATACCCTATTTTATCTTTATCTTTTCCTAATTTTTCCAATTGTCTATTAATCATATTTCTACTAATGAGCGGGATATTAATCTTTCCTTTTGATTCTTCTGTATTAAGAGCAGCTAACCAAACACTCCTTTTAAATCAAAAAGATTTTTTAAGAAAAAATTTAATAAAAAACCTAAACTAGAAATAAAAATTGCTCAAGAAAAAACCAAGAATTGTAGGTGCTGGGCATGCAAAGAAATAGGCCATTATGCTAACGAATGTCCAAATATTAAAAATAAACAAAATGCTACGATAAAAGTATTCTTAGAGCAAGACGAATTTGATATTAGTGAGACAAATGATATTTCTGAAATTGATACTGAGGAAGAATTTTTCCATCTAGAAGAAACAAGTGATGATGAATCAGGAAGTGAGTACGAGTAATAATCCTGATATGAATATAGGTACTGATGAAAATAAAGGTGATTACAAGGCTGAAATTATAATTAATCAAAAGCTACTTAAAAATGTTGGATCATTTGGAAGTAATGAGTTATTTCGAAAAAACTTTTTGGAAAAATTTAATAGAAAGAATATCTACTACTATGGCGAATGTCAATTCGAAGCTGAACTAAAGAAATTTATCGAATGGGATAAAGGATATGTTTACCCGATGAGTACTGATAATCTTTTAATATTAACCACTTAGTGTAGTCAATTCTATGGTGCTGCAAAAGCCTCTGCTATAAAATGGATGGAAATGATACAAAAGGTAAAGTTCTCAGCAAGCCCTACTGTTAAAAAATTAACTTGCTAAATGCTTAAACATCCAGAAGGAACTTGTGACTACTGCAAAGAAACTGTTGAGATGATCGGAAAAGTTGGAGATTTTGGACTAGCCAAATTGTTGATCGAGGGAAGCGGCGACGGTGAAGATGCTACTGCATTTTTAAGCACTACAAATTCGCTCCGGGGATCCATAGGATACATACCTCCAGGTTAGCATTTCTTGACAAGTTAAGGTTACGTGCTTTGAATATTACATTATTGTTTTATATTGCATTGAAAAATATGAGATTTGAAGTAAAATACTGGACTCATTAAAAATAAAACAAAATTTAAAGGGTTTGAAAAAAATTAAAATTAAAATCAAAACAAAATATAATATAAATATGAAATACGTATTTTTATTTAATTTTAAAAAAATAAATGTTGTTTTGTACAATTAATGACTATTTACGGAAACATTAAATTAAAAATAATAATATCAAATTACAGACATTAAATTTAAGAAAATTATAAAAATAATATGTGGACGTTAAATTTAATAATAATACTGAAATATTTAGATTATATATAAGTGTAAATCAACAAAGTATTTCACATTTTTGAGGTATTTTTACGCTTTGTGGTTGGTCAATCATTATCTTAGGTCATGTTTGATAACCGTTGAAATTTTAATTGATGAATTTTAAATACTAAAATTTTAATTTTAAGTACTTAAAATATCATAAGTTTATTTGACAAAATTAAAATTTTAATTGCTATTTTTAAATATTGAATTTTTTTTGTTAGTTTGATAACTGCAAAATTTGAACATTGAATTCTTTTTTAATTTATATGACTATCTTTAAATTTAAATTTTTATTAAAATCAAGATGATAAAGAAAAAAAATTTAAGAATAAACAATAAAATAAAAACACCAATAACATAGTTAAAAGTTCAAATATATGAATTATCATAAGTCAACAATAATATAAAGGTCAACAAAAAAAAATTAAAGTCAGGAATTAATTTTAGGCCTTAATCCTAGGTCTACTGAGGGGTAAAAATGTCTCAACAAAAAAAATTAAAGAGAGAAAAAAAAAAAAAAAAAAAACTAAGCCCATCAAGTGCTAAAAATTAAGTCGAGACTCAATAAGTGAAAATTTTAGGCCCATGACATTAATTAAGTACTATTAATTATACTTATCAAACAACTTATTTTATTTAGTATTTAATTTAGTTAGTTTAAGTGCTAAATTGTGTGATATCACACGGTGACATAGATTTTATTAAGAAAGTAAATAATATATTTGTAATAATTATAGAATATTCAGTATTAATGTATTGAATTAAAATTAAGATTTTTAATTAAGCATGACAGGTATATAAGTTTCATATTATTAAAGAATTAATTATATTATGAAATGATATTAAATATTATAATAAAAAAATTAGGAATATACTCCCTAAGTCCAACTCTAAATTTATAAAAATGAATGGATTTAAAATGGATAAATGGCACCTATTCGGGATTGGCTAATCTCCCTGTCATCTAAAGATGCTTGTGATAATAAAGTTGGGCTATATGTTCTACACATTTATATTATCAAATATTGATGTATATTTTTGTATTAAGTCCAAATTTTATGGATTGAAATTGTTGAAGACGAGAGTTAGTCCGGTTGGTAAAAAAAATGTATCATTTTTCTTTGTCAACTAAGTTTAGATTATCTTGCTGGACATTTTAGGAGTAAAATTTTGAATGTATTAGGTGAATATGAGAAAACGCGCCTTTAAGATCGTTCAAAGAAATAATTAATTGTACATAAATTGGCCTAAACACACATTATCATATATTGAAATCCATATTTTACTATCTGTCCCCTCTTTTGTTATTCAATTGCAATTTACCTTAGTCTACTTTTAAAATAAGTACACATATTATATAGAAGGATATTTACCACTTTTCTCTCCGTCATTTGGCTTAAAACCACAAAGTTAATTTGCCATTTATTAAATTCCAGTTAATCTCATATCATTTTTAGTCAAAGATTACTTAGTTTTCTTATAACAAAAAAATTACTAAATTTTTTATTATAATAACAACGTTATACTAGCGGATAACTCATGCCAAAAGGCACGGACTAAAAAAGATATCTTAATTTGGAAAAAAAAATAGTTTTCAAATACAATTGAAATAACTTTATAATCATATTTTAGAGTAAAAAATAAAATAAAAAACAAATTGTATAAAAAATAAACAATCTAAAGAACAAAACAATGCTAAAAATTAGAATTGAAATAATGTAATAAGTGACCCATTAAAGTTTTTTATTTTATTTTTTTTGTCACTATCAAATAAATGCAATGAGTTACAATCAAACACAAATTAATAATACATGTAAAAAATTTATATAAATAAATGACAAAACTCTCATTGTTTATACACAATTTTCAAGGTCCAACTCTTGTTTTCACCTGAAAAGCATAACAACCCCATAACAATCAATAAAACTTAACCAACAATTCAAAAAAAAAATGACAAAACACCATTTGTTTCCTAAATTCTCAACTCTCATTTTTTAATTGAACACAACAATAGCCAACATTGAAAAAAAATAACATAACTTGTTTTATTTATACAACATTCTCAAACATTCCGATTTTTAAACCAACATAGCAATAACTAATAATATAAAATTAACTATTTTATAACAATTGCAATTGACACGTGCCTAAAGGCATTGACATAACATCATTAAATTTTTGACATGATCTACTTTATTTATATAGCATTGCATACCTATTTCATTTGAATATATATAATAGCTAACAATTGAATATCAATAATAACAATCGAGACTAAAACTTATACCAATAAAATAAGGAGACATAACACTAATTATACCCTAATAATAAATAAATTGTATTGTAAATGATGAGAAAAAAAAAAAAAAAAAACACAATTTCATCCATATTATCAATTCCCAATTGATTATACACTATCCAATTTGTTGATGATTCTGGCAAATATACTATATGAGAAAATCTAAGAGTTATCAATGTTTGAGAAGTTGCATCACTGCAATAATTTTTGTTTCTGATCTTCCCATGATTCTAAATCTTAAACACTCATGAAAGCTCTTGAACAAATGTTTTCCTCGCCAAGGTCCAATATTCACAAACATGACATTAGCTGCACAATATATCAAAAAGTACAGAGACTACATGGCAAAGGATCTAGATCAAATCCAGTCCATTTTTTGATACCATCAAATTCAAAATTCAATACAGTAATCGTAACATAAACAGAAACGAACAATCGGACTGTCAACTCAACAACCAAATAGCAACCAAAAAAAGGAAATCAATGTGTTTATGTTCCCAGGAAATTTGATGATTTTAAATAGTATGCCAAAACAAATATATAGGCAGTGCAATCAAATGTAAAAGTGCTTCTAAACTCTAAGAACAATTAGATTCATGAAGCCACTCTAATTCATAAACTAAACAAATAGTATAACTCACACATACACTGATCGGGCCGGATCTAGAAAAATTGGACCTCGATTGGCCAGATCTAGGTGGACGGCGGTGCCGTTTGGAGGGCGGCGATGACTGGTAATCCTACTTCTAGTGAAAGCGATCGTGAACGGTGGAGAAGCGGATCGAGTAGTGAATGAACAAATCTTACAAAATAGTGGATGAGAGAGACCTACGTGACGATTTCGTTGACCAATCACGCGAAATCAACCGCGAAGATGGTGGCGCGAAGACGTGTGAGGCGTGAGATCGACGGCGACAGTGGTAGTGACAACGGCCTCCAAAGTGGAGAGTGAGAGTGAGAGATAGAGGAATTGGGTGAGGGTGAGACCGTGATAGTGAGAGAGAGACAGCACGAGATCATCGACGATGGTAGTAGCAGCGGCGGCCTCCAAAGTGGTGAGTGAGAGAGAGAGAGAGAGAGAGAGAGAGAGAGGGGTGGGGGGTGGGGGGTGGGGGGTGAGGCCGTGAGGGTGAGAGAGACGGTAGAGAGAGATTTTGAAATGAGGGAGATTAGGGTTAGATTGTGGGGATATTAGTGTTAGATTAGTATGTTAATCCTGGCCGTTCTCCATCAGGTATAAAGAGTGACTGAAATTTGTCTAGAGAACTTATATTAGTCCTGTTTTATTTTATAGATATATATAGACACACACTAGCATTCATATGTTTTTGTTTTTTTTTTTTAAATGTCTCTATCTCCTGTCGGTTTTCTCTCTGTATTATGACAAAGCTTTTGACCAAATGGTGCAGAATATGGGGCTGGACAGAAACCATCGACTGCCGGAGACGTGTACAGCTATGGTATTATGTTGCTACAACTCTTCACCGGAAAAAGCCCAACCGATGAACTATTTATGGGTGGACTAAGCCTTAGGAATTGGGTCCATATGAGCTTCCCCGGCAACATAGACCAAATTTTGGACTCTGAGCTGCTGATGGAGGAAACACAAGGTTAATGCTTGCTCACAATTATTGGGGTGGGCTTATCATGCACCAATGACTCTCCTAATGGACGCATCACCATCAGAGAAGCTCTACGCAAGCTTAAAAGTGTTGGAGAAACTCTTCTCAACCCACGAAGAAGATAAGAAGCAATTCCAAAATAAATTATTTTTGTTCATTTTTATTTTTCGTTCAAAAAAATATACTGCATTTAGGTATATCGTACTGCGACACTTCTGATGTCCACATCTCTTTCATTTTAATAATATTTGAAATACTTCTTATCTTTTCAGTGTCGTTATTTGAAATACTTTTAGTTTTATCATACTTTATTGACAAAAATACCCTTATATTCTATTTTATTTCATATTTTTTTAATTTTAATTTTTTATTTTCTAATCTTTCTCTCTCATTTTTGTTATGAAATAACTTTTTATTGTATTTACGGAAAAAAATATAATCAAAAGTAAAAACCTAAAATTAAAAAAAAAAATAGCATAAAAACAAAAATTAGGAATTCAAAAAAAAAAAATTGAATTTGAAAAAATAAAAATAAAACAAACTGGAAAAATCAAAACTTCTCTGGTGTCCACAAATATCAAAGATATCTCATTCATTTTAATAATACTTCAAATATCTTTTATCTTTTCAATGTCGTTATATGAAACACCCTTATCATGTTTTATTAACAAAAATACCCTTATATTCTATTTTTATTTTATTTTTTTTAACTTTAATTTTTTATTTTCTAATCTTTCTCTCTCGTTTTTGTTATGAAATAACTTTCAATCGTATTTACCGGAAAAAAATAAAATCAAAAGTAAAAACTTAGAAAAGAAAAAAAAAAAAAATCAAACACAAAAACAAAAATTAGGAATTCAAAAAACAAAAAGAAAAAAGTTGAATTCGAAAAAAAAATAAAAATAAAACAAAAACAGGGAAAAAAAAAAAACTAAAACTATATTTTTTGTCTTTAAATTTTTAGTGTTTCTTTTTTTGCTTTGTTTTTATTATTTTTATCTTTTTGATTTTCAATTTGTTACTTTTTTTATGTATATATTTTCGATAAAAACGTTATACAAAAATAAAATAAATAATACTGAACAAAAGTAAAAAAATTAAAAAAACAGGAGAGAGGATTTGAAACTAAAAATAAAAAAAATAAGAGAAAATATTATTTTACAATAGTATTTTTGTCAAAATAATATAAAAATGGTGTCTCAATTTTTTTTTTAAAATAACAATAAATGCCTTTAATATTTGTCAAAATAACAAGGAGTATCACAGTTATAAACTCATATTTTGAGTTAAAAACTTAAACCAACACATATATGGATATATAATGAAATATCTAATTAGCTGAGACTGAGATACAAATATATGTGGGCGAATTTCAACTAGACTACTCTTCACTTGTGTAAATCATAAAGTGAATTTTTATCATTTTAAAAGTAGCACCTGGACCTCTTATCGTTGAACAAAAGTTACATTGGAACCCTAATGAGTTTTTTTTTTTTTTTTTAAAGTATGCTGACATCATCATTTGTTTGACGAATTTCTCCCTACCTTAGTCGATATAAGTTAAAATTACATTCATAATCTTCATACCGCCTATGCCTTATAAAACCGTAAATTGTTCTATTCGTAGTTTTTACAACTAAAATGAATCATTTCTTGCTCTAGTCTTTCCATTTTTTTCTTTTTCTTTATTTTTCAATTTGGGTTTTCAATTATCATGTATAGGGGAGGTGGTGCAGGTGAGAGGGTGGGGTAGGGTTTTCAATTATCATGTGTAGGGGAGGTGGTGGTGGCGGCAGTGGTGACGGCGGAGGTGAGAGGGTGGGGTAGGGTGAGAGATAAATATAATTATTTAAAAAATTAAGAGTAAAAAATATAATTTTAAAAATAATGAGGTACAAAGTGTAATTGATCTATATTAGTTGAATAGTAGAAACGAGATTTGAGCACAAAATGACCAAAATACCCTTTGACCGTTACCATTACCTTAACAAAATAGTAATTGGAGCAAAATTGAAATAAAATAGAAATGTTAGGGGCCAATGTGTCTATTTCTAAATACAGGGGCCCAATTGAACACCGATTTCAATTGTCAAGGACCAAAAGTGTCATTATCCCTATTTTTAGTTTTCAAATTTTCATATTTTCTTTCATATTTTTGTTCAATTTATTTTTTTCATACCATTGTTTCTTCATTTCCTTTTTTCAATTTTAAATTTGGGCTTTTTATTGTTTGGATATTTTTTAGCTTTCTCTTTCCTCACTAATTCTTTTTTCGAAAAAAGTTATTTTTTTAACTCTTTTAAAAAATATTTTTATAAAAAAAATCCTTTTTAAAATTAAAAAAAGGACAATTATACCCTTATATATATATATTTGAAACCCTAAATTTATAAATATCAATAAGATTTGCACAGCCTGCAGCCGCCTCCCCCAACCCTCTCTCTCGATCTCGATGCCACAGACGAACGACTACCAACCATCGCCGTCGAACAATTGTCACCCAACCACGATCGCCGCCACCGTCACTGTCATTTAATCTCCACATTTTTCATCTCTATCTACACAGTCGTCGTCGTTATCCGTTCACAATCGCCATTGTTGCCTTTTTTTTACCTTCATCGATGCCACCGGCACGGTGCTCATCTTCTTTCTCTATCATTCATATCTACGATTGTCATTTCTCTCTCTCTTTCATTCAGATCTGCGAAAGTGAAGACCATGAACCGCCCATCGTTACAATGCTCCGATTTGCGAAAACCATGAACGACGGTGGATTGCGGTGAACGATTTGGCGGTAGATGTTCACAACAATCGATCTTGCAGTGGTTGATTCTGGATCTCAGCCCTATTCATCGTCTATTCATCATATGTGAATATTCATATCATTATGTCTCTGTTTTTTGTGAATGTTCCTGTTTTGTTTTCTATGAATGTTCATGTTTTGTTTTCTGTGAATGTTTTGCAATATATTAGATCTGTTTTGTTTTTGTTGTTGGTTTGTTGATTGTTTATGTATTTTGTTTGAATGTTCATGTTGAGTTGTTTCTCGTTCTCAGATCTGGTTTGAATGCTCTCATATCTAATTTCTCTATCTCCATTTTTTAGATCTCGGTGAATGTTCATGTGAAAAAACATAGATCTGATGTTCATTTCTCAGTGTGTGGGTTGATGGATGTTGATTTTGTAATTTTGTGAATATTCATGTAAATTTTTGTTAGATATATTTTGAATTTGCGATTTTTGTGAATATTTTCAGATTTTGATTTATTGTTAAGAATGAATGTGTGTGCAATGTTGGTTTGAATGTTCATATTGATTTACTCTCATTCTCAGATCTTAATTTCCAAAAACTTGAACATTTACAAATCTACAAAAAGTTTCCCAAAAAAAATTGAAATTCATATTGTCGGAAAAGGATTTTTTGTGGATTAATTTGTTGTATTTTTTTTTTTATTTTTATCAATCGTGAATCGCGTGGGATGATTTTGGCGATTTGGTAAGTTTTGAAAAAGTGAACACTCACATTTTTTAATAGAATGACATAAATTGTAAATACAACACAAATAAGGGGTAATAATTAGGGACTAAACTCTAAGAAGGTTACGGGGACAAAAAACTTAAAATATGCATTTGGTTATCTGAATCCAAATTGGTAAAAAAAAAAAAAAAAAAAAAGATAAAAAAAAATGGTAGTTAAAAAACAACAATAAAAATAAAATTAAAATTATAAAAATTGAAAACTAAAAACAAAAAATAAAAAATAGAAGGAAAAAAGAAACAAAAAAATGAAAGGGAGAGAGAGAGAAATAGAATGTTGAGTTCTTTACAAAAATAGGTCTTAAAAGTTATCAAATATTCAAAATGAATCCCTTTTTTTATTATTTACCAAATTGGGTCTAATCGGCCCTAACAAGGCCGGTTCCTAAAAAAGGGGCTGTCACCTTGGCAGCCTCCTCCATCCCATCCCCATCCCTATCCATATATATATATATATATATAATTTTAAAGTTTATTTAATATTTTTAAATTAAAAATTATATATACAAATTAGCTTGTTAAAAAAAGAAAAAATACAAATTTAAATTAATGAAAGAAAAAAATTATAATTTTGTATAAATAAAATTATTTAAATATAAAATATATAACGAAAAAATACATTATTTTCAAAATAAATAAAATAGATAAAAAAAAATAAAAAAAATTCGGCTCTGCACACACAGATATATAACAAGTTTAATTTGTCACAAATACCTAACCGATGCAGTTTATAAATAAATCGAGAAAATTAAAAAAATAATTCGGCCTTGTCAAGGCGGGGTTCAATTTCATAGAATCCGCCCCCCATAGGGTTGGATTTGATCACATTCATTTTTTTTTTTACCCAAAAATAACAAAAATGAAACCCTTTGAGCCGCCGCCAAGGCAAAATTAATTTGAGAACATTGATATCAACAAAATCTGTTAAATAATCAGCTTACCCGTCAATATTAATTTAAAAGTTGGGTCCGAGCTATCACTCTGGCATTCGAAGATTTCAATTTTACAAACACGACAAAGCGCACATTCTCGACGAAGATTACAAATTTAGGCACCCTACACTTTAAATCCAAAATTGAAGGTGAAAATGAATGTTATTTGAAAAATACTCGAGCAAACCGCATGCAGCAATTTGTCACGCCTAGATCTAAAAAAAATACCAAAAAAAAAAAAATCATCCCAAACGGACCACCGAGCGCAAAGTTATACTTATTCAAACTTGTTCTACTTTCTCACATGTAATTTTCTCCTCTCTTGTTATCTTATTCTCTTTTAAAATCATATTTATTTGGTAAATAACTAAAAAAAAATAGTTATTATTCATAAAAAAAAAAATGTTAAAAAAAATAAAAATAAAAACCATCCTACCCCCCCCCCCACCCCCTATCCCATTCCCTTCCCCCATCCCCATATTTTTATTTGTTTATTTTATATTTATTTATTTATAATTTTAAAATTTATTTTATATTTAGAAATTAAAAATTATATATACAAATTAGACAAGTAGTGAGATTTTTTAAAATGAATCTCTTCGAAAGCAATGCAAAAACTTACGCTGTCATCGAAATATGAAAAAAAAAAAAAAATAGAGTTGTAAACTGTATTATGGAGTGTTTTGAACTTATTTTCTCGATTTATTTATAAACTGCATCGGTTAGGAATTTGTGACAAATTAAACTCGTTATATATGTATGTGTGTGCAAGGCCAGATTTATTTTATTTTTTCTTATCTATTTTATTTATTTTGAAAATAATTTATTTTTTCGTTATAGATTTTATAAATAATTTTTAAACAATTTTGTATATAATTTTTTTAATTTATACAAAATTTGTATATAATTTTTATACAAATTATTTTTTTTTTCTTTCATTCATTTAATTTTTTTTTCCTTTTTTTAACAAGTTAATTTGTATATATAATTTTAATTTAAAAATATTAAATAAAATTTAAAATTATATATATATATATATAGGGATGAGGATAGGGGGTGGGGGGAGGGGTAACTCCTTTTTTAGGAACCGGCCTTGTCAAGGCCGGTTCCTAAAAAAATAAAAAATAAAAAGTATGAATCCAATCTTGACAAGGCCGGTTAAACCCAATTTGGTAAATAATAAATAAAAAGACCCATTTTGGATATTTGATAACTTTTAAGACCCATTTTTGTAAAGAACTCAAGAATGTTAGCCTTTATTTTGTTTGCTAGGGGTACATGCCACATTTGACTAGTAAACTAGTTTTTAATAGAATTATAACATAATAATAGGAAATAAGTGATGATAATTTGGCAATTTGACTTGATCATGCAGGAGAAAGGGTTATCATGGCGGGTTTCTATATGTATACCTTTCAAAAGGGAAAAAGACATTTTTGGTCCCTGACAAATGGTTTAGATGTCCAATTGACTCTCGTTATTTGCAACTCGACATATTTGCCCTCGACTTTTCAAAATCGTTCTAAATTGGCCCCTAAGGGGGATTCTGTGAAGTCAAAGTAACGGTCAACGTTACTTTAAGGGCATTTCGGTCATTTAAGGCCCCAACTGATTCCCTTCATATCTATGCAGATTTTCCGCGATTTTCTTTATTTGTTGTGCCTATAAATTGTGTTTCCCTACCCATCTTTCTTATTTGTTCCACTTTTTGGACCAATTTTTTTCCTTTTTGTTTATTCTTTGTCCAAAAAAAATATGGAGGATCAACACATTTGTAACTGTGGGAGGAAAGCAAAAATGGCAACGTCTTGGACTACACATAATCCCGCAAGGAGATTCTAATCTTGTGGAAATTACAACCAGATACATTTTATAGGTTACAAGTTGTGGCTATTTCTTATGAATTGATCCTCCAATGTGTCGAAGGTTAGCAACAATAATATCGGGATTATTAAGAAAAATGAATGTTTTAGAATAAAAGAATAATTGAAGGAAGAATAGGGAAAGTAAATTATGGATAACGTTAGTCGTTTCATGGGTGGTGTTTGTACTCATTTGGAAATGAACCGCAGTTTAATTATTATTATTTTTTTGTATTTTGTTTAACTAATGGTGTATTTTGTATTTTGTTTCTTAATCAAAATCTTTTAATGAATGGTGATTTTGTATTTTTTAAGTAAAAAAACAAAGAACATATACAAATAGAACTTAATTTTTCAGTATATTGATAAAAAAAGAGGACATCCAAACATTGAAACGGAACCTATAAATGACATAAAAAAAAAAAAAAAAAAAAAAAAAAAAAAAAAAAAAGACATCCAAAAAATAGGATATAAAAACATTAACCTCCAATATATAATAGAACATGAACCAAAAAACAGGGTACAGATTGATTTTCAAACTAATAGAACATGGTGCATAATTTTTAATAAGGGTGCAAACCCTAGTGTGCAGTGTGTCATCCATACCAAAAGGTGCCATCCATGAACCCCAAAAATAACAGTTCATAGCAAAAAGAAAAATAAAAAACAGTTGCAGTGTACCATCCATGAACCCCAAAAACAGTAGTTTCATACCCAAAAAAAACAAAAAAAGTTGCAGCACATTAAACCTGTACAGAACAATTATAGACCAAAAGAAAAATGAAAACAGAGTAATGGTCAACAATTTCATACACTAAACTTAAAAAAAAAAAAAAAAAAAAAAAAAAAAAAAAAAAAAAAACAACAGAGAACACAACACACAACATACTTGTTCAACAGCTCCAACATCAACTTCAATAGTTCTAGCAACATCTTCAGCAACTCTAGCAGGTGCAACATCAGGTCTAGCAGCAACTTCAGCAGCTCTATCAGCTCCATCACCATGTCCAATATGTTAGTTGAAGTTAAAGTAATTAGAGAAAAAATTAAATTAATTGAAAGTTTTAAATGTTCATATCATTATCTTTTTTGCCAATTTACAACTTCGCTTGTTGTGCCCCAACTGTCCACATGTACGACATCTAACTACATGTTTCCTCTTCAACCTTGTTTGACTTTGTTGAGGTTCATCGGGGATGAATAAAATAAAGAACATAAAACAACACAAACACATAAAACAACACAAGATGAATAAAATATTCATCGACACATTGTTCAGAAAAGAAATCGTTCACTTTTTCAAACTAAGAAACAAATCGTTTATTTTTTATTACTTACTGTATAATGGAGTTCCAAACTTGTCTAGATTTTTCGTTCTTAGAGCCATCAGAAACGCTAACTTCAATCGTTCACTTGTATATCATCCCAATACCCACTTTTTTCAAATGTCACACTCGTAATGAGAATGAAATGATTGAAAACCCTTTGTTGTTTCGAAAACCCTCGATGTTTCACTCCAATCTTTTGATAAAAAAACCCTAACTTCCATCATTATCAGATGGTTTTTGATCGAAAAGTCTCCATCGTTCTATCGATTTTCGAGGCTCAACGTTTTTGTCTTGGGAAGGAATGTTATGGACCTTTTTGGTCCCTGACAAATGGCTCGGATGTCCAATTGGCCCTCGTTATTTGCAACTCAACACATTTGCCCTTAACTTTTCAAAATCGTTCCAAATTGGCCCCTTAGGCGGATTATGTGAAGTCAAAGTAACGATCAATGTTACTTTAAGGGCATTTCGATCATTTAAGTGCCCCAACTGATTCCCTCCATATCTATGCAGGTTTTTTACGATTTCCTTAATTTGTTGTGCCTATAAATTATGTTTCCCTACCCATCTCTCTTATTCCTTTTGGACCCTTTTTTTTTCCCCTTTTTATTCATTCTTTGTCCCAAAAAAAAATGAAGGATCAACACATTTGTAACTGTGGGAGAAAAGCAAAAAATGGCAACGTCTTGGACTACACATAATCCCGCAAGGAGATTCTACTCTTGTGAAAATTACAACCAGATACGTTTTATTTTTTTTGTACCAATTTTTATCAAATGTTTAAAAAAAAAAAAATCTAATTTCATTTTATGGACTAAAGGTTGTGGGTATTTCTTGTGAGTTGATCCTCCTATGTGTCCAAGGTCAGTGGTAATAATACTGGGGTTATTAAGAAAAATGAATATTTTAGAAGAAAAGAATAACTGAAGGACGAATAGGAAGAGAAAATTATGAATAACATTAGTCTTTTCATGGGTGGTGTTTGTACTCATTTGGAAATGAACCGAAGTTGGATTTTCTATTTTTTTTTTTTTTTTTAACTAATGATGTATTTTGTATTTTGTTTCTTAATGAAGCTCCTTTAATGAATGGTGATTTTGTATTTTTTAAGTAAAAAAAAAAAACATACAAATAGAACTTAATTTTTCAGTGTATTGATAAAAAAAAAAAAAAAAAAAAAAAAAAGGACATAAAAAACATAACCTCCAATATATAATAGAACTAATAGAACATGAACCAAAAAATGGGGTACAAATTGATTTTCAAACTAATAGAACATGGTGCATAACCTCCAATACATAATCTTTAATAAGGGTCCAAACCCCAATATGCAGTGTGCCATCCATACAAAAAAAAAAAAACAAAAAACAGATGCAGTGTGCCATCCATGAACCCAAAAAACAGCAGTTTCATACTCCCTCCCCCCCCCCCCCCCCCCCCCCCCCCAAAAAAAAAAAAAAAACAAAACAGCTGCAGCACATCAAACATGTACAGAACAATTATAGACCAAAAGAAAACAGAGTAACGGTCAACAGTTTTATACACACACACACACACACAAAAAAAAAAAAAAAAAAAAAAAAAAAAAAAAAAAAAAACCAGAGATTACAGACCAAAAAAAAAAAAACAGAGAACATATCATTTTCTCTTTGGCCAATTTACAACTTCGCTTATTGTGCCCCAACTGTCCACATGTACAACATCTAACTACATGTTTCATTTTCAACCTTGTTTGACTTTGTTGAGGTTCATCGAGCTCTCTTCTTCTCAATTTCTTTGGTCTTTCTATTTGCTTTGTGAAGCAAGGAGGCTTTACTTTTGGTAGTCCACTGCTAGGCCAAAAATTAGAAGAATCCATGGGGTCAATCACCGGGGAATAGGTCTCAAAGTATCTCTTTACACTATAGAATTTACTCACATACTCTTTCGGATCAAGACCCTTGTAGACAATGGCCAATACTACATATGTACAAGGAATGCCAGTCAAATCCCACTTTCTACATGAACAGGTCTTGGTCTTCAAATCCACACTGTATTGATCACCCTAAATACAAGATATCTGAAATTTACCTCCCCCAGCCCCTAGTGGTATGCATCCACTGATATTATCCTTAATAAGATCTAACATTTTCTGAATTTTTGGATAAATTTTACCTATACACTTCTTTGCCCTTTCTATGTTCACTGTCATCCGGTTCATCAAAAGGTTTCTCACAGCTTCTGTTGGCCTAGTGGAATACCCAAGAGGGGGGTGAATTGGGTAATTAAAAAATATCAGATAAAAAAAATACTTTAATAACTCAAATAATTAATTTTAATCGTAAATTAATTATTATCTTTATATCACAGCGGAATTATAAAATCAACTAGGTTCACACTAAACAACAAAAATAAATAAAGTAAAGATTGCAACACACCAAAAATTTATAATAGTTCACCAAACTATTCTTGGCTAATCCAATCCTCCGAGCCCCATGGAGAGTCACACCCACTAAACTCAAGAATCCTTTAAAGGTAGGAATCAAACCCTCACAAAGATTATTTTACAGGCTCAAAATCAACCTTTACAAAATTTCATTTTCATAGGCTAAGGAATAATTTCTACTTTTTACAGACTCAAGAATAACCTAATTTTTTTTTTAACACGAAGGCTAAAGAATCAAAACCTCACAAAACACTCCAAATATTCTTTTACTCGGTAAGGATTGAACCGTTATAATTCACTCATAAATCAATTCAATTCAGAAAGAATTACTATCTCAATCTCTTTATAAGAAGAGACTGAAACCTAGTTACCCTTAGATTAAATACTCCTAACGGCATGTTTAGTTGGATGGAATCGGGAGCAGAATGGAATCGCATTCCGCCCTCGATTCCTATTCTGTTGTTTGGTTTTCCAATGGAATCACTTTTGTGATTCCATTGGAATGAAATAAGGTGGAATGGGATTCCAACCCAATAGAATCAACATCCTAAATTACATAATAACCCTTATATATTAAGCTCTTGAAAATTGAGAACAAAAATTAAAAATTAAGAACAGAAACAAAAATTAGAGAACTTAAATAGAAATTAGAGAATAGAAAATTGGGAATAGAAATAGAAATTGAGAACAAAAAATTAAGAACAAAATTAGAAAATTGAGAACATAAACGTAAAATTAGAGAACATGAAATTGAGAACAGAAATTGAAAATTGAGAACAAAAAATGAAAATTAAGAGCAAAAACAGAAAATTGAGAACATAAACTAAAAATTGAGAACAAAAATAGAAATTTAGATAACAGAAATTTGAGAACGGAAATTGAAAATTGAGAACATAAACTGAAAATTGAGAACAAAAACAGAAAATTAGATAATAAAAAATTGAGAACGAAAACTGAAAATTGCGAACAGAAACAGAAATTAGATAATAGAAACTGAAAATTGAGAACAAAAACAAAAATTAGATAACAGAAATTTAAAATTGAATGGAATAGTGAAATATAATAAAATGAGGGAATGAATGAAATAGTGAAATATAATAAAATTTTGTAATAAGAGCATAATGAGAATTTTATTATATTTCATTCCATTTCTTTACTCATTTTATACCAACCAAACAAGATAATGTAATAATAATTTTATAAGGGCATAATGGAAATTTTACTATATTTCACTATTTTATTCCATCCCTCATTCCATACCAACCAAACAAAAGAATGGAATAGCGATTCCATTGACAATTCCATTCCATTCCTTCTCTCATTCTATTACTTCTTTCATTCCATTCCACCATCATTCCATTCCATTCAACCAAACGAGCCGTAACAGTATTTAATCTATCACTCAACTTACCAATTAAAAATTGACAAGTGATTTTTCTCACTCGGAGCTTCTACTACCCCAAATAAATTAAAACTCAATTAATATCCCAAAACTAGTGATAGAAAAATGAGTGACTCAAAATATGATTTTAAACAAAAATGGATAGCACGAAATTAAGCACGTAATCAGATTAATTCAAGAAATTATTTAAAAACTATTTTTCAATAAAAATCAGACAACAATTTCTAAAGATCAAATTCTAAAAATTAATCAATCAATACTATATAGAAAATAATTTGGAAATATCTCACCTGGAATCCACTGAAAAAATAATTAGAGCGATATTACTTTAGATTTGGTAGCAGCAATGATTAACAGCAAATGATTATCAAGAATGTCTCTTAGAAAAGCTCTCACAAAAACCTGATATGATTTCTCTTAGAAAGGTTCAATATGATCTCTTGATCTCTTTTTCTCTTAATGATATATAAAAATGCAGGTCTTTAAAAATGAGATTAAAAACAACTCTCTAATGGCTAGTTCCCATTTGTCATGACACTTAAATGCTCTTTTAGACCCTTTATATCATTAAGACTTCATTCTGACTCAATTTACTTAATTATAGCTTTTAAATATCTCAATTAAGTCCTCCAAATATTTCTCAATCAGAATTAAATAGAATAAAAACAATTACATGTACCAAATTGAGAAATATTCAAACTTAATTAACCAAATCAATAGGGATAACATAATATGTGTAGCATATCTTAAATAACATAAAATCCCTAAATCTCTCATAAATCCTAACAAAGAAACGGCTACTTTCAGATTTAAATTCAGAATTTCATAATTTCCTGAAACAGACACACAAGTCGACCGACCAAGTTCAGTAGTCGACCGCTAGATTCAAGATGTAGCCAAGCCAAAGATTTTGTGCCCATCGGTCGTCCTATCTATTGACTTAGAGATTTAGAGAGTTCCATTTCTCTTCACAGGTCGACCGCTTTGTTGACTTATAGATATAGAGAGTTCACTTTTAAGAACAGGTTAACCTACCTGTCGACCGAGAGATACAAAGAGTTTTCCTTCTTCGTCCGGTAGACTTACTTGTCGACTTATGGATGTTGGATCTCTTTTTCTAAACTCGTTTTTAATGCATTCTTATTGATGTTTTCACCCCTTAACTAATTTCTTTTCTTGGTTAGCTCCACTAAATACTTAAATTCAATTTTAATTATTTCTTTTTCAAGTACACATAGGAGCAAATAATTTAGCTAATCAGGATCCTATTAAAAACACATATAAAAATCATTTAAAAATCTTTTTGTGTCATGTGTGATCCTAATTGGGATATTAAGAGTTACAATTTAAACCTGAGATATTTTTTCTAAGTTCTTCAAATTCTTCAACCTCTTAATTCTTCATCATCTTTGTCAACATATCTTCATCATCAGGAACTAATAAACTGAAACACTTAATCAAACCATTAGTTCCACAAAAAATATCAACATTTAATTGTTTATCAAAATCTTAAGATCAACAATCTCTTCCCTTTTTATGATGACAATTAACTTTGATGTTTTCTTCAAAACGATAATATAACCATGCTCCCCCTGAATCTGAGGACGGGTTTTATAACTCATTTAAAGTATAGTAATAAAGCTATTAAAAAATAATCAATAAAGCACAAAAAATAAACATAAACTCCCACTTAAGATATTCAATAAAACATCAACTAATTCTCCCCCTTTGTCATCTCAAAAAAAATATTTAGGAAGGGGGAAACCACACGATAATTCTACTCTAGGCAAATGTCATTATGCCTAGCCATACCCAAACCGCGAATAATTTTCACAAACTGATCTTCCGCTAGTGGTTTGGTAAAAACATCAGCAAGCTGGTCGGATGTATCAATATACTCAATAATAATATCCTTTTTATGAATGTGATCACGAATAAAGTGATGTCTAATCTCTAAATTAATCCTAAATTAATTATTATCTTTACATCACAGCGGAATCATAAAATCAACTAAGTGCACACCAAACAACAAAAATAAAAAAAAGTAAAGATTGCAGCACAATAGAAATTTATATTGGTTCACCAAGCTATTCTTAGTTAATCTAGTCCTCCGAGCCCCACGGAGAGTCACGCCCACTAAACTTAAGATTCCTTTAAAGGTAGGAACTAAACACTCACAAAGATTCTTTTACAAGCTCAAAATCAACCTTTACAAAATTTTCTTTTCACAAGCTAAGGAATAACCTCTACTTTTTACAGGCTCAAGAATAATCTAATTCTTTTTAACACGAAGGCTAAAGAATCAAAACCTCACAAAATACTCCAAATATCCTTTTACCCGGTAAGGATTGAACCGTTACAATTCATTCACAAATAAATTCAATTCAGGAAGAATTACTACCTCAATCTCTTTATAAGAAGAGACTGAAACTCAGCTACCATTAGATTAAATATTCCCAACAGTATTTAATCTGTCACTCAACTTACTAATTAAAAATTGACAAATGATTTTTTTCACTCGGAGCTTCTACCACTTCAGATAAATTAAAACTCAATTAATATCCCAAAACTAGTTATAGAAAAGTGAGTGACTCAAAATATGATTTTAAACAAAAATGGGTAGCACGAAATTAAACACGTAATCAGATTAATTCAAGAAATTATTTAAAAACTATTTTTCAATAAAAATCAGACATCAATTTCTAAAGATCAAATTTCAAAAATTAATCAAGTAATACTATTTAGAAAATAATTTGGAAAGATCTTAATTGGAATCCACCGAAAAAATAATTAGAGCGATGTTACTTCAGATTTGATAGCGACAATGATTAACAGCAAATAATTCTCAAGAATGTCTCTTAGAAAAGTTCTCACAAAAACTTGATATGATTTCTCTTAGAAAATCTCAATATGATCTCTTGATCTCTTTTTCTCTTAATGATATATAAAAATGCAGATCTTTATAAATGAGATTAAAAATAGCTCTCTAACGCCTAGTTCCCATTTGTCATGACACTTAAATGCTCTTTTTAGACCCCTTATATTATTAAGAGTTCATTCTGGTTCAATTCACTTAATTATAGCTTTTAAATATCTCAATTAAGTCCTCCAAATATTTCTCAATCACAATTAAATAGAATAGAAATAATTATATGTACCAATTGAGAAAAATTTAAACTTAATGAACCAAATTAATAGGGATAACATAATATGTGTAGCATATCTTAAATAACATAAAATCCCTAAAATCTCTCATAAATCCTAACCAAAAAATAGCTACTTTCATATTTAAATTCGGAATTCCATAATATCCTGAAACAGACACACAAGTTGACCGACCAAGTTCAGCAATCGACTGCTCGATTGAGGATGTAGCCAAGCCAAAGATTATGTGCCCATCGGTAGACCTATTTGTCGACTTAGAGATTCGAAGAGTTCTATTTTTCTTCAAAGGTAGACTGCTCGGTCGACTTATAGATACAGAGAGTTCACTTTTAAGAACAGGTCGACCAACCTGTCGACTGAGAAATACAGAGAGTTTTTTTTTGTCCGGTCGACTTACCTGTCGACTTATGGATGTTGGATCTCTTTTCTAAACTAGTTTTTAATACATTCTTATTGACGTTTTCACTTCCTTAACCAATTTCGTTTTTTGGTTAGCTCCACTAAATACTTAAATTCAATTTTAATTTTTTTTTTCAATTACACATAGGAGCAAATAATTTAGCTAATTAAGATCCTATTAAAAACATATAAAAAAATTATTTAAAAATCTTTTTGTGTCGTGTGTGATCCTAATTAGGATATTAAGAGTTAAAATTTAAACATGAGTTGTTTTTCCTAAGTTCTTCAAATTCTTCAATCTCTTAATTCTTCATCATATTTATCAACATATCTTCATCATCAGGAACTAATAAACTGAAACACTTAATCAAACTGTTAGTTCTACACAAAAAAATCAACGTTTAATTGTCCATCAAAATCTTAGGATCAACAGCTTCCAACATGGTGATTATCTTTTTTTTCCCTAGCTTCAAGAATAAATGCATTGAAACTCTCACATAAATTATTCAACAAAATGTCACACTTTGGGAAAACACTGAAATGTGACCTAGACCAATGCTTAGGTGGCTTATCATCGAACCAAGTTATTGTATCTTTGTCTAATTTACCCAATTCTTCCATATAATTTTAAAACTTAATTGGAAGTATTGTCCGGGCAGCCTTCTACACAAAGTCCTTATAGACATTTCCCCTATATTTACCCTTGAAATTGTTGAACAAATGCCGAACACAATGCCTATTTTCAGCAAAAGGTATAATTTTATCAATGGCCCACAACAGTCCTTTTTGCTTATCTGAAATTACAGTGAAGCCTTCCTGCATATTTGTCTTCAAATCGTTATCTAGACATGCTAAAAACCAAGTCCACGAATCCTTGTTCTCTATCTCTACAACTGCATAAGCAATTGAAAACATATTATTGTTCCTACCAATGCCAACAACAACCAATAATTGACCCCCAATAGCACCCTTAATATGGCACCCGTCAACACCTATAATAGGTCTACACATCGAATACCCTTGCTTAAAGTTGCCAAGCACACATACAAACACTCAAATTTAACTTTACCATCGCAATCCGGATCAGAAACATGTAACTGAATTCTGGACCCAAGGTTGGTTCTCCTACGTTCACAAATGTAATCCTGAAGTTTTTTATATTAATACTCCTGACTGCCCTCAATAACCAAAAGAGCCTTTTTCTTAGCCCTATAGATTTGTGTCTTAGACACAGTAACATTAAGATCATTTTGGACAGTGGTTTTAAAGGCTTTCAAACCCCATTTTGGTCCCTCAATTCTAATCTTTTTCATGTATTGTTTAGCCAACCATTTTGAGTTTACATGCCTATTCTGAAAGTCCCTAGAGCATTGGTATCGTGGTTGATAATTTTTCACTATCAACCATGTTTCTCCATATGCATAAGATACAAATATAACCCAAGGGCACCCTTATTTGCAAACAACCCTAGCTGTGTTAGGTTCTCGCTTCGTAAACCTAATGGATTTTTCCGTTGGAATTGTTTGATATCTCACCGCCTATTTAAATTCTTTAGAAGTACAGAAAACCATACCTAGTTCGAATTTAATTTCCTTCATTTCAGGATTGAACTTGGTTCTCTTACTTCTTTCCTCATCATCCGACTCGTACTGACTATTCATGTCATCACCGGATTCAACACAATTTTCTTCACATTCACTGTTAATCTTATTATTTCTAGATTCATTAACATTAGAGCTAATTACATTCTCAGATTCAATATTGGTTCCCTTAGCATGTGATAAGCCACCCAATTAAGCCCCTTTATCAACACAAATATCAAACAATTCATTATCCACATTGATTTCATACTCATTATCAGTAAAATCATGTTTATCATATTCAAATTCATCATAAGACTCTGAAATCACAGTCGAGTCCACAACTTTATCCTTACCACTACCCTCCACAAACAATTCAACCTCGTCATTGTCAAGATAAGTGTTAATTGCTTCTAAGACCTCTGTATCAGTTTTTAATCATAGCCAACCCCCCCCCCCCCCCCCTCCCCCCAAAAGATCTAAACCAAATAAACAAATCAGAAATGTAGCATAATTGGGGGCATCCTAATAACGCAAAAAATTGTTTTAGTACTTGTACTATCATTTTATCCCTAGATGCATGATCAAAATAGCTCATGGTACCCCCAACATATTCAACAATAGGCTTGTGTATAAAACAACTTCCATGATACACACTGAGTGTAAACAGGTTAGAACCACTCCTTGACAACATAAATATGATATATATATATATATATATATATATATATATATATATATATATATATATATATATATATATATATATATATATATATATATATATCAGCAGCAGGAAACCACATTGGGATGAATAAAATAAAAAGCATGCACATCATAAAACAACATAAACACATAAAACAACCAACACAAAACGAGATGAATAAAGAACATAAAACAACACAAACACAACACAACAGAGCATGCACATCGGGATGAATATAGAAATGGGGATGAATAAAATAAAGAACATAAAACAATACAAACACATAAAACAAAACAAGATGAATAAAATATTCATCGACACATTGTTCAGAAAAGAAATTGTTCACTTTTTTGAACTAAGAAACAAATCGCTCATTTTTTATTACTTACTTTATAAAGGAGTTCCAAACTTGTCTAGATCTTTCGTTCTTAGCGCCATTAGAAACCCTAACTTCAATCGTTCGCTTGTATGTCATCCCAAAGCTCTCTGCTTTTGAATGTCACAATCATAATGGGAATCAAATGATTAAAAACCCTTTTTTGTTTCGAAACCCTCAATGTTTCGCTCCAATCTTTTGATAAAAAAACCCTAACTTCTATCGTTATCAGATGGTTTTTGATCGAAAAGTCTCTCCATCGTTCTTTCGGTTTTTGAAGCTCAACTTTTTCGTCTTGGGAAGGAACGTTATGGACATGTCTTGGAAACTGATAAAATAGGACGTTGGTATTGAGAAATGATGCATGTACCCTTGTGCCAATAGTCATGTGCTTGTCACGTGCTATTTCCCTCCAATTTCCCCAAATTTTGCTAACAAAGTCTGCATGAAGGGCCAATTTGGAACGATTTTGAAATGTTAAGGGCAAATGGGTCGAGTTGTAAATAATGGGGGCCAATTGGACACCCGAGCCATTTGTCAGGGACCAAAAAAGTCTTTTTCCCCTTTCTAAACAATAAATAAAAATTATTTTATTTAGTTACTATTTTACTCTTTTAATTACTAACACAAATATCCCTGTAATTTTTTGTTTATATGTTTCTCCATCTTCCTTCTTCATCACCTTTTTTTTTTCTTTCTTTAGCCATTGCCCGTTGCCTTCCATTTTCTCTCTCTTCTCTCTCCTAGTTTATCCAAATCCAAGCAATATATAGAGAAAAAGAGGAGATAAGAGTAAGGGATAGACAACTCTCTCTACTTGTAGCTATTCAAATAGGCTCTACTTCTAGCTATTCGGATAGGCCAAGGAGAAAGAGAAAAACTAAGAGATAAGAAGAAAAAGAAGAGAGAGGTTTGGGGGGAGGGGGAGGAAGGAACTAACAATAGGGGGGTTGGGGGGACCAGGTGAATTTTTAAGAAAATAAATAAAATAAAAAAATATACTAAACTTATTTTAAATAACGGTAAAATATAATGATACACACAGACACACACACACACATTACTTTTAGACTCGCATATTATGCGAGTTTAAAAGAATTTGTATTGGTATATATTTTTTTATTTGAATATTACAGAATTGATTCTATAATTTTATATTTAATATATTTTGTAAAAGTGTTGAAAAAATATTTTTTAATGCTGAGAAATAAAAACAAAATTGTAACCTAAAAAACTATCAATGTCATTATGCCAACCTTTAAGACTATTAATTTTCATCACTTATATTTATTTTCAGAAAATAGCAAATAATCAGTAAATAATCTCGTAGAGGGATTTTTTTAAAATTTGAGTATTGAAAGAGTACTTGGTATTGAATTCTTGAAACTTAAAATTATTCTGAGAATTAAATATTGTTAATTTAAGTAATATATTTATAATTCCAATTTTTTATTATTTTTGTGATCAAATGATGGATTTATAGTTTTTTTTAGTATTTAAAGAGTATTTGCTGATAATTTTTTGAAATTTAAAGTTTTATAAGAATTAGATATTTTTTTTTGTGAAATTTAAATTAACTATTTCATTTAGTTACATTTTGTTTTTGAATTGTTTGGTGAAATCTCCATATGAGGTGTTATTTAGTAATAGTTTCACTCAGGTTTAAAACCATTGAACTTGTAGATTTTCTAATTTTTATTTTTAAACTTTTATTGGGTTTGTCATTTTTAGCTCAGTTTATATATGAAATGGTTGCATAAAAATGAAAAATATTTTTTCATTACTTTTATCAATACTTATATGAAGAAACAAAGAATATAAAAATTGAAAAAGAACATAACCAATTTGTTTCTAAATGAAAAGTCTAGTAAGTGAAGTATTTATAGTTTTTTTATTATTTATTTTTAAAAAAAAATATTAATTTTTATTTAAAAGGGACACAATTGTCATTCTATGTAAAGAATAAATTATAAAAGGGTAAAAAATGTTGGATTTAAGCCCAATAGTTTTGTAATCTTATATTTATGGTTTGTATCTATAAAAATATTTTAATCCCAATTATTAATGAAAGGTATTTCTTGATATTATTCTTGGAATTATATTATTATCGCTATAGACCTTAATTGTTGAGTGGAATGTTCGAATATTTGAATATGATTAAACATAAATAGACCAAAGACATTTGATAGCTTGATATTCTAAATTGTTGCTACTCGGTATTGGATTATTGAAATGGGTCTTCAACAATTTAGGCTATCTTGATCCGATGTTCTCTCTTTGAGAATAATGGATCTCCGTCCATTGGTATGAGATATTGGAATGTTTGTAAGGGGACTTACTAAGTGGTAGTAAGAGACCAAATGTGATCATTCTTTATATCCTATATGATAATTTTTGTTCGAGTCAAAATAGGTTGAGATGTGATGTACTTCGTAAACTTTTGTACTTGAGGTGTTGTATATTACATGTATGGGTTGCTATACTTTGATAATATTGAGTATTGTTCTCTAACCATGGGCATTCAAAGGTATTTATTTGGTATAGTAGGACATACAAGATAATATAAAGTATGCACGAAAAGATATACATCATTATTAGAAAAAATGGATGTGATCCATATGATTCGATTTTATATGTGTTGATCCTAAGATTTTGATGGATAATTAAATGTTGATATTTTTTGTAGAACTAACGAGTTTATTGAGTGTTTCAGTGTAAAAGTTCTATTGATGATTATCATGAAGAAATTATTGAAGATGGATAAGGATGCAAGAGACTAACAAAGAGACAAGCATTAAAAGAATGAATATTTTGAAGAATTTAGGTGAAAACAACTCAGGTTAATTTTTACTTTTAATGTATCCCGTTTAAGATCATACACGACATAAAAATGAATTTATATCTATGTGTGTTTTTATAGGATCCTAATTAGTTAACATATATGCTCCAATGTGAAATTGAAGAAGAAATATTGACCTAAGAAAAATTAGTGATTAAAATTGATTAATAAGTATCAATTAAGTTAACCGAGAAAAGAAATCGGTTAAAGGGGAAAAAAAGTCGAAGATTGGAGTGGAAATGAACTAAAGAAAAATTGTTCCAGCATTGATCGGTCAATCGACCAAGTAAGATCGGTCAACCGATGGGTATAGGTTGGAAAATGGTGTAGTCTCTGGATCGATTGATCAACTGACCAAGGAGAGATCGGTCAACCTATGGCCGATACATGAACTCTCTGAATTGATCAGTCGACAGATCATGAATGATCGGTCGACCGACCATGGTCGAGAAATGGCCTAGGGAGCATCCTGAATCAATTGGTCAACTGATAAATGTAAGATCGGTCGACCGACTGGCCAGTAATTTTGGCTTGGGATACAACCTGAATAGATCGGTCAACTAGTGATGTTTGGTCGATCAACCGATGGGTCTGTTTCTAGTTTAGAGGATTTCGTAAATTTGATAAAAAAATAAAAATAAAATAGCCATTACTGCCGTTTTATAGTTAAAATCTAAGAGATATCTTAGAGATTTGATATTATTTAAGATATATTGTTGTCCCCAAGACATGGTTCATATATTTTAAATATTTCTCAAAATGGTACATTTAATTCTTTCTATCTTATTTATTGAAGATTGAGAAATATTTGAGGGACTAAATTGAATGATTTAAAAGCTATAATTAATTGAATTGAACCAAAATTAAGCCATATCAATATTAAGGGTTTATAAGTGCAATTAAGTGTCATGATATGTGGAAATTAGCCGTTAGAGGGCCTATTTCAAATCTTTATATATAGACCTATATTTTTTCATTTGGAGATATCCCAATCAATCATTCTTTAAAGAGCTATTCAGTTCCTGAGCTTTCTGAGAGTCATTATACTGAAATTATACTGAGAGTATTGCGAGATTATCTTTGAGAAAAGTTCTTGAAGAAGTGTACGAAATTTTTTACTGTCACTGATCTAAAGTTTAATTGCAATACAATTTTCAATCATTCGGTGGTATCCTGGTGAGATCATTCCAAATTTGAGCTTTTTATTTCTATTTGATATTATTTTTTATTGCTTGGAATTTTAGATCTTTTAAATCGTTTTTCTGAACTTAAATTTCTTGACAATACTTTGAAACGATTTCTTGTGAAAATCTGATTACATGCTAAATTGTGTGTTACCCGTTTTATTTAGAATCAGTTTTGAAATTCTCATTTTATTTCTATCACTAGTATTTATCAGGACATTAATTGAATTTAAATTAATCTGAGGTGGTAGAAACTCCGAGTAGAAAATAAAAATAAAAATAAAAATAAAAACTTATCAATTTGTGTAATTGGTGAGTTGTGTGCGGATTAGATATTATTGGGAATATCTAATCAGTGGTAGGTGGGTTTCAATCCCTTCCGGTAAAGAGATTGAGGTTTGATCATTTTCTAAAGTAGAAAAAGATTAGATTATTTTTTTCCCGTGAAAAGAAAAAAGGATAATTCTTCCTGACTAGAATTAATTTTGTGTGAATTGTAACGATTCAATCCTTACTGGTAAAAATGATACTTTGAGTTATTTTGTGAGGTTTAATTCTTAGTCTAAGGTATAAAAGATTAAGTTTGATCCTTAACCTGTAAAATGATTAGGTTAGTCTTGAGTCTGGAAAAATATATAAGGTTATTTCTGAGCCTGTGAAAAGGGATTGTAAAGGTTGATTATGTGCCTGCGAAAAGAATAGATATAAGAATTTGGTTCCTACTTGAGAAAATAATCTTGAGTTTAGTAGGTGTCAATCTCCGTGGGACTCGGAGGACAAAATTAGCCAAGAGTAACTTGGTGAACCAGAATATATTATGGTGTATTGTATTATTATTTTCTTGATTTCCTATTGTTTGGGTGTGCACTTAGATTTGAACACTTATCCGCTGCATTATAAAGATAATAATCGATTTAGGATAAATTGGTTAATTAATTAAAATTAATTGTTTAAAAATTTAAGTGTTATAAAGATAATTAATTAATTTAGGGTTAAATTAATTATTTGATTATTTAAGTGTTAAAAGTTGATAATTTGATTTACTTTTTATAATTATCCAATTCACCATCCTCTTGGGTAAATTACTAAGCTAACAATATGATTCAGTTAAACCTTTTGTAAGAGTAGTACGATGATTGGAATGAAATTCCAATTAGGTATTACATAGAATTATGTTATCAATCAAATATATATGATTGGACTAGATTTTTTTGACTTAACCATATCTTATTGCACTACAAGAAAAATGACTTTTGGTTACGAATTAATTTATAGATAAAACTTAACATTTCGTAGCGAAATCTTTTTGGCAATGAATATTTGTCGTAACTAGGTTTGTACCTGTAGCTTCGTGGCAGAAGATATTTGGCAATGAAGTGTATATTTTGGGACATTTGTTTTCGAGACAGATGTAAATTTTGTACCTAAAAGAACATATTTCGCAACAAAAAAAGGACATCCATTAATCGCAACAAACATAAAATTTTGCAGCAAAATAACGTATTTCTCTTCGAAAATATTATTCATAGGGAAAAATAGTAATTTTGTGCAACTAATATCAGCTTTGTAGAAAATAAAACCATTAGCAACGAAAATTCATATCACAGACTGTAGCAAATTAACAAACTAATTTTGCTAAGAACAATTGTAATTAAAGCTAAGCCATCATTTTCAGCAACAATTAGTTTGTTGCAAACAAATTATAGGTTTTTTAAATCAAATTGGCAATACAATTTACCAATTGAAATAATTCAACAAATATAATGTATAAAGAGTAAAGATTCCAAACAAAATTTAAAAAAATACTTAGTACATAAAGGAGAACAAATCAAGCTAAGATTTCTAGTTGTGTGCTAAACTAATCTTTATCCATCACCAATCCCCTCAACACCTACAAGAAAAGCAATGACACCAAATTTAAAAAGTAAATATATATATATATATGTTAAGAACACTTCAAAATACTATAATATAATACTAAGAGGTAAAACAATTGCATATTTTTAATATATTATACTTATTAAATATACACTTACCACAAAGTGGAATGAATTGATACCTCAGAGAACCTCTTCAAATCTTCTTCCAACACTGCTAGTCTAGCTCGATGACATTGTTTTTTCTATAATCAAATAACCAAAGAAGGTTAAATTTGATTAATTTAACTCCTTAATATAATATGCTAGACAAAGAGAAAAACATGTATGCCTGGACGGTATGAATAATCTTGAAGTAAGTATTTACATCAACAATGGATTATTGAAACTTGGGTGCCTAAATTTACTATGGTTAGACTATTCACATTTCATACTTGGGTATTCACCTTTTCCTAATCAAGTATGCAAAACCCTAATTTTGAAAGTCAAATTGATGATCTAGCCAAGGAAAATCAACATCAAATCAAATCATGAACCATCAAATTTAACCAAAAGCAAGAGAAAATGTGAAATGAGAAATAAGAAAAAGAAAAGTAGATCATTGCGGTAATTTACTAATCAATTAAGAGGCTAAATATTAACCGAGCAGTCCAAGACTAAGAATGGTTACAGTCTATCTCAAATCAACGATCATGATCAATATGCACACTAAAAAATACAATTGAACCAATATAAATCTAATAAGATTGAACCGTACAGTTATTGCGCGCACACAACCATTTGAGAATCAGAATTTCAAGCCATAAATCCCAAAGAAACAGATTATAGTACAAGTCTAATATATATTCAGTCATTGTTTCCCTAGCTTTTAAGTAATGACACATCATAATCCCAATCATATAGGAATTCTTGATGAACTCATCAGTATCAGAAAAAAATCAAACTGAAAAAGCATAAATCAAAGGCTCTATTAAGCAACACATGTTCTATCAGCAACATGTGTTGAAACCTAATCTAAAAAAATTTGATGCAAAAGAAGCGTGAACTATAAATTGAAACTAGATGTTTGCATATATTGTCCTCAAGATGTGATCAAACAATACATATTAGAGAAAAAACAGAAACAAAAAAGAGATCCAAGACGAAACACACACAACATCCGAAAATTACCTCCAATTACGAATCACAATTTGAAAATATAAAACACCTCTGAGAACTCCTGCCCAATACATCTGCTTTTTGAATCACATTCATCGTACAAATCAAGAGTTATACCTCTAACTTTCCTCAACTCCCACTGTAAATTAACAAGTTTGTATCATCAATTTGATTATTTAGACAATTTTTAAACGAGGAAAGAAGATAACTCAAAAGTTCCCTTGAAAATGTCAAATCCTAAATCCAGACAATCAACCAAAATTGAAGACGGAGAAAAACGAAAAATGAAAAATAAAAATTGAGCGGATAAGTGTGATCTTATGTTATTCAAATGGTTTACGTCTGGGACTTTGAAGAGGAGACCCACCACCAACTCTCCAAGATTGGGAAGAAGTTCGAGATCGAGTTCAAATTGGTGAAGAGATTGTGTCGCAAGGCGTGGAGGAGGACGATGACAATTTTAGCGTTAGAGATGTACCTGGCATACTAGAGGGATTGGGATTGAGAAGAACCAGCTTCCCAAACTTTCAACAGAAATTTACAATTAAACAAACAAATTTCAACAGAAATTAAATCGCAACGAAGATTAAAATCAAAACAAAATCACAGAACGAAATCGAAACACAACATCCTAGATCTCTTCGACTCAAATTGTTTCGATTCAAATCATTTAAGATCTGAAGATAAAAAACGCAACGAAGGTTAAGGACACAATCACAGATCTGAACAGAGAGAAAGGTAGTGAACAAACCCAAACACAGGTCAAGATCAAAACAAAACAATCTGAGCATAAAATCAAACCTTTCAGCCACAACGCCGATCTCAAAATCTGTCAACGTAATGACGGCGAACAGCACAGACCGGTGAATGTTGAAATCGCGGCAGAAAAAAACTTAGCAGTCAGCAGAAGCGATGCCCTCTTCAAATTGAAAGATCTGGTTGTGAAAACTTAGATCGAAGTTGATAGCAACAAAAGCTATGATCTGTGCTCAAAATCCCCGACTAAAATCGCAGCAGTTTCGATGACTGACGGGGAGAATTTGGGCGGCGGCTTGGAACTCTCTCTCTCTCTCTCTCTCTCTCTCTCAACTTTCATTTAAAAACTTCTTGTTTGGGCCTACACACAAACTGTATATTTGTTTTTCAATAGACTTAAGTTTTGTTCACCACCAGGGCGGGGAACAAGATTTTGCAGAATGGGGAACGAAATGTGAAGGTTGGGGGGAGAAATGATCTTTGGCGCTCTTCTAAAAACAATCAATATTATGTATTAATCTAGTTTTTATTTTTAGTACACTAATTTTAGTTCATATATATTATATTATATTTACGTGTTATTTTTTATTATTAATAATTTAATTTTATTGGGCGCCAACTCGAATCATACTTATTTGAGACAAATTTAATAACTTGTTGCAAAATCCATGTATTTGGTAACAAAATTTATAATTGTCTAAAAAAAAGTCACTTTTTAACTACAAAATTTAGTTTCGTAGCTAACACAGTTCTTTGGTGACAAAAAAAATATTCGTCGTAGCTAATAATTAAAAAATATTTTTGGCTACAAATCAATTTCGTTGCTATACCATTTGTGCCAAAAGTTTTTTGGCGGGAAGACATTTGGCTACAACTTTTATAATTCGTTGCAAAAAATTAACGTTTAGCTACAAAAATTTTATTTCGTAGGCAAAAGTTATTTTTCTTGTAGTGCTGTCACATATCACACCAAATGGAGTTCTCTTGATTAAATTCTTACCAATTAGACATGGCTTTGATAAGTGGGTAGACATGACTCATAAGTGTAAAAAATGCCATAAGGAAAAAATCATTTTCTTCTAAAAGGACAAAATTGAAATTGTTTCAATTTTATTAATTAATTAATTTCACCATTCAACTTTTGGTGTGAACCTCATGGGTTACACACAAATAGAAAATTGAAGTTAGAAGAGTCCTTCAAAAAGGAATGGGCAATATTGCTAAACTTAAGAAGTTTGGGGGACAAAGTGCAAATGAAAAAAGAAAGGGTCCAGGGTTTTGAACCCCGGACTGTATAAATAAGGAAGGGAAGGTCAAGTGGCCACCCATCACAATAGATTTCTTCCAAATCCATTTTGTCGCCCCCTTACTCTTTTGTTTCTCTCAGTCTCTATGTCTGTGAGATTGTTTTCCAATTCTACACCATTGGTTTGAGTTCTTTTATCCGCTAAAGTCAAATCAGAGTTGTCTTAGAGTCTAAAGATTAGCTCTAATCTTAGAAATCCCGATAATACTTCTCTATGAGGTTGTATGTGTAGATACTATTAGAGGTGAGATATTTTTGTCACTTCTAAGCGAATCAATCTCTTGTAACTATTAATGTTTGTGTTCAGATTGTAATACCCTGAAAATTTATGTTTTTGAAAATATTATTTTTCTACATAAATTTAACATGTTTTGGGCTTATTTTGTATATTATTGAAATTTATGGTATAAATATATATTTGATAATTTTTTGAGTTAAATATTAAATTTATATTTTTGAAAATATTATTTTACATAAGTTTAATATTTTTGGGTTGTTTTGTATATTATAAAAATTTATAATAAATATTCGATAATTTTGGGGAGATAAGTGTAATTATTGGGTTTAATATGAATTACTTTATAATTATGAGGTGCTAAATGTAATTTTTCAAAATCTTAACAATTAAGAAAACGTTTGTGGCCATGAAAAAAAAAGGAGAAAAAATAGAGACTACATATAGGATATATATGCGGCATGTATGCGTGTTCATATTAATATAATAACAATAATAAGGAAATAATAATGATTCTCATGATCTTAATATATGCATATATATATTAAGAAAACAAAGGAAAATGCTATAGGGGTTGGACGTGGAGTTCTACCCATATAGGCATATATGTATATTAATAAAGTATATATGGACATTAAGGATAATTGCACAATCTAAAGTACTATGCGTAACACTTTAGAGTACCCAATCACCACACCGATAATATCTACAATCTAAAGTACCGAATAGATAACCTCATTCAGGCTAAAGAGATATTCTTCTCGAAAGACGGAGAAGTCGCATGTCCTAACCGTCAGCAAAATCCTTTACTAAAGCACGAAGATTCGGCAATTGCTCAAAAGTTTACTGAGTAGATTTGTGACCCCTCCATGCATAGAAGATGATCGTCTAATCACACCTACCAGATGGGAGAGTGATTTCGAAGAATAAATGCCAAAAGAAAAGGTTAGCAAAGGAAAAGATCCCATAATCGATGTCGAGATGGAAGAAGTAGAATATAAAGAAAATATACCCCAAGATCATGAGGCATTAGACCGCATGTAGGAAAAGATATATATATATATATATATATATATATATAAGTACCTTGATAAGTTTTTGGGCAATTAACATGTTTCGGTTCAAATTTCGGCTTCGAATTTTCAGTAGAATTTTTAACTCTTTTAATATATGTATTTAATTTATCTATTGTGAGATCTATGTTATTGTTGTTGTCGAATTATAGTTGTTAATTTTCTTGAAATAGTTATGATTATGTGAAAATATTTTTTGATAGATTAAATTTTTGAATTTAATGGTTTTATCGAATTTCTGCCTTGGTCTCTATATTTTCAGATCTTATAAAATATTTGGTAAAAACATTTTGACTCATTAGAAGTCTGGTCAAAATTTTTTACTTTTGACTTGTATCTAGGATGATGTGTGTTTCATTGGTCAAAAGTCATGATAACATGGGCTAATTTTAAGGGTCAATAGTCAACAGTCTAAGGCCTGGAAAATTTGGAAAAAATCTATTTTTTGGGATTGTTGGTATGTTCTAAAAAATAGGGTTTTAAATACACGATTTTTTTTTTTTTAAAATATGAAGAGAATGATCAAGAGAGAGAGAGAAATGAGAACTCATTGGATTTTGTTTTTGTACTTTACCTTCTTGAAAAACCTAACCATAGATTAAAATTATGTGAAGAAAAAACTCTATTTGATTTAGTTAAATTGGGTTCTTGGCCTGATTTCCTTGGTTGGTTATCTATATTTTGGAATCTCAATAAGTTATATCCTTGTTTAGATCTAACTAAGTATATATGTGATTTTGTTAATCTGATATGTACTATATTTGTGATTGTTATTTGATTAGATCTCTTTGTTCTAAATACTCAAATTGAATTTGAAACTCTTGATCTTTGGGTAGTTTTGATAATTGAAAAATCATTTTTCAAAACTCGTGTGCTTTAAACTTGAATACCATATTAATTAAAATGAGTTAAACGATTTGAATATTTTTGTCTGGACTATCTATCTACGTGTTTAATTGATTAAACTAGATAAATTAAACATGAACTTGGAATTGCATATCTTTTAATCTTGTTTACTTCTATATCACTTAGATTGGGCTAAAATTGTATTTAACATTTATAAGTGTTTGTATAAGCTCTAAGTGCATTTTCTATATTTTCTGAGTTGTAGCTTGGATTTAAGTGTAATTAGTCCAAGTGATAGTATTTGAGTATACGGGAAAATTACTCAAAATGGATGTAAGGATTTGATTCTCACCTAGGAAGATGATGGAATTTAGTGGATTAATACCCTGCAAAAGTTCAGGGGAGTAGATATAGGTAAGAGTAGCTTGCTAAACTACTATAAAAACTATTGTGTCAATTTCTCTATTTCTACTCTGTGTGTTTGTGGTTGTGTGCGCATAACACTAAAACGCTTCCGTTAACAAAGATAAAATCCGACAGAATTGAATTGGTTAAAAATAGTTTAGTATTAATTTTTAACCTACCCATTTCACCCATCTTGGGTAGTACTTTGGGCCGACAGATTGTATTTGTGATCTTTTACTTGAGGTGTCATCTGTTACATGTATGGGTTGCTATATTTCTATAATACTAAGTGTTATATTCTAACCAAGAGATTTCGAAGGTATTTATTAGTATAGTGGAATATACGCGTGAATATGTGAGTATGTAAGAAATGATCTATTACTCTCAGTAAAGAGAGACATGTCCTATATGATTCAATTTAATATAATTCGCCCAAGACTCTGTCCAGAGCAGTATGGCAATTGATATGCGATTCCAACTGGTGTTAATAGGACGTGTACTATGTAATTCAATTAAAAAAATCACCCAAACCTCTGGTCAGAGTAGTGTGACGATTGGGATGAGACTTGAATTGGTGTTACTAGAAATTATATCATCAATTAAAATACATATGATTGGAATAGGGTTTTTGACTTATCCATTATATTTATGGAATAGGGTTTTTGACTTATCCATTCTATTTGGTCCTTTCGATAACATTGATCGAGAGATTGTATAATACAATAATCATACTTGAGGAGGCTCTATTGGTCCTGAAAACTAGACATAGTTGTGATATGTGAGTAAACGTGACTAACAATCGAAGAAAATGCCTTAAAGAAAAAAGAGTTTTCTTTTTTAAGAGGAATTGGAACTATTTAATTTTTTATTGACTAACTAATTGGTAAATAATTAATTAAGTAACTATACCATCCATTGTTTGGTATGATCCAACTAGTTCACACACAATAGAAAATTAAAGTTCGAAAATTAAAGTTCAATAGTAATGTTGAACTTTAGAAGTTTGGGTCAAAGTGCAAAAAAAAAAAAAAAAAAAAAAGTCCACAGTTTTGAACCTTGAACATATTTTATAAGGTGGGAAGACCACTTGGTCGCCCAACCTAAGGAAAATCTTCCTCCTTGTTTTTCGGGCCATTGCCTCTAGTTTTGTCTGAGATTTCTGTTTTCTATTTTCCACTTACTTATTTGAATCTTACTATCACCTAAATTCAAATAAGAGTTATTCTAGATTATTGGGATTAGATTATTCTTAAAAAACCAAAGAACACTTTTTTTCCTAAAGTTTTCAATGTGGATACAGTTAAAGGTAATACATTTGTGTTACATCTAAGAGAATCATTCTCTGCTACCTGTTCCTAATTATTTTCAATACTCAGATCATGCCTCAGAAAGTACCAGGTTTGAGGCTAAAGCGTTGGAAAAGGTAACAATTAATTATATGTGATTTAATTATATCTGCTTTTATTATTTTAATATTAATACAGATATATCAGGCTTAAAGAAAGTATATATTAAATATGATTTAATTTTTTTTTTATATTCTCTTGCATAAATCTAGTGTTTTTAATATTTGGTTCTCTTCAAGTGGTATTAGAGACAAGTCTGTAATTAACTTAAAATAATTATGGTTATATTTAATGAATGTTGGATCATATTAATATTGATGAAATATCAATTTCACGTAAATTCAAAAGAGTTTTTGAAATTAATTTTACAAAAATTGTTTTTAAAAAATTATTCAAAAATAAAAAATTGGGGAATTCGAGTAAAAAATATCGCGGTAAAAACCACGACAGCGGTGAGAGGCACAAAGATTGGATGGCAGTGGTAGTGATGTCGCTACCTCACACCATCGTCCATGGTGATTCCCCTCCACATGGGGCGTTGATGAAGCTGAAATGGTAGCGCGTGTTGTCGTGATACTCCAGCATCATGGCAGCATGGCCGTGGTGGTGTGAACCGCCGAGGCAGCGGGTTATTGCAATGGTAGTTCCTGACATGGTTGTTCGTTTTTTGCTATATCAGAATTCGAATGCTTGTGCCTCTGTTAGATTTTGCAAAATTTAGTCTTTCAGATACTTAGAAAAAATAGTCAAATATTGGCTAGGCAAAATAATTTGAGTTTTAAATTTTGCCTCAATCAAATTTGATATCTTTGAAAAATCCTATTAAATAAGATTTTGTATCTTATTTAAAATTTAAATTTTAAGCTTCCTAAATTAAATATTTCATTAATCATTTTAAATTATTATGACATAATAATTTATAGATAATGATTATTATTAATTATTTAAGTTTGATATTATTCCATGGTTGATTAAATCCTATTTTAATTAAAAGTCTATTTTAATTATTATTAAATAATAATTAATAGACATAGATTTTTAATTAAAGGTTTAATCCTATTTTAATTAAAGTCTATTTTATTTAGATAATGACTAATAAATATAGATTTTGATCTTTCTCCCTCCAAAGACCGAAGCGCCTTGGATTACTAGTCAAATTCTTAATTTCTTCTACCATTCCTAAATTGATGACTCTTTCGATGAGACAAAATTTCCTCGAATGATGCCAAATTGACCAATTTTCTATCCCTTATTTCATTATGTCATTTTTTTCCCTTAATGCCCTTTCAGGTTTTCACTAAGACCGATTTCAATATTTTTGTACCTTAGCGCCCTTTCGGGTTTTCATTGGATCTGTGGTTTTGTATCTTGCTACGATTGCTACGTTCTTGCCCGTAGTGCCCTTTCGGGTTTTTGCCGCGACCTCGGGTCGCACATTTTCTTAACATTTTTTGCCCTCACTCCATTTCGGTTATGAGTCTAGGTTATTTTATCATTTTTTTTTTTGTGGTAGTGCTTCTTAACTGTATCAGAGTTGATGGATTTCGGGAACTCCTCTTCGTCCATTTCCTAAAGTATCAAGGTTCTATAACCTAGAAACTTCTTGACGACAAATAGACCTTCCCAATTTGGCATGAATTTTCGTTTGGCTTCCTTTTTGAATAGAAAAATCTTAATTAGTACCAACTTGCCCGCACTATAAACTCGTGGGCGAACCTTCTTGCTGTAGGCCCGGACCATTCTCTGACGATAACACTACCCATGACAGATAACAGTAAGTCTATTTTTATCTATTAGACACAACTGATCAAATTTTTGTTGTACTCATTCAGTTTCATCCATATCGGCTTACATCAGAATTCTCAAAGATGGTATTTCCATCTTTGTCGGGATCACAACTTCTGTCTTGTATATGAGGGAGCACGTAGTATCTTCGGTTGACATCCAAATAGATATTCGGTATTCCATTAAAGTGAATAGGAGCATTTCATCCCATTTCGCGTGATTATCAATCATCTTGCTCAGGATCTTGTTGATGCTTTTATTGTCGGCTTCTACTTCTTCATTCATCTTGGGGCGATAATGTGCATAATTCGTGTGCTCGACTTTGAACTGGGCATAATGATTTTTCATCGTTCCTTCCTTTGAGGTTCTGCGCATTGTCCGTTATTCGGAACTGTAACACTTAGCATGTTCTAATATTCGCAAAGTTTTCTGGCTCAGGCTATCAACTCCTTCAGGTTATTCCCGATCTTTCAGAAACCTTTGAATATCTGTGTACCATGGTTCTATTTTTTTACTTTGTTTCAACTTGATTACAATAGGCTAGTTGGTGGAAAACTCTTACTGTTATGGGGCTTCTTCATTATCTGTCTTGATTACAAATATCATGGATGCTAATGTTGCGAGGGCGTGAGCGAAATTGTTCTTCAACCTTAATACATGCTCGAACTCAATCTTTAAAAACTTTTCACAGAGATCAATTAGGTGATTATTGTATTGTACCAACTTGGCATCTTTGGTCGAATACTTATCCATGATCTGATTTATAATTAGTTCAGAGTCTCCATATACCATTAGTTCTTTTGCCTTTGGACTGATAGCCAATTTGAGTCCCAAAATGCATGTTTCACACTTTATGGTGTTTTTGTACTTTATGATGTTGTTTGTGTTCGCAAACTCTAACTTAGCGGAGACTGGGAAATTAGTGATTGAAATTTCTACTGGTTCATTGGGAAATTTAGTCTCCATTGATTCATTGACAGCCATCGGATTATCGGTGAGCTGATAAGCGATCACTTGTCTATTAACTGTCTTTTGAGTTACATATATGATATCAAACTTGGGGAGAAACATCTTCCACTTAGAGATTCTTTCTGTGAGTATGGGATTTTCAAATATGTACTTTAGTGTGTTTATTCGGGTGATTAAATGGGTAGTGAATCATAACAAGTAGTAACGCAGCCTTTGAGCAGTCCAAGCTAGCATACAATAAGTCCTTTCTAGTGTTAAGTACTTTTTGTGTATAGAGTGAACTGCTTACTGACGTAATAGATGGCTTATTCTTTCTTTCCCGAGCTATTATGCTAACCCAACATCGTCCCATAGAAGTTTCGAGGAAAATAAGGTACAACAACAAGGGACGCCCTTGTTGGGGTGTTACAAGGACATGAGGATTCATTAGGTAGGCCATGACCTTGTCTAAGGTGATTTGGCATTCCTTGTTCCATTTCCCATTAAACTCTTTTCTTAGTTGCTTGAAGATTGGTTCGCAGGTTGCTGTTAATTGTGAAATGAACCGGACTATGAAGTTTACCCTTCCAAGAAAGCCACTAATCTCCTTTTTGGTTCTTGGGGCTGACATCTCAATTATGGATTTGGTCTTTGCAGGGTTAATTTTGACACCTCGACAAATCACCATATAGCCTAACAACTTGCCTGATACTACTCTGAATGCACATTTAGCTAGGTTTAGCTTCAGTTGAAACTTTTAGAGGCGATCAAACATCTTCTTCAAATGCTCAAGGTTATATTTATTTTCTCTAGATTTCACAATTATATCGTCTACATAGACTTCCATTTATTTGTAGATCATGTCATGGAAAATCGTTGTCATGGCCCTTTGGTAAGTCACCCCGATGTTCTTGAGTTCGAAAAGCATAGCTCCATAGCAAAATACACCCCATAGTATGATAAAAGAGGTCTTATGCTTATCTTCTTCATCGACCAAGATCTGATTGTATTTACATAATCCATCTACGAAATATGAGATTCTGCACCTGGCGATATTGTGCAGGATGATATGCATGTTAGGCAGTGGGAAGTCATCATTTGGACTTTTCTCGTTAAGACCTCTATAATTCACACAGACTCGTTCATTTCCGTCTTTCTTCTATACTGGCACTATGTTTCTTATCCATTCGCAATAGGTGCAAACTTCGATGAGGTGTGCCTCGAACTACTTTATAACTTCTTCCTTGACCTTTAGGCTGATGTTTGGTGTTATTTTTCAGAGTTTCTGCTTAATTAGCTTAATCCCCTCCCTAATTAGAAGCTTGTGCATCACAATGTTAGTTGCAAGTCCTACCATATCGTCATAGGACCATGCGAACACATCCTGATATTCCTTCAACAATGTTATCAAATCTTCTATTTATTGGTTGCTCAATGACTTTCCAATCTTGGTTTCTCTTGGATTTTCTAGGTCCCCTAAATTCACTGTTTCTGTCTTATCTTGGTTAAGGATCGGTTGGTTTTTGAATCGTTTTAAGTCTCTCTAAATTTCCTAGGTATTCTTTGGAATGGGATTGTCTTCTGTTTCAATTTCTATTGATTCCCAACTTATTTCCTTGTCAAGATTATACTTCTTAAGTAGATGATTTTTGTTATTATATGAATTATATTTGGATGTACTTGGGCACCTTCAAAGCAAATGTGAAATCTAATTTAAATATGATATTTTTCTTAATAACCATAGTTTAGTACATAATAAAAGATTATGGAAACAAAAACCTAAAATAGGATAATCTCAACTCGCTGTTAGCTAGACAAATAGGAAAAGAGGTTACTACTCCCGAATTACCACAACTCTCGGCACAACGGGATTGGTCGAGCTTCCTAGTTGCTATGGTTTTCTACTGATTCCAACTTCTGGATGATTTTCTCTTCATCTTCATCTTTTTGAAGGATACCGCAGGCTAAACCTTCTCGGGACAATATTGGCTGGCTAACAATCGTGGCATATTTTGGGATTAGTAGGAATTTAGGCTCTTCTTTCTTTTCCTCCATATCCGACCAGACTAAATATTGGCGGCAAACAGGAAAGTAATTCGAATTTGGGGGATTGACCTAAATATCTAATCTTAGCTGGCTCAATTTCTATATTTTCCTCTTTCTTTCGATGCATGCCCTAATCCAAGAGTATTTTCTTTTCTTATGTTCTTAAACGGGATTCATTTTTTTCTCCCTTATTTCAAGACCTTGCTTTATATCTAAGCCTATGATATACAAGTGGTCGATCAACATGGTTGTGGTAACTGATAATCTGGGTATCGGTAGAGGATTTTCCTTACAGACAATTGTGGCGTTAGTAATGTCGAAAACCTGAAACGAAGCTGCGTGTTCAACTTGTTCTACTAAAACTACTGGAGTGGCCACGGATCGATAGATGGTGTGTGATAATATTCCGCATGGATGGTTATAATATTATCCTCGAATGTAAGCTTCATCTTTTGGTGCAACAACGATGGTACTGACCCGGCTGAGTGTATTTAGGGTCGATCGAGAATTAAGTTGTAAGCGTCTGGTATGTTTAGCACGTGCAGGTCTATTTGAAATATCACTGGTCCTATGGTGATTGGTAATGTTATCTCTCTTATAGATTTTTTTTTCACCATCGAAGACTCAAATGGTGATGGTAGCAGCTCTAATGTGGTTTTATTCAATCCCTACTTTCTTGAGCATACTCAAAGGGCATAAATTTCGTGTTGAACCATTATCCATAAGGACTCAATACAAGATATAGTCCATGTATTGTACTGATATGTTTAGCGACTAGATGTGCCTAGTCTTATCAGAAGGTATCTCATCGTTGGGGAATGCGACGAGGTTGGTATTAAGGATGTTCCCCACTATATTAGTGAAGTAATACTTTGATATCGAGCTCGGTACATGCCCTTTATTAAGTAATTTCAACAGAGTATTTTGATGGGCCTCTAAATCCATTAGCAAGTACAACATTGAGATCAGCGTGAGTTCCTTGCTTGGCTATTCAACAATTGGGTACTCATTGTTCTTTACCATATTTAGAAATTCATGCACCTCTTCCTCAGTGATTGGTTTCATAGGGTTTTACTTGGTTTCTTTGTCGGGTACCTTCAGGAGGCCCGGTACAATAAAGACTCTTCTGTTCCAGGTGATTCTCCCAACTTAGCCTACTTGACTTTCTAACTTCTTTAGTACTTTGGTTTTGATGGTGGTGGAGTAATTCCAAGGTACCTCTTTGAGACTTTTGACTGATTTTTGCTTTGGTGTTTGAAACACCAATTCTTTCTTAGGCTCGATGGTTATCACTTCTCGGGTAACTTGCCACTATATCATAAAGATAGAGATTTTGGATGTCAGACCCACCCAGGACACCTATCATGTGGGGCCGGCGTGACGTAGACATGACACCGCCCAACTGACTAGCCAACCACAATACGTCAATAAATAAAATTGTAAATCTATACAACATATAATAATCCCATCTGACAGGGATACACTGTCCCGAATATAAAAACAATCAAACAAATCTCCTGAACCTCACTTAGATTTCATCTCTGATATTTTGTCTCAAAATTTCTCTCAAATGACTCATTTACGTGACTCGCATAACTCTATCTAGCGCCAATAGGGGACCGACCATATCCTAACTATTTCACCTACGAGTGTATTGCCTTCTTAGTAAAAATATTTTATAATAATAGTTTAATCTACAACATCTAAATGGATCAAGCGTAAGTATATAAACAGCACGTAGCTAGTAAAATTCTCCATAATATAAACAGTGAAAATAAACCAATAAGTATAAGTTCTATTCAAACCCATCTAATATAAAATAATACCATTCACCATAATAAATAATAAATCACCCAATATAAGTAGAACACCACATCTCAAAGACCACACCACCACAACACACACTGGCTAGCCATAGTGATCGTTTTAACCTTACAATCGGGAGTTGCAATGGTACCGTAACATTCGTAGGAATACCTTCTTACGAAATATCCACACCCCTTTTTGGGGAGAAATATAATCCACACCCCTTATGGAGAGAAATATCCATATCCAATGGGAAGAATCCATACCCCTTATGGGGAGAAATATAATCCACACCCCTTTCGGGGATAAACCATACCTCTTTCGGGGAGAACAACTATGGCATCGTCAAAATCAGTATAGTTAAAAATTCACATCCCTTATGGGAAGAAATACATTTTCACACCACATTGTTAAAAATCCACACCCCTTATAGGGAGAATATAAACCACACCCCTTTCGGGGAGAATTTTTAAAATTATGTTTTTCACTTTCCTTTTTAAAGTACCACCAATTTCAGAAAAAAAAAAAAAAAAAAAAAAAAACCAGTTTTCCACCTTTGTACCACCGATTTCAGTAAAAACTGTTATTCCACCTTTGTTTTTAGAAAACCAAGCATTTTTAGAAAATCATATATTTTCCACTCTCTTTTCAAAAACACCTATATCTAACGAAAATTATTTTTAATCTTTCTTTTTAGAAATCAGCACAATTTCCCAGAAATTCATTTTACCAACTCTCCCCAAAAACCTGCTTGATCCATATCATTTATGAAATCGTACAGTGTAAGTAAACACACATGTCTTCATATATATGCATAGAAAATAATTTGGCAAGAAGACAGTACACTTACCTCGATATCTATTTTGCAAAACTAACACTAACTACACTCTATCTGGATGTCGGTGCCTGCGAACCTAATAGTGATAGGCCTAAATTAATATTTAATATACAAATACCCTATTCGACCCATACAGATCCTAATATTTTTCATAATTTCCTATTCCCCGTCTTTTATTATAAAATATGCCTATTTAACTATATCGAATTTATTCATGCGAACGATCTCACTATTTCTTATCGCTATTTCAATGTTTTTCATGTGAACATATAATGCTGAATTTAACGATGATGATAACATGTATTTTTACATTAATTAAATGTATATATTAAAGAAGTGCAAAATTCTACCTTCCCCGAAGTTTCCACCGGCTGCGAGATTGGATTTATGTTTTTCTTGGGGTGGTTTGTTTAATTTCTTCTTCTTTTTCCCTTTTTCCTATTTTTCTTCTTTTCCTCTTCATTCTGATTCTCGATTTTTCTCTTCCTGTGCTGCTTCAGTTCTGTTTTCAGCCACCGCCACCATCGGCGACGGAACGACAACATCCACACACAAACGCGTACAACACACACACATATACACATACAGGACCAAAATATACACCGCCAACCTCCTACACAACCCCTGCCGGACCCATGACCAAACACACACATACAAAATTGAACCCACCTACTCTTTCTCTAACTCTCCAACCAGCCGAATTACCGACCCCACCCACCGACGACCGAACAGCTATCGTCGACCAAACATTACTGACCAAACCTACTACACTCATACATACACAACAACAAACACACATGACAAACACGGTGACCCTCCGCCGAACAATCACCATTCATGCCAGCGATCCATACCTAAACTCACCCACACACTTACACATGTTTTCGGGCATACAAACACAGACACACACACAGACACACCTTTACCAAACGACGACCAAACACCCACACCCACTTACTAAACAGACGGCGACGAACGGCACCAACCGGCGGACCTCTCTCTTTTCTTTGTTCCTGTTTGGATTCCATCGACACACACACACACACACTCATCTGATCACCTACACACTGACGAATTGCCACATACCCACGACAGCAGCAACACACACACCACCGGCCCGAACAGTGACACCCACTCTGGCGACGATCGGAATACACACCCTCACTCATGAGGTCACTCTTCCACTTCCCAAATCCTCTGCCCATCGGTTGATCTCACGGCAACAGTCAGCAAGAAAATATGGATTTCTATATGTTTCTAGAACCCATTTGCTTAATTACTCTTCCCTCCCCCCTAATTTCTAAAAATCATCTTTTGAGTTCAATTCACCTTTTATAAGAGTCTAATATGGTAATTTCACCCTTAACATTTTCTAAATTGTAATCTTACTCCCAAAAGTTTTAATTCAAAAGTTAAATGTAAATTTTGGATAAACTATTTTCTAAATTTGCAAATTGACCCCTAAACTTTTAATTTGAATTTTTAATTAACCCAATTTCACCTCGAATTTTTCCAATTGTTCTAAAATGCAACTAAAATGACGTACGTGCTAAATCGGGGTCTTACATCGGAACTCTATACCTTCCCAGGGTCCATCTGCATGCATCCGTAATCGACCAAGTCGATCCAGTTGTCATTTTCGATTGGAACATTCGGTTTCCTGCCAAAAGTTCTAGAGTTGGCTTTGGTAGAGGCACTAGCGCTATTATGCCATAATTCATCTAAGGCCTTTCTTGGTCCATGCTTTTGATTAGCTTATATTAGGTAGTTGAGGTTGATTATTTTGTCGAATACTTTCAAGGGTGGAAGCGGTAGCGAATAACTTGGGTGTGCCTCCTTAGGTGGATGACATAAACTCAGCACTTTTCCAAATATGTCTACCATTGCTATGATATTTTTGTTTAGTGTATCTATCTTTTCCTACATGCAGTCTAATGCCTCATGATCTTGGGGTATATTTTCTTTCTATTCTACTTCTTCCATCTCGACATCGATTATGGGATCTTTTCCTTTGCTAACCTTTTCTTTTGGTATTTATTCTTCGAAATCACACTCCCATCTGGAAGGTGTTGTCACACCCCACCCCGGACACCCATTACCCTGGGCCCGGCGTGACGTTGACATGACATCCCCCTGAACGTCAACCCAACTAGAAATACGACAAAGAGCATACATAATTATACAACCACAAAAATGTAGGTCATATACCTCTTCTCATATGGGGACACACCCGTCCCCGAATATAAGGACAACAAAACAAAATATAATATAATAACAAAGAACCCCTCACGGGTTCATCTCAGACAACTCGTCCCAAAAATATCCACAATGACTCCATCACAGGACTCTACCTAGGGCCAGTAGGGGACCGACTCCTAGCAGCTGTACCTGAAACCAAAATTTTTATCGGTGTACTATCTTCATAATAAAAACATTTTTTATGGATCAAGTATAAAACATATAAATTCCACATATCAAACAATAATATAAAAATCACAAACCACTAGGAAAACTCCCTTTTACCTGTCACCACAGAACTAACGCAGATATTTATAACATCTCAATCAAGCAGTACAAATAAACCAGAACAATAGATATATCAACATAAATGGATACACCAAACCAATATAAAATAATAAATATATATTTGTAAATTTATTCAACCGGTTCACCGTATACGATAAAACACCACACCACCCTCCGACTAGCTATAGGATTGTTTTAACCTCACGATCGGGAGTTGCAACGGTACCGTACCACCCCTAGGATTTACCTTCCTAGCGGGACATAATAACGCTATGCTGTAGCAGATAATCAACGCTCTGCAGGTCTATGCCTAGCAAATAAACAACGCTCTGCAGGACTATACCTAGCAGATAAACAACGTTCTGCAGGACTATGCCTAGCAGTTAAACAATGTTCTGCCGTCGCAAATAATCAACGCTCTGCCGAAGCAGATAATCCACATTCTGCTAAAGCAGATAATTACTATGGCGTAGTTAGACCGAACACCAATTTCCACATCAACAACAATCGACTTTGTCCACAATCAATTTTCACCCCTTTTAGAAACCAACGAAATCCACAATTTCACAAACACCCAAAACTGTTTGATCCATATAAGTTACAAATTCATCTAGTTTTAAGTAAACACATTTCTCCATCATATATATGAAAATAGATTTTAAAATTTACTAAAAGACAGTATACTCACCTGGTGATCCACTCCGAAAAGTTTTTACCGATTATGCTCTACCGTTACTCTAGTGCCTGCAAACCTATTAGTTACAGGGCCTAAATTAATATTTTAGGTAAAAAAACCTAATCATGCAATACAAGCCCTACATTCTGTAATATCCCATTCTCCACATTTTATTATGAAATATTTCTATTCGGCTAGTATTGCTCCGTTAAAGTTTACTATATAAACTTTATTCATGTGAACGATCTCAATAATTATTATCGTCATTTCGACATTTTAAGGTTAGTAATTTAATTTAACAAATCATAAAATTTAACGAGAAACGTTACTTGTTCCGAAACGGTTGTAGATTTTCTTTAAAATTTCTAAGTTGATGCTCCTACTCCCACCGCCTCGGCGAGAGATCTACCGCCGCGGCGAACACACTTCTTTCCTACTCTGGTTTACCTACTGACTCTCCTCCACCTAAGCTGTAGGTCCTCTGCCTAGGCGAACACACTCATTTTTCTTTGTTTTAGCACACTGACCCTTTTCCGCCGAGGCGAGCACCCCTCCGCCTAGGCGAGAACAATTACCTTATTTTCTGTTTTGCTTACTGATGCTCTACCGCCTAGGCGAATCTTGTCACCGCCTAGGCGAACAGTTGTCTTCTTCGTTCAGCTCCTACTTTGTGATCAGACCAGTTGTCTCTCTTTTCCTTTCTTCACTACTCTAGCGGCTCTTTCGCCACCCCCACTTCAACGACCAACCATACCAACACAGCAGCCCATTCTACCAACAATACCCCTCCTCAAGCCTGATCAACACACGCCACAACACAACACCTCCACACCCACACACACCTGATACACCTAGAACAGAAAAAAAACAGAGCGCACACACACTATCTTACACACCCCTACCGTCGGACAAAACAAATGGACAGCACATACACGTATCTCACCGAACAAGACAACGATCAACACTGAAATACCCTCACACTAAAGAACCACCATCATCGGCGATCACAAACCTCTGACGACCCTCTCTCTCTCTCTCTAGATTTCTGATTTTTCTCCTTCTTTTCAGGCTTGAGGTCAAGATTTTTTACAGATCATTAATTTAGATTGTTTTTTGTGGATTGGTTTATGGGTTTTCTCCACGCCACATCGCCCCTCACCCATTCCCCTATCTCCGGCTGAGCTCACGGTACACGCACATGCACAAGCATATATATATATATATATGTGTGTGTGTGTGTGTGTGTGTGTGTGTGTATTTAAAATATCTTTGGTTAAATGCTTCTTTTCTCCCCCTAATTTCTTACAATCTCTTTCTTAGTCAAAGATATTTAACCAAAGATATTTTAAACACACACACACACACATACATCATTTGAATTGCATTTTGGATTGCATGTTTTCTAAATTTTTTATTTTGACCTCCAAACTTTTAATTTGAGTTTTGATTGACCCAATTTCACCTCGAATTTCTCAATTACTCTAAAATGCAACTCAAATTATGTACGTGCTACGATTGAGGCCTTACAACTCTTCCCTCCTAAAAGAAATTTCATCCCGAAATTTTATTACATTAATCTAACAAATGTGGGTATTTGTTCCTCATCTCGTCTTCTCGCTCCCACATCGCCTCTTTCACTGCATAACTGCGCCACAATTCTTTGACTAACGGAATCGTTTTCGTTTGCAACACCTGGTCTTTACGGCTTAGGATTTGGACTGGCTCCTCAACGTAGGTCAAATCTTCTTCCAATTCGATCGGCTGCGAAGTCAACACATGAGAAGGGTCTGGTACATATTTTTGAAGCATCGATACATGGAAAACGTCGTGTAGTCGAGATAAATCTGGCTGTAATGCAAGTCTATACGCTGTAGCGCCAACCCATTCTAAAATTTCATATGGCTTGATGTACCTTGGACTCAACTTCCCTTTCTTCCTGAACCTCATTATGCCTTTCTACGGAAAGATACTAAAAAATACATGATCCTCCACTTCGAACTCCAACTCCCGCCGGCACTTGTCTGCGTAACTTTTTTGTCGACTCTAAGCAATTTTTAATTTTTCTCAAATCATTTTCACTTTATCTGCTGTCATCTGGGCTATGTCCGACGTCAACAATTTCTGTTCACCCACCTCAGTCCAATAGATTGGGATTTCACATCTCCTACCATACAATGCTTCGTACGGGGCCATCTTGATTGACGAATGGTAGCTGTTGTTGTAGGCCAATTCCATCAACGACAAATGATCATCCCAGCTACCCGAAAATTCCAAAACACATCCCCTCATCATATCCTCCAACGTCTGAATCGTATGCTCTGACTGACCGTTTGAGGATGAAAAGCGGTGCTAAATTTTAACTTGGTACCCAAAGCAGTCTGAAGACTCAGCTAGAACCTCGAAATAAATCTCAGATCTCTATCTGATACTATAGAAACTGGTGCGCCATGCAACCTAATAATCTCATCGATATACAATTGGGCATACCTTTCAAGAGAATATGTCATTTTTACGGCCAGAAAATGAGCGGACTTGGTAAGCCTATCAACGATCACCCAAATAGAATTATGCCCCTTTTGAGTACGGGGTAATCCCGAAACGAAATCCATCGGAGTATGCTCCCACTTCCACTTTGGAATAGGTAGAGGTGCAACAATCCACTTGGACACTGATGCTCAATCTTAACTTGTTGACAAATAAGACACCTGGCAACAAATTCTGTGATTTCTCGTTTCATTCCGATCCACCAATAATGTTCACGCAGATCTCGATACATCTTGGTACCGCCTGGATGCATAGCATACGCTAAGCAATGCGCTTCTTCCAAAATATCCTTCTTCAAGCTGACGTCATTAGGCACACACAGCCTATTCCTAAACATTAATGCCTAATCATTATCCCTAACCTGATAATCAGTTTTGTGACCATTTTTCACTTCATCCTGAATTCTCCCTAACTGAACGTCCAACTTCTCAGCTTCAATAATTCGATCAATCAATGTCGGCTTCAAAGTTAAGGTCACAAGCAATGTTGCCGTCTAACTAACCGCTAACTGAACTCGCAACGATCTCAACTCGACATACAGATTAGTATGAGCTACTCGAATGTGTACGATCGAACCTACCGATTTCCAACTCAACGCATCTGCTACAACATTAACTTTCCCTGGATGATAGTGGATGGTGATATCGTAATCTTTAATTAACTCTATCCAACGCCTTTGCCTCAAATTTAGCTCATTTTGAGTAAACAAGTATTTTAAACTCTAATGATCGGTGTATATTTCACACGTTTCGCCATAAAGGTAGTGCCTCCAAATCTTCAAGGCGAACACAATCACTGCTAATTCCAAAATCATGCATCTGGTAATTACACTTATGATTCTTCAATTGCTGAGATGCATATGCGATTACATGACCATGCTGGATCAGAACACATCTCAGCCCTTGGTGTGACAGGTCACTATAAATCACAAAACCACCCCTTTTGCCAGGAGGGATAGTATTGACGCAGATATCAATCTACTCTTCAACTCCTGAAAACTTTGTTCGCATTTGTTGGTCCACTCAAATTTGGATTCCTTGCGGGTCAATCGAGTCAACAAGGCAGCTATAACAAAAAATCCATGCACAAATCGTCGATAGTAACCCACCAATCCTAAAAAGCTTCGAACTTCAGTCACATTTTTCGGTCTTTCCCACTAAACAACAGCTTCAACTTTCTTTAGGTCCACCTGAATACCGTTTCCTGAAATAACATGCCCTAAAAATATAACATGATCTAACCAAAATTTGCATTTACTGAATTTCGCATATAACCGCTTCTCCTGCAACGTCTGCAACACAATCTGAAGATGCTCTGCATGCTCTTCTCTACTTTGGGAATAGATCAATATATCGTCAATGAATACGATAATAAATTGATTTAGATAAGGTTGGAAGATTCTATTCATCAAATCCATGAAGGCCGCAAGGGCATTGATCAATCCAAATGGCATAACCAGAAATTCATAATGTCCATATCTTGTACGAAACGCCGTTTTCGCCACATCACCGTCTCTGACTTTCAGCTGGTGATACCCCGATCGAAGATCTATCTTGAAAAACACTTTAGCCTTCTAGAGCTGGTCGAACAAGTCATCAATTCCAGGCAACGAATATTTGTTACGAACCGTCACCCTATTCAGCTACTAATAGTCGATACACATTTTCAACATGCCATCCTTCTTCTTCACGAACAACATTGGAGCCCCCTATGAGGAGATACTGGGTCTGATAAACCCATGGTTTACTAAATCTTGTAACTTCACCTTCAATTCTTTCAAATCGGTAGGCACCATACGATAAGGTGGAATCGATATTGGAGTAGTTCCTGGAAGTAACTCGATAGTGAATTCCGTCTCCCTATCTATTGGCAACCCTGGCAATTCGTCTGGAAACACATCGGGAAAATCTCTGACCACTGGAATATCTGCCACCAAAACTTCTCTCTGACTAGTGTCGATCATGTGCGCAAGGTATCCCTAACATCATTTCTTCAATAATTTCCTGGCTTCTATGGCTGAAATCAGACTAACAGGAGTGATAATTCTATCTCCCGAGAATACAAACTCTGGCTTGCCTGAGCTTTGAAATATCACTTCTTTCTTAAAACAATCCATTGTGGCATGATATCTAGATAGCAAGTCCATACCCTGTATTACATCGAAATCGTGAATACTCAGGGGTAATAGATCATCCAATAACTCCCTATCACCGATCCGAAGCGGACTGTCTTTGTACACACTATCTATCCATACCAACTCACCCACTGGAGTAGAAATAACAATACAACATGATAAAGAAATGGGAAACTTGCCTACATGCATCATGAAAGTTGTCGAAACAAATGAATGCGTAGAATCAGGATCAATAAGTATACGAGCATCTCTAGCATATAAAGATATGATACTTGTGACCACATCAGGAGTAACCTAGGCATCCTATCGAGTAGTAGCAAAAACACAGCCTCCCGTCGGAGGTCTACCAACCGATCCTCTACCAAGCCTCTGGGCAGTGCTAGGACCCGCACTACCCATACTATTTGCAGGAAGTATAGATGTAGAAGCAAATTTAGGACAATTCGTAGATATATGACCCGACTCATTACAACGAAAACATATCGGTACTTCCATAGGACAGTCTCTGACGAAGTGACCCAGTGCCCTACACTGATAGTATCTACTTTCCCCAGCTCGACTAGATGGCTGATTCCTCCCCTACCTCTGCGGACCAACACTTAATTCCGATATACTCTGCTGTCGCTCGGGGTATAATTGCCGAGGACCACAACTCCTGACAGATTGGCCAAACGATGAGGCTTGAACAACTGGCGGTCGAGATACCGCCCCTCATGAAGTGCCACTGGAAATCTGCTAGGCGACTCAAATTTGCTCTTTTTGTGTTGCTCATATATCTCGGCGGCTTCCTGAACATCTCTTTCTACTAACTTTGCCGTATTCACCAACTCTGCATAATTCTTAATCTGCATGCTAGTCAAACTAGAACGTATTTCTAAATTGAGCCCTTTTTGAAAACGTAGGCATTTCATCTCTTCCGTTTTTACCAAATCCGGGGCAAAACGGGATAAAGCATCGAATCTAACTTCATACTGCTGAATAGTCATCTAACCCTGCTTCAGAACTATAAATTCCTCCTCCATCTGGAAACGATAAGACTAGGGAATATATTTCTCTTTGAACACGGCAACGAAATGATCCTACGTGATCTATTCGCCAGAACCAGTAATCAACCTTTTCATTTCTTCCCACCAATGCTCAGCCTCCTCCCTCAGCTGAAAAGTAGCAAGGGGAACTCGATTGTCGTCAACAATCCCCATCGCGTCAAATATGTGACCCACACCTCTAATCTAATTTTTCGCATCAGCTGGACCCTCCGTTCCAGTGAAAACTGGAGGGTCCAACACTTTGAATCTCTTCAAGAGTACTGCCTAAGATATAATAGTATCACTTTGGGCCTGTTGACTTTCCATAATCCTCGTTTGTTGTTCCATCAGCTGGGCAACAACCTACAAAATTCTTTCAACTGTATCTAGGCTCCCTTGTAACCTATCACCCTGTCCTTGGGGTTCCGCTTGCCCCGGGGGTTCCACTTGCCTCTGGGGTCTCACACTCCCAGAGCTTTCGTCTCCACACTCCATACCTATTATTAGCCATAAAAATTCAACTCAACAACTAACTAGGCCAACCAGGACAATGACATTAATTAATATACATTAAATAACTATTATGCGAGTGCCAAAATCACTAACCGATACCTTATCTCAAGTCCCCCACTGACTAGACGACTGGCACGTCTTCCTATCTCCTGGTCCCATACTGACATAACAACTGGCAAGTCTATAGAACCTATAACCTAGATTCTGATACCACAAAATATCACACCCCACCTTGGACACCAATCACCCTGGGCCCAGCATGACGTTGACATGACATTCCCCTGAACGCCAACCCAAGTAGAAATACGACAAAGAGCATACATAATTATATAACCACAAAAATGTAGGTCATATACATCCTCTCAAATGGGGACACACCCATCCCCAAATATAAGGACAACAAAACAAAATATAATATAATAACAAAGAACTCCTCACGGGTTCATCTCAGACAACTTATCCCAAAAATATCCACAATGACTTCATCGTAGGACTCTTCCTAGGGCCCGTAGGGGACCGACTCCTAGCAACTGCACCTGAAACCAAAATTTTTATCGGTGTACTATCTTCATAATAAAAAAACAAAATCATGGATCAAGTACAAAACATATAAATTCCACATATCAAACAATAATATAAAAATCACATACCACCAAGAAAACTCCATTTTACCTGTCACCACAGAACTAACGCAGATATTTATAACATCTGAATCAAGTAGTACAAATCAACCAGAACAATAGATATATCAACATAAATGGATACACCAAACCAGTATAAAATAATGTATATATATTTGTAAATTTATTTAACCGATTCACCGTATACGACAAAACACCATACCACTCTCCGACTAGCCATAGGATCGTTTTAACCTCACAATCGAGAGTTCCAACGGTACCGTACCACTCATAGGATTTGCCTTCCTAGTAGGACATAACAACGTTTTTCCGTAGCAGATAATCAATGCTCTGCAGGTCTATGCCTAGTAGATAAACAACACTCTGTAGGACTATGCCTAGCAGATAAACAACGCTATGTTGTAGCAGATAATCAACGCTCTACCGAAACAGATAATCAATGCTCTTCCAAAGCAGATAATCAACGCTCTGCCGAAGTAGATAATTACTATGGCGTAGCCAAACCAAACACCAATTTCCACCTCAACAAAAATTGACTTTGTCCACAATCAATTTTCACCCCTTTAGAAACCAACGAAATCCACAATTTCACAAACACCCAAAACCGTTTGATCCATATGGGTTACAAATTCGTCCAATTTTAAGTAAACACATTTCTCTATCATATATATGAAAATAGATTTTGAAATTTACTAAAAGACAGTACACTCACCTGGTGATCCGCTCCGAAAAGCTTTTACTAACTATACTCTACCGTTACTCTGGTTCCTGCGAACCTATTAGTGACACGGCCTAAATTAATATTTTAGGTAAAAATAATCTAATCATGCAATGCAGGCCCCACGTTCTGTAATTTCCCATTCCCCACATTTTATTATGAAATATTTCTATTCGGCTAGTATTACTCCATTAAAGTTTACTATATAAACTTTATTCATGTGAACGGTCTCAATAATTATTATCGCCATTTCGACATTTTAAGGCTAGTAATTTAATTTAATAAATCATAAAATTTTACGAGAAACGTTACCCATTCCGATATGGTTGTAGATTTCCTTTAAAATTTCTAAGTTGATACTCCTGCTCCCACCACCTCGGGGAGAGATCTACCACCGCGGCGAACACACTTTCTCGTTTCTCTGGTTTACCTACTGACACTCCTCTGCCTAGGCCGTAGGTCCTCTACCTAGGCGAACACGCTTATTTTTCTCTATTTTTGCACACTGACTCTTTTCCTCCGAGGCGAGCACCCTTCCGCTTAGGCGAGAACTCTTACCCTATTTTCTGTTTTGCTTACTAATGCTCCACCGCCTAGGCGAATCTTGTCACTGCCTAGGAGAATGGTTGTCTTCTTCGTTCAGCTCCTGTTTTGTGATCAGACCAGTCGTCACTCTCTCTCTCTCTCTCTTTCTTCACTACTCCGACGGCTCTTTCACCACCTCACTTCAACGACCAACTACACCTATATAGCAGCCCATTCTACCAACAGTACCTCCCTCAAGCCTGATCAACACACGCCACAGCACAACACATCCACACCCCCACACACCTGATACACCTAGAACAGAAGAAAAACAGAGCACACATACACTATCTCACACACCCTTGCCGTCGAACAAGAAAAATGGACGGCACACACACATATCCCGCCGAACAAGACAACGATCAACACTGAAACACCTTCACGCTGAATAACCCACCATCACCGGCGATCACAAACCTCCGGCGACCCTCTCTTTCTCTAGATTTCTGATTTTTCTCCTTCTTGTCAGGCTTGAGGTCAAGATTTTTTACAGATCATTAATTTACATAGTTTTTTGTGGATTGGTTTATGGGTTTTCTCCACACCATGTCGCCCCTCATCCATTCCCCTGTCTTTTGATGAGCTCACGGCACACGCACATGCACAAGCATGCATATTTCAATCGTTAGGATTGAAGTTTTGGCTTTGATGGTTTTAACGATTTAGGAAAATTGGCTCAAGCATTTTGGTGTTTACATAAACCTCGAAGATTCAAGATAGCAGTAATAGCAAAGGGCTAAATTTTCTTGTTTCTCTAATTGGATGGTTAATCCCCTTGGCGATTCTAATTAGGGTTAAAAGGAGTTGGAGGAGGTAGTGCTGGAGATTTGTAAGGGAACCGGGATAACCCTTTGTTTTGAATAGAAAGAGTTTGGTATCCATAAGGATTTGGCTGCTGATGGGTTATTGAAGCCGAATGCTTTGGAAGCTCCTTTGATTGTGGCCAATCATTGCTACCTTGGGATCTTTCTTTCTCGGAGAGAGCAGACTTCTTGGTTTCACTGTCAGAAAGATTTTGGATTCTACTAGTTCGGATTCCTTCTTCTATGTATTCTCCTCGAAGTATTACATTAAATAATGACCTGCCTTGGGTATGAGAAGGGGCTCGTAGTATGAAAACGACTCAACTTGTATAAATATTTGTACCATTTATTCTTCTTTCATTGATGATACTACTTGTGCAACCCTATCCCTCCATCAAACGGAGAATTCTTGGAAACTTTCTCCACTTTTCTTGGTTAAAGTTTAGAGAGATATATTATCGGATGATATTTCTCGGTTATAGCTACACCGATCACAAAACACATTGACAATGTCAAGAAAGGTCTTTAACTTCTCTTCTTCTACAGTTCCATACCATCGAGCCATTTGTCCTTCCAAAGACTGCTGGAAAAGTCTAACGACTTATGCCTCGTTATGAATATAGGCACCTATCTTATTCTTGTGCCCTTGAATATGCCAATTTGGGCATCTAAATCCTTCGTACTGGGTAAGGCTTGACATCGTGAAATTGTCGTGAAATTTCATTTAAGGAACTGATGATAACCTTATGTATCTGGGGTCGACTGTTCATTCACCTTTGCTCAAATCTTCTAGTTTTTTTTTTTTCTATTTATTGTAGTTTCTCAATCAATAACAAAGTCTTCTCGGATTGTTCTTTTACTTCTTTTTTGATACTTTGGATACTTTCAGGATAATAGGGCCCGGGGTTGTAGGCTTCGTGGACATGAAGCTTGGATTTGGGTTTATCAAGGTCACTTGCAGTCCTGACACATGAAGTGACGATTATCCCACTACCGGTCTAGGTCCTTGAGAACTGGAGGGTTGTTATAATGTTACGGGCTTGACTTGCTTGGAAGTCTGAACAAGAGGTTATCGGATTATGTTGAGACTGTCATAATTGATGTAGAAATTCGGTTATATGGCCGACGGCTCCTTTTAACAAAACCATATATTTTTTGAGTTGTGTTATCTTGGTAGGACCTTGCGATCTTTCCTCGATGTCTTCCATTGTGACAGACTTTCGAGTTTGAGCACAAGTGCAGATTGGAGAACAAGATACAAAAGACTTTCTACGAAGAGCATTTTTTCCTCATATAGACAAAAATCATGTTTCTATTGTTTATTCACAAAATGCGTTTGAGTTTTTGATAACGTTTTTGCTATACACCACAAGTGCACGACTATCAAGTTTTAGTGTAATGGTGAGTGTGAGTGTCGTATCCACAAGGATTAGTTTAAATCGTCGCTAACTACAGTGATTATCATAACCTAACTTTATTTAAGCGTCCAAATTTAAGGTATGTAAAAATAAATTAAAACAAATATAAATGCAAAAGCTAAAATAAAATATGGACTTCCCATACACAATTGTTCTAGGAACTTGATTTCATCTCGTTATTCCCATGTCATCCTATTAAACAATTATTAGCCAATTTCACTACAATCATTAATCAATGGTCCTAATTAATCTTATAACCTCTCTCAAGTGCCTCACAAGATATTATGCACGAATATTTGAATTTATATCTCTATCAAATCCGTTTACTCACTCATTTATTAAGTTTATCCCTAAAAGAAAGTCAAAAGTCGCTCGTTTCTCGGCCTCACAACGATCGAAATCCTAGTTGATAAATCTAGAACTTGATCACCTACTGGTCTCTCAAGATCCTAAATTCTCACCTCGATTATCTAGATGTTAATCTCTTATCGGTCTCACAACAAACTAAACTATGCACTCTCAATTCCGGTCACAAATTCAATCTCTCTTTAGCATAAAATTCACAACCTAAAATAATCTCTAGCTCATTGGCCACATGTATCAAAAGCATTAAACACAGGGAGGCATAAATGAATTCAAATGGAATTCAACTAACGATTAACAAAATATTTAAAACATAGTTTAAACAAGCTTACATCAAGCCCTATATTAAATTCTAACTCAACATAGTGAAATCTGTTGGCCCAGTAGAATACCCAAGAGGGGAGGTGAATTGGGTAATTAAAAATAATCAGAATAAAAATTAATAAATCAAATAATTAATTTTATGCCTAAATTAATTATTATCTTTATAACATAGCGAAATTAAATAAACAACTAAGTGTACACACAAACAGTAAAAATAGACAAATTAAGAAAGCAGCACACACAAGATTTATACTGGTTCACCAAGCTACTCTTGGCTAATCCAGTCCCCCGAGCTCCACGAATGTCCTACCCACCAAAACCAAGATTTTTTTAAAGGTAGGAACTAAACCCGCACACCGATTCTTTTACAGGTTCAGAATCAACCTTTACAATTTCCTTTTCAAAGGCTACGGAATAACCTCTATTTTTTTGCAGGCTAAAGAATAACCTAATTCTTTTTAACACTTAGGCTCAAGAATCAAAACCTTACCAAAACACTCCAAATATCCTTTTACCCGGTAAGATTTGAACCGTTACAAAATCACTCACAAAACACGCAATTCTTATTCAGGAAGAATCACTACCTCAATCTCTTTATAGGAAGAGACTGAAACCCTGCTACCCTTGATTAAATATCCCCAATGATATTTAACTCGTCACAACTCACCAATACAAAAATTGATAAGTAAATCTCACTCGGAGCTTCTACCACCCCAGATATATATAATCTCAATTAATATCCCAACTAATGATAGAATTATGTGAGATGCAGAAATCTAATTTTAACAATATATGGGTAGCAAATTGGAGCACGTAATCAGATTCAAGAAATTGTTTGAAAGAATATTTTCTTTAAAAATCAAAAATAATTTCTAAGATCAATTTTCAAAATACAATAATAAACAAGTAATAATCAATATGGAAAGATCTCACCCGGAATCCACAGAATTAATGATAAAAACAATATAGCTTCAATTCCGGTATCAGCACAAATTGATCACAGTTGATTATTAGAATCACTCTCTTAGAACAACTCACAGTATCAAAGAATGATAACTCTTATAAACGCTCTCTCAAAAAGATATACACTGATTTTATCTCTTAGAATGATTAGAATGATTACCTCACTTAGAAAATTCGCAGGTCTATATAAGGGCACATGTAATCAGTCTCCTAACGTCTAATTTACATGTGTCATGACAATAAAATACTCTTATAGACCCTTCATAACATGAGGACTTCATTTAGGTTTAATTTCACTTAATAACAACTTTTAAAACTCTCAATTAAATCCCCAAAATATTTCTCAATCAAAACAAATAAGTATAGTATCCATTTTAAGTACCAAATTGAGAAACTTTAATAATTAATAAACCATATTGAAAGGATTTAATTAGTATATGAACCATATCTCAAATGTTAAGAATATCCCCGAAATATCTCTCAAATCTTAACCAAAAAACGGCTACTTTTGGATTTAAAATCGGATCAACCAATATCCTGAAACTGCGTGTTCAAAGGATACTGGAAGTAGCCTACACACTTGATCGGTCGACTCTCAGATTCAGAGAGTTTGCCAAGCTTCCACCGGTTGACCGCTCTGTCGACTTGCAGATTCAGAGAGTTTGCCAAGCTTCTATCGGTCGACTGCTCAATCGACTCGCAGATTCAAAAAGTTCATCTTCTTTCTCCGGTCGACTCCTCAGTCGACTGCCCCCTCCTGAATCTCTTCTCTAATCTCGTTTTTAACTTACTTTTTTTTTTACAATTTTACCTCTTTATCCATATTTATATTCAAATGAACTCCACTAATACTCTTATATTCTATTTTAGTCATTCAAAAATATTTCTTTTTAATTCACATAGGAGCAAATAAATATACTCAACCAAAACACACATAAAAGATAAAATTCATTTTGTGTCGTGTGTGCGCTCCTAAATGGGATATTAAGAGTTTATATTTACCTGGGTTGTTTCCCCTAATGTCTTCAAACTCTTAATACTTTTTCATCATCTTGATATCTTCATTTAGCATCCATTCACTTTGACATCTTCATTATTGGAACTTTAAATCACTGAAACACTTGATCAAATATTAGTTCCACCCAAACATCAATACTTAATTGTTCATCAAAATCTTTGGATCAACAATCTCCCCCTTTTTGATGATGACAATTAACTTTGATGTTTTCTTTAAAATAAAATATAACCACACTGCCCCTAAATCCGAGGATGGGTTCTTTAACTCATTTAAACATCATAATGAAGATTTCAATAATTCATAATTTAAAAATACTCAATAAAGCATAATTTTTAAATTTCTCTCCCTTTTGATTAAAACACAGTTTTAGAATTCTCCCCCTAAATAAAACATCACTCATTTCTCCCCCTTTGTCATCTTCAAAAACAATTTAGGTAGGGATGGAGAAAATAACAAACATGTAAGTCACTCTAGGCAAACATCATTTTGCCTAGCCATTCCCAAACCACGAATGATTTTCACAAACTGATCTTCCGCTAGTGGTTTGATAAAAACATTAGCAAGCTGGTCGGATGTATCAATATACTCAATAATAATATTATTTTTCTGAATGTGATCACGAATAAAGTGATATTTAATTTCTATGTGCTTAATTCGTGAGTATTGTGTAGGATTCTTACTTAGACATATAGCACTTTTATTATCACAAAAGATCGGGACCTCCTCCATACAAACTCCAAAATCATTTAACTATTGCTTAATATATAAAATTTGAGTACAACAGTTACCAGCTGCTATATATTTAGCCTCAGTAGTGGATAAGGCTATTGAATTCTGTTTCTTACTTGACCAAGAAACCAAAGCATGTCCTGACAAATGACATGATCCGCTTGTGCTTTTTGGCTCAACTTTGCAACAGGCAAAGTCAGCGTTGAAGTAACTTACCAATTTAGAATCACTCCCCTTAGGATACCATAATCCTAGGTCAGTCGTCCCCTTTAAATAACGAAAAATTCGCTTAACCGCAGTCAAATGCGATTCTTTAGGACAAGACTAAAATCTAGCACAAAGACAAATACTATACATAATGTCAGGTCTACTAGTAGTTAAATACAACAAGCTACCAATCATACCTCTATACATCTTTTCATTAACGCTTTTGCCCGTATCGTCTTTTTCAATTTTTGTAGCCGTTGCCATGAGAGTTTTGTACTCTTTAGCTTCTTCCAAGCCATATTTGTTTAACAGTTCCTTGGTGTATTTAGCTTGATTTACAAATATCCCTTCTTTAGTTTGCTTAATTTGCAATCCAAGAAAGAAATTCAGCTCTCCCATCATACTCATTTCAAATTCAACCTGCATTATCTTAGCAAACTCTTGGCAAAGATCCTCATTAGTAGATCCAAAAATGATATCATCAACATATACTTATACTAATAGAATATTAGAATCAGTTTACTTTACAAATAGTGTTATATCACAAATACCCATTCGAAAATCATTTTCGATCAAATATCGGCTAAGTCTCTCATACCAAGCTCTCGGAGCTTGTTTGAGCCCGTACAAAGCCTTGCGAAGTTTAAATACATGATCGGGAAATTTGTCACTTTCAAATCCCAGGGGTTATTCTACATAAACTTCTTCAGCTAGAAAGCCATTTAGAAATGCACTCTTCACATCCATTTGATATAGCTTAAAATTACGTGAACATGCAAAGGCAAGTAGTATTCTAATTGCTTCTAGTCTAGCAACATGTGCATAAGTTTCATTATAATCAATTCCTTTCTCTTGATTATAGCCCTATGCCACTAATCTTGCTTTATTTCTAATTACTATACCAGATTCACCTTTTTTGTTTCTAAATACCCATTTAGTACCAATAATTGGATGAAAGTCCGGTCTCGGAACAAGACACCATATTTTGTTCTGCTCAAATTGAACTAATTCATCTTGCATTGCGGAAATTCAAGATTCATCAATTAGTGCCTCATTTAAATTTTTAGGCTCAATTTGAGATAAGAAAGCAAGATTAATTATATCCCTAAGAGAAGATCGAGTACTTACACCTTTTTTGAAATTACCGATGATTTCTTTAATTTAATGCCCTGGTACTTTCCTTATAGCTCTTGGTAAAGTTGAATCCTTCTCCTTAGGTTCCTCCTCTTGTTAAGACTCATTTGTTTCATCATTACCTTGGTTTTGGTTATTTAAGATACCTGCACCATCATCATCCAAAACCTTTCTCGACAAGTATAGATCAGCTTCCTCAAAAATGACATGCATAGTTTCTTCTACTAATAAAGTACGTTTATTATAGACTCTATAAGCCTTACTGTTAGTAGCATATCCAAGAAAAATTCGATAATCGAATTTAGCATCAAATTTACCAAGATTATCCTTGTCATTCAAAATAAAACATTTGCATCCAAAGACTTTAAAATATGAGATATTAGGAGTCTTACCATTCCAGATTTCATATGGGGTTTTGTTAAACCCTCTACGAATTGATACCCGATTTACCACGTGACAAGCAGTACTTACTTCTTCGGCCCAGAAGTAGGTTGGTAAACGATTTTCATTTAGCATTGTTCTGGCCATCTCTTGAAGTGTTTTGTTCTTTCTTTTCACTACACCATTTTGTTGCGGTGATCTCAGTGCAGAAAAGTTGTGAACATAACCATGCTTATCACAGTAACTTATCACTTCATCATTCTTAAATTATCTTCCTCTGTCACTACGAATGTTAATAATAGAACATTGCTTCTCATTCTGAACACATTTACAAAATTTAGCAAGAACGGAAGCAACTTCACTTTTCTTAGCAAGAAAGTAAACCTAGGTAAGTTTAGAATAATCATCAACAATAACAAATGCATAGAACTTACCACCAAAACTAGCAAAAGAGTTAAGCCCAAATAAATCAAGATGCAATAATTCAAGAAATCTAGACGTGGACGTGTGCATCTTTTTCTTAAATGATGGTCTAACTTGCTTGCCTAATTAACATGCATCACATACTTTATCCTTCACATATTTCAAATCAAGTAGGCCACGTACAAGACTCTTCTTAGATACGTTAGAAATTAACTCCATACTAGCATGCCCAAGTCTTCTATGCCATAACTAACTATTCTCAAATAAAGCATTCAAACAAGATAAATTTTGAGAATTAAAATCATCAAAATATCAAGTATAAACATTCTCAAAACCTGATGTAACTAACAAAATACTACTCTCATGACTATTCTTAATGATGCATCTATCATGATCAAATATAAGATTGTATCCTTTGTCACACAGTTGATTAATACTAAGTAAATTATGTTTAAGTCCATCAACTAGTAACACATCTTTAATCATAGTAATACCATTACCGATATTACCTATACCGATAATTTTACCTTTTGCGTTGTCTCCGAAAGTTACATGACCTCTATCTTTAGGTGTCAAATATGTAAATTTTCTTTTATCTCCCGTTATGTGTCGAGAACAACCACTATCCAGGAAATATTTGTCCTTGCGTATTGATACTTTTAGAATAACCTGCAATGAGCACCTCAAATAGTTCCTAAGTGGTACCCAGCCTACGTGGGTCCGATCTTGTTAGTTGAGACAATTTTTGTTCCTTTCAAAACCCAAACTTGTCTATAGTTAGATAGTTTTGTAAAACACCTTCAAATAGTATGCCCCCACAACGTTACATTTAAAACATCTAACAAGATCTTGATTTCAGAAGAGAATTTGTAAAAGTGTTTTTATTTAAGATTTTTCTGAAATCCAACACCGGCCTTATCAAAAACTCCACGTGAATTTCCCAAAAGCATTTTCAAATTGTTTTCACCATCGAAAAATTTGAGAACAATTGATTGCAAATCCATCAATTTAGATTTCAACTCATTATTTTCAAATTGATAATCCACTACTTGCTTGTTTAATGTGTTAATTGTACTTTGAAGGACATTTATTTTTTAACACTGATTTTTATAATCATGTGAAAGTTCTTGATAAATATTAAATAATTCATCAAAGTTTAAAGGAAAAGAACTTGAACAATCGGTTACCTCACCACCAGTGGCCATTAAAGTAAGTATGGACGTATCCTAACTATCTGATTCTTCCGAGCTACTTGAATCGGTATCATTCCAAGTAAGCTTCATCGATTTATTCTTACTTTTCTTTGCTTTCTTCTTTTATTTCTTCTTCTTCTCATTTTCTTTATCCTTCTTTGGTTTGTGACAATCATTTTGAAAATGATCGGTTTTACGACAATTGTAACATTCCACTTTGGACATGTTGAGATTTCTTTTCCCACGGAATGTGCGCCAAGTCATTCTTCTAAAGTTGTTTGTGAGAAGTGATAAATTCTTCTCTTACTCACTATCAAGGCTTTCATCATCACTGTCATCCACTTCTTCAATTTTTTGAACTTTTAGTGCCAAGGATTTCTTCTTACTATTTCCGGTATCATCCTAGTAGCCTTTGATTGTCGATTCATGAGTCATCAAATTACCGATTAGATCATTGATGTCGTATTTGCCCAGATCTTTGGCTTTCTCGATTACCGTCACTTTCGACTCCCATATTTTCGTCAAGGATCTTAGGACCTTTCATACTCTATCCTCCATGAAGTATGGCTTTTCGAGTTGGTTCATACTATTCATATGTTGTTGAAGCGAGTACATATCTCATGAATAGATTCATTCTCCTCCATCCTGAACAACTCAAATTTTGTCATGAGTGCATTGATCTTTGACTACTTCACTTGACTTGTCCCTTCGTGGGTAACTTGTAGCTTATCCCACATCTCCTTTGCAGATTTACAACCTGAAACTCTAGAATACTCATTAGCATCTAAAGAACAAAGGAGAATATTGATAGCTTGAGAATTAATAGAGAGTTTCTGCTTATCGGAAGCAGTGAATTGTTCTTTCTTCTTCTCAACTCCGTTTTCCATTGGAATGAATGGACCATCCTCAATTGTTAGCCACACGTCATAATTTGTAGCCTGAAGAAATGCTATTATCCTGTCTTTTCAAAATGAGTAACTTTCACCTGTAAACAAGGATAGTCCGTGTATAGACTGCCCCTCACCAAGTGTGCCTACTATGTATGCCATGTGATCTTTGTTAGCAAATAGATTCAAGCTAAATTAGCTCTGATGCCAATTGTTAGCCCAGTAGAATACCCAAGAGGAGGGGTGAATTAGGTAATTAAAAATAATCAGAATAAAAATCAATAAATTAAATAATGAATTTTATACCTAAATTAATTATTATCTTTATAATATAGCGCAATTAAACAATCAACTAGGTGCACACACAAATAACAAAAATAGTCAAATTAAGAAAGCAGCACACACAAGATTTATACTGGTTCACTAAGCTACTCTTGGCTAATCTAGTCCCCCGAGCTCCACGGAGGTCGCACCCACTAAAACCAAGATTCCTTTAAAGGTAGGAACCAAACCCACATACCGATTCTTTTACAGGCTAAGAATCAATCTTTACAATTTTATTTTCAAAGGCTAAGGAATAACCTCTATTTTTTTACAGACTAAAGAATAATCTAATTCTTTTTAACACTTAGGCTCAAGAATCAAAACCTTACCAAAATACTCCAAATATCTTTTCACCCAGTAAGGATTGAACCGTTACAAAATCACTACAAAACACGCAATTCTTATTCAGGAAGAATCACTACCTCAATCTCTTTACAGAAAGAGACTGAAACCCTGCTACCATTGATTAAATATTCCCAATGATATTTAACCCGTCACAACTCACCAATACAAAAATTGATAAGTAAATCTCACTCGGAACTTCTACCACCCCAGATATATATAAACTCAATTAATATCCCAACTAGTGATAGAATTATATGAGATGCAGAAATCTGATTTTAACAATATATGGGTAACAAATTGGAGCACATAATCAGATTCAAGAAATTGTTTGAAAGAATATTTTCTTTAAAAATCAAAAACAATTTCTAAGATCAATTTCAAAAATACAATAATAAACAAGTAATAATCAATATGGAAAGATCTCACCTGGAATCCACAGAATTAATGATAAAAACAATATAGCTTCAATTCCGGTATCAGCATAAATTGATCGCAGTTGATTATCAAAATCACTCTCTTAGAACAGCTCACAGTATCAAAGAATGATAACTCTTATAAACGCTCTGTCAAAAGATATGGACTGATTTTATCTCTTAGAATGATTAGAATGATTACCTCACTTAGAAAATTCGCAGGTCTATATAAAGGCACATGTAATCAATCTCCTAACGTCTAATTTACAAGTGTCATGACAATAAAATACTCTTATAGACCCTTCATAACATGAGGACTTCATTTAGGTTCAATTTCACTTAATAACAACTTGTAAAACTCTCAATTAAATCCCCAAAGTATTTCTCAATCAAAACAAATAAATATAGTATCCATTTTAAGTTCCAAATTGAGAAACTTTAATAATTAATAAACCATATTGAAAGGATTTAATTAGTATATGAACTATATCTCAAATGTTAATAATATCCCCGAAATCTCTCTCAAATCTTAACCAAAAAATGGTTACTCTTGGATTTAAAATCGGATCAACCAATATCCTAAAACTGCGGGTTCAGTTGACTACCCAGTCGACTGAAGGATACTGGAAGTAGCCCATAAACTTGATTGGTCGACTCCTCAGTTGACTATCAGATTCAAAGAGTTTGCCAAGCTTCCACCAATCGACCGCTCTATCAACTCGCAGATTCAGAGAGTTTGCCAAGCTTCTATCGGTCGACCATTCAGTCGACTCGCAGATTCAGAGAGTTCATCTTCTTTTTCCAGTCGACTCCTCAGTCGACTGTCCCCTCCTGAATCTCTTCTCTGATCTCATTTTTAATTTACTTTATTTTACAATTTTGCCCCTTTATCCATATTTATATTCAAATGAACTCCACTAATACTCTTATATTCTATTTTAGTCATTCAAAAATATTTCTTTTTAATTCACATAGGAGCAAATAAATATACTTAACCAAAACACACATAAAAGAATTTATTTTGTGCCGTGTGTGTGTTCCTAAATGGGATATTAAGAGTTTATATTTACCTGGGTTATTTTTCCTAATGTCTTCAAACTCTTAATACTTATTCATCATCTTGATATCTTCATTTAGCATCCATTCACTTTGACATCTTTATTATTGGAATTTTAAATCACTGAAACGCTTGATCAAACATTAGTTCCACTAAAACATCAATACTTAATTGTTCATCAAAATTTTGGGATCAACAAAATCCATGACTAATCCTTTCAAGAATTCCATAAATGCAAACATGTTCAACACAATATCCACAAATACAAAATTCAATAAATATTAGGGTGAGAGAAAGGAAGAGAAAACTCTTTGTGGAGATGGGTTTCAAATCTTCAAGAATCTTCCCCAAGCAATCTTCAAGAATCTCCAACTCCAAGCTCTCTCTGTAGAAATTTTTGTGCCTCCTATGGTGTTTTCTATTATAAATCACCACTACTAGGGTTTGAGGCTTAAGATGGTATAAATAGGCCTCTAAAATGAGTTCTTCTTAGCCATCAACATGAAGGGGCGTGCTGGAGCACACCCTTCAGGGTGCTGGAAGCTCAGGAAGACGGGTTGAAGTATGCCCAGGCACGCTAGAGCATGCCTTTAGTTGAGCTAGAGCGGCTGTTAGGGTGCTGGAGCCTAAATCTGGTAGTGTCTCTAGTTTGGGAGTGTGCTAGAGCGGGCTTGGGTGCACTGGAGCGCGCCTGTTGATTCTTGATTCCTTCCAAAGGCCTTGATTTTTAACCATTCCAAAAACTTCCTATTTTGCCATATTTTTACCTTTTTTTCTAATTATTTATGATTCCTACAAAAATAACACAAAAATACATTAAACTAACAAAACTCTTGAAAACTCACAAATATTTAAATCTAAAAGTACTTTATTTGTTGGTAAATAAACTACTCATCAGTTTTGATCATGGCTTGGGAAGGTACAAGATTTCCATTTATCCTAAGCTTTTATAGATTACAACCATATCAAATTTTGACATTACTTCCCCACAAAGAGGGAATATTTTGATTTACAGACTCGATGACACTCTTTTTGGGCTAAATAGAGATCTCATTTAGATTATTTAGTCGTTATCAAGTTCAAACTAAACTACATCTTGAATCCATAAAACACGATATCTCTTAGCCCAATAAACTATGGTCTACATAACGTAATACTTTCCATTTTTCTCCTTATGATATGTTCGTGGTCATTTTGAAAGGATCCTAACCTTAAACGAGATCATAAGATGAAATAGAAACCCCTAGGTTGGCTAATTCTAAGCCTTATTGGTCCTAGTGATTTGTTTATGCATGGTTTTAAGATAAATAAAGGATAAAGCAGTAATATAAAAGCTTATCTCTCCAATCGTATGTAGTGTCCTAAGAAAAGGGTTCAGGTAGCATCCTATCCTAGGTTTCCCATATGAGGTTCATGGATTTTTGACACCGCGAAATTATATCGCTACTTTCACCGCAACTGTACGGGTCAAGTTTTATAGAATAAGGAAGAGTAAGGGTTATTGTATCCATAGGGATTGGTTTAGATTATCGTTGAGTACCGTAATTTTCATAATCTAACTTTGTTTAGGAGATAAAAAATAGATTTTTGTTTATAAATCTAATTAACTAATTAAACTAATTATACTATAACACTAATATGAGATGTTTAGGGGAATAGATTATCTAGAGATTAACTTCGTTTACTCATACGTGTTTGATCCAATCTAGTTTACATTAACGATATTCACACTACCCAACAATCTAGGTATCAAAATCTCACTGACTACCACTTCCGAGTGTAAAGTGAATGGATATGTGACTTCGCGATAATGCCGAAGTCCCCCTCGAGCGTCTATACGACACTTGGTCACATGAGTCTCACCCCAACCTCACGGATTGCACACTTTTTAACGCCCTCCCGGGTCATTAGATCGTCGCATTGTATTTAAATCCTGGTCCGAATTCGAGGTTAACTCTCCCGAGTGTCAAATCCCGATTTCTCAGTATATCATAATAAGCATATAAAGGAAATTAAATAACGGTAAACATAATCGAATAACGAAGAACAACTATTAACGAAACACAATTCAAACAAACAATATTTTCATAAATTATATTAATCCCATAGATAATCCATGTTTAGCTAATGGTCATAACTACATATACAATAACAAACGAGGTAAACATGCTCAAACAAACTACCAAAGTTAAGAAATAAAGAGAGAAATTTCAAGGTAAAAATATTATTGATTAAAATTCAAATCAAAATTTGGGGGCCAAATTGCAAATTTAAAAACATTATTCTCAATTTGGGATGCGAATTGCCAATTAAAATCTAAAATTAAAAATGTTAGGGATCAAATTACAATTTTAGAAACTCATAAATGTTGAATTGAACTCAAAAAGAAGACTTCAAGAAATTAGAGAGAGAAAAGAGTAATTTAACAAAAGTTTTTTTTTTTAAACACATATATATATACACGCATACGTTCGTGTGTGTGAGACCGCCGGAAGGGAAAGAACGGGAGAGGCAACGTGGCAAGCTTGGACCAATTTCTACCACTTATTTCATGTAATATGTACTTACTCATGCATGTGTAATGATCAAAAAAAAAAATCTCTAGCAAATCTGAAATTCGATAAATTCTAGAGAGAGAGAGAGAGATGATCGGAGCAAAGGAGGGGTCATCGAACTTCCTTGAATCGGCGTTCCTCCGGTAGGGTGGTCATAGTTGTTACTCGTATGCGTGATCATGTGGATATCGTCGTCAGTTCCAGGGGAGAGCGAAGGTGGTTCGGCTGGTGGGGTGGTTCGTCTACGGCGTGACGGGTGCGTTCTTAGCATCGCCAGTGAGCGGACGTTGGGGTTGGTTGTCCAGTTTGTCGACGATCGTTGTCCAGTTGTCGAAGATTGTCGATCTGGTGAGTGTTTGTGCATAATCTCTCTGATAATTTTGGTGAGTGTGTGCATGCATATGGGTATAGGTGTGTATCTCGTTGGTTGGATGGTGGGTTAGGTGTGGGTGGCTCGTCTATGGAAATCATCAATGTGGGGGGGGGTGTTGCCGACGGTTGTGCGATGCATGTGTGTTTACTGCTTTATTTAACCGGTGCGGGTGGGTGACCATGAGTGTATGTGTATATGTATGTGTTCTATTCCATTTCATTTTCGTAAGTAGGTGTTCTATGATATTTAGTCTGTTCATGTGTGTATAGTTAGTCAAGTGATATCAATTCTATTTCGTTGGTTGGTTCGTCGTTAATGTTCGTGGGTGGGTGGGTGTGTGCGTTCCAGCTTGTGGGTGTGTGTGTGTGAGCTTGGTGGTTTCATGGGTAGGAGTGTTCGGTTGTGGGGTGGCCGGGGGGAGTTGTTGATTGGTGGTGTGGGGTGTGAAGTACTGGTGGTGGGCACAGTCAAGGCGTGGGAGGCCACTGGTGGTCGCCGATAGTAGAGAGAAAAAAGGGCGCCGGGGACGGGAGCTGAACCAAAAAAAAAAATGAGTAAAGAGAAAAATTACACAAATAACCCCAACAAAATTTAAAATCCATCTCGCGACCCGTGAACGATTCGGAATGGGTAACATTTTTCGTTAAGTTTATTTTAATTAAATTCTAGCATCAAAATTTTGTAACTGTAATAATAAATTTGGGACCGTTCGTAGTACTAAATTTTATGCAGTAATTTTTAACGAAATAAAAATTAACCAAAATAATAATTTTCATAAATAAAATGTGGGAAATGGAAAATTTTGGAACTTAGGGTCTGCATTGCACGATTTGATTTTTTTGCATAAAATATTAATTTAGGCCCTATTATTACTAGGTTCGCAGACGCCAACACCTCGGTAGGTTTTGGACGGTGCTGTTTTTGTAGCACAAGAAACGAGGTGAGTGTACTGTCTTCTTGTCAAACTATTTTCTATGTATATATATTATGACATATGTGTTTACTTATATTGTACGATTTCATAAATGATATGGATCAAGCAAGTTTTTGGGGTGAGTTGGTAAAATGAATTTCCGGGGAATTGTGTTGGTTTCTAAAAAGAAGGATTAAAAATAATTTTCGTTGGATATGGGTGGTTTTGAAGAGAGAGTGGAAAATATATGGTTTTCTAAAAATGCCTGGTTTTCGAAAAACAAAGGTGGAAAAAAAAAACAGTTTTTACTGAAATCGGTGATACAAAGGTAGAAAACTGGGTTTTTTTTTATTGAAATTGGTGGTACTTTTACAAAGAAGAGTGAAAAACGTGATTTTGGAAATTCTTCCCGAAATGGGTGTGGTTTATATTTTTCCTATAAGGGGTGTGAATTTTTGACGATGTAGTGTGAAAATGTCTTTCTTCCCGTAAGAGATGTGGATTTTTAACTATACTGATGATTTTGACAATGCCATAGTTGTTCTCCCCGAAAGGAGTGTGGTTTCTCTCCGAAAGGGGTGTGGATTATATTTCTCCCCGTAAGGGATGTGGATTCTTCCCATGGGATGTGGATGTTTCTCCCTATAAGGGGTATGGATTATATTTTTTCCCAAAAGGGGTGTAGATATTTCGTAGGAAGGCATATCCTATAGATGTTACGGTACCGTTGCAACTCCTGATCGTGAGGTTAAAACGATCACTATGGCTAGCCAGTGAGTGGTGTGGTAGTGTGTTGTCATGAGATGTGGTGTTTTATCATATTTGGTGTTTTATTATATTATATGGTGATTGGTATTATTTTTACTAGATGAGTTTGAATGGAACTTATATATATTGATTTACTTTCACTGCTTATATTATGGAGATTTTTATTAGAAATGTGATGTTTGTGTACTTATGCTTGATCCATATTTAAATGTTGTATTATTTAGAATGTATTATTATTTATTTATTTTTTATTAAGAACGCAGTACACTCGCAGGTGAAACAGTTAGGAGTCGGTCCCCTACTAGCACTAGGTAGAGTCCGGTGATGCTGTTGTGAGAGAGTAGTTTGGAGCAGCTGTTGAAAGCGAACCTATAAGGGGTTCTTAGTTGTTTTATCCTTATTGTTATTATAAGTTTGTAGGGACGAGTATGTCCCCAAATGAAAGTATGTATGTATATACATGTCGGCGTTAGTGGTTGTGTATTTAAAATGTATTTATTCTCGTATTTTAGATTGGGTTGGCGTTCAGGTGATATCGTGTCAACGTCCCGCCCGGCCCCAGGATGATGGGTGTCCAGGGTGGGGTGTGACATAACAGGACAAACGTTTTTTCCTCATCGGCCCCCAACTATATCGATTTTAAGAGTAAAACACACATTGTGGTGTTTTAGAATTTCAACATTCAATAGCAGTAAGCGGCATTCTAGATCATGTTCAAGTGTGTGTGCGAAAACTCAATCATACAACTATCCATACACCGGATTGGATTATCCACCAATGGAGTTTATGACTAAAACCAAAAAGGTATAGGATATCTATATGCCTGACAGGGTTCCATTCTCCAGTAATGTAGGCTTGGAAATTCGAAAAGATCAATAGGATTTGGTTCGATTTTTGAAAAATGGCCAAGGGTATATCAGGAATAGAAAACAGGTTAACGTTATTAACTTAATGATACCCGAGGGACATGCTTCGCTTACTCACACTCGTAACCCCAAAGATAAACTGGAAACAATCCCGAACTAGCTGTTTAAAACTTAGTACTCACTTGTCAAAACAAAGAAAAATAAAACTGTATATACACATGATTTTCTCATTTTTTTTTTCAAACAAACACCCCCCCTAAACTGATTCAATTCATACAATTTCACAGGTAAGAAAATACAATAGAAAAATGACAAGTGAGTACTCAAATACCGAACCAATCAATAGTTCTCCCAAAACCCAATCGCTCACTTCAAGTGGCATAAATAAACACTAACTTGATTTCACTCAAATTTGTGCCTTAGGTTTAGCGATAGTGGTTTGGAAAGAATTTAATTGGCCAAGGTATTAGTTACGTGTTCAGAATTGAAACGGCTTTCTGGCTTTGACAGGGTAACGAGGGATAAACATATAACAAGGTAAGCTTCAAAGGCTCAAGCGATCAAAATGAATGCCTAAATTATATCTCCTAAACTACCTCGCCTAGGATTTCGCCTTGAATTTTCCCTAAATCAGGTTCTAGAATCCCTATTTTCATGAACTTGGCTAACGAATAATCAACGTCAAATCAATTGGATAGCTATACATTGAGTTTACATGCTCGTGCAAGTAGGATCCACAATAACTTTTAGTAAAACGAGTTGTCAAGCACACAGAACACATATGAATGAGCATTACACTCGACTTCGATAAACAACTAGGGGATAGACTCGTCATCGAGTAATGGCCCAAATGAAGTACAAAACTCAGTACACAAAAACAACTAATAACATAAACACATACTAACACTAACCTAAATGAACATGCATACATTAAAAACAATACAACATAACTAACAATAATAAAACATACTACACATCACCCTCAAACTTAAAATGGGAAATATCCACAGTGACCCATCAGCGATCCCAATAAAGTATGGTAATGAAGACGGGGGTTTAGAACACGTACCTAGAAGGTGGCCTCCGAATTAAGTCGGCAGTAACGTATTTAATTTATTTTTGGACTTGGGTTGCCTTCCAAGAAGCGCTTGATTTAAGGTCTTCGGATTAACATGGAGAAGGGTTCGTCAAAGAGTGGCTTCCGCCCATAGTATGTGTCATAGAATACTACATATGGGTCTTGGTTTTGAAAGCCCTCAAGACTGGTGAGATTTGGCACTAATCGGCTCGATCTTTCAACTTGACTCAGCTACAATTCTTGTGCTTGGGAAGCATGAATGTACTGAGCTAGAAACGAGGTAGGATATATGAGCCACATCGGATCCTCGTAGATGTGATCGTCTTGGATTGGGGGTGGCATAACCAATTGGATTTCAAACGGTGAAAAATCACAACTGTTAACATGTAATTCTTCATGGCTAATCCACACTTATGCCTTCTCCTCTTTAGCATGATCGTCTTCGATCTCACCCAAGTACCTTCCACTTGCATTCGATTCCTCACGGTGGCTTTCACATGATATAGCTTGTGTGTCTCCCAATGCCACCATTTTTTACTCGGCCTTAATGAAGCAGATAAGTTGACCGATTTGCATATGAAAAGACGTTACGATCGCATCGATTTCGGCACAGACTATCTCAATATTATCAAAAGACGATCCTCGTGCTCATTTAGTCGGTCATTCGTTTCCCTTAAAAAAATCTAAGTCTCCTCTATAACTGCATCAAATATCTCTTCCAGGGTGGGGAAAGACTCTTCCTGTTGGTCCGGGATGTCAATCCATGACACGAAAACGGTAGAACTATCCCCCAAGCTTTGGTAGCTTGTTGAATAATTCCAACTCTAAAAATCAAGCTCTGCCGTGTCTTCCAGTACTCGATAGGTTTCGTTTGTAGTTAGTTGGTCGAAAGAGGTGGTACCGTTTCCTCCTTCAACCCACGTTCTGGTTGTGGCTAGCAACCCATCGAGGAAGTTCAGTAGTTGACACTCCCTTAAGAAATAATGATATGGAAACCGAATGAGCAACTCCTTATATCGATCCCAAGCACAATAAAATGGCTCAGAATCTTGTTGAAAGAAATATAATAATATTTGTTGATCTAACATCTTCAAGTACCCTACATGAAAAACAAAACTACAAACAAAAATTATAAACAAAATAAATGCCTAAATTAAAATTAAGTTATTTACTCACAATATCAACAACAATCTAAAAACCAATCCCCGGCAATGGCACCAAAAACTTGGTAGCGTGAAATTACGTCACTACTTTCATCGTAAGTGTACGAGTCAATTTTTGTAGAATAGGGAAGAATAAGGGTTGTAGTATCCACATGGATTGGTTTAGATTATCGTTGAGTATCGTAATTGTCATAATCTAACTTTGTTTAGGCAATAAAAAAATAGGTTTTTATTTACAAATATAAAATACTAATCTAATTAACTAATTAAACTAATTATACTATAATACTAATATAAGACGTTTAGGGGAATAGATTATCTAGGGATTAACTTCGTTTACTTATACGTGTTTGATCCAATCTAGTTTACATTAACAGTATTCACACTATCCGACAATCTAGGTATCGAAATCTCACTAACTACCTCTCCCGAGTGTAAAGTGAATTAATATGTGATTTTGTGTCAATGCCGAAGTCCTCCTTGAGTGTCTATACAACACTTGGTTACATGAGTCTCACCCCAACCTCACGGATTGCACACTTTCTAACGCCCTCCCAGGTCATTACATAGTCACGTTATGTTTAAATCCTAGTCCGAATTTGGGGTTACCTCTCCTGAGTATCAAACCTCGATTTTTCAATATATCATAACAAGCAGATCAAGAAAATTAAAGAACAGTAAATACAATCGAATAACAAAGAACAACTGTTAACAAAACATAATTCAAACAAACAATATTTTCATAAGCTATATTAATCCCATAGATAATCCATGTTTATCTAATGGTCATAACCACATATATAATAACAAACGAGCTAAACATGCTCAAACAAACTACCAAAGTTAATAAATAAAGAGAGAAACGAAAGAGAGTAGTCGTTATCCGAAGAATCGATGCTAAAACCGCTCCGAGATCCTTCATTCTTCTTGGAAATGTGATCTTATCCTTTGGTTGTGTTGAGCAACCAAAATCTCCCTTAAAATGTCTCTATCTCGATTCTCTCTTCTAAAATGGAGGAGGAAGAGTGAAATAATGGGAACAAAACATCTAAAAATATCTTTAAAAAACACTTTATAGGTGCAAGGCTCACTGCTGCAGTAGTGGTGATGTCGGCAGGCTCACCACTATAGCGGTGGCTTGATCGCCGCAGCGGTGAAGACCACCGCTGCAACAATGGACAGACAGAGATTTTGCGACCTCTCTGTTGTTTCACCGCTGTAGTGGTGGTTTCACTGCTGCCGCGGTAGGTCTGCATTTCTGAATTTGGCCTTTTTACTCATTTTTTCACCGTTCTTCCACCGCGGTTCCATCGATTAGCTTGATTTTCAACCATTTTAGCTCATTTTCTTCCCAAACACCTGATTTATACAAAAATAAATAAAACTAATTAAAACAAATTAAAACACTATAAAAATACTCAAAAACTATCAAATTCGGTTTGAAAATAAATGGATAAATTCCACTTATCAATTTTCTTCTAGCACATCCCAGAAAGGTTCGGCTCTCAGATTTTCAAACCTCCAATGTCCTGAGGGAACTTCCATCGTTGGTTGGTGATTTAAGGGAGGCGAGTTTCAAAATCGATTCCGACGGATGAACTGCGCAGCATAGATCCAACTTACTCCTCTTTTCTAATCCTACAGGGTTTTAAAGCTTAAAATTGGTGGGCAGACCGCTCGATTTTAGCTTCTACTATTTAAGTCATGATGATCTAGATTATTTACCTAATTAACATGCATCACATACTTTATCTTTAACATATTGTATAGCAAGCAATCCACATACTAAACTTCTATTAGACAAATGAGAAATTATCTCCATACTTGCACGCCCAACACGTCTATGCCATAATCAACTATTTTTAAATAAAGTATTTAAACATGAAATTTTTTTGCCGAAAAATCCTCGAATGAACACGTGTAAACATTTTCAACGTCTGATTAAACAAGTAATATACTACTATTATGCCTATTTTAGTAATGCATATATTATTATCAAATATGACGTTATACTATTTATCATGTAATTGACTTATATTAAGTAAATTATGTTTAAGATCGTCTACTAATAACACATCTTCAATAGTAGTCGACCCATTTTTGATATTACCTATACCGATAATCTTACCTTTTGAGTTGTTTCTAAAAGTCACATGACCTCCGTCTTTTGGTGTTAAAGACGTAAATTTAGATTTTTCACCTATTATGTGCCAAGAGCAACCACTATTCAGGAATCATTTATTCTTGCTTAATGATGATTTCAGAATAACCTGCAAGGAGCACCTCAAATAGTTCCTAACTGGTACCAAATCTAAGTGGGTTCGATCTTGTTAGCCGGGACAATTTTAGTTCCTTTAAAAACCCATACGTATTTAAAATTAGAAAATCTTTAAAAACATCTATTTACAGTATTCCCCATAATATTATATCTAAAACATCTAATAAGACTTTTAATTTCAAAAAAAAATTATGAAATCTCTTTTGTTTAATATTTTTCTGAAAATAAATTCCAGCTTTATCAAAAATTCTTCTTGAACTTCCCAAAAGCATTTTCAAAATATTTTCACCACCCGTGAATTTAAGAACAATAAAATGTAAATCTGAAATGGTGGATTTCAATTCATTATTTTCAGATTCAAATTTAATAACTTACTTATTAAGTGTGTTAATTGTACTTTGTGATAGCTGTAGCATTCAACATTATTTATATTGAAATTTTTCTTTTCTTGAAATGTTTGTCGGGTTATCTTTCAAAAAATTTTGGTGAGAAGCGCTACATCATTTTATTGTTTACTATCAAGACTTATATCATCACTGTAATCGTTTTTCTCATTCTTTTGAACTTTCAGTGCCAGGAATTTCCTTTTGTTGCTTCCTGATCCATCCTTGTATTCACAAATAGCTAACTCATGGGTCATTAGATTACCAATGAGTTTATCGATCGTATATTTGGTGAGATTTTTGGTTTCCTTGATTGCAGTCACTTTTGGTTCCCAGGCTTTGGTCAACGATCTCAACATCTTCTATACTTTGTCCTCTATTGAATACGCTTTTCAAGTTGGCTAAGACTATTACATATATTGTTGAATCTAGTGTATATTTGTGGAATTATTTCTATATCACCCATTCTGAATAATTCGAATTGATAAATTAAGGCATTGATTTTGGATTGTTTCACTCATTTAGTTCCCTCATGTGTGATTCACAATGTATCTCACATTTCTTTCGTGGATCCGCAACCTGGAACCCTGCTATACTCATTTGCATTTAAATAACAAAACTAAATGTTTATAGCTTGAGTATTAATATATAACTTTGGTTTATCAGATGAATGCATCTATTCTTTCTTTTTAACAACTCTATTTTCTTTAGGAACGTATGGGCCATCTTCAATTACTAACCAAACATCATATTTAGTGGCTTGTAGAAAGTCAATTATTCTATCTTTCCAGAATGAATAGATATCACCTATGAATAAAGGAGGATGAAGCATAGATTGTCCTTCAGCTAGAATGTTTACGTAGTGCTCCATATGATCTTTTAAGCTAGGATTTTAGGCCTATTGAGCTTAAATATAAAACCACTTAATAAAGATATTAGTTCCATAAAATATCAATGTTTAATTATCTATCAAAATATTAGGTTCAACAATAACAAATAAAAAATGCGGTAAATAAATGAAATAACATAAAGCAAATAAAATCCAAAAATTTAAAAGCTGAAAGTAAATAAAATGCAGAAATTTAAAAGCAGAAAGTAAACGTGCTTATGTATGTATGCATGCATGTAAATGGAAGTAAACTTCAATAAGAAAATTATTTTATTATTTTTTTTTTCGAACGAGGGAACATATTATTTTAACCAATCAAAATGAAAGACTTTCTTGGACTTGGATTTAATTTAAAATTATTTGGACACCACTAGGCTTGACCTTCATTAAGTCTCCAGGGGAGTCGCTTGCTGACGCACCCCGGGAAGAAGGGAAACCTGACAATGATCTTATGTTTTGTTGTTATGTTAATTCTATTCCTTCTGAACACAAACTTATCTTTTTTTTTCTTTCTTTTTTTTTTCTTTTTTTTTTTAATGCTTTTGGTTAAGCTTTATTTTCTAGACGTCAGTTTTGAAAACGTTTTTATTTGGGCCGAATTTTATTTAAAAATGGAGTCGCCACCTAGCATTGGGTTTTAAAATGTGTGTTAGGTCACAAGGTTTGAAAAAAAAAACATTTTATATTTTTAAATAAACCCAAATTTGACTAAAACATATAGGTCTTAACCATAGTTTTTTTTTTTTTTTTTTTCCGGTTAATTACACTTTACCCTCCTGTGATTTGGCCAATTTGCACTTACCCCACTGTAGTTTAAAAATCGCCACTTATCCCCCTCTATGGTCAAATATTTGGTGCACTTACCCCCTACATTAGGGGGTAAGTGGTTTAAAAATCTTACCACGGGGGGTAAGTGGCGATTTTCAAACCATAGGGGAGTAAAGTGTAATTTAGCCAAACCACAGGGGTAAAGTGTAATTAACCCTACTTTTTTAAGTTCAGAGGTCAGTTATGCTCTAGGAAAATGTTAGGCATCCCAAGATACTCGTTCGAAAACGATACATAATGTCTAAATATTTTAAATTAAACCAACTCCAAGTGATTTTTGTTTGGTTGGTTAATTATAAACTTGTTCTCTTATCCATTTTTTTTTTTTTTTTTTTTTTTGTTGTTGTTGTTGTTGTGCAAATGAAGTAAAGCTTTAAAGACAAATAAATGAAAAAAACAAGTAAATAAAATACAAAATGTCTCTCTTTTTAAACTACCTATCGATTATGGGTGATAGACAAGCTTGGTCCCCGAGGCGGTTTTGATTTTTAGTTTAGGTTATAATGGCAAAGCTTATGTATGAAAAAAATAAAAGAAATGAAACTAATTAAAAGTTGTTCATTAAAGAATTTTTTTTTTACTTAAAAAAGGATGTTTCCTTTATGAAGAAAATAATTATACTAATAATATATATTTTTTATTTTCCTTTATGAAGAAAATATTTTTAGAAAAGACTTTATTAAAAAAAAACATTAAAATAGTTTTTGTGTTTTTGTATAAAATAATTTTTAAATAAAAGCTTATTGTAAAAATACATTAAAAACATATTTTTGGTTTTTCTTTATGAAGAAAATAATTTTAAAAGACAAGATGTTAAGCATTATTATTTAAAAATAGCTTGTTTTCTTATGAAGAAAAAACAAATTTTAGAAATGAAAATGCTTAGTTTTTTTTGTTTTTTGTTTTTTTTTTGGTAGAAAAGCACATTAAAATAAAAAAATAAAATAAAAAAGAGTTTGTTTTCTTATGAAGAAAACATATTTTTAAAATGAAAAATATTTATGTTTTTTTAGAAAGAAAAAATATTTAAAAAAAAAATATAAACTAAGAATTTTTTATGTTTTTAAAAAGTATTACTAAAGAAAAGTATTTATTTTATGAAGTAACTTATTTTACAGTAAAGCAAATATTTTTTAATATTTTAAATAACACAATTTTTTGGTTTTATCTTTTTATGGGAAAAGAAAACATCAAACATTTATGTTTTTTTTTGGGTTTTTTCCTCTTAAATGAAGGAAAACACTTTAAGGAAAGGACTTCTTTTTTCTTTCTTTTATATATATATATATATGAAAAAAATATTATTAAAGAAATATATTTTTTTTATGAAGAAAGTTTCTATATTTTTAGAAAGAAAACAAGGAAACTTACAACTAGTTTGGTTGAACGGAATCGGGGTAGAATAAAATTGTCATTCCCCGTCGATAACGATTACCTTGTTCAGTTGTCCAATGAAATCAAAAATTTGATCCCATTGAAATGAAAGATGATAGAATTGAATTCCATAGTTAATGTGCTGAAATCAACCAGACCAATGCAATTAAAAAATAATTTCCACAAAAGTCCATTCCCAAAAGCTCATCCATACTATTAGAAATAATCTATTTTTGTAGTCATTTTTTTTTTAAATAATATATTATTAGATATATATTCAAAATTGATATCTAATATGACATGAGAATTTTGCTATGTTTCAGTATTTTATTCTTTCTTTCATTCCATAATAGTCAAACAAGATAATGGGGTAGTGCTTTCATTAATAAATCAATTTCATTCCTTCTCCATACGATTCCACCTTGATTCAATTCCATCCAACGAGACGAGTCATTAGTGTTTCCTATTTTTTAAGCAAAAATAAAAGAAAAAAATAGCAAAACTTTCTTATATGATGAAATATGTTTGTTTAGTGAATAGAAAATACACATTTTTACCAAGATAATCTTAACTAAAATCACTTTGGGAGGAGTTTTACTTAACCCACCATTTCAAGTTTCTCTCAAATTTAAGAAACTTAAAGATGGAGTATAAAAAATCCTCCCTTTAAAGTTTTTAGTTTAGGCTAAGTGGTTTTTTCCTATGTTTTTGTGAGTATATATTTTTTATGGAAAAATACGTTTTAAACCTTCTAACTATTGACATATTTCAATGTAGACATTTTTAAACGGTCCTTCTATTGGTTTTTGGGAATCTTGTTGAGAAGTCTCAAGATTAAAAAAATCACTTTCTAAGGATCATATCATGTGTTAAAAAAATCACTATTACAAGACCCCGCAGAGTGATAATTTTATGGAATAGGACCTTTCACCAAATTTCCCTTAGTTTTTTCATCCAAATTAATGGAAGGACCAATCATATGTAATGGACATGTTTTTTTTTTTTTTTTTTAAAAGGGTGTGAGGGTCTTTTTAACCCTTTCTAATTTTTTCTTCTTTTTTACTATTTCTTTTCTTTTTTCTTTTTCTCTTTCCTCCATCTTCCTTAGATCCATTATGTCTCCCCTCCTTCCTCTCTCAGCTTCATTATTGCCAAAGCCCCACCGTCCAACTCCATTGAATTGTGAATTTGAGCTGAAAAAAATAAAATAAAAATTCAGAATGCTAGAATGGATGAAAAGAGCAATTGACCAGTAAATAAATTAAAACAATTTGCAAGTGATAGTGGAGGAGTGACTTTAAGGGTGTGTTTGGTTGGATGAAAAATGAATGGAAAAAAAAAAAAAAAGAAAAATGATAAAAACAAATATGTTTGGTTGGATAGAAAATGAAAAGAAAAAGAAAATAGGACAGAAAAAACACAATTTTTGAGACAATTTTTTCTCCTCACAAATTTGGAAGAAAAATGGAAGGAAAATGGTTAAAAGTATCAAAATTACAATTATACCCTTAATAATAGATTTTTTAATTTATTTTTGTAATATATGATGGTAAAATAATAAATTACATTAAAGTGAATTATTTTTCCTCCTTTCATTTTTTTCCCAACCAAACAATATTAGGAAAAATAATTTTCCTTTCACAATGGATAAAAAATATTATCCTTTTATTTTTATTTTTTTCATCATTCCAACCAAACATACCCTAATGGATCTATTCTCATATGCTAGCTTAATTCCTATGAATTGAGTTATAATTGCCTTCATTTTCTCTCTCTATATCTATACATTTCTTTCTCTTTCTTTGTCGGTTTATATGTCTATAGATATCGTAGTCTGATCTACTCCACATTGTAGCCTTTATGCATTGTTTCATGATCTTATGTCATATCACAATAGTTTGGGTTGTATCGCCAAACTGACCTCTTGGGTGCTCCAAACCTCGCTGGAGAATTAGATTCATTTATTTTTGAGCTCAGACCCAAGATGTTCAATCTCAGGAACGATATTGTTTGAGAGGCTAGTGTTGCGATTGCAGGTGAATGTGTTGATTTCCTACTTCTTGATTGGGGATCATTTGGTTGAGCTGAGTGATTTGGTTTCCGTGGTTTGAAAAAAAAAATTAATTTGTTGTGCTGCATCGCTTTGGTGTCAATTGAGCGAGATTGGGAGAATCTATTGGTGAAGGCACAAATGTAGGCTCAGTTGGGATTCGATAGTGATGCATTAAATGAAATTGAAACAAAAAAAAACCTATTTTCTAAAGCAAAATCCATATTCAAATTGAATCAGATTTTGTGGATAGGCTTAGAATTGCAGAGCCGATATCAATTGTAAACAAATGAAATAATCAAAAGGCAAAAAGAAAGGAAAAAAAAAAGAAAAAAGAAAAAAGAAAAAAAAAGAAGGTAAAATGACATTTGTACCCTAAAATAAAACATGTGCATTACATATGCTAGGTTTTTTATTAGTTTGAATAAAAGAAATCATTTGAAATCAATTACATACTTAGAGGTTTTAAACTGGAAATGTATAAACGTTTTGAATTATATAGAAATGTGTCAATAGGAAAATAATTTAAAATGTATTTTGACCTATTTTTTATTATGATAATGGGCAATCCAATCTTAAAATATATTTTTTTTATTAGAATACGTAAGGAAATTGCTAATGGCGATCCAATTTTAGATCAATTTTTTATTGTACTTTATTTTTGACAGAAAAATAATGAAATGGGAGTGCTGTTGTATGCTTTTTTAGTGCAAATAGCGGTTCCCAAACCAAAACTATCATACAACACGGAAAGGGCGGACAAAGAAAACCGGGAAAACTAAACCAAATCTGAAAATGCGTTTCAAAAATTTCGACCAATCCAAAAAATAAAATCTTCGAAAAAATATTAAGCGCTTTTACGAACCAAAACTGTTTTCAACTCAAATCTTCTCATAAACCCACCCTTCAATGGCGGGATAGCAATTTTTGAAACCCCATCAATGGCGGCATATATATCTCTTCTCTCTTCTTGTTCTTCTCCTCACACACACACTCAGACTCCGTACAAATATTTTAATCGATTTCTCTGTTCCTTCGAACCCTAACCCTAGATTCCGGGTGGGAGCAGAGAAGTAGATGTCAATGGCGGATCAGGAGAACTGTGTGCGCGTCACGCGTTTGTCGAAGAAGAGGGCGGCGGAGGCGATGGACGCGGCCCACTCTCGGGCGACAAAGAAGAGGGTAGCGCTGGGGGAGCTACCCAACTCGTCGAATGTGCTATTGGATCTGAACAAAGGGTCTGCGCCACAGAAGCCGAAATGTAGGACGAAGAAGAAGATGACAAAGGCCATGGCGGCGCCGGCGGAGTCGCCGGCGGATGATACTGTTCCGGAATCCGACGATCCTCAGATGTGCACTGCATATGCTTCCGAAATATATGATTATCTTCATAGCTTGGAGGCAAGTCAAGTCGTTCTGTTCGTTAATAGTTTGATTTGATCGATGAATCTACAAATGTTTGAGCAATCTCTTACTTGAGAAACCTGAAATCAGTATTAGGGTTTGATAATTTTGTATTTTTCATAATCAGAAACTAGAAATCAAGATTAGGGTTTGATAAATTTTGAATCTGTTGTTCAGATGGAACCGAAGAGAAGGCCATCACCAGATTACATCGAGACGGTTCAGGTGGACATAACTTCTAACATGAGGGGCATTTTAGTAGATTGGTTGGTCGAAGTTGGAGAAGAATATAAGCTTCTTCCCACCACACTCTTTCTCTCTATTTCCTACATTGATAAATTCTTATCGTTGAATGTTCTTAATCGGCAAAAGCTTCAGCTCTTAGGTGTATCATCCATGCTCATTGCCTCGTAAGAACTAAACCCCAATTCGTTTGAAACCAATTTGAAATTAAGGTTTGACACTTTGATCATTACATATTAATTGTTTTCTTGTCCTAATAATTTAAATAGGAAATATGAAGAGATTACTCCTCCACATGTAGAAGATTTTTGTTATATTACCGATAACACTTACACGAAGGAAGAAGTGGTTAAAATGGAGGCCGATGTACTTAAATCCCTCAATTTTGAAATGGGCAGTCCCACAGTCAAGATATTTCTCAGGTATTCAACAATTTTCTTTTAAATTTTCATCATCAATCATTATTTGATGCTGGACTTTGCATTTAACTAATGATTTTTTTTTTTTTCCGATTTGTAGAAGATTGGCTATTGTTGCTCAAGAAGAATATAAAGTAAGCTTTAGTTTCTTTGTTTGGTTCTTGCACTCTCAATGTTGGTGTCATTGGGTATTGATTTGTGTTTTAATTTCTTTCTTACAGACGCCGGTATTGCAGTTGAAGCTCGAATTCCTCAGCTATTACTTGGCGGAATTGAGTTTGTTGGATTATGGTTGTTTAAGGTTTTTGCCTTCTTTGGTGGCAGCATCTGTAATATTCCTTTCAAGATTCACACTCCAACCGAATTCACATCCATGGGTAAGCATTTGGATGGAAGTGTTCGATTATCCTTTTTTTTTGTTGGTTAATTATTTATTTATTTATTTTTTCTGTTTGTGTAATCTTGACCTATGTAAACATTTTACTGATCTTCAAATTTGCAGAATTTGGCTTTGCAAAAGTTGTCTGGATATAAGCCGGTGGATCTAAAGGAATGCGTTATGATTATACATGAATTGCAATTGAGCAAGAGGGGAGGTTCTTTGGTTGCGGTCAGAGATAAATACAGGCAACACAAGGTATTATCGTCGATGCTAAATCTTATGATTTCATTACCAATAGACATCCTAAAATATATATTATCATTTGATTTGTACTAACATTATTCATTTGGAACAGTTCAAATCTGTATCGTCGATGTTGTCCCCTCCTGAGATGCCGAATTCCTTCTTCGAAGATGTTCAAGGAGTGAAGATTGGGATCGAAGATTTGAAATGTTCAACTAGATGATGATTTTGTTCTGTTGATAAAGGGCTTGGAATTAGAAAAATGAATGGTTTGTTGATTAGGTGTGTAATTTATGTAGCATTTGGTTTTGGTAATCGATAACTAACATGTTTTTGCTAGCATGACTGGTTTTGTTTTTTTACATCAATTGAAGGGCTATTTTCTTGTTGGCTTTACATCTTAGTTTGGATTTTTTATTTGTTTTATTTTTATTGTCAGAGAGATGAGAGCAGGTGTGAAACGAGTTTTGCGCATCTTCCTCCCAAGTGATTGTGAGCCTTCTTGATGGTAGATCATTACTAATAGCAAATCCAAGGCAATAGGCAAATTGATTAATTTTCATTTTTTTTTGACTAATAAGATTTGAAAAATGAACTCCAACCCCCCAATAGATATCACAGTAGACAAAATATATCTATCCCTAAATTTGGAAAGTTGCCTCCCTTTACGGAATAAAAACTAGCGCAAAATTTAATCATTTGTTAACAGCCGTAAAGAATTTGAACATTTACAAACAGAACAAAGAAAGAGTTCAAAATTTTTGCTCTAAAATTTGAAGTTTAGGAAGAACTCACCTCAATTCATATCTAGTTTCCTCTCTTCATGATTAATTTCATCTATAGATTTTTTATCTGTTCTTCTCTGCGATTTAGAGATAAGAGTGATTTTTTTTTTTTTTCATTATTTTGTCCATCAAAATCTGTTTCTTGATATTTTTTCTCCCTCCATTTTTTTGATCTACTTCAATCATGGCATCTATGTTTGTTGCCCTTTTTTTTTTTTTTTTTTTTTTAACTCACACATCCACTCACACACTCGGTGAGAATTGAACCCCTGACCATTGCCAGGGGAGAGATAAGCCTTACCACTAGTGTGAGACCCCGATTTTTTTTAATATACAAATAATTTTGTTGCATTTTTTATACTATTTCGAAAATAGCGGGGCGTGTTTCAAAATTTAAGATGTGATTTAAAAGTTAGGGGACCAAATTGCAAATGTTTAGAACGTTAAAATAAAACTTGATGTTTAACTAAAATAAAGGGGGCTTAAGTGCAATTATACACTTTTATATGTTTAGAGAGAGAAGCGGTGGGAAATGGCGGTGAGGAGAAAGGCCAGGTGGCCGGCTTCTAGGACATGCATACACACACATATATACATACATATACATGCAGAAATATAGAGAAAATGGGAGAAGAATCGAGAAGGGAAGAGAGAGAGGGGTCCGCTGGTGTGGGTTCCGGTTGTCCGTTGTTCGGTGGTCGGCCGATCGTCACTGTTTGGACGGTAAGTGGGGGGTGTGCTACTGTATGTATATAGGTGTGTGTTTCATTGTGTGTATGAGGTATGTGTGTTGTCCGTCCATGCGACGGTGCGATCGTTCACTCCGGCGAGGCATCGCTGGCAATGGGTTAGAGAGAGAAAATTCGTCGGTGGCGTGTGAATGTCCCTGTTTTGTCGCCGGTGATGTTGCCGCGTATGTGTATGTGCGTGATTCGGTGTATGTACATGTGTGTCCCCGTCATTCGGCATGTTGACATGTGTGCGTGGTGTTGGATTCTTACCGGCGAGTTAGGTACGGATGTGGGTGCTCTGTTTTTTCTGTCGACTGGGTGTGCAGGTTTGGTGTGTGTATTTGATCGCCGACGGGGTGGGTTTTGTTGAGAGGGTGTGTGAATTGAGCGTCGCCGGCAGTGGAGGGTTAGAGAGAGAGAGAGAGAGTTCGTCGGCGACGATATTGCCGTTTGTGTGTAGGTGTTCTGGGTATAAGGTTGTGTGTGTGTTTTTGGTCGCCGGAGGGATGGGTCTTTGTTGGTGGTGTGTGTGTGTGGCTCCTCCGGTGGTGTGCTGCGAGTGTGTGTCGTCTGGAAGGAAAACAGAAACACAAAACAAAAGTAGGGAAAAAGAAGCGGGAGAAAGGAAGAAAGAAAAAGAAGGAAGAAGGAAAAAATAAAATAAAAATAATAAGGAAAAATACACAAACCACCCCAAAATAATCCAAAATTCATCTCGCGGCCGATGGATGTTTCGGAGTAGGTAAAATCTAAATCGATTATCATTGTTGTTAAATTGAATTATTAGCAAACGGGATTATAATTTGGAATCGTTAATTCTGATAATTTTTGTCGCCGTCCATATTAACAAATGCGTACAGTAATTATTAACGAAACGAAATTTACCAAATAACAATTTTTCATAATAAAAAGTGAGTACGGAGGAAATTACGGAATTTAGGGTCTGTATTGCATGATTCGGTTATTTTACATAAAATATTAATTTAGGCCATGTCACTATTAGGTTCACAGACACTGGGATATCGGTAAAAGATAGTCAGTAAAAACTGTTCGGAACGGATAGCCAGGTGAGTGTACTGTCTTCTTACCAAACTATTTTCTTTATATATAAGGTGACATTTGTGATTACCTCAACTGTATGAATCTATAAATGATATGGATCAAGTAGGATTTGAGTGAATTGGTAAACTGGATTTTCAGAAGATTTCGATAGTTTTTGAAAAGAAGTTGAGAATGAATTTTTATTGGATTTGGTGAAATTAGACGGTGTTTTTAAAATAGAATAGAAAACATCTATTTTTCTAAAATGCCGGGTTTTTCTAAAAATAAGGGGTGGAAAAGTGGTTTTGATAGAATCAGACGTTTTCTTTAAAAGGAAATGCGAAATATGATTTTTGGATTTAAAAGTTGGTTTTGAGGAAAAGAGATAGACGTGGTGATTTGACGATCTTGAGTAAACGATATTTATTGAGTTATGATTCGATGATACTGTATTTGATTTTGACGATGCCATGGTTGTTCTCCTCGAAAGGGGTGTGGTTTCTCCCCGTAAGGGGTGTGGATTCTTCCCATGGGATATTGATGTTTCTCCCCGTAAGGGGTGTGGATTATATTTCTCCCCAAAAGGGGTGTGGATATTTCGTAGGAAGGCATTCCTACGGATGTTACGGTACCGTTGCAACTCCCGATCGTGAGGTTAAAACGATCATTATGGCTAGCCAGTGTGTGTGTTGTGGTGGAGTGGTGTGTTTGAGATGTGTGTTTGAGGTGTGTGTTTGAGATGTGGTATTTTACTTATATTGGATGATTCATATTTAATTATGGTGATATTTAGAATGTGTCATTATTTTAAAAATGTTTTACTAAGAAGGCAGTACACTCGCAGGTACAACAGCTAGGAGTCGATCCCCTACTGGCACTAGTTAGAGCTATATGATGGAGTCATATAGGCGATTGATAGAAGCTGTCAAAGGCGAACCTATAAAAGGTTCATGGATAAATACTTTCAGTTCATAAATTTCGGGACGGACGTGTCCCCCATAATAGATGTTTTTATTATTATATGTGTTTATAGTTTATTTCATTAGTTTATTTAAGATTTTGGTGATGTCATGTTGTAGTCACGCCAACCTCGGGATGACGGGTGTCCGGGACGGATTGTGACAATTTTGGTATCGGAGCCTAGGTTATAGGTTCTGTAGACTTGTCAGTTGATGTGTCAGTAGAGGACCATGAGATAGGAAGACGTGCCAGTAGTCTAGTCAGTAGGGGACATGAGATAGGGTGCTGATAGGTTAGTTTAGTACGTAAGTGTTACAGTAGTTAGTGCATTGGCATCATACTTGGTTGATTGACTCATTGGTAAGTTGTGATGTGACAAAATGGTGATACTGACCATCGGTGGAATTCGAGCGATACTGTGTTGTTGGTAGTGGTACTGGGAGGATCATAATTGTGAGAATAGTAGTAGTTGGGAATGTGTGATTTATAACTGGGGAATAACCATATTACTTGACGTTGAGGACTATTCGTAGCACTTAATATGTAGTTGTTAAATTACTAGATAGTATAGCAAAATACATTTAAGTCAGATTATGAAAACAAGAGGAGAATTCGTACTAGTTGAAATTTTGGACGTGAGAAAACTGTGGCGATGGTAAACAAGCATTTAATGTGGTGATACATTCTAGGTTGGCAGGCAGAACAACAATTTAAGGAACTAGTAAATATGATAAACGTAATAGAAAATGATATGTAGGAAGTTACCAAGAGTTGTGGGTTCATGACGATAGTAGGTATGCATAAATTTGGTCCTTTCCGTAGGAGTAATATGAAGTTGTTGGTGGTTTGTTTGAAAGAAAAATTACTTTCCAAATCCGGGATAAATTAAGTTTGTCTTTTTGGGGAAGATGAAATCATCACCATAGTCAAATTGATAGTTGGCTAAATATAATTGTGTTGATAAAATATGGGAACTTGGGATTTTAATTATAGCTTTGGGACTTTAAAGGTGGATGCCGTTGAGTAGAAAAATGAGTGAATCAATTTGAAGTAGAAGAGTGATTGTACTTAGTTGCATTTCATACTTTCCGTTGTAAAAAATAAATAAATAAATTATTATTACTGAGAGTTGGGAATTGGAGTGAGTTAGTTTTAGGTATAGGGAGTCTCGGTGGGAGAAGCTGTGTGCAGGAGAAATCATGTGACGGCCCTAGAAAACTGGGTCATTACAATAGATTAGACTGTTAACATATGATTTACTTGGACCTGATGTTTATCCTCATAAAGACTTGGTGTTATTGGTAACTCATCGGTTAGAATTGATTGTTTGTTTAATCAACTGCGAAGGATTAGGGTGTTAGATTTTGAATAGGATATTACCAGTTGGAGGTTAGGGACTGTGACGTGGTGAAACGGTGATCCGGTCGAGAATAAAGAAGAGCATGTAGGATATCTCTAGATTGTATTATTGATCCTGCAGGAAAAGTAATTGTATGTCAAGTACAATATAGGTGAGTTTTGGTAGGATTGAGTAGTAAATTCGGGACATGTGGTCTTGAGAAATAGTATTTATGTAAATTCAAAGGAAGTTAAAGCTATGGTTTGATGAGAAAGGCCGAAAAGTGTAACTGGAACTCGAAACTTTTGGAGTTGGCAGCAATTGTAGTTGCTTTGACATTTTAGTAACTTTATCTATATGATGAAATTTGTGGGATATGCACCGACCACTAGACTCAAGAATAGTTGCTTAGTCGTGAGCAAAATCTGAGGTTGAGGCGTTGAATAAAATTGATCAAAGATTACAATCGTACCATCCATTATTATTCAGGAAGGGCCAGCGTTGTAGTGGATGCTTTGGGTCGGAAATCGGTAAGGTGATTGTTCATATTAACTTATGGATTGAGTTGAGACCCTTGTAAGATTCATGGGCGGTTGGTCAGATGGCAACGCTGTTTGAAATTTTGATTTTGAAATCGGCATTGATTGATTGTATTGTAGAAATGCAGTAGTTGGATGTCTAGTTAATAAGGCTTAGCGATACAGTGGGAATTGACTATAGAGCTGACTAGCGTGTCAAAAATGATGACGAAGTTTTGAGGAATGGAAATAAAATGTGTAGTTTTAATAATGCCAATTGACAGAAGAAACCTTAAAAGAGATGCATAGAACAATATACTTAATACCCAGGTAATACTAAACTATTGAGATTGGATGAGTATTATTAGTAGATTAGAATGGAAATGGGAAAGCACAACATTTGTGTTAGGTGATTTGGTTGGTAGTAAAGTTAAGGTTGAATAGAAATATCTAAGTGGATTATTGTAGCTTTGACTTATTCCAGAAAGGAAAGGGGAGAGTAGTTCAAGGAATGTTTTCTTGATGTGTATGCCCAGTATATATTGACTGGACTATTCGATTGCATGAAGCATTGGTTTCATGCAAATGTCAAATAAAGGTAGGATAAAATAATAATTATTATTTTTTTTTTTTTACCAAAAGTAAGGATTAGTTGGATTATACGTTTGATATAGATTAGGGGCTCCTAGATTAAAATCTAGCATATGTCAATAAATTATTAAATTCGGTTGATTGGTGATTCGAAATTTTTGGGAATTGGAAGTTGACACCTTTTCGGTAATCAAAGTGGTACCATATAAAGCGTTGTATGGAAAGGATGTATGACTTCAGTCAAATAAATTGAGCCGAGATAGGAAAACGAAAAATTATCAAAAATTGGAGACAGCTGGTGTGGTTATTTTTTTTAGGGAAAATAAATAAATAAATAAAATAAAAGGGGAACTCGATTAAATGTATTAATTTACTATTAATTATTAGGCGAAGTCAGCATGTGAGGGCATTGAAATCTCATAAAGATAGGATAATTTGAATTATTCTGAATAACTTTTGTGAAGTATTGAAAATTTTGTAGCTGGGACATAGTTAGGTACTTTGACTCATATTTATATGTGTTTGAAGCATGAATGGGCAGACTGAAATATAATTAAAGTGCGTGGCTTTATTAGGGACTTAATTAAATGTGGAGACATGAAGGGAATTTTTATAGATAACCCGCTTGATGTATTTTGAGACGTAGTGTTGTGGGTTGGGTAGTATCTATGTGTTTTGAGAAGTATTTAGATAATTTCAACGTGATTTGAAACGTATCTGTATGGCTTTGGCGTATGATGGGAAAAAATATATATAAAAAAAAAATAAAAAAAAATAATAATAATAAATAAATAAATAAATTTAGTTAACGTTAGATTGTGATACTAATTATAAGTCGTTTTGAAGAATATTGAAAATTTTGATGTGATTAGTGTGATCGATGATTATTAGCCCACGGGCCAGTTCACGTGGGACTTGGGTTAGCGATTGCTTAAGAAAGTAGCTGCGGGTATCGTTAAAATATTGAATGGGGATATTGCTGTGAACTGGTTGCCTAGAACAGTTAGACAAGATGGATAAAGGTTAGCTGTGAGGAAATTATTGAAGTCGTGGACCTACTGAAAATTGATTCTTTGACAGTTGGCTGTCTGTATTAGGTGTGATTGACCAAGTGTGCCCCGTTGGTTGGTTATTACAATGTAACCCACGACAAATAGAATTGTTGCAATATGGAGAAATGATTTGACGATTACAAACTTATGGGTGATTCGCGATCATGAGACCCTGCATAGAGACTAATTATTCTAAAAGGGAGTGGGACTAACATAATTATGTGGTGCGCATATGACGTATTATTATGTTGGAAAATAATAATAATAATAATAATAATAATAATAATAATAATAATAATAATAATAATAATAATAATAATAATAATAATAATAATAATAATAATAATAAATAATAAAATAAACTCCCTATGGGGTTAACGAAAATTTCGGGACGAAATTTCATTTAGGAGGGAAGAGTTGTGAGACCCCGATTTTTTTTAATATACAAATAATTTTTGTTGCATTTTTATACTATTTCGAAAATAGCGGGGCGGGTTTCAAAATTTAAGATGTGATTTAAAAGTTAGGGGACCAAATTGCAAATGTTTAGAACGTTAAAATAAAACTTGATGTTTAACTAAAATAAAGGGGGCTTAAGTGCAATTATACACTTTTATATGTTTAGAGATAGAAGCGGTGGGAAATGACAGTGAGGAGAAAGGCCAGGTGGCCTGCTTCTAGGACATGCATACACACACATATATACATACATATACATGCAGAAATATAGAGAAAACGGGAGAAGAATCGAGAAGGGAAGAGAGAGAGGGGTCCGCTGGTGTGGGTTCCGGTTGTCCGTTGTTCGGTGGTCGGCCGATCGTCACTGTTTGGACGGTAAGTGGGGGGTGTGCTACTGTATGTATATAGGTGTGTGTTTCATTGTGTGTATGAGGTATGTGTGCTGTCCGTCCATGCGACAGTGCGATCGTTCACTCCGGCGAGGCATCGCCGGTAATGGGTTAGAGAGAGAAAATTCGTTAGTGGCGTGTGAATGTCCCTGTTCTGTCGCCGGTCATGTTGTCGCGTGTGTGTATGTGCGTGATTCGGTGTATGTACATGTGTGTCCCCGTCGTTCGGCATGTTGACGTGTGTGCGTGGTGTTGGATTCTTTCCGGCGAGTTAGGTATGGATGTGGGTGCTCTGTTTTTTCTGTCGACTGGGTGTGCAGGTTTGGTGTGTGTATTTGATCGCCGACGGTGTGGGTTTTGTTGAGGGGGTGTGTGAATTGAGCGTCGCTGGCAGTAGAAGGTTAGAGAGAGAGAGAGTTCGTCGGCGATGTTATTGCCGTTTGTGTGTAGGTGTTCTAGGTATAAGGTTGTGTATGTGTTTTTGGTCGCCGGAGGGATGGGTCTTTGTTGGTGGTGTGTATGTGTGGCTCCTTCGGTGGTGTGCTGCGGGTGTGTGTCGTCTGGAAGGAAAACAAAAACACAAAACAGAAGCAGGGAAAAAGAAGCGGGAGAAAGGAAGAAGGAAGAAGGAAAAAATAAAATAAAAATGATAAGGAAAAATACACAAACCACCCCAAAATAATCCAAAATTCATCTCGCGACCGACGGACGTTTCGGAGCAGGTAAAATCTAAATCGATTACCATTGTTGTTAAATTGAATTATTAGTAAACGGGATTATAATTTGGAATCGTTAATTCTGATAATTTTTGTCGCCGTCCATATTAACAAATGCGTACAGTAATTATTAACGAAACAAAATTTACCGAATAACAATTTTTCATAATAAAAAGTGAGTACGGGGGAAATTACAGAATTTAGGGTCTGTATTGCATGATTCGGTTATTTTACATAAAATATTAATTTAGGCCATGTCACTATTAGGTTCGCAGGTACTGGGATATCGGTAGAGGATAGTCAGTAAAAACTATTGGGAACGGATAGCCAGGTGAGTGTACTGTCTTCTTACCAAACTATTTTCTATATATATAAGGTGACATTTGTGATTACCTAAACTGTATGAATCTATAAATGATATGGATCAAGCAGGATTTGAGTGAATTGGTAAACTGGATTTTCGGAAGATTTCGATAGTTTTCGAAAAGAAGTTGAGAATGATTTTTTGTTGGATTTGGTGAAATTAGACGGTGTTTTTAAAATAGAATAGAAAACATCTATTTTTCTAAAATGCCGGGTTTTTCTAAAAATAAGGGGTGAAAAAGTGGTTTTGATAAAATCGGACGTTTTCTTTAAAAGGAAATGTGAAATATGATTTTTGGATTTAAAAGTTGGTTTTGAGGAAAAGAGATAGACGTGGTGATTTGACGATCTTGAGTAAACGATATTTATTGAGTTATGATTCAATGATGCTGTATTTGATTTTGACGATGCCATGATTGTTCTCCCCGAAAAGGGTGTGGTTTCTCTCCGTAAGGGGTGTGGATTCTTCCCATGGGATATTGATGTTTCTCCCCGTAAGGGGTGTGATTATATTTCTCCCCAAAAGGGGTGTGGATATTTCGTAGGAAGGCATTCCTACGGATGTTACGGTACCGTTGCAACTCTCGATCGTGAGGTTAAAATGATCACTATGGCTAGCCAGTGTGTGTGTTGTGGTGGAGTGGTGTGTTTGAGATGTGTGTTTGAGGTGTGTGTTTGAGGTGTGTGTTTGAGATGTTGTATTTTACTTATATTGGATGATTCATATTTAATTATGGTGATATTTAGAATGTGTCATTATTTTAAAAATATTTTAGTAAGAAGGCAGTACACTCGCAGGTACAACAGCTAGGAGTCGGTCCCCTACTAGCACTAGGTAGAGCTATGTGATGGAGTCATATAGGCGATCGATAGAAGCTGTCAAAGGCGAACCTATAAAAGGTTCATGGATAAATACTTTCAGTTCATAAATTTCGGGACGGGCGTGTCCCCCATAATAGATGTTTGTATTATTAAGTGTATGTATAGTTTATTTCATTAGTTTATTTGAGATTTTGGTGATGTCATGTTGTAGTCACGCCACCCTCGGGATGACGGGTGTCCGGGACGGGTTGTGACAACTAGGCCAACCCACGATTCTCTATTGTTGCCCTTCTTTGATAGACTATTCAAATTTTAATTGTTTATATAATTAAGAGTTTAAGTCAGTTATCTTAATGAAGTGGACTTGGGCTATCTAATTAGATGTTGGAAGCTTACTATTTTAATTGAGCGTTGAAAGTGAGTAATTTTAATTAGATTAATTTAGGTGTTGGGTTCCATAGTAATTGGACTTTTTGTTATTTTATTTTAATCGATTTTAATTTAATTTTGCACTTGGACTCTAATTTATCTTTGTTGGTGACGAAAAATGTACCTGCAGTTGGTCCGCTCAGATTTTACATGGCGGTTATTTGCTGAGTTGGTGTCTTGGCGTACGGTGCTCATTATCCAGTGAACTATTCACAGTAATCCTTGCGGTCCAAACTAGTACTTGCACAAAGACCCGCTTGGTTGTGCCCAACGAAGTCCCTCTGACGTTACAGTAAGAGCTTAGAGGAAAAATAGTTCAATAGTGCTCGGACATAACTTCTTGCATTACCCTGGGCATTTATGACCAACTATTTATAAGAGAGGGGTTAGATTAAACCCTTGTAATTACGGCCTAGAGCTTAGATCATTAGACTTATTCGGTGTGGGCCAATGAGAAGGCACATGTCATGATTAAGCCTTTGGGCCTTGTATTCCGACCCACCAAAAGGAGCCCATGGGCCAGCCCAAGTGAACGGGAGACAGAGCCTAGCCTAAGAAAACGTAAAAGCTTTTTTGGTGGTCAAGGAGGCCTGCTTGGTTCTTGCTAGTCGACTGTCGTCCCAGGTAGAGAAGTCGTTAGAGTGTCCAAGTGGTGGTTGGTAGCCAGTGGTCTTCCAAGTATGGCCGCTCTTCTCCTTTTGGTCGGTCAGCGGTGCATGGTCAAAAGAGGACCGTTGTGGACACCATGCTGATAAGTGTTGTCTTAAGAGTTATTTGGGCTACTTAGTGGAAATATCCCTCATCACTTGTTCCCCACTCCCAAGCACCAAAGTCCGAGGCATTTAGCAGTGCAACCTTTTTTGCTTCATGTCGATCAACGAAGAACATGGAGCAACTCGAATGACTGTCCACGAGTACGAAATACAAGATGCCCAATGCCTGTGAAAAGGATTCCCTATATGATGTTGACACGTGTTCAGGTGTTACATCGGGCATACAGATTGAGGTATCTTGGGTAGTTGTGTTGACCCTAAATGTTTTGATGGACAAATTAACGTTGATGTTTTTATAAACATAATGGTTTTATTGAATGATTTCATGATTAGGTTGTAATTGAGAAAATGAGGAAAAAAATGGATTTCAAGATGACATTTGATGGAAGTTCAAGATAGTTGAAATGAAGACATTAAAGATAAGTCAAATAATGAGAATTATGGTTAGAAGTAATAAATTCAAGTATCTAAATGTTTTTCCTGAAGTATTTTTTAAGAAAATATTTTTAAAATGGGAATTATGTGTTTTTCAACCTAAATGGTCGACCGACAGAAGGCGTTTGACTGACAGAATCTAGTTAGGTGATTTTGAGATTTTTGGTATGAACGATTGATTGACATAGTAAATGGTCAACTGGCAGAATCAGGTTGTGTGTTTTTGGGGTTTTAGGCTTGACGGTCAACTGCATGGTTTAACAATTGATTCATAGCCTAAAACAGTCGACTGTCCAGTCATCCGATTAGTTGTCAACGGCTGAAAATGGAGTTATTGAGGGTACAATCGGTCAGCTGATGGCAATGTCCGTCGACCGATTGAGTATTTTCTATGTGTTTGACAAAATCATTTTTCGAGATCTTCTACCCTAATCTTAAGCGTTTGAACATTATAAAATTATATTTTATGGAGTTTTGACTATACTTCATGAGTATACTACATATTTTGATGGTCTTATTACTTAGTCCTTAAACTATATGATTTTATGATATTTACCGGGAAAACTACTTGCTATTTTCAAGGGGTTTGAATCAAAATCTTTTGGGGACTAAATTGAATGTTTTAAAAGAGTATTTTGGGGTCAAACATTAAAGGGATATATTATACGGGTCTATATATGACATTTATGGGATTATCTTTCGAAATATGACCATTATAGGCAGTGTTTGAAATATATATATATATATATATATATATATATATATATATATATATATATATATATATATATATATATATATATGTTGACCTTTGTTTTTGGGGAAAAGTAATTCGAGAACAAGAGTTTTAAATCAACTATTTCTAAAAGACAGAATCATTTTGTTGAAATATATATTTGAGAGAGATTTTTGAAGAAGTTCTTGACTGAGGCGTTCATTGTTTTTGTCACTGGTTTTTATGCCAATCTTTGTCACTACTGTTTTCAAAGAAACTCCAGTAAGATCTATTCGATTACTTTACGTGCATTATATTTTGTGATCTACGTATATCTTGTTTGAGCTCATAGTAATCTATTTTAAAAAAAATCGTTTTCTATCTTTGAATATAGTGAAATATCTTGTGAAACGATTTTTGTCTGTTTAATCTGATTTACAGTCTCTTTGTGCTTTAATTAAGTATAATCAGATTTATATTCTCATATAATTCAATCACATAGTTTACCGGAAGATTAATTGAACATATTTTGTATTGAGATGGTAGAAGCTCACGTGGAAAAAAAATAGAATATATATATATATATATATATATTGGTGTCTGGTGAGTATGAGAGGATTATACATATTGGATTGATGTCTAATCAGGGATAGGTTTGATTGTTAGCCTATAAAAAGATTAGATTTGATTCGTAGCATGTAAAAGTATTAGGTTTTGTTGGCCTAGTGAGTTACCCAAGAGGGGGGGTGAATTGGGTAGTATTAAAAATTATCAGAGAAATAACACTTAAAAATCAAACAATTAATTTTATCTTAAAATTAATTATTATCTTTATAACAGCGGATAAGTGTAATAAGCTCTAGTTGCACACTCAAACAACACAAGATAAAATAAAAGAAATAAATAATGCATTACACACCAATATATCCTGATTCACCAAGCTACTCTTGGCTAATTTAGTCCTCCGAACCCTACGAAGATTCGTACCCACTAATTACTAAGATTTCTTTAAATAGACAGGAATCTAACATTTACACAATGATTCTTTTCACAAGCTCAGAATCAACATTTACAAATTTCTTTTCCAGGTTTAGGAATAACCTCTACTTTTTACAAGCTCAAGAATAACCTAATTCTATTACAGGGAGAATTACGACCTAATTCTTTTTATACCTTAGGCTCAAGAATCAAAACCTCACAGAAATGCTCTAACTATCATTTTCCCTGGTCAGGATGGAACCTTTACAAATCACTCACAATTAATTCTATAAAGAAAGAATTAACATCTCAATCTCTTTACCTAAAGAGATTGAAACCAAACTACCCCTGATTAGACACTCCCAATAGTATATAATCTGCACACAACTCACCAATTACAAAAATTGATAAGTTCTTCCCACTCAGAGCTTCTATCACCTTAGATTATTTAATACTCAATTAATATCCTGATACTAGTGCTAGAAATAAAGTGAGAAAACAAAATCTGATTATAATAAAGAATGCGGATAGCACAATTAAACACGTAATCGGATTAACATACAAATCATTTAAAAAGATTTTTATGCTTTTAAAGTTCAGAAACGATTTCTCAAAAAGATCAATTCACCAAGCAAGTAATAATAATCAAATACTCAATTAAAGAATAAGTTTGGAATGATCTCATCAGGAAAACACCAATGGATTGCAAAATAGATCGCTAGACTGCTCAAATTGGTGACGCCAAATAAATTAGCGCTTTAACTCAAGAACTTTAACTCCAGAATAATCTCACAATATTTTTTAGTATAATATAAGAATGATAACTCTTAGAAAAGTTTAGGAACTTAATAGTTCTTGAAATTTTGCTAGTTCTCGAGTAAAACACACACATGAAAATGAAAAACACAACTGAATTAAATAATAAATAACCTAAAAACAATCTAAACATAACTAATAGGTAGAAAATAATTATCTACTTCTAAGCTGGATTTGATAGTTTTTGAGTGAATTAGTTATATTTAATTGTGTTTTTGTTGGTTTTTATGTAATTCCGGTGTAGGGATGCAAACAAGTGATAAATGAGCGAAAACGGTGGGAAAATAGTGAAGAAATGATGAATAAACAAAGTTTCAAGATCACAAGAGCCACCGCCGCTGCGGTGAGATTGCAAAGAAGGGCTAAAATGCATGAAGGCCCACCGCTGCGGCGGAAAACCCATCACTGCAAAAGTGAAAATTCAGAGAGTCCATCGCCGCGGCGGTAAAATATCTAGAAATCAATGCTGTATGTTTATTGGGTTCGCTGATTTTGGAACACCACCTTTGTTCAAGCATGTATTGGTATGAAATGGATGTCAGTTTAGTGGATGTTCATCCATTTTGATTTTTTTTTGTAGAAAATGATGAACAATTATTTTTTGAACACAACACAAAATTTTTTGATGTATAGAAGGATATTTATGTATGTAAATTTTATGTTTTAATGTATGTTTAGCTTTTAATTTCTAGTTTAGTTTAATTTATTTTTTGTTTTGTTTTTGCTTGTGTAGTATTTAGATTAGTTAAATGTTAGTATTAGATTTAATTTATAAATGTGTATGTATGAAGTTGTATTTGCATGTTTAGTTGTTGAGTTCATTTGGGCCAAGTCCCGATGATGAAAATTATCCCCTAATTGCATATTGAGGTCGGGGGTAATGTCTTCCATGTGTATTTTGTGTGCTTAACATGTCGATTGGGTAAAAATTATATCGATCCTAAAATCGCACGACATTCGGACTCAATGTATAATAATCTGAAAAATTAGGCGCCGAATATTTAATATGAAGTTCATGACAAAAATGAAGAATCTAGAACTTGATTTGGGGGAAACTTGAGGCGAAATCCTAGGTAAGGTAATTCCGGAGACGTGATTTAGGCCGTCATTTTTTCGCTTGAACCGTTGTAGCTAACCTGAAAAATTTCATCCCTTATTTCCCCTGTCGAAGCCGATAACGTAATCAATTTTGAAAACGTTCAAATACTCTTTTCATTTAAATTTTTCCTAAACCAATGTTGTTAAGCCTAATTTTCAAATTGAGTAAAATCAAGTGAGTGGTGGGGTTTTGGTTGAATTTTATTGACTCGGTATTAGTATATTCACTTGTCACTTTAATATTTCTTTTCACACGCTCCTAAAATAAGTTTGGGGTGTGTTTCTACCATTTCGTTTTTACATATTCCTAAAATTTTATAAATTCGAATAAGTTTGGGGGTGTGTTTCTCTAACTTTTTTTTGCACGATCCTAAAACTGTAATAATTCGAATTTATTTAGGAATGTGTTCCCGAAAAAAAAAAAATATTCTAGTGAGGGGTACTTTAAATTCTTCAGAGTTGTACCTTAAATGTGTGGGGTTATGAGAGAGGATAGCGACAAGCGATTTTACCTCGGGTATCGATCAATTAAACCAATTATCTATTTTCAATTCTAGTGATACCCGTGGTCGTTCTCTAAAGCCAAACCAAGCCCTATTGATCTTTGTGAATATCTGAGCCTACATTAGTGGATAGTAGACCCCAATCAAGCGTATGGTCTTCCTGAATTCTTAAATGGTATACGTTATGAACTTTACAATTGAATAATCCAATCTGGTATGTGCATAATTATGCATTTGAGTTCTTACACACACACATTCAATGGATCTAGAATGTTTTTATTGATATTGAATGTTGAAATTCTAGAACAGCACTTGGTGTGGGTTATTTCCCGAACTTGATCAGATTTAGGGATGTTGAGTGAGGAACAAATTGGTCCTTTCGATTGAACTTTATACTTACATGCATTTACTTCTTTTTTGTTTCAAGTTTTTTCATTTTTTAGTTAGTTTGTCTAGTTTAGTGTTAGTGTTTTGCTCGAGGACTAGCAAAGTTCTAAGTTTGGGGGTATTTGATAGGTAGAAAATACCTATCTACTTCTAAGCCGGATTTGATAGTTTTCGAGTAAATTAGTTATATTTAATTGTGTTTTTGTTAGTTTTTATGTAATTCAGGTGTAGGGACGCAAACAAGTGATAAAAGAGCAAAAACAGTGGGAAAATGGTGAAGAAATGATAAAGAAACAAAGTTTGAAGATCACAAGAGCCACCGTCGCGGCGGTGAGATTGCAGAAAAGGGCTAAAATGCATGAAGGCCCATTGTCTCGGCGAAAAACCCACTGCCACGGCGATGAAAGTTCAGAGAGTCCACCGCCGCAGAGCAAGTCCATCTCCGCGGCGGTAAAATATCTAGAAATCAACCGACTTACCCCCACCATCGTAGCCGTGATCCCACCGCCGCGACGATGACCTCTGCACAACAAAAAAGATATTTTTAGATATTTTGAAACCTTGCACCTATAAATACCTATTCTCCCACTTCTCTTGAGAACTCTTGGATATTTTGGAGACTCTTTACACATAATTTAGGAGTAGATTAGATTAGTTTTAGGAAGTGTTCTTGGTCAATTCTTGAAGAGCTAAAAGAGGAAATTCATCAATGGAGAGGAGGAAGCTCGGGAGGATCGTTCTTTGGTGAAAGTGGACTACTCCACTTTAAGATTTGACTCTTCTTTCCTTGTTTCCATCTTTGTACTTAATGTTTATTATTGATGATGATGATCTCCTCTTGGTTTAATATTGTAATGTCCAAGATCATGTTAGATTAGGTAGATTTTAGCTATGGTTAGATGTAATTCATGTAAATATCTTTTTGGTTGAATATAAGTTAATTTTAATGGTTTGTTATCCAATTCCAATTGTGTTTCACGTTTATTTTGCTTGTTACGATAAACCGAGAATACGGGGTTTGACATTCGGAAGAGGTAACCCCGGATTCGGACTAGGTTTAAACACAACGCGACGATCCAATAACCCGGAAAGGAGTTGGAGAGTGTGCAATCCATGAGGTTGGGTCAAGACTCACGTGGCTATGTGTTCGGAAAGGCGTTCGAGGGGGATTTCGGCGCCAACGCCAAGTTATGTATTCGCTCGCTTTTCACTCGGAAGAGGGAGTGAGTGAGTTATAGATATCGAGATTGTTAGATGTGATAATAACCATTATTGATAACTAAACTAAGCCAAATACGTACTAAGTGAATGAAATCGATCTCTAGTTAATTAGAATTAATCCTCAAAAGTAGCTTTAATTATTTTAATTTAAATATTAAATTGAATCGTCAGGATAACATGAGATTACGTAAATTGCGGTACTCAATTAATCACACTTTCCCTGTGGACACGATACCCGATCTTAAACGATCCACTATTCTAAAACTTTGACCTCGTATACTTGCGAGTGTAAGTAACGGCGTATTCACGCGCTACCAATAACAACATATGAGTTTTACATTCTTCTAACGACTAAGTCATGTTTTCCCTCAACAATCACCAGTCATATTGAGTTTAGGTGGTAAAACACATCATGTGGTTCTAAAATTTCGACATGCAATAATGGTGAATGCCATTCTAGATCCTGTAAACGTGTTTGTGCGAGACTCAATAATATGGATATACAATGACCGGATTGGATTATCCCCCAATAAAACTCATGACTTAGACCATATACGACTAGGATTTCTATACGCCTGATTGGGGTCCACTCTTCACTAATGTGGGTTGAGTAGTTCATAAAGATCACAAGGACTTGGTTCGCTTTTGGAATGTTTGGCCAAAGGTAATTTGAAATAGAAACTGGGTTAACGTTGTTAACTTAACGTTATCCAAGGCTTAACGCTTGGCACATTCACTCTTGAACCCCCATAGATAAATTGAAAACAATTCTAAACAAATATTTTTAACCGACGTACTCACTTGTCAAAAGAAACGTAAATTTAATGATATTTACAAAAACCAAAATCACGAACCACACCCCCAAACTTATTCGATTAATATGATTTCACGGGTGTGGTTAAAACGAACGAAAAATGACAAGTGATTACTCGAATACCGAACCAATCCGAAGTTCGTCCTAAACCCAACTGCTCATATCAAGAAGCATTTGCAACTGCTAAGTTGATTAACTCAAATTGTGCCTTCAGTTAAGCGATAAAGGTTTGGAAAAAGTTCGATCGGCCAGGGTATTAGTTTAGTGTTCAGAATTGAAAAAGTTTTTAGGCTTCGACGGGTAACGAGGGATATACATATTATAAGGTAGGCTTCAAAGGCTCAAGCAACAAAAAGAATGTCTAAATCACGTCTCCTGAACTACCTCGCCTAGGATTTCGCCTCAAGCTTTCCCTTAATTAGGTTCTAGAATCCTTAAATTGTCATGAATTTGGTTAATCAATAATCGTCCTCAAATCAATTGAATAGAAATACATTGAGTCTATGTGCTCGTGCAAATTAGGATCTACAATAATTTTGACCAAAAAACTTTGTTTAGCATACAAAACACACATGCATGGGTATTACTCTTGACCTTGAAAACAATCAGGGGTAATCTCATCATCGAGTAACGGCCCAGATAAACGCAAAACTTAACATGCATAACAATAACACAAACTAACCTAAACAAACATGCAATACGGAAAAACAATAAAACATAAAACATGCTATACTACACATCACTTCCGAACTCAAAGCGGATAGTGTCCTCAGCAGCCCAATCATCATTATCAACATATAGGGAATTAAAGCATGCTAATGAAGGGGGTTTAGAACACGTACCTGCGAGGCGAGAGAATCTCGCCTCCGAATAAATTCAGTTGTGATGGATTTAATTTATTTAACCTTGGGTTGCCTCCTAAGAAGCACGTGGTTTAATGTCCTCGGCCTGACATTTTCAGAACGCCCTCAAGCTTGGCGAGGTTTTGCTTTGTTCGGCTCGATCTTTCAACGAAATGGCTCACCGGATTATGTGCGTGGCCTCGCACATTAAAACGGCTTGGAATCCCATTGAAAGTAATGTATCAATACTTACCTATCTAATATCGGCAAGTACCCTGCATAAGAAATAAAAACAAAACTACAAACGAAAATTATATACAAAAGAAATGCCTAAAGTAAAATCGGGTCATTTACTCACAATATCAACAATAACTCTATCCAATCCCCAACAATGTCATCAAAAACTTGGTGACGATTGTCGAAAACTGAATTTAACAAACTACCAATCCCCGACAACGGCGCCAAAAACTTGTTTGGCGAGCGTTTGTTACGCGCTCGCGTATTGACTATTCACAAGTGTACGCGGTCAAAGTTTTAGTATAGTGTAATCGTTAAGATCGAGTATCGTATCCACAGGGATTGGTGTTCGTTACTATCGAGTACCGTGTTTATCATGACCTAATTTTATCTAGGCTAAAAACAAATGTATTTAATTAATTAATACTAATACTAATATATCCTAATTTAATCTATACTAATTATACTAATACGAGATAATTAGGGGATGGATTATTTAGGGATTAACTTTATTTACTTAGACGCGTTTGATTTCATTTAGTTTACAATAATGGTGTTCGACATATTCGACAATCTCAGTTCGTAAACTCCCCCCCGCCACCTCTCTCGAGTGTAAGACTAGGGATATAACGCGACTTCGTGTCAATGAAGAAGTCCCCCTCAACGTCTTAATGACCCTAGGTCACGTGAGTCTCTCCCCAACGTCATTGATTGCACACAATCCAACTCACGACTGGATTATTGGATTGTCGCATTGTGTTTACTCTATCGACAATCTCAGTTCTAAAACTCCACTGCCACTTCTCCTGAGTGTAAGATGGGAAAATACATGACTTCGAGTCAACCAAGAAGTCCCCCTCAACGTCTTAACGACCGTAGGTCACGTGAGTCTTGCCCCAACGTCATTGATTGCCCACAATCTAACTCTCTCTTGGGTTATTGAATCGTGGTGTTTGTTTACCCTAGTTCGAATCCGGGATTTGTCAAACCACGTATTCTCCGAATATCATTCTAAGCATGATAAACAAACAATACGACACACACAATCAAAATAGCGAAGAACAATCACTAAAGAAACACAACTCAAACAAAACTACGTTTTTATAAATAATATTTATCCCATACATAATCCACATTTAGCCGATATCCGAAGATTAGCCACTAAAATCATCCACCGATCGATTCTCCTTCTCCGCGTGGTAATCTTCTCCTTCAGATTTGTTTGAGCACTCCCCATACTCTCTATCTACTATAAACTAAGCCCTAAGGGCTCTAATGGCCGGAAAGTGGAAGAAAATGAGGGAGGAGGAGATCTTAAATAGGGAAAATATCTAAAAAAATATCTAAAAATATCTTAAGTCTGTGCAGAGGTCACTGTTGCGGCGGTGAGTAAGTCAGTTGGCTAATTACCTCGGCGGTAAAGAAGGTGGTGGATTAGGTTGACATCCTACATCTCCAGCGTCACGGCGGTGGTATCGGGCCACGACGGTAGATGTTCAGTAAGGATAAGTCATTCTCTGCATTTTCACCGCCGCGGCAGAGGTTTGGAAGCCGCGGCGGTGGCTTCTTTCAAAATATTGTCACCTTGCTCGTTTTTCTACCGTTCTTTGACCATTTTTTGTTCGATCTAATCGTTTTTGCTCTAGTTTCCTATCTTTTTGGCCCACACACCTGATTTATACAAAAAAATATAAAAATTAATTAAAACATAATAAAATAAATATAAAAATTACTCTAAAACTAACAAAACTAATTTAGAAATATGTAGGTAGATTACACCTATCAGCTTCGGTCGACTTATCAATTGACTCCTAATTACTGAATACTTCTCTCCAATTCATTTTTAATACATTCTCATTGACGTTTTCGCCCTTTTAACTAATTTCTTTTCTTAATTAGCTCCACTAAATTCTTAAATTCAATTTTAATTAATTATCAATATTTCTTTTTCAATTACACATAGGAGCATATAATTTTACTAATTAGGATCCTATCAAAACACACATAAATTTAAAAACTTTTTTTTGTGACGTGTGTAATCCTAATTGGGATACATTAAGAGTAAAAATTAACCTGTATTATTTTTTCTTAGATTCTTCAAAAGCTTCGGTCTCTTAATGTCCATCGTCTTTGTCAGTCTCTTTAGCATGCATTCATTACTTGTCATCATATCTTCATCATTGGAACTAATAAACTGAAACACTTAATCAAATCATTAGTTCTACCAAAAATATCAACATTTAATTGTTCATCAAAATCTTAGAATCAACAGGTTTGATTTTTGCCTGTAAAATGATTAGGTTAGTCTTAAACCTGGTAAAATGATAGATAAATTTGATTCTTAGCCTGCAACATAATTAGGTTCTTCTTGAGCCTGGTAAAAGAATTGTAATTGGGTTAGTTGTAAACATGTGAAAATGATTGTAAGGGTTATGGTTCATAACTGGTAAATGAATCAAGGTTATTGGATTTCAAAATCCCTACGGGAGCTCAAGAGAATATATGTAGGCAAGAGTTGCTTGTTGAACTTGGATAAGTCTGTGTTTTTACTTGTTTAGTTGTGTACCTAGATAAATACGTTTCTGTTGTAACTTAAGATAATATCTGGTTAGGGAAATTGATGATGGTTTGAATATAAATTTATTGGTTTAAATTTTTATAACTATCTAATTCACCCCCCTCTCAAGTAGATTTGTCGGCCCACAAGTTGAATCTTGACCTTTCGCCTCTCCTACAGAGTACTATACAAAGGGGCCCTCGAATTCATTCTTCACTTGCTTTCCTCAAAATTTCCAAAGTTTTTTAGTGTACAGAGCCCATTAATTGATACACTTTTTCACTTTTTTTTTCCTCAAATTGTGTCCAATGGCTAGTAAACTAATCAAACTATCTTCATTCTCTTCTTCTGGATCCATCTCGGGATCATCATCTTCGTCGTAGACCATGCCATCACTTTCTCGTTAGAGCGGTGGGTAGTCATGAAATCATACGAAGTAACTCTTCCCCTCGTTCTCTGTTTACATGCACCCGACCGACGACACTCTTTTGGCTGGTACCCTGCTGAGGCAGGTGGAGAACATATATGGCAGGGGTGGGGAAGCGAGCTCCTCCTTGTACCTATTGATCGATCAAGGACTGAATGTGATTTCAGTTGCACATATCTCAAAGGGCGTGCCCTCGGCTGGACATGGGTAATGCCGAAGAAGTCAAAAGGTAACGCCTCTTTTGAGGTAGCCTGAACTAGTATCATCTGGAAATTAAAGTCTATTCTTACTAAAGATAATGTGGTGACCACCCAGAACACGTACACTTTTCTGGGTACCACCCATGCGGGAGAAACCCTTAGTTGGGCACACGGGCAGCTGCCTGGGTACACAGCCATATACCTAGGCCAATTTTGGTATAGTCTTTGATTTTTGATGCATTGTTGGGTTCGGGCTATCTGTCAGATCTGAAGTTATGTCTGTCACAGTTCGTACTAAACAATATCAAGCTCCTGGTGGTCACTTATATAATCTTTTGAGTCGATGGACTCACACTGAGCATTGAACTCTTTTGGACACATTTTGTTGTCAAATAGTTGCCCGGTGGAGGGCGATAGTATTACATCTCATCTAGGTCGTCCTTTCAGGTCGGCCTAGACTCTTCAATTTATAAGTGGAAAAAAAAATCTACCTTGGTAGCAAGAGTTGGAAGTTTGGCCCAGATGATAGAAACTTCACTACCATCATGCAATGAAAGTGAAGGGGCCAGTCGGTAAGGGAACGATTCCCAGTTGATCAACCAACCTTAAATCACAATTTCACTAAATTTTCCTATGCAGTGAACGAGAAACCCAGAAAACTTATTGAACTCTGCCTAAAACTTGAAGCGCATACGGAACTGAGGCTAGGGATCAAAGTTTACGACACCAAATAGATTGTCTAATTGACCAATGAGCTACCCAAGAGGGGTGGGGGGTGGGTGAACTTGAATTGGATAGTTATAAAAAATTTAAACAAATAAATCTTTTAATACTTAACTATCAAATAATTAATTTTTTCTAAATCAATTATTATCTTTGTTACGCAGTGGATAAGTATTTATAACTAGGTGCACAACCAAACACAATGTAATGAAAGTAACGAATAAAGCACTCCAAGATATATCCTAGTTCAGCAAGCTAACCTTGCCTAATCCAGTCCCCCGAGCTCCACGGAGATTTGCGGCCTCTAAACCCCTTATTTCTTTACCAAGTAGGAACCAAACCTTTACAACAATTCATTTACCAAGAAGAATCAAAACCTAATCCTTTTAACAGGATAAAGATCAAACCTCACCACATTCACAAGTATCCTTTTCACAGGTAAAGATGGAAACTTCACAATTCACTCAAACTTCACAATTCACTTAATTCAATTGCAGGGATAATCAAGATCTAGTTCTTTTTAAGGGAAAATAATAACCTAACATTTTGCTTAGGATAAAGATCAAATCCTATTTTTTTCACAATAAAAAGATCAAAACCTAGCTATCATGCCGAGACATCAGCCCAACCGTGTCTAATTCGCTCAAACTCACAAATACAAAAAAATATGAGTTTCCTCCTACAATGAGCTTCTACCACCTCAATACAGATATACTCAATTAATGTCCCAAAATTTACTACATGATAGATACAATGTGACGCAAATTAATATATGATGAATAAACAAGTATGGGCAGCACAAATTAAAGCATGTAATCAGATAAACATACAAAATCGTTTTAAAACAATTTTATGGATCTTAAGTTTGAAAATGATATTCTAATGATCTTAACACCAAGAAAATAATAATAATATGAAATCAAAATTAAGAACAATAGTTTGGAAAGATCTTACCAAGAAAACATCGAAGATTGAAAACAGAATTGCAATATAGCACAAATCAGTGACACTAAATCAATAGTGCTTTAGATCAATAACTCATATAAAATATCTCACAAAAATCTCAATGTAAATATCACTCTTAGAATAGCTAAAAGCTGATGTTCTTGATGAAATGTATCTCAATCCCGCAAGTCTATACATATAGACTGATAACAAGCCCTCCAACTGTTACTTTTCAAAAGATATATCTCTAAAAGATACTCTTAGACCCCATATAATAATATCTTTCAATTCTAAGGTAATCCACTTAAAAACAACTTTAAAATCTCACAAATAAGTCCATGAAATATTTCTCAATTGACAATCATAAAGATAGGAAATATTTTTTAATTTAAATTGAGAGAATCTTGAATTATGTGGACTAAATTAAAAGGGATATATAAATATATGTACCATATCTTCAATAGAATTAGATCCCCTGAATTTATCCCTTGGAATAATAAAAAATGACTAGTTTTTGACAGAAAGACCAAGTTCCTCAAAATCTCAGCCGAAACTATTGGTTAACTAATCCTTGGCAGTTGGATGACCGACTAATACAACATTCAAACCAGGCAAAAAAAAAATGCCAGTTAGTTGACTGATACCCCTCTAGTCGGTTGACCAATTAATGTAGAGAGTTTTTCTGCCAAACCTTCACCGTTTAATGTAGAGATTTTTTTCTGCCAAACCTTCAACCTAGTCAGTTGACCAATTGCGTCCCAATCAGTTAACCGATTGATTCAGAGACTTTTCTTGCCAAAACTTAAATCCAGTCGGTTGACCGATTTCCTTCAATCGGTGAACTGATCGATGTAAAGACCACACATTTTGCTCCGAAAACCTTACTGTTTCAAACTGATTGATCTCTTCTGATCAGTTGACCGTTTGAAGTTCGGTGGTCCCTTCCATCACCAATTCTGCTCCAAAATCCAATGTTTGATTCAATTAATCAATTACTTTTCTTGGTTGACTGAAATAACCCTAAAGTTCAATTTTTTTTATACTTTAATCCTTATTTTCAATTAGGTTAATTTCCATTTTCAATTCTACATAAGGAGTACATATTAAATCAATAATTAGAATCCTAAATTCTATCATATCAATACTGTTGGCCCAGAGAATACCCAAGAAGAGGGGTGAATTAGGTAATTAAAAAATATATCAGAATAAAACTTGATAAATCAAATAATTAATTTTATTCCTAAATTAATTATTATCTTTATAACACAGCGGAATAATATTATCAATCTAAGTGCACACCCAAACAGCAAAAATAGCAAAGTAAATATTGCAGCACACCAAGATATATCCTGGTTCACAAGCAACTCTTGGTTAGTCCAGTCCTTCGAGCCCCATGGAAATTCGCATCCACTAATTCTCAAGATCCCTTTAAAGGTAGGAACCAAACCCGCACACCGATTCTTTTACAGGCTCAGAATCAACCTTTATAATTTCCTTTTCTCAGATTAAGGAAAAACCTCTACTTTTTACAGGTTAAAAAATAACCTATCTTTTTACAGGTTAAAGATTAACCTAATTCTTTTTATCACTATGGCTCAAGAATCAAAACCTCACAAAACACTCTAACTATTATTTTACCAAGTAAGGATAGAACTTTTACAAATCACTCACAATGCAATTCTATCAAGGAAGAATTACCACCTCAATATCTTTACAGAAAGAGATTGAAACCCGACTACCCTTGATTAAATACCCCCAACAGTATTTAACCCGTCACGCTACTCATCAATACAAAATGGTAAGTAGAAAATCTCACTCAGAGCTTCTACCACCCCAGATAAATAATAACTCAATTAATATCCCAACTAGGGATAGAAAAAACGTAAGATACAAAAATCTGATTTTAAACAAGATAAGGGTAGCAAATTTGAACACGTAATCAGATTCAAGAAATTGTTTGTAAAAATATTTTCTTCAAAAATCATAAACAATTTCTGAGATCAATTTCCAAAATATAAACAAGAAATGCATTGAAAGAATATAATTCGAAAGATCTCACTCGGAATCCACAGAATAATCAGATAAATCAATGTAACTTTAGATCAGGTAGCAGCAAATATTAATTGCAATTGATCTTCAAGATCACACTTTGAATAACTCACAAACTCTCAGAAAGATAACTCTTATGATATGATATGATTTATCTTCTTTACTGCTTAAGTTTGCTAATGAAATTCGTAGGTCTATTTAAAGGAATATGTAATCAGCCTTCTAACGAGTAGTTTACAAATGTCATGACAATTAAAAGCTCTTATAGACCCCTTATATCATAAGAACTTCATTTAGGTTCAATTACACTTAAAAACATCTTTTGAATCTTCCAATTAAACCCCCAAAATTTTTCTCAATCAAAATAAACAAATATAGAATATATTTCAAGTACTAAATTGAGAAACATTAATATTTAATAAACTATATTGAAAGGAGTTAATTAATATATGAACTATATCTTAAATATAGAGAATATCCCTTAAATCTCTCTTAAATCCTAACAAAAAACAGCTACTTTTGGATTTAAACTCGGATCAAACTACATCCTGAAATAGCACATTCGGTCGACTGCCCAGTCGACTACCCAACTCAGCTTATAGCCAAACGATCGCCGCAGCGACCATAGGTCGACCGCCTAGTCGACTTACAAATTAAGAGAGTTTGTCATGCTTCCACTGATCGACTGCTGGGTTAACTTGCAGATTCAGAGAGTTCAGTTGTTTTCACCGGTTGACCTGTCGGTCGACTCTTCGATTCAGAGTTCAGCCACCATTGGCCGGTCGACTCCTTAGTCGACTGCTCCCTTTTAGATCTTTTCTCTGATCTCATTTTGTACTCACTTTCTTTTATAATTTCACCCATTTATCCATTTTCTCTCTTAAATAAGCTCCACTAATATTCTTATATTTCATTTTTGTCATTCAAGATTATTTCTTTTCAATTCACATAGGAGCAAATAATTACACTTAACCAAAACACACATAAAAGATAAAATTCATTTTGTGCCATGTGTATGTTCCTAAATGGAATATTAAGAATTAAGATTTATCTGGGTTGTTTTTCCTAATTTCTTCAAACTCTTAATTTATCTTCATCATCTTGATATCTTCATTTAATATCCATTCAATTTGACGTCTTCATCACTGGAACTTTAAATATTTGAAACACTCAATTAAACATTAATTTCACCAAAATATCAATACTTAATTGTTCATCAAAATCTTAGAATCAACAATCTCCCCCTTTTTTATGATGACAATTAACTTTGATATTTTCTTCAAAATAAAATATAACCACACTCCCCCTTAATCCGAGGACGGGTTCTTTAACTCATTAAAGTATAATAATGAAGATATTATAAAACATAATCAATAAAGCACAATAAACTCATTAATAAAACTCCCCCTTAATAAAACATCAACAAATTCTCCCCTTTTGTCATCTTCAAAAACGAAATGTAGGGTGGGAGGAATACATAGATAATTCACTCTAGGCATTCATATAATAGAAGTATATTGGATCAACTCATAAGTTCAACTTTTGAGCGCAAAATATCAACACTATGTGGATTAATTTAATAAATAAATATCAAATCTACTCAATCCAACAAGATCCACACCAAAAACATCTTTTTGAGTAGACAATTTTCCTCTATCAAATTGTAAATGAATAATATTCATGCATAGGTAAATAATCATAATATTTCAGTGATATCGCATGATATTAATTTTTCACAATCATATTAACTCTTTTGATTTTCAACAAAACTTGTCTTTTAATATAAGCATGACATAATATTACTCCTCTTATAAACACTTCTCCCCATATATAATTGTAAATAAGTCAATTCATGCTTAGGAGAATAAATTTAAGACAATCAAAATCTTTTAACAATGTAGCATGCAATCATATAATTATCAGTTAAGTCCACATGCTTTACTCATGATACCAAAACAATATCTTCCTTTTCTAGAAACAAAACACATGTTCTTTAACACACTAATAGGAAGCATTTCTCAAGTATTTCATCAATCATAAATCTAGTGCATGTCTAAGTATGGATAAGTGCATATTTCTCTCATAAAATCTCATTTCTCTTTTAGAATTATAATAATCGTTTATGAATCAGTAGACATGCAACATAAGAACATATTATCATGCATTAAGAAGTATAAAAACTCAGCTCAATCCAACTTATTTGTATAAAAGATGTATTCATGAATAAGAGCACATTATACAAATAATCTTACTAAATTGCATATGCAACAAATAATTAGCATTATTTAGTGAGATCACAAACACTCGATTAATCTTTAAAATCACAAGATATGCTTTAAAATAAACATATGATCACTACTCAATATAAGCATATAAAGACATGTTAATAACCCTTAACTAAATGTGATTCTCATAATCACCAAATAATGTTTCTAAGACAACAAGTAAACACATCATTGAAAATAGGTTTTAGAAACCATCACAACTTACTTATTTGGTAAGTCGGGACTCTCCCTCTTTAACAAATTTAATAAATTTAAAATGCAGAGGGTTAGGAGTACTTTTTCTATCTTTTGGGGTGACTTTTCTTTTTACCTCATTTGAGCTCATAATTGATTTAGGTGCGCAATTCTTCTAGGCTAGATCGTATCCTCTTTTCTTTTGATTTTTGCCATTTGACTCATTGATGATTCCCTTTGCACGTATCGCTTGTGGTTTTCTGGTGATATCCAATCTTGGTTTTGGTACAGCTTTTCTCTTAGTACATATCTCTTGTGGTTCCTTTACAACTTCACCTCTTGTCTTTGGTGCATCTTTTCCCTTTGCACACATCGCTTGTGGATCTTTGCTAACTTCCTATTTTGGCTTTGATATAAACTCTTTAACTGTTCCTTCAGGTCCACTTCCGACATTTTGTAATTCTGCACAAGACATTTCAACAATTTTCTTCGATATCCATTTCATTTTGGATCCGTTCTTGTTAGACATAAACTTAGGGTTACGAAACGGACATGACATTTTAAAATGCCCAACTCTATTGCAATAATAACATCTCAAATATGATTTATCATAGAAAGCACAAGATGTAAAACATAAATTATTTCTAACAATACAAGCATAACTATCACAGGCATGTGATGAAAGATGAGACGATAAAGCATATCCACTTTACCTAGAAAAATCATTTTCAAAATCTCTCGAAATAGACTTAAGGTCTGATTTTGATTTTTTAAAATTTTTCTTAAGTAAATCAATTTTAGAAACAAAATCTGACATTTGCTTGGAAATCATATCAAATTTATTTTTTAAAAGCTTATTTTCATTTTCAAGAGAATCCACTTTAGATAGCAAATTATTAATTTCAAAACTAACTTCCGAAAACTCTTTTGACCCACAATAATCATCCAAATGTATTTTAGATTTTCAAACACTTTTTCCACCATTTTCAAAAGAATCAATTTTCTTTTTAAACTCAAGCTCTCTTTAGCAAAAATTAGTGTGAAATAAAGTAGTTTTTCCATAACAATATCGACATTTTCATTATCATCATCTCCATCACTACCATTGAAATCACAAGAATCATAAATCACATTATTATATATGCATTTACCACTATCAAAAGAGAATATACAAAACACATCATCCATGGTGTGTGCACGTGACCGGTTTAGTTAAGATGTTAAGCCGTACGAGTTAAAACCAACTCTGATACCAATTGTTAGCCCAGTAGAATACTCAAGAGGGGGGGTGAATTAGATAATTAAAAACTATATCAGAATAAAACTTGATATATCAAATAATTAATTTTATTCTTAAATTAATTATTATCTTTATAACATAGCAGAATAATATTATCAATCTAAGTGCACACCCAAACAGCAAAAATAGCGAAGTAAATATTGCAGCACACCAAGATATATCCTGGTTCACAAGCAACTCTTGGTTAGTCCAATCCTCTGAGCCCTATGGAGATTCGCACCCACTAATTCTCAAGATCGCTTTAAAGGTAGGAACCAAACCTGCACACCGATTCTTTTACAAGCTCAGAATCAACCTTTACAAAAAAAAAAAAAAATCTTAGGCTAAGGAAAAACTTTTACTTTTTACAACCTAAAGAATAACCTATCTTTTTACAGGCTAATGATTAACCTAATTCTTTTTATCACTACAGCTCAAGAATCAAAACCTCACAAAACACTCCAACTATCATTTTACCAGGTAAGAATGGAACCTTTACAAATCACTCACAATGCAATTCTATTCAGGAAGAATTACTACCTCAATCTCTTTATAGGAAGATACTGAAACCTGACTACCTTTGATTTAATACCCCCAACAGTATTTAACCCGTCATACTACTCACCAATACAAAATGATAAGTAGAAAATCTCACTCAGAGCTTCTATTACCCCAGATAAATAATAACTCAATTAATATCCTAACTAGTGATAGAAAAAACATGAGATACAAAAATCTAATTTTTAACAAGATATGGGTAGCAAATTTGAGCACGTAATTAGATTTAAGAAAATGTTTGTAAAAATATTTTTTTCAAAAGTCAGAAACAATTTCTAAGATCAATTTTCAAAATATACATAAGTAATGCAATGAAAGAATATAATTGGAAAGATCTCACCCGGAAACCACAAAATAATCAGATAAAGCAATGTAACTTCAGATCAGGTAGCAGCAAATATTAATCGCAATTGATATTCAAGATCACTCTTAGAATAGCTCACAAACTCTCAGAAATATAACTTTTATAATATAATATAATTTCTCTTCTTTACTGCTTAAGTTTGCTAATGAAATTCGTAGGTCTATTTAAAGGAATATGTAATCAGTCTTCTAACGACTAGTTTACAAGTGTCATGACAATTAAAAGCTCTTATAGACCCCTTATATCATAAGAACTTCATTTAGGTTCAATTACACTTAAAAACATCTTTTGAATCTTCCAATTAAACCCCTAAAGTTTTTCTCAATCAAAATAAATAAATATAGAATCTATTTCAAGTACCAAATTGAGAAACATTAATATTTAATAAACCATATTGAAAGGATTTAATTAGTATATGAACCATATCTTAAATATAGAGAATATCCCTTAAATCTCTCTCAAATCCTAACAAAAAACAGTTATTGTTGGATTTAAACTCGGATCAAACTACATCCTGTAACAGCACATTCGGTTGACTGCCCAGTCGACTACCCAACTCAGCTTGCAGCTAAACCATCGCCGTAGCAACCATAGGTCGACTGCCTTGTCTACTCACAGATTCAGAGAGTTTGTCATGCTTCCACCGGTCGACCGCTCGATCCACTCGCAAATTCAGAGAGTTCAATTGTTTTCAACGGTCGACCTGTCGGCCGACTCTTCGATTTAGAGAGTTCAGCTACCATTGGTCGGTCGACTCCGCTATCGACTGCTCCCTTCTAGATCTTTTCTCTGATCTCGTTTTTCACTCAATTTATTTTATGATTTCTCCCCTTTATCCATTTTCTCTTTTAAATAAGCTCCACTAATATTCTTATATTTCATTTTAGTCATTCAAGATTATTTATTTTCAATTCACATAAGAGCAATTAATTACACCTAACCAAAATACACATAAAAGATAAAATTCATTTTGTGCCATGTGTGTATTCCTAAATGGGATATTAAGAGTTAAGATTTACCTGGATTATTTTCCCTAATTTCTTTAAACTCTTAATTCATCTTCGTCATCTTTAGCATCCATTCAATTTGACATTTTCATCACTGGACCTTTAAATCTCTGAAATACTCAATTAAACATTAGTTCCAACAAAATATCAATATTTAATTGTTCATCAAAATATTAGGATCAACAAACACACATAAGATAACTCGTTTAATAGTGTCGTGTGTGATCATAATTCGGGTTGCATTAAGAGTATAAAAGTATTGAGTTATTTTTACCTAATTTCTTCAAGGTCTTTAACGCTCTTCATTTCTTCACTGCATTCATCTTTGTACCCATAACATGTTCTTCATGATTTCTTAAACATAATCAATATTTTGGAACTCTTTTATGAAATACTCAACAAACATATTACTTTCACAAAAAACATCAATAGTTAATTGTTCATCAAAACCTAGGAATCAACAATTTTCTCTTTTTTGATGATGACAATTAATTTTGATGCTTTCTTCAAAAAAGAATGTAACCATGCTTCACTTAAATTCGAGGACGGATATTTAACTCATTTAAGCATAAGAATGAAGACATAATCAAACAATTCAAAAGATATTCAATATAAGCCCAAAAACCAATATAACGATATTAATATTCAACTTAATCTCAATATAACCAATTTAACTAAGATCTCTCTTTAATCAGTGCAATGCTTAGGCAAACAAATTTCTAAACATCAACTAACTCATTTAAATATCAACTTCTCCCCCTTTGTCATCTCAAAAAGTGGGGATGGAGATCCAAAAATATCAATCTAGGCATACATTGTTATGCCTAGTCATACCTAAATCTCGAATAATTTTCATAAATTGATATTCCACTAGAGGTTTAGTGAAAATATTAACAAGCTAATTGAAGGTATCAAGATATTCAATATCTCATTTTTCAATAATTGTAAACAAGCTAATTCTTGCTTAGGAGAATAAATTTGAGGTAATAAAAACATTTCAATACTGTAGCTTGAAATCATATAATTTTAATTAAGTCAATATGTAAATTTATCTGATAAACATGCAATAATTCTGAGACAACAAGAGAATATGTAAAACAACATGGGTCTTAGAAATTCTTACCAGCTTATTTAAACTTATTTTCTTACTCAAGGCATAGTCTCTATAAATCACATGACTTTTGTCTTTAGGTGTCAAAGATGTAAATTTTACTTTATCCCATATCATGTGCTGGGAACAACTACTTCCTAGGAACAATTTGTTCTTACTCATAGATGCTTATTAGATTAACCTGCAAGGAGCACCTCAAAAAGTTCCTAGGTGGTACCCAATCTAAGTTGGCCTGATCTTGTTAGTCGAAACAATTTTAGTTCCTTTAGGAACCCAAACTTATCTGCGTTTAGATAATTTAGAATAACATCTACTTATAGTATACCTCACAACATAACATTTAAAACATCTAACAAGATCCTTAGTTTCAGAAAAGAATTTATGAAATCTCTTTTGTTTAAGATTTTTCCGAAATCCAATTCCAACTTTATCAAAAATCCCTCTTGAATTCCCAAAAGAATTTTTAAATTATTTTCACCACCTGTGAATTTGAGAATAATCGAATGTAAATCCGAAACTTTGGATTTCAATTCATTGTTTTCAAATTCTAATTTCATCACTTGCTTGTCAAGTGTATTAATTGTATTTTGTAAGACATTAATTTAAAAACATTGATTTTTATAATCATGCATTAGTTCTTGATAAACATCAAATAAATCATCAAAATCTAAATGGCAAGAACTAGAACATTTCATTACATCAACTCTAGTGGCCATCAAAGTAAGCATAGAAAAATAATTACTGCTTGATTTTTTTGATTTTTTCGAGCTACTCGACTCCGAGTCATCCCAGGTGACTCTCATTAACTTTTTCTTAATTTTCTTCACCTTCTTCTTTTCCGTTCTCTTTTTGTCTTTTTTCTTCTCTAGCTTAGGAAATCAGTTTGGAAGTATTCGGTCTTGTGACAATTGTAGCATTCCACATTTCTCATGATGAAATTTCTCTTTATTCTTAGTTATTCCATTCTCCATTGGAATAAATAAACCATCCTTAATAGTTAGCCACACATCATAATTGGTCGCTTGAAGAAAAGCAATATTCTATTCTTCCAAAAAGAATAGTTTTCACCTGCAAATAAATGTGGATGGTGCATAGACTGCCTTTCACCTAGTGTGTCTATCGGGTATTCCGTGTGATCTTTCTTAGCTAGGGTTTTAAGCCAATTGAGTTAAACTAGTTCTGGTACCAATTGTTGACCCAATGAGCTACTCAAGAGAAATGGGGTGAATTAGGTAGTTATAAAAAGTTTAAAAAATAAATCTTTTAACACTTAATTATCAAATAATCAGTTTTTCCTAAATCAATTATTATCTTCGTTACGCAGCGGATAAGTCTTTATAACTGGGTGCACAACCAAATACAATATAAAAAGAATATTCACTACCTATCAACCGGTGGATCAAAATGAACAACTCTATATGGGAAACTCCTCGACTTCTAAAGTTGAAAGACATGGAAGGATTGTATTGAAAATGACTTCTGGAAAGGAACTTACTCTTAATGATGTGCTTTATGCGCCGGACATTCGCAAAAATCTAGTTTCCGGATCTTTGATGAGTAAGAGAGGCTTTAAAATGGTCTTTGAGTCTGAAAATGTTGTAATAACCAAAAGTGGAGTGTATGTTGGAAGCGGCTACAAGAATGAAGGTCTCTTTAAATTAAATGTAATGACTGTGATTCCAAAAACTAATAAAACTACATATTCTGTTTATATGATTGAGTCAATTGATGTTTGGCATGCTAGATTAGGACATGTTAATTATGATTCTTTACGTAAATTGATTAGTTTAGATTTATTACCAAAATGCAAAATTGGTTCAAATCATAAATGTGAAACTTGTGTGGAGTCCAAATTGACTCGAACTTCTTTTCAATCTATTGAAAGAAGTACTGAACCTCTGGAATTAATTCACACTGATATTTGTGATTTAAAATTTTTACCTACTAGAGGTGGTAAAAAGTATTTTATTACTTTTATTGACGATTGCACAAGATACTGTTATTTTTATGTTCTAAGGAGTAAAGATGAAGTCTTGGAAAAGTTTATGCAATATAAGAACAAAGTTGAGAATCAACTTAGCAAAAAGATTAAAGTTCTTCGAAGTGATAGAGGTGGTGAATATGAATCACCGTTTGTGGAATTCTATGCTCAACACGGAATAATTCATCAAACAACTACATCTTATTCACCTCAGCAAATTGGAGTAGCTGAGAGGAAGAATAGAAGTTTAAAAGAAATGATAAATGATATGTTGATAAGTTCTGGACTAACCTAGAACATGTGGGGAGAAGCATTGCTTACCACCAATTACGTTCTTAATAAGTTGCCACATAAGAATTTGGATAAAATTCCTTATGAAATGTGGAAAGGTAAGACTCCTACTTATAAATTCTTGAAAGTGTGGGGGTGTCTTGCTAAGGTGAAAGTTCCTATTCCTAAAAGGACTAAAATAGGACCTAAAACAATTGATTGCATATTTATTGGATACACCCAAAAAAGTAGTGCTTATCGATTTTTAGTTCACAAGTCTGAGATTGAAGATGTACATGAGAATACAATAATGGAATCCAGAAATGCATTCTTTTATGAGGATATATTTCCTTGTAAGACTTGTCGTGAGTGTGGTTCTTTAAAAAGAACACTTGATACTACTATAGGTGAGGTCCAAAATGAAATATCTTTGGAAGCTAATGAACCTAGACATAGTAAGAGGGCTAAGACAAAAAAGTCATCTGGTCCTGACTTTCTTACCTATATGGTAGAAGGTAATCCTAAGAGTTTTAAGGAGGCGATGTCAACTCCTGAAACACCATTTTTGAAAGAAGCTGTAAACAGTGAAATAGAATCTATCTTGCAAAACCATACATGAGAACTAGTGGATTTTCTGTCTGGTTCCAAACCTCTTGGATGTAAATGGATCTTCAAAAAGAAGATGAAAGAAGATGGATCAATTGATAAATATAAAGCTAGACTTATAGCTAAAGGTTACAAGCAAATAGAAGGTGTTGATTACTTTGACACGTACTCACCGGTTACTAGAATAATATCCATTAGAATGTTGATAGCCATAACAGCTATACATAATCTTGAAATAGATGAGGAAATCTACATGGAACAACTAGAAGAGTTTGTTGTTTCTGGCAAAGAGAACAAAGTTCTTGTTAAGTCTTTATATGGACTTAACAAGCACCAAAACAGTGGCATAAGAAATTTGACAAAGTTATGATGTCAAATGGATTTAAAATCAATGAATGTGACAAATGTGTCTATATTAAATATAATGAATCCGAATATGTCATTGTATGCTTTTATGCAGATGGCATGCTAATTATTAGTAGCAACAATGACATCATTAAGTCTATCAAAATGATGTTAACCAGTAAATTCGATATGAAAAATTTAGGTGTTGCTGATGTAATTTTAGGAATTAAAATTTCTATAACTACTGAAGGACTAGTATTATCGCAATCTCATTATATTGAGAAGACACTTGAGAAATTCAACAAGTATGGTACTAATCTAGCTAAAACACCTATTGATGTGAATTGTCATCTAATTAAGAATACTGGTGAAAGTATCTCTCAGTTACAGTATGCTCATATAATAGGCAGTCTAATGTACTTAATGAATTGTACTAGACTTGATATTGCCTATACGGTGAGCAGACTGAGCAAATATACTAGCAACCCAGGACACGAACACTGGAATGCGATAGTTAGGGTACTTAGATATTTAAGGTATACCCTAAACTATGGATTGCATTACACCAAATATCCAACTGTACTTGAAGGTTACAGTGATGCTAATTGGATAACGGATTGTAAAGATACTAAATCCATAAGTGGATACATCTTTACACTTGGAGAAGGAGCTGTCTTATGGAAATCCTCCAAATAGACGTGTATTGCAAGGTCTATAATGGAATCTGAGTTTATTTCTTTAGACAAAGTAAGTAAAAAACAGAATGAGTTCGTCAATTTTTAGAAGATATTCCAATGTGGACGAAACTTGTGTCAGCTATTTGTATACATTGTGATAGCCAATCTGCAATTGGTAGGGTACAGAGTAGTATGTATAATGATAAGTATCGACACATACGACGTAGACATAATACCATTAGACAGTTACTCACAAATGGAGTTATCACAATTGATTACGTGAAGTCAAAAGATAATATTTCGGATCCGCTGACCAAAGGATTAACTAGAGAGAGTATACTACTCATTGAGGGCAATGGGTTTAGATTCTACAACTAAATAGTCACCTTAATGGAAACTCAACCTATGTGACTAGAGATGCCAAGATCTAGGTTCAAAGGGACAACCTAATTATGTGTAGACTAAGTAATCACTGGAAGACTTTAAGTCTTATACTCATTCCTATGATGAACCAATGGTAAATATAAGTATTAAGGATAAGCTTTGCTTTTAATGATTCCTATAGCTTGAAAAATTCAAGTAGGGTATATAGGATACTCTTGATAGGTTAATCATGTAGATGAGTGAAGAACAAGGCCGATTTTATGAGAATGAGAATGTTAAATTCTATAAAGCACTCATTGAAACACCAGGATATTTAAAGCCAAAATGAACACAACCAGAAAACTAACTGTGCCAGGAAGTATATGTGTGAATTCTATTGTCTTGGTTTACACAAACAGTTGAACAGTTCAAGATATCGCGTTCAGTGGTTAGCCAAGTAAATCTGATAGTCTTTCACCAGAGAAGGTTCAAGGCCAAAAACTATCTATCTCGATGCAGTTACTTTCTATTTGAACTCTCTATAGTGTGTCAACATTGCATATGCACGTATATCCAATTAATCTCATTCATGTGGAGGATTGTTAGAATTTTTGGCTACTTTATTTAATTAATTAAAGTGAGATCCATTAATTAAATTAATCGGGTTATTATTCCGTTGCATTCCTTGTCATTTGAGGATCAACATATTATATTTATATGCAAAAAATAATTAAGTTTTGAATGAGATTTTAATTCCCAAATAAACCCATTTGAGATTAGTTGAAGATATAAATGAATGAGTTATCCCACATTACTTGGAAGGGGATGAGTTATCCCACATTACTTAGAAAAAGAGAACTTGAGTTGTAAGATGTAGTTATCCCACATTGATTGTAGAGAAGAAACCCAAGCTTGTATCAACTTATAAATTGAGAACAAATGCAAGCCACTAACCATCAAAACTTCAAGCTCGAGTTGGGTCAGGTCAAGTTAGGATTGGAACAAACTGATCCATATTTGGATTTGATTTGGACCGGATCCAGGTCGGGTCGGGTCCAGATCGGGTCGGATCTTGACCCGCCAGAATAGTTTAAAATTTAATTAATGGTCATTAAGTAGTTAATTAACTACTTAACCATTAATTTCGAATGAGCACCAATGAAAAAACATAAAGGTTCATTAGGTAACTGTTCGCGTTAACGTTAGCGCGAATAGGTGCCTTTCCAAAGTTGGTGATTGTTCGCGTTAACGTTAACGAGAACAAATGTTTTTCCAAAATTTCATCCATTCAATGGTAGCTTTTGGTCTTCTATAAATAGGAGACTTTTCATTAATTTTAATGAGTCTGATTCATAACATTATCACTTCATATCACCACCAAAGCACACATCATTTAGAATTTCGTAAGAGTTCAAGAATAAGTCTAGTTCGCCGAAGTTTTTGGTTTCAAGTGCTTGTACTAAAAACTTGAAGATCGTTGTACCTTGGGAGGTAGACGTCCATTCAACCATTAGCACCAGTGTGGGGGCTTGAATCTACTTTAAGGAAATAGAGTTAAACTCTAGCCTCGATCTACTTCAATTCAATTTGTTGTTTGAACATCCGGGTAAGGTTTTATATAAAATTTAAAACACTGTTTCTGTTACGTTAACGTTAACACATTTTGCCACTGTTCTTCTTTGTTTCTGTTACATTAATGTTAACACATTCTGCCACTGTTCTTCTTTATTTATGTTACATTAACGTTAATACATTCTGTCATTACTACTTTTTACTTTATGTTACATTAATATTAACATCACATTTATGGTTTAGTATACACTTAAATTGATTCACAAAATTTTCATAATTTGTTTAATGCCCATACTTGATTAATTAATATTCACATTAATATTGTTTAGTAATTATTAATTTTATTTCATGGTTATTTAAATATTCATCTTGAAATTTCAGCAATTTCCACCAACATCAAATATGTAAATATATATATATATATATATATATATATATATATATATATATATATATATATATTAAATTCATTAAACCAATTATATTAATGATAAATAACAATTAAATTTACTCAAATCCCTATATTTAAGAATAACTATAATATTTAAACTCATTTAAATAAAATAATAAATAGAGAAATTATGAAGAAATAAGAAAAATGGTTTTATGGACTCATTCATTCTTAAGTTTAGACTTCCAATTTAGGTTTTACATATAGATGTCATTTTTAACTCATGTATATGAAATATTGCATAAAAAGAAAATCTATTTTTTTTCATTATTTTTATAACCACTTATATGAGAAATAAAAAATATTAAAAGTTGAAGAAAGAAAATTATTTTTTTACACAAAAACATCTAGTATGATTTTTTATTATTTATTTTAAAAATTGTCTTTAATTTAAAAAGGAAATATCATTATTTCAAATATAAAAAATATTTTAAATTCATTAAACCCACTATATTAATTATAAATAACAATTAAATTCAGTCAAATTCCAATATTTAAGAATAAATATAATATTTAAACTAATTTAAAAAAAATGTCATTACCAAACACGATTTTGTTCCCAAGAAGGAAACATAATTCTCATCTCATCCCACTGCATGGGATGGACACGAAACGGTTACCAAACAGGCCCTAACTTTTTAAAATAAAATTTAAATGTAGGGTATTAGGTTATTTAGATGGAAAACTCTTCCTGTTTTTCTAATTTTGCTTTTGATAAATTAGGATTGGATTTTTATTTTATTTTGGAGTATTCTAGGAATAGAAACACGTTTGGTAAAGACCATTGTCCTGAAATTATTTCTTTTAATTTATAAAATAAAATCAAGAAACACATTTAGTTGTTTTTTTTTTATTTAATGTATGGTGGCCGGCAGGATAGTAATGGCTAGCAAAGTGGTTTTTAGGTATACTTACTATCAGCTCCCAAATTGATATGGAAACTACCAAATGAACTCAATTGATTTTTTTGCACCGATTACTTCTACTGGCATTTTATAGACTAATTTACCCATATTAAATGTGATATTACCTCCCTTATATCCACTACCTTCCTAAAAATGCGGAACATCTGTGGTAATAAACTACCAATAAAGCTAAAAATGAAACCTACAGTTTCACTAAACTGTGATTGTTGTTCAATGATTTTTTTTACACCACAATGAGCTATAAATCATGATCTTCATAAAGATATATTAATTTATTTATTTTTTTTGGGGGGGGGGGAGAATTATGAATTAGGATGCATGTGAATGTTATATATAACGTTACATGTGATGTTAATGTTATATATAACATCACTACAATTTGTGTGCCCTGTGAGTGTTGAATATAATATCCAATGCAATACAAACTGAGATCGTGATATATCCAACAACAAAATATATATTAATTTGTTTTGTTTAAAAATAACATCAATTAATGTTAATAATAATAAAAATTATATGAACGTGTTGAATGTAACATGAGTTATTAATAAAGGTGATTTGGATGTTGAATGTAACATACCAATGTGATAATGTTGATAATAACACAAATTATATGAACGAATTAAATGTAACATGACTTACTGATAAAGGTGATTTGGATGTTGAATGTAACATTCAACTGTACCATAGATAATACATAATACCGTGTTAAATGTAATACGAATGTGAAAATTAAAATTTTTGAAAGTACATATTGAATATTAACACGAATATGAGAACTAATGAAAAAGATAGTAAATATAATATTATTTTGAAGATCTTATTTAAATAAATTAGAATATATAATTAGATCGTGTACAAAATGTGTACAATCATAGTCAATTTTTAATTTTTTATTCTTAAAATATGAGTTTCTACCATTTTTTGGTACATATGATGGGGGACGGGGTTGAACTCTAGATCTTCTACATAGGGGGTAAATTAGATATCTAGTAGGTTATAAGCATTGGGATTACAACGATAGTTATTTTCATTTGAATAAAATAATTTTGTTGTAGAAATCGTTACATAGGGGAACAAGGATTCAATATGAAAAATCTCAGTCCCGCAGATTTCGCAAGAGCAAATTAGTTATGTAAATTTCTTCGTTTTTAAATTTTGAATTGGACGATTTAGAAAATCTGTATATTGGGATTGTCTGATTAATTTTCAAACAATTGAAATTAATTGGTAATTTCATACTAAATTGATTAATTTTCAAACAATTGAAATTAATTGGTAATTTTATACTAAATTTGGGATCACCCTGAATCAACATTTTTTTTTTATTTCTCAGATTCTTAAGAAATTTAATAAAACTCGGAACAAAAACGTGTTTTTTAGAATGTGTTTTTGTACATCAATCTCAAATTTTTGAAAGGGAGAACAGATATCATGGAATAGAAATAGTGCGCGAATAGTTATTCATATGACATTAAAAAAAAATTATGTTACATTTTATATCTTTGAAGTTTGAGTTTTTACTTGTGGCATCTGTATTGGGACTAAAAATAAGCCGAAACAATTAGTTCACCCAAATTAATAAAAAAGTAAATTTTATACGACAAATTAAAGAATATTAGAACATCAAGGACAAATTATAACCCAATTAAAACTTTAGTGCAATTTAACCTAGTTTTTAGTAGACAAAAATGTTCTATCTTAATCTAAATTGGAGGATATTATGTGTACAATTCTAAATCAACAATCCCTTCTTTATCTATAAATCAAGAATATGATTCAATTATTCATAATTTTATTTGTAATGATTCTCTAAACATGTAACTAAAATTCAATCGTCAGTTGATTTTTTGAGAGTCCAATAAAAAAATCTAAAAATTAACAGATTTTTTAGGGAAAAAATTAAATATTAAGATGGGGGTATTTACTATATTTTGGTCACAATTTGTGCTTCTCAAGTTCAGTTGTGGTCTTATTTTGTGTTTTCCTTTTGGGCCCTTGACATAGCGTTTGTGTTGGAATGAAATGAAATATGATAATAGAATTGAAATTATTATGATAATAGAATAAAATGGTCATTACAATTCTTCTGTTTGGTAACAAAATGGATTAAATGTGATATTAGAATAATCATTTTCATTTCAATATTTGATTAGTGTTTAGAAGAAATCACGAATGAAATGTATTCATACAATAAACTCTCAACCTGAAAAACATATAATTTTTTAAAAATAAGAAACATTTGAACATAAACCAAATTAAGTTCCAAATAAGATATGTGTGGAAGAGAGAAAGAGAAGCATAAGAAGAAGAAGAAGAAGAAGAAGGAGCAGAAGTGTAACGACCCGATTTTCTAGGGTTGCCACTTGATTTCTTACTTTTATTTTTACGGAGAAGTAGAGGGAAAAGACAAACCACTTCACTACCACGTTTCTGCTGCACACTATGATAAAAATAATAACCACCCACTGACTAGACATACAAAGTTGATTGAAATTTAGTATTATAAATTGAATATTCTGAGATTTCACATATCTCAAAATATTCTATAGCAAAACTACAAAATCCTAACCCTTCCTGATCAACACCTGTCCTGATAAAAATAATAACCACTCACTGACTTTATCTAGCGCCAATAGTGGATCTATCTCTAATTGGAGTACTTGAGATAAAATATTTTATTGGTGTACTGTCTTCATAATATAAAAATAATTTATGGATTAAGTATATTTCTCAAACATCACTTTTCAAAATAGAATATAATCACGGTGATACTTTCCAGAATAGAATATAATCATACTGCACACTATCAAATTCACATATATTGTCAAGATATAGCAATTGAATATAAATCAACCGATCAAATAATTTTTGTATAATAAAATACCATAAACATGTTTTCCTACTAGGCATAAGATCATTTTACCTCACGATCGAGAGTTATAACGGTACCGTAACATGTACAATTGTGCAATCTAAGGTCGTCAACAGTGTCAAGGCTATATAATATCTCCAATGGTAGCAGTCAACACGTGGGATAAACCACCATATTATGATGATAATCATTATCATCGTCAACAACAACAACCACCACTACTTGCAGGGCTTGCCCTTCTGTCAAGTAAAAACATAACGTCCTACAAGACATACCCTCCTGTTAGGACCAACAACATCCCGTAGGACATGCTCTCCTGTTGGGACCATACTATAACATATAGCTATAATAATAAAAACCACTTTGTTGATCCCTAAGTTTTGATGGACAATTAAGTGTTTATGTTTTTAACGGAACTAATGTGTTTGTTGAGTGTTTCAGAAAAAAGAGTTCAATTTATTGATTGTGTTGAAGATATCATGAACAAAATGTTAAGGGTGCAAATATGGACAAAGTGAAGAAATAAAGAGTGTTAAAGACATTGAAGAAATTAGGTGAAAATAACTCAATACTCTTATACTCTTAATGCAACCCGAATTAAGATCACAACAACACTATTAAATGAATTATCTTTCGTGTGTTGAAATGATAAAGTTTAGGATCCTAATTATTGACATATTATGTGCTCCTTATGTGAAAATTAAAAATAGAAATTGACCTAATTGAAAATAAGGATTAAAGTATAAAAAGTTAAAGTTCAGGGTCAATTCAGTCAACCGAGAAAATAAATCAATTAAATGAATCAAGCAGTGGGATTTAGAGCAAAAATGGTGTAGGAAATTACCATCCAACATCAATCGTTCAACTGATCTAAAGAGAACAATAAACCATTTGAACTAGTGAGGTTTCCGGAGAAAAACATGAAGTTCCTACAGCAGTTGGTCAACCAACCAAAAGCGATCAATCAATCGATAGGCTTAAGGGTGTAAAAGTGAAAAAGTAGAAGTCTCTAAAATATTAATTGCAAATGTTTTATTTTGAATGATAAGGAAAATTTGGGTAAATTTGATGCTAAATCTGATTATGGAATTTTTCTTGGGTATGCTACTAACAGTAAAGTTTATAGAGTTTATAATAAAAATACATTAGTAGTAGAAAAATCTATGCATGTTGTATTTGAGAAATCTAATCCACTTGTGTTGAGAAAGGTTTTGGATGATGATGATGCAGGTACACAAAATAACCAAAACCAAAGAGGTGATACGACAAATGAGCCACGAAATGAAGAACCAAAAGGAGAGGAAATGACTTTACCACGACCTATAAAGACAATACCGGAGCACTCGGCAAAAGAAACTATTGATAATTTCGAAAGAGATATAAGTACACGTTTCTCTCTTAGAGATGTAATAAATCCCGTTTTTCTTTCTCAAATCAAGCCTAAGAATGTGAATGAGGTATTAATTGAGGAATCTTGGATCTTTACGATATAAGAAGAATTAGTTCAATTTGAGCGTAATAAAGTATGGTCTCTAGTTCCTAAACCGGATTTTCATCTTGTAATTGGTACTAAATGGGTTTTTCATAATAAAAATGATGAAACTGGTATGGTAATTAGAAATAAAGCAAAATTAGTAGCACATGACTATAATCAAGAAGATGGAATTGATTATAATGAGACTTATGCACCTGTGGCTAAATTAGAAGCTATTAGAATGTTACTCGCAGTTGTATGTTCGCGAAATTTTAATTATATCAAATGGATGTAAAGAGTACATTCTTGAATGACTTTCTAACAGAAGAAGTTTATGTCAAACAACCACCAAAATTTAAGAGTAATAAACTTTCCAATCATGTGTCTAACTTCGAAAGACTTTGTATGGACTCAAACAAGCTCCGAGAGTTTGGTATGAGAGATTTAGCCGATATTTGATCGAAAATAGTTTTCGACGGGGTCTTAGTGATATAACATTATTTATCAAGAAAAATGATATTGACATCATATTAGCATAAATTTATGTTGATGACATTATTTTCGGTTTTACTAATGAGAATTTTTGTCAAGAATTTGCCAAGATAATGCAGTTTAAATTTGAAATGAGTATGATGGGAGAGTTAACCATATTTTTCTTGGGCTGCAAATCAAGCAAACTAAAGAAGAGTTTTTTATTAATTAAGCCAAGTACACTAAAGAGTTGTTAAAAAAGTATGACTTGGATAGAGCTAAAAAGTATAAAACTCCCATGGCAACAGCTACGAAAATAGATAAAGACGATACGGGCAAAAATATAAATAAGAAAATGTATCGAGGTATGATTGGTAGCTTGTTGTATCTTACTGCTAGTAGACCTTAGTGTTTGCTTGTGTGCTAGATTTCAGTCTTGCCCTAAAGAATTGCATTTGATTGTGGTTAAGCTAATCTTTCGATATTTGAAAGGGATAAGTGACCTAGGATTATGGTATCCTAGGGGGAGTGACTTCAAGTTAACTAGTTACTCCGATGCTGATTTTGCCGGATGCAAAGTTGAGCGTAAAAGTACAAGTGGGTCATATAACGTTTTAGGACATGCCTTGGTTTCTTTGTCTGGTAAGAAACAAAACTCAATTGCCTTATTCACTACTGAGACTGAGTATATGACAACTGGTAATTGTTTATCTTAAATTCTATATATTAAGCAACAATTAAATGATTTTGGAATATGTATGGAGGAAGTCCCTATTTATTGTGATACTAAAAGTATTATATGCTTATGTAAGAGTTAGGAATTTGTTCATTTGTTCTCCTAGGCATTGCATTGATTAACGAGAAATCTACGTTGAATTGGTAATATTGAGCTTTATTGAATAGTGTTATTGTTATATTAATTTTTGGGCTTACATTGAATATCCTCTGAGTTATTTAAATTTGTCTTCATGATTATGCTTAAATGATTTAAATACCCATCCTCGGATTTAAGGGGAGAGTGGTTACATTTTTATTTTTTTTTTGTTTTGAAGAAAACATCAAAATTAATTGTCATCATAAAAAAGGGGGAGATTGTTGTTCCCTAAGTTTTGATGAACAATTAATTATTGATATTTTTAGTGGAACTATTGTGTTGGTTAAGTGTTTCAAAAAAAGAGTTCAATTTGTTGATTGTGTTGAAGACATCATGAAGAAAATGTTAAGGGTGCGAAGATGGACAAAGTGAAGAAATGAAAAATGTTGAAGACATTGAAGAAATTAGGTGAAAACAACTCAATACTCTTATACTCTTAATACAACTCAAATTAGGATCACACACGACGCTATTAAATGAATTATCTTTTGTGTGATGAAATTATAGAGTTTAGTATCCAATTATTGACATATTATGTGCTCTTTATGTGAAAAATTAAAAATAGAAATTGACCTAATTGACAATATGGATTAAACTATCAAAAGTTAAATTTTAAGGTCAATTCAGTCAACCGAGAAAAACAATCGGTTAACTAAATTAAGTAGTGGGTTTTGTAGTAGAAATGGTGTAGGAAATTACTATTCAGCATCAATCGGTCAACTGATCAGAAGAGATCGGTCAACCGTTTGAAACAGTGAGGTTTTAGGAGCAAAATGTGAAGTTCCTGCAGTGATCGGTCAACCGACCAAAGGCGATCGGTCAACCGATGGGTTTAAGGGTGTAAAAGTGAAAGTCTCTAAACCAATCAGTTCACCGATTGGGAGGCAATCGGTCAACCGACTGTGTTGGAGCTTGGCAGGAAAAACTCTCTAAACTAGTTGGTCAACCGACCGAAGGAGGATCGGTCAACCGACTGACTTTTTTGATTAGCCTGGTTTCTACACTGTATCAATCAGTCAACTGATGGCCAGGGATCGGTCAACCGACTGTTTCGGTTGAGATTTCAAGGAATTTGGTATTTCGGTAAAAAACTAGCCGTTTTTATGATTCCAAGGAAGAATTTCAGGGGATCTGATCTCATTGAAGATATAATACATATATTTTGATATCCTTATTGATTCGGTCCGCATAATTAATGATTCTCTCAATTTAAGTAGCTAAATATTTCCTACCTTTGGAATTGATAATTGAGTAATATTTTATGGACTTATTTGAGAGTTTTTAAAAAAAAAATTAAGTGAATTATACCAGAATTGAATAATTATGATATATGAGATCTAAGAGTGCATTTTAGAGACATATCTTTTGAAAAGTTTCCGTTGGAGGGTTTGATATCAATTTATATATATAAACCTGTGAAAATTGGATGAAATATATCAAGAACAATCATTTTCTACGTTTTTCTAAGAGTTATCATTCTGCCGAGATTTTTTTAGAGAGATTTTGTGTTAAAGTTTTTTATTTAAAGCGCTGATTGATTTGACGTCACCGACTTGAGCTATTTTGCAATTCTGTTTTCATTCATCGGTGTTTTCTTGGTAAGATCTTTCCATGTTATTTTTCTTAATTTAGATTTCATATTATTATTTCTTGCTCAGATTTACGATCGTTAGAAAATCGTTTTCAAATTTAAGAGTTTAAAAATCTTTTTAAAACGATTTTATGTATGTATATGATAACGTGCTTTAATTTGTACTACCTACACTTGTTTATTAATTTGCCCCACATTGAATCTATCACGTAGTAAATTTTGGGATATTAATCGAGTATAACTATATTAAGGTAGTAAAAGTTTGTTGTGGGAAGAAACTGATTATTTTATATATTTGTGAGTTTGATCGGATTAGACACGGTTGGGTTGGTGTCGAGTCAAGGTAGCTAGGTTTCAATCTTTTTCGGTGAAAAAGATTGAGGTTTAATCTTTGTCCTAAGTATAAAAAGGTTAGTTTATTTTTTTTTTCCATGAAAAGAACTAGATTTTGATTCTTCCTAAAATTGAATTAATTTTGAGTGAATTGTAAATGTTCAATCGTTACTTGGGAAAATGGTACTTGTGAGAGTTGTGAGGTTTTGATTTTTCCTATAATAAAATTAGATTATTCTTTAGTCTGGTAAAAAGATAAGGTTCTTCCTTAACTTGGATTTTTTTTTTGTAAAGGTTGATTATGAGTTTGGGAAAAAAATCGTTGTAAGGGTTTGGTTCCTACCGTTAAAGGAATCAGGGTTTTAGAGGTTGTGAATCTCCATAGAGTTCAGGGGACTAAATTAGGCAATACTAGTTTGCTGAACTAGGATATATCTTGATGTACTGCATTATTTACTTTCTTTATATTTTGTTTGGGTATGCACGTAGAATTAAACACTTATTCGTTGTGTAACGAAGGTAATGATTGATTTAGAAAAAAAAATGATTATTTGATAGTTAAGTGTTGAAAGATTTATTTGTTTAAATTTTTTATAACTACCTAATTCACCCTCCACTCTTGGGTAGCTCAGTGGGCCAACACACATTTCACATTTAACCATTTACTTGATCCATTTAACGTTGTAAAATAATCAATTTTAATAAACCTTTTTTTTTTTTTTTTTCACATTTTTGTAAGTAAATATAATTGAGCAATTTCCATAGAAGATATTACACTCACCTCAATAATTACGTTGCTTTTCATACTATCGTCGTAACTCTGACGGGGTCGGCCTCGCCTGTGAACCAAACAACGCAGGGCCTAAAATTAAGAATTTATCTAAATAAATCTAATACGACATGCAATGTGTGGAATACGTGACACTAAAATATAATTTTTCTCATTCCCAAAGTTTCCTAATTATATAAAATTTATTAAAATTACATTTTATTTTCTCTATCCAATATAAATTTTACAACTAAAATATTATAGTTACGTTTATAAAATTTATCAATTGATAACTTAACTACAGAAAAAAATATTAACTTACTATTAATGATATTACTAGACAATGAAATACCCAAAATATCATTCTAATTAAATTTATAATTTTTTTTACTTTAAATTAAAATTTTCACAATTTCAGTATAAATTCAAGATACACACACATATACACACATACAAGATTTATATTGATAATTTAAAATATTAAAATTGTGAAGAAATTAATTTAAAGTAAAATTTATAAATTTTATTGTCTAATAATATTGTTAATAGTTAGTTGATATTTTTCTCTATAACTAAATTATTAATTGATGAATTTTATAAATGTGACTATAACATTTTAGTTGTAAAATTAATATTACATTAAGAAAACCAAATGTTAAATTTTAATAAATTTTATATAATTTAGAAAATTTAGGAATGAAAAAAAAATAAAAAATGCATTTTTAGTGTCATGCATTTCATGGCATATTAGATTTATTTGGATAAATTTTTAGTTTAGGTCCTGTTGTTGTTAAGTTCACATGCGATGCCAACTACACTATAGTGTGATCTCGACAGAAGGGCATGTCCTGCCGGATGTTGTTAGTTCTAACAAGAGAGCATGTCCTGTAGGACGTTATGTTGTGACCTGACAGGAGGGTAAGTCTTGCAGGTGGTGGTTATTATTGTTGTTGAAGATAATGATTATCATCATGATATGATAGTTTATACCATGTGTTGGCTCCTACTATTGGAGATATTGAATGACCATAACATTGATGATAACCTTAGATTACATAGTTGTACAGGTTACAATACCAAAATAACTCCCGATCATAAGGTGAAACTATCATATGGCTAGTAAAGAAGTATGTTTATAGTATTTTACTATATAAAAGCGACTTGATCGGTTGATTTATATTCAGTTGCATTATCTTGATGGCATCTGTGAATTTTGATACTGTTTAGTGTGGTTATATTTTCTTTTGGAAAGTATTACCGTGATTATATTCTGTTTTGAAAAATAGATTTGCTTAATGTACTTGATCCATAAATTGTTTATATTATGAAGACAATACGCTAATAAAATATTTTGTCTTAGGTACACCAATTAAAGAAGGGTCCGCTACTGGTGTTAGATAGAGTCAGAGGATGATATTGTTTTTTAGGCTGTTAGGGTAATTGTTGGTAATTAAAGGTTTAAACTTTTGTAGTTTTACTGAAAAGTTGGATAGGTATAGCTAAATTTTAAATTAATAAATATTAATATTTGTGTGAGTTGACAGCTAGTGAATATTGATTATTCGTTGGACAATAGTAAGTAGAGGTCATGTTTATTATTATTTTAGTGGCGCAGCAGAAGCATGGTAGTGTGGTTTGTCTTTTGAAAAAGGGGAAACCGAGTGGCGGCCTTGGGAAACCAGGTTGTTATAAGTAGAAGAAAAAAAAGAGGGAGGCAGTGGACAAGGGGTGGGGGCTGGCGGAAGGTAGAAGTGGTGTTACCAATGAGGGGTCAGAGAGAGAAAGAATCCGGCGTCAGTTACCGAAAAAGATGGTGTATGGAAGAAAAAGGAAGGGAAGAGAAGTGTAAAAAAAAAAAAGGTAATTTAATTAGGTGGCGTTTGGTAACCATTTCATGCTCATCTCATGCAGTAGGATGAGAATGAGATGAGAATTCTGTTTCTTTCATGGGAACAAAATCGCGTTTGGTAATGACATTTTTTTTTATTTAGGAACAGAATCGTGTTTAGTAACAATTTTATTCTAAATCACAATTAAAAAATCATCATGCAATCAAACTCTAAACCACAATTAAGAAATCATTAAGCAATTAAATCCTAAACCCCAATCGAAATTGAAATCCTAAAATCCAATCGAAATCAAAATTGAAATCCTAAACCCCAATTGAAATCGAATTCCGAAAATCTAATTGAAATCAAAAATATTTCGACAATCGAAATCCAATTTGGGTTTCGAAATCGAAATTGAAATCGAAATCTGAAATTGATTTTCATTTCCATTTCCATTTCGAAATCGAAATCGATTTCTTTTTGGAAATCGAAATAGGGTTTCGAAAGGGTTGATTGACGAGGAGGAGGCCAGACGAAGACGACGACAGATGTTGGATTTCGAACCAGAGGAGGACGACGACGGACGAGGAGGATGATGGATGTTCGATTTCGAACCAAAGGAGGACGACGAGAAGAGGACGATGATGAAGGTGACGCAAACCAAAGGAGGACGACCATGGTGGGTGGAAGATGAAGAACACGACCAAAGGAGGAGGAGGAACAACCTTTTTTTGGTTGGGAATGTGATGCGAATAGGTAGAAACAAAAAAATTTTTGTTTCTCATTTCTTCACAAAAAGTGGGATGAATTCTTGGATGAAAATGGAATGGGAATGGAAACGAAAAAGTGGGATGGATTGCTAAACACTATGCACAAAAATAAATCCCCAAAAAGTAATAATGAGATGTGAATTTTTGGGATAAGAGCGGTTACCAAACGGGACCTTAATTTTTCGAATGGTAAAGTAGTAATTTAGTTAAATTTAATTAAATTTTATTCCTATTCTAATATTATATTTATTTGGTTGTTTTTTTTGGTCGACAAAAATTAAAATTTAATCTCATATAATTAAATAAATTATTACTAAATTTATATTGGGATTAGTTAGAATTAGAAAGTTGTAGATAATGAAAACGAAATTTAAGAATAAAATCATCATTCAGGTCACCATTCTAATCCCATCCCGTGTGCCATAGAATTTCTGTTGTTTTATGTTGAAAATCACATCCAAAAGCGGAAAGAGAGAAGTTCCCCAGCTTTTTAATTTCAAAGAGAATGAAGGTGGCGGCAGCTCAATAAACCTTTCAAACCCACCCACGTGTTTTAATTACCCTTTCTCACCAAATTTTATAGTCAAACACATTAAACAAAGCTAAACTACACTTTGCCCCCTTTGAAGTATGGATCGAGTTTAATTATCATCTTAATAGTTTTGTTTCATCATATTACCCCTTAAAATATCTCATTTTTTGGGTTTGATCCCCGCTTATATATCGAACTGTCCAATTTTATGCAAAATTAAAATAATGTTCTTTTTTTTTACGTAATTCCATCAAATTGGAAGACCTCCCTAGAGAGTGTTACTTATGTGTGTTATGTTTATCTCACATCGGATGTGAAATTGATGGTCAAATTATAAATGTGAGGGAAAGTCTCACCTCAAGTACTAGTTTTTTGGGTTGAGAGACCCAAGACCACCCTACAAGTGTTTATTAAGCCGGCCACCTGCATGTTTGACTATGCGTACTTACGTGACCACTCAATGGATGGGGAAATTGCGTGAATGGAATGAAAAGACCGGCCTAAGCTAAAGTCAAGGCTTTTCCTAGAATACTTAGAAGAGAGAATTAAACATAAGTAAAAATATTTAGAGGAAAATAAGATGAGAAATTAAAGCTTCATGGTTCAAAGTGCAACTTAGTCCACATTTGAGGGGTACAAGTATAATATTTTAAACAAAACCCTGCATAACTTTTTATATAAAACTGCATGCATACGCTATAAATACCTATAGAACAAACTTCATTGCATCAGACAATTTTGCAAACACAACCTCTTTTGCTCTCAAATTAACTCTCAAAATATACCATAGCATTTTGAGCATCACTTTTAAGCTAATTAAACTTGACCTTGATCCCAAATGGCCATTAAACTCGGATTTTCAACCTTATTCTTCGTCGTTCTTATACTAATTAACTCTTTAATTTTCACTAACGAAGCTCGTCTTCTCAACGATTATGAAAATGTACCTGCTTCCAATAATGTGCATCTTGGGTTGTACATTCAAGCAAGGAAGATAGGCGGTCCAGGCGACGGAAGGGGACATGGGTTCACTGATGCTCAAACCATGGGTGTTTCCGGAAAGTCTGGTCCGAGTCATAGTGTCGGACACTAGCTACTACCCTTCATTGATGTTTTGGTGCTTGTCTTGATTAGTGATTCCATTGGTTATTTTCTTACGTTTGTTTTTTTATTTTTGTGTTTTTGTTAATTTTTTTAATGTTGATTAGTTATAGAAATAAACATATTAATTCTTTTAATGTAGAGCAATAAGATTGTTTTATTTGGACACTCTTTCTTTAGATTGATGTGAGTTTTCTTTTTGTATCAGAACTCGATTCTAATGCAGTCCGTAACATATTAACGTAAAAAAGTTGACTTGTGCTTTGATCCTCTCAATTTCAAAACGTCTCAGATGAGTACTTTTTTGTTGTTTAGTTTACTTCAATAAAGGCCATCTCATTAGGAATCCTGATAGGTTTACAATGAAATAAATGTTTTTTCATTAAAACTAATGGAAAATAAGAGTGGAAGAGGTAAAAAACACTCAAATGAAACGTTTTAAAAGTTGAGGGGGTTAGTTTGACACAAGTACAAAAGTATTTCATTTTATAGAATAACTAGTTTATACCCGCGCAATGCGCAAGATTTTTATAGAGTTCAATTTTTTTTAATGGATATGATTTATTATTTAATTTAAATTATTTATTTTATTAATGTATAATTTGAATAGATTATATTTTATTGTTTAACTTTATTGTTAATTTTATTGTAATGGTATATTTTACTATTATTATACTTGAAAATATAATGTATTAAATTATATATTAATTACATTTTATTTAATACATATCATTATGTTTTAATGATATGATCATATGATTAATCTTAACCTTTCATTTTAATAGGAGAATATGATTGGAAAGATGAAAAATAATTAATTGTCGTTTAATTTCTGCTTTTAATTATAAGGTATATAGTACGTGGCGTTTGGTTAGTTTTTCTATTTTTTTTTATTTTTCTACTTCTAATAAATTGAGAGTAGAATTATATTTCTGTTTTGAAGTATTCTGATAATACGAACATGTTTGGTAAACACCATTGTCCTAAAATTATTTCTTTCAACTTATGAGAACAAAAACATGAAATACAACTAATTTAGTTGCACCATGTGTTTCTTTTCCCTTTGGCAACATTGTTCATAAGTACTAGTTTGAAAAAAAAAATTATTCCAACTCTTTAAAAAGAGTTAATGAAAAAATTGTCCTTAATACAAAAGCCATCAATACTCAAATTATTTTTGTTCTTTTTTTCTCTCATATAATGCACAACCACTTATCTCTGCAGCCGCAGCGTCAGCCTGTTGCCGTCCCCTTTGCTTGTTACCGTTGTCATTGCTGATGCTGATGCCAATGCCTACGCCGCATACACTCATTGTCATCGTTGTCTCGTCTGCTCCTCCTCCTCCTGGTCCACTTCTTCCTCTTTCTTCGCCGCTACCATCTTATAAATATGTTTACTTCAAAATTCCTTAACAAAATATGACTGATATTTAATTCCCAAACAAGGCAACCACTTTTGAAACATTTACTTTAAATCCACAGTTTACTACAAAATTCCGTTGGTAATTCATTAATAAATCTTTACCTAACAATCTACTTCGAAGACCACAGATACATGAACGTGCTCTTCATCTAAAAAAGTGAATATAAGGAAAATATTTAGATATATAAGCTTACCCATTACTCTTTCACATATTTGATGATGTCAAGAATTAATCATGATCAAGTCAACAGACGCTTCTGACAAGATTCCTAATTTTAAATTTTAATTTGATAAAATTGAAAATAATTGTTAAAAATTTTAAATGTTAAAATTATAAAAAATTTCTCATCAAGGTTTGGCCAACCTCCCTCCCTATTGGCCGAGTAGGGATCCCTCTTCCGGACACTGGGCCACCCTTGCTGAGGCAAAGTTCATGTTGCCTGGTTGGTTCCTTGCGAATGACTGATGACTCCACACTGGTCGATACCTCGCAACCCTCCTCCTCGGAAGTACAACAACCTCCTTTATCAAGCTAATTGGACACTTTTGATTGGGCCTGCGCAGGTCCATCGCCTATTGTATACGTGTGCCTTGTCCATTGGTTCTCCAATTATGGCCTAATCAAGTCAGATTAGGCCTTAACCTATTTTGGTGTAAGTCTAATCCTCCCGCTTCACCTATTTTGGGACTCTCCCAATTCCAACCTCCTCTCCTATAAATACGGTGTTGCCTCAAAAGTCCAAGTAAGACACTTATTACATTATTAATTGATTTTACTTGTTCGTACTAAATAACGTATTTTCATGTTCAAGGAATTTTGCTGGAGAGCACTACGACAAGTCTTTCTATAGGTTCCCAAAGAACATATTGTGCATTGGGAGAACTTCTACTCCCTATCACTCAACTCGGCTCAATCAACGCTCCCTATTTATCTGTGGGCAAGTTTCGTGTCCCGACAATTTTGAATTTGTTAAATGCTGAATATATTATTTATTTATTATTTTTAATACTTTTTAGATCTAAATTTTTTATTTTTACTTTTTAAACATTTTCTCTATTTTTTTTATTTTTTTTTAATTCTCAAATTGGTCTTGTAGATATAACTGAGCTGGATCCAAAGCCTATTGAGATCAATCATAGAGGAAAATGTAAAGATAGGCTAGACCCGCTCGATTTGGCCCAAGTTGTCTACATATAGCCCTTGGGTTTTCGGCCCATCAGCTTTGGGCATGAAGAATTGGAAAAGTTGAAGGCAGTGTTTGATTCGACGGAATTGAGGCGACATAAAATTGGAATTAAAAAATAAAAGCCTGTAATTTTGCAATTCGTTCATTTCTAGTTTCAATTCTGCCTCTTAACTATGCACTTCGAAGGCAATTTAAGTATATATATTTTGGTTATGGAGAAAAGTGCTTTTTTGCCCGTCGGAGTATAGGGTGAGTATTTAAGTGGATTCTAAGGCCCCGTTTGGTGTTCCCAACCAAACCCAACCCAACCCAATCCAAAAATTCAGGGATTGATTGTTGGGAACGCGTTTGGCAACGCACAAAACCCAACCCAACCCAACCCAAAAAATAGGAATTGATTCTCAAAATTCTAAAGAAACTAGAAACAAAAAAAAGTTGTTTCTTTTTGTGCCCAAAAAACTCAACCCAAAGTTCTCAACTTCCAACTTCATTTGCCGGCCGACCACCACCACCCGCTACCGCCTGCCGCCGCCGTCCACCGTCCGGCGATCGGCCGCCGTCCCCGGCCACCTCCGGTGACCTTCCGCTGCCGGCGGTTACCTCCGGCGACCATCGCCGGCCGCTGCCTTCGCCGTCCTGCGATCGTCTGCCGTCTCCGACCACCTCCGGCGACTGTCGCCGGCCACCTCCGCCGCCGCCGCCGGCCGTCCGGCCACCAAACAAAAAAAAAATTTTAAAAATAAATAAATTAGTTTTAGGATAAAATCGTTACCAAACACATTCTGTTCTCAGCACAAAACAAAAATTATCGTTACCAAACGTAATTCTATTCCCAAAATTCTCAACTCAACCCAATTTAACTCAACCCAACCCATTCCAGTTGGGTTCAGAAAAGTGGGAACACTAACCAAACGCCACCTAAAGTTTTCGAAATAGTATTATGGTCCCTCAAGTTGTACCAATCAAAATATCTATTAAAAAAAACTAAATGGAATCTGTTAATTAAAAGGTAATTCCTTTATTTCAAATATTTTTTCTCTTAAAGTTAAAATATTAAAGCAAGAGAATATAATTTTTTCTGTTCTTTTTTAATTTTGCCCCACCGTCTTTCTCCTCCATCTCTATGTCATCTCTCTTTTCTTCTCTTTTCATCCTTCCACTTTATTGTCTCTCCATTTTTACCCAAAAAAAATACCTCCTACTCTCTTTTTCTCCCTTTTTTTATTTTTTCAGGTTTTTATTCTTTTTGTTTTTATTTTTTATAAATAAAAACAATACTAAAAAAATAAGGATAAAAGATAAAAATACACAAAATGAAAAAAAATCGAAGCAATTTTTTTTTTTTTTTTTAAAGATAGAAGTAATTATAGAAATTAATCTAAAACAAAATTTATAGAAATAAAGAATAGAAGATAAACAAAAAAAAAAATAATATTAAAAATAGAAACAAGTAGTTATATAAATAGAAACAAGTAATTTAAAAATGAAAATAAAAGAATTTTTTTTTTTTTTTGGGTGCTTACCAAGTACTCCTAAAGAGCGGCTTAAACTATCAAACAAACCCACTACTTTTTCTTTGAACCAAGAGGTCCTCATGGTATTTTTGTGACTAAAATGCCCCTAATTACTGCTCTGTTACATAGCACATCGCCATCTTGTGGAGCTAATTTAGGTAATAGATAACTATCTCCATGTGTAACAAAACTACTTGATTTTCTTATCTCAATCCAAACGTGAAAAAATAAAAAAATTACAAAACAATTAAATGCGATTAATTCTCTTTAAAACAAGATATTAATTACATTTTTTGGAAATACGTTGTTTGCGAATGTTATATGTAACATTCATGGGTTTCGTTGTGTTATATGTAACATTGGTGTAACAGCGATGTCACATGTAACTTCTCATTCTTTGATCCATATATGAGTCTACATAGTAATGTTACATGTAACATTCATGTTTACAATTGTATTTGGGATGTCCGCGTCACATCTGATTATGACTCTTTCTTTGCGTGTAGAATGTAACATTGCTGACAATAGCACAAATAACATTCATGTAACAGCGATGTTATGTGTAACTATATATGAGTCTAGATAGCAATGTTACATGTAACATCCATGTCTATAATTGTATTTGGGAGGTTCGCATCGTATCTGATTATGACTATTTATTTAGTAATTACATAATGTTACATGTAACATTACAATATTTCAATTTATATTTGCATGTTTTACAACATGTTATATGTAACATTCATGTGCAACAATGATGAATGCAACATAAATGTAAAAACTGAAATAAATTAAAAAAAAAATAGTGAATTTGATATTATTTTATTTAGACGAATCTAAATATATAATTAAAGTGTGAAAAAAAAATGCATATAACAATAATTATTTTGATTTTAATAAAATAATTTTGTTGAAATGTACTCCAAAAATTTAAGTAGAAATACACATTGTTTTAAAGTATGAAAAATTATCACTGACATCCCTTATATTTGAGACGTAGAGCAAGGACCCTCCCCATGCTTTGTCAAATACTGTGGAAGCCCCTTGTCACAAAAAAAGATAGTGGCCAATTACCCATTTAGCCTTATCTTACATTAAAAAAAAATAGAAATTAAATCATCTATAGTTAATCTTTCTCTTTGACCCAATTTAACACAACTCACTCTCGCCACTATCATCTCTCCTGCCACCGTCAATATCTCTCTCTCTCTCCTTGACCCAATTTAACACAACTAATTATCACCACCATTATCTCTCCTGCCACCGTCAACTCTTGCCACTGTCGTCCCCACAGCTACCACCTTTGACTTTATCCATATTTCTCTCCCTATCTCTCATAATTTCTCTTTCTATCTTCTCTCTCTCTCTCTCTCTCTCTCTCTCTCTCTATATATATATATATATATATATATATATATATCCAACGTCGTCTTGAATCTCTTTCTCCAACAACTTCATCCTCATGATTGTCATTAACTGAATCTTCATATCTCCCCCAATACTACTTCGGAATCATTTTTTTTTTTGGCAAAATCCAACTGCTCTATTGGTAACCCGCCAATATTTTCTAAATCCTCTAGTAGGAAGAGATTCCCAGGCTTGGCCTCATCGAGACCAATCGATTTTTCCAAAATTATTGGTGATAATTACTTAAATTTAAAATTAAATACTTAAATAATCATGAAATTAAACTAATAATAGTTAAACATTTTCAATGTTAATGTTAAGTAAGCACGCATAATCAGTAATTCAAGATTCTAGAAATTATATGAACGTTTATAGTGCACATATTAAAATAGATTGAAGATATCAACTTCACACAATAAAAACAATCAGATTCAGGATGTGAACTTTCACAAAATAGGAGTAGAAATAGATTTCAGAGACAACATGTTCAATTAACTTTACAAAAAAAAAAAACGAAGAAGGATGAAATGAAACGAGGCTAGAGTTAAACTCTATGATCTTAAAGCAGGTTCATACCCGCACACTAGTTTTAATTTTTTAATGGACTTCTGTCTCCCAAGGTATGACGATCTCGAATATACAAGCATTTGAAACCAAAAACACCGGCTAACTGAACTTGTGTTTGAACTCTCACATATTTTCTATATATGTATGTATCATACTTTGGTGATATGCAGTGATAATGCTGTGACTTAAATATTTTGAAATGAAAGTAAAGTCTCTTATTAATAGAAGACCAACGTGTTAATGCAACTTTTAGAATTGATAATACACCTGTTCAATGTGAATGTTCATTAAATAATAACCAGTAAACAAACGTGAATGTTCACTACCCTAGTTCAATTGTAACTGCCGCCAACATCTATAAATTGTCAATATTTACTTAAATATTTTCTATATACCCAAAATTAGTACTCTAGTGGGTTAAAATCCGATCCAGACCTGAACCTGACTCAACCCGACCTGTACGTGAACCTAACTCGGCTAGATTTGGTTCACTTGAACAGACGAACAACACTCACGTTACTCGATGCATGTGTGGTTAAATATAGTATCCTAAAATGCACAAAAGATTGTATGCCCAAAGAGTTTGAGCTTTATTTCTAACTGCGTCATAATTTATGCAATCTAATACCGCTAATCTAAGTTTTTTTTTATTCTTTTGAATAAATTAAATTAGTGTAATTGATTTATTTTATTTGTTTTCTTATATTTGAAAAATTGAATAAAGAACACACTATTTGAAAACAAAAATGTGCAAAAAAAAGATCAACCAGATAAAAGTCGCAGTTTATGACATTAGAATGAAGATCATTGTCTACTCTTTTGGCTATAACTAATTGCACAGTTGAAATTTTGGGATAAAACAAGTTGCATATAAAACTAGATTCTCTAAGCTTTCCAACTACTAGTCATATTACAAAATTATATTTCATATGCAAAAGATACAGATGTTCGAAGTTGACTGTACTTGTCTATTGTGTGCGCCCTGTGGCCACCAGATTTGGCCCTTTGGTCTGGTCTGAACAGTTACAATAAAAGGTTAAGCTATTTGTGGTAATTATAATCAAATTAAAGGGATATTCCATGTGAAATAAAAAAAATAAGGCATTTGGGTAGAGGGATGAAAAAAGAGGAATTTCGGACAGTAAGGGAGATTTCCATTTTTTCTTTTTCTTTTTCTTATTTTACTCTCTTTTTCTTACTTTTTTTTTTTCCCAGGGTCCGATAGTGTGATTGCACAATAGGTGGTAGACACATTTTTCTTCATTTTGTTCCTGTTTCTTTTCTATTTTCTTTTGTTGGTGACTGCCGAATTCTTTTGAGCTTCTTCATTTTGGTTTGTTGTTGCGTATCCCTTGGGAAACAACTCAATGAACAGATAATCTCTCTTCAACCTGGTTAGGATTATGACATATTTTGGTTTCATGTAATATTATATTTTTAGTTTAATTCCTAATTATGTGTAGCAATTGAATGATAAGGAATTTTGTTCTTAATTCGGTTTATTTGTGATTGAATTTATTTTTAAAGTGTTCTTTTAGAGATTTTGAATTTTAGATTCAATTGCTTCTAGATTATTAGATCTAATAATCTCTCAAGATCACAACCCAATCCATACTCATGTATTGTATATTGGAATCCAAATCATCTCACCAATCAATGTTCTTAAGATGTCATGAATCTAATTTGATGAATAATTGTCCTCTAGTCACCTAGATGACGAATGTCAACGTCTTTTGTGCATGTCAATATTAGAAATAAGAGTGTTTTATACTCACCTAATGTCAAGCACACAGAAAAAACACAGGGGACAGATTACACAAGATCTCGAAAAACAATATAGGAGATAATTTTATCATTGGTTAACGATTATCGAGACGTAAGGAACAACTCGACAATTCAACCCTTTTTTTTTAAAACAAAAATCAACAATAACACAAATAAAAACATACCTAGCGAAGTATTTTATCCCACTTCCAGATTAAAATTAATCATTGTCCTTAATGATAAAAAGAGACCATTTATAGTGCGAAGAGAATGAGAAGACATATCTGGGAGGCAAGAGCAAATGTCATGCCTCCTATTGGTTTTCATCCTGGTAGGGTAGCGGTGGTGGAGGAGGGGTACAATTGGTATAGCTGCTGAAGACTGCCGGGGAATGGTGCCATCTAAGAGAAGTTCGACATCCCTTGTCCCATCTGTAAGCCGAATTGAGTGATAGGTGTGATTTATCTATTTATTCCCAAGTCGGTTTTGTTAGTTTTAGAGTATTTTTATATCATTTTTATATGTTTTAATATGTTTTTATTTTTTTTTTGTATTAAAACAGGTGTGTAGGGTGAAAAGGTATGAAAACAGAGTATAAATGATCAAATCAGATCAAGAACGATAGGAAAACAAGCATAGAGGCATAATTCTAAAAATTGGCCCACTATCGCGGCGTCCAGACCACCGTCGCGGCGGTCAATATGTAGATAAGGCCATTTTGTTGTTGGAAGCCTACCGCCGAGGCGGTGAAACAACATGATGTTTTATGTGCCTACCTCTGCCTCCATCGCTGCGGCGAAATCAAACTAACATACTCACTGCAGTGGCGGTCACTCTGCACACAGAATTAGGTATTTACTTTGATATTTTGCTCCCTATATATTCCTCATCTCCTCTCCTTCGGCCAAAACACCCCCCCTATGCCCCTTAGAATATATTTAGGGTTAGGTTGAGAGGATTTTGAGGGAGAGCTCACAACCCGAAGAAGAAGAAGAAGTAGGAAGCGATCATATTTAATACATTATCTTCTTTCTCTGCTACTTCGGGTTTGGTTGTGAACTTTAATAAATCCAGAGTCTATGTTGGGCCCAAGGATAGTGTCTCTACTGCTAGCGACATTAGCAATAGCCTGAAGATCCTTCTTTGTAAGGATTTGGGGACTTATCTAGGTACCCCACTCTTCCATGAGCGATTCAATGGGAGAAAATTTAATTTTATCTTAGAGAAAATGCAGAAAAGGCTTTCCAATTGGAAGTCGTTCAATCTTTCCATTTCGAGCAGGGCCACCTTGATTAAATATGTTTTAACCTCGATTCCGAAGAGAAAATAAAGTTCCACCTTGTTAATTGGGATAAGGTCTGCTCCCCAACAGGTTTGGGAGGTTTAAATATCAGGAAAGCTAGATTTTCTAACTCTACCTTTATGTCGAAACTTGCTTGGAAAATTGTTTCTAACGTTAACAGTTGTCTTTGGGTTGATATAGTGATGAACAAATATAATCTTGATAGAAATGTCAAGTCTTCGCTTAAACGTCAAGAAGGTTCTCATATTTGAAGAGGTATTTTTAAATCTAGCACCATCATTTCTAAAGGCTTAAAATGGAAAATTGGTAATGGTGTTAATGTCAATTTTTGGACTGATTGGTGGTGCGGCGATGGGCCTCTAGGCAATGATGAGCTTCAAAAAAACTTTGATCTTAAGGTTGCAGATATCTTGGATGATTTTGGTAGTTGATTTCTTCTGCCAATCATCCACCTTATCTCGGACAATAGAGTCAAGGATATTTTTAACTCTAAGCCCCTTGATATTATGAAAAATGATGCAGCCATATGGTTTCTGGAAAATTCAGGCAAATTTTTCGTGAAATCGGCCTACTCTTTGATTGCAGATTTTAATACTTCCAACCCCAATCATAACTAGGAATGGATTTGGAAACTTAAAATCCCACAATCGGTCAAATTTTTTATTTGGAATTTTTTTCACAAAAGACTGATGACTAACTCGCTGAGAGCAGTGTGGACAAATGATGTCTCGGCGATATTTATGTGGTGAAATAGTGCTAATGAGTCCATTGATCATGTGCTGAGATCTTGCCTAAAAACTTGCACCGTTTGGAACATGTTTTTAGACAGGGACACTTTGAGGTGGGACCATGACATGACCATTCAAGACTGGATTACTAAGCACATAAAAGGGAGATCTATCAAACCCCTTTTTTATATCTTTTCGTGGCCATTATCTGAAAATTTTGGAAGGATAGAAATAAAAAAGTCTTCGAGAGGACCACCCAAGATTCTTCCTTGATCGTTTCCAAAATCCTCTACCTCTCGAAGGAGGTGTTAGAAGCTTTCTATCAAAACCAAACCCGTAACAACAATTTTATATATCCTGGACGTAACTGGACTCATTCCCCTGCATGTGTTTTAAATTAAACACAGATGGTAGCGCGCTTAGTAACCCAGGAAAATGAGGTGTTGGTGGTCTTATTAGACTTATGAATGGATCATGGAAGATTGGTTTTTTTGGTCATCTTGAGTCCGTACTAGCTTGGAAACGGAGATCAGAAGTGTCTATGCTGGTTTGTGCTTGGCGATCACCAGGGGTTTTACCAGAGTGGCCATTGAATCTAATTCCCCGGAAGCAATCAACCTTATTAAAGATGACTGCACGGGCACCCACCTACTGAGGGGCTGGGTGATGGAATGCAAGCACATCATTGAGAATCACGATTTCAAGATTCAAACCACCAGGAGAGCCAACAACCGTTGTGTGAACTTCCTTTCTTGAATGTGGACAAATAGTATATCCGAAATGCACTATCTGGAGAAACCCCTAAAGGGCTCAAGAGACTTTCGATCGCAGACATGCATTATAAGGGTTTCCCTCGTAGTTCTTAGTTTTTGTTTGTTTTCTTTCTCAACCCAAAAAAAAATGTTATTTTTAATTATTTATTGCATTGCGTTTGTCCTTTTTCGATCGTTTTGTATATGCAATTGGTTGCGGGAAAAATATTTTTTCCCCCCTAATTACTTCTATCAACACTTATAAGAGAAACAAAGATTATAAAAAATTAAAAAGAAGAATAATTATTTAAAAAATAGAAAATAAAAGTGAAACATTTATAGTTTTTTGTTGTTTATTTTAGAAAAATGATCTTTTATTTAGAAGGAATACAATTATTATTCTATGTAAAAAAATAAATTATAAAAGGGTTAAAATGTCAAATAAAATTAAATATCATCCCTTTATAGGAATTTTGGTACATTATTGTTAGATTTCTAAAATGACGAAGAAGGCAAAGATATTTTTCAAATGACGGAGATATTATTATAAAATTTTCAAATAAAAAGGAGTGAGTAAAGTTTATCCACAAAAATATTTAGAATCTCACTATTTTAAATATAAAAAAAATATTTAAAATTTATTAGTATAATAAATAACAATTAAATTTACTTAAATCATTGTATTAATAATAAATAATATTTAAAATTTATTTAAGTAAAATATCAAAAAGAGAGAAATTAAGAAGAGTTCTGAAAATTTTGAATTTTATTTCATTCGTAAGTGTAGATTTTTAATTTTAATTTTGAAATTTACTTCAAATTTTGTTGCACTCTAACCAAGGAGAAAATTTAAACCGAAACTAATTAATTAAATAAAATTGAAAAAAAAAAAAAAAATCTTAGAGAACCAATTAAAAATGTTTCAAGATCAAAGGGCAAAGTACCACCAACCGCATTCAATTTTCAAAGAACCAATTAAAAATATTTCAAGATCAAAGGACGAAGTACAACGAACTGCATCCAATTTTCAATAAAATAATTATTATTATTTTTTCCAATAAACAAAAATGTCTACCTTAATCTATACGAAAGAGGATATTGTGTATTCGGAGAGACACAACTAACCCTGCTTCAAAGGTTCATAACCTAAATAGTCTAAAAAAATTTCTTCAGATAAATCGTCCCTCTCTCTCTCTTCCCTGTACACCACACTACCTAAACGAAGATCGATCCCCTTCTCTTTCTATATCTAATTCGATTCTATCCAAAATTTTAATCACTACCCAGAAATTCATCCTCTTCAATCTTTGATCATGGCCACTGAATTCTGCAAAATCCGAAACGCTTCAGCACGGCGTTTCTAATAGCAGATTCAGCTTGCATACACGACCCATTTCGTTCCATTCCGGCCATGTAGTTCCTCACTTCCTTTCGTATAATCTCTTCAACCGCTGCCATGAAATCAGGACTAAAGAACTGTTTCTTCTCCGCCTCTTGCAGGTGTGGCGGCTGTGGAGCCACCTCATGATGCGGTGGAATAGGTGTTGGCTGCGACTGCATCGCCGGAGTTGGAGCGCCAATCGTTTTCGAAACAGTACTTGAATCGGATCCGTTTATGGAGAGAGTCAGGTCGAGTGGATCATAAACCGAGGACGCCGTCTCAATTATTTGACCCGTCGGTTTCAATTCCGAACCGGCGGTTCTGGCCAACGGGGTAAAGGTTATAGACGTAGACGAAGGTATACCAGAAAGACACGAATCACTCAAATCGGATTCCGGCGGACTACTCGGGTTGGGATTCAAACCTGAAGCACTCGTTACCGGCCCTACGCTTGAGGATCTCTTCAAAGGCCGTCCCTCCGCATCGCCGTCTACGAAAGCAAATTCGCCGGACATCAAAGAGCACTTTCGCTTGAGAGTCGAATTCCAGTGATTTTTCACGGCGTTGTCGGTCCGGCCGACGAGCAATCGGGCTATGGTGGCCCACTTGTTCCCAAAGTGGGCGCGAGCCATGATGATAGTCTCGTCCTCCTTAGCGGTAAAAGGACGGTGCTCAACCTGGGGAGATAGCTGGTTGCACCACCGTAGTCGGCACGATTTCCCCGATCGTCCCGGAATCGATTTACTGATCAGAGTCCAGTTCCTTGGTCCGTGCGTATCGACCAGTCTCTTCAACAGATCATCTTCTTCAGAACTCCACGGCCCTCTAATACGATCGGCATCTTGACTCTGGGACGGCGTCGCCATGGTTTCCAAAAAGATCAAGCGCCGGAGAGAGGCGCGGCTTCACCTATTGTTGGAGAGAGAGAGTAGAAGAGGGTTTATATATATAGAGGTGGGGTAGGATTCTCTCCACTGAGGATTAGGAAAGACGGTTCACGGTTGTATACAGCTGGAATGGGACACACGTCAGCTCCTCAGGGATCAGAATCGACACCTATATAAGTCACCCTTCTAAATCCCGTACTGTTTTTAGTTTCTATTTTTCAATTTCCTTTTCTGGGATTTTTCTTTTGACGGTGGATGCAAATAAATATTAAATAAATTTAAGAATAATGGATGATTAATCTCAAGTGCAATCTATTATTAGTTTAATTTAAAATATAAATTTTAATTTAATCTCTTAAATTAAATTTTATTTCCATATTAATCAACTCACATTTATATAATATTAATTACAGGTTAAAATTATATGTATATTACATATACTTATATTTATCTAATATGTGTTACACCTAATAAATATTGAAAAAAATATAATTTAAACTCTCTAACTATTGACACATTTCTAAGTGTTCCCTCTAAATTTAAACGTTTCATTTCAAACTCTCTACGTATCATAACGTTTCAAAATGGCCATTCCGTTAGAAAATCAGTTAAAACTAACGGAATTTAGGGACAAAATGGTCTTTTCACGTTTTTTTAATTTTTTAATCATTTTTAATTAAATTTTTTTTTTTTAATATCTCTTCCTCCTTTCCTCTCCCGCCACCTCCCTCTTCCTCCTTTCCTCTCCCCGCCACCTCCCTGTCCTTCTCCCTCTCCCTCTTCCTCCTCTTCCGCTCTCTCCCTCCCACCCCACCTCCTGCAACAGGGGGTGTTTTCACCCCTTGTTTCAAGGGGTACAACCACCATCTGTTGCAGGCGGTGAAAACACCCCCTACCCCTGAAACAGGGGGTGAAAATAAAAATGATTAAAAAATTTTAAAAAACGTGAAAAGATCATTTGCCCCTGAGATTCTGTTAGTTTTAACAGAATCTCTAACAGAGGGACCATATTGAAACGTTATGATACGTAGAGGGTTTTAAATGAAACGTTTAAATTTAGAAGGACCACTTAGAAATGTGTCAATAGTTAGAGAGTCTAAATTGTACTTTTCTTATAAATATTTTATCAAAAATTAGATATATATAATTGCGAAAGTACAATGCGTGTATTGGACTTTTCACTTTTTTTAATGCTTTTTTAATACGCTCGACTAAAACACAAATTACAATTACGTATAATACTTTTTTAAAATTGAGATGAAATAAAGGACTTATAATATAAACACTTATAAATTTACTCAAATACAAATACACAATAATATTTGTACAATTAAAATTTAATATATTATTTTATTTTTAAAATCTTCTAGTTTATTTTTTAATCTTTACTCTAATTTCATTTGGGATGTGTTTGGTATGGATGGAAAATGGAAGGGGAATGGAAAATAAAAAGAGAAATAAAAAAAAAATGTGTTTGGTATGGAAGGAAAATAAAAATGGAAAGAATAAAACATAAATTTCGAAACAAATTCCCCCCCTCCAAAAAAAAATTGGGAGAAAAATGGTTTTGGATATCAAAATTACAATTATACCTTTAATAATTGATTTTTTAATTTATTTTTAAAATATATGAGTGCAAAATAGTAAATTATATTAAAGTAAATTATTTTCTATCCTTTCATTTTTCTTCCTAACCAAATAATATTAGGGAAAATAATTTTTCTTTCAATAGATAAAAATATTTTCTTTTTCTTTTTTATTTTTTTTTTCTCTTTCTGCCTTCTAACCAAATATACCCTTAACATAAATAAATTTAATATTAATTAATGTCAAATCAATCAAATTGACATTAAATAAATCATTAGGAAATATATAGAGAAAAATGAGGACAAAGTTATAACTTACTTGAAAAATAAAATTTATCCTTATTTTTAGGCCAATTAATCTCCAATTATATTTATTAATTTCATATCTAGTCAAAGAGAAATCAATTACATTATAGGGTATATTATACAATATTTCTAGTTAATTTAGACATAAAAAGTTAGAATTAATTTGGTATAGTATATTAGCCAAGTAATTATAGGTTAAAAAAATGGAAATATTATATTTTTAATCCCTAAAATATGGGTGACTGTTTATTTGAATAGTAAACTTTATCAAAATGTATATTTAGTCTCTCAAATTTCATATTTATTGTAATGCCGTAAAATTAAAAATATTGTTAGTGATTTTGAACGAAAAATGGGTTGTGCTTAGTATTTGACTTTATAATGTGTCATTTGTGTTTTTTTTTTTTTTTATTCACTATATCTAAGTTACTATTTGACCTTTTCAAATTACGAATCATCTAATGAACAAGAGAAATCTAAAACATGGTTAGAAAAAAAATATTTTAGATTCAATGAAATAATGATATGAGTAAATTATCCCCAATAAATACAAGATGTTGAATACAACTTATTTTTTGTCTAAAATTATTAATAATATTTTCAATTTTATATATAAAACATATGAAACTTTAGGGATCAAATGTGAAACTGGATAAATTCTACCCCATACTTGCAGGACTATAAATGTAATTTACCCTAAAAAATATATTTTTAATATATTTGATTTTTAATTTTAATCAACCTACACTTTATTTACCTACTTGGTTTAGGGTAAATAGTAGCTAGGCCGCTGAGGGTCATATAGATTTTTTATTTTCCTTTTAAATTTGATGTTGCCGAAAAATTCCCCACACGTGTAAGAGCCCCGCATGTGCCAAAAATTTTCGCAACCTCCATCTTTAACCTAACAACATGCAAAACTGATTAATTTTGAAGGGACACCAGTGTGGTATCGACCAAAAAATCTTCGGCATGAGAATTAGTCAATCTGCTTTAGGATATTAGGCAAAAGATTGCAATATAAAAATAATAAGATACATTTTTTTTATTTATAGACTTAGCAGATCATGATCGTTGGATATGGACAACTTAATCTTTGATGACTTGGTCTTCTCCCCATTATGTTGCTATTCAATAGGGAATTACAATCATTTTGGCTCCTTATTATGTGATTATTTAGTGGGGAGTTACGTTTTTTTGGCTCCCCCATTAAGCGTGAATTACGTTCTTTGACCTTCCACTTGATGGATACGTGCAAGGATTACTTTTTTGGACCATCGTCTACGACCCGACTCCTTTTGAGCATTGGGCTTGTCATGATAGACTATTTCCAAGAAGTGAGAATTTTTCTTGCATCATATACCCCCTGACCTGAGTATTGATTCGAAGAAGTAAGATGAAAGGTCACCTTATTTTCTTATACTCAGTTATTGTCAATTCTAAATGTTTCTTGAGTGAGCAGTTGATCTGTGAGTAAGCTGATGAGCTTTGCTCTACGATTGAGCTGACGAGCGAGAGAGATCTTTAGCTGTCTCGCTCGACAACATTCCTATAGAAGAGCTCGTCAGCTCTCTTGCAGAAGAGTTCGTCAGCTCTCTCAAAATTGATGCGGGAGAAATTTTCACTTCTCGAAAAAAAGTTCATCACGATAAGTCCAATACTCAAAAAGAGTCGAGTCGTGGACGATAATCCAAACCGATGATCCATGTATGGATCTATCAAGTGGAACGACAAATAATGTAATTCACACTTAATGGGGGAGTTAAAAGGGCGTAACTCCTCACTAATTGTGTAACTCCCTACTAAATAACCACATAATGGGGGAGCGAAAATGCAGTGCGTGTATTGGACCTTTCACTTTTTTAATGCGCTGGACTAAAACACAAGTTACATTTACGTATGATACTTTTTTAAAATTGAGATGAAATAAAGGACTTATCATATAAAAACTTATAAATTTACTCAAATACAAATACACAATAATATTTGTACAATTAAAATTTAATATATTATTTTATTTTTAAAATCTTCTAGTTTATTTTTTAATCTTTACACTAATTTCATTTAGGGTGTGTTTGGTATGGGTGGAAAATGGAAAGGGAATGGAAAATAAAATGGGAAATAAAAAAAAATTGTGTTTGGTATAGAAGGAAAATATAAAGAAAATAAAAATGGGAAGAATAAAACACAAATTTCGAGACAAATTTCCCCTCCCCCCCAAAAAAATAAGAGGAAAATGGTTTTGGATATCAAAATTACAATTATATCCTTAATAATTGACTTTTTAATTTATTTTTAGAATATATGAGTGCAAAATAGTAAATTATATTAAAGTAAATTATTTTCTATTTTTTCATTTTCATTCCTAATCAAACAATACTAGGAAAAATAATTTTTCTTTCAATGGATAATTTTTTTTTTCTTTTCATTTTCTTTTTTTTTTCCTTTCTGCCTTCTAACCAAACATGCCCTTAACGTAAACGAATTTAATATTAATTAATGTCAAATCAATCAAATTGACATTAAATAAATCATTAGAAAATGTAGAGAGAAAAATGAGGACAAAGTTATAACTTACTTGACAAATAAAATTTATCCTTATTTTTAGGCCAATTAATCTCCAATTATATTTATTAATTTCATATCTAGTCAAAGAGAAATCAATTACATTATAGGGTATATTATACAATATTTCTAGTTAATTTAGACATAAAAAGTTAGAATTAATTTGGTATAGTCTACTAGCCAAGTAATTATAGGTTAAAAAAATGGAAATATTATATTTTTAATCCCTAAAATATGGGTGACTGTTTATTTGAATAGTGAACTTTATCAAAATGTATATTTAGTCTCTCAAATTTCATATTTGTTGTAATGCCGTAAAATTAAAAATACTATTAGTGATTTTGGACGAAAAATGGGTTGTGGTTAATATTTGACTTTATAATGTGTCATTTTTTTTTTATTCACTAAATCTAAGTTACTATTTGATCTTTTCAAATTACGATTCATCTAATGAACGAGAGAAATCTAAAACATGGTTAGAAAAAAAATATTTTAGGTTCAATAAAATAATAATATGAGTAAATTATCCTCAATAAATACAAGATGTTGAGTACAACTTATTTTTCGTCTAAAATTATTAATAATATTTTCAATTTTATATATAAAACATATGGAACTTTAGGGATCAAATGTGAAACTGGATAAATTCTACTCCATACTTGCAGGACTATAAATGTAATTTACCCTAAAAAATATTTTTTGAATATCTTTGATTTTTAATTTTAATCAACCTACACTTTATTTACCTACTTGGTTTAGGGTAAATAGTAGCTAGGCCGCTGAGGGTCATAACGATTTTTTATTTTCCTTTTAAATTTGATGTTGCTGAAAAATTCCCCACACGTGTAAGAGCCCCACACGTGCCAAAAATTTTCGCAACCTGCATATTTAACCTAACAACATGCAAAATTGATTAGTTGTGAAGGGACACTAGTGTGGTATCGACCAAAGAATCTCCGGCGTGAGAATTAGTCAGTCTGCTTTAGGATATTAGGCAAAAGATTGCAATATAAAAATAATAAGATACATTTTTCTTATTTATAGACTTAGCAGATCATGACCGTTGGGTATGGACAACCTAGTCTTTGATGACTTGATCTTCTCCCCATTATGTTACAATTTAATAGGGAATTACAATTATTTTGGCTCCTCATTATGTGATTATTTAGTGGGGAGTTACGCTCTTTTGGCTCCCCCATTAAGCGTGAATTACGTTTTTTGACCTTCCACTTGATGTATACGTGCATGGATTACCTTTTTGGACCATCGTCCACGACCCGACTCCTTTTGAGCATTGAGCTTATCATGATGGACGTTTTCCAAGAAGTGAGAATTTCTCCCACATCATATATCCCCTATCCTGAGTGTTGATTCGAAGAAGTAAGATGAAAGGTCACCTTATTTTCTTATACTCAGTTATTGTCAATTCTAAATGTTTCTTGAGTGAGCAGCTGATCTGTGAATGAGCTGATGAGCGAGAGAGATCTTTAGCTGTCTCGCTCGACAGCTTTCCTGTAAAAGAGCTAGTCAACTCTCTTGCAGAAGAGTTCGTCAGCTCTCTCACAATTGATGCGGGAGAAATTTTCACTCCTCGAAAGAAAGTCCATTATGATAAGTCCAATGCTAAAAAAGAGTTGGGTCGTGGATGATAATCCAAACCGATGATCCATGCATGGATCTATCAAGTGGAATGACAAATAACGTAATTCACACTTAATGGGGGAGTTAAAAGGACGTAACTCCTCACTAATTGTGTAACTCCCTACTAAATAACCACATAATGGGGGAGCCAAAAGGATTGTAACTCCCCATTGAATAGCAACATAATGGGGAGGAAGATCAAGTCATCAAAGACTAGATTGCCCATACCCAACGGTCATAATCTGCTAAGTCTATAAATAAGGAAAATGTATCATATTATTTTTACATTGCAGTGTTTTACCTGATATCTTAAAGCAAACTGACTTATTCTTATGCCGGAAATTTTTTGGTCGACATTACACCGGTGTCCCCTTAGAACTAATCAGTTTTGCAGGTTGTCAAGTTAATGATGCAAGTTGCGGAGATTTTTGGTACGTGCGAAACTATTACATATGCCGGGGAATTTTTTGGCAACACCAAAATTCATGATTTTTATTTTTCTATTTTTAAAATTAATAAAAAATAATTTGGGAAAGAGACGGGTCAGAGGAAGTGATTAGCTGGTGCTAGAGGACAAATCCAGGCTGCTAATTCAAACCTATTCCTTTCCAACAGGCAACCGTCTCATTCACGACCACCCGTGCCGCTCACGTGAGGAGTTTTTAGTGTACCATTACACCTTTTACCCTCTAAGTTTGATAAAATTTTAATGCTTCCCATTAAGTTTGGCCCGTTATATTTAAAACATTGTATACTTTGTTTCTTTTTAGTTTATATTATTCTTTCATCTATTTCTACGAAGTTAGAAGGGAAATAATGATGTGTACGAAACACGACCCTAATTAAGTAATTTTTTCTTTTCATTAAAACATTTTTTTTCCATTTTCAATTATTTTATTCGTTACTATTTCTGACTTGTTCATGTCGCCGGAGTCAAATTTTGTTTCGGTAATTTGCAATCTTAGAGTGACGGGTGTTATATATATATATATATATATATGAAAAAAGATTTCTCTTTACGATCATCTCCCTGAAAGAGAGATGAAGTAAAAATGAATCTATTAAGTAATTTACTCTTCAAATTATCCTAAAATAGAGACCCAAGTTGAGTAAAGTGTCTATCATACTGATAGAGGCAAATTTGGTAGGTAAAGCTTACTCGTGCATAAGGCCTTCTCCATGATCCAGTTGATGGGAAAAATAATGAAGTGAGGAAAATGGGTCGAGCTGAGGGCTTCGAGCTCCCTCAGCTCGGCTAATTGCCAAATGGGAGGCCCTAAATCGGCATGAAGGTCAAGGTCCCTTCAAGAGTTCAAGTATGGAGAATGGGTCGAGTTGAGGGCTCAGAGCACTCTCACCTAGGCTATTCACCAAATGGGAGGCCCCAAAACCGGTATAAGGGTCAAGGTCCCTTCCAAGAGTTCAAGTTTGAAGAATGGGTCGAGCTTAGGGCTCCGAGCACCCTCACCTCAGCTATTCATCAAATAAGAGGCCCAAAACCGCCATGAAGGTCTGGGTTCCTCCCAAATATCCAAGTGAGGAAAATGGGACGAGCTGAGGTCTCCAAACACCCTCAGCTCGGCTATTCACCAAATAGGAGGCCTAAAACCGCCCTGAAGGTCAAAGTTTCTTTCAAGATTTCAACTAGGAGAAATGGGCCTAGCTGATGGCTCTGAGTACACTCAGCTCGACTAGTCACCAAATATGAGCCTCAATGTCGCCCTGAAAGAAGCAAGGCTAAGCTGAGGGCTCCGAGCACCCTCAGCTTGGTAGATCAACAATGGGAAGCCTCTAACTGGCATGAATATCATAAGGCTAAGCTGAGGGCTCCGGGCACTCTCAGCTCAGATTACCTTCCAAAGGGTCCCCAAATTTTCTATGAAGATCAACAGTCTGAGAAGAGGGGTCCGAGCACCCTCCGCTCGAATTACCCTCCAAATCAAATCTGCCATGAAGATCAACGGTCCAAGAAAAGGGGTCCACGCACCCTCAGTTCGGATTACCCTCCAAATGGACTCCCAAATCCTCTATGAAGAACGATAGAGCTGAGAAGAGAGATTTGAGCACCCTCAACTTGGAATGCCCTCCAAATGGACCCCCAAGTCGGCCATGAAGATTGAAGAGTCGAGATGAGGGATCCAAGCACCCTTAGCATGGATTGCCCTCCAATTGGACCTCCAAGTCCACCGTGAAGATCGAAGGGCCAAGATAAGGGATCCGAGCACCTTCAACTCGGATTACCCTCCAAATGGATGCCCAAAATTGACATGAAGACTATAGGGCCGAGCTAAGGGATCTGAACACCCTCAACTCAGATTATTCTCCAATTGAAGACCTAACACCATCCTTACGATCGTTGTGTCGTGCTGAGGGCTCCAAGAACCCTCAGCTCAAATGATCACCGCAGGGTAAGCCTCAGTGTCGTCTTGATGTCCTCTCTACCTTCTGTTCAGCTGAGAAGGGTAAAACAAACCCTTCGTCTCCATTTCAAGTGGGCCGACCCATGGAGTTTTACTAGTGGGCCCAAAAGCCCAATCTAGGTACTTAGGACCTTTATTTGCAAGCTCATTAGTTACCTACCGAATTAGGCTAATTAACCGAGTTGGAGTCCTTAATTCGGCGACGCTAATCGAGTCCTACTCCTTATATATACTTCTAGGCATCTATTGCCACCAGGTATGAGCTTCTTATTCACTTACGAGCAATGTTAGCCTTATCCCCAGGATACTTACTTTTACACCGGAGGGACTTCAACTGGCACAACCCAATGAGTCTTTGAGCAGGTGCTCGGACTGTAGACTTAGAGCTCAGCTCGGAGTCTAGAACAAAGTCCGAAGATGATCTCAACTCGAAGTCTAGAGAATAGCTCAGTTCAGATTGTAAAGGTTTCCCAAAGCGTCAGAAGTTTATCAAGCTCGGAGATTGGATTTCCTAGTGCATCACCTTTATATCAGCAAGAAAATCACTCGTGCCATCCGTCCAGATCATACCGGGGGTGACGATACGGGTAAAAATATTAATTAGAAAAATGTATCGAGGTATGATTGGTAGCTTGCTATATCTTCCTGCAAGTAGACCTGATATTATGTTTAGTGTTTGCTTGTGTACTACATTTCAGTCTTGTCCTAAAGAATCACATTTAACTGTGGTTATATGGATCTTTCAATATTTGAACGGGACAAGTGATCTAGGATTGTGGTATCTTAGGGGGAGTGACTTCAAGTTAACTAGTTACTTCGACATTGATTTTGTCGGATGCAAAGTCGAGCGAAAAAGCACAAGCGGATCATGTCACTTCTTAAGACATGCCTTAGTTTCTTGGTTTAGTAAGAAACATAATTCTATTGCTTTATCCACTACTAAAGTTGAGTATATGGTAGGTTGTAATGACCCAGTTTCCCAGTTACCCTGGGCCGCCACTCAGTTTTTCCCTTAGGAGAAATAATACTAAAAACCGATTAACCGAATTTTCATTCTAGAAAATCTGGTAAATTTTATAATGCGACGGTGATAAGCAATAAATATTTCATTTTATAAAAATATTTTAATTTACAATTCGGCGGCGATAATTATAATTATCGAATTTATAATTTATCAATTTATCGAATCGATTTTACAACTGTGAATAATAAATACAATTCTTACAGTTTTAAATAGAAATTCAACTAAAATTCCTGGTACCATTAATACTACAACCGAACGACCTAAAATTACATTTCATAAAAATCTTATAAAATTTGACAACGACGGCAATAATTAAATTTGTCGATTTATCGAGTCATTTTTTTTCCAGCAGTAATTAATTAGTGCAATTATTGCAAATTCAATTACAAATATAGTTTCGGATGCCGTTTCGTTCTCACCGGTCCTGGAATCAAAATTCTGGAGTTGTGAACCAACACTCAGTATAATTTCAATCCCTTTAATACGTGTATTTAATCAACACAACAAATAAAACACATAGGCATGATTTCTACATAATCACAATTATTTAATGAAAATTAACAATTATAATTCAACAATACTAACATAAATCTCACAATAGAGAAATTAAATACATATATTAAAAGAGTTAGAATTCTACTTGAAATCAGAAATTGATGATAATCAACAAAAGAAAATATTTTTTTTCTTTATTTTTATCGTCCCCTGCATCTGTTTTTTTTTTTATCCATATATATTGAATATAGTTCTAAATTGATAACTTTCCTTTTTGATCACCCTCAATACACACATTTGATATATGTGCATAATATGTGGTTAGAATTGTTTTTTTCCCCTTTAAATCCTAGCCACAAAACATATGGCTTCTCCTACAAGTTTTGTAAAACTTATACTAACACTCCAAGATAATTCATATTAAACCCAATAATTATACTTATATCCCAAAAAATTATCAATTATGTATTTATACTTTAAATTTTCGTAATATACGAAATAAATGCAAAATGTATTAAACTTATATAAAATAATATTTTCAAAAATATAAATTTTTTTGGGGTATTACAATCCACCCCCTTAATTAAGTTTTGTCCTCGAAATTTCGTTCGAAACAATAATATGGTTAGTCACTCTCAGTTAAACAATAATAACTGAAAGTCACTACCACGCTCTTGCTGCACTACTCTGATAAAAATAGTATTAATATATTTTTAAAATATTACGGTAGTCTCAACCAATAAATGAATATAAGGTTTCCAAAAAAATAAAAAAATAAAAAAAATTATCCTACACTCCGACCCTGCCTATCGTTAGTAGTGGACCAATATCTATCTGAATTATTTTACCGGTGTATTGTCTTTGTAATATGAAAGTATTTTATATAGTGATTATCATAACCGAACTTTATTTAGACGATAAAAATTGGGTTTTTATTTTTAATAAATAATATACTAAATTAACAATTAATTAAACTATAATACTAAATCTATTATATGATAATAGATTATCTAAGGATTAACTTCGTTTATGTATACGTGTTTGATCCAATCTAGTTTACATTAACGGTGTTCAAACTATCCGACAATCTCGGTATCGAAATCTCACTCACTACTTCTTCCGAGTGTAAAGTGAATGAATATGTGACTTCGCGTCAATGCTGAAGTCCCCCTCGAGTATCTATACGACATTTGGTCACATGTGTCTCACCCCAACTTCATGAATTGCACACTTTCTAACGCTTTCCCGGGTTATTAGATCGCCGCGTTGTGTTTAAACCCTAATCTGAATTCGGGGTTACCTCTATCGAGTCTCAAACCCCGATTTCTCAAGATATCTAAACAAGTATATAAATGTAGAAGAATGGTAAACACAATCGAATAGGCAAGAACAACCAATAACGAAACAAAGATTAAACAAACGACGTATATTAATAAACTACATCAATCTCATAGATAATCAGTGTTTAGCTCTTGGCCATAACCGTATATTCAACGATAATCAATATATACATGTTCAAACAAGCAAAAATATGTTAAGAATAAAGTGAGAAATAAGGGAGAATAGTCGTTATCTAAAGGTCGTGTTCGTAAAAACCGCTCAGATCTTGTTTCCGCTTCTCCAATTGAGCTCCTTCTCTTTAGTGGGTTGAGAGCTATTAAGAACACTCCAAAACCATTCCCTAAGTGTTCTTAGAACAATGGGAATGGATGGGAACAATGGGAATGCATATCGGTAGGCTTTCTGCTTTATCACTATTGCAACGGTGAGCGATCAAAACTTAAGGAATTCTCTGTTGTTTCACCGCTGTAGTGGTTGGTTGATCACTGTAGTAGTGAAACTGTTGTTTTGAATATTTGATCCTCTTGATCGTTTTTTCATTGTTTTCCTCATTTCTCGACCGTTTTCACTCCTAACCCCTGTTTTGAACAAAAATAGATAAAAACAAATTAAAACTTAATAAAAATACTCGAAAACTACCAAATTCGGTTTAAAAATAGATAGGTAAAATTCACCTATCAGTATGATTAGTTACTCTAACTTGTAGAATCACTTTTGGGTGAAGCATTAAAGACTGTAATGTTTATCCTTAACAAAGTACCAACTAAAGCAACTGTCAAAATCCTTATGAACTTTGGACAAGCAAGAAGCCTAGTCTGAAGAACCTATACATTTGGGGATGTCCAATTGAAGCGAGGCCTTACAGGCCACATGAAAAGAAACTGGATTAAAAAACGGTTAGTTACTATTTTATTGGATACTCCGAAAGATTCAAGGGTTACAAATTCCATGATCCTACTACTAGATCTATTTTTTGAGATGGGAAACGCCCACTTCAATTTCCCTAACTAGTTATTATCTAGATATTAGACAGAAAGGTGTACAACTAAGTGCACAACCAAACAAATAAGGATAGAAAGATTGAAGCTACTTTTGCCTACATCATCTCCCCTGAGCTCCCGTAGGAAATTTGTAATCCACTCTTCTTATAAAATCAGATTCAATTTGTATTCTTAATTATTTTAAAGATGAAATTCATAGGTCTAAAAATAGGTATTTTAAACTATGCCTATAACGACTGTATTTTGAAAGATATGCTCAAAATGGAAAATATAGACACCATATATAATATATTTAAATCAATTTTATTTGATTAAGGCTATGACTTTTAAAACACTCAATTTAGTTCCAAAAAGATTTTGATTTATAACCTTAAAGAATAGAAAGAAGTTTATCTAGTATAAATCACCAAATCAAGAAATATATGGATTAAATCAAAAGATCTCCAATATACTTCACACGTTCTGTTTGAATGTTCACTAAGTATTTTAGGAATAAAATATTTCAATTCATTCAAATTTCGCTCAGTAATGGTTCACGTGTTCTGTGTGAATGTCCACTCAATATTTCAAAACCAAAATTTTAGTTCATTCAATATTTTGCTCAATAATAGTTCACACATTAATGTTCACTAAATATTTTAGAACAAACACATCGATGAATAAACAAAAAATTCAAATGAACATTCACTGATCTGAAAATTCACTGCGACAATTTTAAAATTTAAGTGGAAAAAAAATTCACGGATCTGAAACATTCACATAAACATTCATCTAAAATGGCAACGAGCATATTTGGAATTATCCAATCCAGATCTGAGTTTCTAGGTCTGGAAATTCCAGATCTGAGTTTTCAAAGAGAGAGAGAGAGAGAGAGAGAGAGAAAGAGGAATTAGATAAAGGGTGGACTTGGATAAAAAAAAAAAAAAAAAAAAAAAAGTCCATGGATGAACATATGCGAATAGACCCGAAAAAAAAGGAATTAGAAAATGGGTGATCTTTGATAAAAATTCACAAACAAGTCTATTGCCCCAATGATCTATCCAAGAGGGGGGTGAATTGGGTAGTTATAAGAATTTAATCAAAATTTCTAATCTTTCAACACTTAAATAATCAAATAATCAATTTATTCTAAATTGATTATTATTTTTATAACGCAGCGGATAGGTGTTCAAATTTAGGTGCACACTCAAACAACAAAAATATAAATGTAAATCAATGCAACACACAAGGATATATTCTAGTTCATCAAGCTACTCTTGACTAATCTAGTCCTCCGAACCCCACTGAGATTCGCACCCACTAAATCACTAGATTCTTTTAAAATGGTAGGAACCAAACATTTATACAATGATTCTTTTATAGACTCAGAATCAACCTTTATAATTTCCTTTTCGCAGCTAAGGAAGAACCCTATCTTTTTCTAGGCTAAAGACTAACCTAATTTTATTCAGGAAGAATTACCACCTACTCATTTTCCCAGGAGCTGGAATAGCCTTATCTTTTTAATAGCCTCAAGACTAACCTAATCCTTTCATAGGCTAAGGATCAACCCTAATTCTTTTATATCTTAGGCTAAGAATCAAAGCTCACAAAAAACATTTTAGGTATCTTTTTCCCAGGTAAGGATGAAACCTTTAAAATTCACTCACAATTAATTGTAATCAGGAAGAATCACGTCTAGCTCCTTTCAAGGGAAAATAGTAACCTAACATTTTTGAACCTTAGGTAAAGATTAAACCTCAATCTCTTTACCGGAAGATATTGAAACCCTTGCTACCCCTGACTAGATACTCCCAACAGTATCTAATCCGCACAAACTCACTAATTACAAAAAATTGATAAGTTTTCTCCCACACGAAACTTCTACCACTACAAATCAATTTAAACTCAATGAATGTCCTGAATTTACTCGTGATAGAATTTAACGTGAGGAAATAAAAATCTGATTATAAAAATAATGTGGGTAACACGAAATTGAACACGTAATCAGATTATCATCAAAGTCATTTTAAAAGAATTTTATGCTTTTAAATATCAAAAACGATTTCACAAGATCTAAAATCCAAGAAAGCAGAATAATATATAATCACAATAAAGAATAAAAGCTTGAAACGATCTTACTAGGAAAATACCAAAAGATTGCAAATCGTATCGCAAGACAGCTTAGATCATTGATGCCAAATCAATTAGCGTTTTAACTCAAGAACTTCAACAATAGAATGATCTCACGATAATATCTCAGTATAATATCAGAATGATAATTCTCAAAAAGCTCCAAAAATGATTGTTCTCTATAGAAGTTATGTACTGATATGTGAAATTCGTAGGTCTATTTAAGCTGATTTAAAACAAGCCCTCTAACGACTAGTTCTCCGAAGATATGGCAATTAAATGTATATATAGATCCCATATATTAATACCATTTAATGCTGGTTAATTTCACTTAATTATAACTTTAAAATCTTTCAATTAAGTCTTCAAAATAAATCTCAATCTTAAATCAAATGGATAGAAAGTATTAAATGTACTTAATCGAAAACCACTCTAAATAAGAGTACCATATCCATAAAGATATCTAAATAAGAATTATATATATCTATAATATGTTCAAATCTCCAAAATATCAGCCAAAAAAAGGCTAGTAACGGCTAGTTTTGGATCAGATCCCGAAAACCCTCAAAATCTAAAACTGCCCAATCGGTTGACCGATCAATGAACCATTGGTCAACCGATCGATTCAGGTTATAACCCAAGCCAATTTCAAACGCTACTTGGTTGACTAATCCGCCATGGGTCAATTGACCGATCGATTCAAGATGCTTCTCAGGCAATTTTTCAGCCCTGGTCAGTTGACTGATCATCAATGGTTAGTTGACCGATAAATTCAGAGAGTTCAAATATTGGCTATCGGTTGACCAATCTCTCTTGATGGGTTGACCGATTGATTTAGAGACTTCTCTAATAACCAACCTACACCCATTGGTTGACCGATCCTTCACGGTCGGTTAACCAATCATTGTTGGAACATTTTTCCTTAATTTATTTCAACTCCAATTTTCGACGTTTTTGACCCTTTAACCAATTTCTTTTCATAATTGACATTATAAATCAATTTTGAACACTAATCTTTCTTAAGATAATTTTTCTTTTTCAATTTTACATGTGAACTAATTAGGATCCTAATAAAAAAACACATTAAATATAAATTATTTAATTAGTATCGTGTGTGATCCTAATTAGGATACATTAAGAGTAAAAATGAATTTGAGTTATTTTCACCTAGGTTCTTCAAAATCTTTTTAATCTCTTAATGTCTGTCTCTTTGTATCCTTAGCAATGATAATATCATCAATGGAACTTTTAAACTGAAATACTCAATAAACTTGTTAGTTCTACCAATAACATCAATACTTAATTGTCCATCAAAATCTTGAGATTAACAATCTCCTCCTTTTTAATGATGACAATTAACTTTGATATTTTCTTCAAAATAAGAATGTAACCATGCTCTCCCTAAATTCGAGAACAGGTTCTTTAACTCGTTATGGCACAATCAAGAAGATAATTTTTATAGTCACGTCCCTTTTTTGAATATGATCACGAATAAAATGATGTCTAATCTCTATATGCTTAGTTCGTGAGTGCTGTGTAGGATTCTTACTCAAGCAAATAGAACTTTTATTATCGCAATAAATCGGGACTTCCTCCATACATACTCCAAAATCATTCAACTATTCCTTAATATATAGAATAAGAACAACATTTACCAGTTGTCATGTATTCAACCTTCGTAGTGGATAAAACTATCGAATTTTATTTCTTGTTAGACCAAGAAACCAAGACATGTCCTAAAAAATGACATGATCCACTTGTGCTTTTTCACTCAACTTTGCAATCGGCAAAATCGGCGTAGGAGAGACTTATTAACTTGAAATCACTCTCTCTAGGATACCATAATTCTAGGTCAGTCATCCCTTTCAAATATCGGAAGAAACGCTTAACCGCAATTAAATGCGACTCTTTAGGACAAGAAGGAAATTTAGCATATAAACAAGTCATGGATTGATACAAGATATTTCGCATATTTTAAACATGACTTTTAGTAGACCTCATGTAGCATAGCATAAAAATATGTAAGCTTAAATTTATATGATATGCCGACAGGTATGATCATGATTAATGTTGATTTTATCAAGCATTTCTTAGCAATAAATATTTCATCAATAAATCAGTATTAGCTAACAATGGAATTTCTCGTAGGCATATAATCAAAGCATCATCAGTCTAAATCAAATAAATTATTTAATTCTTCTTAATATACAATATCATGCCTTTTAATAAATCAAAATGCATTAAAAATCAGCCCAAAGCAACTTATTTGTATAAACATAAATAACATGAATGAGAACACATTATACAAATAATTTACTAAAATACAATAAGTCATTTATAATACTTAGTGAGATCAGAAACACTTGATTCATTTTCTAATTCACTTAAAATGTTTTAAAATCAAACACATGATTACTACTTGATATAAGCACCTAAAAACATGTTAATACACCTTAACTAAATGTGATTCTAAGAATCACTATTCATTTATTTTTAAGACAACAAATAAGTACATCATTTAGTATAAATCTTAGAAACCAGTATCAAATTACCTATTTGGTAAGTCAGACACCTCACTCTTTAACAAATTTAATAAATTTAAACTACGAGAGGTTAGGAAAACCTTTTATATCTTTCGGGACAACTTTACTCTTTACTTTGTTTGTACCAATGAATGATTTGGGTGCCTAACTCTTCTTGGCTTGTCCGTATATTCTCTGCTTTTGATTATTTCCATTGGATTCATTGATGATTCCCTTTTCACGTATCACTTGTGGCTTCTTGGTAATATCACATCTTGGATTTGGTACATCTTTTCTCTTTGCATATGTCTCTTGTGGCTTCTTCGCAACTTCACCTCTTGGCTTTGGTAAATCTTTTCGGGTTACACGTGTCGCTTGTGAATCCTTGGTGACTTCATGTCTTAGATTTGATATAACCTCTTTGCTTGTTCTTCCGGGTCCACTCCAACATTAAGTAACTCTGCATAACACATTTTAATAGCTTTCTTCAGTATCCGTTTAATTTTGGATCCATTCTTGTTAGACATGAACTTAGGGTTCTTGAACGGATATGATACTTTAAAATGCCCAACCCTATTGCAATAATAACATCTCAAATCCGATTGATTATCATAAAAAGCACGAGAAGTAAAACATGAATCATTTCTAACAATAGCAATATAACTATCTCTAGCTTGTGATGAAGGATGAAACGATGAAACATATCCACTTTACTTAGAAAAATCATTTTTAGAAGCTCTAGAAACAGACTTGAGGTTGAATTTTGATTTTTCAAAATTTTTCTTAAGTAAATCAATTTTTGAATCATTGTCTGACCTCTGCCTGAAAATTATGTCAAAATTATTTTTTAAAACTCTGTTTTCGTTTTCAAGAAAATCCACTTTAGAGGGCAAATTATTTATTTCAAAAACATAGTCCAAAAACTCTTTTGTACCACAATAATCAACCAAATGCACTTTAAATTTTTGAACACTTTTTCCTTTATTTTCAAAAGAGTCAATTTTTATTTTTAAACTCAAGCTCTCTTTAGCAAAAAGTAGTGTGAAATAAAGTAATTTTGCCATGATAATATGGACATTTTCATTATCATTATCTCCATCACTACCACTAATACTACAAGAATCATACATCACATTATCATATAAAGATCTATCACCATCAAGAGAACATGCACAAAAAATATCATCTATGGTGTGTTCACATTACCAGTTTAGCCATGATATTAAGCCTAATGAACTAAAACTAGCTCTGATACCAATTGTTGGTCTAGTGATCTACCCAAGAGGGGGTGAATTAGGCAGTTATAAGAATTTAATCAAAATTTCTTATCTTTCAACAATTAAATAATTAAATAGTCAATTTATTCTAAATCGATTATTATCATTATAATGCAGTGGATAAATGTTCAAATTTAGGTGCACACCCAAACAACAAAAAGATAAATAATGTAAATCAATATAGCACAAAAAGATATATCCCTGTTCACCAAGCTACTCTTAGCTAATCCAGTCCTCCGAGCCTCATGGAGATTTGTACCTACTAAACAACTAGATTCCTTTAAACAGGTAGGAACCAAACATTTACACAATGATTCTTTTACAGGCTCAGAATCAACCTTTACAATTTCTTTTTTGCAGGTTAAGGAAGAATTTTATATTTTTTCAGGATAAAGACTAATATAAGTCTATTCAGGAAGAATTACCACCTAATCCTTTTCCCAGTGCAAGAATAATCCTATATTTTTATTAGGCTCAAGACTAATATAATCCTTTCATAGACTAAGTATCAAACCTAATTATTTTATACTTTAGGCTAGGAATCAAATATCACTAAAAACACTCCAAGTACCATTTTTCTAGGTAAGGATGAAACTTTTACAATTCGCTGACAATTAATTCTAATCAGGAAGAATCAAGTCTAACTCTTTTCAAGGGAAAAGAGTAACCTAAACTTTTTGTACCTTAGGTAAAGATTAAATCCCAATCTCTTTACCAGAAGAGATTGAAACACTTGCTACCCTTAACTAGACACTCCCAACATAATCTAATCTGTACAAACTCACCAATTAAAAAAATTGATAAGTTTCTTCTCACTCAGAGCTTCTACCACCTCAAATCAATTTCAATTCAATTAATGTGCCGAATTTACTAATGATAGAATTTAACGTAAGGAAATAAAAATCTGATTATAAAAATAATCTGGGTAACACGAAATTGAATATGTAATCAGATTATCATCAAAATCGTTTTAAAAGACATTTTATGATTTTTAAAGTTCAAAACAATTTCACAAGATTTAAAATCTAAGCAAGGAGAATAATATATAATCCCAATAAAGAATAAAAGTTTGGAACGATCTCACCAAGAAAATACCGAAAGATTACAAATCATATTATAAGACAACTTAGATCAGGGACACCAAATCAATTAGCACTTTAACTCAAGAACTTCAACAATAGAATGATCTCACGATAATCTCTCAGTATAATATCATAATGATAACTCTCATAAAGCTCAGAAATGGAATGTTCTTGATAGAAGTTATATACTGATATGTGAAATTCGTAGGTCTATTTAAGCTGATTTGAAATAGGCCCTCTAACAATTAATTCTCTCAAAATATGACAATTAAATGCACTTATAGACTTTATATATCAATACCATTTAATCTTGGTTAATTTCACTTAATTATGACTTTAAAATCTTTCAATTAAGTCCTCAAAACAAATCTCAATCCTAAATCAAGTAGATAGAAAGTATTAAATGTACTTAATCAAAAAACACTCTAAATAAGTGTACTATATCTATAGGGATATCTAAACAAGAATGATATATCTATAATATGTTCAAATCCCCAGAATATCTCCAAAATATCATCCAAAAAAGGGCTAGTAATGGTTAGTTTTGGATTAGACCCCGAAAACGCTCAAAATCTGAAACTACCCAATCGGTTGACCAACCAATGAACCATCGGTCGACCGATCGATTCAGGTTGTAGCCCAAAATAATTTCAAACGCTGGTCGATTGACTGATCCCCCATGGGTCGGTTGACCGATCAATTCAAGATGCTTCTCAAGCCATTTTTCAACCTTGGTCGGTTGACTGATCGATTCAGAGAGTTCACATATCAGCCATTGGTTGATCGATCTCTCTTGATCGGTTGACCAATTGATTCATAGACTTTTTCAATTCTCAGCCTACGCCCATTGGTTGACCGATCCTTCACGGTCGGTTGACCGATCATTACTGGAATATTTTTCTTTAATTCATTTCAACTCCATTTTTTGAATTTTTCGACCTTTTAACTGATTTCTTTTCATAATTGACATTATAAATCAATTTTAAACACTAATCTTTCTTCGATCAATTTTTCTTTTTCAATTTCACATTGGAGAAAATATGTGAACTAATTGCGATCCTAATAAAAAACACACTAAAATATAAATCATTTAATTTGTGTTATGTGTGATCCTAATCGGGATATATTAAGAGTAAAAATGAATTTGAGTTGTTTTCACTTAGATTCTTTAGAATATTCAATCTCTTAATGTCTTTCTCTTTGTTCGTTTCTTTGTATCCTTAGCAATGACAACATCATCAATGAAACTTTTAAACTGAAACACTTAATAAACTCATTAGTTCCACCAAAAGCATCAATACTTAATTGTCTATCAATATCTTGGGATCAATAAAGTCCATGGATGAACACATGCGAACAAACAAAAAACCCAAAAAAATGATAGAAGAATTAGAGATGGGGTGGTGTTGGATAAAAAAATGAAAAGTAAGTCCATGGATGAATATATACGAACAAACTAAAAAAAAATGAAAAGCAAGTCCATGGACCAAAAATCGACTAACACATGCTAGCAGACGAACAGATACGACTAGATTCTACTTGCCAGCGAACAAACGTCTTCTTCATGGACGTCATTTTACGGAATGAACGTGAGCAAATTGAATATGTCATGTTTCCATGGACGTCTTCTTCATGGCTAGGGTTCACCAGCGAGTGAATAAGATAGATGAGAGAGAGAGGGCTAGGGTTCTGCGCTTGAAGAGAAAAATGAGATAAGGATAGGTTTTCTTGATTTATTATAATTTATATAAAGGGTACAAATGTCTATTCTTCAAATTGGTTAATGGTTAAAGGAATAAACACTAACAATGTTTAACAATAGAGCTATATTACAACATATCTATTTAAAAGATTTTTTTCTACATCAACTCTGAAATAAGAGTTATTAAATAAAAACTTCTTCCTTGATTGGGTACTACTAAATAGATTAGAAAAATGGGTTTATACCATTTTCCATTCCTGTCTTTTTGCCATTAATTAGATACCTCCCTTATCATTTTACAAATATTAGTCACCCCCTTGTCATTTTTTGTTAAAGCCACATAGTTCCCATTAGATTAAACATAACTAAATTTTTTATTGTCATAACAATTTTACCTTTAATTATTTAAAAATAACTATAGAATTAAAATCAAAATACACTAACACCCCTTTATCTTTTTACACTAATATCTCTAAAGAATATAATTTTTAGACTCTTTTCTAACAAAATAAGAAAATTGATAAAAAATAAAAAATAAAAAATACAAATAGCTCAAGGCCCCCCACCCCCCTTTCTCTTTCCCCTTTTCTAACCAGTGGAACCAAAAATCCCCATATCTCTTTCTCTCTCTTTCTTTACGTCAAGGAAGTTGAAGCCAGCGAAGTCAAGGCATCGGCCGACGAAGAATGATCGGTGGTGAAGAGCTTGAAGGCAAAAGTGATCACTCATTGACGGTCAACTCTCTATCTCTCTCTTTCCTAGATTTGTTGCCGCAATAGATTTAAATCATCGCGGCAACGGATTTAACCATCCAGATCCATCGCGACGATGGAGCAAAAAGAGAGAGAGGGAGGAAGGAAGGAGGAAAGACAATGGATCTATGTGTGTGTGTGTAAGAGAGAGAGAGAAAGAGAAAATGGAGGAAGGAAGAGCAGGTTATCAGTGGTAGAGCAGTGGTGGCTATGCAAGGAGTGAGGAGAATGAACAAAAAATACAGCTTGGACCCTAAAGTTTAGAAAAAAGTTAAGTAAGATTCAATGAATATATATATATATATATATAAAATCCTAAAAATAGGGGTGCTTGTGAATTTTTGAAAAAATAAAAGATTAAAAAATAAATATTTTTTTTTTTTAAAATATGAAGACATTTATGTCTTTTTACCAAAAAAATTGGTTAAAGCGGGTGACCAGAATTAGTAAAGAGAAGTTATTTGGCTAATGGCAAAAAGACAAGTGAGGTAAGGTATAAACCCTTCGAAAAATTCATTGAATTTGTAAATGGAATTTTGTAGGAAAAAGAGATTTTTAAATTCCCTTGAAATAGGTGTCATTTCCAAATCCCTTCAAAGAGAGAGTTTAGTTCGCCTAATATGTATATTAAAATAATATTACTAAAATTTTATTACTAAATATGTATAAAAATAGCATAATCAAAATTATATTAATAAATTATATTATAAAAATAATATAATTACTATTGTGAAATAAGTAGAAAAATAGTATAATTAAAATGATATTATTAAAATGATATTATGAAATTTTATTATTAAAAACAAGTATAAAAATTATATTATTAAATTACTCAAATAAAAATTATATTATTAGGCATATTTTCACATTTTTTATTGTTAAAATTTAACGATTTCAAAATTTTGTGTACAAAAATGCTTGACTATCACCAAAAAAATTATGAAATTATACTACTTCTTCCTTCATCTAAAATAATTATCCAAATAAGGAATTTGAAAATGATGGTATTTCAAAATTTAAAATTTTGAAATCTCTTTATTTACAAATTTCTTATCCAAACAAGGAATTTGAAAATGATGGTATTTCAAAATCTAAAATTTTGAAATCTCTTTATTTACAAATTTCTTACCCAAACACAACCTTAGTATTATCAAAGTAAAGGAGTATATATATATGACAAACAGTACCTCAAGTCAAAAGATCACTTAAACTATTACATTTCAGACATTATATTTTAACCTTCAGGCACGCGTTACCACTTAACAAGACCCCTTGTTGTTGTTCTAGTATCTCATACCAATACATTTGAAATTCATCATTCTCAATAGAGAAAACAGTCCACAAGCCAATCTATCTGTATTATTTAGTGCCAATTAATAATCCTATGATTCGAAAAATTTTAGGACATCCAATTACAAAATATCTTCGATCATACTACTTTTTAATCTTATTAAAATGTTAAGACACTTCAATCAAATATCCAAGGAATCTTGACAGGTATATATTACATACATGGTAAGATATAAAATACCAGGTTATTTTGTGAAATACCAAATTTGCCCTTTTTGATTATTTAATTACTTGAGATTATTTTAAAAAATAAGTCCGCTTAGGATTGTCTATAGGGATTATCCCCAACACTGCATGCGTAACGATCATGCCAATGCTCGTCAGCTCACTACACCACTCATATGATTGTGACCGGATTGTGTCTTATGCCCATGTTTTGTCTTCATTAACTTAGCCTTGTACCGATGTTGTTTTGTGACCATATATAATGATTCTAGCATTGTTGCCTTGCTTTTGTGACGTCCAATGCCCACCAGCATCGTCCAATGACACCTAAGCACGCTGACGTGAATCGATGCATACCATACCTTACCTTCCTTAATCGAGTTTCTTAGATAACTCGTGCTCCAAGGCTTTCCAACGCATATTAAGAATGCCTATATCAATGCCCTTGTCATGGTAGGACACTTGGCTACCAAAGTTTAAAGCCACACCAAGGGTCATTGAGGAGAGGGATCTCCTTATAGTACCTTGAACACCCCCAGTATGGTCTGGACAGATGAAACGTGTGATTTGCTTGCTGACGTAGAGGTGATGCACTAGGAAATTCGAGCTCCGAGATTGACAAACTTCAGATGCTTTGGGAAACCTTTGCACTCCGAACTAAGCTCCTCTCTTGAATCCGAGCTAAGATCCTCTCTGGACTCTATTCTAGACTCCAAGCTGAGCTCCAAGTCTACACTCCAAGCACCTGCACAAAGATTCACCCCGGGTTGTTCCAGGTGAAGTCCCTTCAGCGTGAGATTAAGTATCTAGGGGAGAAAACTAATATTGTTCTTGAGTGAATAAAAAGCTCACACATGGTGGAAATAGATGCCTAGGAGTATATATAGGGAGTATAACTCGATTAGTGCAGCCGAATTAGGGACTCTAGCCTGGTTAATTAGATTAATTCGGCAAGCAGCCAACAGGCTTACAAATAAGGGTCTTAAGCACCTAGATTGGGCTTTTGGGCCCACTAGTAGAAGTCCATGGGCCGGACCACTTGAAATGGAGATGAAAGATTTATTTTACCCTCCTCAGCTGAACAAAAGGTAGAGAGGATGTAAGAACGACACTGAGGCTCACCCTATAGAGATCATCCGAGCTGAGGGTACTCGAATCCCTTAGCTTGGCACAACGATCGTCAGGACAGTGTTGGGTCTTCAATAGGAAAATAATCTGATTTGAGGGTGATCGGATCCCCCAGCTTGACCCTGCAGTCTTCATATCAGTTTTGGGCATCCATTAGGAAAGTAATCCAAGTTGAGAGTGCTCGGTTCCCTTATCCCGGCTCTTCGATCTTCATAAAGGACTTGGGGCTCCATTTAGAGGGCAATCTGAACTGAGGGTGCTTAGATACATCTTCTCGGCTCTGTCGTTGTCCATGGAGGATTTGGGAGTCCATTTGAAGGGTAATCCGAGCTGAGGGTGCTCGAACCCCTATTCTCGAACCATTGATCTTCATGGAGGATTGGGGAGTCCATTCAGAGGGTAGCCCGAGCCAAGGGTGCTCCGAACCATCTTAACGAACCATTGATATTCATGGAGGATTTGAGGGCCCCTTTTGAGAGTAATCCAAGCTAAGGGTGCTCGGATCCCTCAGCTCGGCTCTTCAATCTTTATGATAGACTTGGGGGTCCATTCGAAAGGTAATCCGATCTAAGGGTGCTCAGATACCTCTTCTCGGATTTTTCGTTCTTCGTGGAGGATTTAGGAATCAATTTGAAAGGGTAATATGAGCTGAAGGTGCTCGAACCCCTCCACATGGACTGTTAATCTTTATAGCGGATTTGGGTGTCTATTTAGAAGGCAATTGGTAGCACGTAATTACGTCTCTACTTTCACCACAAGTGTACGGGTCAAGTTTTATAGAATAGTGAATGCGAAGGATTGTCGTATCGACAGGGATTGGATTAAATTGTCGGTAATTACCATGATTATCATAACCGAACTTTATTTCGGCGATAAAAATTGGGTTTTTGTTTTTAATAAATAATATACTAAATTAACAATTAAATAAACTATAATACTAAATATATTATATGGGAATAGATTATTTAGGGATTAACTTCATTTACGTATATGTGCTTGATCCAATCTAATTTACATTAACGGTGTTCAAACTATATGACAATCTCGGTATCGAAATCTTATTCACTACCTCTCCCGAGTGTAAAGTGAATAAATATGTGACTTCGCATCAATGTTGAAGTACCTCTCGAGTGTCTATACGACACTTGGTCAAATGAATCTCGCCCCAACATCATGGATTGCACACTTTCTAATGCCCTCCTGGGTCATTAGATTGTCGCGTTGTGTTTAAACCCTAGTCCGAATTCGGGATTACCTATATCGAGTGTCAAACTCCAATTTCTCAATATATCTTAACAAGCACATAAATAAAGAAGAACAGTAAACACAATCAAATAGGAAAGAACAACCGATAACGAAATAAAGATTAAACAAACGACGTATATTAATAAACTACATCAATCCCATAGATAATCAGTGTTTAACTCTTGGCCATAACCATATATTCAATGATAAACAATATATACATGTTCAAACAACCAAAAGCAATTTAAGAATAAAGCGAGAAACAAGGGAGATTAACCGCTATCTGAAGGTGACATCCGTAAAAACCGCTCCGATCTTGTTTTCGTTTCTCCAATTGAGCTCCTCCTCTTTGGTTGGTTGAGAGCTATTAAGAACACTCCAAAAACACTCCCTAGGTCTTCTAACAAAAGTGGGAACAAATAAGAACAAAAAGGGAACGAAAAAAATATCTAGAAAAATATCCAAAACAGGTGGAGTCTGACCGTTGCAGCGGTAGGCATGTCAGTAGGCTTTCTGCTTTATCACTGATACAGTGGTGGATCTCACTGTTGTAGTGGTGAGCGATTAGAACTTAGAAAACTCTGTTGTTTCACCGCTGCAGCGGTGAAACTACTGCATTGAATATTTGATCCTCTTAATCATTTTTCACTGCTTTCCTTATTTTTCGACTGTTTTCGCTCCTAACCCCTGTTTTGAGAAAAAAAAAATTAAAAAAAAATTGAAACTTAATAAAAATACTCAAAAACTACCAAATTTAGTTTGGAAATAGATAGATAAAATTTACGTATCAAATACCCTTAAACTTGGAATTTTGCTAGTTCTCGAACAAAACACTCATGTAATAAAAGAAACTATCACAACTATTAACGAATTTAATTATTAAAAACAAAAAACACAAACGAACTAAAAAATAACAACGTGTAAGTTTTGAAATTTATCTAACAACCAAAAAGTTTTTCTTTATCAGCCCCCAATCATATCAATTTGAAGAGTAAAACGTACCATGTGATATTCTAGAATTTGAACATTCAGTAGCAGTAAGCGCCATTCTAGATCCTGTTCAAGTTTGTGTGTGAAAACTCAATCATACAACCATCCATAGACTGGATTGAATTATCCACCAACATAGTTCATGACTAAAACCAAAAAGGTATAGAAAATCCATATACCAGACTGGGTTCCACTCTCCACTAATGTAAACTTGGAAATTCAAAAAGATCAATTAGACTGGGTTCAGTTTTCGTCAAATGGCCAAGGATATATCAAGAATATAAAAATCGGTTAACGTTATTAACTTAACGATACCTGAGGTACAATGCTTGGCTCAATCACACTTGTAACCCCACACAGATCAATTCGAAACAACCCTGAACTTATATTTAAGAATGTCGTACTCACTTGTCAAAAGAAACGGAAATTTAACTATATTTACATATGTTGTTTTTTAAACAAACGAAAACCACACCCCCAAACTTATTCAATTATTACAATTTCACGAGCGTCGTTAAAATGAAAGAAAAATGACAAGTGAGTACTCGAATACCATACCAATCAAAAGTTCACCCTAAACCTAACCCCTCACTTCAAGTAGCATACACGAATGCTAACTTGATTTACTCAAATTGTGCCTTTTCGGTTTAGCGATATAGGTTTGGAAAAAGTTTAATTGGCCAGGGTATTGGTTATGTGTTCAGAATTGAAACAGCTAATTGGCTTTGACAGGGTAATGAGGGATAAACATATAGCAAGGTAATCTTCAAAGGCTCAAGCAATCAAAATGAATGCCTAAATCATATATCCTGAATTACCTCGCCTAGGATTTCTCCTCAAATTTCCCCTAAATCGGGTTCTAGAATTCCTATTGTCATGAACTTGGCTAACAAATAATCGGCATCAAATCAATATCTAGCTAGTACATTGAGTTTAAGTGCTCGTGCATGTTAGGATCTGCAATAACTTTTACCACAATAAAACGTCAATCATACAGAACACACATGAATGGGCATTATGCATACCCTCGAAAAACAACTAGGGGATAATATCATCATCGGGTAATGGTCCAAATGAACTACAAAACTTAGCACACAACAACTACTACAAACAATAACATACTAACTAAACTAAATAAGTATGCATACAATTAACTTAAACTACACAACAAGTAATAATAATAAAACATATTAAAATACTACACATCACCCCCAAACTTAAAATGGGCAGTGTCTACAGTGACCCATCAGCGATCTCAATAAAGCATGATAACGAAGACGGGGGTTTAGAACACATACCTAGGAGACGAGACAAGCTCGCCTCCGAATCAAGTTGGCAGTGATGTATCTAATTTATTTTTTGACTTGGGTTGCCTCCCAAGAAGCGCTTGATTTAAGGTCTTCGGCTTGACATGGAAAAATGCTCATCAAAGAGTAGCTTCTGCCCATAGCAAGTGTCATACAACACCATATATAGGTCTTGATTCATAACGCCCTCAAGACTGGTGAGATTTGACATTATTTGGCTCGAGCTCTCAACTTGACTCAGCTCTGTTTCTTATGTTTGGGAAGCATGAATGTACTGAGCTAGAAACGGGATAGGATAGGTGAGCCACATCAGATCCTCATAGATGTGATCGTCTTGGATCGAGGGTAGCATTACCAATTGGATTTTAAACGGTAAAAAATCATAATATGATTCTTCATCGACAATCCATACTTGGGTTTTCTCCTCGTTCGCTTGATCGTCTTTCATCTCACCCAAGTACCTTCCACTTGCATTTGGTTCCTCACGGTGGCTTTTACATGATGTGGCTTGTGTGTCTCCCAACGCCACCATTTCTGACTCGACCTCAATAAAGTAGATAAGCTGACCGATTTGTATCTAAAGAGACGTTACGGTCGCATTAATTTCGGCGCAGATCGTCTCAATATTGTCAAGACGATCCTCATGCTCATTTAGCCGGTCATTCATCTCCCTCCAAAAAGCTTGAGTCTCTCCCATAAATTCAACGAAAAATTCCTCAAGGGTTGGATAAGACTCTTCTTGTTGGTCCGGGGTGTCAATCTATTGCGCCAAAATGATAAAACTATCCCCCAAGCTTTGGTAGATTGTTGAATAATTCCAACTTTGAAAATCATACTCTGCCATGTCTTCTAGTACCCAATAGGCTTCACCTGTGGTTAGTTGGTAAAAAAAAATGGTACCGTTTCCTCCTTCAACCCACGTTCTGGCTCGGAATCTCGTTGAAAAAAATGCAACAATACTTGTTAATCTAATATCTTCAAATACCCTGCAAGAAAAAGAAAACTAAAAAAAAAAATTAAAAATAAAATAAATGCCTAAATTAAAATTAAGTTACTTACTCACAATATCAACAACAATCTAGAAGCCAATCCCCGACAATGGTGCTAAAAACTTGATAGCGCGTAATTACGTCGCTACTTTCACCGCAAGTATACGGGTCAAATTTTATAAAATAGTGAATGATAAGGGTTGTTGTATTCAAAGAGATTGGATTAAATTGTTACTAATTACCGCGATTATCATAACCTAACTTTATTTAGGCGATAAAAATTGGGTTTTTGTTAATAAACATATACTATACTAAATTAATAATTAATTAAAATATAATACTAAATATATTATGTTAGAATAGATTATCTAGGGATTAATTTCATTTATGTATACGTGTTTGATCTAATCTAGTTTACATTAACGGTGTTCAAACTATCCGACAATCTCGGTATCGAAATCTCACTCACTACCTCTCCCGAGTGTAAAGTGAATGAATATGTGACTTCACGTCAATGCCGAAGTCTTCCTTGAGCATCTATACAACACTTGGTCTCATGAGTGTAGCCCCAATGTCATGGATTGCACACTTTCTAATGCCCACCCGGGTCATTAGATCGTTGCGTTGTGTTTCAACCCTAGTCCAAATTCAGGATTACCTTTCCCGACTGTCAAACCCCGATTTCTCAATATATATAAACAAGAATATAAATGAAGAAGAATGGTAAACACAATCGAATAGGCAAGAACAACCGATAATGAAACAAAGATTAAACAAACGACGTATATTAATAAACTACATCAATCCCATAGATAATCAGTGTTTAGCTCTTGAACATTACCGTATATTCAATGATAAAAAATATATTCATGTTCAAACAACTGAAAAAAATTTAAGAATAAAGCGATAAACAAGGGAGAATAGTCGTTATCTGAAGGTGGTGTCTGTAAAAACCCCTCTGATCTTGTTTCCGCTTCTCCAATTGAGCTCCTCCTCTTTGGTTGGTTGAGAGTTATTAAGAACACTCCAAAAACACTCCCTAGATCTTCTAAAAAAAGTGGGAATGAATGAGAACAAAAAGGTAACAAACAAAATATCTAAAAAAATATCTAAAACAGGTGGAGTCTAACTGCTGCAGTAGTGGGCATATCGGTAGGCTTTCTCATTTATCACCATTATAGCAGTGAGCGATCAAAACTTAAGGAAATCTATGTTGTTTCATCGCTGCAGTGGTAGTCTGACCGCTACAGTGGTAAAACCGCTGCATTGAATATTTGATCCTCTTGGTCTTTTTTCTATCGCTTTCCTCATTTTTTGATTGTTTTCGCTCCTAACCCCTGTTTTGAACAAAAAAAAATAAAATTAAAAAAAATTAAAACCTAATTAAAATACTCAAAACCTACCAAATTCAGTTTGGAAATAGATAGATAAAATTCACCTATCAGCAATCTAAGCTAAGGGTGCTCAAACCCCCTTTTCTCGAACCGTTGATCTTCATAGAAAATTTGGGGGCCCCTTTGGAGGGAAATCCAAGCAGAGGGTGCTTGGAGCCCTCAGCTTGGCCTTCATTCCTTCAAGGCGGCATTGAGGTTTATATTTGGTGACTCGACAAGATGAGTGTGCTTCGAGCCCTCAGCTCAGCCCATTTTCCCTACTTAAAATCTTGAAAGAAACTTTGACCTTCAGGGTAGTTTTGGGCCTCCCATTTGGTGAATAGTTGAGCTAAGGGCGCTCGGAGCCCTCAACTCGACCCATTTTCCTCACTTAGATATTTGGGAGGAACCTAGACCTTCATGGCAATTTTGGGCCTCTCATTTGGTGAATAGCCAAGCTGAGGGTGCTTGAAGCCCTAAATTTGGCCCATTCTTCATAGTTAAACTCTTGGAAGGGACCTTGACCCTTATGCCGGTTTAGGGCCTCCCATTTATTGAATAGACGAGCTGAGGGTGCTTTGAGCCCTTAGCTTGGCCCATTCTTCATACTTGAACTCTGGGAAGGGACCTTAACCTTCGTGCTAGTTTAAGTCCTCTCATTTGGCAATTAGCTGAGCTATGGGTGCTCAGAGCCCTCAACTCGGCCCATTTTTCTTACTTCATTATTTTTCCCATCAACTTGATCATGGAGAAGGCCTTATGCACCAGTGGGATTTACCAACCAAATTTACCTCCATCAGTTACCCCTAGTCTCGAGCATCTGACCGTAGTAGTAGATGTTTGGGATTCCGAGCTCTTCACTTGGAGAATTGAAGACAGTTGTACTTAGGAGTGTTACGCTAATGATTGTTGCAATTTATGCATGTTTGGCATATGCATGCAAAGCCTGGCTTACTTGGGAAGCTAAACCGTACGACCGTATGATTATACAATCATTGGATGTCACCATGTGGCATCGGGCACATGAATCGAGACAATGGTGACCATTGGGCTCACGACTTTTAACATGGACACCTTTCCATTTATAAATAGGGGGTTTCCTTCATTCATTTTATACTTGCAAAAATTTTGAGAGCTCTTTCTTTGTCTAGTCATTGGTACTTTTTTTCTCCTCTGTCCAACCTCTAGCAATGTCGCTCTTCTGTTTTTTTTATTCTTCTTCTTTGGGTTCGACCTCGGGCTTGAAATCTAATTCTTCAAATTGGACTTCATCTGGCTACCTGTCTTTTAGGGTTAAACGTTGTCCAGCCCCAGAAGATGCCTTATCCTCTGTACCGTCCCGGCTCAATGACTCTAGTGGCGCGATCTAGTCTAGCCTGGTTGCCTGCGTGAGCATTATGAGCCAACTTGAAGAGAGTAGTAGAGTATCCTCATCATGTGATCTCGATGCCATGGTCCTACTTGGTGCCATCACGGTGACTGAATTTCTCCAGGCCCTTCCTCTATCCTAGGTCCTAATAGATAACAAAGTGACCAATGCTGGGCGGAGAAACTTCTCGTCAAAGTCCCGATCTAGACCATTGAGTCTACCATGGACAAAGTCATCGAGTATTGTAGTAAATATACCTTCCCGGACTCGATAGTGACAATCATTCTTGGGCCTGATGATCGGGCATGTATGCCTCCGTTAGGTTACCTGATCATCTTCAAACATCAGTTGAAGGCAAGTTTGTAGTTCCCTATCCACCGGTGGATCTGTGCCGTCTTTACAGAATATGGATTGTGTCATTTACAATTTGCTCCGAACGGCATGAAGGCGATGGTATAGGCGTACATAATCTTCCGGGCCGAGGGCATTGCGTCAAGCATAGAGATCTTCAAGGCTCTATTCTTTGCCAAACCGCTTCTCCATGGCACTAGATGGTGTTACATCGCCTCTAGGTCGACCTTCCTAACTGACCTGGACTCGACCATTCACAACTGGAAGCCCCAATTTTTCTATCTCGGGGGGAGCGGTTGGCAGTTCGACCCGGACGATGAGAAGAAATACCCCATTTAGACTATCTTATGTACAACTAAATACTGCAGGCCTCATCGACCTAATTCCTTATCACTTTGTTAAATATTGCAATTATAAACAAGGCGATGGCTATTCAGAGACTGAGGGAACGCAAGGCCAAATAGTCCACTAAGACAGCTCAGGCCGATAGAGCTGACCAGGACAAAGGCTCTCAGGCCGACCCCACCATTCTGCCATCTCTTCTATCGTACCAGCAGCAGCAGTAACAACAACATCCCTTGATGCCTACTCAAACCAAGCCACCAGCCCTACTAGGGGTTGTGATTAGGGAGCCCTAAAGCTCCCGCTCTACCTCCCATCATTCGACTCCAGTTGGGAACAGCGACATTTCCCCGTCATATCCCTCTAGCAAGGAAAAGATGAAGGTGCACGAGAGAAAACATAAGAAGAACCACAAGTCCTCAAAAAAGACGAGGTTAGCGAGTTGGGCCCCACCCGAGCTACTAGCTAACGTGACGTATATAGGTATATCGAACACAGGGCTGCCAGTTGGTGGCCCTCTCCTGAAGTCTACCGAGATAATGACCAATTACCTCCATCACATCACCTCTCCCAATGACAGGAAGTTCTTGGCCTACTCTGACATGGAAAGTCTCATGCGCTATCTCATATGTGACTATGTCTAGATAATGATCCAATACTTAATTAATGTTTTCAATTCCATTGTATATTTTCTCTCCAAGCATATTTATCTAGTCGTTCTCATATAGAGCATGCTTTGCTTATCTATCTTTTATGATAGGCTCTCTGAGGGAACCATAGGGGATGCCTCTATCCAGGCTCTGAGAGACGCGACCCTTTTGAAAGTTGATAAGCTAAATGACAACCTCCAATCCTCCGCTCTTTCTCACTCATCCCTCTAGGCCAAGCTCCAACAAGTCACCACTAAGAGGGACGACCTGGTCAAGGAGAGGGACAATCTCTCTTCTTAGCTCAAGGATAGTCTCTGGTAGGCCGTAGACACATTGCTACTTTCACTGCAACTATATGGGTCAAGTTTTATTATAGAGTTGGAAGAGGAAAGGTTGTCGTATCCATAGTGATTGGTTGAGGTTATTTTCGAATACCGTAATTATCATAACCTAACTTTATTTAGGCAATAAAAATGGAGTTTATAATTAATAAATACTAAACTAAAATACTAATTTATCTAATTATACTATATTACTATATTGAGATGCTTAGGGAAATGGATTATCTAGGGATTACCTTAATTTACTTAAATATGTTTGATCTCGTTTAGTTATCAATAATAGTATTCGACCTATCTGACAATCTCTATATCATAAACTCATTCACTCCTTCTCCCGAGTGACAAGTGAATGAATATGTGACTTCACGTTAACACCAAAGTCCCCCACTAGCGTTTTTTAGAACACAAAATCACATAAGTCTTGTCCTAATGTCATGGTTTGCATACTTTCTAACTCCCACCCGGGTTATTAGATCATCGCGTTGTGTTTAAACCCTAGTTCGAATTCGGGATTGCCTCTCTCGAGTGTCTAACCCCAATTTCTCAATATATCTAAACAAGAATATAATGGAAATACAAGAACGATAAACACAATCACAAAGCGAAGAACAACTGTTAAAGAAATACAATTCAAACCAACCACATATTCATAAATTATATTAATCCCTAGACAATATCTGTTTAGCTAATGGCTTTACCGTATATACAATGATAAACGAGCTAAACATACTCAAACTAACTACCAAAGTTAAGAACATAAAGTAAAAAATGAAGGAACTTATCCGTATTTCGAAGATCTGCCGCTAAAACCGCTCCGAGATCATTTCTCCTTCTTCGCTCTGTCTTCTTCTCCTTCAGATTTGGTTGAGCACTCCCCAAAACTCTCTCTATTTTATTATATCTCTAAATGATCTCTCATGGTTGAATTAGAGAGGAAAGAGAAAGATAAAGGGAACAAAATAGCTAAAAATCTACTTTACAGCTGCAAGGGTCACCAATACAGCGGTGGGCATGTCGGCAGGGTCACCGCTGTGGTGGTGGTTTATCGTTGCGGCAGTGGAATAGTAGGCAAACTCTCTGGACTTTCACCGCTGTTGTTGTGAGCTTCATGTATTCCAGCATTTTCACCGCCACGGTGGTTGTTTCAACGCTGCGACGGTGGATACAGGCTTCTAAATAATGCCTTTTTGCTTGTTTTTCCACCGTTCTTCCACCTACTTGCTCCGATTAGCTTTATTTTCAATCGTTTTAGCTCATTTTCACCCCCAAATACCTGATTTATACAAAAACACATAGAAACATATTAAACATAATAAAACACAATAAAAATACTCAAAAACTACCAAAATCGGTTTGGGAATATATAGACAAATTACCCCTATCAAATACCCCCAAACTTAGAATTTTGCTAGTTCTTGAGCAAAACACCCACACCATACGAGAAAATACAACAACTAATTATGAAATTAAAAACTAAAAACGAAGAACACTAAAAGCAATAATATGCAAGTTTTGAATTTCATCTAACCGGCCAAACGGTTTTCCCTCATCGACCTCCAATCTTATCAAGTTCAACAATAGAATACATCATGTGGTGTTCTAGAATTTCAACATTCAATAATAGTAAGAGTCATTCTAGATCCCGTTAAAGTGTGTGTGCAAAAACTCAATTATACAAATATCCATAGATTGGATTGAATTATCCACCAATAAAGTTCATGACTAAAACCAAAAAGGTCTAGGGAATCCATAAGCTTGATTGGGTTCTATTCTCCACTAATGTAGGCTGAGCAATTCAAAAAGATCAGTAGGACTTGGTTTGGTTTTGAAAAATGGCCAAGGGTATATCAAAAATATAAAATAGGTTAACGTCGTTAACTTGACGATACCCGAGGTACATGCTTGGCACTCTCGCACTCGAACCCCCATAGATAAATTTGAAACAACCCTAAACATATATTTACGAACTTCGTACTCACTTGTCAAAAGAAACGGAAAATAAAACCGTATATGTAAGACCTCGATTTAGCTCGTACGTCATTTTAATTTCAATTGAGAGCATTTAGAAAATTTCGGAAAAAAAATTGAAAATAAAAATAAAAATAAATAAATAAATAAATAAATAATTAAAAATGAAATAAAATGATAATTGGGTGAAATTGAAAATTTGGGAACTTATCCTAAATTTGAGATGCACAAATTTCAGTCGAATTCTAGAATAAAAATTTTAAGGATCGAAATGTAATTTCAGAAAAACTTAAAAAGAAAAAAAGAATGAGAATGAGTTTAAAATAGGAACGTAGTGGAAGATAGGGGGAGAGAAGTGTAATTCAAACAAAAAAAGAAAAAGAAAAAAGAAGAAGTTTCTGTCCATGCATTAGAGGAACGCAGCCGGCCGGCAACAGGGAGATCGAGAAAATGGAGTTCAATGTGGCGGGCGATTGATCACTCTTACACCACCATTCTCATGCATATATATACACATGCACACCACATCGATCGCGGCACGGAAGAACACGCCATGATCTCATAAATCTAGAGAGAGAGAGAAAGAATCGGAAGAACGGAGGCTGTCTTGTGATCGCCGGCAGGGTGGGTGTTCTGTTTGTGTTCTGTCTTCCGTTCCTCGTCAGCGAAAGTGTAGAAGTCGTTCGGCCGTGAGAGTTCCGTCGTGGGTGTGTGGGCGTGAGCAGAGTAGTGTTCGGCGGGGGAATTCGCTGGTGGAGGTGTTACAATTTATCGATAATCGCGGAGAGGTGAGTTGTTCGGTTCGACGAGGTACATAGGTAGGTGAAATCTGTTACCGACAGTGGGTGTACCGACAGTGGGTTTTGACGTCGTCGTTCATCCGTGACAGAGGGGATATGAGTGTTCCGGTGGGGGATGGTGTAGGGCTGGTGGTAAGGGCAACGAGGCGTGGAAGGCCTCCGGTGGACGGTAACGGTAGAGAGAGAAAGAGCAGATGGCTGGCCGGAAGTGAACTGAAACAGAAACAGAGACGGTGGTGCAAGAAAGACGAAAAAGAAGAAAAATGAAGAAAAGAAAAAAAAAGAGAAGAAGGGGAAATTGCAGAAACTACCCCAAGAAAATCCAAAATCCATCTCGTAGTCGCCAAACATTTTGGAAACAGGTGAAACTTCAATCGTTTATTAATTCTCGTTAAATTAAATTTTAGTTAGTGTTATAAATCCTAAAATCATAATAATTTCGTGACGATTAATTAATTTTAAGTATGTGGTACATAAAATTAGTAACGATTCGGAATATAGGGTTTGCATTGCATGATTAGGATGTTTTAGATAAGATATTAATTTAGACTCTGCCGCTATTAGATTCGCAGACACCGGCGTCCGGATAGAGTGCGATCAGTGTCAGTTTTGCAAAACGGATATCGAAGTGAGTGTACTGTCTTCTTACCAAACTATTTTTCTATGTATATATATGATGAAATATGTGTTTACTTAAATTGTATAAAGTTATAAATGATATGGATCAAGGTGGATTTGGGTGAATTGGTAAACTGGGTTTTTGGAAGATTTCGATAGTTTCCAAAATAAAACTGAAAATGATTTTTTGTTGAATTTGGTAAGATCAGACGGTGTTTTTAAAAGAAAATAGAAAACATCTGTTTTCCTAAAAATGTATGGTTTCAAAAAGGGAAATAAAGGGTGGAAATGTAATTTTGATAAAATTCAGACCTTTTAAATAAAAAAAGAAGTGTGAAATATGATCTTTAAATTTTAAAGTTGATTTTGGGGAAAAGGGATAGGCGTGGTGATTTGACAATATTTATTAAGTTGTGATCTAATGATGCTGTATTTGATTTAACGATGTCATAGTATTCATCTGTTTTGATGGAGTGATGTTATCCGCTATGGCGGAGTGATGTTTATCTGCTTCGGCAGAGTGATGTTAGACGTTTATACTGCGCAGTGATTATCCGCTTCGGCGGAGTGATGGGTGTTCGTAGGAAGGCATATCCTACGGATGGTACGGTACCGTTGCAAACTCCCGATCGTGAGGTTAAAACGATCACTAGGGCTGGCCAGTGTGTGTAGGTTGGAGGTGTGTGTTTGAGATTGTTGCTTGAGATGTGGTGTTTTACGTATATTGGTTGATTTGATATTATTTATTATGATAATTGGTATGATTTTATACTAGATGGATTTGGATGGAACTTATCTCTATCACTTTATTTTCATTGCTTATATGCTTATGCTTGATCCATACTTAATTGTGGAAATATGTAGAACGTATTAATATTTTAAAAATATTTTACTAAGAAGGCAGTACACTTGCAGGTGCAGCAGCTAGGAGTCGGTCCCCTACTGGCACTAGGTAAAGCTACGTGATGAAGTCATATAGGCGATTGAGAAAAGCTGTCAAAAGCAAACCTATAAAAGGTTTATGGATAGATACTTTTAGGTAAATATATTTCGGGACAGGCATGTCCCCCATAGTAGATGTTTGTATTATACAGTAGGTGTTTATTGTCATTTGTTTGGATGTTTGGGTATTGGTGATGTTATGTTGTAGTCACGCCCGCCTTGGGATGACGGGTATCCGGGACGGGTTGTGACAGTATATACCTATTTTTTTTTTTTCAACAAACCACACCTCCAAACTTATTTGATTATTACAATTTCACAGGTGTGGTTAAAAAGAAAGAAAAAAATACAAGTGATTACTCGAATACCGAACCAATTTAAAAGTTTGCCCTAAACCCAACCGCTCACATCATGTAGCATACACGAATACAAACTTGATTCATTCAAATTTGTGCCTTCGGTTCAGTAATATAGGTTTGGAAAGAATTCAATTGACCATGGTATTAGTTAAGTGTTCAGAATTGAAATGGCTTTCCGGCTTCGACAAGGTAACGAGGGATAAACATATAACAAGGTAAGCTTTAAAGGCTCCAATGATCAAAATGAATGCCTAAATCATATCTCCTGAACTCTTCGCCTAGGATTTCGCCTCAAATTTCCCCCAAACCAAGTTTTAGAATCCATGTTATCATGAATTTAGGTGATGGATAATCGTTTTCAAATCAATTGGATAGTTATACATTGAGTTTACGTGCTTGTGCAAGTAGGATCTACAATAGCTTTTACTAAAACGATACATCAAACACACAGAACACACATGAATGAGTTTTACGCTCGACCTCAATAAACAATCAGGGGACAAACTCATCATCGGGTAATGGCCTAGATGAAGTACAAAACTCAGCACAAAACAACAACTAACCTAAACAAACTAATCCTAAACAAACATGCATACATAGAAAACAATAAAACACAACTAACAACAATTATACATAATAAACATACTACATATCACCCCCGACTTAAAATGGGTAATGTCCACAATAACCCATCAGTGATCCCAATGACAGCATAAAGCATTATAATGAAGACGGGGATTTAGAACACGTACCTGAGAGGTGAGAGAATCTCACCTCCGAATCAAGTCGGCGGAGATAAATCTAACTTATTTGTACCTTGGGTTGCCTCCCAACAAACTCTTGGTTTATTGTCCTTGGCCTGACACAGAGAATGGCTTGTTAAAGAATGACTGCTACTCATAGTACGTGACAAACAACACCATGTATGGGTCTTGATTTTGTACGGCCTCAAGACTGGTGAGATTTAGATCTGTTCGGCTTGAACTTTCAACTCGATTCTTTTCCAGATTTTGTGCTTGGGGAGCTTGAATGTACTGAGCTAGAAATGGGATAGGATAGGTGAGCCATATTGGATCCTCATAAATGTGATCGTCTTGGCTTAGGGGTTTCATCACCAATTGGAATTCAAACAATAAAAAATCACAACTATTAACATGTGATTTTTCATCGCCAATCCACACTTGGGTTGTAGCATCTTCATTATCGTCTTCGATCTTACCCAAGTACCTTCTACTTGCTTTTGTTTCCTCACGGTAGCTTTCATATTCGGATGTGATTTGTTCACCTCTCAGTGTCACCGCTTCTGACTCGGCCTCAACATAGCAGGTAAGTTAACCGATTTGCGTATGAAGAAACGTTACAATCGCATCAATTTCGGCGCAGACCGTCTCAATATTATCAAGACGATCCTCATGCTCGTTGAGTCGATCATGTGTTTCCCTCAAGAATATCTGAGTCTCCCCTATAACGGTAGCCAGCATTTCCTCCAAGGTGGGGAAAGACTCCATATCTTGAATCGAAGTATCAATCCATGACCCCGTAGTGTTGGAAAAATCCCCCAAGCTTTGGTGACTTGGTGAATAATTCTAACTCTGATAATCGAAGTCTACCAATCCCTCCAATGACCAAAGGGTTTCGTTCGTGGTTAGGTCGTAGAAAGAAGATGTACCATTTTCTCCTTTTATACTTGTTCTAGTTGCGACTTGTAACCCGTCGAGAAAATTCAGTAGTTGACACTCCCTCGGGAAACCAAGATTTGGGAACCGGAGTAACAACTCATTGTAACGATCTCAAGCACAATAAAATAGCTCGGAGTCTCGTTGAAAGAAATGCATCAATACTTATTGATCTAGCATCTTCAAGTACCCTGCATGAAAAATATAAAACAAAACTACAAACAAAAGTTATAAACAAAATAAATGCCTAAATTAAAATCAAGTTATTTACTCACAATATCAACAATAATATAAAACACAATCCTTGACAACAGCGCTAAAAACTTAGTATCGCATAGATACATCGCTACTTTCATCGCAAGTGTACGGGTTAACTTTTAGTATAGAGATGGAAGAGTAAGGGTTGTCGTATCCACAGAGATTGGTTGAGATTATTGTTGAGTACTGTAATTATCATAACGTAACTTTATTTAGACGATAAGAATGGATTTTATAATTAATTAATATTAAACTAAAATACTAATTTATCTAATTATACTATATTACTATATTGAGATGTGTTGGCCCAGTGAAATACCCAAGAAGTGGGATGAATTGGGTAATTAAAAAATATCAAAGAAAAAAAAATACTTTAATAACTCAAATAATTAATTTTAATCCTAAATTAATTATTATCTTTATATCACAGCGGAAATATAAAATCAACTAGGTGTACACTAAATAACAAAAATAAATAATGCAAAGATAGCAGCACACCAAATATTTATATTGGTTCACCAAGCTACTTTTGATTAATCCAGTTCTTCGAGCCCCATGGAGAGTCGCACCCACTAAACTCAAGATTCCTTTTAAAGATAGGAACCAAACCCTCACAATTTTTTTTTATAGGATCAAAATCAACTTTTACAAAATTTTCTTTTCACAGGTTTAGGAATAACGTCTACTTTTTACAGGCTCAAGAATAACCTAATTATTTTTAACACAAAGGCTAAATAATCAAAACCTCACAAACACTCCAAATATCATTTTATCCGGTAAGGATTGAACTGTTACAAAATTTTTGCAAAACAATTCAATTCAGGAAGAATTACTACCTCAATCTCTTTACAGGAAGAGATTGAAACCAGCTACCCTTAGATTAAATGCTCCCAACAGTATTTAATTCGTCACTCAACTTACCAGTTAAAATTTGACAAACAATTTTTCTCACTCGGAGCTTCTACAACCCCAGATAAATTAAAACTCAATTAATATCCCAAAACTAGTGATAGAAAAATGAGATATTCAAAATCTGATTTTAAACAAAAATGGGTAGCACGTAATTGAGCACGTAGTCAGATTGATTTAAGAAATTGTTTTAAAAAATATTTTTCAATAGAAAATTAGAAAACAATTTCTAAAGATCAAATTCCAAAAAATAATCAAACAATACTAAATAGAAAGTAATTTGGAAAGATCTCATCTGAAATCCACCGAAAGAATAATTATAGCAATGATTCACAGTAAATAATTCTCAAGAATGACTCTTACAAAAGCTCTCACAATTCTCAATATAATTTCTCTTATAAATGCTTAGTATAATCTCTTGATCTCTATTAATCTCTCTTAATGATATGAAAAATGCAGGTCTATATAAATGGGATTAAAATAAGCTTTCTAACGGTTAGTTCCCATTTATTATGACACTTAATTGCTCTTATAGACCTCTTATATCATTAAGACTTCATTCTGGTTCAAATCACTTAATTATACCTTTTAAACTTCTCAATTAAGTCCCCTAAATATTTCTCAATCACAATTAGATATAATGAAAACAATTATATGTACAAAATTGAGAAATTTTCAAAGTTAATGAACCAAATCAATAGGGATATCATAATATGTGTTGCATATCTCAAATAATATTAAATCCCTAAGATCTCTCATGAATCCTAACCAAAAAATGGCTAGTAACGACTACTTTCAGAATAAAATCCGAAATTTCATAATATCCTAAAACAGTCTCATAAGTCGATCGACCAAGATCACCTGTCTACCGATCGATTCAGGATGTAGCCAAGCCAAAACTTTTGTGCCCATCGGTCGACCTATCTGTCGACCTAGAGATTCAGAGAGTTTCATTTCTCTTCACAAGTCAACCGCTCTGTCGAGTTATAGATATAGAGAGTTCATATTTAAGCACAAGTCGACCTACCTGTCGACCGAGAGATACAGAGAGTTTTTTTTCTTTGTTCCAGTAGACTTACCTATTGACTTATGGATGTTGGAACCTCTTCTAAATTCGTTTTTAATTCATTCTCATTGACGTTTTTGCCCCTTTAACCAATTTGTTTCTTGGCTAGCTCCACTAAATACTTAAATTCAATTTTAATCAATTATAAATATTTCTTTTTCAATTACACATAGGAGCAAATAATTTAGCTAATTAGGATCCTATTAAAAACACACATATTTATAAAAATAATTTTAAAAAAAATCTTTTTGTATCATGTGTGATCCTAATTGGGATATTAAGAGTTGAAATTTAACTTAAGTTGTTTTTCCTAGGTTCTTCAAATTCTTCAACCTCAAATCCTTCATCATCTTTATCATCATATCTTTATCGTTTAAAACTAATAAACTGAAACACTTAATCAAACCATTAGTTCCACCAAAAACATCAACCTTTAATTGTCCATCAAAATCTTAGGATCAACAAGATGTTTAGGAAAATGGATTATCTAGGGATTAACTTCATTTACTTAAATGTATTTGATCTCGTTTAGTTATCAATAACGGTATTCGATCTATCCGACAATCTCTGTATCATAAACTCATTCACTCTCTTTCCCGAATGACAAGTGAATGAATATGTGACTTCATGTTAACGTCAGAGTCCCCCTCTAGCATTTTTAGAACACATAGTCACATGAGTCTTGCCCCAACGTCATGGATTGCATACTTTCTAACTCCCTCCCTGGTTATTAGATCGTCGCGTTGTGTTTAAACCCTAGTCTGAATTCGGGGTTACCTCTCCCGAGTGTTAAACTCTGATTTCTCAATATATCTAAATAAGCATATAATGGAAATACAAGAACGGTAAACACAATCGAATAGCGAAGAACAACCGTTAAAGAAACACTTCAAACAAACCACATATTCATAAATTATATTAATCCCTAGACAATATCCGTTTACCTAACGGCCATAACCATATATACAATGATAAATGAGCTAAATATGCTTAAACCAACTACCAAAGTTAAAAAAATAAAGAAATAAATGAAGAAACTTAGCCGTATTTCGAAGTTCCGCCGCTAAAACCGCTCCGAGATAGTTTCTCCTTCTTCGCTTTGTGTTCTTCTCCTTCGGATTTGGTTGAGCACTCCCCAAAACTGTCTCTACTCTATTCTATCTCTAAATGAGCTCTCATAGCCGAATTGGAGAGGAAAGAGGAAGATAAAGGGAACAAAATATTTAAAAATATCTAAAAATCTACTTTACAGCTACAGGGGTCACCGTTGCGGTGGTGGGCATGTCTACAGGGTCACTGCTGTGGCGATGGAATAGTAGGAAAACTCTTTGGACTTTCACCGCCGCAGCGGTGAGCTTTCTGTATTCCAGCATTTTCACCACCGCAGCGGTGGATGCAGGCTTCTGAAGAATGCCTTTATGCTCGTTTTCCCATTGTTCTTCCACTTACTTACTCCGATTAGCTTGATTTTCAATTATTTTAGCTCTTTTTTGCCCCAAACACCTGATTTATACAAAAACACATAGAAACGTATTGAAACATAATAAAACAAAATAAAAATACCCGAAAACTACCAAAATCAGTTTGGGAAGATAAACTTCAGAGTGAGAAGTTGGTTCGTCGAGTTGAGGAGAAGGTCATTGAGAAACACATGGCTAGTGGAGAATTAAAGGACCTGAAGCTTGACATTACTGGCGACTACATGGAGGAGGGCTTCAAGGCCGGGGTGCGCTCACTCCGCCGCCTGTTTCCCAAAGTTGATTACAAGTAGATCCAGATGGAATTCCCCGAGAAAAGGGAAGCAGTAGGTGAGGGCACAACGGCTAAAATGGTAATACCGGAATTCATCCACGAGGACAGAGAAGACGAAGATGATGGTGATGGCGGAGGCAAAGACCAAGGTGATGATGAAGAGACATACACATGCATTGTGGACGTCGTGTGTGTCTCTGAAGACTCGGCCTAACCAGTCTGCCAGGGCGGCGATGGGCATGGTGACTAGATCCTTAGCCTATCCTAATTCCCAGAGTTTATAATTTTTGCATCTTATTTTTTTTATTTTTTATTTTTTATTTTTTTGTAATCTGGTGATTTGTGTAGTTGGGCATGAACACCACCGCTATAAACATCCTTTTGAATATAATAAAACACAAATCAATTCTTTGGTGAACTTCTTGTGTTGAACTTGTTGGCCTAGTGAACTGCCTAAGAGGGGGGTGAATTGGATAATTATAAAAATTTAAACAATTTAAAATCTTTCAACATTTAATTAATCAAATAATCGATTTATTGTAAAACAATTATTATCTTTGTTGTGCAACGGATAAGTGTTTAAATCTCGGTGCACACCCAAACAAAATAAAAATAAAGTAAATAATGCAGCATACCAAGATATATCCTGGTTCAGTAAGCTAACCTTACCTAATCTAGTCCCTTGAGCTCTACTAAGATTCGCAACCTCTAAATCCCTAATTCCTTTAACGGTAGGAACCAAACCATTACAATGATTCTTTTCTCAGGCTTAGAATCAACCTTTATAATGCCCTTTACCCAGGATAAGGAAGAACCTTATTTTTTTCCAATCTAAAGACTAACCTAATTCTATTACAGGAAGAATCACAGCCTAATCTTTTTAGCAGGCTAAAGATCAAATCTCACCACACTCACAAATATAATTTTCCTAGGTAAGGATTGAACTTTTACAATTCACTCACAATTAGTTCTATTCAGGGATCAAAACTAACTTCTTTTCAAATGAAAAGAATAATCTAACATTTTTATACCTTAGGTAAAGATCAAACCTCAAACTTTTTCCCAGAAAAGATTAAAACCCTAGCTACCTTGACTAGATACCAGCCCAACTGTATCTAATCTGCTTAAACTCGTCAATACAAAAAATAATGAGTTTCTTCCCGCTTGGAGCTTCTACTACCTCAAAACAATTATACTCGATTAATATCTCGAAATTTATTACGTGATTGAATTTAAGTGAGGAAAATTAATAACTGATTATAACAAGTGTAGGTAGCAAAGAATTAAGCATGTAATCGGATAATATCACAAAATCATTTTTTTTTAAAAAAAAAAAATTGCTCTTAAGTTTAAAAATGATTTTTCAACAATCTTAAATCTTAGTAATAAACAATAATATGAAATCAAATTTCAGCACAATAACTTGGAAATATCTCACCAAGAAAATACCGAAGTATTGAAATAAGATTGCAAAAAAAAAAAAACATAGATCGGTGAAACCAATTTAACAGTGCTTTAACTTAAGAACTTTTCACACAAATGATCTCTCGAAAGAATCTCAGAATAATATCTCTTAGAAAGCTTAGGAACTTGATAGTTCTTGATGTGTCATGAGTTCTAGATTCGCAGGCCTATTTAAATTAATTTGGAACATGCCCTCCAACGGCTAGTTTTTCAATGATAGGCCTCTAAAAAGCACCTATAGACCCTATATATCATAATCATTCAATTCTGATGTATTTCACTTAAATATAACTTTTAAACTTCTCAATTAAGTCCATAAATTATTTCCCAATTACTAATCACAAAGATAGGAAATATTTAATAAACTAAATTGAGAAAATCATTTAATATATGAACTAAATCAGTGTCTATTCAAAATATATGGACCATATCTTCCACAATTTTAAATCCCCTGAATCTCTTCCTTGGAACCATAAAAAATGGATAGTTTTTAACCAAAAGTCCAAGTTTCTCAAGATCTTAACCGAAGCAGTCAGTTGACCGATCCCTACCCAGTTAATTGACTGAATGATACAGGATGTAACAAAGGCCAAAACCAAAAGGCAGTCGATTGACCGATTACCCCATGGTTGGTTGACCGATTGATTCTGGCTACAATCTAAGCCAAATACAGGCCACAGTCGGTTGACTGATCCTTCCACGGTCAGTTGACCGATCAATTTAGAGAGTTTCACTTTTTAGTCTAAGACCATTCGGTTGACCGATCCTTTACTGGTCGGTTGACTGATGAATGTTGGATATTCAATTTAACACTTATTTCAGCTCCAAAATTCATCGTTTGAACGCAATAATCGATTACTTTTCTCGGTTAACACAATTGACTCTAAAATTAAATTTTAAACACCATTCTCACTTAGGTCAGTTTTCATTCTTCAATTTCACATAGGAGCAAATATTTAAACACTAATTAGGATCCTAAATTTCATCAAATAAAACACACAAAGATATAATTAATTAATTAGTGTTGTATGTGATTCTAATTCAGGTTGCATTGAGAGTATAATAGTAATGAGTTGTTTTCACCTAATTTCTTCAGGATCTTCAATACTCTTTATTTCTGCAATGTCCATCTTTGTACCCTTGATAATTTCTTCATGATTCAATCTTTAATTGGAACTCTTTCAATGAAATACTCAACAAATACATTAGTTCCACCAAAAACACCAACCCTTAATTGTCCTTCAAAATCTCGGGATTAACAATCTCCCTATTTTTTATTATGACAATTAACTTTGATGTTTTCACCTCGGGATTAACAATCATGAAGATAATTCAAATAATTCAACTAGATACCCAACATAAGCGCAAATATTAATCATGAAGATAATTCAAATAATTCAACTAGATACCCAACATAAGCGCAAATATTAATTTAACAATTATAGATATTCAATAAAGCACAATATGATCATTTCACCTTAGATCTTTCTTTAATCAGTACAATGTGTTGGCCCAGTGATCTACCCGAGAGGGGGGGGTGAATGGAGTAGTTATAAAAATTAAAACAAATTATCAACTTATAACACTTGAAAATTCAAATAATTAATTTTATCCTAAATTAATGAAATTAATTATTATCTTTTATAGCAGTAGATATGTGTTATTTAAACTATGTGCAGACCCAAACAACTGAAAATAAATAAAGAAAAATTACAGCACACAAAGATAGATACTGGTTCACCAAACTACTCTTGGCTAATCCAGTCCTCATAGCCCACGGAGAGTCACACCCACTAAACCACTATGATTCCTTTAATCAGGTAGGAACCAAAGCTTTATATAATGATTTGCTTCACAGGCTCAGAATCAACCTTTACAATTTTCTTTTCCCAAGCTCAGGAATAACCTTATCTTTTTTTTTTTTTTTACTGAAGATTAACCTAATCCTTTCACAAGCTAAGGATTAAACCTAATTCTTTTATACCTTAAGCTAAAAATCAAACCTCACAAAAACCACTCCAAGTATCTTTTTCATATAAATTTAATTCTAATTAGGAAATATTTCCCCTATTTCTTTTCACGGGAAAAGAGTAATCTAATCTTTTTATACTTTAGGAAAAGATCAATCCTCAATCTCTTTACCGGAAGAGAATGAAACCCAGCTACCCCTAATTAGATATTCTCAATAATATCTAATTTGCACACAACTTACCAATTATAAAAATTGATAAGTTTTTCCTACTCGGAGTTTCTACCACCTGAAATTAATTTAAACTCGATTCATGTCCCAATAAATACTAGTGATAGAATTTTACGTGAGAAATTTAAAATCTAATTATAAAATAAATGGATAGCACACAATTGAGCACGTAATCAGATTATCACCAAAATTGTTTTAAAATAATTTTTATACACTTTAAAATTCAAAAATGATTTCTCAATATCTAAAGATCCAAGCAAGCAAAATAATATTTAATCACAACAAAGAATTAAAGCATGGAATAATCTCACCAGGATATCACCGAAAGAATAAAAATTGAATCGCGATAAAGCTTAGATTGGTGATGCCAAAATTCACAACACTTATTCTCAAGAACGTTTTCTCAAGAAAAATCTCACGATAATTACTTAATATAATCTCAGAATGATAACTCTCAGAAAGCTCACGAACTCAAAGTTCTTCATAAAATGATAACTCTCAGAAAGCTCAAGAACTCTTGGTTTTTTATTGATTGGGATCACTCACAACTGAAAAACGTAGGTCTATAAATAATGATTTAAAATAGACCCTCCAACGGCTAGTTTCCATATGTCATGTTATTTAATTGCTCATATAGACCCTATATATTGATGTGACTCAATCCTAGTTCAATTCACTTAATTATAACTTTTAAATAATTTAATTTAGTCCCTCAAATAATATCATATTCTCAAATCGATAGGATAAAAAGAATTAAATACATAAATTTGAGAAATACTTAAAATACATGTACCATATATTTAGAGATATCAAAATAATAAACATATATCTATAATATTATCAAATCCCTAGAATATCTCTCAGATTTCAAAAACGGTTATTAACGGATACTTTTTTATCAAATCCACGAAATCTTCAAATTCTGAAACAACACCATCAGTTGACCAATCAAAACTCACCAGTCGACCGATCGATTTAGGTTGTAGCCCAAGCCAAAATTATTCGTCAGTCGGTCGACCAATCCTCCATATGTCGGTTGACCAATTGATTCAAGATGTTTTCCAGGCTATTTGTCGACCATGGTCTGTCGACCGATCATCGATGATCTGTCGACCGATCGATTCAGAGAGTTTAGGTATCTGCAATAGGTCGATTGACCGATCGATCCAGAAACTTCTCCATTTCCTAACTACTTCCCATCGGTTGACTGATCCTCCCAGGTCAGTCGAATGATCCTTGCTGGAACACTTCCTTCTTAATTAATTTTAACTCTAATCTTCGATGTTTTTGCCCCTTTTAACCGATTTCTTTTCTCGGCTAACTTGATTGACACTATTAATCAATTTTAAATATCAATCTTTCTTAGGTCAATATTTATTCTTCAATTTCATATTGGAGCAAATATGTTTAACTAATTAGGATCATAATAAAAAGACACATAAATATAAATTCATTTTGTGTCGTGTGTGATTCTAATCGGGATACATTAAGAGTAAAAATTAACCTGAGTTGTTTTCACTTAGATTCTTCAAAATCTTAATATCCAATTCTTTGAAAGTCTCTTAGCATCCTTAACATCTTCAACAATTTCTTTATAATATCATCAATGGAATTTTTACACTGAAACACTCAAACAACTCGTTAGTTCCACAAAAAATATCAATACTTAATTGTCCATCAAAATCTTAGGATCAACACAATGCTTAGGCGAACAAATTTTTAAACATCAACTAACTCATGTAAAGCTCAATATCTTAATTTTACCATGATTTCCCCCTGTGTATTTCCCCATTTGTCAATCAATTCAAATGATAAACATAAAACAAATTATTCCCCTTTGTCATCTCAAAAAGTGGGGATGGGAAACCAAAAACATTACTCTAGGCAAACATCATTATACTTAGCCATAACTAAATCTTGAATAATTCTCATAAAATGATCTTCCGCTAAAGATTTAGTAAATATATCATCAAGTTGATCGGAGGTATCAATATATTCAATAGTAACTTCCCTTTTCTGAATATGATTACGAATGAAATGATGTCTAATCTTTTTGTGCTTAGTTCGTGAGTGTTGTGTCGGATTCTTACGTAAACATATAGTACTTTTATTATCACAATAAATCGGGACTTCCTCTATGCACACTCCAAAATAATTTAATTGTTGCTTAATATATAAAATTTGAGCGCAACAATTACTAGCTGTGTAAAACCTCGAAAAAATTTATATTTTTGAAAATATTATTTTATATAAATTTAATACGTTTTGGGTTTATTTCGTATATTGCGAAAATTTATGGTATAAATATATAATTAATATTTTTTTAGTAGATAAGTGTAATTATTGGGTTCAATATGATTTATCTTATAATTGTGGGGGTGTTAGTGTAATTTTTACAAAACTTGTAAGAGAAGCCAAATGTCTTGTGACTAGGATTTAAAGGGGAAAAAAAAAATCTAACCACATATTATGCACATATATCGAACGTGTGTACTAAGGGAGATCAAAGAGGAAAGTTATTTAGAGCTATATTCAATATATATGAGGAAAAAAAAAAAGGGAAGAACAAGGGATGCAGGGGACGATAAAAGAAGAAGAAAAACAAATAATATTTTCTTTTGTTGAATATCATAAATTTTGGGTTTTAGGTAGAATTTCTAATTCTTTTAGTATATGTATTTAATTTCTCTATTGTGAGATTTATGTTATTATTGTTGTCGAATTATAGTTGTTAATTTCCATAAAATAATTGAGATTATGTGAAAATTATGTGAAAATCATGCTTATATATTTTATTTGTTGTGTTAATTAAATACACGTATTAAAGGGGTTAAAATTTTACTGAGCATTGACTCATAATCCCACAGTTTTGATTACAGGGCCGATGAGAACAAAACAACATTCGAAATTTTATTTATAATTGAATTTGCAATAATTGTACCGATTAATTACCACTAAAAAAATTGACTCAATAAGTTGACAAATTTAATTATCGTCGTCGCTGTCAAATTTTATCAGATTTTTATGAAATGTAATTTTGGGTCATTCGGTTGTAGTATTAACGGTGCCAAGAATTTTAGTTGAATTTCTATTTAAAACTGTAAGAATATTATTTATTATTCACCATTGTAAAATCGATTCAATAAATTGATAAATTATAAATTTGATAATTATAATTATTGTCGCTGCATTGTAAATTAAAATATTTTATAAATCGAAATATTAATTACTTGTCATCGTTGCATTATAAAATTTATTATATTTTATAAAATGAAAATTCAGTCAATCGATTTTAGTATTATTTCTCCAAGGGGAGAAATCGAGTGGTAGCCTTGGAAAACCGGATCGTTATAGTTGGTATCAGAGCACTTTGAAATATGGATCCGCAAAGATCACACTAGCTTTGTAATGCTCATAATGAACTTGTTCTACCTAATAAAACATAAGTAGAAATGCTCTACTAACTTAAAACTTTAATTTTCGCTCATACTTGCATAAAAGCATGCTTCCTCTGAAATTTCTGATTTGCTAATCTTCTTGGGGAATGCCAACACATTCTTAAAGAAACCATCAAAATAAAAAAGAAATGGGGGAGGAGAGAGAATTATAAGGTATTCATTTTTTTTTGGATTGGTTACTAGTTGAAACAAACAATTGAATATGGTCTTTAAATTTCATTTTTTTTTTTTTAATAAAAGTTGTAGGTGACATCTAGTTAGAAAATGTTTTCTAGGGATAATACTCGTTATTTTTCCCTAGCAATGCTATTTTGAAGTTGGAATACAACTAATGTAGCTTTTCGTGCGCATGGATGATCCTAGTGAATATTTTGGCATCGTAGCATATTGAGAATCATAATGGTTGCTCCTAAACATGTTAGAACACTTAATTTGGTAATCCAAATCATGTTAGTTTAGTGCTTCTTTAAAAAAAATTAAAATAAAATAAAATAAAAAATTATATTGATATGAAGACTGGTATCAGGTTGACTAAAGTTTGATCTAACAATTCTTTTATTTCTTCTTTCCTTTCTACCTTCTTTTGATTCTTGAAAGTAGCTACAACAACATAGAATTGTAAACAATCCGGATTAAATTTGCTAGTTTCAAATTCTGCATTCACTAGCTTACACCAATGCTTTTACCTAATGTTCTTCATCTTGATGTTTGGAAAGCAGTTGAAAGATTAGAGCATGTATTTACCAGGAAAAAGATAAGGAGATATTTTTCTTCAATGCTGTATATTAAAACCAGCACAATATTAGATGTATGGAACCCGATCTGTACTATTTTTTTTGAACGTCCCATACTACTTGGTTGCATACCAAAACAAAAATAAAGGAAATGAATAATTTCAATTATTTAAAGCTTTACGTGATAAGATGCAAGTTCACAGTGAGCATCACTGGCTCTCAACATGAAAAAGAAACACCTAGTGAAGGTCAATTATTTGTTTATTTCTCAATGTCTTGAAGAATTGAAGATCGCCACCTTAATTTATTCTCAATAGGTTTGACAATCACTATTCATTGCCCATATTGTATTGGGAAAAAAAATTTGTAACATTAGTATTTCTTATATTTTCATAGGAAAATTATATTTTTGATCCACATTTACATGGATTAACGTCCATCATGTTTTTTTTTTTTTTTTGTGGTTTTACACGTTGCACCAATGTGTTGTCACCATTATTTCACTTTGGTCTCTACAATTGTAATTTGAACATATTAACATCTTAGGTAGCATTTGATTAATGCAACATACCAATAGAAAGTTAAATAAGACTTGGTGAGTGTTGTGTTAGTCGTTCATCATACGATTTGTCGTTGAATTGAAAGGACTAATTTAAAGGTGTTTACTATCTTCTATATAAATCGTCAAATTATATTTTCATATGAAATTGTGAAAAAAAAAATGTTGATAAAAATAGACCATTTTACAATAATTAAGTGATCAAGTATATTTTTAAGTGTGGAGATTAATTTTTATTATCCTGCTATTCTATAGTTATCTGTCAGGAAAGTCATACAAGATGAATATATATTGTTACATGTCAGGCAAGTCCTGCAGGGTAGATATATTATATATATTGTCACTTATCATACAAGTCTTGCAGGGTGGATATATGTTGTTACCCGTTAGACAAGTCCTGCAGGGTGGATATATGTTGTTACCTGTCGGGCAAGTCTTACAGAGTGGATATATGTTGTTACATGTCAGGCAAGTCCTACATAGTGGATATATGTTGTTACCTATCAAGCAAGTCCTGTAAGGTAGATATATGTTGTTACCTGTCAGGCAAATTTTGCATAGTGGATATATGTTGTTACTTGTCAAACAAGTCTTATAGGATGAATATATTATATATGTTGTTACCTGTTAGGCAAGTCCTGTAAGGCGTATATGATAACTCCCGATCGTGAAGTAAAAATATCGTATGGCTGGGAATGAAATATGTGGTACTTTATTATATAAAAGTTGATATGTTGATTTAAATTCAGTTGTTTATTTTTATATGGCCAAGCGTGTGGTCCAATTTTATTGGAAAGTGAATTTTGATTTTAAAAAAAAGAAAAGAAAGATCAATTGCTGTTTATCTTTACTGCTACCAGAAGTAAAGCTACATTGTTCTAATCATTATTTCTGTGGATTTCGGGTGAGATCTTTCCATATTGCTTAATGTTTTATTTATTTTATATCTGAAAATTGATCTTAGAAATTATTTTTGATTTTTGAAGAAAATATTTTTATAAATAATTTCTTGAATCTGATTACATGCTCCAATTTGCTACCCATATCTTGTTAAAATCAAATTTTTGTATCTCACATATTTCTATCACTAGTTGGGATATTAATTGAGTTTTTATTTATCTAGGGTGGTAGAAGCTCCAAGTGAGATTTCCTACTTATCATTTTATTTTGGTGAGTAGTGTGACGGGTTAAATACCGTTGGGGGTATTTAATCAATGGTAACCGGGTTTCAGTCTCTTCTTGTAAAGAGATTGAGGTAGTGATTCTTCTTGGATTAGAATTGTGTTTCGAGTATTTTTGTAAAGGTTTCATCCTTACCTGTGAAAATTATAGTTGGAGTGTTTTGTGAGGTTCTGATTCTTGAGCTGTAGTGATAAAAATAGTTAGATTAATTTTTAACTTGTAAAAAGATAGGTTATTTTTAAGTCTGTAAAAAGTAGAGGTTTTTCCTGAGCCTTAGAAAAGGAAATTGTAAAGGTTGATTCTGAGCTTGTAAAAAAATCGGTATGCGTGTTTGGTTCTTACCTTTAAAGGAATCTTGAGAATTAGTGGGTGCGAATCTCCGTGGAGCTCGGAGGACTGGACTAGCCAAGAGTAGCTTGGTGAACTAGGATATATCTTGGTGTACTGCATTATTAATTTGTTATTTTTACTGTTTGAGTGTGCACTTAGTTGATTGATTAATTCTGCTGTGATATAAAAATAATAATTAATTTAGGCATAAAATTAATTATTTGATTTATTCAAGTTTTATTCTGATATATTTTTAATTACCCAATTCACCCCCCTCTTGGGTATTCTACTAGGCCAACAACATGCTACAAAATACAGTAATATTTATAATATATAACAAAAATTTACACATAAAGTTGTTACATGTAACCACGCGTGTGTAGGATCGTATGTAGGGCTTCGGTCTTTATAAAATAGGTGAGACTAAAACTAAAGTTTCTTTCGCCTTTAGAACTTTTTACTAATTAAGCGTGAAATAAAGGATCTCCCACTGATTGTCCCATTTTTTTTCTTTTTCTTTTTTCTTTACTTTTTCTTTTTCTTTTTCTTTTCTCTTTTAATGAGAGAGAATTTGATATTTTAGAGATAGATAATGGAGTTGATATTTTACACTTTGTATGCACTTCTCTCGCTCTTTCTCTCTTGTCTCTCTCTAAAATGGGTCTAATTAGACATTATAGACAAATCTAGGAAGTCTAATTTGTTTAAATTTGAAATTTGGGCATGAAGTTTAAGATACAAATATATTGGGGTGGGAAGTGTGATTTTAAGTTTAGCTTTTGCTCGATTTTGACAAAGAAGCATTTCGTTTCTTTCCAAGAAGAGGTAAACTTAAAATCACACTTTTCACCGCCCAACATATTTGTATCTTAACACTTCATGCCCAAATTTTAAAATTAAACAAATTAGACTTCCTAGATTTGTCTATAATATCTAATTGGACCCATTTGAGAGAGAGAGAGAGAGAGTAAAATATCAACTACACTGTCTCTCTCTCCCTCTCTAAAATATCAACTTTTCTTTTATTAAAAAAATGGAAGAAGAAGAAAGAGAGAAAATAAAAAAAGAAATTTATATTTTTATCCTTAAAAGATGGCATGGGTAAATTACCTGACAAAATCCATCAAAGTTAACCACTATTTTTAACTGAAAACTTACATAAAAAATCGGGTATAAATAGGAAGGTTACATTGAAAAAAATAAAATTAGATAGCCATATAAAAAATATGCCGTAAATAGGTGGAGAAATTTGTAATTTGTCCTTAAAAAATCTTAATAAAAACGTAATATTATTTCGATTTTTTAAATTTAGAGCCAAAACAAATAAAAACAAAAAAGTAAAAATAAGAAAGTGATATCATTGACATGTACCTAGTTTATACTGTCAAACATAAGGGTATATGTCATTGACCTCCTTTATTATTTTGTACTATATCAGATATTTTTCTTGTTATTTTGTAAATATCAGAGACTTTTCCTATCTTTTTATTCAAACACCACTTACCTCCCTTATTGATTAAAAAATAATAATTTTTTTTATGATAATACCATTGATTATTTAAAAAAATATTTAAATAATAAAAAATTAAAATACATAAATAACCCTTTAATTTATATATATTAATCGCCACATTCTACCACTTCACCCACTACCACCACCGTCTCCCACCATCGCCGCCACCCACCACCCGCCGCCACCTCCCACCGTTGTCGCCCATTACCTCCCACCGCCACAACCCACCCAACACCACCTTCCACTAGAAATAAATATAATTATTTAAAAAGTTATGGGCAAAAAATATAATTTTAAAAATATAGGGGTGTTAATGAATTTTTTTAAAAAATAACTTAAGGACAATTTTTGTCCAAATCGAAGTAAGTAGTGTTTGAGCGAAAAGATAAGGGAGATTTCTGGTATTTGCGAAATAACATGAAAGTATCTAGGTGCAAAATGACTTTTATACTCTCTATTTTTTTATTTTTTTATTTTTAAAGAAAGAGTTACAAATCTTAACATGAATTACTGATATACCCTCAAAACCTTTTAGGTTGTCAATCGTGATTGCATCTTCATTGTCATGGGCTTATCTGCACGCACGCATGCTATCCTCAGTTGCTTGTTTGGCTTGAAGATCCATTGCCATAGTTGCTTGCCAGCCTCTCTCTTACGTCATGTGTGATCGGAGATAGTGGAATCAATAGAATGAAATTAAATTTTGAATTAACTAAATTTTAAATTAACGTTTATTTAAATTTTAATTCTATTCCATCATAATTTGATTCCATTACCTCCAACCAAACATGATGTTAAGGTACATTTGGTTAAAACGATAATAACAAAAAGAAGAAGAAAAAGGACATAATATTTTTTTCTATTGTGAATTTTTTTTTTTTTTTTTCTAATATTATTTTGTTAGGAAAAAAAAAATAAGAGAAGGGAAAATAATTCAATTTAATGTAATTTATTATTTTACATTTATATATTAAAAAATAAATTAAAATTTCTATTATCAATGATATAATTATAGTTTTATTAATTCTATTTATTCTCTTTCACTTTTCTTCATTTTCTTTCTAAAATTTTATAGAAAAAAAAAATTATTTAAAAAATTATACATTTTCTTTCCTATTTTTATTTCTTTCCATTTTCTATCCAGCTCAAACAATTTCTTTTTTTTTTTTTCTATCATTTTTCCACCTAACCAAAACAAATTCCTATTCTCTAATTCTCTTCCTCTCCATTCTCGATCACATTAACCATTCTCTCTCCATCTCTCAATATTTGCACCCACTTGTTGTTCTCTCTCTCACTAGATCTGAAAACTATGTGGAAATAACGATCAACACAACTCTATCTTCTTTTAAACGATCTACAAATGAGTCGTGCTGATCGTTTTTTTTTTCTTCTCTCCGTTGGCTCGTGGTTGTTTTGGAGAAAGAAGATGTCCTAATAAAAATTTACACCCTTGGACACTTTTTAGTGTTTCATTTTGGCCCTAAGGTTTTAATTTAAGGGTATTTTAGTCTTTAACTAAAGATTAGTAAGGTTAATTAAGAAAATAAAATGGTGTTTCTAAATTTACACTATCTTTTGCTACCCCCTACAATCCTTAAAAAATAAATAAAAATTATTTAAGATATTTATTATTTTACCCTTCAAATTACTAACACACATATCCCACCAACTTTTTATGTTTTACACTTTTCTTTCTCTTCTCCTTCCGCCTCTCCGATTAGTACCACAAACAATTTAGTCACTGGAAGCATCGATGCCAGCAACGATACCAAATTTTTCTCCCTCTCTCTCTCTCTCACATCCTAGACCCATCTTTGTTGCCGCCATCCACTCCTACCCTTTTGTCCGCCACCATCACTTCCCCTTTCGCAACCCGCCTTCTTCCTCATCTTCTTCTCCCACTGTCATATTCTCTCCCTCTCTATATGATATATACATGTGAATATATATAGAGAGTGATAATGATAGTGTGATAGAAAAAGAAAAAGAATAAGGGGGGACAGGGGTGGATGGTGGGGGTAGGGATAGGGGTAGATGGTAGGGGCAGGTTGGAGGGTGGACAACAGTTGCAGGGGTTGGGGTTTGGAGTTGTTAATGAAATTTTTAATAAATAAAAGAGTAAAGAAGTATGTTGATCCTGAGATTTTGATGGACAATTAAGGGTTGATATTTTTGGTGGAACTAATATGTTTATTGAGTGTTTCAGTTTAAGAGTTTTATTCAAGATCAAATCATGAGGTAATTTTGAAGGATACAGAAACGGACATTAAGAGATTGAAGATTCTAGGTGAAAACAACTCAAATCAATTTTACTCTTAATATATCCCGATAATGATCACACATGACACAAATTAAATGATTTATATTTATGTGTGTTTATATTAAGGTCTTAACTAAGTTAAATTATTTGCTCCAATGTGAAATTGAAAAAGAAAAGTTGACCTAAGCAAGATTAGTGTTTAAAAATGATTAATAGTGTCAATTTAGTTAACTGAAAAAAGAAATCGGTTAAAGGGTCGAAAACGTTGATTGGAGTTGAAACAAATTGAGGAGAAATTGTTCGAGCAAATATTGGTCAACTGACCATAAGGGATCGATCAACCGATGGGTGTAGGCTGGAAAAGGATGAGTCTCTGAATCGATTAGTCAACTGGACCAGGGAAGATCGGTCAATCGATGGCCGATATGAAACTCTCCGAATCGATCTGTCGACCGACCAGGGCTAAAATTTGGCTTGAGATTGCGTCCTGTATCGATCGGTTAACCAACCCATGGGGGATCGGTCAACCGACCTGTGTTTGAGAAAGGCTTGGCTAGCATCCTATATCGATTGGTCAACCAACCCATGGGGGATCGATCAACCGACCAGTGTTTGACAAAGGCTTGGTTAGCATCCTATATCGATCGGTCGACCGATGGGCAAAGGCCAGTTAACCAACTGAGCTGTTTTAGATTTCGAGAAATTTCGGGATTTGAACAAAACTAACAATTACTAGCCCTTTTTGGCTGATAGTTAGGAGATATTTCGTGGATTTGAACATATTATAGATATATTACTGTTATTTGGATATTCCTATAGATATGGTACGTGAAATTAAAGTATTTCTCAATTTAGTTCATTTAATACTTTTTATCTATTTGATTTGAAATTGAGAATTATTTTGGGGACTAAATTAAATATTTTAAAAGTCATATTTAAGTGAATTGGACCAGAATTAAATGTTATTGATATATGGGGTCTATACGTGCATTTAGTTGTCATATCTTGTGTAAACTAATTGTTAGAGGGCATATTTCAAATCAGTTTAAATAGAACTGCGTTTTTAGAGACCAGGACATCACATCTATCAAGAACTTTCAATTCATGAGCTTTCTAAGAGTCATTATTCTAAGATTATATCAAGAGATCAATTGTGAGTTCAATTGTTTGAGAAGTTCTTGAGTTAAAACGCCAAGTGTTTTAGCGTCACCAATCAAAGCTGTCTTGTGATTCATATTCAATCTTTCGGTGTTATTCCTAGTGAGATTGTTCCAAGTTTTTATTCTTAATTGTGATTTTATATTATCATATTTTTTTGGGTGATAATATTGTAGTAAAATCATTTTCAAACTTAACGAGCATAAAAATTATTTTTAAAACGATTTTTGTGATAATCTGATTACGTGTTTATTTTTGTACTACCCATATCTATTATAATTAGATTTTGATTTCCTCACATAAATTCTATCACTAGTAAATTCGGGACATTAATTGAGTTCAATTGATTTGAGGTGGTAGAAGTTTCAAGTAGAAATAAACTTATCGATTTTTGTAATTGGTGAGTTTGTGTGGATAAGATACTATTGAGAGTATCTAGTTAGGGGTAGCTTAGGTTTTGATTTCTTATGGTAAAGAGATTGAGGTTTGATCTTTACTTATTGTATAAAAAGTTTAGGTTACTCTTTTTCCTTGCAAAGAGATAGGCTTGATTCTTCCTTATTAGAATTAAAATTGAGTGAATTATAATAGTTACATCCTTACCGGTAAAAAAGATACTTGGAGTATTTTTGGTGAGGTTTGATTCTTTGCCTTAGGTATAAAATACATAGATTTAATCCTTAGCCTGTGAAAGGATTATGTTAGTCTTGAGCCTAAAAAGAAGATAAGGTTATTCCTGCGTATGGCAAAATGATTAGATGGTGATTCCTCTTGAATAGAATTAAGTTAATCTTTAGCCTGGTAAAAAGATAGTGTTCTTCTTTATCCTGTGAAAATGATAATTGTAAAAGTTGATTTTGAGTTTGGTAAAAGAATCGGTGTAGTGAATTTCCGTAGGGTTCGGAGGATTGGATTAGCCAAGATTAACTTGGTGAACTAGGATATATCATTGTGTGCTGAATTGATTTACATTATTTATATTTTTGTTATTTGGGTGTGCACCTAAATTTGAACATTTATCCGCTGCGTTATAAAGATAATAATTTATTTAGGATAAATTGATTATTTGAGTTATTAAGTGTTGAAGGATAATAAATTTGTGTATATTTTTTATCTACCCAATTCATCCACTTCTTGGATAGTTTACTAGGCCAATGAAGTAATTTCTAAAATTATTTTTAACATGTAATATAGTAATTTTAAAATCATTTAGATTTGTTTTAAAAGTAAATTTTTTTTTTTTTTGGGGGGGGGGGGGGGGGGGGAGAGACTACCAATGTAAAAATGTAAGTTAACTTTTAGAAGATAAAATATGATTCTGAATTGTGATGTTTAATTTAAGGGATATTGATGTATCCTAACATGGTATGATAGGAGATGTGTTTAGAGATTTGAATACGAACAATTTTTCTTAAAATGACATGAGATGTCAATGGCATAAACCTAACATTTACTATATTTAGGTGTTGTTTAACTTCTCTCAAAACCTTTTAGTACTAGAAATATATTTTTAAAAAATATTTTATTCTTATTGATGGGGAGGAATTCTTGCCTATAATTCCCTAAACACAAGGGATGTCAAAGTTAGATTTTTAAAGACAATGGGCCTACCAAGTGAGAGGCTCAACCGAGAATGGATCTTTGGGTCGCAGATTAGGCCTAAGATAATTAGACTCAAACTTAATCCCATTAAGAAATGTTCGGAACAATATTTGATAAGTCAATCCATGAAACTAGCTGAGTTAGTTCAAAAGATATTGTGTCTGCCATTTCATACTCAAATCAAGGGAAGTCAAGTATTGTGCTTTATATAAGTATTTGTTTCAATAGCATTAAACACTTACTTCTCATACTTCTATCTTCTATAAAAATATATTGACTTACTCTCACGCTAGAGTGTCTTTGACCGACATTACACCGGTATTCCAAAGTTTTTAGGTTGTTCCAGATCTACATTTGGTTAATTAGTGTTGTGTTTAAGATTGGATATTTTTGGCTATTATTTGGCATCATGTGTGGAAAACGTAAGATAAATATTCACATGGTTTATGACCCAATGATGAGTGGTTTATTCACTAAGAAATTAAGTACTTTTAGATTTAAATGTTTGTAAGTTTTCAAGCATTTTTATTAATTTGATGTATTTTTGTGTTGTTTTGTAGGAATTATAAATAATTGAGTAAAAAGATGAAAATGGGGAAAAATAGGGTGAATTAAGTTGGAATGGTTCATTAGTAGTGTAGGTACTGTAACTTTACGATCGATTTTGACCATAATGCAATCCGATTTTGGAAAAACTCATAACAAAGAAGTTGTAGGTCGCTTTCTTAGTTTTCCATATCCATTTGAATAACCTCAATCAGAATTTGGATGAGAAAGTTATGTTAAAGATACAAACAGGTGTCGGCATTGTCCAAAACCTGCTGTAGCTCGATCCTGAACCTGCCACTGCCCAAACCCCGTTGCAGTAGGATTTTTATCCACTGTAGCATGCTCTCTTCAGTGTTCCATAGCCAAAAGCATGCTGCAGCATGCCCAACTCCGCTCTAGTGTCGTTTTGCAGTGTGAAAAATCCTACCTTGAGCCCTATATATACCACCTTAAGCTTCAAACCCAAAGGGTGGTGAGATTGGGGAAAAAACTCCATTAGAGAACACCATTGGAGGTACAAAAATTGCTAGAGAGGGAGCTTGGAGTGAAGATCATTGAATTTTATTGAATATTTGAAGCTCATATTCACACAAAATAGTCTTCTCATCATTTCTCTCACCCTAATATTTATTTAAATTTTTTATTTATGGATATTGTGTTGAACATGTTTGCATTTATGGATTTCTTGAAAAGATTAGCCATAAATTCTCCTATGTTGAGCTAGAATTTATATCTAGGGCTTGACGTAATCTCGTTTAAACCATGTTTTCAATGTTTTGTTAATTGTTAGTTTTAAATCCATTTTATTCCTCTCTATGTTTAATACTTTTGATTCATGTGGCCAATGAATTAGATGATTTTAGATTGTGAATTTTATTCTCGAGAGAGATTGAGTTTTTGACCGGAATTGAGAGTACATAGTTTTAGGTGGTCGTGAGATTGAGAGGAGATCAACACCTAGAATCTCTATTCAATTTTGTTTAACTTATTAATGCTTCCAATTTATGCTCCCATATGGTATCTTGGTTGATTTGAGAACTTAGGATTTAACACTTGGGAGAGGTAATCTCAGGTTCGGATTTAGGTTAAGCACAACATGAGTTTTAATAGATCGGGAGATTATTAAAGCATGGGTAATCTATAAGGTCAGGGTATAACAAATGTTATAACCCAAATACTAGATAGGGATATCAGTATTGAAGTGTTTGCATATTCTCTCACTTGACACTCGAGAGAGGTAGTGAGAGAGCACAAGTGATATTGATTGTTGAATGAATAAAATTGACTAATAATTGTTTAATAGAATGACAAGGGAATAACAAAATGAAATCAATCCCCTAGAACAATTGTGCATAGGAAGTCTATATTTTATTTTGCTATTATATTTGTTTTAGTTTTATTATTTTTATAAACACAAAATTTGGGTTACAATAATTGCGGTACTTAGCGACGATTTAAACCAATCCTTATGGATGCAACACTCTACCTACTTTATATTATTAAAACTTGACTCGTACACTTGTGGTATGTAGCCAAATAAAACGTTACGCAGTTTTTGGCCCTGTTGCCGAGGAATTGGTATTTTAAATTGTTATTAATATTGTGAATAAGAAACTTGATTTTAATTTATTATTTTAATTTTTAAATTTTGTTTTTGAGTTTTGTTTGTTTTGTGAGGTACTTGAAGATGGCTCATCAACAAGTCCTCTTGAGATTTTCTCAACGAGATTCCAAGTCGTTCTATTGTGCTTGGAAAATATACAAGGAGTTGCTTATTCAGTTCACCAATCATGGTTTCCTGAAGGAGTGTCACCTACTAAATTTCCTCGACGAGTTACAAGCCGCAACAAGAACTTGGATGGAATGAGGAAGTCGTGCCATCTCTTTTTACGAACTAACCGTGGACAAAGCCTATTTGTTGTTGGAAGACATAACTGATTTTAACTATCGGAGTTGGAATTATTCACCAAGTCACCAGAACTTGGGAGATAGTTCCAACATTTCGGCGCCATGGTTTGACACCCCACACCAACTTGTGGAGTTTTCTTCCACCCTGAAAGACGCGTTCACTGCATTCATGATGGAAACTCAAACTATCATGAGGAAAATGAGAGACACGCAAGCCACATTCATATGTGAAAGCCACCATAATAAACCGAATATAAGTTGGAGGAATTTGGTCAATGACGATGATTCTAATAAGGAGGAGACCCAAGAATTGATCGACAATGAAGAATCATAAGACGACACTTGTAAGTCTCCATCTTTTGAGATCCAAATTGTGATGCCACCATCGATCAAAGACGACTACATCTACAAGGATTCGATGTGGCTCACTTGTCTTCCACTACCTCTAGCAACGTTCATTTATGCCCACCAAGCACAAATGTGAAGCTGAGTCATGTTGAGCATTTGTGCCAATTATTTTCACATCTCCCCAAGCTTGAGGGCAAAAAAGACCCATTTGTTGTGTTATATGACACATACTATGGGTGGAAGCTGCTATTTGGTGATCATTTTTCTATTGTCAAGTTGAGGACGTTAAATCAAGTGCTTCTTAGAAGGCAATCCAAGTTTTCAAATAATTGAGCCTTCGGATGTAAGTTATGGAAAAAACCCATACCGATCACCTTACTCGGAGCATCACCGCCGACCACACTAGGAGGCGAGATTCTCACCTCCATGGTATGTGTTCTTATTCCTTTATGCTTAATTTTAATATATGTTTGACTTTGAGTTTGGGGGTAAGACACATGTTGGATTATATTTATTGGGTTTAGGAAAGGCTTGTATGACTTTTCATCCTATAACTTGTGTTCTTTTGGCCATGTTTTCAGTTTATTTTTCTTTTTAAGTGTGTTTGAATAAATTTGGAGTTTTGTTGAGATGAAACGACTTGACATCGATGGTGAGTATAGACACTTGATGTTCTCTTTGGTCTTTGAAATGTATGTCATTGAAATTTCTGTGTACTTGACTTGTGTTGATTGAAGTTCACTTTTGACTCTTTACATTGGGCACCATGAATTATGATCGCTTGGCTTTTTGAGTACTTGGAGAACATTTGTGTGATTTGGGTAGGGTTTGACATTTTATGAACACTAGAACCCATTTAAGTGAAATTTGAGGCGAAATACAAGGTTATGTGTTGTTGGAGAGATGATTTAGGCATTTCTTTGGAATGTCTGGGCATTTGAAGCTAACCCTTGAAATTTGTTCATTCTTCGTTACCCCTATTGAGCCTTATTATCTAATTCTTTCATTACCCACATTTGTGCATCCAACCGACTAAATGTCTTTCCACTTCCTAAACCCATCACTAATTGACATGTTTGCATGGATCATTGAGTGTAAAGATTAGCATGGGCTGTGATTGTAAAGTCATTGGTGGATTGGGTTGTGTGTTTCATTTTGTTGTTGAGTTCTAGATGTTTAATTTAAAAAAAAAGAAGACAATTAGGTTGTGAGTTGAGTCACTTCCTTGTATTGAACTGCAACATTGAGGACACTATTGATTTTGAGTTTGAGGGTGTGGTTTATATTTTATACCTATTTGTTCTTTTTGCTTGAAAAAAAAAAGATGTGTGTTTTGGTTTGTTTTGGTGAATAATACTTTGTGGGATCGATTGAAAGAAGACATTTGATAAAAGGGGGAGTTGGTGAAAAAATATTCTTGAAAATGTTGCAAGATCCATGAGTTGTGATACACGCCTAGGGTGATTTGAGTCTAAAAATGACATTCTCATCTACCTTCTACCCTATCCATGCATTACAACCCTCAAAGTTCTTTTGATCTCCAATGAAATATGTAACTATGCATAATTATTGGAGAGTGACATGAAAAATGGGCTTATGGTTGTTCTTACATTCACTATCTAGAGATTGTTTATTCTCTCCTTAGCACATAAATTTCTTCGAGTCTCATTTGGTTGGGTGAGAGTGAATGTGCATACATCTACACATCGAGATTCTTGAGTAAATAATATCGATGCATGACGTTTAAATTCTAGAAAGTCTTAATGGTTGCATTTCCTTTAAGTTCGGAGCATTTTGTGGCTTTGGAGATTCTTGCATGGTTGTTGATTTGTAAGTTTTGAAGTATTTTTTTAGTTTGATGTATTTTTGTGTTGTTTTGTAAGAATTACAAATAATTAGGGGAAAATGTAGTAAAATGCCGTGATTTGGGTCAGAATGGTTCGTTAGTAGTGTAGGTGTAGTAACTTCAAGACTAATTTTGACCATGATTCAATCCGATTTTAGAAAAACTTAAAACATGGAAGTTGTATATCTATTCCTTAGTTTCCCATAGCCTTTTGAATGACCTCCATCAGAGTTCGAACAAGAACGTTATAACCAAAATACGAACAAGTGTTGGCACTATCCAAACCCCGTTGCAGTGGGATTTTTCTCTGCTGCAGCTCGATCCCGATCCAGCCACTGCCCCAACCCCACTGTAGTGGGATTTTTCTCTGCTGCAGTGCACTTTTGCAGTGTGCTCCTGTTAGTGTTCCATAACCAAAAGCGCACTGTAGCGTGCCCAACTCCGTTCTAGCGCCGTTTGCAGCGTGAAAACCCTACCTTGAACCATATATATAGCACCTTAAGCCTCAAACCCAAAGGGTGGCGAGATTCGGGAAGAAACACCATTGGAGGTACAAAAATTGCTAGAATGGGAGTTTGGAGTGAAAATTATTGAAGATTTGAAGCTCATCTCCACACAAAAGAGTTTGCTCAACCTTTCTCTCACCCTAATATTTATTGAATTTTGTATTTCTAGATATCATGTTGAACATGTTTGCATATATGGATTTCTTGAAAAGGTTAACCAAGGATTCTTCTATGTTGAGCTAAAATTTATATCTAGGGCTTGACGTAATATCGTTTGAACCATGTATTCAATATTTTGTTAATTGTTAGTTTTAAATCTATTTTATGCCTCTCTATGTTTAATACTTTTGATTCATGTGGCCAATGAATTAGATGATTTTAGGTTGTGAATTTTATACTTGAGAAAGATTGAGTTTGTGACCGAAATTGAGAGTGCATAGTTTTAGGTTGTTGTGAGACCGAGAGGAGATCAACACCTAGAATCTCTATTCAATTGTGTTTTCCTTATTAATACTTCTCATTTATGCTCCTATATGGTATTTTGATTTATTTGAGAACTTGGGATTTGACACTCGGGAGAAGTAATCTCGGGTTTGGATTTTGGTTAAGCACAACGTGAGCTTTAATAGATCAAGAGATTATTAAAACTTGGGTAATCTATAAGGTCGGGGTATAACAAATGTTCTCACCTAAATATTAGATAGGGATATTAGTATTGAAGTGTTTGGATATTCTCTCACTTGACACTCGGGAGAGATAGAGATAAAGCAGGAATGAACTTGATTATTGAATTAATGGAATTGACTAATAATTGCTTAATAGAATGACATGGGAATAACAAGATGAAATCAAGGTCCTAGAACAATTGTGCATAGGAAGTCCATATTTTATTTTGCTTTTGCTTTTATATTTGTTTTAGTTTTATTATTTTTATAAACACAAAATTTGGTCGCTTAGATAAAGTTGGGTTACAATAATCGTGGTACTTAGCAACGATTTAAACCAATTCCTGTGGATACCATCTCATTGATCGTTCTACCACTAAGGAGATTGTCTCCCTTAACTTGCAAATCAAGGACCTGTGTGCATTGGTGAAGAAGATGGTGGAGGCCTAGAAGAAATATTTGAAAGAATAACATCTTCGATGAATAACCGAGATGAGGAGGTTGACTTGCCAAAACCTCTTCCATGACATCCACGACGAAGAGATAGTTCAATGAAGAACCTTTGAAACGACCAGATCTTGCAGCATAACAAAAAAAGGACCCAAAGGACCCCCTTCCTAATGATCTGAAGACGAAAGATCAACTATAGTCTATGCCTCAGAAAAGAAGCAAGACCTTTAGCAAAAGAAATAGCAAGCTAATGAGTAAAGAGAATAACCTCGACTTTATAACTTGGAGACACTATTGGGAAAAACTAAACCTCATTTCACATCCAATCTTGTGGAGGAACCATTTTCCCTTAAGTTTGTTCTAACTAAGTTGGACAAATATGAAGAAAAAAAAAAATCTAACCTGTGACGAACCATATCTGCTACTTCAAACATGTAATGACCCTTTATGGGGCTAGACATTTGGTCATTTGTAGAGCTTTCACAACAATCCCCAAAGGCTTGGGTATCGAGTAGTTCAATGGGTTGCTCCCTGTTATATCTCTTATTTTTCAAAATTTGAAAATAATTCATTAATTACTTCATTACCTTCCAAAGACTGAAGAATGGAGCTGAGTACATGCTGACACTTCGTTATTAGAAAAGGGAATCTCTGAGGCAGCATGTCACCTATTTTAATAAGAAATTGACATACATTGAAGGATGTGAGACTAACCTCAACATAAATTCTTTGACGTCGGGATTGAAGCAAGGTCGCTTCTAAAACTCACTTACTAAGCACATGCTTCTGAATATGAATGAAACTGAGCTAAACTGTAATACCTCAAAAATTTATGTTTTTGAAAATATTATTTTATATGAAAGTTTAATATTTTTTGGACCATTTTGCGAATTTATGGTATAAATACTATTTGATAATTTTTTGAAGTTAAATGTTTATTTTAAATTGATTTTAGTAGTTTTGGAACTATTGTGTTATTTAAAATATATTTTTAAGAGTTTTGAGATATAATTAATATTTTTTTAATCTTAAGGGGATATTTATGTAAATAATATATATATATATATATATATATATATATATATATATATATATATAACATATGCAATTTGCTATTAAGACAACAAATCACACACACACACACACACACACACACACATATATATATATATATATATATATATATGTATATGTTAACATGTGTAATGTTAATGTTAATATAATAATAATAAATAAAAGACAAACAAGTAATCTTAAAAATAACCTATACATATAAACATATGGAGGATATAGTATATGGAGTTCTGAGGTGACTGGGGACGAAAAAAAAAAGAAACAAAAAAAAAAAAAAACTGATGAGGAAGCATATATATACATGTACGAGTATAAATCAAAATAGGGGATGGTATGATATATTTCGAATATTTCGGTTCGGATTTCAACTTTGACTTTTAGGTAGAATTTTTAACTCTTTTAATAAGTGTATTTAATTTTTCTATTGTGCGATTTATATTATTATTGTTGTTGAATTTTGACTATTAAATTTCATTAAATAATTAGGACTATGTGAAAATTTTGTAAAAAATATGTTTATGTGTTTTATTTGTTGCGGTAATTAAATGCACGTATTAGAGGGGTTGGAGTTCTACTAAGCGTTGACTCACAACTCCACAGTTTTATTGCAGGACCGGTGAGGATGAGACAACGACAGGAATTCTAGTTGAATTTCTATTTAAAATTGTAATTGTTGTATTATTATTCATCGGTGTAGAAATATATATTTATTATCCTGCTACGTCATAGTTGCTGTTATCTTCTCATCAGGAGGGAATTTCCTGAGAGATGTGGATATATGTTGTTACCTGTTAGGTAAATTCTGTAGGGTGGATATATGTTGTTACCTGTCAGGCAAGTCCTGTAGGGTGGATCTATGTTGACCTATCAAGAATGTAAATCCTGCAGGTGACTGCTCGTACCATTGAGGATATTTAATGGCCCTGGCATTGACAGCCACATTAGATGGCACAGTTGTATAGGTTACGGTACAGTCGTAACTCCCGATCATGAGGTAAAATAATTTTATGACTAGTAGAAAAATATGTGTGCGGTATTTTATTATATATTAAAATAATTTAGTTGGTGGATTTCAATGCAGTATTTTATTATGATAGTAGTAGTGAAATTTTATTTCAGATCAGTGTGCGGCTATATTTATATTATATTTTGAAAGGTGGTGTTTGATAAATATAATTGATCCGTAATTTTTTTTTTTTTTTTTTTTTATATTATGAAGATAGCATGTGCATTGTCTTCTATGTAAATTTTCAAATTATATTTTGGTACTAAAATGTGGGGAAAAAGGGGTTTATTAAAATTGATTATTTTATAACGTTATGCGGATCAAGTAGGTTTTTAAATATGGAAAGTGGTTTCTATTATTCGACTATGTCATAGTTGTCTTCTCGTCAAGAGGGCATATCCTGCGAGATGTGGATTAATGTTTACCTGTCAGGCAAGTCCTGCAGGGTGAATATTTGTTGTTACTTGTCAGGCAAGTCCTACAGGGTGGATATATGTTAACTTGCCAGGAGTGTAAATTCTGCAGGTGGCTGCCCTTACCATTGAGGATATTGAAAGACCCTGACATTGATAGCCACCTCAGATGGCACAGTCGTATAGGATACGGTACCATCGTAACTCCCGATCATGAGGTAAATGATTTTATGGTTGGTAAGGAAGTATGTTATTTTATTACAGACAAGTGGGTTGACCAGTTGATTTAAATTCGGTTGTTCGATTAAGGTGATATTTTTGTTGAGATTTGGATACTGCCCAGGGTAATTATATTTTATTGGAAAATATATTTTGATAAAAATACTTGATCCATAAAATGCTTTTGTATTAGGAAGATAGTACACCGATAAAAATAACTTAAATAGATATTGGTCTACTACTAGAGTTATGCGGAGTCAGGGTGTGGAATTATTGTGAGACTAGTAAGAGTAAATTGTACTTGAGAATGTTGATTTGAATGTTTGAGCTTAATTGATGTTATAGAAATTCGATTGGAGGCTATGTGTAATATTTTTATATACATGTTACGTGAGTGTTGACCATTTGTGACATATCTGATTTTTTATAGTTTGAAACATATTTATACGGTTTGAAATATATTTATGTGGTTGAGATGTATTTATATAATTGAGAAGTATTTGGCTATTCTAAGACGTATTTATGGGGTTGACATGTGTTTATGTGTTTCGTGATATATTTATGTGATTGAAGTGTAATTATGTGGTTTAGAATGTAATTATGTGTTTTGAGATATATTTATGTGTTTTAGACGTATTGTGAAAAATTTATTGTTAGAAGTTTGGATGATATTGATATTTTATGAAAACGTTTACGAGATTATTGAAATTTTAATGTGGATATTAGGATTAATTATTTTTAGTTTCACGGGACAGTTCACAAGGAATTGGGCTATCTATTGGTTAAGATACTGGTTACGAATATGTTGGTTGAAATTTTGGATGAAAATTGATAAATGCTAGTTATGGGATATGACAGTAGACTTGAAAAAGTCATGCCAAATGGAGAAATTATCGAGGTTGTAGACTTGTTGGAATTAAGATAGACTCAATCCAAGTGAAATTACTGTGATATTTTAAAGATATATTATTATTTATTGTTATTTTTTTATCAGAATAGCTCAATAAAAGCGTTTAGGAATATAAGATTCTTTAGCAATTGGTTACCTATGTTAGGTGTTATCGACCAAAGGGCACCCTGTCCGTAAGTTGTTGGATATAATATGGGTCACTGCGAATGCGGATGTAGCGATGGGTGGAATCGATTCCTCTGGTTATGAATTATAGGTGACTTTCGGTTATGGGATCATACATAGAAAATTATTATTCGTTCTAGAATCGAGTATGACTAACATGACCGTGCGATGCGCTCTGAATTATTATTGTTTTGAACAAAATTTCGAAGACGAAATTTATTTATGGGGGGTAGATTGTAATACCCCGAAAATTTATATTTTTTGAAAATATTATTTTATATAAAATTTTAATATTTTTGGGACTGTTTTATGAATTTATGATATAAATAATATTTGATCATTTTTTGGAGTTAAATGTTTATTTTAAATTGATTTTAGAAGTTTTGGGACTATTGTATTATTTAAAATATATTTTTAAGATTTTTGAGATATAATTAATATTTTCTTAATTTTAAGGGGATATTTATGTAAATAACATACATATGTGTGTGTGTATATATATATATATATATATATATATATGTATGTATGTATGTATGTATGTATGTATGTATGTATATGTTAACACGTGTAATGTTAATGTTAATATAATAATAATAATAATAATAATAATAATAATAATAAACAAAAGATAAACAAGTAATCTTAAAAGTGACCTGTACATATAAACATATGGAGGATATAGTATATGGAGTTCTGAGGTGACTGGGGACGAAAAAAAGAAGAAAAGAAAGACTGATGAGGAAACATATATGTACATGTACGAGTATAAATCAAAAAAGGGGATGGTATTATATATTTCGAATATTTCGGTCCGGATTTCAACTTCGGCTTTCAGGTAGAATTTCTAACTCTTTTAATATGTGTATTTAATTTTTCTATTGTGCGATTTATGTTATTATTTTGTTGAATTTTAACTGTTAAATTTCATTAAATAATTAGGATTATGTGAAACTTTTGTGAAAAACATGTTAATGTGTTTTATTTGTCGTGTTAATTAAATGCACGTATTAGAGGGGTTGGACTTCTACTGAGCGTTGACTTACAACTCCACAGTTTTATTGCAGGGCCAGTGAGAATGAGACGGTGACAGGAATTCTAGTTGAATTTCTATTTAAAATTGTAATTGTTGTATTTATTATTCATCAGTGTAGAAATGGAATTGATCAATTCGATATTTGTGATTTGTCGCCATCGAATCACAAATTCAAAAGCGACTGAAGAAATATTAGTAGAAATTAGAAACGATATCGGCTCTTTTAAGCGAAAATAGTGGAAGATGTGTTGTTTTTATTTTATTTATTTTTCGATTGAATCACTTTGGAATCAAGTTCTCAAATTAAGGGAATCAACCGTGAGCTTCATGGGAGTTAATTTAGACCATTAAATTTGATGAAAATTGGGAAAGTAATGTTGAGTTAAAAATCAATCAATGTATAGAGAAGCGGACATCAAAATATTGTCATTATAATAACAATATTTAGCTAAAAACAAAAATATTGGTCGTTTGAATTTTGACGTTTTGTACTCTGAAGTTTGAAAATGTCTTACTTTGGTCCATCTGGTTCCAATTTGAACACACTAACATCTTCGTATTAAAATGAACTCGATAAATTGAATATAATTATCATTGCCGCATTGTAAAATTTATCGGATTTTATAAAATAAAAATTCGATGAATCTGGTTTTGGTTTAATTCTCCAATGGGAGAAATCGGATAGCGGCCCTGGGAAATCCGGTCGTTACACAAACCCTACATGAAGTTAGAGGATATAAGATTGACTTGAGAAGGCATATTGTCCTACAAAGACCATTAAAGCAAAGGTGAGAAGGAAGCCAGGAAATTGAAAGGAGGAGCACATGAATAATATATGAGCACCTTTAGGAATGAGGAAGGTCATTCATATCGACACTTTAATCACACTCTCCCAGGCCTGAAGATGTCAATCTTGCGGAACCTTAATGAGATTAAGTCGTCAGATAAAGTAACCATTGAGATCATGTCATGATGCTAACAATTTCAGGCATCTGAAGATGAAGAAGGTTACTGGTAAAGGGACATCTCATAACCTATCTTCAAGAGTAACCCAAGAAGAGAAAACGAGAAGAGAGAGACTGCGAAGACAATGATTGTGAAAAAAGAATAAGGGATAATAATCCAGACAAACACTATAACACCATATACATGATACACAACAACATGACGACTGGGAAGTCGAACCAACTTTGTAAGAGATGCGGCAATAAAATGCGCTATAGCGAGGTATTTACAGTTGATCCTATTGATTCTAAGATTTTGATGAATAACTAAGTATTGATATTTTGGTGGAACTAATATTTGAGCAAGTGTTTCAGTGATTTAAAGTTCCAGTAATGAAGATGTCAAATGGAATGGATGCTTAATGAAGATATCACGATGATGAAGAAGTATTAAGAGTTTGAAGAAATTAGGAAAAACAACCCGAGTAAATATTAACTCTTAATATCCCATTTAGAAACACACATATGGCACAAAATGAATCTTATAGTTTATGTGTGTTTTTGTTAAGTATATTTATTTACTCTTATGTGAATTAAAAAGAAATATTTTTGAATGACTAAAATGGAATATGAGAATATTAGTGGAGCTTATTTAAATATAAAAATGGATAAATGGGGGAAATCGTAAAAGAAAGTAGGCTAAAAACGAGATTAGAGAAGTGATTAAGAAGGAATAAGTCGACTGAGGAGTTGACCGGAGAAGGAAGATGAAACATCCTGAATTAAAGAGTCGACCTATGAAAATATCTGAACTCTTTGAATCTGAGAGTCAATCAAGCGGTCGACCGGTGAAAGCATAATAAACTCTCTGAATCTGCGAGTCGACCAAGCAGTCGACCTATGATCGTTGCGGCGATGGTTTGGCTGCAAGAGGCGTTAAGAAGTCGACTGAATGTGCTAGTTCAAGATATTGTTTGATCTGATTTTAAATCCAAAAGTAGCAATTTTTTATTAGGATTTGAGAAAGATTTAAGGGATATTCTCTATATTTAAGATTTGGTTCATATACTAATTAAATTCTTTCAATATGGTTAATTAAATATTAATGTTTCTCAATTTGGTAATTAAAATGAATTCTACACTTATTTATTTTGATTGAGAAATATTTTGGGGATTTAATTAAGAGTTTTAAAAGTTGGTATTAAGTGAAATTGAACGAAAATGAAGTCCTAATGTTATAAGAGGTCTATAGGAGTATTTTATTGTCATGACACTTGTAAACTAACCATTAGAAGGCTGATTCCAAGTTCTTTTAAATAGACTTACGAATTTCATTAGCAAATTTAACCAGTAAAGAAGAGAAATCATATCATATCATAAGAGTGAGCTTTTCTAAGAGTTATCTTTCTGAGAGTTTGTGAGTTATTCTAAGAGTGATCTTGAAGATCAATTGTGATTAATATTTGTTACTACCGGATCTGAAGTTACATTGCTTTAACTGATTATTCTGTGGATTCCGGGTGAGATCTTTCCAATTACATTATTTCATTGCATTACTTGTTTATATTTTGGAAATTGATCTTAGAAATTATTTCTAATTTGTTAAAGAAAATATTTTTATAAACAATTTCTTGAATCTGATTACATGCTCCAATTTGCAACCCATATCTTGTTAAAATCATATTTTGTATCTCACGTTTTTCTATCACTAGTTTGGATATTAATTGAGTTATTGTTTATCTGGGGGTAGTAGAAGCTTCTAGTGAGATTTACTTCTTATCAATTTTTGTATTGGTGAGTTGTGACAGATTAAATACTATTGGGGGTATTTAATCAAGGGTAGCCGGGTTTCAATCTCTTCCTGTAAAGAGATTGAGGTAGTGATTCTTCCTGAATAGAATTATATTGTGGGTGATTTGTAATTGTTCTATCCTTACCTAGGAAAATGATAGTTGGAGTGTTTTGTAAGGTTTTGATTCTTGAGCCGTAGTGATAAAAAGAATTAGGTTAATCTTTAGCTTGTGAAAATGATATTGTAAAGGTTGATTCTAAGCCTGTAAAATAATCGGTGTGTGGGTTTGGTTCCTACCTTTAAAGGGATCTTGAGAATTAGTGGGTGCGAATCTTCGTGGAGCTCGGAGGACTGAACTAGCCAAAAGTAGCTTGGTGAACCAGGATATATCTTAGTATACTGCATTATTAATTTGTTTATTTTTGTTGTTTGGTTGTGCACTTAGACTGATAATATTATTTCGCTGTGTTATAAAGATAATAATTAATTTAGACTTAAAATTAATTATTTAATTTATCAAATTTTATTCTGATATATTTTTGTTTATCCAATTCACCCCCCCTCTTGGGTATTCTACTGGGCCAACAGATCCCAATCCAAATTTGCTATCAATGTTCAAAGACTATGACCTAAAAAGAGTTTCACATTCGCACAAGGACACGTTGGTATCATTGTACTATTAAAGAAGAAAGACAAAAAATAGAGGATGTGCGTGGATTTCATCGATCTCAACCAGGCCTGCACAAAGATTTCTACCCTATGCCTGAGATTAATCATATGGTAGGAAAAATATTAGCCATTGAGCTCATAAGTTTTATGGATGCCTACTTCGGGCATAATTAGATCAAGATGGATCTTTTGGACTAAGAGGAACCTTCAAAGACGGGAACAAAAATTTCTATCATCAGAGACGGGAATAAACGCATCTGTTATCAGAGATGGGAATAAACGCTTTTGTCATCAAAGATGAGAAGGCATGGTATGGTTTGTTTAATTGTACGACTGAACTCGTATAGGTTGCCTACATATCCCAGTTTCTATAGGGAATCAAGTCGAAAATTAGTTCGACACTACAAATAATTGTTAAGGCGTCCCAGTCTAAGACTAGGGAAACAAACAAATATAGGCTCTCATGAGAAACGCTGAATACGGTAAAATGTGCCCTAGTATATGACTAGGGCAGTGAATAGATAAGTTCCACAAGGGATCAAATCCAGCGCTTCCCAATGTAAGGTAGGAAACGAGACAAGCGTAAAATATGCCCCAGTCTACGAGTTGGGGAGTAGAAAAAACTAAATCGGTACATGGTGGCGGAATATTACGTCGCCACTTTCACCGTAAGTGTACAGGTTAAGTTTTAGTATAGATGGGAAGGAGTAGGGGATATCGTATCCACGGGGATTGGTTGAGATTGTTATCGAGTACCCCGCATAACCTAACTATATTGAGATGTTTAGGGAAAAAGATTATCTAGGGATTAACTTCGTTTACAAAAACGTGTTTGGTCTCGTTTAGTTTATAATAACGGTGTTCAACCTATTTAACAATCTCTGTATCATAAATTCACTTATCACCTCTCTCGAGTGTAAGATGAGTGAATATGTGACTTCGCATCAATGCCGAAGTCCCCTTTGAGCATCTATACCACACTTGGTCACATGAGTCTCGCCCTAACGTTATTGATTGCATACTTTCTAACTCTCTCCCTAGTTATTAGATCGTCGCGTTGTATTTACCCTAATCCGAATTCGTGGTTACCTCTCTTGAGTGTCAAACCCCGATTTCTTACTATATCTAAACAAGGATATAATCATGACAAACCGATAAACACAATCGAAAAATGAAGAACAACCATTAACAAAACACAACTCAAACAAACAACGATTTCATAAATTTTACTAACCTCTAGACAAAATCCGTTTAGCTCATGGGCATAACCATTTAACAAGCTAAATATGCTCAACAAACTATCGAAGTTAAGAAAATAAGGAGATAAACAAAAGAAACTTAGCCGTAGTCCGAAGATTTGGCTCTAAAACTGTTCATCGATCGCTTCTCCTTCTTCGCAACGTGTTTTTCTCCTACGGATTTGGTTGGCACTCCCTAAAACATTCTCAAAATATTATGAACCCTAAAGGGTCTCTTATGGCCAATAGAGATGAGAAGAGAAAGATATAGGAAGCAAAAATATCTAAATAAATATCTAAAATGTGTGTAGAGTAATTCGCCGCGGCGGTGGGTATGTCGGTTTAGTCACGGCCTCGGCAATGGATACGGCGGTGGGTGCAAAGACCTCCTGTTCTTTCACCACCGCGGTGGTGGATCTCACCGCTATGGCAATGGGTTTTCAACAACTTTAGGGTTTTCTCTACATCTTGACCGCCGTGGCGATGGTTTCACCAGTGTGGCGGTGAGCTGCAAGTTATGAATTTTGTCATTTTGCTTGTTTTTCAATCGTTCTTCCACCGTTCTTGATTTGATTTGATCGTTTATAATCCGTTTTCATCTTTTTTCACCCCACACACTTGATTTAGACAAAAACACATAAAAATGTATTAAAACATAATAAATATACTCGAAAACTAACATGTTCGGTTTGGAAATAGATAGATAAATTACATCTATCAGTACACCCTATCTTTAATAGATGTGATAACAAATAAATTCGTAGTGGACATAGTGAATTCCTAGACATGCTCGCTGGCGCATTGTTGGGTGGTAACGAAAATATTTCTATAAAGAGAACCAATTTCCAGGATTCGTCCGTTGGTACAACACCCGAGCTATTATATTCAACAATAAATCGAGAAGGGTTTTTATTGTGGAAATTTGCTTGTTAAGCATGCCTTGCTATGAAATGATATGATTTAACCTTGATTTGACTCTGATTAGACTTGATTGGATCTTTTGAGTTGATTTGACATTTACCTTTTTACTTTTCAATAATGGGATGTGAGGTGAATTAAGCATGCCTAATATGTCCAAATCTAGTGCGTCTTTTAACACTCCACGTGCCTCGAGGTAAGGTTTAATTCTCTAATACCTACACTAAATTCTTCTAAAAATAAAATTTAAAAAATCGGGAAAAAAACCCATTTTTAATAAAAATGTGGTAAAAAAATGACGTTCTGCAGGCATGCGCAGGCACGAATGCATAGGGTTACAATTTAAATAGCTTACAGACCAGAAGGTCTATCTACTTCGCAAACAAAATGAGAGAGAGGGAGAGGAACAATTCCAAAATGATTTTAGCTCAATTTTTGCGACTTCCAATTGATTTCTTTAAGATTCTTCATCAAAGAGGTAAATCTAAGGTGTCTTGGAGCATTCCTAATTGTTTCTTCAAGTTTTTCTTAAGCTATCTCCATTTCAAGGTTAGGGTTTCTTCTACCTCTTCATTTTTTCATGAAAATCTTGTATGTTTGAGTAGTTTTTTTTTTTGTTAATTTTGTTAGTTTGGCATCTTGTTTGAAGATTGTCTATGGTTTATAGAGTGAGAAATCGGATTTTTTTGGGCACCCTATGTGAAGTGGCGTTTTTGCCCATTTTCTTGCAGGTAATGTTTTATTTTTTTATTTAAGACTTGTTGATGGATATTATGGATGTATGTGAAGGTTTTGAAGATTGTTTTAGTGATCATTATTGCTCGTAAGTGTTCAATCTTGTGGGTTCAATTGCTTCCGCGTTTTTGGATATCCTAGTTACATTTCTCACTTCACTAGGGCAAATGGGTTTAGAAGGAGCTTCTCAAATACTTGTTATTGAGTTTGTCTACCCTTCTATCATATGAAAATTGCTATAAGGTTGCGATGAAACTTTGTTTTAGTTTTTCTTTTAAATGCATTTTTTTTTTCCCGAACAATATTGTCCTAGTTTATGACAAACCACATAGACTCTTGGATGGTGATGTTTATGCCTGTCGTTATGAATTCTTTGTATTAATTTATTTTTGAGATGTTGTCCCTCTTTTATTAATTTTCGCCGTGGGATGTACTGCAAAAATTGGTTTAGATTAATTTTAGGGGCAAGAATTTTGATCTTGATTTTCTTGATTTTACGTTAGGGTTAGATTTCATATAAACAAATGGATGAAGAGCGTTTTGCTAAAGAGAGTGAGACATACCTGACGACTTTAGAGGTGCTAATTCAAGCTTCCCTATTCCTTATATTCAGCGAATGATAGACCATTACGCTACGTTTGGTACGCTGGTATGGAATAGAATGAATGTGGTATTGAAATGAATGTGGTATTGAAATGGAATGACCATTGTCATTCCTATGTTTGGTGATAAATGGAATTAAACATGGTATTGGAATTGACATTACCATTCCTACGTTTGGTTATAAAATACATTAAACATAGTATTAGAATGACCGATAAAAACATAAATATGGGAACAAAATCTGGGAATAAAAACAAAAACAGAAATCTGGGAACAAAAACAAAAACAGAAATCTGGGAACAAAAACAAAAACAAAAACATGGAACGAAAACAAAAAAATGGGAACAAAATCTAGGAACAAAAACAAAAAACAGAAATCTGGGAACAAAAATAGAAATCGGGAAGAAAAACGGAAATATGAGAACAAAAACAGAAATCTGGGAACAAAAATAGAAATTTGGGAACAAAAACAAAAACCAAAATCTAGGAACATATTTCTGTTTTTGTTCCCAGATTTCTGTTTTTGTTTTGTTCCTAGATTTCTGTTTTTGTTCTCATATTTCTGTTTTTCTTCTCGATTTCTGTTTTTGTTTTTGTTTTGTTCCCAGATTTCTGTTTTTGTTTTTGTTCCTAGATTTTGTTCCCATTTTTTTGTTTTCGTTTCATGTTTTCTGGGAACAAAAATATAAAAGTAATACCACCATATTTTTGTTTTTGTTCCCAGAATTTTATTTCCTATTGTGAAAAATATGAAAATACAAGTATAGATCATTCTTCTTACCTAATACTTAATTTCATTTGGAATTAGGCAATCCCGAGATTACCTAATAGCTCATTTCACTTGGGATTGACTAATCCCAAGAATTGTGGGATTAGTCATTACTTAGGAATGAGAATAAAAATCAATCCCACCAACCAAACATAGGAATGGAATGACCATTCCAATGGTCATTCCAATCCCATCCTGAATCCCGCGTACCAAACGCCACCTTAGTGGTTTGCGCTTGTCGTTGCAAAGGTTCTTTGGAGCCTAGGAACCAATGAACCCGACGTCCCCATCTATTTTTTAATGAATTTCGATAAATTACTTTGTAACTTTTTGAATTTTTCTCTCAATCCTTAATCGGATGTACGGATGATGGAACTTGATTTTTTTTTCCTAGCTGATCTATGTTAGAGATAGGTTCCTCAGGTGATGGCAATCGCCATCCTACCTGCTCCCATAGTAAGAGCAAAGTCGTCGATACGTCTAATAGTAATGGAGGGCACGCTTCGAAGCGTACTCGGGGTAGGATAAGGGTTGCGACACTCATGATTTCTAATGATGTGCCTATACATTCCTCTTCTATGGGAGTCCCGACCTGCTGACCAGTCAATGGTTAGATAATTTGGTATCTCTATGGGTCACGCATCGACAGGCGCTTCTAACACAATAGAGCAGGCTCCAGACCCTGATTACTTCCCTTCTTGAGGATGAGGTGCCAGAGGAAGGTCTTCCGAAAGACTTCCCCAAAAATAACTATGAGCCCGCCGATCCTATATTCTTGCCTTTTCGCGATAGAGCCGATACCTTCGATGAGACGTGACTCAGGCATATTATACTAGCTGCTCGGATTCTTTTGGGGGATCTCCGCCATCATCCATCTAAACACCTATGCTCTGCTCAAGTTCTTAGTTAAAAATCTTCTCTACTATCTCTTTTGTCTTTTTTCCTTTTAAAAAATAATATCTTATTGCTTCGCATGTTAACTTACGTATAGGTCGATCCCATGTGCAATAAGAAGTTTTAGGGATCTTGGATTTCTTTTAGCCTTCTTTATATGAGGGGGATGTATCCCGATTGTCATTCTTTCCTACATGATTGATGTTTTAGAAATTTTCTATCCATTCAGGCCTTTCATATAGACCACGGTCATACGAATGTTTTAATAGAGCGCTAGTTTGATTCCACTAATTCATTGCATCTAGTTTGTGGAGAGCTGGTACCCACACCTCTTGATTGGGCAATGATTACTGGGATGAGGTTTCATGGTTGAGTTATGCCCTTATAACCGACTACTTGGGCGTTAGCTATTGTGATAGAAACTTGTTATGTCTTGTTTTAAATTTCTTGCAAGCGCACAAATCAATTGTAGCAATGATTAATTATAATGATGTCGATTCGACGAGGATTGCTTATAAGAAGGAAAATACTTAATCCGTTTGAATTAATTTAATTATAATCTAGTTCAAAATGATTGTGATATTGTGATAAGGAAATGGAATATTAAATAAAAACTAAAACATTTAACTTGATCGAAAGATGGGAAAATACTAAGATTTCAGAATCCACCTATGTATAATTAATTAGTTCTATTATTGTGTTGACTCTAGATTTTGAGTGATAGTTTTAGAAATCATTGTTACTATCCTCTTATGATTTTAGAAGTTAAACCCAATGTATATCTCAAGTTGTTTTTTCTTCGCATAATAAAGTGTAATTCTTAAGCATTATATGTATACAAATTAATGGAAAACATAGAAGCGAAAGATATTGATGTTGCCAAAATTCACCCGGTGTGTACACCAAAGCCACACATGTCAGAAATCTAAACTACACATGCTACCCACTTAGATTACAATCTTCTAAGGAGGGTAAAAGATACAATTATTATAGAAAAAACTCTCAAACAAGAAGAATATAATTTCATGCCAAAAAGAAATATCTCTCTCTCTTATGCCTATCCTGTCGTATATATAGGTCGTTCTTCGGGTCAACCCTTTCCACCATGACGTTCTCCACATTCCATAACCAGCCACCGTGATCGTAGCTCGTGTTCTCATTATAGGAAGTAGTGTTAATCACGTTTGTGCATGGGTGACAAGGTTGGTGAGTTAACAATCATCGTTGACTTACTTGTTTTGGATCCGACCCTGGCCTCCATCAGATGCTTTATCCTTCGTTGGGTTGGTCCTTCTGCGCAACTAGGCCACATTAGCGAGCCTGACGCTTTCTTCTTTGGGTTATTAGATTTAGTGGCCCACGGTTAATCATTAATCTGTAGGTTTGCTCAATCGAGTCGGGTCCTATTCGTTGGTCTGACCCGCCGTCCTAGGTCCGAATCCATTATTCGCACATGGGAGTCTTTTCCATATCGTTTTCCCTCCTGACTTTTTCATGCCGACTGATCATATCGAGACAAAATCTTATTCTTTTTCTTTAGTTCCTTGGTACATGCTTCTTCGGGGTTGGCCCTTTCTTGAATTTTTGGATAGAGTGTAATTTTGGGGAAGTTGAGCTGAATAGTATAGTCGATGCGCGTTGGGCCAAGTAGGGTCATTCATCCAATATGCTAGTGATTGTGTGTTAGGCCTATGGTCCCTCCGATAAGGCCCAATATTTCTTCAATTTGGATTGGGCCTTTCTTGGTTTGTTTGGGCATTGTATTTGAAAATAATGAGTCCAAATCCGACCAAGCTCTTACCTCTGCTAAACGGTACAAATCGGTTGGACACTGTTTGGTTCCTCAATCATCCTTCTCTTATTTAATCTTATCAGTAATCATAATGGTGACTTTTAAGTAATCATGGCCTACCTTAAACCCTTGCCGTACTTGAATTGGGAAATTGGTAGCGCCTAGATACGTCGCTACTTTTACCGCAAGTGTACGAGTCAAGTTTTAGTATAATGAGAAGAGTAGGGGTTGTCATATCCACAGGGATTGGTTGAGATTATCATCGAGTACCGCAATTATCATAACCTAACTTTATTTAGGCGATAAAAATTGGTTTATAATTAATAAATACTAATATAATTAACTAATTATACTATAATACTATTTTGAGACATTTAGGGGAATAGATTATCTAGTGATTAACTTCGTTTACAAAAACGTGTTTGATTTTATTTAGTTATCAATAACAGTATTCGACCTATCAAACAATCTCTGTATCATAAACTCATTCACTCCCTCTACCGAGTGACAAGTGAATAAATATGTGACTTCGCATTAACACCGAAATCCCCCTCTAGCATTTTTTAGAACACATAGTCACACGAGTCTTACCCCAACGTCATTGATTGCACACTTTCTAACTTCCTCTCGGGTTATTAGATCGTCGCGTTGTGTTTAACCGTAGTCTGAATTCGGGGTTACCTCTCCCGAGTGTCAAATTCCGATTTCTCAATATATCTAAACAAGCATATAAATATAACAAACTGGTAAACATAATCGAATTAGTGAAGAACAACTGTTAAAGAAACACAACTAAAACAAATTACATTTTCATAAATTACATTAATCTCATAGATAATCCAAGTTTAGCTTATGGCCATAACTGTATATACAATGATAAATGAGCTAAACATGCTCAAACCAACTACCAAAGTTAATAAAATAAAGAAAGAAACAAAGGAACTTAGCCGTATTCTAAAGATCTGCCGCTAAAACCACTCCGAGAGTGTTTCGCCTTCTTCGATTTGTGTTCTTCTCCTTTGGGATTTGGATGAGCTCCCCAAAAACCTCTCAAAATACTCCTTAATATCTTCTAAAACAAGTTTTGGATGAAAGGATCAACTTAAGGGGTGCAAAATATCCCAAAATATCTAGAAAAACCCTTTACAGCTGGTGTCTCACTGCCGCGGCAGTGATACTTTTTTTTTTTTTTGGCTTCAACATTCTCATCTGAACTACGATTGAGGTGATTCAAAACACTATGTAAAGCTAAGATAAATATATACAACTTCCATGTATTGTGTTTTTCCAAAATCCGATTGCATCGTAATCACAAATGGCCTTAAAGTTGTTGCACATGTACTGATTTTGCACATGTTCACATTTTTTTTTCAAAAACCTACCAAACAACACAAAAACATATTAAAACAACAAAAGATCTTGAAAACACACAAATATTTGAATTTAAAAGTACTTGATTTATTGATAAATAAATCACTTATGAAATACCCCCAAACTCAAACATTTCTATGTCATTTCTCTTGGATATTTTCAACTCTGATGTGGTATGGACCACTCATCATACGATCTTGATTGAAATCTATCTGGATTGTGTGGACTTAGCTTTTATTCAACTTCTCAGATTTAGAGGTTGCGTCCTTTATATCCCTATTAGAGTTCTTTGCCAGTTTGGATGGACACAACATATCCCTGTGGTTGATAACACAGTCGTAGAACGATATACCTTTCGATTTGGAAATGAGGATCGAGATACCGCGATATATGCTAAATGGCAATAGCATCGTTTGACCTCTGATTGTATGTTATTTTTGCTCATCCTTCTGCTGATTCAGAGCATGTAACCTGGATAGATCCTCTTTTTTGCCCAGTGACCTCGATATCTCTTGATACTTCTGTGGCTGAGGTTCCTTCTCCATCAATAGGGGATGCTTCACCTACTTTGGGTTAACCTTTAGCTTTCTCGGTGGAAGAATTTGCCTTGATTTGTGCTTGTTTGGAGGCTCCAAATTATGTGATGTCTTTGAATTTATCCATCCCTTATTGATTGTCGGTCATCCGATGCTTGTAGTTGGCCCTTTCATTTGTATTTTCTTTTGCTGTATTTAAGACATTAGTATTTCCACCTAGTAGCACTTTGTAAAGTTTAAACTCCTTGTTTGTATTTAGTTCTACTTTCTTAACCCTTTGTGATATATGGATGGCAGTTTAATTATTACCTAGGAAGGGAACAGATCTTTATGGTCGAATGCTTATTCTGGCTGAGAAAATGCTGAGTGGCTCGTTCTGTCTAATATTGCCCCTTGTGTTGGCCAAATTGTATTACTCCCTGACAATTTACTGAGCTGGTGGTCATTATTTTTTTTTGGAGTTGTGCCTTGTTATAGACATGGCTCATCTCCCAATTAACTCGATTACCTTTGATAGTTTGGGGTTTGAAAGCGCCAATAATAGATCAACTATCCTCACAGCTTTTGTGGATCATGTAACAACTTCAATATCATACGGATTGGATGTCACTTCTCTTGGATATTGTCAGCTCCAACGTGGTATGGACCACTCATTGTATGATGTCGACTGATATCTATCTGAAATGCGTGAACTTACCTTTTATCCTTCTTCTCTGATTTAGAGGTTGCGTCCTTTATATGCCTATTCGAGTTCTTCGCCAGTTTGGACGAACACAACATATCCCCATGGTTGATAACACAGTCATAGAACAATATACCTTTCGATTTAGGAATGAAGCCCGAGATATTGTGGCCTATGCTCAGTGACAACAACGTCGTTTAACCTTTGATTGTATGTTGTTTTGGCCCATCCTTCTATTTATTTAGGATATGTAACCTGGATAGATCCTTAATTTTGCCCAGTGACCTCGAGATCTCTTGAGACTTTTATGGTCAGAGTTCCTTCTCCATTAATAGGGGATGTTTCACCTACTTTGGGTTATCCTATAGCTTTCTTGGCGTAAGAGTTTGCCTTGTTTTGTGCTTGTTTGGAGGCTCCAAATTATGTGAGGTCTCTGAATTAATTCCTTACTCCCTGATCATCAGTTATCCGATGCTTGTAGTTGACCCTTTCATTTGTATTTTCTTTTGCTGCATTTGAGACATTAGTATTTCTACCTAGTAAAAGTTTGTAAAATTTAAACTCCTTGTTCATATTTAGTTCTTCGTTCTTAACCCTATGTGATGTATGGATGGCAGTCTAATTATTGTTTATATAAGAATGTCATATTGTTGCTACCTTATTTGTTTTTTATGTTTTTTTTTTCATGGTTATCATGGTTCATTTTTTAGGGTTGAGTTAAATGCTCTTTGCCTTTAGCCATCTTAATGTATCCTCTACTATCCTTGAGAATTTTACTGGTATTTGAAGATAAAGAGAAAGCCTTCTCCTTATCTTGAGAGTTTTGATAATCAGATCGCCTACCTCCTTTCGGAAAAAAAAAAAAATTCAGGTTGCTTACTGTGTGCTCTTCCTTATGGTAATTTGATTTTTCTGGATGAATCTTCTAGTGGTACTAATTTGGGGTAGAAAATCTTTTCTAGGTTGATTTCCATCCCTTTTGTCTTCTCTAATTCCATTTTCCATTAGTTTCGATTATAGTGTCTTAAGTTATTGTTCTTGTTGCGCCTTTTTTTTTTTTTTAACATGATTATTTAACTAAATCATAATTCAACTTCCATATTCGAGTATTCAAATGTTTTTTTTTTTTGTCATAATATTTTACATTGGAAATGTTTGGATTGGGGTAAGTATAATTTTAATAGGAATTTGAAACAATCAGCATAGTAGTGTGTTATCTAGAGTTGTCTAACTCAATTCTATCAAGTTTTGACATTTGATTTTTTTCTGAGATTGCTATTGAGATCACCTAGGCCCTGTATGCTTCCCGAGGTTTCTTAAGTTTTTCTGACTCATTCCTTCTATCTTGATGTTGAGAGCAACTGGGACTTGCCTTCCCGAGATGACTCAAATGAAAAAAGAAAAGAAATAATGGAGAAATAAATTTAGTTGATGATGATTAAACAAATGTTGATTTATCCTGGCAGTATTGAGATAATCTTTTTTTATTTTTTATTTTTTATTTTTCACTCGGGCAACTAGTGTCTCACACTTCCTATATAGTCCCTGTAACAAGCTTTGGGCAGTAAATCTAGTCTAGTTGGCCCAAGGCACTAGGTGTTGAAACGCCCCTATGACTTAATTACTTTGAATATATAGACAACTTGGATCCACCTAATCGTCTTCGTGTGTCCACTCAGTGTTTAAAAACTTTATGAGACTAGTCTTTTTTTTTTTCCTCAACACATACATACAAGATTTCACATATTTGAGAATAAGGTAAATTGAGTCAATCTCGGGGTCTTCATTGAATCTGGAAATTCTAGGCTATTTTTTTATTATTGATTTCTATAACATCTTCTAGCTGGCTCCTTTAAAATGGAAAGATCCTTTTGGTCACCTACCTTACTCATTTTGGGTATCTTGAGTAGGCCTCATGGGTTTCTTTGAACTTTCTTTGATGGATATGCTATTTCATGGCATGATTCTGGTTTATACAACTTTTCCTTGAGGAAAATCTTTTTTTTTTCGCCTGGCCGACCTTCTTTATGAGAATTTCTGTTTGTCGATGTTAGGTTTTGAAACTTTCTTTCTTCCTTATGAACGCTTTATCATGGATCATCCTTTTGAGGCTTCGAATATTTCTTCCTCGAGTCGGCTGAGGGCGTATTCTGCAAATATTCTATTTAATTCTTTATAGCTTCTTTGACATCCCCAGGTTGGAACGCATGTAATGATTCCACATCAGGGCTCTTAGACTTTTCTTCCACCTTTTTCACACGTAATCTGCAAATATCTCTCCATCTTCTCGTGGTGTATAAATTATGATAGACGGGTTAACTTTTGAAGGCTAGAAATGGAAGTTAAAATTAGCTTTAGATAGATAACACTTCATTAAATAAAAGTAAGGCTACACCATAGTCCCTTTAGTACATTACTTAAACACCAAACACTTACTTAAGGGAAAAAATAGGAAGATCAAAAGCAAATAGATATGTTATTCCTTTCTTAACTTAGCACCCCTTTTTGGCTAGTCTGCTTCTTCATTAACGTTGATCACTCTTTCCTGGATGAAATCCTCGACATGATTTTTGAGAATGTAGCACTGATTCGTATGATGGCCAACTTCTCCATAGTGGTATTCGTAAAAGGGTAGGGTTAAACTATAGAGAATGAGGATTGGGTTGGTGAGGAGGAATAGGTGCCAATTGATTGTCACTAAGGCAATAGTGGTAAATCTGGGATAGGGGGACTGGAAGTATAGTGAACGTCGGACTCTCCTGATAGGTTTGAGTGGTTTTAGATCCTGACAGATTATGTGAGAGTCGTAAGAGTGCAGTTCAGGGGTAAAAGTTAATGCTTAGGGTAAACTAGGGTTCCAAACACATGAGTTGCATACAGGGTCCCATCGTTTAGCATGCTAGGCTTACTATAGGTCTGGGAATTAGGTATATCTTCTTCTATTTATTTGATAGTTTGACCCATGGAATCGATGTGTGCTCCCATATCTTAGAGATTTGTCCTTGGATGAAATTTTTGTTAGGGACCTCATATTTAGGTGCTCGGAAGGAAAGTGTTCCAACCATTTGTTCCATGTTAGTAGTCTAGGTGTCATTTGAGTTTTTGTTCGAGTCCTTTTTATATTCAGGGTCTTCCTCGTATTCCTCCCACTTGATGTCGTGGTTGTTGACTTCTTTCATGGGCTTTGAGTAGGTTACCAAATAGGCCTTTTCAAAATTTCCTGAGGCAAGTCCTTCTTCATAAGGGGGTTGGGGATCATGCTTCCATATTTTGGTGTCGTAGTATTCATTATAAGGTGTCCAGTCTTTAACCTGGACGAGGGTCGTGTTTTCGTCTACCCTAGGTCGCGGAGATGGTGGCTTTTCCTTAATCTTCCCAAGCAGCGGTGCTTGGTTCATCTTATCTAGTGTTTTCTTTAGAGTAGCAACAGTTTCTTTTATCTTGGTATACTTAGTGTGGTTTTGCAAATTTGATTCCATCTTGTTGTCTTAACATATGAACCATTAGATGATTGTTTGGAAAAATCTATTTTTAGATGACTTACTGAGATAGGGGTTTTTTATGTACATTATTCAAAAGGTGAATGTATTTGTGAATTATCAAGGCAAGCTTTTAATGTGCATTATTTCAGATGTAAGAGGTGTTCGTGATTTATATGAGGTTAATGCCATAATAAAGAGTTTCTCGTAATAAGCATTGTATAGGTTAAATAGGGATTTCAATTCTTCTCATATGGTTTGTTTACTAGTTCGATTTTAAAACCATTTTTGACATTGAACAAGCTTGTGAAATATGAGATAGTACGGGAATTCCTATGTTTTCTATTATGCCATTTATTAGTCCTAAAGATTTCTTTTATGGTTCGAAAGCAACAAATATAGAAACAAAATATACATAAGGTAAAAGAAAAATGTCTCTCTCTAAAGTAGTGTCCTAATGCAAAAAGGGTTTTGGGGTAACATTTTATACTATATTCCCTATATGAGCTTCACAACCTTTCTACTAACACATCCTAGAAAAGTCTGGTTCTCCAATCTTCAAATCTCTATCGTTCTCTAGGGAGGGGGGGGGGGGGGAACATCCATCGTTGGTTGGTGATTCGAGCGAGGTGAGTTTCGAAATCGGTCCCGGTGGATAAACCACGTGACCTAGCTTCAATTGACTCATCTTTCTAATCCTACAAGGTTTCGAGGCTTATATCGGCATGATGAAGTCCCACGATTTCAGCCCCTACTGTCGGCCTCCTAATGAGGTCCACGAGTTTGCGTTTCTCGTAATATATGCAAATGAAATGTGTTTCTTGTGCCGTAGAGAGAGCTTACAGAAAATAAAATGCAGAAAAATAAATATGGGAAAGTAAAGACAGGAAATAGATATAGGGCATAAAGTGGGAAACATACAGGAAATAAAGCTAGAAAATAAAGGCACCCACACAACCATATGCATGCTAAATTAAATATATGTAATGAATAAAATTTATTTATTTTATTATTATATTTTATTTTGATAAAATGAAATTATTATTGATGTTGCATGGAATATTGTAACACAGTGAATTTATAAATATGTCTTTGCTCGTCCTATCCTGATGCGCCTAGCGAGATTCCTACACAAATCCTTAACATCGGGGGGGGGGGGGGGGGGGGGGAGGGGGGGAGATCCCTGCGAAGGACTTCTGGTGTAAGAGTAAGTATTCGGTGGAGAGAGATATAGAATTAGGTGTAAAGAGTAATGTTGAGTGATAGTAGAGTGTACACTATACTTAAGCACTTAACTCACCCAGGTATTTATATGATTCTTCGTCAGTTTAGGAGAGAAGGCGGAGTGCCTCGTCACTCATTCTGTTATGGATTTGTTGGCCCAGTGAGTTACCCAAGAAGGGGGGGGGTGAACTAGGTAGATAAAAAAATTATCAGAGAAAAAATACTTCAATAATCTAAATAATTAACTTTATCCTAAATTCATTATTATGTTTATATAATAGCGGAAATATGATATCAACTAGGTGCACACCAAACAACAAAAATAAATAATGAAAAATAGCAGCACACTAGAAATTTATATTGGTTCACTAAGTTACTCTTAGCTAATCCAATCCTCCGAGCTCCACGGAGAGTCGCACCCACTAAACTCAACATTCCTTTAAAAGTAGGAACCAAACCCTCACAAAAATTCTTTTCACAGGCTCATAATCAACCTTTACAAATTTCTTTTCCCAGACTCAAGAATAACCTCTACTTTTTACAGGCTCAAGAATAACCTAATTCTTTTTATACCTTAGGCTAAAGAATTAAAACTTCACAATCACTCTAAACATCCTTTTACCTGGTAAGGATTGAACCATTATAAAATTGCTCACATATCAATTCAATCAAGGAAGAATTACTACGTCAATCTTTTTATAGGAAGAGACTGAAATCAATTACCCTTACATTAAATACTCCTAATAGTATTCCATCCGTCACGCAACTCACTAATTATAAATTGATAAGTGATGTTTATTACTCGGAGTTTCTACCACCCCAAATAAATTAGAACTCAATTAATATCTTAAAACTAGTGATAGAAAAGTGAGATATTCAAAATCTGATTCTAAACAAAAAATGAGTAGCACATAATCAGATTTCTTCAAAAAATTGTTTCAAAAATATTTTTCAATAAAAAATCAGAAAACAATTTCAAAGATCAAATTCCAAATATAATCAAGTAATACTAAATAGAAATTAATTTGTAAAGATTTTACCCGAATTCCACCGAAAGAATAATGATAGTAATATAACTTCAGATCGATAGTTACAACAATTCACAATAAATATTTCTCAAGAATAAGTCTTAGGAAAGATCTCATAATTCTCTTCGTATGATTTCTCTTAGAAAACTCAATATAATTCTCTTGATGTTTTAATAATAATGAAAAAATGCAGATCTATATAAAAGGGAATAAAATAAACTCTCTAACGGTTAGTTCTGACTTGTTATGATATTTAATTGCTCTTATAGACCCCTTATATCATTAAGATTTCATCCTGGTTCAAATCACTTAATTATGGCTCTTAAACTTCTCAATTAAGTCCTCTAAATATTTCTCAATCACAATTAAACAGGATAGAAAGAATTACATGTACCAAATTGAAAATTATTCAAACTTAATGAACCATATCTATATGGATATCATAATATATGTTGCATATCTCAAATAACATTAAATCCCTAAAATATCTCGTGAATCTTAACCATAAAACGACTAGTAACAGCTACTTTAAGAATAAAATCCAAAATTCCACAATATCCTGAAATAGTGCCATAAGTCAACTTCCCAAGGATCACAGGTCGACCGCTCGATTCAGGATGTAGCCAAGCCAAAAATCCAACGCCCATCAGTTGACCTATCTGTCGACCTAGTGATTCAAAGTGTTCCATTTCTGGTTACATGTCAACCTCCCTGTTGATTTATCGATTCAGAGAGTTCACCATTTAAGCTCTGGTCGACCTACCTGTCGACCGAGAGATTTAGAGACTTTACCTTCTATGCTCCGGTCGACTTACCTGTCGAATTGTCAATGTTGGAAACCTCTTCTGAATTCGTTTTTAATTCATTATCATATACGTTTTTGCCCCTTTAACCATTTTCTTTTCTCAATTAGCTCCATTAAATTCTTAAATTCAATTTTAATTAATTATCAATATTTCTTTTTCAATTTCACATAGGAACAAATAATTCAACTAATTAAAATCCTATAAAAAAAAATACACATATTTATAAAAATCATTTTGTGTCTGTGTGATCCTAATTGGGATATTAAGAGTTGAAATTTAACTTGAGTTGTTTTCCCTAGGTTTTTCAAATTCTTCAACCTCTTAATCATTCATGATCTTTATCATTATCTTTTAGCATACATTCATTACTTGTCATCATATCTTCATTATTGAAATTAATAAACTGAAACACTTAATCAAACCATTAATTCCACAAAAAACATCAGCCTTTAATTGTTCATCAAAATCTTAAGATAAAAAATCTCTCCCTTTTTGATGATGACAATTAACTTTGATTTTTTTTCAAAACGATAATGTAACCACAGTTCCCCTAAATCCGATGATTGGTTCTTTCACTCATTAAATCAAAGTAATAAATATAATCATAAGATTTTCAACAAAGCCCAAATTTCAATATACTCTCCCTTAAGATATTCAATAAAACATCAACTAATTCTCCCACTTTGTCATCTCAAAAAAAAAAAAAAAAATTGGGGAAGGGAAAACACCAAAGAACTCTACTCTAGACAAATATCATTATGCCTAACCATACCCAAACTGCGAATGATTTTCACAAACTGATCTTCCGCTAGTGGTTTGGTAAAAACATCAGCAAGCTGGTCGGAGGTATCAATATACTCAATAACAATGTCCTTTTTTTTAATGTGATCACGAATAAAGTGATGTCTAATATCTATGTGCTTAGTTCGTGAGTGTTGTATAGGATTCTTACTTAGATAAATAGCACTTTTATTATCACAATAAATCGAGACCTCCTCCATGCAAATTTCAAAGTCATTTAACTGTTACTTAATATATAAAATTTGAGCACAACAGTTACCAGCTGCCATATATTAAGCCTCAGTAGTGGATAAGGCTATCGAATTATATTTCTTGCTTGACCAAGAAACTAATGCATGTCCTAACAAATTACATGACCCACTTGTGCTTTTTCGCTCAACTTTGCAACTGGCAATAGCATCGGAGTAACTTATAAATTTAAAATCTCTCCCTCTAGGATACCAGAATCCTAGGTCAGTCGTCCCCTTTAAGTATCGAAAAATTCGTTTAACCGTAGTCAGGTGTGATTCTTTAAGACAAGACTGAAATCTAACACAAAGACAAACACTATACCTAATGCCAGGTCTAGTAGAAGTTAAATACAACAGACTACAAATCATACGTCGATACCTTTTTTCGTTAACACTTTTGCCCGTATTGTCTTTGTCTATCTTCGTAGCCGTTGCCATGGGAGTTTTGTACTCTTTAGCATCATCCAAGCCATATTTCTTTAACAATTCCTTGGTGTATTTAGCTTAGTTTATAAATATCCCTTCTTTGGTTTGCTTAATTTGCAATCCAAGAAAGACATTCAATTCTCCCATCATGCTCATTTCAAATTCGACCTGTATTATCTTAGCAAATATCCTCATTAGTAGATCCAAAAATAATATCATCTACATACACTTGTACTAATAGGATATCAGAATCAATTTGCTTCACAAACAGTGCTATATTACAAATACACCTTTGAACCATTTTCGATCAAATATCGGCTAAGTCTCTCATACCAAGCTCTAGGAGCTTGTTTGAGCCCATACAAAGTCTTGTGAAGTTTAAATACATGATTGAGAAATTTATCACTTTCAAATCTTGAGGGTTGTTCTACATAAACTTCTTCTGCTAGAAAGTCATTTAGAAATGCACTCTTAACATCCATTTGATATAACTTAAAATTACGTGAACATGCAAAAGCAAGTAGCATTCTAATTTCTTCTAGTCTAGCAACAGGAGCATAAATTTCATCATAATCAATTCCTTCCTCTTGATTGTAGCCTTATGCTACTAATCTTGCTTTGTTTCTAATTACCATTCCAGATTCATCATTTTTATTTCTAAAAACCCATTTAGTACCAATAACTGGATGACAATCCGGTCTCGGAACAAGACACCATACTTTATTCCACTCAAATTAAATTAACTTATTTTGCATTGCGAAAATCCAAGATTCATCAGTTAACGCCTCATCTATATTTTTAGGCTCAATTTGAGATAATAAAGCAAGATTAATTATATCCCTAAGAGAAGAACGAGTACTTACACCTCTTTTGAAATTACCGATGATTTTGTTTATCGAATGTCCCGGTACTATCTTTATAGCTCGTGGTAAAGTCGAATATTTTTCCTTAGATTCTTCCTCTTGTTGGGACTCCTTAGGTACATTATCACCTTGGTTTTAGTTATTTGAAATATCTGCATCATCATCATCCAAAACCTTTCTCGATAAGAATAGATCAGCTTCCTCAAAAACAACATGCATAGTTTCTTCTATTACTAACGTACGTTTATTATAAATTCTATAAGCTTTACTGTTCGTAACATATCCAAGGAAAATCCCATAATTACATTTAGCATCAAATTTACCAAAATTATCCTTGTCATTCAAAATAAAACACTTACATCCAAATACTTTAAAATAGGAAATATTAGGAGTCTTACCATTCGAAATTTCATATGTAGTTTTGTTGAACCCTCTACGAATCGATACCCGATTCACCACATGGTAAGATGTACTTACTGCTTCGGCCCAGAAGTAGGTTGGTAATCGATTTCCATTAAGCATCGTTCTGACCATCTCTTGAAGCGTCCTGTTCTTCCTTTCCACTAAACCATTTTGTTGTGGTGATCTTGGTACAGAAAAGTTATAAGTATAACCATGCTCATAACAGTAATTTACCACATCATCATTTTTAAACTCTCTTCCTTTGTCACTTTGAATGTTAATAATGGAACATTACTTCTCATTTTGAACATATTTATAAAATTTAGTAAGAACAGAAGCAACCTTACTTTTCTTAGCAAGAAAAAATACTCAGGTAAGTCTAGAATAATAATCAACTATAACGAAAGCATAAAACTTACCACAAAAACTAGCAACAGAGTTTGGACCAAACAAATCAAGATACAACAATTCAAGACATCTAGACATGGACGTGTGCATCTTTTTCTTAAATGATGATCTAGTATGTTTGCCTAATTGACATGCATCACATACTTTATGTTTCATAAATTTCAAATCATGTAGGCCACGTACAAGACTCTTCTTAGATAAATTAGATATTAACTTCATACTAGCATGCCCAAGTCTCTTATGTCATAACCAACTATTTTCAGACAAAGCATTCAAACAAGATAAATTTTTAGAATTAAAATCATCAAATGAGCACATATAAATATTCTCAAAACGTGATGCAACTAACAAGATACTACTACTATGACTATTCTTAATAATGCACTTCTCATGATCAAATATAATGTTATAGCCCTTATTACATAGTTGACTAATACTGAACAAATTATGTTTAAGTCCATCAACTAGTAACACATCTTTAATAATACTACTACCATTTTCGATATTACTTATACCGATAATTTTACCTTTTGTGTTATCTCCAAAAGTCACATGACCTCCATCCTTAGGTGTCAAAGTTGTAAATTTTCTTTTGTCTCCCGTCATGTGTCCAGAACAACCACTATCCAGGAGCCATTTGTCTTTACTTATTGAAACTTTTAGAATAACCTGCAAGGAGCACCTCAAATAGATCCTAAGTGGTACCCAGTCTATGTGGGTCCGATCATGTTAGTTGGGACAATTTTAGTGCCTTTTGAAACCTAAACATGTCTATAGTTAGATATTTTAGCAAAACATCTACGAATAGTATGCCCCCACAACATTACATTTAAAACATCTAACAAGATTATTGGTTTCAGAAAAGAATTTTTCAAAACGTTTTTGTTTAAGATTTTTCTAAAATCCAATACCGGCATTATCAAAAATTCCACGTGAACTTCCTAAAAGTATTTTCAAGTTATTATCACCCCCGGTGAATTTGAGAACAATTGAATGCAAATCCGTCAACTTGGATTTCAATTTATTATTTTCAAATTCGTAGTCTATCACTTACTTGTTTAATGTATTAATTATACTTTGAAGGGAATTTATTTTAGAACACTGTTTTTATAATCATGAGAAAGTTCTTGATAAACATAAAATAATTCATCAAAATCTAAAGGACAAGAATTTGAACATTTAGTTACCTCACCACCGGTGGCCATCAATGCAAATATATATATATATATATATATATATATATATATATATATATATATATATATTCACTATCTGATTTTTTCGAGCTACTTGATTCAGTATCATCCCAAGTAGCCTTCATGGATTTCTTCTTACTTTTCTTTGCTATCTTCTTTTCTTTCTTCTTCTTTTCATTTTCTTTATCCTTCTTTCGTTCGGGACAATCATTTTGAAAGTGGCCAGTCTTATGACAGTTGTAACATTCCACTTTAGTCATGTTGAGATTTTTTCTCCCGCGGAATGTGCACCGAGTCATTCTTCTAAAATTCTTTGTGAGAAGCGCCACATCTTTCTCTTGCTCACTGTCAAGACTTTCATCATCACTGTCATCCTCATCTTTAATTTTTTGAGCTTTTAGCGCCAAGGATTTCTTCTTACTATTTCCGATGTCATCCTCATATTCTTTAATCGCCTCTTCATGAGTCGTCAAGTTGCCTATGAGATCATCAATTTCGTATTTGCCAAGATTCTTAACTTTCTCAATTTTCGTCACCTTTGATTCCCATATTTTTGTTAAAGATGTTAGGACCTTTCGAACTCTATCCTCCATGAAGTATGGCTTTCCAAGTTGACTCAAGTAATTGAAAATATTGTTGAAGCGAATATACATCTCATGAATCGTTTCAGTTTCTTCCATTCCTAACAATTCAAATTTCCTCATAAGAGCTTTGATTTTCGATTGCTTCACTTGACTTGTCCCTTCGTGGGTAACTTGTAGCTTATCCTACATCTTCTTTGCAGATTTACAACCTAAAACTCTAGAATATTCCTTAGCATCTAAAGATAAAAATAAAATGTTAATAACCTGAGAGTTTATAGAGGGTTTCTGCTTATCAGAAACAGTTAGTTATTCTTTCTTTTTTCTCGACTCCGTTTTCCATTGGAACAAACAGACCATCCTCGATTGTTAGCTACACATCATAATTTGTTGTTTGAAGGAAGGCTATCGTTCCGTCTTTTCGGAACGAATAACTTTCACCTGCAAATAATGGTGGTCGGTGCATAAGACTGCCCCTCAACTAGTGTGACTATTATATGCGTCATGTGATAATTGTTAGCTAAGTGTGTCGAGCTAAACCAACTCTGATGTCAATTGTTGGCCCAATGAGCTACTCAATAAGGAGGTAAATTGGGTAGATAAAAAATTATCAGAGAAAAAAATACTTCAATAATCCAAATAATTAATTTTATCTTAAATTAATTATTATCTTTATATAATAGTGGAAATATGATATCAACTAGGTGCACACCAAATAACAAAAATAAATAATAAAAAATAGCAGCACACCAAAAATTTATACTGGTTTATTAAGCTACTTTTGGCTAATCCAATCCCCCGATCTCTATGGGGAGTCACACCCACTAAACTCAAGATTTTTTAAAGGTAGGACCCAAACCCTCACAAAGATTATTTTCACAGGCCCAGAATCAACATTTAGGAAATTCCTATTTCCAAGTTCAGGAATAACCTTTACTTTTTACAAGCTCAAGAATAACCTAATTAGTTTTATACCTTAGGCTAAAGAATCAAAACCTCACAAAAACTCCAAATATTCTTTTACCTGGTAGGGATTGAACCGTTAAAAAATTAATCACAAATCAATTCAATTAAGGAAGAATTACTACCTCATTATCTTTATAGGAAGAGACTGAAACCAGTTACCCTTAGATTAAATACTCCCAATAGTATTCAATCCGTCACTTAACTCACTAATTACAAATTAATAAGTGATTTTTCTCACTCAGAGTTTCTATCACCCCAAATAAATTAGAATTCAATTAATATCTCAAACCTTGTGATAGAAAAGTGAGATATTCAAAATCTGATTTTAAACAAAAAATGGGTAGTACGTAATCAGATTTCTTCAAGAAATTGTTTCAAAAATATTTTTTAATAAAAAATCAGAAAGTAATTTCAAAGATCAAATTTCAAATATAATCAAGCAATACAAAATAAAAAGTAATTTGGAAAGATCTCACCCGAATTTCACCGAAAGAATAATGATAGCAATATAACTTCAGGTCGGTAGTAGCAACAATGCACAAAACATATTTGTTTAGAATAACTCTTAAAAAAGATCTCACAATTCTCTTAGTATGATTTCTCTAAGAAAGCTCAGTATAATTCTCTTGATGTGTCAATAATAATGAAAAAACGTAGGTCTATATAAAAGGGAATAAAATAAACTCTCTAACGGCTAGTTCCCACTTGTTAAGACATTTAATTTCTCTTATAGACCTCTTATATCATTAAGACTTCATCCTGGTTCAAATCAATTAATTATGGCTCTTAAACTTCTTAATTAAGTCCCCCAAATATTTCTCAATCACAATTAAATAGGATAGAAAGAATTACATGTACCAAATTGAAAAATATTTAAACTTAATGAACCATATCTAAATGGATATCATAATATATGTTGCATATCTCAAATAACATTAAATCTCTAAAATATCTCGTGAATCTTAACCATAAAACGGTTAGTAACGGCTACTTTTAGAATAAAATCCAGAATTCCACAATATCCTAAAACAGTGCCATAAGTCGACTTCCCAAGGATCACCGGTCGACTACTCGATTCAGGATGTAGCCAAGCCAAAAATCCATCGCCCATCGGTCGACCTATCTATTGCCCTAAAGATTTAGAAAGTTCTATTTTTGGTTACAGGTCGACCTCCCTGTCGACTTATTGATTCAAAGAGTTCACTATTTAAGCTTAGGTCGACCTACCTGTCGACTGAGAGATTCAGAGACTTTACCTTCTATGCTCCGGTCGACTTACCTGTCGACTTGTCAATGCTAGGAACCTCTTCTAAGTTCGTTTTTAATTCATTCTCATCGACATTTTTATCCCTTTAACCGATTTCTTTTCTCAGTTAGCTCTACTAAATTCTTAAATTTAATTTTAATTAATTATCAATATTTCTTTTTGAATTTCACATAGGAGCAAAGAATTCAATTAATTAGGATCCTATCAACAATACACATATTTATAAGAATCATTTTGTGTCGTATGTGATTCTCATTGGGATATTAAGAGTTGACATTTAACCTGAGTTGTTTTCCCTAGGTTTTTCAAATTCTTCAATCTCTTAATCGTTCATGATCTTTGTCATCATTTTTTAACCTCCATTCATTACTTGTCATCATATCTTCATCATTAGAACTAATAAAGTGAAACACTTAATCAAACCGTTAGTTCCACAAAAAACATTAACCTTTAATTGTTCATCAAAATCTTAGGATCAACAGGAGTAATGATTGTTATGTCCTTTAAGTGTTCCACACGCCAAGCAAGTATCATTCGGTGATTTAGTGACGAAACGTCCTTTGGCGGTTAGCGTTAGGGCGTACTCGATGTTCTGACCCTTTCCAAGGATAGGTCTCGGGCTTTTTCAAGACATTGTTTTTTTCCCAGGGGTCTGGCCTACTGGAAGTAATGGGCCTGGGTCTAGACTCGTTACAGCCCAGGCTTCTGGTGACGAATTATTTGGTCTTTACGGATTGGGCGGCTTAGTACCAAATTCATCATCATCAATTATATTTAAAACTGAAAACTTATTTCTTGGACTTATTTTGAACTTGAAGATAGATTTAAACTCCAACTAGGATTGACCTTAAAAAGTCCTCAATGGAGTTGCCAATTGATGCACCTCATATTTTGGAAACAAAAGGGTGAGAAAATGATAATATGAATTGGTTTCTTCTCTCTGAAATCCGTTAATTTTTAGAAAAATAATGTTAGGGCTTTTCTTGGCGTCGGTAATGAAAATATTTATTTGGCCCGAAATTTGTTTAAAAAATAGAGTCGCCATCTAGCATTGAGTTATATGGTGTACTAGGTCATTAGGATTTAGAAATTCATTTTTATTTTGAAATGACCCAAATTTTTGCTTGAAAAATATTTGGTCTTAACCATAGATTTATTTAAAGTTTAGGGGTTGATTATGCTCAGAGAAGGTGTTAGGCACTCTAAGACACCCGTCTGAAGACGTTACCTAAGTTTAAATAAATCTTTAAATTCAAAACAAGTCCAATTAATTTTCTTCGGTTTTTTTAACAAGCTAATTTTCATTTTTATTGTTCGTTGTTTTTATGTTTACTTTATGTAAAAGAAATATTTTTAAAACAACAACAGATAAAACAGAAAATAAATAAAGAACAAATGTCCCCCCTTTAGATTGTTTATCGATTATGGAAGAATCGCCAAGTTTGCCCCCTAGGGAAATTTTTATTGTTCACTTAAGGTTTGTTTTGACAAAACTAATATGCATTTTAAAGAGAAGAGAAAGGGTCAAATAAATTTAAGGAAAAAAATTATTTTATTGGAATGTGAAAAAACCATGTGTTTTAAGTAAAGAAAACATAATAAAACAAACACAAGAAAAAGTTTTAACTATTAAAACAAAGTATATAAAAACTTTTATTGATGCAAATAATTTAGAAAACAAAAAAATTTCAAGAATCTTCTTGTGGAAAAATCTATAAAAAATATATATTTTTTGTTAAGAAAGAAGTTACAAATTTAGATTTGATTAATTTGAAAAAAAAAAAAAATTGACGTAAAAGAGTAAAAGGTTTTGAAGAGACATTTTTGGGAAAAAAATAGTTTTTTTTAAAAAAAAAAAAAAACCTTCTTAGAAATAAAACGTTTTCGTGAGAAATTTGAGAAATTTTTTTTAAAGATTATTTAAAAAGGGTTCATTAGAATAAAAAACAATCTTTTTAAAAAGATTTTTTTAGAAAAAACCCAAAAAAAAATTATTTTAAAAGAAAAGCCCTTCCTTTTCAAGAACAATTTGGAAAAAAATATTTTTAGAAAATAAGAACAAGTAAACAAACATATTTTTAGAAAATAAGCAAAAATGTTTTTGTAAAACTTTGTTAAAGACATCTTTAAAAAACATTATAGCTTTATCTAAGAATCATTTTTTGAGAAAAATATTTTTTAAAGACAACATTTAAAATATTTTAAAAGAAAAGCAAGTTAAGAGATACATTTTTGAAGACTTTCCCTTTTAAGAAAAAACTTAAAAAATATTTCTAAGAAAGGTAAAGCTTTATTTTCTAGAGTAAAACAAAAGTCTCTTTTTGTGAAGAAAATATTCTATGTAAAACTCTTTTTTTCTTGTTTTTTGTTTGTCTAAGGAAAGATAAGTACAAAACATGAACTAAAAATTAAATGAATCACTGCAACCAAACTAACTTGCTTAGGCAAGGCTATGTTTTTGTTTGCTTTTGTTAGTTAAGGAACATAAAATAATAATAAAAAAAAGAAGTGTCTGTGTGTGTGTGTGTATATATATATATATATATATGGTCACTCCTACCCATAACTAGGAAGGAGGAAATGTTTCTGAAAAAGATCACACTTATCTGGAAAGGAATAGAGGATCTCCCTTTATTCCACCTTTTATCCAAAAAGGTACTTGACATATATTTATATAGGGCCAGTCCAAAAACTTGACCTACATATATATAAAAGCGTCAGTCCATGGTTCGTGACTCAGTGCCGGTCTATGATCTTAAAAAAAAAAAATGTCAGGCTTGAGTCTGAGACTTAATATCAGTCAAAGACCTAAGCTAAAAATAAAAGAAATGGTACCAGGCTAGAGTCTGAGACTTAATACTAGTCAAAGGCCTAGGCTAAAAGAAGATAAAATGGGTGTCAGGCCAGAGTATAAGATTTAATACTAGTCAAAGGCCTAGGCTTTAAAAAAAAACAAAAGGCACCAGGCCATGGTTCATGAAATAGTGTTGGTCCATGGCCTAGGATAAGAAAAGAAAAAAATGCAGAAAATGTAAAGTGTGGAAAGGCGCATAGTAGGAACGTAAATAGCCAGTAGTTGGTTGTTATGTTAAGTGGTTTGTTTTAGGTTCTTTAAGTTTGATTTCTTTCATTTCTTGACAAAAGATAAAAAGGATCTGCAAAGAGGGGGTTGAAGAAAAACTTACTTAGTTTAGGGGGATGGTCTTTCCCTATCAGTTTACCTTCTTCTACTTCTTCTTGTTTGTTTTTCTTGTATGGTTTCTTAACCTATTTCTAAAAGTGTTTTAGGATGATATTTTGAGGTATTTTTAGAAGTTTTTTGGGAGTTTTTGGGAGGTGTAATGTTTGGAAATCAAGGCAATCCAAGAGAAAATTTTGACTTAGAGAAAGAGAGAGAGTGAAAACTTATCAGTGTATGTTCCTTCGAAAAATGGCCCCTATTTATTTATGATTGATTTATTGCACATTAATGAATGCACGGGCAAACTATAGGGCATTAAATGCACCCTGATTGATGGGGGCTACTCAGGGTGGAATTCTTACACTTAGGGCCCATAAATATGGTATGGCATGTGAAAGTATCAAAATCCATCACATTAAGTCTTTTCATTTTTGGAAATGACATTGGGATGATAAAAATGATATCAACACTTCCAAGAAGCATCCAATGCTTCGTCTTATTCCCAGGGGGTGTGCTCGTAATGATTTTTTGTTTTGGGCACCCATTTATCTAATTAAAGAATTATTAATTGTTTTTCTTGAAATTAAAAATTCTAAAATGAAATTAAACTATCAAAAATATTAATGTAAAGTTTAATTTCAAAAAATAAAATATTTTTTGTCGTTAATTTGATAAAATTGGTGAAAACAAAAAAAAAAAAACAATTGGGGTCAAAACATAAAGTAAGTGTAATTGGTGACATTTCTTCAAATTAAAGGGTGGAAACTGAAATTAAACGTATTAAAAGTGATATCCATAGAAAACCCACTTTTAATTTTGTCATTTTAGTCCCCAATTAACTTTTATAAATTTTTAATTTGACCTGAAACTTTTGTTTAATCCAAAATTCGATTGAATTGGTGATTTTCATGTTTTTTTTTTTTTTTTTTTATAAATATTATGGCATAATCTAAGGTGGTAATTCGTCTCTCTAAAGCTTAGTTTTAAGTTTATTTGAATTTGCACTTTAGACCCAAAGTATTTTAAAAGTAAAAGACAAGTGGGACAAAATGCGGTGTCTACATGCATCAAATTTAAATGTAAAATTAGAAAGAGTGACTAATTAAAATCGTGATTAAAGAAATATGGTTTAAAGTGAAACATACAAACTTATTGGATCACTTAGAAATATGGTTATTGTTACAGGGTTTAAAATAGAATTTGTCCTATTTTTATGGATTTTTTAAATATAAATATCCAAACAACACGTTGAAATAGGGCCGAGTACCGGGACAAAATGAAGTATCTACAGATGCCCTTCTTTACCATGTAAGTTTCACTTGCTTGACAAAGAAATGAGACACAAACTATTTGATTTTGTCACTTGAATGAATGCAAATGCAAAATAATGAGATATGCAAAATTTAAAAAATATTCCCTAGTCTAAGGTCTGGGTAATGCATACTAGAAACGAAAACTTACATGGGCCTGGACCTTGATTGATGTAACTACGAAAACATAGAAAATATGCGACTAACTCCACGTAGGTCACCTATATGCCTTGGGAATATCAAAGATAAGGTCATACAAGATGCCCCTTACGGAGTAGGAGATGATACTTCTGATGAATTCATGAAGAACAATGTTCGTTTGATGGATGGTTTAAAGAAAATACATGAAGAAGACACTTTAACAAATTCATGACGAACAACATTTATTCAACGGATTGTTTAATGAGAATGAGTGAAGAACATTTTTAATGATTTCATGATGAGCAACATTCATTTAGAGGATCGTCTAGTGAGAAAGAGTAAAGAATGATACATTTAATGAATTCATGATGAATAATGTTTGTTTAGAGGATCTCCGAGTGAGAAATAGCATAGAAGAAAACAATTTAATGAATTCATGATGAACAACATCTATTTAGATGATTGTTTAGTGAGAAAGAATGAAAAAGCTTTAACGAATTCATGACGAAAAATGTTTATTTAGATGATTGTTTAATGAAAAGGATAAGTAACATATAATGTGTTTCGACCTGCGGCTGGGGTGAAGATGAAAGAGAAATGTATAAAATATACCCCAACTTGTGGCTGAGGTCCGACAACATGCTCAAGGAGGAACCTTAGCAGGGACCGAATGGAAAATGTGGGAATAAAGTATTGATGAAGTGTAGTCAAACCCATATAGGTTGCATACTCATATTGACTGTGTCAAGAATAAGGTCATGCGTAGTTCAAAAGATGCTCCCTACAGAACAAGAGAGGATACTCATGATAAATTCTTACGAACAATGTTCATTTAGATGATCATTTAGATAAAAGCAATGAATAAGAGACTATAACGAATTTATGACAAACAAAGCTACTTTAAAGGATCGTTTAGTGAAAAAGAAAACTTTAACGAATTCATGACGAATAATATTCGTTTAGAGGATCGTTTAGTGCAAAAGAGTAAAGAATGAGACACTTTATTTAATTTATGATGAACAATGTTTGCTTAAAGATCACTTAGTGAGAAAGATTAAAAAATTGGACACTTCAATGAATTTATGATGAACAATGTTTTTTTAAAAGGATCACTTTGTGAGAAAGATTAAAAAAATAGGACACATTATTGAATTTATGATGAAATGTTCGTTTAGAGGATTGTTTAGTGATAAATAATGATTTTTTTTGGACAAATTTATGACTGATAACTTTCATTTGGAGGATCATTTATTAAGAAGGATAAGTACCATATAGTGTGCCCTAGCTTACGGCTACGCCGAGGATGAAATGGAATATATAAAAGTTTTCCCAACCTATGGTTAGGGGACAAAAAAATGCTCAAAGAGGAACTTTACCATGGCATCAATGGAAAATATAGGAATGAAGTATGGATGAAATACAACTGAACCCATGAAGGGTTGCCTATGTATCGAGAGTATCCAGAATTAGGTCACAAGTAGTTCGAAAGATGCCCTTTGCAGAGAAAAGACAAACTCTCAAGATGAATAGTGTTCATTTAGAGATGATGCGGTATCGAGAAGTGGACTGATGCTGAATATGGTATGTTTAGAGGTAAGACGGAAACAAGAAAAACACTCATAATCAACAATGTTTGTTTAGAGGTAATCAAGATAAGGGATACTTCCCAATTTGTGGTTGGTGAGGATAAACTCGAATACTTGACAGGATTAATGTACCTCCCAGCCTTTGATCGTGAAGGATCGAAACAAATATATGTCTAAAAGTAATATACCTCCTAGCCCGCGACAAGTTGGATAGATACTTCTCGGCCTGTGGAAATGAAGATTGGACTCAAATGACAATATCAAATATACCCCCAGCCTATGGCTGGGAAGATTGGACTCGAGGACAAAATCCAACGTAGCAACCAGCCTGTGGCGGGAAGGATTGAAGGGTGAAAATAGCGTGAAGGTGGATGATAGGTGTAAATCACCTATATATTTCCATACCGAAATTGTTAGTTTTTTAGTACGTTTATTATGTTTTAATACATTTTAATGTGTTTTTAATCTTTTTGTATTAAATCAGGTGTGTGGTATGAACGGTATAAAAACGGATGCTAAACGATGATATCGGATCAAGAACGGTGGAAAAACAAGTAAGAAGACAATATTCTAAATAACAGCCCACTGCGGTGGTGAAAATGTAGAGAAGGGCCAAAGTTGCTGTAAACTCACCTCCGCAACGATGAAAATGCAGAGAAGTCCCTAAATCCAATGCCTCTTCCACCGCTGCGGCGAAGATCAAACCGACCTACTCACCGCCACGGTAGTGAATCCCACCGCCGCCGCGGTTACCTCTGCACAGATTTATGATATTTTTAGGATATTTTTTGGACCCTATTTCTTCTCATCTCCTCTCCATTTTTGAGACACACCTCCATAAACCTTAGGAGGAAAGTAAAGTGTGTTTTGGGGGAGCTCAAGCAAATCCTAAGGAGAAAAACACAAAGCAACGAAGGAGAAGTGATCTTGAAACGTTCTTAGTGACAAATCTTCGGACTATGGCTAGTTTCTCTCGTTTCTCTCTTTATCTCTGAATTTAGGATTGTTGTTTGAGCATATTTAGCTCATTTTACATTATATAAACGGTTATGGCCATTAGCTAAACATGGATTGTCTTAGGGATTAACATATATTTATGAAAATATGATTTGTTTAAGTTTGTTTTTCGTTTATAGTTGTTCTTTATAATTTTGATTGTGTTTACCGTGTTGTCATGTTATTATGTTTGTTTAGATATATCGAGAATACGAGGTTTGACACTCGGAAGAGGTAACCCTGGATTCGGACTAGGGTTTAAACACAACACGGCAATCTAACGACCCGGGAGGGTGTTAGAAAGTGTGCAATCAATGACGTTGGGGCGAGACTCATGTCACTTAGTGTCGTTAAGACGTTGAGGAGGATTTCTTCATTGACACGAAGTCACGTATTCACTCGTCTTACACTTGGGAGAGGTGGCGAGTGAGTTTACGAACTGAGATTGTCGGATACGCAGAACGCCGTTAACGTAAACTAAAACGAAATCAAACACATTTAAGTAAATGAAGTTAATCCCCTAGGCAATCTACTTCCCTAAACCATCTCATATTAATATTAGTATAGTTAATTTAATTAGATTAATTAAATTAGTATTAGTATTTAATTATATTCCATTTTTAGCGCCTAGATAAAATTAGGTTATGAAAATCGCAGTAATCGATAATAATCATAACCAATTCCTGTGGACACGATACCCCTACTCTCCCTATCTTTATTAAAACTTGACCTCGTATACTTGTGAGTGAAAGTAGCGTCTTATTCACGCACTGTTAGTGGTCAATCTTCATAATGTGCCCTAGCTTTCAACTAAGGCTACAATGAAAGGATATAATATAAAATATTCACTAGCCTGTGGTTTGAGACCACAAGCTCAAATTTTTAAGACCCGAAGATGGGTAGGCACAACATAATGTGTCCTAGCCTATGGCTTGGGCTGAATGGGAGGTCTAAAGGTATAAAAATATGCCCCATCCTATAACTAGGATAACACTATTCCATAAAACATCCCCTCGAGGGAATACCCATTAGGTTAACAAATATATCACAGGGAGAGATTACCTCGGTCATTCATCTATTTAGGCGAGTGGTTACTGTCTATGAATTTTGGCAAATGGGAAAGACAACAATTCCCAAAATAAAATATGGATTTGAGGAAAATTTATCACAAATTGGTGACTTATGACTCTGTTTTCCATTTTTATGCAGCGAGCGATTGGCTAATAGCGCTTGTGTATTCTCGGACCAAAATTTGAGAAACCTTTCCACCTTATTTTGTTTCTACAAATTTGGGGGCACATCCATATTTGGAGGTTTCAACTTGAATCTGGAGGCAAAGCTTCATATTGGAATGACATTCTCATTTGGTATTTTTCTTCTTTTGGTTTGCTAGATTCCCACTTCCCTTTAGCTGCAACGCGCCTTTAGTGCTTGGGGGTTTTGTAGTCCTGTATGCCCTATATTTATCAAATCCTTCAAAATTGGTTTAGCCAAAATATGGTCACCAGGCATGATTTTGGCAAGATTCTTGAGCGTGATGGTTGATGAGTATAATTTCAATACAGTATGGACCATGTCCAATATTTCTTTCCATAGACTCCAACTCCATTTTAATCCATCAAGTTCTAACTTGGAGACTATTTGTAAGACCCTAATTGTCGTGCATGCATATTCACTAGTTGCGTTTTAGAACGTTAATGGGGTAGAATATGTCATTTTTAATTTGAAATAAACTTTTAGGGGTGAATTTATAATTTTATGAAATATTAAATTTTGAATTGGGTTAAAATGGTAACTTAAAGAAAATTAGGGGGAGATTAATGTAATTTGGGAAAAAATTAATATATATATATATATATATATATATATGCACATGCTATTGGGATATAAAAAAAAAAAAAATGCGGGATCAAGACATACCACTACTCTCATGCATATATATATATATATATATGTGTGTGTGTGTGTGTGTGTGTGTGTGTTCATGCATATGATTCACAGTTCCAACACCTAAAAAGAAGGAGAAATCAGAAAACATAGAGAAAGAGGGCCGGTGGTGGTAGGTTCTAATCGTCGCCGTTGTGTCGCCAGTGAAGCGTGTGTGTGTGTTTAGTTGTAGGTATGTGATCGGACGAGTGTGTGTGTGATCGTGTGGGGGTGTCGTTGTCAATTTCAAGAGAGTGAGGGTGGTCGGCCGTTCAGGTGTGGGGTATGTGATCGTCGCCGTTCGTCGTCGTGTGCTATGGATATGTCTGTCGTCCAACTATTTGCGGCTGTGTATGTGCTCATTGTGTGTGAGTTTGTGTGGTTGATCAGACTGTGTGTGTGTGTTGCTGATCAGTTGACGATAATTGTCGGTGTGTGTGTGGGTGATCGTCGCTGCTCAGTCGTCGTCCGTGTGTGTGGGTGTTCAGACAAGTGTGTGTGTGTGTGTGTTATTCGTGTGTTCAACCGTCGGTGGGGGTGTGTGTGTGATCGACGGCGTGTGTGCGTGGTGTGTGGGTGATCGTCGGTATGGGTGAGCAGTGAGAGGGTGATCGGCGGTGAGTAAGAGTTAGAGAGAGAAAGGGGCGCCGTGGTGGTGAGGTCCGGCAAGCAGAACCCAGAGCAGAGAAAGAAGGTGTTCACCGCGGCGGTGAGGTTTCAGCAGAACAGAAAACAGAAAAAAGAAGAAAAAAAAAAAAGGAAAGAGGCAAAAAATAAAATAAAATCCAAAAATCCAATTTCTCGGCTTGCAAATGATTCGGAACAGGTAAAATTTTAATCGGGTATTATTGTCGATTAAATTAACTTGTTAAGTATTAAAATTTTCGCAATAGTAAGAGTGATTTTCATAATCGTAATAATGTTTGTTATAGTCGTTAATCGTAAATACATTGGTACGGTGAATATTAACGTAGCGAGGTAGATAAAATAAAAATTTTTCATAATAAGAATTTGGGGAATGGGAAATATGGAATTTAGGGCCTGCATTGCACGTTATGTTATTTTAACTAATATAGTAATTTAGGCCTATCGTTGTTAGGTTCACAGGGGCCAACGTCCCAGTAGATTTTAGACAGTGACATTTTTGTAGTACGGAAAACGAGGTGAGTGTACTGTCTTCTATATAAATTTACAAATTTTATTTTCATATAAATTGTGGAAAATGTGTTTACTTAAAAAATGGATAATTTTGCAATGTATTTGGATCGAGTTGGTTTTAAAGGTGAAAAATGATTTTTTTATCAAGACGGTTTTAAAAGTGGAAAATGATTTTTGGATCAAGTAGATTTTAAAAGGCGAAAAGTGATTTTCGACAGTAGATTTTAAAAATGGGGAAAGTAATTTAAAAAAAATTAATGAAAATGAGGAAAGTGATTTTCGTCCGATTATGCCGTAGTTTTGATCCCGTCAGGACGGCATGTCCTGCGGGATGGTTATGATCTATTAGGAGGATTAGTCCTACAGGTGGTTGATTATTATGACCTGTTAGGAGGGTATGTCCTGCAGGTGGTTGATAATATTATGACATGTCAGGAGGATTAGTCCTGCAGATGGTTTATTACATTATGACCTGACAAGAGAATAGTCCTACAGCTGGTTGATTATTATGACCTGTTAGGAGGGTAGTCCTGCAGGTAGTTTATTATTATAACCTGTCCGGAGGATTAATCCAGCAGGTGGTTTGATTGACCCGTCAGGAGTGCAAATCCTGTAGGTGGTACCCCTATTATTGGGGATAATAAATGGCCCTGGCACTGGTAGTCACTTTAGATGGCACAGTTGTACAGGTAACGGTACCGTCGTAACTCCCGATCGTGAGGTAAAAACGATCATATGGCTAGTAAGAGAGGAGGTGTGGTGTATTTTATTATACGTTAAAATATTTGGTCTGGTTGGTTTAAACCATTTGGATTGATCGATTTAAAATGCTTGGGTATGGTTGATTTAAAATGTTTGGAAGGGTTGACTTAAAATATTTGAGTTGGGGATTAATTATATTACTTCATTTCATTAGTGGAGTGAAACTGGAGTTTAAACATAGTAAGCGGTTATATTATTATATTTTGGAAACGTGGTGTTTAACACTTCTGCTTGTTTTGATATATTAGTTCGTTACATTGATGACAGTGTGACTGGATTTTCAGCCTGGTATATAAATATAAAATATTATATTTCGAAAGTTAGTATTTAACATTTATGCTTGATCCATAATTTTTTTTTTTTAAGACAGTACATCGATAAAAATATTTGGTTTCAGGTACCGAGGTTAGGAGTTGGTTCACTACTGGCACTAGGTAGAATTCGGAGGTGGTGTCATTTGGGAGTGGGCCGGTCAGAGGCAAACTGTGGAAGGTATTATTTTTGGTAAAAAAAAATATATTGACAGCGATGCGCGTGCGTTTGAATATGTATACGTATATATGTAAAAATATTTGGTTGATTGGTCAGGTAGCGTTATGTCAACGTCACGCCCGGCCTCAGGTGACGGGTGTCTAGGGTGGGGTGTGACACTATTTGCAGTCAACCAAGACAAACCAACACGAAATCGCAAGAGGAAGACCCCTAAGGAAATCGATATGTCTCATTTTTTTTCTTTTTACTTTTTATTTTTTTCTTTCCATATTTTTTGCACCAAAACTATTTCAAATGGTCAGTGGCTTTTCATATTTCTATAGTCCCTACAATATTTTTAGGACGCTCTTTCAATTTTTTACCATATTCAAAATGTACTCGTTTTATTTTTCTCTCTTTTGTCCTCGTTACCTATGACTCAGAGTCTGGGACATTTTACTGGAAAACATACAATTACCATTGAAACAAATTATGAAAACACAATTCATGAGGCAAAGTATTTTTTTTTACAAAATTTGAGTTTATGGGGTTAGAAAATACATTACTGTTGATCTCCTAAAGGTTTAGCGCTCCATCTCTAAGGGCCTTATGGACTACAAAAGGAACTTCCTGGTTGGGGGTAAGCTTTCTTTGGATTTGTCTTGAAAAATAAATATTCTTTTCAATGCTAACTCGTAGGCCTTGAAAACCCTATTGTAGACCTGCTTATCGTAGGCCTAGATAATCCTTTGTAGGTAGCACTGATATTGGTAGAATAATGTTTAACGTTTTTTTATCAATTAAATAGAGCTAATCCAACCTCTGTATTATCCATTCAATCTCATCTAGCTCGCACAACTCCAGAAGGTGATTGTTTTAGGCAACCAATGTCGAATCTCTCGTGGAATATTTGTCAGTCACAATGCTCAGCTACAAATCCATATATATGTGCAACTCCTTTATCTTCATATCAATGGATAACTGGATCCCCAAGATGCATTCCTCATACTTAGACCAATTATTGGTGCTAAAATTTCAGCTTGGAAGCCACAAGATAATGTTGTTTAGTTGGGGAAACAAGAACTGGGCTCCTCGAGAGTTCACGACTCTATCAAATTACATCTTCCATATCGTCTCACCCTATTCTTCCTCAACTGCATAAATTGACTCGTGAGGGAAGAGGGTCTCTAGTGGATCATAATCTTCTTTTGTTGGGCAACTAGGCAATTGATCTACTATTGTTTGACCTTTAACTGACTTCAAGGTATTATATACAATATCAAACGTTGTCAACAACATCTTCTAGTTTGCAATTTTTTTTTTACAGAACTGGATTCTCAAAGATGAACTTCAGGGCATCCATTTGGACGATCAAATAGGTGGTCAACAAAAGTGTAAAATGGCACAATCTTTGGGCAAACCACAACAAGTTATCTCTAACAACATGTAGTTCTCCTCATACTTCATGAAGTGCTTGTTGGGGTAATAGATTGCATAATTTTCTCCAAGACATTTTGGCAATCAACTTTCCATTGCCCATCATTCTACTTTCAAAGCAGCTTGAAAATTAACTCACAATTAGCAGTGAGCTAGAAAATGAATCTGGCTATGAAATTGATACTCCCCAAGAATCCTCGGATCTTCTTCTCATTTTTTGAAGGTGTCATTTCAATAATGGGATTTGTCTTGGTAGGATAAAATTTGATTCCATGGAAATTCCTGATGAAATTTAGTAGCTTTCCATATGTTACTTCGAATGCGCATTTTGCCAGATTAAGCTTGAGTTTGTAATCTCAAAGCCAGTTAAACGTCCATTTTAAGTGGTAGATATGGTCCTCAGTTTCTTGAGACGTCACGATCATGTCATGGAAGAGGGTCTCTATCGCTTTTTAGTACATTTTCTAGTGTTTTTGAGACTAAAATGCGTTTCCCAATAGTAATAGACTCCCCAATTAGTAGTAAATGTTGTTTTTTCCTGTCTTCTTCATCCATTTGAATTTGGTTGTAGCCAGAGAATTTCTCGAAAAAATAATTGATCATATGCCCAGTAACATTGTCGATAATGATATAAATGTTCAACAGTGGAAAATTATCTTTCGAACTTGCTTGGTTGAGATCTTGATAATCCACGCAGACTCTGATCTTCTCTAAGGACTTTCGCACTTGAACGGAATTGGAGAGCCATTCACTATAGTTACATACTTTGACAATTCGAGCATTAAACCGCTTTACGATCTTCTCCTTAACCTCGAAACTAACGACACGCCTCATGTTCCTCAACTTTTGCTTAAGTAGAACACTCTTAGGTTTTATCGGAAGCTTGTGGACTACGATACTCTTGTCTAGACCTACTGTGTCATTATAAGACCAGAAAAGTTATCTTGATAAGCAACCAAAAGTGTAGTCAATTTTTTTCTAGAGCGTGATCATCGATCCAATTGACGCATCGCGAATTTTGATAGTGGACGAAGTAGAAATCGGGAAAACGTTTCATTCCTCCCTCTCTAAGTCATCCAAATCCATTCATTTTAAAAATGATTTTTCAAGGTTTTTTTAGGTGTCGGTTTTGAAAAACTTCTTGGGTCGGGATTTTATGTTCAAAATGGAGTCATCACCTAGGTCCCCGAGAGTTTTAGAAATTCATTTTACTTTGAAATGGCCTGTGTTTTGACTTTGTAAGGTCTATGTACCAGAGATATTCTTAAAGTTTGGGGGTTAGTTATGCTCGGGGAAGTTTTTACGCAACCCAAGACACCCATCCGTAAACGGTACCATAGTCTAAATGAATATTCACTGTTAAACAACTAGAAATGAAAATATTTTTGTGATTTTAGCATAATGAAAGCAGTATATACTATACTGTACTGTACTATACTAGGCAGTGACAACGCAATAGCAGTTTATAAGAGATAGGAATATTAATATGCAAGCTATATGAAATGCAAATAGTTTGTTATTTTTTAGAGGCCGAACCTTATATAAGTTGCCTACATATCTTTGTTTCCACTAAGAATTAGGTCGACATTTAGTTCCAGCATGCAAACTAGACTAACTTATTTTGGATATTTGACCGAACCCGCACGTGGGTTGCCAACATATCTCGGATTAATAAGAAGAAGGTCTTTATGTATTTCATTTGTGCTAGGTTAAAACTAAATGGTTTACGTTATTTAAGGTGACCGAACACTTAAACTGATATGATTGCTTATAAATAGAGGTCATGGTCCCCATATCATATGAGGTTTTTCTATCCTTTTGATTCCCATTATCAAAGAGAAATTTAGACAGAAAACAAAAGTGTAGATTTGGTAGATCATAAAACCTCACACTAGGATATTCAATCTTCTTGTTATAGATTCAGGTACGCTTCCACAAATTTAATATTTTAATTCTTAATGATTTAATATGAATACTTCTGTTTATGTGATGGTTTTCACAAAATGAAATTAATCTTACATGTGGTATCAGAGTCATTTCATGTTGAATTGTTGAGAATAAATTAGGAAGGGTCGATTTTTTATTTTTTATTTTGAAATGTTCAATATTTCTTAAAAAAAATTATATAGAAAAATTATATATTTCATTACGAGTCCAATAATATAAATTTTATAAAATTTTGACTTACAGTTGATTTTATATAATTTTTTGAAGTTGTTGAAAAACGAAGAATGTCGTCACTATTCTGGTCTGGTTTTGGTTTTGAATCAGTGACGACCACGACGTAAAATGACATCGTTTGGTTTTCACTGATTCATACGGCGCATATAGTTTTCAATTTATTCACACACTTCTATTCACACACAATGTGTTGGTTCAATAACATCTCCTGCAAAGGTTGACACCACTTTGCGGATTGTGGTCCTAGGGTCGAGTCTTAGTCATGTACTCTGTTCTTATATTTTTTGCTTTTTTTTTTTTTTAAAGATAACAAAAAGACTTAAGACGAGCTAATTGGGATTCAATCCCTAGACGACCAGTGATAATGGAACACCTAACCACTACAAGGACAAGCAACGCTATGGTTATGTTGTTATTTATATCCATATATGTCGAAGTTACAGTACATTGCTCTCATGCTTGCTTGTATACTATGTAATTTTAAATTCAAATATTGGTGTGTTTAAATATATATTTTGAGATAAATTAATTGAAACAATATATCACCAAAATGTCATCTCTTGTGAAAATTAATTTTGCTTTGAAATATAAAAGGATTATGTGCATGTAACTTATGTGCATTAAACGGCCCAAAGGAAGATCAATATTTAACAGAACTGCATGTGCACCTGTAGTAATAAACACGTGATGATTATTTAATTTTACATATGAAGAGTAAATCGGCCCAAATGATGATTTATTGTTCGAAATGTTCTTTTTATCAGTGTTTGATTACTATACCAAGACATCACTTACAAGTTAATATTTTTATCCAAAGATAAAATATTAATAGAGTGTCTGGTATCTTAAGATAGGGTTTGCCTTTATTTGAATTTATTTTTTGTTCTAAGATTTATATGAGCTTGTTTTGTTTGTTTGTTGTTCTCTGATTTAGCTATTAGTTCTGCTTCTAACATTACTGTCAGTATTAATTATATTCCTATGCTAAATGGCACAAACTTCAAGTCATGGCAAGAGAACCTCCATATAGTTCTCGGTGTCACGGATTTGGAATTTACGTTAAGTGTTACTTCTCCTGTAACTCTTACTAAAGAAAGTTCTTCTGATGAAAAGAGAGACATTGAAAAGTGTGAGAAGTCAAATCGCATGTGTTTGATGGTCATAAAGAAAGCCATTCCAAAAGCATTCAGGGGCACATTATTGGAAACGATAAAGAGAGCCAAAGAATTCCTAGAAGAAATTGAGAACAGATTTGCCAACAATGAAAAGGCTTAAACAAGTACACTTTTGGTAAGTCTCATGTCACACCCCACCCAGGGTCCCAACCGCCCGAGGCCGGGCATGACGTCAGCATGACACTTCCTAACTAATCAACCAAATACATACACACATATATATACATATTCAGACGCACGTGCACCGCTATCAATATATATTTTTCCAAAAATAATACCTATTTACTCATTTCCAAAAATATGGGGATACACCCGTTCCAGATATATATACAACAAAAATCACAAAATGCTGAACCTTCCACGGTTTGCCTCTGACAGGCCCACTCCCAAAATAACACTACCTCTGGACTTTACCTAGTGTCAGTAGTGGACCCACTCCTAACTGCGGCACCTGAAACCAAATATTTTATTAGTATACTATCTTCATAATATAAAAATATTTTTATGGATCAAGCAAAAGTATTAAATACCACGTTTCAAAAATATAATATAATATAACTACGTACCATACAGAAACCCAATTTTTCTGTCACCAATAAAATAAACGAATATATTTAAAATACCCAATCCAAACATTTTAAATCAACCAACCCAAATATTTTAAATCAACCAATTCAAACATCACGTCATATAATAAAATACTGCACACCACTCTCCTACTAGCCATAGGATCGTTTTTACCTCACGATCGGGAGTTACGACGGTACCGTAACCTGTGCAATTATTCCATCTAACGTGACTATTAGTACCAGGGCCATTTATTACCCCCAATGGTAGGGGTACCACCCGCAAAATTTGCACTCCTGACAAGTCAATCAACCACCTGCAGGACTAATCCTCCTGACAGGTCATAATATCAACAATCACCTGCAGGACAAATCCTCCTGACATGTCATAATATCATCAACCACCTGCTGGACATGCCCTCTTGATAGGTCATAATAATCAACCACATGTAGGACCGACACTCTTGACAAGTCAATAACAATAATCAACCACCTGCAGGACGTGCCCTCCTAACAGGTCAAAACCATCCCGCAGGACATACTCTCCTGAAGAGATCAAAACTATGGCATAATCGAACAAAAATCACCTTCCACATTTAAAATCTACTCGATTCACATAAGTCATAAAATCGTCCAATTTTAATAAACACTTTTTTTCCCCACAATTAATACAAAAATATAATTTATAGATTTACATAGAAGACAGTACACTCAATGCGTGAAAACATGGCCCTAACATGCACAATTTCCCATTTCCCAAATTTAATTATGCAAAATTATTATATCCCCCAATTCCCTACGTTAATATTTACTATACAAAATTATCATAATTAACGATTGAAAAATTATCTTCATGATTACGAAAATTTAATGTTAATAATTTAATTTAACGAAAATAATAACCAACTGAAATTTTATCTGTTCTGAATTTTTCGCCTGCCGAGAGGTAGGTTTTGAATTTTGGTTTCTGTTTGATTTTTTTTTTTTTTTTCCTTTCTTCTTTTCTTTTTCTTTTTCTGTTCTGTTCTCTGCTCCTGGTTCAGCTGACGATACCACTACCGACCTTCACTCGCCGGCGAAACACACACCGATCACTTACACACTCACCGGCCAACCTAACAATCGAACGACACACCCATCCCCACAATCGACGATCGGACATACACCGCCACGCCGACCGACGACTCAATAGCACCCCCACGCTGGACGACGACAAAACAGCACCGATGACACACACATACTCAGTCCACGATCACCCACACACATTTGTCTGATCAGATACACTTACACACACATAACAACACACACACACACACACATACACATACACACACAGAGAGAACAAGCGATGACCACACACACACACACACACACACGATGGACGAAATAGGACAGAACACATACAAAAAAACACACACACTCGCATACCATTGTCGATTACACTCACACCACCGGCGATCGACACCCTACGTAACACCGGATCGAACGACGACGATCACCCATACAATCGATCGAACAACACACACACATGCACGCTGGATCAAACAGAGGAACACACACACATACTGCCAACGACTGAACAATGACGATCACACACATGCACACACGATGGACAAACGACGATGCCACACCCCGCACGCAATCGCCGAACGGACAGAACACCCACCCACACGCTGAACAACCGACACCCATGCCTCGCCAGTCGGGTATCGCCACCACGCCGACCCACTCTCTCGTGTTCTATTTTTCCTTCTTTTTAGGTTGTTTGCATGGGTATATATATATAAGGTCATGTGAGATGATCTCACCTCCCACCACTTACTTAATTTATTTATTTATTATCTTTATTATACTAACTTCCCTCACTTATCTTTAAGTTATTAGTTAAACCCAAAATCTAAAATTAATTTTTTAAAATTGCTAATTGACCCCTAAAATTTTAAATTAAATAATAAATGACACAATCTACCCTGTTATTTCTAAATGTTCTAGAATGCAGCTAAAATTTATGCGTATACAAAAAAATAAGTGTCTTAAAACCCTTTTCCTCTAAAAGAAATTTCGTCCCGAAATTTTAGTTACCTTGACCGAACAAATGCAGATGTTTCTCTCTCATCTCATCTTCTCTCTCCCACGTCGCTTCCTCCACGGAATGACTACGCCAGAGCACTTTCACCAATGGAATCATTTTCGTTCGCAATACCTGTTCTTTACGATTTAAAATCTGAACTGGCTCCTCAACGTATGTCAAATCCTCTTCCAATTCGATTGGTTGAGAAGTTAACACATACGAAGGATCTGGCACATATTTCCTAAGCATTGATACGTGGAAAATGTCGTATAATCTAGATAATTCTGGTGGTAAGGTAAGTCGATAAGCTATCGTGCCGACCCGTTCTAAAATCTCGTATGACCCAATATATCTCGGACTTAATTTTCCTTTCTTCTCGAATCTCATTATGCCCTTCCATGGAGATATACGTAAAAACACATGATCCCCCATTTTAAATTCCAACTCCTGCCTATGCTTGTCAGCATAACTCTTTTGCCGACTCTGAGCAATTCTCAAATTTTCCTGAATCACCTTCACTTTGTCTGTCGTCATTTGGGCTAAATCCGACATCAGTAATTTTCTTTCTCCCACTTCAGTCCCATAAATTAGAGTCCTATATCTCCTGCCTTACAACGCCTCATACGGTGCCATCTCGATTGCCAAATGGTAGCTGTTATTATAGGCAAATTTCATCAACGTCAAATGATCATCCCAATTACCAAGAAATTCTAGAACACAACCCCTCAATATATCCTCCAACGTCTGAATCGTACGTTCTGATTCACTGTCAGTCTGAGGATGAAAAGCGGTACTAAATTTCAGTTTGGTGCCTAGAGCAGTTTGGAGACTCAGCCAGAACTTCGAAGTAAATCTCAGATCTCTATCTGACACTATGAAAACTGGTGCACCATGCAGTCTAACAATCTCGTTAATATACAATTGGACATACTTATCAAGAGAGTACGTTATCTTTACGGCCAAAAAATGAGCAAATTTAGTAAGCCTATCAATAATTACCCAGATAGAATTATGTCCCTTATGGGTATGGGGTAATCCCGAAACAAAATCCATCGTGATATACTCCCATTTCCACTCTGGAACCGAAAGAGGTTGTAATAATCCACCTGAACGTTGGTGCTAATCTTGACTTGCTGACAAACGAGACACCTGACAACAAATTTAGCAATTTTTCGTTTCATTCCATTCCACCAATGGTGTTCTTGCAGATCTCGATACATTTTGGTACTACCTAGGTGCATTGCGTATATTGAGCTGTGCGCTTCCTCCAAGATATCCTTCTTCAGATTGGCATCATCAGGCACACACAATCTATTTCTAACCAGCAAAACCTCATCATTATACCTGACATAGTAGTCAGCTCTGTGACCATTTTTTTACTTCATTTCGGATCTTCTCCAATTGAGCATCCAACTTTTGCGCTTCTATAATACGGTCGATCAATGTCGGTCTCAAAGTCAACGTCGTAAGTAACGTTACTGTCTGACCAACCGCCAACTGAACTCACAAATATCTCAACTCGGCGTACAGATTAGTATGAACAACTTGAATGTGTGCAACTGAACCCGCCGATTTCCGACTCAGCGCATCCGCTACAATATTGGCCTTTCTAGGATGGTAATAGATAGTACAATCATAGTCCTTGATCAATTATATCCAACGTCTCTGCGTTAGATTTAGTTCCTTCTGAGTAAACAAGTATTTCAAACTCGGGTGGTCGGTGTATATCTTACAAGTCTCGCCATATAGGTAATGTCTCCAAATTTTCAAGGCAAACACAATTGCCGCCAACTCCAAATCATGTGTCGGGTAGTTACGCTCATGATTCTTTAATTTTCGGGAGGCATATGAAATTACATACCCATGTTGTATCAGTACACACCCTATCCCTTAGTGTAACGCATCACTGTAGATCACAAAGCTACCATCTTCAGTCGTAAGGGAAAGTATTGGCACAAATATCAGTCTATTTTTTAGATCTTGAAAACTCTGCTCATATTTGTCATTCCACTCAAATTTGGACTTCTTGCAAGTCAATCGGGTCAACGGGACAGCTATAACAGAAAATTCTCGTACAAACCGACGATAATAACCCGCCAATCCCAAGAAACTTCGAACTTCAGTCATACTTTTTGGCCTTTCCCATTGAACAACGACTTTGACTTTCTTTGGATCCACCTGAATACCATTCCCCAAGATAACATGCCCCAAGAATACAACTCCATCCAACCAAAACTCACATTTACTGAATTTTCCATACAACTGTTTCTCTCACAAAGTCTGCAACACAATCTTGAGATGCTCTGCATGTTCTTCTTTATTTTGGGAATAGATCAGTATATCATCAATGAACACGATAATAAACTGATCTAGATAAGGTTGAAAGATCTGATTCATCAAATCCATAAAGATAGCAGGGGCATTCGTTAACCCGAATGACATAACTAAGACTTTATAATACCCATACCTCGTACGAAACGTTGTTTTTGCCACATCACTGTCTCTGACTTTCAACTAGTGATATCCTGATCGAAACTCTATTTTGGAAAACACCTTGGCCTTCTGCAGTTGGTTGAACAGATCATCAATTCTAGGCAACGGTTATTTATTACGAACCATCATCTTATTCAATTGTCAGTAATCAATACAAATCCTTAGTGTGCCATCCTTCTTCTTTACAAATAACACGGGGCCCCCCATAGAGAAACACTAGGTCTGATAAACCCGCGATCTAACAGATCTTACAACTGAATTTCAGTTCCTTCCGCTCGGTAGGCGCCATACGATAGGGTAGAATTGATATCGAAGTAGTTCCTAGAAGTAACTCGATAATGAATTCCATTTCCCTATCCACTGGCAATCTTGACAATTCTTCTAGAAACACATCGGGAAAATCCCAGACCACTAGAATATCCTCCACATGAACTTCATTTTGTCTGGTGTCAATCACATTCGCAAGATATCCCTAACATCCCTTTTTTAATAACTTCCTAGCCTTTAGAACTGAAATCAAACTGACAAGGGTAATGATTCTGTTCCCCAAAAATACAAACTCTGATGAGACCCGAAAAGAAACTTCTTTTTTAAAACAATCCACTGTAGCATGATAGCTGGATAGCAAATTCATACTCAGTATTACATCAAAATCGTGAATACGCAAGGGTAATAGATCCACCGACAATTCTCTATCACCAATACGAAGCGGACTGTCTTTATACACACTGTCTATCAACGTTGACTCACCTATCAGAGTAGAGATAATGATACTATATAACAGAGAAATAGGAAATTTGCCTATATGAATCATAAAAGTTGCCGAAACAAATGAATGAGTATAACCGGGATGAATAAGTACATGTACATCTCTATCATATAAAGATATGATACTTGTAACCACATCTGGAGTAGCATGGGCATCCTGTTGAGTAGTAGCAAATACACGACCTCGAGTCGAAGGTTTACCGACTGATCCTCTACCACGCCCTGGGATACTACTAGGGCCAATACTACCCGCACTGCTCGTAGAAGGTGCGGATGTGACAATAGTTTTCATATAATTCGGAGCTATATGACCCGGCTTATGACAATGGAAACATACGGGACTCGCCATAAGACAGTCTCTGATAAAATGATTCGGTGATCCATATTGGTAGCATACAAATACCCTAGCCCCACTAAATGCCTAATTCCTCCCTGACCCTTGCTGGCTAACACTCAATCTAGATACATTCTGCTGTCGCCCAGAGTATGACTGCCGTGGACCTCGACTCCTAACGGGTTGGTCAATCGATGGAGCCCGAGCAACTAGCAGTCGAGATACCGCTCCCTAAGAAGTGCCACCTGGATATCTACTAGGTGACTCGAATCTACTCCTTTTGTACTGTTTGAGGCTCTCGGCGGCTTCCTATAGACACGACATTTTAATCGTCCCGCAAACAACAATTATGCTTCATTTTGTAGCTGAATTTATTTTGTTTTATTTCATTTGTTCCAAAAAAAAAAAAAAAAGAAAAAAGAAATAAAGAAAAGGGTGTGAAATTGAAAAATAAAGAGATGGGGTTTGAAATTGAAAGAATGCAAAATAAAGAGAGTATAATGAAAATGGAAGAAAATGAGTGGGACCCTTTTTGTGTCCAAACCATGAGAGAAAGAGGAAGAGAAGAGAGAGAGAGAGAGAGAGAGAGAGAGAGAAAGATCGGTGAGAGAGAGAGAGAGAAGAGAGATTGAAGGGGCTGGGCCCCGTTTGTGGTCAGCCAAAACAAAGAGAGAGAGGAGGAGGAGGAGGAGATGTAGGGCCTCTTTGGTCACCCATGTCAGCGCATATAGGAGAAAGAAATAAAGAAACGGTGGGTCCTTTCGCCACGTCATCCGAGAAAAGTCAAGCCCTCTTGTGTATTGTCCAGCCGCCACGTGACGTAGCCTGGTTGAGCGGTGATGGGGCGCGTGTTTTACACGCGCCTTGCATCCAGAACATTCTTTTTTCTTCATTTTTATGATTTCACCCTTTCCCAGTCCAATTGGGACTAGGGTTTGGTGGCCAAACCTAAATGTTTAGGGTTTCTACATATTTTTCACGCCCAATATTTTCCTATAAATAGGACTATCATCTTCCCACTTTATTCATTCAAAAATTGGGATGAGTCACCCTCTTTAGAATAGTGATTCTCAAAGCTTTTTCGGGAAGCCGTCTGCGAGAGAGGAAAATATGGGTATCGAGATTCTTGGCCTAGAACATGTATGTTTTTCTAATTTTTAATTCTTCTTTCAGTTTATTTTATTTTTTCGCAATTTAAATTTCTACAAGTTTTATTTATTTATTTATGTATTGTCATCCGATGATCTGATGAAAACGTCAGGGTAAGTTTCTCATGCTTAAACTTAACCCTCGATCGTTAAGTGAATGACGTTTTCATTATTTATTTTATTTTGTTTTGTTTTGTTTTGTTTAGAAATTCATAAACACAAAAAAAATAAAGTCGTCCAATGATCCGATGAAAATGTCGGGATGAGTTTCTCGTGCTTAAACCTAAGCCCCGATCGTTAGGTGAATGATGTTTTCGTTGTTTATTTTCTGTATTGTTTTTTATTCATTTTTATTGTTGTTATCAAAACCCTAAAAAATAAAAAATAAAGATAAAAAATCCAAAAAAAATAATAATAAAATATTTTATTTGTAGAAATTAATCCTTACAAACTTTAAAGTGAATCCAACGATTCGATAAATTATGGGAGAGTTTTCCGTGACCTCGTTTCCATTCCCCGACTTGAGTGGAATTTAGAAACAAATAGTTTTAGGAAATCTCCTTCCTCGGTAAACTTTTCGTGGGATTTCTTTTAAAATATCGAAAAGATTAATTTCAACTAAATTGTTTCCGCGAACCTCTCTTGATTCTCTTATCCATAGAATTTGAGGGAATTTCAAAACGGAATTTCTTTAAATTAATTAAACAAACTCAAAGTAGATTTTTTTGCATCCACTTAGCATGTTTATTTCTCGTATCATTTAGACAGCATGTTTAGGACACTTTCACTACTTACATTTTTCATACATAGTTTTCATTTATTTATTTTATTTATTTCACGAATCCACGCTACTTTTTCATATCTAGTCATGACACGTGCATCACTTATATTTTTTAATTAAATCATTATCACGCATAATTACGTTAATTTACATAGTGTCCCCTATTCGATTCCTGTATTCATCTCAGTTTCCATCGACATATTTAAATCAAATCATTTAGTTTTTTTTTTTTTAATCACTTTCGCATAAAACATAAAACTTATTTAAATGTTAGTTTTGCATTCATATTTTCAAATCTCATTCATCTATTTTAGTTTGCCTATTTAAATTAAAGAAGTCTCTCAGAAACATACATAAAAAAAACCCCGGGGACCATCCTTGTCGAATCTTTAATATTCGATAAGAGGTTATACCGAGGGAACATTCCCAAAAATCTAAAAACTTGTCTCACCTTATTTTTGAAAAATACCAAAAAGATTTTTAAAGAATGGAATTATTTCAAAATAAAATAAAACACTCGAACTAAACTAATTAGACTTAACTGGACATAAGGTACCGTTTTCGGACGGGCGTCTTGGGGTGCCTAATACCTTCCCCGAGCGTAACCGACCCCCGAGCCTTTAAATGAATCTTTGGTTTGACCGTGTTTTTGGAGTCAAAATTTTTACTTAGGCCTTTTAAATTGTTTTCTAAAAATTCGGTGACCTAGCACACCATTTAAACCCAATACTAGGTGGCGACTCCTTATTTTTTTACAACGGCCTAAGTATATCTTTTGAGAAAACCGGCGCTTTAAAAACCCCTATCTCCTTAAGCTTATTTGTTATTTATTATTATTTTACTTTTCGGAAAAATGAGGCGCGTCATTTCCTGAACATCCATTTCTACTAATTTTACCGTATTCACAAATTCAGCGTAACTCTTGATTTGTCTGCTTGTTAGCCTGGAATAAATTTCTAAATTGAGCCATTTCAGGAATCGTCTGCATTTCGCCTCTTCCATTTTTACCAGATCAGGGAAAAGCGGGACAAGGCATCGAATTTAATCTCGTACTGCTGGACGGTCATCTTCTCCTGCTTCAAAATTATGAACTCTTCCTCCATTTGGAATCGATAGGATTCAGGGAAATATTTCTCATTAAACACCGCAACAAATCGATCCCAAGTAATCTCCTTGCCTGGATCTGAAAGTAACATTTTCATCTCCTCCCACCAATATTCGGCTTCCTCTTTCAGCTGGAAGGTGGCAAGAGGTACTCGACTATCATCAGTAATCCCCATGGCCTCAAATACATACTCCATGCCTCTCAACCAGTTCTCAGTATCAGTTGGACCCGCAGTTCCAGTGAAAACCGGAGGATCCAACTTCTTAAATCTTTTTAGAAGTATTGCCTGGGAAGTAGCTGTGTCGATTTGGGTTCTTTGGCATTCCAGCATTTTCGCCTGTTGCTCTATCAGCTGTACAGCAGCCTGCAAAATTCTCTCAACGGCATCTAAACTTTCCTGCATCCTGCCTCCCTGCCGTTGGGGTCCAACACTCCCAGAACTCTCGTTCTCTTACTCCAAACTCACGATCTGAAATGAAATTCAATAACCAACCGGGCCAACCAGAAAAATAACAGTATTTAATTTAATAACATAAATACCACTTGCGTGCCAAAACCACCTACGGACACCCTATCTCAAGGTCTACTACTGACTAGACAACTGGCACGTCTACAGAACCTATAACCTAGGCTCTGATACCACAAATGTCACACCCCACCCAGGGCCCCCACTGCCAGAGGCCGGGCATGACGTCGGCAGGACACTTCCTAACCAATCAACCAAAAACATACACACATATATATACATATTCAAACGCACGCGCATCGCTATCAATATATTTTTTTCCAAAAATAATACCTATTTACTCATTTCCAAAAATATGAGGACACACTCGTTCCAGATATATATACAACAAAAATCACAAAATGCTAGACCTTTCACAGTTCGCCTCTGATCGGCCCACTCCCAAAATGACACTACCTCCAGACTCTACCTAGTGCCAGTAATGGACCCATTCCTAGTTGCGGCACCTAAAATCAAATATTTTATCAGTGTATTGTCTTTATAATATAAAAATATTTTTATGGATCAAGCATAAGTATTAAACACCACGTTTCAAAAATATAATATAATATAATATAATTACGTACCATACGGAAACCCAGTTTCCCTGTCATCGATGAAATAAACGAATATATTTAAAATACCCAATCCAAACATTTTAAATCAACCAACCCAAACATTTTAAATCAACCAATCCAAATATATCGTCATATAATAAAATACCGCACACCACTCTCCTACTAGCCATAGGATTGTTTTTACCTCATGAAAGGGAGTTACGACGGTATCGTAACCTGTGCAACTGTGCCATCTAACGTGACTATCAGTGCCAGGGCCATTTATTATCCCCAATGGTAGGGGTACCACCTGCAGGATTTACACTCCTAACGGGTCAATCAACCACCTGCCGGACTAATCCTCCTGACAGGTTATAATAATCAACTACCTACAGGACTAATCCTCCTGACAGGTCATAATATCAACAACCACCTGCAAGACTAATCCTCCTAATAGTTCATAATATAATTTACCACCTGCAAGACATGCCCTCCTGACAGGTTATAATAATCAACCACCTATAGGACCGACACTCTTGATAGGTCAATAACAATAATCAATCACCTGCAGAACATGCCCTCCTAACAGGTCAAAACCATCCAGCAAGACATACCCTTATGACAAGATCAAAACTATGGCATAGTCGAACAAAAATCACCTTCCACATTTAAAATCTACTTGATCCACATAAGTCATAAAATCGTCCAATTTTAATAAACACTTTTTCTTCACAATTTATACAAAAATATAATTTATAAATTTACATAAAAGACAGTATACTCACCTCAATTTTCGCACTGCAAAAATACTGACGTTCAAAACCTACCGTGACGTTGGCGCCTGTGAATCTAACAGCGATAGGGCCTAAATTAATATTCTATTTAAAATAAACCTACTATGCAATGTGTGGCCCTAATATGCACAATTTCTCATTCCCCAAGTTTAATTATGCAAAATTATTATTTCCCCCAATTTCTTACGTAAATATTACTATACAAAATTATCATAATTAACGGTTGCAAAAATTATCGTCCCGATAAAAAAAATTTAATGTTAATAATTTAATTTAACGAAAATAATAATCAACTAAAATTTTTCTTGTTCCGAATTTTTTGCCTGCCGAGATGTGGGCTTTGAATTTTGGTTTTTGTTTGATTTTTTTTTTTTTTTTTCCTTTCTTCTTTTCTTTTTCCTTTTCTGTTTTGTTCTCTGCTCCTAGTTCAGCCGACGACCAACGATACCATTGTCAAACTTCACCCACTGGCGAAACACACACCGATCACATACCCACTCACCGGCCAAACCGATCGACGGCAACACACATACACTTACCGGCCAACCTGACAACCGAATGACACACCCATCCCCACAATCGATGGCCAAACACACACCGCCACGCCGACCGACGACTCAACAACACTCTCACACCGGACGATGACAAAATAGCACCAACGACACACATACACTCAATCCACGATCACCCACACACACACATTTGATCAGACACACACACACACGCGCGCATACACACCGCAACACACAGACAGAGCAAGCGACGACCACACACACGCACATACACACGACAGACGAAACAGGACAAAACCTACACGACCAAACACACACACTCACATACCATCGCCGATCACACCAACACCGCTGGCGATCGACACCCCACGTACCACCGGACTGAACGACGACGATCACCCATACAATCGATTGAACAACACACACATATGCATGCCGGATCAAACGAAGGAACACATACACACACATACTGCCGGCGACTGAACATCAACGATCACATACATGCATAAACGACGGATGAACGGCGACGCCACACCCCCCCCCCCACGCAATCGCCGAAGGGACAGAACACCCACACACACGCATACACATGTTGAACAACTGACACCCATGCCCATGCAATCGCCGGCCGAGCACCGCCACCACGCCGACCCACTCTCCCGTGCTCAGTTTTTCCTTCATTTTAGGTTGTGTGCATGGGTATATATATATATATATATAGGGTCATGTGAGATGATCCCACCTCCCACCACTTACTTGATTTATTTATTTATTTATTGTTTTTATTACACTAACTCCTCTCAATTATCTTTAAGTTATTAGTTAAACCCAAAGTCTAAAATTAATATTTTAAAATTGTTAATTAACCCCTAAAATTTTAAATTAAATAATAAATGGCACAAACTATCCCGTTATTTCTAAATGTTCTAGAATGCAGCTAAAATTTAAGCGTATGCAAAAAAAATTAGTATCTTACATCTCTTCTCAATGAGATATAAAGGTAATGGGAACATTAGGGAGTACATTATGAAAATGTCTTATCTCTCTTTAAAGTTAAGAACACATAGGCTTGATCTCTCTGAGGATTTGCTTGTGCATTTGGTTTTGATATCTCTTCCCACACAATTCAATTAATTTAAGGTGAGCTACAACTGCCAAAAGGAGTCTTGGTCTCTTAATGAGTTCATCTCACATTGTGTGCAAGAAAATGAAAGGTTGAAGTAAGAAAAGACAGAAAGTGCTTATTTGGCTAGTACTACCAAGGACAAAGGGAAGAAAAGAAAGAAGGATAAAGAAGTTGTAAAGGTTTTATATCAAATGAAACAACATAAAGAAAAGAATGTTGATGGTTGTTTCTTCTGTGGAGCTACAAGACTTAAGAAGAAGTAATGTATCAACTATCATGCTTGGCGTGCACAAAAATGTACGCTTCTTAAATCAAGTTTGTTTTGAGGTTAATTTAACTTTGGTACATAAATACATTTGGTAGATAGATTCTAGTGCAACCACTCACATCAGTGTGTTTATACATGGTTACCTAAGCTGCCAAAAGCCAAATGATGGTGAAAGATAAATCTTTGTAGGCGATGGCACGAAGGTCAAAGTTGAGGCAATTGGTATATGTAGGTTGTTATTAAAGTTTGGTACTTATTTGGATTTGAATGGAAAATTTGTTGTACTGTCATTTAAACAAAATTTGGTTTTTATTTTTGTATTGGATAATTTAGTTATTCTTATTCTTTTGGAAATAATAAATTTATTCTTTTCCAAAATTCAAATTTGGTTGGTACTAGTTCTTTATCTTATGTAGATAAACTTTATATGCTTGATACGGTTACTTCATATCATGAAACCTTGCAATTAAGTACTCGAGGTGTTAAAATAAAATTAACCAATGAGAATTCCGCATCATTATGGCATAAGAGATTAGGTCACATCTCCAAAAGGAGAATTGAAATACTTGTGTTAGATTGATTTTAGATTCCCATAATTTTGCAGATTTTGAAATTTGTACAAATTGTATAAAGGGAAAACAGACAAACATAAGGATATTTGGAGCTAACAAGGTAACAAACATCTTAGAACTGATACATATAGATAATTGTGGGTCATTACCTACGGTTTCATGGAATGGTTAATAATATTTTATCATGATCATAGATGATTTTTCACGTTATGGCTACGTTTATCTCATTTATGAAAAGTCCCAATTATTAGGTGTGTTCAAATCATTCAAAGTTGAAGTTGAAAATCAACTCAGCAAAATGATTAAAAATGTTAGATCTGACCGTAGTGGTGAATATTACGGTAAGTATGACGGTTCAGGTGAATAACGTCTGGGCGCATTTGCTAAACTCCTAGAAAAGTGTAATATTGTTCTACAGTACACAATGCCAGATTCTCCAAGTATGAATGGTGTTACTGAAAGCTGAAACAGAACACTAAATAACATAGTGAGGAGTATTTGGTAGCGCGTAAATTACGTCTCTACTTTCACCACAAGTGTACGGGTCAAGTTTTATAGAATAGTGAATGAGTAGGGTTGTCGTATCCACAAAATCTTCTCTTAGAATAGCTCACAATATCTTAGATGGATAACTCTTATAAAAACTTACAATTTGATATGATATGATTTATCTTCTTTTCTGCTTAAATTTGCTAATGAAATTCGCAGGTCTATTTAAAGGCATATGTAATTAGCCTTCTAATGGTTAGTTTACAAGTGTTATAACAATTAAACGCTCCTATAGACCCCTTATATTATAAAGACTTTATTTAGGCTCAATTTTACTTAAAAATAACTTTTAAATCTTTCAATTAAATTCCCAAAGTATTTCTCAATCTCAATTAATAAGCATAAAAACTATTTCAAGTACTAAATTGAGAAACATTAATATTTAATGTACCAAATCAATAGGATTTAATTAATATATGAATCATATCTTAAATATCGCCAAATCCCTTAAATCTCTCTCAAATCCTAACAAAAAACGGCTACTTTTAGATATGATTTTGGAATCCACATAATCCTGAAACAGAGCCACCAGTCGACTACCCAGTCGACTTGGAGATTCAGGATATAGCCAATGCAGTTAATCGGTCGACTTCTTGATTCAGAGAGTTTCATTTAATCTCACCGGTCAACCTGTCAGTCGACTCGTCAATTCAGAGAGTTCAGCCACCATTGGACGGTCGACTCCTCAATCAACTGCTACCTTCTGCATCTATTCTCTGATCACATTTTAAACTCTTTCTCTTTTACATTTTCCCCCCTTTAACTAATTTCTTTTCTCAATTAGCTCCACTAACTTTCTCAAATTCCATTTTAACCATTTATAAATATTTCTTTTCAAGTACACATAGGAACAAATAAATTCATCTCAATTAAAACACACATAAATAATAAAAATATTTTGTCCCGTGTATGTTCCTAAATGGGATATTAAGAGTTGAATTATACCTGGGTTGTTTTCCCTAATTTCTTCAAACTCTTAAATCTTCAACTTCATCATTTAGCATCCATTTAATTTGATCTTCAATATCTTCAACTTCATCATTTAGCATCCATTTAATTTGACATCTTCATCACTGGAACTTTAAATCACTGAAACACTCAATTAAAACATTAGTTCTACCAAAATATCAATACTTAATTGTTCATCAAAATCTTAGGATCAACAACCTCCCATTTTTTTATGATGACAATTAATTTTGATGTTTTCTTCAATATAAAATATAACCACACTCCTCCTAAATCCAAGGACAGGTTCTTTAACTCATTTAAGCATAATAATGAAGATAATCAATAAAGCTCAATAAACTCATTAATAAAACTCCCCCTTAATCACACATCAACTAATTTCTCCCTATAAATAAAACATCATCTATTTCTCCCCATTTGTAATCTTCAAAAACAAATTTAGGTAGGAGGGGGGAACACATAGATAATTTACTCTAGGAAATCATATAATAAAAAGCTCATTGGATCAACTTTTAACTTATTTAACTAAATTAATCTTTTAAGCATAATACATCAACACTATGTGGATCATTTTTATATATAAATATCAAGTTTACTCAATCCAACACGATCTACACCAAAAACATCTTTCTGAGCATGCAATCTTCCTCTATCAAATTGTAAATGAATAATATTCCTGCATAGGTGAATAATCATATTATTTAAGCAATATAGCATAATATTAATTTTTCACAAGCATATTTACTGTTTAAACTTTTCAACAAAACACGTGTTTCAATATAAGTATGACATAATATTACCCTTCTTATAAACACTTCTCCTCATATATAATTATAAACAAGTCAATTCATGCTTAGGAGAGGCAATCAAAATCTTTCAACAATGTAGCATGCAATCATATAATTATCAATTAAGTTCACATGTCTTCCTCATGATACCAAAACAATGTCTTCCCTCTATAACAACAAAACATATGTTCTTTAATACACTAAGATAGGAAGCATTTCTCAAGTATTTTATCAATCATAAATCTAGTACTTGCATGAATATGGATAAGTTCATATTTCTCTCATAAAATCTCATTTCTCTTTTAGAATAATAATAATCATTTATAAATCAGTAGACATGCAACATAAGAACATATTATCATACATTAAAGCTAAATACTTAATATCCATAAATATATCCATATGCATAAAGTATCAATTTAAAACATTAAGCACAGATTGATACACCGTGAATATTCAAATAATCACATATATGGTATAAAAAAGAATTCTCATGCTTTCATATTAACCATACAAATATTATCATGATCAAATTAAGTCATTCAATTTACCTCAATATAAAATATCATGTATTTTAATAAATCAAGATTAATAAAAAACTTAACTCAATTAATCTTCTAAATCACATAATATGCTTTAAAATTGACACATGATTACTACTTGATATAAGCATATAAAGACATGTTAATACCCCTTAACTAAATGTGATTCTCATAATCACCAAATAATATTTTTAAGATAACAAGTAAACACATCATTGAAAATAGGTCTTAGAAACCATTGCAACTTACCTATTTGGTAAGTTGGGACTCTCCCTCTTTAACAAATTTAATAAATTTAAAATGCGGAGGGTTAAGAGTACATTTTCTATCTTCTGAGGTGACTTTACTTTTTACCTCATTTGAGCTCATAATTGATTTGGGTGCGCAATTCTTCTTGTATTGTTCGTATCCTCTCTTCCTTTGATGTTTTCCATTTGATTTATTGAAGATTCTCTTTACACGGATCACTTGTGGTTTTCTTGTGCTATCCCATCTTGGCTTTAGTATAACTTTTATCTTAGCACATATCTCTTATGGTTTCTTTACAATTTCACCTCGTGTCTTTGGTGCATCTTTTCACTTTGCACACGTCGCTTGTGGATTTAGCTTTGATATAAACTCTTTAACTATTCCTTCAGGTCCACTTCTAATATTTTTTAATTCTGCACAAGACATTTCAACAATTTTCTTCAGTATCCATTTCATTTCGGATCCGTCCTTGTTAGACATAAACTTAGGGTTTCGAAACGAATATAATACTTTAAAATGCCTAACCCTATTGCAATAATAACATCTCAAATCTGATTTATCTTATAAAGCAGAAGATGTAAAACATGAATCATTTCTAATAATAGAAGCATAACTATCACTGGCCTGTGATAAAAGATGAGATGATAAAGCACATCCACTTTGCCTAGAAAAATCATTTTCAGAATCTCTTGAAATAGACTTAAGGGCAGATTTTGATTTTTCAAAAATTTTCTTAAGTAAAACAATTTTAGAAATAAAATCTGACCTTTGCTTTGAAATCATATCAAATTTATTTTTTAAAACTCTATTTTCCTTTTCAAGAGAATCCACTTTAGAGAGCAAATTATTAATTTCAAAAACAACTTTCAAAAACTCTTTTGAACCACAATAATCATCTAAATGTATTTTAGATTTTTGAACAGTTTTTCTACCATTTTTAAAAGAAGTAATATTTCTTTTTAAACTCAAACTCTCTTTAGCAAAAAGTAGTGTGAATGAAAGTAATTTTTTCATAACAATATGGATATTTTCATTATCATCATCTCCATCACTACCACTAAAATCACAAGAATTATAAACCACATTATCATATACGCAATTACTATAATCAGAAGATGATACACAAAATACATCATCCATGGTGTGTACACGTGACCGGTTTAACTAGGATGTTAAGTCTAATGAGCTAAAATCAGCTCTAATACCAATTGTTGGTCCAGTAGTATACCCAAGAGGGGGTGAATTGGGTAATTAAAAATATATCAGAATAAAACTTGAATAAATCAAATAAATAATTTTATGCCTAAATTAATTATTATCTTTCTACCACATCGGAATTAATCAATCAACTAGATGCATACCCAAACAGTAAAAATAAATAAATTAATAATACAGCACACCAAGATATATCCTGGTTCACCAAGCTACTCTTGACTAGTCCAGTCCTCCAAGCCCCACGAGGATTCGCACCCACTAATTCTCAAGATCCCTTTAAAGGTAGGAACTAAACCCGCACACCAATTCTTTTACAAGCTTAGAATCAACCTTTACAATATTTTTTTCTAAGACTCAGGAAAAATCTTTACTTTTTACAGGCTTAAGAATAACCTATCTTTTTACTGGTTAAAGATTAACCTAATTCTTTTTATCACTACGGCTCAAGAATCAAAACCTCACAAAATATTTCAACTATCATTTTCACAGGTAAGGATGGAACCTTTACAAAAACACTCGAAACACAATTATAATCCATGAAGAATCACTACCTCAATCTCTTTACAGGAAGAGACTGAAACCCGGCTACCCTTGATTAAATACCCCCAATAGTATTTAACCCGTTATACTACTCACCAAAACAAAATGATAAGTAGGAAATCTCACTTGGAACTTCTACCACCCTAGATAAATAAAAACTCAATTAATATCCCTACTAGTGATAGAAATATGTGAGATACAAAAATCTAATTTTAACAAGATATGGGTAGCAAATTGAAGCATGTAATCAGATTCAAGAAATTGTTTATAAAATATTTTCTTCAAAAATCAAAAATAATTTCTAAGATCAATTTTCAAGTATAGAATAAATAAAACGTTAAGAAATATGGAAAGATCTCACCCGAAATCCACAGAAATAATTATTAGAACAATGTAGCTTTAATTCCGGTAGCAGTAAAGATAAACAACAATTGATCTTCAAAATCTTCTCTCAGAATAGCTCACAATATCTTAGATGGATAACTCTTATAAAAGCTCACAATTTGATATGATATGATTTCTCTTTTTTTCTGCTTAAATTTGCTAATAAAATTTGTAGGTCTATTTAAAGGTATATGTAATTAGTCTTCTAACAGCTAATTTACAAGTGTCATGACAATTAAACGCTCTTATAGACCCCTTATATTATAAAGATTTCATTTAGGTTTAATTTCACTTAAAAATAACTTTCAAATCTTTCAATTAAATCCCCAAAGTATTTCTCAATCTCAATTAATAAGCATAGAAACTATTTCAAGTACCAAATTGAGAAACATTAATATTTAATGTACCAAATCAATAGAATTTAATTAATATATGAATCATATCTTAAATATCACCAAATCCCTTAAATCTCTCTCAAATCCTAACAAAAAATAGATACTTTTAGATATGATTTCGGAATCCACATGATCTTGAAATAGAGCCACCAGTCGACTGCGCAGTCGACTCAGAGATTCAGGATATAGTTAATGCAGTTAATCAGTCGACTTCTTGATTCAGAGAGTTTTATTTAATCTCACCGGTCGACCTGTCAGTCGACTCGTCGATTCAGAGAGTTCAGCCACCATTAGACTGTCACCTCCTCAATCGACTGCTACCTTCTGCATCTATTTTCTAATCACATTTTAAACTCTTTTTCTTTTACATTTTCGTCCCTTTAACTAATTCTTTTGTCAATTAGCTCCACTAACTTTCTCAAATTCCATTTTAACTATTTATAAATATTTCTTTTCAAATACACATAGGAGCAAGTAAATACATCTCAATTAAAATACACATAAATAATAAAAATATTTTGTGCCGTGTGTGTTCCTAAATGGGATATTAAGAGTTGAATTTTACTTGGGTTGTTTTTTCTAATTTCTTCAAATTCTTAAATCTTCAACTTCATCATTTAACATCAATTTAATTTGATCTTTAATATCTTCAACTTCATCATTTAGCATCCATTTAATTTGACATCTTTATCACTGAAACTTTAAATCACTAAAACACTCAATTAAAACATTAGTTCCACCAAAACATCAATACTTAATTGTTCATCAAAATCTTAGGATCAACACATGTAACAACTTTATGTGTAAAAATTTGTTAGATATAATAAAAATCACACAAAACATATATAATTAGTTACATGTAACTAAATAAACATAAATACATATAACTAATATTAAATTAATTATTGTATTCAATATTTGTTAAATATTACAAAATATTATACATATGTAATTGTAACAGGTAACTGATACTATATAAATACATGTAACAAAAAAAAAAAATACAGATATATGTAGAAAAATAACAATTATGAAATTATATTTAATATTCACTACAAAATCGAATTTACTCACTAAGTTCTCTCTACAATCCCTGCAATGCGGGACTAAAACTTAAGTGAAATTCAACTTAAGAGACTAAATTGAAACCTAATAATAAGAAAGAATTAATCGCAAATTAGATCCTAAAAATAAGACTAATTATCGATTTTTCAAAAAAAAAAAATTATATTTTTATCCTTAAAAGATGGCATGTGTAAGTCACATGACGAAAATTCGTCAAAGTTAAATCTTATTTTTAACAGAAGGACCACATAAAAATCGTCTGCAAATAAGACGGTTACATAAAAAAATAAAATTAGAGGGTCATATAAAAAATACACTATAAATAAAAGGACAAAATTTGTAATTTGCCCTTTTCTAATATTAATTTTTAATTTTTATAATTAAAACAGAAAACAAAAACAAAACCAAGAATAAAAAGGACGGCGACCTAAAACCTAACTAATAATTACTGATTAGAAATCTCTTTACTTGAAGAATGGGATAAAACCAAAACCTCTCCCCATCTCTCCCGTCTCCGATTCGTTGCCGCATTTCGCTTCGCGGCAAAGGCAAATGCGGGCCTTCCTCCTCTTTCTTCTTTTCCTCGACGCTCATGCGTCCTCTTCAATCCCCACCGACATCATCCTATTAGCCGGCCAAAGCAACATGTCAGGCCGCGGCGGTGTAATCAACGATACCTGGGACGGCGTCCTCCCCACGGAGTGCCGCCCCAACGCGGCGGTCCACCGCCTCAGTGCCGAACTCACCTGGGTCGAGGCGATCGAACCTCTCCACAGAGACATCGACGTGACCAAGACCTGCGGGGTCGGTCCTGGAATGGCATTCGCGAATTCAGTTCTGCGCAAGGATTCGAGCTTCGGAGTGGTGGGATTGGTGCCTTGCGCGATCGGAGGGACGAATATCAGCGAATGGGGGCGGGGGAGAGAGCTTTACAACCGGCTGTTGAGGAGGGCCGGCGCCGCCGTGGAAGGCCGAGGGAGGATCCGGGCGATGCTGTGGTATCAGGGAGAGAGCGACACAGTGAGCCGGATGGATGCGGAATTGTACAAGAGGAGATTGGAGAGATTATTTACGGATCTGCGAGCTGATCTTCGATCTCCTTTGCTTCCTGTGATCCAGGTGAAGTAGTTGGATATTACGTCGACTAAAATAAAATAAAATGCTTAGGTAATTCTTTATTTATTTTTTTAATCAAATAAAATAGAAAACTGCTTAATTAATTAATTAAATTTTATTTTTTTTTAGGAAAAGACCCCTCTATATAGTTGACTTTAACAATTATTTTGTGCACAAAAATGCGTATTTTGATGAAAGTTACAAAGTTTAAGATACATAAAATTCTCTAGTAATTGACGGTGGAGCCAGGTAGGTCAAGAGAGACTTAAGTCACTTCTTAACTTTTGATTTTTTTTTTTCATCTTTATATCCATAAAATTTATATAAATCCCTCTAATTTATATAAATATCTAATAAATATTTTAATTAGCTCCTCAATCAATTGGGTCCATTTTGGTACAATTTCAAAAGGAAATCAAAACCAAAACGGTTAAGAAAATATCAAATGCAAAACCGTTTAAAATGGACCATTTAGTTTTATAAAACTTAAACTAAAACCAAATCTACCAAATCAAAAAATCTTTAAGTTTTTTTTTAATATTAATTAATTAATTAATTTATTTTATTTTAATTACTATTTTGCAAGTTCATAAAAATATAAATAAAAACATAACTAAAATATAAATTTTAAACAAAATCAATACAAAATTACCAAATCACTAATTATTATAATAGACATATAAAATATAAAACAAACGTAATAAAAAACAAGTAACCAAATGATAAACCCAGATGATCTATCTATATATATAAACTATCGGTGAGATTGAAAATAAACGAAAAAGTTTATGTAATATATATAAAGGAACGGGCATGCTATTTGGTTATTGATTCAATTACACGATTCGTTTTCACCGTTACAATACGAAAATCAAAGCTAAAATTAAAATCGTTTCAATTTTAAATTTTAAAATTAAAATCAAAATTGAAATGAAAACTATTGACCATGTTCAAACCTGAATTATTTGGTTCGATTTGGTTACCGTTTGGTTCAAGTGCAATGGTCATCCCTACATATTTTGATGTTATTTAATTTTATATAATTTAAAATTAGATATTTTCAATTTTAACTAACTAATTATCTTCAAGGAAAAATGACTTTTTGGCTCCTCAGAAATGAAGTCAGTGTTGAATTGGTTCTCACTAGTTAGTGTTGGACAAATTTGGTCCCATATTATTTAAATTGGGTTCAATTTGACCCAAATTGCAATTCTGTTAGTTAAAACTCACGGTTAACCGTCAGTTTAAGTTTTTTTTTTTTTTTTTTTTTTTTGTCACTTTGTGTCCAAATATTATTTAGGGACTATTTTTATACTATTCCAAAACTTTAGGGTCATAGTGTATTTTTATATTATTCATCTTCATCCTCATTTGATGACGGCGACGACTTTCAGACGATCTATCTCCCTCCCTCCTATCTCTCCCCCCTCTTCCTCTAATATATATATATATATATATATATATATATATATATATATAATGCTTCAGACAGGAGCCGAGAAGATGGAGTGCTGGAATGGACTGCTTTATCTACCCACTCCAAGAAAGTAATGAGTCCAGGAAACAATAAAATTTGGAACAAATCTCGAAAGCAAGTTAAAATAAAAAAATATAGCGTACGAAATTTGGAAGTAATAAAGAACAACGCAAAAGTTTACTTTTGATGAGGGTTTTTTTCGGCACCACTGAGTTAGCATCTGATACCCAGTTACGTGTCCGTCCTCGTAGTGACATAGATGCATTCCGGAATCCACAGCGCCATGTTGGAACATACGCCGACCACAGCTCCTCCCTGGAATCTCCTTTGTACCCAAGGAGCAAGGTGCCTCGCAGAGATGTGCCGCCCTGAACTCTGCGCCGTGTCCTAGACAGTCAACTTCAAGAACTTAGCTGTTCACCTCAACCGACCCTCATTCCATCTTGTTTATCTTCCAAGACTCCATGGGTCTCCATTCTCCTCCACCAGGTCACCACCATAGGTCTGACAGAGGCCAGCGGGTTTCGCCAAATGGACCCAAAAACCCAAGCCCATTGATTATCTCCTAATCGCCCAGGATTATTGGCGAAATACATGGTTTCACCTAATTAACTATGTATAGGTCCGACTGATCATCTCTGTCGCATATATATACCGGGGGTTATGCAAGACCAATGCACGCTTTATTTTATGCGCGAATGCTTTGAGTTTATTTGTTTACTTGACACATTTCTGTACCTCTTATCTCTGAGCTTTTATTCTCACGCCGAAAGGACTTCACTGGGACAAATTGCACCACTCCCCGAGGAGCAAAACTTTGGACATAACAGGTTAGTCTTCCTTGGACCCAATACAACTCACGTGAGGAATTTTCAACCGCTGACTCCATCTCAGTAAAAGAACATCTGTCACTTGACTAAACCATACTTGAGGTGTGTACCAATTTTATACACCAACAGTTTGGCATCGTTTATGAGAACCGTGCAAAAACCCTTCCCTTAATCATTGCTCTCTATTAAGATAAGCCTAGATGATCACAAGGTCTGGTTAGAAAAACAAACATAAGGCAGAAGAATTATAAATGTCGAAAACTCCAAGGCCACACCCCCTAACTCCCACCAACGAGGATAACTTTCCCCACATTCCCCTCCCGAGAACTAGGCAAGACCATCTACTTTGCCACTTGAGACTGCGAGATAAACCTTGGGAATCGCGGAGGCATCTTGAATTGATCTCCTCGAGTGCCAAATGGTCGAATTCAAGTCATGTGTGCAACTCCTCCTTGGGTACCTCTCGCCCAGGGGGGGAGATACTCTCTACAAGGCCCGAGGATCGACCCCTAGCCTGTGATATTTATATGGAATCTCTAAATAGGCGCATGCTTAGAGACCGCCATTCGCCTCGCAACCACGAGTCTACAAGACTAGAGAGGGCCCCCTCGGCAACACCAAGATCCCCACCTCCTCTACTTGGCGGACGTGCAGCCAGGGATATGTCAGCGTCTCCAAACAGTCGAGCTCCCCATCGGCCAGCCAGGTCCAATCTCCGGGGTTGACGGGAACATGAAATTGGCTTCTACTCGCCTCCCTTTCGTCATTCTGTGGCCCAAGTTGCAAGTAGTCGTATACGGAGAGAGCTCCGAGTAGGAGAGACCATGGAGCGCTGCCTGGTTGACATGGAAGCCCACCTCCAAGAGGTGAATGAAGGCTGGGCAAGACAAAATGTTTTTACGGAGGTGAGATCTCCATTTGTGGAAGAAGTTCTAGAAGAATTAGCATTGAGGTGCTTTACTCATCCCCAGATGAGTTTTTATGATGGGACGTTAGATCCTGTTGACCACATGTCCATGTTCAAGTCTCATATGGACATGTAGGAGGTTTCTGTAGCTCTGCGGTGCAGAGTCTTTTCCATCACCCTCATAGGTGCAACGAGGTCCTAGTTCCAGAGTTTAAGGCCAACATCCATCTTCACTTTTAGGGAGCTCGAGCAGTTATTCTTGACTCGTTTCAGCCGCTCTCGGCGAAGGCCAAAGTCCATAGCTCATATCCTTGCCCTTCAGCAGGAGCCCACTGAATCTATGGGAGACTACGTCGAATGCTTCAACTGAGAAACAAATGAATGCGACGACCTCCCTGAAGGCGTAGCAATGAATGCCTTTGTGGACGGGCTCTGGTGTCAGAAGTTATCCTATGACCTCTACTCCAATCCTCCTCTCACTTTCGATTAAGCTCTAGACCGAGCGACTAGGTTTCATGGTGCTGACCTCCATACTGCAGCCAAGAGGGAGAGGGAATGAGGGAACAGACCAAGGGATAGAGGTCCGAATCAAGCCCAAAACTTGAGAAGATTACAAGGTGAAGGGAGATTAAGACCCATACCGGGGGGATAGGAGGCCATTCCTTCCCCCAGGGCATCACGAATTAGGGTTTATCTCGCTTATGACCTCGGTGGCCAACATCTTCCCGGAGAACTCGGGGCATATTTTCTTCCATCCTCCGCCGCCCTTGAGAGGGAGGCCGGTCCGGGAGATCAATAAACAAGTACTGTGAATTCCACTGAGATAGGGGTCACTCTACAAAAAATTGCCTCCAGCTTCGACAAGGGATTGGAGCTCTTATCCGAAGAGGCTATCTCGGGAACTATATCTAGGAAGAAAATTAGGGGCAACCCGGCACAACTCCGGGGGGCTGGAGTTGGGGCCGGGATGATCACCAGCACGTGGATGGTGAAATCAACGTCATCTATGGTAGATTCAACTCCGGGGACGTATAGAATCACTAAGGTCAACATCCGAGCACCGATCTCGAAACAGATGAAGGTGTGTCGCTCGGGCACCCGCAGAACATTGACCAGTTGAAGCGCAACTTATGTAGGAAAGATCCACTGTTGTAAATAACTTGCAATTTGTACAAAAAGTTGCAGTTTTGCCTATCAAAATAAAGAAGATGTTTTTTGCAATGTACCTCGCGTTCTCTCCAGGGAACAACATCCCGACCCCCTAGAGTCGTGGATGATTTTCCAAAACAACATCCCAACTCCCGACATCACAGATAATTCTCCTTAGTGGCATTCCGGCCGCCAGAGTTGCAGATGATTCTCTAAATCAACATCTTGACTCCCGGCGTCACGGATAATTCTTCTCAGCGACATTCCGACCCCAAAGTTGCGGATGATTGTCCAAATCAACATCCTGACTCTCGGTATTGCAGATGATCCTCCTCAGCGGCATTCCAACCCTCTGATTCGTAGATGATTATCCAGATCAACATCCCGACCCTCGGCATCGTAAATGACTCTCCACAAGCCTTATTCCGGTGCTCAGCATTGAGGGTGACAACCAGACCCTTTCTGGAGATCAATAGTCCGTACCCGAGAAAAGACCAATGTCATCCGCCAAGGGCGGGGGCATTGATCGAGTTTAAGGGCCTGCAGCTAAGTACTTTTCCCCACCAGTCGACTATAAGTCCGATGCTCTAAAGAGGAAAGTGCTCCTACATGGACTAAATAAAGATAATCTGAAAGAGTTCTTGAATGAGCTTGAATATGGAGAACTCCCTGATGACTGGCCACGGGGGACCAACTACCGTGTTGTGCCCCTGCAGACCGAGAAGACTAGGCACGCTAGAAGCCCTCATCCTCAGTCCACGATATGATTTCCTTATAATCAACTCGTGTCTTGGACTGGGGGCTAATGGTCTATTGTCATGGGCAGAGACGAGAAGTCTTTTTAAAAACAAATTTCAAAATTTTAGAACTCTAAAAACAGGAACAAACAGAAAGCAACTTGGCAAAAACGTCGAGAGGAAGTGGTAGACTCTGAAGTACCCTAGCAATGCCGCTCAGAAGCTTACACGCTCGCACGCAGAAAAACCGGAATAAGTGAAAAGGAGTTTACAAAATTCTAAGTGCTAAAGAAGCGACGGTTCAAAGCTCAATCCTCCCCGCCCTCGTCCTAAGGGGCGTCCGTGCGAGGAGAAGTAGCGTCAATCTTGCCCTCCTCAAGGGGCCCCTCGTCAGTATTATCCTCCTCGACATCTCTCTGCCTAACGCCTTTGTGCTCGACACTGTCATTTGACTCTAAGAACTTTATCTCCATAGGGCCGGTGGGAAAATCCAGTTGCAGACAGTGGATAACCATCATGGTGACCCAATTCCCTAACTCTAGAAAGTTAATAGCCATATTTTCCTGGATCTCTAGATATTCGGGGTCTTTCCTCCACTATTCTACTACCTCTAGTCAGGTCTTCTCCCTGACCCCAATCAGTAGAGTCCTGCCACTTTTGCTCTCAGTTATGATCATGTCCACCAGGAAATTAAGGGCCCGTTTGGTAACAATTTCTATTCCCATCCCATGCAGTGGGATGGGATGAGAATTCTGTTTATTTCTTGGGAGTAGAATCGCGTTTGGTAACGATTTTTTTTTTTTTTGGGAACAGAATCGTGTTTGATAATGATTTTATCTTAAAATCAAGATTTTTTTTGTTTTGTTTTGGGAACATATTTTTTTTGTTTTGGCTGGCAGCGGCTGGACGGTGGCTGCGGGCGGCCGACAGTGGCTGACCAACGGTGCCGGAAGTGGCCGGACAATGGTTGGCAGGCGGTGGTTGTATGGTGGCCGTCGGTGGGCAGCCGACGATACTGGAGGTAACCGGTGACAGTTGCCGGAGATGGCTGTCGATGGCGACGGTGGTCGGCCGACGGCTGAAAGTGGCCGGCTGGTGGCGGACGGTGGCTACGGTGGTTGGCCTGCGGTTGATAGCGACGGTGACCCTCTTTAATTTTTGGGAAGAAGATAGGAATTTTTAGAAACAATTTTTTTTTTTTTTTTTTTATTTCTCAAACCTTAAGAAAAAATTAGCACAATTCCCATTTTAGAATGGGATGAGAATGGAAACAAAAAAATGGGAGTGGTTACCAAATGTTATGCCTAATAAAAATCTGGGAATGGGATGAGAATTTTTTGGATGGGAGTAGTTACCAAACGAGGGCGAAGGTTCTGGCAGTCAATGCATAGTCCGAGGTTCTAGGTCCGAACAACAGAAAGACTGGCTCAGAAACTGGCCTCAACCATGTCATTTTTTCTAAATTGTGGATCAGTGAGAATCCAACTTGGTGAGAGACTCACTCTCCGGGAAAAGTTGATTCACCAGCCTAGTGAAAGCAAGTTGGGGGAAGAAGGTGGAAGATTAGAAGAGCTCCGCTATCTAGTCTCCGACCAAAGCTTCGCGGAAGGCGTCTAGCTCTGTGCTCTTTGGTCTCCGACCGAAGCTCTCCTGCGTTTGAGCTCTCCGCTTTGTTCTTCGACAAAAGCTCTACACAACCCAAGTGATAGGTGGTTCAAGTGACAGGAGCTGTGAGGCTTTACAAGTTTGAGTTTTGCGTCGTTTAGAGGTTAACGGTCAGAAAACACCAATCCTAGGAGCACCGCTCAAAGCTCACCACCCATAATCTCTTTGCTTAAGATGGTTTGTTAACGGGTTGAAAATCGTCATTCAGAATTATGCCCGTCAGCAGTTCACTCAGAATCTCTTCGCACAAGATTGCTTGCTAACAGTTAGAAAAAATACTATTTAGAATTCCCAGAAAATTACTTATCCCGAAATTGCTGCAGCCCAAGCACGCTTAACCGTGGAGTTTAGAAATCTGTCGCCCAAAATTCCTAGGGGGTTACCCATCTCGGAATTGCTGCTGCCCAATAATGCTTAACCGCAGAGTTCAGAAATCTATTGTCCATAAATATAACCTCTATGGTCTAGCAGCTTGCTTCCCAAGAGCCAATAGCTTGACCCCGATAGCTTAACCCCAACAGTTTGCCTGCCAAGAGCCAACAGCTTGCCTCCTAGGAGCCAGCAGTTTGACCCTAATAGCTTGCCTTCTAGGAGCCAACAACTTAACCCCGGTAGCTTGACTTCCAGGAGTTAGTAGCTTGACCCTAACAGCTTGCATCCTAGGAGTCAGGGTCTTGACCTCCCTAAAGCCAGCAACTTGACTTCTAGAGTTTGCCCTCCAAAAGCTTGATCTCTAGGCATCTATTCTCCAGGGGATGGCCAACTAGGATTCTGCTCGTCTGGAGAGCCGCTTAGAAGATATGACGGCCTAAGTTCTAGAAAATCGAAGAAATTCAAGGTTGCCCTGTCGTGCTACCTGACCTCGGACCCTGGCCGTAAGGAGGTATATTTCAAATTCGCTCCTCACAAAAAATTAACCGTGGGAAAAGTGTCATCCTGAAAATCGAAAAAATTTGAGGTTGCCCTACGATGCTACCTGACTCCGGACCCTGGCCGTACCATATGAGGGCTTATTTCTAATTAGCTCCTCAGAAAAATTTAATCGTGGGAAACGTGTCGTCCTGAAAATCAAAAAAAATCGGGGTCATCTTACTGTGCTACCTGACCCCGGACCCTGGCTATGTGGGGGCCTATTTCGAATTTACTCCCCAGAAAAAGTTAAGTGTTGCAAAAATGTCGACTAGAAATATTTCTCATACTTCGAAGTCTTCAGGATGCCCGTTCCATCCAGGAATTGATACCCTTGACCGTCTCGTTTCCCTCATTGTACAGGGTTAGGGGACAACTGATGAGGGTATTTTCGTGTACCACTAAGTCAATACCTAAGACCCAACCACGTGTCCATCCTCGTAGTGACATGGATTTATTCTAGAATTCCACAGCGCCATACTGGAACATAAGCCGATCACGACTCCTCCCTAAAATCTTCTTTGCACCTAGAGAGGAGCAAGATGCCCCGCAAGGACGTGTCACCCTTAACTCTACGTTGTGCCCTAGACGGCCAAATTTAGGGACTTAGCCGTTCACCTCGACTGACCCCCAATTCCAACTCGTTTCTCTTCTACAACTCCACAGGTCTCCATTCTCCTCTACCAGGTCAGCACCACAAGTCTGATAGAGGCCCGCGGGCTTTGCCAAATTGGCCCAAAAGCCCAAGCCCAGTGATTATCTCCTAAACGCCCCAGATTATCGGCTAAACACATGATTTCACCTAATTAATCGTGTTTGGGCTCGACTGATCATCTCCGATGCCTATATATACCAAGGGCTATGCAAGCCTGAGGTATGTTTTATTTGATGCACGAATGTTTTGAGTTCATTTGTTTACTTGACGCATTTCTGTACCTCTTCTCTCTAAGTTCTTATTCTCATACTGGAGGGGCTTCCCCGAGACAAATCCCGGCCCGAGCATTCTATAAGTACCACTCCCCGAGGAGTTGGATCTATAGACACTGCAGGTCAGTCCTCCCAAAACCTAATACAACTCACGTGAGGGATTTTCAACCGCCGACTCCACCTCGGCAAAAAGACACCTGTTACCTGATTGGACCATGCTCGAGGTATGTACCAATTTTATACACCACCAATTTTTTATTTCTTTAATGGCTAATAAAAAAAGACAAATTTAATTACCGACATAGTAGCCAAAGTCCAGATCTAAGAAGCTCCGATATTCTTTCCATAGAAGTGTGATATTGGACTTACTTATTGTTTAGAAGACTCTTTACAACAACAATAGAACAAGAGTATACAACGCCGTATCCTCCTTCTCCTATCCCATTTCTGTTGTTGAAACCACTATTTCTTGCCTTCTAGCCTCGTGTTGTCTACATCTGTTCAATCCAGATTTGAACTAAATCCATTCTCAAATGCAATGACGATCGTTGATATGATCGGAAAAGCACCGACGAGTGCAAATCTGGCCCGAATAGAAGTGACGAGAGAACGGCACGAGGCTGGACAACGGTGCGAGGTTGGACGACTACTAGGATGACGGCAGCGGCGCAGATGATGGTGACGAAAGGACTGCAGGATCTAAGGCTTCAAACTCTTTTTTTTCGTACAAGAGGTGAAAAAGATGAGGAAGGGAGGAGAAGAGAGAAATCACTGGAGAATTACTCGAGAGTTGTTGTCAAGGTTGAGGATTAAAGATGAATAGCATAAAAAATACCCTATGATCCCCTAAGTTTTTGAATAGTATAAAAATAGTTCCTAAATAGTCTTTGGATGCTAAATAATTGATGTGGGAAAAATCCGACCTCAGAACCCGAGCTCCGACTAGAGGACAAAGGAAGACCAAGTAGACACATCTGTGGAATTTTTGCAGAGCTCCGACCTCAAGACTTGAGCTCCTACTAGAGTACCCGAGCTCCTACCTCTGAGCACCTTTTGCTCGGTAATTGCCAAAAGGGACCCTTATGACCATGCCGAGCTCCGAACACAGCTCCCTGACTAGAGCTCCCCGACCAGAGTTTTCCAAACAGGGTTTTTCGAGCTGCTCCTGCCCGGTACGATGTCCTTGGAAGCCTTTAAAGGCCAGATCCGAGCTCGGGGATCCGACCTCTATTCTCTGAGCACTCCCTGCTCAAATTCTTCACCTAACGGGCCCTCATCAATTTATATTTAGGTTCCGGATGAAGATTTTCGCCCAAAGATCAATATCGAATAAGGAACGACTAGCCTCAGTGCTGCCATCGTCATAGGCTTTGCCCGTTCTCCTCAACCGTGGTGGGTCAGTCCATAGACTTTCCATAATTATCTTGAAGGCTAAGCCCAGATGATTAATCTCCTAACGCGCCCTCCTACTAGTCACGTGTAGAGTGACCATAATTAACCGCGCTTAAGGCCGTAATCATGTAGTGTTAATCATGCTCCACTCCTATAAATACCTAGACATCTACGTGCCCATAGTAACCTAGAAAAATAGAACCAAAGGTAATGCTCATTTGTTCATTTGAAGCATCTTAAAAGCCCTTTCTCCCTCGAGCTCTTATTCTCACGCCGCAGAGACTTCACCGGGTATAACCCCGGTAGGTCCTTGTGCATGTATTTGCTCAAAATCTCAACTCACAATCGTTGGACAGTTTATATGGAAGCAATTTTGGAGCTCAAAGTGTCGAAAGTTTACCAATCTCAGACCCCATTCACCAGCTCAACACCCCATCTTAGCAACAAAAGTCTACGTGTCTTCTGACCAGATAAACTCGAGATGTTAGGCACTTTTTGACACCAACAGTTTGGTGTCGTCTGTAGGAAGAAAACAAGAAGCCTTTCTCTGGTCATCACTATCTGGTTAGTTAAAACTTGATGATCATAATGTTTTGTCAGATAGATGGACAAAGAGATCAAGCTCTCGCCATCAACAGCAACCCGAACAATCGACCCTCCTGAGACGTGTCTAGGGTCCCGAGGTCAGACACCCAGTCTCCTACCAATGAAGATAACCCGTCGGCCATGGGCCAGATAGGTCCATCTACTTTGCCCTTTAGTCTTTTTGTGGGGCAGACTTTCGGAACCGCTGAGGCCTCGCGCATCGACAATTTGGAATGCCAGCTCGACAAGTTCTGAACATACTTTCAGGTCCTCCTCTCTCGCTTACCGCTGACCCCTGCCCCAAGGGGATTGGCTCTCTAGCTCACAGCGCAAGAAGAGCGACCTCCGGGGATAAGGTGATCTTCTCCAATGGACATGTGCCTAGGGACCACCTAGCCCCGTGACCATGAGTCAAGGGAGCAAGAGAAGGCTCCCCCGATTGCGCTAAGATCCCATTTTTCTCTTCCACGAAGACACGGTGTTAGGGACTAACTAGGGCCGCCTCTGGATTGAGCTCCCAGTCACGCAATAAGGTTCAACTTGAGGTCCCGTCGTGAGCAAGAGGTAGGCTCCTATTCACTGTCCTCACACCACCATGACATCTGAGCAGTGGGCAGTCACGTGAGAGTAAAACTCCGAAGAGAAGGGGTGGTGGAGCGTCGCCTCGCTAATATGGAAGAACTCCTACAAGAGATAAGCAGTGGAAAAGGAACAATAAGTCTCCCTACCGAAATGAGGTCCCCTTTCATAGACGAGGTCCTAGATGAGGCAGTGTCTAGACGGTTCGCACACCTCCAGATGACCCCCTACGATGGGACCTTGGATCCTGTGAACTACTTATCAATCTTCAAGTCCCATATAGACATGTGCATGACCTCAGTGGCATTGAAGTAAAAATATTTCTTGCTCATCCTTTTAGGGGCGACAAGCTCTTGGTTCCAAGGCTTGAGACTGACCTCCATCTCCACTTTCCGTGAGTTCGAGCAGTTCTTCCTAGCACAGTTCAACCGCGCGCTAATGCTAAAAACCGAAGACCATAATCATATCCTTGCCTTGCGACAGGATCATGTTGAATCCCTTGGGGATTATGTTGACAGATTCAACCGAGAACCCAAAGCATGTGACGAGCTCTCAGAAAGTGTCACGTTGTCTACCTTTGTTGACGGGCCCAAACACTAGAAGTTATTCTACGACCTTTACTCAAACCCTACCACTAACCTTGATCAAGTTTTGGATCGTGGCACCCGCTTATATAATATTGACTTGAGGACCGTGGCTAGAAGAGAGCAAGAGGGGGTTATCAAGAAGAAGGAAAAAAAATTAGAGCCTAAGGGCCCAAGAAAGGCATAGGGCTTGAAAAGGCTCCTAGTAGAGGACTGCATTGGTCCTCCTTGAGGTTCGATGTCCATTCCAACCATCCAGGCACCGATCTCCTGACTTTCGTCCCTTCGCGACTTTTTGTGTACAAGCTGTATGGATATATGTGGGGACTTCTTCGACAATGACCAAGTATCAAGTTCTACCACGACTAAGGACACACCGTAGAGGATTGCTTCGTGTCGAAAAGCGAGCGTATCTCAAAGGCAGAGTTGAGCAGCCCTCCGTCCTGCCATGGATGAAAACAAACAACTCTCTAACCGATCTACAAGTGCAACGCAGAGGCAGAGCCGAGTTGCCCTCTATCCCACCATTGATGGAGATGAGCAGCCATCTAGCCAATCTACTAACACAACTCAAAGGCGGAGTCTAGCAGCGCTGCATCCTACCATGGACGAGGATGAGCAACCCTTGAGCTAGCCTACGACCACATCTCAGCAATAGAGTTGAGCAACCCTCAGTCTTGCCATGGACGGGGACAAGCAGTCCTTCAACCAATCCACGAGTAGCTTAGTGGCAGAGCCAAGCTACCCTCTACCCCACCATGGACAAAGCCAAGTGGCCCTCAAATCTCAATGAAGGACCAACCATTGTGCTATGATCAATCTTTAGAAGAATTTCCTACAAAGACATCCCGGCGCCAAGCGTCGAGGATGAGAACCGGACCCGCTATAGAGGTCGATAGTTCGTACCAGGAAATAGACCACAGTCATCCACCAAGGGCAGGACATCGATCGGGTTTGAGGGCCTACAAACAAGTGTCTATCTCCTCATTAGCCGACCACAAGTTAGACATTTTAAAGGAGAAGGTGCTCCTGCATGGACTAATTTGGGATAACCTGAAAAGACTTAGGGATGAGCCCGACTATGAAAAACTCACCGATGACCTGCCACAGGAGTCCGACCGGAGCGTTGCACCCTTGGGGACCATAAGGACTAGGCACTATACAAAAACCTTGTTTGCCTTAGCCTACTACATGAGCACGTTCTAAACCAGCTCATGTCCTAGGCTAGGGGCAGGAAGGCCATCGGCTTGGAAATACAACAATCAATCCAAGGTACGTGAGTTTTCATAGTTGAAGTTTCCTTAGGATATTCAAAAACATTTACAAGTCAGGAAAAATCTCCAACGTCCAAGCTCCAATCGCCTTTTCAACGAAAAGATGTGAGAATGGGGCAAGAAGGCCATGGGTCTGGAGATACAATAATCGATCCAAGCTACGCGAGTTTTCGCAATTGAAGTTTTATTAGGAAATTCAAAAAAACTTACATGGAAAAATCTACGATCTCTGAGCTCCGATCACCCTCTGTACAATTTTAACAAAAGAATGCGAGAATTGATCGAGCTCTGACCTCCGAGTACCTCCTGTTCAGGAAACGTGAAAGCGTTGGAAGACTGGCCGAGCTTCAGTTTCCAAACACCCTCTGTTTGACAAAGTTAAGTGGACTGAAGGACTTTCCATGCTCTGCTCTCCGCTACCTGGGCAGTTCTCAACAACAAAGTCCAAGTGTTGGAAATTTATCGTTTAGAGGTCAAGAATTGTTCATGGGGCATTTACTTGTTCTCTAATCAGGGTTCATCGATCAGAGATCAAGGGATTTCTCAAAGGACATCAATCCGGCCTCCGAGCAAGGTTACCGTCATCTGCTCGGGATTTGCCGGACAGAGCTTAGGATCAAACAAAGGTGTGAAAAAAGTTTAAAGAAAAACGTTCAACACTTGGGAATTCACCGACCAGAAACATACATATGAGAGGCTAAAATGGTAGATTTAGTCTAAGGATGGTAAGAGGTTTGATCTCTGTCCTCCGTTCATCACCTTCGTCTCTCCAAATCGGAGATCAGCTCATGATTCATATGACAATTATCAAACAATTGCCTAAGTCTAAGATTTACTCCGACCAGAGAACAAGAAAGAGCTCATCCTCGGATTGGACATTACTAAGGGGAAAACCTCCGGGCTTCATCCGAGCTCGAGCTCTCGAGCATTGCCCTCCTCTCTTCAATCAGAGCTCTTTAACCAGAGACCTCTTACTCCATTTGTGGAGTGTTTGTAGAGCTCCGACCAAAAGACCTGGCCGATCTCCAACCTCCGAGCATCCTTTGGTCGGTTTTTATCAAACGAGGAACCTTCTAGCCTTACCTGAGCTGGGCACCCATCCTCAAGCCCCGAGCTCAGCTCCTGAATTGCCTCTGGTCAGTTTTCACCAAATGATGGACCTTTTTGCCTTGCCCAAGCTGGGCACTCGTCCTCAAGCCCCGAGCTCAGCTCCCAAGCTGCCTCTGGTCGATTTTCATCAAATGAGTGACCTTTTTGCCTTGCCCGAGCTGGGCAACCATCCCCAAGCCTCAAGTTCAGCTCCCGAGCTGCCTCCGGTCAGTTTTTGTCAAATAAGGGACCTTTTTGCCTTGCCCGAGCTAGGCACCAGTCCTCAAGCCCCAAGCTCAGCTCCCGAGTTGTCTCTAGCCGGTTTTCATCAAATGAGGGACATTTTAGCCTTGCTTGGGCTGAGCACTTGTCCTCAAGCCCTGAGCTATGCCCCCAAGCTACTTCTTCTTGGTCATCACCAAGGCTTCATTCAAGCTCAAGCTCCCAAGCCACTTCTAATCGATCATTACCAAGGGGAAGACCTTTGGGCTTTATCTAAGCTCGAGCTCCCGAGCCGAAACTGCTCGTGTATAAATATGTTCAAAAAATTACAACACAGTGAAAAATGTTGAGCATAACAAAGTTCACTGTCACTAACCTCCTCTTAGCGCATGGAAAAGAATGTATTGCCAAGGGAATCAAGGGACGAGACTTAAAATTAACGAAGAAACTAGGGGTGGGGAGGAATCCAACCTCAGCTCATTGAGTACCTCATTCTCTTTCTCTAATTAGAGCTTTGCCCACTACCTAGGTGATGGGTAGCTCAGGTGACAAGTGCATTGAAATTGTACAAGTCTGAGTTTTGTGTCGACTTGAGGACATTGATCTCAGCTGAGTTTCTCGCTTGCGGGTGGATGAAGGAACAAAAGTGCAAGTGGTGCAAAAGTATACAAGGACGAAATTCCTACTAGGCAGAGTGCACCGAACACAACGCAACCACCACTACTCCCCAGTACCTCGTACCTCACTACTTTGGAGTTGGGGGCAACTGATGTGAGGAAAATCCAACCTCAGAACTCGACCTTCGACTAGAGGACAGAAGAAAACCAAGTTAACCCATCCATGGGGTATTTACAGAGCTATGACCTTAGGACCCGAGCTCCGACCTTCAAGCACTCTCTACTCGATAATTGCCAAAAGGGACTGTTATGACCATGTCGAGCTTCGAACACAGCTCCTCGACCACAGCTCTCATAGTAGAGCTCCCCGACCACAACTCTCCGACCAAAGCTCCCCGACCACAACTCTCCAACCAAAGCTCCCCGACCAAAGCTCTACGACTAGGGTTCTTCAAGCTACTCATACTCGATACGGTGTCCTTGGAAGCCTTAGAAGGCCATATCTGAGCTCGGGGATCCGAGCTCCGTTCTCCGAGCACTCCTTGCTCAGATTCTTCACCTAACGAGCCCTCGCCAATTTATATTTGGGTTCCGGACAGAGATTTTTGCCTCGGGATCACTGTTGAAAAAGAAACGACTTGCCACAATACTGCCATCGTTAGGGGCTAGGCCTGTTCTCCTCAACCGTGTTAGGTCTGCCCATGGACTCTCCATAATGGGCCAAAAGGCCAAGCCCAAAAGATTAATCTCCTAATGTGCCCTCCTATTGGTCATGTGCAGAGTTATCCTAATTAACCGCGCTCAAGGCCCTAATCATGTAGTGCTAATCATACTCCACTCCTATAAATACCCAGGCATCCACATACCCAAGCTAACCTAAAAAAATGGAACCAAAGGTAATGCTCATTTGTTTATTTGAAGCATCTTAAAATTCCTTTTTTTCTCAAGCTCTTACTCACATGCTGGAGGGGCTTCGCCGGGCATAACCCCGGTGGGTCCTTGTGGAGGTACTGCTCGGAATCTTAGCTCGAAATCTCTGGATAGTTTGTACGGAAATGATTTTCGACCTCAAAGCATTGAAAGTTCACAATTCTCCGACCCCATTCTCCAGCTCAGCACCCTATCTTAACAAGAAAAATCTACGTGTCTTCTAACCGGATCAACTCGAGGTGTTAGCCACTTTTGACGCCACTAAAAAAAAGAAAAAGAAAAAAAGGGTCACCATAAGCTGATGGTTGACCATGAGTATCGATCCCATTTATGAGGAGCCAAAAAATTTCTTTTCCCAATCTTAAATAGTTAAGTTTATATTATACATTAGAATAATTTGAGCTCCACACAATAATGAAGGATGACCACTGGAAAGTTCAAGACACTTCATCCAATAGATCTCAACCATCTTATCAATAAAAATAAGGGAAATTCTCCCAAAAGTCTCATTTTATAAAAACACCATTTTATGAGGTCCTGTAACAGTAATTTTTTTACACATAACATGAGATCTAAAAAGTGATTTTTGAAATCTTGGGACCTCTAAAAAAATTTCCTTAAAAATTATTACCACATCTTTGTGATTTATAATTTGAAATAGTAATTAGCCATGCCTAGAGACACCCTTTAATATTATTCTAATAAAAATAATATTTTTATGTAATTAATTTATAATTTCAAAATATAATATAATCTATATTATAATGACATCGGCCCCACAAAATAATTAGACTTGCATCTTTTCAAATATATAATTCAATATACCAAACCATCTCTTTAATTAAATATTTTAGATTCATTTTACATCTCCTTTAACAGATGCCATCATTATATTGACAAAGTATATGCCGAGCTCAAGTTCTAATTTTTATTTACATTTTTTTCAAGCAAACTATTAATTCTCTTATGATAAAACGATAAAGGTAAGCCACTATCCAATAATGTCACTCTCTTCAATAAGTTGGGTAAAATAGGCCATGACCGTTTTCTTCGTCACCTAGGTTGATGGGTTGTTTTCTTTTGGTTAATTAGGTGGCTTTGGCAACAGGTGAAGGGCCTTACGTAGATATAGTGAGACAAGCCCAACTGGGATTTGACCTTCCGAATGTGAGATGTGTTGATGCCTACGGGCTTCAGCTGAACCCAGATGCGTTACACCTTACCACGCATTCACAGGTGCGGCTTGGAGAGATGTTGGCTGATGCTTTCCTCCAAAGTCTTCCCAGCCCCATTCAGAGCTGTGCTTCCCCTAAAATTAGGCCCCCACACTTCATTTTTTGACCTATTTCATGGGTCTTTTATTTTCCTTTTTCAATTCATTTTTAATTATATATAATTGAGAAAGGGGACTGAAAAAGTACCAAACACATTCTTCGATAAAGTTGAATTTCGAATGACAAGGGAAATCGAGTTCTCATATCTGAAGATTCTCTTTTGAGTTCAAGTGTTGATTTCTGTTTCGAGTGCAGAATCATGTAATTGAAAGCTCATAGTTGATGTGGCTGGTTTTTCCACAACCATGCTCAACTTTCATAAATGAATAGTCGTGGGCTAAGGGCTAAGCTAAAGAAGACTCATAGTCATCACAAAAATAAAATATATTGAACTCCAATAAGAAGAACGTGGGAGATCTGAAATGATCATAAGACTCGGAATATTCAAATAAATGATGACAATGTTAAAAATTGAGAATATCTAGGAAAGCTTTGGTCAGTTAAAATTATACTAGAATTAAAGAGGTCAAGTATGTTTCACTCAATAAATAAGGCAATTACAGGCCAAAACAATCATTATATTCTCATATCACTAAATATTTGATTAATTTATTCTCGCGTCGGAGGATATTTGGCCGATACTACATCGATATTCCAAATACTTATCCTAAATTTTGCAGGTATTAATTAGGGATTTAAGAGTTGGGATCATTGACGAAATTCCAACAATATCAATAGAGCAAAATGCAACTAATCCAAACTTTAGGGTGCAAAATGAAATTTAACGAAAAAGTAATATGTAAAGGTATTAACTATTAATGGGACAATGACAATGGATAATTGATACCAAACCACTAGTGAAAATTACGATAAAAAATTCATTACATGTTACCAGATTTTTTATTTTTTTTTATTTTTAATATGTACACATCCAACTAAGTATATATTTCCGTAACAACCGGAGACATGGTCAAATATATGGCATCTTAGTGTTGTATTTTGAACAGCTGGAAATTTTGTCGGAATGACATTTCTAAAAATGTTCAATACAATTTTTTATGTGTTCAATATAATAATAACAGTAATGTAAAGACCCACTTGAATTAAAACAGTTGAGAGATTTTTGTAAAATTAATAGTTCAAACCTGCAGAAAAACACTTGTTAAAATGGACATCCCAAACGAAATTAGTCTCACACCTTGTATGAGTGAGAGGACATTTGGATATAAAAAAAAAATAATAAAAAAAATAATAATAATAAAATAATAATAAGTGGTCCATAAAATAATGAGGAATCTCCCATTCCTTTATACTTTTGTAATAGATGTGGCAACCTCTAGGTCGAGACGCCAATATGTTCCTCTTCCTTCTGTTTCTGCTTCTGGCTCAAAAACCTTCTCTAAGCCATGCTTCACAAGTCAAGAACATAGTCCTCTTGGCCGGACAAAGTAACATGTCCGGCCGAGGTGGAGTTTTTAACGGCACTTGGGACAGTATAATCCCATCCGAATGCCGCCCGAACCGCTCGATCCTCCGACTAACCGCTAACCTTACTTGGGTCAAGGCCCACGAGCCGCTCCACAAGGACATCGACATCAACACGACTTGTGGGGTCGGGCCCGGGATGTCGTTCGCCAATGCTTTATTACGCTTAGATCCGCGGAATGGCGTCATAGGCCTGGTACCTTGCGCTGTCGGAGGGACTCGGGGGACCAGAATGAATGAATGGGTCCGTGGAAGCTACCTCTATGACCAACTGGTGAAGCGGGCTGCTGCTGCTCGACAGGAGGACGCCAGTCTGTTGGCACTCCTTTGGTATCAGGGGGAGAGCGACACCGTCAATCAAACTGACGCGTTGTTGTATAAGGGAAGATTGGAAAAATTGTTCACGGATCTGCGTGCCGATTTACAATCTCCTGGCCTCCCAGTGATCCAGGTACGACATGGGAGTTGAGTTCGTTGGATAGAGGGGTTTATATGAAATTTAATTTTTTTTTTGTTGTTTTAAGGTGGCATTGGCATCAGGGCAGGGGGCATATGTGGAGATCGTAAGAAAAGCTCAATTGGGAATTAAGCTACCAAATGTGAGATGTGTTGATGCGAGGGGATTGCAGCTCAATTCGGATGATTTGCATCTTAGCACGCCGGCCCAGGTTCGTCTTGGTAAATTGTTGGCTGATGCCTTGGTTCGGACAGTCCGAAACCCTTAGAACCTGATTTTATGCTTGTACTGTTTGGGCTTATTGAAATTCGGTTAAAAAATGTGCTTCAAATTTGAAAGATATTTTACATTTATGTTAAGGTATTTTATATATATTGTTCCATTGGTGGTGTTTGTTTTGTGCTTTTTGTTCTTGTTTTTTTTTTTTTTTCCCTTTGTTTAGCAGAAAATTAGAAACAAAAGTAAAAATAAGTTTCTATTCTGTTCCATTAAATTCCTCTATATTTCTAGGAACAAAATTGAAACAAATTTTTGTATTGTATTCCTATTTCTATTCCAATTTTCTGGAGACAGATATAAATGACCAAAAAATTTGTCTCCCAAATATTTTTTCGTGTTCCCAAAATTTTGAAATGTAAGAACAAAAACATATTCGGTTAGCATGTTTAGTTAACACATTTATGTTCTCAAATATTCCCATAAATTTGAGAGTAATCCCAATTTTTTGTTAGAAAAATAATTTAAAATTAAATATTTTATTATATATAAATTATAGTATTTTATTTAATGAAATTATTATTAATAATATATTTATAATGGTTATAATTATGTGCTTAAATTATATGTTTATTACACATTATTATTGTGAATAACTTATAAATTTATTAAAATGACTTTATGAATTTCATTATATATATATATATTACAATGTGATTATTATAATATTTGTGTGTATATTTATTGATTTATTAATTATAATATTTTGATTACTTAATATTATAATAAGAGTTATATAATTCATACACTATATATAGGTGTATGAAGTTGTAAGAAAATATATAGATATAGAAGATATACATAAGAATATTTGGAGAAAAAAGTATCATACTTGTGAGTATGATACTTTTGAGATATAGAAGATATACATAAGAATATTTGGAGAAAAAAGTATCATACTTGTGAGTATGATACTATTGAGATACAGAAATAGAGAGAAGTTACATTTTTTTATATTTTCATATATTATATACTTGATGATTTATGGACAATTAGGTTCGCGATTGGTTCAATATAGAGATGTCTCACTTGCACCTTGACTCTCTAGATCATTGTATCTTGATAAGGACTCGCCATTCAATCTTGTGCACACAGGTGCGTATTTCTTCTCAGGACAGTATTTACACACCTCAATCCACCAGATATGTATTTTCTCTCTATTCGTCTTTTTATTTTATTTATTTAAGAGTTTGATGTTCTTTATTATTTTAAGAAATTGAAATTGAAATTGAAATTGCATATAAAATATATTTATTATTTAATTTGAATTTATATAATTATGTGAAATTTCCCTAACAATCTAAGAAGAGATATAATTTTGTAAAAATTTAATATTGCTTGAATTTGTTTCTAATATAAATTTAATGTATTTGATGATCAATACATTTTTTTTGTAATCTTAAATTTATGAAAATCGCAAGAGAAATAAAAATTGTGTTTTTATTATGATAATATTCTATCTTATATTTTGCATTTAATCTTATTTTATTTATTCTATTGAAATAATTTTTGGAAAAATATTTTTGTAAAAAATTTGTGTTATATGAATTGGAATATATTGATTTATCTTTGGTTGTGATATTTTATATGGAAATTTATTTTATTGATTAGTATTCTACGTATATTTGTTGATAATGACATTAATATTATTTTTTGCCATGAAATGAAGATATTTTGAGAGTGGGGCGTTATATATGGATATATATATTTCAAGAGAAAAATGATTTATTTTCATTTTTGTCTCACAAATTGATTTATTATTATAGTTTGTTTATATAATGAACCTTACATGTTTCTATTTAAAATGTGATATTATTTGTTGTAAAAATGTGATATTATTTGTTATAAAAAAGAAAATTAGAATTTCCTAAATATTATTTTAATATTTTACTATGCATCAAAATAAAATAAATTTTAAGAATTGAAAAGATTTATAAACTTGGATATTTATATATGTTAAATTATGAGAATTCAATTTTTTGAGAATAAAATATTTTGACCTTTTTAATATAATTTATAAAGTATTGTTTTTTAATATTTAGTTTTGAACAACTAAATATTTCATTTTTGTGAAGACATACAAAATTATTTATTTTAGATTTAAAATTATATATATATATATATGTTCTTGATTTAAAAAAAAAAAAAAAGTTTCTTATTATTTGTGTAAAAGAATAAATAAACATGAAAGGATTTTATTCTTTGTAAAACAAAAGTATCATTATATATTATGAGTATTGATAAGTTTATTGCAGAAAATTGGTTCCTACTAGGTATTAGACTACTAACTAATTTCTCATTTTAAAATGGTTCATAGTATGTAATAATAAGGTCATTACGATTAAAAGGTCCTAGTAGTAGGCTACTGGCCACAAAAATTGTGATTTCTAGTGGTAAGATTATTGACTACTAAAATAATATTTTTAAATGAGATTTTTAATATTGTGATTAAATTTTAATTACGTGATTACATATTGATAATTTTATTGTCATCGTATAAAAATATTAAGTTGTTTGGAAAGGGAAAATTGAAATATTGAAAATTAAATTTTAATTATTGGAATTATCATGTGATTTCAAGAAAGTCGGAAATTCTCTAAATGAAATAATATTTTACATCGATAAATTGACATCTCTATTGTATTTAAAATATAATGGTGCCTAAAGAATTTTATTATTCAATTGTCTCGAAATATAGATGTCCAAATATTATTCCCAGATATAGATGTTTCGAAAATTGAACAAAAAATTATGCGAAATTAAATTTCATTCATGGAATAATTTTTATAGTTGCCTATTGTGTCGAAAGAAAATATTTGTTGTTTCGACTTATATTCTTAGAAGGTTTATATGATGGTAAATTAGGAAATATGTTGTATCAATATAAGTCCCTAATTGTTTGCTTTTAGGATTATCAAATTATTTATATAATTTCGAAATTGGGAATATAAACATTATCTCGGAAATTGCTACGTTGGTATGTGTCCTATATTAGTTTACGTGATGAAATATGAGACTGTATATAATGTTTAGATAAAAAGCTACGTTTAATATGTTCCTAATAAATTTATTTGACATAGTGTCTCAAAAAAATTGATTCTTCTAAAGGGATTCAAAAAATCATTTTCTTTGTTATTTCAACTTTTCCTTTTCATATATTTTTTCAAATAAAAAATTAAATATATATAAAAAAAAAATCTTTCAAAAAGAAAATTTTCTTTAAGTAATTTGCTTTTAAGTAATTTTTTTTTCCACTCTCTTTTTATTTATTTATTTATTTTAAAAAATATCTTTACTAAGAATTTTTAAACAATCCTTTTTATAGTTGTTTTCAAAATTTCCTTTTCACAGTTTTTTTTTTTTTTTTTTCAAACATAACTCAAATATCAGAACAAAACTTTTCATTCAAAAAGAAATTTTATTTAAGTTGTGTGCTTTATGTAATCTTTTTTTAAAAAAAATGCTCTATTAAGGGCTTCAAACAAATTCTTGTTCTTGTTTTCGAAACTTCTTTTTCGCATGTCATTTTAAATTAAAATTCAAATATCAATCAAAGTTTTCTTTCGAAAAGAAATTTTATTTATGTGATTTACTTTATTTAATATATTTATCTAAAAATTTATCTTTCTAAGGGTTCCAAACATTTTTTTTTTTTTTTTTTAAATTTCCATTTCGCATGTCTATTTTAATTAAAATTTAAATGTAAATCAAAGTTTTCTTTCAATTTTATTTTATTTTTATTTTTTTAAGTCATTTACTTTATGTTATCTATAATTTGCTTTACTAAGGGTTTCAAACAAATCCTTTTCTTGTTTTCGAAATTTTATTTCGCATGACTTTTTAAATTAAAATTCATATAAATCAAAAGTTTCTTTCAAAAATAAATTTTATTTAAGTCATTTAATTTATGTGATATGTTTATTTAAAATTTATCATTCTAAGGGTTTCAAACAAATCATTTTTCTTGTTTTTTGACATTTTGTTTTCTCATATCATTTTAAATTAAAATATCAATCAATTTTTTTTTTTTTTAATTCATTTACTTTGTTTAATATGTTTACCTAAAAATAACTTTACTAAGGGCTTGTTTGTTAACCATTTAATTTTTAAGTGCTGAAAATTAAGTGATTAAATTTTAAGTGCTGAAATTTTAAAAAAGTTATTTGATAAAATTGTACTAAAAATTTAAGTGCTAATTTTTTTTTTTTGTTTGATAAATACAAAATTTGAATACTTATTTTTTTTTTTTAATTTATATAACTACCCTTAAATCAAGATAATACAATTTTATGAACAAAACCCATCACAAATCATGACAAATACATAACACCACAAACAATCACATTTCTCACGTCAAAATCAACATAAAAACCAATCAAGACCGATTTTGGCCACGATGCAATCCTATTTTGGAAACACGTAAAACATGAAAGTTGTATATAAATGTATTAGATTTCCATAGTCTTTTGAGTCACCTTAATCGGAGTTTGGAGGAGAAAGATATCGACAAAATACAAACTGGATGTAGGCGTTGTTCAACACACGCTGTAGCGGAGTTCTTTACGAAATAAATATTTTAAAAAAAAACATTAATGACAATGTGGGAATTTTAACTTATTTACATGAGCAAGTGTCCTAGTATTGCGAACACTGGGATCATTTTTTTATTTTTTTTTTACATTTCACGGTGATGGGACAAATAGTCCTAGCATTTAAAATGCCGGGACTATGTCCAGCACACAGAGAGAGAGAGAGAGAGAGAGAGAAAGAGAGAGAGGAGAGAGAGAGAGAGGTAGGACGATCAAACAAAATAATCATTTTTCACACTTTATACCTGATAGGTGTAAATTACCTATATATTTTCAAATCGAAATTGTTAGTTTTTTAGTACGTTTATTACGTTTTAATATATTTTAATGTGTTTTTATTCTTTTTGTACTAAATTAGGTGTGTGGGGGTGGAACAGTATAAAAATGGATGCTAAACGATAATATCGGATCGAAAACGGTGGAAAAAACAAGCTTGGAGACAAATTTCTGAAAAGAAGCCTACCGCCGCGGCGCCAGACCACAGCCGCGGCAGTGAAAATGCAGCGGTGAGTGAAAATGCAGGATAGTCCTTGAATCCACTGCCGACTCCACCGCCTAGGCGATCAATGAACCGACTTACCTTACCGCCGCGGCGGTCACCTTTGCACAGATTTAGATATTTATTTTAGATATTTTCCCTATTTATACCCCTTTATCTCCTCTCTTCTGGACATTAGAGCTCCAATAGGCTTAGGATATTTTAGAGAGAGGTTTAGGGAGTGCTCAAGCAATTCCTAAGGAGAAGATCACATTGCAAAGAAGGGGGAACAATCTCAAAAGGTTTTTAGCGACAAATCTTCAGACTAGGCTAAGTTTATCTCGTTCCTTCCTTTATTTCTTAACTTAGGAGTATTGTTTGAGCATGTTTAGCTCCATTTACATTGTATAACCGGCTATGGCCATGAGCTAAGCGGATTTTTGTCTAGGGATTAATGTAATTTATGAATTCGTTGTTTGTTTGAGTTTATGTTTCGTTAGCAGTTGTTATTTGTTATTTTGATTGTGTTTAACGTATTGTTTGTTTATTATGCGTAGATAGATATATAGAGAATTCGAGGTTTGACACTCGGAAGAGATAACCCCGGATTCGGACTAGGGTAAACACAACTCGACGATCTAATAACCCGAGAGAGAGTTGGATTGTGGGCAATCGATGATGTTGGGGCAAGACTCACGTGACCTAGGGTTGTTAAGACGTTGAGGGAAATTTCTTCGTTGACACGAAATTGCGTATTCCCTTGTCTTACACTCGGGAGAGGTGGCGGGGGAGTTTACAAACTGAGATTGTCAATAGGGTAAATACAACGCGACGATCCAATAACCCGGGAGGGTGTTGGATTGTGTGTAATCAATGACGTTGGGGTGAGACTCACGTGACCTAGGGTTGTTAATACGTTGAATGAGCTTCTTCATTGACACGAAATCACGTATTCCCTCGTCTTACACTCGGGAGAGATGGCAGGAGAGTTTACGAACTAAGATTGTCGAATAAGTCAAATGCCGTTAACGTGAACTAAAACGAGATCAAACACGTATTCGTAAACGAAGTTAATCCCTAAACAATCTATTCCCTCAAAACTATCTCAATATAATATTAGTATAGTTAATTTAGTTAGTTTAATTAAATTAGTATTAGTATTTAATTTTATTCAATTTATTTTTGCCTAGATAAAATTAGGTTATGATAGTCGTGGTAATCAATAATAACCACAACCAATCCTTGTGGACACGATACCCCTACTCTCCCCTATTTTTACTAAAACTTGACCTCGTATACTTGTGAGTAAAAGTAGCGGTGTATTTACACGCTACCAGTACCCCTAATGTTTGATTGTTATTAATAAAATATTTTTGACACTTTTTTTCTACACTTTATTAATAAAGGATTTTTGACACTTTATTTTTATTTATTATTTATTTAGTTCAAGTAATAAAGAATTTTCATGGAAATATTTACTTTATTATTTCTTATATCATGAAAATTCTTTTTACCAAATTAAATTTTTGGTCGACCGAATGAAACATCCTGTTGACCAATTTCAATATTTGGTCGACTAAATTGAATTTTTGGTCGAATAAATTGGATATCCTGTCGACCAAATTCAATTTTTGGTCGACTGAATGGGGCATCATGTCGACCAAATTCAATTTGGTCAACTGAATTCAAGTTTTGGTTGACTGAATTCAATTTGGTTGACCGAATTGAATTTTTGGTCGACTAAAAGGGGCATCCTATCAACCAAATTCAATTTTTAGTAGACTGAATTAAATTTTTGGTCGACTGAATTGAATTTTTGGTCAACCGAATGGGACATCCTATCGACCAAATTCTATTTTTGGTCGACTGAATTGAATTTTTGATCGACCGAATAGAACATCCTCTCAACCAAATTGAGGTCGACCAAATTGAATTTAGTCGACAGGATGCCCTATTCGGTCGACAAAAAATTCAATTCAGTCGACTAAAAATTGAATTTGGTCGACCAAATTGAATTTGGTTGACAAAAAATTCAATTCAGTCGACTAAAAATTAATTTTGGTTGACCAAATTGAATTCGGTTGATTGATAGGATGTCTCATTTGATCGACAAAAAATTCAATTCAGTCGACAAAAAAATTCAATTTAGTTGACAAAAAAATAAATTTGGTCGACAGGATGCACTATTCGGTCGACCAAAAATTCAATTCAGTTCACCAAAAATTGAATTTGGTCGACAAGATGTCCCATTTAATTGACAAAAAATTCAATTCAGTCGACCAAAAATTGAATTTGGTCGACAGGATGTCCTATTCGGTCGACCAAATTTTCAATTTGGTAAAAAGATTTTCCATGATATAATAAATAATCAAGTAAATATTTCCATGAAATTCTTTATTACTTGAATTCAATAAATAATAAAATAAAAATAAAGTGTCAAAAATACTTTATTAATAAAGTGTAAAAAAGTTTAAAAAATCTTTTATTAATAACAGTCAAATGTTAGGGGTATAAAGTGTCAAAAATGATTATTTTGTTTGATCATCCTGCCTCTTTCTTTCTCATCTCTTTGTCCCCTCTCTCTCTGTCTGTGCTAGACATAGTCCCAGCATTTTAAACACCGGGACTATTTGTCTTATCACCGTTTAACGGTGATACTGTGTGGAAAATTAGTCCCAGGGTTCGCAACTCCGCGACCATTCAAATAAAAAAAAATTAATCCTGGTGTTCACAACACCGGGACACTCGTGTCAGTGTTTTTAGCCATAGCGCACTGCAACGCTCTAAAACGTGTGCTGCAGTACTGACAGTCAGGTCTAAAACATTAAAAGAGAATTTAGGGCTCATTTTATAGAAGATGAGAGAGACAAATCAGAGAGGAATAAGCAGAACAAGAGAAAGGCAATTTTGGGAGAGAAAATCAACAACGGAGGTGAAGTTGGGAGAGAAAACACCGGATGATGGCGTTTTGATGTGAGATTAAAGAAGAAAATACTATTGGTGGTACTCGGGATTTAAGATTTTGAGCTCAAACCCACAATAAGATTTTCTCTACCTTTCTCTTCTCCCTAATCTTGATTGATTTTTGTATTTGTGGATATTGTGTTGAACATGTTTGCATCTATGGATTTGTTGAAAATATTAGTTTTGGATCTATCTATGTCGTGTTCATAATCTAGATCTAGGGCCTGATGTAGTCTCGTTTTGAACCATGTTTAGACTATTTTGATGATTTTCAGTTTTAATTTCATTTTATGCATCTCCTAGGCTTAATGTGTTTGATTCATGTGGCCAATGAGTTAGACGACTTTAGGTTACGAATTTGACGCTTGGGAGAGGTTGAATTCGTAATCGAAATTGGGAGTGCATAACTTAGGTTGTTGTGAGTCCGGGAGGAAATTAACACCTAACTATCAAGTTGGGAATTTAGGATTTTGTGAAATCGGGAGGTGATCAAGTTCTAGATTTACCAATTAGGTTTTCCATTCAATTATGTTTACCTTCTTAATGCTTCCAAAATATGCTCCCACATGATATTTTGGTTGAATTAAGAACTTGGGATTTGACACTCGAGAAAGGTAATCTTAAGTTAAACACAACGTAAGCTCTAATATATCAGGAGATATTTAGAGCTTGCATAATCTATAAGGTCGGGTTTAACGAATGTTTTTACCTAAATACTAGATAGAGATATCAGTATTGAAGTGTTTACATATTCTCTCAATTGACGCTCGGGAGAGGTAGTGAGACAGCAATAGCACGGGGACTTTTATTATTGAATGAACGAAATTAACAAATAATTACTTAATAGGAAAACATGGGAATAACGAGATGAAATCAAACCCCTAGAACATTTGTGCATAGAAAATCCATATTTTTTTTATATTTATTTTAGTTTTAAAACCCAAAATTTGGACGCCTAAATAAAGTTAGGTTACAACAATCGCCGTACTTAACAATGATCTAAACCAATCTCTGTGGATACGACAACTCTACTCTTCTTATATTATTAAAACTTGACCCGTATACTTGCGGTATTATAGTGACAAATAATTCGCTACCATCTATCTTGACACTTCAGAGACCCTAATATCCTTTCCCATCCCTGAAAGTCTGGAGATCCTAATGTTCTTTCCCTGGCCCCAGAAGTCTAGAGATCCTAATATCCTTTTCCCGCCCCTGAAATGATGGAGATCCGAATATTACTTTCATGTCTCGAGAGGCTGGAGATCCTGATTTTTTTTTCCTTCACTAAATAACCAGAGATCGTAGTATTCTTTCATTTTCTGAATGATAGGAAAAACCCGGGTTCATTTTAAGTTATTATTTACCTTGTGTGGTGGGCAACACCTATGTTCAAGAACCAGCCATGGGTTGGGGCATGTTTCATCCTGGGATAGTTTTGTGACTTTCCTTAAGAAACACATGGCATGTCCTTGCTATCGAATCTTAGAAAGACTTCATTAAGCGAACTATGTTTCAACCTAATTCCTTACTTAAACTAGGATACGTAGGCACCCTAGGCGGGTTTGGGAGTCCAGTTAAAACAAAATCATTATTTCATGACAAATTATGTCTCAATTTGATTCATGTCCTAAAAATCAAGATACGTAGGCAGCCCATACGGGTTTGGTCGTCCAAATAAAACAAAATCATCATTTCCTGATGGATTACATTTCTACTTGATTCCTGATCTAAAAAATAATAGGATACAAAGGCAACCCCTGTGAGTTCAACCATTAAATTAAAACAAATCATAGATGCACCGCAAACTGGATGATCAGCCTATGCAAGTTTAGTCACGACACATCTGAAATAACGCAATAATGAAAAATTAGGGCCTACTTCATGAAAATCAACTTTCTCGAAGAAAGTATGACTTCTTTTTTTTCATCACCCTCGATCACAAGTTGGGGTGTACTGCATTAGCTTTGACTTCTCTGAGAGAAGTCTACCTTCATTTTTCAACACCCTCGGCATGAGCCGGCATGCACTTCACTAGGTTTGATTTCCTGAAAAGTCCATTTTCATCAACCACCATTCTGGCATGTGTTGGGCCATGAGTTACAAGATTAGGTCTTCTTGAGACGAAGCCGATATCCTTTACCCCTAGCCTTCGTTTGGGGCACATTTCATCACATATCACCACTACCACCCCATCTTTGAGTTAGGACATATCTTGTCATAGATAATCACCTCAGTCATGGGCTGAGGCACATTTCATATGTTATCACCATCCCTTTTTAATTTCCCTGTCTCGATGACCCTGATACGTTGGTGACCCCTTTTAATTTTATTGTCTAGGTGACCCTGATAGTCGGTGACCTATTTTAATTTTCTTATCTAGGTGACCATGATACATCGGTGACCACTTTTAATTTCCTTGTTTAGGTGACCCTGTCGATACGTCGTTGACCCCTTTCAATTTTCTTGTCTAGGTGACCCCAATACATCGGTGATCCCTTTTAATTTTCTTGTTTAGGTTACCCTAGCAAGACAATGACCTATTTTAATTTTCTCGTTTAGTGACTCTAAAAGTCGGTAACTCCATTAGCTTCGTAGCTTTAGTAGCCAAATTTGCTAGAACTACATCTGACCTGATTGTTTGCTTGTCTGAGATATGTAGGAAAACCCCTATTCGGATTCGGCTATAACCTAGGAGATATTGGCACTCCATCATCCTCCACCACTATGCTACAGCATAATCATGTCGCTTTAGTTTTCCTCAACAATGATGACCGATCTTACCTGGTGCCGTTGATTACACCGCATTTTGTGCGATTTCGTACCGCTAAGCTTAATTTTGTTAATTGTTCGATCAAATTAAATTATTATAAATAAAGTTATTTTAGTGATTTTTGTATATTTTTTTAAAATGGAATAAAACCACATTAAGTTGGGAGAAATTGGATAAAAAACGAGTAATCTATAGCATACCAAACAAAAACCAAAGAAATAGAAATGAATAATTCAATTTGATAATGATATCAAAAATTGAATTCTTTTATGTGTTTTTGTAGGTTTTTAAAAAGCGAACAAAATGGCGTTGAGTTTGCTTGAATCGGATGAAAAACAAACAAACCACAACAGTTCGAACAAAGACCGTAAACAACGACTCCATCAGCAAAATAGGAGCCGCGCATTGCGCGGCTCCAAGGCTCAAAACATAGAGAGAAGCCGATGGCTCAGCAGCGGAAGTTGAGCCGTTAGCTTTTGCCTTTCCATTGAGCCGCGCAATGCGTGCGACTCTAAGGGTTGGCTGCTTGCCAGCTTGTTTCCAACCTAAGAATTGGCCCGACCTGACCCATTTTTAGCCCACTCTAGTGGAAGAATTGCAAAGTGGCCCCCTTTCCTCCGAAGTTGACCAACATGCACCCTAAGCCTCCGAATTTGACCCAAATCCACCCGTAAATTTACTTTTGAGGTTCTATAAATAGGATTGAGGCTTGAGAGCAAAGGCATTCCATTCCTACTTCACTTTGATTTTCTTGTTGTTCTTCTTCATTTTTTGTATTTTTATTTTCTTAAATAATTGTTGGGGGGAGGAAACAACGGTTGTTAGATTAAAAGACGGATATAGCGATTTTTAGGATTTCATCCAAAAAAACACCATTTCACGCATCCATAAGCGGCTAGAACCCTTCAATCGGGTTAGGATACGATGAGGTATTGTGAATTTATGTAATAGTGTATTTTCTATTTAATTTTGGATATTGTATAAACAATTGTTTAACATGAATCTTGTTCTAAAAAATGATTTTATTGTAAGTGAAATTTTTGTCAAAATATTATTGTATAAAATTTGGTTTAAATCTAATTATTACTTGAATATTAAATCTTGTACCTATGGTCTACATTTATGGTTATATAATCGTATTCTTAGGGGTTGATTATTGGTCTGAATGGTTGATGCCTAGATTTTAATTCACAATAAAATAGTGTAGTGTAACAATTAAATACCGAAGATAAATCATACAAGAAGATAACAATCCAATATTTCTGAGTGATTTCGGCTTGTAGTTAGGAACACTAATTTATACAATTTCGAATTAAAGCAGAAAATATGAAAAACAAAACATAAATCTCAAAATACAGATTCATAATTTCGAACCCGGTCCTCTATTTTCATAAATTAAATCTAAAATTTATTTTCTTATTTTAAAATCCAAAAATCAAAACTCAACTCATTTCCATCAAAGAAGGAAAATAATCAAAAATTAATAATTACAAGACTGAACCCTGTGGCGAAGAAGGCTACTTAGTGAGGATACGTTCCTGCTTGCTTTAATGGCCACTGGTGATGAGGTAACCGATTGTTCAAGTTCTTGTCCTTTAAATTTTGATGAATTATTTGATATTTATCAAGAACTTTCACTTGATTATAAAAACCAGTGTTAAAAAAAAAAAATACCCTTCAAAGTACAATTAACACATTAAATAAGTAAGTGGTGGATTATGAATTTGAAAACAATGAGTTGAAATCTAAATTGATGGATTTGCAATCAATTGTTCTCAAATTTACCGGCGGTGAAAATAATTTGAAAATGCTTTTGGATAGTTCACATGGAGTTTTTAATAAGGCCGGTGTTGGATTTCAGAAAAATCTTAAACAAAAACGCTTTCATAAATTCTTTTATGAAACCAAAGATCTTGTTAGATGTTTTAAATGTAATGTTGTGGGGTATACTATTCGAAGATGTTTTGCAAAACTATCTAACTGTAGACAAGTTTTGTCCCAACTAACAAGATCGGACCCACGTAGGTTGGGTACCACTTAGGAACTATTTGAGATGCTCCTTGCAGGTTATTCTAAAAGAATCAATAAGTAAGGACAAATGGTTCCTAGATAGTAGTTGTTCTCGACACATGACGGGAGATAAAAGAAAATTTACATCTTTGACACCTAAAGATGGAGGTCATGTGATTTTCGGAGACAACGCAAAGGGTAAAATTCTCGGTATAGGTAATATCGATAATGATACTACTATGATTAAAGATGTGCTACTAGTTGATGAACTTAAACATAATTTACTTAATATTAGTCAACTGTGTGACAAGGGATACAATGTTATATTTAATCATGATAGATACATCATTAAGAATAGTCATGATAGTAGTATTTTGTTAGTTGCATCACGTTTTGAGAATGTTTATACTTTCTCTTTTGATGATTTTAATTCTCAAAATTTATCTTGTTTAAATGCGTTATCTGAGAATAGTTGGTTATAGCATAAAAGACTTGGGTATGCTAGTATGGAGTTAATTTCTAACTTATCTAAGAAGAGTCTTGTACGTGGCCTACCTAATTTGAAATATGTGAAAGATAAAGTATGTGATGCATGTTAATTAGGCAAACATGTTAGATCATTATTTAAGAAAAAGATGCACACGTCCACGTCTAGATGTCTTGAATTATTGCATCTTGATTTATTTGGGCTTAACTCTGTTGCTAGTTTTGGTGGTAAGTTCTATGCATTTGTTATTGTTGATGATTATTCTATACTTACCTGGGTATACTTTCTTGCTAAGAAAAGTGAAGTTGCTTCCTTTCTTGCTAAATTTTGTAAACGTGTTCAAAATGAGATGCAATGTTATATTATTAACATTTGTAGTGACAGAGGAAGAGAATTTAAGAATGATGAAGTGATAAGTTACTGTGATGAGCATGGTTATGCTCACAACTTTTCTGCACCAAGATCACCACAACAAAATGGTATAGTGGAAAGAAAGAACAGAATGCTTCAAGAGATGGTCAGAACAATGCTAAATGAAAATCGTTTACCAGCCTACTTCTGGTCCGAAGCAGTAAGTACCGCTTGCCACGTGGTAAATCGGGTATCAATTCGTAGAGGGTTTAGCAAAACCCCATATGAAATCTAGAATGGTAAGACTCCTAATATCTCATATTTTAAAGTCTTTGGATGCAAATATTTTATTTTGAATGACAAGGATAATCTTGGTAAATTTGATGCTAAATTAGATTATGGGAGTTTTCTTGGATATGCTACTAACAGTAAGGCTTATAGAGTTTATAATAAACGTACTTTAGTAGTAGAAGAAATTATGCATGTCATTTTTGAGGAAGCTGATCCATACTTATTGAGAAAGGATTTGGATGATGATGATGCAGGTATCTTAAATAACCAAAACCAAGGTAATAATGCAACAAAGGAGTTCCAACAAGAGGAGGAACCTAAGGAGAAGGATTCGACTTTACCAAGAGCTATAAAGAAAGTACCAGGGCATTCAATAAAAGAAATCATCGGTAATTTCGAAAAAGGTGTAAGTACTCGTTCTTCTCTTAGGGATATAATTAATCTTACTTTCTTATCTCAAATTGAGCCTAAAAATATAAATGAGACGCTAATTGATGAATCTTGGATTTCCACAACACAAGATGAATTAGTTCAATTTGAGAGAAAAAAAATATAGTGTCTTGTTCCGAGACCGGATTTTCATCTAGTTATTGGTACTAAATGAGTATTTAGAAATAAAAAGGATGAATCCGGTATGGTAATTATAAATCAAGCAAGATTAGTGGCACAAGGCTATAATTAAGAGGAAGGAATTGATTATGATGAAACTTATACTCCTGTTGCTAGACTAGAAGCAATTAGAATGCTACTCGCCTTTGCATGTTCACGAAATTTTAAGCTATATCAAATGGATGTAAATAGTGCATTTATAAATGGTTTTCTAGCTAAAGAAGTTTATGTGGAACAACCCCTCGGATTTGAAAGTGACAAATATCTCGATCATGTATTTAAACTTCGCAAGGCTTTGTACGGGCTCAAACAAGCTCCGAGAGCTTGGTATAAGAGACTTAACCGATATTTGATCGAAAATGGTTTTCGAATGGGTATTTATGATATAACACTATTTGTAAAATAAACTGATTCTGATATTCTATTAGTACAAGTATATGTTGATGATATCATTTTTGGATCTACTAATGAGGATTTTTTCCAAGAGTTTCCTAAGATAATGCAGGTTGAATTTGAAATGAGTATGATAGGAGAACTGAATTTCTTTCTTGGATTTCAAATTAAGCAAACCAACGAAGGGATATTTGTAAATCAAGTTAAATACACAAAGGAGCTGTTAAAGAAATATGGCTTAGAAGGAGCTAAAGAGTACAAAACTCCCATGGCAACGGCTACAAAAATTAAAAAAAAAAACAATACGGGCAAAAGCATTAATGAAAAGATGTATCAAGATATGATTGGTACCTTGTTGTATTTAACTGCTAGTAGACCTGAAATTATGTATAGTGTTTATCTTTGTGCTAGATTTCAGTCTTGTCCTAAAGAATCACACTTGACTGTAGTTAAGTGAATTTTTTGTTATTTAAAGGGGATGACTGACCTAGGATTATGGTATCTCAGGAGGAGTGATTTTAAATTGGTAAGTTACTCCAACGCTGACTTTGTCGGTTGCAAAGTTGAGCGAAAAAGCACAAGTGGATCATGTGATTTGTTAGGACATGCTTTGGTTTCTTGGTCAAGTAAGAAACAAAATTCGATAGCCTTATCTACTACTGAGGCTGAATACAGGGCAGTTGGTAACTGTTATGCTCAAATTTTATATATTAAGCAACAGTTAAATGATTTTGGAGGTTTATATGGAGGAGGTCCCAATTTTTTGTGATAATAAAAGTGCTATATGTCTAAGTAAGAATTCTACACAACACTCACGAGCTAGGCATATAGAGATTAGACATCACTTTATTCGGGATCACATTTAGAAAATTAATGTTACTATTGAGTATATTGATACCTCCGATCAACTTGCTGATGTTTTTACCAAACCACTAGCGGAAGATCAGTTTGTGAAAATCATTCGTGGTTTGGAAATGGCTAGGCATAATGATGTTTGCCTAGAGTGACTTACATGTTTGTTGTTTTCTTCTTTCCTACCTATATTGTTTTTTTGAAGATGAGAAAGGGGGAGAAATGAGTGATGTTTTATTTAGGGGGAGAATTCTAATACTGTGTTTTAATTAAAAGGGAGAGAAATTTAAAAGTTATGCTTTATTGAGTATTTTTAAATTGTGAATTATTGAAATCTTCATTATGATGTTTGAAAGAGTCAAAGAACCCATCCTCGGATTCAGAGGGAGTGTGGTTATATTTTATTTTTAAAGAAAATATCAAAGTTAATTGTCATTATAAAAAAGGGGGAGATTGTTGATCCCAAGATTTTGATGAACAATTAAGTATTGATATTTTGGTGGAATTAATGTTTGATCAAGTATTTCAGTGATTTAAAGTTCTAATAATGAAGATGTCAAAGTGAATGGATGTTAAATGAAGATATCAATATGATGAATAAGTATTAAGAGTTTGAAGATATTAGAGAAAACAACTCAGGTAAATATAAACTCTTAATATCCCATTTAGGAACACACACACGGTACAAAATGAATTTTATTTTTTATGTATGTTTTGGTTAAATATATATTTGCTCCTATGTGAATTAAAAAGAAATATTTTTAAATAACTAAAATAGAATATAAGAGTATTAGTGGAGTTCATTTGAATATAAATATGGATAAAGGGACAAATTGCAAAAGAAATTAAGTTAAAAATGAGATCAGAGAAGAGATTCAAGAGGGGGCAGTCGACAGAGCGGTCGACCGATAGAAGATTGGCAAACTCTCTGAATCTGCGAGTCGACAGAGCGATCGACCGGTGAGAGTTTGGAAAACTCTCTGAATATGAGAGTCGACCGAAGAGTCAACCGATCAAGTGCATGAGCTACTTCCAGTATCCTTCAGTCGACTGGGTATTCGACTGAATGTACAGTTTCAGGATATTGGTTTATCAGATTTTAAATCCAAAAGTAGCAGTTTTTTGGTTAAGATTTGAGAGAAATTTTGGGGATATTCTTAACATTTGAGATATGGTTCATATACTAATTAAATCCTTTCAATATGGTTCATTAATTATTAAAGTTTCTCAATTTGGTACTTAAAATGGATTCCATACTTATTTGTTTTGATTGAGAAATATTTTGGGGATTTAATTGAGAGTTTTAAAAGTTGTTATTAAGTGAAATTGAACCTAAATGAAGTCCTCATGTTATGAAGGGTCTATGAGAGTATTTTATTGTTATGACACTTGTGAACTAGCCATTAGGAGGCTGCTTACATGTGCCCTTATATAGACCTGCGAATTTTCTAAGAGAGCTAATTATTTCTAATCATTTTAAGAGAAAATATCAGTTTATATCTTTTTGAGAGAGCGTTTATAAGAGTTATCATTCAATGATACTGTGAGTTGTTCTAAGAGTGATTCTAATAATCAACTGCGATCAATTTGTTCTAATACCGGAATTGATCATCATTAATTCTGTGGATTTCGGGTGAGATATTTCCATATTGATTATTACTTGTTTATTATTGTATTTTGAAAATTGATCTTAGAAATTATTTTTTATTTTTAAAGAAAATATTCTTTCAAATAATTTCTTGAATCTGATTACGTGCTTCAATTTGCCACGCATATATTGTTAAAATTAGATTTCTACATCTCATAGAATTCTATCACTAGTTGGGATATTAATTGAGTTTATATATATATCTGGGGTAGTAGAAACTTCGAGTGAGATTTACTTATCAATTTTTGTATTGGTGAGTTGTGACGGGTTAAATATCATTAGGGATATTTAATCAAGGGTAGCTGAGTTTCAGTCTCTTCCTGTAAAGAGATTGAGGTAGTGATTCTTCCTGGATAAGAATTGCGTGTTTGTGAGTGATTTTGTATCGGTTCAATCCTTACTGGCTAAAAAGATATTTGGAGTGTTTTGATGAAGTTTTGATTCTTGAGCCTAAGTGTTAAAAGGAATTAGGTTATTCTTTTGCCTGTAAAAAGTAGAGGTTATTCCTTAGCCTTTGAAAAGGAAATTGTAAAGGTTGATTCTGAGTCTGTAAAAGAATCAGTGTGCAGGTTTGGTTCCTACCTTTAAAGGAATCTTGGTTTTAATGGGTGCGACCTCCGTGGAGCTCGAGGGACTGGATAGAGTAGCTTGGTGAACCAGTATAAATCTCTGGTGTGCTGCTTTCTTAATTTGTCTATTTTTGTTGTTTGTGTGTGCACCTAGTTGATTGATTAATTTCGCTGTGTTATAAAGATAATAAATAATTTAGGCATAAAATTAATTATTTGATTTATTGATTTTTATTCTGATTATTTTGAATTACCCAATTCACCCTCCTCTTGGGTATTCCACTGGGCCAACACCAAGGATGTCTTAACAACCTTGAGATGGGTCTAGCAAGTCATGAGGAAACAAATTTGGTGTTGAGCTGGAGACAAACCACTTTATGGTTCAACAAGGGATTATATTTGGCCATGTCATCTCCAAGAAGAGGATCAAAGTAGATCCAACTAAGGTTGACGTCAATGTAAATTTGCCACCGTTCTCAATGGTGAAGCAAATTCGATCCTTCTTGGGTCAAGTGGGATTCTACCGACGTTTCATCAAGGAGTTCATCAAAATTTCATGCCCCCTATATAATCTGCTTGCTCAAGATATGCCTTCTATTTTCAACTAATCATGTAGAGAGGCATTTGAGACATTTAAGGCGAAATTGATCTCCACCCCTATCATTCAGACCCCGGACCACTCTTGGCCATTTGAGATTATGTGCGATGCCTCTGACTATACTGTTGAAGCTGTTTTAGGGAAGATAATAGATAAGGTACCTTGTGTGGTATATTATGCAAGTAAAGCACTTGTGGATGAACAAGTGAATTATACTACCACCGAGAAAGAGTTGTTAGTTGTGGTTTTTGCAATGGATAAATTTTGATCTTATATCTTGAGGTAAAAAATTATCATATTTTATGATCACACAATTTTAAGGTACCTATTGTCTCAAAAAGAGACAAAACCTAGATTGATTAGGTGGATGCTCTTGCTCCAACAATTTGACATTGATATTCGAGATAAGAAAAGAGTAGAGAATGTTGTGCCCGACTACCTATCTCAGGTTTTTCTCAAGGAAAGTAAGAAAAAAAAAAAAAGCAATTAGGGATTCATTCCCCGATGAGCATCTTTTTCTTTTACCCAAATGTCCCCATTTTGGTTTGGGCATATCGCAAATTACCTTGCTACAGGTGAAATTCCTGCCCAATAAACGAAATAAGATAAATATCGATTCTTCTCGCAGGTGATAGGTGAATTTTATCTATCTATTTCCAAACCAAATTTGGTAGTTTTCGAGTATTTTTATTAAGTTTAAATTTATTTTTATTTATTTTTGTTTAAAACAAGGGTTAGTAGCGAAAATGGTTGAAAAATGAGGAAAGCAATGGAAAAATAATCAAGAGAATCAAGTATTTAAAGTAGCAGTTTCACCGCTATAGTGGTCAGGCCACCGCTGTAGCGGTAAAACAACAGAGAGTTCCCTTAAGTTTTGATCGCTCACCACTGCAACGGTGAGATCCACCGCTATAGCGGTGATAAAGCAAAAAGCCTACCGACATGCCTACCACTGCAGCGGTGAATTCACCACTACAGTGGTCAGGCTCCACTTGTTTTAGATATTTTGTTTTGTTCCCAATCTTTCCCACTATTCTTAAAACACATAGGGAGTATTTTTTAGAGTGGTCTTAATAGCTCTCAACCTACCAAAGAGGAGGAGCTCAATTGGAGAAGCGGAAACAAGATTGGAGCGATTATTACGGACGCCACCTTCTAATAACGGCTATTCTCCCTTGTTTCTCTCTTTATTCTTAACTTATTTTTGGTTGTTTGAACATGTATATATTGTTTATTGTTGAATATATGGTTATGGCCAAGAGCTAAACACTGATTATCTTTGGGAATGATGTAGTTTATTAATATACATAATTTGTTTAATCTTTATTTCATTATTGGTTGTTCTTGCCTATTCGATTGTGTTTTTTACCATTCTTTTTCATTTATATGCTTATTTAGATATATTGAGAAATCAGGATTTGACACTCAGGAGAGGTCACCTCGAATTCGAACTAGGATTTAAACATAAAGCGACGATCTAACGACCCGGGAGGGTGTTAGAAAGTGTGCAATCCATGACGTTAGGGTGAGACTCATGTGGCCAAGTGTCATATAGATGCTCAAGGGGGATTTCGGCGTTGACGCGAAATCACATATTCATTCACTTCACACTCGGGAGAGGTAGTGAGTGATTTTACGATACCAAGATTATCATAGTTTGAACATCGTTAATGTAAACTAGATTAGATCAAACACGTATAGATAAATGAACTTAATCCCTAGATAATCTATTCTCATATAATAGATTTAGTATTATATTTTAATTAATTGTTAATTTAGTATAGTATATTTATATTACAGAAACTACATTTTTATCGTCTAAATAAAGTTAGGTTATGATAATGTGGTAATTAGTGACAATTTAATCCAATCCCTGTGGATATAACAACCCTTCTCATTCACTATTCTATAAAATTTGACCCGGACACTTGCGATGAAAGTAGCAACGTAATTTATGCGCTACCAATAGGTCAAACATTTTTACTAGGAGAATCCTCACTTATTTAAACATTGCGCAGACCAAGTGATAACGAAATGTGTGTCTGAGTGTGAATTTGATGGTATTCTAGATTTTTGTCATTTTTAGGCATGCGCGGGACATTTTGGGGGGGGGGGGGGGGGAAGGATGGGAGCAAAAGTGCGTCAATATGATTTCTATTGGTTATCTTTATTCAAAGATGCGCATCACTTCTGTCAGTCTTGTAACCGCTGTCAGCATATGGGATCAATATCCTATCAAAATATGATATATCTACAACCGATCCTAGTTATAGAGATTTTTGATATATGGGGTATTGATTTCATGGGACCTTTCCCGACATCCTTTGTTCACGAGAATATCTTGTTAGTAGTAGACTTTGTGTCAAAGTGGGTTGAGGCTATAGCTACTAGGACTAGTAACCATAGGGTGGTGCTTCGCTTCTTTAGAGAAAATATTGTCAGTAGGTTTGGGACACTCCAGGCAATCATTAGCAATGAAGGATCACATTTTTGTAATAGGCCATTTGAGGTATTGGTACGAATATACTCAGTGACTCACAAGGTGGCCATACCTTATCATTCTCAAACTAATGGTCAAGTTGAGGTGTCTAATCGAGAAGTGAAGCATATTTTAGAAAAAAAGTTGATGCATTGCGTGCGAACCATACGACGTACAAAACGCTTATCGGTATGTCACCTTATTGGTTGGTGTATGGGAAGGCATGTTATTTACTTGTCGGTCTAGAGCATCATGCTTATTGGGCTATGAAAGCATTGAATTTTGAGATAAAATGGGCAGAGGATAAACACACACTTCAACTCTAAAAGTTGGACGAGTTACGAAATGAGGCCTTCAAGAATTCAAGAATCTATAAGGAGAGGACAAGAGTTTTCATAATAATATCATCAATAGCAAGTCATTTCATCCCAATCAATATGTATGGTTGTTCAATTCAAAGTTGAGACTTTTCCCAGGCAAACTTTGATCTAAATGGGATGGCTGATTTATGGTTGAAAAAACATACTGCAATGGGGTTGTAGAGATCATCGACTTGAGAGATGGTCGAAAACTTAAGGTTAAATGCCAAAGGGTGAAGCATCTTCTAGGCTACAAGGAGTGGCGCGTCATCAGAGTGGTAAAATTGGTTGATCCGATCTATTCATGATGCCTTATCACGTCCAGATGAAGATGTTAAACTTAGCACTGAGTAGGAGGCAACCCACTGTTGTTTTAGTTTTCTAATTTTAGTTTTTATATTTGATTTGATCAGTTTATTTTAGTGTTTTAATAGAAAGGTTTACGAATATTCTACATCAACGCAGTCCGAATATGAAGTTTCGTTACGTCAAGTTGTATCTCTCCTTACAAAATTAATTTTGTAGTTTTCTCATTGAGGACAATGCGAGGTTTAGGTTTGGGGAGGTAAATGCTTGTATTCTTTCTGATATTTTAGTTTTCTCTTAATTTGGTCAATCTATCCTATGATATCATGTCTGTTGAGTACAAATTTGAGTTTTTTAAAAATATTTTATTTTTCGACCCTTACATGCATGTTAATTTTCTTTTATTTTAAATTTAGTACATGAGCTGATTTACTGAATTTAGGCCTGAAAATAACCTATCTCTGAAGTTAAATATATATTTTAAAAAATATATAATAATAATACATTTGTGATAATAATAATAATAATGATTTTCTACCTTAATGATAATTTTTTGCTGAGTAACTGAGTCTCTTGCCTCAGCAAGCTTCGAGTTTCGCATCAAGTATGAATATGGTTTTAAAAGGTCATTCGGTTAGATTTTCCATCCAAACTAATAAAATTAACGGGCAAAATTGTAATCTTCTATTTTTTATTTTTTATTTAATTTTCTCTTTTTCTTTTTATTTTCTTTTTTCTTTTCATTTTTCATTTTTTTTCTCTTCTTCCATATTCACCGGTGAAGCTTTCTTTTTTTCTTTCTCTCCTCTCTCTTCACCATATATTTCTTTCTCTCTCTCTCTCCCCACCACCTTGTTCCATTGCTACCATAGACATCACTGCTGCCACGTCCAATGTTGTTTCCACCTTCTATAACAGGGGGTGAATCACCCCCGTAACAGGGAGTAACCCCTATGTAACAGAGGGTGGTTTCACTTTGTTACGGGGGTAAATCACCCTCGGCCCTCTGTAATAAGAGTGGTTCCCCCTGTTACAGGGGTTAACAGAAGGTGGTTTAACCCCCATTGTAGAGGGGTCACCCCCGTAATAGAGAGTGACCCCTCCTTAATGCTTGGTTCACACCCCGTTTTGGGGGTGGTTTACCCCTTGTTACAGGGGGTGACCACTTTGTAATAGGGGTCGTTCACCCCCTGCTACAGAGGGAATCACCATCTATAACAAGGGGTGAATTACCCCTTATTACATAAGGTGGCTGTGACATTGGTAGTAGAGGTGGCGACGTTCGTGGGGGTGCGGACGACATCCGTGGTTGCACCCGTTATATGTTCTTCATTGATTCATCTTATTAATCAAATTACACGGAACTATAAACCTGAAATCACTTATTAAAAACATTAGTCCCATAAAAATATCTACACTTAATTATCCATCAAAACATTAGGTTCAACACAAAGCTTCGGCAAGCTTCCCAATTTGGGTCTCTAGCTGAGCTATGGACTGAGAATGTGAGTTTACCTTTTGGTTTTGCTCTTGAAGTCCTTCTAATGCTTTATGGATTTGCTGCATCCCAGTGGACTGAGCATTCCTAGCTTACTGGGAGTATGTTACTTGACACTGAGATTAATTAAATCTAGGGGGTAGATTCTAGTATTGCGACCTAGAGAATGGGGCAAAGGGTTGTCCTTGAGCCAGTGTTCTCAATGAGAAATTTGGGTGACTTCGCCACCCCAAATTATAGGTATTGGACTATAGGTTGTTGCCTTATCGGAGAAATGTTTGAGTAGCATTGATATGTTATTTAACGTATACCGGAAAGTATGTTCTCGCAGGACGCTCAAGGACAATATGGGATAGGTTTAGGCAAATTGAATTTGCTGCAGTTGGATGAAGGGATGAGGGTAGTTGATTTCACAACAACGATTGACCTATTTGTTTGGGAAATTAGATCAACTACCTGTGTCATAAGATCTACTTGCTTAACCTTGCACATCTATCTACTCACTCATATCTAAGGCCCTCTTGCATACTAGCAAATACATGTTGCAAATAATTTTCACTCAAGTTTTCAAACATGCTCCGTGCCTCGTCCTCGCTTTTTGCAAGGAATGTTCCTCCACATGACACATCCACCATGTGGCAGTTGTGTTCAATAAGCCCCACATAGAAACATTACACTATTTTCCATTTCGTCACCCAAGGATATAGGCATTGTCTCAAGAGATCGTTCATTTGATCCCAACATTCAAGGAATTGTTCAGGGGGTTGTTGAGAGAATGAAGTTTTTACTTTCCTAATTTGGTTGGTTCGGCCAATTAAAAGAAAAAAAATATTTGTAAGAAAGCTTTTTGAAGCCCTTCCCATGTGGTGATTGATCTCGGGAGTAGAAAAATAGAGCCACTTCTTTACCCAATCTTTCAGGAAGAACGAGAAAAGTCTGAGATAGATGACATCTTCGAATAATTAGGGTAATTTAAATGTAGTGCAAATTTCTAGGAAATATTTGAGGTGCCTATAGGGGTGGTCAAGACTAAGGCCATGAAAAGATAGAAGCATTTAGATAGTGGATGGGTTTAGCAGTTTTTTTTTTTTTTTTTTTTTTTGTTTTAATCTCAATTCTAGGTCTCCTGGGCACACACCCCAAAATCCTATCAAGTTCAAAGTTGCCTTGAAAGTCGGACTTTTCCCTGAGCATATAAATGATTCACCCCCAAGATCCCTTTTCAAATATATATATATATATATAGAGAGAGAGAGAGAGAGAGAGAGAAAGAGAGAGAGAGAGAGAGAGAGAGAAATTAAACAAAATAAAACTACTAAAATATCAAAAAAATAAAATAAAGAAAGTAACTTGCAAATTGGATTGTTTCACCTGATTTTTTTGTTGGAAGTTTCTATGAGGAATCAACTCACTTGATCCAAATTTGCAGTAAATATTATGAGAAGAAAGAAAACGATGAATTTGAACAAGAAAAATAAATAAGAACAATAATCGAAGTTAATAATTAACAATATTGATTCCCCGCTATAAACACCGCATTTTGTCCCACCCAGTCAGTGTTGAATCAAATACAAGTTCAGATAAACTTTAAACTCATGTCTAAAGGTATTGAATTTCTACTTGAGATCACACTACATACTATACAACTAAGTAAAAGTTTCAGGTTAAACTCGAAATTCCTATGATTTAAAGAGGTCTAAAATGACTTTACTAAGGTTTGATTTTCATCAAATCATCTTTAGTACAGATAAATCTTAGTCACTTCCCTTAAATTATAGAACATTTCAAACAATTAACTCAGTAACCCACCCCAACCTTGAAACATTACACCCTTTGAATCTTGTCAAATTTAACACCAAAAAACAATTGTTTCTCTCATGAATTCCACATCACATGCTACCAAGAAAAAATACAAGACACCTTAATCAAGTCTTATAAAGGTCATGATAAAGCCCTAAATCACAAGGTGATTTAAGGATTGGGCTTGACTTAGATTTTCACAAAATCCAAGTAGTCTTGACAAACCACCCTAGGCCCAAGCAATCAAAGGGTCTAGAAGTCATTTAAGGCCCACAAACCAAGTCTTATAATAACCAAGGAGTCTTCCTAAAAGTTTCCTACCAAATGGCAAAGGAAGGGAACCAAGACACTTAGGGTAGAACTAATCATTATCGAAACTAAACCGATTTGGTTCGCCACCTAAGGCATTCAATAAGAATTAAATTCCCATCCCATCAAGATTTAAATGATTGGGATGACATGTCAAGACCACATTCAAGGTATCTAGATATTTTAAGCAAAATATCTTAGAAACCAACCAAAAGCCTTGAATCGTGACGACCTGTTATCGAAACTAAACCGGATGAGTAGCCTCCAAGCAATGCATTAAATGCATATCCCATCAAGTATTAAATGTTTGGGATGACATGGCATAGCTAGGTTAAAAGGATCTAGATATTTTCACAAAAATATCTAAGGGTAACTTGGAAACTTGGAAACCAATTGACGGTTACAAGAAAAGTTCACCTGATTCCATCCGAAATGAACCGAATATGTGGCCTCCAAGTCATGACTCATCACTTTTCATTAAATGCAAAGTGACACCTAAGGACTAGATACAATGCAACTTAGATGCACTTATGATGACCAAACCGAAATAGTGGATTTAATTGGTATTTAGCCCCTAAACCGAACCAAATTCATCCCATCAAGTCATCAATGCACCCATGTGCAAGGAATTTCATTAGTGGAGAGGTAATGATTGGTAATCATTGGTAATCATTGCTAATGATTACCTATGATTACCAAATCTTTGAGAATCCAACCTGCTCCCCTAAATTCGTTCCAAGCCAAACCAAACCAAGACAAGGTAACAAGTCCCCTAGGCCAAACACTGCCCAGGGAACACCCTGGTGGCTAATGTGCATACCTAGGGCCAATAAATAGAGGGGTCCTTTTCTTATTTTTTTTTAAGTCTTGAAGGCCTAGTTTCTCTCTCTGAACTCGAGCAACTTTCGCGGGTCCTAGGCCTCTCAAGCTGATTTCTCAAATAACACATCGTTATTCTGCTGAAATCCAGTCGTGGAAGATGTTCTTGAAGTTCTTAGAACAAGAACTTCAAGGATCGACGATCACCGATCAACACCAAGCCAAGATGAACAAAGAGGGAAAGGAAGGTTAGCTACTTAGTGACAACCACATCCCCTAAGTAGGTTGTTCTTGGGTTCTTGGCTAAGAACTTGGGGAATCGACGACCATCGATCAACCATCCACCAAGAAGATCAAGGAAGAAAATGAGGTAAACACTTAAGGAAGACCATATACCCTAAGTAGATATGTTCCTATAAAAAAAACCTATGATTCTTGATTAATCTTGTGTATATTGGTTTGTATATAGTAGGGTCATGTAGATAATACACTTACTTTCACGTACATAACACATAAAACCCATAAAACAACCAAACAAGCTTTTGATTTTGTCAATAACATCAAACAAACACCTAATCTTAACTATAACAACCAAATTAGGGTCAAATCATACAAAATCATTCAAAGCATCTCAAGAATATTCAAAACAAAAAAAATTCAAGAACATTCAAGAACATACAAAGATATTCAAAAACATCAAATCATCCAACATGTTAAGAATATGTGAGGATTCGAACAAAATTTCTATCATACCATGAGTTGTGCATAGTCTATACGATTCTCCCATTAACAACGTATTTCTTTTCTTTTTAGTTAAATAAAACACACACACACGCACACAAACACATGCGTGCACGCACACACACACACACATATATATATACTATACCGACAGACCATTGTGGCTAAGAACTTGGGATAAAGGCAAGGCCTTTATTCCTTTGGGGATATGTGTGATTCTTCTTCAGAAACCTTCTCGTTTTCCTTAGTTACAAGTACGACTGGTATAAATATATGGTATTTCTTTTCACTTTTAACTAACAACTCACACGTTAATACTAAACAAACAAAAAAAAAAAGTTTGTTTAAGGTTCTTGACAAAATCAAAGGATTGTTATATATATTAAGGTTGTGATTCAGGTTTTTCACAACCAAAACTAACTAATAATTAATCAAAACAAACTAAACAAACTAGTCCTTAACTAAAACTAACTCAGCTTTAACTAAAACCAGCCCAGCTTTTCAAAAATAGCAACATTAAACTACGTCTCATCTGATCTTTGGTAACTACCCAAAGTACGTAGGCAACCCATAAGGGTTCGGTCATACTTTTAATAATGAACCTAGTTTTCAATGAGACAAGAATGAACTATATTTGACCAGATCTTCGGTAGCCACCCAAAGTACGTAAGCAACCCATAAGGGTTCGGTCACACCTCTAATAATAAACCATAAAACATATCTTTTACCTAAACCAAAACGAACTATGTGATGACCTGATTTTCATTCGAGATACGTAGGAAACCCACTTGCGAGTTCGGTTGCATATCCAAACAAATTATTCGTAGTTTTCATTTGATTTAGTATAGCTTTCATATTTACATATCTGTCGGTATATACACTATTATTAGGTGTTGCTGATTAGTAGTAACCATAGTATTCACCTATTTTTCATTAAATAATGTCAAAAATACATAAAAAGAACAAAAACTCTAAAAAAGAAGAATTATTTTGTTTAACTAAATCAAAGAAAAAAACTTGAATAGTGTTTAACAGTGAATATCTATTTAGATTGAGGTACCATCTTCGAACAGGTGTCTGGGGGTGTCTAACACCTTCCTCGAGTATAACCGACTCTTGAACTTAAAAAATATCTTCGGTACATAGACCTATGGATATCAAAACATGGGTAATTTTAACGTCAAATCCTGACCCAAGAAGTTTTTCAAAACCAACACCTAGAAAAGTCTTTGAAAAAATGAACGGATTTGGAAGACTTAGAGAGGAAGGGATGAAAATTGTTTTCATCTTCTTCTCGATTTTATACTTCTTCCGCTATTGAAATTCGGGGTCCCAGTAATGGCGCCAAAATTTGATCACTCAAATTTAATACCCTATTTAATTGAAAAATATCGTAGTATAGTGTGCTTAAGTACGGGTATCGAACCATAAGGATCAATCTTATAATTATCATTTTCTAATTATTTTTATTTCTTTAATGGAAACGGATTTTGATTTTTAATTTTGGAATTTTTAATACAAGAAAAATAAATACTAAATCTATGAACAAAATAGAGAATTGGGTTAGGAATTATGGATTCGTTTTTTGGAATTTACGTTTTTTCTTGTATTTTCTCTTTATCTCGGATTTGTGCAAATGCATATTCCTTACTACAAGCTGAAACTACTCGGAAATATCGGATTGAGTATTTCATCAACATGGTTTATCTTTGGTATTTGATCCCTATATTACACTACTCTACAGTGAATTAAAATCTTGCATAAACTATCCAATACACTAATCAATGTCCAAAATTACGATTGAATGAAAATTTAATTTAGATAACAGGTACTAAATCTAATGTTTTTAGAAGTAACTGAATCAAAAAGTAAAATTTATATGAGAATATTTTGGAATAAATTCAATTACAATAATATCAATGAAGAACAATAATCCATATAATGTGTACAATAGTTTTCACAAATTTGGAATTCAATTAAAAATGCAATATTACATAAATCCAAAATATCTCACCATAATCTTAACCTGGTTGAAGAAAGTTAGTCGCTCATTAATGTGTGAAATGGCGTTTTCTCTGATAAAATATTTAAAACTACCATTTTCCTCTTTATATTATGAAAACTAAGCTCTCCCTTCTAAAATGGTGAAAACTGGTGCAAGAAGGATTAAGAGTGGAAATAAATGTTGCTGTCGAAAAAATGGTTTAGAATCTAACCAAAATTGGAGCTACCTCTTTCTTCTTCTATTTGGACATTTATTTTTTGGGGGGGGGGGGGGGGGGGGGGGGTTAGGAAACAAAATATCAAAAAATCAACACAAAAAAAAAAAAAAAAAAAAAAAAAAAAAAAAAAAAAAACAACCGTTGGAAGAAGGGAATATTCTGATTTCGTGCAACCCAAGGAAGAGTTGGCCTCTACAGTACACATAAGACAAGGCAACCGCAACTGCCTTGGCTGTGGCTTCTAAAGCCGCACGTTCGCACAACTCGAAAGCCATCAGGCTGGGCGGCTTTGTAAATCGCAATTGCGCGGCTCATAGAAGTTGTGCATTAGCTTTGCGCAGCTTAAATGAGCCGTACTGCATCAGTTTCGTTTGGTTCACTGTTGTTTGCTCTTTGCTAGTTCGTTTTGCTCCAAATTAACGCCTTTATACTCCATTTTCAAAAACCTACAAAAGCTGATAAAAATCAATTACCCTAATTTAATTTATTCAAAAGAATCACAAAAGTTAGTTTAGTGGTACTAAATCGCGCAAAATGTGGCGCGATGACACATAATCTCATCAATCCATTAACGAATGTAACCAATTGTTTTTTAATGCATTATCTCCAATTGTTCATTACTTTTGTCACTTGGTTTACACGTATCAATTTTAGAAGGCAAATTCTTATAATAAATGATATCCATCATTCTATATTTTCAAATCGCATAATTAGTCAATATCAATTTTATCATGGCTCTACCACTATCTTCTATTTTAAATCACACAAATAAATCTTTCTCTAATAACCTGAAGCTCTTATACCACTTTGTTAGAAAAAATCATTAATTAATTTAATTTATTTTCTATCTTTATGTGATTAAAATAGAATTATCGATTTCACCTACCACAAATATTAACCACGATAAAAGCAAGTAACAGATAAAGTAGGAGACGCAATTTTTAGGTGAAACCCCAAAGGTGGGGAAGAAAATAATAAGATTACAATTGTTCAAACTTTCAATAGAAAAACTCTTGGATCACCATATAAACATCACTGAAATGGTAGATTCAACATAAAATGATAAATATGGGTTTAGAAAGAATGTCAAATCACCAATTAGAAGAGAGTTATCAAATATCAAGACTGATGGAAACGAAGTACCTGATGCCAAAAAGAAATCCTTGAAATTTTAGCCCCGATCAAAATTTGAATCAACAACTGATCGTTAACCCGAAGTGCTATTTTCTCACTCCCCTTCCTTATCTCTACCCAACTCAATGTTTGTGTGTTTTTTGTTGCACCTTTTTTTTCTTGTATTGCTGACCGGTTGTTGCCTTCCTATTTATTTTGATCATTCCATAAGCCTTAAAGCCTTAATGGGTTTTGCCTTTTTTTTTTTTTTTCCTTTTGTTAATTAAGCTCAAATGAGTTTTTTTTTTGTTTTTTTCTTCTTATTCTTCTGAAGGCCCAAGTGAGCTTTGGATTAAGTCCACCCTTACATAGGTTGAACTTACCCAACATAAATCACTACTTACCTTGTAAGCAGTAAATGCATTAGGAAAATCCACGATAAGCACATTTTTAAAATTGCCATATTTTGTGGATATGGAAACCTGTACGAGTGTGAGACACAAAATCAAACACAAACTCTATGTTTTCATTGGGAAGTTAAGGTAGAGTTTGGTTAGTGTTCCCATTTTTCTCATCCCACTTGAAATGTGTTGGGTTGAGAATTTTATTTCCTTCTGATAATAAAATTGCATTTGGTAACGACATAATTTTGTTTTGTTTTTGGAATAGAATCGTGTTTGGTAACGATATAATTTTGTTTGCTTCTGGGAAGAGAATTACGTTTGGTAACGAATTATCCTGAATTTGTTTCCTCAACAATAGTTTACCATTCAATAGCAAGATCCTTTTAGAAAACAAATACATATTCCATCTATATACTAAAATTTTTACGTGATTTATATTTGTTCCTGTTTTCAAAAGTAAAAGCATTTACAAACAATATATAATAAACAAATAAAAAATATAAATAATTTATTTCTCAAATTATACAACTATATTAAAACAATCAAACAACTCTACATGACATTGTCAAACTCTAAGATATCGATACACTTTTACAACCAACTAAACCATTAATTGAACATAGACACCAGTTGCAATAAGATCTATTCGCATGGTGGATGCGCATGATTTACAAATATCCACATTCGGACCTTCTGGACCCAATTGAACTGATCCCGCGATTGAATACTGCTCCTCCCCTTTAATCGTCTCTTAGACTACTCATTTCTTATACTTGATCAAACAGATATGATGACACATATGAATGCTGAAAATTGGAGAGGAACTAGGATTTTACAACAAAACAATAGAAAAAAGATAATTTTGTTTACATTTTAAGAACTCGATGCACCAATACATTGTTTGAAATAAACCCAATAGACATCAGGGTGGATAAATCAAACATGTAAAAGATAACTTGCCTGCCTTGTATTGTTTGGAAGAATAGAAGAATAGATTGGGTCATCTAATCCAAATAACCTAGAAGAATAGAAACCCATCAGCAATAATCAAACGAGATTACATACCTAAATGGGAATTAATCAATAAACCATCTACATAGACTCTTCCCCCAACAAAATCACTTTTCAACTCCCTCGCTACTGCACTGCTACGACAACCCTTCATCACCTACGTCTGATCCAAAGCCACCATATCCATCGATTTCCTAAATGACCGAACATACCAAAACAATTAGGAAAATGAAGTTGAAATCGATTGCTATAACGATTTCATCCCTAAACCCTAAATCGATTTCAACAATGATTTCATTCCTAAATCGATTTAAACAACGAAATCGAAATCGATTTCAGTAAGGAAATCGAAATCAAAATAGAGAGAGAGAGAGAGAGAGAGAGAGAGAGAGAGAGACCTACTTACGGTGAAGACGATGATGACGATGGCGGTGGAGAAGGGGACGATGGTGGTGGTTGGAGAAGACAACGATGGCGGTGGCTAGATTGAAGAGACAAGACGCACGAAGAGGAGGAAAAAGATCGCCATGTCTTTGAGAAGAAATGGGAATCAATTCTATCACCAATAATTTGCTTAATACCAAGCGTGTCCTTTTTAGGAATAGGAATGGATGGGCAAAAAAAAAAATTGTTTATCATTTTCTTAGGATTTCAAGATTCAATTCTATCATTTTGGGTTGGGTTGGGAACAGAATTGGGTTTGCCAAACGCATTCGCAAACATCAATCTCAATATTTATAGGAAGAATTGGGTTGAGTTAGGTTGAAAACACCAACCAAACGGACCCTAAGCTCCCGTTTGGTAACCACTCTTATCCCAAAAATTCTCATCCCATTTTCAGATTTTTATTGGGCATAGCGTTTGGTAACCACTCTCATTTTTTTGTTTCCATTCTCTTTCCATTCTAAAATGGGAATTGTGCCCATTTTTTCTTAATGTTTGAGAAACAAAAATAAATTGTTTCTAAAAATTCTCATCCCATTTCCAGAAATTAACGAGGGCCACCGCCGCCGTCAGTAGTCAGCCGGCCACCATCTCCGGCAACCGTCGCTGGTCCCCTTCAGCATTACCGGCCGCTCACCGTCAGTCGCCCGCCGGCCACCGTCTGGCCATTGTCTACCGTCGGCCACCGTCCAACCACCGCCTACCGGCCACCGTCCGGCCACTATTTCGCCACTTCCAGCACTGCCGGCTGGCCACCGTCAATCGCTGCCGGCTGCCGCCGCCAGCCAAAACAAAAAAAAAATATGTTTCCAAAAAAAAAAAAAAAAAATTGATTTTAGGATAAAATCGTTACCAAACGCGATTCTGTTGCCAAAACAAAAAAAAAATTATCGTTACCAAACGCGATTCTATTTTAAAAAAGAAAATAATATTCTCATTTTATCCTATCTCATTTCATTTTTATCCCATTGCATAGGATGGGGTGGATGGGATGGGATAAAAACATAAATGGTTATCCAATGGGAGCCCCCGCGTCTTACAATGATGTAACATTCGTTTGTTCAATAAATGAGTACTTCACAATAGTTAAATGCGTGCTGTCAGCATATGTGGAAAAAGTTTACTGCCAAGAGTGCGATTTGTACAGATTTTCAGGTACGATCAAAATCCAATGCGAAAATAAAAATTAATCAAAAAATTATCTTCAAATGGATAAAATCTTTCTGTTTTGTCATTTTCTTTACTCGTAATATTTATTTCATCCCATGATGTCTCTTGTCCAAATTGAAAGGTTTGAGAGTGAAAGTTAATGAGGGTTTTGAATTGAGTTTGAGTTAAAATGAGAATGAAGTTGAAGAAAAACCAAGAACAACAGAGTAGGAGAAAAGTATTTTTACACAAATTATTTCAATAGAATATATGGGTTGTTAGTGAGATTAAAATAACAAGAAATGCGTACCTTTAGTGGTAATTTTACAGAAAGGTGAAAATGAAATTAGGTATGATTTAACATAACCCCACTTTTAAGTAAAAAATTAAATTGGGCTCTGGACCCATTTTTTATTTTGATAAAACAATATATATATATATATATATATATATATATATATATATATATATATATATATTAAAAAAAACCATAAATTTAAAAAAAAATTACCTAATAAGCCAAAAAGTAATTACCTATTACTGATAAATGTCAATTAGTATATAATAAATCAATAACTCTCATTCGATAGTTTTCACGAACTTTTTGATCTCAGATTCAAAAAGGTCTAGTTGTTAAATTACATATTTTCCCTTCACGAGTTTATAGGGATTGGACGTTTCCATATTCAACAAAATAATTTTATTAAAATCAAAATAACTATGGTTACATATTTTTTTTCACAATTTAATTATATATTTAAGATCTACAAAATGATACCAAATTCATTATTTTTGTTTATTAATTTCAGCTTTCATATTTATGTTACATTCAACATGATTCTTCCAGAATTTTTAATTTTCACATGTCATGTTACATTCAATATGGTATTTCTAGAATTTTCAGTTTTCACGTGTTACATTTAATATCAAAATCACATTTATCCGTAAGTCATGTTATATTTAACACGCATATAATTTATTTTATTATCAACATTAATTAATGTTATTTTCTATTATATTGGATGTTATATTCAACATTCACGACGAACACAGAATGTAGTGATGTTAATATTATATGTAACATTTATATGCATCTTAATTTGGAACTCCCAAAAAAGGTTAATATCAACCACCAAATGTTACATTCAACATTTGGTGTCGCATGAACTATAAGATGTTACATGTAATATTTACATGAAATACGATTCACATCTCCAAAAAAAATTGATTAATATCTCATTTTAAAGATGAAGATTCCCTGATAATTATTGTGTAAAAAAATAAATTTTCAACAATAGGTTCATGATAAAATCACATGTTTCATGTTCAACTTTTGTAATTGGAAGTTATTATATTTGCTTACACGTTTTAAGGAGTAATAAAAACTACAAGTAGTTTAAGGAATGTAACCGCTTATTGATGAGAGATATATTAGTCTGCGAATCTCTAAAAGTAGTGTTTAGTGCAAAATAAAACAAGTGGGTGTAATCGATAATTAAAACCTTGAAAATGGAGTGCTCGGTCACCGCTCCTAAATTTAAATTCCAAAAATACACTGATTAAATAAAACCTAAATTACTCTTATTGAACTCTTCAATTCCCTGCCTAAATTGACCCAATTCTTCTATTTTCTTTCTCTGATTTCTCTCTCTACTCTCTCTCTCTCTCTCTCTCTCTCTCTCTCTCTCAAATGTGATGATAGTGACCGGACCTCAACGAACAACCCCAACTCCAATCACCTCCATTCAACTCTATCAAGCCGCCGCCAACCGCTCTGCCACCCCTTTTAAACAACATCACAAATGGTTCTCTTTCTTTCTCTCTCTCTCTCTCTCTCACTCGCTCGATCTCTTTTTTTCTCTCTCTCTATCGTTACCTTCGCCAGCCAAATTGGTCGGCAAAGACTAAGATCTCTCCAGCGATGGTCTAGATCTAGCCGCTGTGGTTAGATCTATTTAAGATATGGCCGCGACGGCCATATCTTGGTCTTCACCAGTGATCCGGCCCTGGCGGCTAGATCTTGGTCTTTACCGGTCGATTTGATTGTCATCTGCCAGATTTGTTGGCGGGGATTTTTCGATGATTTTTTTTTTGAAATAATC